>CM057464.1:50643418-53143418 GCA_030035585.1 Dugong dugon | reverse complement strand
GTCTTTTGGAACTAGATCACCATGCCTTTCTTCTGAGGTGTCTCTGAGTATACTCAAACCACCAACCTTTCAGTTAACTGAGAACTTAAGCTGTTTGTACCACCCAAGGACTCTTCTGTTACCACAGATTAGTTTTATATGAACTTCACATAAATAGAATCATATAGTATATACTCTGTTGTGTCTGGCTTCTGCTCAGATCATGTTTGTGAGATTCATTCATGTTGCTGTTAAAAAATAATGCAGTGGCTCATTATTTTTTGTTGCTATAGAGTACTCCTGTCATATGAATATATCATAATTTATCCAATTATTGTCCTGTTGATAGACGCCTGGATTGTTTTCAGTTTTGGGCGATTATGAATGAAGTTCTATGAACATTCTTGTACCTGTTATGCTTTGCACATTAAGAGCAGTGTGACCTTGGACAAGGTACTAACTTTTCTGCGCTCCAGTTTGCTCATCTCTAAAATAGGAGGGAGGGAAGATACTAACTATCATATTAGATAATCATGAGGATTAAATGAGATAACACGTGTAAAGTATCCAACACAGTGCCTGGCACACAATAGCTGCTTACTAAACGCCATTTGCTCTATCTATAATAGACTTCTCTCTCTGTTGGGAGCTGGGAGAGGAGGTTTCCGTATACAGTTTCCAGCCTGGGACTCTGAGGTCGGGAAGCCATCTCAGTAACCACCACCACTACACCATGGTAATAATAGCTGATGACCGTTTACCGAGCACTTACAAGGCAAGTGCTATGCTTTGTACTTTCACCCATCATTTCTACCATCATCTGTGACTGCTCCCTGAGACCCAATTCTCTGTGGCTTTCCAGAGCATCAGGTATGATCCCCATTTTACAGATGGGGAAACTGAGTCTCAGGATAATTTTTGACCCAAAGATTTGACCCAAGTCATTCATCCATTTGGCCCAAGAGTAAGGATGTTTGTCTTTCACCCTGTGTCCCCTTGCACCTGGTAGAGGGTCTGGCTCATAGTAGGTGCCCCTGCTTGTGGAGTAGACAGAAACTGCAGCCCCAGCTGTGCCCAATCCTTCCTCCTGGGCAGGCTTCTTCAGGGAAGTATGGCTGCTGCCTGCTGCCCCACTCTCTGTGCCTCCTTTGATTTCAACTGTTATATGACAAACAATGGAAGGCTTTACAGTCAGTTTTGAAAGGGAAATGGGTCACCTCATTTGTTATTCTCACTGCCTTTCATGCAGGAGACCTTGGTTCAATTACCAGCCAATGCACCTCATGTGCAGCCACCACCCATCTGTCAGTGGAGGCTTGCATGTTGCTATGACGCTGAACAGGTTTCAGTGGAGCTTTCAGGCTAAGACAGACTAGGAAGAAAGACCTGGCAATCTATTTCTGAAAACCATCCACTGAAAACCTTATGGATCACAACAGTCTGATTTGCAACCCATCATGGGGATGGCATGGGACCAGGAAGCATTTTGTTCTGTTGTGCATGGGGTCTCCGTGAGTTGGGGGCTGACTCCATGGCAGCTAACAATAACAAGCATATGAGAGAACCCCAGCATCATGAGTCTGACAGGAAACTCCCAGAGGTCATTCCACTTGACCGCTGGCCTAGGGACAGTTCTAATCATATCAACAGGCTGCCCCCCTCCAATGCCCTTGAAGAAGGTCTACCTTTCCTAATGCCAAGAGAGGAAGTGGAGATGACCTGGGGCTGGGGAGACTGTGCCGGGAGGCTGGGCCCGATTCCAGTCTACCTCTCCTCACTTCCTGGAAGGCCTTGGGCAGTGACATCACTAAGGGGGTGAAGGGGATGTGGACTGCACCAGGTGACACTGTCAGAAGGGGTGACATCAAAATGACTGTCTATAAAATTTTTGTGCAGTGTTTCAGCAGATATTTATTACTTTTTATAAAAATATCCCTGTAGTTAGTTGTAACAACAAAACATTTTTTCCTAAGCCCGGCTTACATGTATCAATATACCTACAAGACTAAAACTCGATGCTAATTTACTTTTTGAACATCCTAATGTGCTCTAGTCAGAGCTGTCATTATTATCCAATTACAGTGATGCTTCAAATCACGTGGTTTCATCAGTATGCACTACAAGCATGAGCGACAAGCATGGGCTGTTGTTTTTGTTGCTGCCAGTGTTTCTATAGTTGCTGATTTGTCAAATTTTCTGGTGTTTCAGCTACAATATTGTAGTAATTAGCATGGGGGCAGGTGACGCCATGAGTTACCACACTGGGTGACACCAACCCTAGTCACACATCCCCACTGGGCCTTGCTTTCCTTGACTAGGACAGGTCTGGATAAATACAAGTCCTTTCTGGCTGAAATGTGTACTTTAGAAGGGAGGCAGGGGCAATGTCACTCCATATCAGGGAATGTGGGGAGTGGGCAGGGGTGAGGGGGTGAGTGGAAGCTGCAGTAGTTCTGCCCTGGGGGTTGGGACATAGAGGGCCCCATACAGCTCTCCTCACCTCAGCTGCCTTCAGAGGAGAGACCACTAATTGCTAGGTGAAGGGCCACTAATGAGCCCGCTGAGGGCCTCAGAGACAGCTTTGATGGTGCTAAAGGGCTTCCCTGAGCTTCCTTGAAAGCCCTGGTGCAAGTGAAGCCTCCATTAGCAGAAGGATTAATCACCAGACAGATCTTGGTCACCCTTTCCAAGGTGCCCCCAGCTGCTCCTGCTGCCCTGCTGGGCCCTCAAGTCAGAGAGGATGGGATTCGGGGTTTAGAGATGCCCCCACTCATGACCTCCCTCTATGTGATCCCAGATGAGAGAGCAGGGCAGGAAGATGGGATTCTGTGGGTCTGGGCCTGAGAGGCATCAGGAGACAGAGGGAGGAGGGACGGAGGCCTGAGAGATGGGACAGGGGTCTCTAGGGAGTCATGCAGAGGTTTTGACGGACCCCTAGGAGAATGCAAATGATATGCAAAATATGCAAACCATTAGTGGTTAGTTGTGGGTCAACAGCTCAGGTCGTTTGAATAATACATTGGTGGCTTTTCACTTTAAGCCTCTGAATGGGCCCAGAGGAGGGTCAGGCTGCAGAGTGGCCTGGGTGGGCCCTGGACTAGGACCTCTGACCTCTCAGGTTGCCAACCTTCCTGGGTGCCCTCCAAGACCACCCCACTGGGCAGTGAAGGGTTTAGGCAGCTGGAGACTCAGAGAAACACCTGTTCACATTGCAAACTGCCCTACCATCTCCAGAGCCCCAGCAGTCCTCATGCCCTGAGGTGGCCATGCCTGGCTCACTCTCAGCTTTGCTGAATCAGCATCGGGCCTCCTCCTGGGCTCTAGGGTTCTGGGGATTCATCTTTCATCCCCCCCCCCCCCCCCCCCCGCCATCGCTCAGTCTCCGTGTCTGCTTCTCTCTGGATCTCTCCACATGCCTCCTCCCTCTCTCCACCTGTTAGGTATTCCCGGTGACCTTTCCTCAGTGCTCTTGCTGGAAAATTTACCGACTTCAATGCCCTTGTGCCTCCGTCACTTAATTTGCCCCTGTTCTCATCCGATTAAAAAAAAAAAAAAAACAAAACCCTGGTGGTGCAGTGGTTAAGTGCTTGGCTGTTAACTGAAAGGTTGGCGGTTGGAACCCACCAGCCGCTCTGCAGAAGAAAGATGTGGTAGTCTACTTTCATAACGATTACAGCCTTGGAAACCCTATGGGGCAGTTCTACTCTGTCTTACGGGGTCGCTGTGGGTTGGAATTGGTGGGACAGCAATGTGTTTGTTTTTTATTTGGTTTTCTCACCTGATACTTCAGAGGGCCCACCCAGCCTGGGCGGTGATAGGAGACTGGGCGTGGGGCTACTCCATCATCTCATGTGGTGGAGAAAACCCACAGCTGCTGACGGGAGCTGCCAGTTATGCCTGCCCCTGAGGTCAGGGAGGAGGGAAGCCTGTGAGAGCATCTTGTCCACCCTCCTGCTACTCAGTAGGCCATGCTGGATATGGGGAGAGGGCTTTCCATGCTGGCAGCCTTCTGAACACCCATCAAGGGGGAGAATTCTTCCATCTGCCATTGCAGAGTCCACAGGATCCCATTCTGTGCTCAAGGGAAAGAAGTGAATTAATATTTGCCAAGTTCCTGCTTCGTGCCCGGCAGTGTTCTAGATACTGTAAAATGAAGTGTGTGCGGGAGGAGAGGGAATGGAGTGGGCATGATGTTTCAAAAACGCCACCATCTAAAATCCCCTTCCTCAGGGCACCCAGCCAGTAGTGGGAGGTCTGTAGGCCTGGGGGGCCTGAGCAGAGAGCTCCATTTCTGATTTGTTTTCTGGGAAGGCGAGAGGCACCTGAAGCAGGGCAGTGAGGGAGACCCAGAGGGTAGGAGAAGAGGCATATGACCCAACCTTCACCCCAGGTGAGGAGGCTTCAGGGGCTTGAGATTAGTGACGCAGGACCCCATGGCCTGAACTTCTGTAGTGATAGAGATAGGTATCAAGGTCAGGGGCTCAGCCAGTTCTGAGCAGGGTCACCAGGGTCTGGTCATGTAGTCATACATTTAATAAGCCATATAAGAGTCACCATTAGTGTCAGGCCCTGGAGGTATGAGTGGAGTACGATAGAACCCTCTTCTGCAGGGAGATCTCAGACCTGTGGAGGAGATAGGTTGTGAAGAGAGAGGAAGCGCTGGTCACTGCTGGGACCCCTCGGGGGGTGGGTGCCTGAAATATTGAGCCCTGAGAGGTGCCAGGAGGCACCCCAAAAGTGAGAGGGGGCAGGCATTCTGGGTGGAGGCCAGGAGAGGCACACTGGAGGGACTAGATGCTAGCAAGTCCTTTCTCTCTTTCTGAGAAGGAAATTGGGAAGGAGGTGATGCGAAAGGAAGCAATTTAAAATATGATTGTCATTTATTGAGTCCTCTTCTGGGTGGTGCAAACAGTTAACACCTTCAGCTGCTAACAGAAAAGTTGGAAGTTAAGTCTACCCAGAGGTGCCTTGGAAGAAAGGCCTGGTGATCTACTTCCAAAAAGTCAGCCATTGAAAACCCTATGGAGCACAGTTATATTCTGACATACATGGGGTTGCCGTGAGTCAGAATCAAGTTGACTCGATGGCAACTGGTTATTTATTGAGCCTTTGATATGTTCCAAGGACTGTTCTAAACACTTTCTGTACATTACTCACTAGAGTTTACTGGTTAATAGCGCACTCTGCCTGTGTTTGAATTCCAGCTCTGACACTTATCAGCTGTGTGACTTTGTGCAGGTTACTTAACCACTCTGTGCTTCAGTTTCCATATTTGTAAAATTAGAGACAAGAAAGACCCACCTCAGAGGGCTCTTGTGAGGAAGAAATGAGTTAACCCTTTTACAGTGCTTAGGACAGTACCTGGCATATGGGAAAAGCCTCAGTAAATGTTGGCTAATTTTAGTTCTTTTAATCCTGAAAAATCACCATTATTCCATCTTATAGATGAGGAAACTGTGCTCAGGAAGGTTAAGTAAATTCCCCATGAGAACCCATGAACTTGTTACAAGGGGGTTCCCTTGTCAGTGACAACTTATTCTCTGATGATTATTTACCTACTGCCCTGTGGTGGGAAAGACTGGGAGCTTGGTGTGGCACTGGGCATCAGGGGGCCCAGCCTCTCTCTGGGATTATGTCCTAGCCTCAATTCGACCTAAATATGGAAACCCTGGTGGCGTAGTGGTTAAGAGCTATGTCTGCCAACCAAAAGGTTGGCAGTTTGAATCCACCAGGCACTCCCTGGAAACTCTATGGGACAGTACTACTCTGTCCTTTAAGGTTGCTATGAGTTGGAATTGACTTGATGGCAATGGGGCTTTATTCTTTCCTATAGGGGCCCAGGTAGTCCAGAGCTGGAGTCTGGGACTGAAGTGAGCCCTGAAAAGTAAGCTGGAGGCTTCTGTGTGCTGGTAATCAGAATACTGGGTTCTAGTCCTGACTGTTGAGCCAGCTTCTGCTCTGGGCCTCAGCTTTCCTATCTGTACAATGGGAACTCCACTAGCCCATGCCCTGGGCCTCATAGCAGGCAGAAAGGGAGAATCTGAAAAGAAGCCCCAAAGCACATTTTCTCTCACCTCTCCTGAGATTGTATCAAAACCATTTGCTTTCAGTCAAATGGATCCTCAGTATTTCCTCAGTAAAAACCAAAAACCAGTTGCCATGAAGCTGACTCTTACTCGTGGGGACACCATGAATGTCAGAGTAGGACTGTGCTCCATAGGGTTTTCAATGGCTGTTTTTTTTGGAAGTAGATTGCCAGGCCTTTCTTCTGAGGTGCCTCTGGGTGGACTCAAACTGCAGGCGGGGATGTATCTCCCATCTGCCCCCTCAGACTGGGAGTTCCCTATGGGCAGGATGGGTCCCCCCCCCACAGACTGGGGTGCCCTGCAGGTAGGGGGTAGGTAGATTCCAACAGACCCAGAGCTCCTTGGAGACAAGGCACAGCTCCCCATTCCTGTCTCCCACACCACCGCCTAAAATCCTCACACTGGCTTCCCCTCAGGGCAATTACACCGGCTCCATCAAGTACCGACTCTAGGAGGATCAGCTGACGTTGGCATTTTCTTGCATAGTAACAATTGGAGTCAGATGCTTTGGCCCAGGGGCCCTCACCTGCTTCCAGTTTCCACCTTCACTCTCCCTTCCCTTCCTGGAAGAGAGGTCAGGAGGTGATGAGGAGGATAGCTGGGTGATCTGCGTGGAGTTCCCACATCTGTAGAATAAGGATTATCCCGGCTGCCTCATGGGGTTGTGGTGAGAACCAGATAAGAATGTCTAAGTGCTTGGGGGACTTTAACATGCTGTGCAAGGGTAAGGTCTGGAGTGCAGAACCTCCCAAGGGGATTGCTTTGCAGGCTCATGTGGATGTGTAAGCTCCGGTATGTTGGTTAAGCCTACCCTTCTCCTTCTACCCGCCTGGTTCCCCATTCTGAGAACTCTGTTATACACTGCCTCCATTGCAGACTGTTAGCTACTCTCCCTCCCCCTACAACTTCTGGGGCTGAGACTCCCTTTCCCAGTCTCTTTCTCCCCACCCAATCCAGCCCCACCCCCTGAAGCAGTCTTGTTTGTGACATTGCTGGAATGACTGGGAATCAGAACCCGCATCCCCTGGGGGTCTGTTCAGTATGTGAGCAGCATCAGCTTTCAAGAATGCCCCCTGCGGTGGCCTAGACACCCACTGGCTGCCCTTGACCTTCAGGCAGTACCAGGATCCTCTTTCATCTCTCCAGTCCACTCCCCGCAAACCCAGCCTCAGCTCTCCCTGCTCTGGTGAGGCCTGTAGGCTGCTATCTCTGCAGCCCCGAGGGAGGATCAGGTATGTAGGGGCTGGGGCCTAGCTTCTCCCTGGGGTCCAGGAGAAATCGAACAACTTCTCTTCCTTTCTGACTCTGCAACCTGAGCCTCCGCTTAAATTGAAGCAGAAAAGTGCAAGGCTGGGAAAGGGACTGCAGAGCTTGGCTGAATTTTGGGCAGCCAGAGGCCCAAGATGCTTTGTTAGGCTGGCTCTGAGGCGGAAGAGATGGGCAAGAGGAAAAAGAAACAGGGTCTGGATTAGGGTGCCTCACTCACCGCAGGTACAAAATTTAAAGGGTGCCAAAAAACTCGGTAATCAAGATAAAGAATATTTTAATGCAATATTTTAAAATCAAAGTTAATGCAAAAAAAAAAAAGAAAAAACAATCAGTGAATGTGGTAGGCATTAAAATGGCCTCCCACAGATGTCTATGTCCTAATCCCCAGATCTATGAGTATATTCGATTACGCTGCAGATGCAATTAAGGTTGTTAATTGTTGTTGTTGTTAGTTGCTGTTGAGTTGATTCTGACTCATGGCAACCCCATGTGTGCAGAATAGAACTGTGCTCCATACGGTTTGCAAGGATGTGAACTTTCAGAAGCAGATTGCCAGGCTTGTCTTCCGATACCTCTGGGTGAGTTCAAACCATCAACCTTTCGATTCATAGCCGAATAGGGAGATTATCCTAGATTATCCAGGTGGGCCTAATATAATCACATCGGCCCTTAAAAGCAGAAGGAGGAATCGGAAGAAACAGATTGAGAACAGTGTGAGAAAGACTCAGCCTAACGTTGCTGGCTTTGAAGATGGAGCAAGACTCATGAAGACCATGAGCCAAGGAAAGCAGGCAGCCTCTAGAAGCTGGAAAAGGCAAGGAGATGGATTCTTCCTTAGAGCCTCCAAAAAGAAATGCACCCTACTAATACCTGGATCTTAGCCCAGTGAGATCTGTCGCACTTCTGCACCACAGAACTGTAAAATAATAAATTTGTGTTGTTTTAAGGTACTCAATTTGAGGTAATTTGTTGCAAAGCTAATACAACAATGAAGCAAATATCAAAAGTTTAAATAAAGACAGGATCAGGAGATGCAAGGCTCCCAGCAGACGGACTACAGTGCCTAGTTCCCGTGCCCACTCAGCCCTGAGCTGCAGGCAAGGTCAAGGAGGGACAGTCAAGGTGGAACTAACGTAGGGCAAGGCAGAGGACTTACAGAAGCTCCTGGGATTCACTGATTGGAAAGCACCTGGATTTAGGGTCTGGGAGGAGGAGGGACTGAGGAGAGGAAAGAAGAGGTGGGAAGAATGAAACACAAGAGCACTGAGGTGCATCTGGGAACCAGAACAGAAAAGAGACCCAGAGAGTTAGGACTGGAAGCAGAGGTCAAAGATTAGAAGTTTCACCAACTCTCTGTGTTTGGTCAGCATATTAGTATTATATTAAAATGTTTAATTAATAAATTTTTTTTAAAAATCAAAATAATACATGTTCATAGTTTAAAAAAGTCAAATGCTACTAAAAGGCTTATATAACAAAACAGCCATTTCCATCCTGGCCTTTCCCACCTTGCAGTCCTGTTCCTCAGTTGTGCTACTTTTAAGTTTTAGCTTTTTTCATCCTTTCTAGTATTTACTTTTATATTTCTAAGCAAAACATGCTTATTTTTCTATTTATTTTTCAGTTTTTAGGTATTTACTATGGACACAGTGGTTAAGCATTCGGCTGCTAACCAAAAGATCAGTAGCTCAGATCCACCAGCTGCTCCTTGGAAACCCTATGGGGTGGTTCTACTCTGTTCTATAGGGTGGCTATGAGTCAGAATCTGCTTGACAGCAGTGTTTTTTTTTTTTTTTTTTGTACTGTGGAAGATGAAAAATTAAGTTTACTAAGCCCACCCTCTCTATCCCTCCCCCAGTATAGTTTTATTACTTTCTAATAAGTTAATATTCAATGTGTACTTTATTTTCATTATGTAAATATTATTTATGGTTAAGCCAAACGGTGGACTCTGCTTACATTTTCTTTATTGTACTACTCCCCTTCAACCTATGGAGTTAATTATTGCTTCTATGTATATACATATTTTAATTTGCTTAGTTTTCCCTATATCTATCACTAATTAAACTCCAAAAAAACTTTGATGTTTTCAATCAGGCAATACCAGGCTAGATATCAGGCTATCTAGCCATTTCATTTTTTTCTTTGGTGACATTTTTCTTGGAGCCCTCTGTCCCCTACTGCTATCTGGATGGGTGTCTCTCTAGGACTGCTGCCCAGCTCTCATCCTGGGCCTTCCCTTTACCCTCAACCTACAAATGGCCTCTGCCTTTCTCCTGCGTTGTATCTCTTCTCTCCTGAATCATAAGTCTTCTCTTTCCTGATTGGCTTCCTCCGTTTAGTGAAGTATATCTTCCAAGAGCAACGTGAGAAAGGATCTATCAGAGGTATGTATTTTGAGATCTTGTGTATCTGAAAACGTCCTTATTCTATCTGCCCTTTGGTTGATAGTTTTGCTGGGTATAAATTCTAGGCAGAAAACCATGTCTTTCAGAACCAGTCTACAGGATTAATTGTTTACATGAACCACAGCCTCCTCTGTGACCAGAAGATCTAGATGGTGCCTGGCTACCACTACTGTATGTTCTGATCAGGACCACAATAGATAGATCCTGATAGAAAGGGAGAAAAATGTAGAACAGAACTTCAAATTCTCAAGAAATCCAGACTCACAGAGACAGAAAGAATCCCTGAGACTATTGCCTTGAGATATCCTTTAAGCCTCGAGGTGAAACTGTCACCTCAAGTGACCTTTTAGCTAAATAGCAGGTTAGCTCGTAAAGTAATAAATATCACCCTTGAGTACTGCACTCTTTTAAAAAATCATCTGTATGAGAGCAAATGGTCAGCAAATACTCTAAAGCATAGATGAGAAGGTTGGGGAGCTGGGAGACTAGGTTAATGAGAACAACTAGAATGGAAATAATGAGAATGTTGATAACAGTGTGAAGAATATAAACAATGTCCCTGAATAATATGTGTAGAAATTGTTGAATGGGAACCTGTTTTGCTGTGTACACTTCTACTGAAAATACAATAAAAAATTTTAAAAAAAGAAAACTACGTCCTTCAGAATTTAGAATGCATTTATCCATTGTCTTCAAGCTTCCAAATGTTACAGATGAAAAATTTGAGTTAATTCTGAAGCCCTTTTCTTTGCAAGTGACCTATTTTTTCTCTCTGAAAGCTTTCAGGACTTCTTTTTTTTAACACTAGTGTTTTGAAATTTCACAGTGATGTGGCTTTGTAGGGGTCTTTTTCCATTCATTTTTCTCGGCCATCTCAAGCATGTTTTTAGTGCTGGGATTTTCTTGTATTGTTTCTTTATTTTTTTTCTCTCCGTATTCTCTGTTTTAATTTTTCTGAAACTCCTACTAATCATATGCTAGACCTTCTGGACTGATCCTTGGATTTTCTTAGGTTTTTCTCCCCCATTTTCTCATTCTTTGTCTTTCTGTTTTACTTCATGAAAGATTTCCATAACTTTATTTTTAAACTCTTATATTGAATTTAAACAATTGTCCTTTAAAATTATTTTTCATCTTCAATAGTACTTGTTTTCTGAATACTTCCTTTTTATACCATTTTATTTTTATTTCATGAAGACAACATATTCTTATCTCTCCAGAAATTTTTTTTTTTTTTTTTACTTTTTATTTCAAAAAATTTCATCCACTTCCTGGATAGTTTCTGTTTCCTCTGATTTCCTTCTTTCTGTTGGTTTAGTTTGGTCTTTATCTTTTAGATTGGAGACTTTATGCACACATGTGGTGATCTCTGCTGTCCATATTTAAAAGTGGATTACCAGAAATCAGTTGACACCTCCATGGGAAAGCGATCAACTAGTGGGTCTCATGGAAGGTTGACCAAGCGGGGACCTAGCTGCTTCAGTGGGAGATGCACAGTGTCAGTATACGTAGACTTTTCTTTTGAGCCAATTATTTTTTATAGGGAGAGATTCTCTAATCTCCCACCTGAGAGTACAAAACTGACTGCCAGCATGCTGAGAACTGAGTAGATGACGAAAGCTGGGAGTTCTACTATTCAGAGTACAGATTTTCGCTTTATATCTTTTACATTAAAGTTTCTGTGTTTGTTGAATGGTGGCCTTCCCAATAATATCTCCATGTCATCATCCCTGGAACTTGTAAATGTGATCTTATTTGGAAAATGGGTCTTTGCAGATACAATTATGTTAAGGATCTCAAATGAGATCATCCTGGATTATCCAGGTGGGCCCTAAATCCAATGGCAAGTGTCTTTATAAGAGACAGAGAAGAGGAGAAGGCCATATGAAGACAGAGGTAGAAATTGGAGTGATGAAGCCACAAGCCAAGGAATACCTGGAGCCACCAGAAGTTGGAAGAGGCAAGGAACAGAATCTCCTGGAGAGCCTCTGGAGGGAGCATGGCACTGCCAACACCTTGATTTCAAACTTCTGGCCTCTAGAACTGTGAGAGAATAAAGTTCTGCTGTTTTAAGCCATCCAGTTTGTGGTAATTTGGTACAGCTGCCCTAGAAATCTAATACAGTACCTCACCTCCAGCTGGCCTGGGATCCCTGAGACCAGAGGCCCTTTGGTTCAACTTCTGTTTGGAATAAACCTCCAGTTTTCTTCTGGAGTGAGGGCAAGGTAATTGACTGGCTGAGGTCCGACAGGAGATCTGAGGGTCTAATTGCTCCTACTAGAGACTTTTAACCAATCTTCCAGTTGTCAGTCTCAGCCCTCCCACCTTCAGAGGTAACTGGTGTCTTCAGTGCTCCAGCCTTGCTGAGGATCTATGGTGTGAATGGTCTGGCTTCTTGTTGGCAATCCTTCCCCCAACTTATGGGTTTAAGAGTCTGCTTTTTTACAGTAAAAATCCATTATTATCCATCCATCTGCCTTCCAGCTTTCAAAAAACATGTTTTTTAGTGTGTGCTTTAGATGAAGGCTTCCAGAGAAAATTAGTTTCTCATTAAACAATTAATACACATATTGTTTTGTGACATTGGTTGCCAACCCTGAGACATGTCAGCACTCTCCCCTTCTTGACCTCGGGTTCCCCATTTCCATTCTTCCAGCTTTCCTGCTCCCTCCTGCTTTCTCATCCTTGCCCCTGGGTTGGTGTGCCCATTTCGTCTCATATATATGATTGAGCTGCATGTATTATTGTTTGTATTATGGGCCTGTTTAATCTTTGGCTAAAGGGTGAACCTCAGAAGTGACTTCAGGACTAAGATAAAAGAGTGTCTGGGAGCCATACTCTCGGGGTTTCTCTAGTCTCTGTCAGACGAGTAAGTCTGGTCTTTTTTTGTGAGTTAAAATTTTGTTCTACATTTTTCTCCAGCTCTATCCAGGACCTTCTGTTGTGATTGCTATCAGAGCAGTCGGTGGTGGTAGCCAGGTACTATCTAGTTGTGCTGGACTCAGTCTGGTGGAGGTTGTAGCCAGCTTTCAAAATTTTGATAACATCTCTCATCTGTTGTCAATTCCTCTTCCATTCTCTTTCTTTTTGTGTGTTTATGCCTTTAAAAACTATCATTTAGTGGTGTTTCAAGAAGGGGCAGAGATAAATGAGTGCATTTAATTGCTTTGTTCAATCAGGAGATTAATATTCTTAATTTTAATTATTTGAGTTTGATTGCTGTAAACGGAGGTCATGCACTGTCTGGTTTGCCACAGGCCTCACCGTTCTCTGCAGTGTTACACTTGGCCTAATTTGAACATTTATATTTCCCACTGGCTTCATCTTGTAGGCATCTATATTTGTGGTCACTGCTCCAGGTGCCCCATGGAGATCAGAATTCAGAACCATGCAGAAGTGGGTATTTGGCGAAATAACATCCGTTTAATTCTCCCCACTTAAAAATCCTGGAACTGGACTGGAGAGCTAGAAAAAATCAGAGAACTAGGGCAGGAGAGGAAGGAATTAACAATGGCTCACCTTGGCTTGTTGAATTTCCGATTCCTTGGCTCCTATTTTTTCCCCTGCCTCGGTTTTCCCATTTGGATAATGGGCACAATCATCTGTGCCCAGTGGAGAGATGTTGGCATGGTAATATAAGACATAAGAAGCCTCCACAGAAGGAAAACGGGGGGCTTTGCTATTTTCACTTTAGTATGTAATGTTGTAAATTATCTTGGTTGACACGGAATTGGACTGCTCAGGTACATCTGCCCCTTCTCATTGGAACTAACTGCTTGAGCCCCATTGGCCAGGAATACTGCCTATTGAAGGAGACACCTCTCGATACTTGGAGACAATGGTTTGGGAGTCCTGCTTTTGGAATTGATCCCTGGCTGGGAGACCTGAACACCACATTCTGGGTTCCTCAGCAGTTCCCACAAGTGTCTCCCTCCAGTATTGGGGAGTGCAAAGATCTTTCAGCTACGGGAGAGACAAAATGCTGTATGAGGGATTCTGGGAGGAGCTAGAGATGCGGAGGGAGCTGAGGTCGAGGTCTTAGCTCATTTCAACTTGGCCAGGCTTTGAGGGGATGCGGAGCATTTGCTGTGCGTGGGGAAGAGGAAAGGGAGGTGGAACAGGCTATAGTTCTCCACTGAGGGCCAACTAAGCATTTATCAAAAGATTCAACCCCTCCCCCTCCTCTTCTCCTTCCTCTTCTCCCTAAAGCCCCAGGGGCCCTGTGATGGTTAAGATTGTGTGTCAGCTTGGCTGGGCCATGATTCTCAGTGTTTATATGTGATCACTCCCATGACTGAGTCTGCTGTGAGTAGCCGATCAGTTGCCAGGGAAGTTCCCTGGGGGTGTGGCCTGCATCCAAATATAAGCAAACCTTCTGGCTTTTTGCTTGCTCTGGATCCCCCGGCTGCCTCCTGTTTGTCTGGCCTCCAGTTCTTGGGACTGCTGATCCTGGGATTCATCAGTCTTCACAGCCTGTGAGCAGAGTCCTGCTTTCCCAGCCTGCCGATCCTGGGTTTTCCAGCCCCTGTGGCTACGTGAATTGGGAGAAGCCTCTATCCTAATCCATGGACTTGGGACATTCCGGCCTCTACAATCGCATGAGCTGTTTCTTTGATATAAATCTCTCTATGTTTTTATATGCTTTACTTGTTTTGCTTCTCTAGAGAACCCAGCCTAAGACAGGCCCCAATCCACCCCTCACACAGTGTGGGAGTTCTGGTCAGTGGAGATTGTTGGATTGAGTTGAATAGCTGCATCTCAACATGCTCTGCCCTCCTGGGAGGCTGGGACCAAGCAGAACACGGTCCTGTAATTCAGGAATGTGAAGGTCCAAATTCCAAAATGTCAGCCAGGAGTAGCTCCCCCTCCTCACTACCCACCAGTGCTAGTGCTTCATGGTGCTGTACTGGGAAAGGGGACCCAAGGGCAGAGGACAACTGCAGAATCTGACAGCCCCAAAGACTTGCTGCCTTTTCCCTTTACCTCTCCCTCTCTGCTGCTCTTCCTTCTGCTATCCCCCAGGAAGTAGCAGTCACAATCAGCAATTTTTATTTTTTTTTAAAAAATAAAAAGGCACCTTAGGGCTTTTATGGAGGAGGCTGAGGCCCATTAAGACACAAATTAAATCTTTGTGGAAACAGCCAGAGTGCAATTCCCTTTGTGAGGAAAACCCCTCACTGGCACTGCTGCCCAGCCCAGGCTGCCACCAGCCCTGGGCCCTGGCTCCCTCCCCCAAGAATTAAAGTGCATCTTATGGGCTAGAGGGAAAAAGAATCAGTCTTTGCATTAAGTAGGTTATAGGGCAAGGATAGAGTGGGGTAGAAGAGAGAGAAAGAAGCAGGTGAGGGAGTAGAGGAGTTAAGGGGAGGGGTGGAAAAAGGAAATGGGGGGCACTCTGCCAGACACTCTGCATATTACTATTTTTGAAATTTTATTGTGTTTTAGGTAAAGATTACAGAGCAAATTAGATTCCCATTCAACAGTTCATACACTGGCATCACTAGGTGAGTGCAAGAGGTTGGACCACACTGGGTGACAGACAGAGGGGGTGACACCAAATGGCTGTCTATAAAATTTTTGCACAGTGTTTCAGCAGAAATTTATTATTTTTTATAAAAATATCCCTGTAGGTAGTTATAACAACAAAAACATTTTTTATGAGCCTAACTTACATGTATCAATATACCTACAAGGCTAAAACTCTATGCTAATTCACTTTTTGAACCTTCTAATGCGCTCAGGTCAGAAGTGTCATTATTACCCAATTACAATGATGCTTCGAATCATGTGGTTTCGACGGTATGCACTACAAACATTTGCTGTTGTTTTTGTTGCTGCCAGTGTTTTTATAGTCTCTGATTTTGTAAATTTTCTGGAGTTTTAGCTGTAATATTGTGGTAATTAGTATTTGTGAACCTATATCAGTAACTTTTTTGAGAATGAAGTAGTAATTAAAGGAAAAGGAAAAAAATTAAAAAAAAGGCTTCCATTCAGTTACTAATAATGTTGTAATTCAATGTAGAAAGATTTTACAAAACGATTTTGTTGTTGTTAGTCATATAATCTAAGAAATATTACATTTAAGCAATTTACAACTGTATTTATCACATATTATTCTATGATTAAAATTGATAATAAACATCACTAAGATTCTGTATGGTCTGGTATGGGAGGAGGTCTACGAGGGGGGTGATACCATGAATTACCACACTGGGTGACACTGACCCTAGTGATGCCACTGAATTCATACAAATTGTTCCATGACATTGGTTACAGTCCCTGCAATATGTCGACACTCACCATTTTCACCCCACCTGCCCTGTTTCCATCCATCCAGTTTCCCTGACCCTCTTTGCCTTCTTATCTTTGCTTTTGTGTAAATGTTGACTGTTTGGTCTCATAGTATGGTTGACTGTTTAAAGGAACACATTCCTCATGGGTGTTACTGTTTATTTTATAGGCCAACCTATTATTTGGCTGAAAGGTGACCTCTGAGAGTAGATTCAGTTCCAGGTTAAAAGGGTATCTTAGGGTGATAGTCTTGGAGGTTCCTCTAGTCCATCCAGCAAGTCTGGTTTTTTTTTTTTTAATTTTTTTAAAATTTTTTAAATGAATTTGAGTTTTGTTCTACATTTTTCTCCCATTCTAACCAGGACCTTCTATTGTGTCCCCAGTCAGAACAGTTGGTGGTGGTAGCTGGGCACCGTCTAGTTCTTCTGGTCTCAGGCTAAAAGAGGCTGTGGTTTGCATGGCCTACCTGTAGACTAATTTCTTCCTTGAGTCTTTGGTTTCCTACACTCTCCTTTGCTCCTGACAGGAAGAGACCAATAGCTGCATCTTAAATGGCTGCTTGCAAGCTTTTAAGACCCCAGATGCTACTCACCAAACTAGGATGTATAACATTATCTTTATGAACTAAGTTATGCCAATAGACCTAGTTGCCCCTTGAAGACTATGGTCCTGAGCCTTCGAATCCACATGTTATTTTATTTAACCCTCTTACCAAGGATAGGAGGAATCCCATAACCTGTTGCCATGGAGTCAATTCTAACTCATAGCAATCCTATAGGACAGAGTAGAACTTCCCATAGGGTTTCCAAGGGGCAGCTGGTGGATTTGAACTGCTGACCTTTTGGTTAGCAGCTGAGTTCTGAACAACTATTCCACCAGGACTCCATAGGAGGAACTACTATTGCTATTTTACAGGTAGGGAACACTGAGACTCAGAAAGGTTAAGGGACGAGGCCAAGATTAAACTGCTAAAGTCAGGTAGGATTTGAATCTCTTTATAGAGGAGGGGGGAGGAGAAAAGGAAGAGACAGAGAGGCACACGTGAACACACATTGCTCCCCTTCCCTTCCCCTCCTCCCCTTTGTCTGAGTGTCCCCAGAACATTTCTTGGCAGCCCATTCAGGCCAAGGAGTCCTTCTAACTGCAGTTCACCTAGAGCAGTAAGGTCTTGAACGTCCCTCAGAGAAGGTCTGCTGGGGTGCCAGGGCACACGGGGGAGGGGGAGGGACCATTAGCCAGTCTACCCAGTCTACACAATTAGCCCAGGGGAGCCTTGTCACCCACAGAGGTGCCAGTCCCCTCACCCCACCCCCAAGAGCTGGAAATTAGACAAAGGGGGAGGGGTGGGGACTGAAAAGGCCTTGGGTCTGGCAGAATCCACAGTGAGGGAGTGGGGGGTGGTGTGGGGATGGGGCAGGGTGGGGGAGTGAGGAAAGGCTGCTGTAGAGGAGCTGGGCTCACTTTGCCTTTTTCCTGCTTGTTCTGGTGCTGACTTGCCACTCATTCATTCATTCAGCAAATGTTTATTCAGCACCTGCCATGCAGCTGGTGGGGGGCTAAGTGCTGCAGTTACCGAGCAATAAGAATTAGAATAATGCCGTATTTCATCTTTCTAAGAAGCACATTTCCCCCACAATTTTAACGTTTCTGAAATCAGGATGCGTCTTACAAGCAGGGCATCTTACAGTGATTTTCAGCAGTGCCTTATTATTCCTAGAGGCAAAAAAGTCATGGCGCGTCCAAACCATGACAGCTTAGATTGGATGAAATTTGGTAATAGCTATACATATACTATGTGCCAGGCACTGTTCTGCTTTACATGTATTAGCACATTATTTTCTCACAACCACCCCAGAGGTGGTAATTATTACCGTCCCCATTTTAGAGATGGGGAGACTGAGGCACAGAAAGGTGAATTTGCATCTCTGCCCATGGGCTGCCTTGCAAACATCAATGCCAGGCTTGTCACCACAGTAGAGCTATGTACGGGGCAGAAAAGAGGATGCCAGAGGCTGGAGGGGCCCACCCTGGAAACCTCCAGCCCAGAGCTGGGTGTGGGGACCCCCAGCCCCTCCCCTATGGCTGAAGAGACCTCCCTTTCCCCACTCCACCCCCGTACCTTCTCCTTGTGTGTGATGTGCGGTGATGAGTCATGGAAACAGCTGTCACTCCTGTCACTCAGCTCACCAGCTGTCGGCCCAGGCCCAGTCCAGGCCGCAGGGAGGGGATGATGGCATGAAGAGTTGGGTGAGCATGACGAAAACTGGAGAAACGGAAGTGGAGCACCTCAAAGGCAGGCAATCACCAGCACGCTGGTCCCGCTCCTCCCTGGAGGAGACACACAGAAATGTTTCAGGATTTGCAGCTCTCTCTCTCCTGGTCTGTCTCAGGCTGGGAGAGTACCTGCTGATGAGAAGGATTTACAGTGGGGAGGAGAACAGGGACGAGAGATACCCCCCCCCCCCCACACACACACACGTAAGCTAAAGCAGGTCAAAAGCCAACTTGGGAGGCACAGGGCCCTGGGTATCAACCCTCTCCCCACCAAACCTGTGACCCTGGGCAAATCTGTGTGCCTCTCTAGGCCTCAGTTTCTCAATCTGGACAATGGGATTAATTCTCCACGAGTAGACCCTGGATGGAGGGTGCCTAAGAAATGCCATGTCTTCAGACCTCAGCAAGCCCTGTGTTCCCTCCATGCCCTCTGTCCCCCTGACTACCTGCCCCCATCCACTGCCCACTGACCATTCAGTCCTACCCCTTCCCAGCCCGACTCTGCCAAGCACCGGGAAATGAAGATCTCACCTGCCAAGAGGAGCTGGGAGGGGTGCCGCAGGCCCTGCCAGCAGCCCGGAGCTGTCAGGCTGGCTGCCTTCTCCAAGCCGGCGCTGGCCATAATTAATTAATCAGTGCATCCGGGGAGGCCCATGGCAGCCGTCAGCGGCATCTCCTGGACACAGTGCAGTGGGCAGAGACAGAAGCAACTCTAACTGATTAGGTCCAGGGGAGATCCTGCCAACCATGGCTGTGTGGACCTGGGGTCTTACAGTCTGAGAGGGGACTAGGGAGGATTAGAAAGGGAGGGTTCATCTTCCCAAGCCTCGGAGTGTCTCCTACTCATTCATTCATTCATCAAGCACTATTGAGTGCCTACTATGCCACAGGTCAGGTTCTCTGGAAGCAGAACATGAGGCAGGGATTCAGGCGCACACGTTTCATTGAGGCAGGGCTTGCTCCTTGGGAACCCCCTGTAGAGAAGGCAGGGAAGCAGGCAGGGGACAAGAGGAGCTGAGCAAGGATGGGGTCTCAGCTGAAGTCTAGCCCTGACCTAATCTGCAGGGGACTCTGGAGCTCACTGCAAACTTGTCTGCCCCTTTTGAGGAGGGCCAGCCCTTTTTACCCCCGTTATCAGTCAGTCATTGGCTGTGGGCTGTAGGGGTAGGAAACCTCAAGGGCAAGGTGCTTGCCATTAGCTGAGGGTGATACTCCAGCAAAGGGGCAGCTGGGAGCCATTAGCAGTCAATACCCACAGCAGCTGAGGAATGGGTGCACCCGCCCGGTAAAAGGGATCTGTAGGTTCTACTACACCAGCAGGTTCTACTACCCCAGTGGTTCTCAAAGTGTCGTCTCTGGACCAGCAATATCAGCATTACCTGGGAAATGAAAATTTCTGAATCAGAAACTTTAAGAGTTGGGCCAGCAGCTGTTTTAACAAGCCCTCTGAGTGATTCTGATGTCTGTTCATGTTTGAGAAAATTGTACTACAGGAAAAAAGGGTGAGCAATAGACATGGTCCCAGTGCTTATGGGGCTTAGAGTCAAGCATGGTCACACTGGTGGGTACATGTGATTCTGTTCATGGGTTGTGGACCCAGGTCTGTGGCTGGTAGCTCAGCTGATTTGACCAGTGCTGATATTCCCCTAATCCCCCTGCAGACTTTCATCCTCCCAGCCATCCATAGCCTAGGTCCGCATCTCATTATACCCATTCTACAGCCCCCTTCCCTCATCTCCCCACCATGGCACCATGATAAGTGGAGGGCATTCATAGTCAACTGACTTGTACTGAGTCCCCTCTGGGCTCTCTCTCATAGGCTATTTAATTTGATCCCTACGTAAGCTTCCATTTTACAGCTGAGGGAACTGTGTCTCAAAGTAACTTGCCTAAGTGACACTGTTAGCAAGGGGAAGAGAACTCAGGTCTTTTGATTTCAAGTTCAGGGAATATTCTGCTATACACAACTTTGGTAGAAATCAGAATAGTAACTGTCTTGGGGTGGGGGAGTGGTTGGACAGGGGCACACAGGAGACTTCTGGGGCACTAGAAGGTTCTATATGTTGATCTGGGTGGTGATTACATGTGTGTATACATGCAAGTATACAAATATGATGAAAAGTCACCGAGCTTAACATTTAAGATGTATGCATTTTATTGCATGTAAATTATACCTCAGTTAAACAATGCAAAAACAAAAGCCTTTAAAAAAATCTAGTTTGGGGATGCTGTATGAAGTCATAAAACACTAGAGAACAAATGGTTGCCCTTTCATTGTACTGCCCAGGGATTGGCCTTCTGAATGAACTGGCTAGAATTTTAGAATCTTGAGGTCAGAGAAGGCAAGCCTTCCCATTTGATGCTTGAACTCTCTTCTACAACATCCCTGCTAGCTAGTTTCCAGCCTGTGCTTAATCCCTGGGTGGTGCAAATAGTTAATGCTTTTGGCTACTGAGCAAAAGGTTGGAGGTTTGAGTCTACCCAGAGGCACCTCAGAAGAAAGTCCTGGCAATTTACTTTAGAAAAATCCAGACATTGAAAACTTAATGGAGCACAGTTCTACTCTGACCCACATGAGGTTGCCAGGAGTCAGAATCGACTTGACGGTAACTGTTTTTTGTTTCGTTTTGTTTTTAGTGACAGGGAGCTTATGCCACACACACTTAAGACAAAAGGAATGCACAGTAATGTCGGATATATAGAAAATGCAGATGAGTACAAAGAATATCTGTCCTTCTTTGCAAAGCTCTGTTAGAAAGTCTATGCTTGTACTGAACGCAAACCTCTGCCCTTTGGTCCCTATTACAGGCTTTAGGGTCGTGTAGAATGAGTAACACTTTGCACAGGGCAGCCTTGAAGTTTTTTTGTTTGTTTGTTTTTAGCTCCATACATTTCAAACTTTATTCCTCCTGCACTACTCACATACTTCCAGTACCAGGCATGTAGGGCACATTCATGTGGAGATGTGACCTCTGACTCTGCACCTTTGTGTCATGTCACTAAGTGAGCCAGCCCAGTGGGCAGGAGAAGTATTCCTGGATGTCATTTCTACACAGGATGGCTAGCAATAACCTAACTATCACATGGAAGTAGCTGTAACCACGTAAATATACCCACTAAACCCAACTGAAATAGATTCCTTACTCAATTTCCTTTGAGCTGAAACCCATAAATACCCATGGCCACTCCAATACCACCCAACTTAAGGGTGGTGACCCCATTGCACAATGGAATGAAGTGTGATGAAGGGGAAGTCAGAATGGAAAGAGACAGGGATCTTCACTGATTACGGTTTAAATTTCCACGTTTGCAAATTTTATAAAACCATATATGACCATGTGAACGTATTTGCTAGAGTCCCTCCAAGCATCTTGAAAGGAGCCTATGCAAGTGAGGGGCCCTGAAGCTGAATGGTGAATCCATCTCTGTCCACGGACTGGGAGCCACAAAGGGCAGGGCAACCCTATAGGTTTTCAGGACATTGACCATTCTCGCCTCTGCCTCACCCCCAGTCTTCTCTTTTTCTGGTTAAACATGGTCAGTGTTTTCCACGCTTCTTCAAAGACGAGTCTCTGCTTCCTCTTGGATCTAGCAGCAGTTTGTCTACATCCCTTTAGAAGGGCCAAGAACTGAGTGGGACGGTAAAAGTTGTGTGACATATATTTATAACAAAGACAAAAAAAAAAAAAAAAAAAGAGTAGCTGCTGAGACTGTTACGTACAACCAAATACCTCATGGGATTTCATTCCTTGGTTTGAAGGTTTAGAGTCATGGTTTCACGGGCCATCCCAGTTAATTGGCCTAGTAATGTGTTTAGTGCTTCTGTTCTACCTCCTAGTTTGTTAAGTACTGCCTGGGGTCTTAAAAGCTTGCAAGTGGCCATCCAAGGCATAACATTTGGTCTCTACCTGCCTGGAGCAACAGAGGAAGAAGGAGAATCAGGAATAGGAGGAGGATTTGGAATGTGTGGCTAATTGGCTCTATGAACAACTGCCTCCTTTGCCATGAGACCAGAAGAATCGGGTGGTGCCCAGCTACCATTACTGAACATTTCGATCAAAGATTCTATAGAATATGGTCTTGGGGAACGTCTAGCTCAATTGGCATAACATAGTTTACAAAGAAAATGTTTTATATTCTACTTTGGTGAGTAACATCTAGGGTCTTAAAAGCCTGTGAGCGGCCATCTAAGATACTCCACTGGTCTCACCCCTTTAGGGGCAAGGAAGAATGAAGAAAACTAAAGAGACAAGGGAAACATTAGTCCAAAGGACTAATGGACCACATCTACCATGGACTCCACCAGACTGAGTCCAGTACAACTGGATGGTGCCTGGCTACCACCATTGACTGCTCTGACAGGGATCACAACAGAGGGTCCCAGACAGAGATGGAGAAAAATGTAGAACAAAATTCCAACTCACAAAAAGACCAGACTTACTGGCCCGACAGAGATTGGAGAAACCCCGAGAGTCTGGCCCCCGGACACCCTTTTAGCTCAGTAATGAAGTAACTCCTGAGGTTCACCCTTCAGCCAAAGATTAGACAGCCCCATAAAACAAAACAAGACTAAAGAGATGCAACAGCCCAGGGACAAGGACGAGAATATAGGAGGGGACAGGAAAGCTGATAATAGGGAACCCAAGGTCGAGAAGTGAGAGTGTTGACATGTCATGGGACTGTTAACCAATGTCATAAAACAATATGTGTTCTAACTGTTTAATGAGAAACTAGTTTGTTCTGTAAACCTTCATCTAAAGTACAATTAAAAAAAAAAAAAAAAAGATTCTATGGAAGAATCCTGATCAAAAAGGGAAAAATGCAGAAGAGAATTTCAAATTCTCACGGACTCCAGAATTTCTGGAGCCATGGGGACTGGATGAACCCCTAAAACTATTGCCCTGAGATAATCTTTAAAACTTAAGCCAAACATATCCCCTGAAGTCTTCTTAAAACTAAATAGTAGTTTAGCTTAACAAGTAAAAAATGTCTGCCTTGAGCATTGTGCTCTTTTAAGAACTATCTACAGGCAATCAAAGTGACAATAGAAACTTGTAAGATTAGATAGGAAACTTAGGAGGCAATGAGTTTATGTTAATGGGGGAGGAACAACTCAAAAAAGGAAGGTGAGAATGGTTGTACAACCTGAAGAATGTAATCAATTTCACTCAAATGTACATGTAGAAAATGATTAAATTGTTGTATGTTTTGCTGTGTATATTCTCAACAACAACAATAAAATAAAGAAAAAAGAAGTAATGATGGAGAAAAAAAGAACTGAGTAAGAGTCCTGCGGTGGTGCAAATGGTTAATGCACTCGGCTGCTAGCCAAAAGGTTTGAGGTTCGAGTCCACCCAGAGGCACCTTGAAATAAAGGACTGGTGATCTACTTCCAAAAAATCAGCCATTGAAAACCCTATGGAGTACAGTTCTACTCTGACACACATGGGGTCTCTATGAGTCAGAGTTGACTAGATGGCAACTGGTTTCATTTAGAACTGAGTGCCAGACTGCCAATCCCACCCGCCAGAGCAGGGAGCCCCGTCTGTGCATCCGTTCATTTCCTGTCACAGCACTGGGGCCAAGGCATCACAACCAGGCATTGCCCCATCCTTCACTCATGAATTAATTTGACAACATTTTCTGGGTGGTCCATCTGTGCCAGGCCCTAGGCCAGCCCTGGGGTTCCAGAGGCAAACAGGAGGGTCCCTGCCCTCAGGTAGCTTACACCCTCCACTCATAGAGCTGCAGCTGTAAGTGCACACCTTCTACCCCATCCTGTTCCCATGAAATTAACTTTTTGCCCCAGTTGCTAGGCCTTCCACAGATCCTCCACTCAGTTTCATCTTATTAGATCTGCTCTACTTGACCATTCTGCCAAAATCATTTTGGATCTTGTTTCTGTCATGCCCTGTCCTCCCTCTCCCTCCAGCTTCATGTCATCCGTGAATGTGATAATCCTGCTTGTTATGTCTTCATTTGCAGTCCCAGATAACAGCATTTGACTATCCAGGCTGAGGATAGAGCCTGGAGGCACTAGACGTTTCCCTCTAGGTGGACACAGTTTCCTTAATCAGCACCCTTTGGGGACAGTGGTTCAATCCACCTAATTACATGGTCACCCACCGTATTTGTCCATCCTGTTTACAAGGACATCACAAGAGGCCTTGTCACATCCTTCCATGAAGTCCAGACATACCACGTCTGACACATTTTCCTCTCCGCCAGTCTAGCAATCCTGTCAAGAAAAGAAGAGGGGATTCTGTACTCTAGTCAGTGACTCCACGCTTCAAAATAAAATTAGAAAAAAAAACTTTTTACTGAAGTATAGCATGCATTCCAGAAAAGGGCCCAGACTGTAAGTGTATAGCTTGATGATATTTTATAGGGTGACACACCATTTAATTGGCATTCAGATCAAGGAACAGAACAATACCAGCCCCAGAAGCCCCCTCATTTCTCCATCCAGTCACCACCCCCCACTTACAGTAACCCTATTATGGCTTCTAATACCATACAATGTTGTTGTTGGCTGCCATCAAGTTGGCCCGCGACTCAGACTCATGGCAACCCCATGTACAACAAAACACTTCCCGATCCTGGGCCATCCCCATGATCGGTTGTGGATCAGACTGTTGTGATCCACAGGGTTTTCATTGGCTGATTTTTGGAAGTAGACCACCAGGCCTTTCTTCCTAGTCCGTCTTAGTCTGGAAGCTCCACTGAAACCTGTTCAGCATCATAGCAACATGCAAGCCTCCACTAACAGATGGGTGGTAGCTGTGTATGTGGTATACTGGCTGGGAATCAAATCTAGGTCTCCCATATGAAAGGCAAGAATTCTGCGACTGACCCACCACTGCCCCAATACCGTAGATTAGCTTCACCTAAATTTGAACTTTGTATAAGTGGAACCACACAGGATGTACTCTTTTGTATCTAGTTTGTTTTGTTCAGCATTACCTGTGAGATTTGCCCATATTGTATGTAATTGTAGGTGCTCATTCTCATGGTTGCATAATAATCCATTATGTAAATATAAAACAAAACCAAAAACCAAACCTGTTGCCGTCGAGTCAATTCAGACTCATAGTGACCTATAGGACAGAATAGAACTGCCCCGTAGGGTTTCCAAGCAGTGGCTGGTGGATTCAAACTGCCAACCTTTTGGTTAGCAGCCAAACACTTAACCACTGCGACTATAGTGCAATTTATTTATCTATGCTACTGTTGATGATCTGAGTTGCTTCCAGTTTGGGGCTATTATGAATAGTGCTGTTATGAACATTCTGTTATTTATAATTTGGTACACATATGTACTCATATCAGTTGAGTCTATACCTAGGAGTGGAATTGCTAGGTCTTAGTGTATGCATATGTTCAGCTTTAGTGGATTTTGCCAAACAGTTTTGGAAAGTAGTCGTACCATTTTATACTCCCACCAGCAATATGTATGAACATCCTCACCAACATTTGGTATTGTCGGTCTTTTTGATTTTATTCGTTCTGTGGGTGTAAAGTGGAATCTCATGGAATTTGCATTTCCCTGATGAGTAATAATGTGGAGCACCTTTTCATGTGCTTATTGGCCGTTTGGATAGCCTCTTTTGTGAAGTGTCTGTTTAAATCTTTTGCTCATTTTTCTATTGGGTTGTCTGCCTTTTTCTTATCGATTTGCAGTAGTTTCTTTTTATATTCTGTGTGTGCACTGACTCTGCTCTTAACCTGAGCCAATTATTTTTGCAAATGAGCGTCTTTGATCCCAGGAGGCAGCTGGGAGGAGGATGAACATCCCTTTAGTGAAGAAGTGGCGTCACAGAGCAGCTGGTTGTTCCAGTTGTTATCGTTTGTAACGAGGCTGCCATGTTGCTCTGGTAAAGGGGTAGGGGTACGTGTGCATGGCTATGAGGCTGTGTGCAAGATGAAAAGATCCAAAAAAGATGTTGATGTGAATGAGGCACAACGAGCAATCCCAACAGCCTTGGTGGGGTAGGATGACAGGGGAGGGCATTAAAGTGTCTCAAAGGACTTTGAGGTTAGTTGTCATAAACCCTGAGCTCAGGCACCGGCCTCACCATTTTGATGTGTGATCTTGGGCAAGTCACTTATTCTGTCTAAACATCTATTCCCTCCTCTGGGAAATAAAGGTAACAACAAAACCCATTTCACAGGGTTTTCTGAACTTAAATAAGAAAGCAGTTTATAAAATTTAATATTCTATACAAATGCCGTTGTCTTTGAGTTGGGAGGGCCCCACGAGCCTTGCTAAATATAGTAGCTCCTCAATAAATATGCACTGTTGAGGGCCTAATGTTTACCAAGAAGTAGTCTAGTGGTTAAGAGACTTTGATGTTGTATTACATGGGTTCAGATTCCAGTTGTATCACTTACTCTCCAATCAGTTGCTGTTGAGTTGACTTTACTAGCTATGTGTTATTAGGCAAGCTAATTAGCATGTTTGTGCTCCAGTTTCCTTATCTGTAAAATAAGGATAGGATAGTACCTAACCACAGAGGGATGATGTGTGAATTAAATGAGATCATTTATGTAAAACCCGTACCAGGCTTATAGAAGGCACACGAATATTAACTATGACTATTATCATCTCACATTTCACCCTAATGAAGCAGAGTTTGTGTTATCATCTTCATTTTGCAGGCAAGGAGAAGTTAAGTTATGTGAATTGCCCATCACATAACCTGTAAATATCAGAGCTGGGATTTGAATGCAGGCCTCTCTGGGGATGTTGCAGTCCAGTGCATCTAACTGTACCGCCGTCAGCTCATACCTGTCCATCCTTTCCCAAGGACATCAGGAAAGCCTTTTTCAAATGCCTCCCTGGATTTCTTGGGGGAGAAGGGAACAAGAGTGACCTGAGCCCCTGGCTGAAACTCCAGAGTAGGTTGGGCATCCCTGGCCTGGCATGCAGGGAAGAGCCAAGAGGGCGAGGCTGGCAAGTCCACAAGTGCTGAATGGCAGATCCATAAGTGCTAGGAGGCCCGCATCAGGAGCTCTTCTGAGCCCTAGGACCAGCAGCCCGGGATGGCCCTGGAGCTTTCTTTAATGAGTCTGCCACATGGCTGGACAGAGACTTATGACTTCTGGTGGTTGGGCCGCCTCCTCCCGCTTGTCCTCCCTGGTTATTTATCACATTTGTCCCTCTGGAGAGGCAGGGCAATCACTTACACTGTCCAGAACAGGGAACGCAATAAAGCCAGTTCTACAGGTGGCCCCTTGCTGGGGGGGTGGGGGGAGGGGGCAATGGGTTCCCTGGTGAGTGGGTGGGGCAAGGTACCAGCAGCAATGCCAGCCCGAGTCCAGCTTCCCAGGAGGTCTCTAGCTGCATCACCAGCACAACAATGACAGGCATCGCTCACCCTGCCAAAGCTAACATGGCACTAACAGGGCTCCTAACAGCATCTCTGGAAACCCTGGTGGGGCAGTGGTTAAGAGCTACGGCTGCTAACCAAAAGGTCGGCAGTTCGAATCCACCAGCCACTCCTTGGAAACTCTGTGGGGCAGTTCTACTCTGTCCGGTAGGGTCACTATGAGTCAAAATCGACTCAATGGCAATGGGTTAATAGCATCCCTGCACACCACCCCTCACACCACCCCAGGCACTGCCGCCACCAGTAACACTATCACCATCACCGATGACATCACCCACCTCTCCCCACAGCCAGTGTCACTACCACCATGATCACCACCGTTATCACCCACAGGAAGGTAATTACCAGCCTGGCTTCATTACCCGCTTTAGCTTGGCTCAGACAAACAAGATGATCAGAACTTTTTTTTTTTTTTTTTAATCGTACTTTAGGTGAAGGTTTACAGAACAAATAGTTTCTCATTAAACAGTCAGTATACATATTGTTTTATGACATTGGTTAACAACCCCACGACATGTCAACACTCTCCCTTCTTGGCCTTGGAGGATCTTTTTTTTTTTTTTTTGGTGAAAATATACCTAGCCAAAGATATACCATTTCAAAAATTTCTACATGTACAATTCAGTGACGCCGATTACGTTCTTCCAGTTGTGCTGCTATTCTCACTTTAGATGAAGGTTTACAGAACAAAATAGTTTCTCATTCAACAGTTAGTACACGATAATCAGAATTTTGACAGTTGTTTCTACCTCCGCTCCTTGCCTGCCGCCACGTGGAGCTGCCCCGGGTCCTGGAGGAAGCAACATCCTTTTTGTCTGGCTCCCCTGGACCCATGGAGGCAGACTGGGGTCATGAGAAGAACTGGGCTCTCGACAGACTTGACCCTGGACCTGTCTGTGGACTGTGGACTGACTAGATAAGTGGCCCAGAGTAAGTCACATGATTCCCCAGGCCTCAGTAATCCTATCTATAAAGTAGGTGTAGTAACCTCACTGGTTTACTGTTGTTAGCTGCCTTCGAGTCAGCTCCGACTCGTGGAGAACCCATGTACAACGTAACAAATGTTGCCAGATCCTGCACTGTCTTCACAATGGTTGGTCTATTGTTCATAGTCAGTGTGTATTTTGAGTGCCTTCCAACCTAGGTGTCTCATCTTCCAGCACTATATCGGACAATATTCTGTTGTGATCCATAAGGTTTTCATTGGCTAATTTTCAGAAGTAGATTGCCCAGCCTTTCTTCCTAGTCTGCTTAGTCTGGACGCTCCACTGAAACCTATCCACAATGGGTGACCCTGCTGGTATTTGAAATACCGGTGGCGTAACTTCCAGCATCATAGCAACATGGAAGCCACCACAGTAAGACAAACTGACAGATGGGTGGTGGGAGTTACATTAAGAGTCTGGCTCATAGTAGGTGCTCTATAAGTGGCACACACAATTATTATCATTATTCCAGGGTGAACCTGCTCTCCTTCTAGACACCCAGCTCCCAAAGTCGCAGCCTCCTTGCTGTTGCCCAGAGAACTTCCTGGGCCTCCCGCTTCACAGTCACCTAGCTTGGGACAGTGGCTTCTCTACCCACGTCCAGCTGCCTGACCCAGTTTCTGTGAAAACCCAAGTATCTCACCAAGCAGAGGCGGCAGAGGCACATATTCAGGTCTCATTGTCCTATTAGGACAACATCAGTGTAAACATTAGTTATTCACAAACCCAATTACATTTTGATTGCTCTGACCCCAGTGAGATTGGGGTTACTCTCAATCCACATTTATTTTTTGGCACAAGCCTCCCGAGGTGGGGGGAGAGGAAAACAACCTCCCTTTCCCTCCACTGTATCCAGGCAGGACTCTCTCCTGGAGTCCCTGATTTCTTCTCCTTTCCTACTCCTGAAAGCCACCATACCTAGGCACTCTGCCATCAAAATGGGGCATCGGACAGTCTTAGCGTAGTAAACTGTTTCCCCTTCTGGAGTGCTCTCTACCTTCTTTCCTGCCCTTCTGGAGTCTATCCATCCTGGAAGCTTTCCCTGACCCCTCCACTTTAGGCAATCTCTCTCCTCCCAACTCCCGTAAGTTCTTGTCTGTACCTGTCATTTAAAAAGAACAATCAGAGCCATTTATTGTGCATTTCTTATGCGACCAGGCACTGTACTGTCCTTTTCATATATATATTCACAGCAGTCCTAAGTAGTTATCAGTTGCTGTTGACTCACTGACTCATGACTCAGTTAACTCTGACTCATGGCGACCCCATGTATGTCCGAATAGAACTGTGCTCCATAGGGTTTTCAGTGGCTGATTTCTCAGAAGTAGATTGCCAGGTCTTTCCTCTGAGATGCTTCTGGGTGAACCCAAACCTCCAACCTTTTGGTTAGTGGCCAAGCACATTAACCATTTGTACCAGCCAGGCCCTCCATGAGGTAGTTACCACTCCCATTTTACAGATGAGGAAACTGAGGCTTAGAGACTGAAGTGATTTGCCCAAGGTCCTATAGCTGGTAAAGTGGTGTGTTAGGATCGGAACCTGGGTCTTGGACTCCAAAAACCATGCTCTTAGTCACTCTGCAGAGTTTCACATGGTATGTTTTCTTGTGTTGCTAGTTGTATTTGGCATGTATGTGTCATGTGTCCTGTGACCCCAGCTGAACTGAGTTATCTCTGGCTCTATCAAATTTTTGTTTGCATCCTTCTCTAGAGCAGAGGTCAGCAAACTACAGCCCATGGGCCAAATCCAGCCTGCTGTTTTTGATGAATAAAGTTTTATTGGAATGCAGCCACACATTCATTTATGTATTGTCCATGACTGCTTTAGCACTGCAGTGACAGAGTTGAGCGGTCTTGACAGAGACCGTTCGGCTGGCAAAGCCAAAAATATTTATGTTTCTGGCCCTTTTACAGAAGAAGTTTTCCCATCCCTGCTCTAGAGCAAGGCTGAGGCTGAAAAGACTGAATCTCTACCTAGAGTTGCCGCTGAGAGAGAACTGGTGGAGTGTGATGGAGAGATGATCCAGGGAGAGAGGGGAGTCCAGGCACCTTTGGAATTCAGTTAGAGTGAAAACAGAACTTCCAACAGGGGAAGGGGTAAGAAAGGACAGGCGGGGGAAGCTGGAGTGTCTTTGCCCAGCTCAGGAGACTCGGAAAGAAGAGCTGCCTGCATTTGAGGTAGAGGTGACTGTGCACCCACATTCTAGCCTGTGCCCTGACTTAACATGTTCCAACTTGAACTCCAGATCTTCCCTCTCAAACCTGCTTCCCCTGAAGTCTTTCTCATCTCAGTAAATCCTTCCAGCTGCTCAGGCCGAAAACCTTGGAGTCACTCACCACTCCTTTCTTTCACTCTATTAGCAAATCCTGTTGGCTCTACTTCAAAATACGTCTAGAATCTGTTTCTCATCACCACCACTGCTACCAGCCTAGTCTAAGCCACCATCCTCTCTTGCCCGGATGACTGCAGTAGTACGCTAGGTGGTCTCCTTGTTCCGTTATAGTCTATTCTCAACATAACTGCCAGAGTGATCCTTTTAAATGTGTGTCTGACCAAGTCACTTCACTGCTCAAAACTACAAGGGGTTCCCGTTTCATTCAGAGTTAAAGCCAAAGGCCTTAAAATGGTGCCAGGCCCTACGTGACCTGACCTCCTGCCTTCTCTCTGCTTTTGCCTCCATGACTCTTCCTCATTCACTCTGCTGCACCACAAACATGCCAGCTGCAGTCCTGTCTCCAGCTTTTGAACTTGCTGATACCTGTGCCTAAAAGATGTCTCTCCCAGATATCCACATGGCTTGTTCCCTCACCTCCTTCAGACCTCTGCTCAAATGTCACCTTATCGATGAAGCCATCTCTAGCTGTCAGGTCCCAGCAGAAAACAGATGACACACTCGATTTCAGACCATTTGAGGATGGTTTGCAAAGGTGTGGGCAGGATGCCTGGGACAGCAAGGAATAGTGCAGTACCCTAGGCTATTAACCGTGGGGGGCTGTTACCATACCAAGGCCAGTCATGGTGGGGAGATGGAGGATTGGGAGTAGGGAGGCAGCTGTTACAGAATCCCAGAGACCAAGATGACCGTGAGGAAAGGGCAACCTGATAGGGGCTGAGCTCTCTGGTCCAGGGATGCAGCCAGCCTCGGCACTTTCCCCCTCCCCTCTGATCTCCTCTGGGACGCCCCATTGGCCAAACTTAACAGAGGTCAGAGGGCAAGGAGAGGTCAAACTTAACAGAGGTCATTGCCAGGTAATGCAATCCCTGTGGATCCATCTCCCAGGGCACAGAACAAGGTGGAGAAAGGTAGAGAGTGGATCTGGAAGGGCAAATGGAGGATGTTCAGGGTACCATCCTTGACCACATGATTTAATTGTACCCCTAGCACTCTATCCCTCTTCCCTGCTTATTTTTTGTAATACCACTTGTTGTTGGTTGGTTCTGACTCATGACAACCCTGTGTATTACAGAGTGGAACTGCTCCATAGGGTTTTCTTGGCTGTAATCTTAATGGAAGCAGATTGCCAGGTCTTTTTTTCCATAGTACCGCTTGGTGGGTTCAAACAACCAATGTTTAGGTTAGCAGTTGAGCACAAACTGTTTGCACCATCTGAAGACCTTGTATACCTTCTAAAATACTATATATTTGTGTTTATTTATTTATCTGCATTCACTGGATTGTAAACTCCACGAGGACCGGTATTCGTCTGTTTTGTCCACTGATGTATCCCCAGTGCCTGGAACAGAGCCTGGCATATCATAGGTGCTCAATAAACATGTAATGAAGGATTGAATGAATGAATTAAAGGAAGAAGCAGTAGGGGAAGGGCCAGGTGAGATCATATGTGGCCTGAGGCCTCTTCATGCAGTCCAAGATCCCCAGGTTTCACCCTGAGAATCGCCATCCGTAATGGAGAAAGAATGCATTTATTGTTCAAGCAATTGGTAGTAACTGATGGTAATTTCAAGTAATTAAACACTAATTAATTCAATGAGTCAGTAATGTACTTATTTATGGTATCTGTGTTTATTCCCTTATAAATATTGGTATTGTCAGGTAATTAAAATCCACTGGGGGTAGTCACCGAGGTCCCAGGAGGTTATAGAAGCTTGGCCTGGCTTGGGCTGAGAATGAGTGGGACCAGGGTGAGGGCTGGGATAGCTCAGATGGGGTGGGGATGGATGAAAGTGAGCACCGGTGAGGAGTTTGTATTCGGCTGGTGTTGGTTTAGGGTTGGGAATTAAGGTGCTCAATCACAAAATCTTTTCCAGCTTCTTGAATTCCTCTTTTATTTCCCTCCCCAATTCCAAAGTATTCTTTTTAGGTTGGAATATACGAGGTCCATGGAGGACACTGGGTATAGGAGGTCCTCCTCTCCCCCTGACTTCCTTTCCTAACGTAACAGCCATGTCCTGAGCTCCTGGACCTCTGCTTCAAGGCCTGATCTCCCTGGCACAAGAACAGCCAATTCTGGGCTGGGTAGAAGATGGAGAAGGAGAGTGAATGGAAGGCTTATCACAGCCAGTGGACTATGAAGGGCCCAGAGCAGCACCTAAAGGGCTAAAGGGAGTGGCATTGGGAGGGACGGATGGGGAGGGGGAAGCCTGGCCCCAGAAAAGGTAAGCCCAAGGCTCTGGGGATCTCTATGACTTTGGGCAAATGTCTTAGGCTGGGTTCTCTAGAGAACCAAAACCAGTAAAGCGTATAAAAATCTATATAGAGAGATAAAGGAAATGGCTCACGTAGTTGTGGAGGCTTCCCAAATCCATGCGTCAGGCTAGAGTTTCTCCCAACTTACCTAGCCACAGGGGCTGGTGAACACAAGACCGGCAGGTCGGACAGCAGGGCTCTTACTCACAGCCTGCAAAGACCACGAATCCCAAGATCGGCAAACAAGACAGCAGGTAAGCTGCTAGCTGAAGTCCCAAGAGCCGGAAGTCAGACGAACAAGAGCCAGCCACAGGATCTAGAGCAAGCAAAAGCCCAGGAGCCTTGCCAGAGAGTCCACTTATATTGAATATAGGCCACATCCCCAAGGAAACTTGCTGTCAACTGATTGGATACTCACAGCAGATCCCATCATGGAGGTGATCACATTATATCAAATCTCATCATGGAAGTGATCATATCATCATATGACTGCCAAACTATATAACTGCCAAACCACTGAGAATCATGGCCCAGCCGAGGTGACATAGAACCTTAATTATCACAGCCAGGAAGGTGTAAGTATCCTGATGTCACAGATGGGCTGTCCTGGAAGGGCATGGAGCAATGGCTCCTATAGACGGCGCTACCCTCATTTTTCTAGATTCCCAACCCACATTCCCCAAATACCCTCAAACTAGTGGTGTCAAGCCTGAGGACAAAATGTAAGCCTCCTCTCACCCACTGGACTTTGCTTTTAAGATGCTCCATGGCCAGTTGGCCAACTATACTTATGGCAGGTTTGAACAGATGCCAAATGGGCATAGAAGAAGCAAAGAAAGAAGTGAAGTCAGTGCTGGCTTTTATAGTATGTAAGATACTTCCTCTTTATTCATGAGCCTTACAGAACTGCCATCCCCCTTCCCTGTGTGGGCTTTGCTCCTCCAAAGCGGCAAAGTGGAGGCGTTAAGGACTCTGGAGTCAGATGACTTGGGATCAGGTTCTGGCTCTATCACTTGTTTGTATTGTGATGTGTTGGGCAAGTCACTTAACATCTTTGAGCCTCAGTTTTCTCATCTGTGAAATGGGGATGATAACAGTACTTGCTCCATACAGTTCTTATAACATTTAAAGACACTTTGGAAGCCCTGGTGGTGTTGGGGTTAAGAGCTATGGCTGCTAACCAAAAGGTCGGCAGTTCAAATCCACCAGGTGCTCCTTGGAAACCCCATGGGGCAGCTCCTCCCTGGCCTGTAGGGTCACTATGAGTCGGAATCGACTTGATGGCAAGGGTTTTTTTTTTTTTTTTTTGGTATGTACATCAAACATTTAGCCCACATAGCCTGGCAAGTAGGAAGTGCCCAATCCACATTAGTTGTTAGTATGACTAACTAATATGTGATCCAACAGAATTTGGAAATTATCAAAAAATATCATCAATATCACATGTAAATCAAATTTTGCTGAAGAACATTCAAAAGTGGTTGCAGCAGTACATTGACAGGGAACTGCCAGAAATTCAAGCCAGATGCAGAAGAGGACGTGTAACAAGGGATATCATTGCTGATGTCAGATGGATTCTAGCTGAAAGCAGAGAATACCAGAAAGATGTTTACCTGTGCTTTATTGATTATGCAAAGGCATTTGACTGTGTGAATCATAACAAATTACGGATAACACTGCAAAGAATGGGAATTCCAGAACACTTAACTGTGCTCATGAAGAACCTGTACATGGACCAAGAGGTAGTCGTTCGAACAGAACAAGGGGATACTGCATGGTTTAAAGTCAGGAAAGGTGTGTGTCAGGGTTGTATCCTTTCACCATACTTATTCAATCTGTATGCTAAGCAAATAATCTAAGAAGCTGGACTATATGAAGAAGCATGGGGCATCAGGATTGGAGGAAGACTCGTTAACAACCTGCGTTATGCAGATGATACAACCTTGCTTGCTGAAAGTGAAGCGGACTTGAAGCACTTACTGATGAAGATCAAAGACTACAGCCTTCAGTATGGATTACACCTCAACATAAAGAAAACAAAAATCCTCACAACTGGACCAATCATCAACATCATGATAAACGGAGAAAAGACTGAAGTTGTCAAGGATTTCATTGTACTTAGATCTACAATGGAAGCAGCAGTCAAGAAATCAAATGACTCATTGCATTGGGTAAATCTGCTGCAAAAGACCTCTTTAAAGTGTTAAAAAGCAAAGACGTCACTTTAAGGACTAAAGTGTACCTGACCCAAGCCGTGGTGTTTTCAATTGCCTCAGATGCATGTGAAAGTTGGACGATGAATAGGGAAGACAGAAGAATCGATGTGTTTGAATTATGGTGTTGGTGAAGAATATTGAGTATACCATGGACTGCCAAAAGAACAAACAAATCTGTCTTCAAAGAAGTACAGCCAGAATGCTCCTTAGAAGCAAGGATGGCAAGACTTCATCTCACATACTTTGGACATGTTATCAGGAGGGACCAGTCCCTGGAGAAGCACATCATGCTTGACAAAGTAGAGGGTCAGCGAAAAAGAGGAAGACCTTCAATGAGATGGATTGACACAGTGGTTGCAACAATGTGCTTACACATAACAACGATTGTGAGGATGGCACAGGACCAGGCAGCATTTAGTTCTGTTGTACATGGTGTCGCTATGAGCTGGAACCAACTCAATAGCACCTAACAACAACAACAAACTAATAGGTGTTCATCCCACCTGCAGCTCACTTTGTGTGTTCCAGTTTGGCCTCATCCCTAACCTCAAAGAATCTCATAACCCCTAGACCTAAAAATTCTCTTTCTAAGGGCTCAAAGTTTTCCCCATTTTTTTCTTTTCAGGTCTGAAGTGGGCATCTTCTTTGGAGCACAACTTTACTCCCGGCCCCCAAGTATCAGCAAAGAATTCTCTTTCCTCTGCCCCTGCATCTACTCTGCTTCTGGAGTGGCTCCAGCTGCACCATGACATCCAGCTTCCAGTTTCTTGTTGTGTCTCTATGATCTACTACCACTGGGCAGTCTTGCTCTGTCTCTGCTTGTCTATCTGTCTCTGCCCTGCCCCTGTGTCTCTTCCCTGTCTCTCATTTCCCTTTCTTTGCCCCGACTTTGTTCTGTTTGTCTCCCTCAATTAGCCATACTCTGGGACTGAAGTGTGTTTTTATTATGTTTTATTTATTGAATGGCTTTACGTTTTCTGTTCTTAATTTAAAAGGCAGATCAATAAAATGCTTTATATTCCTCACTTAAAACAAAACAAAGCTAAGTTGTTCTTTGTTCATGCTGCTCTGCCTTGCTTATTTCTTTCTCTGTAGTAAGAAAAGTTTCCTTGACCCCATTCCCTTAATTGGCAAGAACACTTAATTCACTCACTAGCTCATTCATTCAGTTAATTATTCAATAAACAGATATTGGGCCCCAGCTGTGTGCCAGGCCCTGTGCTAGACTCAGGAGACACATAGATAATACAAGGCAATTTTTCCTGCCCTCACAGAGGCTCCTATCTAGCTGGGAAGCTCATCTGGGCACCCAGGTGTGCCACAAAATGTTAGAGATGCCATGGCGATGTATATTGGATTGGATTTGCACAAGGGAGGGAATGGAAAAGGCTTCCTGGGTGGAGGGCAACTCGGGCTGAGAATTCAAAGATGAATAGATGTCTTGATTTGGGCTCACCCAGAAGCAGACCCTAAGACAAGGATCTGGGTGGAAGTAGTTAATTTGGAAGGATCCCAGGAAGCACTAGTAGGAAAGTGGGGAGAAAAATAAGGAAGGGAAAAAGTCAATACAGGGTATATCAATGAGCAGATTAAGACTGCGGGTAACTGCGGCTTAATCCCTTTAGGGACCCCTGGGAGTCTGCGTAGAGCACTGAGGGGTAAGGGAGCTGGGGTATTTATATATTAACTCCCATCAATCACTGATGAGGGCTGCTCCAGGGAGGCATTAAATCTCCAGCCCTTCTAGCCTGCTGCACAGATGACAAAGTGAGATCTGGTGGCCAGAGAGAACCTTCTAGCAAAGAAATGCAGGTTCTGACATTTGGGACTTAGGCTGATGTGCACTGAAGTGATATGGATGAAGGGGTGCAGACAGGGCACTGACATCGTCTGCTAGGGTGGGTGTTGGGGGAAGGGAAGAACATTCCAGACAGGTGGAAAAGTGTGAGCAAGGGTGCAGTGACCCCAGGAGCCCACACGTACTTTTTTCTCTCCCTACGTACTTTTGACTGGCTCCAAAATGCAAGTCCAGGAAGTCTGGCTCTATAATGCCTGGGCTTCAGCTTCCTTGTTTATAGAAAGGTGATAATAAACACCTTCCCGACCCATCCAAGGTGATTTGCACAGACCTTTCCCCCTACCCTGCAACTCAGACCTTGCAGGGAAGGGCCCATTTCAGCCCTTCCTCAAACCTCCCCATCATGCATCCTGCCAGCCTCGAGGCCCTGGATATGTGAGGCTATTTATGATACCCTGTTGATATCTGTCTTGGCGGAGGAGTGTGGTAGGGGTAACGGATGGAGCCTGGGGTCCTATCCATCAGTCACTTGGCTGCAATTTCTAAAGAGATTTTAATTGTAAACTCGGATTTACTCCAGCCATCAACAGGGCCCACCTGCCTCTTTACCAGCAGAGAGCAGGGCCTGCAGACCCGCTGTGGTTTGCCAAATGGACATCTTGTAGCAATGCTGAGGAAATATTTGCTGCAGTGAAACAATATGCCTGGTGGAAAGCAATCGCCCTAAATCGCCCCCTGATAGTACACCAGAGCTCTACTAGGGGCTCCTTCCACAAGACTCACAACTTTCTTTCCATAGATGTACCCTTGCTACATGCCCAGGGGGCAAGGATAACTGCCTCAAACCCAAATTGGAGGGAAACTGAGGCAGGGAGCACCACTTCCCCTTTTCTGGGACATGTGGCAGAGGGGACAGCAGGAGACAAGGTGGCGGTGGTGTGGGAGCCCTGGGTTAGGAAGACCTGTGCCAGGTCCACCCTGAGCAAAATGTACAGTGGCTTTTAGCCTCATTTACAGCTGAGGACAGAGAGGCTAAGGGAAGTGGGGAGATTTAGCCTCAGATTGCTCAGTGAGTTATGGTGGCGGTAGGGGTGGAAATCTCAAGTTTTGGTCTTCTGGAATTTAATTAGGTTTTGTCTTTGGATCCCTCAGCATCTTTTTGAACTCCTTTTTCCGTGCCTCAAGGCTCTCTCACTCCCTCTTCAGGGACCAGGCTCCTTCTTTTCTCTATTAGGATTTGCTTTGGGGAAATCATCTGCTTCTAAGGACTTATGCCTCTGAGTGAGCTTAAGTGGCTTCTTCTCCCAGAGGTGGCCAAAGCCTTCTTTCCATCTGTGGGGTGAAAATGCTTATATCCTGTCTTAGGCTGGGTTTTCTAGAGAAGCAAAACCAGTAAAGCATATTAATATACATAGAGATTTATATCAAAGAAACAGCTCATGTGATTACAGAGGCTAGAACGTCCCAAATCCATGGATTAGGATAGAGGCTTCTCCCAATTCATGTAGCCACAGCGGTTGGAAAACCCAGGATCGGCATGCCAGAAAGTAGGGCTCTGCTCACAGGCTGTGAAGATAGATGAATCCCAAGATCAGCAGATAAGCTGATAGCTTAAGTTCCAAGAACTGGAGGTCAGACAAACAGGAGGCAGCCACAGGATCCAGAACGAGCAAAAAGCCAGAACGTCTGCTTATATTTGGATGCAGGCCACACCCCTAAGGGAACTCCCTTTCAACCGATTGGCTACTCACAGTATATTCAATCATGGGAGTGATCACCTATAAACACTGAGAATCATGGCACAGCCAAGCTGACACACAATGTTAACCATCACATATCCTGACAAAAGAAAACCCTCTGTGGCAGGAGAAAGGGGGGAGGGAGGGCAGAAGGGAGAGGCGGGAAGAGATGAGGAGAAAGAGAGAGAGGGTTTTTCCTAGGTTGTGAAATTATCTAAATAAGGGGCCTCCTACACTGCCTTTGGAAACCCTGGTGGCATAGTGGTTAAGAGCTACAGCTGCTAACCATAAGGTCAGCAGTTCGAATCCACCAGGTGTTCCTTGGAAACCCTATGGGGCAGTTCTACTCTGTCCTATAGGGTAGCTATGAGTCAGAATCGACTTGACAGCAACTGTTTTTTTTTTTTACTTTTATTATTTTTGTAATAAAAAAAACCCAATAACATAGTTCTTAAAAATCTCTCTAATGGCTCTTGCTTTTCTAGTATAAATTCTAAATCTTTTAGCGTGACATTCAAGGCTCATTCAAGGCTCCATTTCCGTAGCCTCCTTCTTCTTCCCTATACCCTTGCTGGAGCCACACTGAACCTCCCCCTGAACTTCCGACCTCTGTGACTTTGTATATTCTGATTCCTGTTTCTAAAATGCCCTTCCCACTCATTTTGTCTTTACAGATGCCACCCAAAAGTGATTTCCTAGGAGAAATCTTCCCTCTGCCCTGGGTAGTCACCATATCTTCCTGTGCCTCTGCTGTCTTCAGCCCTCTGTTAGAGCACACACCATGCTGTCTGGTGATTTGTCTCTTCTTTGGTCACTTTCCTCCTTAGAGCAGGTGCTCCTCAAGGGCAGGGACTGTCACTCATGTGTTCACAGCCTCTGGCACTCGTGATAGCACCTTACTGGGTCATCTGTTTCCGTCAGGGAATGTAAATTTGTAAAGACGTTTTGATTCTGTAGGAAGGTGCTGTGAGGTTGGGAGAGAGATAGATGGCAGCCATAGAAGATTCATGGAAGCAGAATCTTTGATGTGGTAAGAAAAAATGTGAAATTTTTCACTACAGATGATCTGGTAAGCAAGGTAAATGCTGTGCTGACTTTGCCTGTTGGCTAATCCGCCTGTGATATTAGCACCTGTTGCATAAAAAGCAAACAAAAACAGTTGCTGTGCAGTAGATTCAGATTTCAGAGTAGAACTGTGTTACATAATAGGTGTTCAATAAATGTGCCAGGTGCTCCCTACAAGCATTATCATTTTCCTTGCCACACCAACCCACCACACTTCACCCTTTTTTGGCACTTGTATCCCTGCTTCTGAGACTGTGCCTTAATGTCCAAATTCTGACTGGGCTGTTCCTCCAGTCTCCTCCCTCAGATGTGGTGGTGGTGGTGGGGGGGGGGGGGTATGTGTAGAAAACTCAGCCTCCTCTGCCAGAGGTCGTCCTACTGAGGGCCCCTGCAGCTGTGGGACTTGTCAAAGGCTGGGAGCAGACAACTCATCCTGTCACATCAGGTGTTAGTTCCCAAGAGGAAGCCCCTGCCTCCCCCATCAGACTGGGCACCCAGCTCTGGCCCTCAGGGGCTGTTCAGTAGGGGTGAGGTGGTTTGGACAAAAGTAGATAGGAAGAGGCCTCCTTCCCTGCCCTCTGCCCCACCCCAAATCACCTCCTTCACCTTTCCCAGGTTGTGTTTACCTTGGCCTCCTCCCCCTGCCCTGTTCTCCCAGCCGATCTGATTGCTGTAATTAGTTAATCAGTAACTGGCATAATTTCCCCCTGATTAATGCAGAAATAATCACCCGCCAGGGCTGCCAGCAATTTGCTTATCAGAGTCACTTTGAAACAGCTTTGAAAATGAACGATTGGCACCTTCCTCAGGGTTAAAATTAGAGCCCGAGAGGCCGCCCTCTGCTGTGGGCGTCTGGGAGTGGTGGGAGGGGCCAGCAGGGGAGTCCCCACCCTACTACCCTTGCCGGAGCCTCTGGCGGTCTCGGGTGGGGAACGGAGAGTGGGCACCCCCTCGGACATGCGATCCCTCAGGTCTGGACCCTGAGCAGTCAAGGTCCTCGGGGCTCTCACGATGGACCCAGTGCGCCCCCGGGAGACTGCGGACTCCTGAGCTGGTGCCACAATCCCCACGGCACCTGGCTCGGTAAGTGCTTGCTGAGTGGATGGAGGATTGATGCTCTGGTCCTGCCGAATGTGTGCCCACTACACGAGGCTCCCGGCTTCTGAGGGAGACAGGGCACGTGCAGTTACTTAACACTGTTTACAGCCACGTGATCATTTCCAGGGAAGACAGGAAGCTAGTGTGTGAAACGGAGGCTTCCTGTGGCAGGAGGGGTGGGCTGTTGGCAACAGGGCGGGCTCATGGGGCAGTGTTATGGACTGTGTCCCCCCAAAATATGTGTGGTAAATCCTGTGATTATAATTCCACTTGGGAATGGATTTTCTTTGTTATGTTAATGAAGCAGTATTGGTGTAGGGTGTCCTAAAAACTATCTCTTTTGAGATATATAAGAGCAGATTAAGCAAGGAAGCAAGCAAGCAGAGATGCAGGAAGATTGATGCCCCACAGAGGAACAGAAGCTGAAAAGAGACGAGGACCTTCCCTTAGAGCCAACAGATAGAGAAAGCCTTCCCTAGAGCTGCACCCTGAATTCGAACTTAGCCTCCTAACTGTGAGAAAATAAATTTGTTTGTTAAAGACACCCACTTGTATTTGTTAGCAGCACTAGACAGCTAAGACAGGCAGAAAGGAGGGGCCTGCTGTAGGTAATGTCGTTGTTGGGTGCCATTGAGTGGATCCTGACTCATAGCCTCCTCATGTGACAGGGTAGAACTGCTGCATATGGATTTCTAGGCTATAATCTTTATAGAAGCACATCATCAGATCTTTCTTCATCTGGTGGGTTCAAACCGCCAACCTTTTGGTTAGCAGCTGAGTGCTTAGCCTTTCGCCATCAGGGCTCCTTTAGATAATAACAGTAGCAGCAAAACAACAACCATTCTTACCTTATATCAAATAGAGGAATTGTGCTGAGTTCTTTACATACAGTGTCTCATTTAGTTCTTACTAGATAGATTGTTGTGGTTAGCTGCCTTGGAGTCGCCCCCGACTCATGGTGACTCCATGCCCAACGGACTAAACGCTGCCCAGTCCTGCACCATCCTCATGATCAGTTGGGGATCTGACGGGAATTGGAACATTTGATCCATAGGGTTTTGACTGGCTGATTTTTGGAAGTAGATCACCAGGCCTTTATTACTAGTACATCTTAGCCTGGAATCTCCCACTGAAACCTATTCAGCATCACAGAAACGCGCAAGCCTTCACGTAGGGATGGTTGGTGGCTGCGCATGAGGTCCACTGGTTGGGAATTGAAACCTGGTCTCCTGCGTGGATGGCCATAATTCTACCGCTGAACCATCAATGCCTCATATAATGCACACTTAAGGGGCACCTACTGTGTCCATACTGCTTCTTTGTTTTTCCTTTTAAAAAAATTTTATTATGGGCATTTTCAAATATACACAAAGACAGAATAGTAATAATGAACTTCCATGTACTCATCACCCACTTTCTATAAATGATCAATATTTTTCTAATCTTGTTTCATTTATTCCATACTCCATTCTTCTTGTTGTTCAAGCATTTTAAAACCAGTCCCAGACATTATTATCATTTCACCTGTAAAATGAGATGCAGGTAATAAGAGTATCTTCCTCAAAGGGTTGTTGTAAGGATCTAGTGAGATCTTGCATGCAAAGGTTTGAGGACACATAAGCACTTCATAAATGTTGGTTATTATTGCTATATAAATTGGGGAGAGTTTGTTTAAATCTGTAGGATCCAGAGCCAGGGGTGTGTGAGAGTTTCCAGGTGCTGGTGCACAGGCTGTACAGGCAGGTCTTGAGGGTGCAGAGCAGGTAAAGCTGGCATGACTATTATTAACATTTCCTGTGCGTGTGGGTCACCTAGGGAGCTGCGATTGGGGACCAAGAGAGTATCAGAGGATGCTGCAGCCTCTCAGCTGAGCTGTGGCCCCCAGGGTGTTCTGTTTGGGCTTATTAGAGTGCTCACCTTTCTCTCCAGCTCTCCTCTAGAGGCTTGAACAGCTGAGGGATAAGGTGCAGAGGGTAATCAGGGGCACAAGGGGACTAGTTCTAAATCTCTCAGAAAGGGGCATCACAGCATGTCAGTCCCTTGAGTACCTCTATGACCTAGGGTGCCTGGGAGTGCTGTGTTGGGTTTGCTGCCAGTTGCACTGCTGGGTAATGAGGGAGATGGGAAAGAGAGGTCATGGAAGCTGCTGCCCCTGACCACAGGGAGCCCACAACGTACCTGGTCAGAACACAATGAGTTTAGCAATGATCTATAACAAGAAAGCATATCATGTGGTAATACGTGATTGTCCAAATCGGTTCCCAGGCCTGGCCTGCTGGGGCCCTGGTCCCTGACTCTGAGCATGCACCCATCCACATGCACACATGTGCATGTACACATGTGTGTGTGCACGCGTGGACTCACACTCCTGACTTGCAAATGAGCTGTCCTGTGTGCACATTGTCAAGGAACACCCGTCACAGAGAAGCTTTTGTCAGGGTGAGAAATAATAAGTTAATTTAGAAACATTTCTCTGTCAAATAGGTGAGATTATACAACTGGCTGCATTAAAAAAATAATTTAAACTCCACAAAAGAATTAAAAAATGGACTGTATTTTAAAAGAATCAAGTCTTGTTCCTGCTGAGGCAGCTTCCATCAGCCAGTTTGCAGAGAGTGCAGACTTTTGGACAGGCTTGGTGGGGTGGGCTCTCTGTAGTTCTGAAAGTGAGGCTACTGACCCCTTCCCCACCTCAGTGGGTAGGTCCCACTTTCTGAGCTCACCCGTGGGCAGGAAGCTGGGCTTGTCCACTCTTTCTATACAGCATTGGCACTTTGTATCCACTTCCTTCCTTCTTGAAATCTGCCCCTCCCTCAGCTTCGCTGACACTGAACTAGTTCACGTCTCCTCCTACCTCTATGGTGGCTCTTCTTCAGACTTCTCCACTGGCTCCTCACTGTGTCCTCCGTTACATGCAGGCAGCCCTGCAAGACTCTGTACTTCCAGCAGAGTTCACTTCCGGCCCCATATGCCGCCACACCCCCTCCCACCCTGTGGGATCTCTTCTGTCTTTTTGCCTTTGAATCTTTTATTACCACCAAGCGGACAACTCTCAGATAAATCCCTATCCCTTGTTCTGATCTTTCTCCAAGGGTGCCGGCTGGCAGTTCCCCTTGAGTACTGGGCACTACCAACTAGGCTCTCCTGCTGAAACCTCAAATTCAGTTTGTCTATATCGATTTGTCAGCATCTTCCTCTGCAATTAGATTATCCTCCTGCAATCCCTAAGCCCTCAACCAGCACCACCACTCTTTCAGCCCCTCAGTCCAGAAGCTCTGGAGTCATACCCCATCCCCACCATAACCACGTGGAGCCAGGGGGGTTTTCTTCCTTCCAACCCCACCCCTCGCCACCTTCATTGACTACCCTCCTAGATGGAGCCTCAGCCCTTTCACAGGGACTCTTTGCCTCTCATCGCGTCCTACTCTCATCCACCCTCCAAACCTTAACCACGCTGTAAAGTCCAGACGACTCAAGAAGGCATGTGTGAGCCCTCTGTGATTGGTCCCAACAAATTCCTTCTATCTCATCATCCTGTATTCAGTTCTCTCTCCCTGAACCCTCTGCTCAAGCATCACCCAGAACACAGCAGGCCCCCAGCCACCAGGGGTCAGTCCCCGTTATAGAGAAGAGCAGAGAAGGGTAAGGAATGGATCTGAAAACAGCCCAAGAAGGGTTGAATGAATTGGTTATGGGACAGAGAGACTGGGGTGGGAGGAGTGTCACCTCACCAAGACCCTTAGCCTGGCTCAGGACTAAGCAGGCATCATTCTGAGAAGGGACAGCATGTTGGGGACTGGGCTAAAGAGGACATCTTGTGTTCTCCCAGACACCAGGGAGGTCCCTCCTCCCAAACCTGTGTTCAAGACCAAGCCCATATTATAGCTTTGGAGATGGACCTGCTGCCAATTGGCTGTGTGGCTTCCATCAGGTTACTCAGCCACTCTGAGTTCTGGTCTACTCACTGCAAAACAAGAACTTGGATAAGATCACCGCTTCGATTCTTTCCATCTTCAGCATCCTTTGATGCATGACCAACTCATACTTTGAAGGTAGAAGTACCAGAAGGGCACTTGCAGATGGGGAAATGGGTGGACAAGAGGATGAGACTAGATTCCACCTATCTGTCTAGTAAAGCAGAGTCTGGAGTCACGTCACCAGGGGATTTTATGTATCTGAGCCTCAAGGTTTTATTGGCAGGATATGGTAGAGTTGTCTTCTTCCAGGAGATATTGCTCAGGGCCAGGAGCTTTCTCTGGAGGGGAAGTGTCCCAGGACAGTCTATCCCGTGGCCCCACCTCTTGAAGGGGTTAAGAGAGCTTGGCATCTGGGAGGAGGGGATCATCTAACCTGGAGGCTCCTGCAGTGTGATTCCGGGGCGGGGGGGAATAGAAATTGGGAGACAGATTCAAGTGGCCCGGACAGGTTGGAGCAGGGGTGGGGAAGAGTGAGTTATACTAGAAGTTGTCAAGTACTTTATGGACCTGGAGAATGTCAGACATCGAATATACTGAACATACTTCCTAGTCCAGTTCCATCATGTTGCCAGTGAGGAAACTTAGGCCCAGAGAGGGAAAGTGACTTGTCCAAGGTTCCTCACCCGAAGATTCCTGGTTTCCAAGCTGTTTCTTTTCAGCTGAACTACAGTTATTTCCTACTTCAAACTCAGATCAAAACTGACCTGTTCTAAAGGCAAAAATAAGTTGAAAAAGCAAAACAAACAAACAAAAAATTGACCTGTTCTGTGTCCCATCCTGTAGGGGCTCTGCTCTGGATTATTTGTTGCTCCAGAAAGTGATATAAGAAGTGAATTTTCATTAAAACGTAGTGTCTTAGACTTGACAGCACCCACCACCACTACCAGTGTCTTAGTTTCCTAACGTTACTTTAACAGAAATTCCACAAGTGGGTGGCTTTAAAGAACAGAAGCTTGTTTTCTCATAGTCCTAGAGGCTAAAAGTCCAAATCAAGATCTCCAACATGTCAATTCCTTCCTTGTCAGTAGCCCCAGGCATTCCTTGGTTCCTGGGAGTTACTTGGCTTGTAGTAACCTCATGTGGTGTCTTTTTTCCCCGTGTGTGTGTGTGTGTGTGTGTGTGTGTGTGTGTGTGTGTGTCTGTCTGTCTGTCTGTCTGTCTGTCTGTGTCTGTGTGTGTCTGTGTCCATTCTACTCTTTTTATAGCTCATAAGTGATTAGATTTAGGACTCATTCTACTCGGGTATGACCGAATTAACGTAATAAAGAAAACCCTATTTCCAAACAGGATTATATCTACAGGTGTAGGAGTTAGGATTCTCACTGTGGTGCACTGAATTACTTAATATGGCACCCCAGTACCTAGAACAGTGCCTGGCACATTACGGGAGTTCTATAAGTGATTCCAAGGAGCCCCAGTGGTGCAATCATTAAGTGCCTGGCTCCTAACCAAAAAGCTGGTGGTTCGAACCCACCAGCCCTGTGAGGGAAAAAGACATGGTGATCTGCTCCTGTAAAGATTTCAGCTTAAGAAATCATATAGGGCAGTTCTACTCTGTCCTATAGGGTCGCTATGAGTCGGAATCGACCTGACGGCACACAACAACATAAACGATCCCAGGAGTCCCTGGGTGGTACAAATGGTTAAGCACTCAACTACTAGCCAAAAGGTTGGTCGCTCGAACCCATCCAGAGGTGCCTCGGAAGACAAGCCTAGCGTCTCAGTCGTCTGGTGCTGCTCTAACAGGAATACCACAAGTGGATGGCTTTAACAAAGAGAAGTTTATTTCTTCACAGTCCAGTAGGCTACAAGTCCAAATTCAGGGTGTCAGCTCCAGGGGAACTCTTTTTCTGTTGGCTCTGCAGGAAGGTCCATGTCATCAGTCTTCCTTTGGTCTGGGAGCTTCTCTGTGCAGGAACCTCAGGTCCAAAGGATGCGCTCTGCTCCCAGCACTGCTTTCTTGGTGGTATGAGGTTCCCCTGTGTCCGTCTCTGCTCGCTTCTCTCTTTTATATCTCAAAAGAGATTGCATAAGACACTGATCTTGTCAACCTCATCAGTATAACCTCATCACAGTGACAGAATTTACAACACATGAGGAGATCACGTATAATCTCATCATAGTGGTAGAGTTTACAACACATAAAGAAATCACATCAGATAACACAATCATACAATACTAGGAATCATGACCTAGCCAAGTTGCTACATACATTTTTTGGGGGACACAATTCAATCCATGACACCTAGCAATCAGCTTCTGAAAGGTCACAGCCTTGAAAACCCTATGAAGCAATTCTATTCTGCATACATGGGGTCTCCATGAGTCAGAATCAACTCGATGGCAACTAACTACACAATAAATGATCCCATTCTAAATCAGAAGTCTGTTGAAGATGATGTGTTAGACGTAAAGGGCATCAAATGGTGAACGTTTCAGGCTTTGGGAGAGGGAGCTGTTTGAGGTTTTCCCCTAAGTCAGGAAGGCTATCTACTCCCATGCTCATCCTGAGCACTCACCCAGTGACTCCTGGAGAGACTGTTTTATCCCTCCTCAGTCCCCTTCCCTCAGTATTCTCATCTTAGAATTTTTCTAGCTGTATCTACTACAGGTAGTCCCCGACTTAAATGATGGGGTTCCATTCCAATGACTGTCTTAAGTCGGTTCTGACGTTAAGTCAAATACTTCATTTTTTTAAAGTTTTCATTATTATTGCCTTTTATTATCAGTATCTTTATAAATATGTCAGTGTTTTGAACAGTAAATCATAAGATTAAACATCTGTGAGTGAACACCTGATAATGAGAACATATTACTAATATAGTACATATTACTAATGATAAGAACAGTCATAAGTATGGTTTGTCTTAACTCGAATACGTTGTAAGTTGGGGACTACCTGTACATCACGAGTCTCTCCCCTCTTTTGCCCCCTGTTATGGATTGAATTGTGTCCCCCCAAAATGTATGTGAACTTGGTTAGGCCATGATTCCCAGTATTATGTCATTGTCTACCATTTTGCCATCTGTTGTGATTTTCCTAGGTGTTGCAAATCCTACCTCTATGATGTTAATGAGGCAGGATTAGAGGCAGTTGTGTTAATGAGGCAGGACTCAATCTACAAGATTATGTTGTATCTTGAGTCAATCTCTCTTTTTTTTTTTTTAGTTTAGTATAATTTTTTTTTATTGTTGTAATTAAATGAAGTTTACATTTCAAGTTAGTCTCCCATACAGAATTTTTTTTTTTACATATATTGTTTTGAGACCCCAATTGCTCACCCCATTCTGCGACAGCACACTCCTCCCCTCCACCCCTGATTCCCCATGAACATTCAACCAGCTCCTAACTCTCTCTGCCTTCCCATCTCACTCTGGACAGAAGCCACCCCTTTGGTCTCTTGTATCTACTCGTCTAAGAGGCACATTCTTCACAGGTATCACTTTATGTCCCACAGTCCAGTCCAATCCCTGTCTGAAGAGTTGGCCTCGGAAATTGTTTTAGTTCTGGGGTGATGGAGAGACCAGGGGCCATGCTTTCCGGGGTCAGACCATTAAGTCTTTTCTTCTTACTAGAATTTGAGTTCTGCCTTCTACTGCTCCATCAGGGACACTCTGTTGGGTTCCCTGTCAAGACGTTCATTGGTGGTAGCCAGGCACCATCTAGTTCTTCTGGTCTCAGGCTGATGAAGTCTCTGGTTTATGTGGCCCATTCAGTCTCTTGGTCCAATACTTTCCTTGTGTCTTTGGTGTTCTTCGTTCTCCTTTACTCCAAGTGGTTGGGACCAATTGATGCATCTTAGGTGGCCGCTTGCAAGCTTTTAAGACCCCAGCCGCCACTCACCAAAGTAGGATGCAGAACATTTTCTTAATAAGGTTTGTTATGCCAACTGACATAGATGTCCCCTGAGAGCATGGTTCCCAGACTGCGCATCCCTGCTACTCTGTCTCTCAAAGTATTTGATTGTATTGAGGAAACTTCTTAGCTTTGGTTTAGTCCAGTTGTGCTGGCTTCCCCTGTAGTGTGTGCTGTCCTTCCTTTCACCTAAAATGATTCTTATTTACTATCTAGTTGGTGAATAACCCTCACCCTCCCTCCCCACCCCCGTAACCATCAAAGAATGTTTTCTTCTGTGTTTAAACCATTTCTTGAGTTCTTATAATAGTGGTCTTACACAGTATCTGTCCTTCTGTGACTGACTAAATTCACTCAGCGTAATAAGTTCTAGCTTCCACCAAGTTACACGATGTTTCACAGCTTCATCATTGTTCTTTATCATAGCGTATATTCCATTGTGTGGATATACCATAGTTTGTTTATCCATCGATAGGCACTTAGGTTGCTTCCATCTTTTGGCTATTGTGAACAGGGCTGCGATGAACATGGGTGTGCATATATCTATTCGTGTGACGGCTCTTGTTTGTCTAGGATATATTCCAAGGAGCGGGATAGCTGGATTGTATGGTACTTCTAGTTCTAGCTTTTTAAGGAAGCACCAAATTGATTTCCAAAGTGGTTGTACCATTTTACATTCCCACCAACAGTGTATAAGTGTTCCAGTCTCTCCACAACCTCTCCAGCATTTGTTATTTTGTGTTTTTTGGATTAATGCTAGCCTTGTTGGGGTGAGATGATATCTCATTGTAGTTTTGATCTGCATTTCTCTAATGGCTAATGATCATGAGCATTTCTTCATGTGTCTGTTAGCTGCCTGAATATCTTCTTTGGTGAAGTGCCTGTTCGTATCCTTTGCCCATTTTTTAATTGGGTTATTTGTCTTTTTGCTGTTGAGGTTTTGCTGTATCTTGTAGATTTTAGAGATTAAACGCTGATTGGATTTGTTGTAGCGAAAAATTTTTTCCCAGTCTGTGGGTTGTCTTTTTACTCTTTTGGTGAAGTCTTTTGATGAGCATAAGTGTTTGATTTTTAGGAGCTCCCATTTATCTAGTCTCTCTTCTGGTACTTGTGCATTGTTACTTATGGTTTGTATTGCGTTTATGCCATGTATTAGGGCTCCTAGTGTTGTCCCTATTTTTTCTTCCATGATCTTTATCGTTTCCGATTTTATATTTAAGTCTTTGATCCATTTTGAGTTAGTTTTTGTACATGGTGTGAGATATGGGTCTTGTTTCAGTTTTTTTGCATATAGATATCCAATTATGCCAGCACCATTTGTTAAAGAGACTGTCTTTTCCCCAATTAATGGACTTTGGGCCTTTGTCAAATATTAGCTGCTCATAGGTGGATGAGCTTATATCTGGATTCTCAACTCTGTTCCATTGGTCTGTGTATCTGTTGTTGTACCAGTACCAGGCTGTCTTGACTACCGTGGTGGTATAATAGGTCCTAAAATGAGGTAGTGTAAGGCCTCGCACTTTGTTCTTCTTCTTGAGTAGCGCTTTATTTATTTGGGGCCTCTTCCCTTTCCATATGAAGTTGGTGATTTGTTTCTTCATCTCATTAAAAAATGCTGCTGGAATTTGGATCAGGATTGCATTATATCTGTAGATTGCTTTGGGCAGAATTGACATTTTCACTATGTTGAGTCTACCTATCCATGAGCAAGGTATATTTTTCCACTTATGCAGGTCTCTTTTAGTTTCTTGCAGTAGTGTCTTGTAGTTTTCTCTGTAAAGATCTTTTACATCTCTGGTTAGATTTATTCCTAAGTATTTTATCTTCTTGGGGTCTATTGTGAATGGTATTGATTTGATGATTTCCTCTTGAAGGTTCTCTTTGTTGGTGTAAAGGAATCCAATTGATTTTTGTGTGTTTATCTTGTATCCTGAAACTTTGCCAAAATCTATTAGTTCCAGTAGTTTTCTTGTGGATTCTTTGGGGTTTTCCGTGTATAAGATCATATCATCTGTGAATAGAAATACTTTGACGTCTTCTGTACCAATTTGGATGTCCTTTATTTATTTTTCTAGCCTAATTGCTCTGGTTAGGACCTCCAGCACAATGTTGAATAAGACTGATGATAAAGGGCATCTTTGTCTGGTTCCTGTTCTCAAGGGGAGTGCTTTCAGAGTCTCTCCATTCAGGATGATGTTGGCTATTGGTTTTGTATAAATGCCCTTAATTATACTGAGGAATTTCCCTTCTATTCCTATTTTGTTGAGAGTTTTTATCATGAATGGGTGTTGGACATTCTTGAATGCCTTTTCTGCATCGATTGATAAGATCATGTGGTTCTTGTCTTTTGTTTTATTTATCTGATGGATTACTTTGATTGTTTTTCTAATGTTGAACCATCCCTGCATACCTGGTATAAATCCCACTTGGTCATGGTGAATTATTTTTTTGATATGTTGCTGAATTCTATTGGCTAAAATTCTGTTGAGGATTTTTGTGTCAATGTTCATGAGGGATATTGGTCTGTAATTTTCTATTTTTGTGGTGTCTTTACCTGGTTTTGGTATCAGGGTTATGCTGGCTTCATAGAATGAGTTTGGGAGTATTCTATCCTATTCTATGCTCTGAAATGCCTTTAGTAGAAGTGGTGATATCTCTTCTCTGAAAGTTTGGTAGAATTCTCCAGTGAAGCCATCCGGGCCAGGGCTCTTTTTTGTTGGCAGTTTTTTAATAACCTTTTCAATCTCTTCTTTTGTTATAGGTGTATTTAGTTGTTCTACCTCTGTTTGTGTTAATTTAGGTAGGTAGTGAGTTTCTAGAAGTTTGTCCATTTCCTCTAGGTTTTCAAATTTGTCAGAGTACAATTTTTCATAGTATTCTGTTATGATTCTTTTAATTTCAGTTGGGTCTGTTGTGATATCACCCATCTCAGTTCTTATATGGGTTATCTGCTTCCTCTCCAGTTTTTCTTTTGTCAGTTTGGCCAATGGTTTATCAATTTTGTTGAGATTTTCAAAGAACCAGCTTTTGGACTTGTTAACTCTTTCAATTGTTTTTCTATTCTCTATTTTATTTAATTCTGCTCTAATTCTTATTATTTCCTTCCTTCTGGCACCTGTAGTCTTCTTTTGCTGCTCACTTTCTACTTGTTCCAGTTGTAGGGTTAATGCTTTGATTATGAGCCTTTCTTGCTTTTTGATGTGTGCATTTATTGGTATAAACTGACCTCTGAGCACTGCTTTTGCTGTGTCCCAAAGGTTCTGGTAGGATGCGTTTTCATTCTCGTTTGATTCTGTGAATTTCTTTATCCCATCCTTAATTTCTTCTATAACCCAGTAGTTTTTGAGCAAGGTGTTGGTCAGTTTCCATGTGTTTGATTTTTTTCCCTTGCTTTTTGTGTTGTTGATTTCCACTTTTATGGCTGTATGGTCAGAAAAGATGCTTTGTAATATTTTGATGTTTTGGATTTTGTTAAGGCTTGCTTTATGGCCTAATATGTCGTCTGTTCTGGAGAATGTTCCATGTGTGTTGGAAAAGAAAGTACACTTGGCTGCTGTTGGGTACAGAGTTTGGTATATGTCTATGAGGTCAAGTTGGTTGATTGTAGCAGTTAGCTCTTCTGTGTCTCTGTTGAGCTTCTTTCTGGATGTTCTGTCCTTCACCGAAAGTGGTGTGTTGAAGTCTCCTACTACTATTGTGGTGCTGTCTATCTCTCTCTTCAGAGCTGTTAGAATTTGTTTTATGTATTTCGGAGCCCTGTTGTTGGGTGCGTAAATATTTATTATAGTTATGTCCTCCTGGTGCAATGACCCTTTAATCATTATATAGTGCCCTTCCTTATCTTTTTTGGTGGATTTTATTTGAAAGTCTGTTTTGTCAGAGATTAATATTGCCACTCCTGCTGTTTTTTGAGTGTTGTTTGCTTGATATATTTTTTTCCATCCTTTGAGTTTTAGCCTGTTTTTGTCTTTAAGTCTAAGGTGTGTCTCTTGTAGGCAGCATATAGATGGATCATGCTTTTTTTATCCAATCTGCCACTCTCCATCTGTTTATTGGTGCATTATGTCCGTTTACATTCAGCGTAATTGTTGATAGGTATGAGTTTAGTGCTGTCATCCTGATATCTCTTTTTGTGTGTTGTTCACAGTTTCTTTGTTCTCCTCAATTTTCTGTGCTGAATCGTTTTTCATTATGTATTTTTTTTTCCATCTTTTTCTTTGTTGTAGATTTTGTGTTTGCTGGGTCTTTATGTTTTTCTACTTTTTTACTTTGATTTGTAGGATTGTTAGATTCCTTTGTGGTTACCTTAATATTTACCACTAAATTTCTAAGTTTATACCAGTCTTTTATTACTTTATATCGCCTTAACTACCCCTCCATATAGAAAATCAATGTCTCTGTATTTTAAGTCCCTCTTTTTTTGTTTTAATATTATCCTTTTTTTTTTTTTTACATATTGATATTTGTTTCCCTATTTTCAATGTTTTAGCTTTCATGTAATTTCGATTTCTGTATCTGAGTCAATATCTGGTTGCTCTGTCCTGTGTTCTAGTCTTGCGTTGTTAGCTCGTGTTATTGATTATGTAACTGTAGGACTCCCTTTAGTATTTCTTGTAATTTTGGTTTGGTTTTTGCAAATTCCCTGAACTTCTGTTTATCTGGAAATGCCCTAATTTCGCCATCGTATTTGAGAGACAGTTTTGCTGGATATATAACTCTTGGCTGACAGTTATTTTCCTTCAAGCCTTTAAATATGTCATCCCATTGCCTTCTAGCCTGCATGGTTTCTGCTGACTAGTCCGAGCTTATTCTAATTGACTCTCCTTTGTAGATGACTTTTCTTTTATCCCTAGCCACTCTTAAAATTCTCTCTTTATCTTTGGTTTTGGTAAGTTTGATTAAAATATGTCTTGGTGACTTTCTTTTGGGATCTGCCTTATGTGGGGTTCAGTGAGCATCTTGGATAGATATCTTCTCATCTTTCATGATATCAGGGAAGTTTTCTATCAACAAATCTTCAACAATTTTCTCTATATTTTCTGTTATCCCCCCCGTTCTGGTACTCCAATCACTCGTAGGTTATTTCTGTTGATAGAGTCCCACATGACTCTTAGAGTTTCTTCATTCTTTTTAATTCTTTTATCTAATTTTTCCTCAAATAAGTTGGCATCAAGAGCTTTATCGTCAATGTCACTAACTCTAACTTCTACTGCCTCAATTCTGCTCCTATGACTTTCTTTTGAGTTGTCTAATTCTGAAATTTTATTGTTAATCTTCTGGATTTCTGATTGCTGTCTCTCTATGGGTTCTTGCAGCCTATTAAATTTGGCATTATGTTCTTGAATAACTTTTTAAATTTCCGCTACTACTGTGTCTTTATGTTGCCTGGCTGTCTCTGCATTCTGTCGAATTCCCTTTCTCATTTCTTGAAGAGTTCTGTATACTAATCTTTTGTATTCTGCCTCTGGTAATTCCAAGAAGTTCTCTTCCTCCAGGGAATTTACTGATTCTTTATTTTGGGAGGTTGCTGAAGCCATCATGGACTGCCTCTTTATGTGACTTGATATTTACTGTTGTCTCCAAGCCATCAATAATTCATTATAATTTTATTTTGTGTTTGCTTAGTGAGACCTAGCTTCTTATTTTGTTTTGTTTTGATATGCCCAAATAGGCTGCTCATGTGCACTAGTTTGATTTTTGACACCTTTTGATCTCTAATGTCCTGTCACCAGGTAGGTAGTTCTGTAACTAAGTATGTGCGCACAGGAGTCCATTAAATTTTCCTATATGGGATCAGCTCGGGTGTTCAGGCAGTCAGTCACCAAGTGTGTGATGCAGGCTCTCACCCCCAGTCCTAGAGAGGCATGGGTGATTGGTGCAGGCACTGGACTCTGGCTGTAGTAGGGGATCACGCACAGAGCCAGGCAGAGGGCTGACGGCTGCCTCTGAGAGTCTGAAAGGAAAGCATGTCCCTATTCTCTAGGGTGAGTAGGTAGGTGAGTTTTTCCACCGGGTTAAGAGCACCCCACTCTGTTGGCTGTAAAGACTTGAGGGTACCACTTTTTCTTGAACTCCTGTAGCAAGTGACTAGGCACTTTAGGAGCTACCACCAGTCCTCAAGCCCCTGCTGCAGATCGATAAAAGTGCCTACTAAAGGGGCAGGGCTGTTTCGAGGGTCACAAATCTGTCTGTTCACAGCTGAAGTAGTTGAAGTTAAACTTCAGATGTTTGCCCTGTTGTACTGTAGCAGTGAGGGCTAACGCTGTAGAGATGGGTCCCCACAAGTCTATAGAGGGGTATAAGGCACTCAAGAGTCTGCAGACCCCTGATTTCTGTGGCCAGCAAAGGAGCTGTGCCGACCCTGTGATCCTGGCCTAGGAGAGCCAGCAGCTTATTTGTTCCCTCTCCAAGCCCAGGAGAATGGGTCAGGGCGCCTTTTGGGATCTACTTCCAGCCCAGCGGACTCCCGGTTCAGAGCGCGGAGGGAGGAGGTAAAAGGAAGAGAGGTTTTTCCCAAGTCCAGTGCAGAGTGCAGAGGGAGGAGGTAAAAGGGAGAGAGGTTTTTCCCAAATGGGCTTTTGTTTTTTTTTAATCGCCCCGAAAGGGTGCACGCATGTACTTATCCTAGCCTCTTGGGAACTGCTCTTCACTGGTTTGGAGTGTCCAAGCAGAACCTCTGCTGCTGGGTCTCTCTCGATGTGGAAACTGCTTCTGAGCGCACACACAGCACAGCTGTTTGCCTGCTTCACCGCAGACTGGTGTGGCTGTGGCTCTGCATTTACGCCACTGCAGCTCTAGCCCTCCTTACCGCTTCCAAATGGTCTTCCTCTCTCGTATGACTCAGGTGGATTTCTTAACCTTGCTTTGTTCAGGGCTGCCAGATGTTCACATAGAATCAAATCAGCTGTTTTTCCAGGTCTTTGTTGTAAGAGGGATATAGGAAGCATCTAACCACTCTTCCATGTTGACCACGCCTCACTCATGTGGTTCTTGATGAACCGAGTCAATCTCTTTTGAGATATAAAAGATGTGAGCAGAGAAACAGGGGGACCTCATACCACCAACAAAGTAGTGCCAAGAGCAGAGCACATCCTTTGAACTCGGGGTCTCTGCACTGTGGAGCTCCTGGACCAGGGGAAGACTGATAGCAAGGACCTTCCCCCAGAGCCAACAGAGAGAGAAAGCCATTCCCTGGAGCTGGCACCCTGAATTGGTGCTTCTAAGCCTACTAGACTGTGAGCGAATAAACTTCTATTTGTTAAAGCCATCCACTTGTGGTATTTCTGTTACAGCAGGACTAGATAACTAAGACACTTCCTTCAAAAAGTTCTGTGAAACCCCATGCAAGAGATTAGGAGGACAGGACATAACACCCCTCCCTCTCTCTTGGTTTCAGCCTGACACCATCCTCTGAGCTGATTTTCCAATGATGTTATTTCCAAGCCCCGAGCCCACATTCTCAAATGCCCACTAAGCATCTCCTCTGGATGGCTGTGGTGAGTTGAATTATGTCCCCCCCTCCAAAAGTTATGCTGAAGTCCTAACCTGTGGTACCTGTGAATGTGACCTTATTTGAAAATGGGGTCATTGCAGATGTAATCAAGTTAAGATGAGGCCATATTAGAGTCTAATGGGCCTTATAAAAGAGAGAAATTTGGTTACAGACACAGGGAGAGTGCCATATGACAACAGAGGCAGAGATTGGAGTGCTGCATCTATAAGCCAAGGCATGCCAAGGATTGCTGGCACCACCAGAAGCTAATAAGAGGCAGGAAAGGATCCTCCCCTAGAAACTTCATTCAGAGAGAGCATGGCCCTGCCAACATCTTAATTTCAGACTTCTGTCCTCCAGAACTGTGAGAGAATAAGTTTCTGTAGTTTTAAGCCATCCAAGTTTGTGATGATTTGTTACGGCAGACCTAGGAAATAGTCTAATGGTGCTTTAAACTGACCAAGTCCCAAACAGAGATAATCACCTTCCCTTCCAAACCCATGCCTCTTACAAGTGCACTAATTTTATTTGTGGCATCCCCACTTGGGCCTTCATCCCAGGTTGAAAAGTCTGAACTCTTGCCAAGTCTTGTTCTTTTGCCCCAATCATCTGTCTCTCTTGTCCCTCTCCCCTGCCACTTTCTTAGTTTAGGTCCTCACTCTGGACTCTTATAGTCTCTGCTCCAATCCATCGCACATAGGATGGAATAATTAATTTTCCGTAATATTGCTATCATGTAATATGCTATCATGTTCCCTGGCTAAAAACAGAAAACAAAACAAACAAGCAAATGTCTTTAGTAGCGGACCTGGCTGATGCCCCATCCTGACCCCCATATACCTGGCAGGTGCACATATCTACCGGCTGTGGTGAGTATAGACTGATAACTCCTCTTAACTGCTCCTTCTTTGGGAACCCTGGTAGCACAGTGGTTAAGAGCTTGGCTGCTAACCAAAAGGTTGGCAGTTTGAATCCACCAGATGCTCCTTGGAAACCCTGCCTACTCTGTCCTGTAGGGTTGCTAGTAGTTGGAATTGACTCAATGGCAATGGGTTTGGGTTTTTTTTATTAATACTCTGTGGCCCCCGGCTAAAAACAGAAAACAAAACAAACAAGCAAATGACCTTGGTAGTGTATCCTGCTGATGCCTTGTCCTGACCCCATTTACCTAGAAGGTGCACTTATCCCTCAGCTGTGGTGAGTGTTGACTGACAATACCTCTTAACTGCTCCTTCTTTGGAGAATTGCCCTGAGCCAATGGGAGCCACCTTGTCCAGGATGTTATGCCCTCCTCCCAGGGGCAGCCTGCAGCCCATGACTGATCTGTGCACATATACAAAAGACCAGCCCCTCTTGCTTCCAAGTTCAGCTGACTCTCTGGTGCAATTCGTGCTCCAGAGTATCCTGTGGGATCAGGCTGAATTCAGACTGTACTGCAGACCGTATCCTTGGTTAGCTCTGTCCCCTGCTCTGCCCTTCTTCCCTCCCTCCCTTTCTCCTGAAAGTTGTCCCTCAATAATCACATGCACTCGAATACTTGCCTCAGGCTCTACTATTAGAGAGCTCACCTAAAACAGCCTCTATAGAGCAATGGAGTCCCCTGAATTAAGTCCACACTCTTTCACCTGGCATTCAAGGCTCTCTATGACCAGACCTAGAGCACCCACTTTTCCAGTCTCATCCCCCATGTCTTCTATCCTTTGCAGATGAAATGACAGCTGGAATGTGCTATACTCATGTCAGGGAATGACAGGAGAGAAAGCCCAGCAATGGGTGGGGGTCTTCAGAGAACGCCTGAAGGTCCCCCATGAGAAGAAGAGGCAACTTTACACACTTGGCCAGCCCAGAGAACCCATCACCAGAGTACATGACAAAACCTGGCAAGGAAGGCCTTTCCTGCTCTGTACCTCCCCCACCCCCCACTTGGAGGAGTAGAAGCAGTCTGGTGAGTGGGGGAGGGGAGCGGAGGCTGTAATGGGAAACAAGAAGAGAAGAAAGCGAAACATGTCCCTCGTGTTATGGACTGAATTTTGTCCCCCCAAATTATGTATTGTAAATCCTAACCTCTATACCTGTGATTATAATCCCATTTGGGAAAGGGTTGTCTTTGTTATGTTAATGAGACAGGATTAGTAGGGTGTGTCTTGAGTGAATCTCTTTTGAGATGTAAAAGAGATTAAACAAACAAGCTAGCAAGCAGAGATGGGGGAGGAGAGATGCCAAGGCACATGAAGATCGCCCAGGAGCAGAAGCTGAAAAAGAGACAAGGACCTTCCCCCAGAGCTGACAGAGAGAGAAAAAGCCTTCCCTTAGAGCTAGCACCCTTAATTTGGACTCTAGCCTCCTAAACTGTGAGAAAATATATTTCTGTTTGTTAAAGCCACCTATTTGTGGTATTTCTGTTATAGCACCTCTTGATAACTAAGACACTCCCCTTCACAAAGCAGGGGACTGGTCAGAGTCAGGCTTGGGGTGGGCAGCCAGAGAAAATCTTCACATTTATATGAAGATGCTGCTCCAGCAACATGTAGACTGGACTTGAAAAAACAATAAAAACTTTATTACAGAAAATTTCAAACATATACACAAGTAAGAGAGAATACTAGAATGGACTCCCGTGTACCATCACTCACTTTCAATAATTATCAGTGTATGATGAGTCTTATTTCATCTGTACCCAATGCTCTTCCTCTTTGTCTTCCCCTAGTAGACTGGACATTTTAATTACTAGAATAAAAGTGATTAAAAAAAAAATCAACTCAACAGGACTTTTTACTGCCTAAGAGTAGTTTTGACTCTGTGTGGCCTTGGGATAGGGGTTTCTCCTCTATGTGCTGTAGTTACTGCAGGATCATGACCCCTGTCCTTCTGATCTCATGCAAGATGCTGACCATGGAGGTCCTCTGGGAATGGTCGTATGCTGGGTGAATGGGTAAGATGATGGTGATGGTGAAGAAGATGATGATGATGATGATTACCAGGATCAGAAAGTAAATGGTTTGTGGTTGTCATATGGGTGACATGCAGTTGGCCTGTGGGTGGTGTGTGGTTGGTGCGGATGGCATGTGGAGGACATGTGGGTGTTATGTGGGTGCAGTGTGGGTGACATGTAGTTGTATGCTCGTGTGTTGTTGGTATGTGAGTGGTATGTAGGTGGGACATGGGTGGCGTGTGGTTGGCGTGTAGGTGGTGGCCGAGGAGTGAGGTGCCCAGGCGTTGGTCCGTCCACCCTGGGCTCAGTGGTATGTAATGAGTTATCTGATTTGCCCTTGTCTGTGCCTCCCCCCCAGCGGCGGCCGACTGCATCTCATACATACCAAGGTTCTTATCACATCAGGAATTCATAATCATCCCGAAATATTCAGTGGGGCTATGAAATATTTACACACAAGGCACCAGACTATGAAATGAAACGAGCCCATCCCCAGACCCTGGCAGAAACCTCTCTCCTGCAGGGACAAGAAGCGGGCTGAGAAAGGGCTGGAGGCATCCTCATGCCTCCCCAACTCTCCTCCCAGATCTGTGGGACCCTGTGGCACATACTGGGTGTCCTTGTTTGGTGGGGAGAAGTGGATTTCCAGACTCCTCCTGCTTCCTGGGTGGACATCCCCTTCTTGGCCCTCCCAGTTGGGGCAAGGATGCTTCTGCTTGGCAGGGGATGGCTCAGGGGGCAAGAGGAAGCCTGGGGAGGGGCTTGTCCTGTGTCATAGGATCTGAAAATCTTAGAAATGGAAGCCATCTCAGAATTCATCCATCCCTCCCGCCAAATGGCATAGGAATCCTCATTTGTCTGCTTGCTTAACTCCAACAACGGGGAGCTCACTATCTTCATTTAATAGCCAATGACTGTTGGTTAGAAAGCTCTTTCTCTTACTGAACAGCAAACACCTGCAAACTCCACTCACCAGCCCTCTTCAGCCTGACACCCTTCAGATTCTTCTGAGGGTCACCTTGCCCATCCCCCTACCAGTCTAGGTCCTCAGTGTCTTGAGGCCCCCAGCCCTACCAGGTACCCTAGGATGCACCAGAGCACAGATGGGCCACTGAGCAGCCCTAATGGCCTCATCTGTTTAATTAGCATGCAATTAGCCTAATGCATATTTTAACATCACACCAGAGCTGCTCATCAGTCATCCCAAGCTGGGTACAGACAGGCAGTCAGCCTACAAAACTAGGAGGAAGAAGGTCTTTTCAGTGACTTTTCAGGGGCACAGCACCCCCTCGAAGTTTACAGCAGCCTGAAGGGCTGCACCCTGTTAAAAGACCCACAGCTCCCCCCACCAACCTTGTCTCATTCAGTCCCCATAGCCAGTCTCAGGGCCTCAGTCCTAGATGGTTCCAGACACAGAGACAAGCATTGCTTCTACTGCTGGAGTGTCCACCATGCGCTCAACACTGATTGGGGACTTCAGAGACCCAGAGAAAGGGCAAGGTCTGCCTAGTCTCGGGGCAGAGCTCAGGGCTGTGGGTAGGGGAGGACCTCTGAGATACCAGGCCCTGGGGCATGCCTCCTGTTCAGTCTCCCTAGATGCTCCAGCTTCCGGGGCAGGACAATAATGCTCAGGCCTCAGTTTCCCCAACTGCAGCTCCACCTCCACTCAGCCAGCAGAGTTCACTATCATTTCCTGTTAGTTGTATCAGCTTCCCAAGAAGACTGTCTCCCCTATCAGGCTGAGAACCCCTTCAAGTCAAGAACCTTGTCTTCTCTCTCCTCTGCTGTCTTCTCCCAACTCCCCACAGAATTTCAGGTTAAGGACTGTGATCCATAACAGAAAGAGCACTGAGCTGGGAGACACTGCATGTGTGAGTTATATCGACCAAGCCATGTCTTCTGGCAGGTCTGTTTCTACCGTGGTGGAGTGGAAGACAACAGAGGCTTGCAAGCTAGATCAGTGTTCCATCCCAGCTCCACCACAGGCTAGCTGGGTGATCTTTAGAAAGTGTCTTAAACTCTCTGAATCTCCATTTCTTCAAGGGCAAATGGGTTATAATAATACCTGCCTATGGGGTTGGTGAGGAGCCCTGGTGGTGCAGTGGTTGAAAGATATGGGTGCTAACCAAAAGGTAGGCAGTTTGAATCCACCAACTGCTCTTTGGAAACCCTATGGGGCAGCTCTACTCTGTCCTATAAGGGTTGCTATAAGTTGGAATTGACTGGATGGCAACGGGTTTTTTTAAATTTTTGGTTCTTGGTTTATGGGGTTGGTGGGAGAATTAAATGAGTTAGCCAGTGCTAGCACTTAGTAGATGCTTAAAACACAATGGTTTCTCCTTCCCTCCTTCTTTCCCTTCCTCCCTCTCTCTCTTCCTCCTTTCCATCTCTGATTGTCTAGAATTCAGCCCCTTCACGGGCTCTGGCCACTTTGCTGTTGGGGAGGCGAGACAGTGGCGGTTGGGGGGGAACCCTCATTGTCAGTGGTGGGTGGGGCCCGAATGGGTGAAGCTGGGATTTTGCTGAGGGGTGGGATATAGCCTTAGGTGGGTGGGGCAGAGCATTCCTGATTGACATATCGTCCATGAAGAAAAACTGGAATGTGACACTGTTATTGTCAGACCCTGAGCGCCAGAACTTGGAGGAGCCTAAATATTTCATAGTCAAATTCATCAATAATAGAAACCAAGACTAAATTACATAACTGTCACCTTTCTGTTAAATAATGTTTTCTGCAGTGGGCTGGGAGGGGGCCATGGAGGCCTTTATTGCAAGTCATGAATGATTTAGGCCAACAAACAAAAGGGACTAGGAACAGAAGGAGAAGGGATTTTCTAGGATCATCTAACAAATCATCCGGGGATGGCTGGAGGAAATCTGAAAGGTGTGAGGGTCTTAGGGGAGAGGGTGCTGGGCATACCTACAGCTTTGGGGGTTGTGGACATACCTTCCAAAGCAGGGTAGAGTGGGGAGAATTAACATGCCAACCCAAGTTTCATTGTCAGGTTGTTCATTTTACTGGAGATGGGCAGACAGATGCTCAGAGACAACCAGAAACCAGGGGTTAAGTCTTCCCATTAAATAGAGAATGTGTTCTGAGTGCAGGGGCTTGTCTCCCCTCTCAAACTAGGAATTCCCTGAGGGCAAGGCTGTGCCCTGCCCCCAGACTGGGACTCCCTGAGGGCTGGGCTGTTTCCTCCCATCCAGACTGGGGCTCCCTCAGGGCAGGGCTGTGTCTCCCCTCAGACTGGGGTTCCCTGAGGGCAGGGCTTGGAAACCCTGGTGGCATAGTGTTTAAATGCTACAGCTGCTAACCAAAGGGTCGGCAGTTCGAATCCACCAGGCGCTCATTGGAAACTGTATGGGGCAGTTCTACTCTGTCCTGTAGGATCACTATGAGGCAGAATCGACTAGACAGCAATGGGTTTGGTTTTTTTTTTCAAGGGCAGGGCTGGGTCTCCCCCTCAGACTGGGGCTCCCTGAGGGCAGGGTTGTGTCTCCTTCCTCAGACTAGGGCTCCCTGAGGTCAGGGTTGTGTCTCCTTCCTCAGACTAGGGCTCCCTGAGGTCAGGGCTGTGTCTCCCCTCAGACTGGGTCTCTGGGGCTCCCTGAGGGCAGGGTTGTGTCTCCTTCCTCAGACTGGGGCTCCCTGAGGGCAGGGCTGTGTCTCCCTCCTCAGACCTCGGCAAGAGACCAAGGGCTTCCCGAGGGCAGAGGCTCCCCAAGGGCGGGAGCTCCCTGAAGGCAAGGATGTTCCCTCTCCACCAGACTTGGGAGCCCCTGAGGGCAGGGATTGTGCCTCCTCTAACACACCTCGGGATCTCTGAGGGCGTCAACCAGGTTTACTCCATTAGATCAGGGGTTTGGAAGGGCTGATGCTCCCTCCTCCCAATCAGAGTGGGGGCCTCTGTACGCAGGAGCTCTGTGTTGCCTTCATTACACTGAAGTCTTCCTGAGATCTTGGCCTATGCCTTCTCCATCAGACTGGAAACCCCTGAGAGCGGTGCCTAAATTCTTCTTCCTCACCTCTCCCCTTTTGCTCATTGGAGGATGGAAGGGAAAAGGCAGGCGAACTGTCCTGGTGCCTTGTCAGCAGTGGGCAGACCACCTCCTCCCCAGAGAGGAAGCCAGAGTTGGTGTGTGTGCAAACTTGCCCTGCACCGCCAGCCCTCCATGGGAAGGGTGAGGGTTGGGAGCGCTGTGCCCGCTAAGTGTATAATTACACAGTACTTGGGGTAATTTTCCTCTTCCTCAAGAAGCGCACGTTGGCCCTGATTTTCCTATCTGCAGATTGTAAGCTCGTAATTAGCAGCAAATTACCCACACAAGTGACAAATTTTTGTGCTTTCAAGTAAACAGACAAAATACCCACAGTTCATAAATTGCCTCTCGGTGCAGCAGGCACCTGGCTCCCAACAATGCCCAGCCTGCCCACACGTGGCAAAGAAGGAAGGCGAGAGCTGATTGTGAAGGCCGAAGCTGCAGCTGAAGGGATGAAGGGTAGACTGGCTTGCCTTCGGAGTCAACCCTGTCTGCTCACCGCCCAGCACCAGCAGGTCAGAATCCTTGGTCTGGGTCAGCTTCATGGTCCCTGACATGGGAGTGGAGCACTAGGGTGGCAGCTTCAGTCCCAAGGGTAAGAAAGATCCCCATGGCCCCATCTGCCACCCAGGAGCTCATTGAAACTGGTCAGCGTCTTCTCTCAGTCAACATCGCCTCCCTGGGTACCATGTGCCAGCAGAGCACTGCCTGGTACTTGTCCTTGAACTGGGATTCTTCACCTGTTTTCATGCCATGGACCCTTTAGCAATGTGGTGAAGCCTCTGATCCCTTCTCAGTAGAATGTTTCAAATGCATAAAATAAAACATACAGGATTACATAGGAAACCCATTATACTGAAATGCAGTTCTATCCTTGGACCCAGGGTTGGAACCCTGCCCTAGAACAGCTTCTTGTCCTAGTTCTAGAGGATGCCTGAGCTTCAGCATCAGGTGGGTTTGGTCATAAACTGGCTCTGCCTCTGCCTGGCTGTGTGACCCAGGTAACCTCCCTGAGTCTGTTTCCTAACAGGTAAAACTGCAGTAACAGTAGAGCTTCCCACGTAGGGTTATAAGGATTTGACAAGATAATATATATATAATTCTTCTCAGAGTCCCCAGTACATAGTAAGTGCTCAATTAATGTTAAGTGTTATTGTTACTATTAATATTTCAGGATTTTGGTGAGTCCGTTCTTACTTCCTCTTTGTCATTCCCCGCCCTGCCTCCAGATTTGATAGTCATTTATTAAGAATTGATTTCCTGTGACCCCAATACCCTTAAGCTTCCTTGTTGTTGTTGTTAGGTGCTGTAGAGTCCATTTTTGACTTATAGTGACCCCATGTGACAGAGTAGAACTGCTCCATAGGGTTTTCTAGGATGTAATTTTTATGGGAGCAGATCATCAGGTCTTTCTCCTGCAGAGCTGCTGGTTGAACTTCCAGCCTTTGGGTTAGCAGCCGAGTGCTTAACCATTGCATCACGAGAGCTCCTTTTAAGCTCCCTGATTTCATACCTAGTGGTGAAGTGATTAAGTGCTTGTGTACTAACCGAAAGGTCGGCGGTTCAAATCCACCTGCCACTTGACAGGAGAAAGATGTGGCAGTCTGCTTTCATAAAGATTATAGCCTTGAAAACCCTATGGGCAGTTCTACTCTGTCCTGTAGGGTTGCTGTGAGTCAGATTTTTAATTTCATCCAGTAGCTACCATGTTCCTACCCTCCTGGAGAGGAGATGCCTCACTACTGGAGTTCAGTAGGACTTGAGGCTTACACACTGTGCCATCCTCCCTGAGTCTTTGCATTCCTACCTTTAAAATGGGGCTAATAACACCTACCCCATCAAGTGGTTGGTGGTTGAGCTGAATAGGGTTAATATTTGCAAAGTGCCTGGCACAGAGTCTGGTACGTGGTGTTGTTTGTTGTTAGGTGCCATCAAGTCGGTTCCGACTCATAGCGACCCTATGTATGGCTTTGTTCTGACTGATGATATTGAGCTTCTCCATTGTCTCTTTCCACAGATGTAGTCTATTTGATTCCTGTATATGCCATCTGGCGAGGTCCATGTATATAGTTGCCGTTCATGTTGTTGAAAAAAAGTATTTGCAATAAATAAGTTGTTGGTCTTGCAAAATTCTATCATGTGATCTGTGGCACCATTTCTATCACCAAGACCATATTTTCCAATTACTGATCCTTCTTCGTTTTCAACTTTCACATTCCAATCACCAGTAATTACCAATGCATCTTGATTGCATATTTGATCCATTTCAAACTGCAGAAGTTGGAAAAACTCTTCAATTTCCTCATCTTTGGCATTTGTGGTTGGTGCGAAAATTTGAATCATGGTCATATTATTCCAACCTGAGGTGCTCATCTTCCAGCACTATACCAGACAATGTTCTGCTGCTATTCATAAGGTTTTCACTGGCCAATTTTTTCAGAAGTAGACCACCACGTCCTTCTTCCTAGTCTAGAAGCTCTGCTGAAACCTATCCACCATGGGCGACCCTCCTGGTATTTGAAATATCAGCGGCATAGCTTCCAGCATCACAGCAATATGCAAGCTACCACAGTACGACAAACTGACAGATGTGTGGGGGTACCTGGTAGACACAGTGTAACAGTACCTGTGATTCATGTTATTGTTTTTGGTAATCTGTTACTTTGGGAGCCCCCAGTGAAGCACACCTTCAGTGTTCAGGCCCTTGTGTACTTCCCTCTCACAGGGACTCTGGGCTGACTCCTAGGCCAGTCTTAACAGGAAGTGATGTTGTGCCAATTCCTGGCCTAAGCCTTAAGAAGGCCTGGCAACACTGTGTGTTAGAACCAGCTTGTACTGGCTTGCAGGAGCTGATGTTTGAAATTTCAGGAATTTTGTGAGCCCTTGATATCAAGTTGATAGTTGCACCATGGAAATTGACAAATACTACAAATTAGGAATCCACCCTTCCCTTCCCTTCCTTCCTCCCTCCCTCCCTTCTTTCCTATCTTTTTCCCTATAGAGCCAGTTGCCAGCACACCACTGCCTGGCAGCTTCTACTTTTGAACCTTTATGAACCTGGAGCCACCACATAAGAAGTTCTGTTCCCCTTTGGGAAAGACCGCCACATGGAAAAGCCACCCAGGGAGAGAGAAACCCTGAGACTACATGAGGAGAATCAGGGAACCCAGTCCATAGTTGGAACTGAGGCCTCGGATGTACGTCCCCAGATGAGCCATTCCAGCCAACGCCCAGCCTTTTGAACCCTCCTAGGTGAGACACCCAATCTGTGAGTGAAGGAGCCAAGGACATTCCAGCTCCAGCAGACAGCACATGGATCAGAGATGAGCTGTCCCTGCTGTAACCTGTCCGAATTCTTGGCCCACAGAATTGTGATCAAATAAAACGCTTGTTGTTTTAAACCATTATGTCTTAGGGTATTTTGTTATGCAGCAATAGATAACTAAATGGCCATCTATCCCAGAGGCAAATGGCTAGGCAGCCCCATGCTACCTGCCATGGTCTCATCATTATGTGAACTTCTCATCGTTCTCTGCATTGAGTTCCAGGAAGCCCAAAGAAGAGATGCCCAGCTCCCCCTACCCCAACAGGGGCAGCTTTGCTTACCCCGAATCTCCCCAATCTTCCAGAGAATTGCCCCCACTTCCACTCTCCCCACTTTGCTCCATATCAGCAGACAGGGAGACATGAAGTGAGGAATTCCACTGGGGAGGCTCGTGTGGAGCTGAGGGAGGGAATGGAGCCCCCTCCCTTCCCTGCTGACATTTGAAAAGGACAAAATTAGGAGGAAGGTAAATTTACTCTTCTCTTCTCCCAGGGACCAGTGAAGAGGGAGGCAGACACCCACGGCCGTGATTGTTTCAAGTTTGGGGAGGGTGCTGGGGTGCTGGGCATGAGGTCTTTGCAGGGTGAGCTGGTGGTTGCAGGTGGGCTTGGCATCCTGCAGTGGAGGTTACTTGGGGCTGATGTGGGGCAAAACCACCCTCTCCAGCCTATTCCAGTGCCCCTGGGATTGGGTAAATCCAGGGGTCCCACAGAGGAGCGATGCCACTGCCCTGCATAGTGTTTCCAAATTCCTGACAGATATTCATTTTCAGGATTTGGGACTGAGAAATTGAAATTCCTGAGGATGCCTGGAAATTCCTAAAATCATAAATTATTCTGTATTTTCCATAACACTTTTACATGTTTCAAATAAGAATCAGTGTGACCATAAGTAATAAACAGTGAATCGTTTCTCTGTGATAGGGTTATACAAAAAGTTTCAGTGGTCTTTTGTTTAAAACAAGATCTCATGTTAGATGCTTGTTTATTGTTATTATGAGCCAATATATTTTGACAAGATTGTATATTTCAATGACATGTAAAAATGTTCAATACCTGATACAGAATTTTAATTATAGAAAACATTAAAATAAAGGAGCATTAACACAAAATTAATGCCAAATAAAAGTCGTTAACATTTGAAAGATAACACAAATATTGAATATTTAAAATCTTAATTCATAAAATGAACTTTTTTAAACACACAGAGCATTAATTGACCTATCTGGACAGTCTTGATGTTTGTTTTGCGACAAATACCCAAGACATAGAGAAAGATCTTTTGTGTTGACATTGGTTGAAATGTTAAGCGTGTGTTCAAAAGCATCTTCGATTTGGGTGTTAGGGTGCATGTTACATCATATAAGCTCATTTCTTTGTTTTTTAACAATGACAGTACTTTATCTGGTTGCCCTGGTTTTCTTTTTGCTATTGAAATTGATATTGCTTTTGCTCATTCAGATTTTAGATCAGTTTCTGATATTGTGTCTGAGAATTTCACGACATTCCCATGTTCTTCCCTTTGCATTTCTTCTACAGTGAATATTCAAAACACTGGAGAATGCCAGTGACCATGATTGGATAGTATTTGAAGAAGAACGTAACATTTGGATTAACAGTGCTGCATGTGCTAAAATTGCCAATTTAAGGACTGATTTTGCTTGCAAAACTTATTCTTGGAATATCATTCATATGATTTGTGTAAAGTATACTGTGCATATAAACTTATTAATATTTATTTTATTTGCAAGAATGACTCACCATTAGCAACATACAGGGCCACAAACATGCATTTATATAATGGCGCAACAGCTACAAGCAAGACTGACTGATTAAATTGTGGCGTTCTCTTCTATGAGCTTCTGTTACAGTTCCCAGAAATGTTGATGGTTAACCTTCAATTCCATGTGTCAGTGTTTCCTGCCCTTGCTTTCAACTTGACATCAGTTGATTCCTTCAAACCAATAAAATCTCGATGTTGATTATGAAGCTTTAATTCTTGCAGAAGAACTATAATGCTTTTTCTCATTTTTCAGATTTCTTGATTGACTTTTCTTGGGATTTTGGATTTGGGAAAAGATCATTTCTGAGAAATATTGGGAAGATATTTCTTGCTTCAGGGACATGGGCTCCGTCTAAGGAGAGTGAACTCCCCATGTACCTGCCCCCAGACAGGATAGGATGCTGTTTCCAGAGTTTTTTATTATCATGAACCAACAATGATGAACGTTTTTCCTGGAAAAGTCATTAAGGAGAGAACTGGACTCTGGTGGAAAGACCACCTGACTTCCCTGGCTACCTCAAGTCCCTGTCTCTTCTGCTAGACTTATACAAGGCAGCGTTTCCCAGAAACCTGTTCTTGGCTCTCCTCCTGTCTTTGTCTTCATGCTCTCTGGGGCACTCCATCCGTGATCTTGGTTTCAATGTGCTAATGATACCCAAATTCACATCTCCAGCCCAGGCTTCTCCCATTCTTTTTTTTAATAAATATTTTATTGCGTTTTTGGTGAAAGTTTACCCAGCAAGTTAGGTTCCTATTTGACAATTTCCACACAGATTGTTCAGTGACATTGGTTATATTTTTCACAATGTGTCAACATTCTCTTTCATTGTGTTCTGGTTGTTCCATTTCCAGTATTCTGGTTTCCCTGGGCCCTTATCTTCTCATTTTTGCTTTAGAGTAAATGTTGACCTTTAGGTCTCCTACAGATGGTTTCTTAGTAGAGCACTGATCTAATGGGTAATGGCCTTCATTTTACCTGTCACTGCTATTTCACTAAAAGGTGATCTCAGTGGGTAGTTTTGGTTCAAGGTTTAAAGAGCGTCTCAGGTTTTGGTTCAAGGTTTAGAGAGTGTCTCGGGGTGATAGTCTCAGGGAGTCTTCTGGTCTCTACTGGTCCAGTTAGTCTGGACTTTTTTTTAAGAATTTGAGTTTTCTTCTACCTTTTTTCCCCATTCTATCCAGGACCATCTATTGTGATCTCAGTCAGAATGGTCAGTGGTGGTAGCTGGTCACCATCTAATTCTTCTGGTCTCATAGTAGATGAGGTCATGGCTCTTGTAGCCTATCAGCCTTGTAGATTTGTTTCTTCTCTGATATTTTGGTTACCTTCTTATTCTTTTGCGCTTGATGAGTAGAAATCCATGGCTGTATCTTAGATTGCCTCTCACAAACTTTTAAGACCCTAGACGCTACTCACTTTACTAGGATGCAGAACTTGAACTTTGTGAACTGTATTATGCCAATTGACTGAGTTGTCCCATGAGACTATGGTCCTGAGCCTTCAAACCCAGAAAACCAATCTTGGGAAGTGTTTGGTTACATCTGAGGGGTATCTGTAGTTGCATCTTCAATGAATATATATGTGCCTGGACACACATATCTGTATTTATATGTACATATAGATACTTCTCATATATGTATACACCTGTACCTACCTGTATACCTATATGCCTATACCCAACCATATGAGCTCATACACTCATTTTTCGGTCTTTGCCGGAGTTGTTGCCATCTTTTATATGTCAAATTCTTTAGTACAGGCATCCTTTTCTCTTGAGTGCTTCTCAGCGACATCATTTACTTTGGTCATGTTGTGCTCACTACAGCCACATTCGGTGCCACTTTTCCCATCACCAAAAATAACAAGTATCTATGATCTAAAGTGTGCTTCTCCCTCATGTCCTCCTCTCCCTGGTAACCATCAATGAACACTGGTTTTTTTATATATACCTATTCTTGTCTTCTTATAATATAGGAATCATACAGTATTTGTTTTTATTGCTTGACTTATTTCACTTAGCGTTATGCCCTCCATGTCCATCCATGTTACAGTACGTTTCGCAGGCTTATCATTGTTCTTAATGGTTTCGTAGTGTTCCATTGTATGTATGTACTACATTTTCCCTATCCGTTTATCCATTGGTGGGCACTTTGGTTGTTTTCCTTTTTTTGCTGTTGTGAACTAAAGCTGCAGTGAACATAGGTATGCATATGTCTGTTCATGTCACTACTTGTAGGTTTCCAGGATGTATACCTAGGAGTGGGAGTTCTGGATCATAGGGTAGTTCTATTTCTAGTTTTTTAAGGAAGCACCATACCGTTTTCCATAGTGTTGGTACCGCTTTACAGTCCCACCAGCAATAGATAAGGATTCCCATCTCCCTACATCCTTGCCAATATTTGTTGTTACACGTTTTTTTAATCAGTGCCATTTTAGATGGGGTGAAATGGTATCTCATTGTAGTTTTGATTTGCATCTCTGCAAAGGCTAATGATCGTGAGCATCTTTTCATGTGTTTGTTGGCTGCTTGGCTGTCCTCTTTGATGAAGGTTCTGTTCATATCCTTTGGCCATTTTATAACTGGTTGTCTTTTTGTTGTTGAGTTGTTGAAGTTTTCTATACATTTTAGAGATTAGACCCTTATCGAATATGTCATTTCTGAAGATTTTTTCCCAGTTTGTAAGTTGGCTTTTTACTCTTTTGATAAAATCTTCTGATAAGCATAAGTTTTTCATTTTCATGAGACCTCATTTATCTATTTTTCTTCTTCTATTCATGCATTTATTGTTATATTTGTTATCCTATTTTTAAAAAGATTAGGTCCCATAGTTTTCTCCTGGGAATTTTATAGTTTTAAGTTTATCATTTAGGTCTTTGATCCATGTTGAGTTAGTTTTTGTGTATGGTATGAGGTATGGGTCCTGTTTCATTTTTCTGTAGGTGAATATCTAGTTTCGCTAGCACCATCTATTAAAGAGGCTGTTTCTGCACTGATTGAATGGACTTTGACCACTTGTCGAAAATCAGTTGTCCACAGATGGCTGGATTTATTTCTGAGTTCTCAATTCTATTCCACAGGCCTATGTGTCTGTCGTTGAACCAACACCAGGCTGTTTTGATTACAGTGGCTATATAGTATGTTTTGATATAGGGAAGTGTGAGGCCTCCTGCTTTGTTCTTCTTCTTCAATATTGCTTTGCGTATTCAAGGTTTCTTTCCTTTCCATATGAAGTTGGTCATTAGTTTTTCCATTTCGATACAGAATATTGTTGGGATTTGTATCAGGATTGTATTGTATCTGTAGATCGCTTTAGGTAAAATTAACATTTTCGCTATATTAAGTCTTCCAATCCATGAGCATGGAATGTCCTTTCATTTTTTTTTTTTTTTTAATTGTACTTTAGGTAAAAGTTTACAGCTCAAGTTAATTTCTCATTCAAAAATTTATACACATATTGTTTTGTGACATTGGTTGCAATCCGCACAATGTGACAGTGCACTCCGGCTTTCCACACCAGAGTCCCTGTGTCTGTTTGTCCAGTTCCTATCCGTTCCTGCCTTCTTGTCCTGTTTTTGGACAGGAGCTGCCCATTTGTTCTCATATATTTCATTGAACTAAGAAGCACATTCCTCAAATGTATTATTTTTTGTTTTATGGGCCTGTCTAATCTTTGTCTGAAAAGTTGGCTTTGGGAATGGTTTCAGTTCTGGGTTAGCAGAGAGTCTAGGGGCCGTAGTTTCGGAGGTTCCTCCAGTCTCTGTCAGACCATTACGTGTGGTCTTTTTACGTGAATTTGAATTCTGTTCTACATTTTTCTTCTGCTCTGCCTGGGACTCTCTGTTGTGTTCCCTGTCAGGGCAGTCATTGGTGGTAGCTGGGCACCATCTATTTCTTCTGGTCTCAGGCTGGTGGTGTCTCTTGTTCATGTGGTCCTTTAGTCCTCTGGGCTAGTATTTTCCTTGTGGTTTTGGTTTTCTTTGTCTTTCCATTTTTGTAGGTCTCTTAGTCTCTTGTGGTAGTGTTTTATAATTTTCATTGTATAAGTCTTTTATGTCCGTAGTTAAGTTAATTTCTAGGAATTTTTTTGGGGGGGGGCTATTGTAAACAGTACTGTTTTCTTGATTTCTTTTTCAGAATACTTGTTGTTAGTATAAATGAACCCAACTGAATTTTGTGTGTTGATCTTGTATCCTACAATGTTGCTGAATTCTTCTATTCCAGCAGTTTTCTGTGGAGTCTTTAGAGTCTTGTATGTATATAATCATGTCATCTGTGAATAGAGATAGTTTACTTCCTTTCCAAATTGGATAACTTTTATTTCTCTTTCTTGCCTTATTACTCTCGCTAGGACTTCCAGTACAATGTTGAATAAGAGTGGTGATAATGGGCATCCTTATCTCATACTCATTCTCAAAGGGAAGGCTAGCAGTCTTTCTCCATACAATATAATGTTGGCTGTTGGTTTTGCATATATGCCCTTAGTCATGTTAAGAAATTTCCCTTCTATTCCCATTTTGCTGAGGGTTTTTATGAGGAAATGGTGTTGAATTTTATCAAATGCCTTTTCTGCATCAATTGATATGATCATATGGTTCTTTTCCTTTGTTTTATTTATTTGGTGGATTACATTGCTTCATTTTCTAATGTTCAACCACTCTTGTATTCTCCCAGTCTTATTATACCTAAGTGTCCATTTTCAAGTTTTTGCTTCCTATACACATGACTCCAGACTTTTCTGGTTTAGAGGTCTGAATGTTCAGGATAGGAATGCTTCCAAGGTACAATAATGATTCTATTGAACTGGAAGGTAAGTTTGTCACCAGGCCCTTCTGACTTCTGGAGCCCTGGTGGTACAGTGGTTAAGCAGTTGGCTGCTAACCAAAAGATTGTCAGTTTGAATCCAACAGCTGTTCCTTGGAAACCTTATGGGGCACCTCTACTCTGTCCTGTAGGGTCACTATAGATGGAATTGACTTGACAGCAATGGGTTTGGGTATTTTTGTTTTTTGGGTTCTCATGCAAAAAAGGGGACTGCAGTGTTGGCTGGGGTGACTGACCCTAATTATCAATAAAAAATAGGGTTGCTGCTACATAATGGGGCTGGGTGGTGTATGGGGCACCTCCTAGTACTTCTAGGTCAAAAGATGAAAGTTAGTGGAAGATTGTAGCAACCCATAACAGGCAATAGCATCAGAGTCTCAGACTTCTCCAAAAAGAAGGTTAAAATCACCCATCCAAAGAACCTTGACTGGTGAGGGACTTGTGCAGGGCAAATGAAATATGGGATGAAATCACAAATACCAACTATAGCCTTGTAATCAGTTGCAGAAATAAGAACTATAGTTCCTGTAGAACTGTAGTAAGTATTCATCCGTATTATACTCCTTGCTTTATTATGAATATATTTATCTATTTTTTTTTAAATGTCCTTTTTCTGCCTCCCTCATATCCTATTATTTTTATATAGGGATGTTATTGGTGGATATTATTTATTGCATAGATTATAGACTATCAAGATAGGATCATAATAGAATTAGAGGGAGGATGGGCATTACCAGTTATCTTAGTGCAATTACTGATATGAATTTGCGTTGTCCCCTTTTGGGGAAAAGGGTGAGTAAGCTTTCATTTGTGTGAGAAATAGTTACGTTATGTTAGTGGAAGCAGATTTTGGTGGCAGTGGTCATGGTGGGGAAGTTTAAGAATGGAAGAAGGGTGTATATTGATGTTGGGCAGCCAAGAGGTAGACTGTAGTGAATATTTGTCATTCTTCTTGGTTGCCTAGGGCCTTTAAACCCTCTTCCTTTATATGTGACCTCCATTATTTCCCTAATTGGAAGCCAGAAGCTCATTTTTGCAGGTGCCTTTGTACCAGGTATGTAACTTAGGCTGTACTGAGCAGATCACTCAGAAAAGTCTCTGAAAAAGCATGGCATGGAATACATTTTGGTGAATGTAGCAGCAGAGACATCCAGCTTCCAGAGGCTGCTCTGGCAAAGACTCCAGACAGTACTACCCTTAGACCTGGGCTAGAGGGATCCCTGAATTGGGGCCTGTATTTTAGAGAGCTCTGCTCTGAGCCTTCTCCAGCCACATGCCTCCCCTCAAAGCCAGGAATCTGTAGGGTCAAGAGACAACCCTGTCCAAAGCCCACACCCCCACTTCTACATCAGGTTTCAAGAACCAAGATCCTAAATTCCTTGTCCAAATGACTCCAATTCTGCTTCCAAGGGCCATGCAGGCCTCTTCTCTGGATCTGTCTCCCAAGGGTAGATCATCCTGCCATTGTATACTCTAAAGCCTAAGGAGCAGCCAAGGGATATCTGTTTGTGGAGGGTGGGAACAGAGCTTGAACTTGTGAGCTGGGGTGTCTACACACAAGCACATGAGACCCCCTGCAGTGCAGGAGGGGGCTGGAGGAAGAAAGAGAAGAGGTGTAGGATAGGGGCAGGGGCCAGAGGTTGACTCTCCCTGCACCACCATGTTGTGGCCGTGTATTCTGAGAAGTTTGAGGATTCTAAATCTGAATCTGACCTTCCTGGTTGTTGTAAATGTGTATTTGTCAAGGTAGGAGAATACAGGCAGTCCCTGGGTTACAGATGAGGATCTGTTCCTAACTGTATCTTTACGTCAAATTTGTAGATAAAGTTGGAACAGGTGCATACGGTTCTTATTTAGCCTTACTTTAGTACAAGAAAAGGCTCAAAGCCTTTCCAATGATTTAAAAGCTGCACGTGCAGCAAGTGAAGGTGATTGTGATCAAGGCTTTGTTGTAAGTAGTGGTTGGTTCAGTCATTTCAGAGTGAGGGCAAATTTACATAACATTAAAGTGCAAGTATGAGTTGTCCATAAATCAGATGTTTGTAACCCAGAACTGCCTGTATGTGGAAGATTTTATTTTCCAAAAATGCTCACGACAATACAGTATTTCCTGCCCCGACATGCTCTTTCAGAACTTTACTATTCCCCAACAAGAGGCAGAGTCTATTTTGCTTCCCCTTGAACCTGGGTAGGGCTTTGTGACTGCTTTGATGAATGGATAGGGCAGAATTGACACTGAATGACTTTGGAGGATAGGTCATAAAAGGCAATACAGCTCTGGATGGGTGTCTCTTTCTTAGGACATTTGCCCTTGGAACCTATCCACCATGCTGTGAGGAAGCCCAACCTAGCCCACATTGGAGAGACACGTGGAGAGGCCTATGTGGAGATGAACTGAGGTCCCCAGCCAACAGCCAGCATCAACTACCAGACGTGCGAGTGAATGAGCCTACATACAGATGACTCCAGCCTTCAACCTTTTGAGCCTTCCAACTGAGGCTTCAGATATAATGGAGCAGAGACAAGGGGTTTGGGATCTGAATTCCTGATCCACAAAATCCATGAGTATAATGAATATTCATTTTATAGCAATAAGTTTTGGAGTAATTTGTTATGCAGCCATAGTAACTACAACAGATTTGAATATATTTCATTTGTTAGCTTTATAACTTTAAAATATTTTGAAATATACTGTAGTATATGGCCCTCCATTTGTATTTTGCCCTGGATCCTACAAATGTTAGGGATTATTCCTAGTGTGCCCAGTGTCAACAACGCAAATGCAGGATCTGGGCCCAGTGGTGGGTGCAGTAAGGTATTCACTGTAGCAGGCTTAGGGTGTCATTTAGACACTGTTCCTGACTGTGTGGTCTCTAGGCCTTGTCCTCTGGCCCTCCCAGAGATTCTGTGAGTCACCTAATATTCTTTGTAAATTCCTTTTCTGCATAAAGCAGCTGGAGTGGTTTCTGTTGCTTGCAACTAGAATCCTTGATTGAAACTAAAATTGGCTTCAGGTTAGTTTATTTTGATTCAGTTCAACAGATATTTTTTGAGTATCTGCCACATCTGCTGGCCCTATTTTAGGCAATTGTGATACAAAGATAAATAAGACGCGGCCTTATGATTAGGTAATACTAGCTGACATTTGTTGAGCCCTTGGATTGTGCCAGACACTGTGCTAATCATTTTTCCTTCTGTATCTCAATTCTCACAACTACGTTATGTGGTAGGTACTTCATGAACTTCATATTGGAAACAAGGAAACTGAGATTCAACGAGGTTAGGTAACTTACCCAAGGTTACACAGCTAGTAACTGATAGAGCTGGAAGTGGAATCTGGGGCTGTCTGACTCAACATCTGTGCTCTTAACCATCTGCCTCCAGGTGATACCTGTATTTGGTGGAGGAGGCAGCCATACACACAGATAATGTCATTATAATTTCCATATGTTAAGGGTATTACTCTGGGAGCATGGAGGAGCCCCTAACGCAGTTGGGCAGAGATCCAGAATCCCTGAGTTGTTGCAAACAGTCAACATGCTCAGCTGCTAACCTAAAGATGGCAGTTCGAGTCTACCCAGAGGCACCTTGGAAGAAAGGCCTGACAATCTACTTCTGAAAAATCAATCACTGAAAACCCTATGGAGCACAGTTCTACTCTGACACACATAGGTCAGAAGTGACTTGATGGCAACTAGTTTTCTGGGTGACGATCCGTGAAGACTTCCTGGAATAGATATTGTCTGAGCTGAGTCATGAGGGATGTGGGGGACTGGTTAGATGAAGGAGGACAGACAGGGTACTCCAGGCTCTGGGAGCTGTATGTGCAAAGGACTAGAGGGGTGGCCATATTGCAGTGTGTGGAAGTGGTGGGGAGGAAGGCTGAGGCCAAATCACGCAGAGCACCACGGGCTAAGCTGAGGAGCCTGAACTTGATCCTGGAGTCCATGGAAAGCCACAGAGGAATTTTCAGTTGATTTCTAATTGGGAAACCTCTGGCAGAGCACAAGGATGGTATTCAGAGTGTGTGGGCTGGAAGCAGGGAGCTGTTGGGAGGCCTTTGCATAATCCAGGTAAGAAATGAGCAGGGCCCACACTGAAGCAATGGTGAGAGGAAAAGGAAATAGACGGAGGGGATGATGTGAGAGACACTGAGGAGACGAATCTGCAGGGCTTGAATGTGGATTTTAAGGGGAAAGGAAGTGCTCAGGGTTAAGTCATGAGTGTCTGCCTGGGCTACAGGGGAATGGTGAACCATTCACTGAGATAAATGCAGGAGGAAGCATGGGGTTATAAGTCTTAAGCAGAGAAGCGGGCAGCCTCAGGGATCTCGGAGCTGAATATATAGCTAATAATGGCTAATAATTGCTAACATTTAATGCTCTAGGCCCGGCGCTAAGGGCCTACCTCACAGGGATGTGCCAAAGATTAAATGAGTTAATACATGTAAGGGGCTTAGAATAGTGCCTAGCACAAAGTAAGTGCTCTGGAGGAATTCGCTATTATTATTACTATTATTAGCCTTGGTGGTTCAAACATTAATGTGGTTGGCTGCTAACCAAAAGATGGGAGGTTCAAGTCCACCCAAGGGTACCTGGCAATCTACTTCTGAAGAGTCAGTCATTGAAAACCCTTTGGAACACAGTTCTATTCTTACACACACTGGTTCACCATGAGTCAGAGCTGACTCAATGGCAACTAAAGAAATAGCAAAAGCCTTCTTTAACAGACAGGGAAACAGGAGCACGAAGTGGTGATGTAGTTTGTCGGAGATCTACACAGCCAAGAAGCTGGCAATCTGACTCCAGGGCAGTGCCCAGGGGTGGATTAACCAGTAAGCAAGGTACAAACCAGTTTACATTAAGCAAGGTACACACGTCAACGATGTGGTGAAACTCATGTGAAAGTTCATTACAGATTAGTAAGCAAACATAAGTAAGCCCATGAGTACCTTGCTCATTGAGTAATATGGTTCTGGCAGTGCCCCTAACCACTACCCGCATCACGTTGTCTGGGGGTCACAGAGTGTGGGTGGTGATCAGCGCTCAGGGGTATGTGTGCTCACATGGGCGGGGCCAGGTGGAGAGTGAAAGGGAGAAGAGCTGAGGCCAAGAACTGAGGCCCAGGGGACACTGACAGTGCTGCCCACAGAGGCCCTCAGCCAAACTGTGTGCCTTCTACCCCTCCCAACCCCCTCCCCAAGCTCAAAGGTGCATGCAGTTCTTCCCTGGAGGATTTTTTTTTAGCAACATATTCCCAGTGTATCCCTGTGTCCCACCCTAGACCCTCTGCTTCAGTCATTTTGGAAGGGTCAGTTCTGGGCTGACCTTGAATGACCCTGGACTTCACAGCAAACTCCTCCAGCACAAGGAGGATGCTGAGTGTCCTCTCCTGAAAAGTGTGGACAAGCATACCAAATCCAAACCAAACCCACTGCCACTGAGTCAATTCTGACTCATAGTGACCCTGTAGGACAGAGTAGAACTGCCCTGTCCTATAGGGTTTTCAAGGCTGTAAATCTTTATGGAAGCCGACTGCCACATTTTTCTCCTGTGGAGTGGCTTGTGGGTTCGAACCACTGAAATTCTGGTTATTGTTTTAACCACTGCACCACCAGGGCTCCTTGGGGATAAGCGTTGTACCTCTTAAAGGTTGTTCGGAGGATTAAGTGAGAATGGTGTACCTGAACTCCATAAAGCTTAGCTGTTATTATTACTGGTGCTTGTGTTTGAATCTCCAGGGTTTAGCATGGTGTCTAGAACTTAACAAACGCCTGTGCCATAAATGTCCAAATCAGACAGAACACCTTGGTTCTGGTTCTGGCTTCTCCATTCATGGCTGTGTGGCCTTGGGCGACTCACTCAGACCCTCAGTTTCCTCATTAATAGACTGGAGACAATAATCAGCACCTCACAGGGTTCCCGGGATTAAATGAGGGAATGTGTGACAATATTTGGAGAATTGTAGAGTGTTCTACAAATACGGTGCACGGTCACTGCTCCCTGTCTCTCTCCTCTCTGGAGATAGTTGGCAATATACTGGGGAAGAGAATGGGAGGCTGTCTTGAACTGGTAGGAAGCTTCAGTTCCTTGTCAGACATAGGGGAGGGGGCAAGGTAGAGTTGGGTGGCTGGGAGGATGTGGCCCAGCCTTGCCAGGTCCAGGAGGGATTGTTGAAACTAATAGCCTGTGACCTCCCTCCTGCCTGTCCTAGCTCATGTCTAATGACTTGGCAATCAATGGTGTTACATTCTGGATATACACTTGTCTCTGCACAGATGTGTGTGTGTGTGTGGGCATACGCACTTGGGGGGAGGCTCAGCTATCCCCCAGAGTAAGGAGGTGGCAGGTATGAAGTCTTTGGGAAGTCTGCTTCTCAGATTCATTCTATCCTGACCCCCTCTTATGTGCAGTAGAGATCATGGGAGTACTTGGAGCATTTGGGGTTGTCTGGGTGTCTATCTTGATATCTCTAAGCCCAGCATGTGCATGTGTGTCTGTATGGGCTGCCTAACAGTGCCAATGAGTCACACAGGGAACAATGCTGGGGTCAGTGGTGATGGTGGTAAGGACGGCCACACCACCACGGTTATCTACTATCGCGTACGCTTGTGGTAACAGTAATGTGGCAGTGTTGAGGGTGGATTGACAGTAGCCTCTTGACTGTTCTCTTTCACACATTGTAGATATTTTCACTCTAGGTCAGGTCTTTCCTTGAGAAGGAACGATGATAATGAGAAGGCTGGGAGGAGGGAGCAGGAGGAGAAGAGGCATCCTCATCTCTCAGTACCTAGTCAGTGTTCAACCAGAGACCCCACCCTGACAATCCAGCTCTTCCAATGTCATTTTTTTTTTTCTCCAGAAAGGTATGATTGGGGAGGTAATAGGTGGAGGAAGCCTCCTGGTGTAGCACCTTTATCTGGGTAGATTGAACATACTCTGCCTGGTCCTCCCTCTAGGCTTTTGCTCCAACTGTCCCCACCACCTGGAATGCCCTCCATGCAGGTTGACGTCTCACCTGTCTCACCTGGAGATCATTTGAGCTCCAGCTCAAATGCATCTCCTTTATCCAGCCTTCCTAGGCCTCATATGTTAGAATTAAATTCTCCATTCATGATACTCCTAGGTTGAAAGACAACTGCATGGTAGTTCAGTGTGGCTCTGTGGCCAACAAATCTAGGTGGGTCAATGTCACACTGTAAATTGGGTCAATGTCCCTCCCTGTTTAAGACTGTAAGTTCTTGGGGTTCAGCTTTGTGTGGCCCGAGACACCAGGGCCTGGGACAGTAGTGTGCTGGTAGATACTTAACAACCAGCTCTCCAGGAGAAAAAGCCTTGATTTGTAGCACTTGCCGATTTCCATAGTGTGAATACTCCCACCGTGGCTGATTTAGAGCTCCCAGTGTGAGGACACTGAACATGGAGTTGAGAAGAGGTACACACAATGGCTCTTGTGAGCTGGTCCCAGCACACAAATGCTGATTCATATCTATACACTGACCGGAACAGTTGACATCAGCTAGTGTCTGGCACATAGTGGGCCCTCAATACATGTTTGAATGAATGAATGAACGAATACAGAAATAAATGAATGAATGAAGAGATGGATGGGTGGGTGGAATTAAATCAAGCAGTGATGACCCATGGCTGGTTTGGGGGGGCTGGTCTGTGCTGGGTGGGGGCATTGGTAGCCAACACCAGGCAGATCCAGGATGTCACAGCCCCTATCGATGGACCTCCTTTGCTCCCCCAGCCTTCCCCCAAGGCTAAGGCTGCTTTGCATTCTCTCATAAATAACCTGTAATGCCGCTGAATGCGGTTTTCTTGTTGGGGGTTTTGTTTCTTCAATCATGACAAAAGCTGCACTAATGAGTTATTGGAAAAAGCAAGCCCCGCTCCAGGCCAGAGAGGCTGGGTGAGAGCAGAGGGGGAGGTGCTGAGCTGGCTTGGGGGATGCAGGGGAGGAGGCTGAGCCATTCCGAAGGGACCTCTGGCTTGAGAGAGGGAATTTAGAAAGTCCTAGCAGCTCACATCATGTTTGGTAAAGCAGAGGGTCAAGGAAAACAAGGGAAGCCCTCAGTGAGACGGACTGACACAATAGCTAGAACAATGGGCTCAAATGTGTCGAAGATCATGAAGATGGCGCAGGACTGGGCAACGCTTCATTCTGTTGTACATAAAGTCGTCATATACCATAGCTGACTCGAAGGCAACTAACAACAACAGTTCACTTGTGTCCAGGGCTTTACAGTTTCCAGAGACTGTCTCAAGGAATCCCCCTCTACAACCCACCTGAGTAGTGTCATCAACATCCCACCTCTCCAAGTTGTTCCTGCCTCAGAGCCTTTGTACTTGCTGTTCCCTCTGCATGGAACACCTTGGCCCCCAGATATTCACTTGGCTCATCCCTCAGGTCCTTGCTTGAATGTCACCTCCTCAGGGAAACCCTTGATTACCCTACCTAGGTTAATACTACCTCTCACTCTTCATCCCTTGTCCTATTTTAACTTCGTTTTCAGAGCATCAGTTATGACCTGATGTTTTTTGGTTGGATTTTCCCAGAAGCAGACCCCAAGACAAGGATTCGAAAGCAGGTATACTGAGAAGAGAAAGGGGAAGTGTTACAGGGAAGGAAAGACAGCCAATAAAGGATGTGCTACTAGGTATCCAGTTACCACTGTGGGCAAATGGAGCTCATTCCTGCTGAGGAAGTCTGGGAGCCTCAGAGATATCCTGCCTGAGGAGTGAGGAAGCTAGGGTGTTTCTATACCAGCTTCTGTGAGTCATTGAGGACTGCTCCTGGGAAGCCGGGAGTCCGTAGCCCTCTGGCTACTACATGGGCAGGCAGAGTGAGCCCTGATGGCCAAAGAAGGCTTTGGGCAAAGATATGAGGATGCTGGCAATTAGAAGTCAGCCCAAGGGCACTGAAGTTAGGGTGAGCTATGGGCTGCCTTACACATGCCTCACAGCATCTACTAGACATATGTGACATAACAATTTTATTGTGTGTTCTTATCCACTAAAATGGAACCTAGACAAGGGAGGGACTTTTTTACATTCATTGCTGTATCCCCATTGCCTGGAATAGTGCCTGGCAATTAAGAAATAGCTGTTGAATGAGTGAATGCCCATTTTACAGATGAAGACGGTGAGGCCCAGAGAGGTGAAGGATTGTGCTCAGGATTAGATTAATTCACATACAAAAATATTTATTGAGCATCTACTTTGGGTTCAGCACTTCTGTACATAGTCAAAGAGGAACAGAACCCAGTCTCTCTGTGACTCCAATTCTTGGGCTTTACCCTAGGCACCCCCTACCCCTGCCTAGTGGGTCTAGGAGCGGTGGGGGCTCCATTGGTGGTGACTCCATTCCATGCCCCCTGACACATAAGTGCTGTTCTGCCCTCTTGGTGTATCTGACTCAGCAAGGATAGGCCTGAGAAGCCTTAAACTGAAGTTCAGGCATGAGTTGTGCAGCCAGAATCTATACTGTGATGTTATCTTGGGTTTTGCGTTTTCACTTAGAATAATGTCAGACATTTTCCCCTCCTCCATCCCAAGAAAGGAACGAAGGTCTATGTTCTGAGTCTGACCTTTCTTGCCTCAAGAAGCTTTGGGTTTGTTGTCAAAGCAGTAGGGACACCTCCTTCCCCCCATTTCATTTGGGAGGTAAAGATCCCTTGAGGAGGAGGGGAAAGAGGGTGGCCTAGAAAAAGGATGAGGAGAAAGTGGTCTGACCAGAAGCGCGAAGGAAGTGGGGGCTTGCCTAGCCTAGGAAGAGACAGATTTGGGGCCTTTTCTGGGGGACTTGTGTCCCTCTGGCCTGCAGTGCCAGATGAGTATGTTTGTGGAGACTGGACACTAAGCGCTGAGGCCTTGAGGGTCTCCAGGGTCTGCCTGTGGTCAGCAAGAGGGTTGCTGTGCAGATCTCTCAGAACCTACCCAGGGCAGCAAGGCCAGACTGAGGCCTGGCCCAGGGTTCAGAGATTCCGGTGACAGGAGTCCATTTCCACGGTAACCACAAGGCCTGAGGCCTCTTTTCCTGGACCCCAGATTCTTCTACGACTCTGGAGAGACCCCCCAAACATAACTAAGGCTGATTTCTCAGCACTCTAGAAAACAGAGGCTTGGGACCAGAATTTATTTGACTTAAAAAAAAATAAAACAGTATGACACTTATTGCATGTGGATATTGCGGAGTAAATTCAAACCCACTCCAGTGTGGAGGGACCTGAGGGCCTCTGGATGAAGGGGTCTGGGTTGAGGGGCACACACAGGCCTCCCGGGAAAGCCAGCAGCCTAGAGGGTTGAGAAGGCCACAGGGGAAACACTGGAGGAACTTAATTTTTTAAAATAATTTGAAAATAACATTCATTTATTTCTGATTGTAAAAATAATACATGCTGCTTGTAGAATATTGGGAAGAATCAGAGACACAAGGACAGAAATGCAAATCATCCATAATCCCATCACCCACGATAATCATTAAAATGGTATTACCTGTCCTTCTCATCTTTATTCTGTAGACAGCTTTTTACACAATTGAGTCATATTAATATTATTTATATAATTTATAGTCTATGTATAGAGGACAACAAGCCCCTGAGCTCTGCATGGTGCACTAATGAGGAACATACACACTCAAACACTCCCCCGCAAACACACCCGGTCACATGTTTTTTTGCACAGACATTGGAGAACGGAGCAGAGGAAAGAACAGTGAACAGCAGTGAGTCTCAACCCTGCTACTAAACAGCATCATGACCCTGAATCATTACTTTATCCGCTCTGTGCCTCAGTTTCTTAATCCGTAAAATGGAGTTGATAAAGCCTCATCCATCTCGCATCTCACAGCATTTTGGGTAGGGTCGAATGTCAAAGTGCTTTACTAAAGCTAGTGATATTTTTATGCTGTGTGGTGGAGTGAAGGAATTAGGAACCCCAGCTTTGGCACTGAATTTGCTCTGTGGTTTCGAGCCAGTTCCTTAATTTCTCTGGATCTTAGTTATACATTTTGTTAAATAAAGGACTGGATTATGATTCCTAATAATAAAACGAATCATTGTTAGAATGCTTATCATGTGCCAGCCTCTGTGTCTAGCACTTTACGTGCGTTTTCTCATTTAATCCCCCTAACAGCCCAATGAAGTTGGCACTGCTCTCATCACCATTTTACATATGAGGAAACCGAGAAACAGAGAGGTTAAGTAACTTACTCAGGGTTACTCAGCTTGTCAGCAGTAGAGCCAGGATTAAAATTAAGAACCCTGAGCAGTGCTGTTCAATAGAACTTCCTATGATGATGGGAATTTTCTATATCTTTGCTGCCCAGTATGGTAGCCACTAGCCACATTGACTATTGAGCACTTGAAACATGGCTAATGTGACCAAGGAACTGAATTTTAAATATTACTTTTAAAAATTTAAATGTAAACAGCTACTCGTGGATAGTGGCAAAGTGCTGGACAGTACAGCTTTAGGGTGTCAGCTTTTGACCTCTGTTCTAGGTGAGAGGCAGCATCAGGTATGGGTAAGGAGTGTAGACTCTGGTCTCTGGAGCCAGATTCTCTGGTTTGAACGCCAGCTTTGCCACTCACTAGCTGTGTAATTTTGTGTGAGTGACTGAACCTCTCTGTTCCTCAGTTCCCCATCTCTAAAACCAAGACAATAATGCTACCTACTTCGCAGAGTGGTTGTGAGGGCAAATGGCCTTCGAGCTGGACATTTTACGGTTATGCGATTGAAACACATATGCCTTCAGATAAACCCGGGCTTAGGGAATGAAACAGGGTGAGAGGACGGGGCTGGACCATCCTCTGGAGCTGAGTAGGCCGGTTCCTTGGGGTTCCCCATCACCACGCTCCTGAAGGCTCCCCGGGACAGTGGGTGTAGAAGGCCCCTGAGGAGGGTGAGGAGAGCCAGATAATGAGGCGAGTTAATCAAAAGGACAGCAAGTCTCCAGGGCTCGAGGCGTGTCGGAACCGAAACAGTGAGCGTGCGCTGCGGGGGCGGGCCCGGGACCCCTGCCTTCCCCCAGACCCGCTCTAAGCAGTCAAGAGCGCCTCCTGCAGAGGTTTGGGGAGGGGTGGCCAGGCCAGGCAGAGGTGGATTGGGAGTGGGTCGAGGAGAGGAGGAGCAGATATAGGGTAGCATGACACCAGCTTGTCCTGGGGTCAGGACAGAGCAGACGGCGCTGCAGCAGGGCCACCACAATGCACAAGTAGGAGTGGGAGGTGGTTGCAGTCCCACCGTATTCTATGTGATGGCGCCCCCTGGAGTTTATGCCACATAGCAGCGGTGTGTGTGTGTGTCTGTGTGTGTGTGTGTGTGTGTGTGTGTGTGTGTGTGTGTGTGTGTGTGTATTCCCCAATTCTCCAGACTCAAAATCTACCCTAAATTCCCTGTCCTTCCCCTTTACATGGATCAAAAAGGGGATGGCGGTTTAAGGAAAAAGGATTTGCTGGGGAGTACGGAGAATCACAGGCGCTGTCCCTGGGGCTCAGCCCTGGCACCTTCCCCTTCCATGACCTCAGCTTCACCTGCCCCTCGTCTTCTTTCCACCCTCACCGCTACCAATCTGTCTTTTCAAGCTTGAGAATATTTGATCCTGCTTTCCTCAGAGCCGCCCAGAAGAAGGTGAGAAAGACTAACTCAGCGAAACTTGATACCTTCCATTTGGGGCTGCTGGGGCCCTGGTGACAGACGCCAGAGGACAGAGCCACCCTCAGCCAGGTACAGCCCCCACCCCTTCAGGAAACAGCCCTCCCAGACAGCATCCGAGGACAAGGCAGGAGAGTAGGGGGTCACTTCCCCCTGCCTCTTGTTTACACAGGAATTTCCCAGAATGTTCTGCTCCTTGCAGTCTGCTTCCCCTCCCCAGGAATTAGCTTCCTTGCATATAACACAAACATTGCTTTTTATGTATTCATTATTTATATTTGTTCCTAATCTACATACTGTCTGGATGATTTGGGCCTCTGTTATCCTGATAATTCAGGCCTTGCCCAAAGCTCGCTTTTGTCTGAACTAGTCAGTGTAGTCCAACGTAATCCATTTTAAGGAGTAGACATTGCTTGGCTACTATGTGCACAGCCCTGCACTGGGCTCTGTGAGTGATCCAGATATGAGTAGGACACCCACCCTGCCCCTGAGGAGCCCATAGCACCCACGGAAATGGAGCACAATGCAAGGATGCCCACCCGAAGGTGGAAGTGGTGAGGGATGGGAAGCGGTGACCTGGGGATGCTGGAATAACAGACGGGGCCTTCACAGCTGAGGCTGATCTCCAGGTGCTCTGCAGTCTCCTTAGTCAGATGTGTCTCCCTAGGTCAGGCCAGTGTTGTGAGGTGGGGTGTGGCTTCTTACTGGGATGGGGTCTGGCTCCCAGAGAGAGTGGGTTCTCTACCCTGGGTGCTGAGTGCTGCTTGCTGGCTTCACAGTCTTGCCTTCAAACAGACTTGGTTCCCAAGAGCCCAGACAGACATTTGCATTAGAGAAAATACCCAAATAAAACACCAGGCTGCTTGCCCTGGGCTTGGTGGAAAGTTGGAAGGCTTCAGGCAACCAGGCTTAAAGGGTAGGAAACAATCTTGCAGTAAGAGCCAAGAAGTCAGAGTAACCAGTCTGATGCCTTTCTTGTTCTCCATCCTCTTCGCCCTTATCCATGCAGTGAGCACTTTCCTACTGCTACATATTACCGTTACTGTAGATATTCCTGTATCTACTCAGCTCTATTTTTACACCAGGAAGTATAACCCTACAGTAGTAATCTCCCCCCTCAGGCTGGGGGCCTTCAGGGCAGGGCTGTATCTCCCCCTCAGATGAGGGCTCCCTGAGGGCAGGGCTATGTTTCCTCTCAGACTGAGAGCTCCCTAAATGCAGGGCTGTGTCTCCCCCTCAGATGAGGGCTCCCTGAGGGCAGGGCTATGTTTCCTCTCAGACTGAGAGCTCCCTAAATGCAGGGCTGTGTCTCCCCCTCAGATGAGGGCTCCCTGAGGGCAGGGCTATGTTTCCTCTCAGACTGAGAGCTCCCTAAATGCAGGGCTGTGTCTCCCCCTCAGATGAGGGCTCCCTGAGGGCAGGGCTATGTTTCCTCTCAGACTGAGAGCTCCCTAAATGCAGGGCTGTGTCTCCCCCTCAGACTAGGGCTCCCTGAGGGCAGGGTCTTGTCTTTACTTGTTTCTCTCTAGCACAGTCAGGTACCCAGTATGATGTAGGCACCATAAGTATTTGTTGAATTGATGAATAAATGGGAGAACCCAACTTTTCCAGCTCATTCAGCCATTTCCCAGACCCACCTAGTGGGGAAGCCGGGTTGGGTAAATTAGTGTTCCTTAGGCCTGCTAAGCGTGAGAAGACCAGCTATTTTCCAAGCCAGTGTTAAAACCAAATTAGCTGTGATGCACTGAATGGTCAGCTCAAAAAAGTTAAATAAAACCTCCCCCGTTCTAACATCAGTGTGGACAAAGGGAACTTGGGACACCCCAAGTGACTGCCACTTGGGACATGGTGTCATCTACTTGTCAGGCCTCAGACACAGTGACATTGATTGCATTCTTCCAGTTGTGCTGCTATTCTCACTTTAGAGGAAGGTTTACAGAACAAAATAGTTTCTCATTAAACAGTATACATGTTGCCCTATGACAATAGTTACCAACCCCACGACATGTCAACACTGTCCCTTCTCAACCTTGGGTTCCCTATTACCAGCTTTCCTGTCCCCTCCTGCCTTCTAGTCCTTTTCCCTGGACTGCTGTGCCTCATTAGTCCCATTTTGTTTAATGGGGCTGTCCAATCCCCAGCTGAATGGTGAACCTCGGGAGTGACTTTACCACTGAGCTAAAAGGGTGTCCGGGGGCCATTCTCTTGAGGTTTTTCCAGTCTGTCAGGCCAGGAAATCTGTTTTTTTTTTTGTGAGTTAGAATTTTGTTCTACATCCTTCTCCAGCTCAGTCCAGGACCCTCTGTTGTGATCCCTGTCAGAGCAGTCAGTGGTGGTAGCCAGGCACTATCTAGCTGTACTGGACTCAGTCTGGTGGAGGCCGTGGTAGCTGTGGTCCATTAGTCCTTTGGACTGATCTTTTTCTTATATCCTGTTCTCTTCATTCTCCCTTGCTCCCAAAGGGGTGAGACCAGTGGAGTATCTTAGATGGCTGCTCACAGGCTTTTAAGACCACAGACGCTACTCACCAAGGTAGAATGTAGAAGATTGTCTTTATAAACTGTTATGCCAGTTGAGCTAGATGTTCACTGAGACCATGGTCCTCACAGCCCTCCGAGGGCAGAGATTCTTGTCTGTTTTGTTCACACTGAATTTGTAGTGCCTGGAGCAGTGCCTGGCACATAGTAGGTGCTCATTCAGTATTTCTTGAATGAATGACTGGTGAACATACAAAGTAGCCTGCTCTCACGGAGCCTGCATTCCACCAGCAGAGGGCCTGTAGGGAGGGGGGTACGAGGTGAGGGGGAGTGGTGAGGGCTGGGCAACAGAAGTCTCTAGGACCCCTCCTCTCCGAGGGTGTCATTGTGGGATTGCATGATCACTAGTTTCCAGCAGCACGATTTATAACAGGAGTTAACTACTTACTAATTAGCAGCTGGAGCCATTAATTGGCTATTTGTTAGAACCTGAATTAATAAACTGGTCTTTCAGCTGGGTTATAACTCTCCTGGTTCCTCACACCCTCCCAGCTAGTCCTCCCCCACCTGACCAGAAAGTGTCTTGCTCTGAGATTGAATTGATACCTGCCACTGTACGATTTTCACAGACGATTTCCCTTGCAAGGCAACGACACCATCCCTGCAAAGTCTCTTCCTCTCTCCTCTTCAAAGCTCTGACTCAAGGGAGGCAAGTGAGCTTAGGACACGGGAGAGCTTTCTAGTAAGGCTTTCATAACAAAATCCCGTAGCTGCCTTCTTTGGTCAAGGCCTAGGGCTTCTGGTTCCCTGGCCTGTCATACAACCTCTCAGTCAGCAGCTAGCTCCTGAGTCCTTCCTGGGCCCCAGGTACTGTGTTTTGCCTGGGGCAAAAGAATAGGGTTTTTCTTCAATGGGAAGTGACTCTTGGACCACCTTGAATGGAACCCAAGACTTGGTAGCCCAGGCACTGAATATGGAGCCTCCAGGCAGCTTGGCCTCATTCTCTTCCAGTGTCTGATGATCTACCTCACAGACACCTCAGGGCTAGCTCTCATGCCCCCCACAGCCCGATTTGGGGTCTGGAGTATTATTCTCTGTGTGTGAAGAGAATAGGAAACGCTTTACTGGGCACCTCGGCCCTTACACCTCTTCAGTCTAGAACAGTGGAGAAGAGCAAGGCCACCGAGCCAAGTTACTTGGCTCAAAGCCCAGTTTGGCCACTTAGCAGCTGTTGAGTCACTAATCCTTTCTAAGCTATTCTATGAGAACAACAGCCCTATCTCACATAGTTGCTCTGAGGGTTAATAAACAGTTAATACGTGCAAAGGACAGTGTCTGGCATGTGGTGTTAGCTATTGTGATTACTCACTTCTTTCAACCACTCTGTGAGGCAACCTATGATCCTACCCATTTTATGCTGGGGAAACTGAGGCCTAGATGGCTGATGACTCCAAAGTCTAGTGTTCTTTCCCTTCTCCCATTGTCAGACACAGGATGCTGTCAGAGGCAGCAGGTTGGCACGCTTTGGGGAGGAAATGACAGAATTTACAGGCACACAAAACAGGCTGTCAAGGTATTTACACTGCATACAATTAGCTGCAGAGTACATATTCACAAGTGGATTAGCTACAGCAAATGTTCAATCCCAGCCTGGCTTGAATTCCGTCCTCTGCACCCCCCTTCTTCCTGCCCCTCTCTCATCATAAGTCTTCTCTCTCCTCCAGACCAGTGTGAGTATGTGTTTTGAGAGGGCAAACTCAAGAATGGCGGCTGAGTCAATGGGGCTGCCTGTCACCCAGTAACACACCTCAAAGGCAAAGAGGAGTGATTAACTACTGTTTGGGGCTGGGAAATAGGAAGTTGGTTTCCCATGACATGGGTAAATGCTCCCTCAATTCAGAATGGGTGAAGCAAGGGAGAACCAGCATCCCTGCGATCACTCTCTGAGAGCTTCCTGGAGGAGGTAAGGATTTCCAGGAATCTTTGAATAATGGGAAAAGATGACAATAAAAGAAGTTACTTGTCATCACACCCTCGATTAGTGCCACTTCCTTTTCAGACTGGGTGGGGGGATGGGTGGGAAGAGGAATGATAACTCTGTATCCCTGTGGGGGCAGAAAATGGATGTTTTCTGTTGGGGGTAATGGTTTAGGGGGAGTAGATAAGATGGCTTCATTGGAGAAATCCTAGGTCTGTGGTATCTGTCCTGTGATGGGCATCATTCATTCATTTGACAGATCTTCAGCAGGATCTGCTGCGTACCCAGTACAAAACTGGGTCCGACCCTCTTATTCAGCCTTGGACACACTAGAGAAGAAAGAAGAGTGGGAAAGAAGGAGAGGGGATGAAAGGGGGTGCAATGGTAATAGTGGGAGGTGGGCATGGGGAATCCTCAGACACTCTGAACTCCCAAACATGGACAGAAAAGGAGCTGAGGAGATCCTAGCTGATGCCCCCCCCCCCCCAAGCCTTTGGGGATCTGTCCCTGGAGGGTCAAGGGAGGAAGGACTCGGCAGGAAACAGGCCTGGGGAAAGGGTGGTTTATTATTATTATTTTAAAAATTTATGTTTTAATTTACGTACAGCCAAAATTGACTCGTGTGTGTGTGTGTGTGTGTGTGTGTGTGTAGTTCTATGAGTTTTGACAAATGCATAGAGTCGTGTAGCCACGATCACTGTCAAGATACGGAACGGTTTCGCGGGTGGGGGAGGAAGGTTTATAATCTCCCGGTTTGTTAGTTGCTGCGGTTGTCCGCGCTCCCACGAGCCTCCCTAATACAATCCTGGCGCACAACCGAGATAAATAACGGCGGCAGGTGGAGCAGGTGAGATTAGCAGGACCTAGGTGGGGGGAGGCGCGATCCGAGGCGCCGGGGAGGCCGCCCGCCTTGCTTCCCAGCCTACGCCCCTCCCCGCCGGCCTTTGGAAAGATTGCTCTCCCCGCCTTGGCTGGTGGAGGGCCGGGTAGAGGTACGGGAGGCCCCGAGCCTAGACTCCCGGGGTTGGAGCGGGCCCGGGCTTGGATGCGGGAAGGGCGTGCGCCCCTGGGGCGCTTGGGGGCGCCTGAGGTCCTGATGGGGAGGAAGGATGGGTGAGGGGCAGAGCCGAGGAGAAAGTGGGGGTGGCCTGAGGGAGCTCCGGCGGAAGGGGGCCTGCGGGCTAACCTGTTGGCATCTTGTGGGCCGCGGCAAGGGCAGGCTCTCAGAGCGCACTCTCTCCGCCCCCAGCTCCGCCAGCTGCTCTGGCGGTAGCCCCGGAGAGGCCGAGGCGGCCTGGAAAGGGGCGGGGGCTCGGCTGGGGGACTCCAGGGTTGGGGAGCGCAGACAACCTTGCAGACCGACTGCAGGAGGCCAGCTCGCGCGCCTGCAAGGACCCAGGAGCCGCAATAGCCCCGGCCTTTTCCTTAGACCCCCGCTTTAGTCCCACCTCTCAAAAGTGCAAAACATTTACAAAGTGTGCAATGGCCCACGGGCTCGGGTTCCCGGGGTGAGCGGCTGTGCACGCCCCTCGAGCGTGCTGGGATCGGTGCATCCGGCTCAGGCAGCCAGATTAGGCGTGCAAGGGCGGGCAAAGAGCGAGTGTGCGAGCGCGCGGATGCAGAGCCCGCGCCGAAACCCACGTCCCTTTGCCACTGTCCTCGGGATAGATGGATCCATTTCTGCTTTCTGACATTTTCCGGCTGGGGGTAGGAGCGGGTGGGGGGCGAGAGAGGAGAGAGAGAGACAGAGAAAGAGAGAGAAAAGAAAGCAGGCAGTCTGCTTCCCCCAGCCCTGTTTTGTTTTCTCTAATTGGTCCTGGGGGATGCGAGGAAATTGGACAGAGGCTGGACCGGGCGAGCTGGGCTGCCTTTAATTGGCTCCTTTTTTTTAACTGGAGGGGAATCAAACAGGAGAGCGAGCGACAAAGGGTGGGAGAGCGAGAGACCGAACGAGGAGACGAGAGGAGGAGGGAGGAGGAAGAGAGGCGGGAGGCAGGAGGCGGGGGGAGCGCGGAATGAAAAGCTCCAAGGGGTGTGGGGGGGAAAGCAGCACAGCGAAGCCCAAGTTGCCGAGGAAGCGGAGCGCTCCCGCGGCCGCAAGCCGAGCAGCCGCCGCGCCCGGGAGCCCGGCCCGGCCCCGCCCGCTCGGGGCCCCAGCAGGCCCAGGCGGCCGGGCGGGGGCGGGGGCGACCAAGTTGGGGCGCGACGCAGTCCGGCTCTCGAGAGACCACGGAGCCCGGGAGCGCCACGGCCGCTGCCAGACGGCGGGAGCGGAGCCCGGCGAGCGGAGGCGGCGAGCAGCGCCCGCGCCGCAGCCCCGGCCTCGGCGAGAGCGCGAATCTTTTTCAAACGACTCAAACTTTCCTCCTTTCCTGGCTTTCTGGGGTCCCTCTTGGCTGGAATTGCTCTCCTGGTTCCCGCGGGGCGTCGGGGCGCGGTTCTTTCCCGGGGTTCCTTGGCGCCTTGGCTAACTTCGCGGACCCGGGGACTCACGGCGCTCGCCCTTCGGCTGAACCCAGACCGTGCTGCTCCTCCGCTCGGGAGAGCCAGGGCCCCGGTTCCTTAGCTGCCAGGAGGGCGCCCAGTCTGGCCCCCTTGGGTCGGGCCGCTGAGCCCTCAGCGCCGGCCGCCGGCGCACGACTGGAGACAGCGGATTAACCCAAGCGGAGCCCCGACCTCCCCGCCCCCAGCTCCGCGGAGGGGCGTCCCCTGGGCGGGGAAACGACAAGTTTGTCAGTCGTCGGTGGCCTGTGGGAGCGAAGCGCCGCCGGGGCTGCAGAGGGGTCCCCGGCGCCCAGCACCTCGCGCGGACAGTCCTGGGGACCCGGGGCGGCTCGGCAGCTGGGCTTCTCGGGCTGGGGCGCTGGCTGCTGGGCCGGGCGCACCGAGGCACCCGGGGCCGGGCCAGCGCCCCCTGTGTCCCTACCGGGGCAGCGGACCCGCGGGAGGAAAACCCCAGGTCGCCGCCGCCGCCGCCGCCGCCGCCGCCTCCTCCTCCTCCTCAGTGTCCTGTTCTCCGTCGCCGCCGCCCTCTCTGTCGCCGCTGGAGGAAGGAGGGGACACAGGGGGCGTCGCGGGGCCCCGGCGGATGCGCTCCCCACCGCCTCTCGGGCTGCGCCGCCTCGCGGGGATGAAGCACGGGCCGTGAAGATGGAGGTCACCTGCCTTCTACTTCTGGCGCTGATCCCGGTCCACTGCCGGGGACAAGGAGTCTATGGTAAGAGCCCGCGTCCGGCTCCAGCCGGCTTGGCCCAGCGCGCTGCACCCGCGCTCCCCGCGCGCGGAAACTTTGCAAGAGGCGCAAGTGCGCTCTGCCGGGGCTTGGTGGGTGCCCCGGCTTGGATTCTGGAGTGGATGTCCGCGTCCCCGCCCTCTCCTGGGCGCGAGGAGACGGAGCTAGCTGCCTCGGAGTACGGGGATGGGTCGTAGGGTCTGGCGTGAAGCCGGGGATAGCAGGGGGAGGTACCCACCTTCCCAAACCCTGCCAGGGGTGGGAGTGACTTGGAACCCTTGAGAGTACCCACTCGGCTCGGGAGACCCTAAAAACCCCAAGCCCAGGGTTGGGGCGGCGACTTGCACAGAAAAGTGGTCCTCCTCCGGGCCGTCTCCGGAGTGGAAGCCGAGCAATGCTCCATTCGGAGTTGAGCGCGGCTTGCGGGCGAGCCGGCTGCAAGCACTGTGGCCGGGCGGTTAGTTTGCCTTCATCGCTGCGGCTTTGCTTCTTTTACTCGCTTCTTGACAGCCTGGGCGGTTGCCGGCATCCTCTGGCTCTCGTGCCTGTGATCCTGCACCCCTTTCCGGATCTCTCCTGCTCCAGTTCTTCCTGCCCTTGCTTCCCAGCTACAAAAACCCAACCTCACCTTCCTTCTCCCTGCTTGCACACGAACACATTCAGCCCCGGTCCCCAGGAAACGCACCCATGGCAGGCACCCACCTGGCTACGTGTCCAAACTCTGCCTCCTGCCATGAAGCTTTGCTTCCGCGCCCACATGCCTGCTCCAGGCACCAACAGGGACTGTGGCTACTCCTTCTCCCTTCCCTCCTGTGGGTTTCCTCAGAGAAAGGCCTGGAGAGCAGACATCATCTGTTCAGGGTCACCTGGGCACACCCCTCTTGGGGACCCTCCCTCCAAGTTCTCCTGGCCCCCACAGTGTAGAAAGTCAGTCTCAGGGTGGAGCGGCCCTTACTTTGCCTTCTCCTAACTGCTGGGTGGTTTCTGTAGGTCACTTTTTAGTGATGTATAGTTGGGGTACGGAGGATTCTCCCTCCCTCTCTCTGGGTGGACGGACTATTTGCCTTTGGATCAGGGGAGAGTTTTACCTGTTCTGTGCAGGAGTGGCAGAGGCATTATTCCCCAGGCTGCCAGCCTCAGGTGCAGATGCTAAATGCTGCCTTCTGGAAGGTGCCTGGCCTGTCTCTGCCTGTGCCTGGCAGGAGGGACAGGTGTCCTGAGGGGTGTCTGGGAGGTGACACGTTCCTGGCCCTACACAGCTAGCTAGCTGGCTTGGGCTCGATTCTCTGGTGAGGCTGGCCCAGGCATCTGGCCAAACTCTGCTGCTTAATTAGTTTGTGTGTCTCTTACTGCCTGGCCCCTTGCATAGGCCAGAAAAGGCAGGAAGGAGGAAGAATGCAGCAGGGACTGGGAGAGGCTGGGTTGTGGGGAGAAGGCCACTGAGCGGATCTCAGAGTCCTCAGCCTCCCTTGGGTGAAGGAAGACATCAGGGGTCTGTGAGTTCCTCTTTTTTCTTCTCTCCAAGGTTTCCCTACAGCTTCCTTGCCTCCGTAGAGGTGGCCTGAAAGGGATGCTGCTGGGGCCTTTGCCTCTTGCTCACCACACCCCAGAGGCTGCTCCAGAGAGAAGAAAACTCTCCCTGTCTGCCGCTGTCCTCCACTCCGCCCTCCCTCTGTTTGCTCTTGGGCAGATCTGGCCGGCCCATCCCCTGACCTGGCCTCTCCTCCATCCCGTCCAGCTTCTCCAACTTTTTCCAGGGCTGCACAGTCCCATCTTGAGGAGGCTCTTCTGGGCCTAGCCTGGAAACCCCAGCAACGAGGGCAGCGGCTGGAGGACAGGGAGCGGTGGTCTCCGTAGACTGTTATTTAAGAGTGTTTAGGGGCCAGGATTCAGCCATAGGCTTATCTGCCCCCTTTTTGCTCTGTATTTTCTCACTGTCCTCGTGTCCCAGCTGCTCTCACTCAGCAAATCAAGGAGGACTGGGTGCACTGGGACCAACCTCTGGCTTTTGGGCCATGTTCTTTCCACCTTCTCTTTGAGAGCTTGGCTCCAGGGAAGGCTGGGACCTCAGGCCAGCTGCAAGGTGGGAAGGCTGAGTGGAGAGAGGTGACGATCTAGTATAAGCTGGGAGGAGGAGGGCAAGAGGCAGCTGAGTTCCTTGTGATGCTAGAAGCTTTGTCTGGATATAACAGAAGGGCACACCTTTGTAGGACTGGGACCCATTTCAGAAGTAGTGTGAGAGCTGGGAGAGAGTACCTGGGTGGCGTGAATGGTTAAGCACTCGGCTGCTAACTGGAAGGTTAGCAGTTCAAGTCCACTCAGTGGTGCTCGGAAAATAGGCATGGTGATCTACTTCCAAAAGATCAGCCATTGAAAACCCTATGGAGCACAATTCTACTCTGACACACGTGGGGTTGCCATGAGCTGGAACTGACTCGATGGCAAAGAGGTATGAGAGCTGGTATTAGTTCTGCCCCCCCCCCCCCCCCCCCCAGTTTCTCCCTACCTCCAAAGCAGATGAAGCAGCTTGAGAAAGAGTGAGGGTAGAGGGTAGGGATTAGGGATAGTCACTCATGGCTGTCCTTGTATCACCGCACCCAGCATGGTGCCTGGCACACAGCAGGGCTCGGCAAATATTTATTGAGTGGATGATGGGCCATGCTTCTTGAAATTCTTTCTCCCCAAGAAGTCTGCTAGGATGGTTGCCAGCAGGGCAGTGGATACTCTTTGAGGGTCTCTGCTGAGGGAGAGTCACGGAGTCCTAGGTTGGCAGCCTTTGAGGACCTCAGGGAGGAGAAGAAAGAGGAGACTGGAAGCCTCGTGCTGTCCCGGCAGTGAGGAGGGAGGCAGCAGGTTTTATTTAATCAACGCACAGGAGAGAAGTGTGCCCTGGGAAGGGACCCCCAGCTCCTGTCTGTCTGCCCTGAGGCCTGAGTGGCTGAAGGAGTGGCAGATGAGCATGGAGGCTGAGTAGAGAAGAGGGAAGAAGCGCAGGTGTTGGCTGCAAACCGGTCAGGATCTGGCCTGGGCTGTGGGTCTCTGCCGAGGCTGGTAGGAGGCAGGTGCCCAGACGGAGCCCTATGCCCTGTCCCCTCTGAGGCTCCTCCTGCCCTCTCTGAGGTCTGCTGCCCACAGTAGGGCTGGGGAGACACTCACAGTCTCGCCAGGTGGCTTCCCCCTTCTCTGGGGCACAGATGTTACAGCAGCCGAGTGCTGGACCAGATGGTCCATTTGGAGCCAGTCCCTCCTCCCTCAGCCTCCCAATCTCCTGGCCCAGTTTCTTGTCCTCAAAGGATGGATCCTGTAATCCGCTTTATGGCAGGTCAGGAGGGTGAGCTGGCTTGGGGGTCCTAGTTCTGGGACAACAGCAGTAGCCAGGTGATGGAGGAGGAGTGTTCTGTGGATGGATATGGTTGGAGAACACCCTCTTCCCCCCGGCTTCCTCACCCCCTCCCATAGCAGCTGGACTTCCAGCCAGGAGCAGGCTGGTGGGACTCCTCTCCTGTACAAAAAACACAACAAACCCCTGGATTATTTAATATGCAGGAGTGGGAATTGACATTATCCTTAAGACAGGTTGTTTGCAACTTACTGGTGGAAGTCAAAATATTTCACCAAAGGTGTCATCAGAAACACTATCCTATGCTAATTTTTGTGGGAACATGAAGACAGATGTTGAATAATTTGACAAGAGCAACATAGCTTACAGAATTATCACCAAGTCAGGTTTTTTTCCCTCCTCTGGGGGGTGTGGAAGAAGGAATTTCAGGAAATGTGTCTCCCAGCACAGTCTTCTCTGCGTTGATCTGGGTGTGAGCGTTCTTGGGATTTTTCATTGTTTCTACCCCATGCCTGGTCTCCTCCTCGAGAAGGCTGGGAGGCATCGCAGCAGAAAACCCTGGTTCCCTAGGGCTAGCAGAAGGCTCTGGGATTTCTAAATGTCCTTGAGAAGGTCTACACCTCTGTCCTTTCTTCCTTCTCCATTCTAGAAATTGTAGGAGAGAGAGAGAAGGCCTTATGCCCGCAAATTCAGGCTGTTTTCTTTGCTTTGTCAGCGTTGCCTGCCCACCCCCCTCCAAACTGATGTGGGCCTCTGAGGCAGCCTGAGGGCTCCCCAGGCCCCTGTTGTTGGGCTGGAGTGTCCCAGTCAGGTCCAAGATTCTCATGGTATCCCTACCCTGCAGGCTGGTGTACTTCGTGAATGGGTGGGGGAGGCCGTAGGTTGTGGGGGTGGTTAGAGGGGATTTGATTTACCAGGAAAGCACCCTGGAGGGGGTGGGCTGGGGACATGCCAACGGCCCACAAGTAATTGGCCAGGCCGGGCAGCAAGCTGCTGGGCTGGTGGCAGAGCCTCATTTAGAGCCTGGTATTAGCTCTGCTTTGCTGGAACATGGAGGGGCGGGCGGGGAGCTCCGTAGGGAGAATGGAGGGAGCTAATCACGGCCGCCAAGGCCCGGCAAATGAATGATGCAGGAAATCAATACCTGGGGGCGGGAGTGGAAATCCAGGCAGTGGTAGCTGGAGGCACGGGCGGGCCTGGGAGGAGTGAGACAGAATCAGGCGCGTGGAAGAAGCCCTTTCTTTCCCCGCCCCCCACCCCAGTTTCATCCCCTTGTCGCTGGGCTCAGGGAGGTTGGGTCAAGACATGCCCCACTGGCAGAGACAAGAGGACCTGGCAGGTGGGACCTTGGCCTCTCAGTCCTGGAAAAGCCCCGCCCTGCCCCCTACTGCCTCTGGATACCTGAGCCAGACTAGGCCCCAGGTGCTGTGGGTGTGTCTAACTCCCTGGGGACCCTGCCCTGTGTAGCTGGCTGGTGCTGCTGCTCCAGATGTGGCCAGCAGGGGGAGGGCTTGGCCGCTACATTGCTTCTTGCCTTTCCTAGGATCTCCTGGCCTCCTTCCTCCCAGTGGGATAGAGTTATTCTAATTTCTCAGCCTGGGGCTCCTCAGAGCCTTCAAAAGCTCCTGGCTTCCCTCCAGCTGCCACACACCTACTCTAGGGTCCCAGGGCACCCGCCTGTGGCCAAAGCCACATTTCCTGCACCCTCAGTGTGGCCCAAGTTTCCCCTGGGCCAGAGGAGAATTCTGTGGTGGGCTCAGCTTGTGGGCTCCTGCTCAGGTGAGGCTGTGTGCCCACCAGCAGGGCAGAGGCTTGTGCCTTTGCAGAGCTGCCTCTTTGTGAACCTGGGGCAGGGACCCGTCTTCTGCACCTTCCTCTCCATCGTCAGAAGACCCTCCTTTCCAGGTACGCACCTGCTGATCACAGGCACTAGGTACTCAGGGTCTCCTATTGCATTTAAAAGGAGCCCTGGTGGCGCAGTGGTTAAAGCACTCAGCTGCTAACCAAAAGGTTGGTGCTTCGCAGAAGAAAGATGTGGCAGTCTGCTTCCGTAAAGATCTACAGCTTTGGAAACCCTATGGGGCAGTTCTACTCTGTTCTGTAGGGCTGCTGTGAGTTGGAATCAACTAACAGCAGTGGGTTTTTGGTACTGCATTTAAATGCTGACTTGGGAGGCAAAAGCAATGCTTCGGGCAAAGGAATGGATCTTTTTTTTTTTTTTTGAACAATGAAATCTCCCTTTCCCCCAAGTCTCTAAATAACACATACTCCTTGTGAAATGATCAAACATTACATAGAAGTATAAGGAAGAAAGTTACAGTCATGCCACATCCCACCATGCATTTGGTGATGGTTCTTTTAGGCATCTTTTTGTGCGAAGAGAATGAACCTTGCAGGGAGAATCGTTGCTCATAACAATATAGTAACCCCTTGTTGTTGTTAGGTGCTGTACAGCAGATTTTGACTCAAAGTGACTCCATGTGACTAACTAGAACCGCCCCATAGGATTTTTTAGGCTGTAATCTTTACGGGAGCAGATCGCCAGGTCTTTCTCCAGCAGAGCTGCTGGGTGAGTTTGAACCGCATACCTTTCGGCTAGCAGCCAAGCACTTAACCACCAGGGCTCCTTTGGAAGCCCTTGACCCATTGCTGTCAAGTCAATTCTGACTCATAGTAACCCTATAGGACAGAGTAGAACTGCCCCATAGGATTTCCAAGGATTGGCTGGTGGATTCGACGTTTTGGTCAGCAGCTGAGCTCTTAACCACTGTGCCACCAGGGCTCTTTGTAATCCCTTACAGGTGTGTAAAACCAGGTGCCTTACCAAGCATTTTCATCCTTCTACCTCATTTGATTCCCATAACAGCCAGAGAGGTCAGCACGGCAGATCCTATTGTCCTCTTTTAATGGATAAGGAAACAGATTCCAAGGGTTTAAGCAACCTGCTTGAGGTCACACAGCTGGTAAGGAGTGGCTCACGACTGCATACTAGTGGGTCATCTGATTTGGGAGCAGAAAAGCAGTGCCTGGTGTCCTCTAAGTCACCAACATTAAATATTTACTGAGCACTTCCCTTGAGCAAGGCCCTGTTCTGGGCATTCACAGGGCTACTGAGATGAATAAGGTAGAAGTTCTGCCCTCAAGGAAAAAGGGAGGGGAATCACACACAAGATGGTGGTTCCTGGGAGATCTTGATAAATGCCATGTGGCAAGGGCAGATAAAGGTCTGTGGGGATCTGAAGGAGGAAGAAATTACTTGCAAGGCCTTGGTGGGGGTGGGGAGTTGGGGGGTGGATTTGAACTGGCCTTGACAAATAGAAGTAAGGACTAAGGAGATGCTGAGAAGGGCATCTCAGGTGGAGGACAAAGCTGTGAAGGCGAAAGAAGCCGAGTGTGTGTGGGGAGTAGTAAGTGGCTCGGTTGGGCTGCAGCATAGGTTGAAAGGGAATTGAGGCGGTTAGGATAGTAATAGTAAAGGAATAATAATGAAAATCACTAATGTTTACTGCTAGGGCTGATATAAATATGCATTTTCGTCTTCAGTCCTCGACACAACCCCTTGAGATAGTCATTTATCAGCCCATTTTACTGATGAGTAAACCGAGGGCTTGAAGAGAGCCTCACTTATCCAAGTGGCAGAGCCCAACTTGAACTCAAATCTACTGATTGCAAAGCCTGTACTTGTGGGGAGAGGGGCTGGAATCCTGGGTTTGGGGGAAGATATCAGGAAGGTTTTGACCAGGGAAATGGGTAGATGTAGGCCTGTATTTCAGGCTGGGTAGCTGAGCAGCTCTGTGTTAGAAGGGGCTGCTCAGAGAGATGGGTCGGGAGGCCCTGAAGTTGTCCAAGGGAGGTATCATGAGAGCTTGACCCAGGGTAGCAGCTATGAGAATGGACAGAAGGGAGTGGGTGCAAGAACTGCAGTCATTCAACACACATGGGAGTGTAGGTTCTGTTTGATGCACTTGAGATACGTAATGAGGAAAATCAAGCTTTTGCTCCTCTGGAGTTTACGTTCAAGTTGTGGGGAGACAGGCAGTGAACAAGTCAGTGAATAAGTATATAATGTGTCAGAGGGGATGAGTACTATGAAGAAAGGCAGAGCAGCTAAGAGGACAGGGAATAGTAGACTGTGGTGCAGCTTCATTCATACACGGTGGTGGCGGCGGCAGAGGGAGGTGTCTCGGAGCAGAGAACTGAAGATGCTGAGGGAGGAAGCCCCATGGGTATCTGCAGAAAGTATGTTCCGGGTAGGGGGAATAGCCAGTGCAAAGGCCCTGTGGTAGGATGGTGCCTGGTATGTTGAACTACACTGGGGAGTCCAGTGTGGCTGAAGCAGAGTCAGCAAGGGGGAGGGTGGTGGGAGGTGAGATCAGAGAGTCTGAGGGATCAGATTGTCTGGGGCCTTGAAAGCTATGTAAGTACTCTGGATTTTATTCTGAGCGAGATGGGAATCCAGGGGAGGGTTTAGAATCTCTCCGGCTGCCGTGTGGAAAATAGACTGTAGGAGGGTGGAGGCAGGGTAAGGGAGTTGGAGGCTGCTGCAAAAGGCAAGAATCCAGATTGTAAGATAATTAGGCCCTAAAAGCGCATTGGAAAGAACTCAGGCAAGGGATAGAACCTGAAAACAGCTCTGAGATTTGGAGTTGGGAGACTTGGCACATAGTAGCAATGAGGTAGAACAAAGGCCACTGGAAGCCAGACAGGTTTGGGGCAGTGAAGTGAAGTGGTTAAGAGCCTGGACTTCTCAATAAGAAACTCAGGTCTGAGTCCTAGCTCTGCCCTCCACCCGCTGTGAGATTCTGAGAAGTTAACATCTGCTTTCTGCACTGTGGCTTCTGAGTTGCAAGATGGGGATAAGGCACCTGCCGCCTGGGTTTGGGGTAAGCAAGCAATGAGCCAGTGGCCGGCAAGCACTGAGCACAGTGCCTGGCACTCAGGGAGCCCTCAAGGAATAGCTTTATGTTAATGACAACAGGAGTCAATTTTCAGTTTCACTGGATGGTGGGACAGCTGGGGGAGATGTTAAAAGGGCAGGACGACGTGAGTGTTGGTGCACAGGAGAGAGATCAACTCTGAAGAAGTAGGTTTGCAAATGTGGATTTATGTCCACAGTACGAAGAAGGTGAAGACCATCAGGTGGAATGACATTGCTAAGGAAGAGGGTAGACGAAGAGAAGGGACTGGGCTGAGGCCAGAGTCCACGGGTGCATCAGCATTTGGGGGGTGGGAGGAGAAAGCGGAGACATAATAGGTGGTGTAAGGGAGGTAACGGGAGAACCAGGAGGGGACAGGGTCTCCAAAGCAGGGGAGGTGGTGAGGTGGTCAGGGGAGGAAGGGCTGTCTGACGTGGAGGAGGAGATGGAGTCAGAAAGGGTCACCTGGGAACTGGGAGATTGGCGGGGAGGCAGTGAGGCACAGAGCGGGATTCCTCAGACTTCCCCGTGCATAGGAGTCTCCTGGGGATCTTGTGAAAATGCGGATTCTGATTCAGTGGGTCTGGGGCTGGGCTGAGATTCTGCATTTTTAACAATCTTCTGGATGCTGCTGCTGCTGCTGGTCCACGGACCACACTCTGAGTAGCGAAGGCATGAAAGAAAAAGGATTGGACTCAGAGGGGTAGATGTGGGTTAAGAGGGCTAGGTAGGCAGCATGTTGCCTCTGAGGTACCTTGGCCCAGTAGCCTCATCTCTCTGAGTCTCAGTTTCCCCATCTGGAAGGCTGGTTCAGGCATGCCCGCCTCTTGGAATTACAGAGAAACTTCAGAGTGATAGCACTTTGTAAACTCTAAGGTGAACGCTGGGGACTCCATATCGCCGGAGCAGAGGGAGTAGCAGGCAGATGGCAGGGAGCCCCGGGTGTGTGTGGCAAGTGGAAGCAGGAGGTGCAGGCTGCGCTTTTGAGAAATGTGGCAGGGCAGGGAAAGCTGGAACAGCAGTTCCCCCTACCAAAGCCTGTGGGAGGCTGGGGCTGCAGCGGGGGCGGGGGGGGGGGGGCGACCTCAGTGGGGTGGCAGTGGCTTGGGCAGGCATGAGGGCGCTGCTTGGCCAGCTTTGGAGACCCCACCCCAGGCTCTTCGTGGTTCTTTCCAGTCCCAGAAACTCAGCCGAGTTTGATTATCTGGAGGGTTGGAAGCTGTGTAGAGAAGTGGTTCTCTCCCCAGCAGCACGTCAGAACCACCTGGAGAGCTTTTTCATAACAGATGCCTGGCTCCGCCCTGGGCCTCCTGAATTGGAAACCCTGCAGGTGGCATCCAGGCAGCTGTGGTCTTAAGAGCTCTCCAGCTGATTGTCAGGCACAGCTGGTGTAGATGGTGCATCTGAATGAGTCAGGCCAAAACACATGTCTTCTTCCCTTGGGCTTTCTGAGGGCATTTCTGGGTTTTCCAGGTCACTGTCCAACCTTTGTTTCAGCCCAGCTCATCTGGACCCCCCCCCTTTTTTTTTTTTTTTTAAATAAAAGACCACTTATTATTTTTAAAAAATATGAGCTGGGAGACTTCTATTTTAATGGTGCTGATGGAAGGTCTGGGTTAGGAGCATGGCAGACTGGCCCCTCTCCCTGCCTCTAACCGAGGGATTTCTAGTCCCCAGCTAGAGAGACTGAAAGATACTGTCCCAGAAACGCTCTTCTCACTGATTTTCGATAGATAGATTCTGATACCTTTTTGAAATGTGGAACTTACATTTTTTCATTTATTCTCTTCCATGTTTGGTTTAAAATAAAATGGACTTTTTCAAGACTGGTCTGCATTGTAGCACTTTACTGTAAATCAAGCAGATATTCATTGAGTACCTACTAGGTTTCAATGGTTAGGTAGAGGATCAATTAAAATGAGGGAAGCCCTCTGTAAGATGGATTGACACCCTATCCACAACAATAGGCTTAAACATACCAGTGACCATGAAGATGGTGCAGGACCAGGCAACATTTCCTTCTCTTATGCGTAATGTTGTCATGAGTCAGAGCCGACTCGACAACAACTAACACCAACAACGACTAAGTCAGGAATGATGATGGGCCCTGGGGCTGCAGAAGTTCATGGCACTTGCCCCTAAGGAGCTCCCAGTTCACTGGGAGAAAGCACAGTCTATTCCATCTCCCTCATTTTCCATATGAAGAAGCTAATGCTCAGGTTGGGTGACTTCCCAAGGTCCTACAGTTAGTAGGTGGTGGAGTTAGGATTTGACCTCAAGCCTGCCCAATGCCAAGCCTAGTGTCTGCTTCTTGCCCCAGGTGTAAGGTTCCTGAGAGTGATTTCTGGCTGTTTTCTTGTTCTGCCAGAGTGGGTTGTCTAGTGGGAGCATCATGAGGACCCCAATCACATTCTGCTGCTAGAAACACATTAAGGGTGGTTTTCTTTCTTATGTAAAAGAAGTCTAGAGGTAGGCTTAGGCTTCATGGCTAGTACGGTGGCTCCCTGGTTATTAGAGACCTTTCATCATGTTACTCTGCTCTCCTTAAAACAATGGTTCTCAAAATTTGCTGCACATTGGAATTACCTGGGATGCTTTTAAAAATCCAGATATCCGGGTCACATCCCATACCTGGGGGTAGGAGTCAGGCATCGGCATTTTTTTAAGAGATCCCCAGGTAATTCCAATGTACAGCAAAGTTTGGGAACTATTGCTTTAGGACATTTTGCCTCAAGGTCACCAAAGGGCTGCTGGAGCTCTGCCATCATGTACATTCCAGGCAGAAAGAAGGGAGGAACATTTAAAAGGTAGTCCCTGGGTGGTGCAAATGGTTAACGCACTTGGATGCTCACTGAAAGGTTGGAGGTTCAAGTCCACCCAGAGGCACCTTGGAAGAAAGTCCCAGCAATCTACTTCCAAAAAATCAGCCATTGAAAATCCTGTGGAGCACAGTTCTAGTCTGATACACATGAGGTTGCCATGAGTTGGAATTGACTCAATGGTAACTGGTACTGGTACCAGCTGAGTCAGCCTCTTTTAAAGAGCCTTCCCAGAAGCCCCCTCCCAATGACTTAGCTGCAGAGTCTGAGAAATAATAGTCATTTAGATGGGCACATCCTCACCTAAGAAAATATTGGGGTTCTTAGAAAGAAGGAGCCCTGGTGGCGCAGTGGTTAAGTATTCGGCTGCTAACCAAAAAGTTGGAGGTTCCAATCCACCAGGCACTCCTTGGAAACCCTGTGGGGCAGTTCTACTCTGTTCTATAGGGTAGCAGTGAGTTAGAATCAACTTGATGGCAATGGGTTTGATTTTGGTTAGAAAGAAGGGAAGAATGGATATTGGATAGATACTAGGCAGTTTTTGCCACAAATCCCCACCTTAGGGTCAGCTGGCATTTCTTGAGTGAGAGGGGACTTAGACCTATGTGAACAACCCCTCTCTTCCGTATGTCACCTCACCTCACCCTACCAGTCTAACCCAAGTGGGGGGCTCTGGCTGCTTTGAGGGGTCCCAGAATGGGCCTTAGGGAAGATGAACCCAGAGTGTGGAAGTGACTTGCTTAGGGTCACCTGGACATTCATGGGAGAGTCCAGCCCAGCCTCTCATCTGCTAGTGCTCTTGCCTTGCTCCCCCACCCCCCACAGTGAACACACTCTCCCCTGCCTGGGGTTGTTGATTTCAGCTGGTTGGTGCCTCTCTCAACTAGCAAGTGGCTCCTTTTGGTCCCAGCAGCAGGAGAGCCCTGTAGGCCCAGAAATAAGCAGCCTCCTGATTTTTGGGAACAGAAACTGAGGGTCTGGGTTAGAAGCCATGGGCCAGAGGGTACTGTAGAGGTGATCTAGCTCATCCTTGGCAGTCCAACAGCTACGTGGGACCAGGAGACTCCACTGCTCTTTGCTCAGTGTCTCTGGTGCTTCATTGTTGGGAAGTTCTTCTCATTGTCTGACCTTATTTCAGCTTGCTGCAATGTAACCTCTTATTAGAAGGATTCAAGAGCTGAGGCTTCTGAGCCGACTCTCGAATATCTCCTTGACCCTAAGACTATTCCCCTGTGAGTCTTTAGAAATTCTTAACGAAGGCACTTTTTCCTTACTCTGAGAAGACAGAGGCTGAGGCCATAACTTCAAAAATAGGTGTCCTGGCTGTGGGGAGGAAGCAAAATTCCAGTGGCCTCATCTCCCTGGGGTTTGATTCTGATTGTTCCACTAAAATGTAGGGGGACCTTGGGTAGGTCAGTTTACCTTTTGGCAAAACATATAAGCACACAAGGCAAGCCAAAGGGACTGGGGACCTGAGCTGTGGCAGGGCCTGGCCTCAAGTCTTTCTGGAATAAGGCCACAGGGCTGACACAGAGAAGGCCGTGGGAAGGGACATGAGGTGTGCAAAGAGTGAGCTGCCAGCCAGCGGCCTTCAGTGGCAGACTTTTGAGATTCAGTGCAGGAAGAGACTGAGACCAGAGAGGGGAAGTGGCTTGTCAAGGTCACACAGCAAGTAGGTGGCAAAGCTGAAGTTAGAAGCCATATCAAGAGCCTCTAAAGCTGGACCTTTCTCTACTTTCTTACATCACCTCTCAGGCTCCGAAGAAGCCAGATCATGTTGCAAAGTATTTATAAGCTCATTTTATGCCCACATCTCTATTATCCTCCCCTCACTCCCAGGATCCTCATTTCTTATCTCCAGGCCTCATTGCACCTGGGCTATAAGGGCTCCCTCTGGGTCCAGACTCCTAGTTAGATGTTAGAAACCCTTAATGGAAGTGTCGATGAGGCCCCGGGAGGCCTCCCCTGTGGAAGGAGGAGGCAGTGTGCTTGGTGGTGTGAACTGGAGGTTGCTGCCAGCCTTCACAGGTCCAACATCTCTGTCACACTGCCTACTGGTTCCACCATTAGAGTTACTAACAAGTTAGCGAGCAGAAACAAGGCCACTGTCTCCAGAAGGTTCCTCTGGGAATACTGCCAGCCCTCAAGTCTTCTCCAGTGGCCCAGATTGGTTTATCAGATGAGCTGGGTCTTAAAGTGTGGGATTCAGGCAAGGAGGCTTCCAGGGGAGTGATGGATGGAAGTAGGGGAGCGTGGTAGAGTATTTGATGTGTGTGTAGGAGGGGGTGTGTTAGGCAATATGAGGACCCTGGGTTGTAGACACCATGGAGAAGCAGAATTCACTTGGGCTCACAGTCTTAGCGTGAGTTCCTGTAGAAGCCGACACTTGAGTTAAGGAGTCAAGTGCAGGAAAGCCCAGGAAGCTCTGGCAGGGGAGTGGGGAAGTGAGGCAAGGAAGCAAAGGAAAGCAGTAAAGTGTGCTTCATCAAGGCAGTTACCACCATGGGCAACTGGAGCTCAGTCCCACTGGGGAGCCTGGGACGCCTTATAGAACACACACTTCAGAATTATCCCACCATGGGGTGAGGGAGCTGGGCCATTTATACACTAACTCCCACCTGTCATTGGTTGAGGTGTTAATTTCCTGGGACTCCTAGCCCACTGCACACGCAGGCAGAATGAGCTCCAGCTGCCAGAAGCAACGTTCAGGCAAAGAGAGCAGGTGCTGGCAGTTGGAAGTTGGGCCAGCGTGCACGGAAGTGGTTAAGGGAGAGCACATGGGTGGGGCACTGTCAGCCTCGACTATGTCCCACCTAACCCATAGGTCTTGCTTCTTCCCATCCAGCCTGTTTTGCTGTGAACTTTTTGTTCTTAGGCCTTTTCTTCTGGGTTGCATGTCATGTATAATCTCTGATTGTAGGCTGAAGACTCCCCTGGGGTCACCTGACCTGTGAGCTGTTCACTTACTTACGGAAACCAGTGGCCAAAGGTGAAGGGTCATGCCAAGCTAGTGCCACTGCTCTGCCAGCTGGTGAATACAATCACTCTCCCACACCTACCTCCCAAGCCAAACCCAAACTGAAGGGTGTATGTGTGTGCGTGAGGGGCTGGCTTGGGTCAGGCTAGGGCAGCAGACAGGAAACGTGAGTGGCTTTCTCCTGGTGAAGCCATCCCACTTCCTTCTGGGGCATTCAGAGGCTGCAGCCTTCCCTTCTACCTCCCCTCAGACCCCTCATACAGCCGTGGTCTCTGGCATTGCCCACTGGCACAGTGGCCTCGGGCAATGCTGGCTCCAAGGAGCTTCTTACTGAGGGATGCGATGCCCTGATGTGCTTGAAGCCCCTACACCCTTGTGTGGCTCATTCCCTTGCTTTCTGGGACTGAGGGAGCAGGACTGTGAGGCTGGCTGGGGTAGGGGTGGGCTGTATGGCTCCACAGCCCCCTGCCCTTCATTCTGTTGGAGCTGCGGCAGGTGTAGGGGGTGACTTCTTCTTCAGACTCCCCTGCAGAATTACAGAGTCAGGCTGAGGGGCGAAAGAGGTGAGTAGGTGGGTAGCCCTAGCTGCTGGTGGAGATCGGTGTGTGTGTGTGTGTGTGTGTGTGCACGCACATGCACACGTGTTACGGAGGACGCTTTGCATGATATAAGCCACTCTCACTAGGTACCACAATAGGAGCTGAACTACATTTCCTATGTTCTCTGCATGTACACATGCACTTCACCTGTATTTTTTGCACATGTGAATATACATGAGCATGTGTGTGCAGTAGGCGTATATATACATAATGATGTTGCACACAAGAACATGTATGTGTGTGCAGGGGGCCATGTGTGTATATGGGGGCAGGGGGTACTACAGACTTCCTGGGGGGCTTCTCTGGGTCTGCCTTTATCCTACTGCCCCTCCAAGCAGCCCCTGGCCACCCTTGCCTTGGTTCTCAGGCAGGGACAGGCATGGGCATCCAGCACCCTGGGCTGTCAGCCTGGTGCTTCAGCCCAGCCTGGGTTATGGCTGCCTCTACCCTTCCAGAAGGCCTGAAGTGGGGGGCAGGGGCAGGCCGAGGCTGGCCTGGCGCTCCTGGCTAATTTTCCTGGCCTCTATCGATCCAGCAGCTTCTCCTAAGTCTATTAGCAGTAGGCGAGTGAAAATATCCCCCATCGTGAGCCCTAACCTAAGACAGGGAGGAATCCATAGCAATTTGTTCAAACAGAGGAAAGTGTTTCCCTCTGATTTGTATTCCAATTTATTCCAGGCAGGAAGGGGGTCAGTGTTGGGGGGGTGAACCCTGGCATGGGGCCTGGGCTGGGCTCAGGCTCCTCCCCTCAGCCCCTCATGCCAGCCGAGGTGGCAGCTGGTGCTTCCCATGGTTCCTGGGTGGGGGGCTGAGAGGGAAGGGTGGGCCCCAGCAGGGGGACGGGAAGGAGGCCCGCCTGCCTTTCCAGTAGGCCCTGCTTGGCTGGGGAGCTCAGTTGTGGATTTGGTTTTCACAAAACACAAAGCAGCCCACTCGGAGCCTCTTTCCCAGGCACTGGGGTCTGTGCCAGGCGTGCGCTCACCCGCCGGGCCCTTGCCAGGATGGGGGTTGGGCTGGGCACATGGAGACAGTGGCCCCAGCTGGACTGAGTGGCAGGGGGTCTATTTTTCTCCAGATGCCCTCCTGGGCCAGCCTTGACCCGCAGGAGCTGTTTAGGCTCAGCGGGGAGCTGGCACCTTTGAGAAGCCCCTGTGAGGAGCCCAGAGCCCTGAGCGCACCGCGGTGTTATAGTCAGTACCCATGCTTTGTTCCTGGTGTAAGCAAGCTGAGGCTCACAGTGTCCTAATGAGGAAGTCTCTTTTGAGCACTTACACTAATGGCAGCTCTGGCTGACATTCATTAAGCACCTACTATTTGCTGGGTGTGACAATGGTTAAGAGCTTGGCTGCTAACTGAAAGGTCGGAGGTTGGAACCCACCCAGGACACCTCAGGAGAAAAAACCTGGCGATCTGCTCCAGTAAAGATTGTTGTTGTTGTGTGCTGTCGAGTTGATTCCAACTCCTAGCGATCCTATAGGACGGAGGAGAACTGCCCTATAGGGTTTCCAAGGCTATAATCTTTACAGAAGGAGACCTGGTAGTGCAGTGGTAAGCACTCAGCTGCTAACCAAAGGTTTGCAGTTCGAACCCGCCAGCTGCTCCGCGGATAAAGATCACAGCCTTGGAAACCCTATGGGGCAGTTCTACCCTGTTCTGTAGGGTCTCTATGAGTCAGAATCGACTCGACAGCGATGGTTTTTTTTTTTTTTTCCATTTTTAATCTTTACAGAAGCAGATTGCCGTATCTTTCTCCTGTGGAGCAGCTGGTGGGTTCAAACCACTGACCTTTCAATTAGCGCCTAGCGCTTAACCATTGTGCTATCAGTTGAATCGCTGAGTTGGAATTGACTTGATGGCACACAGCAACAACAACAGTGCTGCAGAGCCCCTGGTCCTTGCCAGAGGCCGGTCTTCCTCATGAATCTCAGTTTCCTCACTGGAGCACCTCTGGCCCTTCCCTCACCTATCACTGCTCAGTCCTTCTCGCTTCCTCCTTCCCTTCATCTTTCTCTCCCCCTGGATTGAGGGTGGCCCTGGTGACTGAGATCTCAGGACTGATGCCTCGACAGTTTCTCTTTTCTGGAGGGACCCCAAGAAGAGGGTAGCTTCCTTTCTTCTCGAGTCTTTCCTTTGGCTCCATGTTGCCCTCCCCTCCCCTCTAGAGCCCAGGCCTCCTCCAAGGTGACGCCATGGCAACAGGAGAGGGTGATTCTGGGGAGGGTCAGCCAAGTGGCCCTGTGCATCCCCCACCTTCTGGTCTCCACTGTTTCCTACCCTCGTTTGTCAGCCTCCTCAGGGAGGGGAGTAAATCGAGAGGATCTTCACACCCACGTGTCAGCGACTAGCAGCTTTGCGGTCAGCTGTCGGCACCTGACTAGCCAGGCTCCATGATAACACCAAGGTCTAATTTCAGAAGCAAGTAACTAAACATACTAAAGTTGATGAATAATCATCTACCTCACTCAGGTTAGAGTGCAGGGAGGCAGTGTGGCCTGAAGGATAGGACTGGAGGCATCCAAAACAGATCTGGGTTCGAGTCCTACCTCAGCCACTCTCTGGCTGTGCGATCTTGAGCAGGGTAGGCTCTGTGCCTCAGTTTCCCCCTGCACAAGACAGGGCAATAATAGCACCTTCCCCAGAGGGCTGCAGTGAGGATAAAAGGAGGAACGTGTGGAAAGCTGTTCTGAGTCCAGCGCCTGGCACACAGGGAGTAAACTACTCGGCTGTTCTAGCAGGAGGACCTGCTCAGCGAGCCATCACAGCACCGTGCTTGGCTCAGGAAGCTGTTGCTGTCATTGCTGAGTCACTTCTCTGCCACCAGGGGAGTGGCATGTGACGCAATATTGGGGGAAAGAGGGAGTGAAGCGGAGACCCTGTTCTGGGAGAAAGGGTGGAAGAATTCCAGCCCTCCTTCCACTTTCTTTTTGGGAAGCTTGTAGTGAGAATGTTTCCTTTCAGCTAGTTTATAGGTCTAGAGACAAGTGTGTTTTGTGTCCAGCTCTTTACCTACCGCCACCACCTCGATGCCTATTCCAGACCTCACTTACCTCCCTCCTCCTGCGTTCTCAGCCCCCAGGAGCCTCCTAATGGCAAAGACTTTTATGTCCCTGGCTGTGACTGAACTCTGGTCCAATTGACTTCCCTCATCCCCAAGTCCTTCACTTTTCTTCCCCAACCTATTGGGTTTCAAGTCATTTACAGGTTGCTCAGAGGCTCAGCATTGTAATCAGATCCTACAGTGCACGCCACTTATGTGGTTTCTAACATTTTTGCCAGAAAAGGAGAGAAACCCTTCAGTGATGGAAAAAAGAAAATAATAAGAGAATACTTAAGAGGTCAGGCATTGCATTTCCTGATTTATAAACATATCTGATGCTAAAGGAAATACGTTCCCAAACTCTATTCTTCCTGAATTGACTCTTGAAAAAAAGATTGTTCGTCCCTTTCAAGAATTTAACATGTTTTCCCTCCCGGGGTGTTCGCCTTTTGAAAAGCATACAGAAGGAGAATGAATAAGTGACTATTTAATATGCTGAGTGGTGCAGAGTGCTAGGAAGAAAATGCAAAGCAGGGAGAGGGGATGGAGGGTGATGAGGGGTAAAGAGAGGTACGGGCTGAAGGAAGTGACAGAGCCAGCTCTGTGAAAAGCTGAGGAAGAGCCGTCCAGGCAGAGGGAGCTGCAAGTACAAAGGCCCTGAGGTAGAAATGGGCGTGGCCTGCTTGAAGAGCAGCAGGGACCCGGTGGCTGCAGTGAGGAGGAGGGCAGTAGAACATGAGGTGGAGGTGGGAGCAGGTGGAGGTGGAAAGGTGGTTGTTGTTGTGTGCACGTCGAATCACCTCTGACTATAGAGACCCTATATGACAAAGTAGAACTGCCCCATAGGGTTTTCTAGGCTGTAATTTTTACAGGAGCAGGTCTAGGTCTTTTCTCTCGAAGAGCCGCTGGGTGGGTTGGAATTGCTGACCTTTCAGTTAGCAGCCGAGCGCTTAAACATCGTGCCATCAGGGCTCCTTGGGAGTGTGGTAAGCTACTGAAAAAGCATTGGCTTTTACTCCAGGTGAGATGGGAGCCCCGGCAGGGTTTTGAGCAGAGGAGGGATGGGATCTAACTGCATGGCTGCTTGTGAAGAACAGACTCTAAAGACAAGGGAGGAAGTAGGGAGACCTATTAGGAGGCTGCCGTAGTAACCCAGGCAGGAAATGGTGGTGGTGACCAAGACTAAGGTGGGGTCACATGGCTTGGGTTCGGAATCAGTTTTTTTTTTTTTGTAAAATACATATAAAATAAAAGTTGTCACTTGAACCCTTTTTAAGAAGTGTACAATATGGTGGCATTAGTTCTATTTACAATGTTGCGCGACTATCACCATAAACTATCAATCATGGGAATGGAGCAGGATCAGGCACTGTTTTGCTCCATTATTTCCAAAACTTTTTCATCACCCCAAACAGAATCAGGATCAGTTTTGAAGGCAAAGCCGACAGGATTTGCTTGCGTTGGGTGTGGGGTGTATGAGAAGGAGAGGAGGCAGGGACAACTCCCAGATTCCTGGCCGACACCTGGAAGCATAGGACAGTGTGTTCCTACTAATATGGGGGGTGAGGAGTGGCTCTCAGGCCTTGAGGATGTTGAGGGGGCAATAAGGGCTGGTCTCCAAAGGTCAATGGATAATTGTTGCTGTTGTTGTTAGCCAGCTTCAAGTCAGCCCCTGATTCATAGCGACCCCCATGTACAATGGAGTGGAACACTGCCTGGTCCTGTGCCATCCCTGTGATCGCTAGTAGATTCAACCATTGTGATCCACAAGGTTTTCATTGGCTGATTTTTGGAAGTAGATCACCAGACCTTTCTTCCTAGTCCATCCAAGTCTGGAAGCTCCACCGAAACCTCTTCAATGTCATAGCAACACGCGAGCCTCCACTGACAGGTAGTGGCTGTGCGTGAGGTGCACTGGCCGGGAATCAAACCCAGGTCTCCCCCATGGAAGGTGAGAATTCTACCACTGAACCACCTATGGAGAGAGAGGGCACTTATATCTCTGCTCCTTGGTTTTAAACCTCAGAGCTAGTCCTCCTTCTGCCTCCAGAGGAGGCCTAGCCTAAAGGAACCTTAACTCCCTATGCGGAGGCAGCTTTATGAGGTTTCAAACAGTTAGGTCCAGGCACCCCAATTCCCATTCCTCAGCTGGGTGGGTGGCTTTCCAGGAGCTGGGGCTCTGCCCAGGACCCACAGAGGCATGGGGTGGCGGGCTTGGGTACTGCCTGGGGTAGGGGGCCCTCTTAGAAACACTGTCCTTCCCTCTCTTCTCCTCCCCTTCTATCCTGGGAACTAAGTTGTCACCTACCCTCAAGCTGCAAGATTGATTTTGCTGTCAGGGTTGTTATTATTATTATCCACTTAAACAATTTCACAGAAAAGAAAAGGAACCCAATGACCGTCAAACACTAACTGTTCACTCTAAATTCCCTGCTTCTACCTGTCAATATATTTTTACATAGCAGTAAGCAGTGGTCCATTCTATTTTCTGGCTGACTTTATCTCCTACACATGTCTCCTGCTATTGACTGGGCCCTCAGACCTGTCACTTTAATGGCTACAGGGCACACCCCTGCATTGATGTGCGGAGTTTGGGTCACCATTTCTCCATTGCTGGGAGTCTGGGTAGGCGCCAACTTTCCTTTCTTCTAAATAGCTGTGCCATGAATATCCTTATGTGAATTACTTTTTCCTTTTAAATGATTTCCTTGGGGCCTATTCCCCAAAGTGAGATTGCCTAATAGGTCATAGGATAGGAACAGTTTTATGGTTCTCATTTCGCACTGCCGGGTTGTGCTTCAGAAAGTTTCAGGCGGCGTTGAGCATGACCTAGCCAAAAATGGATTTTATCATTTTAATTTCTTTTCTTGGGTTTAATAGGTGTATTACAGCCTGCTTTGTAACATCCAATTTCCACTTCTTGAAGCCATATTTGGGTCTTTCAGCACCTAATAGTAGTAAGATCCTATATCTAGGTAGAATTTTACAGTTTACATGGTGCTTTTTTTTAGGTCATCTCACTTAATGAGATACTATGAGCCTAATATTTTTGGCCTCCGTTTTATATGGGGAAATAGGGTTTAGTCAAGTTAAGTGCTAGAGCGAAGCCTCCAACCAGTTCTTACAGGTTTGGTTGCTTTTCTACTATGCCATGTGGAAAGGATTCCCACCCACCCACTCCATCCCCTTCTTATCTGGGGGCTTTGTGTCTCCAGATGCCCAGTTGTAGCCCAAATCTGATGCCTTAGCCCTGCTGTTTCCCCTCGCTTTCCCCCATTCCGCCTGAACCAGAACCCCAAGCTGTCTCCTCCCTTCAGGGTTGGGTCTTGGCATCATGGGGCCCGGAGGAAGCCGTAGTCTATCTCTTTGTCCCACTGGACTTTGGGGTCAGCCACTGCTCCTTTCATTCCCTAACCCAGGACAGCCCAGGCTCTGCATTCTGGGTTAGGGTCCTAGACCTGGCAGTGTGTCCCTGGTCCCACCCAGGATGTGCCCCATCCCTAGTGCAGGTCATCAGTGACTAGGCCTAAGGCTCCTAGGGACAGGGCCACTGTAGGGGCTGTCAGACTCCACACTGGGAGCCACAGCTCTGAGACTAGGAGGACCTTCTCCAGGGATGACTTTGGTTTTCTTCCTCCCCTCCTGACTATACTTCTAGAGCATATACTAGGCAACATGCACTGTGCTTGGTAGCATTCTATTCTTATTTAATGCTCACAATAGGGAGCACTATTACAGCCATTTTACAGTCAGGAAACTGAGGCTCTAGACTAGAGTGTTACATGATTTGCCCCAGGTCACACAGCAATTTGTGGGACAACCTGGACTCGAGCCCCAGGCCCAGGGCTGTGTCCACACCAGCCTTGCTCCTCCTACGGACTTGGTTCCATAGGTATGCTTTGGTGGATGGGGGCTTGGTCCTAGCCAGGGCCAAGGGCCAAGTGAACTGCAGCGATGGGGGTCCCCAGGACTGGCAGAGCTTAGTGGGGCTGGGCGGCTGGGACATAAGCAGGAAAATTCTCACATGAGTAACTCTGTTTCCATGGGCCCCACAGCTCCAGATCAGGCAGCCTTAGGTCCTGGGATCCCAGAAGCCTTGATGGGTAGTAGCCTCTCTCTCCTGTCATCACCCTGAGAGTTCTCTTGGGGACATATTTCCTCCCAGTGATGACCAGTTTAAGCCTACCTTGACGTTGTGGTCTCTTGGGATTACAGCTCTTAGTATCCTCCCAAAGTAGACCTCCTCATGCAGTTTTACATGTTCCTCTTGCAGGACTTTGGGATAGGTTCCCAAAGGGTCCCAGGCTATATTATCAAATGGAAAGGGAACTGACCTTTATTGAGCACTTACTAGGTCCTGGTCACTGTGCGATGTACCCTGTGTGCCTTATCTCATTTAATCCTCACAACAACCCAGAAGTTACTTCCACCATAGCCTGATATGTATTATTATCCTCATTTTACAGATGAAGAAACTGAGGCTTAAAGAGATTAAACAGCTTGCATTTACAGCTTCAGATCAAGCACTGCCCAACTTGAGGCGTGTGCCTTTTTGTTCTCTCTCATCTGAGTGCTCTGCCTGCACAGGTTAGAGCTGCCTCAGGTCCCCTCATTGTTGACAGTCTTGATCCTGGTGTCCTGGGGCCCACCAGGGAGAACATTCCTTTAGGTTTCCCTCAGGGGACCTAAGAGTCTTTATTTAGAGGGCTTTCCCAGTGGCCTGTCCTGATATCCCAGAGTTCTGTAAGTAAGATTCTGTAAGATTAGATTTCCACTGATACACACAACAATGACAATTCTATCAGCACAACCTGGCTCTCTCAAAACGTGTGTACCTTCCAGTGAGGCCAGGATGTGGGTGCAGTGATGCTGAACATTCCTTGGGACTGAGGCACCAACATACTGGCCACTACTTTCTGCAGAGGAGGGTTACTAAGAGTGCCAGGCTCTGCCACAAGCTTCACCTCTGCAAGCAGTGGTAGGCTCTGCAAACAGTATTCGTCCCTGCAAATGGTAACAGGCTCTGCAAGCAATGCCAGGCTCTGCAAACAGACCCCGCATCTGACTATGAAAGAAGAGCTTGCTTTTATACTCAGTCATGGTGATTATGACAGCCTGTGTACTGCTCTTATGTGCCATGGTGGCTTGCCTTGGGTGGCACCTCTTATTCAGTGACAGTGCCTTTGTACCCAAAGGACAGAGAGACATACACAGGTTGGGGAGAGATTTCTGTGGCCAGAAGGGAGGTCGGCTGAACACGAGTTTGGTTTGATGAGCAAAAAAGGCCTCCTGGTGGAGTGGGCTTTAATATGGTCTGGAGCAGGGGAGTGCATAGGCTCTGCATTGAGAGGGTTAGGCCTTTTTGGCTCTGTCTCCTAGAGCTGAGGGCAGGACGTTCACATAGTAGGTGCTTAGGAAATGTTACGGAATGAATCAAAGAATCGGTGGCAAATCAAAAGGTGACTGTGTGTGCCCTTTCGAGGGTTGGGAGGACAGGGAGCGAGAGGGAAGATGGAGGGGGAATCCACTTGGCTCTAGGTCTAGTGCCCTAAGAGAATGGCCAGTGGTGGACAGGGCACAGGTCTGCTGATGCTTCCCCCTAACATGACCTGCATTAAGGTGAGGCCAGAGGAGATGGTATGTGGTAGGTGTGACCGTTTCAAACTGGTTTTCCTAGCCCAGAATTGGAGCTTCCCCTAGACTTGGAGCACTCCCGAGAAGGCACCAGGCCACCCCCGGCTGGCAGTGAACACATGACAGGCTTGAGCCAGCTCTGCAGGCAGCTGAGACTGGAGTGAGGGAAGGACATGTCCCTGCTGCCAAGAGCACAGAGAGTAGGGTTGATTTCCCTGAGACGTCCATGCTCGATGGCCCACGGTCCACAGGAGAGGCTCAGAGCATCATCCTGGCAGAAGGAGGCCTAGGCAGAGCTGGCCAGGCACCTGCCCCAGACAGCCTCGTCCCAGGCCCCCAGCTGCCATTTTCTAAGCAGCTAATTAAACGAGAAAAGCCTGTTAGTATTTCAGCATTGTTAACTTCACTAAATTATTAAGTGTCCATTTGCATTAGTACATGCATAAAGGGATCGATAAACGTGCGTACCAGGAGCTGGGATGAGAGGGGTGTCAGAGTGAGGGAGGGATGGTCTCTTAGGATGCTACACAGGACTGGCCCAACCAGAGACTTAGTGACTATGTCCTCAGCTCTGCCACGTCCTCAGCAGTGCGCTCCAGGGGCTCGGGAAGTGGTAATGCGTGGGGGTTAGCCCAAAAGTCGGGGAGTCAGACAGACTCCAGACCAGCGGGGCATCCCTGGGCCACTTACTTAATCTTGCTGAGCCTCACCTTCCTCATCTGAAAAATGGAAATAAAAAAGTAGGTTTGTTAGGAGCAATAAATAATAGATATAAAGCCCTCAATACAATGCTGGCACAGAGCCAATGCTCAATAAATGGTAGCTATTATGGTTATTGTTATATGATGGGACAGGTGGGGGGGAGACCTGAGCCGTAGCACAGTCTCCAGCTCACAGCAATTGCTCCCTGCCCCCGTTTTGCCTCTCAGCAGGCCTTTGTATGCATGGTTCTTATCCCAGCTCTTCTAGACTACACGCTTCCCTAGTGCAGTGCCTAGCTCTGTGAACTCCCAGCCCCAAGCTCAGTACCTCACACTGAATAAGGGTTTGTCGAATGACTGCCCGATGGAAGTCAGGACCAGAGCCCGGGTCCTGATTCCATATTACCTGGTCCAGAACGCCCAGTGATGCTTAAGGGAGGCAGTTAGGGTGGTGGCACCTGCCCTACCATCTGGTAACTGGGCCAGCAGAACCAAATGCAGGTGGAGGAGTCTGCAGCCTCCCCTCCCCTTTTCTCCCTTTGCTCCTCCTCCACCCTACCCTGTTCAGAAGTTTCCTAGCCTGCAGACACTTCTTCTGGAGAGTCGGGGCAGGAAACAACGTACCAGCCCTCACTGGGTGAAGCCATGAGCACCCTTTTTAAAAGGAGGGTGGGGTGGAAACCTGAACGGAAGCTGACAAGGGCCTTTTAGTAAAGATTTCCTATTTATCTCACTGTCTGCCTACCCCTCCGCCCCCAATCCGTGTGTATTTGACAGCATTCCCCCTCACCCCCCACTGGCAGCCTTGGAGGAAATTCTCTCATGGGGATGGGGGCCCTTGATGAAATCCCCTCTTCAAGTTCCAGTAAGAATTCTTTCTGGAGCTGCAGTGGGCAGGTTGGAATCCACCTTAATATGAGTCCCTGAGGGTTTGTGTCTTCTTTGCGGGGCCTGCTGGGTGCTGGCAGCCCCATCTCCATTTACAATTTGGGGTGTGCACCTTTTGCTGAAGAAAGGAGTGAGCTGATAGGCCAGAAGCATTCTGCCAGGAATTCACTATTTCTGTCTTGACTGTTCTTGTTACAACGCTGCCCCTAGAGTGACATCACTCATGCCACTTGGCTCTTCTTCTCACCAAGGGGCTGGGGAGGGGGCGTGTTACACTAACCCTTCAGCTGTCAGTTTTGTCTTAAGCTTTAGATCGACTTTTTTCCACTTGTTATTCAAGTGCTGTCTATCAAGACGTTAAAAAGTATTCTGTGAAGAAAGGGTTTTATGATCAAATAAATTTAGAAAATGCTGGATTAAACTGAATTGCATGGGTATGTTTACTGCAGGACTTTCCAGAGCCTGTGATAATATACTTTTGTGCACTCCAAGTGGGAGAGAAAACATGCAGCATCCTTACTTGACAGTGAAAGTCTTCTGCTATGGGCTATCGATGAGCACTTTGTGGCACACAGGTTTGGAGATGCTGTTTTCATTTTCCGCAGGGACTTGTTGATAGAGCTTGGGAGAGTGAAATAGGAAAAGTCTCCTAGACTAGAGGTGGGGAAGCATACTTGGTTCTGAAGCCATGTTCAATGTTGTGTCCATCAATGTGTTGTCAAGCAGAGATTATCAAATCCAACTGTGCCTCTGACATTCCTGGGGAGCTTGCTACAAATATAAACTCGGATGCCCCACCCCTGAAGAGTCAGCTTTGGGGATCTGCATTTTAACATGCTCCCTGGTGATATAAAGTGGGGGTCCATGGAGGACTGGGATGGTGAACAGAGAGAGTCCCAAGCTAGCAGCCCAAGGACCAGGGTTCAAGTCCCAGCTCTGCTACTGAGTGACTTGGGCAAGGCATTTCCTTCTCCATGCCTCAGTTTCCTTCTCTGCACCTATTAAAAAACCTATTGCCATCGAGTCAATTATGACTCATAGCGACCCTATAGGACAGAGTAGAACTGCTCCATAGGGTTTTCTAGGCTGTGATCTTTACGGAAGCAGACTCTCACATCTTTCTCCCGCAGAGCGGCTGATGAGTTTGAACCATGATCTTTCGGTTAGTAGCCGCACACATAAACACTGTGCCATTAGGGCTCTTGCCCTCTCTGCCTCTCAGCTGAGGTGAGAGCATAGAAATATACCATGGCCCCCAGGAATGTACCAACCCTCATCATCTGTGGACTTGAGCTTTTGGGTAGGTAAGGCAGGATCCTTTCTGTCAGGGCTTGCAGGCTCCAGGGGAGGTGGGTTGCTTAGAGAGCAGGATCATTTAAAGAATAATAAGTGGTGCAAACAGTTAACATACTCAGCTGCTAACTCAAAGGTTGGAAGTTCGAATTCACCCAGAAATGTCTTGGAAGAAAGGCCTGGTGACCTACTTCTGAAAAATCAGCCATGGAAAACCCTAAGGAGCACAGTTTTACCTGGACACACATGGGGTCACCATGAGACAGAGTTGACTTGATGCCAACTTGGTTCTTTAATGCTGGCTAATATTTTCAGATTGGTTGCTGTGTACTAGGCAGTGTTGTAAACACTTTATGTGAGTTTACTTATTTATTCCTCACAACAACCCCATTTTACAAATGAAAAAACTAACACTTAAGTAACTTGCTGAAAGTCACAACTAAGTGTGATAATATTGTAAGAGAGATACTCTGGAAAAGGGTTCCATTCCTCCCCGGTTTTCCAACTTCTCTCAAGCCCTGCACTGCCTTCAACACGAATTCTGACATATACTCTTAGAACATCCCTGTGGGTTTAATGTCTGCTTTGAGCATCTCCACCCTGGGATGTAACGGGGCCATTGAGACTGTCTTCTGTCCCTATCTATTGCTCTGATTTAATCATCTTTGGAGTACATACTCTTTGGCCAGATGTTTTACATCTATTAAATGTAAATTCCTTCCTAGGAGAAGGAATCATTGCTCCCATTTTACAAATGAAGGTGCTGAGGTTCAGAGAGGTTAAGTAACTTGCCCAAGGTCACTCAGCTAGTGGACAACCCAAACCAAACACCAAACTCGTTGCAGTCGAGTCCACCCTATACAGGGTAGAACTGCCCCATAGGGTTTCCAAGGAGCAGCTGGTGGATTCAAACTGCTGACCTTTTGGTTAGCAGCCGAGCTCTTAACTCCAGGGTTCCACAGTGGGTAAGAGAGCCAGGAATTAGTCCCAGATTGTCTGGACTCCACAGCCTTGCTCTTTCCATCTCTCTAAGGCAGATGTCTCCCCTCCCCACTGCTCTTTGTCACATCCCCTCAGTTTTAGGGTTGCAATAGTACTTGCCACATTCCCAAACCATCCTGGTGAGTTCTGTTTCCTTGTTTGTTATCCGTCTCTCCAACAATACTCCTTGAGAGCCCGTCCTTATTTGCTTTTTGTGACAGTATCTCAGGCACCCAGCACAGCGCCTGGCTCAAAAGCATTTGTTGTTTGGCCCACTGAATGAAGGGATTATGCCACGGTGCCTCTCAACACAGGCCCTTTTGAATCAGAAGATGCTCCTGCTGGTGGTGCCTTTTTGGAATGTGCAGAGCTGGAGGCTGGGGTTAGGTGGGACAGAGCCCCTTGGAGGGTCTGTGACTTGGTGGGGTCTCTGTGGGTCCAGAGTCAGAGGAAACATGGTTCTAGCAAATCTAAAGGTGAGCAAAGACAGGGGAGGCTGACTCATGTTAACGAAACTCAGTGGGGGCTGATGGGCAGATGGAAATGCCAAGGTCGAGGATGCCTGGATACTTTGTTCCTACAAGTGCTCATTCCAGAAGGAAAAGCTACACATGGAACCAAGTCAGTGACAGGAAATGGCTTATCAGGTAGAAGTCAGAGTAAAGGGAGGTAATTGTAATGGTTAGGAAAGTGGATAATCACAGTGTTTAATGTCATCAAAGGGAGGTGGTTACTCTCTTTTTTCTTTTTTACTGGGATATAACTTAGATACTGGGTAGTTTAGATACTCAGTTCCTGGGTAATGCCAATAGTTAAGCACTCAGCTGCTAACTCAAAGGTTGGAGGTTTGCGTTCACCTGGAGGCATCTCAGAAGAAAGGCTTGGTGCTCTACTTCTGAAAAAATCAGCCATTGAAAACCCTATGGAGCACGGTTCTACTCTGACACACATGGGGTCACCATGAGCCAGAATTTACTCAATGGCAACTGGTTATTTTGGTTAACTTAGATAGAGTAAAATTTAAGCAAATAACTCAGTGTGTTTTTACATGCATATCCATGCCTGTAACCACCACTCAGATCAAGATGTAGAACATTTCCAACCTACCACATGGGATCCCACCTACTCCCCAGAAAATTAACTTGTGACCACTCCAGTCAACAACCCTCTGCCCCAGTCAAGGGCAACCACTGTTTAGATCTTTGTTACCACAGATTGGTTTTTCCCAGTTTTGAATTTCAAACAGATGAAACCATACACTGTATACTGGGTGTCTGACTTACTTCAAATTACGCCTGTGAGATTCAACAGTGTCACTGCATCTTGCATCTATTAGTGTTGCTGTTGTTGGGTGCCATCAAATTGATCTGCAACTCATAGCGACCCCATGTGACAGAGTAGAACTGCCCCGTAGGGTTTTCTTACCTGTAATCTTTATGGAAGCAGATTGCCAGGTCTTTCTCCTGTCGAGTGGCTGGGTGGGTTCAAACCCTTAACCTTTGGGTTAGCAGCTGGGTGCTTAACCGTTGCACCACCAGGGCTCCTTGGATCTATTAGTAGTTCATTCTTTTTCACTGCTGTGTAACATTCCATTACGTGAATATACCATAATTTATTTACCTTTGCTATTCTTGATGGACATTTGGGTTGTTTCTTGTTTTTAGCTATTATGAATAAAGCTGCTGTGGGTTTTCTCGTACCTACTGTTTGGTTGTCATATGCACTCATTTATATCAGTACATACCCAGAAGTGGAACTGCTATGTTGTGGGATATTGTTTAACTTTAGAGGGTACTGCCAACATTTTTTCCAAAGCGGTTCTTACCATTTTAGAGTTGGATAATCTTAGCAATGTCACCAGCCATGAGGTCCACTCATGGCCCCATCTCCAGGGAGGAATTATACCTGTCAGGTGGACAGAGGCCTTGTGTCTGCTGGTGTGGCCCATCTTTCCTGGCCTGTGCTGGCCATGCCCTGAGAAAGTCCTATTCTCCAGCTCTTTTTCAATATTCCTTATCAGTCACCAAAGCTTCTGTCATTACAACACTGCCTTGCTTCAGGCAGGCCACAGTGTCCAAGATCACAGTTTATCATCCACGGAGCCTGTTAAATCTATGTCTTCCTTGTTGAGAGGCACCCCAGGCCTCTGGCAGACATTCAGGCGGCCTCCTGGTCTTATCAGCAACCGGCATACACATCATCTCTCGTTAGGTTGTTTCCTGATGAGATTTCCTGGGGACCTTGGCCACAGATAGCTATCTTCTTCATGTTATGGTGATTTTCATTGCAAGGGGTGACAATTTCAGGCCCTGTCTCCAGACTGTAAGGTGTAGCTTATAGAGGGCTGATGTGCTGATTGCAACATTCATAGAAGGTTGAGTTGAAAGACCTTAGAGGTTATCTAACCCCTTCCCCTCCTATAGGTGAGGGAATCAGGTCCAGAGAGGTGAACTAACTTGCCCAAGGCCACACAGCTTATTTCCTGACAACCAGCTGGGCTTATTCCTCTGTAGCATGTAGGCAGGAGGGATGGTCACCTAGACACTCAAACTTGGTGGGGGGCAGTGGCCACTTTTTGCAGAACCAGCTGCTGTTTGCAGAGATCCTCATCGTTAAATGTGGCCTGAGTAACTCCCAACTGCTGCCGACAAGCTTCTTGACCTGCCGCTGGGCTGCCTCAGTGGGCCCCCGCCCCCCGCACTGTAATTAGTTCATGTGTGTCCCATCAAGTTGGCTGAAGAGACCCTGCGGCATCTGTAGAACTCATTACAGTTCTACTAAGACTTTTCATTTATTCTATGTTATTGTCACATCTACCCTGTGGGTTCCCAGGGTTAGCAGCTGACATAGATTGAATTGTGTCCCCTAAAAATATCTGTCAACTTGGCTATGCCATAATTCCCAGTATTGTGTGATTGTCCACCATTTTGTCATCTGATGTGATTTTCCTATGCATTGTAAATGCTGTCACTATGATGTTAATGAGATGGATTAGTGGCAGTTATACTGATGAGATCTACTAGATTGTGTCATAAGCAATCTCTTTTGAGATATAAAAGAGAGAAGCAAACAGAGAGATGGGATGACCTCATACCACCAAGAAAGCAGTGCCAGTAGCAGAGCACTTCCTTTGGACCTGGGGTTCCTGTGCAGAGAAGCTCCGAAACCAAGGAAGATTTGTAACAAGGACCTTCCCCCAGGGCTGACAGAAAGAGAAAGCCTTTCCCTGGAGCTGATGCCCTGAATTTGGACTTCTAGCCTACTAGATTGTGAGAGAATAAATTTCTCTTTGTTAAAGCCATCCACTTGTGGTATTTCTGTTATAGCAGCAATAGATAGTAGCATTCTCTGAATTTTAAAGATGAGAAAACTAAGGCCCAAAGATCACTAGCGGTTTCCTCCAGGTCATATATAATGTTGGGAGTCTCCCCTGTTAATTAGCACGAAGCCTCCCTGTTCTTTCAGACCTGGTTTAAAAGCTGCCACTTCCATGGAGCCTTCTGCGATTCTTCCTCCAGCAGCTGGTGATATCTCCCTCCTCTGACCTCCTAGAGCTTTCTGTACCTCTCTTATGGTGCTTAGCCACTTCACCATGGAGTTTCCTTGTAACTTCATTCATTCATCCTGCCTTCACTGAGCGCTCGCTATGTTTGAGGCCTTGTGCTGGAGACACCAAGACGAAGCTCACAGTCTGGTGGGCAGAAAGTCAGGAATCCTGAATTTGACAGACACATGGGTCTGAAGCTCAGTTGTCACACTGGGGGTGTGATATACACTCTAACTGGATACAGAAGGAGGGAGGGCTGGTCAGTCATGGAATGCTTTCTGGAGAAAGTTACACATTTTATGTATAGTCTTTATCCCATCTGTGCAAGCCCCTTGAGGGCAGAGACTGTTTTTACCCCCTCCTGTCCCCTCATGCCCTATGCCAGCTCTCCCTACCTCCAAGCTCTTCCAGATTCCAGCTGCCCTCATCTGTGAGCAGACAGGTCTGAAGTTGGGAGCCCTTCCCTCCTTCCCAGACCCCAAGCATTGGTGGGCTGAGGGCTGGTTTGCCTTTAGGACAATGGGGCTAAGCCTAGACACTGAAGGTGGGGCTGAGAACTCTGCGAGTTCAATCATTTCCTAGCTTAGGTCACCCAGCTCTGCCAGAGCCCAGTCTTGGGCACTGCAAGAGAGGTCAGGGAGGGGCCACAGTCTTCTGAGAGCTCCTGAGCCACCTGTGAGAACTTCTGTCCCTTGGGGAAGAAGCTGGGAGCCATGAGGAAAAATGAACGGACGTTTGGTGGGGGGAATGAGCCTGTGGGGTTGAGGGGGTATCTTAGATTATATTCTCTGAAAGCAGAGCTTGAGATGGTTGGGGCAGGGGAGGGGACAGACATGGTTTGGGCAAGTGATTTGCTGGGAAAATGCTCTCAGGAGAAACTATACGGGGAATGAGGGAATCAGCCAAACAAAGTTGTGGTTCATTGGAAGTTTAGCCTCAGCCTACTCCTGTGGGAAACTCTAGAGTGTGAACAGCACCACCTAGTCATCCCACCTTGAGGCCAGGTGGCTGGCCTTTTGTACCGTATCAGTCAGTCATTGGTGTGTGTGTGTGTGTGTGTGTGTGCGTGGGGAGGGGGTAAAGGTGACCTCTGAGGCATTTCCGGCCAAAAAACCAGTTGCCTTCAAGTTGATTTTGATTCATGGAGACCTCACGTATGTCAGAGTAGAACTGTGCTCCATAGGGTTTTCCGTGGCTGATTTTTCAGAAGTAGATTGCCAGGCCTATCTTCCAAGGTGCCTCTGGGTAATCTTTTCAGTTAGCAGCTGAGCGCACTAACCATTGCACCATCCAGGGACTCCCATTTCTGGCCAAGTCAGCTCCTATTGGCTAAGGGGGTTGTTAGCAGCTACCACAGCAGCTAGGGATGGATGCATCTGCCAGATATGGGGAGCTGGGTGGAGCACCAACAGTATCTACTAGAAGGGTGCTGCTGACTAAGACAGCGATGCTAAGTTGACTGATAACCAGTCTGTACAGATGACAAAGTCCCCTCACACACATTAGCTATTTAAGGGCACGGCTCTCTTGCGAGGGGAAATTACCCCTTGAGTCCTTGGGCCAAGGACCTTGGTCCTTCTGGTTCTAGCATGTGGACCCTGGGAGGAGTCTTTCCTGGGATCTGTGGGGTCAGATCTCTGAGGAATGGCCTGGGAGGTCTGGGCTGACCCCTCCCCCTGACATATTCGGGAGAGAACCTCAGCCCCCTCTGGCCCTGGTGCCTCTGGTCTAAACCTCCTCGCTTCTGTCCCACCAGCTCCAGCTCAGGCCCAGATCGTGCATGCAGGCCAGGCGTGTGTGGTGAAAGAGGACAACATCAGCGAGCGTGTCTACACTATCCGGGAGGGGGACACCCTTGTGCTGCAGTGTCTCATCACTGGGCACCCTCGGCCCCAGGTAAGCCCAGCTTGACCTTGCTCAGGCCCATCATGCCCCCACCTCCTCACTTCTCACCCCCTTTCTGGGGTCAGAGTTTGAGAAGAGGAAGCAGAAGCTAGGCACTAAAGACATACGGTGGCAAGTGAACAGAAGACAGGAGACGGGGCTGGGAAAATAGCTAGAAAATTTACTCTGGAGGGAAGGGCTGGAGGCTCTGGGCTTATTCACCTGAAAAAAATAGAATGGCTGAAGGGAAAAACTGAATGTCAGTTACTCAATTCCACTCCATTCCACATTTCTGTTGAGCAGACATCTACTTAGATGCACTACTCTCAACCGATGTTTGAGGGAGGACCACGTGCCAAGCACTATCCTAGGTACTTTCTGCATTGTTTTCTCTTTGAGCCCTCACAATTGTGCCTCCATTTTACAGCTGAGGACACTGAAGCTCAGAGAAGTTGGGTAAACACCCAAGGTCACACAGCTCTTATGACAGTGGAAGCAGAATTTGAATCCAGAACCAGTGTTCTCTGTAGCTTAGCACACTTCTTCCCATTGTATCCATCTTTGGGTTTGGGAAGCTCAGGAGTTACAAGCAAAATATAAAATAGCTTCTACTTTAGCGGGCTTTCAGTAGGCAAGCCCCACACTCTAAAGGTTAAAAGACCCAAAGCAATTAGAAAGCAACAGAAGATGAGTATTTGGAAATGACCGATGAATTTTGTCACAGGCCAACCGTATGGTTCAGGCAGGAAGTGTGGCTGGTTATCACTGAGGGCTGGTGGGAGAACAGGGAAGAGGTGGGCTGGAGGGATGGTGGCATTTGCTGGTGAGATGCTGTGACCTTTAATAGCAACAGAAGAGATTGCAACTGGATCCTCAGAAGGACGGTGAAATACAAAATCCTCTTTTCTGGGTAATTTTGGGAACAGGGATGGCTTTAGTAGGTTTGGCCTTGAGACAAGCAGATAGAAAAGGAAACCCCTAAAGACTCTTTCCACCTGAAATTGTCACCACTGCTTGCTCCTTCTTCAAGGTTTATTTGGATGTGAAAAAAATACTGCTGGTCTTCAGGGTTGTGTTTGTGTCAGGTGTGACTGTCACAGTGGGGATAATCCTCCCTGAAGCCAATGAGTCAGCTGGGCCATCTTTCCCTAAGGTGGCACTGGCCATCTGTGTGTGTCCCCTGTGCATTCCGTGTATGAGTTATTCCATGTCTGTGTCTGTGTGTACATCTACCGTCTTTTCTATTTCCATCAATGGTTTTGTTGTTCTTCCTGCTATCCAGGCTGAAAGCCCTGGGCTTATATTTGACTCTCCCTCATCTCAGTCCCTGCATTTAGCCAGCTTGTGAGGCCCTTCTTTTCATGTTTCTTCCATGGGTCTTCTCCTGTCCATTCCCCATCACCCTGCTAGGTCAAACCTTCAGTTCTGTCCCTTGTGCCCCAGCAGTAGTCTCTAAACTGATCTCCTGGTCTCCTGCCTCTCCCTCCTCCAACTCATCTGGCACCTGCACCAGAATGCTCATTCCCAAACTTATTATATCATATCACTCTCCTGCGCGTAAACCTTCCATGGTTTCCCATTATGTACCAGACCCAGCTCAGGCTCCTAGAGGTGGAACTGAAGACCTTCCACAACAGGGCCCCCACCTGCCTTCCCTGTCTGATCTTCTACTGCTGTTCTAACACCCTGTACTACAGCCAAACTTGTCTCCTCACCATTCCCCAAATACACCCTGTTCATTCCTGCTTTCATGCTTTAGCCACTGCTGCTTACCAGATGCTTTCTAGTTTCTTTTTTGCTCACTTTATGACAACAAATATTTATTGAGCACATGCTATGTGCCAAGCACTGTGATGGGTCCTGAGAATACAGATATGATTCTATTCTCATGGAGCATCCAGTCTAATAGGGGAAGGGGAAGGTATCATCTCGTGGCCCACTTTGTGGTCAGGATGGGGAACTGAGTGTCATGGAATTCCCCACTCCAAACAAATAGGAAGAGAGAGGAATCTCTAAGGGCCAAAAAATGAAGAGGGACTCTATAGTGATGGCAGCGAGCAGTAGTTGAAGAACCTGGTCCATGGGGGTACCTGGCCTGCAGGCACACCTTAGGGATAGAAGTACTGGTACACACATGAGGCCACAGGTCTATCCATGGCTAGGAGCTGGAACTGGACTCTCTACCTAAAGCTAGAAGCTCAATAAGAGTGGCACCAGCTGTTGATGGGGACCAGAAGATCTCTGTCCACAGCCCAGAGTAACAGCAGGGAGTGGACTCTATGCTTCAGGGTGTGGGTGCAAATAAAGTCACCTATGAGAGATCACAACCTTAAGCCTGTCTGTGTCTTGCACTATCCAGATGGTGAGGAAACCCTAAGCTAAGAAACTAACATAAAAACCTATGAACCCATATCATCCTGGCTATGAGCAACCACACTGGCGCAGTGGTTAAGCACTTGGCTGCTAACTGAAAAGTTAGCAGTTTGAACCTATCAGCTGCTCCATGGGAGAAAGATGTGGCAGTCTGCTTCCATAAAGATTTATAGCCTTGGAAACGCTATGGGGCAGTTCTCCTCTGTCCTATAGGGTCACTATGAGTCCGAATTGACTCAAAGGCAGTAAGTTTTTTGTTTGCTTGTTTCTAAGGAACCATAAAACCACACCACAGACAGTCCTCCTAGGGCCCAAGTAGGACTTCTGTGGAAGATAATTCCCACTAAATATAAGCCTGCAGAATAAAATTTTAAACTACATTTAAAAATACAGTGCTAGGAAAAGCAGTTCAGAGACCCCAAAAATTGAACAATTCACATCTGAGAAGCCAGAGATAATTGAGCAATCTAAAAGGATACTGAAATGAAACGTTCCTAATATTAAAAAAGAGAACAGAAGGAATAGAACCTATGAAACAGGGGATCATAAAGCCTGATCAGTCAGATACTGGAAAAAGCAAATAGAAATTCTAGAAATTAAAAAAAAAAAAGTCTTTTAAAAAAAAATTGGCCTCAATATTCTAGAGATAGCAAAAGAGAAAATTAGGAATACGATGATAGATCTCAGGAAACCAGCCATAAATGCAGTATGGAGAAGACAGAGAGATGCAGAGTGTGAAAAGGGAAGATGACACACTTGGAAAATAGAATAAGAAGTGACAACAAGCTTAGGCATTCTAGGAGGAAAGGCTAGAGAAAACAAAGAAGCAATATTTTTTTTCCATTGTACTTTAGATGAAGCTTTACAGAACAAATAGTTTCTCCTTAAACAGTCAGTACACATATTGTTTTATGACATTGGTTAACAACCCCATGACATGTCAACCCTCTCCCTTCTCGACCTTGGAGGACCTTTTTTTTTAGTGAAGATATACATAGCCAAAGATACACCATTTCAAAAGTTTGTACACGTACAATTCAGTGACATCGATTACGTTCTTCCAGTTTGCTAATGCTCTCACCATCCTTCTCCAAATTACTCCATCACCATTATCTTCAACTCACTGCCCCCTAGGCTTCCCATCAAACCCCTTGAGTTGCTGTTGTCAATTTGATCTCACATAGATAATACTTTAAAAAAATTTTTTTTGTACCTTAGATGAAAGTTTACAGGAGAAATAGTTTCTCATTAAACAGTTAGTACACATATTGCCCTATGACAATGGCTAACAACCCCACAACATGTCAACACTGTCCCTTCTCATCCTTGGGTCCCTATCACTAGCTTTCCTGTCCCCTCCCGACTTCTAGTCCTTTCCCTGGACTGCTGTGCCTCATTAGTCCCGTTTTGTTTTATTGGGCTGTCCAATCCCTGGCTGAACGGTGAACCTTGGGAGTGACTTCACCATTGAGCTAAAAGGGTGTCCAGGGGCCATTCTCTTGGGGTTTCTTCAGTCTGTCAGGCCAGTAAATCTCGTCTTTTTTTTGTGAGTTAGCATTTCCTTCTACATCCTTCTGCAGCTCTGCCCAGGACCCTCTATTGTGATCCCTGTCAAAGCAGTCAGTGGTGGTAGCCAGGCACTATCTAGCTGTACTGGACTCAGTCTGGTGAAGGCGATGGTAGCTGTGGTCCATTGGTCCTTTGGACTAATCTTTTCCTTGTATCCTGTTCTCTTCATTCCCCCTTGCTCCTGAAGGGGTGAGACCAGTGGAGTATCTTAGATGGCTGCTCACAGGCTTTTAAGACCCCAGATGCTACTCACCAAGGCAAAATGTAGAACATTGTCTTTATAAACTGTTATGCCAGTTGAGCTAGATGTTTCCCGAGACCATGGTCCCCACAGACAAAGAGGCAATATTTAAAGAGATAAAGGCTGAGAATTTTGCAGAATTGAAGAAAGGTACGAACCCTTAGATGAATAAAGCGAATCGTGTCTCAAGCAACATGTAAACAAACCCCATCTAGACAAATCATGGTAAAACCACACAATATCAAGTATAGAAAGAAAAAGTATCCCCATAGCCCCGTTCTCTCTCTAAAGCATCTTCTGATCTAAGTATGAATTGCCTGAAACTGCTTCTAACCTTCCTCAAGTTTTTGCAACCTCTAGATCCATGGAGGCAGAGCAGGGGGTGGAGAAGGGGGTAGAGTAGAAATATTATGGCCTGTAGTGACCCCTCCACTGCATGAGAAAGGGTGCCCTTTCACCCACTTCTCCCCATTCTTTTTTTTATGGCCTATGGACTGACCTATTCACCAGGATTGAGACCTTGCCCTGTCTCAGCAATTGTCCCCAACTTCAAGACCAAAGCTTCTCCACTCCACCCCTCAATTCTTAGACTTAATTATTTGAAACTGATAAGTTTTTTTTTTTTTTTAAAATTTCTGGCAGCTTTAAGTAATAGCTCAAATTTCTCATAGGATTCTTGATAATTTTCCGTAATCTAAGGCAATATTAACAATAATAGAAATTTGTTGAGTGAATAATGTGTACCAGGTACCATACTTAGGGGCTTTACATAATTTTTTTCTAAACCTTACAGTAACCTTGCAAAATGGGTACTATACCTTATTGTTATCTGTTACTGCATAACAAATACTCCAAAATTTAGGGGCTTAAAATGACAAACATTTATTATCTCACAGTTCCTGTGGGTCAGGAATCTGGAAACAGCTTAGCTGGGTAGTTTTGGCTTAGGGCCTCTCAAGAGAATATAATGAAGCTGTCACCCAGGGCTGCAGTTATTTTGAGGATTGACTGGGGCTGGAGGATCCACTTCCAAGCTAACTCATGTGGCTGTTGGCCTGAGGCTTCAGTTCCTTACCAAATGGGTCTTTTCATGGGGCACACATGACATGACAGCTGGTTTGGAAATCACAGTCCTTTATAACCTAATATAACCTAATCTTGGAAGTGACACAACATCACTTCTATTGGTCACACAGACCAACTGTGGTACAAAGTAGGAGGGGGTCTACAGAAGGTTGTGAATACCAGGAGGCAGGGATCATTGAGGGGTCATCTTGGAGGCTGGCTACCACAGAGACCCCTTTCACAGGCGAAAACCCAAGGCCATTAATTAGTAAGTGGAATAATAAAAAATTTTAATTTGAATTCTTAGTCTTCCAGGTACTAAGTGTATACTCATTTAATCCTCCCAGTAACCCTAACCAGTTGCCGTGGGGTTGATTCTGACTCATGTGTGACAGAGGACTGTGTCCCATAGGATTTTCAATGGCTGTGATCTTTTGGAAGCAGATTGGCAGGTCTTTCTTCTGAGGCACCCTTGGGTGGATGTGAACTGCCAACTTTTCAGTTAGTAGCCTCTTGCCACCTAGGGACTCCCCAAAACCAAAACCAAACCAAACTCGTTGCCGTCTAGTTGATTTCGACTCATAGCGACCCTATAAGAGTAGAACTGCCCCATAGGGTTTCCAAGAAACAGCTGGTGGATTGGAACTGTTGGCCTTTTGGTTAGCAGCCGAGCTCTTAACCACTGCGCCACCAAGGCTCCAGAGACTCCCTAGTAACCCTATAAAACAAACAATCCCCCCCGCCCCCCCAAAAAAACCCGCTGCCATCGAGTTGATTCGGACTCATAGGGTTATAGTCTCCATTCTTACACATGAAGAAACGGAGGCAGGCGAGGTTAGGTAGCTTGCTCACAAACCCATGCTCTTAACACTAAACTATACTGCCTAGATTTAAAGCATCCTCTCTCTGATCCCAGATTCCCCAGACTCTTTACCTCGCGGCCGCGTCCCACGAGTCTACTGGGTTAGTTTCCCAGGCCTGGATATACCCCAGTGCGCTTGTGAAAAGCATATGGGGGGCAGGGCGCACCGCTGTAGGGCGTTCGGCCCTAGCCCAGCCCCACACCCGATCACCGCTCTCTGCCGGGTCAGGTACGGTGGACCAAGACCGCGGGTAGCGCGTCGGACAAGTTCCAGGAGACGTCGGTGTTCAACGAGACGCTGCGCATCGAACGCATTGCGCGCACGCAGGGCGGCCGCTACTACTGCAAGGCCGAGAACGGCGTGGGCGTGCCCGCCATCAAGTCCATCCGCGTGGACGTGCAGTGTGAGTCGCATCCTTTGCCTCCCTGGCCCTGGCAGCCCCGCCCTGGAACTGGGAGCGTCTTTCGCAGCGCCCTGGGAGTCAGGTTGGGAAGTAGAAGGAGGGCGGGACGGGGGAGGGAGAGGTGGCATCTTCGTGGAGGAGCGCAGTAGAGACTTTCTCTCTTTGGGACTGTGGAGGCGACTGTACTGCCCCTCCGATGTGTGCCCCACTGTACAATTTACACATCCCCATCTGTAATCCCATATGAACCTTGCAACGCCCCTGTGAGGTGGACAGGGAAGGCAGGATGGGTTGGGTTATACCCGTTCTGCACATGAGGAAACTGCAGTACGAGGGCGTGTGACTTGCTCACGGCATAGAGCAGGGTAGTACTGCATCCGAGAAGTAGACACAGGTCTCTTTCCTCTGGTCCAGTGCCCTTCCCACAATACCTCATGTCTCTGCTTCTGTCCCAGGGGCCGCTCTGAGACTTCCCTCCCCAACTACCTGCAGGATCAAGTCCCCCGACCCCACACCCCCCAGTCATTGTTGCTGGTTCAGTGAGAAGCCCCCAGTCCCCACCTGCCGTGCATGGATATCTCCTTACCTCCAGGAGTCTCTCTCCCCCTTTGCCACTCACCTCTGTGCCGGTCTAGCCTGACCCAGGCACCCAAGAGCTATGAGGCCAGGCACAGGGATACAATCTTAATATCCAGAATGAACCTTCCCATTAACCGTGCCCCTCCCCAAGTGGGACCCAGAAGGGTGGTGAGAAGTGGAGCCCCAGACTCTCTCTTCTGCCCTCTCCATCAGCCATCCAGCTTCCTGCCAACCACCTGGGGTACAGGGTCCTTCCTCAGGTTATTGGTACTGAAAGGGGCTGGCAGGCAACGCCAGTGCCTCACTAAGGGCACCCCCCCCATCCCTCCACACAGCCTTGGCTATGTATGACTCCTATGTCAGTAGGCTGTGGGAGGAGGACAGGATGATGCGCTGTTAGAATATCTGTTGTAGAATGTTGGGAGTGTGGAGTGCTGGAGCCTGTGGTTTACAATCCTGGCTGCACATTAACATCTCTAGGGAGTCTTTTAAAAAATACTGTCGGCTGGGCCCCATTCCCAGAGGTTCTGATGTAGTTGATCTGGGATGGGGCCCCGACATTGGAATTTTTTTCTTAAGCTTTTTTTTTTTCTTTTTTTAAATTGAGGATTAACTTACATCCAATAAAGTGGACTAATCTTAAATGTACAGCTCAGTGAATTCTTACATATGTATATGTGTGTGTAAACACCACTTGGTTCAAGATATAGAGCGTTTCCAGGACCCTAGAAAGTTCCCTCATGCCCTCTCCCAGTCAGTAATTCCCACTATTCTGACTTCTGTCACCATCAATGAGCTCTGCAGGCGTCAGTATTAAAAAATATTGGAAGGAAAATCCCCATGTGATTCTATTGTGCAGTCAGAGGTGAGAACCACCAATCTAGTCCAGTTTACCAATAAAGAAATCGAGGCTCAGATACAGAAGGGACTTAGGGAGATCACACTACAAATTAACAGCTAAGCTGGGATTCACACCAGGGTCTCCTGATTTCCAGTCTGCAACTGCTTCCTCCATCCTGTGATGGGAGGATGTAAAGACAGACACCCCCCTGTTGGTTCCTGGGGAGGGACAGCTGGGAGGGAGTCTGGGAAGCTATCAAGTCCAGTCCCCTGCCTCTAACGGGTTGAGCAAGCTTGTAGGACTAGGAGAGTATCTGGCTGTCTAGAAGTGTCCTTTGAGAGTGGCTCAGATTTCCCTGAGAGCAGCAGTAGCCTAACCCCCCTGCCCCAACCATCCTACCTTGGGGTCACCTGGCCCTGACCCCACGGGGGCCATGCCCTTGCAGACCTGGATGAGCCAGTGCTGACTGTGCACCAGACGGTGAGCGATGTTCGAGGCAACTTCTACCAGGAGAAGACAGTGTTCCTGCGCTGTACTGTCAACTCCAACCCGCCTGCCCGGTTCATCTGGAAGCGCGGCTCCAACACCCTGTCCCACAGCCAGGACAATGGAGTTGACATCTATGAGCCCCTCTACACCCAGGTCAGGATGAGCAGCTGGCCTGGTCTCCTCATAGTTCACTCCACACTCTTCCTCCTGTCCCCACTGAGGGAGAGGGGCCTGGGGGCTGAGGCCTTGTGACCTGGAGTTCATGAAACACCCTGATTCCACACTTCTGTTCTTATGTCAGAAACATGCATTCTGACTGGGGTTCAGAAAATGTGGGGCAGAGAAATCTGGGCAGAAAAGTCAGGGAGCAGTGGTGAAGATAGGAGAGTCCCCAAGGCAACTTGCTCTCCAGGGACTCAGTTAGTTAGGAAAAGGCGCCCCCCTAGTGCAGGCAGGTCATTTTTGTTTATGGCAGGCTGGCAGAGTGTTGGGAACCCATAGGCAGGCCCAGCAGGAGTTGGGGGGCAGGGAGATGACTCCTCTTCCCATGGGTCCCTCACAGTCCTAGGAGATGCTGATGAAACCATACTGCTGGGGAGGAGGGGGCGCTTTTGTAGATGACTTTCCTAGGTGGCTGTCAGAGCCCCATGTGTGGCCGGAGCCCTGTGGGCAACTCTGTGTTTGTGTGGGTTATAATACAGAGCAGCATTCCCTCCCTATCCCCTCCATTTCCCACAGTGGGGAAACTGAGGCCTGGTCCTGGCCACTGTGCACCAGGGCAGCCTCATACCCAGAGAGCTCTGTAACAAGGCACTGAGTGTATGGAGAGTGCACCATCCGCCCCAAGCTCAGGCGTCCTGGGGTAAATGGTGTGAGTGGAGGTAGAGAAGGCAGGAATTAGAATACAGACCTGCTTTAGCCTCTGGTGTTGGGTGAATGGGTGTGTGGGGCCCCTGGAGACCCAAGCAGGCTTCTCACTCCAGCGGTCCACTGCCGTCCAGGGCGAGACTAAGGTCCTGAAGCTGAAGAACCTGCGGCCCCAGGACTATGCCAGCTACACCTGTCAGGTGTCTGTACGCAATGTGTGCGGCATCCCGGACAAGGCCATCACCTTCCGGCTCACCAATACCACAGGTACAGGCACTTCCTGGCCCAGACCCCTTGCCCACCTTGCCCAACCAGGAGACCATGCCCACCCCACGCAGGACTCTAGGCACATCACCACTAGTGCTTCTGGCCCCTCCCTTCTCCCCAGTGTCTGTCTGCTCCTTACCTTCTCTTCTCTTTCTTCCCCCCAGGGCTTCCCCAGCCCCCATGGTCTCCCTATCATCCTCACCTCCCCTCCATCTAGCCCTGCCTCAGGGTCCCCTAAGACCCCACCTTCTTTCCTCTTAGCACCACCAGCCCTGAAGCTGTCTGTGAATGAAACTCTGGTAGTGAACCCTGGAGAGAACGTGACGGTGCACTGTCTGCTGACAGGGGGTGACCCTCCACCCCAGCTGCAGTGGTCCCATGGGCCAGGCCCACTGCCTCTGGGTGCTTTGGCCCAGGGTGGCACCCTCAGCATCCCTTCAGTGCATGCCCGGGACTCTGGCTACTACAACTGCACAGCCACCAACAATGTGGGCAACCCTGCTAAGAAGACCGTCAACCTGCTGGTGCGATGTACGTGGCCTCTGGAGGGCTGGGAGGGAACTCGGGAGGCAGACAGGGTCCCTTGTCCTCCAGGAACTCCCAATGAAATGGGAAAGGGGCCTGTCTGCTTCCCCTTGGTAGGTGAGGAATGCTGAGGAGGCATGTTCCAGGCACTTGATTTCCCTGCAATTCAGACTAAAATCTGTGTAAACTTTATTTACAGTTTATAATCTACATCTCCAAACGTAACTTCAGCAATCCAAGAATTAGGAAGGGCTGGTGTTGATTACCCACATTTTTTTTCTTTTTTAGTTTGGGAAGCTGAGGCTGTGAAAAGCTAAATATGGACATTTCAGTCTTCAGGCCAAAATTCCTGGCCTTCTCCCTTTCTTCTTCTTTTTTTTTTTTTAATGTACCATGGTGTCTATATAATAAGTTAACTGAATTAAAGTGAAAATGACACACGTTTCCATGGGACTTATATGTAAAAATTTACTAGCAAAGCATTTCAGTGAATCTGAAGATACTTACTAAATGTAAAAATGAAATAAAATTTGGAGCACGATCTAAAGAAATCCACTTTTCTTACTAAACCTTAGCCTCAGTAGTTATCATTAGCTGCTCAATTTGATCTTGATTTTTGCTTTAAAGAGGAAACTTTAAATTCTTATGCTTGTGCAGCTTTAATTACTATTATTATTATTATTTTTAATGATCCAGGCTTGTTTCCAGCTCTTAGCCCTTAAAGTATGAACTACATCTCCCAAATCCAGTTGAGAGTCCTGTAATGGCATATGCTATCTTCTTCATCTCTCACAGGCCAGTCAGTCTCTCTTTGACCCTCCTTAAGAAGGAAGCTAGCTCTCTGTGTCTTTTTAATTAATCAGAAGGAGAAAGAAGGTAGCAAGATTGTGGCTATCTGATGACCACTTTTCCTTTGATAGTACTTGTCTTGTCAGAAGATTATTTTTCTCCACCTGATTCCATTTGATCTTTAAAGCCCAGGTTGGTGAAAGATCTCAATTTACATCAAATATATATGGTCACCTCTTAGGGTGACTATACAAACTGCTTTGGCCAGGGCAGTCTTGGTTTATGCCTGTTGTACAATGTCCTGTCCAATTAGTGCCCAGCCTACTAAGAGATCTACCTAACTCTTGGCTTACTTCAAACAAGATTCAGATTTTTAAAGAGGCCAACCCCCTTTTCTTTCTAAACTCTACATTTTTAATTTAACTGCATGTAAAATGACTGTATTGGTCTTTTATTTAAAAATCACACAAACTTGTTGCAAAGAGCCAAACAGCACAAAAGGATCAAATGTGGAAATTAAAATTGCCTTTCAATTCCCCTCAGTCCCACTCTCTAGATATAACCATTATTACGTTCTGGTGCACCCTTCCAAAATTTTTATTTTGCATATTCAAGGTTTAAAACAACAATAGTAAAAAGATAAAGCAGTGAGTGAGTAGTTAAAAGCACAGGCTCTGAGTTTGAATTCAAGGTTTGCTACTTCCTTGAGCAAATTACCCTCTCTGAGCTACAGTTCCCTCCTCTGTAAAATAGGGACAATAATAGAACCCCCCCCAAAAGATTTTAGGATGGATTAAAAGAATAAATCCATGTAAAGTGCTTAGAACAGTACCTCTGACTCATAGTGACCCTATAGGACAGAGTAGAACTTCCCCCATAGGGTTTCCTAGGCTGTAATCTTTTATAGGAGCAGATCACTAGGTCTTTTCTCCCATGGAGATACTGGTGGGTTCAAACTACCAACCTTTTGGTTAGCAGCTGAGCTCTTAACCATTGTGCCACCAAGGCTCCTTATGTTCAGTAAATACTTGTTGTTGTTAGGTGTCGTCAAGTTGGTTCTGACTCATAGTGACCCTACAGGACAGAGTAGAACTGCCCCATAGGGTTTCCAAGGAGCGGCTGGCGGATTTGAACCGCTTACCTTCTGGTTAGCAGCTGAGCTCTTAACCAGTATGCCATCAGGGCTCCTCAGTAAATAGCAGCTATTACTATTACTGAGCCAACTTTTCTGCAGTGAGCTTATTTCGAACTTTTAAGAACACATCTGAGCAAGCAGAACGATTTCCAAGCAGAGAAAAGTGATGGTTTCTCCTGGGGGGTTGTAGCCTCCAACCTCCAGGAGGGCCAGTTTGAGGGGAGGAGCTGGGTCTGAGTTGGGGTGGGACAGGAACCTCTGGCTTTGGGCCAGCACCAACCACCCTGGCCTCCCACCCACCCACAGCCATGAAGAATGCCACATTCCAGATCACCCCTGATGTGATCAAAGAGAGTGAGAACATACAGCTGGGCCAGGACCTGAAGCTGTCATGCCACGTGGACGCAGTGCCCCAGGAGAAGGTGACCTACCAGTGGTTCAAGAACGGCAAGCCAGCACGCATGTCCAAGCGGCTGCTGGTGACCCGCAATGACCCTGAGTTGCCTGCAGTCACCAGCAGCCTGGAGCTCATCGACCTGCACTTCAGTGACTATGGAACCTACCTGTGCGTGGCTTCCTTCCCCGGGGCACCTGTGCCTGACCTCAGCGTCGAGGTCAACATCTCCTCTGAGACAGGTGGGCAGCTGGAGGGATTCTGGGGAGGGGTGAGGGAGCTGAACAGTTCCCCCAGGGGAGAGCAGCAGCTTGGGGAAGGGAGGCCAGACTGAGGAGGACACCATTTGTTCATGCCCACCACATTTATTGAGCACCTGTTAAATGCCGGGCACTGTACTAGGTGCTGGCGTACAGTGGTGGACAAAGCAAACCTCTGCCTTCCTTGAATTTAGGAGGGAGAGACGTTTTTCAGATAGTTTCACAAATAAATATACCATTTCAAACTACAATACATGAAAGTCAAGAAAGAGTTCTCTGAGTTACAATGTTTAATCTGAAATCTGAGGGAGGGGCAGGATTTTACCAGGCAAAGGGGAGAAAGAGAGGGTTGGGAGAAGAGCAGTGCAGGCCAAGCAATAGCATGTGCAAATGCACTGAGGCAGGTCAGCAGCGGCCAGATTATGTAGGGCCTTAAAGGCCATGGTAAGGACTTGGGTCTTTATTCCAATAATAATAAATAATGATAATGAAATAATAATGGCTTTACTATATGGTTTACTATATGGTTTACTAATGGTTTACTATATGCTTTGATGAGTTTGTATTTATCTCATTTGCCTTCATTATTTACCTTATGGGGTAGATAGTTTGTTTTCCCATTATATAGATGAAAAAACTTAGAGAGTTTAATTAAGAAAACTTTTCTAAGGTAACACAACAGTAAGTGGTGGAGCTGGGATTTGAATCTAGGCAATCTGACTTCTGAGCCTGCTGTCTTAGCCACTGTTAAAGGGTTCATACTTTCAGAATGACAGGAGATTAGAGAGGATGACTTTCAAGAGGGTCTCCAGAATCTGGTGTCCAGCCTCCAGCACCCTGCACTGAATAGCTGACTTTGGCTAAGCCCTTCAACGCCCTGGGCCTCTGTTTTTCCTCTGTGAGGGACTGGATAAGGCGGCCTCAGAGGCCCCTTCCATTCTGACATCTGTGACTATTAGCTGTGATATAGTGTGTGATATGGCGATGTGTACAAGGAGAGGTCCAGTGAAGCTGGAGAAGTCAAGGAAGGCTTCCAGAAGGGGGTGGACTTGAGCTGGGCTTTGGGAGTGAATCAAGTTTCCCCATATCCCACAGATTCATTTTGCAAACTGCTGTGTGTCAGGCCCTGGGTGAGGAGCTAGAGACAACCTCAGAGCTTACTGCCTAGCAAGAGGAGATGATGTGTGTAGGGGGAGGGAGGTGGGACAGGCAGGAAATAGGAGGACAAACCCTGGATATAGGACAGAGGAAGTAAAGGAGGAGTATGCAGGAAGTTGCCTGGGGAAGTCAGGGAAGGCTTCTCAGAGGAGGCATACTCCATGTGAGCCTTGAAAGGTATGTTGGCATTTGGCAAGTGGGTGGACAAGCCCAGGTGGGTGGACAACAGGCATAAGGAATGAGGAGTTCCGAAGGTATGTGAGACTTGGTGTGTCCAGGGAAGTATGTTCCTTACAGATGGATCCTACAGCTGGGACCCAGGATGGGAAAGGGGAGATGAAGTTGGGAGGTGGCAAAGTCTGGAGCACGAGGGCCTTGTTTGCAAAGCCAAGGAGTTTGAGCTTTAAACTGAGGTTAGTGTGGCCTCAAAACGAGAAACAGCCCTTTAGCCTGCGAGCTGGGATGTTGTAGAGGCAGGGAAATCCACTGGGCCCAGGGCCGATTCCTCCATTTGGCTCACAGGTCTGATGCCTAGGGCATGGAAGCTTTCTAAGGCCTTGTGGAAACAATTTAGACCAGAAAAAACAAATTAATTGGCTCCAAAATACAAAGAGAAAACTGCAAAATTAAAGCCATAAATGTATAAATGTCTACAGAGTCTAGATTATGCTAACTAGATAACTGGATCTCAGCTTGCCTTGTAGAGTTATTTACAAATTATATTTAATGGAGGACATGGGTGCATTTTACTTTGTTTGATGTGATGTAGGATGGCACCCACGGAGGTCTTCAGAAGGCCCTCCCATTTGGGCAGTATGTTCGATCGGATTAGGTTTGGCTGAATTAGGTTCATCTGTTACTAACAGAAAAACTTTAAATAATAGTGGCTTAAACAAGCTAGAAGGAGCCCTGGTAGCACAGTGGTTAAGGGCTCAGCTGCTAACTGAAAGGTCGGTGGTTCCAACCCACCAGCCGCTCTGCGGGAGAAAGATGTGGCAGTCTGCTTCTGTAAAGATTTATAGCCTTGGAAACCCTGTGGGGCCGTTCTACTCTGTCCTATAGCGTCACTGTGAGTGGGAATCGACTGGATGGCAATGGGTTTGGTTTGGTAAACAAGCTAGACTGCTCTTCATATAAAAGTCTGGAGGTGAGCCGGCCAGGCTTGCATGGTGACCCTGCTCCACCAAGTCCTTAGAACCCCAGGCTCCTATGTCTTGTTCTGCCATACTTGGCATATGCCACCTCAGTCCAAGATGGCAGTTCCAGCTGCAGCAATCAATCTGCTTTCCAATCTGCAGGAAGGAGGAAGGAAATGGGCACTGCCTTTCCCTTTGAAGAGTCCTCCTCCCCATTCTCATATCCTATTGGCAGAATTTAGTTACATGGTCACAGCTGGCCACAAGGCAGGCTGGGAGATACAGTCGTTATTCTGGGTGGCTGTGTGCCCTGATACTCTGTTACTTTGGAAGAAGGGGAAAGATACTGGAGGACAGACTAGCAGTCTGTGAAAACACTCTAGGCAAGAGAAGATGGAGACTTTAACTGGCCCTGCCCTAGTGGAAAGGAGAGAGGGGACTGAGAGAAGATATTTAGTAGAAATGTTTAACAGGTTCTTAGTAAAGTTGGAGTACGGGGGCGGGGAAGAGGGAATAGGCCAGGCTGACTTCAGGTCTTTTTCTGAGCTGGGAGACCCTGAGATAGAGAACCCGGGAGGTAGGATTTGCAAAGATGAGTTCTGCTTTGGAAAAACTGAAGGCGCTGTGGGACGTCTGGAATGGAGGAGGGAGACTAGCGCCCGGGTTAAGGGAAGCAGGACCCCAAGGGCAGAGCTCAGTGGGGGCTCTAACTCCGCCCCTCCCCCCTCCCCCCCGCAGTACCACCCACAATCAGCGTGCCTAAGGGCAGGGCCGTGGTGACTGTGCGCGAGGGCTCGCCCGCAGAATTGCAGTGCGAGGTGCGGGGGAAGCCGCGGCCGCCTGTGCTCTGGTCGCGCGTGGACAAGGAGGCTGCGCTGCTGCCCTCGGGGCTGCCCCTGGAGGAGACTCCAGACGGGAAGCTGCGGCTGGAGCGCGTGAGCCGCGACCTGAGCGGAACCTACCGCTGCCAGACGGCTCGCTATAATGGCTTCAACGTGCGCCCCCGTGAGGCCCAGGTGCAGCTGAACGTGCAGTGTGAGTTCCACCGCCCCATCCAGATAACCTTCCCAGCTGTCCCTCTCGGTTCCCAACCCAGCCTGATCCCTCTTCACCCCTCACCCCAGTCCAACTCAACCCCTCCACCTATGCCGATACCCTTCAACCTTGCTTGACATCCCCATCCTCTAGGACACGGAGGTTTGTGGCCCTTGCCCCACTGTCACCATCAAGGGTCTCCCCATCTTCATTCCCAGGGACCCAGTGAGCAAAGAAATACCGTGATTTTGACAGGTGGAGACGGGAGGTTAAAGGTGGAAGGACACTCAGGGAGAGCACACTGTATCAAATAACGTAACAAGAATTAAATCACCTCGTGCCAAGCACTGTTCTAAGTGCGTTTTAATGTATTACTTCATTTAGCCCTCCACGGCTCTCTTCTAATAGACTGTATTAGTCCCTCATTTTTACAAATGGGGAAACCAAGACACAGAGAAGTTAACTAACTTGCCTAAGGTATCACAGCTAGTAAGTGGTAGGGCTGGGATTTGAACCTAAGCCAGTTAGCTCCAGAGAGCGTGCTCTAAACCACGACATTATGCTGCTTATCACATGGGGATTGAGGGACCCATTTAAGGTGTGTTACAGAATCAGTCCGTGGAAGCAAGGCTAGAGGGAATGGCCGGAAGAGGGGTTTCTGTAGGTCGGAGAGGTGTGACGGCGGTTGTTGTATGAATGTGTTGCGAGTGTGTATTCGCCCCGAGACTCTTCCAGGCTGAGGGGCACAGAAGTAGGGGCAAAATGTGTCGCCGCCCCACTGTGTGGGGAGAGCCCCGCTGACCGCCGCTCCCGCCCCCAGTCCCACCGGAGGTGGAGCCCAGCTCCCAGGATGTGCGCCAAGCACTGGGTCGGCCGGTGCTCCTGCGTTGTTCGCTACTGCGCGGCAGCCCCCAGCGCATCGCCTCGGCAGTGTGGCGCTTCAAAGGGCAGCTGCTGCCACCACCGCCAGTTATCCCCGCCGCTGCCGAGGCCCCCGACCACGCCGAGCTGCGCCTGGACGCCGTCACTCGCGACAGCAGCGGGAGCTACGAATGCAGCGTCTCCAACGACGTGGGCTCGGCTGCCTGCCTCTTCCAGGTCTCGGGTGAGCGTCCAGTCGGTCCCGCCTACCCAACCTCGCCCGTCTTGGGTCAGGCTCCACCCCAACCCCAGCTCTGCCACGCCTGGCCTGGGCTCTGCCCTTTGAAGCCCGCTTAACCAGTTGTGGTGGAGCTCTGCCTTTCCAAGGCCCGCCCATGCCCGGTCTAGACCCCGCATCGTCCAACCCATCCAATCCCTGATTTCCTCTTACAGCCCCACCCCCTCCAGACGTGGGCCGTGCCCCTCTGCTCAAACCCACACTAGGTGTAAGCCTTCGGTTCAAAGCCCTCCTATACCTGTCGTAGGCCCGGTCCTTGATAGCCCAGCCCCTTTCTTCGGCCTTTCAAACCTGACCTTCTCCAAGCTTAGGCTTCGCCCTTTTAACCGCGCCCGCACCAGGTCTAGGCCCTTTAAGGGCACATCCTCACCAGGTCTAGGTCCCCATTCACTCCAGGCACAGGCTGTACGCTTTCAGTCTCGCCTAATCCAGCTCTTCGCTTCCAGCTGTTCCGTAGCAGGCTTCGGCCTCGCCCCCTTCAGCCCCGCCCACTCCAAGTTTAGGCCCGCCCACACAAGCCCTAGTCACTGCCCCATCTCAGCCTTTCGGTTTCTATCCCTCCCTCATCCCGGCCCCAGCGGCTTCGGCTGGGAAACCCTATTCTCTTAAGATGTAGCTTAAAGGAGAGAAGACGCCCCTCAGCAACTTCTCTTGACTGTCCCGGGTGGCTCTGGGCCAACCAACACATATGGTGCAAGCTCCTCGGCTCCCAGAAATTCCCAACTTCTCACCAAGCCATTCCAGGGTGGGCTGTTAGGGACTTCCGTACAGGATGAGGGTGACTTAGAGATGGAGGGTCGTGGTGAGGACCGAGGGGAATGGAGAGGGGCTGCCCGGGTTGCCACCCTCTTCCTCCATTTGGGGCGTGCCGCCTCCCTGCCCGAACTGGTGGCAGCGCCTCTGGAGAGCCTTAGGTGTGCCCATTCCACCGCACCCCCAGCTTTCCCAACAGCTCGAGACTGCCTGGGTGTCCCTCTAGCCCTCGTGAGGATCTCCCCACTCAACAACAGGGGGATAGGATGGCAAGTCACTGGCCACCTCCCCAGCCCTTCCCCACCCAGCCCTGCCAGCCAGAGGCCCCTGTGACATTTCCCACCTCCTTCCCCTCTCCCCTGTTCTCCCACACTTTCCCTGTCTTCCCACTTTTTTCCTTCTCTGTTTCCTTTCTTCCTTCTCTCTCAACATCCCCAACTCTCATTGTCTTTCCCCAAATCCTCTTTCCCTGTGTCTTCCCTAATATCCCTTCTCTGTGTCTGCTGAAATTTCGCTTTCCTCTGTTTCTTCCTTGACCTTTCCTCTCCTTTCTCACCAATGTGGCCTCTCGGAACTCCCAATCTTCTTTCTCCACATCTCCCACCTTCCCTCCTACCTCTCCCCCATTCTCCCCAACTCGCTTTTCTCCTAACATCTCCTCTCACAATATCTCCTTTCTTTTCATCTCCCCCATACCCTCTCTCTGCTCCACCCCATCCTCTTCTGTTGCCCCCTCCCTTGCTTCCTCTCTCTGTGTCTCCCCATCCCTCCATCTTCCACGGCCCCGTGCCCCCCTCCCCGCCCTCTCAGCCAAAGCCTACAGCCCGGAGTTTTACTTCGACACCCCCAACCCCACCCGCAGCCACAAGCTGTCCAAGAACTACTCCTACGTGCTGCAGTGGACCCAGAGGGAGCCCGACGCTGTGGACCCTGTGCTGAACTACAGACTCAGTGTCCGACAGGTGGGCCAAGTGGGAGCCGGGGCCTGGATGCAGGCAGGGAGTAGAAATGCTCATCAGGGCCAGGGGCAGGGGTTGGAGATAGGGGCTTGGACACATTGACCCTGTTATAGACTGAACTCTTCATGGGAAGAGAGAAAGTGCTCTGGATACAACAGCAGGAGTTGGGAGGCTCTGGGGACCTGTCCCCTCTGGACCCATGCTCTGGGCAGAGAGAACTGGCAGAGGTCTGCTGGGACTGTAGGGGCTAGAGTCAGCCCTGCTCACAGAACATAGAGTCTATTCTGGTGTCAGGAGCTAGAGGCGGGAGATATGTGTCAGTCTTTCATCTATGGGGTCTCTAGAATCCAAGGCCAGAGTAACCATGCTGGCCTCGTACACAGTCTAATTCCATGTGGTTCTGCCAAGGCCAAAGAACAGCTGGTATGCATATGAAGAGTGTGGCTCTGGGGCAGACTGCCTAGGCTAGAATCCCAGCTCTGTATGAGCTTAAGTGAGCTACAAGTCTCTTTGGCCTCAGTTTCCTTATCTGCAAAATGGGGGTAATTATAATATCCTACCTCAGAGGATTGTTATTTTGAGGATTAAATGAGTTAATAAAAGGAAAGCATTTAGAATAGTGCCCACACACATTGATAGCAACAATACGTGTCGCTATCACTGTTGTTATTAAGACAGCCCTGAGAGGTGGGCGTGGCAGGGATGATTGCCCCATTCCACAGATGAGGAAACTGAGGGCCTGAATTCCTAGTCCTTTCCTCTTTCTGCTCCCTCATGCTGTCCCCCAAATCACACCAGGGGCCTGCACTGGTGCTCTGGTGGAGGGCACGGACTGCCAGGCATCTGGAAACTCCCTGTATCTACAGTTGAACCAGCATAACGCTGTGGTGAAGGCCATCCCTGTGCGGCGTGTGGAGAAGGGGCAGCTGCTGGAGTACATCCTGACTGACCTCCGCGTGCCTCACAGCTACGAGGTCCGCCTCACACCCTACACTACCTTCGGGGCTGGTGACATGGCCTCTCGCATCATCCACTACACGGAGCGTAGGTGGTGCTGCTGGTGGTGGTGGTGGTGGTGGTGGTGGGAAGGGTGGGCCCTTCTCATGCCCAGAGACCCCTTGTACCCCCGCCATGCGGTTCCTGGATTTTGGGCTCCCCACTGCGTAGCTCCCACCCCCCTTATTGTAGGCTCAGCCTGTCTGGCCCCAGTCTTGGCACTGAGGATCCTGTGGCCAGGTCCCAAGTCTGGGCACCCTCTGCACAGCTCACGCCTCTGTTCTGACTTGGTTTTCCCTGCTTGCTTTCTCAGCCATCAACTCTCCAAACCTGTCAGGTGAGAGCTCCCTGCCCACCGACTTCCCCTTCCACTTACTGACACAAAGGCTCTCCTGGTGGGTGGAAGGGACCCCCAGAGACACCCAGAGAGAAGATGACTTTACTGTTGTGTCTCTATGGGCTTGGAGGAATGGGGAAGGGGGCAGCTGGAAGAAGAAGTAGAAGCTAGCAGGGCTGGGCTTGGAGATACCATATCTGGGATTTATTCTGGGGCTTAAAGTTGGGGGGGTGCAGGAGTGGAGTGGTGGCATCTCTAACTCAGGGCCTTTTGCCCTCACTCAGCACCGTTCTCAGCCTCTGTGACTCCCTCAGCAAATACCCGCACTGTCCCCAAGAGAAAAAAAAGGAGAGACCAGGCTAATCCACATGCCCTGTTCTCTGGGGCCGGGATCCTTAATCTGTGGTCCATGGACCCGCCAAAGGGTCTGTGTATACAATTCATGTGTCCATGAGCCTGCAGCTTGGAAGGGCATGCAGTTACTTCTTTATTTTACCTAACTTCTAGCGGAAATTTAGCACCTCCTTTCACTATGAATGCAGGAAACAATCCACTGTAGTGTAAGCAGTACCTGTGACTTTGTTATCAGTAGGAATCAGGTGTTTTCACACCACCTTGCAGTTGCAGATATCTCGCAATATCATTTACCTTCATTAGTATTTCAAAAGTACAGTAGTTATTAGGTCTAACACTAGATCTTGTGATTTAGTTCATAACCCATTGTCGTCAAGTTGATTCCAACTTGTAGCAACCCTATAGCACAAAAGAACTGCCCCATAGGGTTTCCAAGGAGCGCCTGGTGGATTCAAACTGCCAACCTTTTGGTTAGTGGCTGAGCTCTTAACCACTGTGCCACCAGGGCTCCTTAGTTAATAAAGAAGCCCACTTATTACTGTATCACAAATTTGGGTTTTTTTAAAAAAACATTTTGACAACTGTATTTCAATATAATTGATTTCCTTTGTAATTCTGTATATTTCCTTTTATGCATCTCAGATCATTATTCTGAGATGGGGTCTTGAGGTTTCACTAGATGCCAGAAGAGTCTGCAGCACAGAAAAGGTTAAGAAGTCCTGTTCCTGAAACATATGTGTCATGGGCACTGTCGCCTGGCTCCTCAAGCCCTGGAATCCTGGGTCCATTGTTTGGATGCTTGGGAGTCCCTCCGGGGTGACAGGGCATGGTGAACCTGGACTGGGGGGCTGAGGAGGCTGACCCTCTTTGTCTCACCACCCCTTGCAATGCAGACAACACCTGCCACTTTGAGGATGAGAAGATCTGTGGCTATACCCAGGACCTAACAGACAACTTTGACTGGACACGGCAGAATGCCCTCACCCAGAATCCCAAGCGCTCGCCCAATACTGGTCCCCCCACTGACATCAGTGGCACCCCTGAGGGTAAGGAGCATGGCCTGCTGCCAGGAATGGAGAACTGCTTCAGGGAGGGGTTTAGCTGTAGGGAGTCCCAGTCTGGGGGGCTAGAGGGATGATGGGAAATAGCCCCTGCCCTCAGGGAGCCCCAGTCTAAGGGTAGACATGGCACTGCCCTCAGAGAAACCCAGTCTGAGGGAGAGACACAGCTCTGACCAGAGGATCAGGAAGAAGAAAAATTGCAGTAGAGCTAAGAAGAACTCATGAGGAGAGACCCAGACTCCTGTGTCGTGATGTGAGGAGGGGAGGATGAAGTGGGATGGAGTGAGGCACCTCAGATTCAGACAGCCGAGGTTGAGGCAGAGAAGGAAGTGGGTGGGAAGAGGCCATGGCAGAGTGAGGAGGAGGTTGTTGGTGCATCTCCTCCTTCCCCACAGGCTACTACATGTTCATTGAGACATCAAGGCCCCGGGAACTGGGGGATCGTGCGCGATTGGTGAGTCCCCTCTACAATGCCAGCGCCAAGTTCTACTGCGTCTCCTTCTTCTACCACATGTATGGGAAGCACATCGGTGAGTCCAGGGACCATGCAGTCTGCCTGAGTATGTGCTGGGGGGCGGGAGGGGAGGAGCGGTCCACAGGAGACTGGGGACTGGTACGTATGAAACCTGGGCTTCCTAACTTGGCTGAAGCCAGGTCCTTGGTGGGGGTGTGGGCAGAAGGTTGGCAGAGGAGAAGTCCAGAGCCAGCTTGTCCAAGGTCTCAAGATTATCAAGGCTTCATGAGTTTGCCAAAAAAAAAAGGTTCTGTGGTTCTGTACCAGAATGAGATGGATGTCGTGAAGGGGATGAGAAAAACAGGAGATTGCATGTATTGAGTGGCTGCCAGGTGCTAGGTTACATCCTGGGTACTCTGCATGTGCGGTGTCATCAACCCTCACAACCACCAAGTGAGGTAAGTGTTTCCATGCAACTCAGAGAGGTGAAGAATTTGCCCGAGACCACATAGCAACCCAGCTCTGTCTGACTCCCCCAAACCCTAAACGTGGGATTCAAAGGGTGTTGCTTTGTGAGCAGTGAGAGGAAGTCCTGCTTCCAAAGTGTGGGAGTGAACCTAAGGAATGCCCTAGCAGAAGACGTGGTACTGGTAGGCGCGTCAGATTAATCAATGAACTCGTCAGGGCACCATCTCTTCCGGAGCTCCTGCTCTGTGCAGACATCAGGTGCTACAGTGAACAGGATGGATGAGTTCCCCATCCCCTTGGCACCTACAGTCAAGTGGGAGAGACAGACCTTAAACAACTAATTGCACCAGATGGGATTTAAGTGATCACTGTGACATGTGTCTGCAGCAGGACAGGGGCCAAGACAGCTTGGAACAGGGAGATCTGACAGAGTCTAGAGGACTGGTCATGGAAGGCTCCACTAAGGAACTGACAGTTTAAAAAATAGTCATTCATTCATTCATGCAATGTGGGAAAGATAATGTATTTCACATAGATCAAAAGGTAAAAAAGTACATAATAACAATGCTCCTTCTGTCTCAGTCCTACCACCTACAGCCCCTCTCCAGAGGCAATCAATGTACTAGACTTTTGGGTAACTTTCCAGAGATACTTTATGCATATAGAAGCCAGTATACACACACGCTGACATATAGGTAGACAGAGAGACCGACCCTGGGTGGTGTCAACAGTTAAGTCCTTGGCTGCTAATCAAAAGGTTAGAGGTTTGAGTCCACCCAGAGGCTCCTTGGAAGAAAGGCCTGGTGATCTACTAAAAAAATTAGCCATTGAAAACCTTATGAAGTACAGTTCTACTCTGACACACATGGATCGACAGCAGTGGGATATATATATATATATGCATATATATACACACACACACAAGTACCAGTTGCTGTTGAGTTGATTCCAACTCACGGCGGCTCTATAGGACAGAGTAGAACTGCCTTATAGTGTTTCTGAGGGTGTACATCTTTATGAAAGCAGACTGTCCTTCTCCTGCTGAGCAGCTGGTAGATTTGAACTGCCGACCTTTTGGTTAGCAGCCCAGTGCTTACCTACTGCACATCTGGGGTTCCTTGCCTAGCACATAGCAGTGTTCAGTTAGTTGAATGAAAGAAACAAAGGAAGAAAGGAAGGAGGGAGGGAGAGAAGGAAGGGAGGAAGAGAGGGGAAGAGGGAAAGAAGGGAGGGAGGAAGGAAGGAGGGAGGGAAGGAGGGAGGAAGGAAAGAAGGAAGGGAGGGAGAATGATAAGGAGATCTGGCCTTGATGAACCCTGAGATAACTTCTACCCCGAGATTCTATGAAAATCCTTGATGACAGTTATGGAAGTTTCTTCATTCAATCAGCATTTAATGATTGAGAACCAATAGGAATCTGACACAGACCTTCCCTAAGGAGTCAAGTAGGGAAGAGAAGATGTGAATCCCACTAACTGCCACACCACAGCGGAGAGTAGCTTGGACATGAAGAGCTTCCATTTAAGAAAGAAAGAAGAGAGAGACGTCCCTTTGGGGCTAGTAGGGTCCCGGAAAGGCATTGGGCCCCTCCGGGTCCACTGGGTGCTGGTTGCAGCCCTCTCGAGGACCATCTCCTGCCTGTGAGGGTGCCCCCCATGCCTTGAATCTTTGGTGTTCTCCTTGCCCAAGACCTGGGTCTGCTGCTGGGGAAGGGAGTGTTTCTTGCTATCCTCTTTCCTCCCCTCCCACCCCACCTGGCAGCTCTGGGCACCAGCTGTCCCCAGACCTTGTGTCTCACTGGCTCTTCTTGGTCCAAGCCAACTCCTTTCATCACAGGCAGGTAACATTTGGTGGCTGTCCCTCACTGGGATGTTTGTTGATCTGGCGTCACAGATGGTGCGGCTCTGTCTATGGGCAGCGCCACGGAAATGCCAGCCACCAGACACCATCTAAGACTGATCCCTCTTCCCTCTGAGCCAGGTCTTTCATGTCACTGGGGCTCAAGGTGGGCTGGCAGAGCCAGACAGAGGGCATTGACATTGCCTGGGTGCTCTTAGCCAAACCATGATCCCTTCCTTCTCTTCCAGTGCTCCCTGGCTCCCCCAGAATTCCAGGCCCCTGTGCTGTGGGCAGATGGGCTCAGCACCCCAGGCTAATGCTTCCAACATTTTACTTTCACTATTTTTACCGCAGCTTAGGAGCCCTGGTGGCACAATGGTTAAGCACTCGGCTGCTAACCAATAGGTCAGTGGTTCGAACCCACCAGCTGCTCTGTGGAAGAAAGACGTGGCAGTCTACTTCCGTAAAAATTACAGCTTTGGAAATCTTGTGGGGCAGGTCTACTCTGTCCTTTAGGGTCACTATAAGTTGGAATCGACTCAAGGGCAACAGGCTGGGGTTTTGTTTTGGTTTTTATGTTGCACATGTACTGATATCATTCTTTAAATCAATTCAGTCTTTTCTTTAGCTTTGTCGTAAGCATCAATAGTAGAGAAATCATGGAGGGGCTAGCTTTATTTCCCTCTTAAAACACATGTATAAAAATTGTAAAGTCCGTTCCTGTACCTCCAGAAATCGAGTCATGTGTCCTGGACCAGCAGGAATATGTGTTGTGCTCTTCTGTACTCTTGCTCTGTGCTCAACATAGACCCCACTGCCCTGGGACAACTCCCCTGTCTGGCGGGGGATGTGTGTATGTGTGTGTGTGTGTGTGTGTGTGTGTGTGTGTGTGTGTGTTTAGGGGTGGGGAGATTAACTGATTAGCCGAGATGGGAAGAATTGAAGGAAAATTCGCAAGTTGTCCTGATGAACTGAAGTCCGGCTGCTGTCCTTTCCCTGCCCATGTCGAGGTCCCCCCTGGGCTAATGGGACATTGGACCAGTCTGAGGGTGGGGAGAAGATCCCGTCTTGGGGGAGGTTGTTTTGATGCCCACACTCTGGACCTCACCCCCTCTAACAGGGACAGTGCCATGGGGAGCCGTGGGAGTGGAGGGCTTGGTGAATGTGGAAGGTGCCCTTGCCCAGGCCTCACGGCCTCTCTCTGCACACCCCCTACAGGCTCCCTCAACCTTCTGGTGCGGTCTCGGAACAAAGGGGCCCTGGACACGCACGCCTGGTCCCTCAGTGGCAATAAGGGCAACGTGTGGCAGCAGGCCCATGTGCCCATCAACCCCAGTGGGCCCTTCCAGGTGAGTCTGCTGGGCCCAGAGGCCTCTCCCAGGCTCTCCCAGGCCTTGGGCAGTTGCTCTGGCCAGGGAGCTTTGGCTAGGCCTAGTGCTTGTTCTGGGAGCCAGGCAGGGTGTGTGTCGGGGGCTGCCAGGTGGATTGAGGGGGAGGGATGGGATGAGGGGGTCTCTGATGCCAGATACCACCTTCCCAACCCCTGCTCCCTGCTCTCTGACCCCACCCTAGATTATTTTTGAGGGGGTTCGAGGCTCGGGCTACCTAGGGGATATCGCCATAGATGATGTCACACTGAAGAAGGGAGAATGTCCCCGGAAGCAGATGGATCCCAATAAAGGTGCAAGATGGAAAGTGGGTGGGGAGCAGAGTCTGTGGGCGGCTGCATGGGTGGGTACTGTCTGTGTCAGGGGGAGCGTTTGTGTCTGAATGGGGTTCAGGGTGTCTGGGTGACTGGATGTGTGTACCCATGACTGTGTGACGTGGCCTGTGCATTTGGTGCCCACCTTGGGCCCCACCTGACTCAGGCTATGGGGCACCTATGGGACAATTAGAAGACCTAGGCCCTGTCCTCGTGTGAGTTTACTAAATTATTTGCAGCATCAGAGTGCCTTGTGTATGGGTGTCTGAGTATACCTCTGGGTGTGTGTGGGGCCAGGTGTGAACATGTGCCGTCCTTTGGCCAGGTGTTTCTAATAATAATAGCTCGCATTTATGGAGCGATTACTATGTACCAAGCAAAGTACAAAAACCTGGGTATGACTGATTGCATTTAATCCTCACACCAGTCCTTAGGGGTAGCTCTTACTATTAGACCCATTTTACAGATGAAGAAACTGAGGTTTACTGAAGTCGAATAAATTGCCTTAATGAGCAGCAGAGCAAGGATTTGAACCTGGCAGGCTGACTTAACCCCTACACCACACCACCTCACTTCTGTGCTTATGAGTGAGTCTGTGTGCATTGAGGGCGGGCAGTGGGCAGTGCCCACATTCAGGCCCCCAGAGAGGGGGTGCTGAATAATGGGACCCTTTCCATGGCCTGCCTGTCCCCCTGCCCCTGTGGGAACTGACTGGAGCCCTGGCTGTTTCCTCTCTCCCTCCTGTCGCAGTGGTGGTGATGCCGGGCAGTGCAGCCTCCTGCCAGCCCTGCCCACAGCTCTGGGGTCCCGTGGCCATCTTCCTCTTGGCGTTGCAGAGATGATGAGAGCTGTGTGGACCTCCTACCCCGCCCCCGGCACACCAAAGTGTCTGCATCGTACCAAAGACTGACCCCCGCCAGCCGGGGTGCCTAGGGGCAGGGCCGACCCACCAGGGAGGGGGCCTGTGTTGACTGCGAGGATGAGCAGAGAACAAGTACAGAGGCCCGGCGCTGAGGCCTGGAGATGGTCGTTCGACACAGGAACACACTGACACACACTCTCTCTCTAACACACACACACACACACACACACACACACACACACACACACACACACACACACACACACACACACACACACACACACACACACACACACACACACACACACACACACACACACACACACACACACACACACACACACACACACACACACACACACACACACACACACACACACACACACACACACACACACACACACACACACACACACATATATATATTAAAGCACAAGTTTCTATCCAACCTGCCAGCACCTGCTTTACTGTGGAGACAGGGGACCCATCTGAAAGGCGTCTGCCACCCCAGGGACCTTGGCGTGACGTCGGCCTTGTCCTAGCTGCATTTGTGGTGTGTTTCTGACTTTCCCCGGTCCCCTAACTCAAGGCTGAACTCCGGTCCAGTGGCTTTGCCAGAAGGGAGCTGGAAGTGGGGCAGATGCTGAAGCCTCTCCCTTGGCCAGACTTCGGGACTCCCTGGGGTGGGGGAGGCAGGGGTCACGGAGGGCCAAGCGGGACTTGGTGAGCTCTGTGAGTATCCCCCATCCAGGGGATGACAAAGAAGGTGGGCTACCTGCTGCATGGAACTCTGTTTCCAGAGTGAGGGCTGGATGGCGGAGACCCCAAGTCACCCCAGCCCCCCCAACCTATTCCTGGGATGTCATACTTACCTTTCTCACTGTGCCCCCTTTGAAGGGGCCCAGCACAAAGTCTCAGGCCCAGGCAATCTGAAGAATGACACCGCCAACCCCACCCCATCCCTGCCAGCAGCTGGATTCCTGCGAGCACATTGTTCACCTGAGCTGGCTGGCCTAATCTTAGCCCCAGCTGAGTCTCAGAGGAGCTGGGAGGATGACGGCCAGCTGAGTTTCAGGGTTAGGCATGACTTGAGAGGGGCAGAGGAGAAGTCTCGCTTCTGTGATTTTATGCCCCCGTATTGGACACTGAATTTGGGAACGGAGTGGAGCCCCCATTTCTTATATACTTGGTATGAAAGGGTGCCCTGGATAGGAGTGTGTGTGCATAGGGGGCCTGCCCCTGCCCTCTCTCCACTGCAAAGCACTATCTGGTTGTTTGTCCCCCTCCCCACCCAGGGCCAGTGAAAGAGGAGGGGTTTGTAGTGCTGGGGTTGGTGGATGGGGGGAGTCGCTGGTCCCCTCATTCCCTGGGAGCTGAGCCTCATGCCCTGGGCTGTGAAAGTGCTCCTTGCCCCTTAGGTCCTGGGTTAGGGGCCTGAGATGGGCATGATGGAATCTAGACCCCTCTCAACCTCACCCCTGAGCCCGCCACCAGCCGTCCATGGGAGAGAGGAGGCCCAGCCCCTTCCAGGCTGTCTGTATGTCTGTGTGCATGTGGCCGTGTGTGTGTGTGTGTGTGTGTGTGTGTGTGTGTGTGTGTGTGTGTGTGTGTGTGTGCGCGCGCGCACATGTGTGCATGGCCATCTGTGTGTGTACCACTGTACCCATCTCTGGGCAGGAGTGTGTGTAAATATGAGTCTGTGTGTGCAATGAGATATATCTGCCTGTGAAGCTGTGTCTGTCCCTGTCTCTGTGTGTGCCTGCGTATGTCAGCGTGCACATCCATCTCCGTGAGTGACATGAGTGTTTGTGGGGTGCTGGCCAAGTAGACCCCTTCCCACCTCATGTGTACTTTCAAGCTGCCCTGCCAGGGCCTAGAATCCCACCTTTCATCCTCTATGGATGACCAAGAGCTTACTGAAAACCCTACTCAAGTGCAAGCCCCTTTGTGGGGGGTGGGGAGTCATGAGGCTCCTCCCAGAGCATTCAAGCGGGCACAGCTGCAGAGAGGAGGCCTGGAACGAGGGCAGTGGTGCCGTGCCAGGAGACAGACATGGAACCAAGGCAGACGCTGCTGATCTCACCGCTCAGCCAGGCCTGTGTGATCATCGTTGCCAACAGCTGGTGGGTGGCCGGGCCAGGCTGGAGCTGGGCCTCCTGATGCTCCAACTGGCGTGGCTGCCTTTCTGGCATGACTGAGGCCTCTGTCCAGAATGCATTGCGTCTGCTGGTATTGTTTCTTGATTGTCCCATCTGCGCAGAGTCTGAGGCCCCCCCACAACTAGACTGTGAGCTCCTCCTCTGAGCCTTCCCGCCCCTCTGCCTCACCTTTCACTCCGGCCCAGCACAGGCCCAGCCTGTTATGATGATCATTCAGCGGACCTTGCCCAGTGGAATGATCATGTAAATCAGTGACTCCTAGACCTGGCTGCAGACTAGAACCACCAGAGGGTCTTTAAAAAAGCACTGATGCCTGGATCCCACTCCAGAGATTCTGACTTAATTACCCTGGAGTGCAGCCTGGCATAGAGACATTAAAAGCTCCTCAGGAGAGCCTGAGGGTGGGAGCCACCGGTCTCTCACCTGCCCGGGCGCTTCTCTGGGCCCTGGCTGAGGCAGGGGCTGGAGTGGAGACCCAGAGGTGACTAGCCCCAAGCACTTCCTCCTCAGGGCTCCCGTGGCTCCCTGTGTCTGCTTCCCTCAGATGGACGACCTTCTGATACATGTGTCCGGTGCCCTGGCTGCCCCGTGGTAGGGACAGCATCTCCCTTGTTCCCTTCGGTATCCATAGAGCCTGGCACGTTGGCTGGGCTGGACTGCACACCTGTGGTCCTGAGTTCCTGGTCTGTTTGGGGAGCCGTGAGGGCCACATGGACAGAGAGTGGGGGAGGGAGCACAGGGAACACTACAGGAAGTTGGAGTGGGCTGTGATCAGCCCTGCCTTGAGGGTGGCTTGACCTGGGCTTTAGTCACTGGGCCGCTTTGTGCCTGTGTGTCCCCGTGGGTGAATGGGTAATGGGTAGTGTGTGTCTGTGGGCCTGCAGGGGATGTGGGTGTCAGCATGTGCTGGTGGGTGATATGAGTGCCTAGGGGTGTGTCAGTTCACGTGTGGGTGTGTCAGTGGGTCTGCAAGTAAGGAGTGTTTGTGTGTCACTGGGTGACTGGGTCAGGGCTGGTGTGCGGTGTCTGTGAGTCAGCATCCATGCAGCAATGTCACCTGTGCTGTGTGTCTTTGTGTCTATATGTTGGTGGGTGGCCCATCAATGCCCCTAGCCCAGGGGAGACCTGGCTGGCTGGATCCAGTGCATCTCCCCAGGGGCAGCCTTGCCCTCGGACCAGCATGGCCGAGGCATTCTATGGCCTTAAACAGGGACTCCAGGGTCAGTCCTCAGGGTGTTGGGGTCCCTCTGCCCCTCTCCCCTTAGGCTGGTATCTAGGGGAGAAAGGGACTCCTGGAGCCAAGTGCTGTGTAGGCAAAAGAGGGGTTCTCAGTTTGCTGTATTCCCCCAGGATCAGACCTGGCCCTCTCCACGTGGGTTGCCCTCCCATCGTTGCCCTTTCTGGGACTGGCCTGGCACCTCTTTCCCATTCATTCTCCTTTCTCCCTGTGCTCTGTGAGAGCCCCTGGCTCAGGCTGCCAGGGAGCAGGGATGGGCTTCACAGGTCCAGAACCCTCATGGTGCAAAGGAGGAAGCTGAAGCCCAGAGAGGGAAAGGGACTGGCCTGAGGTCACACAGCATTTGGAGTGGAGCAAGCCTTGGAAGCCAGGCACTGCAGCCCCAGGGGGTGTCACACAACTGGCCCACTGCCCCTGGAGTCTCCTACCAGGCAGCAAGGGGAACTTGTTCAAAGTGCCCTATCTCGGGGTGCTGGTGGGGACATTACTCGACTCTACCCCAGGGAGATAGTCTTTCCCTGCCTCTAATACTGGCCTCTCATCCCAGACCACACCCCCTCCCACCCTAGGGCAGGGCTGGGTGCCACACAGAGGCTGCCAACCTCTGTCCCACAGGCCGTAGCTCTTGCCTCTCCCCCAGGTTCCCAGATAGAAGGGACTCTGTTTTCCCTCCCTCCCTTCTGCCTTCACAAGAGCCTGGGCTGGGAATGGTCAGCTGTCCTCATCCTGTTGTCTTTGCTGTAAGGACCAGGAGGGCTTGGGTGAGGATGATGCAGGACAAATCTTGTGTTGTCCTCTCCCTGGGACAGCTCAAGGGGATGGGGAGTATTTCCAGAGTCTGTACCCCGGAATGGGACGAGCGAGCCTGCTCTGGAGAGTCCCTATAGGGCCACTGGTTGAGGTTCGGTTCTGGGTTCAGGGGAGCCTTCCTTGCTTCTAAAGGCAGGGTTGCACCCTCCACTCTGTTGAGTGAGTGCTGTGAGTGTGTGCGTGTACAAGAGTGTATGTGTGTGTATCTCTGTATGTGTGTGTCTCTGTATGTATGTGTGTATATGTATGTGTGTGTATATTTCTGTGTGTGTGTGTGTATGTGTGTGTGCGTGAGATGCCCAGCCTCCTCCTTCCTACCAGCTATCCACACAGTCCCCATCTCAGCTCGACTGTGTTGGTCCCTCTGCCCCAGTGGTCTCCAGGCATCTTCCTGCCCTAGGGTGGCCAGCTCACCAAGGCCTTTATCTCCAACCCGAGAGGAGATGGGGCAGGGGAAGGAGGGGACTGCTCCCGCCCTGAGGCCTCAAAGACTTGGGAGAAAAGCCAACAGCTCATGCCCAGGCCCACATGTCTGACCACCCTGGCCCACCCCACCACCAAGCTAAAAGCACAACAGGAGACCCCTTATTAATGGGTGAAATGTATTGGGGTTGTTTTTTCGGTCGCATGACCCCATCCTCACCCCTTTGCCTTGCTCTCTGTCTCCACCCAAGCCTCGGTCCCCCTTTTGTCCCTCTTTTACCCCTAAACCCCCCAAATGTAACCTCTAGTTGCGGACGCGGTTGTTTCAATCAATAAAGCTGCAGTGTTCCAGCGCTCGGGGTCCGGCTGTGCGTGTTGGCCTGGTGGGTGGGAGGAGCGGGCAGACCAGGCCTGGAGAGGGTGGAGACACTAGGGGATATCGCTCAGCAACCTGCGGGCAGCCCTTCTGCTCTTTTCACGCATCGTCATGGGGCCTGCTCTGGGGCCTGGACAGTGGGGACCTGTGTCCTGGCCTCCTTATCAATAAACTTGGGTGTCTGCATTCACTCATTCATTCAACAGATACTAGCCAAATACTGCCTTCATGGATCTCCTATTTAGTGGGGGAGAAGGACATTAAGCTAATAATTACACCAAGTAATATACAATTATGAACACAATTAGGGTTGTGAAGGAAAATTGGTGCTGTGAAAGGAGCTAAGAGGTGGGTCCTATTTGAGTTGGGGCTTGAGGAAAGACTTCTCTAAAGAAGAGACATTTAGGAGAGGCCTAAAGAATGATAACAGGTTCTTGGGTGGTGCAAATGATTTGTGCTCAACTACTAACCAAAAAGTTGGTGGTTCGAACCCACTCAGTATCATTGCGGAAGAAAGGTCTGGCAGTCTGCTCCTGTAAAGGAGTACAGCCAAGAAAACTCTATGGAGCACAGCTCTACTCTGTAACATATGAGGTCACCATGAGGTGAAATCAACTCGACGGCAATGGGTTTGGTTTTGGTTTAAAGAATGATAAGAGTTAGCCTGTTGAGGGAGGGAGTGTCTTCCAAGCAGAGGGGACAGAATAGGCAAAGCGCTAGAGGGCTGAAAACACTTAGAAGGAAGAAGGGCAGGGAAGGAGGAGTAAAGCTGGCACAAGCTGGGGAGATGTGGGTGGTGAAGTGGGCAGGGGAGATCACACAGACCTTCTAGAGCAAAGTTCTTCAACCTCAACACTATTGACATTCTGGGCTGGATAATTCTTTGCTGTGGGGGCTGTCCTGTGCATTGTAGGATGTTTAACAGCATCCCTGGCCTCTACCTATCAGATGCTAGTAGCACACTGCTATCCAGGTTATGACAACCAAAATAGTCTCCAGACATTGCCAAATGTCTCCTAGGGGCAGAATTGTCCCCGACTGAGAACCACTGGTCTAGGCCACGTTCATGAAAATCGAAGTTTGGTGAAGGCAGAGATTCTTGTCTGTTTTGTTCGACTGATGTATCCCAAAGAGCTGGAATAGTGCTTGGCACATAGTAGGTACTCAACAAATGTTAGTTGAGTGCGTGAATGAATGAATATTAAAGATTCTGGATTTTCAGTTGGATTCCTCTACACCAACAAAGAGAACTTTGAAGAGGAAATCACCAAAAGAAGATAAAAATACTTAGGAATAAACCCAACCAGAGACATAAAGGACCTGTACAATGAAAACTACAAGACACTACTGCAAGAAACCAAAAGAGACCTGCAGAAGTGGAAAAACATACCTTGCTCATGGATAGGAACCCTCAACATTGTGAAAATGTCAATTCTACCCAAAGTGATCTACAGATACAATGCAATCCCAATCTAAATTTCACTGGCATTTTTTAATGAGATGGAGAAGCAAATCACCAACTTCATATGGAAAGGGAAGAGGCCCCAGATAAGTAAAACATTACTGAAGAAGAACAAAGTGGGAGGCCTCACACTACCTGATTTTAGAACCTATTATACTGCCATGGTAGTCAAAACAGCCTGGTACTGGTACAACAACAGATACAGAGACCAATGGAACAGAATTGAGAATTCAGACGTAAATTCATCCACCTATGAGCAGCTGATATTTGACAAAGGCCCAATGTCTGTTAATTGGGGAAAAGACAGTCTCTTTAACAAATGGTGCCAGCATAACTGGATATCCATTTGCAAAAAAATGACACAAGACCTATACCTCACACCATGTACAAAAACAACTCAAAATGGATCAAAGACCTAAATATAAAATCTAAAATGATTAAGATCATGAAAGAAGAAATAGAGACAATGCTAGGAGCCCTAATACATGGCATGAACAGAATACAACCCATAAGTGCACAAACAACAGAAGAGAAACTAGATAACTGGGAGCTTCTAAAAATCAAACACGCTCATCAAACAACTTCACCAAAAGAGTAAAAAGACATCCTACAGACTGGGAAAAAAAAATTTGGCTACGACAAATCTGACCAGAGTCTAATCTCTAAAATCTATAAGATACTGCAAAACCTCAACAACAGAAAGAAAATAACCCAATTAAAAAATCGGCAAAGGATATGAACAAGCACTTCACCAAAGAAGACATTCAGACAGCTAACAGACACATGAGGAAAGGAAATGCTCACGATCATTAGCCATTAGAGAAATGCAAATCAATACTACAGTGAGATACCATCTCACCCCAGCAAGGTTAGCTTTAATCCAAAAACACAAAATAATAAATGCTGGAGAGGTTGTGGAGAGACTGGAACACTAATACACTGTTGGTGGGAATGTAAAATGGTACAACCACTTTGGAAATGGATTTGGTGCTTCCTTAAAAAGCTAGAAATAGAAGTACCATATGATCCAGCAATCCCGCGCGTTGGAATATATCCTAGAGAAACAAGAACCATCACACGAATAGATAAATGCACACCCATGATCATTGCAGCACTGTTCACGAGAGCAAAAAGATGGAAACAACCTAGGTGCCCATCAACGGACGAATCATAAACAAATTATTCTATATTCACACAGTGGAATATTATGCAACTATAAAGAACAATGATGAATCCTTGAAATATAACGTGGAGGAATCTGTAAGGCATTGTGCTGAGTGAATTTAGTCAGTTTCAAAAGGACAAATATTGTATAAGACCACTATTATAAGAACTCAAGAAAAGGTTTAAACACAGAAGAAAACATTCTTTGATAGTTATGAGGGTGGGGCGGGAGGGAGGGGGTATTCACTAACTAGGTAGTAGACAAGAATTATCTTAGGTGAAGGGAAGGACAACATACACTGCAGGGGAAGTCAGCACAACTGGACCTAACCAAAAGCGAAGAAGTTTCCTGAATACAGTCATACACTTTGAGGGAGAGAGTAGCAGGGGTGGGGGTCTGGGGACCATGCTTTCAGGGGACATCTCAGTCAACTGGCATAACAAAGTTTATTAAGAAAGTGTTCTGCATCCTACTTTGATGAGTGGCGTCTAGGGTCTTAAAAGCTTGTGAGTGGCCATCTAAGCTGCATCAATTGGTCCCAACCCACCTGGAGCAAAGGAGAATAAAGAACACCAAAGAAACACGGAAAATATTAGCCCAAGAGTCAGAAAGGGTCATATAAACCAGAGACTCCATCAGCCTGAGACCAGGAGAACTAGATGGTGCCCAGCTACCACCAGTGACCGCCCTAACAGGGAGCACAACAGAGAGCCCCTGATGGAGCTGGAGAAAAGTGGGGTGCAGAATTCAAATTCTAGTAAAAAGACCAGAACTTAATGGTTTGACTGAGACTGGAGGAACCCTGGAAGACATGGCCCCCGGACTCTCTGTTGGCCCAAAACTGAAACCATTCCCAAGGCCAACTCTTCAGACAAAGATTAGACTGGACTATGGGACATAAAATGATACTCATGAAGAGTGTGCTTCTTAGCTCAAGTAGATACATGTGACTAAAGGGCAGCTCCTGTCCGGAGGCAAGAGGAGAAGGCAGAGAGGATCAGGAGCTGGTTGAATGGACACGGGAAATCCGGGGTGGAAAGGAGGAGTGTGCTGTCGCAGTATAGGGAGAGCCACTAGGGTCACATAACAAGGTGTGTATAAATTTTTGTATGAGAAACTAACTTGAATTGTAAACTTCACTTAAAGCACAATTAAAAAAAAAAAAAAAAGAAACTTCTAAAAAAAAAATTCTGGATTTTAACTTAAGTGTGATGGGAAGCCATCAAAGGTTTTTAAGCATGAGAATGACATATCCCAAATTGTTTTTAAATGTAATTTTACTTGACTTTAACAGAGGAAAGTAGAAACCAATAAAAAGGGTGGCATTTCTATTTCTAAGAAATGTGTTCTCACCCTTGAGAGATGTTAGTTCTTTAAAAGAGCTTATGACAAAGACTCTAGTGAAAACATTAAGATGTTGGAGTCATTATTTTTTTTTAATAAACTTTTTTATTTTATTAGGGTTGCTGTAAGTTGTAATTGACTCGATGGCAGTGGTTTTTTACTTCAGAATAGATTTACAGAAAAATTACAAAAATAGTACCAAGTGTTCTCCTATATCCTACACTCGATTTCCCCTGTTGTTACTATCTTCCATTCATATGGTACATTTGTTACAATTAATGAACCAATGTTGATACATTATTATTAACTAAAGTCCATACCTTATTCAGGTTGCCTTAGTCTTTACCCAATATCCTTTTTCTGTTCCAGGATCCCATTCAAGTCGTTATTTTTTAATTCTGCATTTCAGTTTTAGGCAGTTAACAACTGACTTTCTGCTCTCCAAGATGAGGTTTAGAATTCATACCTTCCTCCTACCTCCCTTTCCCCTACTTCCTGGCTTTGGCTAGCTGCATTATTTGTTTTTTAATACTTTGTGAGTACATTTTCCCCTGGGTTCCTCCCATCCTGTAGGAGCTCGGTGTTTGCCACCAGGCCTTTCAGCTTCCCTTTGAAACATATTCTGGCGCAGCAGAGAGGGAATTAAAAACAAAAACGAACAAACAAAATAAAACCAAACTCAGTTGCCATGGAGTTGACTCCGACTCATGACAACCCCATGTGTGTCAGAGTAGAACTGTGCTCCATAGGGTTTTTTCCAAAGGCTGATTTTTTGGAAGTAGATCACAAGGCCTTTATTCTGAGGCACATCTGGGTGGACTCAAGCCACCAACCTTTCAGTTAGCACCTAAGCACTTAACCATTTGCACTATCCAGGATGAAGGGGAACAAAAGTGGAAGCAGGAAGCCATGTTAGTTTCTGCCGCCCTCCACATCCCATTCCCTGAGAAGAGGCGGGAGGTTGGAGCTCAATGGGTACTGACCAAATATGGATGGGAAAGGTCCTGCTCTTTCTCCACATCCTTGCAGGTTTGATTTTACCTGGAATGTCCTCACCTGCCTTCTCTGCCTGGCTCACTCCTACTTCTCCCTCAAGACTCTTCCTCCAGTCCCTCCTCTGGGAACAGCCTTCCCAGGGCCCAGCCCTGGTGTCTCTCTCCCTCCTCTATGCTTTATATCTGTCTCTCCTGCGTAAACCATCCAGCTCTAAAAGCATTTCCTTGTCAGCATCTGCCACTCGACCTGATCATATCCTGTCTCTGTCTCTGGTGACTAGTGCTGTGCTGGCTCACAGTCAGAGTTCTGTAAATGTTTTTGAATAAATGAAGTGGTTATGAGCAAGGGCCGCTTAACCAGTAAGCGCGGTATGCACCGGTTTACAGTAAACAAGGTACGCACAGGCTTAATTGTGTTTACTTACTAATCTGTAGCGCACATATTCACCTGGGTTTCACCACATGAAAGATGTGGCATTCACCTAAAACCAAAATGAAATTGTGCACTACAGTTTAGTGCACCTGACCCAAGCCATGATGTTTTCAGTTGCCTTATATGTATGTGAAAGCTGGACAATGAATACGGAAGACTGAAGAAGAATTGATGCATTTGAATTATGGTGTTGGCGAAGAATATTTAATATACCATGGAAGAAGAACAAACAAATCTGTCCTGGAAGAAGTACAGCCAGGATGCTCCTTAGAAGCAAGGATGGCGAGACTTCATCTCACATACTTTGGACATGTTATCAGGAGGGACCAGTCCCTGGAGAAGGACATCATGCTTAGTAAAGTAGAGGGTCATCGAAAAAGAGAAAGACCCTCAATGAGATGGACTGACACAGTGGCTGCAACAATGGGCTCAAGCATAACTATGATTGTGGGGATGGCACAGGACTGGGCAGTGTTTCATTCTGTTGAGCGTAGGGTTGCTATGAGTCGGAACCCACTTGACAGCACCTAACAACAACACAACACAGATTAGTAAGTAAACAAAATTAAGCCCCGTGTGTACCTTGCTTATTGACTAACCCGCCCCTGTTCAGAGTCAAAGAACAACATAGATGAATGTTCTGTTTCAGGGAACGGTGTTCAAACTTTCCCTCTCTTAAAGTGGGAGAGGAGGGCCAGAAACCTATCACTTGTCCCTCCCACTTGGCACCCAAGGCTCCCTCGTGGAATCCCAGGGGTTCAGGGAAGAGGCCTTTCCCCCTTCTCAGCACCCAGCTCCTACATGCTCAGAGTTGCTCCCCTCATCACCTCTGTGTTCTTGTCCTGGCCCCATAAGCCCCACTCTGCATGCTACTTGGGCTACCTCCCTTATTCACAACCAGCTAGCTGCCCACTCACCCAAAAACCATTTTATGTCAACCTTTCCCTTTATTCTAGACCCCACAGAAACCTAGGACTTCAGAGCTTGGAGGTCCTTAAAGGTCACTTGTTTCAACTATCTACTCCTATGTTTTCCTTAGGAAACAGGTTTGCCAAGATCATGGTTGGGGAGGCAATGATAAGGAAAATTCACTGTCCTGTGAGCGTTTACAAAGTGACCCCAGATCAAGGGTGTGGGTGTCACAAGATGAACTACAGGGAGATCAGGCAAAAGACAAGACGAGAGACTTCCATGTTACTCCATTACAATGAATCAGGTAGGAAGAGCAGATATTTTTACTTCCGTGTCCCAGATGCGGAAACTGAGGCTCATAAAAGTGACAAGACCAGGGGCTTCCTACCCAGCTTTATTAGCTCACAACTTGGGTAACATCTTCCTGCCACAACCTGGAATTTATCTTCTAAGGCCTTGGGACTCACCTCCACATTAGGTTGGCTCATTGGGTACAAAGAAGAGAGACGCACCGAAGCTCATTCAAGTACAGAGGTGTTATTGTAAGGATGCACATAGTAAGGGGACAGACATTCTCAGAAATCCAGACATTGGAGCCCTAACACAGGTGAGTTTCTTGAACCAATTGGTGTCCTGGATTCAAGGCTGCCCTAGGACCCTCGGCCATAGAAGTTTATGACTCTTCACCTGTGGTAGAGTCAAGATGGCCACAAATCCTTTGCTATCCCTCCTGTAGGGAGGTGGAATAGAATGCCCATCCCTTTGAATCTGGGTTGGTCTTAGTGACTTGTTTGGTCATTGGTATGTGATAGATGTGACATTCTGAGTTGAAGATGCCTTATAGCTTCAGCTCAGGCTTTTTGGGATGTTCTCTCTGGGAGCCCTGAGACACCGTGTAGGAAGTCCAACTCCCCTGAGGCTTCCCTCTGGAGAGGCTGAAGAGCTCCAGATGGCAGTCCCAGCTGAGCCCAGCCTTCTAGCCATCCCCACCAAAGCACCAGACTTGTGAGTGAAGTTGCCTCGGATCCCCCAGCCCACCCACCAGCTGAATACCTCTGCCCATGCACATGGAACAGAAGAACCACCCAGTCATGTTCTGCCTGAATTCCCAACCCACAATGTCAAGGATTATAATAAAATAATTGTTTTTTTTTAAGACCCTGAGGTGGGGGTAGTTTGTTACAACAGTGATAGATAATTGTCCTGGTGTGATTCAGCCACTCCCCAGAGTCTACTTCTTCCTGCCCACTGGGTTCGTCTACTGACTCATGTGTCTGCTCCCTCACAACTCCAGTTTTCAAAACATCATGAACTTTTTAGCTCTGTGTCTCCCTCAAGACCTTCCAGTGGCAGCTCCCAGTATTCATTGGCTCAGCCTTTCTAGAGAAAAAACTGATTGGTTTGGCCCACCATTTTGTGCCCAGTCATATATTATTGAGCAACCTGTTGGGTATGAGGAAGGAGTCATTGATATAAAACATGGCTGCCTGGGGGCTGCTCATTCTAGAGACGCCATGGGTGGGCACATCTAGGAGAGGCTGCAGGCTGGTAGCCACCATAAGCATGTCTCCTTGCCTCTTCCCTCTTTTACCCATCCTCTAGTCCCCATCTGCTCCCAGGGGCCCAGTTTTGTGCACCATGAAAGTCTTCCAAGTGACCCCGTCCAAGGATGGGTCCTGGTGCAAACTATGCAGATAGGTCAGTTAACTTATAGTCCTGTGTTGCCCATTTAGGATGACTCAGGTATTTTTATTTTCATGTTTACACATGAGGAAACTGAGGCTCAGAAAAGTGCATTGGTTACACAAGTTGATAAAATTAGGAAGGAAAAGGACCTGGAGGTAAAGATAGATTTTAGACTCTGGTCCAGCATTCATTTGTATCAGCCAGACCCTCTCCTTTTCTTCCTCCCCTTTTGGGATCACTCTGCTTTTCTCACCAGCTCATCCCCAGGGGCTGGAGAAGCAGGGCAGTTTGCTGTGGGGCTCAGTCTCCAGCCCTTCACTTCAGATGAAAATGTCGCTGGTCCTGATATTCTATTTCTAGCTGCCTGACCTTTTGTGTATGTCCTTTGTTGAAAGCTGCTATAACACCTTTTTAGAAGGAGGGTGGGTATAAATAAATCCAAGAAATAAGTCGAAACTCTTCTCCTTGAAGTCACCCCCACCTGGGCAGAGGCACCTCTCCACACTGCTTCCTGAACCCCCTGCTCCCAAATTCATCTTTCCTGGGCAGGCAGTCCTGGGTCAGCGCTCAGCGTGGCTTCCTGCTCTGGGGTCAACTTGGCAAGCCCTCGAATGCAAACCCTACTCCTGCATCCAGTGCCCTGCCTCTTCAACTGTTTCGGTCTTCTCTAAAAACATTTGGAGTTCCTACTTCTCTCAGGTCCCGTGAGGCCAGCCAGAGCTCACCTGAGTGGATTCAGCACTTTGCGAGGCCTCATTCTGTCTACACACACTACCCTAAGCAGAGCCTCACTCTTGTTGTTGTTAGTTGCCACCGAGCTGATTCCGATTCATAGGGCTTTCATGGCTGTGATCTTTCAGAAACAGATTGCCAGGCCTGTCTTCTGAGGCACCTCTGGGTGAGTTCTAACCGCCAACCCTTCAGCTAGTAGTCGAGCACTTCACTGCTTGCACCACCCAGTGTCTTCCCCCAGAACCACCCACCAATCCACTCTCATCTGGGAGGCCGTGAGAAGTAAAGCGTGAATCAGTGAATCAGAGAGGCGAGAGTAACAAACGTCCACACAATCTGAGTCTCTGCTGCCATTTAAAGACACCCCACTCTGGTGGCGCAGTGGTTAAGAGCTACGGCTGCTAACCAAAAGGTAGGCAGTTTGAATCCACCAGCTGCTCCTTGGAAACCGTATGGGGCAGTTCTACTCTGTCCTATAGGGTCACTATGAGTCAGAATCAACTCGACGGCAACGGGTTTGGCTTTTTTTGGTATAATATATTGCTGAGAGAAAAAGGCAGATGAGAAAAGAGCATGCATCTTACGATCTCATTTCTTATATATGAATATCTGTGTGTATGTGTGAGCAGATGCTTTTTTTTTAAGAAGAGAAGAATATTGAACAGTGGTTGTCTCAGTGGGGAAATTTCAGATGATTCTGACTCACACCTCTAGATTTCTCTGTATCGTTTGGATATTTTTTACATGCACAGGTATTATTTTTAATAACCAGGGGAAAAAAATCTATTTTCTTGAGAAAAGAAAAGGCAGAAGTCATCAAGGACTATAGATTAGAAATAAAGGTCACTTTCTGTTCTTAGCGTTATTTTTATAACCATACATCACAGAGTTTGGGAAAGGGCTTTGAACTCAGGCCTTGAAATCTTTTCCTGCTGATTTATTCAAATAAAAATGCTCATACAATCGCAAGAGAAGGAACAAGAATTGGATTGAGTTGAGCAGGGAAGCTTCCCTGGCGGGGATGGGGTGAGGAGGTGGGGATGTCAAGCCAAGTTTTAAAGAAGAGGAATCCCAAGGAGAATCACACAGCTCCCAGCAACAAACACTAATATTTAGGTATGCCAACACCTGTGCAGGAGTGTGCAAATCTGCGAGTGTGCACGTGCATGCATGTGTCTCTGTGCATGTACGCTTGTACATGTGTGAGAGTATGTACATGCCCACACGTGTAAACCTGTGGCACCCCTGACTGTGTAATTACAGTGAAACCTGTGAGAGCCGGAACTTGCCAAGACTGCCTTGTTTTTCCAGGTCTCACAAGTTTTCTGCCTTGGACAAGGTGCTTACCACTTTTCTAATGCTCTCTTTTAAGAAGCCTACCTCACAAACACCCAGTGAGTTTTCCTTCTCTGACAGGTTTCTGCCTTACACAGGTTCCGACTTTCGTAGGTTTTACGGTAGTTTATAAGGCAAGCAGCTAATTGAGATGTCCTGGGTCAGCAGTCACGGCAGACAGAGAGGAAAGGGCTCCAGAAGGTATGGGAGCTGCAGCTTGTCTGCCTTTTCCACTCCTTGACTTCCTTCTCAGCTTCCCCTGCTGGCCGCACCCAGAGTCAGGGCCCAGGAGGGGAAACTGGGCATGGGGGGAGGGGAGAAGAAAGGAAGAACAGAAGAGGACCTGGTCACTTAGGACTCCTGCATTCTGTCACTATCCCTGGGCTTCCGCATGTATGCGCTCTCTTTCTCTCTCTTTTGCCTCAAGAATGCCAGGTCTCTAAGAAAACACTGAAAAACCCATTGCTATCAAGTTGATTCTGACTCACGGTGACCCCACAAGTTACAGAGTAGAAGTGCCCCATAGGGTTATCTTGGCTATAATCTTTACAGAAGCAGATCATCAGGCCTCTCTTCTGCGGCTGTTAGGTGAATTCCAACCACCAACCTTCAGGTTAGTAGTCGAGCGCTTAACCGCTTGCTCTACCCAGGGACTTCCCAGGTCCCTATTGCCCCAGAAAGCCAGAGGGAGAGAGGGAAAATATGATCTACTAAGGACCAAAATTCTGCACCACTAGTTAATAAAGCCACACAGTCAAACGCCTTTGCATAGTCAATAAAACGCAGGTATACATTTTTGTGGTATGCTCTGCTTTCAGCCAAGATCAATCTGACCATCAGCAATGATATCCCTTGTTCCTTGTTCTCTTTTGAACCTGGCCTGAATTTCTGGCAGTTCCCTATCGAGGTACCACAGCAACTGCTTTTGAATGATCTTCAGCAAAATTTTACTTGCGTGTGATAGTAATAGTATTGTTCGATAATTTCTGCATTCTGTTGGATCACCTTTCTTTGGAATGGGCACGAATATGGATGTCTTCCAGTTAGTTAGCCATGTAGCTGTCTTCCAAATTTCTTGGCATAGATGAGTGAGCACGTCCAGCACTGCATCCATTTGTTGAAACATCTCAATTGGTATTCCATCAATTCCTGGAGCCTTGTTTTTTGCCCGTGCCTTTAGTGCAGCTTGGATTTCTTCCTTCAGTACCATTGATTCTTGATCATATGCTACCTCCTGAAATGGTTGAATGTCAATTCTATTTGGTACAGTGATTCTGTGTATTTCTTCCATCTTCTTTTGATCCTTCCTGCTTTGTTCAATATTTGCCTGTGGAATTCTTCAAAGGGTATTCCAGAACACTTAAGTGTGCTCATGGGGAACCTGTACATAGACCAGAAGGCAGTCATTTGAACAGGATAAGTGGATACTATGTTGTTTAAAATCAGGAAAGCTGTGCATCAGGGTTGTATCATTTCACCATACTTATTCAGCCTGTATGCTGAGCGAATAATCTGAAGAGCTGGACTATATGAAGAAAAACACAGCATCAGGATTGGAGGAAGACTCATTAACAACCTATGATATGTAAATGACACAACCTTGCTTGCTGAAAGCGAAGAAGACTCGAAGCACTAACTGATGAAGATCAAAGACTACAGCTTTCGGTATGGATTACACCTCACCATAAAGAAAACAAAAACCCTCACAACTGAACCAATAAGCAATATCATGATGAACGGAGAAAAGATTGAAGTTGAAAGGATTTCATTTTACTTGGATCGGCAATCAGTGCCCATGGAAGCAGCAGTCAAGAAATCAAATGACATAGTGCATTGGGCAAATCTGTTGCAAAGGACCTCTTAAAAATGTTAAAAAGCACAGATATCACTTGGAGGACTAAGGTGTGCCTGACCCAAGCCATGGTATTTTCAATCACCTCATATGCATGTGAAAGGTGGACAATGAATAAGGAAGACTGAATAATTATCTATGCACTTGAATTATGGTGTTGGCGAACAATATTGAATATACCACGGACTGCCAGAAGAACGAATAATCTGTCTTGGAAAAAGTATAGCCAGAATGCTCCTTACAAGCAAGGATGGTGAGACTTCATCTCATGTACTTTGAACATGTTATCAGGAGGGATCAGTCCCTGGAGAAGGACATCATGCTTGGTAAAGTAGAGGGTCGTTGAAAAAGACAAAGACCCTCCACGAGATGGATTGACACAGTGGCTGCAACAATAGGCTCAAACATAGCAATGATTGTGAGGATGGCACAGGACTGGGCAACTTTTCCTTCTGTTGTACTTAGGATCGCTATGAGTCAGAACCAACTTGACAGCACCTAACAGCACAAAAACCAGTTAATAAATTCAAATATCCATTTAAAAATAAAACAACAACCCCTCCATGTGCACAGCCCTTCCAAGTCTACATTAGTTTCTCCTTTCATCCTCAGGGTAACCCTGGGAGGTCTCTGTTTTGTCTTTTTTACGTGTGGGGGAATTGAGGCTTATAGATAAGGAAGGTCACAGCTTCAGGGCTTGAGCTAAGACTAAGGGCCCATGCTCCTATCCTCCAGGCCAGGGAGATTTCCATAGCTACCTTTCTGCCTTAAAAGGCATGTTTTCAAAGTAACATTATACAAGCACCACACAATCATAGGAAAAAACCCTAAGGGAAGAAAAATGAAAACCACTCAGGGTGCCCGTGAGGAGGATAGCAGGTGGGCTCTGAAGGGGCCATGGAGGGATGGAGGAGGGGAGGCTGGTTAAGAGTACAGGTCTCAGAGCCAGACAGATAGATTTGAAACAAAGCCCTTCCCTCCCTTACTGCCTGTGTGACCATGGCCATAACAAGTTACTTAACCTCTCTGAGCTTGGGTGGTTTTTTTTTTTCCATCTGTAATATGAGGCTAAGAGTAACTGACAGTGACATAAGACAACCTATGTAAAAGATGTTGCACAGCAGCTGGTGCAGAGTAGCTGGTCAGCAAATGTAACTACCACCACCATCATCATTATCATGTTAAAGGAGCAACATGTAAAGCACCTAATAACCCATTGCAGCATGTCTGTAGATGTGAAAAGCAGGGTATCCATGGTACGGGGGCAGGAGAAAACCTGTCTCCCCAGCCTACTGGGTCAGCCCCCAAGGGCTTCCCAAAGGAAGAGCCTTTCAAGGTTTAGCTAGAGGGAAGGGGTAGGAGCTTGTAAAGAGACCAGGAATGTGGACACAGGGAGGTGGCTGCTCTTTTTTGCGGGAGACTAGGGGTCTTGGAAGTGACAGCTGAGAATCAGGTGGGTCCCTGCTCCCCCTTCCTCTTCGGGGGTTCCACGGCATTGGCTGATCCTGTGCAATGCTGGCATCTCTTTCCCTCTTATGCATGCAGACTGTTTAATAAGGCCTTGCTCCAGGTAGGCTGAGTATGGACAAACACATCCCACAGTGAGGGGAGCCGGGAGGGCTGGCCTGTGCAGCCTGAGGAGGCCTGGAGGGAGGGAGAAGAGGGGGCAAGAACTAGGGTCGCTCCTTTCCAGGCTCCTCCTCCACGCAGCAGGCAGAAATCTTCCATGGAAACTCTCAGACCCTTCGACTAGAAGCCACCAGAGCTCTTCTCAAGAGGAGATGAGGGAGGTTTCCAGAACCTTCTGGGGTCCCACACTCCTATGTCTTACCGCCTCACTCTGGCTAGGAAGTTCTGTTGTTGATCTAACTTACCTCTTTCTTGCTGAAGCCTGACAAAATATTACACTGAGCTCCTTCATCGCTCCAAACATCCCCCCACAACTGACACTGGCCCTCACCCCACTGAAGGAGAGGGTTGCAGGCTTCTCTGCCCTATGCGAAGCCTCTGTGGCCCCCGCAGGGACCACCTTTGGGCCATGCACATAGCAGGTATGGATTCAATGCTTGTCATGGGCATTGTCCCTTCCTTCCCCCACCCCACCCTCTCTGCTCTCTGCCTCAAGACTAGGGTCAGAGAACAGGGGCTCCTGCTTCCACGGAGAGGGGGAGAGAGAGAGGCAGAGGACAGATGGAGAAAAACAGAGACTGAGCCCAGAGACTGAAGAGCACTGGATACGGAGTCCGGATGCTCGCCCCCAGTTCTGGCTTACCACGTTGAATAAGCCAGCCGTCCTCTCTGGCTCTCAGTAAATTGGGAGAGGAGATGGGGAGATTTGAACCGGAAGGTCCTCCCAGCTCTGGGGTGAGGTGTTCCTGAGCAATTCAGAGAAAGGAGCCCCCACAAAAGGGTAAATGGAAACCGAAGGAACACAGCTCTGTTTCTGTTTGTGGGACTGAGCACCGGTCTGTCTCTGCCCACCCTCCCACTAACACCCACGCTACCCAGGCGTAGGTGGGAGCTAATCAACCTGCGTGCCCACCTCTATCCCTGAACTGGGCGCCACCCCCGCCAAGAGGTGAGCAGGTGGCGGGAGCGGCTACAAGAGCGGCTTGGCAGGGCGCCCGGTGGGGCGTGGGCGCGGAGCCGGGACCTGTGGCCGGAGGAGCAGGCGCTCCCAGCTCCGGGCTACGCGCCCAGGGGCGGGGAGCCTGCTCCGTTCCAGCGGCGATGGGACGGGAAAGGCACGCCGGGGTCGCCAGCTGAGTCCTGAGGCAGGAGGCTTTTTGTGGCTGGAGGGTGAAGGGGAAGGTAGTCAGGAATACTGGAGGGCCAAAGACCGAGGAGGGAGGACGGACAGTTCTCAGGAAGGCAAGGTGAGGGGAGACTGCAGGTGGACCTGCAGAAGGATCTCCTACTGGGAGCGACTCTTGGAGAGGTGAACCAAAGTCCTGCCCTCCCTGGCGCCCCAGAGGCATCAGAAAAGCTCAGTCCAGCTTTCCACCCTGGCGTGAATGTGGCCCAGTAAATCCAGAAGGTTCTCTGGAAGTCATTGGGGTCATCCTTTGCCCTGGACACCCTCTCCCGGAGTGAGAGGGGAAGTTGGAGGGAGGTGGGGCCTATACTGGGTCCTGGAGATGTCTCTTCACCCACTTCATCCTGGGTCCAGAGAAAAGGACAGAATAGGGAGCAGTGGGAATGAGGCATTGTTTTTATTATTATTATTTTTGCTGTCAGCTTAACAGCTACAATGTCTATTCACTCATTCAGTTATTCACTTACTCCTGAATTCACTTACACTGTATTCACTTTCTTGCTTTATCCATTAGGATATAGGCTCAACTGCTCTAACAGAGACAAAAATAACACTGCCTTAAATAAAATAGAAATGTATTTCTCTCTCACACAACAATCTGCGGTAAGTAGTTAAGGGCTAGGACGGCAGCTCCAAGATGTCAGACATGAGGATCCTTCTAGCCTGTTGCTCTGCCATCCCTGGAGTGTTCCTTTGTCTACATGGTCCAGGATGTTCACCACCACATTCACATTGCAGCTGGAGGGATGGCGGAGAGGCAAAAGGAGGGCCTGGCGCTCTCTCTAAAGATGTGAGCTGGAAGCTTCACGCCCCACGCCATTGTTCACACCTCACTGGCCAGATCTGAGTTATATGGCCACTCCTAGCTACAAAGGAAGCTGGGAAATTCATGCCTTCTTCTAGGTTAACATGTGTTCAGCTATAAATGACAATGTTTGTTTTACTGTAAAAGCAGGTGAAAACAGATATGAGGGGAGCAATTGGCAGTCTTTTTTTTCACTCAGTCACTTATTCATTCATTCGTTCAAAAATGTGGGCTAAATACACATTGTGGAAACCACTGTGCTAGGTGCCAGGACCCAGATTTTAGGCTGCTCATGATCTAGTGGGAGGATAAGGCTTGCCTTATCCTCCCACTAGGCATTAACATTCAACAAACCTTTGTGAGCACCTGCTCCGCCCAGCCATGGATCCAGACAAAAAAGCAAAGAGCACCAATGGCGTTGCATTTTGGGTCAGTCATTGTTCCCTCCTCCCACCCCCAACTGAGCCCAGACTTTGACAACAGCAAGTGAGAGTATGCCCTTCAGAACAAATCTTTGCCTAGAAAGAGTCTTCTTAGGTCTGCTGAAATATCAACTCTCTTTTTGTTCTTGGATGTGGTGGACACTACTATGGGCATCTCCCCCAGGGCCCTTTCAGATGCCTGCAGTATGGGGAGCAGGGGAGAAGATACAGACCTGCCCTCTGGAGAGACGCTGTCAGTCCCCCACGTTCAGGGTAGTAAGGTGGCTCAGTTCCTTTGGGAAGCCGAGAATCTGTGTGCACATAGCAAGTGCGCCAGAGAAGTCTGACAAATAGACGAATGAAGAGTCAAGGAGTATGCGGCAGATTGCGTTTCCCAAATTTGGTCTCGGTAATATTTCTGGTCCTACATTAGCCCTTCCAGGACCTTGCCGCTTCTCATGGAGAGATGGATCTATTTCCCTTTCCCTTGAAATTGGGTGGGACTTTGTGACTAACTACCCCCACCAACAGAATGCTGCAGAAGTGACGCTGCATGACTTCTGAGGCTAGGTCTGCCTCTGTGTCTCTGTCTCTCTGTCCTGGAATGCTCACCCTTGAAACTCAGTCACCACACCTGGAGAAAGCACAGGCCACATGGAGAGACCACCTGTAAGTGTTCCAGATCACAGCCTCAGATAAGGTCCCAGCCAACAACCAGTATCAGCCACCAGACATGGGCACGAGTGAACTTGAGATAATTCCAGCCTCCAGCCTTCAAACTACCCTAGCTGATGCCAGGTGGAGTAGAGATGAGCTGTCCCCATTGAACCCTGCCCAAATGGCAGATTTGTGAGGAAAGGAAATGCTGTCAGTGTTTTATTAAGCCACTAAGTTTTGGGGTGGTTTGTTATGCAGCAATAGATAACCAGAACAATGGGGTAGATTTTAAATGGCCGCAAATTCTTTGAGGCTTCTCCCAACAAGAGATGGAGTCTATTTTTCCACCCCTTGAATCTGAGCTGGCTTTGTCCAATAGAATATAGCATAAGTAATATCGTACAGCTTCCAAGCCTAGGCCTCAAGGGTCTTGCAACTTCTGCCCTCACTCTCTTGCCACTCCAAGACTGCCAAGTGAAAAAACCCCAGCTATCCTGCTGAGTGCTGGAGACGCAAAGTCCAGCTGACAGCCAGCACCACCCTCCAGACGTGAGCTCATGGTAAGCAATCCTGCCCCAGGCAAACCACCAGCTGACTGCAGTGGTATCAACGATGCTAGGCAAGAACCCAGCCCAAATAGCTGATCCACAGAATTGTGATAAATAAAATAGTTGTTGCTTTAAGCCACTAAGTTGGTTACACACCAATTCAAAAAAACAAAACCAGTTGTGGTGGCGTTCATTCCAAGTCTTGGCAATCTCACATGTGTCAGAGTAGATTCTGATGGCTGATTTTTCTGAAGTAGATTGCCAGGACTTTCTTCCGAGGCACCTCTGTGTGGGCTTGAACTATCAACCCTTAGGCTAGCACCCAGTTTTTAACTGTTTTCACAACTCAGGGACTCCTACACATAATCAATAGCTAATTGATAATATCAGCTTCTGTGGGGATATATGCCATTTAAACATGGCTGCACTATTGACAACTGCAGCCCCCACAGGCCTCTATGCTGTATGCGACATGTTGGAGACTTATCAGCGATAAGAATGAGATTAGGCACCACTTGTTTTCCCAAAGCTATTGCCCTGTTACTGATTGGCTTGTTTACCTGAATTCCTTCTCCATTGCCTGAAACTTATTGTTACTCACCCTAAACCCATTGTTCTGTTAATTGTTTTACTGCTTTCTGTATTGACTATAAAATAAACTCCTGGGACTGAAGCGGGGGTCGACTCCTCAGAGTGACCTTCCTGGCCCCACTTCTCTGTAAGAGTTGTGGCATGGTTACTGTCTCCGCCGCTGGCTGAGACAAGCTTCCTATTTCTGGATCAACATATGAACCCAGAGGTATTAGGGTATGCCCAGTGCTGTGCCAGGTACAGTGATGTGTATAGGAGGAGCTGAGATTCTGACCCTTGAGGAGTTGATTACCTTATCTAGTTAAACCATAGGGAAAAATCGAGTCTCAAACTGGAGCAGAGACTGCTAGCTGACAACTCCAATCCTTTCTCCATTCTTCATGGCAATGGAGTGGTAGCCCAGCACATGGCTGCACAGCCACACCTTGTTCCCCAGCATCCTCGCCTTGAGGGGTGACTAAGCTTTCTCCAGTGGAATGTGGGAGGAAGAGATACAGGCCACTCCAGGCCAGAGGCTGTAGGAGGTGAGGTTGTGTGTCCCCTTCCTGCCAGCATCACTGAACCACATCTGGGGTGGAGAAATCAGATGGAAGAAATATCTGCATCAGCATCACTCTGGAGGAGAGCTGCTTGCCACCCTAGAACTCTCTCTGCTATAGAGGAAGCTATACATCTCTTGGAAACCCTGGTGGCGTAGTGGTTAAGAGCTACGACTGCTAACCAATAGGTTGGCAGTTCAAAGCCACCAGGTGCTCCTTGGAAACTCTGTGGGGCAGTTCTACTCTGTCCTATAGGGTCGCTATGAGTTGGAATCAACTCAAAGGCAATGGGTTTGATTTGGTTTATACATCTCTTGTTTGCATTTTGGATTCTCTCTGTTACAGAAGTTGAGTTTTACCCTATTTAATAATACAACCCGCCAGTGAATTTATGTAAATAATGAAAGAGGGTGAGAATGGTCGCACAACTTGAAGAATGTAATCTGTGCCGCTAAACTGTACATGTAGAAACTGTGGAATTGGTTTATGTTCTGCTGTGTATAGTCTCAACAACAACAAAATAAAAAAAACAAAACAAAAAAACAGCCCACCTCTCCCGCAAGGTAGCCCGCAGTGGCCCATGTCTGATCCCCAGACTAGAAGCTTGGGGTTAGGTGGGTGGGGGATCGAGGAGGAGCCAGGGGAACTCCTTCCTACTAAAATGTGACCTCCATGAGAGCAGGGACTTTCATCCTTTTTGTTCATAGATATGTCTTCAATCCAGCACTGGAAATAGAACATGGCAGATAGTAGATGCTCAGTAAATATTTGGTGAATGGTAAGTGAACCAGGGCAGAAGTACTATTTCCTTATAATTCTGGAGGTTTCCTAAGGTCAAGGCCTTGTCTCCCCTCAGACTGGGGCTCCCTGAGGGCAGGGCTGTGTCTACCCTTCAGATTGGGGCTCCCTGAGGGCAGGGCTAAGTCTCCTCCTCCTCCTACTTTCTCAGGTCTAGAGCAGTGTCTCTGTGCAGTTGAGACCAATGCAAGCCAAGACTCTTGGATCTCCCTTCACTGCCCCCCAGCCGGGGGCCCCCCTGTGACATAGGCAGTGACTGTGGTGGGGGCTGCAGATGGCATTCACTGATGCTAGAGGGTGGCTAAGCACACTTGGAAAGAAGCTTAGCCTCATTACAGCTTGTTTGTGAGAAGATCCAATTAGGGAAGCAATTTTCCTTGAGCAATCTGAAGAATGGAGCAAAACGGTACCCAATCAGACAGGAAGCCAGCAGCCGCCCCCACCTCAGCTGGCCCCATGGAGGCCCCTGCCCACCCCTTCTCCTCTTGGGAATCTCTCCAGCCACCTGAAAGTGGGCCAGTGAGTAGAGAGGGCAAACAAGCTCCACCTGCCGCCTCAGGGCCCCGGAAGTCTTTGTGACCAGCTTCCTGCCCCTACACACTAACTTAGCACTAACTTAGCTCACCATACAAACACTCCCAGCTTCTAAGAGCCTCATGCTCCTGGCTGTTGGGAAGTTCTTCTTGATCACTAATTACCCTCTTTGGGACTGTAGTTTCTTCTTCTTATGTCCTTTGTGAGGAAGGAAAACAGGAAGTACCCTCAAGAGAGGGTCAGGGACCCCCTCACCTTTCCTACTCCATCCAGAAAGTCCTACGCTTCTATCACAGGCATGTGGAGGAAAGATGGTTTCCTGGGATTTCTGCATTGGCCAGGACTCCAAATGAAAGAAACCCAGCTACATGATTGAACTAAGGCCAAAAGAGGATTTATAGTAAGGATTCCAGAATATCTCTCATACTCAAAGGAAAAGAGGGACAAGCAGGCAGGAAAGCCATGGAGACAGTTGGACCCCAGGATTCAAGCGCTGCCACATCTCTCTCTCTCTCCCTCTTCCTCTCCCTCTGATCGCTGCTTCTGTCTCTGCCTACTGGCCCTCTTTCTCTACCTGATAGGCAATATGGCTGCTGGAAGCAAGCCCCCCATCCTCACATCTCATAGAATCTCCGTCAGAAAGGAGCTACCCTTTCTCTCATCTCCAGTTTTAAAAATCCCAGGGAAGAATCCTAATTGGCCCAGCTTTGATCACGGGCTCACTACTCAACTGATCATCTGTGGCCAATAGGTCAGGACCTATGATAAACACCCCCTACTAGAATCACAGAGCTGGACAGGTGGGGACAGTTCCCCAAAAGAAGGGGTTCCCTGAGGGCAGGAGCTGAGAAGACTGTATAATAGTTGTCAATCATGGAGGCAAAGCTGTCTCCTTCCCTCTCTGGTGCCTGCGACCCTGTCAAATATTTTGTCTATCTCATCTTCTTTATTTTTCTCAACAACCATGAGAGAGGGTCTATTATTATCATCCCAATTTACCGATGAGGAAACCAAGGCTCAGAGAAGTTCAATCACTTGCCTCAGGTCACACAGCTGTTAAGTGAGACAGCCAGGACTTGAACCCAAAACTTTTGGCAACAGGGCAGGGGAGGGAAGGTGTCATGGATTGAATTATGTCATGCCAAAAATGTGTGTATCAATTTGGCTGGGCCATGATGCCTAGTATTGTGTGATTTTCCTATATGTTGTAAATCCTGCCTCTATGATGTTAATGAGGGAGGATGGGTAGCAATTGTGTTAGTGAAGCAGGACTCAATCTACAAGATTGGATTGTGTCTTGAGGCAATCTCTTAAGATATAAAAGAGAGAAGCTAGCAGAAAGACGGGGGACCTTGGACCACCAAGAAAGCAGTGCCGGGAGCAGAGTGTGTCTTTTGGACCTGGGGTCCCTGTGTGGAGAAGCTCCTAGTCCAGGGGGAGATTGATGAGAAGGCCGACAGAGAGAGAAAGCCATTCCCTGGAGCTGGCACCCTGAATTGGTGCTTCTAAGCCTACCAGACTGTGAGCGAATAAACTTCTCTTTGTTAAAGCCATCCGCTTGTGGTATTTCTGTTATAGCAGCACTAGATGACTAAGACAGAGGGAGACAATAATCTATATGATGAGATAAAGTTTGAACATGTGAAAACGGACTCGCAACGCCTGGCAATCTATGCTGTGTATCAAAGCAGAGCTCACGCAGAGTTGACAGAAGCCTGATCTAGAAGGCTGAATCAAGCAGACTCTAGAAATCAGGGTAGGCTTCCTGGAGGAGGTAGCATTTGAAAGCATAACGGGATGGTTTGGGCTGCCCCAAAGAGAGCTGTCAATCAAAGTGGCAGCAGTTGGCAGTTAGACCTCTGTGATCTGCAGGAGTAAGGGTGAGGGGACATGGGTGGACTCAGCAACATCTGCTTCAGTGGCATATCAGAGGGCTGTGTGGGCCATGTGAGGAAGGTGGGCTGCATAGACCCTGTGTGTAGGACTGAACTTCACCCTGAAGGCACGAAGGCATTGCGAATTCTTAAACAGAGGCACTGACAGGAGGGAAACAGCTCAAATTATTGGGCACAGCAGCCCACAGCCTGGGCCAAGAGAAGGGGACAAAGCAGGGGGAGCCAGGGTCTCTGCCCATCTACCCCCATCCTGAGGCAGTGCAGGGCTTATAGACTTGGAAGCAAGCCCTCTAACTACAGAGCCACCTTGGAGGAGCAGACCTAGCACAGCACCAGCCACATAATAGGTGCTCCATAAGGAGCAGTAACTATTACCCAGCCTAAACTAAACAGTTGCCATAGAGTTGATTCCGACTCGTGTGTCAGAGTCAAACTGTGCTTCATGGGGTTTTCAGTGGCTGATTTTTTGGAAGTAGATTGCCAGACTTTTCTTCTGAGGCACCTCTGAGTGGGCTTGAACCTCCAACCTTTGGGTTAGCAGCCAAGCTATTCTAGTTGGATGGTAACAGTGCCGAGGGTAGGCTGTGATGTTCAGTGGAGGCTGTGGGAGAGGACACACTCAACTACTGAGCACCTACTGTGCAGCAGGCACTGTAACACAGGAGGTAAGTCGTGAGAGTGCAGACTGTGTCTGTTCTGTCACTGCTCTGTCCTCACAGCCTAGGCCACTGCCCTGCCCGCAGTAGGGGCTCACTACCAACATGGTGAACCTTCAAGGTAGGCCTCATTATCCCCATTTTAAAGCTGAGGAAACTGAGGCTCAGAGAATTAAAGGAACATGTCCAAGGCTAGAAAGTGAGGAAACCAAGTTCTACTGATTTCTTCCCAAAGCCATTTTCTTTGGGGGGTGGGGTAGATTCTGCCTCTGCCATCAGACTCGCTGATGAGAATTCTGTGCTTATCCTTCCTCCAACCTTGTCTAGCCCTGCTCAGGGGGTGAGTCCTTCAGTCCTGGATCAGCGTATCAGCAGAGGTGGCTCCTGCAGAGGCCGCTTTGATGTCCAGAGCCCACGCCGTGCACCAGCCACTTCCTGGGGAGTCTGAGGGAGGCAGCCACCGTGGCAGCAGGCAGCCTGCTAATTAGGACACAGACTTTACGACTCACTATTCCGAGATGCCATTTTCTAGACTTGGGGTTGGGGGTGGGAGTGGAGAAGGCACACACAGAGTTGTTTTTAATTACATTTGGTTTGCTAATTTCTGATAGAAAATAAATATTTACCAGGAGCCATATTTCTTCATTTCACGCGGTCTGACTCCCGAGATTATCAGGAGCTGGAACAGGCACCGCCTGCTCACCTCCCGGCCCCCTAAATCCCCACCCCCATATCAGAGTCACACACCCTGGGCGAGGGGTCGGGAAGTGATGGAGAAAGATGGGGCAGCCTAGCAGGGCCAGGTCAGGAGCTCCCGGCTTGGGGGACCCAGGCCTGGCTTCTGTGGGTGGCAGGGCCGAGCTCAGGCATGGACACAGGGAGGAAGATCTGAGGACACAGAGAGGCTCTTCCCTCCTGATCCTTACCAGGACCAGTGGCTGGAGCACAGGCGGGTACCCAGCCTTGAACAAGCCTTCCCTTCCCTGGGCCTGTTTCCTCCTGTCAAGATGATTTCTAAGGACACTTCCGGCCTCCACAGCCTCAGGTGTGGTAATTCTGGGCCCAGCAGGGTCTCTCGAAGGATCTGGCCTCAGCTTTGGCAATGGGCAAGGAGCTTTGAAAGGTCATCCATTCATTCCTGGTCTCTGGGAGGGCCTTTGCAAGGGAGTGGGAGGGTGGGAGAGAAAAGGAAAGGAAAACGGGAGGAGGGGAGAAGGGGAAATGGAAGACTGGAAGGCAGTGAGGGGTGAGTTCCCCTGGGGACGATAGGGTGTGGCCCCAGCAAGAAAGGGCATAGACCCTTCTCTCTGCTGAGGTAGAGTTCTTGGAATTTACAGGGCACACGTATAAAGGGGAGTGTCTCCCTGAAGCTGGAGAGGGAAGAGGGAACTAGAGGCACTTCATTTAAGGGCTGGTGGCCTGGGTAGAGTGGGGGGAGAGGAGAGGCCCAAGCACCTCAGACCCCTAGGCTGCTCCTTCCTATGGACTCACCCCCTCTCCTCCACACCCTTTCTCTAGCCCCCAAGTTAACCTCATTCCCTAAGAACCAGCCTGGGGTCTCCCCTTCACAGGGCCCTGGCTGCTTTCCTTCATCCGCCGCCCACCCCCCCTTAGTCCTCCTCATAGCAAGAGGCTTCCAAAAGAAGGAGGAAGAGGAGGAGGAATGTGTCTCCAAAGAAGGGGATCCGAGAGTTTGCTGTCCCCTCCTGTGAGGTTCTTGGAGTTTGGGACTTCTCTCAACCTCAATACTATTGACATCTTGGGCGGGGATAATTCTTTGTTGTGGGCTGTCCTATGCATTGTAGGGTTCTTAGCAGCATCCCTGACCTCCACCTAACAGATGCCAGCAGCGACCCCTGCCCCAGACATGACAAGCAAAAGTGTCCTCAAACATTACCAAGTGTCCTCTGGGGACAAAACTGTCCCCAATTGAGAAATACTGTCTTGGGTAACAGAGGGGTGGGAGGAAGTTGGGGAGGGAGGGCGGAGCCTCAGGAAGATAAGGCAGCTTGTTGGGGACTCTGGGCTGAGAGGTCAGCAGGCCACCTGAGGGATGGGGAAGAGATAAGGAGATTTAAGGCTGGAGAGTGAGAGGCCCCTGCCCCCAGCCTGGTTTCTAAATCCATGTTAAGCCACGATTGGGTTTTTTTTTCCAATTACATTTCAATTTAGCTCAATTAATTTTCCATTATTGTTCAAGCGACTCGGTTTTAATTGAAGCTGCTGGTTCTTATCTCTCTCATTCCCCCACATAGAAGGGGGGAGGGAGAAGGAGGGCTGGGGTTAGAGGGAGCCCTGGCTGGTGGAGTTGTAGGGGCAGTGTGTGTGTTCAGCAGAAAGATGGAGGCCTGGAGTGTTGGGGGCACATCCAGGAGCTTTCTGGGGCACTCCAGAGAGGCCAAATAATACATCTGCAGGGGGAAAGGAAGAGCTATAAAGAAGGACAGCTGTGATAATGACACTCCCCAAGTACCTGGTGGTGGCATAGCCAATGCACCTTAATCCTCAGTGCAACTCTATGAGGTATGTACCAGCACCATCCTCATTTTACAGATGGAAAAACCAAGGCACAGAGAAGTTAAGGAACTTGCTCTGAGTTTTACAGCTGATAGATAGTAGAGCTGGGAGGCAATCCAGCCCTTTGGCTGAGGAGTCTGGGTGCTTCCTCACCAATAATTACACTCACTGACCCGCTCCCAGTCTTACAGTCTCCATCTCTCTGACACTCTGTCCCTCACCAACTCTGAGGCTCTGACTCGGTTCCCTCCAGGGTGTTCTACTTTCCATCTGTTTTCAATTTCTCCTCAGCCTTCAAGGCCTGGCCCTACCCCACCTCTTCCAGGAAGTCTATCCTGGTTGCCCCTGCCTTCATGCACTCCCACAGCCCTGAAGTGCCTATCTACCCACCCATGTTACTAGCTGTCTTAGGGCTGGGGGTGGGCAGAGTGGAGGAGGGGAGGGAAGAAATCAGGGTTTAGAAATCAGCGAAAGGGGTAGAGGGATGGAAAAGGCAATGCTTTGGAGTTGATTGGAGTCCCTGGGTGGTATGTATGGTTAATGCTCAGATGCTAACCAAAAGATTGGAGGTTCGAGTCTACCCAGAGGAGCCTCAGAGGAAGGCTTGGAGATCTACTTCCAAGAAATCAGCCACTGAAAACCCTCTGGAGCACAGTTCTACTCTGACATATATGGGGTTGCCATGAGTCGGAGTTGACTCATTGGCAACTGGTTACTTGTTTTGAAGTTGATTAGATCTGAATGAAGTTTCTGTGTCACCTTCAAGCTTTGGAATTTGGACAAGTCACTTAAGCTCAGTGAGCTTTCACTGACTAGTCTATAAACTGGGTATTAATAACCTGGGGATCGGTGTTGTGAGGATTAAACTAAAAGAGATGAAGAAAGGGATAAGGGCTTTAAGAGGGTAAGAGGTTTATTTATTTATTTATTTCAGTCAACCCTGATGTTCACCCTGAGACACAGACAGGGATCAATCTCTCACTTCACAGATCAAACAACTGAGACCTAGAGATATGCTCTAATCTTTCAGGGAGGTGGAAGCGGAGACAGGACTGAGATGTATCTCTTAGCCCTCAACACCATCAACCCTGTGCCAGAGGAGACGGAGGGAGGAGGAGTACCGAAAGCTATGAACTGAGCCCACGGGGGTGAGGGGCCGGGTTCACTCTTGTCCCACCACCCTGCTCTGTCCGGAGTCCAGTGGAGTCAGAGAGGTGCTGCACTTGTGACTCTGGATAGGTGAGTGATAGAGATAACAGTGGGCAGGCCCCCTGCCATGCAGTTGTGGAGTATGTGTGGTTTTCTCAATCAGGATAGATGCTCTCCACTAGAAGGAATAGAATATTAGACCAAAAGTGGCTTTAAATGATTTCTCTCACATGGCAAAAAATCCGGAGATGAGTGGTTCCAAGTTAGTCAGTGACCCAGGCTCTTCACAGACCCCTCTGCTCTACCACCTTCAGTGTGTTCACAATGTGCACCTCATGGTCACAAGATAGCTGCCAGATCACTACATCACAGCCTCACAAGAGAGCATCCAAAGCTGCAAGAAAAGAACAGAAGAAGGGAACTCTCTCTAATGCCCTCTCTCCTTCATCAAGGAGAAAAGTCTTTCCCAGAAACTTCCCAGCAGACTTCCCCTATGTCTCATTGGCCAGAACTAAGTTATACAGTCACCCCCCAGAAACAAGGGAGTTTGGGAAAGTCAGTCTCCGGCACTCTTACTTAGAGGGTGTACCCCTTGAGGTCCCAGCTTGATGTGGGAAGGGTCTCCTGGAAGACCCCCACCTCTGCCTTGAAGGGTCTGAACTTCTGTCCTCATCTCAAGCCTCTCCTGAACCAGAGGAGGTAACTCCAGGATAAGCAGCTTTGGTGCTTACCTCTTTGTTTACAAATGTCCATCCCAAAACTGGCCTGGTATTCCCTGCTGCCTTTCCATCTTTTTGAAGCTTTTAAATTTGTTAAAAAAAAATTTATTTTATCCAATACTTTCTGTTGTTTTTAGAAGGAAGCCTGATGTGGAAGGTCTAGTGCATCATTACTCAAAACCAGAACTCCAATATCTGGCAAAGAAGGATGGGATGTCACCACTGGTTTAGAGCAGTGATTCATCCCCTGAGGCTGTGCACACTGCTAACCTCCAACAAAGTCGGGGTTCCCTGGGAGAAGGAGGAGGGCAATTGACTGTAATGTAAGCAATCAACAGCCATTGCCTCAGTTGTACTAATTATTGCCCAAATCACTGGGACTAAGGAGGCTTCCATATGATATGCGCCTTTTTGCCTGTACTTTCAAATCTGTTGACAGTTTTCTCCAACAAGCATTTTAATTTTTTTTATTTTGAGATGATCACAAACTCACAGAAGCATTGAAAGTGTGGTACAAATCCCTTTTTTTTTTTTTTCCCTGAACAATTTGAGAATAAATTGCAGGTCTGATGTCTTATTACCTCCAAATATTTTAGTGTGTATTTCTTATAAACAAAGACATTCTCCTACATTACCGCAATACAACCATCAAAATCAGGAAATTAAAATTGATACATTACTACCATCTGATCCTCAGACCCCATTCAAGTTTTGGCCACTGTCCTATAATGTCTTTTATAGCAAAAAGATTTAGTCCAGAACCACACACTGCATTTAGTTATTGTGTCTCTTTAGCTTCCTTCACTCTGAAGCAGTTTGATGATCTTTCTTTGACTTTCATAACATTGACAGGGCTAAAGATTTCAGGCCAGTTATTTTGTAGACTGTCCCTCAATTTGAGTTTGGCTAATGTTTCTTCATGATCAGATTTAAGTTGTGTATCTTTAGCAAGAATATCACAGAAGTGATGCTGTGCTCTTCTTACAGCATCCTGTATTTGTTAGATTCTGTCAAGTTGATTTTCGACTCATAGTGGCCCCATGTGACAGAATAAAACTTCTCCATAGGGTTTTCTAGGCTGTAATCTTTATGGGAGCAGATTGCAAGGTCTTTTTCCTGTGGAGTTGCTGGGTGGGTTCAAACCGCCAACCTTTTGGTTAGCAGCGAAGTGCTTAACCATTGCTCTACAAGAGCTCCTTTATTGCATCCTATTAGGTTTCAATTTGTCCCATTTCTGATTATGTTCACTTCCAATAAATATTTTTTAAGGCACGTGGATATAAGACATGGACTTTGACTTTTAGAGAGTCTCACAGCTCCCGTCAAGACCAGCACACACAAAACAAACTAAGGCTCTGGCAACTCTGGGCTAAATTGCTTGTTTCAGGACAATTCCATAGTTCGTTCATTCAGGCAGGAGAGCCATGTAGGCTCTAGCAGTCATGGAGGGCTTCAAGGAAGAGACTGAGATTGAGTAGGGCCTCCAAGGCTGAGGAGGATTTGGCAGGGGGTAAAGGGAAGGCGTTAGAGGATTGCAGGAAGAGTATATGCAGAGGTTCATCTGAGAAGAGTAAGGCATGTGTGACCAAGACAATGTTGTATATTCAACAGAAAGACTACATTTCCCATCCTCCCTTATAATTTAGTTGGGGCCATATAATTCAGGTATGGACAAAAGAATATGGATGAAAGTAAAAAATGCTCCATTCAGGCTTTCCAGAAATCCTCCCCCATGATCTTCTTGGAGACCACATGTTTAAGAGGCAGTGTCACCATATGGAGAGAGTACGGGTCCTGAAAGACTGTGTGAGTCAGAGCTCTACCCTTCCTCACTGCCAGCCACAGCAGACTGTGATGTGAGTGAGCAATTACCTTGATTGTTATAAGACACTGACATGTTGGGGTTATTTGTTACAGCAGCTAGCATACCCTGACTAACAGAGTAGGTGATGGAGACATCAAGGAAACCAGTCTGGTCAGCACAGAGTTGTGTGGAAAGGAGTAATATGAGACAAGATAAACTATCTTATAGTGGGGTCTTGAATATAAGCTAATGAATTTGGAATTATTTCCAGTAGGAAATAGGAAGCCATTGAAGGTTTATGAGTTGGGGAGAACATGAAAAGTATTACTTAAAGTGGAAGCCATTTCTAGAAAAGCTTAAGTGGCGATGAAACTGGAAGCAGGGAGGTCATTTAGAGACTCTTGTGATCCTCCAGTAAATGGCAAAATAGGATTAAATTTGGCTGCAACTGACCCAAACTAGCTGGCTTAACCTAGACGAACATTTAATTCTCTCATGTAAATGAAGTCTGAGGTTATCTGTCCAGGGTTGATATCCAGGCTCCTTCCATCTTATAGCTCTGCCATCCTCAGTAGATGGTTTCTGTGTCATGGTCCAAGATGGCTACTTGAACGCCAGCAGTGAGTGAGTCATATCCACTTTCTAGATAGGTGGACAAAGAAAGGAGCAAGGAAAGACACCCCACAGAAGTTGCATGTACCACTCTATTTACATCTTAGTCACATGTAGCTGCAAGGGAAGCTAGACATTTTAGTCTTTCCTTGAAAGATACCCCACAGAAGTTACATATACCACTTCTATTTACGTCTTAGTCACATGTAGCTGCAAGGGAAGCTGGAAATTTTAGTCTGTATTTCAGATGACATTAAATGCTCAACTGCTAGAATTGGGAATATGGGAGAGTGGATTTTGGGGAGATTATTAGCAGCCTCTGCCATGGAGGTGGTGAGACCTAGACCTAAGTGGAGGCACTGAAATTGGAGAGGCAGAGAGAGATCCAAGAAAAAGGAAAAACTGGAACAGACAGTCCTGGATTCAAATCCTGGCTTCCCTATTTTACTAGCTATATGATTTAGTCAATTCCTTAACCTTGGTTTTTTTTCATTAGTTAAAGAGAAATAATACTACCTTCCTCATAGAGTCACTGTGAGGATTAAATGAGGTAGTAAATGTTAAATTTCTGACATATAGAAGATTCCCAATAACTGGTAACTTATTTAGCCTCTTAGAGGCAAGAAAGGAGTGGGGGAAGAGGGACCAAGAGGAAAAAATCAGATTCTAGTGTCATTCATTCATTTAATCATTCATTCATGTATCCACTCATCATCCCTTTATTAACATGCCAGGCACAGTGCTGGACTCTGGAGGCACACAGGGAACAAGGCTTTAGCCCCTTTGAAGAAGGTTCTAAATCTAACATGACTGGTGTCCTTATAAGAGGAGGCAGAGACTTGGGACAAAAACACAGAGAGACACAGGGAGAAGTAGGCCATGTGAAGACTGGGGCAGAAATTGGAGTTATGCAGCCACAAGGCAAGGAATGCCTGGGACCACCAGAAGCCGGAAGAGGCAAGCAGGGATTCTTCCCTAGAGCCTTTAGAAAGAGAGGATGGTCCTGCCGACACCTTGATTTCAGACTTCTAGCCTCCTGAACTGTGAGAGAATATATTTCTGTTGTTTTAAGCTACTCTGTTTGTGGTAATTTGTTCATTTATGTATTGTCTGTGGCTGCTTTTGTACTATAATGATGACACTGAATAATTGCAACAGAGACTGTATGACCCTAAAAGCCTACGATATTTTTTATCTGTCCCTTTACGGAAGAAGTTTCATGACCTTTGACTTAAATGAAGTAGACGAAGTCCTTAAAAGCCACAAACTGCCAAAAAATGCACTCCAGAAGAAACAGATAACCAGAATAATCCTATATCTATCAAAGAAATTGAATTTGTAGTTAAAAACCTTCCAAAAAAGAAATCTCCTGGCCTGGATGGTTTCACTGGTGAACACTACCAAATATTTGAAGAAGAAATAATGTCAAACATTTCCAGAAAATAGAAAAGAAAACTTCCCAACTCATTTTATAAGACTACATTTACCCTAATACCAAAACCAGATGAAGACAGAAGAAAACTACAGACCAATATTGCTCATTAACATGCAAGCAAAAATCTTAAACAAAATATCAGAAATCAAACACAGGAATATATGAAAAGAATATTACACCATGACCAAGTGGAGTTTACCCCAGAAATGCCAGACTGGTTCAATATTCAAGTCAATCAATGTAATCCATCATATTAACAGAACACAGAAGAAAAAACACATGATCATATCAAACTGAGATAATAAATGTGTGTTGTTTTAAGCTGCTAAGTTTTGTGATAATTTGACACTCAGCAATAGATAACTACTATTATCAGCCATACTGTTAATGCCCCTTCTATGCTTCCCCAAGGAGCCCTGGTGGCACAGTGGTTAAGCACTTGGCTGCTAACTGAAAGGTCATCAGTTCAAACCCACCAGCCACTCCATGGGAGAAAGATGTGGCAGTCTGCTTCCATAAAGATTTACAGCCTTGGAAACCCTATGGGACAGTTCTACTCTGCCCTATAGGGTTGCCGTGAGTTGGAATTGACTCGATGGCAATGATTGATTGAGTCCACCTAGAGGCACTTCAGAAGAAAGGCCTGGCTGGCCATCTACTTCTGAAGAATCAGCCATTGAAAACCCTATGGAGCCCAGTTCTACTCTGTACACTTGGGGTTGCCATAAGTCTGAATCAACTCCTGGGCAACTGGTTTACTCCTCCTCTATTCATTCCTCACCTCCAACTCACACCCTCATGGTCCCACTAACCTGAATGTGTTGTTTATCTTTCCTATGCATTTCTTTTTACTTTTAATTCATATGCAAATACTCCTAAACCATATATGTTCTAGTTTACATGTTTCGAAAGCTTATATAACTGATATTACATTGTATGCAGTTCTTCTACTTTTTTTTCTCTTCATACAGTGAAACCTGTGTGTCTTAGTTATCTCATGCTGCTATAACAGAAATACCACAAATGGGTGGCTTTAACAAACAGAAATTTATTCTCTCACCGTTTAGGAGGCTAGAGGTCTGAATTCAAATTGCCAGCTCTAGGGCAAGGCTTTGTCTGTTGGCTCTGCAGGAAGGTCCTTCTGAGCTTCTGCTTCTGGGTTATCTTCATGTGGCTTGGCATCTCTCTTCCCTCATCTCTACTACTTAGCTTGCTTGTTTAATCTCTTTTATATCTCAAAGGAGATTGACTCAAGATACACACTAATCTTGCCTCATTAACATAACAAACATAACCTAATCCTCATTAACATAACCTAATCCTGCCTCATTAATATAACAAACATAACCCATTCACAAATGGGATTATAACCACAGGCAGAGGTTAGGATTTACAACACATTACAAAATGGAGGATAATTACATCAAATCACAAAATGGAGGACAACCACACAATACTGGAAATCATGGCTTAGCCAAGTTGACAGCAATACATATTGCTGTGAGGGGTGGGCTGGAACTCGACAGAACCACCTTGTTTTTCTGGGTCTTGCAAGTTTTCTGCCTTTGACGGGGTATAGTCTTACCACTTTTCTATCGTTCTCTATCAGTGGAAAGCCTTTGAGTTTTCCTTCTCTGACAGGTTTCTGCCTTATACAGGTTCTGACTTTTGCGGGTTTCACTGTATTGTACTGTGAGATTCACCCATGTTAAGTGTGTAGTTCTTGTTTATATTGCTGTGTAATATTCAGCTATAGGATTCTGCCACGATTTATTTATCCATTCATCTATTGATGGATACTTTGTTTGATTCCAATTTTTTTTGCTTTACAAGCAGTGTTGCTGGGAAGCTTCTAGTACATTTCCTCTGTGTATAAATTCGTAGGGGTCACTCTAGAGAAGGGAAAAACTCCATCTAATCCTCTGGATGTTAAGGCTTCTTTTCTCCTAGAGTCCATCATGAAGCTGTGTGTGTGATGTATGTGGGCGTGTATGTTTACCAGGGTTGGGGAGGAAAAGTCACTCCAGAACAATGAAGAATAACAACCACAGGTCCTTGAGCCCTGTCTGTGACCTGAACAAAGCGCTTCAAGTACTCATCATAGAATGCCTCCCCTGGAAAGGGACTCAATAGCTGTTTGTCCAACTTCCCACCCACCCTGGGAATCTCTCTCCCTTTCAACTCCTGCCTTGCCCATATAGCTTCTTTTTTTCTTCCTTTCCTCACTCAATTCCTGCAAATTTGGTTAAGGGCTCAAGAGAAGGCATTAGAGAGCAGAAGCGGGGAGGAGACAGGAAACCCTCTTCAACCCCCGCCATGAATGAGGGGCTGGGGGCTGCAAAGAAGCCAAGCTGAGGAAAGGGTGCAAGGCCACTGGGAGAGAAAAGAAAAGGCAGAAAGAAAAAGAGGCACTCAGGTTGGGAGAATTGCCCTCTTACTCCACAGAGCTCAGGAGTACTTCTGTCTGAACAGGCATTACCCAAAGTGTATGTGAAAGATTAGACAGGCCTATAAAACAAACAATAACACATGTGAGCAATGTGCTTCCTAGTTAAATCAAAGATACGAGACCAAATGGGCAACTCCTGCCCAAAAACAAGACGAGAAGGCAGGAAGGAACAAGACGAATGGTCACAGGGAAGCTGGAGTGGAAAGGGGGAGAGTGCTATCACATAGTGGGAATTGCAACCTAGGTCACAAAATAATATGTATATAAATTTTTGAATGAGAAACTAACTTGAGCTGTAAACTTTCACCTAAAGCACAATAGAATTTTTAAAAATTGCATACTATTATATGAAAAACATTTATAATTAATAATAATAATATATTCCCTCAGAGCTCCTTAAACCCAAAGTGGAAGATAACACTGTCATTGTAGACTGTAGGATATATTCTTGTTGTTTATTATAACAACCATGCTTCATATCACAAAGCTAATGTAATATGATGTAATAAAAATGATTTGATTTTCTCTTTTTCACAAATGTTTCATAACTTGTTTTTTATTTAACAATATATGTTTAAAATCTCTTAACAATTGCATGGTATTTCGTATTATGCATTATGGCAGACTGTATTATCCAAAGATGGTCACAACAATAGCTCCCACCTCAAAGCTCTTCTAGAACCTTGCCACTCCCCCATCAATAAGTGAAGTCTGTGTCCCCTCCTCTTAAACCCGGACCAAACTTTGTGACTGCCTCGACCACTAAAAGCTATGTGATTCTGAGGCTAGGTCATACAAATTCCACCTTGTTCTCTTGGAATGCTCAGTCTTGGAACCCATCTACCATGCTGTGAGGAAGCTCATACAGTCATGAAAGGGCTCATGGTCCACAGCCCCAGGTGAGCTCTCAGTTGACAGCCAGCACCAAGTGGTGAGCCATGTAAGTGAGCCATCTCAAGTGACTCACCCAGCCTGCATCAAGCCACTTGGAGCACAGACATGCTGCCTTGCTGAGCCCTGCCCAAATGGCAGCTATGTGGGCAAAGTAAATGACTGTTGTCTTAAACCAAGAAGTTTTGGAGTGGTATGCTACACAGCAATAGACAACTAGAACATGAGTATACCATAGTTTATGTAACCACCACACTGTTTATTAACGTCTATATATTCATGCGTTTACAATGTTTCCAGTCCTCTAGCATTGGTATTTAGCTTTCTCTTTGAGTCTGTCCTGACTCCTGGACAGCCAAAGCTCTGTCTTACATGTATGGGTTGGATGCGCACAGTAGGAACTCAGTATGTGCTTGATGGAGGAGATTGTGAGGGAGAGTGGAGAGTTTCATAGGGACCTGGGAGGGGTCTTGTCTTCCCACTTCTCTGCTCCTGTGAACACAGCTTCTGCCTGCCTTCTGTTAAGGCAGACATGGGTCCCTGGGAAGGGCAGGCAAACAGAACTGGGGAGACATAGGTGGCCTCAGGGGGCAATGGAGAGCATGGGTGAAGATGCCCCAGTTCTCTGTCCTTCCCCTAGGAGAGCAGAGACAAATCTCTGAGTCTACAGACTTCCCGTAGAGCCTGGTCTCCTGGAGTGAGTTGGGGGTTATTGGTACAGAGCTATCTCATTAGTTTGGAGAGATGCTGCAGCTGCTGGCATTGATGCCCACAGGCCTGCTGGGGGTGGGAATCATGGCCTCTCCCCTGGGTGGTGGGGGGTCCCCCCATACACACATCTCAGCCTCTGCTGCTGCAGGAGGCTGGGGCACTCTGAGCTGGCCTTAGGGGGTGGGCAATGTCTCTGGCCATCTGTGTCTCCTTGTGGCCAGGCCAGGGGCCCTGCTCTGCTGTCTGCCTGGAACTGCGCTGCTGAAGTGGGAGCTGGGTCAGGACTTGGTGATGCAGTGTGGGGTGGTGGGGAGCTGGCACCAAAGAGGGGCAGACAGTGAGCAGCTGAAAAGGAGGGAGCTGCAGGATCCTAAAAATGCAGCCACTCTCTGGCAGACCACCTGCCTCTGGAATTCTATGGATTGAGGAGATCTCCCCGCCCCTTCAGAAACAGGCTCTACACTTGGGCTCAGACTGCTGCTCCTTCCCAGTTCAGAGCCCCCACCCCACACGGAATGAGGGTCATCTGAGGCCAGATAGGAAAATCCGAGCGCTTTCTTCATTATAATCCCTGAAGCCAGCTTCTGGAACCTCCTAACAGCGGAGTTGAGAGGGACTTTGAGACTATGAAATCCCGGGCTTTGATTAGTTGAACGTGCACATGAATTACCTGGGGTCTTGTTAAAATGCAGGCTCTGGTTCAGTGAGTCTGGGGAGGGACCTGACATTCTGCATTTCTAACCAGCCAGGTGACGTTGGCCCCTCAGTCCCTGCCCCTTCCCTGTCTCAGCCCACCTGCTACAGACAGGAGGGAGGGTCTTCAAATGTGTGTGTGTGTGTGTGTGTGTGCGCGTGGGACACACACACACACACACACACACACACACACACATGCACGCACGCACGCCTCTCCATAGTTAAAACCCCTTTGCAGCCCATGGCTGATGTGAGGCAGTCTCTCACCTTTCACTCTTAGCCCAGCTGGCCCGTGACAGCCTAAATTTTCAGACTGGAAGAAAAACCAAGACGCCCAGGCCCCAGGGCTGAGGGACAGCACTGAGACAGTTTTCTCCTCCAAGTGCATTTAGGATCTACCCAGCTCTTGTGGACTGAATGGAGTAAAGAATGCTGGGAGTCCCCAGCCCAGCAGAGAAGAGACACAGCCTGCCCTCAGGGATCCCAGTCTGAGGGGGAGACACAGCCCTGCTCTCAGGGACCCCAGTCTGAGGGGGAGACACAGCCCTGCTCTCAGGGACCCCAGTCTGAGGGGGAGACACAGCCCTGCTCACAGGGACCCCAGTCTGAGGGGGAGACACAGCCCTGCTCACAGGGACCCCAGTCTGAGGGGGAGACACAGCCCTGCTCACAGGGACCCCAGTCTGAGGGGGAGACACAGCCCTACTCTCAGGGACCCCAGTCTGAGGGGACACAGCCCTGCCTGTGGACATCTCCTAGGCTGAGGGCAGCTCCCAGTTTGGCTGATTGTCCATTCTGCACAATGTGGAAAATGAAGATGCAAGGATGTGAAGGATCTCTGAGTTTATAAAGATTACTGTGGGCTGTCTGAAACCATTAATTTCTGCTTTTGCTGGGAATGGACTGAAATAGCAGCAGAACTGGAGGCAGACAGCAGGAAGGACTTCCTAACCATGCGAAATGATGGCACTAGGACAGGTAGGGTTTGGTGCAGGGAAGGATCCGCATATGCTGGCATTTCTTACCCTGGCTGGACGCTTATTCCTTGAGGCTGAGATGCTGTCCAGCATGGAGGCAGGGGTGGGCCAGGCCACCTTTCAGAAGCTTCTTTAATTCCAAGAAACTCCATCCTAGAAAATGGACAGACAGGACCCAGCATAAACTGCCCAGATGTTGAGGATAAAAGGAACCTTCCTCACTCCGAAAACACTGCTGCCCTCGTCAACAACGCCCTAATTGAGAAGCCCCCTCCTCATTTCCTCCACTACTAGCAACACAATGGTTGAGCTCTGGGCTGCCAACAGCAGACCTGGGTTCAAGTCCTAGCATTGCTTCCGATTCTCTGTGTGACCCCTGGCAAGCCAATGAACCTCTCAGAGTCTCAGGCACCTCATCTGTCACAGAGGGGTGGGGAGCACCACCTGGGATTGTTGTGGGGTTAAATGCAATACTGTGGGTGAAAGCAGCTTACAGGCAATAAATCATTCCATAAGTATGATAGGCTATTACTACAGTTTAACTGTATCATGCACCCTACTGTGGCGGTAACATCCAGGGTCCCTCATCAGGGTGATGTGACAGCTGCCTGCCCGCTGGATTCATAGGGTCTAAGGCAGGAACACGGCCCTTACTGCAGGGGTTCCTCTTAATAACCAAGACCCATCTCCAGGAAGCCAGTTAGGACTTGCTGGGCCCGGTACCCATAAAAGCTAGGCAGCCTCACCAAGTGGATCTCGGGGCTTGTGGATGCCGTGTCAATCCGCCTGTTCAGTCCTCTCCCCCAGACCCCAGGAGGTGACTGCCGGTACACTGAGCATTAGCTAGTCACTGTTCCTCTTTCTAAAAAAATAGAACGATATTAAAATAACAGCGTGATTTAGTTACTTATTCTCCTTCTTTAAGTGGGTAACTGTAGGAATACAATTCATCCAGCGACCTGCTGCCAGATTGAGTTTCCTAAAATCCTGATTTGCACTCATCACTGCCTCCCCTCCCCCAAGAGCTCTCTATGGCCCCCCAGGAGGGCATAGGATGAAGCCCCAAATCCTAGGCTGGAGATTTCAGGACCTTGGCTGTCTGGGTCCTCCTACACCCTGCCTCACCTCCCTGACTGGACTCTGTCCTTTGGAGAGAGTCCATTCCCTGTTCTGTCTCTGTCTCCTTCAGCTGAGCTCCTTTAAGACTCTGATCAAATCCAACTTTCTCCATGAAGTCTTCTGTGACTGCTCTAGCCCAGTGTTTCTCAGAGTACATTTGCACCATTGGCGTCAAAATCACATGAAATGTACGGGGGTGGGAAGATGAAAATGCTGACTCAAGACCCCCACCCCAGGCCTACTGGATCAGACTCCTGGAAAGTAGGTCTGGAGATGCGCTCATTTAACACCACCGCCAGCACCCCATTATGCTCCAGCGCTTGGTAACTAACTGTCCTACTCTGAAGCTCTGTAGCTCTTGGTCCTGGACCCCTACTCTGGGCTCATTACATGCTGGGGGGCACGGGATGGATTGGACGCTCGAAGGGCCTTCTCTCTATAAAACACCCAGATCCCTAATAAGCCATATTTTAATGTCTTGTGAAGGAGCCCTTGGTCAAGCACTTGACTGCTAAACAAAAGGCTGGTGATTTGAATCCACCAGTGACTCCATGGGAGAAAAGACTTGGAGATCTGCTACCATAAAGATTACAGCCTAGGAAACCCTATGGGGCAGTTCTCTGTCCTATAGGTTGCTATGAGTCAGAAGACTATGACAGCACTCAAAAACTATGCCTTGTGGAGCTTGGGAGAAGTCAGGAAAATCTTCAAGCCTGCCCAAGAGGAAAATCTAATATCAGCTACCCAGTAGGGATACCTCTAGGGAAGATACGGAAACCTACATGAGACTCCTGCCTTAAGCCAGAGACCTAAATGGCTAGTGTTCCCTGGCTTCCAAAAAAAAGCTAGTGCAAATTCTTTCTGAGGAAAATATTTTGACTTAGTTTCCCAGGAGTCCCACAGATTAGGGTTAAGCAAGAACAAATTTACGATCAAAGTTCACCGAACACTTAAGAAAATGAGCCACCATGAGTGAGAGCCAGCAGAAACCATAAACAACAGATTTGAATTCTCAAGGAATTCAGATACCAGGATTATCAGAAACTGATTATAAAATAATTACGCACACAATATTTAAAGGAACAAAAGATGGCATGGCAATGATGATCAAGCAACAAAAGACTCCAGAATGATAAGGCAGATTTTTTTAAGGGACTGAGTAGACCCTATAATAAAAACAAATTCAGTGGATGGTCAAAGAGATTAGACATATCTGAAGGAAGAATTAGTGAATCAGAACTAGAGCTGAAGACCCCACACAAATCAAATAAATGAAATATGAAAGAGAGGTTAAGAGATGTAGGAGACTAACTGGAATCTCAGAAGAAGAGAGGATGGAGAAAAGGGAATATTTGAAAAGATATTGTTGTTGTTAGGTGCCACCAAGTCAATTCCGAATCTTAGCGACTCCATGTACAACAGAACGAAACACTGAACCGGTCCTGTGCTGTCCTCAAAATTATTGCTATGTTTGAGCCTGTTGGTTGCAACCACTGTGTCAATCCATCTCACTGAGGGTCTTCCTCTTTTTCAATGATCCTCTACTTTACATAGGATAATGTCCTTCTCCAGGGACTGGCCCCTCCTTATAACATGTCCAAAGTACATGAGGTGAAGTTTTGCCATCCTTGCATCTAAGGAACATTCTGGCTGTACTTTTTCCAAGATAGATTGTTTGTTCTTCCGGCAGTCCATGGTATATTCAATATTCTTTGCCAACACCATAATTCAAAGGCATCAATTCTTCTTTGGTCTTCCTCATTCATTGTCCAGCTTTCACAAGCATATGAAGCAATTAAAAATACCATGGCTTGTGTCAGGTGCTCCTTAGTCCTCAAAGTGACATCTTTGCTTTTTAACACTTTAAGGAGGTATTTTGCAGCAGATTTGATTTCTTGACTGCTACTTCCATAGGTGTTGATTGTGGATCCAAGTAAAATAAAATCCTTGACAACTTCAATATTTTCTCCATTTATCATGATGTTGCTTGTTTGTCCAGTTGTTAGGATTTTTGTTTTCTTTATGTTGAGGTATATAATCCATACTGAAGGCTGTAGATCTTCATCAGTAAGTGCTTCAAGTCCTCTTCACTTTCAGCAAGCAAGGTTGCGTCATTGCATATCGTAGGTTGTTAATAAGTCTTCCTTCAATCCTGATGCTGTGTTCTTCTTCATATAGTCCAGCTTCTCAGATTATTTGCTCAGCATACAGATTGAATAAGTATGGTGAAAGGATACAACTCCGATGCACACCTTTCCTGATTTTAAGCCACAAGGTATTCCCTTGTTCTGTTCAAATGACTGCCTCTTGGTCTATGTACAGGTTCCTCAGAAGCACAATTAAGTGTTCTGGAATTCCCATTCTTCGCAATGTTACCCATAATTTGTTACGATCCACACAGTCGATTGCTTTGCCATAGTCAATAAAACACAGGTGTACATCTTTGTGGTATTCTCTGCCTTCAGCCAAGATCCATCTGACATGAGCAGTGATATCCCTGGTTCCGAGTCCTCTTCTGAATCCGGCTTGAATTTCTGGCAGTTCCCTGTTGATGTACTACTGCAACCATTTTTGAATTATCTTCAGCAAAATTTTACTTGTGTGTGATAGTAATGATATTGTTTGATAATTTCTGCATTCTGTTGAATCACCTTTCTTTGGAATGGGCACAAACATAGATCTCTTCCAGTCAGTTGGCCAGGTAGCTGTCTTCCAAATTTCTTGGCATAGACAACTGAGCGCTTCCACCGTTGCATATGTTTGTCGAAACATCTCAATTGGTATTCAAATTTGAAAAGATACTAGCTAGAAATTTTCCAATTTTGATTAAAAATGTGGATTCACAGAGACAGGAAGCACAATAAAAAGCAGGATAAGTAAAAAAGTTTTGTCTAGACCACCCAGTGAGGCTGTCTGAATTTTGTGGGTATGGGACCCACTAACTGGCTTCCTCAGGATAAACCAAAAAAATCAAACCAGTTGCCACTGAGTTAACTCTGACTCACGGCGACCCTATGTGTGTCAGAGTAGAACTGTGCATCCCGGGGTTTTCAGTGGCTTATGTTTTTGGAAGTAGATTACCAGGTGTTTCTTCCAAGGTACCTCTGGGTAGACTCCAACCTCCAACCTTTTAGTTAGCAGCCAAGGACATTAACAATTTGCATCACCCAGGAACTCTTTCCCAAAGACGGGCCTTGGCTACTAAGAGGAAGTTATTGTACAAAAAGCATCAAACAAAAAGAGAAAATCCTAAAAGCAGACAGAGAGGAAGGACAGATCTCTTCTCATTCTACCTTTTAGTGTCAGTTCCTTGCATATGAGCATGTCCAGTCTCTCCAGCCAGACTAAAGCCCCTTAACATCCAAACCTCTATCATCAGTGTGCCCTCAGGCAGGTTATTAAACCTCTGAGTCCCAGGTTTTTCTTTGGTAGAAAGATTGAGGGGCACGGTGCCTATGAAGGAATCTTGGCTTTGAGGTCAGGCAGACCTGGGATAAATTCTGGCTCTGCTACTTACTAGCAGGGGCCATTTTTGTTTTCCTGGTGCCAGTGCTCATGCATAGGCCATTGACTTGCATGTCACTGTTGACAATGAAAAAGAATGAAGAGCAGGAGAACAAAACTCCATGTAAGAATTTCTATTTAAAAAAAAATATTTGCATAAGTACCAGCTCTGTGTGTAAATATTCCTCACATTCTCTCCTGGAGCCCGAGCCTTTGCAACATCCCTTCAAGTGATTGTAATTTGGGGAACGTCAGGGGCCAAGACTTGAGAAAATTGTCCTCCCCATTCACGGTGTGCTTTCATCGGCCTGTGCAAGGCCCCCTCTATCTTAATATTTTTTCCTCTCCTTCATCCCCGGCCCCTACTCTCATTCTCTCTCAGACACCAGCACACATTACGATGCACTTGCTATATGTCATTGAATATGTATGTCTGTCCCTGTTAAATACGTCATGTTTCTTTGCAGTAGAACGTGTTTCTAATTTCCATAAATGCTATTGTGTTATACACCTTAATTCTGTTTCTTTTTCTTCCCAGTCAATACTTTTTTTTTTTTTTTAATATCTATCCCTGATTACGCCTGTACATCTAATGTGATTGCTTTTCACTGCTGCTTGGCATTCTGTAGTGTGCACAGTATCCTCACTTCACAGGTGAGGAAACTGAGGCTCGGAGAGCCCAGACGACCTCGCCCAAGGTCACACAGCCAATAGGCCTCTCTTCCTTCATAGATTCAGAGACAGAGCTCATTGCCTCTTCTCACTGAGTCCACTGACCTCCCAGCTCCCTGAAAGGGGAAGGCCCCCGGCTGGGCCTCCAAACCAAAAACCAAAACTAAACCAGTTGCCGTCGAGTGGATTCCGACTCATGGCAACCCCATGTGTATCAGAGTAGAATAGAGTTTTCATGGGTGTGACCTTTCAAAAGCACATCACCAGGCCTTTCTTCCAAGGTGCTTCTGGGAGGGTTTGAACCACTAGCCTTTCAGTTCGTAGTTGAGTTCTTAACCATTTGTCACACCCGGGGACTCCTTCCACTGGCCTCCAAAATACCCCACTCACTCTGGTGCCTGAGTTCTTCAAAGCCCCACCTCTCTTCTTCTAAGTCACCTTTTCAGTGGATTTCGTTCACAGTATTTAATATATATAACATATTTAATCAAGTAATGGAATTTTATTTATTTGAATAGGTAATACAATTGCATGTTTCAATATTGGGAAGACATGAAAGGGTAGATAGTGAAAAGTTTCCCTCTCTGCCGACCCTCAGCCACCCAGTTCTCCAACCTGGAAACAACCAGTATTACCAGTATTTAAGAATCTCATTTTATCCATACACAAAAATACGTTTACATGATGTTCCTTGCTCCTATTTTTTTTATTTTCTTTTATTTTTTCCCATACAAAAATTTATACATACATTGTTATGTGACTCTAATTGCTGTCTCCATACTGTGACAGCACACTCCTCCCCCCTACTCCTGATTCCCTGTGTCCATTCAACCAGCTTCCAACCGTCTCTGCCTTCCCATCTCACCTCGGGACAGAAGCCATCTGTTTAGTCTTCTGTATCTACTTGAGCTAAGAGGCACACTCCTCATGAGTATCACTTTATGTCTCACAGTCAAGTCCAATCCCTGTCTGAAGAGTTGGCCTCAGAAATTGTTTTAGTTCTGGGCTGATAGGCAATCCAGGGGACATGCTTTCCGGGATTCCTCCAGTCTCAGTCAGACCATTAAGTCTGGTCTTCTTACTAGAATTTGAGTTTTGCAACCCATCTTTCTCCTGCTCCGTCAGGGACTCTCTGTTGTGTTCCCTGTCAGCGTGGTCATTGGTGGTAGCCAGGCACCATCTAGTTGTTCTGGTCTCAGGCTGATGAAGTCTCTGGGTTATGTGGCCCTTTCTGTCTCTTGAGCTAATACTTTACTTGTGTCTTTGGTGTTCTTCATTCCTCTTTACTCCAGGTGGTTGGGACCAACTGATTCATCTTAGATGACTGCTTGCAAGCTCTTAAGACCCCAGATCCCACTCACCAAAGTAGGATGCAGAACATTTTCTTAATAAGCTTTGTTCTGCCAGTTGACCTAGATGTTCCCTGAAAGCATGGTCCCCAGACCCTTACCCCTGCTACTCTGTCCCTCAAAGAGTTTGATCGTATTCAGGAAACTTCATAGCTTTGGCTTAGTCCAGTTGTGCTGACTTTCCGGGTAGTGTGTGCTGTCCTTCCCTTCACCTAAGATAATTCTTGTCTACTATCTAGTTTGTGAATAACCCTCACCCTCCCTCCCCACCCTCGTAGCCATCAAAGAATGTTTTCTTCTGTGTTTAAACCTTTTCTTGAGTTCTTATAATAGTAGTCTTATACAATATTTGTCCTTCTGTGACTGACTAAATTCACTCAGCATAATGCCTTCCAGATTCCTCCATGTTATGTTTCATGGCTTCATCCTTGTTCTTTATCGTTGCGTAGTATTCCATTGTGTGGATATACCACAATTTGTTTATCCTTTCGTCCATTGATGGGTGCCTAGGTTGTTTCCAACTTTTTGCTATTGTGAACAGTGCTGCAATGAACATGGGTGTGCATATATCTATCCGTGTGACGGCTCTCATTTTTCTCTAGGATATACTCCAAGGAGCAGGATAGCTGGATCGTATGGTACTTCTATTTCTAGCTTTTTAAGGAAGCACCAAATTGATTTCCAAAGTGGTTGTATCATTTTACATTCCCACCAACAGTGTATTAGTGTTCCAGTCTCTCCACAACCTCTCCAACGTTTATTACTTTGAGTTTTTTGGATTAATGCTAGCCTTGTTGGGGTGAGATGATACCTCATTGTAGTTTTGATCTGCATTTCTCTAATGGCTAATGATCGTGAGCATTTCTTCATGTGTCTGTTAGCCACCTGAATATCTTCTTTGGCAAAGTGCCTGTTCATATCCTTTGCCCATGTTTTAATTGGGTTATTTGGCTTTTTGTTCTTGAGGTTTTGCAGTATCTTGTAGATTTTAGAGATAAGATGCTGATTGGATTTGTCGTAGCCAGCATTTTTTCCCAGTCTGTAGGATGTCTTTTTACTCTTTTGGTGAAGTCTTTTGATGAGCGTAAGTGTTTGATTTTTAGGAGCTCCCATTTATCTAGTCTCTCTTCTGGTGCTTGTGCATTGTTACTTATGGTTCATATTGTGTTTATGCCATGTATTAGGACTCCTAGCATTGTTCCTATTTTTTCTTCTGTGATCTTTATCGTTTTCAATTTTATATTTAAGTCTTTGATCCATTTTGGGTTAGTTTTTGTGCATGGTGTGAGGTATGGGTCTTGTTGCAGTTTTTTGCAGGTGGATATCCAGTTATGCCAGCACCATTTTTTAAAGAGATTGTCTTTTCCCCTAATTAACAGACTTTGGGCCTTTGTCAAATATGAGCTGCTCACAGGTGGATGAATTTATGTCTGAATTCTCAATTCTGTTCCATTGGTCTATGTATCTATTGGTGCACCAGTACCAGGCTGTTTTGACTACCTTGGTGGTATAATAGGTTCTAAAATCAGGTAGTGTGAGGCCTCCCACTTTGTTCTTCTTCTTGAGTATTGCTTTACTTATTCGGGCCCTCTTCCCTTTCCAAATGAAGTTGGTGGTTTGTTTCTCCATCTCCTTAAAAAATGCCAGTGGAATTTGGATCGGGATTGCATTGTATCTGTAGATCGCTTTGGGTATTTTCACAATGTTGAGTCTACCTATCTATGAGCAAGGTATGTTTTTCCACTTATGCAGGTCTCTTTTGGTTTCTTGCAGTAGTGTCTTGTAGTTTTCATTGTGCAGATCTTTTACGGCTCTGGTTAGATTTATTCCTAAGTATTTTATCTTCATGGGAGTTACTGTAAATGGTATTGATTTGGTGATTTCCTCTTTGAGGTTCTCTTTGTTAGTGTAAAGGAATCCAACTGATTTTGTATGTTTATCTTGTATCCTGAAACTTTGCTGAAATCTTCTATTAGTTTCAGTAGTTTTGTTGTGGATTCTTTGGAATTTTCTGTATGTAAGATCATATCATCTGCAAATAAAGATACTTTGACTTCTTCTGTACCAATTTGGATGCGGTTTATTTCTTTTTCTAGCCTAATTGCTCTGGTTAGGACCTCCAGCACAGTGTTGAATAAGACTGGTGATAAAGGACATCCTTGTCTGCTTCCTGTTCTCAAGAGGAATGCTTTCAAAGTCTCTCCGTTTAGGATGATGTTGGCTGTTGGCTTTCTATAAATGTCCTTAATTGTACTGAGGAATTTCCCTTCTATTCCTATTTTGTTGAGAGTTTTTATCATGAATGGGTGTTGGGCTTTGTCAAATGCCTTTTCTGCATCGATGGAGAAGATCATGTGGTTCTTTTCTTTTGCTTTATTTATGTGATGGATTACATTGATTGTTTTTCTAATGTTGAACCATCTCTGCATACCTGGTATAAATCCTACTTGATCATGGTGAATTATTTTTTTGATATGTTGCTGAATTCTATTGGCTAGAATTTTGTTGAGGATTTCTGGTTGCTATCTCTCTATGGATTCTTGCAGCCTATTGACTTTGTCATTATGCTCTAATTTTTTAAATTTTTCTATTGCATGTTCTGTATTTTGATTAATTTCCTTCCCAATTTCTTGAAGAGTTCTGTATATTAATCTTTTATATTCTACCTCTGGTAAATCCAAGAAGTTTTCCTCCTCTGGAAAATTTCTGGATTCTTTATTTTGGGAGCTTGCTGAAGCCATCATGGATTGCCTTTTTATGTGATTTGATATTGACTGTTATCTCTGAGCCATCAATAAGTTATATTTATTTATTTTATGTTTGCTTACTGTGTCCTAGCCTCTTGTTTTGTTTTGATATGCCCAAATAGGCTGCTTGTATGAACTAGTTTGATTATCGGCACCTTTGAAGTTCTAATGTCTTGTCACCAGTTGGTTAGGCCTGTTACTAGATATGTGAACTCAGGAGTCTGCCCACTCCTCCTGTATGGATTCAGCTCAGGTGCCTAGGTAGATAGGCACCAAGTGTGTGGTGTAGGCTCTCACCTATAGTCCTAGACAGGCATGGGTGATTGGTGTAGGCACAGGCATCTGGCTGCAGCAGGGGGCCACACTCTGAGCAAGGCAGGGGGCTGATGGCCATCCCCAAGTGTCCAGGAGGAAGGCATGTCCTTCTTCTCTAGAGTGCATAGGTGGGTGGGTTTTGCAGTGGGACTATGAGCATCCAGTGCTGTTAGCTGTAAGGACTGGGGGGCACCTCGTATTCTTGGGCCCCTATCACTGGTGGCTAGGTGGCATGGGTGGAGCCACCAGTCCTCAGGCCCCTGATGTGGGTAGGTGAAGACCCTGCTTAATGGGCAGAGCAGTGTCAAATGTCGAGAACCTGCTACTGCTACTTCACAGCTGAAACAGTTGAAATTAGAGTTCCAGTATATACCCTATTGTACTGTGGTAATGAGGGCCTACGCTGTTGGAATGGGTCCACAAAAGTCTATGTAGGGGAAAAGCACTCAAAGTCTGTGGATCCCTCATGCTTATGCCTAGGCAAAGGAGCTGTACCTACCCTGGGTTCCTGGCTTAGGGGAGCCAGCAGTTTATCTTTAACCCTGTTTGTTAATCTGTTCACTCTCCAAGGCAGGGAGAATGGCTCTGGGAGTGTGATGGATCCTACTTCTGGCCCAGGGGACTCGGCAATTTCTGAAGCCAGTCCAGGACCCAGTGCAGAGCAGGGAGTGGAGAGGTAAATGGGAGAGAGGTTTTTCCCTACAGGGGGTGTTTTTGATCCACGCGGTAGGCCATATGCAACTACTTATCTTTTTTGCAGATCCAGGGCTGCTTCTCATTGGTTCTGTGTGGCCGTGTAGACTCTCAGCGGCTAGATCTCTCCCAGTGTGGAAAACATGCCTTCCAAGCACCACTGCTTGCCTGCCTTGCTGCACACCCCGGAGCTGATGAGGCCTGAAGGGCTCAGGCTCCTGCTGGGTCAGGTCTGGCAACCTCTTGCGGCTTCCAAACCGTCTCTCCCTCCCCCTGCCACTCAGTCCGGTTCCTCAACTCTGTCTTTGATGTTCAGGGATCCCAGATTGCCATATATAATTGAATCACTTGTTTTTTCAGGTCTTTGTTGTGAGAGGGCCCACTGGAAGTGTCTGACTACCCCACCATCTTGGCCCCCACCCCCCATGCCATTTTTACAGAGACCTATACAATATTACCCCAGGCTCTGAATTCAGTGCTTGGTGGTTCCCATAGCCCCATGAGAGAAATAAATCTTCCAGGAGCAACCCTGGATGGTGCAAACAGTTAAACGCCTGGCTACTAACTGAATGGTTGGCAGTTTGAGCCCATCCAGAGGCACTACAGAAGACAGACCTGGTGATCTGCTTCCAAAAGGTCACAACCATGGAAAACCCTATGGAGCAGTTCTACTCTGCACACACTGGGTCACTATGAGTAGGAATTAACTCAATGGCAACTGGTAAAGGGACTTGCCCCTGGCTCCTAGCCATTAAGAGGCAGGGCCAGGATTTGATAGAGAACCTTCTGTTTTCAAAGTCCTTGTGCTTCGCCATCCTAGAAACAAACACCCCACAGCAGTTCCATGACGGTGTGCACATCTGTTTCCCAGCTCAGTTGTGCATGGCACCTGGTCAGGGTAGGAGCTGGTCATCCCTTTCTCAATGCCCTGGGGCCTAGCAGGGTACCTGCCACATAGCAGGGACTCCATAAATGCAGGTGGGATGAGTAAGTCCATGTGTGCTTCCAACACCGCGGCCTCCTCGGCTCTTGTAACAACGTTTCATACCCAGCTCCAAGTATCGACAGAATTCTCATCTCAGTCTATTAAATAACTGCCTAATTTTCCACTCTATTGACAGACTCCATTTTACTTAACTGGCCCCTATTGTGTAGCAATTGGATGGTTTCTCATCCCCTCTAAACTAGGGGGAGGCACCAGGGATGCTGGTGCAGTGGTGTCGAATTCTGAAGGAGCGGTTCTAGAAAGAGCACTTCTGTGCCACTAGCAATGGCAGGCCCCTTTGGGATAAGCCTGGGGTTGTCCTGGGGCTCAGCAGGTTCCACCCTGTCCCCAGGCACCCTCTAGTCCTGCCCTCAGTCCCTGCCCTGCCTTTGCCGGTCCCTTCCAGGGAACATAGGACAGAGCTCCCATATGGCCTTCCCTAACCCCAAGTCTATACTGCCCTGACCCCCTACTTTCTTGTCTGCTCTGTGTCTTAAGTCTTTCGATCCCCCTCTGAAACCATCTCCAGCCAATTCATTTGCTGTCGAGTCCATTCCAACTCATGGTGACCCCATGTGTGTTAGAGTAAGATTGTGCTCATAAAGTTTTCAATGGCTGATTTTTTCACAAGTAGATCACCAGACCTTTCTTCCAAGGCACTCTGGGTGGACTCTAACCTTTCGGTTTGCAGAGAGCATGTTAACCGTTTGCACCACCCAAGGACTCCCTCTCTGAAGCAGAATCTTTGACTTTTCAGTAACATTCACAGAGCTCCCACTTGGTGTCCAACCCTGATCCAGGTGCTGGGGATTCAGTTGTGAACAAAAGAGACATCCAGCTCACATAACTGACATTCCAGAACAGGGAGATGGATGATAAACAGATGGAGAAATGATACTTCAGGTGGTGATAAGTGTCAACGTAACAGGAAGGGGGAATTGATAATTTAAATGGGGTGGTCCAGGTAGGCCTATGTGAGGAGGTGATATTAGAGCAGAGACCTGGATGAAGAGAAGGAGTGAGCCATGTGGACATATGAGGGAGGAACTCTACAGGTCATGAGAACAGGTAGTGCAAAGGTCCTGAGGCACGAGAGGCTCAGCATGTTCTAAGAACAGCAAAGAGGCCAGTGTGGCTGGAGTGGGTAAGGCAATGGGGGCCATGTGGTGTAGGGCCTCTGGACCTTCCTCGGGCTTTGAATTTTAATCTGGATGAGATGAGAGGATTTTGCACAGATGTAGGGCATGAATTGACTTGTTATAAAAGATTCTGCTGGCTGCTGTGTGGAGAATAAATGACAGAGGAGACAAGAAGAAAAGCAGATACAATCATCCAGGCAATATATAATGGTGGCCTGGACCAGGGTGGTGGCAATGGAGCAATGTGTAAACACACACACACACACACACAATTTTGGATCTATTTTGAAGTTAGGACTGAGAGCATTCATCAAATCTAGAAGGAACCCCAGAGATCATTTTCCAACCCCGTTTTATAGATGACAAAACTGAGGCCAAGAGAGAAGAAGTGACCCATCCTGGCCACACACAGAGTTGGGAATGTAGAGCTGGAATGTGGGCTTATGATCTTCTCTCCTTTGGTCTGGCCCCAACATCTGTCTTTGCCTCTTGAGTTCTTCTCTGGGTGTCCCTTTCTCTCTTTGTCTCTCTCTGTTCCTGCCCTCTGTCTCTCTGTCTCTGCAGATGCCTCTGCATTCATTTCTTCTCCTGTCAGGCCCCATTTGGAACATTAATTAGTGGTGAATTAGCAACGTAAATCCCAGCAGTTGCTGTCGCCTGGTACCCACTGGCTCTTGGAAGAGACCTTGCAAATCTGATCTTAATAACTCTCGCCTCCTCTCCTTGGGCAATTACTTCTCACGTCATTTGTCTGCGGAGGCTGTGGCCCCCTCCCACCCTCCTCTCCCTGCTGAGGACAACAAGTTCATCTTTGTCAATTAATTATTGAATGGTTTATTTCGCACCGGGAGGTGATAAGAGAAGGGAAAGCCGCACGTTGTGAAATCATCACTGTAATTATATAGACGCTGCCGTATCACAACGCTGCAGGTGTCAGTGGGGGCGGGGAGAGGAAGAAAGGGCAGAGACCCCAGCAGTGGGCAGGAGGCCAGGCTCGGTGACCTTGGGGCAGCCCATGGGCCTCTCTGAATCATGGTCAACAGACATACTCATATTGAGCTTCCAGAGTCTAACTCCAAATGGAGAGGGGGACACCGGAAATTCAGCAGAGTCATGCACACCCACTTTGTCATCTGGTGTGATCAGAATGTGTGAAGGCTGAGGACATCCTCATAGTGCATCCCCAAGTCTTGTACAAAATATGGTTGCATACTGGAGGGTCTTTGATACTTTAGCAAAAAGCCCTTGCAATGATCCACAAAGCCCACAGCATCTGCCCCACCCACCCCACCCTGCTACCTCTCTCTCCTCATCTTCGACTACTTTCCCCTTCAGCCACATTGGTCTGCTTGTTACTTCTTGCACACACTAGGCACCCTGGGCCCCAGGGCCTTTGCTGTTCCTTCTTTGTGGAGCCCTCCTTCCTCAGAAATCCACATGGCTCATTCTATCATCACCTCCTGCAGGTCATCAGACATCACCTTCTCAGTGAGACCCTCCCTGAGTGCTTTATTTAAAATTGCAACCCCTGCACCCGCACACATTCTCTCTCTTCCTGCTTTATTTTGCTCCAGAGTACTTCATCACATTTGACATATGATGTATTTTGCTTATTTATTTGTTTATTCTTGGTCTCTTTGTCTCTCCAAAGTGTAAGCTCCACAAAGGCTGGGATTTTTTTGTCTGTCTTCCTGCTCCCCCCATCCCTTCTGTGTCTCTAGCACCTAGAACAGTGCCTGGCACATAATAAGCACAGATATGAATGAATGAATATTTGTATGGCATGGGACCTGAATGTGGAAAGGACTGGGGTGAGTTCCTTCCCCTAGAACAGGCTGGCAAAGCCTGCTGCAGCACCGGGGACTTAGGGAAGATTCTGGGCAGAGATGGGGGACCCTAGCGAGGAAGGAAAACCACTGGAAAAGTAATTTTAAAAGCAAATCTTCCAGTTGAGTGCATGTCTGCGCACGCCTGGAGGCTGGCGTGTTTGATGCTGCCGCTCCGTCGGTCACACGCAGATTGGCCCCACCTCCTCCCGCCTCCCGCCAGGGAGGGGACAGGAACATGAGAAGTTGCAGACACTTTGATTAACTCCCCAGCAAGAGTCCCCACGCCTGTGTGTCCTTCTCTCCCCAAGGCTGTAACGGGGGACAGTGAGCTGAGGGCTGGGGGATGGTGGGAGCTTTCTTCAGAATGTATGTTGGGAGTGGGGGGCAGACCAGCCTGTCAGGGGAGAGCGGGTACTGAGGAGCAGAGAGGGACAGACGTCCCCCTACTATGACAAGATACGAGAGGGCAGTGTGTGGAGAGATGATGAGCGAGGTAGCGAGGCAGGGAAGGAGGCAGTCTTCTCTACGGGGGAGAATGAGATACAGAAAGATAGAGCATTTGAGGGGCTTAGGGAATTGGTAGGGGTGGGATGTGGGCCCTTGGGGGCTCCCAGCTCTTCTGCACAGGACCCTTTCCCCCCAAAACTCCTCTTGTCTCCGCCGAGCTGTGCTGTCCCTCCCCCCAGAAACAAAGATGGTGATTTTTTTAGAGCCAGTTTTCCCCCAAATCTCTGGAGATGCTGGAGCTGCTGTTTCCATGGAAACCTTCCCGCCAGCCTTGGGAAGGAGGAGCTGGGCGACCGCCCCCGCCCCCGCTGCCCCCACGCCTCCCCGGCTCTAGCCTGCAGGGGGGGCCCAAGTTGAAAATAATCCCCCTCCCCCAGATTTTCCCGGCAGGGGCTCCGCTTAGCTGAGAGGGAAAGGCAGCTGGCTGTCTCAGGTGCTCAGGCCTAGACATGGAGGGACGCTAAGACCCGGGCAAGCAGGAAGTGGGGCTCCCGGAGGGTGGAGGCTGGGGAAACTCTATCTTCCATCATCACCCCTCTCCCCAAACTGACTGGTTCAGGAACTCTGCTGGGACTGGCTAAGAGGTCAGAGTCTCCCCTTCCCAAGAAATCCCCAAGATCCTCATTTATCTCTGGCCCTGTACATCTCTGCGGAGTTCCCCTCCCCAGCCCCAGCCCTACCTGGACTCATCCAGGATCACAACTGCAAACTGTAAAAATAAGAAAGAAAAGGAAGAAAAAAAAAAACCAAAACCGTGCAACATAAGCACAAAAGGAATTTATTGCGAGGACTTATAAGTAGCTCCTTATATGGATGGGAAGCTTGGAGAAACAGGCTTGGAAAACTGGCAAGTTGCAAGCAAGAAAGGCTGGTCATTGGGGAGATGGCCAAGGCATGCCTGAGACAGCCCAGGTAGGGAAGGGGTCACTGGCTGTCTCCAAACACTGGCCACCTAGGGCCACCCGCAAGTCTGGACATGGGCACCTCTTGACCGGTTTGCAACGGTCCCCACCTCTCCATTTCACTCCCTCCTGATCAAGAACCTGGGCAAAGGGATAGTATGAGAGAGTGTTTTGGAGGGTGATGAATTGTTCTGTATTCTGACTGTGGTGGTGGGTACAGGAATCTATACATGTGTTAAAATTTGTAAAACTGTACACCAAAAATTTTTTTTTACTGTATGTTAATTTAAAAAACAGAATAAAATCCTGGGCAAAAACACCCTACTGGCAAGCTGGCTTCTGTGCCCACACCCCAGTGTCCAGGGCTCAGGGAGGACTGCACCCCCTTTGGCTTCCAGAAGGGGGTAGGGCCCTGTCTCCCAGCTAGACACACACCAGGAGAGTCTGCTGAGAGGTAGGGAGTTTGGATACTGGGCAGCCAGCAGATGGCCAGATGGCCCCTTCCCTAGAGGAGAATTTGGGAGCTTGAGAGAAGCTTCTGCGGAAATGCCTCCCACCCCAAAGGCCCTCACATCAGTCAGGGCAGCAGATCCTGAAAGAAAAGAGAGAGCAGATTTCTGATCCAGCTGGGCACAGGGAACCCAATCAGGCATTCAGACAAGCACACCTGGACTGCACACATATGACGGAGCAAGTACACATACTCAACTGTATGTTTATAAACCAAAGAAACAGTTACTGTAGAGTCAACTCCGACTCATGGCGACCCCTGCGTGTCAGAATAGAACTGTTCTCCGTAGGGTTTTTAATGGCTAATTTTTCAGAAGTAGATCACCAGGCCTTTCTTCTGAGGCACCTCTGGGTGGACTTGAACCTTCACCCTTTGGTTAGCAGCTGAGGGTATTAATCGTTTGCACCACCCAGGGACTCCATATGTTTATAACCACCCATCCTCCATCCCCCCACACCCTGAATCACTAGTTTGATCATCAGGAGACCTGAGGTGTAGTCTGGGCTTGGGCCCTAACTTATTGCATGGTTTTGAATAAACCCCTCTTCCCTCTGGGCTAAATTGTCTCCTGTGTAGAATGGGGCCTTCTTGATGACACCTCCCAGCTCTGGCACACCGAGCAAACAGGCCCTAGAATTAATGGAACTGGCAGCTAGGAAGTCTGAGTTTCTGGTGTAACCCTGGGTAAGCGCTCACCACTCCTCTGGACTACAGTGGGGTGGAGAGAATGACCACAAGTCACAAGGAACCCACTTGACAAAGAGCACCATCGCAGCAAAGGAGGAGGCTCTGGTGAAAGGGAGGACTCCAGCCCTACTCCCACCACCAGCCAATAGGAACGCAGTGCTGGGCAATGCCTCTCTTATTAGCCTTTGCTCTGGGGGTTAACTGGGATCCTGGAAGTGGGGGGAGCGTCCCTGGAGACCCAGCCCTCGAGGGCAGAAGAAAGCAGTGGAGGGCAGTGGAATGCCTTTAATAAGGGGCTGAGGGCAGCCAGGGCCAGCACTGGGCTTTAACCCCCTCCAACCTCTCTGTATCTCCAGGAATCAGGAAGGAGAAGCCTCCCCTCGAAAGTACTCCCTTGGCCCACACTCGCCCTCACCAGCTCTACCTGCTTCCTTATCTGCAATGGGAGCCCTCTCTGGTTTCCAGTCAGGAGCTTCCTGAAGGCTGTGGACAGTGCCCTCCCTGACACCTTAAGCTTTTGCCTGGAGCAGCAGGGAGAGAGAGGCTCTCAGGCCAGATATCATGAGTGTACTCCTCTCCATGCCTCTGACCCCTGCATCGGCAGCCCCATGGTCCCTCATTAAACACCTCTCCCAGCCCTCATGTGTCTGATGGACTTGCTTGCCCTTCTGACATCATTTGGTGCAGGGGTCTGGGGAGGCCCAGGGTGGGGGTAGGGGGACAGCTCAACAGCTCTGGGTGGAGGCCTATGGAGAGGTTGAAGGCAAGGGAAACATCTCTGCGGAGTGGCACCTGCTCAGTCCAGGGGAGTGAACCAGATGACTTCAGCCAGATGGCTCAGCTGCCCAAGTGGGCTCAGGGATGGGAGGGGCATGTAACCTACCTGGTGCCCCTCTCCTGCCCTCACATCACCCTGGTCCCTTCTCTCTGCCTGCTCCCCTGCCCCATTCGGAGCTCTGTGACTTGGGTCAGGGCCCCAGAGAGGGAGGGGGAGAGGGAGGGCAGCAAGGGCTCTCCAAGGCGACCTGCCCTGTAGGAGGAGGAAGGGGTATGCCATAGGGCAGCATAGGGCTTCCCTGAGCACATTTACCAAAAGAAGCAAAGTCTTTTCTACAATGTTAAAGGTAACATGTTGACTTGGCATGTTGTTAAGACGATGAGGAAGCCAACTTTTGTGAGGTCTCTGGGAATAGAGACGGAAGGCACATCCCAGTTTCTCGGGTGCGCCCCTGCTTATGGGGAGGCACGAGACTCAGCAGTTACAATCAGTAAATGCACTTAGAGAGGATAAGCGCAGGTTCTGAGAGCATCGGCAAGGGACACCTAACCCACCGGGGGAGGGATGGAGACAGACAGAGAAGTGACCCTGGAAAGATACCAGGTGGAGAGAAGCAGAAGGAAGAGTGGGGAGTACCTGGGGAGCCAGGAGGGATGAGAGGGCCTCATAATTGTTGTTAGTTGCCATGGAGTCAGTTCCATCTCATGGAGACCTTATATATAACAGAACTACATGTTGCCTGGTCCCGCACAGTCTTCATGATCGTTAGTATGTTTGAGTCCATTGTTTCAGCTGTTGTGGCAATCCATCTCATTAAGGGTTTCCCCCATTTTTGCTGACCTTCTGCTTTACCAAACAGAATTCTTTTTCTAGTGACTGGTCTTTCCTGATGACATGTCCAAAGTAAGCAAGACAAAGTCTCGCCATCTTCCTTCTAACGAGATCTTGGTTGTATTTCTTTTTTTATTTTATTTTGTTTATTTATTTTTTATTGTACTTTAGATGAAGGTTCACGGAACAAACAGATTCTCACTAAACAGTACACATGTTGTTTTATGACAATGGTTAATAACCCCGCAACATGTCAACACTGTCCCTTCTGAACGTGGGTTCCCTGTTACCAGCTTTCCTGTCGCTTCCTGCCTTCTAGTCCTTGTCCCTGGACTGTTGTGCCCCGTTAGTCTCCTTTTGTTTTATGGGGTTGTCTAATCTTTGGCTGAAGGGTGAACCTCAGGAGTGACTTCAGTACTGAGATATAAGGGTGTCCGGGGGCCATACTCTCAGGGTTTCTCCAGTCTGTCAGGCCAGTAAGTCTGGTCTTTTTTTGTGAGTTAGAATTTTGTTCTACATTTCTCTCCAGCTCTGTCTGGGACCCTCTGTTGTGATCCCTGTGAGAGCAGTCAGTGGTGGTAGCCAGGCACCATCTAGTTGTACTGGACTAATCTTTCCATTGTATCTTGTTTTCTTCATTCTCTCTTGCTCCTGAAGGGATAAGACCAGTGGCATATCTTAGATGGCTGCTCACAGGCTTTTAAGACCTCAGACGCTACTCACCAAGATAGAATTTAGAACATTTTCTTTGTAAACTGTGTCATGCCAAATGAGCTACGTGTTCCCCAGGACGATGGTCCCCACAGCCCTCTGCCCGGTAATTCAGTCCCTCAGAGAGTTTGGATGTGTCTATGGAGCTTCCATGACCTTTCCTTGTACAAGTTGTGCTGGCTTCCTCAGTATTGTGTACTGTCTTACCCCTCAGATCTTGGTTGTACTTCTATTAATACTGATTTGTTTGTTCTTTGGGCAGACCACAGTGTATTCAACATTCTTTGCCAGACCTGTTCAACATGAAGTTGCTGGTATTTGCACAGCACCTTACACAGTGCTTCCACCTACTTCCACCTATTTTGTCTTATTTGATTCTTGACACATAGTTATGATGATGGTGGAAATGTTGCATATCTGAGCTGTTCAGTATGGAAGGCACTAGCCGCATATAACTATTGAGCATTTGAAATGTGGCTGGTGCCACTGGGAAGCTGGGTTTTAAGTTTTACCTAATTTTAATTAATGTAAATGTAAAAAGCCACATGGACCTCGGGCCTACCGTACTGGACAGTGCAGTATCAAGACACTGGGGGTACAGTGGTGACAGTACATACCAGTTGGGGAGGCAGGCATTAAGCAAACACCTATGTGGTCTAGTGTCAGGTTACGATAAATGCTATGGAGACAAATAGAGTTATAAAGTGACACATTGTTGTTAGCTACCATCAGGTTGGCTCCTGACTCCATGCAGAACAGAAGGAAATGCTGCCTGGTCCTGCACCATCCCCATGATGGGTTAGGAATTGTACCGTTGTGATCCATAGGACTGTCATTGGCTGGTTTTCAGAAGTAGAGAACCAAGTCTTTCTTCCTAGTCCATCTTAGTCTGGAAGCTCCACTGAAATCTGTTCAGCATCTTAGCAACACACAAGCCTCCACTGACAGATGGTGGTGGCTGCACATGAGGTGCATTGGCCGGGAATCGAACCTGGATCTCCTGCCTGGAAGGTGAGAATTCTACCACTGGACCACCACTACCATATAGAGTGATGCAGAGGGGTGCTGTTCAAGAAAAGGAGATCGGGAAAGGCCCCTCTAAGGAAGTAACCTATGCAGGGACTCGAGTGAAAGGAGCGAGACTGTTGCAAGGTTCGCTGGGGGAACAGCCTTCCAGGTAGAGGGAACCGCAACTGCAGAGGCCCTGAGGTGGGAATGTGCTTGGGGCACCCAGGAAGGCCAGAGTAGCTGGAACAGGGGAGGGAGGGGGCAGGAAATGAGGTCCAAGGGAACCCAGGGACCAGGGCCAGTGGGGCCTTGCAGCCCACAGAGAGGCGTATGGGTTTTATGCTGTGAAGTGAAGCTGTTGTCACAACTGATTGAACCAGGAATTACCACTGGAGCCCACCCTGCTATGCTCAGCTATCCGCTTTTTCTGCCTACACCCAAACAGCCAGCCACTACTGGAGCAGTTAAGGGTCAATGACATGCAGCTGGTTTTGTTGTGGATAAATGAGACGCGTGTTCTGTGTGTGTCTCTGGCTCTCTATTTCCTACCGCCCCTCGCCCCATCTCTGTCTTTGACTCTCAGGGTCTCTGCTCTTGCCTATTCCTATCCTATCTCCTGTCTGTCTCTGCCTACCTCTCTGGGCTGGTCTCTGACTAGTCTCTCTGTGACTCTGTCCTCTTGACTGCACCGTCCTTGAGGAGTAAGGAGGCCCAGGCTGGGTACGGGGAGAAGGGGGCATCCAGGCCTTAAAGACCCGACATACATCTCCAGGAGAAAGGCTTTTCCAGCTGGTGGGAAAGAAAGGGAAGGCCGTAAGTGGGGACTTTTGTTCTGTCCAGAGCCAAGATTTGGCCAGGACCCCAAGAATGGGGTACTCGATGGGCATCACATCTCAAGGTACCCGGGATGGGACAATTCTTTCATCTCTTTCCGAGCTCCATCCCAGGAAAACAAGATGGGCTGGAAGAAATGGAGGGATAGGGGGATATGTTAGCTTTCAAGTCACAACCTTAGTGACTTGAAACAACACACATTTGTTCTCTTACAGAAGTCCAAAATGAGCCTATGGGACTAAAATCAAGGTGTCAGCAGGGCTGATTCCTTCTGGAGGCTTCCAGGGGAGATCAGTTCTTTGCCTCTTCCAGCTCCCAAAGGCTACCCTCGTTCCTTGACTTACGGCTGCAGCACTTTAATCCCTGCCCCCTTCATCACATCGCTGACTCTCCTGCCTCCCTCCTTCACTTATGAAGGACTCTCACGATCCAGTTGGGTGCACCTGGATAAGGACACAGACATCTTTGGGGGGCTATTATTCAGCCTACCCGCAGGGGGCTCCACAAAACGGTATAATACTGCAGGCACCAGACTGTGAGGCCCTTGGGGCTGGGGTGGGGGGTGAGTTTATGTCAATAGGGGAAGAACAAATCGGAAAAAGAGAGTGAGAATGGCTGTACAAGTAGAAGAGTGTGATCAATGTCACTGTATTGTACGTGTAGAAATTGTTGAATTGGCGTATGTTTTGCTGTGTATACTTTCAGCAACAATTAAAAAAAGTTTCTTGGTTGTGCATCTGTTATAGTCACTTGTGTACTTTGCCAAGTTTTGCAGCTCTCTGCCTTCCAAGCACATGATAGACTTGCACTTGCTGGCCTCATGTGGGTTGGTGGGGTCCTGCTACTGATTTTGGCCAATCAGTTTTGAGCAGAAGTGATATATGTCACTTCCAGGCCTGAGTGTTTAATTACTGGTGCTAGACCCTCCTGAGTCCTCTCTTTCCCTCTGGCACAGCTTCTCTGTCAGCCTGATTCCCTGAGTGACTGTGATGAGCAGAGCCTCCTGCCACTCCACATTGAACATGAGGAGTAAGTGAGAATTAAACTGAGATTTAGGAGCTATTTGTTACCTCAGCATAACCTAGCCTATCCTGACTGATTCAGCCTCTCCTGACTAAACAGGCTGATAGGGAGAAAAATCTAATCAACACCACCACACTACTATCGATTCCCCACTCAATTACGATCTTTGCACCAATGTATATTTTACATAGTTGTCATCCATAAGAATGTCCACTATTATGTTCTACTTGTCCACTTCAAGTTTTCCCCCCCTGTGTACATGTATCAATCAGAATTTTGTTTGGCCATGAGTGACAGAAAACTCGAACATTTAACAATGGCTTAAACACCCAAGATTTCAATCTCTCAAATAAATAATTGAGAGGTAGGCAGTCGAGGGCTAATAGGGTAGTCCAATGACAATGAGGAATCCTGGCTCCTTCTTTCATGTTGCTCTGCCATTCTCAACAGATGGTTTCCTCCAAATGGCTCAAAATGGCTGCCAAAACACAAACTGTCACATCTGCATTCCAGCAAGCAGGAATAAAAATTCACCAAGAGGGGTATGCCCCTCTCTGTAATGTTTCCCAGAAGCCACATAGGACTGTTTCGTTTATATCCCATTGTTCAGAACTTGGTCCCAAGGCTAGCCACACCTGGCAGCAAGGGAGACTGGGAAATGCAATATTTATTCTGGGCAACCATGTACCCTGTTAATTTTTTTTTCCCCTAAGGAAGAGAGAGAGATGGATCCAGGGAGGCACCTTTCAGTCACAGACATGGTGCAGAATGGTATCCCTTCACATATACGTTCCATGGTTTGATGACCCAATCCCAGGTTGAGCCTTTTCTAATTCTTTTCACATTCCAGATAACCATATTAGTGCAAATTGCTTTCTCTTTTTGTATTATTACCTTGAGATTTATTTCCAAATTTGCAATAACCTGCTAGGTTGAAGGGTGTTACTCATTCTCTCTATCAGTAGCTGCTGTTACATTTTGCTACACTGGGCTCCCAAACATTAGCCCAAACGCTACAGCTGTGGGCAATTTATGAGTCAATGCTCCTGTTTCCCCCTAGCCCACCCACCATTCACTTGTACTGATTTAATTTCTTTTTATCAGTTTGATAGGTGTGTTGTTTATGGATGTTTTTGTTTTCATGTCATTCCTTGGCAGCCAGCTGAGTTTGGGCTGTGGCTAATTTGTAATCTACATTTTCTCAAATATCAACTGTGCATCATGGAATTTTTTTCCCAACTAAAAAGAAATTTTACAAGCCTGTTTTAGAGCTGAGAAAAGTGAGGCTCTGAGGATGAAGTCACCTACCAGTTATGGCAGAGCCAACATTGGAGCCCAGATCTAACTCGTAGCCCAGTGTTCCTATAAACAGGACCTGTTTAAATAATAAAGCAGGAATAGGGCAAATGCTGAAGTGCAGCGTGGGGACTTGTGGGCCTCCGTAGGTAGGTAAGTTTATAGGGTCATTACGAGTCGAAATCAACTTGATAGCAATGGGCTTTTTTGTTTTGTTTTGTTTCTTCGTAGGTAAGTTTTGGTCTAACCAATTAACCTCATGACTTTGTGCAAGTTGCTTCTTCTCTCTGGCCCTCAGTTTCCCCATCTGCAAAAATGGAAGGACCCTTCTATGCCCCCTTCCAGCTCTTGATGGAAAGTGCATAATCAATGCTGGGTCAGCTTAGCAAGGGAGAGAGCTGACTGCCAGGGTCATGGGGAAGACTCCTACAGGCCAGAAAGGAGGGAGAGGCCTATAGTCAAAACCAACTAGAAACAGAGGGTCAGAGCTGCAAGAGACTAAGCAGTTTTCATTCTGTTCCCCTGGTTTCCTGGGCACCACACTGATTCTCCTCCTGCCTCTCTGGATGCCTCTTCTCAGCCTCTTTGCTGGGTCCTCCTCATCTCCCTGACCTCTCAACATTCCAGTGCCCAGGCTCAGTTGTTGGTGCCCTTCCCTGCTCTATCTACACTCCCTCCCTTAGTGATCCCAGCAGTCTCATGCTATAAATACCATCTGTATGCCAACGACTCCTGTATCTATGTCCACAGCTCAGACCTTTCTCCTGACCTCCAGACTTGTATGTCTGTTTGCCTGCTTGACAACTCCACTGGGATGGCTAATGGGCGTCTCAAACTCATCGTGTCCAAAACTGAGCTCCTGACCTTCCCCCACAAACCTTCATCACCCACAGTCTTTCCCTACTCATCCTCCTGTTGCTCATGGCAAAAACTGAGGAATCACCCTTGACTCCACTCTTTCTCGAACACCCCATACCAATCCACCAGCAAATCCTGTCAGCTCTACCTTCAAGATCTATCCAGAATCCATCCACTTCTCACGTCTCCAATGCTACCAGCCTGGTCCAAGTTCCCGTCACCTCTCATCTAGAGGACGGCAGCAGCGTCCTCGCTGGTCTCCCTGCTTCTGCCCTTGATCCCTGTAGTCTATTCTTAACACAGCAGCCAGAGGGATTCTAGAAAAAACTTAATTTAAATAGGTCCCTCCTCTGCTCAGAACGGCCACTCATTTTACTCTGAGTAAACCTACAAGCCCTTACAATGGGCTACAAGCGCTATACAACCTGGTTTCTCATTACCTCTCTGGCTTATATCCTACTGTTCCCCCTCTCATTCACTCCACGCCAGCTTCATTGGCCTCCCTCATTTTTCCTCAAATACGTAAACATGCTCTCACCGCAGGGCCTTTGCACAGGCTGTTCCTTCTGCTTGAAAAGTTTTTCTCCCAGCTGTCTGCTGAGTTCGCTCCCTTACCTGCTCCAGCTCTTTGTTCCAGTGTCACCCTCTATGATTCTACTTAAAATTGTAACCTCACCCTAACCCATCATCCCCTATTCCCCTTACCCTGCTTTATTTGTTATAGTATTATCACTCTTTCATATACTATATAACTTACTTATTTACATTGTTTCAATCAGCTTTCCTCCACTAAAATGTGAGCTCCACAAAGGTAGGGTGTCTTAGGCTAGGTTCTCTAGAGAAGCAAAACCAGTAAAGGGTATAAATATAAATATATATACATAGATTTATATCAAGGAAGCAGCTCACGTGATTGTAGAGGCTGGAACGTCCCAAGTCCATTGGATCAGGATAGGGCTTCTCCTGATTCACGTAGCCACAGGGGCTGGCAGACCCAAGATTGGCAGGTAAGAGAGCAGGGCTCTTGCTCACAGGCTGTGTAGGTTGACGACTCCTAAGATCGGCAGGCAAGACTGCAAGGATTCTCCTGATTCACGTAGCTGCAGGTGCTGGCAAACCCAAGATGGGCAAGTAAGCTGCTAGCTCAAGTCCCAAGAACCGGAGGTCAGATGAACAAGAGGCAGCTGCAGGCTCCAGAAGAAGCCAAAAGCCTTGGCAAGGTGAGCAGGAAGGAAGTAGGCAGCAGAGGGCAGAGGGATGAAGGCTGAAGGGGGCGGTGAGCTGCCACAGGCCCCCCCCCCACTGGTGCCACTCTCAGCAGATTCCATTATGGGGGTGATCACATATCAGATTTCAACAGGGAAGTGATCACAATATTACACAACTGCCAGAACACTGAGAAGCATGACCCAGCCAAGCTGACACACAATCTTAACCATCACACAGGGATATTTGTCTATTTTGTCCCCTGCTGTCTCCCTAGCACTGAGATGGTACCCGGCACACAGTAGGTGCACAGGACATATTTATTGAATGAATGAATGAATCTAATCCAACCCCTCATTCTACAGATGAGGAAATGAAGGCCCAGAGAGAGGAGGCAGCACCCCTGAGTCACACAGACAAAACCAGCAGCAGAACCAGGACCAGACCTAATACTTCCAGACTTACAAGTAAGTGCTCCTTCGGTCCCTCCAGGCTTGATAAAGCTGGGGATGGCAGGTATGCCTGCCAAGATCTCCGCAGATCCGTTTTATTGGCTCTGTGTTCAACTCCAGCTTCAGTGTGCTTTGCAGGTAACTCTGGGCTATGACCTTTTCAGCACTTGGGATATCAGAGCCACCTCATCTTAAGGAGAACTGAAAATGCCTGGGGGTTTCTACCCTTCCCCCTCCACCCCCATCCAGGTAGCCTGTGGCCAGTTGCTGGTGGGAGAGTACAAGGACCAGCACCTCACCTGAAAGCAGGACCACCCCTGAAATGCAATGTATGCTCTAGAGTTCCTCACGGTGCATTCAGTTGCTAACCAAAAGGTCGGCAGTTCAAATCTACCAGCCTCTCCTTGGAAACCCCATGGGACAGTTCTACTCTATCCTATAAGGCTGCTGTGAGTCAGAATCAACTCGTCAGCAATGGGTTGGTTTGGTTAGAGTACCTGGGAAGGACCCCTGGTGGTACAGTGGTTAAGCACTCACCTGCTATTCAAAAGAGCAGCGGACTGAACCCACCAACTGCTCCATGGGAGAAAGATGTGGTAGTCTGCTTCCATAAAGGTTACAGCTTTGGAAAACCTATGGGGCAGCTCTACTCTGTCGTATACGGTGGCTATGAGTTGGAATTGACTTGAAGGCAATGAGTTTCAGAAGTCCCTGGGTGGTGCCAACAGTTAAAAGGCTTGGCTGTTAACCAAAAGGTTGGAGGTTTGCGTCTACCCAGGGGTGCCTTGGAAGAAAGGCCTAGCAATCTACTTCTAAAAAATCAGTCATTGGAAACCCTATGGAACACAGTTCTACCCTAACACACATCACAGGTGGAGTCTCCATAAATTGGAATTGACTCACTGGCAACTGGTTTTGGTTCTGGTTTGGAGGAAATTTTAGGGAAGTGCAGGGACCTGTGATCATTAAGGTTGTGTGTCAGTTTGGTTGGGCCATGATTATCAGTGATTGATTTAGTTATGGTGTAGTTTGGCAGTCGTGTAATGATGTAATCACTTCCACGATGAGATCTGAAATAATGTGATCACTTCCATGATGAGATCTGATATGAGTAGCCAATCAGTTGAAAGGGATTTTCCTTGGAGGTGTGGCTTGCATCCAATATATTGGAATTTGTGGCAAAGCTCACTGGCTTTTGCTGTACTCTGGATCCTGCATTCAGCTTGTCAGCACCTGACCTCCAGTTCCTGGGACATGGGCCAGCAGCCTGGCATCTTACCTGCCGATCTTGGATTCATCAGCCACTGCAGCTATGTGAGTCAGGAGAAACCTCTAGCCTGATGTCTGACGCCTGATCCACAGACTTGGGATTTACTGGCCTCTATAACCAAGTGAACCATCTCCATGAGATAAATGTCTCTATATACATATCATATATATATACATACATACATATATATATATATATACACACACACACACATTGCCATTGAGTCAGTTCAGACTCATAGCAACCCTAAAGGACAGAGTGGAACTGCCCCATAGGGTTTCCAAAGAGCAGCTGGTGGGTTTGAACTGCTGACCTCTTGGTTAGCATCCAAGCTCTTAACCACTGTGCCACCAGGGCTACATATATGTATGTATATATACACATATATATACTATATGTATATATATACATGTATGTATATATATACATATGTGATGGTTAAGATTGTGTGTCAGCTTGGCTGGGCCATGATTCTCAGTGTTTTAATGTAATCACTCCCATGATTGAATATACTGTGAGTAGCCAATCAGATGAAAGGGAATCTCCTTGGGGGTGTGGCCCACATCTGTATATAAGCAGACATTCTGGCTTTTTGCTCTGTCTGAATCCTGCGGCTGCTTCCTGTCATCTCATCTCTTGTTCTTGGGACTTGAGCTGTCAGCTTATCTGCCAAACCTGGGATTCGTCGATCTGCACAGCCTATGAGTGGGAGCCCTGCTCTCCGACCTGCCGATCTTGGGCTTGCCAGCTTCTGCGGCTGTGTGACTTGAGAGAGGCCTCTACCCTGATCCACGGACTTGGGACATTCTAGCCTCTACAATCATGTGAGCTGTTTCCTTGATATAATCTCCCTCTCTCTATATATATTTATACACTTTACTGGTTTTGCTTCTCTAGAGAACCCAGCCTAAGACAACATGTTATACATGTATGTATATATATACATATATACACAGGTAGCAGGTCAGCAAAAAGAGGAAGACCCTCAATGAGATGGATTGACACAATGGTTGCAATGATGGGATCAGGCATAACAATGATTCAGAGGATGGCACAGGACCAGGCTTTATTTCATTCTGTTGTACATAGGGTTGTTCTGAGTCGGAACCAATTTGATGGTGCCTAACAACAACATATATATACATGTTTCACTGCTTTTGCTTTTCTAGAGAACCCAGCCTAAGACATTTGGTACTGAGAGTGGTTCTAGAGAAACAAAATTATAAGAATGAGTTTTCTAAATTGATTTTCAAGTCTGGTTAGTCTTAAAGATGTTGATGACTCTGCTTCCAGTAGTAAAGAAGGCATTGGTAATCTATGCCATGAGGTGGCAATAAAAATATGCAAAATATCACCATCAATAGATCAGGTATTGGTAAGAGGTGAGGCTCTAGGTAGTGGCATGTTTGATACCTTTCTACAATTTTGTCAGGATGAGAAGTATAAGGAAGCTGGTTGGTTGGTCCTACTTTCACTAGACAAAGTGGTGAAAGAGATGAGCTCAGGGCTTCAGAGTGAAAACTCTAGTGCCACAAAAACAACCTCAAAATTTCCATTTGAGCCCTGAAAGAAAGCCTTATTTCTTGTAGTAAAAGAGCCAATATTGCTGAAAACCAAACCCAGAGTCGTATTGGAAGAGTGGCTGAATTACAACACCAATTGAATTTCCAACCTCAAATGGTGTCTGAAGCTAAACTTAGGGCATTGATTGGGAAGAAATGGGATCCTGAAACTTGGGATGGGGACATATGGGCAGATAATCAGGAAGCTGGGACACTGAGGCCCTAAATTCTGTTGAATTGCTCCTGCCAACAAAATCATTAGCCACTCTACCCCCATCTGATGAGATTAACCCAGCAGTGTCTTAAGAGTCTTTGTCCGAGATATCAACTAGGGTATCATCTGAATCATCCCCTGGGCAGGCAGCGGAGTCATTGCCTGGGGCATCGCCTGAGGCAGATGCCTTACAAGACTACGCAGAATTTTCTCAAAACACATCCCCACCATCCATTTTGGCTTCTGGACCTATAACTAGACTTAAGTCCCAGTGAGCCCCAAAAGGTAACTGACAAAGTGTCACCCAGGAGGAGATACCCTATGCTCCAAAAGAACTGCTTGGCTTTTCTAATATGTACAAATGAAACCTGGGGCATATGTGTGGGAATGGCTATTAAGTGTGTGGGGTAACGGTTCAAGGAACATAAAAATGGGTCAACCAGTTTATTGATATGGGTCCACTAAGCACAGATTCTTCATTCAGTATTTCAGCTCGAGAGGTTAAGAAAGGATCTAATAGTTTACTTGGTTGAGTTGCTGAAGCATGGATTATGTGGTGGTATACACTAAATCAAGCTGAAGTATCAGGCCTGCATTGGTATACTGTAGAAGAAGGATCCAAAGTTTTAGAGAAATTGGCATGCTAGAGTGGATTTATCAGGTTAGACCCATAGACCCACAACTGTGAGGAACAAATTTGTGATTGCTATTTTATGTAAGTCAGATTTGACAGTGGGAACTGCCCTAACTGAATTAAGACACCAAACTACAATGGGGCTGATTGGACCACTTGGTAGTAGGGACCAAGTGGTGGCACTCAATCGACAAAGACAAGGTGGGCGTGGTTACCATAATGGACAGCGGAGTCAAAACAGTATTTGGAATAATCTGACTCGTATGGAACTTTTGGTGTTGGCTACTTAATCATGGTGTTCCTAGGAGTGAAATTGATAGGAAGTCTACTAAATATTTACTTGATCTGTACAAGTGGAAGGGTTCTAGGTCAAGTGAACAGCAGTCTAACTCAAATCAACAGAATAGAGAGTCACAGCCCCTTAATCACTTCCCAGACTTGAGTGAGTTTACAGATCCACAACCCCTTGAATAAAGGGGAGGCTGGGTCCCCTTGAGGAAGGACCCCACTACACAGTATAATAAAATTTATACTGTTAATCTTTCTCCCAGCCTTCCTCAAAGGGATCTACAGCCTTTTACTAGAGTGGCTGTTCATTGGGGAAAATGAAATAATCAGACTTTTCCAGGATTACTAGATACTGGCTCTGAACTGACACTAGTTCCAAGAGACCCAAAACATCAATGTGGGTCCACCTGTCAGAGTGGAGGCATGTGTAAATCAGGTTATTAATGGAGTCTTAGCTCATATCTGTCTCACAGTAGGCCCAGTGAGTCCCTGAACCCATCCTGTAGTGATTTCCCCAGTTCCAGGATGCATACTTGGAATAGATATACTCAGCAAATGGCAGAACCCTCACATTCGATACCTGAGAGTGGAGTAAGGGCTATTATGGCAGGAAAAGCCAAGTGAAAGCCATTAGAATTGCCCCTACCTAGGAAAATGGTAAACCAAAAGCAATATTGCATTCGTGGGGGGATTTCAGAGATTATTGCCACCATCAAGGACTTGAAGGAGGCAGGGATGGTGATTCCCACAACATTCCCATTCAACTCACCTATCTGGCCTATGCAAAAAACGGATGGATCTTGGAGAATGACAGTGGATTATCAAAAACTTAACCAGGTGGCGACTCTTACTGCAGCTACTGTTCCAGATGTGATTTCATTGCTTTAGAAAATTAGTACATCTCCTGGTACCTGGTATGCAGCTATTGATCTGGCTAATGCCTTTTTCTCCATACTTGTTTTGAAGGACCACCAGAAGCAGTTTGCCTTCATCTGACAAAGCCAGCAATACACCTTCAGTGTCCTACCTCAGAGATATATAAGTTCTCCAGCCCTATGTCATAATTTAGTATGCAGGGACCTTGATTGCATTTCCTTCCACAAGACATCACACTGGTCCATCACATTGCTGACATTATGCTGATTGGACCTAGTCATGAAGAAGTGTCAATGACTCTGGACTTACTGGTAAAACATTTGCGTACTACAGGGTAGGAAATTAATCTGACAAAAATTCACCTTCCACCTAGTTGAAACTTCTAGGGGTCTAGTGGTGTGGGGCATGTTGAGATATTCCTTCTAAAGTGAAGGATAAATTATTTCATCTGGCCCCTCCCACTACTAAAAAGGAGGCACAACACCTAGTGGGCCTCTTTGGATTTTGGAGGCAACATATCCCTCATTTGAGAGTGTTACTCCAGCCTGTTTATGAAGTGACTCAAAAAGCTGCTGGTTTTGGGTGGGACCCAGAACAAGAGAGGGTTCTGCAACAGGTTCAGGTTGCCATGCAAGCCACTCTGCCACTTGGGCCATATGATCCAGCTGATCCAATGGTGCTAGAAGTGGCAGTGGCAGACAGAGATGCTGTTTGGAGTCTTTGGCAGGACCCTATTGGTGAATCACAGTGTAGACCCTTAGGATTTTGGAGCAAAGACCTGCTATCCTCTGCAGATAACTACTCTCCTTTTGAGAAACAGCTTTGGCTTGTTACTGGGCCTTAGTAGAGATTGAATGCTTAACCATGGACCACAAAGTCACCATGTGTCCTGAGCTGCCCATTATAAACTGGGTGTTGTCTGACTCACAGAGCCATAAAGTTAGACGTGTACGGCAGTACTCCATCATTAAACGGAAGTTGTATATATGAGATCGGGCCTCAGCAGGACCTGAAGTAACAAGTAAATTGAATGAGGAAGTGGCCCAAATGCCCATGGTATCCACTTCTGTCAAATTACCTTCCATCTCCCAGTCTGCACCTATGGCTTCATGGGGCATTCCTTATGATCAGTTGACCGAGGAAGAGAAAATTCATGCGTGGTTTACAGATGGTTCTGCACGATAAGCAGACAGCACTAAAAAGTGGACAATGGCAGCACTACAGCCCCTTTCTGGTGCCTCCCTGAAGGACAGTGCTGAAGGGAAATCCTCCCAATGGGCAGAAATTCAAGCAGTGCACTTGATTGTTCACTTTACTTGGCAGGAAAAATGGCCAGATGTGCAATTCTATACCGATTCATGGGCTGTGCCCAATGGTTTGGCTGGATAGTCAGGGACTTGGAAGGAACATGATTGGAAAATTGGAGACAAGGAGGTATGGGGAAGAGGTAGATGGATAGACCTCTCTGAATGGGCCAAAGAAAGAAGATATTTGTGTTTCATGTGACTGCTCACCAAAGGGTGACCTCGGCAGTGGAGGATTTTAACAATCAGATGGATAGGATGATGTGTTCCTTGGAAACCAGTCATCCTCTTTCCCAACCACTCCTGTTATTGCCCAATGGGATGATAAACTAAGTGGCCATGGTGGGATGTATGCATGCATGGGCTCAGCAACATGGACTTCCACTCACCAAAGCTGACTTGGCTAAAGTCACTACTGAGTGCCCAATCTGCCATCAATAGAGACCACTACTGAGTCCCCGATATGGCATCATTCCTCGAGGTGATCAGCTAGCAACCTGGTGGCAGGTTGATTATATTGGACGATTTCCATTATGGAAAGTCAGCATTTTGTTCTTACTGGAAAAGGCAATAACTCTGGATATGGATTTGCCTTCCCTGCATGCAATGCTTCTGCCAAAACTACCAACCATGGACTTACAGAACGCCTTACCAACTGTCATGGTATCCCACACGACATCACCTCTGATCAAGGGACTCACTTCACAGCAAATGAAGTACAGAAATGGGCCCATGCTCATGATCGTTATGAGTCAGAATTGACTTGAGGGCAATGGGTTTTTTTGGACCATGTTCCCCATCATCCTGAAGCAGCTGGATTGCTAGAATGATGGAATGGCCTTCTAAAGACACAATTATGGTGCCAGCCAGGGAGCAATATCTTGCAGGGTTGGGGCAGTGTTCTCCAGGAGGCTGTATATGCTCTAAACCTGTGTCCAATATATGGTACTGTTTTTGCCATTGCCAGGATTCATAGGTCTAAGAATCATGGGGTGGAAATGGGAGTGGCACCACTCACTATTACCCCTAGTGACCCACTCACAAAACTTTTGCTTCCTGTCCCTACAACCCTATCGTCTGCAGGTCTAGAAGTTTTAGTTCCAAAAGGAGGAATGCTCCCACCTGGAGACACATCAGTGATTGCATTGAACTGGAAGTTAAGAATGCTGCCTGGCCACTTTGTGCTCCTTATGCCTCTGGATCAACAGGCAAAGTAAGGTGTTACCACACTGGCTGGTGTGATTGATCCTGATTACCATGAGGAAATCAGATTGTTATTATATTACACAATGGAGGTAAAGAAGAGTATATCTGGAATGCAAGCGATCCCTTAGGGCATGTCTTAGTACTACCATGCCCTGTTATTAAAGTCAATTAGCAACCAGAGCAACCCAATTCTGACTGACTACTAATGGCCCAGATGCTTCAGGAATGAAAGTTTGGGTCACCCCACCAGGCAAAGAACCACGACCAGCTGAGGTGCTTGCCGAGGGCAAAGGGAACGTGGAACGGGTGATGGAAAAAGGTAGTTCTGAATACCAATTACGACCACGTGACCAGTTGCAGAAACAAAGACTGTAATTGTTATGAGTATTTCTTCCTTGTGTGTGTGCATCAAATATTTATGTTTTCTTCACTTATAAAATATAAGGTGTAAACAGAGCTAGTGCATATTCGGTTGTATGTGTTTGTTGTATCATGTTAGGTGCAAGTATGAGTTTATAATTTTCTTTATTCACAGATTATGTCTGGCTTAAGGAGATGTGTACAGGTGCTAAGTTGACAAGGGGTGGACTGTGATCATTAAGGTTGTATGTCAACTTGGCTGGGCCATGATTCTCAGTGGTTTGGCCATTATGACGTAGTTTGGCAGTCATATAATGATGTAATCACCTCCATGATGAAATTTGATTTAATGTGACCATCTCCATGATGAAAACTGCTATGAGTAACGAATTAGTTTTAAGGGTGTTTCCTTGGGGGCTGTGGTCTGCATCCAATGCATTGGGCTTTCTGGCAAAGCTTTCTGGCTCTTGCTCTGCCCTGGGTCCTGCATTCAACTTGTCAGCACCTGGCCTCCAGTTCTTGGGACGTGGGCCAGCAGCCTGACATCTTACCTGCTGATCTTGGATTTGTCAGCTTTTGCAGCTGTGAGCCAGCAGCCTGCCGTCTGACCTTTGGATCTTGGATTCTTCAGCCACTGCAGCTACATGAGTCAGGAGAAGCCTCCAGCCTGATGCCTGACTCCTGACCCATGGATTTGGGACTTGCTAGCCTCTTCAATCACATGAGCCATTTCCTTGAGATAAATGTATATATATATATGTATATATGCCACATCTTTCTCCTGTGGAGCCACTGGTGGTTTCGAACTTCCAACATTTCAGTTAGCAGTCAATTGTACTAATGACTGCACAACCAGGGCTCCTATATAGGAGCTTCTCGCTTGGAAGAAGTACAGCCAGAATGCTCCTTAGAAGCAAGGATGGGGAGACTACGTCTCACATACTTTGGACATGTTATCAGGAGGGATCAGTCCCTGGAGAAGGACCTCATGCTTGGTAAAGGAGAGGGTCATCAAAAAAGAGGAAGACCCTCAACGAGATGAATTGACACAGCGGCTGCAACAATGGGCTCAAGCATAACTATGATCGTGGGGATGGCTCAGGAGAGGCAGTGTTTCGTTCTGTTGTACATGGGGTCACTATGAGTTGGAATCGACTTGATGGCACCTAACAACATGTATACCCTTTATTAGTTTTGCTTCTCTAGAGAACACAGACAAAGACAGGACCATTATAAAGTTTCTGCCATGCTTTGGGCACTGCACATTTACCAAGATATTAAAACTGAAGTTTCAGTGAAGTCACCAATGTACAATAGAAGTGAAATTCCAAAGCCAGATCTTATATACAGAATTTACCAAAAAGATGTTCAAGAATTGATTTCATAACTTGTAGCATCCTCTGCCAAACCAAGGACATATAAAGAGGACAGAGTGGAAAACAGAGGATTTGATGAAAAGATTTCTTTGGAGAAAGCTCTTGTTGTGCTGTAGACCCCATTTCTCCTCCAAGCAGGGGAGGTTGGGTGCTATTTCCTTCATGTCCAGTCTTCATGGAACCATTCAGGGAGTGCAAAATGTGTTCTCTGCAGCTGGGATGGACAGAGGCCACGTATCTGACTGTATCAATTATCCTTTTTTTTTTTTTTTAATATTTTATTGTGTTTTAGGTGAAAATTTACACAGCAAATTAGGTTCCATTTAACAATTTTTATACAAACTGTTCCATGACATTGGTTACAATTTTCACAATGTGGTCTTGGTTATCTATTGCTGCATAAAAAATGACCCCAAAATTCAGTGACTGTCTTAGTTTCCTAGTGTTGCTGTAACAGAAATACAACAAACGTCTTTAAAGAACAAAAATTTATTTTCTCACAGTTCTGGAGGCTAAAAGTTTAAATCAGGGTCTTGGCCATGTCGATCCCTTCCGTGTTGGTAGCCCCAGGCATTCCTTGGTTACTTGGTGATCCTCACATGTTATCTGTCTTCCCTAGTTTGTGTATACGTTTCTCTTTGTCTATGCTGTTCTTAATATAAATTAGAAGTGATTAGGTTCAGTACACACCCTACACTGATATGGCTTCATTAATATAGTAACGAAAACCCTATTTCAAAACAGGGTTACATCCACAGGAATAGGGATGTGATGGTTAATGTTGTACGTCAGCTTGGCTGGACTATGATTCTAAGTGGTTTGGCAGTTATGATGTAGTTTGGCAGTTATGTAGTGATGTAGTCATCCCCCATTTTGTGATCTGATGTGAGCAGCCAATCAGTTGAAATGGGAGTTTCCTTGGGAGTGTAACCTTCATCCGATATGTATACAGCTGTTCTGGCAAAGCTTGCTTGCTCTGGACCCTGCTTCTGGCGTATGATCATCAGACTTCTGGTTCTTGGGACTTGAGCCAGCAGCCTACCATCTTATTTGCCTCCACAGCCTGTGAGCCAGCAGCCTGTCATCTTACCTGCTGATCTTGGTTTCATCAGCCTCCGCAGCTTGTGAGCCAGTGGCCTGCCATTTGACCTGCCAACCTTGGGTTTGTCAGCCCCTGCAGCTACATAAGTCAGAAGAAGCCTCCAGCCTGATGCCTGACCTATGGACTTGGAACTTGCCTGCCTCTACAATGGCATAAGTTATTTCCTTGAGATAAATCTCTCTCTCTCTCCCCCGATATATATATATATATATATATATGTGTGTGTGTGTGTGTGTGTGTGTGTATACATATATATGCTTCACTGCTTTTACATCTTTAGAGAACCCAGCCTAAGACAAAGGGTTAGGGTTCCGACATGTATTTTGGGGGGATACCATTCAATCCATAACAGTGGCTAAAAACAACAATAAACATTTCATAGTTCCCAGGGGTCAGGACTTTGGGAATAGCTTAGCTGGGTAGTTCTAGTTCAAGGTCTCTAATGAGGTGACAGTCAGATATTAGCTAAGACAGTAGTCTGAAGACTTGACTGAGCTTAATGGTTCTGCTTTTAAGGTGGCTCACTCACATAGCTGGCAAGCTAGTGTTGACTGTTGGCTCAGTTCCTCCCTATGTGGGCCTCTCCACAAGGTTACTTGGGTGTTCTTATGACATGGGCAAAGGATCTGAATAGACATTTCTTCAAAGAAGATATACAGATGGTCAATAAGCACATGAAAAGATGTCAAATTATTAGTCATTAGACAGATGCAAATCAAACCACAGTGGGATACCACTTCATTCCCACCAGGATGGCTGTAATAAAAAAGACAATAATAAGTGTTGGAGAGGATGTGGAGAAATTAGAACCCTCATACACTGCTGGTAGGCAAGTAAAATGCTGCAGCTGCTTTGGAAAACAGTTGTTTAGTTTCCTCCAAAAATCAGAGTTACCATTTGACTCAGCAATTCTACTCCTAGGTATATACCCAAGAGTGTGAAAACATATATTCACACAAAAACCTGTACATGAATATTTGTAGCAGTGTTACTCATAATAGCCAAAAAGTAGAAACAATCCAAAGATCTATCAACTGAAGAATGGATAAATAAAATGTGGTATATCCATACAATGGGATATTATTTGGTCATAAAAAGGAATGAAGTTCTGAAACATGCTACAGCACGGATGAACCTTGAAAATATTATGCTGAATAAAAGAAGCTAGTAACAAAAGTCAACATATTGTATGATTCCATTTGTATGAAATGTCCAGAATAGGCAAATCGTATAGAGACAGAAAGTAGATTGGTGATTGTCTAGGTCATGGATTGCTGGCCACCCCTATGTTCACAGGAACGAGAAGAAGGGAAGGTTACTGGAACTTGGAGAAAAGAGAGTCATGTACAGCAGACCACCTTGAGAGAAGCAGTGACCTTCAGCTAGCCCAAGGTGACCTTGTGTGTACAGAGCCAGAGGAATAAATACCCCTAATGTCACTGTTATGGATTGAATTATGTCCCCCAAAAATGTGTGTCAACTTTGCTAGTCCATGATTCCCAGTATTATGTGGTTGTCCACCATTTTGTCATCTGATGTGATTTTCCTATGTGTTGTAAACCCTACCTCTGTGATGTTAATGAGGTGGGATTAGCAACAGTTATGTTAATGAGGCAGGACTCAATCTACAAGATTATGTTGTGTTTTTAAGTCAATCACTTTTGAGATATGAAAAAGAGAAGTGAGCAGAGAAACATGGAGATTTCATACCAGCAAGAAACAAGAGCCAGGAGAATAGCGTGTCCTTTGGACTCGAGGTTTCTGCACCTGAGAAGCTCCTTGACCAGGGAAAATTGATGACAAAGACCTTCCAGAGCCAGCAGAGAAAGTCTTCGCCCAGAGCAAACACCCTGAATTTGGACTTCTAGCCTACTAGACTGTGAGAAAACAAGTTTCTCTTTGTCAAAGCCATCCACTTGTAGTATTTCTGTTATAGCAGCACTAGATAACTAAGACAGTCACTATCCTCTTCTTTCTAATTTTTGCCAGGCTCCCTATTGACCAAATACAACCAGAAGCTTCCTGGGACAAGCAGAAGCAAAGTGGAGTAGATCTAGGCAGACAAATGGAAGATATCTGGCACAGACAACACACACACAAAACAGAGGCCTAAGCAATAAACACAGTTATGTCACATTTGAGAAGTCTGTTAGTAGGCAGTCTGGTGTTTGTTCAGTGGCTCAGTGATGTCATCAAGAACCCAGACTTTCTCCATCCTTCAACCCTGTCATCTTCAGGGTATTGGCTTTTTGTCTTTAGATTTGTTGCCTTATGGTCACGAGATGGCTTCCATAGCTCTAAGTATTATACCCTCAATCAACTGCACTGGTTAGGGAGCAAAATCATTCCAGAAGCCTTTCTGCCCCTAGCAGTCTTCCCTCTGCATCTCACTGGCCAGAACTGGGTCACATGCCCACCTTTTATCCAATCACTAGTAAAGTTGGACAAGATTACCTTGGTAGGCTTTAGAACAATCTTGTTTCATCTCCGGGGGACCGGAGACTGAGTCCAGTTCCTTAAGTGTGTTTTCCCCCCAACAAAATCAAGGTTCTATAAGCTGAAAAAAGGAGTGATGGTGTTAAGTAGGTAATCAACCATATCTACCACAGGCTTTTAAATTTTCCAGGCATCTCCCAGGAACCCAAGGAAGGGACGCAGTGCAGGGAACTAGAACCAACTGGGATTGTGGATGGGTGATAGCTCCTCGCAGCCAATCTCAGTGGACTGCACTGTCTCCTCTCTCATACCAGTCATTGCTTCTCTCTGCTCTGCCTCCTCTCTCTGACAGATTCCTTTGCCTATTCATGGTTTATCGTCCCTAACACTTCAATTTCTCCAGTCCCAATCAATCTGCTTCAGGCAGGGCTTCGAATCGGTTCAGAAAGGTTCAGGAAGGGTTCAGTAATTGCCGGCGTAGATGAGGGCACCATTCACGTTGCATAGCAACCAAATCTGTTGCCTGTAGAATTTTGACCAGAAGGAAACAAACAGCAGCCGACCACGCCACTTTGAAAGTGTGTCACTGACCACAGTCCAGCCAGTAATCCAGTAACCCGCATCAGGCTCCTGAAACTTTTGGGATCCATGTGGGAGATTGGATTATTGGCAGGACTGTGGAGAGCGACACACATTCAAAGCTGCAAGGTCGGCCAGCAGCTTTCAGCGGGGCATGGCTGTTTGTGTCCTACTCCAAAATCCTAAGGACAACAGATTTGGTTGCTATGCAACGCATACAGTGCCCTTGTTTATGTTGGTAATTACTGAACCATTCCTGAACCTTTCTGAACCAGTTTGCAGCCCTGGTTTCAGGGCAAAACTTCCCACCATCAGCAACTTACCTCTGGACTTCTCAATTCAAACTCTCAAAAGTATAAATCCAGGTGGCTGAGCCCATCTGTTTAGGTCTCAGATCTCTGACTAGCCTGTGACTTGATATCTTGAGTCAGAGCCACCCTCTTCCTTCAGTAGCTGAGGCTGGCAGGCAGGGTCATGTGTACAGACATCATGACGACAGCAGAGGCTGAACAAGGGGCAATGTCCCTTATAAGTGTCCATGCAGTGGTCAGATGAGAACAAATAAAGCCAGAGAAATGTAATGGAATAGAATTTACCCAGATGTGAATAAATACATGGTGGAACCAGGATATGCGTATGCATATGAAAAATGGTAATTCTGTGCAAAATTGAAAGGAAAACTCTCTCGACTGGCATCTTCATGGTGCCCCACAGGCTGGCATCTTCGGGCAAGTATCCCTTCTGTCCTTCCTGCTCTACTCCTCTGGGAAGCCATGGCTAGTATGAAGGGCACTATGGAGGCAGAGGATGTAATGGATGCTGTTGGTGACCACCCTGATCCACTTGATCAGGCTGGTACCTCCATCCCCAGCTGCTAATGGCTCACAGCTGCCCCCTTCTCCAGATAATTGCTCTCAGTCGATGGAGCCCCTTGTTTAGATGCCTGGGAAGTTCCACATGTCTCCCCACCCTGGGCATCTAAATGACTGCCTGATTGGGGGGAGGGTAATAAAAAGCCACCCCTTTGCCTAAAGGAGACTACTCTGGGATGCTATTCCTGCTCTTGAGCTTCCTCTGGGTTCAGGTCTCACCCTTGCCTAGTTTTTCTCCTCAGTCTATACTGCCTCTGAAAAGGTCCCTGGGTGGCACAGTTTGTGCTCGACTACTAAGCTAAAGGTTGGCAGTTCAAACCCACCCAGCGGCACCATGGAAGAAAGGCCTGTCGATCTGCTTCCATTAATATTACAGCCAAGAGAGGCAGAGCCAACATGGCATGCCATCCCTCTACAGCAAAGACCCGAAATACTAAGCAGAACAGTTACAAATGTCAATCCTAGAACTCTAAGTGTCAAATGAAGGGATAAATAACTTGATCAAGCACCAAATGAAATAAGAAACTGACGGAGAAAAGAGAACGAGGACAGCTACAGAGTGGAGGTCCCCTACTAGTTAATGAAGCACAGATTTGCCATCTTGGACCTCAGCCACCAAGAATGGCAGACAGAGAGTACAGAAAGGCAATTTCACGGAGCTCCCAACAGGAGACAGAGCACCTAGTGACCAGGGATACAAGCTTTCGCATCACCCACCCTTCTTCCCTTTAAGCAGCCTCTACCACTTTCTAACAGGCCACAGTTGCTTGGCTGGAGAGACACCAGCTCACTGCTGGCTGGGTCCACCCCACCTCCACTGGCCAGCTCCTTCAGAGCCATTTTGTTTGTTTTTTGGTTTGTTTCTTCTCTCTCCTTTCCTTCCTCCCACCCAGCTAGCACTGTGTGCCATTCCTGCCCCTTATTGACAGGCTGAGCCACATTATTCAGCTAGAGAACCACCAGCGCATGGCCTCCCCAGGTCCATGCCATCCCACCAACAGGCTCCCTCAGCGTCATTTTTGTTCTTTTATTTTTTTGGTTTCTTCTTTCTCTCTCCCTTCCCTCCTTTCCTTTCTCCAGCCCAGCTAGCCCTGTGTGCTGTCCCTGCCCCTTCTTGATGGGCTGTGCCACACCACTCGGCTGGAGAGCTGCCAGCACATGGCCTCCCAGGGTCCATGTCACCTCCACAAACAGGCCCTCAGCACCATTTTTTGTTTGCTTTTTCTTTTGTTGTTGTTTCTTCTCTCTCTCTCCCTTCCTTCCTTTCCTTTCTACCACCCACTTAGCTTCCCCCTCCCCCTTCTCGATGGGCAGTGCTCTACTGCTTGGCTAGAGAACCTCTGGTACACAGCCTCCCTGGGTCTGCACCATCCCCACAGGCCAACTCCCTCAGTGCCATATTTTGTATTTTTCTTTATCTTCCCTTTCTCCCTTTTCCTTCTCCCTCTCATCTAGGCCCTGCACTACCTCCGCCCCTTCCTGACAGGCCAGGCCATGCCACCCTGTGAGAGAAATATCAGCTCGTCACCACCCGAATTCTATCCTGCCTCCAACAGCCAGCTCCCCCAGTACCATATTTATTTACTTATTGTTGTTGGCACTTTTATTTATTATTCTTACTTTTCTTTCCCTTCTTTCCTTTCCTTTCTCCTGCTCACCTAGCCCCCTGTGCCACCTATACCCCTTCTCAACAGGCCGAGCTACACTGGTCAGCTACAGAGCCACCAGCACATGACCTCACTGGGTCTGCCCTGCCCCCACCTGCTGAATCCTACTGTACTACCATTTTATTTACTTTTTTCCTTTTTCTTTCATTCATTTGCTTCTGTTTCTTTCTCTTCTTTCTCGCACCCACTTAACTCCACACATCACATCCTCTCCCTTTCCTCCTGCTTATCTGCACCATACACCAAGCACCATGCCCCTGAGTGGCACCAGCACAGACCACTGGACCCTACCCTGCACTGCCCCCAGACCCCACCCCATCAGCCCCAGTACGTGCCACAAACTACCCATCTCCATCTCCCACCCCACCCCACCCCCCACTGGACTTGCCATGCTGCAGCACAGTTGAGTGACTGGCTCTGCCCACCTGGACAAGGTATCTTGCCCACATACAAGCAAGCAACAAAGCATGTCCAGCCTGCCTGCCTAAATGTAACAAAATAAAACAGCAGGACGAAACAAATAAATCTACAATCAATAAATGAAGAAAAGAATTCCTGAATGTCCTGAAGACAGAAGACAATATCAAAACATATTTAAAAAATAGGACAGGATGGCTCCAGAAAGCAACCAAAATAAAACACTAGATGATCTTCCAGTAGAAGAAAAGGCACTGGAACTACCTGATAGGGAATTCAAAACTCTAATATTCAGGACTCTCCAAGAGATGAAACAAAACGCAAACAAAAATAAGGAAAAAAATAGACAAAATCAGGGACAATGCATACAAAATCAAGGAAAACACAAAACAATGGAAGAATTCAGGAAAATAATGCAGAAGCAAAATTTCAAAATAAACAAACAACTAGAAATCATACAAAAACAGCAACTAGAAATCCAAAAGATAAATAACAAGATTTCAGAAATGGACAGTGCAATAGAAGGTATTAGAAGCAAATCTGAAACAATGGGAGACAGGATCAGTGAAATTGAAGACAATTCCTTGGATATCATTTTGTTTGAGGAAAAATCAGAGAAAAGAATGCAGAAAAATAAAGAAACCCTGAGAATGATGTGGGATACAATCAAAAGCAAAAATTTGTATGTGATCAGAGTTCCAAAACAGGAGAAGAAAATGGAAAACACAGAGAGGATCACTGAATATTTCTGACAGAAAACTTCCCTAATATCATGAAATATGAAAATCTGACCAACCAAGGAGCTCAAAGAACCCCATATAGGATAGACCCCAAAAGAAAATAACCAAGACATATCATAATCACACTCGCTAAAGACTAAGACTAAGAATCCTGAGAGCAGCTCGAGAAAAATGAAAAGTCACATACAAAGGTGAAACAATAAGACTAAGTTCTGATTACTTGGCAGAAACCATGCAGGCAAGAAGGCAATCGGATGACATATATAAAACCTTGAAATTAAAAAAAAAAAAAAGCTAACCAAGAGTAATATATCCTGCAAAACTCTTACTCAAATATGATGGCAAAATTGGGACATTTCCAGTTAAACAAAAATTAAGGGAATACGTAAAAACCAAACCAAACTTACAAGAATTATTAAAGGTAGCCCTTTGTTTAGAGAACCAACAACATCAGACAACAACCTGAATCTAGGACACAGGACAACATCAGCCAGATACCAACCTAGGTAATTAACTCTCAAGGATAAAACAAAACTAAAAGATTTACAACAGGGAACCAGAGAGGTCAATCTGTAAATGACAACAATGTCAAAACAATAAAAGAAGGAATAAGCAGTGTAGGTACAGAACTTTCAAATGCAGAGGAGGTCAAGCCAATGCCAAGTAATAAAAGACTATTTTTAAACTTAGGAAGATAGGGTTAAATTTCAAAGTAACCACAAAGAAAGTTAACAAACCTACTATTAAAATGAAGAAAAACATAAAGTCTTAGTAAACACAAAATCTACAAAAACAAAAGAAATGCAAAAAAAAAAATCCATAAACAAAAGGAATTTGGCATTGGAGAGTAAAAGGAACAAAGAAAACATCAGCACCAAAAAAAAAGAAGCAGTACAAAATGACAGCAATAAACTCACACCTATCAGTAATCATACTGAATGTAAATGGCTTAAATGCACCCATAAAGAGACAGAGAGTGACAGAATGGATAAAAAATACAGGACCCATCAATATGCTCTCTACAAGAAACACACCTTAGAAACAAAGACATAAATATATTTAAAAAATCAAAGGACGGAAAAAAATATATCAAGCAAACAGCAACCAAAAAAGAGCACGCATGGCAATGCTAATCTCATATAAAGTAGACTTTAAAATGAAACCCACCATAAAAGACAAGGAAGGACATTATAAAATGATTAAAGGGACAATCCACCTTGAGGGCATACCTATAATAAAAATCTACGCACCCTACAACAAGGCGCCAAAATACATAAAACAAATGCTTACTCTGAAAAGAGAAATTGACAGTTCCACAATAATAGTAGGAGACTTCAACATATCAGTCTCAGTAAAAGACAGAACATCTAGAAAGAAACTCAGCAAAGACACAGAAGATCTAAAGGCCACAATCAACCAACTTGACCTCATAGACATATACAGAACACTCCACCCAACAGCAGCAAAGTACACATTCTTTCCCAATGTACATAGAACGTTCTTTGGAATAGACCACATCTTAGGCCACAAAGCAACTTTCAACAAAATCCAAAACATTGAGATAATATAAAGCATCTTCTCTAATCACAATGCCATAAAAGTAGGAATTAATAACAGGAAGAGCAAGGAAAAAAAATCAAATACATGGAAACTGAATAATACCTTGCTTTAAAACCACTGGGTAATAGAAGAAATCAAAGATGGAACAAAAAAAATTCCTAGAATGAAATGAGAATAAAAACACATCATACCAAAACCTTTGGGACACAGCAAAGGTAGCATTTACAGGTCAATTTATAGCAATAGATGCACATATCAAAAAAAGAAGAAAGGGACAAAATCTAAACGTTACCCCTAAAACTAGAACAAATAGAAAGAGAACAGCAAAAGAAGCTCACAGCCACCAGAAGAAAGGAAATAATAAAGATCAGAGCAGAAATAAATAAAATCGAGAATAGAGAAACAGTAGAAAGAATAACAAAACCAAAAGTTGGTTCTTTGAAAGGATCGACAAAATTGACAAACCATTGGCCAAATTGACAAAAGAAAAACAAGAGAGGACACAAATAACCCAAATAAGAAATTAAATGGGGGACATTACAACAGACCCAACTGAAATAAAAAGAATCATAACAGAGTACTATGAAAAACTATACTCCAACAAATTTGAAAACCTAGAGGAAATGGACAAATTTCTAGAAACACACTACCTACCTAAACTAACAAACTAAAGATGAAAATCTGAACAGACCCATAACAAGAGAAGAGACTGAAAAGATTAAAAAAAAAACAAAAAACAAAAAACTCTCAACCAAAAAAAAGCCCTGGCCCAGATGGCTTCACTGGAAAATTCTACCAAACATTCAGAGAAGAACTAACATCAGTACTTACTCAAACTATTTCAGAACATAGAAAAGGAAGGGATACTTCCGAATTCATTCTATGAATCCAGCACAACTCTGATACCAAAACCAGGCAAAGATATCCCAAAAAAAGAAAATTACAGAAAATTGCATCATGAATATAGATGCAAAAATACTCAACAAAATTCTAGCCAATAGAATTTAGCATAATATAAAAAAAATACACCCTGACCAAGTGGGATTCATACCAGGTATGAAAGGATGGTTCAACATTAGAAAATCCATCCACATGATCCACCACTTAAATAAAACAAAAGAATCATATGATCATCTCAATTGACTCAGAAAAGGCATTTGATAAAGTCCAACACCAATTCCTGATAAAAACTCTCAATAAAATAGATACAGAAGGGAAATTCCTCAACATAATGAAGGGCATCTACACAAAACCAGCAGCCAACATCATTCTTAATGGAGAGAGGCTGAAAGCACTCCCCTTGAGAACAGAACAAGACAAGGATGCCCTTTAACACCACTCCTATTTAACATTGTGCTGGAAGTCCTAGCCAGAGTACTAAGGCAAGAAAAAGAAATAAAGGGCATCCAAATTGATAAGGAAGGAGTAAAACTGTCCTTATTTGCAGATGGTCTGATACTATACGTAGAGAACCCAAAAAACTGCACGAGAAAACTACTGGAACTAATGGAAAGATTCAGTAGAGTAGCAGGATACAAGATAAACATACAAAAATCAGTTGGATTCCTATACACCAATAAAGAGAACTACAAAAAGGAAATCAGGAAGGCAATACCATTTATAATAGCCCCTAAAAATATAAAATACTTAGGAATAAATCTGACCAGGGATGTAAAAGACCAATACAAAGAAAACTACAAAACATTACTGCAAGAAACCAAAAGAGACCTACATAAATGGAAAAACATACCATGCTCATGGATAGGTAGACTCAACATTGTGAAAATGTGAATTCTACCCAAAGCAATCTACAAATACAATGCAATCTCAATCCAAATACGAACAGCATTCTTTAACGAGGTGGAAAAACTAATCATTAACTTTACATGGAAAGGAAAGAGGCCCTGGATAAGTAAAGCACTACTGAAGAAGAATAAAGTAGGAGGACTCACACCACCTGACCTCAGAACCTACTATACAGCTACAGTAGTCAAAACAGCCTGGTAATGGTACAAGGACAGACATGTTGACTGATGGAACAGAATCGAGAACCCAGATGTAAATCCATCCACCTATGGTCACTTGATTTCAACAAAGGTTCAAAGTCCATTATAATGGGGAAAGAAAGTCTTTTTAACAAATGGTTCTGGCAAAACTGGGTGCCCATCTGTAAAAAAAAAAAAAAAAAGAAACAGGACCCATACCTCACACCATACACAAAAACTAATTCAAAATGGATAAAACACCTAAATATAAAACCAAAAACAATAAAGATCATAGAAGAAAAAATAGGGTCAACACTAGAGGCCCTAATACACAGCATAAACAGGATACAAACCATAAATAACAATACACAAACACCAGAAGATAAGCTAGATAACCAGGATCATCTAAAAATTAAACACTTGTGCTCATCAAAAGAGAATCTACAGACTGGGGAAAAAAACTTGGCTATGACAAATCCAACAAAGGTCTAGTCTCTAAAATCTATAGGAAAATCCAACACCTCTACAACAAACAGACAAATAATCCAATTAAAAAATGGGCGAAGGAAATGACAGATACTTCACAAAGAAGACATTAAGGCAGTATTTTAGGCTGGGTTCTCTAGAGAAGCAAAACCAGTAAAGCGTGTAAATATGTATATAGAGAGATTTGTATCAAGGAAACAGTTCACGTGATTGTAGAGGCTAGAACTTCCCCAGTCCGTGGATCAGGGTGGAGGCATCTCCCAATTCATGCAGCCGCAGAAGCCGGCAAGCCCAAGATCTGCAGGTTGGAGAACAGGGCTCCTGCTCATAGGCTGTGAAGGTTGACGAATTCCAAGATCCGCTGGCAAGACCACAAGGTTTCTCCTGATTCACGTAGCTACAGGTGCTGGTGAACTCAAGATCGGCAGGTCAGAGAGCAGGGCTCTGCTCACAGGTTGTGAAGATTGATGAATCCCAAGTTCAGCAGATAAGCTGACAGCTCAAGTCCCAAGAACCAGAGGTGATACTACAGGAGGCAGCTGGGGGATCCAGATCGAGCAAAAAGCCAGAAGATCTGCTTATATTCAAATGGAGGCTACACCCCCCCAAGGAAACTCCCTTTCTTCTAATTGGCTACTCACAGCATATTCAATCATGGGAGTGATCACATGTAAACACTGAGAATCATGGCCCAGCCAAGTTGACACACAATTTTAACCATCACAGGCGGCTAACAGAGACATGAGGAAATGCACGCAATCACTAGCCATTAGAGAAATGCAAATCAAAACTACAGTGAGATACCATCTCACCCTGACATTACTGACACACAAAAAAGAAAACAGAAAATAACAAATGTTGGAGAGACTGTGGAGAGATTGGAACTCTTACGCACTGCTGGGAATGAAAAATGGTACAACTATTTTGGAAAACGATATGGTGCTTCCTTAAAAAGCTAGAAATAGAAATACCCTATGATCCAGCTATCCCACTCCTAGGACTATTATCCTAGAGAAAAAAGAGCCATCACATGAATAGATATGTGCACTTCCATGTTCACTGCAGCATTATGCACAATAGCAAAAAGACGGAAATAACCTAAGTGCCCATCCACAGATGAATGAATAAACAAACTATGGTACATACACACAATGGAATATTATGCAATGATAAAGAACAATGACGAATCTGCGAAACATCTCACAACATGGATGAATCTGGAGGGCATTACGCTGAGTGAAATAAGTCAGTCACAAAAGGACAAATACTGTTTGAGACCACTATTATAAAAACTCATGAAAAGGTTACATACAGAAAGAAACAATCTTTGTTGGTTATGAGGGAGGGGAAGGATAGGGAGGGAAAAACACTCACTAGACAATAGATAAGTGGTAACTTTGGTGAAGAGTAAGATAGTACACAATACTGGGGAAGTCAGCTCAACTTGACCAAGGCAAGGTCATGGAAGCTCCATAGGCACATCCAAACTCCCTGAGGGACTGAATTACTAGGCTGAGGACTGGGGATCATAGTCTCGGGAGACAACTAGCTCAATTGGCATAACATAATTTATAAAGAAAATGTTCTACTTCCTACTTTGGTGAGTAATGTCTGGGGTCTTAAAAGCTTATGAGCGGCCATCTAAGATAGTCCACTGGTCCCACTCTGTCTGGAGCAAGCGAGAATGAAAAAAACCAAAGACACAAGGGAAAGATTAGTCCAAAGGACTAATGGACCAAAACTACCACAGCCTCTTGCAAACTGAGTCCAGCACAACTCGATGGTGCCCAGCTGCCACCACCGACTGCTCTGACAGAGATCACAACAGAGGGTCCTGGACAGAGCTGGAAAAAAGTGTAGAACAAAATTCTAACTCACAAAAAAAGACCAGACTTACTGGCCTGACAGAAACTGGAGAAACCTCAAGAGTATGGCCCCCGGACACCCTTATAGCTCAGTACTGAAGTCACTCCTGAGGTTCACCCTTCAGCCAAAGATTAGACAGGCCCATAAAACAAAACGAGACTAAATGGGCACAACAGCCCCGGGGCAAGGACTAGAAGGCAGGAGGGGATAGGAAAGCTGTCCTTGGGGAACCCAAGGTTGAGAAGAGAGAGTGTTGACATGTTGTGGGGTTGGCAACCAATGTCACAAAACAATATGTGTATAAATTATTTAATGAGAAACTAGTTTGCTCTGTAAACCCTCACCTAAAGCACAAATAAAAAAAAAAAAGATTATGGCCAAGAATCCCTACGGAGCACAGTTCTACTCTGTAAGAAATGGGGTCGCCGTGAGTTGCAATCGACTTGATGGCAATGGGTTTCGTTTTGGTTTTTATCCTGCCCTCCTCTCTGCCTCCCACAGTAAGTCACTTGCACAGGAATACCTGTCCCAGGCTCTGCTAACTTCAGGGAAGTCGACAAGATGACACCTAAGACCTGTCCGCTATAAGATTCAGTGTGCTGGGATTCTTCTCCATCGACTAGAGCTGAGCTCCCCAGGGGCAAGAACAGGGAGAGCAGGAACCGTGTCTCCTCCATTCCCCTCCTCCTTCCTCACTCCGCAGACACCCTTGGAGCGCTCACTATGTGCAAAGTTCTCTAGTAGGCTCTGTAAGGGGTTAAAAGAGACACAAGGCATGGTCTGGTCTCCGATTACCAAACACTTCAATTCTAGTGAGTGAGACAGGACATGCCTGTAAAAAGGGAAACCATCATAGCAAGCAGCATATGCCAAAACACAGATGGTTGGCCTGAGCAGAAGGTAAGTCCAGCAGGGGTTGAGAGCTGGGAGATAGGGCTGCAGTCAGGAAGGGCTCCCTGGAGGAGGTGCCAGTGAGGTGCATAGGGCTTTTGGAGGAGGATTAAGACTTCAATAAGCAGGAAGGAGCTAGGGCCCAGGTGGTCCAGTGAATAGGTCCTGTGGCAAAAGTGGAACTCTACTGGGGAAGCAGGGGAGACGAGGAAGGAGAGGCAGATATGGCCTCCACATCTAGAGTGATTGTGGGAAGGAGGCTCAGTATAGGGATGTCCGTTTGTCTTGTTCATTTGTCATCACCGCTTCCTCCACCTCAGATTCTAGCACAGTGCTGGGCACTGGGTAAGCAGGTGTTTTTCTGTGTTTGTTGAACAGGGTCCTACACAATGGGCACAGCCTCCTCCCTCGCTCTCAATCCTCCCAGGATCCCGGCTCCTCCAAGCAAGAGCCAGGGCTGCGGGACGGGAGTGAAGACAGTTCATGGAAAGCCTTCCAGGTCAGCATGACCTAGTCCCCGGAGAATTGGGAAAAGAGAAGCCCTCCCCTTCCATCCCAGCAGGAATTTAATTAGAAGAGCTAATTAGCTAATCGAGAGATGTGCATGAGCACGTGAGCTGAGGATAATGCCAGGCTTGTCTTCCACAGGGAGTGAAGCTGCAGGGAAAGGGGCTGTTGGGAGTAGTCCTACTCACTCAGGTCCCATGTGTGGGGCTGCTTCCATCCCCCTTTACCAAGGACAGGCAGCCTGGGCCACCCCGGGCACACACACTCCTACACGTGCTCACACACACACACACATCCACACATGACTGCACACTCACACTCACATACACCTACACATTCATATACACTCACACATTCACACACACACAAACACATACCCACACACCCCTACACACTCACTCATATACACCTACATATTCATATACGCTCATACACACTCTCACACATTCACACACACACTCATACATACATTCACATATCGCTACGTACCTGTACACGTGCACATACACTCACACACCTATACACTCATACACACACTCTTACATGTGCTCACATGCACATACATTCACACACACTTACACACTCATATACACACATGCAGAAGAAGCAGTTCTAACCGCCAAGGCTCTAGACCCAAGCCCAATCCTTAACAGCCCTAGAATGTTCTCAGCTGTACCCCAGAGCCTACCTGGGGTAGGTACTCTACAAGCACCAGCCCTCTGCCTTCACACCCAGTCCCTTAGCAATGCCCTCTCCCACCCCTTGGCTTTTTCAAAAGGAAAAGAAACTTCCCAAAGCAGATGCCATAGTCTCCCTTGCTACTGTTGCCGGCACAGCCAGTGTAACACTCCCAGCTAACACCATTCCTTCTGCAGAACCAGGCCGGCCCAGTTCCCCAGAATAGCGAATGAGACCACCTAACATCCCAGCTCAGGCTCAGGAAAGTCCTGCAGCCACCCTCTGGGGCTGTATTACACTGTAGGAACAGGGACTTTAGAGCTGGGCTCAAGGATTCTAACCCAGCTCTGAGTAACCTCTAGCAAGTTACTAAACCTCACTGAGCTTCAGTCTCCTCATCTATAAAATGAGGGTGGCCATAGCTCCAGGTTGCAGGAGTGAGATTCTACCTGTAATGCAATCAGTACACAGCCTGCCACATAGTATGTGCTTAGTTAAACACTTATCATCATGATAGCCAAACCCAGCACTCCTGGCATCCCACTTCCCAACCAGGCTTCAGGTTTGTGCCCCCCACCCCAGGCCTGGCTCCCTCTTGCCTTCCTTCCGTGTCTCAGAATAAGAAGACAGGTTATTAGTACAAATTTGATCAAAATGACACATGGATTAGTATGTACGCTGAAAAGTCAGTAATTCTGTTTACTGTTCTAGGGGAGCATGCAATTATAACAGGAGCCGGGACAGAGTGTTTTTAATAACATTTCTTGTTAAGATTTAATTACAGGAAATTGTATTTTTTTAATCACTGAAAACTCAACTGGGTAGGAAAAGAATCGTGATCATTTTGTTCGCAGTTTATTAAATCCTTAGGATATTCTTTCTCTTACATTTGCTTTTATTATGTGCTGCTGCTAAGTGCTTTTTAACCCTTGGAGCTGTGAGGAGGGACGGCTGTGGGAGGGCAGCTCCTGCCTCTCCTGCCCCCAGGCCCTCCACTCCCAGGAAGTTCGGATGCCGATAACGCCATCAGCAAAAGCAACTTAGGAAGCTGAGTTGTTCAGTTTCCCATCCAGTAGACGGAACCAGTTTGTTCTCCTCTCTGTCTGAAGCTGGTGGCTGGGGAGCCTCCTCAGAATACCTGCCCCTCACACCGGCCTCCCCTGGAAACCCAGCCCCTGGGTATCTCCCTGCCAGGAACCCCGAGGAAGACCACAAAAGTGACAGAATCATGGGGTTGCACCTACAGAGTGTTCCTGACCCCCCTCCAGAGGGATGGAGCCCAGAGCAGTGCCCTGAGGGCTAGATGGGTCTGCTGGAGCCATCTGCCAACCCCCCCATTCTCTTTTGGATAAGGCAGTACTGGGGGTGAAGTTTCCCTACCATAACTGGCCTTGTATGAAGCCTACTTGCTGCCAGATGTTGGGCTAAGAACTGGAGATACAAAAATAGATATGACAGATCCCTGCCCTGGGGTATCTACAGGGCACCCTTGCTTCCCTTTCTACAGTCGTGGGGAGGGGAGAGGGGGGCGCAGGGAAGCAGAGGGCAGTGGAGAGAGGATCACACTGAGCAAACGGGATGTGAAAAAATCAGAGGTGCGAAGGAGTCGCAGTCTACCAGGAAACCATGCTCAAGGGAAAAGATGCAATATCATCAACAGCATGAGGAGCAATGCTTATTAAACTAATGTGAGACGCCACCCCCAAGGGATTCTTGCTACCATGGTTAAATAAGAATTCCTCAGCCAAAGGAGAGCATCTCCATTGGTGAATTCCTGACATGGCAGACGCCAGCATGTGTGTGTGCGTGCATGCGTGTGTGTGTTGCTGGGGGCCGCTCGGCCTCCGTCACAGCTCCATCTCCATCCCTACCTGGCCTCATGACTCACCACCCTGGACCATCTCTACACAGATGCTGCGTCCAGAGGCTGCAGTTTCTCTAGAGAGCTCTGCCCTCTCCGCCAGCAAGTTCCACCGGTGTCTAGCTTAGGGCTCTCCTGCTGCAAATCAAACCCGTGTCCTCTAGATCTTTTGGGAGGTAGGCATGAGGAAGATGAACAGAACTCTCCCCGTAATGGCCTCATCTGACACATTTCCATCTCCAGGTCTTTCCTCTCCCCTCTAAACTCTGAGCCCTCAGCTCTCTTAACCACCCCCAGTCGTGGCCTCTCTGTTCCCACCACGTCCCCTTGGTCTCTTTGTTCTCTGGTGCTACAGAAAGCAGGTCTGACAGCGTGAAACCCCGATGGCGGGGAGCGTGGGACATCAAAGAGGCGGCAAGAGAGGTAATGGATAATAGATGGCTGGAAGCATGAATGATACATATGCAGATAAATGATGGATAATGGGGTCCGCATGATGTATAGGCAGCCGCCTGAGTAACAGATGTGTAGATACATATAGATTGATGGGAGAGGGGGAGGGGGAGACAGTGACAGAGACAACAGACACACCGGCAGCTGGAAAGACTGATCCAGGATCAGTAATAGATGCACAGATAGACAGGGAGCTAAGAGGAGGACGGGAACTTAGCGAGACCAGGCAGAGGGGTGCACACCGAGAGGGAGTTCCTGGGCAAGGGCACTGGAGGAAAGACAAGGGTCAACGGACAGACACGCAGAGCCTTTCCTGGCCCGCAGGCCACAGAAGTCCATGGTAGGTTGCAGGGCGAAGGGGCGAGCTGAAAGATCCCCATCGAATAGACGGGTGATGGATATGCCAAAAATTGATTGATTAGGGTGCTCTTCACTTTTCCTCTTGGCCCGCCTCCGCCCTGGGCTCCATTGGCAGCCCTCGGCTCGCTCCCACGCCCATGGATACAGCCAACTGGAGAAGGTGCTGTGCCGCTGGTGGCCGCGCGGGGGCGCCCTCGACGGGGTACCAGCGCAGGGTGTGGGGAAGAAACGCCGGTCCAGCACCAGTTTGTTTTCATGACGGCCGGGCCCACGTGACCCTTCCCCACTCCACCATCTCCTTCCTTTATAAATAATGTCCCTGGTTGAAAACTGCTCCCTTAGGAAGGGCAGGAGAAAGGCTTCTTGCTGGGCTGTCTTGCCTAGAATCGGAGCAAGTCTTTGAAGCCTGCCTGCCCTTCCAGGGCTGCCCAAGCCAGTTTGCTCCTTTACCTGTCACTCCCTCCGCTTGTCCCTCTTGCCGTGTTTTAAATCGTTTCCCTCTCACCACTCCGGCCTTCTCCTCTCCCAATTCTCAGGGTCTTCCTGACGCCAGCTCCTGTCTGAGCCAGCTGGTATGGAATGGAGAGACAGTGAGGGAAGCTATTGTTCCGCAAAGGGCAAGGCAAACTCCTAGGAGGATGGGGGTTGGTATGAGGGCGGCTGGAGCAGATAAGACCCTCTATCAGCAGAAGCGAGGATGAAGCTATGGTGGCTGGAGGGTCCCGAGCCCAGCCTAGCTGGGGTGAGGGGCCTGCCACAGCGTGAGTCCTACACAGCAGCCCCCTCCCCAGTCCCCCCAGACACAGAGATGGAGACTAGATGCATCCAAGATAAACAGCTGTGGTGGTTCTCCCTCAGCCCTACTCAGAACTGTCTCCAGTTCCGATGGTGCAAACCTTCAGAGGAGGAGACAGGAGGAGCATAAGCCCCCGTAGCAGTGGCCTTGGGGAGGGCTGGGGTCCTGGAGGTGGAGCTGTCACTGCTGGAACAAAAGACTCCTTGCCTAAGCCCATGGTCCACTGGAAGCGGATGCCCATATTCAAGCCTTCCGGAGAACACAAACTCGGCTGCCCCTGAGACATGCCTTCACAGTTCTTTTCAGCAGCTACTTATTACCCTACCCCAGGGCCCAGGGAAACAGAGAACCTCAGAGAAGCTTCTGCAGAGAAGCCAGCCAGGGAGGCACAGAGAGGTTAAGTGACTAGCTCAGTGCAACACAGCCTGGCAGCTGCAGGGCCATAGCCAACATCAAACTCAGGGAATTCTCAGTGCTGAAGAGTTTGAGAAAGCAGCAAGGAAAGAAGAATATAAGACATGTAGAGAAGGTTGGGGTCTTATAACAATGTATGTTATATGTGCGGGCATTGTTCACATACTGGTTTCCCCTCTAAACATTGGCCAAGTCCCCACCCCTGCTTCACCTACCCTCCTCCAGTTCATTACCCTTGAGACTAAAAAGGAAAAATCTAGCTACTTTGCCTCTGCTTGGAGGTGATAACAGAACAATCTTTAACGAGCAGGGCAAGTTATCCAGCACTGACTGGAGGGGATTCCAAGCAGAAGGGACAGCTTAAGCAAAGGCAGAGAGGCATGGAGTGTGAGAGAGTAGAGACAGCTTTGTATTCCTGAGCTGAAGGTTTAGGAGGAGCAGAAGATTTCAGGAGAAAGAGCCGGGACCCAGATCATACAGGGTCTTATTTGCCATCTAAGAAACTTGCAATAGGGAGCCATTGAAGGCTGTTGAAAAAGGGAGTAACGAGTTCAGTTTTTTTTTTTTAAATTGTACTTTAGATGTAGGTTTACAGAACAAGTGGTTTCTCATTAAACAGTTTGTACACATATTGTTAACATCAGTTAACAACCCCACGACATCTCAATAGTCTCCCTTCTTGACTTTGGGTTCCCTATTACCAGATTTCCTGTCCTCTCCTGCCTTCGAGTCCTTGTCCCTGGGCTGTGTACCCCATTAGTCTTGTTTTGTTTTATAGGGCTGTCTATAATCTTTGTCTGAAGGGTGAGCCTTGGGAGTGACTTCATTACTGAGCTAAAACGGTGTCCAGGGGCCATACTCTCAGGGTTTCTCCAGTTTCTGTCAGGCCAGTAAGTCTAGTCTTTTTTTGTGAGTTAGAATTTTATTCTATATTTTTCCTGTTGGTGGGAATGTAAAATGGTACAACCACTTTGGAAATTGATTTGGCACTTCCTTAAAAAACTAGAAATAGAAGTACCATACGATCTGGCTATCCCACTCCTTGGAATATATCCTAGAGAAACAAGAGCTGTCACACGAATATATATATGCACACCCATGTTCATCGCAGCACTGTTCACAATAGCCAAAAGATGGAAGCAGCATAAGTGCCCATCAATGGACAAATGGATAAACAAACTATGGTATATCTGCACAATGGAATATTATGCAACAATAAAGAACAATGATGAAGCTGTGAAACATCGTATAACTTGGGGGAAGCTGGAACTTATTATGCTGGGTGAATTTAGTCAGTCACAGAAGGACAAATACTGTATAAGACCACTATTAAAAGAACTCAAGAAAAGGTTTAAACACAGAAGAAAACATTCTTTGATGGTTATGGGGGTGGAAAGGGAGGGTGCGGGTTATTCAATAACTAGATAGTAGATAAGAATCATCTTAGGTGAAGGGAAGGAAAGCACACACTAGAGGGGAAGCCAGCACAACTGGACTAAACCAAAGCTAAGAAGTTTCCTCAATACAATCAAATACTTTGAGAGACAGAGTAGCAGGCATGCGTGGTCTGGGGACCATGCTTTCAGGGGGCATCTATGTCAATTGGCATAACAAAGCTTATTAAGAAAATCTTCTGCATCCTACTTTGGTGAGTGGCATCTGGGATCTTAAAAGCTTGCAAGTGGCCATCTAAGATGCATCAATTGGTCCCAACCACTTGGAGTAAAGGAGAACGAAGAACACCAAAGACACAAGGAAAGTATTGGCCCAAGAGACAGAATGGGCCACATAAACCAGAGACTTCATCAGCCTGAGACCAGAAGAACTAGATGGTGCCTGGCTACCACCAAGGAACGTCCTGACAGGGAACACAACAGAGGGTCCCTGATGGAGCAGTAGAACAATGGGATGCAGAACTCAAATTCTAGTAAGAAGACCAGACTTAAGGGTCTGACTAAGACTGGAGGCCCCCCGGAAAGCATGGCCCCTGGTCTCTCCATCACCCCAGAACTAAAACAATTTCCGAGGCCAACTCTTCAGACAGGGATTGGACTGGACTGTGGGACATAAAGTGATACTTGTGAAGAATGTGCTTCTTAGTCAAGTGGATACAAGAGACCAGAGGGGTGGCTTCTGTCCAGAGGTGAGATGGGAAGGCAGAGAGAGTTAGGAGCTGGTTGAATGTTCATGGGGAATCGGGGGTGGAGGGGAGGAGTGTGCTGTCGCAGAATGGGGTGAGCGGTTGGGGTCTTATAACAATGTATGTAAAAAAAAAATTCTGTATGGGAGACTAACTTGAAATGTAAACTTCATGTAATTACAACAATAAAAAAAAAAAAAAAAGAATTTTATTCTACATTTTTCACCAGCTCTGTCCGGGACCCTCTGTTGTGATCTCTGTCAGAGCAGTCGTGGTGGTAGCCAGGCACCATCTAGTTGTACTGGACTCAGTCTGGTGAAGGCCATGGTAGTTGTGGTCCATTAGTCCTTTGGACTAATCTTTCCCTTGTGTCTTGTTTTCTTCATTCTCCCTTGCTCCCAAAGGGGTAAGACCAGTGGAGTATCTTAGATGGCTGCTCACAGGTTTTAGGACCCCAGACGCTACCCACCAAGGTAGAATGTAGAACATTTTCTTTATAAACTGTGTTACGCCAGTTGAGCTAGATGTTCCTCAGGACCATGGTCCCCACAGCCCTCTGCCCAGCAATTCGGTCCCTCAGGGAGTTGTGATGTGTCTGTGGAATTTCCATGACAAGTTCAGTTTTGAAATGTAGGTATTAGAGACAGGAGAGTCAGTTAAGAGGTTACTGCAACAGTCCAGGGGAGGAATAATGAAGAACCACGTCAGGGAAATAGGGATTGGAAACAGAACAGAGAAGAGCTAGTCAAGAAATGACCTCTTGGAGGTCAAAGCATCAGGACCTAAGTGGATAAAGATGTGGTAAGCAAAGCTGGAATCAAGACTGACTCGGGCGTCTGGCCTGGGTGTGGATGAATGGTAGTGCCACCTCCGGCAACATCACATGGGGGGAAGAGTGGGTTTAGGGAGAAATCCAATTTAGGATACATTGAGTTTGAGGTACCTCAAACCAATGGTTCAGGGGGTAGTTGGATAGTCTGGCCTGAGCCCCATGGGCAAGGGCTGGGCTAGCAACATACATGGTGAGCAAAATCACAAATTGGAGTGGAGGCGACTGCCCAGGGGGAGAGACAAGAGGAGGGGCCCAGGCCAGAAAGGGGCCAGGAAGGAACTGTCAGAGAGAGAGAAGTAAGTTGGTAGAGTACTGTGTTGAAAGGGCCAGGGAATAGAGCATGTAATGGTTTGAGTTGGAATCGACTCGATGGCGGTTTTTTTTTTTTTTTAAATACCTGTGAATATAATCCTGTTTGGAAATAGGGTTTTCTTTGTTATGTTAATGAGGCCATACCAAGGTAGAGTGTGTCCTAACCTAATTACTTCTGTTATAAAAAGAGTAGACTAGACACACATGGGAGCACATACTGGGGAAGACAGATACCACGTGAGGATGGCTGAGAACCAACAAACCAAGGAATGCCCGGGGCCACGGACAAAGAAGAAATCCACACTGCCAAGACCCTGATTTGGACTTTTAGCCTCCAGAACTGTGAGAAAATAAATACAAGTTCTTTAAAACCACCCACTTGTATTCCTCTTACAGTAGCCCTAGGAACTTAGAGGGACTCATAAAGGAGGGAGGGGGTGCCAGGTCAGAGGCAGAAGAAAGCACTGGAGAGAAAAAGGCTGCCCCCACATGTCTGTCAGTTTGTTGTACTGTGGGGGCTTGCGTGTTGCTATGATGCTAGAAGCTATGCCATTGGTATTCAAATGCCAGCAGGGTCACCCATGGTGAACAGGTTTCAGCTGACCTTCCAGACTAAGACAGACTAGGAAGAAGCACCTGGCAGTCTACTTCTGAAAAAAATTAGCCAGTGAAAACCTTACAAATAGCAGCAGAACATTGTCAGATATAGTGCCAGAAAATGAGCCCCTCAGGTTGGAAGGCACTCAAAATACAACTCGAGAAGAGCTGCCTCCTCAAAGTAGAGTCGACCTTAACGACGTGGATGGAGTCAAGCTTTTGGGACCTTCATCTACTGATGTGGCACGACTCAAAACGAGAAGAAACAGCTGCAAACATCCATTAATAATAGGAATGTGGAATGTATGAAGTATGAATCTAGGAAAATTGAAAATTGTCAAAAATGAAATGGAACACATAAGCACAATATCCTAGGCATTGGTGAGCTGAAATGGACTGGTATTGGTAATTTGAATTGGATAATCATATAATCTACTATGCCAGGAATGACAAATTGAGGACGAATGACATCGCATTCATTGTCAAAAAGAACATTTCAAGATTTATCCTGAAATACAGCACTACCAGTGATAGGATAATATCCATACACCTACAAGAAAGACTAGTTAATATGATTATTGTTCAAATTTATGCACAAACCACTGAGGTCAAAGATGAAGAAATTGAAGATTTCTACCAACTTCTGCAGTTCGAAATTGATCAAACATGCAATCAGAATGCATTGATAATTACTGGTGATTAGAATGCAAAAGTTGGAAACAAAGAAGGATCAGTAGTTGGGAAATATGACATTGGTGTCAGAAACAATGCCAGAGATCACATGATAGAATTTTGCAAGACAAACAACTCTTCATTGCAAATACCTTTCTTCAACAAGATAATGGCAACTATACAGGTGGACCTCACCAGATGGAAGACACAGGAATCAAATCTACTACATTTGCAGAAAAAGATGATGGAAAAGCTCAATATCATCGGTCAGAACAAGGCCAGGGGCCGACTACAGAACAGACCATCAATTGCTCATATGCAAGTTCAGGTCGAAGCTGAAGAAAATTAGAACAAGTCCATGAGAGCCAAAATATGACCTTGAGTATATCCCACCTGAATTTAAAGACCATCTCAAGAATACATCTGATGCACTGAAAAACTAATAACTGAAGACCAGATGAGTTGTGGAAGGACATCATACGTGAAGAAAGCAAGAGGTCATTAAAAAGATAGGGGGGAAAAAAAAGAGAGAGAGACCAAAATGGATGTCAGAAGAGACTCTGAAACCCGCTCTTGAATGTCGAGTAGCTAAAGCAAAAGGAAGAAATGATGAAGTAAAAGACCTGAATAGAAGATTTCAAAGGGTGTCTCAAGAAAACAAAGTAAAGTATTATAATGACATGTGCAAAGACCTGGAGTTAGAAAATTAAAAGGAAAGAACAAGCTCAGCGCATCTCAAGCAGAAAGAACTGAAGAAAAAATTAAAACCTCCAGTGGCAGTATCAAAGGATTCTCTGGGCAAAATACTGAACAATGTAGGAAGCATCAAAAGAAGATGAAAGGAATACACAGAGTCACTGTACCAAAAAGAATTGGTCAACATTCAACCATTTCATGAGGCAGCATATGATCAAGAACCGATGGTACTGAAGGAAGAAGTCCAAGTTCCACTGAAGACATTGGCGAAAAACAAGCCTCCAGGGATTGAAAGAATACAAACTGAGAGGTTTTAACAAATGGATGCAGCCCTGGAAGTGCTCACTCCTCTTTGCCAAGAAATTTGGAAGATAGCTAACTGGCCAAGTGCTTGGAAGAGATCCATATTTATGTCTGTTCCAAAGAAAGGTGATCCAACAGAATGTGGAAATTATTGAACAATGTCATCAACATCTGTTTTAGTCATCTAGTACTGCTCTAACAGAAATATCGTAAGTGGATGGCTTTAACAAAGAGAAGTTTATTCTCTCACAGTCCAATAGGCTACAAGTCCAAATTCAGGGCGTCAGCTCCAGGGGAAAACTTTTCTCCATCGGCTCTGGAAGAAGGTCCCTGTTATGAATCTTCCCTTGGTCTGGGAGCTTCTCTGCACAGGAACCTCAGGTCCGAAGGACGTGCTCTGCTCCCAGCACTGCTTTCTTGGTGGTGTGAGGTTCCCAACTCTCTGCTTGTTCTCTTTCCTTTTATCTCTTACAAGAGATAAAAGGTGGGGCAGGCCACACCCCAGGGAAACTCCCTTTACATTGGATCAGGGATGTGACCTGGGTAAGGGTGATGTTACAATCCCACTCTAATCCTCTTTAACATAAAATTATAATTCAGGACGTCAGCTCTAGGGGAAGGCTTTCTCTCTCTGTCAGCTCTGGAGAAAGGTCTTTGTCATCAATATCCCCCTGGAATAGTTGCTTCTTAGGACAGGGACCCCAGTCCAAAGGACACGCTATTCTCCTGGCTCTACTTTCTTGGTTGTATAAAGTCTCCCTGTCTCTCTGTTTGCTTTTCTCTTTTATATCTCAAAAGAGACTGACTTAAGACACAACCTAATTTTGTAGATCGAGTCCTGCCTCATTAATATAACTGCCTCTAATTCTGCCTCATTAACATCATAGAGGTAGAATTTACAACACATAGGAAAATCACAACAGATAACAAAATGGTGGACAATCACACAATACTGGGAATCATGGCTTAACCAAGTTGACAATATTTGGGGGGACACAATTCAACCCATGACAATATCACACACAAGTAAAATTTGGTGACAATCATTCAAAAGTGGTTGCAGCAGTACATCAGCAGGGAACTGTCAGATTCAAACCAGATTCAAAAGAGGAGGTGGAATGTGGGATCTCAATGTTGATGTAAGATGGATCCTGGCTGAAAGCAGAGAATACCAGAAAAATGTTTGCCTGAGCTTTATTGACTATGCAAAGGCATTCGACTGTGTGGATCATAACAAATTATAGATAACATTGCAAAGAGTGGGAATTCCAGAACACTTAATTGTACTCATGAGGAGCCTGCACATAGACCAAAAGGCAGTCATTCAGACAGAACAAGGGGATACTGAGTGGTTTAAAGTCAGGAAAGATATGAGTCAGGGTTGTATCCTTTCACCGTACTTATTCAATCTGCATGCTTAGCAAATAATCTAAGAAGCTGGACTACATGCAGAAGAACTTGGCATCTGGATTGGAGGAAAATTCATTAACAACCTGTGATATGCAGATGACACAATCTTGCTTGCTGAAAGCTAAGAGGGCTTGAAACACTTACTGACAAAGATCAAAGACTACAGCCTTCAGTATGGATTATACCTCAGTATAAAGAAAATGAAAATCCTCACAACTGGACCAATAAGCAGCATCATGATAAACGGAGAAAATATTGAAGTTGTAAAGGATTTCATTTTATTTGGATCCACAATCAACGCCCATGGAAGCAGCAGTCAAGAAATCAAAAGACGCGTTACGTTGGGCGAACTGGCTGCAAAAGACCTCTTTAAAGTGTTTAAAAAAAACAAAGATGTCACTTGAAGGACTAAGGTGCACCTGACCCAAGCCCTGGTGTTTTCAATTTCATATGCATGTGAAAGCTGGACTACGAATAAGGAAAACTGAAGAAGAATTGATGCCTTTGAATTACGGTGTTGGCAAAGAATATTGAAAATACCATGGACTGCCAAAGGAATGACCAAATCTGTCTTGGAAGAAGTACAGCCAGAATGCTTCTTAGAAGCAAGGATGGCGAAACTTCATCTCACATACTTTGGACATGTTATCAGGAGGGAGCAGTCCCTGGAGAAGGACATCGTGCTTGGTAAAGTTAAGGGTCAGAGAAAAAGAGGAAAAGACCCTCAGTGAGATGGATTGACACTGCAGCTGCAACAAGGGGCTTACGCACAATGATTATGAGGATGGCGCAGGACCGGGCAGTGTTTCATTCTTTTGTACATAAGGTCACTATGAGTCCGAACCAACTCAATGGCACCTAAGAACAACAACAACAAAGTCACACCATCAGCAGCAGCACCAGGAAACTAAAACAGAGGGACTAATGCAGAAGGGAGGGGATGCAGGTCAGAGGCAGCAGAAAGCACTGGAGAGAAAAAGGCTGAAAGTGTCTCATGTATTTGGGACTGGGCATCTTATTAATGGAGTCCCTGGGTGGTGTGAACCATTAATCACTTGGCTGCTAACCAAAAGTTTGGAGGTTGGAGCCCACCCAGAGGCACTTCAGAAGAAATGCCTAGTAATCTCCTTCCAAAAAATCAGGCATTGAAAACCCTATCGTAATCATTAAGGTTGTGTGTCAACTTGGCTGGGCCATGATTCTCAATGGTTTGGCAGATATGCAGTTTGGCAGTCGTATAATGATGTGACCACCTCCATGATGAGATCTGCTGTGAGTAGCCAGTCAGTTGAAGGGGAATTTCCTTGGGGGTGGGGCCTGTGTCCAATATAGGCAGACTTTCTGGCAAGGCTCATGAACTTTTGTTTGCTCTGGATCCTGCAGCTGGCTCCTGCTCATCTGACCTCTGGTTCTTGGGACTTGAACTAGCAGCTTACCTGACATCTTGCCTGCCGATCTTGGTATTTGTCAGTCTCTGCAGCCTGTGAGCTAGAGCCCTAATGTCTGACCTGCTGATCTTGTTTCGCCAGCCCCTGAAGCTGTGTAAGTTGGGAGAAGCCTCCAGCCTGAGCTAGGGACTTGGGACTTCCCAGCCTCTACAACCATGAGAGCCATTTCCTTGATGCAGATCTCTCTGTATATATTTATACACTTTACTGGTTTTGCTTCTCTAGAGAACCCAGCCTAAGACATTTGGTACCAAGAGTAGTTCCAGAAAAACAAAATTGTAAGGATGAATTTTCTAAATTGGTTCTTAAATCTGGTTAGTCTTAAAGATATTGATGACTCTGCTTCCAGTAGTAAAGAGGGCACTGCTAATCCATGGTGTGAGGTAGCAATAAAAATATGCAAAATATAGCCACCAATAGATCTGGTATTGGTAAAAGGTGAGTCTCTGGGTGATCACATGTTTGATAACTTTCTACAATTTTGTCATAATGAGAAGTATAAGGAAGCTGGTAGGTTCGTCTTACTTTTGCTAGACAAAGTGTGAAAGAAAGAGATGAACTCAGGGCTTCAGAGTCAAAGCTCAAGCGCCACATAAACGATCTCAAAGTTTCCACTTGTGTCTTGTAAAAAAGCCTTATTTCTTATAGTAACAGAGCCGATATTGCTGAAAACCAAACCCAGAGTCTTACTGTTGGGATGAATTCCCAACCTCAAGAGGTGTCTGAAGTTAAAGTGAGGGCATAGATTGGGAAGAAATGGGATCCTGAAACTTGAGATGGGGACATATGGGCAGATAATCAGGAAGCTGGGGACACTGAGACACTAAATTCCATTGAATCACTTCTGCCAACAGAACCAGCCATCTCACCCATCTGAAGAGATTACTCCATCTGTGTCTGCTAAACCACCCTCTGCAGTAAAACCATCAGCCCCTCACCCTCAACTGATGAGATTAACCCAGCTGTGTCTAAAGAGCATTTGTCTGAGTCATTGACTGGGGCATGACTTGAGGCAGATGCCTTATAAGACAATGCTGAATGTTCTCAAAACACATCCCCACCACCCATTTTGGCTTCTACTGTAACTAGACTTAAGGCCCCGTGAGCCCCAAAAGATGAAGTACAAAGTGTGACCCAGGAGGAGGTATGCTACACCCGAAAAGAATTGCTTGACTTTTCTAATATGTACGAATAGAAACCTGGGGAATAAGTGTGGTAGTGGCTATTAAGGGTGTGGGATAATGGTACAAGGAACATAAAGATAGATCAGTCTGAGTTTATTGATGTGGGCTCACTAAGCACAGATTCTTCATTCAATATTTCAGCTCGAGAGGTTAGGAAAGGATCTAATAGTTCATTTGGTTGGGACGTTGAAACATGGATTACGCAGTGGCCAACACTAAATCAAGTTGAAGTACCAGACCCGCCTTGGTATACTGTAGAAGAAGGTATCCAAAAGCTTAGGGAAACTGACATGTTAGAGTGGATTTATCAGGTTAGACCCACAGACACACACATGGAGTGCCCAGAGGACACACCTTTTACCACAACGATGAGGAACAAATTTGTGGAGGGAGCCCCAGCATCCTTGAAGACTGCTGTGATTGCTATTTTATGTAAGTCAGATTTGACAGTGGGAGCTGCCCTAACTGAATTAAGACACCTACCTACTATGGGGCAGATTGGACCCCATGGTGGTAGGGGCCAAGTGGTGGCACTCAATGGACAAAGGCAAGGTGGATGTTACTGTAATGGACAGCGGAATTAAAGCAGTAATCAGAATAGTCATACTCATATGGACTTATGGTGTTGGCTACTTAGTCATGGTATCCCTAGGAGTGAAATAGATAGGAAATCTACTAAATATTCACTTGATCTGTACAAGCAGAGGAATTCTAGGTCAAGTGAACAGCAGTCTAATTCGAATCAACAGAAGAATAGAGAATCACAGCCCCTCAATCAATTCCCAGACTTGAGCGAGTATACAGATCCACAACCCCTTGAATGATGGGGAGGCTGGATCCCCCTGAGGAAGGACCCCAATACACAGTATAACAAAATTTATACTGTTAATCTTTCTCCCAGCCTTCCCCAAAGATATCTATGTCCTTTTACAAGAGTGACTGTTCACTGGGGAAAAGGAAATAGTTAGACTTTTTGCGGATTACTAGATACTAGCTCTGAAATGATAGTAATTCCAGGAGACTCAAAACATCACTGTGGCCTACCAATCAGAGTGGGGTCATATGGAGATCAGGTTATTACTGGAGTCTTAGCTCATGTCCTTCTCACAGTAGGTCCCCGAAACCATCGTGTAGTGATTTTCCCTGTGCCAGAATGCATAACTGGAATATATATATATGTTCAACAACCAGCAGAACCCTGACACTGGATCCTTGACAAGTGGAGTAAGGGCTATTATGGTCAAGTGGAAGCCATTAGAATTGCCCCTACCTAGGAAAATAGTAAACCAAAAGCAATACCCCATTCCTGGAGAGATTGCAGAGATTACTGCCACCATCAAGGATTTGAAGAATGCAGGGGTGGTGATTCCCACCGCATCCCCGTTCAGCTTGCCTATTTGGCCTCTGCAAAAAAACAGATGGATCCTGGAGAATGACTGCGGATTATCGAAAACTTAACCAGGTGGTGACTCCAACTGCAGCTGCTGTTCCAGATGTGATTTCATTGCTTTAGCAAATTAATACATCTCCTGGTACCTGGCATGCAGCTATTCATCTGGCTAATGCCTTTTTCTCCGTATCTACTTTGAAGGACCACCAGAGGCAGTTTGCCTTCATCTGACAATGCCAGCAATACACTTTTGGTGTCCTAGCTCAGGAGTATATAAACTCTCCAGCCCTGCCATAATTTAGTCCACAGGGCACTTGATCACCATTCCCTTCCACAAGATGTCACACTAGTCCATTAAATTGGTGACATTATGCTAATTGGACCTAGTCAGGAAGAAGTGTCAATGACTCTGGACTTACTGATAAAACGTTTGTGTGCTGGAGGGTAAGAAATTAATCTGACAAAAATCCAGGCACCTTCCACCTCAGTGAAATTTCTACGAGTCCAGTGGTGTGGGGCATGTCGAGATATTCCTTCTAAAGTGAAGGATAAGCTGTTTAATCTGGCCTCTCCCACATCTAAAAAGGAGACACAATGTCTAGTTTACCTCTTTGGATTTTAGAGGCAACGTATCTCTCATTTTAGTGTGCTACTCCAGCCTATTTATCAAGTGACTCAAAAAACTGCTAGTTTTGAGTGGGGCCCAAAACAAAAGAAGGCTCTGCAACAGGTTCAGGCTGCCGTGAAAGTGGCTCTGCCACTTGGGCCATATGACCCAGCTGATCCAATGGCGCTGGAAGTGGCAGTGGCAGATAGAGATGCTGTTTGAAGTTTTTGGCAGGCTCCTGTTGGTGAATCACAGCGTAGACCCTTAGGATTTTGGAGCGAAGCCCTGCCGTCTTCCGCAAGTACCTACTCTCCTTTTGAGAAACAGCTTTTGGCTTGTTACTGGGCCTTGTTACAAAGACTGAATGCTTAACCATGTGGCCTGAGCTGCCCTTTATGAACTGGGTGTTGTCTGACCCACAGAGCCATAAAGTTGGACCTGCACAGCAGTACTCCATCATTAAATGGTAGTAATATATATGAGATCAGGCCTGAGCAAGACCTGAAGGCACAAGTCAGTTGCATAAGGAAGTGGCCTAAGTGCCCATGGTCTGCACTCCTGCACATTACCTTCCATCTCCCAGTCTGCACTTATAGCCTCATGGGAAGTTTCTTACGATCAGTTGACTGAGGAAGAGAAAACCTGGTTTACAGATGGTTCTGCACGCTATGCGGGCACACTCAAATATGGACAGCGGCACCCAAGGTTGAATAAAGACAGTGTTGACATGTAGTGGGGTTGTTAACCAATGTCATAAAACAATAGGGTACTGACTGTTTAATAAGAAACTATTTGTTCTGTAAACCTTCACCTGAAGTACAATAAAAAAAAAAGTGTCTTGATCTATAGCAGCAAGCACACACACAAAAAACAAAAGGACAGCGGCAGCACTACAGCTCCTTTCTGGGACCTCCTTGAAGGTCAGTGGTGAAGGGAAAGCCTCTCAACGAGCAGAACTTCAAGCAGTGCACCTGGCTGTTCACTTTGTTTGGAAGGAGAGAGAGCCAGATATGCAATTGTATACTGATTCATAGGCTGTTGCTAATGGTTTGGCTGGATAGTCAGGGACTTGGAAGGAACGTGATTGGAAAACTGGAGACAAAGGAGGTATGGGGAAGAGGCAGATGGATAGACCTCTCTGAATGGGCCAAAGAAGTGAAAATATTTGCGTCTCATGTGAATGCTCATCAAAGGGTGACCTCGGCTGAGGAGGATTTTTTTTTTTTTTTATTGTATTTCAGGTGAAGGCTTACAGAACAAATAGTTTCTCATGAAACAGTAGTACACATATTCTTTTATGACATTGGTTAACAACCCCACAACATGTCAACCCTCTAAATTCTCAACTTTTTTTTTTTTTTTGGTGAAAATACACATAGCCAAAGATACACCGTTTCAAAAATTTCTACATGCACAGTTCAGTGACATTGACTACGCTCTTCTAATTGTGCTGCTGTTCTCACTTAAGATGAAGGCTTACAGAACAAAATAGTTTCTCATTTAACAGTTACTACAAAGGTTGCCCTATGACAATGGTTAACAATCTCACAACACATCAGCAATATCCTTACTCGACCTTGGGTTCCCTATCACCAGCTTCCTTGTCCCCTTCTGTCTTCTGGCCCTTGTCACTGGACTCCTGTACCTTGTTAGACTCATTTGGTTTTACAGGGCTGTCCACTCCCAGGCTGAACAGTGAACCTCGGAGGTAGCTTCACCACTGAGCTAAAAGGGTGTCTGGGGGCCATACTCTCGAGGTTTCTCCAGTCTCCTTTAGGCCAGTAAATCTGGTTTTCTTTTTTGTGAGTTAGAATTATGTTCTACATCCTTCTCCAGCTCTGTCCAGAATCGGCAGAGGAGGATTTTAATAATGAAGTGGATAAGATGGCGTGTTCTGTGGAAACCAGTTATCCTCTTCCCCCAGCCAGTACTGTCAAAGGAGTCAGCCACTTCCTTGATACAATCTCTCTCTCTATATATTTATACACTCAGCCCTAGACACCTATAAAGCATAGTTCTACTCCGACACAATGAGTCTGAGGTCCCTGAGTGGCGCAAATGGCTTGTGCTCAACTACTAACCCAAAGGTTGGCTGTTAGAGTCCACCTACTAATGCCATGGAAGAAGGGCCAAGAAAACCCTATGGAGCAGTTCTACTCTGTAACACATGGGGGCACCATGAGTTGAAATCGACTGGACAGAAACTGGTTTTTAACTTATTAATAATCAGAGTCTGGCAGGAAATTCAGGGCCCATTCAAACACTAATTCCAGGAGAGGTTGATGAAGGGACTATTTGCAAAGGTGTGGGCAGCATGTAGGGAAACCATCAGGAGATGGTGAAGCCGCCAGGGCTAATCATGGGGGAGCTAGGCCTGAAAGGACCTGGAGAATTGTGTGAAGAGGGCTACCAGACGGGAGCTACAGCCTGCTGTGGAGGGACACAGCCAGGCCACCGCAGCTCTGCAGGGAGCAAGTTAGGAGATTAAATATCTCAGCCTCACTCTCTTTCCTCCCTCCAATTTCCTGTGGGGCCCCCACTGGTGGGGCCCAACCAGAGGCCAGGGGATAAGCCTGGGCAGTGCAGTCCCTTGAGGTGGGCCCCCTGGAACACAGTACAGGGCGGAGGAGGGCCTGGAGGGGCAGACAGGAGCGGTCCAGCCCAGGAGGTCACCGGAAGTTTACCAAGAGCAACTGAGGAGAGAACAGGAAGGTGAAGATGTACAGACCCAGATGCCTGGGATCCAGGAAGGATTTTTTTAAGAGAGGAACTGTTTGAGCAGGTTTAGAGATGAAGAAAGGGGTCAGTGGTCAGTCAGTGGCAGAATGCTTGCCTTCCACAAAAGAGACCCAGGTTCAATTCCTGGACAATGCACCTCGTGCGCAGCCACCACCCGTCCGTGTTGCTAAGATGCTAAACAGGCTTCAGTGGAGCTTTCCAGACTAAAACAGACTAGGAAGAAAGGCCTGGTGATCTAATTCCAAAAAATCAGCCAGTGAAAACCCTATGGATCATAATAGTCCAATCTGCAGCAAGTCATGGGGATGGTGCAGGATCAGGCAGCATTTCACTTCATTGTGTGCAGGGTCAGGGCTGACTCAAGGGCAGCTAACAACAATAGAGATGAAGAAAAGGAGTGTAGAGAGGAAGAGACTAAAAATACCAGGGGGAAGGGAGATGAGAGATGGAAGAACACTCAAAAGGAAGGAGATGGGAATGGGGGTTGGAGGAAGCCTATAGGAGAGGGAACAGGAGGAGCATGGACAGGAAGAGGGAGGTGCATCTTCTGCCCCCTCTAGACTGGTTACAGAACAGCATAAGGCCAGGGGGTATGCTTTTAGAAAGGGGAGTGTCTCTCTGCCAAGGACCAGGACAGAAGACCAACCAAACCTGTCGCCATCAAGTTGATTCTGACTCATAGCGACCCCACAGGACAGAGTAGCACTGCCCCGTAGGGTTTCCAAGGAATGGATGGTGGATTCGAATTGTCAACCTTTTGGTTAGCAGCCCAACACTTAACCATTGCGCAGGACAAAGGACCAGGACGCGCATTTTTAGAGCAGAGAGACACAGCTTAGCGCAGGTCTGCAGTGGATGGTGGGGGAGGCTCCAGACTCAGAGACAAGATTCAGAAGCAGTTTCTGGGAAGGACTGGGAACTCCACAACCAGGGCCTGCTCAGATCTCCCTCAGGCAAAGTTTAGAGACAGCACCTCACATTCAGCCCAGACAGGAATTGGAAGAGCTGCTTTCTAAAGCAAATTCTGGAAGAATCTCTTAGCAGAGTGATATAGTGACCACAACAACACCACCCATGGAGAATTTAAGTATCTGCCAGCAATCAACGTTTTATACAGATTAACTCAGTTCTTATAACCATTTTCTGGAGCAGGCGCTCTTATTATTATCCCCATTTTATGGATTAGAAAACTGAGGCTTGGCAATGTTAGTACATTTGTATGGGGTCCCACAGCTGGCCAGTAGAAAAGCCAGATTCCATCCCAGGCCTGCCTGACCCTCAAACCCTCTCTGGGATGAGGGAGAGCGGGCCTGGGCCATTCTCACCTAACAGAAGCCCACAAAGGCCCCAACTAAGTCCTTCTGATATTTGAGTGCTGACCCCACTGTGTTATTTCTGCTGCCCTCTGTACTAGTTATCATTTAATAATAAAAACTCTGTGAAAGACTAAGGGGAATTTCTGTTCCCGATTATGAAGCAGAAGAAACAGGAAAAGTAGTGAAACCAGATTCCTGTGGGCAGTACCAGCCTGAGAAAAGAAAAATCATATTCCTCAGAGCCATTTTAGTTGCAAGTAACAAAAGTCTACACTAGTTTAGGAAATAATAATAACAGCTGATGTCAGCCGCTCATGACACATCAAGCACTGTTCTGAGCATTAATGTATAGCGACCTCTTTAATTCTCACAGTAATGCTACGAAGTTTATACTATCATCGGCACAGAGGAAAAGGAGGCACATCACTTAGCTAGGAAGTGGTTGGGCTCAGATTCCAGTCCAGGGGGTCCTGCTCCAGAGTCCATGCGCTAACCATGACACTGTGCTGCCTTGGTGAGCAAACAGATAAATGCATTGACCCATGTAACTAGTAAGACTGGGCGGCCCTGAATCCAAGACCCTCTTGTTCTTTTCTCTCAGCTCTGCTTCTTTCTGCCTGACAGCTCATTTGTCCATGGCAAGAACGGCCCCACATCTAAGCTTTCCCGGTGCCTGTCAACAGTAAGGAAGAAGCACCCTTCCTTGCTAGTTCCAGCAGCAAAATCCCCGAGAAGGTCACAGGCCCATCCCAGAACCAGTTGCTCTGTCTGCTGCTGGGCGCAGTAGCTACCCACCCCAAGAACAGTGAGACAGGCAAAAAGGTAGCGGCTGCTGGGAAGAGAAGGCTTGTAGATTAAAGCTGGGTATGCTACTAGAAGGCTACCTGGGATCAAGATACGCTGTTTGTGTTTCTAAATAGAACATGAGGTGAGAAGGCATCAGAGGGAAACTTTTTCTTCCTTGCCAAATGCTGGGCTTGTACCAAAAATACATAGATATTTGGGCTTGCACACACATGGCTTTAGTTTCCTAGTGCTGCTCTAACAGAAATACCAGCAGCGAGAGGCTTTAAAGACCCGACATTTTTTTCCTCACAGTTTCGGAGGCTAGACGTCCAAATTAGGGCCTCAGCTTTGAGGGAGCTGTTTTCTAGTCGATAGCCTCAAGGGTTCCTTGGCATTCCTTGGCATCTGTCTTCCCCCTGTGCCTCTGTGCCAATTCTGCTTTTTTGCAACTCAGAAATGATTAAGTTTAGGATCCATCCCACTCTGATACGAACTCAGTAACATGACAAAAGAAAACTCCTATTTCAAAACAGAGTCATATTCACAGGTTACCAAAACCAAAAAATCAAACTAGTTGATTCTGACTCATGGCGACCCCACACGTGTCAGAGTAGAACTGTGCTCCGTAGGATTTTCCGTGGCTGATTTTTCAGAAGCAGCACCAGGCCCAACCTTTCAGTTAGCAGCCAAGCACATTAACTGTTTGCACCACCCAGGGACTCTATTTACAGGAACAGGAGTTAGGATTTCAATACATATTTTTGGGAGACACAATTCTTTCCATAAAATACACATAAACGTACATGCTTGTATACATACATATATAGAGAGAGGCACATTTAAAAAAAAAAAACCAAACCCATTGCCTTGGAGTCAATTCTGACGCATAGTGACCCTATAGAACAGAGGTAGAACTGCCCCCACAGGGTTTCCAAGGCTGTAATCTTTACAGAAGCTAACTGCCACGTCTTTTTCCCATGGAGTGGTTGGTGGGTTCAAACCACCGGCCTTTCAGTTAGTAGCCAAGCTCTTACTTGATGTGCCACCAGGGCTTCTTGAGAGGTACATATGCCACCTCAAACAAATATACCTGCTCACTTTACTCTCACGTATAGACATACACACAGTCACAGATAGATATACTCTGTCAGTATAGGCAAGCTTATGCTTCGTTAACAAACAACTCCAAGTCTCAGTGGCTTAAAACCACAAGCTTAATTCTTGCTCATACTACACATTCAACACTGCCTCTGTTCATAGTTGTCACTCCAGGACCCAGGCTGAGGGAGAAGTTATCAGCTCAAACCTTGCTGGTGCTGTGCCAGAGGGAAAGAAAGACTTTTGTAAGGTCTCGCATTGGCAATGAAACTCTTCTGCCCGGAAGTGACACTATCACTCCTGCTCATTGGCCAGAACTAGTCACATGGCCCCACCCAACCACAAGGGGGCAGGAAGTGCAATCTGGAAGCAGGGAGACCCAGAAATATTTGGCAAATAGCACTAATGACTATCACACATAGCACAGATGTATGCTCATGCGGGCGCGCGTGCACACACACACACACACACACACACACACACACACACACACTCTGCTCTTCCCCTGGTTTTCTTGTTTTATGCTTTTGTGTCTCTGACTCCTAACAACTCCCTGTCCCCAGCAATCAGGATCAGAAGTCCCCTGCTGGGAGCTGGAGGTCATGGAAGCTTGCATCCACTTTTATCTCAGGCCCCTTCTGCTGCCCCCAAGTCTCCCTCTCTCCCCCTGGGGGTCCCATCATCCCTCTCCCCTCCATGCCCATTCTCCTGAACCACCCCCCGCTGCCCAGAGCTTTCTCCCTTCTGCCAAGGAGAGATAAAAGGGACATCTGCGTATTTATTCAGAGCTATTTCACGCCGAAGCCCCACCGCTTACTTCAAGTTTCCCGCTCGCCTCCCCCTCCCTTTCTTCTTTCTAAGATTGCCTTGAGAGCTTGCTAAGTGTAAGCTAGTGGCACCCAGAGAGGCGAGCTGCTACGGAGCTGGAGAGACAGGGAGGTGAGGCCCAGGGGATCCATGAGGTGAAGGGGGAGGAGGCAGACACAAACAAGGACACAGAGAAGCAGACATAGATGGACAGAGACGGGAGATACGGCCGAGACAGCAGCAGACACAGCGAGGGACAGAGACAGATGGAAAGAGACACAGATTGACAGAGACAAAAACAGAGACACAGAGATGACAGAGACAGAGAGGGACAGAAATAGGTAGAAGCAGAGACACAGAGATTGGGCAAGAGAGACGAATGCAAAAAAGAGCGAAGAAACAGAAAACAGTGTTGTGTTCCAGGGTGGGAGTGGGGATGTGTGTGTGCGTATGTGCGTGTGTGTTACCATACAGCTCTGGTTTTTAAACCATGTTATCTTTTACTGAAATGAACACAGAAGAGTAGGCGCTGAGAGATCTTTTAAGATAAGGAGAGGACATGGCCTCTTTTTTCTTTTTTTTTTTTATTGTGGTAAATATATATAACAGAACATTTGCCATTTCAATGTTTTTCACACATACAATTCAGTGACATGACTTGCGTTCATCATGTTGTACAACCGTCACCACTAACCGTTTCCAAATTTTTCTATCACCTTAACAGAAGCTCAGGGTCCCTTCAGCCATGACTCCCCATTTCCCCCTCCCTCCCACCCCTGGTAGCCACTAATAAACTTTGGTCTCTATTCTAGAATTTCATATAAGTGAGATCATACGCTATTTGTCTTTCTGTGTCTGATTTATTTCACTCAACATAATGTTTTCAAAGTTCATCCTGTTGTAACATATAACAGAACTTCATTTCTCCCCATTGTATGTGTGTACCACATTTTTTTTATCCATTCCTCTGCTGATGGGCATTTAGGTTGTTTCCACTTTTTCGCTATTGTGAATAGCGCTGCAGTGAACATTGGTGTACAAGGGTCTGTTTGTATCCCTGCTTTTGAAGATGTGGCCCTTTTTGAGCAAGTGGCCAGGGTTTGAGGCTAGGCCATCAAGCTCAGGGGACTGGCAGGGGTTTCCTTGGACGTGTCTAGTGCCGATTTGTAATGGGCTGAATTGTGTCTCCCAAAAGGATATGTCATGTTTTGTCATGTTACTGAGTTCGTATCAGAGTGGGATGGATCCTAAACTTAATCACTTCTGAGTTGCAAAAAAGCAGAATTGGCACAGAGGCACAGGGGGAAGACAGATGCCAAGGAATGCCTAGGAAATACCACATAAAATGGTGGGAATTCTCGAGGCCCAGGCTGCAGGTCCCCACACCCCCACCACTGTGAGGTAGCGCTGGGAGGGCCCATGGAGGCAGGCCCCTGAAAGACAGAAACTGCTGAGAAAAGAGGATTTGGATACCAAGCTTACCTCAGCTTTGACGGGCGTTGGTTCCTCTCTCCTGGGCACTAGAGCCTAGTGTGGTTTGGAAGGAGTCTCTTGATTAAGTGCTTGACTACTGGCCAAAAGTTTGGTTGTTTGAATCCACTCAGAGGAGCCTCAGAAGACAAGCCTGGCATCTGCTTCTGAAAGGTCACAGCCTTAAAAACCCTATGGAGCAGTTCTTCTCTGCGCACATGGGGTTGCTATGAATCTGAATTGAAATCAATTCGATGGTAACTAACAGCATCAAGTGTGGTTTGGAGGTCCCCGGGTGGTAGAAATTGTTTGCGCTTGACCACTAACCTAAAGGTTGGCAGTTCAAACCCACCCAGTGGTGCCACAGAAGAAAGGCCTGGCAATCTGCTTCTGTAAAGATCACAGCCAAGGAAACCCTACAGAGCAGTTCAGCTCTGGAGCACAGGGGGTTGCCATGAGTTGGAATTGACTTAATGGCAACGGGTTTGGTTTTTTGTTCTTTGTTTTTTTTAGTTTGGCTCACTATAAACCAGTCCCAAGAGGACTGTATCTTCTGAGGCTGGGGCTGTACTTGGCTGCCTGGAAAGAAGGCCCACACTGCCGTGAGCCTGACAACTAAGATGGCCACACCCAGCCCCCATTGGACATCAGGGCAACTGGGCCTGAAGTGGGGGAGAGGCCCTGGGTCAGTGTACCTGACTGAGCAGCCTGGCACAGAGGGGCACAGCAGCAGCAGGCAATGAGAAACAGACCCACTCCAAACCACAAGACCCAGAGAGAAGGACAGGGAGAGAGACATGGGTCAGGGAGAGATGGAAGAAAGAGATAACGCTAGCTGCTGTAACAAGTAAGCACCCTCCCTCCACCCCCATTGCAATGGCTTAACCTATAAAGTTGTTTTTTTTTTTTTAATTGTATGTATTTTGTTGTTGTTGTTGTTGAGGATATACACAGCAAAACATACACCAATTCAATAGTTTCTACATGTATAATTCAGTGACATTGATGACATTCTTTGAGTTGTACAACCATTCTCGCCCTCCTTTCTGAGTTGTTCCTCCTCCATTAAGATAAACTTACTGCCCCCTAAGTTTACAAAGTTCATTTCCCGCTCGGTCACAGTGCAGTGCCAGTGTTGCTGTTCAGGTGGCCTTCCATGTGATCAGTTAGGGACCCAGGCTCCCTCCCTCTTGTGGCTCTGTCTTCCTGTAAGATGTCTGATTCCTCCTTGTTCATCCAGCAGGCAGGGAAAGACACCAGGGAAGATATACCTAATTCTTAATCTCCTCTTCCTGGAAGTAGTGCATAACACTTCTCTGCACAGTCCATTGGTGAGAATGAAAAATGTGGCCCCACCTAGAGATGCTTTTCAGCCAAAACTCCATGCTGTGGAAAACCTGTTGCCATCAAGTGGACTTCAACTCATAGTGACCCTATAGGACAGAGCAGAACTGCCCTATAGGGTTTCCAAGGCTGTAAATCTTTACGGAAGCAGACTGCCACATATTTCTTCCACGGAGCAGCTGATGGGTTTGAACTGCTGACCTTTTGGTTAGCAGCTGAGCGCTTAACCACTGTGTCGCCAAAGCTCCTAAGCCATGGAAAGGGGGGTCCCAAATCTGGCCAGCTCTGCTTTAGTTACTAACACTTTGTTGTTGTTGTCGTTAGGTGCTGTCCAGTCAGTTCCAACTCACAGTGACCCAGTTTACAAGACAAGGAAACACTGCCTGGTCCTGCGCCATCCTCACAATCATTGCTAACACTTACTGAGTATCTCTCCTGGGTCAAGCGTTTTGTAAAATGTAATTTCTTTTCATCTTCACAACAACCCTTGAAAAATAAAAACTGTTATCCCCTATTCTATACATGGGAAAACTGAGGCTCAGAGAGGTTAAGAGGCTCAGCCTGAGGTGGTGAAGTTCAGATTTGAACCCAGGTATTTGCATGTCAAGGTCCATGCTGTTTCCTTTTCCCAGCTCACAAATGACTGAGAGACGGAGACACAAAAAGCTGGAAAGCAGGGGGGAGAGGGAGTAAAGGAAATTGAACTGGGACCGTGACCAAGACACCAGGAGAGGACAAGAAAGAGAGAGGCTCAAACAGAAAGAGAAAGCCTGAGATTCCCAGAGCAAGGAGGGAATTTGAGATGAGAAAGAGCCAGAAGGAGGACCCAAGAAGTTCAGACAAGGAGGTCATGCGCTCCCACCTCCTCCTGGAAAAATGAGTTCTTCTCACAGAGAAGGCAGGGCTGGGCCTCCAGGGAGCTTCCTCTCCTCTCATCACAACTCTGCAGGCTCAAGGTAGCCTCCTTTGGGAGCTTCGCCTGTTTGGCCTCACTTCCTTGAGGGAAGGATCTGGCCTTAGACCTGAACCACCCCCACCACCACCACCCCGACCTGAGTTCAAATCCTGCCTCTGCACTAACAGTAGACCTGGAATGGCTCAAGGGCTCAGTGAAGATAAAGTAGATGAAAATGCTTTGAAAATGCCATGAGAGATGGTTCTGGGTGTCTGTTCTGAGGGGTCTTTGCCAGAAAGGGAGGCAAGATGGGGAGCTGCTTGGGGACTGGGGTGGCAGCACAAAGCCTGCTGGCTTTCTGCCCTGGAAGGTAGGGGACAGTGGTGAGGGTGTAAATAAGGCATTTAAAGGCCACCCAGTTTCCCAGATGCCCTAAGTCAGGAGCGGCTTTCCTGACAGGGAGGGTGGCCTGGGAAATGAAAAATGAATGGGCTGCTAAAATGTTTTACTTCGCAAGCGGTGGGCTTTAATGAAGGGCCTGCATCACTTGGCCTCCTCACACACACACCAACCCCCTACCCCGGGATGATAAAGGACGACAGCTTCCTTGCCTCCACCTCAAAGACCCCAGAACAACTGGCTGCCGCTGGGCTTATAAATTGTTATGATCCAAACGAAGAACTGGCCCTTAAATGCCACTCACAAGAGAATTAAGGGGACGACAGGCACAGGGGCCTGCCATTGGCACGGCCTGAGGTGGGGGCTGAAGAGGGCGGGCCCTGCTGGTGGGGTGGGGTCAGACTCCTCAGAAAAGGCAGTCGAACACTGGTTCTGGGGTAATGAAAAGCCACCCCCGCTCAGAGATCATTATCTCTTCTGAAAATTGTCCCTGCTCGTAGATGGAAGAGCAGACTGAAGAGACGTCATTACACTGGACTGGCCAAGAATATAGGCTTGGTGCCTCCAGCAAGGGGTCCTCATCCTGGCTCACTTTCTCTCTCTCTCTTCCTGTCTCTCTCTCCCACCTCTCCTCCCTCTCCTCCTCTCCCTTCCTCTCGCTTTCTCTCCCTTTCTCTCTCTCCCATACTGTATTCTCTCCCACACCCCAGCTGCCTGCCGACTTCTGGGTGTCTCTTGGCCCCAGTGGACCCTGAGGGCAGAACTGAATCTTAATAAGTCTGACCCAGGCCAGAGGGCCCTGGTGAGAGAGGTAGTCCAGTTTCATTTTCTAGCTTTGGGGAGGTGGTGGGGCAAGGAGAGGTCAGCTTCCACTCGTCTCTGGAGACCCTTCTCTGGAAAGGATGTGGAAGGGGGCTTCGGACTCCTTCCCAGCAGTGACCCTTCATGCCTCTTCCCTCTCCCTTAATCTTTGTTTTTCATTGTGAAATAAATCTCGTGTCCAGAAAAGGGCATGAAACAAATGTTCCATTTAACAAAATACTTTAAAGCAAACACCAGGGTAACTACCACCTTGGTCAAGGACCAGAACATTGCCGGCACCCAAAAACGCCGTGGGCCCCTTCCTAGTCAACCCCCATCCACACTGCTGCCCAGGTTACAGGCAATCACTTTCTGCTTCTCTTTGTACTTTGTAAGTTCCCTAAAGGAGCCCTGGTGGCTCGATGGTTAAGCATTTGTCTGCTTACTGGAAGGTTGGCAGTTTGAGTCCACCAGCAGTTCCACAGGAGACAAGACCTGGAAATTTGCTCCCCTAAAAATCACAGCCTAGAAAACCCTATGGGGTAGTTCTACTCTGTCCTATAGAGTCGCTATAGGGTTGTTTGTTATAAGTTCGATTCGACTGGACGGCACACGACATCAACAACAAGCTCCCTAAGGAGTCCTTGAGTGGTCCAAATGGTTAATTCTCTTGACTGCTAACCAAAGGTTGGATGCTCAAGTCCACCTAGAGGCACCTCAAAAGAAAAGTCTGGTGGTCTACTTACAAAAAATCAGCCATTGAAAACCCTATGGAGCACAGTTTTGCTCTGACACACATGGGGTCGCCATGAGTCAGAATTGATAGCAGTAACTGGTTAGTAAGTGAAACCAGTAGGGCTAGGAAACAGATTTGATATGGAAGCTGAAGGAGATGGAAGAGTTTAAGAAAGAAGCCCAGTTTCCAGCTCTGGTAGATAAGATTCAGAGAAGAGGTTTCTTACTAGAGATAACTCGGCTCAGACAAGGCAGAGCCTCTGGAGGCCAAGGTCAGGTCACCTGGGGGCAGATGGTCATACCCTCTGTTATGGATTGAATTATGACCCCCAAAAATACATGTTGTAAATCCTAACATGTATGCCTGTGGTTATAATTCCATTTGAGAACGGGTTGTCTTTATTATGTTAATGAGACTGGGTTAGTATAGGGTATCTTGAGTCAATTTCTTTTGAGATATAAAAAGAGATTAAACAAGTAAGCAGAGAGAGATGGGGGAACAAAGATGCCAAGACACATGGAGAACTCTAAGGAACCAGGAAGCAGAAGCTAAAAGAGACGAGGATCTTCCTCCAGAGCAGACAGAGAGAGAAAGCCTTCCCCTAGAGCCGGCACCCTGAATTCGGACTTCCAGCCTCCTAAACTGTGAGAAAATAAGTTCCTGTTTGTTGAATCCACCTAGTTGTGATATTTCTGTTATAGCAGCACGAGATAACTAAGACATAGTCCAATCCCTCTTCTCCACCTGGTCAGCAAAAGGGCGGACCAGGCTTGCCTGTCCCAGCCCCAGGCCCAGGCACCTCAGTTACAGCTCTCCCATGGCCCCATTTCCAGCCCTGAAACCCAGAGTCGAACCACCTCCATGAACTGCTCCTACCCCACCAGGGCCCACCCTCTGCCTGCCATGGAGCCCTCCGCAAGGGCTAATTGCCTTATTTGGATGTGAGGCAGCTACACAGCCTCCCAAGTATAAAAATGGCAAAAATGAATGCGATGGGGTCGCAGGCTGCAAATGTGGATATATGCTTTTATTTTGCACCGAATAATGCATTTAATTACTTCTTCAAGGGGAGGCCTGCTTGGCAGATCGTGAAGGCAATGCTAATAATAGCACTCTGCACCCAGGGCTTCAGATGCAGAGGAAGAGCCCAGAAAGCATCCCGTTTCTGTTTCCCAACAACTTGAAAGCTCCCTCCAGCACCTCGAGAGTGCCTGCTTCCTCAAGAGGCAGGGGGAATTGTGCAGAAAATGCTGTGGGTTTTTTTTGTTTTTTGTTTTTTTTTTTATTGTACTTCAGGTGAAGGCTTACAGAACAAATAGTTTCTCATGAAACAGAAGTACACATATTGTTCTATGACATTGGTTAACAACCCCACAACATGTCAACCCTCTAACTTCTCAACTTTTTTTTCTGATGAAAATACACATAGCCAAAGACACACCATTTCAAAAATTTCTGCATGCACAGTTCAGTGACATTGACTACGCTCTTCCAATTGTGCTGCTATTCTCACTTAAGATGAAGGCTTACAGAACAAAATAGTTTCTCATTTAACAGTTCCTACAAATGTTGCCCTATGACGATGGTTAACAATCTCACAACACATCAACAATATCCTTACTCAACCTTGGGTTCCCTATCACCAGCTTCCTTGTCCCCGTCTGCCTTCTGGCCCTTGTCACTGGACTACTGTACCTCATTAGTCCCATTTGGTTTTACGGGGCTGTCCACTCCCAGGCTGAAGGGTGAATCTCGGAGATAACTTCACCACTGAGCTAAAAGGGTGTCTGTAGGCCATACTCTTGGGGTTTCTCCAGTCTCCTTTAGGCCAGTAAATCTGGTCCTTTTTTTTGTGAGTTAGAATTATGTTCTACATCCTTCTCCATCTCTGTCCAGAACCCTCTGTCGTGATCCTGATCAGAGCAGTCAGTGGTGGTAGCCGGGCACCATCTAGCTGTACTGGACTCAGTCCGGTGGAGGCCTTGGTAGCTGTGGACAGTTAGTCCTTCGGACTAATCTTTTCCTTGTATCCTGTTCTCTTCATTCTCCCTTGCTCCCGAAGGGATGAGACCAGTGGAGTATCTTTGTGGGTTTTTGTTTTTAACTTGCTGTTTTGATCCTCTCCAGCCATCAGAATGTAGGACCCCTGGAGAAGCTGGGGTGGGGGGCCATTTGGGTGGGAAGAGAGGGTGGAGATGGGGGATGCCCCTTCCTCGTCCTTCTGCCTGTCCCCTGATCCCCAGCCCAAAAGGCAGGGCCAGAGGGAGCCCCCCAAGACAATGCGTGCCCTGGCTGAGGCACAGTTTAGTACAAAAAGCGCGGAATGGTGAATCCACAGAATCGTTTTTTGCCAGTCTGGGCAAATTATGCTCCATCTCCAGGCCTCAGTTCTACTGTAGGGTGTTGGGCAAGTTACTTGACTGCCATGAACCTCATTTTCCTCATCTGTAAAATGGGACTCATAATGATACCCACAATACAGGGATGTTGTAAGAGTTAAATGAGTCAGCTCATACAAATGGACTCAGAACAACATTTGGCACGTAGAAAAATTTAGATAAATTTAGCCATGATAGTAAAAACAAAAACAACAATAATAACTACTACTACCATTACTATTGTTATTATTTTCTGACCTATGAGGGAGTTGGACTAAGGAGATAAAGTGAGTGAGGAGAGCTGGGGTGAGACCTTAGGGAGTGGAACAGCCTAAGGCAAATTGGAGACAGCTACCCACGTAAACAAATTCAAATGCAAATTTAAAGGAAAAAAAAAACTCTGCAAGCCCAACAGAATGGGACTGTGGGCTACACACAACTCTAAGATCACCAGTTTGAACTGGCTGAGCTGTAAGGGCTCTTTTATCACCATGGGAAACCTTGGTGGCGTAGTGGTTAAGTGCTATGGCTGCTAACCAAAAAAAAGGTCAGCAGTTCAAATCCACCAGCTGCTCTTTGGAAACTCTATGGGGCAGTTCTGACTCTGTCCTTTACAGTGCTGTGAGTCGGTATCGACTTGATGGCAACGGGTTTCTATCACTGTAATTCTCTCTGATTTAAATCCGGGTGCTACCACTCAGTGCAGAGCTAGAGTGTGCCTTAGAGCCCGTCAAGCCCAACCAACCTCCTCACCCAGTTTACAGATGAGGAAATTGAGGCTTATCTGCGCTGGGATGGGACTCCAACCCAGGCTGTCTGGGACCTATACAGGGCACTTTCCATGCATCCTCCCGGCTTGCTGCTGTGTGCGCTTGGAGAAGTCACTGCACCTGTTTGGGATTTGGTTTTTCCTTCCCTGTAGAGAGAAGGGTTTGGATTAGATGCCAACACAGTGTAGGGAATGATTAAGAGTTTAGAAGCCAGAGAAGCCTGGATTGAAATCCCAGCTATGTGACCCGGCTATGTGACCTGAGCCTCATCTGTCATCATCCTCAATACCACTGTCATGGCAGATAATCTCCACAGGGCTTGCTGTGTGAAGATGCTATTAGAAGTTGCTTTACAACCACGAACTCATCTGTAAGTCTTAAAACCATCCCCAATTTACAGATGAGGAAACTGAGGCCCACAGAGGTCAAGTAACCTGCTCAAGGTCATGCCCCTCTAAGGGTCATCGCTGGAAAGCATTCACTGTCCCTTGCATAGCCCACGGTGAGCTGACCCACAGTCAGTAAGCATCAGTCCCCCACCCCACCCCACCCCAGTGCTGAGCCAACACCTTCTAGAATTGTGTCATCACAGCCAAGGCTCCCAGGAACCAGAAGACCTTTTACATACCATATGGCTGTGGAATTAATGGTGTTGTTGTAACGAAAGATTGGAAAAGAGATTAGGGAACACAGTTCCTGGAGTGGAACTATTAAAAAAGAAAGAAGCTGCTCAGCTCCCCTATGGAGGAGCAGGAATGGGGCCCAGGCCTCCTCTTAGATACCGGGCAAACACCAGGCGAGGGAGCATCCCTAACCAGCTCAATGTGTCTGCCGTTGGCCATAAAGACAGGGCTTATTGGTGTTATGGCGACGGGAGAACTGAGGAGTCACAAAACGGCCTGTTTGGAGGGGGATAAGGAGGCAGGTTTATTACCCACAATAAAAGACCGATGCTCAGAGCTGGAAACAGTCCATCCTGAGCTCACCTCACCGGGCATCTAGGGCTGCCACCCCACAGGTGGAGAGATAGATAGAACTCGGCAGGGTCTTTGCTCCTTATCTGTATCCCACTAGGGATATATTCCCTCCCGGACTCTGGCAAGAGCAGAGGCCAGATGGGCTTCCTGAACTTTGCTATTCTCCATCCTCGTCTATCCAGGAAGAACCATTCCCACCTTCCTGCCTTCCCTGAGGCTTGGGTTGGCTGTCTGGATTCTAATCCCGATTCTGCCACCTACTAGCTATGCGACCTTGGGCAAGTCACTTCACCTCTCTTGGCCTCAGTGCCATCATCTGTAAAGTGGGGATAATAATAGAAGCCACCTCATAGGGTTGCTGTGGAAATTAAATGAGGGCTTGTAAAGTGCTTAGCCCAGTGCATGACCCTTAGTAACTCCTCAGCAAATATTGATGGTGATGATTATTATTGTCGCTATTATTATGTTGAAGCCCTGGTGGTGCAGTGGTTAAGAGCTCAGCTGCTAAGTAAAAAGTCAGCATTTCAAATCCACCAACCGCTCCTTGGAAACCCTATGGGACAGTTCTACTCTGTCCGATAGGGTTGCTATAAGTTGGAATTGACTCGACCACAATTTTTTTTTTTTATTATTATTATTATGTTAAGGAATCCCAGTGGCACAACGGTTAAGCACTTGGCTACTAACCAAAAGGTTAGCGGTTTGACTCCCCCAGCAGTTTCTCGCGAGAAAGACCTGTTGATCTGCTCCTATAAAGGTTACAGCTTAGAAAACCCTAGTGGGCAGTTCTGCTATGTCACATGGGGTCGCTATGAGTCAAAAATGATTCAACGGTACCTAACAACATTATTATGTCTAGTTTAGCCCTTACTATGTTATATTATAATTTGGTGATGAATCTATCTCTTCAACTAGACTGTGGGCTCCTGACTTCTCATGTCTTCTCATATACCCTCTGTCATCCCTGCCTCATAATAGCCCCGTGACATACTTATTATTTGCCCCATTTTAAACATGATTGATGCTCAAGACGATCAACCAACTTCCTGTCCCAAAGTTACATGGCCAGTACCAGACAGGAGGCAGGCCACAGACCCTGTGACCCTTCCACTCTGCTCCCAGGGCTGGGTGACCTCTAGTGGCTCCCAGTTCTGCCGCCCTCGCCCTGTGACTTGGTGCTGGCCTGCTGGGCAGTACACAGTTCAAGATGCTGGCCCAGGCCTCAGGCAGGAGATAGTTAAGGAAAGCTAGCCTCAACTCCAGTGGGAGCAGAGAGTGGAGTCTACAGGGATGCCAGGAGGCCGAGAGGGAGCTGTCACATCTTCAAACACAGTAACACCAGCCCGAGCTACGTCAACATCAGAGACACACTGCTGCTGCACACCCAGATACAAAGACACATAGGGACACACAGTTACAAGTACACACACAGCACCCACAGAGATACAGGGACAAGGAGATATGCACACACAGAGACACAAACCCAGACCTACACAGACACAGAGATACACACTCCCACACCCTCACACAGGCCCATTCAGTCCTCTGCAAAGTCAGGTTAGAAGGAGCCATTGTACTTGCTTCCTCAGGAGAGACTAAGTGCTGTAATGGGGGGCCTGGGGGCTTCTTGTCATGTAGGAGATTTTTGGTGACCGTGGAAAGTCCAACTCACAGGCCAGCACTATAGTGAGGGGAAGGGGTGTTCCTAGAGTTTTTCTAAACAGGAGTTCAGTGTGAAAGAGTCAGAGGTCAGAGAATCTTAGGGTCAGCACGTCTGATCTCACCTGACCCTAGTTTAAACAATTTTATGACCCCCCTCATGCCAGAGGTTTCAGACTAGTGGACTTCAGATCCAACTGGGGCACCGATTTAAAAATTCAGATTCCTAGGCCACCCCACCAGATTATCATGCATATCTTGCAGGTGTGGAAACTGAGGCACAGAGAGGGTAGGTAACTTAACCAAGACCACACAGCAGACCCGGAATGTGGCTCCAGGGCCCAAGCTCTGAACTACCATGTTAGGTGGGGGTTCTAGGCAAGGATGTTTCCATTGGGGGGCTGGAGGCTCGGAGAAGAAACTGAGGCATAGACCCAGTTGTGTGGGCTGGCTCATCAAGGCTGCAATACTCAGAGGCGATGCCTAGTGGTCAAGGACCCTGGCTCGGGATTTAGCATGGCCTGTGTGACCTTGGGCAAGTGACTCAGCCTCTCTGAACCTGTAGCAAAACCTGGATAGCAACAGTCCCCACCACCCAGGGCTGTTGTGGGGATTAAGTGAGTTAATGTAAGAGTCCCAGCACTAGGAGGGGCCTCTGGGTAGGTGGTGGTTTAGCTTCCTGCAGGCTTAGCTGTAAGTGACCCCCTGGCGGGGGCTGGGTGCAGTGCCAGGACAGCCACCTGAGGAGGGGTGGTCTTCTCCTTCTGGGCCACCTTGAAGCCAGTGTGACTCACCTTCCTTGTCAGGAGGAGGGCAGAAGGAAGACTGATCCCGGCTCCAGATGCAGCTGAGCCTGAGCTGCTAACAGAGTGTCCTGCCCCCGACTGGTGCTGCCATCTGTGCAGGGCTGGATGGACCTGCCCTTCTCGGAAAGCCGGTAATTGGCAACCCTCCATGATCCCTGTCCACTCGAGGCCAGAGCTGCCACACACCCAAACCCTCAGACTGTCAGCACATGGAGAGGGAAGCACAGTCGGAGGAACAAGTTGAGCTTGAACTCCTTCCTTCCCAGGCGTGGTTAGCCAAAAGGGGCATGGAGGTGAGTCCTGCTTCCTTGAACCAAGTCTTAGCTTCAGACCTACACCTGATTGGTCCAGCCCACTTCTATGAAAGGAAGATGGAGAGTGATCAAGAGCATGGGCCCACAGCCAGACTGCCTGGGTTCAACCTATGATGCTGACCAGTTCTGCAACCTTGCGTAAGTTGTATAACCTCTTTGTGCCTCTGTTTCCTCATCTATAAAATGGGGCTAATAATAGAAGTTGTCCCCCAGTGCTGTTGTAAAGATTAAATAATAATACAGGTAAAGATTTCAAACAATATGTAGCACATACTAAATGCTTAATGATCATTATCAGCTGCTGGTCCATCTGGCATCATGTGGGCATTGGGGACTCTAGATTAAAAAAAAAAACAAAACATGAGACAGACGTGCTTTGAGATCTCACCCTCCAGAGAGGAGGGGGGCTGATGTGTAGAAGGTCAAGACAATGGGATAAGGGCCACACCACTGGTGAGGATGAAGAGTGGAGAGCATGTGGGAGGCGGAGCAGCAGGAGAAGTTGGGGCCATCTTCTGGAGGAAGAAATTAGAAGTTTGGGCTGAGGTTGCCCTGTCTGGCTCCCACTTTTCCCACTCAAACTGAAAGACCCTGAGGGCAGGGCTATGTCTCCACTCAAACTGGGGCTCCCTGAGGGCAGGGCTGTGTCTCCCCTTCAGACTAGTGTTCCCTTAGGTCAGGGCTATGTCTCCCCTCTGACTAGGGCCCCTGAGGGCAGGGCTGTGTCTCCACCTCCAACTGGGGCTCCCTGAGGGCAGGGTTGTGTCTCACCTCTAACTGATGGTCCCTGAGGGAGGGTTGTGTCTTCCCCTCAGACTGGGGCTCCCTAAGGGCAGGAGACAGTATCTCCTTCTTTGGTGTCATCTCACTTGTCTCCTAGGACGAGACTTTGGCCTTATGGGTGCCCTAGGGAGGGGGTGACATGTGTTCTTTTTACTCACAAATTCCTGTCATCCAGTCTGGGTAGGTGGGCAGTGCGATAGAGCATTAAAGGCCCTGGACAGGACTTCAAAAGACTTGGTGAGGGCCATGGAGTCAGTCTATACCAGATTCTAGTTTTGGTGGTCAGGGCCGAGGGATGTCATGTTGGGGACCCTCTTCCCTCGTCCTGCCCCCAGGCCCAGCCAGCAGCTTTCACAAGCCTGTTCCTGGCTACAGGGGTGGGAAAGAGTGTGGATGGCTCTCTGACACCTGGGCTGGTACCCAATCAGAAGGACTGTCTCTCCACCTGAACCACAGGGGTTGCCTGCAATTGAAGAGCTACCCAACTAGTGTTTGTCGAACGAATAATTGCAAACATGTAGACCAGCCATTCTCCTAGTCTAGACATTCACCTCTGCCAGTCTCCTTTTTTTTTTTTTAAAAAAAAAAAAAAGTTTTATTGTCTTTTCTGTGAAGGTTTACACAGCAGTTTAGGTTCCCATTCAATAATTTTTACACAAGTTGTTCAGTGACATTGTTTACATTCTTCACAATCTGTGGACATTCGCGTTATTTCCGCTCTGGTTGTTCAATTTCCATTAATCTATTTTCCCTTCCCCCTTACATTCTCATCTTTGTTTTAAAGTAACTGTTGACCATTTGGTCTCATAGAGCTGACTTTTCAAAGGAGCACAGTACTCACAGGTGATATTCATTATTTTTTGAGCCAGTTTGTTATTTAGCTACAAGGTGACCTCAGGGGTTAGTTTTTGTTGCAAGTTTGAAGAGTATCTCAGGGCGATAGTCTAGGGAGTGCTCCAGTCTCAACCAGTCCAGTAAGTCTGTTTTTTGTTGTTGTTGTTCTTGTTGTTTTTTAAGGAATTTGTGGCTCTGTTCCACATTTTTATCCCATCTATTGTGGCCCTGGTTAGAACAGTTGGTGGTGGTAGCCAGGCACCATCTAGTTCTTCTGGTCCCAGGGTAGATGAGGCCATGGTTCACGTAGACTATTTGTCCTGTAGACTATTTTCTTATTTGAGTCTTTGGTTTCCTTCTTTCTCTTTTGCTGTGGATGAGTAGTTGCATCTTAGATGGCCCTTTGCAAGCTTTTAAGACCCCAGGCACTACTCACAAAACTAGAGTGTAGAACATAACTTTATGAACTATATTATGCCAATTGACTGAGATGCTCCACAAGACTATGGTCCTAATCCTTCAAACCCAGAAATCCAATTCCACAAGGCGTTTGGTTATGTCTAAGAAGTGTCCATAACTATGCCCCCTAACAGCCTACATCTTTCCAAGTTCTCCAGGCCCAGCCAACATGCCCCAACTACCAGCTCTATATTCTCTCAAACTTCTCTGACTCCTGTCGCTCTCAAGTGTGGACCAGTGATGCTAACATACAGTCAAGGTTAACAGCCATGGGACCAGGCTGTGGTCTTCTCCCATGGAAGTGGGATGGCTATGTTTTTAGTCTCTAAATCCCAGTGCCTAACACTGTGCCTGGCTCACAGTAAACCAAAACCAAACCAGTTGCATCGAATTGATTCTGACTCATGAAGACCCCACATGTGTCAGAGTAGAACTGTGCTCCATAGGATTTTCAATCGTTGATTTTTTGGAAGCAGATCATCAGACCTTTCCTCCGAGGTACCTCTGGGTGGACTCAAACTTCCAACATTTCGGTTAGTAGTGCAGCACTTAACCATTTGCACCACCCAGAGACTCCTGGCTCATAGTAGGCACTCAATATTTGTTAATAAGTGATTGCATGACAGGTGGGTGGGCCAGTCCCCTTCTTGGAGGTACCTGAAGGTTAACGGGGCTGGAGTCCTTCTCCAGCAGGTGAGGCAGTGATTAACAGCTAAATTCTGTTAACTGGCAGACTGGGTTCGAACTGTGGCCCTACCTCGGCCTTGGGGAGGTTGAACCTCAGTTTCCTCATCTGTAAATGGGGCTAATAATAGCCCCTACCTCACAGAGTTGTTTTGAGGATGGAGATCGTATCTGTGAAGGCTTAGCTCAGGCTGCTTACATTAATCAGGGCCCTGGAAAGAAACAGAGGATTCATTTCAAACTATTGAGGAAAGTTAACCAAAGGGGTTGTTGGCAAAGACGTGAGTAGGGTTGAGGGAAAGCAACAAGGGTTAGTGCAGTACCCCAGGGGGTTGGCAACACAGGGGAGCTGTTACTACTTCTAAGTCTAAAAGGGTACAGGGAGGGAGCAGTTACTGGAACCTGGAGATAGACAGATACACTGTAGGAGAGGGGCTGTGACAGGAGGCGTGAGCACTGAGGAAGCAGTCACTGCCATCTCAAAATAAATACCCTAACCTCACTCACCGTCCTCCCTCCCATCTCCTACCGATGCCTCCCATGGGGCAAAGCCAACCAGAGGAGGAAACAGGAGCCCATGGGACGCAACCACAGAGGTCATCTTCCAGGGGTACAGCACAGGGCAGAAGAGGGCTGAGAGAGGATTTGGAGGGGCAGACAGAAAATATCACTACACTGACATGGTTAATGCTGATTAAATATTATTGCTGTTATTACTGTTTATTCAGCTCTTGTGGACCCTCTTGTGATATCTGACCTTGATATTAAACTGTAAAGTAGGCACAGGCCGGGACCAGGTCCTCTGCAGCCCCGCTTACACAAGCAGGCGCCCAGAACACACTGAACGAAGGGAGAACTGAAGGAAGGAAAGACAGCACAGTTCCATATTCAGCCATGGGCGTTAGCACATTTGACAAGCCATCCAAATGGCTTTGCTATATAGCAAGCTTCATTAAAATGGAAGCACACATTGCTCTAGTATGCAGATGGGACCATTTTATTACTTTTTAATTTGTTTACAGAAAGCCCATGTTTGGTGTACATCATCTTTGCAAATAGTAATGAATGGGCATGTTTGCTGCCTCCAACGCTGTGGTGTCCCTGGATGAATAGGCTGAAACCATGTCTGAACACTATGCTTGGTTACTCTTAGTAGAATCTGACACGCTTTTCAAAATGTACTGGAGGCTGGAATGAAGAAAAACCAAAGTGTGTGTGTCTTGTGTGCGTGTGGCTCTGGACTCACTTTCTTGATCTACACATACGTGACTTGGGCCAGATGATCTCCACGACTTTTGCAGCTCTCGTTTTCAACAGGTTCGTGATTTCTCTGCCTTTACCACCTTGGAAGCTACAAACCTCCCTGAACCATCAACTTCCCAATTCCCAAAGGAAGCCTTCTCCACTAAAATGAAATAAAACCTACTAATTACTAAATGCATTTTGAAAATGGGTGAAACTGAATGAAGAATACTTAATGGAGCATAACTATTCAAGTGACAATTCAAAATACTTAAACCGCAGTCCCCTAAAAGCAACAATTTTAATAAATCAGTCAGAACCTCAGATCTTAGTCTCACTTCTTACTAGCTGTGCAGTGTTGGGGAAGTTAATTAACCTCTCTGTGCCTCAGTTACTTCATCTGTAAAGTGGAGGTAATAACGGCACCCTCCTCCTGGGGTTGTTGAGAGATTAGATGAGTCCGTTCTTGTAAACCATCCAGACAAGGTGTGACACCAGGCACTATTAATCATCATCATTATTATTACACAGGGTAGCAGTAGCATTTTTATTAAAGTGAAAGGACTTAGGACAATCTCTGTTACATAAAGCTGCCTACTCAGCAGAGTCTGTCCTGTCCTGACCACCCTCAAGGAAGTGCCCTCACCCCTATTCACTCTCAATCACATCGCCCTGTTTTATTTTCTTCACAACACTCATTGCAATCCCAAATCCCCTTATTTGTCTTCCTGTTTATTGTAGGTCTCAGTCTACCACAAAGTTCCCTGGGTGGTGCAAATGGTTAAGTGCTTAGCTACTAACTGAAAGGCTGGTGACTCAAGTCCACCCAGGGCACCTCAGAAGAAAGTCCTGGTGATTTGCTTCTGAAAAGCCATAGCCATGAAAATTCTATGGAGCACAGTTCTACTCTGACACACCTGGGGTTGCCATGAGTTGGAATCAACTCAACGACAACTGGATTTTTTTTGGGGGGGGGTGCAAATTGCTAGGCACTTGGCTGCTAACCAAAAGGTTGACGGTTCAAGACCATCCAGAGATGCCTTGAAAGACAGACCTGGTGATCTACTTCCAAATAATCAGCCATTGAAAACCCTATGGAGCACAGTTCTATTCTGACACACATGGGGTCACCACTATAATGTAGGCTCTGTGAGGGCAGGGACCTTGCCAGTCTTATTCATGGCTGTCTCCCCAGCACCTAGAACAGCATCTGGCTACCGCTCAATAAATACCTATGAGATGAATGAATGTCTACGTCCACAAAGCGTGAGGTGTGGACTGGACATGAGATGAACTCTGAAAACTGAAATAATTGTTATGAAAGTGTCTGGGAAGGCTGGGCCTGCACGGACGCCACATGCATGTATGGCATGTTTCAAACACACACATTCAACCTCTGAAATCTCAACTCGTAGGGTTGTCCATTAATTGGATTTTTGTTTTCACTTTTAGGATAAAACCAGATGAGAAAAGAAACTCAAAAGGAACAAGATAACATCCTAATCCCTGAGGTGAAGCCCCAGGCTCAGTGTCCTTAGTCTGTCTCCTGGGCCTCCCATTTAGGCACCTGGGGCCTGGGATGAGGTGACTTCTTGCTCTGAAAATGACTTCTTTCATCAGGGAGCAGAGGCTCCATGGTGAGGATGACGTGCCTTCTTGGGTGTCCATCACTTTACAGTTTACAAAGTCCTCTTGATATCATCACCCCACCTGATTCCTCTCATGAGGAGGGAAAGCCCCACTTCATCTGAGTATTACTGTTGTTAGGTGTTGTCCAGTCAGTTCCAACCCATAGGACCCTATGTACAACAGAACAAAACGCTGCCTGGTCCCACGCCACCCTCACAAGTGTTGTTACGCTTGATGCTTGAGCCCATCATTGCAGCCACTGTGCCCATCCATCTTATCGAGGGTCTTCCTCTCTTTAGTTGACCCTCTACTTTACCAAGCAGGATGTCCTTCTTTCGGACTGGTCCCTCCTGATAACGTGTCTGAAGTACTCGAGACTGTCTCGCCATCCTCGCTTCTAAGGAGCTTTCTGGTTGTACTTCTCTTCCCAATCAAATTTGTTCATTCTTCTGGCAGTCTATGGTATATTCGCCAACACCATAATTCAAAGGTGTCAATTCTTCTTCGTCTTCCTTATTCTTCACCCAGCTTTCACATGCATATGAGGCAATTGAAAATACCATGGCTTGGGTCAGGTGCACCTTAGTCCTTAAAGTGACATCTTTGCTTTTTAACTTTAGATGTATTTTGCAGATTTGCCCAATGCAATACGGCGTTTGATTTCTTGACTGCTGCCCCCAGTTGATCCACAATCAAGTAAAATGAAATCCTTGTCGACTTCAATATTGAGCATTATTACCCTCATTTTACAGATGAGGAAGCCAGAGGTGGAGCGATGAAGACGGTGGCAGGACTGACTTGCCTGCCTTCCGACAGTCTACGCAGGGCTCATTCAATAATACCTTGCTGCATCCCCAGAGAGGAATATTAACAGCTCTGCCGACTAAAGCAAGGAAAGAGATTTATGCATTTCAAATAAACTTTCAACTTCAAGGGGAATAAAACTAATAAAAGAGTTGGGCTACCCCCAGTTATACAGAATACTCTATTAACCAGAAACACAAACTCATAACACACACACCACCCCTAGCACTCCAGTTAAAAGCATACCTTAAAAATCATCCTGCTGAGTGCTTCTTGGGATTTCAGATATTATATGCACCCCATCAATCACTCCAGCAAAGATTCAGGGCCGATCGTGATAAAAACCAAGACCCGCTTTTCCTGAGAAGTGTTGCAGAATTATTGTTTATAGTGTTTACTCAACACTTTCCCTTTGCCGTTGAGTTGATTCCAACTCATGATCACCCCATGTGTGTCAGAGTAGAACTGCCCTTCTCAGGGTTTTCAATGGCTGATTTTTTGGAAGTACATCACCAGGCCTTTCTTCTGAGGCACTTCTGAGTGAACTTGAATCTCCAACCTTTCAGTTAGCAGCTGAGTGTATTAACTGTTTGCACCACCCAGGGACTTAACACTTACCAAGTACTTACAGGTGCCAAATACTGTTCTAAGATTCATTTGAATCTGACAACAACTTTATGATGTATTACTATCCCCACTTTAGAGATGAGGAAACTGGGGCACAGAGAGGTTAAGAAACACGCTCAAGGTCACACAGCTGGTAAGCAGCAGAGCTGGGATTCAAACCCAGGCATTCAGACTCCTGAGCTCAGGCTTTTAACCATTACACCCCCACCATCTCTCCAAGGGAAAAAAATCTTAGTAAATTTTAAAGAAGCAAAACAATACAGCCGTATTGTTAGGAATTCATTTCATTGCTAGGGTTTTCAATCATCAAGATAATAATTAGCTGTGAAGAATCATGATTGTACCATTGGGTGTAAAAGTGTTCTTGTGAAAGCATTGTTGGTGGGTCAGGTTGGCAGAGACAACACATCACTTTGGCTGGTGGACATGTGGGAAAGTGCATTTAGGTCACAAGTATAAAACACTGTGTTCCACAGTGATTAATCTTGTGTCCCAGGAATGGTGAATTCATCTGCTTTTGCTCTCCTGTGACATATTTAAAAAAAAAACTGGAAGAGGTTAGGTGACTTGCCAAAGGTCACACAGCAAGTTAGCAGGAGAGGCTAACCTACTCAGTGCAATGAACATTTCTTTAACATCCACCACGTGAAGCAGTTAAGTTCTCCGTGGAAAGGCCAGAGAGGAAGCCCAAGGCCAGATCACAGTGAGCCAACTTGTTAGCCAGCTGAAAGCTAGAACCAGGGCCTCTCATGGCCCCAGGCCCAGCCCAGTTCTATTTTCTGCGTAAGTGCAGCGCCTGCTATGGAGTAGTCACTTAAGGGTTTTAGCCCTTGGTTCTCCTCAGGAGAAGAAAAAGGAAAGGCCAGAGGCTACTGGTCCTTTTATTTGGTAGCCAATGAATCCGTTTCACCTCTCAGAAACCTCCAGATAACCATCTCCCTCCTAATCATTCTAGGAGAATGAAAATTGACTCCCACCTGCCTCTCCTACCACCATTCAAGCTAATCCCTCAGGAAGACGGCCAGGGACTGCTTCTTTGTGTGCCTCGGCCTCCTCCTTCGCTTCACAGGCCCGAGGAAGCTGATAATCCCCTCAGTCACTGTCCTGCAGGGGGACCTGAAGACAGAGGTCTCCAGTCAGGTGGCTGGAAAGGGGTAGAGCAAAGAAAGGGGACCAGGAGCCCCAGTGAGGGCCCTTGTTGGAGGCTTTCACGTGCTGCGACCACAGCTTATTACAGCTAATTTCCTTCCCCTTGCTAGAACCTCAAATCTACAGTGTTTTCACAGCATATTTGAGTATCTGGCTGTCTCAGCTCACCATCCCTCAGGGACCATAGCAGACACTGAGGAAAGAAACAACATGGTCTTCCATAATTTCAAAGTCAGTTGCAGAGTTAATAATAAATTAAGAGCTGGGGTGGGATGGAGAAGGAATGGATGTAGAGGGCCCACTGGGTGCCAGTGTGGGCCAGCCCCTCCAGGAACATCTTCTAGGAGTTTGGAGAAATAGTAGGAGTACCGGGGACTGAAGATGCTGAGGGACTAGAACCTGGATCTTTGTGGTACCAAAGCCTGTGGGTCTCCATTAGCCAGGATGGCTGGGGGTGGGATGGGGAGAATTCAAGAGCATGTCTCCCACTTCTTTCTTTCTCCCTCTCTGTAGTAGGTGGGGGCACCAGAGCAAGTCCAGTCCCTCCGGGAGCACCCTGGTACCCCCATGCTCTCTAAGAAAGGGCAGGAAGTCTGTTTCAGAAAAGACTGGAAAATTCCTTTTCCTGGAAGACTTTATTAAACTCACTTACCTCTGAGTGGATTTCCCAACCAGCAGCCACACTAGGTGCAAATTCTAAATGCTTGTATAATTTTGTTATTGTTTTGTTTGTTTTTGGTCCTAGGACGACTGTCTACCAGACTGGGAGCCCCCTGAAGACCAGGGGCTCTACCATCACACTGGCAGCTCAATCAATTCTTGTCAGGACTGAGATCGTGAGAGGACTCAGCAGCAGCAAATCAGGGCACTGGGCATGTTTAGCTCTGAGAAGACGGAGTGGAGTGTGGATAAGATGGCTACCCTGAGCTACCTGGAGGGCCATCCCCCAGACGTGGAATTTGTCTCGTTCTATGTGCTGCCCCCAATTAGTGGGAGATGATACAGGGAATTAGACTTTGGTTCCAGAAAAAGATGAATTTTCTAAGAGAGTAGGTCAGTGAGAGGCAGTGAGCCTCCCGCCACAAGAGGTAAAGCTTCTGAGGAGGGGCCTGAAACACAAGGTGGCAGCAGGACTGGATGGCTTTCTTAGTCATCTAGTGCTGCTCAAACAGAAATACCACAAGTGGATGGCTTTAACACAGAGAAGTTTATTGGCTCATAGTCCAGTAGGCTACAAGTTCAAATTCAGGCCATCAGCTCCAGGAGAAGGCTTTCTTTCTCTGTCAGCTCTGGAGGAAGGTCCTTGTGATGCGTCAGTCTTCCCTTGGTCTGGGAGTGTCTCAGCGAGGAACCTCAGGTCCAAAGGACGCGCTCTGCTCCCGGCACTGCTTTCTTGGTGGTATGACTTTCCCAAGCGTCTCTGCTCATTTCTCTTTTATATCTCAAAAGAGATTGGCTAAAGACATTATCAAATCTTGTAGACCTCATCAGTATAAATGCCGCTAATCCATCTTATTAGATCATAGTGATTGAATTTACAACACATAAGGAAATCACATCAGATTACAAAATGGTACACAATTATACAATACTAGGAATCATGACCCAGCCAAGTTGACAGGTATTTTTGGAGGACACAGTTCAACCCATGACAATGGCATTTAAGATTCTTTCAAACCCAAGAGTTGCCAGTGATGAATGGATGGATAGATGGATGGATGTTCCAGTCTCATGCATGCCCACACCTGGGGCTGCTTGCTCCTCCTGATAACTGCAGAGAGGGGTCAGAGGCAAACACACAGAAGGACACAGGGACCCAGCCCCCTCCAGGGAGGCCACTAAAAACTTTAATCAGGCAAACAGCTGCAGGCAGACGATGGTGAACACAGCAGTGGTTGGTGCGAGTCTTTGCTTCTCATGTCCTGGAAGAAGTCCCCACTGTTTGGCAGCTGAAGGGACAAATAAATAGGAAAATAAATCTTCCATGCTGACCAGGGTAGTATTCCATCCTCACCCCTGCAGGAGATGGAGGCCTCAGCTCACCCTTCACACTGGAGGGGACCCACTGATTCTTCACAAGGGAAACTGGGACAGCAAGGGAGTGACTTGGTCACTGTTACGTGGCTAGAAGGGGGAAGGAGCAGGGCAAAGACCCAGCTCTCTAATTTGCAAGCGAAGTGCTCTTTCTCCTGCCCTCGGCTCTTGCAGCAACTGGGATTCCTTTTAAAAAATATGTTCATCCCAGGCAAGTGCTCAAGTGGACAGAGAACTAATAACTCTGTTCTTTGCTGGCCTAGTAAGAGCAGGCAGAGTGAGCTGCTGACGTTTCTGGGATACCAGGGGACACACCACACTCGAGGTCTTGAAGTCTCCACATTTCCTCCCCACAGCCACATCCTCTCCCAAGCAATCGCGAAGCACAGGGCATTTGTCTTCCTGCATCTTCCTGTGTCCCATTTTCTTTTTTCTACACCTTGGGTCCCTGGATGGTGCAAACGGTTTGCACTCGTCTACCAACCTAAAAGTTGGCGTGTTCAAACCTGCTCAGTGGCACTGTGGAAGAAAGACCTGGCAAACTGCTTCCATAACAATTACAACCAAGAAAATCCTTTGCAGCAGTTCTACTCTGTTACATGGGGTCACCATGAGTGGGAATCGACTCAATGGCAATGAGTTTGGTTTTGGGTTTTCTCCACACCTTGAACCCCAGTCCCTAGCTCCTCCACACTGCTCCTGACGGGCTGATAAACCCCTCTACTAGGAGAGGCTGGGGATTCAAAGTGTTGTGTCTCCCGGGAGAATTTACATTTTAAATCAGGCTCCGCAAGAGAGTAATGCTTCATCTATAGTACAGAACCTCTACATCAAGGACTTGCAGACATGATGGGAGAGAGATGGAGGGGATCTGAGATGCCTTCCTGGCCCCCCTCAAACTACTCCCTGATGAAAAAGGAAGGCTGGGTGGGGATGGGGACACTACACAGATAACAAGGAACTTGGAGACCAGACTTCTATGCACACTGCCAAGGAGCGCACAGCACTCTGCCCTAAACTGAGGACAGCCCCCTCCCCCAAGCACCAATGGCAGGACCATCCCCAGCCTTGTGTGCACTGCAGGAAGCCCCTCATCCTCCCTGTTTGTAGGTAAATCTTGGAGAACAGGAACTAGGGTGTCCAATACTAGCTCACATCTGAGCAGGCCAACCACCAGTGATTCACCACAGACCACATTCTTCCTCTCCACAAAACAGACACCCCCATCTCACCGACTTGGGCCCCCTCCTCAGGCTCATTAACCACACACTATCTAGAGGCCAAAGAGGGTGCAGTGTCCTCTGGGGGTCCCTGGAGAAAGTCCCTCCATCAGTGCCTCAGAGCTGGAGGAGCAGAGCGGATTCCGCGTGGGGGGCTCCTACTGATACCATTCAGAGGACCTGGAGGCTTGTTCACAGGCTCAAGCGGAGAGTAAGGCTGGGGCTCCTCCTCCCCTCTCTGGCCCCCCTCCACCCCGACCAGGGCAATTTCCTCAGAATTGTGCTCACGCTGCGCCCTGCGAGCCTCAGCGCCAATTGACTGGATTTCCATCAGAAACCCATCTCTCTTAAGGACCGCTTTGGATAAAAGCAGAAGTAACCTGCAATCTAGGTGCTGATGCCAAGCCATAATGGGGGAGCCGGAGAGAGGCCAGTTGCCCAGCTCTGGCCCCAGTTCCCAGTGCGGAGGAAACCAGGCCCCAGCTGGACCAACTCAGCTTCCAGGGTCAGGGAAGCGGGGAAGCCTGATCTCCCTCCATGTTTGCACCAGCTGGGACAGGCCGAATTGCAGGGCCTGGCTGCTAGCAGACGTCAAGTGGTTAAACGCTCAACTACTAATCGAGAGCCCATCCAGAGGTAGCTCTGAAGAAAGGCCTGGCAATCTGCTTCTGAATGGTCACAGCTTTGAAAATCTAATGGAGCACAGCCTACGTTCACATGCATGGGGTCGCCATGAGTGGGAATCCACTCCCAGGCAACTGGTTTGTTTTTTGTTTGGTTGGTCGGTTGATTTAGTTTAGCAGACAGCCGGTGTTCGGGAGGTAGCCTTGCGCTCTGGGCGCCCCCTCCAAGTAGTTCCCGAAACGCGCTCGGCCTTGGCCCCTATAGGCCCGCTAAGGGGGATCTGGGTGTCCTTGAAAGTCAGGAGTAGCTGGGGGCTCAGCACTTTTCCACACTACCACCCCCAACCCCAACCCGCGCCTCATTGCCAGCTGCCACATCCAGCCACTCACTCCTCTCTGGGCCTCTATTTCGGTCAGGAAAGGGTCACTCGGGGAGAGAGAGAGGTTGCTCTGGTCCCCTCTCCAGACCTGCACCCTGCCGCGGGCTGGGGCGGGGCTGCTGGGACCGGAGGGACCCTGCAGAGCGCTGGCGGCTCTGGTGCGCGGCGCTGGCAGCCTCCCTCGTAGATAATGCACGCCTCCCGGGCCGGGCTGAGGCAGGTGGTGTATCAAAGTAAGATCGCGCGGCGAATTGCAGTGTAATCGCGGTAATTTAGAGTCCCGTGGGTGAGCCGGTTTCGCAAAGGTCGCGTGCCGGGACGGGCAAGGTGACTGGAGCGTCTGCGTAGACTTTGACCTCTGGATTTCCTCCAAGCTAAGTGAGGCCATAAAAAATTCAGAAACCCAGGCTGCCTCCCAGAAAATGGGGTGTGGGCAGACAGATTGTATTATCTATCCAGACCCTCTCGATGGATGCACCAGCTGGGAGAAAAGCGATGTCTCTGTGTCCGCGCCCTGCGCCCATCTTCTCCCAGGTGGTGGAGAGGCCCGGGCAGCGTGTCGGGCGCCCTGCCAGGAACGAAGAGATGTTTTCATTAGGACTTGGGCGGCCCTTGCCCCCAGCCGGCGGATCCGTCCTTCCCACGGGCTGCTCGGCAACCATCTTCCAGTCCCCTCCTAGGACCTGCCTGGGCCACGGCCGCTCCTCCCTCTGCACCGGGAAGTCGGGACATTAATATTCCTGCCCAGATCCCCTAGAGGGGCCTGCTGCCTGCCTCCCTTCCCCCAGCCCCGCCAAAGAAAGTCATTCTGAGGTGGAGAGATAATAACAGGAAATGTATTTGCAGGCTCCCTTCTAACTTCTTGATGGGAGCCAGCTGGAAGCGCACGAGCTGTGCTGTCCCTCTGCGCTCCGCTCCTGGTAACCTAGAAGGTGATAATCACTGGCTTCTCTCAGGAAAGACAAAGAAATGGAAAAACTTATCGGGCGTTGCAACCCCATCCTATTGTGTAGACGGAGAGCCTCGTGTCTGTGGGCCAGAGGGGCTGCTTTGTGTGTCTTCATTAAGGGCTCTCTTCCCACACCCGGAATACCTAATTCTCCAGACCCCGGAGTTCCTGTTCCCTTTTCACCTGGCTCCAAAGCATTTTACATCTTTTAATGAAGAGAAATGGCCGACACCAAGCTTTCTTGGACTGACAATCTGCTAATGTTTCCCAGTCCCATTCCACCTCCCTAATTGTTTTTCTTTTGCCTGGGCAGGGGTTGGGAGCTGTAAGAGACCTCAGAAATCAGCAGCTCTGGGAAAAGAAGCAATAGTGCATCCCTACAGCAGAACATTCCGCAGTCGACCAGAATGAGGGAGATTTATGTGTGTGTGGACATGGAAAGATGTCCAGGATATATTGTTAAACAGAAAAAGCAAGCTGCAGAATAGCATGTAGAGTACAATCTCATTTGTGTTACATTTTAAATAAAGGCTATATATACTCACACGCTTGCATATGCATAGAAAATGTCTGAAAAGATAAAAAAGAGACTGTTAACGGTGGTTGTCCTGCAGGATGAGAAGAAGGAGAAGGGGACTTTAACCTCTCACTCTTTACTTTTCCGTACTGTTAAAAAAAATTTTCATGGGGTGCCTCTGGGCACTTATCGGTGGAGCTAGGCTTGCCGACCCACAGAGCGAGAGCTGAGTGCCTGTGCGCAGAAGGCTTCCTGGCCGAGTCGGGTGCCTCCTGGCACTTACCGGTGTTGCTACTGAGCTTTGGAACACTTGACCGAGCAGGGCGTGAGGCCCGAGGGCCGAGAGGCCATAGGAAGCAAAAGCTGAAGAGACAAGGGTCACAAGAAGCCAAGCTGCTTCGGTCTCAAAAGGTATGGCCATGACCTCAGGGGTTTCCAAGAGTGGAGCCATGGCCTCTGGTGTTTCTAAGAGGGGAGTTGTCACTCTGATGGACTAGGAGAATGGTGCGCCTAAAGCCAAGGGAGCAGAGTTGCTGTCCCAGGGGGCCTGGAAGGTGGAGCTGAAGCCCAGGGCCGAGGGGCCTCCACTCAAAATCCAGAGACTGTGGCCAATACCTAGAGTCTGGAGGGCAGGGCCATTGTGTAAATTGCCTCAGAGAACAGAGGGTTATTTTCAAAGCCTTGAGGGCTAATGTAATGTGTTCTGCTGACTTGCTTGGTGCCTGTTATCACTTCTTTTCCTCTAGTTTCTCCCATTTGTAATGGAAATGTCTAGCTTGTGCCTGTTCTGCCATTGTACCTTTGGAAGCAAATAACTTGTATTCTAGATTTCACAGATGAAGAGGAATTTTTGGATTTTGGACTTGGAGTTAAGACTTTTGCTACGATATGATGGGGTGAATATGTTTTGCATGTTGCAAGGATGTGATTTTTGGGGGGCAAAGGGTGGAATGTCATGGTTTGAATTATGTCCCCCCAAAAATGTGTGTATCAATTTGGCCGGGCCATGATTCCTGGTATTGTGTGGTTTTCCTGTATGTTGTAAATCCTGCCTCTATTATGTTAATGAGGGAGGATGGGCAGCAGCTGTGTTAGTAAAGCAGGACTCAATCTACAAGATTAGATTGTATCCTGAGGCAATGTCTTGAGATATAAAACACAGAAGTGAGCAGAGAGACAGGGGGACCTCATACCATCAAGAAAGCAGTGCCAGGAGCAGAGCGCATCCTTTGGACCGGGGTCCCTGCCCCGAGAAGCGCCTAGTCCGGGAGAACACTGATGAGAAGGCCGACAGAGAGAGAAAGCCTTCCCCTGGAGCTGACACCCTGAATTTGGACTTTTAGCCTACTTTACTGTAAGGAAATAAACTTCCCTTTGTTAAAACAAACAAAAAAAATTTTTTTTCAACAAATGATTGCATTACATTCATAATTTAAACATAAATCTTTAAAAAAGAAAAGAAAGAAAAAGAAGTCTTCCAGTCAGACCTCTTTATTTGAAACTGAAGCCCAGGAGGAGAGGTAGAAGGGGGCTTTCCCTGAGTGCACAGCGATCACTGCCTGGCTTTGGCCTTCGCCCTGCACTGTCTCCACACCAGGCTTCTTCTCAGATACACAGCCCTGCCCACCGGGAGGGCATCATGGACCTCTTCCCAGAGCACAAAGGGGCCCCGGCAGGAGTGTGAGCTGATTTAAGGGAGCAGTCAGATAAAGGCCAACCAACCAACCAGTTTCTGTTGAATTGACTCCAATTCAAGACTACCCTATGTGTGTCGGAGTAGAACTGTGCTCCATAGGATTTTCAGTGGCTGACTTTTTGGAAGCAGATTGCCAGACTTTTCTTCTGAGGTGCCTCTGGGTAGATTCAAACCGTCAATCTTTCAGTTAACCATTTGCACCACCCAGGGATTCCCAGATAAAGGCAGGGAGAACCAAAGACAAGAGTCAGAGACAGATTTGGAAACATGGCTGGGTGGCCTGGACTTGCCCATGGCCTCTGCCCTCGTCCAGCCCAGTCTTCTGATATAGCTGGTTTCTCTGGGTCCAGGCCTGGTGATGGTGGGGGCTGGAGGGGCATGGCTAGGGTGACCAGCCATCTTGATTGCCCAGGGCTAAGAAGGTTCCAGGACGCAGGACTTTCAGTGCTAAAACTGGGACAGTCCTGGGTAAACTGGGACGAGTTGGTCACCCTTTTCCTGCCAGACGTGTCTGCAACAGCCCACTAGCATTTGGCAAGGACACTCTTTGTGGTTCAAGGGTGATGATTCCAGAAGGGTTTCTCCAGGCAAGGGCAGCCAGCCCTGTTCTGGCTTTGCAAGAGTTAATTTACATCTTGTTGGTTGTCTTTTAGTCTCAGCCTGAATTCATACACACACTCACACCTTCCTACCCCCCTCAGCCTACCCAGAGGCCTGTCAGCTGGCGCCCAGCTATACCACCCAGAGCCCCTTGTGTCTCTTGGAGCAACATAATCCTCCAGAAATTCCAGGGCCTTTAATTACACACGGGGTGCGTTGCAATTGCTCATCTCTCCCTCCCCACCCCAGGAGACAAAAAGGAAATTTCACACCCTAGTGAGCCCAGCACGTCTTTTCCTCTTTGGTGCCAGCCTAGGGTTACAAAGCAGGGACAGGCAACACAACATGCCTCCTCTGGGTCCTGATTCCTTTGCTGATTTTGAAATTCGAAGCAAGTATCTTAAAGATGATCTGATTGTGGCATGCCCGCCTTCCCAGCGGATTTATGGCCCCCTGGCTTCTGCACTGCAGCACCCAGCACTCTGCAGATGCTGCCTCCCACACACACACACCTCCATCTGCCCCGACCTGGGACTGGTAACCCAGAAGGAGAGAAGGCCAAGGCTAGACAAAGGTGTGTCAAGAAAGAACAAGAGGTCCAAGGTCAATTCCTGGTCTGTCACTAGCTGGCTGTGTGACTTTGAGCAAATTGCTTCCCCTGTCTGGTCTTCAGTTTTTTCATCCATAAAATGAAGGGGTTGAGCTAGACAGTCTCTAATACCCGCTTATTGTTGTGTGCTGTCAAGTTGCTTCTGACTCATTGAGTGTGCTGTCAAGTCAATTTAAACTGATAGCAATCACATGTGACAGAGTAGAACTGCCCCATAGGGTTTTCTAGACTGTAATCTTTATGGGAGCATATCGCCGGGTTTTTCTCCCAAGGAGCTCCTGGGTGGGTTCAAACTGCCAACATTTGGGTTAGCAGCAGAGTGCTCAACAGTTGTGCCACCAGGGCTCCTTAACATACATTTTATTGGCTTTCCTCCCCTCCCTGCGTCCCTCCCCCAGTGCTTCCTGAGATCATCCTCCAAATAAACTACTCACACTCAGAATTTACCTCAGTAGATACTCTGTGTGAATGCAACTTTACCAACATTATCTCCACTCATAACAAAACCCTGTGGAGTGGATTTGATTGTTCCATGTTACAGATGTGGGATCTGAGGCCCACAGAGGTTAAGTGCCTTGCCCACGATCATATGGCAGGTAGGTGGCCCAGCAGGGATTTGAACCCAAGTGTGTCTGACTCCAAAGGGTCTATAGCTCTCCCCTCCCCCGCAGAGGCTGAGCCCCGCTTCAGCATCAGATGTCTCATCCCTTCAGAGCTACAGTGGCAGTTCCTTTGCTCCAGGCAGAGAGAAAGGGCTCAGGGGTAGGGCCGTCTGTGAAATTCCACGCCTGGCAGCTGCTGAGGCTGCTCAAGAACTCCTTTTCCAATAACATGGGTGCCCACAGAGCCCTTGGGTGGTGCAGTCCCAGGCAGAGCAATTAGACTCTTGGTACCACCACCTCCAGTTTAAGAGCAAACATGTGGGGACCCTTGGGGGAAAGTGGTCTCCCAAGGTGCTGGCAATGGACCAAGCCACTGCCTGTCCCAAGGGGGCTCCGCTCCTCCCAGCCCCCAGCCGAGCTTCTGGAAGTGTTTGTTGCTGGCAGGAGCAATGGACCATATGCCGAGACTCAGAGGAGCCAAACCCCACAGGCTTCACCCAGCCAGAGACCTCCCTTCAGATTTGGGCTTTATTACAGTTCCTGACGTTTTACATCAGGTTTTACACTTACTGATAACTTTTATATGCACACGTTTCCAAATTCACAGAATTCCTCCCTTTCCTGCTCCCCAGTTTTCCTCTCTGGAGACAACAGCCAGACACCAGCCACTGTTGCTCATTTACTATGTATCCTTCCAGAGATATTCTATGTGTAGACAAGCACACAGATGCAGGAATTCCAGACATACTATTCTTTTTTCTCCAGAACGATATACTGGAGCTCTTTCCATGTCAGTCCACAAAGAACTTCCTCCTTTCTTTAAACAGTTGCATAGTATTCCAATGTATCTATGTCGCATAATTGATTTCACCAGTCTGCTGTAAATGGACATATTGAATTATTTCAATTCTTTTGCTAATACTAACCTTCTACATGTGTTATTTTGCACACTTGAAGGTGTATCTATAGGAAAAATAACTAGAGAAAGAATTACTGGGACAAGGGATATGTGCATTTATAAATTCGAATGATATTGCCAAATTGACCCCCAAAGATGGTGAACCATTTACATTCTTGTCAGTCACCCACTATGCTAAGCGCCAACTATGTGCATTTATGTGCATTGCTGACTTTGGTCTCGAAACAGCCCTGTGAGTGTGACATTATTATCCTTACTGGATGAGAAGTTGAGAGAGATTCAATTTTGCCCAGAACGACCTAATAAACCTTTTACTGAACACTTAATTACATGCCAGGCTCTGTGCTAGGTGCTTTATGTTTATTATCTTATTTAACCCTTACAATAACACTGTGAGGTGGGAACTCTTACCATCATCGTTCATTTTACAGAAGAACCAAGTGTTAGAGCTCAGAGAGGCTAAGCAGCTTTCACAGCATTACACAGCCTATAAGGGGCGGAACTGTATTTGAACCTTCTCAGTGTGGGTCCAAGGATTCCTGGTAATGCAGTGGTTAAGCAGCTCAGCTGCTAACCAAAAGGTCAGTAGTTTGAACCCACCAGCTGCTCCAAGGGAGCAAGGTGTGACTGTCTGCTTCTGTAAAGATTACAGCCTTGGAAACCCTATGGGACAGTTTTACCATCTCCTATAGGGTCACAGTTCAAATCCACCAGGCGCTACTTGGAAACTCTACAGGGCATTTCTACTCTGTCCTGTAGAGTCCATATGAGTCAGAACTGACTCAATGGCAACAGGTTTGGTTTTTTTAGTGCAGGTCCAGAGCCTGGGCTATTCCTGCTTCCAGGAGTCTTATCACTGACACCCTGATTACTGCTTTATCATGTGCCCAAAACTCCTCTAGGCCCTGTGGGGGGTGCACAGGCAGAGCCCTCACCCTTGAGACATTAGACATATAATTGAGGAGTCAGAGATTGGTAGAAAGTCAGAGCTGGAAAAGACCACAGAAATGCTTCGTATTAGGGGATCTCTGCCCCTGGGCAGGGGGAGAGGGATTGGAAATTAGAAGAGATGGGTTCTAGTTGCTTCAATGCCTGCAGGTGCTACCCATTACCCGTTGCTATCAAGTCCATTCTGACTCATAGCAAACCTATAGGACAGAGTAGAACTGCCCCCATGGGTTTCCAAGGAGCCCTGGTGGCTCAGTGGTTAGGAGTTCAGCTGCTAAACCAAAAGGTTGGCAGTTGACTCCACCAGCCACTCCTTGGAAACCCTACGGAGCAGTTCTACTCTGTCCTATAGGGCCACTATCAGAATCAACTCAACAGTGAAGGATTTTGTTTTAATCTTTATAGTAGCAGACTGCCACATCTTTCTCCGGCAGAGCTGCTTGTGGGTTCGAACCGACAACAGTTCAGTTAGCAGCCAAACACTTAACCACTGTGCCACCAAGGATCCCCCTGGGAGTCCTACTGAGATGCTAAACTGCCCCACCCTGCATGGTACAGTCTTGCACAACAAAGAATTATTCCCCTTGACATGCCCATAGTGTCCCTGTTGAGAAACACCGCCATCATTTCACTTTGCAGGTGAAGAAGTACAGGGAGGTTCAGCTTGGGGAAGGGACGGGACTATGACCAGCTGAAGCAAAGCCAGGACTCAAACTTGCTCTGCTGGTGCCAGGGCCAGTACTCAGTGCTCTGAACTACCCACAGTGGTGCCTTTCACACACTCTTTAAAAAAGAGCATTTAGGAGGCGGGACCAAGATAACGGAGTAGGCAGATGCTTCCGGTGGACCCTCTTACAACAAAGACCCGAAAAAACAAACGAGTCAATTATATATGACAATCTAGGAACCCTGAACATCTAAGACAAGGTTGAGGAACCAGACTGAGTGGGAGGGGGAGGGAGAGATGGTTCGGAAGCAGTAGAAGAGTTGCCAGACCTGACCCAACGAGAGCCTGAGCCCTTCAGGCCTGATCAGCTCATGGGGGAGCAGTGAGGCAGGCAAGCAGCCGTGTTCAGGAGACACGTTTTCCGCACCAGGACAGACCCAGCACAAGAGAGTCTACTCGGCCACGCAGAACTAGTAAGAAGCAGCCCTCATCGGTGAAAGATAAGTACTTGCGTATGGCCTACCTCGCGGTTCAAAAACACCCACCTTAGGGAAAAACCTCTCTGCCATTTACCTCCTCTCTCCCTGCTCTGCACTGCATCCCAGACCAGCTTCCACAATTGCCAAGTCCCCTGGGCCAGAAGTAGGATCCGTCACATGCCCTGAGCCATTCTCCCGGCCTTGAAGAGTGAACAAATTAACAAAGAAGGGAAAAAATAAACTGTCAGCTCCCCTAAGCCAGAAAACCAGGGTAGGCACAGCTCCTTTGCCTAGGCACAGGCATAAGGGATCCACGGACTCTGAGTGCCTTTCCCCCACAGAGACTTTTTTGGGCCCATTTCAACTGCGTAGGCCCTCAATACCACAGTACAACAGGGTATATACCTGAAGTCTAACTTGAACTGTTTCAGCTATGAAGTGGCAGGTTTGTCACATTTGACACTGCTCTGCCCATTAAGCAGGGTCTTCACCTACCCACACCAGGGGCCTGAGGACTGGTGACTCCACCTATGCCATGTAGCCACCTGTGATAGGGGCCCAAGAATAAGAGGTGCCCCCCAGTCCTTACAGCCAACAGCATGGGGTGTTCATAGTCCAGCTGCAAAACCCACCCATCTATGCGCTCTAGGGAACAGGGACACACTGTCCTCCTGGACCCTCGGGGTTGGCTGTCAGCTCCCTGTCTTGCTCAGAGCATGTATCCATGCTGCAACCAGATGCCTGTGCCCACACCAATCACCCAAGCCTGTCTAGGACTATAGGTGAGAGCTGATACCACACACTTGGTGCCTATCTACCTGGGCACCTGAGCTGAATCCATACAGGAGGACTGGGCAGACTCCTGAGCTCACATATCTAGTAACAGATCTAACCACCTTGTGACAGGACATTAGAGATTCAAAGGTGCAATAATCAAACTAGCTCATACGAGCAGCCTATTTGGGTGAATCAAAACAAAACAAGAAGCTAGGACACAGTAAAGAAACATAAAACAAATAAATATAATAACTTACTGATGGCTTGAAGACAACAGTCAATATCAAATCACATAAAGAGGCAGTTCATGATGATTTCAGCAAGCTTCCAAAATAAAGAGTCTAGAAATTTTCCAGAGGAGGAAAATTCCTTGGAATTACCGGAGGCAGGAAATTAAGCAAAACACAGTACACGCAATAGATGAAATTAAAAAGATTACAGAAGAGCATAAGGACAAATTTAACACCCTGTAAGAATCCATAGAGAGACAGCTATCAGAAATCCAGAAGATTAACAATAAAATTCCAGAATTAGACAACTCAATAGAAAGTCATAGGAGCAGAATTGAGGCAATGGAAATCAGAATTAGTGAGATTGAAGATAAAACACTTGACACCAACTTATATGAGGAAAAATCAGATAAAAGGATTTTAAAAAATGAAGAAACCCTAAGAATTATGTGGGACTCTATCAAGGGGAATAACCTATGAGTGATTGGAGTACCAGAACGGGGAGGGGTGGGTAACAGAAAATACAGAGAGAATTGTTGAAGATTTGTTGGTAGAAAACTTCCCTGATATCGTGAAAGATGACAAAATATCTGTCCGAGATGCTCAACAAACCCCTCATAAGGTAGATCCCAAAAGAAAGTCACCAAAACATATCATAATCAAACTTGCCAAAACCAAAGATAAAGAGAGAATTTTAAGAGTGGCTAGGGATAAATGAAAAGTCATCTACAAAGTAGAGTCAATAAGAATAAGCTCAGACTACTCAGCAGAAACCATGCAGGCAAGAAGGCAATGGTATGACATATCTAAAGCCTTGAAGGAAAAGAACTGCCAGCCAAGAATTAAAGATCCAGCAAAACTGTCTCTCAAATGTGATGGCAAAATTAGGGCATTTCCAGATAAACAGAAGTTTAGGGAATTTGCAAAAACCAAACCAAAACTACAAGAAATACTAAAGGAAGTTCTCCAGTTAGAAAATCAGTAACATCAGGTAACAACTCAAGACTAGAACACAGGACAGAGTAACCAGATATCAACCTAGATAGGGAAGTCACAAAACTAAATCAAAGCTAAAACACTGAAAATAGGGAAACAGATGTCAATATGTAAAAGATGACAAAATTAAACCATAAAAAATGGACTTAAAAAATGTAGACATAGACTTTACATATGGAGAACAAGTCAAGGCGATATAAAGAAATAAAAGACTGGTATAAACTTAGAAACATAGGGGTAAATATTAAGGTAACCACAAAGGAAACTACCAATCCTAGAAGTCAAAATAAAAAAACTAGAAAAATGTAAAGACTCAGCAAACACAAAATCAACAACAATGAAAAAGATGAACAGAAAATACATAAAGGAAAATGACAGCACAGAAAATTAAGTGGAACAAAGAAACTGCGAACAACACACAAAAAAAGACATCAAAATGACAACACTAAACTCTTACCTATCTATAATTACTCTGAATGTAAATGGACTAAATGCACCAATAAAGAGACAGAGAGTGGCAGACTGGATTAAAAAAAGCACGATCTGTCTATATGCTGCCTACAAGAGACACACCTTAGACTTAAAGACACAAACTAAAACTCAAAGGATGGAAAAAATATATCAAGCAAACAACACTCAAAAAAAAGCAAGAGTGGCAATATTAAACTCTGACAAAATAAACTTTAAAGTAAAATCCATCACAAAGGATAAGGAAGGGCACTCTATAATGATTAAAGGGTCAATACACCAAGAGGACATAACTATAATATTTACGCACCCAATGACAGGGCTCCAAAATACATAAAACAAACTCTAACAGCACTGAAAAGAGAGATAGACAGCTCCACAATAGTAGTAGGAGACTTCAACACACCACTTTCGGTGAAGGACAGAACATCCAGAAAGAAGCGCAACAAAGACACACAAAAGCTAAATGCTACAATCAATCAACTTGATCTCATAGACATATACCGAACACTCCACCCAACAGCAGCCAAGTAGACTTTCTTTTCCAATGCATATGGAATATTCTCCAGAATAGACCACATATTAGGCCATAAAGCAAGCCTTAACAGAATCCAAAGCATCGAAATATTACAAAGCATCTTTTCTGACCATAAAGCCGTAAAAGCAGAAATCAACAACAGAAAAAGCAAGGAAAAAAAAAAAAATGAAACACACAGAAACTGAACAACACCTTGCTCAAAAACTACTGGGTTACAGAAGAAATTAAGGATGGAATAAAGAAATTCATAGAATCAAACGAGAATGAAAACACATCCTACCAGAACCTTTGGGACACAGCAAAAGCAGTGCTCAGAGGTCAGTTTATAGTAATAAATGCACACATCCAAAAAAAAGAAAGGGCCATAATCAAAACATTAACCTTATACCTGGAACAAGTAGAAAGAGAGCAGCAAAAGAAGTCCCAGGTGCCAGAAGAAAGGAAATAATAAGAATTAGAGAAGAATTTAATGAAATAGAGAATAGAAAAACAATTGAAAGAGTTAACAAGACCAAAAGCTGGTTCTTTGAAAAGATCAACAAAATTGATAAACCATTGGCCAAACTGACAAAAGAAAAATAGGAGAGGAAGCAGATAACCCGTATGAGAAATGAGATGGGTGATATCACAACAGACCCAACTGAAATTAAAAGAATCATAACAGAATACTATGAAAAATTGTACTCTAACAAATTTGAAAACCTGGAGGAAATAGACAAGTTTCTAGAAACTCACTACCTACCTAAACTAACACAATCAGAGGTAGAACAACTAAATAAACCCATAACAAAAGAAGAGATTGAAAACGTAATTAAGAAACTCCCAACAGAAAAAGCCCTGGCCTGGATGGCTTCACTGGGGAATTCTACCAAACTTTCAGAGAAGAGTTCACACCACTACTACTAAAGGTATTTCAGAGCATAGAAAAGGATGGAATACTCCTAAACTCACTCTATGAAGCCAGCATAACCCTGATACCAAAATCAGGTAAAGACACCACAAAAAAACAAAATTACAGACCAATATCCCTCATGAACATTGATGCAGAAATCCTCAACAAAATTCTAGCCAACAGAATTCAGCAACATATCAAAAAAGAATAATTCACCATGCTCAAGTGGGATTTATACCAGGTATGCAGGGATGGTTCAACATTAGAAAAACAATCAATGTAATCCATCACATAACTAAAACAAAAGACAAGAACCACAGGAGCTTATCCCTAGATGCAGAAAAGGCATTTGACAAAGCCCAACACCCATTCATGGTAAAAACTCTCAAGAAAATACGAATAGAAGGGAAATTCCTCAATATAATTAAGGGCATTTATACAAAGCCAACAGCCAACATCTTCCTAAATGGAGAGACTTTGAAAACATTCCTCTTGAGAACGGGAACCAGACAAGGATACCCTTTATCACCACTCTTATTCAACACTGTGTTGGAGGTCCTAGCCAGAGCAATTAGGCTAGAAAAAGAAATAAAGGGCATCCAAATTGGTAGGAAAGAAGTCAAAGTATCTCTGTTTGCAGATGATATGATCTTATACACAGAAAACCCAAAGAATCCACAAGAAAACTACTGAAACTAATAGAAGATTTCAGCAAAGTTTCAGGATACAAGCTAAACATACAAAATCAGTTGGATTCCACTACACCAACAAAAAGAACCTCAAAGAGGAAATCACCAAATCAATACCATTTACAATAGCCCCCAAGAAGACAAAATACTTAGGAATAAATCTAACCAGAGACATAAAAGACCTATATGATGAAAACTAGAAGACACTACTGCAGGAAACCAAAAGAGACCTGCAGAAGTGGAAAAACATACTTTGCTCATGGATAGGAAGACTCAGCATTATGAAAATGTCAGTTCTACCCAAAGTGATCTGCAGATACAATGCAATCCCGATCCAAATTCCACTGGCATTTTTTAAGGAGATGGAGAAACAAATCACCAACTTCATTTGGAAAGGGAAGAGGACCCGAATAAAGCATTACTCAAGAAGAAGGACAAAGTGGGAAGCCTCACACTACCTGATTTTAGAACCTGTTATACTGCCACGGTAGTCAAAACAGCCTGGTACTGGTACAACAACAGATATATAGACCAATGGAACAGAACTGAAAATCCAGACATAAATTCATCCACCTATGAGCAGCTCATATTTGACAAAGGTCCAAAGTCTGTTAATTGGGGGAAAAGACAGTCTCTTTAACAAATGGTGCTGGCATAACTGGATATCCATCTGCAAAAAACTGAAACAAGACCCATACCTCACACCATGCACAAAAACTAACCCAAAATGTATCAAAGACTTAAATATAAACTTGAAAATGATAAAGATCATGGAAGAAAAAAATAGGGACAATGCTAGAAGCCCTAAAACATGGCATAAACACAATACAAACCATAAGTAACAATGCACAAGCACCAGAAGAAAGACTAGATAACTGGGAGCTCTTAAAAATCAAACAATTATGCTCATCAAAAGACTTCACCAAGAGTCAGAAGACAACCTACAGACTGGGAAAAAAATTTTGGTTACGACAAATCTGATCAGCATCTAATCTCTAAAATCTACAAGATACTGCAAAACCTCAACAACAAAAAGACAAATAACCTAATTAATAAATGGACAAAGGATATGAACAGGCACTTCGCCAAAGAAGATATTCAGGCAGCTAACAGACACTTGAAGAAATGCTCAAGATCATTGGCCGTTAGAGAAATGCAGATCAAAACTACAGTGAGATATCATCTCACCCCAACAAGGCTAGCGTTAATCCAAAAATCACAAAGTAATAAATGTTGGAGAGGTTGTGGAGAGACTGGAACATTTATACACTGTTGGTGGAAATGTAAAATGGTACAATGACTTTGGAAATCGATCTGGCACTTCCTTAAAAAGCTAGAAATAGAAGTACCATACGATTCAGCTATCCCACTCCTTGGAATATATCCTACAGAAATAAGAGCCATCATGAGAATACATATATGCACACCCATGTTCATTGCAGCACTGTTCACAATATCAAAAAGATGGAAACAACCTAGGTGCCCATCAATGGACAAATGGATAAACAAATTGTGGTATATCCACACAATGGAATACTACACAACGATAAAGAACAACGATGAAGCCATGAAACATAACATGGAGGAATCTGAATGTCTTTATGCTGAGTGAATTTAGTCAGTCACAGAAGGACAAATATTGAGTAAGAACTCAAAAAAAGGTTTAAACACAGAAGACAACATTCTTTGATGGTTACAAGGGTGGGGAGGGAGGGTGAGGGTTATTCTCTAACTAGATAGTAGACAAGTATTACCTTAGGGGAAGGGAAGGACAGCACACACTACAAGAGAAGTCAGCACAACTGGACTAAACTAAAGCTATGAAGTTTCCTGAATACAATCAAACACCTTGAGGGACAGAGTAGCAGGGGTAGGGGTCTGGGGACCATGCTTTCAGGGGACATCTAGGTCAATTGGCATAAAAAAGTTTATTAAGAAAATGTTCTGCATCCTACTTTCGTGAGTGACATCTGGGGTCTTAAAAGCTTGCAAGCGGCCATCTAAGATGCATCAATTGGTCCCAACCACCTGGAGTAAAGGAGAATGAAGAACACCAAAGACACAAGGAAAGTATTAGCCCAAGAGACAGAAAGGGCCACATAAACCAGAGACTTCATCAGCCTGAGACCAGAAGAACTAGATGGTACGCGGCTACCACCAATGACCGCCCTGACAGGGAACACAACAGAGAGTCTCGGGCGGAGCATGAGAACGGTGGGGTGCAGAACTCAAATTCTAGTTAGAAGACCAGACTTAATGGTCTGACTGAAACTGGAGGAACCCCAGAAAGCATGGCCCCTGGATTCTCTATCAGCCCAGAACTAGAACAATTTCCGAGGCCAACTCTTCAGACAGGGATTGGACTGGACAGTGGGACATAACGTGATACTCGTGAGGAGTGTGCCTCTTAGCTCAAGCAGATACAAGAGACTAACTGGGCAGCTTCTGTCTGGAGGTGAGATGGGAAGGCAGAGAGGGTTAGGAGCCAGTTGAATGGACAGGGGGAATCAGGGGTGGAAAGGAGGAGTGTGCTGTCACAGTAAGGGGAGGGCAATTAGGGTCGCATAACAATGTATGTATAAATTTTTGTATGGGAGACTAACTTGAAATGTAAACTTAGTTTAAACTACAACAATTAAAAAAAAAGAAAAAATTCCAAGTTCTGTAAAAAAATAATAATAATAATAAAGAGTATTTAGGGTATGTGCGGGGGAGGAGGGCTCGTTTATTAAGCACTTGCCGCGTAGACATGAACATTTAAGTCCCACAATAACTCTATTATCTTATGGAAGAGGAGACAGGTTCAAAGAGTCCAAGCTGAAAGGGTGTGCTGGCAGTTGGAGACAATGGTGTAGGTAAGTGGAGGAAGATTTTGGGTAAAACCTGAAACCCAAGCAGCAGAGAGATTTAACGTTGACTATGATATCCCTCATGGTGGGTTAATGGGGCTGATGTCAGGTTTTTGAACCAGGACATGACTTGATCAAAGTTGTGCTTCAGGACACTGACTCTGGTGGCAATGCTTTGTAAAAGCTGTTCCCCATGTCTGGAATGCCTTTCCCAGGCTAGTGTACCTGGAAAACTGTAGCTCAAGCGACGCTGTCTCCACTGTGAAGCCTTCCCTAACTCCCAGGAGAGTTTGTGTAAGGTGCATCCACACCCCTTGGTGAATCCATCTATCTCCTCAGTTAGACTGGGCACCCCTGAGGGCAGGGGCTGGGTCTCATCTTTGCCTTCTCAGGGTTTCGTCCCATGCCAAGTCATGGTGGAGCTCAATAAATGCTTATAGAATGAATGAATAAACGAGGTGATGAAGATCTGCCTGAGATCGTGACAGCAGGAACAAAAAGGAAATGTAAAGCCCGTTGAAGGGCTTCAGGACTGGTTCAAGAGAATAATAACAGCTTACACTTATATAGCACCGTATAAAGTTAAAACAAACCCACGGCTGTAGAGTCAATTCTGACTCATAGCAACCCTATAGGACAGAGTAGAACTACCCCAGAGGGTTTCCAGGGCTGTAAACCATCTTTACAGAAGCAGACTGCCACATCTTTCTCCCTCAAAGCCCCTGGTAGGCTCGAACTGCTGATCCTTTCAGTTAGCAGTCAAGTGCTTTAACTCCTGCTGCACCAGGTGCAATTTGAAGATTGTTGTATTATGAGCTCGTTTATCTTCACCAAGGTCCCACAAGGCTAGTACTATTATTATCCTCATTTGATAGATGAGAAAACTAAGAGATTACATAGCTAGTAAGTGCTTAAGGTCACTCAGCTAATAAGTGGTAGAGGCAAGATTTTACCCAGGCAATGTGGCCCAGGGTCTGTGCTCTTAACCTCTAGACGATTTTATACAACTTAGAAGGAGTGAAACAGGTGAATGAAGTCCAGACCATCCGTCCAGGGACACTGGGCTGATGAAGCTCAGAAATCCCAGGTCTTCTGACCTGCATTATTGCATTATCCCTGTCACCCCCGAAAACCTTTCAAGGACTCCCTCTCCCTGGACCCACATTTTATCTCCCTCCCATTCAACACCTCCTTGAAGGCTCAGCCCATCACCCCTATCAGGACCCAGAGTTTGGTCCCCACAAAATGCACAGCCTGGGAGGAAGTGGCAGCATCCTTTCCTGGCGGGGCACAGTTTGCAGAGTCGGGGACTAGGACCCCCATGGGGCAGTTGACAGGAGCAGATCCCACCCCATGAGCCTGGCCTGCCCCAGTGGGCTCTGGGCAGAAAGCCAGAGCAGCTGATAATACCGTCTCTCTGCTGCGCCTTCGCCCTCACCCAAGTCACACTCCACACACTCAGGTTCCTTTGCGGTGCGTGTTTTGATTAATTTTATTCTAATTAATTCAGTAATCTCAAACTGTTTGCAAAATCTGCACCGAGCGCTGCTGGGTGATGGATCTGCAGAAGGGGCTGCAGACAAACACACGATTCATTTCTCCGCTGGCGCTATATATATCTTATGGCTGTGAGAGAGTGGGCTGGGGAGAGGTGCAGGAACGCTGCCTGCCTGCTGGCTTTTCAGTGTCATTTTCCAAATGCCCTCAGCTTGCCCGGAGTGGGGGCTTGGTGACTGCCGTTGGAGGACAGGAACCCAGAGGGCTTTCCAGCATGCAGGTGGCCAGGCTTGTTGGCAGATGTTTGAGCCCTGTTTTTAACTTTTTCATAGGTACTTGGGTGGCACAAAAATTTGCGCTGACTATTAACCTAAAGGTTGGCAGTCTGAACCCACCCAATGGTGCTGTGAAAGAAAGTCCTGGTGATCTACTTCCTACTGCCATAAAGATCACAGCCAAGACATCCTAATGAAGCAGTTCTACTCTGTAACCCATGGGGTTGCCATGAGTCAAATTCTACAGCAACAGGTTTTTGGTCTTTTGCCTCTTCTTGTTTGTGGAGCCTCAGGTGGTCGGCTTAACCTCATTAACTTCAGCCCCTCCCCTAGAAAGTGGGGATGAAAGGCCTGCCCTGGCCATCTCAGGGGCACTCAGAATCGGTCAGATTATGGGGACAGGCTTGAGAAACTGCAAAGACCTGCAAAACTTAGACTGCTGCTGATGTCATTATTGGAGAGATAATAGGTGTGATGGTTAAGACGCAACCCCGATTTTGCAAAGAGCTGCAGCATGATTAGCAATCAGGGAACTGCAAATCAGAATCACAATGAGATACCAATTCACACTGACTAAAATAGCTATGACAGACAATAACAAGTATTGGTGAGGATGTGGAGAAGTTGGAACCCTCAGACACTGCTGGTGGGAATGGAAAATGGTGCAGCCACTTTGGAAAATAGTTCAGCGGTTCCTCAAAAAGTTAAACATAGAGTTAGCATGTTACTGGGTGCCCTTGAGTCAGTTTTGACTCATAGTGACCCCACGTGACAGAGTAGAGCTGCTCCATAGGGTTTTCTTGGCTGTAATCTTTCCCGAAGGAGATTCACCAGGTCTTTCTTCCACAGAGCCTCTCTGCTGGGTGGGTTCGAACCGCCAACCTTTCAGTTAGCAGCCGAGTGCTTAACTGTTGTGCGACCAGGGCTCTTTACCGTATGACCCAGCAATTCTACTCCTAGGTATATACACAGGAGAACTGAAAACATATTTCCACACAAAAATTTGTACGCAAAAGTCCATAATAGCATTATTCATAATAGCCAAAAGGGAAAAATAAGTGTCCATCAACAGATGAATGGATAAACAAAATGTGACATATCCATACAACGGGATATTATTTAGCCACAAAAAAATGATTCATGCTACAAATGAACTTTGAAAACATTATGCTAAGTAAAAAAAGACAGATAGGAAAAGCCACATATTGTATGATTCTGTTTATATGAAATGTCCAAAACAGACAAATCCATAGAGGCAGAAAGTAGATTAGTGGCTGGGGTGAAGGGAAAATGGAGAGTGACTGCAAATGGGCATGGGGTTTCTTTTTGGGGTGGAGGAAATGTTCTGGAATTAGATAGTGGTGATGGTTGCACAACCTTATGCGTATACTAAGTATCAGTGATTGTACACTTCAAAGGGTAAATATTATGGTATGTAAATTATATCTCAATTTTTAAAAAAACAACAGATATTCAGGGTTCGAGTTCTGCCTCAGCCTTTTACTAGCTAGGAACCATGTAGCAGTTACTTCATCTCTCTTGCCTCAACTTTCCCAGAAGGATGTTTACCTGTGTTTTATTGACTATGCAAAGGCATTTGTGTGGATCATGACCAATTATGGATAACACTGTGAAGAACTGGAATTCCAGAACACTTAACTGTGCTCATGAGGAATGTGTACATAGATCAGGAGGCAGTCGTTTAGACAGAACAAGAGGATACTGAGTGGTTTAAAGTCAGGAAAGGTGTGCGTCAGGCTTGTATTCTTTCACCACACTTACTCAATCTGTATGCTGAGCAAATAATCCGAGAAGCTAGACTATATGGAGAACTCTGCATCAGGATTGGAGGAAGACTCATTAACAGCCTGCAACATGCAGATGACACAGCCTTGCTTGCAGAAAGTGAAGAGGACTTGAAGAACTTACTGATGAAGATTCAAGACTACAGCCTTCAGTATGCCTTCTCTGATTAACCATGAACACACTGTGCACACTAGTCCCTAAGCACGCAACCTTCCATCATTTCTCTGAATGTATTAAAGTCTTGGTCCATAATCTCTATTTCCTCTCCAGGGTGGCCCATTTTTCTTCTTCCTCAATAAAGCACCCCAGATTGCAGGGCCCAGCTTGCCCCATGTCTATAACTCCCACCATATCCAGATCTAACTTGGGTCATCATGGCGGGCTCAAAGGGGATCAGCCCAAGGCTGTTCCAGAAGTCCTATTCTTAGGGACTTAGGGGCCACGAGATGTTTAGAAGGGACATCGTTTTAGAGCTAAGTTCGCTAAATATGTGCAATGATTTTATTCAAAATATAAACAAATACAGGAACAGTTTTTTTAAAATTGAGACAATGTCAATTGTTTATATCAAGAGTTGTTTTTCTTTTATTTGGAGGGATATTGGAATGGGCATATGGAAATTGGGAGAGAGGTCCCTCCCAAGACACTCCTGGAACCCGTACTAGTGCCATGAAGAGGAAAACAAACAAACGAATAAGGTAATGAAATAGGAGGTGACTGGCAAAGCAGGTGATGTTTTAGATGCTTTAGTGCCTCTCTGAGGCACTGTCTTTTGAGTCAAACCCTGAGAAATGAGAAGAAGCCCATCATGTGGCAATCTGGGGAAACGGCACCCAGGTAGAGGGCATGGTCAGTGCAAAGGCCTTAAAGCAGAAATGAGCTTGGCATGTTTGAAAGGCAGAGAGCAGTGAGTGAGGGGGACAGTGGGACAAACCAGAGGGGTGAGGCCACAGGGTCAGACCCAAGGGCCAGGTAAGCCATGACAAGGAGATGGATTTCATTCTAAATGTACTGTGAGCATTTGGAGGATTTTAAGCAATCTCATTTATGTTTTTAAATGGTCGCTTTAGCTTCTTCTCTAGCATCCATGCAACAGTCATTCCATCCTTCTGTTCATCATCTATCCATTTATTCATCCATCTATCCATCATCAAGATTTACCACACATCTACTATGCGTTAAAGTCTGTGCCAGCCACTGGCAAGTCGGAGATACGTTAAGACATTGCCCTCCTCTCATAGAGCTCAGCTTTGAGGAGAAATCGAACATATACATGCTTTCAAATTCAGGGTGGTAAGTACCAGGGTAAGAAGCCTTGATGGAGCAATGTTTAAGTGCTTGGCTGCTAACTGAAAGGTCAACAGTTCGAACTCACCAGCCGCTCTGAGGAAGAAAAGACCTGGTGATGTGCTCCCGTAAAGATTACAGCCTAGAAAATCCTATGGAGCAATTCTTCTCTGTCACATAGGTTCACTATGGGTCACAATCGACTCGACAGCATACAACGAGTACCATGATAGAGGTGTGGACAGGGTGTGTGTGTGGAGGAAAGGACTAGGGCCCTGGGATTGGGGCCAGGAAAAGCTATTGGTTAGAGCAGTGGTCCTCCAGATTATGGTATCAGAATGCTGTGGAAGACTTGTTAAAGCACAAATTGCTGCTGTGCACATCCCCACCCCGTGACCCAGTGTCTGATTCAGTAAGTCTCGGGTGGAGCCCAAGAATTTTAATTTTTAGCAAGTTCCTAGGTGATATGCATGCTGTTGGTCCAAGGGCCACATTTTGAAAACCACTGGGCTATCAACTTCTCCTATAGACCGGAAAGGAGTCCCTGGGTGGTGCAAATAGTTAAGTGCTCGGTTACTAACTAGGTGCCTTGAAAGAAAGGCCTGGAGATCTAGTGCAGAGCAGTCACAGCCATTGACAACCCTATTGAGCAAAGTTCTACTCTGAAACCTCCAGGAATCCAGCTCAGCACCTGGGATGCAGACAGCTCCCATCAGCTCCTTTTGGCCTTTCTCTACCCTCCTCCCACCCAGGCCTGAGACAGGGGAGCAAACTGGGGACAGCCATTTCCCCCACCATCCCCTTCTATCCCCTGCCCCTTGGAAAAGTCATGGATTCTACATGTTCCCTCCTCCTCTCTCTCCAGTCTCTGGGAGCTGTATTTTCAGACTGCCTGTCCTGCATCTAGAGGAGCAATTTCGTTCTCTGTTGCCTTCACTGATTCCTTTCAAGATGCAGAAGTCCTCAGTTACCACAGCACCTAGCTCTTCCCCAAACGTGCCCCAGGCTGGGGCCCTAAGAACCCCCCAACTCATCCGCATGCCAAGGGCCCTATTCCTTTCCCATCCCAACGAGAGATGTCTTTCTCCCTGTCCCCTGCTCCCTGCCTCTGTCAGAGCTCTGAAGTTCCCCTTTTCCCCCTGTCTTATTTCTCCAGCCCTGTCCCCTCCTCTCTCCTTTGCCCATCCCATCTATGCTAAATTTGGCAAGTTCTCCACACACCTATGTCGCCAGAGTTCCTGGTAACCTTGGCCCTCAGCCCCTCAAAGACAAAGAATTCAGGTTTCCAACATCAATCAGAACCTGAATTTCAAAATTATAAAAACTCCCCAATTTGGCATTCCTGACTGTCCTTCAAGACTAGAGCCTTCCTTGGTTTTTTAGGGGGCAGCTCATCCAGGTGGCCCCTCTTCTATCAAATCATAAACTCTCCGAGGGCAAGGAGCACAGCTACTCAACTCTGAAATCACATGCTTAGCACCGTGCCTAGCAGCTAGCTTATTAAATGGCCACTTTAGTATTATTATAGTTCTCATTATTGCATTGTTGTTAGGTGCCAAGGAGTCTATCCCGACTCATAGTGACCCCATGTGACAGAGTAGAACTTCCCCATAGGATTTTCTAGGCTGTAATCTTTATGGGAACAGATCACCAGGTCTTCCTCCTGTGGAGCCGCTGGGTGGGTTTGAGTCTCCAACCTTTCAGTTAGCAGCCAAGTGCTTAACTATTGCGCCACCAGGGCTCCTTCCTTACTGCATTACTGTTGTATTATTGTTCTTCCCTCTCCTCATGCCTAGCCCAATGCCTGGCACACTGTAGGGTGTCAATAGTCTTGCAGGTAAGTAAATGACAGAATCCATAGTTGTCATTCTCACCTCTCTTGCCTCATTCGCCTACAACAACTTCTCCCTCGTTTGCCTTTTTTCTTCTCCTTAACTGCTGCTGTGTTTCGAGCTGGAACATTTGGATGATTTTTGTGCAATAACTCCCCACCCATACACCCAGGTCTTCGAGGCTTGGGAGATTAGTGTCAGGAGATTTGGTGGGTAATGGGTTCTGGGCAGTCGGAAACCGGCCCTTTTACAAAGATACAGTTATACAGGTTATACTTCCCTAGGTTCAAACACAGCCACGGACTCGGGGAGCCTGGTGTCGGAGTGGCTGGCACACGGGGCCACATTATATGGAATATTCTCCACTTGCTGTAAAGCTGTTGACAAATATACATGAAACGCGGAGGTTTTCTTTTCCTTTCTTTTTTTCTTTAGCCAAACACTGCAGGCCCTCGTGAGTCACAAAAGTTTTAAGATATTACTCAGGAATATAGGAGGAAAACTCCATATTTCCCCGTCAAAGGTTTGGTTTTCTTATCTATTTACTAGTGTGCCACTGGGTAAATTGAACCCTGAACAACATTAAAAGGAAATAAACATATCTCTCAGCCTCTCACGGACCCAGTGCTCACCAGGGACCTTAGTTATCAACAAGCCTACCCGGCCAGGAATAAAGTTGCAGCCGGGAGACGTGATGGGGAGTCAGGGGCCTGCAAAGAGGGGACCTCTAGCTGCGCACTCCAGGAGTGTTCAAGCCCCCTCCCCACCGGCCAGCCTTCAGACCTCACCCGATGGACACCACCACATGGTGTCCACAGGGTGTTCTCAGCAGCTAGGGGAGTGCAGAATGACTCCCTTTTTGTCCCATTCCCTTCAGTCCCTGTGCTTCTCACCACCCTGAGACACCCCCATACACACCAGCAATGACAAACAAACCAAAAGCAAACAAGTAATGTCATCTCAGGGTCATATCTATGTGGTTGAAATCAGAGGGTGGGATGCCTGAAAGCATTCTTATGGCCTGTTTAGAGTCTCCAAGAATCGATACTTACTTCTGGGAAATAAAAATATATATATATATGCACACACACTTACATATATCTGTGGTGGATGGATGGGGACCTCTCACAAGGAAAACCACAACAGGTGAGTTTTGTTCAGACCTCTATGTATTTTAAAGGTGAATTTAAACTCTCTAAATTAAAATCTGGGTCCCGGCATCCACCCAGCCCTGGCCTCCTCTCTACCTTGACAGGGTGAGGTGGGGGGCAGCGAACCAGGTCCTCATTCAGAGTTCAATCTCTCCTGAGTGGTGTGACTGCGTCTCTTTCTGTGCCCAGTTTCCTTGATGAGAAAAGCTGAGGGCTCTCACCAGGGAAGCCGGCCTGGGTTTACAAGGGTAAAGGCTGAGGCCCCACTGCTCTGTGGTCTTCAGAGGGACCTTCCCTCACTGCAGCTGTGACTCAAGGCTGATTGGGATCAAGGCAAGCTGTCCACCCAGGCTCCATGAATACAACGTCCTGTCTTACACTTATTGTTCTACTCAAGAACCTACAGTGGTTCCCAATATCCCATAGCAACTATGTTTCCTCTTATGTGCCAATTACAATCCACAGGCAGGGGCTACCTGGAGCTCTGTGTTGAAAAGGACCCTGAGGCTGCATGTGGCTCAGCAGGGAGAGTACTGTGATTGTTTAGTGATGTCTGCCATGGATGAAAGAGGGGAGATATGAGGCACTAGTGCTGAGTATGTGTCTTCCCTGGATTACAGGATGAAGTTTCAAACTCCTCCACAGTCTGACTGTTCATTTCCTTGCCAGTGTCATTGCTTCCTCTCCAACAAGTCCTCCCCTGTCACACCAGCTTCACTTCGTACCTGGAACCTGCTACCTTCAGTGCAACCTCAGTGCCTTTACTCAAGCTGGTGCCCCTACCCTCCTGCCATCCCTACATCCTTCATATGTGCATTTAATTCCCACTACTTCCTTAGGTCCAGCTCAAATTTTCCTCTTCCAGAACAGAACACAAGGAAAAGATTAGTCCGAAGGACTAATGGACCACAGCTACCACGGCCTCCACCAGACTGAGTCCAGTACAGCTAGAGGGTGCCCAGCTACAAAACGGGACTAATGAGGTGCAGCAGTTCAGGGACAAGGACTAGTAGGTAGGAGGGGACAGGAAAGCTGGTGATAGGGAACCCAAGTTTGAGAAGGGACAGTGTTGACATGTCGTGGGGTTGTTAACCATTGTCATAGGGCAATATGTGTACTAACTGTTTAATCAGAAACTATTTGTTCTGCAAAGTTTCATCTAAGGTACAAAAAAAGAAAGAAAGAAAGAATTATCTATGTGAGATCAAATTGACGACAACAATTGAAAAGGTTTGATGGGAAGCCTAGGGAGCAGTGAGCTGAAGATAATGGTGATGGAAAAATTTGGAAAAGGATAGTGAGAATAGCAGCACAACTGGAAGAATGTAATCCATGTCACTGAAATGTACATGTACAAACTTTTGAAATGGTGTATCTTTGGCTATGTATATTTCCACAAAAAACAACAAAAGGTCCTCCAAGGTCAAGAAGGGAGAGTGTTGACATGTCATGGGGTTGTTAACCAATGTCGTAAAACAATATGTGTACTGACTGTTTAATGAGAAACTATTTGTTCTGTAAATCTTCATCTAAGGTACAAAAAAAGAAAGAAACAATTGTCTATGTAAGATCAAATTGACAACAGCAATTGAAAAGGTTTGATGGGAAGCCTAGGGAGCAGTGAGTTGAAGATAATGGCCATGGAAAAATTTGGAAAGTGATAGTGAGAATAGCAGCACAACTGGAAGAATGTAATCCATGTCACCGAACTGTGTATGTACAAACTTTTGAAATGGTGTATCTTTGGCTATGCATATTTTCATCAAGAAAAAAGGTCCTCTAAGGTTGAGAAGGGAGAGTGCTGACATGTCATGGGGTTGTTAACCAATGTCATAAAACAATATGTGTACTGAGTGTTTAATGAGAAACTATTTGTTCCATAAACCTTCAACTAAAGTACAATAAAAAATATATACATACATATTAAAAAAAAGAATTCTCCTCCAGGTCCAATGCACACTGGCTCTCATAGGCATTACCACATTACTGTAAAATCTGAATGTCAGAAATGTTTCCTATTTCCAAGTGCCCTGGAGGTGCAGTGGTTAAGCAATCAACTGCTAACCAAAAGGTCAGCGGTTCGAAGCCACCAGCCACCCTGCGGGAGAAAGATGTGGCAGCCTGCTTCCATAAAGATTTACAGCCTTGGAAATCCTATGGGGCAGTTCTATTCTATTCTATAGGGTCTCTATGAGTAGGAATAGACTCAATGGCAGTGGGTTTGATTTTTTGTTGGTTTTTTTTTTTATATGCCCAACCTGATTGCAAACCACCCCAACCACCATGAAAAGAGCATTGTATCTTAATTCCTCCTGTTTCCCCACAACACTTCACACAAAGCTTACCAGGAATCAGCCTGGCCACAAGCGATTGGTGATTGTGAGGCCATCCACAGATTTAACCAGGTGTTTTGAGATCCCTGGGGTCTTAGAATCTGCACCTGTGGGGCTGGAGATGAGTCGGATGGGCCCCGTCTGGAGCAGGAGTCCCCAGGACTCAAGTTCCATCCCTGATCACCGTGCATCCTGTGGCCTAGAGGCAGGAATCACTTAACTAAATTTCTGGGCCTTGATGTGCCCATCTGCAAAATGGGCAGGCCGTTTTCTGGCCACCATCCATCTGCCTATCACACAATGGGCAGAGTTTCAATTTCCATCCTGTCACTGGCTAGCCAGACGACCCAGAGACAGGGACTAGCCGTTCTTGAGACCCAGTGTCCTCACCTGTAAAATGTAAAGTTCTCAGTAGGGAATAGGTGTTCAGGAAGGGTTTGTTTCCTTCCCTTTGGTCCCCCTCTAAAGCACAGTAGAGGGCAGCTGGGGCATTGGTGGGGAAGTGGAAAGGTAGACAGAGATATGAAGCCCTGGGTATCATCTTTAGAAAACCTTCTCTCCCTCCAGAGCTCTCTTACTTTCTCCCGCTATCCCCTGGGGCTAGGAAAGGATTTGGGATGATAAGATGCAACTCTACAGAGCCCACAGTGAGAGGGGGCAGCCCTCAGGCCTCCAGTGGCTAAGGCCTGGAAGGGAGGCTCAGGGCGCAGTCACCTACATATAGTTCAGGAAGTAAAGTGGAGAGGGGCTGAAAAGACAGACCTCAGTTGGAGACTCAAAGATGGCAGAGAACAAATGCCACCCAGGCCAGCGAGGCCCTAGCCATTAGCCCTGACAGGCCCTTCTCAGTCAAATGCACACAAACCCTTCATGACCACCACACAGGGTCCCCAGCCTCCCTTTCTGCAATACACAGTAGACCAGAGCCAATCTGCCTCACCTTCCCCCATGTGGTGATTACAAAAATTGTGGAAGAATATCTGGGACACAGTTAAGTGAAAAAGCAGAACACAGCCCAGTATGTGCAGCAAGAGTGCCATAGTATAAAAACACTGAAAGGTGAACCGTGTCAGACTCTCAAGCCAGCCCCCTGGGTTTAAAACCCAGCTCTGTGTCTTACAATCTTGGCAAGCTATTTGAATTTCCTGTGCCTCAGTTTCCTCATCTAAATAAAATAAGGATGACTAATATTGGTTAGGGATTGTTAAGGAGGTACACATGGTTAATGTGCTTGGCAGCTAACCCAAAGATTAGAGGTTTGAGTCCACCCAGAGGTGCCTCAGAAGAAAGGGCTGGTGATCTACTTCTGACAAATCAGCCCTTGACAACCCTACGGAGCACAGTTCTATTCTGACACAGATGGGGTCGCCATAAATCAGGATCTACTTGATAGCAATTTTTTTTAATATTGGTTACCTAGCTGGAATGCTTTACTCCCCAGAAAGCACTTAGAGCAGTGCTTCCTATCACTACAGAAGCCACTGGGATTTAAGATTCTGGAAGGTGTGGGCTTTTGTCTGTTTCATTCACTGCTTTATCACTGCACCTAGAACAACACCCAGCACGTAGTAGGTATCAACAAATATTTGTTGAATGAGTGAATTGTGGAGGGGAGAACACACAGATCGATCAAAGGCAAACACACACTCTGTGACCATTAATCCAAGTTTTTTCTTTCCATAAACATTGACCACTTGCTGTGTGCCAAGCAATGCACTGGGAATGGCAGGGACACAACACAGGGATGAATGAGGCAAGGACCCTGTAGCAGAAACTGCTGGTTGTCCCTATTTCCATTCTCCCCTTCTCCCATAGTCATGGGACTTTTTAACAGGGCTCATGGCTGTACAGAAAAATGATTACATTTCCCAGCCTCCCTTGCAGCTAGACATGGCCGTGTGACTACATTCTGACCAATGAGATGTAGAGGGAAATGCCAAATGATAGCTTCTGGAATTTTCCTTAAGAAATAGCTGGCACTCATACTTACCCCAGCTCTCTGGCTAGTGGATGTAACGGATGGAATTGCAGCAGCTGTAATGGACTGTGAGGGGATCTTCGGAATGGTGGCCACTCATGACAGAGCAACAAGGTAGTAGGAGCCTGGATCCCAGGGGACTGTGTGGAGCGGAACCACTATATCAGCCCTGGATTCCAGACTTTCAAGAGAAAGAGAAGTAAAACTTCTACATCGTATAAGTCAGTATTTGGGGTTTTACTATTACCTGAAACCCATTCCAATTTTAACTGATATTGACCCCATCACTAGAAGCTCTCAGTCAGCAGGGGTAGGCACACAATGAAACAGATCAACCTAGAATGGAGTCAATGGTTATAAACAGGATATTGTGAGACGAAGCACAGAGGAGGGACCACAGCCCAACTGGTAGGGAGAGGAGGAGGGGAGAAAGGGATATGGCAAGGCTTCCTGGAGAGAGTGACATACACATCCAACTCAAGTCCCAAAGAATGGGGAGGAATTTTCAAGATGGTGGGAGTTAGGGGCTGTGTGCTGTACCTGAGACATATGCTTAGAGCTTGGGAGGCTCTGGAGAGAGAGAGATAAATTTTGTCCTAATGGACCAAGAAAGGTTTTTTAGAAGGGGAGGAGCCAGTCTCTGAATGATGAGAAGAACTTTTACAGGCCAGGGTTGGGACGTAGGGCATTCCCGGCTGAGGAACCACAAATGCAAAGGCAAAGAGGAAAGAACTGAATGGCAGGGATAGTCTACTGTGCTTGAGTGTAGTATGCACAGGGACGTGGGTAAGAATAATGGAAAATGTGTTACAAGTGTTTTAAACCTTATGTGGACTAAGATGTGGAACGTGTGCACCAGGTGCTAAGTGTTTTAAGTGTGTAACATGTATTAGCTTGCTTAACCCACAACAACCGTATGAGGTAAGTACTATTATAATCTCCCTTTAAAAAAAAAAAAAGTTGCCGTGGAGTTGATTTTGACTTACGGTAACCCCATGTGTGTCAGAGTAGAATTGCGCTCCATGGGGCTTTCTATGGCTGATCAATCTCCCTTTGCAGATGCAGAAACCACGGCACAGGGAGACTAAACCACTTGCTCGTGGCTGCACAGCAAGTGAGTCCAGGGCTGGAATTGGAGCCTTGGCAGTCAAACCCTCAACCTGCGTGCTCCCCAGAGGACCCAATACTGTCCCTCCCAGGGTCGTGGGCTGCACGCAGGGTACCCTCAGCCCTTTCCTTCTGCCTAACCTAACTGGTGCCCATCAGGCCAACCCAGGGAACACCGTGTAGTACCACCCTTCTCTGGGGGCACGTAATCAGTGCTGTGCTGGCTCACAGCACCATGTGAGGTTTTGAACTTGTTTCTGAAGGGAGAGGGAGGGGAAGTGGCTCCAGGAGGCCTAGAGACGTCCAGAGTAGCCAACAAGAAAGGCAAATCTGAGAGGGGGGAGTTTGGATTTATTCAGACAAGGTCTTCTTTTCATTTCAGGCATGCGTTTCCATCAGGAAATATGCCTCCAATCTTGTGTATATGATAGGAAGGTAACGACCCTCTACAGATTAGTGTGATTCTTGTTGTTGTTGAGTGCTGTCCAGTCAATACCAACTCATAACGACCCTGTATGACAGAGTACAACTGCCCCATAGGATTTTCTCGGCTGTCATCTTTACAGGAGCAGATCACCAGGTCTTTTCTCCTGCAGAGCCGCTGGTGGGTTCAAATCTTTCAGCTAGCAACCGAGCACTTAACACATGAGCTCTGAGAAGCTGACACTCTACCCTCATTTGACAGATAAGGTGCGGCATAGAGAGGGTGAGTGACTTGCCTGAGGGTGCCCAGCTCGTAAATGATGGAGCCAGAAACTCCCCCAGTCAGTGTGTCCTGGAGCCCACACTCAGCCTCCCTTACTGGTGCCTGTCTCGCTCTCGCATGTCCTCTGGCAGGGCTCTTTCTACATCCGTGACACAGTGCTGTTCAGATGCTGCTTCCTCCTCCCTCTCCCTTCCCCTCCCCTCACCATCCTGCTGCTACAATCTGTAGTCAACATATGCCTCCAAAAGGCGACAAAGACACAGACATCCTCAGAGGTTTTAAAAAACATAGTATTATTATGCAAGAGCTGAGAGAACTATTACTAGAAACACCCCTTGCCTTACTCAGTCCTGGCAAGTTTGGAAAATCGGTCTTAAGACGTGAATCTGGGTGCCTTTGGGCACCAAAGACCTTGGACGGGTTTTCTCCTTCATCCCCTGTCTTTGGAAAGGAGGCTTCTTAAACGCTGGCAGAGGGCCTCTCCCGAGATGGAGACTTGTGCTTCCCCCGCCTAGCCATGGGTTTGTAATAACCTCTCACAGGAGTGTCCCACTGCACAACTCTGGGGGTGGGGGGTGCCGTGACGGTGACCACCGAGGGCAGCGTGCCTGTGCCCTGGAGCTGCTGCAGCCCATGATTTCCTCCCCACCTGACCTCAATCCCTCAGTGTCCCAATGCGCTGCCAAGCAGTCCTCCAGAGCATTGCGTTGGCCCCAGGCCCGCCAGCTTCAGGCCTTGTGGCATCTTAAGCCCAGACTTGAGTCTGACTGTTGGCTGAATGCTGGGCGGCCTGCACGTCTGGAGTCCTTCCCAGGAGAAGCCCCAAGTACAGCTAGTAAATCAATAAACAAATTAATAAGCAAATACTGCTGTCTGTTGAGCCAAACTGGGACTCCTGGGCGAACAGATTTAAAATCAACAACAGACGGCCACGGGGCATGCTGGGAACCAGGGCCCGGTTTCTGGATGGAATTTTCAAAGCTGCCATTGCTCCCAGGACTAGAAACAAGGTGTGTGTGTGTGTGTGTGTGTGTGTGTGCGCGCGCGAGCGTGTGTGTTGGTGGTCGGGGGAGGGGGCAGTGTCCTGATGTGGGGTCGACAGGGGACAGCATGGGGACAGGAGACTGTTGTCTTAAGAAAATGCCTTTCCATCCCGATCTCCAGCTCCGTCTTTCATCCTCACTTGCTCCAGCTGGCTGTTCCCTGCAGAGCGGAGAGCTTGGTGCGCAGCTGTCAGGAGCTTTGATCTGGGTACCAGGGATGGTGATGTGGGTGACAAAGGAGCCCTGAATCACACGAGGTATACCAATTAAGGGAGTTGGCCCTTTGTTGCTGACTCCCAGCTACACGGTGGGCGGCAGTGTAGCTGCTTCTGTTCCTCTCCTCTACGGGGCTGCAAAGGGGAGAGGAGGACCTGGCGGGCAGAGGGGTGGATGCAGGGTCTGTGGAAAGGGACTGACTCCTGGGGATGCTCCCCCTCACCTCATTTGTGAGGCAGTGGCCAAGCAGGGGACCTGGGCCTTGAGGAGACTACAACCTCAGCTCTGCAGAAGGACTGGGCAGCCAACAGCAAGCAGGTCCTACCTGCAGGGAAGCCCTGGGAGAAATCTTCAGGCCAGCCCCTCCCCCCAGGTATCTAGAGGCTACCTCCTACAGGGCCCAGGAGGCCAGGGTCAGGATGCAAACAGAAATGCCTTGACGTCTGAAAATAGACTCAAACCGACCTCAGGAGATCTCCAGCCAGGAGCCTGCAGCGTCCTTTTCCAAAAGGGCCTCCTGAATGCCTCGTGTCTTCTCTTTTGTGCTCACAAATGCCACCCAATCTCGGAGAGGCTGCTGAAGCTGAATAATAAGGCGGAGAGAGTGTCTGCCTGGGGCGCTGGCCTCTGGGCTGTCTGCCAGGCCTGTCACACCGCCCAGACTTCAATACCAACAGAGTTAAGGGAAAAGAAAACAGCTCTGGTACAGGCTTGGAAGCTGGGGAGGAAAATGACCTGTCTTGTGGGATGACAGTTTAGTCAGCCCAGGGCCTTCTGACACAAGGCTGTCTGTTGGCACGGCCCCTGCCAGCAGGCCCTCCCCCACAGGCAGGCAGTAATGGTGCCTGGTGGTCAGCGGAGCAGGCCTTGTAAGCACTGCCCCATCTGGCTGCCCTCGGCTCCCGCTGCTAATGAGCCCAGGCCCACTGGTTTCTTTTGCAGCCGGTGGGGAGGGGTCTTGTCAAGCTGCCACTGCTCTCAGCAGACACTTTTCAGAAAAGAGGGAGGATGCCAGCCCCGAACACCCTGGGACACTTGGAGAATTCTGATCCTAAAATGCACCAGCTGAAAGACCTCTAATGACCCCCCACCTTGGCCCACATGTCAAGACTATACCTTGTCTGATGTGTCCCTTCACTTGCATGAATACAGTTACCTATGTTTTATAACCCGAAAGAATGCAAGTGAAGAGATATACAGTTACCCATGTATTATAACCAGAAAGAATGCAAATAAAGAGACGGAGAAGGGATTCTGGGATGTGCCATAAGATAGACAGACAGACAAATAGATGGATGGATGGATAGATAGGCAGGTAGGTAGGTAGATAGACAGATAGATATCTTATGGGACATCCCAGAATCCCTTCCCTTATCCAAATGGTCACTGGGGGCGGTGTCCAGGCAGTGACAGCGAGCAAAGCAGATGTGGGTGTTACCGCAGTGGCGGGTCTGAGCCACCTGCCGCAGAAGCCAATACTGAGACAGGAGTGAGGTGAGTAGCAAGAGGGTTTTTATTGTATATCGATATACAGGAGACAGAGAGGAATAAGCTCCTCCAAAACCTGCCTGCCAGTCTGGAGGCTGATCAGAGGGTTATATAGGAAGATATCAAAGTCCAAGGAATCTGTGGAACGTTGGTTCTCCTCTGGGATGGCTGGCCACATTAATCACTCTCCAGCCGTGTTGACCTTCTGATGCCATACTGGTTTTGGCCACAAGATGAGTTTTCCTTGTTCAGGCATGTTACTTCCAGATTCTATCACTTGTTGGTCTACTTCCCAAAGAAGAACTTAGGTTAAACTTAAACTTTTTAAAATCATGGGAAAACAAGAGGGAAGAGAGGAAAAAAATAAGTCAGAATCATGGGAGCACGCAAAAGTGAACTATGCAAGCTAGGCATTAACAATACCACAATACCCAGGACGCTAGGCCTGCACTGCTGGCAATAAACAATAAATGTGAAATTCCCACACAGCCCCTTTCAGTCCCCCCTTTTATTGGAAGTTTCTCAACCTTGGGAAACAGGGTGCTGTTCTCCTCTGACTACTTCCTGCTGACCAGGGGCGTTGACCCGGGTTGAGGATTCTCCAATGCATGTTAGAAATAGTATAAAGGGGTAAGTTAGAATGGAAATCAACCACATCTTGATGAATTAGGGGGCGTGCATCAGATGAAGGGGCATCCTGACCTACCAAAGCAAAAACTCCACCACCTCTGAGAGTATTGGTGGCCCCCTTAGTGAGTATCCTCACGAGGCAGGGGACGCAAGTGCAGATTATAATGGTTATTATTGTCATTGTGAGGACAGGGGCTAACCAACACCTTAAGGAAGGAAACATGTCAGAAAAACAACTCCAGGCGTCTTCCTGACGTGATTTAGGGTCTGTCCACTCAGTTACTTTGAGAATGGCCTCTAATCCAATCACTACTTCTCCCGTGGTGTTTATCCAAGCACAGCATGTTTTATTTATGATGGCACAGACTCCCCCTGATTTGGCCAATAAAAAGTCTAACGCAATTCGGTTGTCCGGCACCACTTATGCCAGAGAATTTAAGGAGGTCTGCTGGGCCTGGAGAGCCCGTTCAGTCCCTAGAGCCAATAGGTGGAGGGTGTCAGACAGGTTTCTTTCTGCCATTTCCATGTGATATACTCCCAGTCCCGGGAGTATGGTTCTCAGGAAACACCATCCAAATGGTGGTTTGGATTTTCTAAAACAAGATTGTCATTAGTTCCTGCCACCTCTACGGAGACAAGATCTACAGAGAAGATGTTCTGCTTTGCCCAAGAAAGTTCCTTTGCATGTCGGGCGGAAGGCCGATGAATTTGGGTGGGTAAAGTTAGGTACGCCACGGTGCACTGGCCTACAAAATGCACACCGGTTGGGCATTGGATGGCCCAGGTGTAGGGCGACGGTTTAGGAGATGGGTTTTCACTAGTGGGATAGGCCTTTCCCCCACGTAAGAAGGTGTATCCAGGTGGAGCACAAAGGGACAAATTTTGATAAGTGCTATCTGGGATACTAATGTTAATGTCAGATAGTCAAGGAGCAACCAAAGATTGGTTGCAAGAAGAGAGAAGCTGAAAGTCTCGGAAAACTTGTTGGGCTAACTTTGCTCGTGGATCTTGTGACCAAATTGCCCACTGTTGTTCTGTTGTGTGATTACATAACCCAGCAAGGGAGAAACAAGGGAAGGAGAAAGGATATTGCACCAGTCGAGCCCGCACCGGGACTTTAGGGGGCCCATGGCACAAAACACAATCAGGTATCTCCTTGGTGTAATCAAAAACTGGTTTGTCCAATGAACTTAATGGGGCCCCTGACCACAGGAGGTAATGACAAACCCAGCAACTGCTTAGACTTCCCCGTGTGGCTACCACCTGGGACATGGTGATTAACCCATTGAAGGACCAGTCCCACCCATCAGGAAGGTGGGCGGGCTTTTGCTGTCCAACCACAAGGACTCAAATCCCCTCTACTCGGCTTATTTCATCATCCTGAGGTGAACCCGTCTAATATTTCACACAATAATATGTCCCGATATCTGATAGGCTCACATCAGAGACAGTGATTGAAAAGTCCAAAATTTCGTGCTTGTGTGGTGTTTGCCATGGGGTTTACCCAGTCAGAACCTGTAGTTTTGAAGTCTCAAACCATCACCTGTCCCCCCTCCGGCTTTTCCATGATCCATTTGACTGGTCCCACTAGAGTCAGGGTGGAAATTACACACAGAAGGGTCAAGGTGTCTCCAGCTTGCAGGGGCAGTGTCCCTTTTGCCTGCAGGATCATGGGCACTTCTCCTGTCCAAGTTCCCTGAGGGGGTGGGAGAATCAAAAGGAACAAAATCAAAATCATTATCCAGTAAGCTTTGTAAACTTATATCTTAAACCTTGCAGTGGAGTGCAGGAGTATGATGGTTGTTCAGCTCCTATCTTTTCTTCTTCTTCTGGCAGAGCCACCTTTACTCTAGAGTAGTGTACCCAGGCAATAATTCCTCCCAACTTCATGGACGAGTGGGTGGTTAGGAGGACATCAAACGGCCCCTCCCACTTTGGGGCCAGTTGATCTTCTGGGTTCTGGTTCTTCCAAGTTTTCAACAGGACCCAGCCTCCGCGTTGGAACCCATGGAGGGGAGTGTCAGAAGGAAAACACAAACGAGAAGAAGCATATGTCTGCTCCCAGAGAATGGACTCAGTCTCTTTTCTCCACCTCGGTCATTACTGAGGTGAGGACAGTCGACCTTTTAAGGAATGGTCTCCCATATATTAATTTGTAAAGGCTCAATTTGAGCCTGCTTCAAGGGGCTACCCAGATTCTGAGCAGGGCAAAGGGCAGAACTTGTATCCAGGTGAAATGTGTTTCTTGGCAGAGTGTGGCCAGGGTTTTCTTCAGAGAGTGATTCATCTTCTCAGTCTTCCCAGCTGACTGTGACCTCCAGGCTGAATGTAATTTCTAATTAATATCCAGAGCCTTACTAACCTCTTGTGTGACCATGGCCATGAAGGCTCCCCCATTGTCACTTTGGATGGATATTGGCAAAGCAAAATGAGGGATAATTTCTTTGAATAGTATTTTGGTTACCTCTTGAGCTTGTTCAGTCTGACAGGGGAAGGCTTCCACTCACCCAGAGTATGTATCCACAAAAACTAACAAGTACCTGAAGTTCCCAGGTGCTCAAGGCATCACTGTGAAATCCACCTGCCCATCTTCTCCCATGTTAGTCCTTCAGTGTTGGATTCCTGGTTCTACCAGATGAGGGGTGGTCTTTGGGTTGTGTCTGGCACAGAGATGACATCTCCTTGTCAGATTCCTGTGGCCTTCAGAAGGTTTGGCCCAATGACTGCCTGATGAATCCACTCGAGACTAGTGTCTCTTCCATAATATGTTCTTTCATGTAGGGTGGAGACTATGTCATAAACTTATGCTTCTGGCAATAGTACCTTGCCTTCTGAGTTTACTAGCCACCTAGAATGGGGGGCTGGGTGACATACCCATTCAGTTGCCCTTTCTAAATCTCTGGAAGTGTAGGAGGGGGTAGGAAGGTCAGTTGGGTCTAGATGGGGAATCAGAGCCATCTCCGTTTCTCCCCCATTCTCCTGCATTGCTGCTGTTTTAGCTTCTGAGTCTGCTCTGCAGTTCCGCATTGCCTCAGGAGACTGTTCCTTTTGGTGTCCAGGGCAATACACTACCGCCACCTGGAGGGGGTCATGAACCACTTCTAAGAGTTCCAAGATTTCTGTTACATGTTTTACCTTCTTGTTGGCAGCCATCAGAAGACCTCTTTCTTTCCACAGGGGACCGTCTGAATGGAGAACCAGATGAGCATACCTGCTGTTGGTACACTCTGTTATGTGCTTTCCTTTTCCCAGTCAAAGGGCCCACCCCAGAGCAATTAGTTTGGCCTTTTGGGCTGAGGTTCCGGCAGGAAGTGGGGCTGCCTCTAAGATTTCAGTTAGTGTCACTACGGCGTACCCTGCTCTCTGGTGTCCTTCATGCATAAAACTGCTGCCATCACTATACATTTCTACCTCAGGATCCGTCAGAGGGATGTCCAAGAGGTCGGGTCTCCTGGAATAGATTCCTCAATTATTTCTAAGCAATCATGCATCGGAGCCCCTTCTGATACAGGCAGCAATGTGGCTGGGTTGAGGGAGGAGACTGCTTTTAAAACCACATTTGGGTTGTCCAGCAGGATGGCCTGATATGTGCCCATTCGGCCTGCTGTGAGCCATAAACCCTTCTTTTGTTCTAGAAGCAGCAGAACCACATGTGGGGTATTCAGTGTCACCTTTTGCCCTAAGGTGAATTTTTCGGCCTCCTGTAGCAGGTCTCAAGTTGTTGCCATGGCTTGAAGACAAGGGGGCCATCCCCAGGCCACGTTATCTGATTGTTTTGAAAAGTAAGCCATGGGTTGTCTGGCAGGTCCCAAGGTCTGGGTCAATACTCCCACAGCAATTCCTTGTCTCTCATGCACAAAGAGTTCAAAAGGTTTCTGTAAATCTGGTAACCCCAGCGCTGGAGCAGTCATTAACTTGTATTTTATTTTTTCAAAAGCCTGCTGACATTCTTTAGTCCATAATAAAAGTTTCTTCTCTTCCCCTTTCAAAGCCTCATGTAGAGGTTTTGCCATGAGCCCAAATTCTGGGATCCAGATCCAACAGAACCCTGCCAAACCAAGAAAACCTCACAACTGTTGTTTGGAGGTAGGAGGTGCCACCCACATTATGGCCTCCCTCCAATCCTGGAGGAGGCTCTGTTGTCCTTGTGAGATTTGGAATCCCAAATACCTTACCTGTCGTTGGGATATCTGGGCTTTTTTTCTTAGAGACTCGATATCCACATTCAGCCAGATGGTTTAGAACCAGTATGGTGTTTTGGTCAGAGTCCTCCTTGTCTCACTTGTTATCAGAATGTCACTGACATACTGCAAAACAGGACCCGTTTCCAATGTTAATGTCCTCAAGTCTCTGGCTAAAATTTCTCCAAAAATGGCGGGAGAGTTCTTGAACCCTTGGACCAAAACCTGCCATGTGAGGTGTCTTTTGGTCCTGGTTTTACTGTCAGTCCATTCAAAAGCAAACGGTGACTGGGACTCAGGATGTAGAGGAATACAAAAGAAAGCATCTTTCAAGTCCAGGACCAAGAACTAGGCATGCTGGCTGGGAATGGTGACCAGAAGGGTGTAGGAGTTTGGCACCACCAGATGGATATCTTCCACTCTTTGATTTATCTTTCTCAAGTCTTGGATGAACCAGTACTCCTTTGTCCCTGGTCTCAAAACTGGTAGAATAAGAGTGTTGTATGGGGAGCGGCAGAATTTTAAAAGTCCAATCTTTATATACCTTTGAACCAATGGTGCAATTCCCTCCAATGCTTCCTTACGGAGAAGACATTGTTTTTGATTTACAATGGGTGCTCCAGGTTTCAAGGCTATTTTTACTGGTGCAGCGGATTTCACCTGCCTCAGCCTTCCTGTTGCCCATACCTCTGGGCTTGCTTCCTGCAAGATGTGGGAAGGGATGCCATTAGATGTTGCCACCTCACTTTGTAAGAGCGCTGCCTGGAGAGCACAAGCATTTTCTGGCAAGGTCTGCACCAGGATGCAGGATAGCCGAAAGGTGATTTGGGCCCCTAGCTTTGATAGGCGGTCCCTCTCCAGTAGTGGGACCGGGCATTCTGGCATGTAGAGAAATTCATGATGTAACAAATCCTTTCTGATTTCACAGTTCACACATTGGAGGAAAGATCAGGTGGATAGTTTTCTGGAAACTCCTACCACCAAGGCAGTGCACAGGCTGAGGGGGGACTTGGCTGTGTTTAGAACTAAGAATGTCACCCCTGTATCTAGAATAAAGTCAATAGAACATCCTCCCACTTTAAGGGTTACCTGAGGTCATGGCGGGAGATAGCCAAGGAGGGTCTTGGCCCCAGACTCCATCATTCCAAATCAACATCCCCAGGTGTGGATCCCTCCTGCTAGGCTTGGAGGGCAGCGGGCAGTAGCCACTTCTTCCTGGCTTCAGGGCATTCCCGTTTCCAGTGTCCACGTTTCTTACAGTAAGCACATTGATCTGCCCACAGTGGTGGTCTAGCTCACTGCCCTGAGTCAGAATTTTTCCTATCCCCAACCTTTTTACTGGTCCCAAAGGGACAAGGGTGGAGCCAATAAAGCAGCCTTCTGTTTCGTCTTTTGTTTCTCTTTTTGCTCAGCCACCTGATCCCTATCGTTTAAGACTTTGAAGGTGATTTCAAGTAACTGTCCCATAGGCATCCCCAGTCCACCCTCCAGTTTCTGCAATTTCTTTCGAATATTGGGGGCACCTTGAGAAATGAAAGTCATATTTAAGAGCCACGAGTTATTCGGGTCTTCTGGATTTATATCAGTGTACTGATGGAACACATCAGTTACCCTTTCCAGGAAGGTGAAGGGATCCTCCACTTCCCCCTGAATAATTTCCCTAATTTTCTGCAGGCTTTTGGGTTTTGGTGCCCCATTCTTTAAACCAGTTAACAGACATTCACAGTAAAACTGGAGTCTATTCTGTCAATTTTCCTGATTTGGGTCTCACCCTGTGTCCCTGGCTGGGATGGCCTCTTCCCCAGTTGGTTGGGTCAGGGGATCCTGGTGGTGGAGCCTATCAGCCTCCTTGCAGGCTTGTTCTAATACCATGCAGCATTCCTCTGAGGTTAATAAGGTGATCAGTAGGGCTTGTATGTCTGCCTACATAGGGCGGTGAGTGGAAAAGATGGAGAGGAATAGTTCTGTCATCTTATTCAGGTTACTCTGGTAGGAACAATTATAATTTTTCCAGTTATATAAATCAGAGGTGGAAAAGGGGGTATATACCAACACCTTCCCTTCTCTGGCTGGGACTTCTCTCAACAGGGATTGCCCTGCCTGAGCCCCAGCAGCACCTTCACCAAAAACAGTACCCTGTCGGGTATGAGAGAGGGAGACCATACCTGAAGTCGAGGCAGTTGCAACCTTGTCGGCCTCCTTTTCTCCTTCTGTGCTGGAGTCCAGTTCCACTTCTCCTTCCCCTATCCTGTCAGCCACACCTGCACCACCCCCATGTGGGGTTGGGGGGACCAAGGCAGGTACCGGGAATAGTCCTTCCAACAAAAGGTCCTCTACTGAGGATTCTGGAAGCATCTTTACTTTAGGTTTTTCCTGGAAGAGTACTTGGTTAGAGGGGTTTAAGGTTTGATAGAGAGATATGAAGGCTTGGACATATGGGACCTCATCCCATTTCTTTTTCCTCCTACAAAACAAATCAAGCTGCAAAATCATATGATAAGCCATTGCCCCGTTCCAGGGCCAAGTCTCCTGATCTCCTAGCTGATATTGGGGCCAAGCATCATTACACAGAAATATCATCTTCTTCTTTGTCATAGGCTCATAGCCATACATTTTCCGGTTTGCCAAAATGCATCCTAGAGGGGAATCCCTTGGAATACTAGGCTGATTCCCCATGTCCTCATCTTGTCCTCCCCGGCTTACGCCTGTTATCTGCTGTAATGAGTAGTCCAAGAGAGGGATGGGCATGCTGGTTTTGGGCTGTGATGAAGTTATTCTCCTGATCCATCTGGTACTTAACCTCTCTATAGGTCTGGCCTAGGGCTGCTAAGATTCCCACTAGGGCCAAGTCCTGATGGTCAGGGACACAGCCCCAGTCCTGGTGGGCACAGTCCAAATGCCACAACACAAAGTGAAGAAAATAAAAGAGAAAGAGAGTAGGTCAGGCCAACAAGAGAGTGGCAAGATTTCAGTGGGCGATGGGTGAGAAGATTAGAGACCCGCTGGTAAAGCAGAGATCCGGGGCACTCCCAACAATCTACCCACCACTTGTTAAGGTCTTCAGTGGAAGAGATCTTATAGAGATGACAAGATTCGACCAGAGTAAGCTCTATTCACCGTCAGATGGCACCCAAATAGATGGTACAAGACTAGGTACACACAGACAATGGACAAGACAGACACAGAACCACACTAAACAAATAAATGCCAAAAAGCTGCCGGAGGTGCTCTTGACCCCTTCATCCTCTCAGATGGCCCTGCCCACAGAGGTGATCTTAGTGGTCTCAACCTCCCAGACACACTCACAAGCACTCACACACCCAAGACCAAGACTCTGGAGTCACCAAGAGTCCTTTTCTGCGATCCTACTCACGAGGATCAGTCATTTGAGGCATCTCCCGCCTCAGAAACCAAGTGCTCAAGTCCTGTTCCAGAAACCTTGGGCTTGCCCTATCTGCCCCAGCCCTGAGCACAACAGGGAGAGGAATCGTGGACTCACCTCAGGATCCTCTTATACCAGTCTTGCTTCCTTCTTACTTACCTCCATCTGGCGCAGTTGGGGACTGGCGGTGCCATGGAGGGCCCCAGTTCCGTGGAAGCTCCGCAGAGGCAAATGAAGCCTCCTGTGGCCAGCTGTTCAGGGAGACAGACAATCCTGGCTCCCTGCCCCAGGACCACCACTTCTCAAGTGGCTGGAAAGCCCCACGTTGGGCACCAAAATTTGTCACCACAATGGCAGGTTTGAGCTGCCTGCCGCAGAAGCCAATACTGAGACAGGGGTGAGGTGAGTAGCAAGAGGGTTTTTATTGTATATCGATATACAGGAGACAGAGAGGAATAAGCTCCTCCAAAATCTGCCTGCCCGTCTGGAGGCTGATCAGAGGGTTATATAGGAAGAAATCAAAGTCTAAGGAATCTGCAGACTGTTGGTTCCCCTCTGGGGTGGCTGGCCACAATAATCATGCTCCAGACATGTTGACCTTTTGACGCCATCCTAGTTTCGGCCACGAGATGAGTTTTTCTTGTTTAGGCATGTTAAACTTTCAGATTCCGTCACTTGTTGGTCTACCTCCCAAAGAGCAAATTAGGTTAAACTTAAACTTTTTTAAATCACGGGAAAACAAGAGGGAAGAGAGGAAAAAAATAAGTCAGGATCATGGGAGCATGCAAAGGTGAACTGTGCAAGCTAGGCTTTAACAATACCACAATACCCAGGACGCTAGGCCTGCACTGCTGACAATAAACAATAAATGTGAAATTCCCACACAGCCCCTTTCATGGCTTCTACCCTCCCTGAGCTTACAGTGAGGAGAGCTGTTCTCAGGTTCAGAAGCAGCAGCCACTGTGGATGGGGTCGATAGGGCACTCTCTGTGGAGAGGGGGATTTTAACATAGCCTGGAAGGTCAGGGAGGATCTGGATGGGCCAGGGGCAACAGCACATTACAGGGGTGGGAAGGGGAATGGTCAGGATTAGCCAGTCAGCCAGGGAGGGAGAAGAGGAAGTCAGCCTGCTGGGGGGTGTCTGGGCAAACATAAACCCTCCCTCTTACAGGCTGGCCTGGCAGGAGAGCCTCCTGGTAGAGCAGAAGGCCCAACCCTGGGGCTCTGACCCCTGTCTTTCAGGCTGCTTTCCCTGGAGTGCTGCTAATTCATGACTATGCCATTGCCCAACTAGCCCAGGCCTGGACTCAGGGTCCACATCATTTGCCATGTGACAGGAAGAGAGTGGGGGTTTGGAGAAAAAAGAGAGACAAGCTATGAGGGGACAGGCTCCGAGTGCAGCTTCCTTCCTGGCCTCATAGAAAACAAGCCAAGGGAAGCCACATAGCTAAGGGTAAGAGGACAGACCCTGGGGCCACTAACTCCCAGCTCTACCCCTTACTAGGTGTGTAACCTTGGGCAAGTGACTTTCCTTCTCTGTGTCTTGGTTTCCTCATTTGTAAAATGAAGATGAAAATAGTACCAGTGGAGCCCTGGTAAAGCAGTGGTTAAGAGCTATGGCTGCTAACCAAAAGGTCAGCAGTCTGAATCCACCAGCCACTCCTTAGAAATGCTATGGGGCAGTTCTACTCTGTACTATAGGATCGTTATGAGTCAGAATTGACTCGAGACAGCAACAGGTTGTTGTTTTTTTTTTTAACTATTACTGTTGTTCATAGGGTTGTTTAAGAATTAAATGAGTTAATGAATGTTAAGTGCTTGGAGAAGCACCTGGCACATAGTAAGAGCTTTATGAGTGTGACCCACTGGCTGGTCCTCCTCCTGGAAGGTACCCAGACCAGGCCTCGTAAGCAGTGTGAGGAGAGAAGAAAGTGAGAAGAGAAGAAAGGGAGAGGCAGCCCTGGATCAACTGACTGCTCCAGCTTCCTGGATGAACAATGGACGAAAAGTGGGAATCCACCGGTCCCAGACCTGTGTGGGCATGTCTTTAATTTATATACAATAAAATGCACTGATTGTAAGTGAACCGCTTGATCAGTTTTTACATATGTGTACACTCGTATTGGACCAATAAACAACATCACAATAAACAAAGAAGAAATTGAAGTTGTCAGTGGTGTCATTCTACTTGGATCAATAATCAATGTCTGTCTTGGTCATCTAGTGCTACTATAACAGAAATACCACAAGTGGATGGCTTTAACAAACAGACGTTTATTCTCTCACAGACTAGTAGGCTAGAAGTCCAAATTCAGGGAGCCAGCTCCAGGGGAAGTCTTTCTCTCTTTGTAGGTTCTGGAGGAAGGTCCTTGTTATCAATCTTTCTCTGCTCTAGGAGCTTCTCTGCGCAAGAACCTCGGGTCTAAAGGATGCAGTCTTCTCCTGGTGCTGCTTTCTTGGTAGTATGAGGTCCCCTGTATCTCTGCTTGCTTCTCTTTTATATCTCAAAACAGATTGGCTCAAGACACAATCCCATCTTGTAGACTGCGTCCTACCTCATTAACATAACTTCTGCTAATCCCATCTCATCAACATCATAGAGATAGAATTTATAACATAAAGGAAATCAAATCAGATGACAAAATGGTGGACAATCACACAATACTGGGAATCATGGACTAGCCAAGTTGACAGACATTTTTGGAGGACACAATTCAATCCATGACAACGTCCGTGAAAGAAGTAGTCAAGAAATCGAACAACACATATGCACACCCATGTTCATTGCAGCATTATTCACAATAGCAAAAAGCTGGAAACAACCTAAGTGCCCATCAACAGATGAATGGATAAACAAATTATGGTACCTACACACAATGGAATACTATGCAATGATAAAGAACAATGATGAATCCCCCAAACAGGTCACAACATGGGTGAATCTGGAGGGCATTATGCTGAGTGAAATAAGTCAATCACAAAAGGATAAATATTGTATGAGACCACTATTATAAAAACTCAAGAAAAGGTTTACACAGAAAAAAACAATCTTTGATGGTTACAAGTGAGGGGAAGGCTGGGGAGGGGAAATCACTAACTAGATAGTAGACAAGTGTCAACTTTGCTGAAGGGAAAGACAGCACACAATACAGAGGAAGTCAGCACAACTTGACCAAGGCAAAGTCATAGAAGCTTCCTAGACACATCCAAACACCTTGAGGGAATGAGTTGCTGGGGCTGAGGGCTGGGGACTATGGTCTCAGGAGACATCTAGGTCAACAGGCATAACATAGTTCATAAAGAAAATGTACTACGTTCTATTTTGGTGAGTAGCATCTGGGGTCTTCAAAGCTTTCGAGCAGCCACCTAAGGTATATCTATTGGTACAAAGGAGAATGAAGCATTCGAATCAAAGGAAAATGAAGAAAACCAAAGACACAAGGAAAATATTAGCCCAAAGGACTAAAGGACCACATGAACCATAGCCTCCTCCAGCCTGCGCCCAGAAGAACTAGATGGTGCCCAGCTACCATCACCAACCGCTCTGACAGGGATCACAATAGAGAGTCCCCAACAGAGCAGGAGAAAAAGATAGAACAAAATTCAAATTCACAAAAAAAGACCAGACTTACGGGTCTGAAAGAGCCTGGAGAAACCCCCAAAACTATGGCCCCCAGCCACCCTGCTAATTCAGAACTGAAGCCATTCCCAAAGTTCACTTTTCAGACAAAGATTAGACAGGCCAATAAACAAAAAATAACACATGTGAGAAACGTGCTTCTTAGTTCAATCAAATATACAAGACCAACTAGGCAACTCCTGCTGAAAAACAAGATGAGAAGGCAGGAAAGGATAGGAAAACTGGATGAATGGACGTGGGGAACCCAGGATAGAGAAGGGGACGGTGCTGTCACATTTCGGGGATTGCAACGAATGTCACAAAACAATCTATATATAAATTTTTGAAAGAGAAACTAATTTGTGCTGTAAACTTTCACCTAAATCACAATAAACTTAAAAAAAAAAGAAATCAAACATATTTCACGAGGCAAATCTGCTGCAAAAGACCTCCGTAAAGTTTTAAAAAGCAAAGATGTCACTTTGATGACTAAGGTACGCCTGACCCAAGCCATGGTCTTTTCAAGTGCCTTACGTGCATGCGAAAGCTGGACAATGAAAAAGGAAGACGGGAGAAGAACTGACGCATTCAAACTGTGGTGTTGACAGAGAATATTGAATATACCGTGGACAACCAGAAAAATGAACAGATCAGTCTTAGAAGAAATACAACCAGAATGCTCCTTAGAAGTGAGAATGGCGAGACTTTGCCTCACTTACTTTCGACATGTCATCAGGTAAGACTAATTGCTAGAAAAGAACACCATGGTTGGTAGAGAGTCAGCAAAAATGAGGAAAACCCTTAATGAAATGGATTGACGCAATAGCCAAAACCATGGACTCAAACATACCAACAGTCATGAAGGTGGCAAATGAAACCGGGCAATGTTTCTTTCTGTTACCCATAAGGTTAGCATGAGTCCAAGCCTAGTCAATGGCAACTCACAACAACACACTAGTATAATCACCACACAGGTCAATTTCCATCACTCAGAATACTTCTTCAGGGGCATTGGCCTTTTAACACAGTGGTCATCAAACCAGTGTGCATACACCCCAAGGGAGTGTGAAATAATCCTTGGGGTTCCAGACGAAACCAAGACAACTTTACTTCTATTTATTTTATCTCATCCTTCTAAGTTTCCCTTTTTGTGTGTATTTTGTAATGTACACAAAATGCTGGATTCCCTGGGTGACACAAACGGTTAAGCGCTCAACCACCAGCCGAAAGTTTGGTGGTTTGAACCCACTCAGAAATGCCTCGTAAGACAGGCCTGGCAATCTGTTTCCAAAAGGTCACAGCCTTGAAAACCCTATGGAGCAGTTCTACCCTGCACACATGGGGTCGCCATGAGTCAGAATCCACTCGATGGCAACTAACAGCAACAACATGATATACTAGCACAGTTTTTACATGTTTGGAATGTATTCATGCATATACATACATTTACTGGGGATATGTGCTGAACATTTTCTGCTTGTCCCTCTAGATCCCCCTCTGCCCTGCTCCAATCTGTCCTGAGGCTAGTGTCATCACCCAGGCTCCCTGCCCTCTGGCTTCAGGTTGGATTTGGCTAACGGAAGGCACAGAGGGCGGAAGAAAGTGCCATCTGGGAATTTATTCCTCTGGCTGGGGGCATAGAGAGAGTAATGAGCACCCGGAGGCAATCTCTAAGTTGTGCCACCCACCCCATTTCAAGATGAATACACTTTGATAGTATCAAGGCATCAGTGGAAACACCTTCTCCCCTCTTGTCAGGCTGCCTCTGTCAGATGCCTTTCATATTTGTGGCGCCTAGAAAGGACATTTTGCACCTCATCTGGCACCCCCTTGGACTTGCACCTGCAGGCAAGTACCCCTTTCCCCCGCCTTCTCCCTCCCCCACCCACACCCTCTGTGTCTGCTGTGCTTGAGGAAGGACATTGGACCGTCCTGTGTTAATAGAGACTGCTCAGTGGCGCCCCCCTTCAAGCGGCACCCAGGGCACATCCCATACCTGCCATACCTTAGATATCGCCTTGGCCTCTGGCTCCCTTCCTGTAGGGCCACCTCAGGCTGGCTGTGCCCCTCTACTGGGAAGCTCCTCACAGGCTGACTTTTTCCTCCCAAGTTTTGATTACTGCTTCCTCCCCTCCCCTTTGGACCTAGGGGTGGTAATAGCTCTGCTGCTTACTGCACTGTCCCCTGTGCCTCTCCTACACCTCTACCTTTATAGTCTTTTGTGAATAAACCTTCTTGAATTACCCTAATTTAAATGTGGCTTGTTTCCTGCTGGGACCCTAATACATGACACATTCTCAAGAGTGTGTACACACAGGGGCAGATGATCACAATATTTGGATTTATTTTAAATATCTGTTTAATGCACAGTATGGTATCCATTTGTGATTCAGTCTGTGCCCTGGAATCTTGACCCATCAGGGTCATATTCTTCTTTCTGGGGGGAGGAGTGACAGGGAGCCATTTTCAGCATTCTCTCTCCTCCATGCTTGGAAGCAGCAAGCATTTAGTCTGATTTACAAGACAGAGTTGACTGTGGCCCACCAAGGGGTCCCTCCATTCCAAGAGACCAGGAGGCGGAGACCTCCTGCTTGTCTGAAGCCTGCTGTCTTGGTTCCACTTCCTGTCCAGGGATTCAGCTCTTTCTCAGGTGGCTGGCACTTGATTCAATCAGGATCATGGGAACAACAAGATGGCAGCTTCACACTGGATAATTTGAGGTGAGTTTAATACAGGGCTTGCTATCAGAGGTACAGGGAGCCCTGGCAGTGCAGTGGTTAAAGCACTCAGCTACTAACCAAAAGGTTGCTGGTTCAAACTCATCAGCCACTCCATGGGAGAAAGATGTGGCAGTCTGCTTCTGTAAAGATTTACAGCCTTGGAAACCCCATGGGGCAGTTCTACTCTGTCCTCATAGGGTTGCTATGAGTTGGAACAGCCCCACGGCAGTGGGTTTGGTTGTTTTTTGGTTACAAACGTTCAGGCCAGGTTTAGGGAAACCAAGAAGGAGTGGTACAGTACCCCGGGGCTGGCAACAGTGGAGCGTCATGACTACCCCAGCCCTGAAGTGAGAGCAGCTCCGGCCAAGAGACAGCTATGTGGAAAAGGCTGCTGGACAGGAGCTGTAATCTCAGGTTGAGGGACACAGCCAACCCCTGGTGACCTCTCAGGGAGGGAATTAAAAAAATAGTTGTTGTTTTGTTGATTCCAAATCATGGCAACCCTGTGTGTGTCAAAGTAGACCTGTGCTCCATAGGGCTTTTCAGTGGCTGATATTTCAGAAGTAGATCACCAGGCCAAAGTACCTCTGGATGGACTTGAACCTCCAACATTTTGGTTGGCAGCCCAGTGTGCTAACCATTTGCACTACCCAGGAGCTCCTGCAGGGAGGGGGCTAGGGTAATAAATATTCTCTGTTCACTCTTTTCCCTTCCTCCAAAACCATCTTGGATGCCGTCCAGAGACGCCAGTCTTCCAGGGCAGAGAGTGGGGCTTTGAAAGGTGGAGCACTGATCTTGGGGGGCAAAGGGAAGGTTTTCTGCACAGCAGTGGAAAAGAGCTCTGTCCCAGAAAGGCCTTGGCCACCCCCCTCCCCTCATCGCCCCGCAGGGCTCACACTTTACCCCTCAGGTCCTCATGAGACAGCCACATCCCACCTCCACACAACCCTGCTGCAGTTCTCAGAGTAGGAGGGCCTCTCATTAGAAGGCTGGAGGCCGGACAGGTGAGCTGGGGTGTTCAAGGTGCGTTGGGCCAGCACATGAAGAAGTTTGAACTTTTCCCACTGACAGAGCTGTGTAAGGCAGCTAAGCAGTGATTTGGCCAAAGCCCAGCCAGAGCCAAGGAGGATAGTCCAGGCAGGAGGTGGCAGGCTCTCTCTGTGATTCCTTTCCAACCTCAAAGTGAGGAGGCAAGGGAGATGGGAGGCTATAGATAAAAACGCTGGTGCCTCCAGCAAGACGTTTAGAAAGGGCTCCCTGTGCCTTTGTTCACTGCAGAAGACATGGATTAGTCCCGTCCGGAGCACGGGTTCTGGTGTTCCTGGCTCTGAAGGAGAGGGGGAGAAGCGGCTGGCAAGGGGGAAGAGAGCTCACTCTCCTGCCTCACTGGGAAGACTCAGCTGCCTCCAACTTGGCTCTGGGAAGGTTCCTGCCTTTCCCTGGGCCGCAGCATCCTCGTCTGGAAAGCAGGAATAATAGCATCTTCCTCCCAGGGTTCTCGGAGGAGTAAAGGTGACAACACGTGCAGAAGCATATGTTCCTCACCAGAAAAGACGGAGGATAGATAGTAGGCAAGTGCCATTTTATGGAGGAATACTTGTCTTTAAATGTGTCTTGTTGAAATAACAGGACCTTTGCCTCACTCTGTAAGCATTTCCTGGGCGTCTGCACGGCCCTCTGCCCTGTTGGCTGCTCTGGCGCACAGGGGAGAGATGGAGGCCCACTCTTAGCAGCTGGCATTTGGAGACAAAAGAGATATACACAGTAAATAACCTGAGAACTCTAGGAGGCAGCAAGCATCCTTAGGACTGAGGGGAACAGTACAGGTTTCAGTGCAGAGGAGTTTTGAGTAGGGGGAAATTGGGCCTTGAAGGGAGTGGGGATAAGCAGGGTGAGTGAGGTCAGAATTCCTGTGGGGGAGAGGGGTCATCCAAATGCAAGCAGGAGCTCACCTTGGTGGGGACAAGGAGCCCTTGTGTGCTGGGGGAAGCTGGCGGGAAAGGGTCAGGTACGGTGGCCGAGAATGCTGGGTAGAGAAGCTCAGACTTTGTTAAGCTACTGAGATTCCCAGGGTCGTCTCCCTGCCCCCTTTGGCCTCCTCAAGTCTTGTGTTGTTGTTGGGTGCTGTCAAGTTGATTTTGACTCATAGCAACTCCATGTGACAGAGTAGAACTGACCCATAGGATTTTCTAGGCTGTAATCTTTATGGGGAAACCCTGGTGGCATAGTGGTTAAGTGCTATGGCTGCTAACCCAAAGGCTGGCAGTTCAAATCCAACAGGCGCTCCTTGGAAAGTCTATGGGGCAGTTCTACTTTGTCCTGTAGAGTCGGAATTGACTCTATGGCAGCGGGTTTGGTTTTTGTTTGTTTGTTTGTTTTGGTAATCTTTATGGAAGTAAATTGCCAGATCTTTCTCCCAAGGACCGGCTGGTGGGTTCGAGCTGCCAACCTTTCGGGTAGCAGCTGAGCACTTAACCACTGCACAACCAGGACTCCTTAGATGACCTTATAGGCTATTCTAAAGATCCTCTTCCCCTGCTTTCTGTACTCACCTCTTTTTATTTTCTTACTATAAAATATTTAGGACCTACACAAAAGGTATAAATAACAATGAAATTAATACCCATGGACTACCTCCATCGCCTAGCTTAAGAAATAAAATGTTACCAGTGCAGTAGAAGCACCCTGGACACCTGTCCCCAATCACATCTCTCTCTCCCCTCACTGGGGTAATCACTAGCCTGCACTGTATGTTCACCATTCTGAAGTATTATTTATGTCTACACAGCATATGTTTGAATAGTTAAGCAATATACAGTATTGTTTTGAATGCTTTTAAACTTTAAGTAAGTGGTGTCATCTGGTATACATTCCTCTCTGCAACTTGTTTTTCACACAACATTATGTTTGTGAGATTTACCCATGCTCACATGTGCAGCTCTAGATCAGGAGTCGACAGGGTTTTTCTGTAAAGGACAGATACTGAATAGCTTAGGTTTTGTGAGCCAAACGGCCTCGTTGCAGCTATTCAGCTCTGTCATTGCAGCCCGAAAGCAGCCATAGACAATGTGTAAATGAATGAGTGTAGGTAGCTCTGTTCCAACAAAAGCTTATTGATAAAAACAGGCTGCCAGCTGGATTTGGCCCACGGGCTATAGTTTGCTGACCCTTCTTCTATGTTTTTCATTTCATTGCTGTATAATACTGTATAACTAGGAGCCCTGGTGGTGGTGCAATGGTTAAGCACTCAGCTGCTAACCAAAATGTTGGTGGTTCCAGCCCACCCAGCAGCTCCTCGGGAGAAAGTCATGGCTATCTGCTTCCATAAAGATTACAGCCTAGAAAACCCTATAGGGCAGTTCTACTCTGTCACATTGGATCGCTGTAAGTCGGAATTAACTCGTTGGCTCCTAATTACAACAACATACCACAATTTATTGATTCATTTTCCTGTTGATGGGTATGGTTGAGTTATTGTCACCATATGTATAGTAGGTAGAGAACACAACCCTGCCTCATTAACTTTAGGTTTGGCCATGTGACTTGTTTCAGCCAATGAAATGTTAGAGAATGTAATGTAAGCAGAGGTTTAAAATACACTTGTACGGTTTATTTTCACCTCTTGAAGTCCTGCCATTTGCCATGAGAAGAATTCCTGGTGAGTTGTCACCTCAGCCTGAGTCCCAAAATGAGAGATACGTGGAGTAGATGTGAATCTGAAGCACAGTCACTCCAGCTAACCTGCAATCCTGCCAGCAAGAAATAAATCGTTGCAAGCCACTGAGATATTTTAGGATTGTTTGTTACACAGCATTATTGTATCAGTAGCTGACTAATACAATGGACGTTTAAGTTCTTTCCGACTCTTTGCCATTGCAACAAAGCATAGTCTTGTGTGTGTCAAAGGGTGCACAAGTGTGTCTTCAACTTTACTAGTTAATGCTGAGTTGTTTTCTAAAGCATTGTACCAATTTACACTCCCCCAGCAGTGTATCAGAGTTTCCATGCCTCCACATCTTGTCAACACTTGGCTTTGTCAGATGTCTGCTGAGCTGGTGGGTGTGAAATTGCATTGCCTGTCTAACTGTTACTCATCTTTCTTTTCTTCTGAGCTTCCTTCCCTAACTCCCCAGACTGGACTAGGTCCACATGCTCAACACGTCCATACATCCTTATGCTTACCTCTCTCACAGTGTTGGTAACATGGTTTTTCTCTATTAGTCTGTCACCATACAGGGAGCTCCTGTCCCTGAGCCTTGGCATAGAGCTTGCCTGCAGTAGGCACTTAGTAAATACATGTTGAATGAAGATTTGATGAAAAACTTTTATCAGGCTGGTCCACTCCTGCCCTAGGGGAGTGTGTAAGCTGCATCAACTTAACAATTTAACCCCTCATAAGTCCAATACATACATCAAATTTCCAGAGACTGATTGTTTTTGTTTTTCGTGTGGTTGTCAGACTTGGGCTTCGAAAGTTATTTGTTTGTACGCAAAAATTGCAATCAGTCCCAAGTAGTTCTCAGGGGAATAGCAGTGGTTAGAGAGATTTGGGAATCCCCGGGTGGTGCAAATGATTAGCATGTTCAATGGCTGGAGGTTCGAGTCTACTTAGAGGTGCCTCAGAAGAAAAGCCTGGCAATCTACTTCTGAAAAACCAGCCATTGAAAACTTGGTGGAGCACAGTTCTACCGACACACATGAGGTTGCCATGAGTCAGAGTCAACTCGACAGCAACTGGTAGAGAGATGGGCTGAGCCCCAAGGGTCTGGGAAAGTTTTGTGGGCAAATGTAATGTAAAAAAAGCAGGTTACTCATATAATACATAGGTAGTATTTGTTGCACAAGGTTCTAAGCACTTTACACATCGATGAAGGCTTACATCAACTTCATGAGGACAATCTGAAAAAACTGACTTGCCCGTGGTGCACAGCTAGTGAGTCGGGCGCCTGTATTGATCTGAACTCGGGCAGTCTGGTTCTAGGACCTGCACTCTTAACCACCATCCTCTGCTGCTGTTCTGGAAATAATCTCACCTGCCCCTGATGTAATTGCTTCAGGGAAAAAGAACTTGGCACCTCCCCGAGACTCCCCCCTTCCCTGAAGCCCTTTGGATGGCATGAGTTGGGCATATCCCTGAAAGGTCAGAATTCTGAGAGATCCTTGAGGAGGGCCTCTTTGATGCCAGTCAGTGTGATGGAAAGAATATGGGTCCTGGAGCCAGGAGATGGGTTTTAATGCAAGCTTAGCCACAGTCTTAATTAAGATTATTTTTGTTTCAAGTAAAAAATAACATCAATAACTTCAAACATCAGCCCCCAAAAAATGAAGAGGAGAAGAAGATGTGTTATAAGGACCCAGGATACTACATAGGACTAAGGTTGGGTGGTGCTGGTAAGATATCCAAGGGCTGGAACCAAAGGGGATAGTGCCCTTTAGAAGCCGTTAAACTGGCTTCCTGACAATAGCTAGCACTGTTCCATTTGGGAAGCAAGGTCCAAAGGAGAGGACCCAGGGTCTGATTCCGATGTCCAGAATCCATACTCTTCCACTTATTATGTAACCTGGGCATGTAACCTAGCCTCCCTGAGCATCAGTGGCTAAAGAGATTTGCGAATATTTGCTCGGCCTCACTCAAAGGAGTGCTTGAGGGATATTGCATGTAAAATTGTCCAAAATAATGTAACTACATTTGTGGTGTACTCACTAGACGCCAGGCAGAGTATTATGTGCTGAAATGGATTATTTTGTATAATCTTCACAAGAACCTTATGAGATAGCTACTATTATTATCGTCATTTTAGAAATGAGGAAGTTGAGGCTCAGAGAGATTAAGTAACTTGCCCAAGTTCACACAGATGGTAAGCAACAGATCCAGGAGCCACACTCTAAACCACTAAGCTCTTCTGCCTTTTTTTATGGTCCAGCTCTAGACAGATGCTTCCGAGGGCCTAAGCCCCCTTGGAGAAGCTAAACACTGAGGTTCCAGACCTGCGGAGCTAGAAAACCAAAACTTGAACTCCAGAGAATCAGAACTTAAGGGTTTATTCCCTCCCTCCCAAAAAAAATCAATCTAAAAACTATATGAATGGTTAAATCTATGGACTGTATGTGAAAGAAACCCAACTTTAACTAACTTACTCAAAAAGGAGATTTATTTGGTTCAATCCTGGGATGTGCGTGGTACCCAAGTTTTAAACATTACCAGGGCACTCTCTCATCATCTCTCATAGCTGCTATGCCCTACACATGCCGTCTGCCTTCTTTCACTGTCCACACAAGCTTTTTATGGAAGGGAACACGGCTCTCAGCAGTTCTAGGATCACAACCCAACAGCTCTGCAACCAGAGTAGAGACGGGACTTCATCTCCCAGCTACAGACTATAAAATGCGAGGGAAGGACTCTTATTGGCCCAGCTGAAGTCACCTGTCCTCCCTTTTGAACCAACACTTTGGCCAGGAGCATGAGGTTCTATGATTGGTTGCCCAGATTGGATTATATGCCACCCAAGTGAGCGGTGGGAATGGATCTGTTACCAGAAAGTGGGGGTGGGAGTGGGGGGTGGGGAGGGTGAAGGGGGTAGGGTTGGCAACACAGATATGGACCGTGGAGGAATCTCTGAAACCAGTGGTCACCTCAATTTGTGTCCTCTCCAATTGGCAACCCCAACCTTGCTTTCCTCCTTCCTCAATCTACATCTGCTAATAAGAAATTACCTAGTACACCAATGTTCACTGCAGCACATTCACAATAGCCAAAAGAAACAACCTAAACGTCCATCACCAGATGAATGGATAAACTAAATGTGGTATATGCATACAATGGAATATTACTCAACTTAAAGAGAAATGAAGTCTTGACACATGTTACAACATGGATGAATCTCGAAAACGTTATGCTGAGTCAAATAAGGCAGTCACAAAAGGACAGATACGGTGTGATCCCACTTAGAACAGGGTCACTATGAGCTGGAATCCACTTGGCGGCACCCAACAACAACATAGGGACCAAAGCTTATTAGTGATAACAAGGGATGGGAGAGAGGGAGAGAAGGGGAGTCATTGCTTAGGGGGCACTGAGTTTCTGTTAATGGTGGTGGAAGACTTTGGAAAAGGATTGTGGTAATGGCTACACAGCATGATGAATGTAGTCAATGTCACTGAATTATACATTTAAAAATTGCTGAATTAGAACTGTGTATGTAGAAATTTTTGAAACCGTGTATCTTTGACTATGTGTATTTTCACCAAAAAAAAAAAAAAGGTTGAGAAGTTAGAGAGTTAATATGTTGTGGGGTTGTTAACCAATGTCATAAAACAACATGTGTACTACTGTTCCATGAGAAACTATTTGTTCTGTAAGCCTTCACCCGAAGTACAATAAAATAAAATTTAAAAAAAATTGCTGAATTGGCAAATGTTTTATTATATATATATTTTACCACAATTAAAAAACAAGTCACCTAATAGAATATTAGTTTCATATTTGTATCTCCTGCAGAAGGGTTCAAGTGGTCTTCTCTACAGATGAAGGGGTAGGTGGCTCCTCCTCTGCAAGCCACTTCATCTGTGGACATACCTCAACTTCCTCATCTGCAAAATGGGGGTGACTGAGCCTGCCCTACTTTCCTCACAAAGCTCTATGAGGCCCCACAGAGTAAATAGATGTGAGAGAATTGCTATAGAAAGAACAAAGTGCCGTATTTACAAACACAGGATGTATTTATTGATTTATTTATGTTCCTTTGTGTTCCAAAAAAGGGTTTGAGGTAGCTTACTTACCAAAATGTACACAATACAATGGGATGAAAATAGATGAAGTGATAGAGCAAAGGGAAAAAACAAGGGTAGAAAAAGAAAATAAAGCCAGGGAAAAAGCTGGTACATGGAAACTTAAGCTCAAAATCCCTGTACGAGTGCAGATCTGAGCTTCCTCATGAACAAAGGAAAGTGGGAAGCATGATCAGTTATCAAAGGTACAATAGCCATGAGATAAAAAATTGATTAGTTTGTTGGAAAAGGCCGCATAACTTACCTTGGCACTAATGTCTGATACAAATTTCTTCTCATCAAGAGGATATCGTGTGATGCAGTGATCAGTAAGTTTAATAATATTCAGAGCCCTGTCCTTTTACTTATATGATGTTTGTTGTTGCTGTTGGGTGCCATTGAGTCAGTTCCAGTTCATAGTGACCCCATGTGACAGAGTAGAACTCTCCATAGGGTCTTCTAGTCTGTAATATTTATGGGAGCAGATTGCCAGGTCTTTCTCCTGCTCCGAACAGTCAACCCTTCAATTAGCAGTCAAGTGCTTAGCCATAGCACCACCAGGGCTCCTATATGATGTTTGTTGTTGCGTGCCATACAGTTGATTTTGACTCATAGCTACCCTATAATACAGAGAAGAACTGCCCCATATGGTTTTCTAGGCTGTAAATCTTTACGGAAACAGATAACCAGATCTTCCTCCCCTGTGCCTCTAGGTGGGTTCGAACCGTCAACCTTGCAGCTAGCAGCCAAGTGCTTAAGTGTTGTGCCAGCAGGGCTCCAACATGATTTTTACTTACATCTATCTCAGGGCCTCATGTGGATTGTCTATTTATTGTTTGATTTAGTTTAGTTAAAAACTGGATACCAATCAAATAGAAAGCTAGAACATTCTTTTTGTCCATTTTGCTTTCTTAATATGGTTAAATGAGATTGGGTGCAAGGAGTGGTACATGAGTTTGTTGTTGTTTGTTTCCCCCCAGTGAAGTATGGGACAAAAAAGTTCAAGAATCTTGACTTAGCTGAAACATATAAAATCGCTAAGACATAAAACTGATCCATGCAGGCTATAAAGACCCCACTGCCTTTGCCTCAGAACTTGGGCTATAATCTGCTGTCCTGGAACAAAATTCAAACATAAATCAGGCTCCACTGTATTTTTAACCACCTAAGAAATTCTTCATTTCCTGCCTGAAATGCTCCCGATAGTGAGTGATTCCACTCTCCCCCATCCCTGCTCTGAAATGGCTCCCTCAGGGCTGTGGCTGGGATTCAGGTCTGAGGGGAGGCCACAGTGGTCAGCCAAGCACAAGAGGAGGCAAGATGAAGGAAAAATGACCCAAGAGTCTCCAGGACAAATGAGCCAGTGCTGTGACATAGCCTATAGAGTCCTTGCATGGTCTCCATACTCGTTTGCCTACTAACCAAAAGGCTGGAGGTTCGAGTCCACTCAGAGATGCCTCAGAAGAAAGGCCTGGCAATCTATTTCCAAAAGATCAGCTATTGAAAACCCTGTGGTGCACAGTTCTACTCTGATATACATGGGGTCAACTCAAGGTCAACTTACTTGGTTCAATTTGTTTGCTTTCATGCAAAGTTGAAAAGGGCTTCCCCTCTAGGCATTGGTTTGTTTTGTTGTGTGCTGTCAAGTCGATTTTGACTCTTAGTGATCCTATAGGACAGAGTCGAACTGCCTATAGGGTTTCCTAGGCTGTAAATCTTTACAGGAACAGATCGCCAGGTCTTTTCTCCCAGGGAGTGGCTGGTGGGTTTGAACAGCCGACCTCTCAGTTAGCAGCCGAGCGCTTAACCATCGTGCCACTAGGGCTCCTTATGCATGAGTAGTTCTGGCTAAAGAAACAGGTGTTGGATTTGGGCCTCTACGCCTCTACCCTTTTGCTTGGACATTCAGGGTAGACCATCATACAATCATGTCCATGTTGTTGTTGTTGTTAATTGCCATTGAGTTGATTCCAACTCATAGTGGCCCCATGTGTGCAGAGTAGAACTGCTCTATAGGGTTTTCAAAGGCTGTGACCTTTCAGAAGTATATCACCAGGTCTGTCGTCTGAGGTACCTCTGGGTGGGTTTGACTGCCAAACTTTCAGCTAGTAGTCGGGCACTTAGCAATTTGTGCCACCAGGGAGTCTTCCTCTACCCTCTTGTTTAAACTGGTTGCCCCAATCTGGGATGCCCTCCCCATCTACCCAACCTCATGTATCCTTCAGCACCCACAGCCTATACAAAGCCGCCCCGAATACTCTGGTGAACAGCTCCTAATGCATCAACAGTAAGTACCAGACAGCTGGCATTTAATTAGATGATGTCTGACATTCACTATTTCATGTTGTCAGTCTGTCTCTCTAACTAGATTGAAGATATCTTGAGGGTAATGATTAGCTCTTATTTTATATGTCTACTTTACAGCCTGCCAGAGTGTCTTATATCTGGGTAATTTACAGAGAGCAAGACCAGCAAAAACAGAATCCTGGGGCGTCTCAGCTGAAGGAATCCCAAGGATTCTGTAGTTCTCCCTGTTGTGCCCATTTTGCAGATGAGGACATCAAGAGCCAAAGAAGAGGCTTGTGCTCAAGAGCATGAACTCAGTGTTCTATTTCCCTTAAGCATTTAACTCTAAAACTGACAAATAGCAACTCAGAATCATGGCTCACTGGGAAACAAAGACAGACAGACAGCAGGCCCACAGTAATCTGTCTGCTCTAGGGCAGAATTTCCAGAATGAAGCCAGGCCGTGCTGCATAAAGCTTGGCCAACAGCTCCCATGGGAGTCAAAGCCAGTCTCTGTATGTACCAGGGGCACGAAAGGACCTCAGTAGCTTGTCTGACACCAGGGAGTCACCACTGTCTACAATGTCTGGGCACACCAAAGGTCTCAGAAGGAAGGATAAGCAGAGAACTGAAGTGGGCGTCTCACTTTAAGGAAAGAGGCACTGAATGGGGGCTGCCTTTGCAATGAACTACACACCTTGATAACAGGAAACAACCCAAGTATTTGCCCCACACTCATAACAAGATACGTATATACACAATAATGTCAAAGCTGATAGAAACCAATATCAAAACAATAACAAACACTATGAATGACAACAATTGCTAAACAAAACCCTATAATGAATAGCTAGTAGCAGGAGCCATTGGTCCAGCAGCGTTTTTCCTGGCCACTCACCAAGCCAGGGCACCAACCGCTTGTTAATTCTCACAATGACCCTATAAGACTGGCATGATGAGCTCATCTTACAGACGTGGAAACTGAGGCTCAGCAAGGTCAAGTGCAGAGTTGAGATTGGAATCCAGGTTGGTCTCACTACACCTGACATAGTCTCTCATTCCAGCCTTGTTTCAAGTGTTTTGCCCCATTACCAGACCTGTGCTACAAGGCTTAGAAGTCCCGGGTGGTGTAAACAGTTAAGAACTCAATTACTAACCAAGAGGTTGCTGGTTGGTAGTGCAGTGGTTAAGAGCTCAGCTGTTAACCAATCCACCAGCTGCTCCTTGGAAACACTATGGGCAGTTCTACTCTGTCCTACAGGGTTGCTGTGAGTCCAAACTGAGTCAACGGCATTGGGTTTGGTTTTTTGCTTTTTTTTTTTTTTTTTGAGGTTCCTTAGAAGAAAGTTCTGGCAATCTGCTTCTGAAAGGTCATGGTCTTGAAAACCTTATGGAGCACAGTTCTACTCTGATACATAAGGGGTTGCCATGAGTTGGAATCAACTTGACATCAACAGCCTTTGTTTTTTTGGTTTCAGGGAAAAGGATGACAGCTCACCCTTCATTTTGAAGGGGAATGGAGAGAGACAAGGGACTGACATGAGGCACACGCAGATCTCCTTGGCTTTTTCTTAGAGCCAAACAAACAGAAGGAGTCACTTCTAAAAGAACACAGTGTTTCCTCCTCTTCTAACCTCTCCTGGGCTGGCGCCTGTGATAATTGGCAAGTACAGAATCTGGTTTTTCTGGATTGGTACCAATGCTGTGAAGAGTGTTCTGACAATAAATGCTGTTGATTGACAGTTGACGGACAATGTTCTTGAATAAGCTTTTCCTGTGCTGAGTGTTAAGCTGAGGACTGTAGTAAACAACTGCTCAACAGCCTGCTTCCTGTTCAGACAGAATTTACTACGCTTTCCCTCTGCGAGGCTCAGTCAGGTGGCCAGGCGAGATGCTATCTCAGGTCCCCTCCAGTTCCATTATTCAATGACTCTATCAAGAAGAGAACACAGATCTGAAAATGTTTTTTCCCTCTAAACTCTGGGTTGGGGTTATTATTCACACACAGAAACACAGGCTCCAACGAGAGATAACGGGTGTGGAAATAAGGAGCTTCAATTCTGGTCTCATATTCTTTGACCCAGTAATTCCACTTCTACAAATTTATCTTAAAGAAAAAACTGAAAGAACAGAGCTATGTGCACAAAGATGTTTGCGTCAGTATTTTTTGGAGGCAACGCCCAACAAAATACTGTCCAATACAAGAGTGGAATGTATTCGCTTGGTGGCATAGACAACCATCACAAATGATGATTTCAAAGACATGGGAAAATGTTTACGACAATACTTTTCAATTTGCAGTTCACTATCCACTAACGAAGGAGCCCTGGTAGCACAGTGGTTAAGTGATCAGCTGCTAAGCAAAACCTCAGTGGTCTGAACCCACCAACTGCTCCTTGGGAGAAAAATGTAGCAGTCTGCTTCCCTAAAGATTATAGCCTTGGAAACCCTAGGAGGTAGTTCTACTCTGTTACATGGGGGTCACTATGAGTTAGAACTGACTCGAGATAGCAATGGATTTACCCATTAATGGGCCATGAAATGAACTTAATGAGGTCTCCTGCCACCAGCTTTTTTTTTTTTTTTTTTTTAATGACAGACTAGAATAGAAAATATCAGAGTGCATCATAGGTGGTAAAGGTATTTATCATGAAACTTTGGTTATATGGTTAACTGGGACTTGACGTAAAATACATTTTTTACTGTAGGGTCACAGTCAAAACATTTTGAAGGCCACATGTCTACAGTGTACTGTAACTAAGCCTGGAAGGGAATACCCAGAGACTGTGTTATGAATGGTAGCATGAAGGATGCTACTTTTCATTTATAAGTTTTCTGTGATGTCTGTAGACTGTTTTTTTTTTTTAAAACAATAACACAAGAAAAATGAGTGAAAACACAAGACAAAAAGGACAAATAAGAGAAGGCCATTATTAGATTCCAAGGGGATCAATGCGAGGCTTCCTAAGGAGGAGCAGGGCTCCAGGTTGGGCCTTACAGGATGACAGAATTTAAACTGGGGGTAGGTTGAACTAAAACCAGGCAGGGTAGTCTCTGAAAGGATGAAGGGAGTAACAATGCACAAACAGCCGAAGAGAAACTAGATAACTGGGAGCTCCTATAAATCAAACACTTATGCTCATCAAAAGACAACCTACAGAATGGGAAAAAATTTTTGGCTACGACAAATCCGATTAGTGTCTAATCTTCAAAATCTACAAGATTCTGCAAAACCCCAACAGCAAAAAGACAAATAACCCAATTAAAAAATGGGCAAAGGATATGAACAGGCACTACACCAAAGAAGACATTCAGGCGGCTAACAGAGAAACATGAGGAAATGCTCACGATCATTAGCTGTTAGGGAAATGCAAATCAAAACTACGATGAGATATCATCTCACCCCAACAAGGCTGGCCTTAATCCAAAAAACACAAAATAATAAATGCTGGAGAGGTTGTGGAGAGACTGGAACACTTACACACTGTTGGTGGGAATGTAAAATGGTATAATCACTTTGGAAATCAATGTGGCATTTCCTTAAAAAGCTAGAAATAAAAGTACCATACAATCCAGCAATCCCGCTCCTTGGAGTATATCCTAGAGAAATAAGAGCCATCACATGAACAGATATATGCACACCTATGTTCATTGCAGCACTGTTTATGATAGCAAAAAGATAGAAACAACCTAGGTGCCCATCAATGGATGAATGGATAAACAAGTTATGGTATATTCACACAATGGAATACTACAGAACAATAAAGAACAATGATGAATCTGTGAATCATCTCATAACATGGAGGAATCTGGAAGGCATTATGCTAAGTGAATTTAGTCAGTCACAGAAGGACAATTATTGTATAAGACCACTATTATAAGAACTCAAGAAAAGGTTTAAACACAGAAGAAAGCATTCTTTGATGGTTACGAGGGTGGGGATGGAGAGAAGGGGTATTCACTAGCTAGACAGTGGACAAGAATTAGATGAAGGCAAGGACAACACACACTACAGGGGAAGTCAGCACCACTGGACTAAACCAAAGCTAAGAAGTTTTCCTGAACACAACCAAACACTTCAAGGGACAGAGTAGCAGGGGTAGGGGTCTGGGGACCATGGTTTCAGGAGACTTCTAGGTCAATTGGCATAACAAAGCTTATTAAGAAAATGTTCTGCATCCCACTGTGGTGAGTGATGTCTGGGGTCTTAAAAGCTAGCAGATGGCCATCTAAGATGCTTCAGTTGGTCCCAACCCACCTGGAGCAAAGGAGAATGAAGAACACCAAAGACACAAGGAAAATATATTAGCCCAAGAGTCATAAAGGATCACATAAACCAGAGACTTCATCAGCCTGAGACCAGAAGAACTAGATGGTGCCCAGCTACCACCAATGACCGCTCTGACAGGGAACGCAACATAGAGTCCCTGACGGAGCAAGAGAAAAGTGGGGTGCAGAACTAAAATTCTAGTAAAAAGACCAGACTTAATGGTTTGATTGAGACTAGAGGGTCCCCAGAAGACATGGCCCCTGGACTCTCTGTTAAGCTCAAAACTAAAACCATTCCCTGAGGCCAGCTCTTCAGACAAAGATTAGACTCGACTATGGGACATAAAATGATACTCATGAAGCGTGTGCTTCTTAGCTCAAGTAGATACATGAGACTAAATCGGCAGCTTCTACCTGGAGGCGAGATGAGAAGGCAGAGAGGATCAGGAGCTGGTTGAATGGACACGGAAATCAGGAGTGGAAAGGAGTGCGCTGTCACAGTATAGGGAGACCAACTGGGGTCACACAGCGGTTTCTGTATAAATTTTTGTATGAGAGACTAACGAATTGTAAACGTTCACTGAAAGCATAACAATTAAACAAGAAAAAAGAAAAGAAAGAAAGGATGATGGGCACAAGAGAAGATGGGGTGAATAAAAGGCTCTCAGCCACGTAAAGCGGCCCTGAGCTGGGAAGGCAAGGGAACAGCTGCACCTCTGGGTGGGCCATTGTTCCTCCCAGGCCAACCTTATCCTCTCTTACTCCTAGGGCTGAGGCTTCCAACTAGAGATTGCCCCTCATAAACATGGCCGCTTCCAGCTGACCGCGCCCCGCAATATCCCCGGTGGCCAATGAGCGGGGACCACGAGTATTTGCACATGCGTGGTGCGACGTAGTGGGCAGGTCCAGTAATGACAGGTTTCCGGCAAGTAACATGACTAAAAAGAAGCGGGACAATCTCGGCGTCGCTCTAGAGGTGAGGGGGAAGCGGGGTTGAGCCAGATCATTAGTCGTCTTCATCGTTCTTCTGAGGGATAGTGGGTAGGTCACCCGCAGGTTGGAGGAGGGCTCAAGGGGAGGAAGTAAAGGCGACGCGGGATTGGGAGAGGGAAGCGACGGGTGAGAGGGCCCGAAGGGGTATCCGGAGGTGAGGGGGACGGAGGCATCAGAGGTGAAGGGGCCTCCAGAGGGGAAGAGACTTCGAGGTGAAGGGGAGCCCCAAAGGGGGAGGGACACAGAGGTGAAGGAGTTCCGTGGGGGACACAAAAATAAGGAGGATCTGAGTGGGGACATGAAAGTTAAGAGTACCGAAAGGGGCGGGTCTCAGGTGAGGGGGACCCCAAAAGTAAGTGAGCCCATGCTGTTTAGGATGTTACTAGCTGGCAATTCGAACCCACCCTGGGGTGCCTGGAAGACAGGCCTGGTAATCTGCTTCCGAAAGATCACAGCCTTGAAAACCCTATGGAGCAGTTCTACTCCACTCGCATGGGGTCCCCCATGAGTTGGAATCAACTCGTAGGCAACTCACAACAACAGTGGCTTAAATATCACTTGAAATAAGAAGTTTTTCCTCTAGTGGGACTGAAGCATGTAGCTTGAAATTTACTTTGGAAACCTTTTGGAACTTATAAAGAATTCTGGGATGGTGATGTTCTCAAAGAGCTTAAAAGAAAACTGTTGCATAATGAGCAACTACTTTCACTTGCGTTCTTAGTTAATCCTTTCTACAAACCTGTGAGGTGGAGAGATGTAATTCCCACTTTTACAAATGAGGAAAGTGAGGTCCCAGTGGAGCCCAGGGTGAAGCAGTGGAGCTGGCAGAGCTGAGAATCCACCGTAGACAATCTGCCTGGCAGTGCATCTTTTTTCCACCATGTTACAGTTCCCTTAGAGCACCCTCCTAGAGGTTACAAGAGGTACACATAAAAATCATGCTACTGTCTTCTTGGAAGGAGCCCCGGTGGCACAACAGTTAAATGGTCAGCTGCTAACCAAAAGGTTTGCGTGTTCGAACCCACCTAGCGGCTCCTCTGGAGAAAGACCTGGTGATTTGCTTCTGTAAAGATTCCAGCCAAGAAAACATTATGGGGCAGTTCTACTCTGTTATGTGGGGTGGCTATGAGTTGGACTCAACTTGACTACACCCAGCAACACCTGTCTTCTTCAGGCTTGCTGCTGCTGCTTGAGGATTACTACCTAAGTGGTTCTCAAACTTAAGAGTGCATAAGAATCGTTTGTGGCGCTTGTTCAGAATAGAGTTGAACCTCCCCTCCCACTCTGACATTTGGTAGAATTTGGGTGTGCATTTCTAACAAGCCTCACACTCCCATACAGGTGGTTTAGTACCACCCCTTGAGAGATATTCGTGTACTTGGTGGAAGAAAAGGTTGATAGAAATGTGATTCTCCTTCTAAAATGGATGGAATAATGAGATGGCACTACATAGTGGGAGCATAAACTTTATAACCTGTATTAGGGTAGGATAAAGAGTCCCTGGGTGGCGCCAACGGTGAAGTGCTCAGCTACTAACCAAAAGATTGGTGATTTGAATCCACCCAGAGGTGCCTCAAAAGAAAGGTCTGACAATCTACTTCTGAAAGATCACAGCCATTGAAAACCCTGTGGAGCACAGTTCTCCTCTGAGACACATGGGGTCACTATAAGTCACAATCAACTCCACGGCAACTGGTCTTTTTTTTTTTTTTAAGCTGCCATAGAGCATTGAAGGTCCCTGGGTGGTGCAAGTGATTTGCAGTCGGCTGCTAACCTAAAGGTTGGTGGTTCAAACCCAGCTGTGCTTCAGAAGAAAGGCCTGGTGATCTTCCATAAAGATTACAGTCAAGTGGCGAAACCTCAAGAGTATGGCCCCCAGACACCCTTTTAGCTCAGTGGTGAAGTTACCTTCGAGGTTCACTGTTCAGCCTGGGAGTGGACAGCCCAGTAAAACCAAATGAGACTAACGAGGTACAGGAGTCCAGTGACAAGGGCCAAAAGGCAGAAGGGGAGTAGGAAGCTGATGATAAGGAACACAAGGTTGAGTAAGGATACTGCTGATGTGTTGTGAGATTGTTAACCATTGTTATAGGGCAACATTTGTTGTAACTGTTAAACGGGAGACTATTTTGTCCTGTAAGCCTTCATCTTAAGTGAGAATAACAGCACAATTAGAAGAGTGTAGTCAATGTCACTTAAATGTGTACGTAAAAAGTTTTGAAATGGTGTATTTTTGGCTATGTGTATTTTCACCAAAAAAAAAAAAGCTGAGAATTTAGAGGGTTAAAATGTTGTGGGGTTGTTAACCAAAGTCATAAAACAGCATGTGTACTACTGTTACATGAGAAACTGTTTGTTCTGTAAGCCTTCACCTGAAGTACGATAAAATATTAAAAAAAAAAAAAAAAAAAGATTACAGTCAAGAAAATCCTCTGGAGCAATTCTACTCTGTAACACATGGAGTCACCATGAGTCGGAATTAACTTGACGGCAACGTTTTTGTTTGTTTTTTTAAATAAGGGCATGAGTGGTTCAGTGGTAGAATTCTTGTCTTCCGTATGGGAGACTCAGGTTCAATTCCTGGCCAGTGCACGTCATGAACAGTCACCACCCATCTGTCAGTGTAACTTGTTCCACAACCAGTCATGGGGCTGGCACGGGACTGGAGAGAATCTTGTTCCATTGTACATGGAGTCGCCATGAGTCAGGGCTGACTCGATGGCAGCTAACAACAAGATGCCAGAATTTGGTGGCTTCCAGAACAAAGAAGTTTCTTTCTTTCTAATAGTCTAGAGCAAAGGTCGATAAACTTTGTAAAGGGCCAGACGGTAAATATTTCAGCCTTGCAGGCATATGATCTCTGTTGCAACTACTCAGGCCATCTTAGCACAAAAGCAGTCATAGACAATATGTAAGTAAATCGGTGTGGCTGTGTTCTAATAAAACTTTATTTACAAAAACAGGCGGTGGAATGGATTTGGCTAGCAGACTGTAGTGTGCCCACCCCTGGTCTAGAGTGCCAGGAAACTGGTGGCTTTGCCAGGTTCCTTTCATCTTGTGGCTCTGCCATCCCTCAGGGCCTTGTTATCACCTGCATGACTGAAACCAGGTCACACCCCATAGATGTGTCCACTGGCATGGCAAGAGAGAGAGTGGAGAAGCATACGCACTGTCTTAAGGACGCTGGGCCAGGAGTCCACACTTTCCGTTGGCAGGAACTAAGACTTGGGGCCTTACCTGACTACAAGGAGGGCTGGGAAATGCATTCATCAGCTAGGAGGCCATGTACCCAGCTACAGCTCGATTACTGTGGAAGAAGGGGCTAGTGTGTTTTAGGGGACAGCCAGCAGTCTCTACCACAGGTCCCAACCTACCTCACATTGTGGTTGTGAGGATTAAATAAGTATGTGTACAGTGCCTGGCACGTGCTCAGCACATTGTGGGTAATCAATAAATTGTAGTTCTTTCTTATTAGTAACCAGTTGCCATGGTGACCCCATGTGTGTCAGAATAGAACCATGCTCTATAGGGTTTTCAGTGGCTGCTTTTTTGGAAGTAGATTGCCAGGCCTTTTTCCCACAGTACCTCTGGGTGGACTCAAAGCTCCAGTCTTTTGATTAGCAGTGAAACCTTAACCATTTGCCTGTGTAATTCATTTGCATCCTTCTACTGTGGCTTAATCCACCCTCTTGTCTGGGCTTCTGTTTTCTCATCTGTAACATGAAGGACTTGAAAGTTATCAAGGATTACAAACTCACTGCCTATGGTCCTAATATAAATCACAGATGCCTTTTGTTTGGCTGACACTTTTTTTTAAAGTGTTTTGAATTTGGAGGACTCCCTGAGTGGTGCAAACATGCTCAGCTGCTAACCGAAAGGTTGGGGGTTCACTTCATCCAGAGGTGCCTCGGAAGAAAAGCTTGGTGATCTACCTCTGAAAATCAGCCATTGAAAACCCTATGGAGCACAGTCTACTCTGACACACATGGGGTCACTGGAGTTGGAGTTGACAGCAACTGTTTTGTTTTTTAATTTGGAAGGGTATGTACTCTCCTAGTGCCTTATACAGGTCAGGTTCACCTGGTGTGTTACCCTGTATATACCTATCTAGATCTTTACATTTGCCATCTTGGTCTCTAGCATTACTTTTTGTTTGGATATTCTTGGGTTTGAGATCTCTGTGTGTGTTCCTTAGAAAAAGACTGGCATCTGGTGTCTTCCCACCTTGCTTCTCCATCGCCCCCAGCGGGTCTGAGTATTGAATGTGTGCTGCCGCTCAGTAGCAGTAGATATTGTCCTCTTATTAAAAGTCATGTGCTCAGAGCCAATGAAGTGGTGATTTAATCAAAAATGTTTGTTAATCTGATGAGTGCAATAAAAACCCTGCAAGTTGAGTGATCTCTGCACCTGTGCAGTCTCCACTTGTAATAAAGCACTCACCGAGCAGACGGCACTCACCCCGCTGGGCCGGCTCGGGCCAGCTGTACTGGGCAGTCACCTCCCGGGACAACCAAGGCACCTTTAGGACCCTCTCCCCAACTCATGGCTCTTCTCAAGGCCTTTTTATCCAACTCATTTGCTAACTTCTGAGATCTCAGAGTTGGAAAAATGGCTGAGTTTTAGCTTCTGAGAGTTTATTCTGAATAACAAGAGAGAATTATAGTCAGGTGAGAAAATGCCAGCCCTAGTACTGATTTTAATGCCATGTGGGAGGAGGGAGAGGTTGTATCTCAGTCTAAACTGATAGGAAGATTCTGGCTGATGTGAAACCTATTTATATTTTAAAATCTCTGACAGTAATGAACTTTTACTTGGTCATTGCACTTTTCTTTCATAGCTAGACCGGTCAACCTGTGTGTCTTTAGGTATTGCAACAGCCAGTTGGTCTTAAGTTAACAGATATGAAGTATCTTAGCTGATATCTTGAAGGGGAAAACTTGGTTGGATCTGGTCCCTAGTACAAAAATCTATCTGTTTGGAAAGCTTTAAGCTACAGGTACAGAAAACTTACCCCAGTGATTTTTTTTCTCACAACAAGAAATTTGGAGGTGGGTGGCTACTGGATTGGTTCACCGGCTCAGCTATGTCAGGGCAGGTATTTCTACGTTCTTAGCCATTCCGTCACAGTCACAAGATGGCTGCTACAGCTCCAGTCATCATATCTAACATTAAGGCAGGAAGAAGGGGAAAGGAACAGCAAAACTGTTGGCCCCTTTTATCAGGAAAGCAAAAGCCTTCCTAGGAGTCTCCCTCTTGACTTCTAGAACATCTCATTGGCCAGAGGAGAAGGGTTGGGAATCAATGTTGGCTTGGCCAACCAACAGTATCTGCTATAAGGAAAAAAAATCTAAAGGAAGTTGTTTAAAATTCACTGGAACCCTTGCCAGAAAAAGATGCCAGGGTCAGTGAAGACTAGGGAGAGGTGGTAAGTTGAGGGGAGAAAATGGACTCGGCCAGGATGAGCACCAGGAGGAAAGGGGACTGGACACTTATAGTTATTTCAGCCACTCGACTGTCAGCTCCATGAGGGCAGGGAGGGGCAGAAGCACTCATTAAGTATGGGTGAAGGCGGCCTCAGTTCTGGAACACGCTGTTCTCATGTTTGGGGGAAGCTACCAATCTTCTGACATAAGGACAGAAGCAGCTTAGTGCACAGTCAATAAATATTTGCCAAATTGGCTTGAGTAGCAGGAGGAGGCAGTTGAACCCTCGACCCTGACATCTGGGCCAAGTTGAGGGGTCCTGTGGTCAGAGGTTAGGAGGCCACAGTGAAGCAGGCAGGTGGATGCCACCTAGCTGGGGGGCCACATGGCCAGGGGCTAGGAGGAAGGCTCACTGCATGCGGAGACTGTTCAGGGGCCGCTGGCCCTTAAATGAGCCTCACCTGCTGCCAGGCACAAGCGATAGGTCACCATTGGGCAGGTGATTTTTCCCGGCAGCCTGCATCTGGCTCTGCTTTGCCTGACGGGGGTCAGGAGACTAAAACCTCATTACCTAACACGGCTGGATGTCAGCATGTGTGGATTGGCTGTTTGCCAGCATCTTAATGAATTCATAAGGCACGGAGTAGATGCCAGTTCTTGAAAAGTGCTTTGAGCCTTTCAGCAGTGAAGAAGCTTTTGCTAATTTATCAAAAAATCTATATCGGAGGAAAGAAGAGAAAACGAACCCTAAACAACGTTCTGGCCCAGAGACAGCTGAAGGCTTCAGGCGAGGCCTGACAGGGGCTGTACTTTGAGGGCCACTCAGCCTCATGTCAACACTCCTGGAGGAAGGGCTTGGAGCTGCGTGGGCTTCAGCTGGGCCCGTGAATTCTAACCTGGGGAAGGAGGGGCTGAGTCTCCATAGAAGTGACAGCCTCTTGGCTCTTTCTGCTCTTCCTGAAAATTGTTCACTGGCTAAATAAAAACTGAAGGGGTTTACTGTCTTCATCTGCTCAATCTGGGAGAGAAACTGCTCACTGGGCCTGATAATCTGGGGCCATGGGCACAGATTTGTGTTCTTCCCCCACAGATCCCTATGAGCCTCCTCCACTAAAAAACACCCCTAAGGGGTGTCAGGGTAATCAGCCTTTCGGGGTTTGAGGCTAGTCACCTGGATAATCAATGCCTGTGACACACCAGCTGTATCGCCTGTAGGTCCTAGTTGGAAAGCCCTAATCTCTGTTTGCTGGAGACCATCTGGGCAGGGTTTTGGCTACTTCCCCATTGTAATGCATGTCCTGGGGCCTCCCTCTACGTGTGAAAATGAGTGGCTTTCCAGAAATCCAGTTCCCGGGCTGCTGGGGCTGGAGATGAAACAGCTGACCCCAATCTCCACATGGTGAATTAGCAAGTGAAAAGGAATGCTTTGCTACCCACTGGGGGAAGGAGGATTTATCATGCCCAACTAGCCCACTTTTTCTCCTGGCAACTGGTTGTTTTTTTGTAAATTTTGGGGGGTGCCTTGGCAGTTTAAGTGATTGGGGGAGTGCACCTGGGATGCTGGGAAAGAGGGGAGTTGGATGGTGATTGCTGCTTCGTGAGGAGAGACGCTGGGCTCCTGTCTCCTTCATCTCAATGCAAACAGATTTCAGTCAAGTTCTTCCCTCACAGAGAGTATCTATTATGTGGACAGAGACCAAGCAAAGCCCTTGTACAAGATTATTCAGAGTAGAGAATCTGTTGAAACCAGATCAACAAGCATAGATGGCCTCTGACTGGTATGTGGAAATGTCATTGTTCCACCGAACTCTTCGTTATCAATGTTTTCATGAGGGATTTTGGAAAAAGAGCTTGAAGTGGTGGAAAGAACATAAGCTTTGAGGCGGAAAAACCCAGATTCAGACCCCAGTTCTGCCACTTCCCAAAACACAACCTGGGGCAAGTTGCTTAAAATTTCTGTATCTGGAGTTTGCTTCTCAGTAACATGGGGACAGTCCCTACCTATCTTACAGGGTTGATTAAACATTAGATAACATACAAAGGCTGCCCACAAACTGCCTAACCCAGGGTATAAGTGCAGAGGTTGTGCCCAGGAGCTAGGAGTGACTCGGAGTTGGTGGTTCTCTGCTTTCTTGGTCTGGAGTGATGGTTAAGAGCAAGACCCAGACCGTCTGGCTTCCCTCCTTACTGGCTGAGACCCTGGACAAGTTACCTCATCTCTATGTGCCCGTCTCCTCTATAAAATGTGGATACTAATACTACTACCCAGCTCATCGGGTTATTGTGAGCATTATGAGTTAGTACATGCAAAGCGCTGGAATGGCGCCTGGCACGCAGTGCATGCTACAGAAGTGTTGGCTACTACTGTTATTGCTGTTGTTTAGTCTGTGTGGACTTTTGGCTTCTAGACACTGCTTTAACTCATGCTGTGTCACCCAGAATGATAGCCGAGGCTCCGTTCAGCTCAGGTACCCTCACACCATGCTCTTTAATAGGTCTCAGTGCCCAGCAAGGGCCTGACGGGAGGTGCAGAGTGTGCCCCACGACCACGACCTGACCCCTGACGCCACCTATTCCAGCAGCTCCTGAAAGCAAGGCAGGGAAGACAGAGACTGGCTGCCTAAGGCAGAAAGCAGAGTGGCTGGCATGGCCCACAGCCAAGGGCTGAGGGTGTCTTCTGTCCTTTCCAAGCAGAAGGTCTGGCCCTAGACAGTGGCTCCTTAGGAGGTGGGCGGGGAGCTCTGTGGGAGTGCCATTCAGCCATCTTCCATGGGAGGACAGCCTATGGCTTGTGCTTGTCAGCAGGATAAAAGCTGCTGTGAGGCCCCCAGTGGCAGCCAGACGCTGGAGCTGCACCCCCTGTGGGCCTGGCCTGACTGGTGCGCTGGCTGGGGCAGTTGTCCTGCAGGAGCTGGAGACAGGTGCCCTGCCCCTGAAGAGGCCTCGATTCCCAGAGACTGCACACTCCTGAAAAGATGTCTCATGGGGATCTCAGATGAATTTTACAGTTTCTTTTAACACAGTGGTTTTATGGTGTATAGGACCTCAGGGAGATTTCCCTAAAGCTCTGAGAATAAGGTGTTATTCCCCAAGTCAGGTGGCAGAGGGGATTTTCCTTAGCTGCTTGGGACTGCTGAGCTGGCAGCTGAGCATCCCCCTCCACCCCCCCACCCACCCCCCATCACACACACTCTTCTCCCAGCCCCACTGAGCACCTGGCTCAGAGTTGCATCTGTGTGGAAGGGGCACTTGCCCCTGATGACTGGGAATGAAGAAACCCTTTCTGCCCTTGGCTCCTGCCAGCAAGAGCAATGGTACCACTCTGCTGGGGCCGGGGCCTTGTCCTCACCTCTCAGGCCTACAACACAGCCTCTGCCAGCCTTGACTGCCTGGCTGGATTCAGGTTCTGCAGGAGACACTCTCACTTCTGTGGAGGAACCTTTGGCCCCATGCTTCATCTTCTCACTGAGCCTTCTCTATCCGGTACTCGAATTCCCCCAATTTTGCTTGGATAATGAAAGGCAGTGGTTCCCATCCTGCTGGGCAGCGGAATCACTTGCAGGGCTTTTTGTCATTGTTGGTGAAATGCAGACTTACTGGATCCCAGCTTCCAGGCCTCCCCCTGTGGACCTGCGACTCCCTTCCACTTAAGGGACTGGAGGATGCTGCTTCCACCATGGCCACCTCCTGCGCCTCTTTTTTCTCCCTTTTCCTCCTCCCTCACTTCTCTCCTGCAGCCCTATGGGCACTTTTAGCCCAGCTGCAGGCCTCTGGACCAATAACATGTTTCCAAAAGGACACCTTGCACTTTCCGGTCCCTTGAACTGCCCACACGGGCTTACACAGCACCTGCCAGGGCTGCAGCTCTGGGAGTGCCGCCCCGAAGGAGTTTACTGACTTGTGAGGAACTCACACCACCATCCTTTCTTATTTCCTGGTGTCCCCTCTGCTCCCCCTCCAGCCCAAAGCCCTGCTTCACCTGCTGGCCTGTCTGCTCTGACACTTGGTTTTCTGAATAGAAATGTGTGCATGGACACTCCTGAATGTTATTGTGCATCGGGGGGTGGGGGAATGGATACTGTCTCTCTGCCCCCATAGTGGGCCTGAATGAGACCACCGTGGCCATTTTCCGCTTTGCCTATGGCAGCTGCAGCAGGCAGGGCTGCCTCTCCAGCTCCAGGCAAGTCCAGCACCTGAGCCAGTCCTCGGCCTGCCATGGCTCTTCCTGCCAGACCCCTCTCCAGCCTGTCTGGCGGGAGTCCTGGGAACCTCCATAGCCTCTGGAGTGTAGCCTTCCTTACCGACTGGGTTAGTCCAATCCCTTTGATGGGACCTCTTTTGCCTAGTTTCTGGGCTTTGCGTTCCAGCCCCCAGCTTAGCTGGATGCTAGGCCCCTTGGGCCATGGTGGGGGGTGAACCCCGACTCCTGCCGCCAGGTTCCACCTGCCATTCACATCTCCTCAGATGCCCATGGTGCCCAGGTCACACCTGAGTCTCTTCTACCTTTGGACACCGCTCTAGCCCTCTCATCCACCCCAGCTTCCTCCCCAGAGGCAAGATCATGAGGTTCCCAGGCACAGCTGGACTATCTGGCCTGCGGAGGTGTTGCTGTTCTGATGGTCTACCCTGGGGGCCCCTCACTGCTGAACCCCAACATAGTCTCAGATGACTGGCCCAAATCCAAGCCACAGGGGCTCCCCTTCCTGCTGCCAGCCAGTAACCAATGGAAAGTTCACTCCACCTTACACCTCCACTTCTCTCTTCCTTACTCTTGCCACAAATTAACTTGGTTTTCTTTTTACTCCCCCAAAGTTCCAGCGAAAACCACTCTGTGATAATGACAGAAAACACTTTTATTGAGCTTTTACTACGTTAGGCACTATTCTAAACACCTTACATGTATTGCCTCATATTATCCTCAGAACTCTTTGAGACATGAAATGTTATTGTTTTACACCTGAGGAAACAGGCACAGAATTAAGTGACTCGCCCAGTCATACGGCAGTAAGTGGCAGAGCCAAGGCACCTGATTAGAGCCCATGCTCTTTACCAGGACATGGAGCCCTGATTCCAGGCTTCCAGCACTTCAGGCTCCCAACTACTTGCCCAGCTCTGACCCTTGTACTAGGATCTGACATTTTGTGTTCTTGTTCTGTCCAGTCCCAGCTATCTTGTCCCTGCCAGTCCTCCGTTGCCTTCAGCCTGTTGGCAGGGAGAAAGCTAACCAAGGACTACAGATCTGCATTGGCTAATCTGCAAAGTGCATAACGCACATACATGTAGCTGAAAGTTGACTGCAAATCTAACTAGAGACCTCTTTGGAGGCCCTCTTTCTAGGATCTCTCTCCTCTTGCTGGTGCTGTCTTGTTGGGCAAGCTCCACTCCTGACCCCAGTCATAACTAAAGGATGCAGCTGTCCTGCCCCTCCCTCCCTGCCTTCTCTGCAGCCAGGAGGTCAGCCGGAGTCTGCACCCATTATTACAGCTGCTTGAGAGCCGACTTCTGCTTCAGCAAGTGCTGCAGGGTGTGTGACTGCCAGCTTCCAGAACCAGGGCCAGCTGGGGACCCAGTGGGTCAGCTGAGGGTGCATTTGTGGTCTACAAATACAAGAGCCTTCTGCCACTCTCAGCCTCCTCTCACTTGGCCCACATCAAGCAGCTGGGTGATAAAGAAAGGGAACTTGCTATTTAGAAGGGAATCAGAGAGCTGTCAGCAGGACATAAATATTCATAGAGGGAGGTTAGAACTTGAGTTCCTAAAACCTTGATTTGTATTCGCCCATTTAAGCCTCATTAAAAAGTGGTAAATGAAAGTGGAGATATTCAGTGGAACTGAGGATAAATTGGGCTTGTTCAGATAAAGGCCTCTGACTGCTATCTCCACAGGCCCTACCCAGAGCATGCTGGCAGATTGGTGTGGCCACTTGTGGTTTGCCAACCTCAGTTTTAAGATTTTGCTTAGCATAAGTTCCTGGCCTTGCTCTGGGCCAATACGACTTATTTAGGCAGCTGGCAGCCTTTCAGAGGTATTTAGGGATGAAAATCCCCAACCTACTCCTTCCTTAGAATGACGTGCAAAGCAAGGATTGGCCTAAGGGGTGGCAGGCAGAAATCTAACCTAGGACTAAAATTTGCATTGGGTCATCTGCAAAGTGCATGATCTATGTGCATGTATAGTTGTTTCTTCTAGCTTCTGTGGGCATGAGGGGAGGATTTCAGACTCCAGTTGCTACATGAGGCCTAAACCATCTGTCCCTAGTTCCTTGGCCCCACTCATTCCTCCACAGCTACAAAGACCGCTGTGGGCCCAGCCTTGTGGGCACAGAGACAGATGGCCCCCTTGCCCTCTAGGACAGGAGCTACAGACTCATGCATCCTCAGGGGCCAGGCAGGTGACATGTGTAATGGCCCAACCTGTGGACCAGACATGACCAGGGGGCTGCCAGTTTACATCATCTGCCCTAGGGGCTCCTGGACTTTGGGGAAGTTAAGGTTTGGACACACACAAGTGAGGAACGTAAGAGTATGCTCAGTCTCATGAGACGATGGATTAATTTGTCAGGGGAGGGAGGACAGTACCCCTCCAGCCAAGGGCAGCACCGAAGGCCTCATGGAAGAGGTAGAGCTTCGAGAAGTAAGCTTTGTTTGGGACTCAGTGTGGAATTTGGTGCCCTGATTGTTTCACCATCACGAAAGCAGCATGCATCAGGGTCCCGTGGGCTGGGCTGTGTGTGCTGGGGAGCGCCGCGTGGGTCCTGAAGTCCCTACTCTTCCCAGCTCCACTGGCCATCGCCATCAGACAGTTCCTCTTCCCTGAACCTGGCTGTCCATGGTCATTTCCCCGCAGTGCAGCTTCCAGGAAGGCCTTCAGCCTCCCCAGGCACAGACCCCATCTCCTGACTGGGGCTGTTTCCCAGGACGGCCCTCCCTTTGGTGCCCATTAGCAGGGAAATGACACAATTAAGCAGGCAATTAACTCAAGGTTTTGCAGTTGCTCCCTCCCACAGGGCCCTGCTTGAGGATCTGGAACTGGCAGAGGGCTGCGGCTGCAAGGAAGGGGGTGGATGGTGTGTCATCTGGGCTGTGTGTGGGGAAGAGAAAGTGGCTGACCCAGAAGTGGTCGGGTTGGGTGCTGGCTGGGGAGAGGGGGCAGCGGGCAGCAAGAAGGCCCAGAGACTTAGAATTCCACTCTCCTGGGGCCCAGCCTGCAGGAGCCCAGGTTCTGAATCCTCACCTTCCTGCCTTCCTGAGTCAATGCAGCCTAGATTACCTTCTCTGCAGGGGGCACTCCACAAAGGAAAGGAGACAGATAAGGAGAGGGTGCTTCACTCTGACTCCTCAAAAAGTTATTCCATTTGGGGATCCTGTTCTCCACTTTGTGAAGTGGAGGTCATATTTCCTATCCCTCCCAAGGATATGGTGGGAATAAGTGAAGTCAGAGATGGAAAAGCAGGCATTACAGGGATGCAAGGCACCATTCAGTCAGCTGCCGAAGGACACAGGGCCCTCTGAACCTTCCCCCACCTACTCTAGGCTCCTACCAGCAGGGCAGAAAAGAATGAGGAGCAGGCCCAGGCCCAGAGAGGTGGCCAATTAGACAGACAACTGGAAACTGAGTCAGAGACACATGGACACGGAGAGATGGGTTTTCACAGCCAAATGCACAATGGCAGAACCAGGTTTGAACCACCTAGTCCAGTATTTTATAAAATATGTCTCCACAACCCAGATCACTTCCCAAGAACACATCTGAAATTACACTCAAAACAAAGGGGAAAACTACCTTTTTCGATCAACCTTTCAGAAGCATAGCTGTTTTGCCACCCGAGTTACATCTGTGTCAATGATGGGCAGTGTTTTTACACAAGAACCAACTCAGAAAGAGAAGTGAAGTGTTTACGAGCTGCATTTTTTTTTCCCCCAGTTATTTTTATTGATTCTCATGGGAAAAATACCAAGATGAAGTGTGTCAATGAAAAAAATGCCCACGCTTTCTGGCCCCTAGATTCCTAATCCTCCACCCCTCGTGTGTGCTTAGAAGCCCGGGGCCTCACACCACCTTGTTTCCCTGCAAGAGAAGCCCGTAGGAGGCAGGTGTGCACTCAGAGCTCTGGGTGCTACTGTTGAGGGCCCACCTGGGGCTTCGTGCTGGGGAGTCAGAGTTGACTGCAGGGCTAGTCCCAGTCCACCCCACCCACATGTGGCCTAGAGAGTCAGGGCGGCTGTGAGTCTCCCTCGCCCCCCAGCAGGGTGGAGTGGACAAGGAGCAGGGGACAGCCCTGGTTTAGGAAGGGCTCAGGCTGCTTGCTGCCCTGTGCAGCCCAGAGCTGAACCACGGGGGTGGGGTAGGGTGGAGGGTAAAGGACAGCAAAATAGACACTCTAGGGAAAAGATGCGCGGGCCCTCTGCCCACAAGAATTCCTGTGGGTCGTGAGGGGAGGGAACCTGCTCCCTCCTCCAACCCCAGTGCTTTGGAAGCTGAATGAGTGCTGCCTTCTCTGTGTGCTGTGTTTCAGATCGATGGCCTGGAGAAGAAGCTTTCCCAGTGTCGAAGGGACCTGGAGGCCGTGGATGACAGGCTCCACCAGGCAGAGCTGAGCCCAGAGGCCAGGTAGTACTTCTGCCCAGCTACCCCACCTTGCCCTCTCTCTGCCCCTCATCTATCCTGGGGTCCCAAAGTGAGCTAGACTTGAGGCCGAGGGTCTGGAGCCCTGGCTGCTGAGCTTCCATCTCAGGAAGCCTCTCTCCCACCCTGCCCCACATATTCTGCCCAAGTATTTCCCACACCTCTTTTCACCAGAACCCTGGGGTATTCACTGGCTTGGGCCTCGGTGTTCGCCTGCCCCCCAGTTCTGAGGCACTCACACACTATTGTGCTTTGTTGTCTCTAAGGCAAGTCTCCACCTTCCCGCTCCCCTACCTGCTACTGGAGACCTAAGCCCTTGTCCCCCTTGTCCAGCCAGGTGTGCTGGCTGCCCCTTAGGTGGGAAGGAGGAAAGGGCTTGAGCTATAAAATTCCTTTCCCCCTCACAGGAGGTCTCTGGAGAAGAAGAAAAACAGCCTGATGAGCAAAGCCTCCAACTATGGTAATTTCCCTTCAGTTACCAGTCCCAACCTCTAGTCCCCAGAGTTGGAGAGGTCAGACGGCCCAGGGAGCCTGACGAGGTGGCAGGGAGCAAGGGGGCTCTTTGGAGGGAGCCAGCCCCCAGGAGGCTGCAGGAATCCTCTGTAGGCCCAGCAGCCTTGGAGGCATCCCCAGCCTGGGAGGAGAGCAAATTTGTTCCTTTGTTCTAAGGGAAGGAGAGAGCGGCCTATGTACAGGACCCTCTTCTCCCTTTTTGCATCCAGGTCCAAAGACTTACATCCACTCAGCCTCCTTCTCCCCTCCCAGCCTTCCACTCCCTCCCACTGAAAACCCTGGGAAGGGAATGGGGCCCTGGTGAAGAAGATGAGCCTCCACCAGGGCACGGAAGGGCTCCTGTGGGTGGAGCAATGCTGCCACCTTCTGGGTGCTGGGGGCAGAGCCAGGTAGAGCCCAGGCAGGGAATGAGGCTAGAGGCTAGAGGAATGGGGGTAGCTGCCGGGCACTCGCTGCCCCGGCCTTGCAGGCCTGGCCCCCAGAAGCCAGGGAGGAAAACAGTCTGTAGGAAGCTCCTCAGACTTGTCCCTTCTATTCTCCCTCTTGGGGGACAAGAATCGGCCCCAAAATAGCCCAGATAGCAGGAACCTTCCAGAAGGAGCTTCCTGAAACAATACTTTTAAGCACTGAGCACACACACATATAACACACATTAATTACATGCCCCTGTAATTAAATTTGGCTGGACCAGCGGGTATCCTGGCCCCAGGCTGGAACTGGCCTGCCCAGAGCTGGTCTGCAGGTGTCTCCATCCCCTGCCCTCATCCAGGTAGGGCTGAGACATCGGTTCTCAAGGCCAGCAATTTTTATAGAGTCGCAGCACTGCCACTCAATTTAGCCCTAACGAAGTATCAGCCTCCTGTGTGTCACATGGAAGGGATGATCAGATACACACATGGCAGCAGAATAACAGGACTGACTTCCCCTAGAGCCAAGACAGTGTCTTGTGGGCACAAACTGCCTCCTCTCAGCATCCCTAGCTCCTGGCTTAGCTGGGTACCCAGCAGGGGCAAGGGGAGCTCAGGGAACCTCTGTGGAACGGAAGCACCAATGGTGTGGCCCCACCCTGCCCCTGCCCTATTGTCAGGCCCAAGAAGGCCCCTGCCCTCAGATCTAGTTGGCCAGATGAGACCGCTGGAAGGATGAGTACCACAGAGCCCACAGAGAGGATCAGCTGGTGATCCCGTGGCACCTCCTACCTTGGCTTTCAGATGCATCCTTTTTAGTGACACTTCACACATTCCATCCTCAACCTAAATTGCACTTGGAAGAGAAATGGTTGGGACGTTATTAGGCCAGGATCTGTAACCAAAGACATGTGAGGATCTGGGCAGATCAAGGACAGGTCATTTTTATGGATAAGGAAGGAAGTGGCTGGGATGGGACACATCTGCCCTCAGCAGTGTGTGTGCACCCATCTGTTGACGAGAGATGGGGAGGCAGAGGCAGAGGCAGACGAGAGGGGTCCAAACTACCTCTCCCACCCACCACCTTTTTCCTCCCAGAGAGGGAGCTAAAGTTGCTTCGGCAAGAGAACCGGAAGAACATGCTGCTCTCTGTGGCCATCTTCATCCTCCTGACCCTCGTCTACGTCTACTGGACCATGTGAGCCTGGGATTCCCCACAGCCAGTGCAGGCAGCTCTCAGGTTCTTGTCAGGACCAAGCAGGCCCTTCAAGCCTCAAGAGGACCAAGGTGCTAGGAGCACTTCTCCCCGACCCAGACGCTCGAATGCGGTTTTGCATCTGCCCAGCCTTTGGGAACGAGGCCTGGCCCAGCCCCTCTTGCCTCCCTGGCCTGCTATGGGGCCTGGGTCTCCAGAAAGACATTGTGCTGGCTCCTCCCTGAGCCCAAGGGAGAGGCAATAAAGAGCACCAGGCTGCTTCTGACAGCTAAGTAAATGTCATGGTCTGACTGTGGCTGGGGGCGGCCAGGGAAGCACGTGGAAATCAAGGAAGAAGAGATGTTCAAGGGAAAGCTATTGGCTTAGAACTCAGAAAAAAGGAAGGAGGGGTGCTGCGAAGGTGAGCTCCTACTTAAACAGCAGATAAGGAGGGAAACAGTGGGAAGCACTTTCCAAGCCACAACTATGCCAGGAGCCACTTCCAGGGCCTGGGTGCTAGTGGGGCTGCAGGCAGACAGTACCCCACCTGCCATCCCACCACGCACACTGCCTTGCCCTGCAGTCAGAGCTACTGCCTGTAATTATGGCAGAAAAAATGCAGCCTGTGCAGTGAAGGGCAACTTGGGGACTTGAAGTGGCCATGAGGAGGTCCCAGGGGAGCACGGAGTTAATCCATCTTCGAGAGGCAGGCAGGGCTGCTGAGGCCTCACAGAGAGCGAGTGGGCAGCAAGAGCCATGGTAATGACCAGACAGACTTATGGTGACAGTGGCCAGTAAATCAGGCGGGGTTTGTAGTGAGAGGTGGTAGGGACGGAACAGAGTATGAGGGGGGATGGCAGGGAGGTGGGAGCTGCAAACACAGACATCACCCACTGCCCCTGAACATGCCCCCCAACTCCACTCCTGGTCCAGCTGGGGAAGTTAGGGAGCAGGAGGCTAGAGCAAGGCAGAGCAGAATAGGTGACCAAAACGAAGGGCTTGGGCTGCTGAGATTAAACCAATTAAATAAGTAAAGCAACAAGGAAAGGAGTTGTCCCAGGGAGCTAAGGGCTGTGACACATCAAGGAGGTACCCTCAGGGGCCAGGGCTAAGGAGCCAAAAGTGTAGGCAGTTTTTTTTTTGGGGGGGGGGGGGGCAGCACCCGTGTGAGGGAACTGGTGGATAACACCCTGAGTGGAAAGGGAGGCACCATCAGCACGGCCAGGGGTCAGCAAACCTGTCTCTCCCCCCGCTCCTTACCCAGGTCTAGTGACACTAATTGGTCTGACGCCCCCATTATTTTAGTTACACAGGCTGATCTTGGACTGTCACAGTGTCACCATGGAGTAAGCGGTGTGATTCATGGAAGGGGGAAGGTGTGTCCTGCCCTGGTGGGGTGTGGGTCCTTCATTATCCCATCTGACGCCTACTTGGGTGCCCTCTCTAGCGGCGAGCAGCAGCCCTGGGAGCCCTGCGCCTAGCAGCTTGGACCAAGCTCTGATTAAACAAACCGTCTCCCCTCTCTCTTCTCTGAGTGGAGCTCCTTCCCCTTCCCCTTCACCCCAGGCTGTTTCATCCAAGCCAGTCCCAGACCACAAAGCACCAAGGACAAACAGCAGCAGCCCCAGCACAGAGCCACACAGGCAATAAAAATATGTTTATCTTTAATGACCCAAGATTTTGCAAGACACACGATATACCCAGAATTGGGTGGAAATACAACATCTCAGCAGTGCTGCTGCCAGCTAGGGGGGAGCGGGGGTGGCGCTGGATGCTGGCTGGAAGACCCCCACGATGGAGTCGATTCCAACCTCTCGGGAGATACGGTGCACTATCTCCATGGAAACCAGTCTAGCACTGGAATGGGGCCCTAGGGAGGCCCTAGGGAGCATCTCTGAGAGGTATTTCCCATTAAAAACAACCACAGATGCCCTCCCGTCCCCAAAAGCTACTGCCCAGCCTCCCCTCTTCCCTCTGCCTCCGCCAAGATAGAGGAAATGGAGTGTCCACATAAGGACAAAGGAAAGCAGACTGTATCTCCTATTGAGGAAGAAAAACAAAGGAGGGAAAGGGGTGGCAAGGAGCTGCCTCTGGCTCTCAGAATTCTGCCAAGGCCCTAGGCCAGCTATGGCCAGCGGTGGCGCCATGATTGCCAGATGGCTGGGCACTGACCCAAAGCCCGGAGGTGCCCTCTGTTAGTGGTCGGGCCACTGCTGCTGGAGGAGAGAAGACGGCAGATCTTCAAGCTGCATCCTCCCCTTCTAGAGCTGCCCAAGGTTTGGATGAAAGGGGATGGGGCTCAGGAAGACTCTCCAACCCCAGAAGGCAGTCACGTCCAGTACCAGAGAAGGCACTAACTGGTCCAGATGTGAGGTCAGGGACGTGGGGCCCACACTCTTCCCTTCCCGGCCTGCCGGGACTGTCAGAGGTCCAGGCTGGGAAGAACTCCAGGGAAGGCCAGGACATGGTATGTGGCGAGGAGACAAGAAAATCACCAACTTGTCATCAAAACAGAGGAAGTTCAAAGAAACAAAGCCTTGATTTACACAGCAGCTCCTCCTGGCCAGCTCACGACAGTGGGCCTCCCCCCGCTCAGGGTTCGCCCAATAAAAAGTTGGGCAAAGCAGGGGCATGGCCACCCTCAGGGGCAGTGCATGGAACTCAGAAAAGTGAGTCTACAGGATACAGGAGAGAACAGCCGAGCCCAAGCCCTGCCACTCTCCGACACTTCCTCCACCAGCCCCATGTGCCCAGGGCACTGACCTCAAACCCACCGCAGGGGCAGCTTCCTTCAGGCTGAGTTCTGGCAGGGGACATCAAAAGGTGTCCCAGAAAGAACGTGTGAGTGTCCTCTGAAGGCCCCTGACTGTGCTCTTCAGGGGAGATGACAAGAAGGCCATCCCCCTCATGGCCAGGCTGCAGTGACCGTGCGCTGCAATCTCATTCCAAGACGAGGAGGAAAGCCAGCACTGGGGACCCAGGCACAGAGCACCCTGCCTAGTGGGTGGCAGGGCAGGCAGCAGGGGTGGGCAGCCTGAGGCCCTCAGGCGCTGTGTGTCTGGATGAAGGACAGGACATCCTCCTTGGACAGCTTGTCCGGGTCCTGGGGCTTCTGGGAGTCGTGCACACGTATGCCATCCCCCCACTCCCAGAAGAGCCGGCTAAAGTAGCAAACGCTGGGAAGGAGAAGAGGGAGGGGAAGAGGTCAGAGGCTGCACCCAGGTGGAGTAGGCCCAATAGGCCACCATCACACACCTGGTAGCAGTGACTCAGGTGTCCTTCAAGGCTGGTGAAGGGTGAGGAGAGTCTGCCAAGGACTCCAATTTGGGGTCTTCCCTCTGGCAGCCAAAAGGCCTCTACTCCTTCTTCCTGCCTTGCAGAACCAAGTTTTTCCCAACAAACAGCTGCTGCCGCTAACTGCATCCAAGTAGATTCTTACAATTACTCATATTCCTGGTTTATCTGTCTCTGCTGCTCTAATAAACAGTATTAGTGTGGTGACAGAAACGAGTGTCGATGGCTAATTATAGGCACATTAGGGCTGTGGGCTGCTGTCAAAACCTGTGACCAACAATCTGGTAAACAGACACTGGGTCCTGACAAGGGAGGGCTAGGGTCCTGCATCCAAGGGACAACGCTGTGGGCCCTCAGCATGTTCCCACCATGGGGTCAGTGTCAGAACATCCCGCAAGCAGGGGCTACTTCCTGAGCAGATGATTTCACACCCAGGACTCCCAACCATCATGGCAGGGCCTGGCATCACAGCTCCTCTCAGGCAAGTTTACTACTCAGGCCCAGCCATGACCTGCAGCGGGCCACCATCCCCACCCCTGCGGGGAGAAGGGTAGTCCCAATAGGAACACAGCCTGCCCACCCAGGGGAGCCGCTGCGAGGACAGCCCATCAGTCTCAGAACAGAGAGCATGTCCTGGTAGTAATACCTGGGGCTGCAGAGGGGGCAGGCCTAGAGGAGAGCTACTCACTGAAATGGAGCAATGGAGTCTGTAGGCAGGATGTAGGTAGAGGTCTTGGTTCTCTTGTTGTAGAAGAACTTTCTCTTAAAGCTTTTGCTGAATGCCATAGTCCATGGCTCTGATAGGAGAAAGAGGGAAAGGAGCCCAGAAAGGACACAAAGTACCCGTGGGGGACAGCTCTGCCACTGTAGGGACAATGCCTCTCCACTACCCCCTCCCCAGAAGGCAAGCGTGGAAGAGCTGTGAGGATGCAGTCCTCACCACCAGTCCAAAGGGGGTCCAGGAGGATGACTACTTCTCCACAGCCCAGCCCCAGTCCTGCCAACCTGCCATCAGGGCTACATCCCTGGGCCCCTGGCAGAGGGACTGGGACTCTGTTAGCCAGAGGGCACTGAAGAAAGGAACTCTACCAGGGATCCAAATTGACAAGAGACTAAGTGTGACTTTCAGGATCTGTTGCTGCCCACCAAGTAGGCCCTTCCCACTGCCTCATGTGCACATATACAGGTTGGGCTCCCTCTCCCCACCCCAACCCAACCCCCAAGGCACACGAAAGAACAGAAGAGCTCAGGGAACATGGTCACCCCAACATACACCTCAGTGAACTGCCAGCCTGGCTGCTACCTGCCTTGGTGGGACGTTTAGCCCGGCTGAGGTAGGTCTGGGCAATCGCTCTAGCTGGCGAAGGAGAAGTGGGTGGGGGTGGGGGAGGGCAATCGCTCCTCACCCACCATTCACTGTCCTGACGATGTAGAGGCCAGTGGGAACAAAGTGCCGGTCGTCCCGCCCTGTGTAGCTGAGCTTGGGTGTGCCGCCAGAACCCTTGATGATCTTCATCTCTAACCTGATTGCCCCGAGGAGGCGTGCAGACAGGAAGTACAAGTGTGTGCATGTGAGAGAAAGTATGAACATTAGTCTCTGGTTAGCATCAAAATCACACCAACCAGAATATTTTATCCCGTTCAGTGTAAGAAGAAACTGAGGCATGAAGACTTCAGTGAGCTGCTCCAGGCCACAAAGCAAGTTTGTTAGTGGCAGTATTGGGTTTAGAACTCAGGCTCTCAACTCCCAATCAAGAAATGGAGGTAGGGAGGGGCAGATGACCCTGCTGTGTTACTGCTGTTTGGGGGTTTTAAGGTGACACCAGCGAGGGGGAGATCAGGGACCACAAGTGCCACTGGCTCTTCAGTCCATCACCCATGGCATTACTGTGGCCACTGAATAGTTTGCAGTAGAACACAGCCAGGAGAGCAGATACCAGCCAACTCCCTGGTGACCAGAGGGCACCCCCCACCCCCAGGATCAGACCCACAGATCTGTGAATGCCCCGCATACCGCTAAGAATAAGAGGGAGTGTTTATGCTCCCTCTACCCCTCCAGGCTCAATCTCTCTGTCAGCACCAGGAGCTGGGATTTATGGTGTTTTGAGCAGCTTGCTGCTCTGTCCCTCACAGGGACAATCGTAACTGTTACAGCATCAATGAGCCCGTATTTCTGCCTGACACACACAGCCCTGCTCCACTCCTGACAGGGTGCTGAATCAGCACACAGTTGGGGGGCTCTTGGCTACAGCACAGCCACACTGAGGCAAGTGAGGTGGGGGGAGAGGCAGCCTGCCAGGGCCAATCCACCACCCCACCCCAACTCATCTCTACAAATAACATGGAATGAATCCTGGGCACTGCCACACCACTGCCCCCGACCCCTCCAGAAAAAACCAAACCCATTGCAACTGAGTCGATTGTAATTCATAGCGACCCTATAGCCCCAACTCCTCTCAAATCCTGAGCTACCTAGTTGAGTCTCTCACCTGACAAAAATCTTCTCCATCTCCTCCAGCCTGTACACCTCCTTCACCCTGCAGGTAGAGGGAGGGACAGAGGTCAAAGGCTTCCTGGGGGTGGGGAGGCAGGCCTCCTATCTGAGGCCCAGTCCCCTGCCTCTGGGGGGCCCTTGAACATGCCTTTAGAGCTGCTACTGGGGAACATCCCCAGAGACCAGTAACCCGACCACAAGCATCAGAGTCAGGGTCCTTGGAAGCTGTCTTTCAGGACTGGCATATAGGGCATTTTAAAGGGCAGACAGAAATTGCTTTTGGACTTTCAGATGACACCTATAAAATGTATTCTTCATCTTGAATTTAATTTTACTTAAGTAAATCTACATTAAAAAGAACAATAAAAATAATTTTGTTAATATGTCAATGGAGACACCTAAGACTCCAGGCGTATGACGTGCCAAGCAGCAGGGCTAGGCAATGCCCTTCTGGTCATAACCTCAGACCGTGGCCGACCCTGGAAAAGCTTGTTCTCTGTCACCTTCTCCAGGACTCTGTTCCTGACCTCCTCACCCCTGAGGGGCCTGGAACTTTCACACTACCTAACATGGCAGCCCTGGTCATTCTCCTCAAATACCAAGGCCCCACTCCCTCAAACCATCCTCCTTTTTTCACGTTTAAAACTCTCATTCCCTCAGCAATTTCTCTTACCTGGAAAAAAAAGGCGGGGGGGGGGGGGTGATATGCTAATGATACCCAGGCATGAATGGGAGATTCACAAGGTGTATTAGTGAGCTCAGAAGCACGTGCACCTTAAATAAGGATGCTCAGGTGTGCCTTAATGGCAGGAATGCATCTCTGCCTATGGAGGGTCACCCACGGTGACAGGCAGGCTGAGGGGATAATCTGGGGCCAAGGGGCTGCCTACCAGAAAGACGCAACAGGGAGGGGTGAGTGGGGATGGAAGAGATATGCTCACCTGATGGGATTCATGTCAGGCCGACTAGGCTTGGAAACAGCTTTCACAAATTTCTCAGCAAGCTGAATTCTACAATCCAAACAGAGTGTCTCAGAGGCAAGCAAAGGTCCACCAGCACCCCTATCCCCCAGGCATTTTCACAGCACCAGTGGGAGAACACTCCCCAGTCCACAGCAAAACTGCTCCAAGAGGCAGCACTCATGTCCCTCCGGGAAGCCCACCCTGCCCCCCTCCACTAACATCTTTATTCAGGCCCTCTCCTCTTCCTGGAATTTGACTTCTCATTTCAGGATGTTTTGGCTGGTTTTCCAGAAGTGTGTCTTCAGCTGTGCTCAGTCACCTCCACTAGAACATCATCTTTACTGTATCTGTCTGCCTCTTCACCTCAAATCCCAGATACTACAGTGCACCCACTCAGATGAACTGCCTTAAACGGGACCACCCAAGCACAAGCTACATGCTTCAGAGAAGACCCTATCTTTCCACAAGGACGCCCTCTTGCTCAACCTTAATATAAAAGTCACCTCTGATCTGAGCAGCTGTGGCAAAATGGAGTGAGTTGGTATTGATGGCAACCAAGACCCAAGCCCTAGCAAACTCTGAAGTGGCAACATCAATTTTTTACCGTGCTCTGGTGACCAGCCAGTGGGTGAGAGAGGAAAGCTAAGGACGTGTTTGGACAGAGAAGGCCAGTTAAGGAAGGGGCCCAGCCTTGGAGGCTTGCTGCCCACCGAGCTTGTGGGCCCACCTCTGCCCTCCCACTCCCGGGGCCCGGGTCAGACCGCTGGTTAAAGTGCTGCTCCCTCACGTCGCTGCCATTCAGCACGAGGACATCGAGGATGTGGATGGCACTAATCTTCCGCTGGGCCTTCCCCTAAAAGGACAAGTATGTTGCCACCCTGCAAGACATTGGCCTTTGCCTACTCTGCCCACCATGTCATACTGGCTCCTTTCCACCCACAGCCAAGGCAAGGCAGGGCTCTAAACACAGGTATTTCTCTTGCCTCCCTCCCAGCTGATTCTCAGCACCAGACTGGCCTGGGCTTCTGAGCAGAGGGAAATTTGAGGCTTTGGGTGACAAGCCCCCTTGAACTTCAAACCCAGTGAGGCTGCTGCTGTCATGATGCTCCAGCTCAGGGCCTGGCTTCCCACCCCGTGCCAACTGCTCCCAATGACAGTTCCAAATGTCACCCATATGGCTATAATACCCAAAGCTCCTGGGAAATAATAAGTAACTTCTTTCCCAGGGATCCGTGGTCAAAAAATAGATCAGCTGCTAAAACAACACCAAGCAAGCCCACCAGGCTCTCCATGAACAGAGATAATCACAGGCTCCTCCTACACACATGGAGACCATGGTCTTTCCTCCTGGAGTATGCTGTGGCTTAGAGTAACTGCTCAAGGAGAGAGAAGGAAAAACTACACAGCCATCCCCCAGCGCTGGGCCCTGGTAACCACCACACACAATGTAACCAAGTTAACTCAGGACAAAGGGCCAGGCTTAGCAGTGCCCAGTCCCCCAGCTGGCAGGGTAAGAACACGTGAGCAGAACCACCTCTGACCTCCCCTTTCAGCTCATGGACAATCTCCACAGACAGCAGAGTGTCCCGGGGTAGCTCTGTCTTCAGGTCTAGTTTGACCCATCGGTCTGACTGGCGCCCATCCCACGTGTAGATCTGGGACTTCTACAGGCAGAGAGAAAAGATCAGGTCAGGCAGGCATGGAGACTGAGGGGTGAAAGGCTCAGTTCTCAAAAAAAGTCTCTTAACTGGTGGCTACAAGCTGATGATGAGTTTGGGAAATGTCAGCAAAAAATGTCTAACTGAGATTAATCTAAGTTGTACTTCAGTGACAATGGCAGTGTCGTCCTTCACTGCCTCAGGAGAAGAGAAGTAGAGGTTCTGGCTTGTTCTTTTGGTAGGGAACAGTCCCAGTGCAACAAGGTGCACCATTCCAAAGGCACAGTCTATGATTGGGGCCCTCAAGAAAGATCGAGTTTGGTGTATGTCCGGGTTGGGTCTGGTGAAGGGTCCAGAAAGCATACATGAGAAGAGAAAAGTAAAAGGAGAAAAGAAAGTGTGAGAGGATGCAGGCAGTAAATGAGAAGGAAGAGGTTAAATTATGTAGAAAGACAAGTCAGAGCTGAAAGAAGGAATAACTTCACCCAATGAAGTAAAATATAGCACTACCAAAGCTTTCCGCCACCTCATTTTACACTCCAGGGGCCCCAGGGTAAGGACACATAGTGTCTTTGCAAGACAGGGCATGGCATGGGGTGGAGTGGTGTTGCAAAGAAGTGGCTACATGTGCCCAAGCCAGATGAGCCTGCTGGCCATTCTGCTAGCCTGGGAAGCGCCATATCACAAGACACGGGGGAGTGTTCCCTTCAGCGATGCAACAGAGACAGGTAAGACTAATGCCTGGCATAGATTTGAATAAACAAATACATGAATAAGTGAAAGAATGAATGGATGACACTTGACTAACTCAGAGGAGAAAAGGAAACGAAGTTACAAGAAATATCTGCACTGAGACCAAGGACTGTCCAAGACAAGACAAGCCCCAGCTCCTGGCTAAGAAAGTACATGCCCAAAAGAACATGCACCCATTGTGGCAGGCAGCTGTCCAGGTACCACAGACAGAGGGGAGAGCTCAGCCATCCAAGCTGGGTAGGGAGCCAGCTGCAGACTTACCCCCAGGCCAATGAGGAACTTTTGCTCACTGCCAGACACCATGCAGCGGTAGTCAAACACAGGGCGGATCTTCTCCAGGGTTTTGGAGGTGAGTAGTGTGGGCTTGTAGCTGAAGATGTCAATCTCAGTGCCCTGCAGCCATGGGTCAAGGAAAAAGCTGCTGCCTTGGGGGAAGGGACAGGCACCCAATATGGGTGCCTGCACAGGGGTGGGGGCAGGCTGGGAGAGGTTAAGGGAGGGGAAGCACTTGCTCTCTGGATTGTGTTCCCCTGCGCCCCCTTCTCTACCTAACCATGCACTAAATGGGATCTATTTCCTCCTGCTTGGAGTGTTCCTTTAGGACCTATTAGGATAGGCCGGAAAAAGAAAGAACACCGAGTCCCCAAGTACAGATCGATTTAGCAGAGCTATACGGCAATGTAATCAGAATACAAAAGCTGACCCTTCAATAAAACTGAAGGCAAGGATTCTCCAGCAGTTAGTTTGAGAGCAGTTAAGTGATCTCTCTACCCCACTGAGAAAAATGTACATATGGTGTTCTTCTAAGGCCATCTTAAACCTCATTCTCTAGTCCCCGGCCCTCACAAAACCAGCACAATGGCCCATGTTCCGGGCCAGATTTAACTGAGATCCAGGGAAAAGCTGGAGGTCGAGCAGTAGGAAAAACAGAAGGCAGAAGAACTTCAAGGACCGGCTTATGAGAAAGAGGACAGGGAACCTGCGGTTAGGCCTGACCCCACCACAGAGCTACTCTGGCAGCCCCTTATTGGCTCTCTGCCCAGCTGCCCTGCTTAGAAACACACCGCACTCCACACAGCATGAGAAGCAGCACCACCTCTGGGCAGCAGGAATGTTAAGCACAAGTATATCTCAGAATGAGAATCATCAGGCAACCTGATGGGCTCTTGGGGAACTCCAGACCCCCAGCCCAAAGCTTTCCAACTGAGGCAGCATCAGTCCAGTCCCTGGAAGCCAGGAGTGAGACCTGCACAAGCCCTCCAGAGGCCAGGCACCTGGGGGTTTCAGTGATACCTTCCACATCTATGGTTAGGTCTCTTAACTTTTTATTCCCACCACAGGTACCAAACTTACCTGGATTAGCTCAAAGAACTTAGATTTTGGGTCTGAGGAAGAAGGAGCAACCCGAGCTTGGTCTGGGATCTGAAATAAGACAGCACAGAACTCTGATTTTCAAATGCCCTTTTGGCCAAGGCTGTGTGGGCGTGTATGTGGGCAAGAGGATATAGATTCCGACTGGGGAAGAGAAAATGACATAAAACGAAGGAGGACAGAATGAAGGGGATGGAGGTGGGAAATTTAGTCACCAATCCCTTTCAGACCCTATGGAAGCACACCCGATGGACACTCCAGTGGCAGGGCCACGAGCAGCAAAATGAAGCCTGTCCACCCACTACCCCTTGTACTTTCTGACCCAGCTGCAAGGCCAAACTGGCAGTGAAATGGTCAAGGAGGTAACTCCCAACAATGCTGAGACAGCTAGCCCTGGAATCCTGTGAGGGTAGACAGATATTTTTGGGCTGAGGAGACCCTAAGAAGACATTCTTCTTTACAGCTCCCCTGCCCTAGAGCACCAAGGGTCTGGGGGAAATGCTTACACCCCAGAGTCGGAGGCAATCTTTCCGGATCTCTGCCTGCCGAGGCTCACTCAGGGTTCTAGAAAAACAAAGCCAGTAAGTGGTTAAAACCTCCAAGAAGCACAAGGACCCTACCCTGCATGCCCCTCAGAACCCCACAGAGGAGAGGCCTGCATGAGTGAGCACGTGCATGCACACACAGAGGCCATTAGCCTAGCGTGCTTAGGACACTTACACAGCCCTGCCTCTTAGAAGACAGGAGCTCAGATGCACACAAAGTGGGATTCCCTCCCATTTCCACCACAATAGGAAGGGAGAAGACTGCCCTCCTGACTACCCCAGATGCCAGGATCCCTCCACGCCCTTCTTCCAATCACCTATCAGCACGTCTGGCTCCCCCTCTGCTGAAACAGGCCACATTAAGCCCATCCCAGAGGATGTCACTATGCCTCGCAATGCTGAATTAGCTTATGCTCACCTCCTACCAGAGGTTTTCCTTGACTAGGCCTACCTCTTCATGCCCCCTGAATAACATGTATTCTACTCATGTTACGCCAGTCTACACCTCTAATACACTGTTAATAACTTTTCCTGTATCCTCTCCCTGGCTTACTCTTATCTGCCCAAAGACAATGTAAACTTTTCAAGAGCAAAGTTCATGCCATATGTTTCTCTGGCATCCTTCACAGACAACAGCACAGTATGAGATGAAAGAGTAAGTGTTTTTTAATGTTTGTTGAAATGCAATAAAGAGCTCGGGGAGGCGCAAACAAGATCTTCCTTTAAAATACGTGAATTCTGTGAAGTGGGTAACACTCACGTGTCTTGAACAAAGGCATGGATTTTGGCCAGAGCTTTGATCTGTACACCGCAGTGGCTAGAAGAAAAAAAAATTATTTGACCTCAGCAGGATTACCAAAAAGATAGCCAAAAGACATCAGGACAGACAAGTTTAGTTGGATCACTGGCCATCTGTATTTGGGGGAGGGGCTGGAAAGCTGAGAGAGAATCCCTCTCCACCATACCCCGAGGTACAGGTACATGGGGCCTACTGAAGACTGAGGGTAGGGCAGAAGAACTAAATCAAACCCTCCAGGCACTCAGATACCTGCTGAACAAAACGTTCTCATCCCACCCTTACGTAATCTGAAAGCAGTGGTGAACTGATTCTAAATAAAGCAACAACAAAGCCCAGATCCAGTTCAACTACAGACTAGACTAACTCAACTCACCTACAATAACAACCACCCTTCTCTAAGCATAACGATAACCCACTTTAGTCTCTACTACTCTTTTACACATCTGGCATTCAATCAAAAATCACGAGACAGACACATGAAGAAGCCAGAAAGTGTGACTCACTGACAAGACAGGAAAGAGTCCAACAGACCTAGTCCCAGAGATGGCCCAAATGTTGGAATTATCAGATAGGGCATTTAAAATAACTGTGATAAGCACATTAAAGGGTCTAGTGCAAAAGATGGACAACAAGTATAAAATTACGGAGAACTTCAGCAGTGATACAGAAATTATTTCTTAAAAAGGAAAATGAAAATTCTAGAAATGAAAAATATGATATCAGGAGTAAAGAACTATTTTGATGAGTTTATCATCAGATTGAACACAGCAGAGGAAAGAATCAGTGAACCTAAGACAGAGAGATCAATAAAAACCTGAACTGAAATATAAAGAAGGGAAAAGATGAAAAAAAAATTGAGATCTGTGGGACAATATCAAACACTTTAACGTAAGTATAACTGGAGTTCCAGAAGCAGAGGAAAGAATAGGACAAAAAATATTAACATGATAATGGCCAAGAATTTTCTCAAATTGATGAATGAAATCAATCCACAGATTCAAGAAGCTCAGTGAATTCCAAGCAGATTAAATTTAGACACATGATACTCAACCTCCTGAAAACAAAAAATAAAGAAAAAATCCTGAAAGCAGTCAGAAGAAGAAAGACACATGACACACGGGGAAACGATGGAAAGAATAATGGCTAACTTCTCATCAGAAGCAAGGAAGGCAGAGAAAAATTCCATAAAATGCTAAAAAAAAAAACCTGTCAACCTTAAATTCTATATCCAGTGAAAATATCCTTCAAAAATGAAAGCGAAATATATCATTTTCAAAGAGATAAAAGCTGAAAGAATTAGTCCCTAGCAGACTTTCACTACAAAAAGAATGCTAAAACAAATTTTTTAGGCCAAAGGGAAAATAGTCCAGATAGAAACTTGCTTCTGCAGTAAAGAATGAAGAAAACCAGAAAGGGTAAATGTCAGTAAATATCAAGAAACTTTTTAAAATCATTATATGTATACATGTAGGCATATGTGTCTTTAAATTTCTTTAAAAGATTATCAACTCTTTAACATAAAAATAGTAACGATATAAAGTGGGTTATATGAAAACAAGCATACAGGTAGGAGGATGAAAATTCAAATATATTGTTGTAAGGGTTCTTACACCGTTTATGAAGTACTGGAATATTCTTTGAGGGAAGAATATGATAAATTAAAGGTGCACGTTGTAATTTCTACAGCAACAACTAAAAAATAACACAAAAAGTCATTAAAAAAAAAAAGATAAAAAGAATACTAAAAAATACCAAATTCACCCCAAAAGGAGGAGGAAAGGAAGGAACAAAAAGCAGACAGGATAAACAGAAATCAAACCCCAAGATACAGGATTTAAACCCAAATGTAGCAATAATTACATTCAACATCAATGTACTAACACCCCCATTAAAAGGCAGAGACTGTCAAAGTGGATAAAAAGGTAAGACTTAACAATATGTTGTTTACAATAAACATATTTTAATCATGAAGACAAAGACAAGTTGAAAATAAAAGGACAGAAAAAGACATGCCATGCAAACAGCGTAAGAAAGCTGATGTGGCTTTCATCATCATCAGGGAAAGTAGACATCAAGACAAAGAGTATTACTAGAGATATAAAGGATATTTCATAATGATAAAAGGTCAATTCATCAAGAAGACAAAACAGTCTTAAAAGTGCATGTGCTTAATAACAAAGATACTAAATATAAGAAGTAAAAACTGAAAAAATGAAAGGGAAAAACAGACAAATCAGTAATCATAGTTGAAGACTTTAATACCCTTCTCTTGGCAATTGACAGAATAAGGAGTCAAAACATGAGTTAAGATACAGAAGATGTGAAAAACACTATGAATCAACTTGACCAAATTAACATTTACAGAAACTATATCCAACAATAGTAGTTGGAATATCCATCAAGACAGATCATATAAGCCATAAAACAAGCCTCAATAAATTTCAAAGGATTAAAATCATACTGAGTATGTTCTCTGACTATAATGAGATTAGATTCTAATAAGATATCTTGAAAATCCCAAAATATCTGGATATTAAATACCACACATCTAATTAATCCATGAATCAAAGGACAAATCACAAAGGAAATCAAAAAATATTTTGAACCATATGATAATGAAAAGACAACATATCACAATTTTTGAGATTCAGCTAAAGCAGTCCTTAAAGAGGAATTTATAGCGTTAAATCTGTATCTATTAGAAGAAAAGTGTAAAATCAATGAAGCTAGAAAAAGAAGAATAAATTAAGCCCAAAGTAAACATAACAACAGAAATAATAAAAATAAGAGTGCCAGGTCACTAGTTGGTTCTTTACAAGATTAATAAAATTGACAAACCTCTAACAAAACTAATCAAGAATAAAAGAGAGAAAACATAAATTACCCACGTAAAGAAACATGGAAGGAGTATTACCAAATCCTACAGACACTGAAGGATAATAAGGGGATATTATGAACTTTATGCCAGTAAATTCAACACCTTAGATGAATGCACATTATTAACTGAAAGGCACAAATTCATTGAAAACACTACAAGAAACAGAAAATCTGAAGATTTCTACACCTGTTAAGAAACTGAATTTAAAAACTTCCCAGAAAGCAAAATCCAGGCTCAAATGGCTTTACTATCAAATTCTATCAAAGCCTTAAGGGAGAAAAACTACCACTCTTACACAAATTATTTCTGAACACAAAAGAGGAGGAAACACTCCCCGTGTCATTTAATGAGACCAATATAACTGTGACAGAGACTGACAACACCAAATGTTGGCAAGGATGTAGTGCAATCAGAACTCAAACTTTGCTGGAGGGAATATAAAAGGGTACAACTACTTTAAAAAATTATATGGCATCATTAAAAAGTTAAACGTACATCTATCTACCTTAGGGTATTTATCCAAGAGAAACAGTATCTATCCACCAAAAACCTTCCATAACAATGCAGCAGCTTTATTCCTAACAGCCCCAAACTGGAAACCGCACGAGTGTCAGGACAGCTAAATTGTGGTATACTATCCACACAATGGAATACTACTCAGCATTAAAAGGAACAAACTAATGCAACATGAATGAATCTCAAACACACTATGCTGTGGGAAAAAAGCACAAACATGCATACTGTATGATTCTTATCTAAAGTTCTAGAATGGCAAAACCAACCTGTGGTGATAAAAATCAGAAGAGTGGTGACTTTGGGGAAAGTGAGGGGGTTAACTGGGTAGGAGCACAAAGAAATCTTCCTGAGGTAACAGAAATGCTTTTTTTAAAAAAAAATCTTGATGGGGTGTGGGCTATATGGCTATATGTATATATTTGTCAAAACTGACTGAAATGTACACTTAAGATCTGCATTTCACTTATGGAATTATACCTCAATTAAAAGAAAGAAAGAAAGAAAGAAAAATGATTAGTTACAGCGTGCTTAAACACTGTGCTGCTGCAAGCATTATGAAGTTCAGTTTTGCCATCTATCCATGCATACCCATAGCAGATGGCAGCATGGTTCAGCAACAATTGTTACGTAGCCCAGAACCAAATCCTGGCTTTTCTGATTCTGGACTGGTCCCTGGGCCTCTGTTTCCTCACCTATAACATACTGGTCTAACATCTACTCAACCTTGGTGCTGAGCATTACTATCAAGTGGAGAGCTTATGAGGCAGTACTGTGGAAAGTTAAAATACCATGCGATGCTGGATAAGTGGGAAAGAGCAGGATAAAGTCAACCCCGCAAATAAAGACTTCCTCCGCTTCTATGATTCTCCAGGGTCACCCATACCTTCAATCCTCTATGGGCGACTTGGAAATGGACCCATTGATATGGCCTTTGCAACAACTGCTTGGCCTCCTAAGAAAGCACTTCCTATTGATTCATTACTACACTACAATCCTCCAATCTATCTCAAAAACCTTTCCCTACCAGAAGTACAACTAAAAAAAAAACCTTTCCCTAAGGCCTGCCCACTTAGAGAACAATGCGCCAACTGCTACAGCTTTACACTATTACCACTAAAAAGAGGAGAGGGTCAATTAATGTTAAAAAAAAAAAAACAGCATTCAGATCTCCCACCGGGGGAACTCATGAACTGGCAAAAGCTTTGGTACCAGATAGGTCAATCGGCATAACAAAGTCTTAAAAGCTAGTGAGCAGCCATCTAAGATGCATCAACTGGTCCCAACCCACCTGGAGCAAAGGAGAATGAAGAACACCAAACACACAAGGAAAATATTAGCCCAAGAGACAGAAAGGGCCTCATAAACCAGGGACTGCATCAGCCTGAGACCAGAAGAAGTAGATGGTGCCTGGCTACCACCAATGACCACCCTGACAGGGAACACAACAGAGAGTCCCTGACGGAGCGGGAGAAAAGTGGGGAGAAAAGCGGGAGAAAATTCTAGCAAAAAGACCAGACTTAAATGGTCTGACTGAGACTAGACAAACCCCAGAAGACATGGCCCCCAGACTCTCTGTTAAACCAGAACTAAATCCATTCCTGAAGCCAACTCTTCAGACAAAGATTAGACTGGACTATAAGACATACAATGATACTTGTGAAGAGTGTGCATCTCAGTTCAAGTAGACACATGAGACTAAATGGGCAGCTTCTGTCTGGAGGTGAGATGAGAAGGCAGAAAGGGACAGGAGCTGGTTGAATGGACACAGGAAAATCGGGGTGGAAAGGAGGAGTGTGCTGTCACATTACAGAGAGAGCAACTAGGGTCACGTAACAATGTGTGCATAAATTTTTGCATGAGAAACTAACTTGAGCTGTAAACTTTCACTTAAAGCACAATTTAAAAAAAAAAAAGTTTTGGTACAAGGAACTTCCTAAGCATGTTGTATACTTCCTTTCCACTCATCTCCTGCCTCCAGACAAGGGACTTCACAAGGCAACAACTAAGATGGGCTTTTACAAACAGGAGCAATTAAAGGGAAATTATTCCTGCCTTCAGAGACACAGGGCGAAGCTGCTCCCTCACAGGTTTTTTTTTTTAACCACACTCAGGCTTCTGTGGACGGGGCCATGCCACCCAGGGACTCACCTGCTGCCCTCAGGATGGGGCATGGGAGCAGGACAAGGGTCCCTGAGGCAACCAAAGCCCCCGGGAGCCCTGGAACCAGCAGAGCAATCCCAGTTACCAATCTGTCAGAACTGACAAAGTGATACCAAGAGCCAGTCACTCAGATCTTCATTCTCTGGTCTTCCTTGATAACCCAGCAGTGCCAGCAAAAAGCACCCTGTTTGCTTACCTCTCGTTGGACCGTATCATGTAGTCGGTAAATTCATGGTCTCCCTTGATCACCTCCAAGGGGACCACAAGGTTGACGTCAGAATCTGTGTTCCGCAGCTGGTTGAGTTTAATATTCACTGAGAAGAGGTATTCCCGCACGTCATCTATGCCCACTTTTAGGCCCTTGCACACCACATACCTGCCAAGAGATACCCCATCTCTCTACTGAGTAAGAACTTCCTCCACACACATTCCCTTCCCCACTAATCCCTTGCCGAGTCATAAAGCTAAAAAGGTTCCCTGTTCAGCCTTAAGTTTATGCAAAAAGAATAGCACAGACTCTCTGTGCTGCAGAAGTGCACCTCTAATCCCACCTTTTTATGTTAGGCTCTTTCTACTGTCTATGGCAATGTCTCCCAACTGCTCTGGTCCAGGCTGGCTGCATCACCATCACCTGGGGAGTCTATTAAATTACAGACTTAGTAAATCAGACCTCCCAGTGAGCAGGCCCAGAAATCTGTGCTTTTAACCAGGTCATCAGGAAATTCTGACTGGCTGCATCCTCTCTCCCACTGTGTGAGCATACTGCATCCCACCTGGGGTGTCAGCAGTGCCTCTGATTGGTGACCTCCTTGCCCCTTCCCAGCACACATCCCTCCAGGCATCCTTAGTATTGGTCACCCTTCTCCATCCTGGGGCACACTGAGGATTCCTACATAAATGTGTGAATAAGCCTCATGGAGAAGGAGACAGAGGATGAACTGGCACATCATGGGACCAATAAGATCCAAAATCCTGACTCTCAGTGTCTATAATCACTTTCCTGAAGTCAAGATTTTTAATGTAGCTTGAGAAGTCATGCCAGGGAGATGCCCCAGGATTCACTGTTCTGACATTTAGCCAACTAGTTTGGCTAAAAGAGAGGAAGGCCTCACCTCTCTGAGTTGGCTGGACGGCTGGTAATCGGCTTAAAGAGACATACTCGTTCAAAGCAGCAGTACAGCAAGTAGATAAGCCCCACGCTGAATGGTGTGAACAGGTCAAAGGTTTTACAGATGAAGTGGCCTCCTGGATTAGAGAGGAAAAAAATCAACAGCAGTCATCAGTTCTATTCCAGGAGTGAGTAAGGAGGTTTCAGGGGATAAGAGTGGCAAAGTCAGAGCACCTGGGTCCACTAAAAGTCAGTGGCAATTTAAGAGGTTAGAATCAGCTTTAGAGGGTACTCTGGGGAGTCTACACACTTTTTTTCCCTAAACTTCTCACTTAGCCCAACCCATGTACATGCTCTTGTCCAAATTGGCCTCTAGCGGGTCCTGGGGTGAGGAGACAGCTGAGGAATGTCACCTGTCCGGAGAACGGACAGTGCCATGAGGAACTGACACAGCAGCAGCTGCTTGCTTAGGATCTCCTGCAGGTTCTCCTGACCTTCCACTGAGAAACCCTGAAAGGAAAGCACAAAGATAGGGGTGGGAAAGAGAAAATAATGAGGACCAAAAGTAACATCCCTGTCTCATCTTCATCAAGATTTCTTCAAGTGTGTTCACTAATCACCACCATCTGACTGATAAAGGCATAACTCAGCGCTTAAATTATCTTGGCAGGGTCATGTGGCTCATTACGGATGAAGCCAGCAGGAGCACCCAGGTCTGCTACTGTGTTAGTGCCGTTTTCCTGCTTATCCCTCCAAGAGGATGGAATCAAGCCTCATTTTCCAAGGAGATGGTCCAGAAGAAGTTTAAACTCCTGTGAGAATCCAAAGGAAGAGTAAGGGAGAACAGAAACAAAATATTGACTTAGCCACAGCCAACTACAAGATAGGAACCAGAATGCCTGGTGAGTCCCAACAAGACCCACAGAATAAGTGTGGCATGAGTCCTCCACTTGACTCACTCAACTGCTGCACTGCCCACTGAATGCGTCCCAGTCTGGGGCAGGAGACTACTCTTTACAGACACAGTAATCGCTCTTGGTTGACCAAGGTTTACTCACAATACCCCCTTGACCGTCCCAAGACTATGGAGCCCCTCCCTCCAGTTGGCAGGCTCTCTGGCCAGGGTGTCTGTGCAAAGAAAGTGTACTGCTATTCCTGGGGTAGCCGCCCTCTTTGAGAGATCTCAGCAGAAAGAGATCTTTGTTACACAAAAGTAAAGGAAACATTCCCAAACTCATTCTATGAAGCCAGCATCACCCTAATACCAAAACCAGGCAAAGACATCACAAAAAAAGAAACTTATACACCAGTATCCCTCATGAATATAGACACAAAAATTCTCAACAATAAAGTAGGGGGCAGTTACAGAGACTTTCCAGACGTATCCAAACACCTCATGGGATTGGTTTACTGGGTTAAAAGACTTAAGAATCACAGTCTTGTGGGACAACTTGGTCAACTGGCACAATATAGTTCATAAAAACCATGTTCTACATCCTAGCCCGGTCAGCAGCATCTGGGGTCCTAAAAGCTTGCAAGTGGCCATCTAAGATACAACTATTGGTCTCTACTCATCTGGAACAAAAGAGAATGAAGGAAACCAAAGACTCAGAGAAGAAACTAGTATACAGGACTAATACCCTACACTAACCATGGCCTCATTGAGCCTGCGACCACAAGAACTAGATGGTGCCCAGCTACCACTACCGACCATTCTGACAAGGGACACAACAGAAAGTCCTGGATAGAATGGAGAAAAATGTAGAACAAAACTCAAATTCCTAAAAATGGCTAGACTAACTGGACTGATAAAGACTAGAGGAAGCCCTGAGATTATCACCCTAAGATACCTTTTGAACTTGGAACTGAAGCCACTCCCAGAGATCACCTTTCATCCAAATAACAGACTGTTGTTAGGTGCTGTTAAGTTGGTTCCCTCTTCTACTATCTAAATAATAGATTGGTTTATAAAACAAACAATATCAACTATGAGTACTGTGCTCCCTTAAATAATTAACTATATGAGATCAAATAGTCAACATTTACCCTAAAGCAAAGATGAGAAGGTACGAGGGGCAGAGAAGCTATAATAATGGAAACAGAACAAAAAGAATGGAAATAACAAGAATGCTGACACATTGTGAAAAATGTAACCAATGTCATGGAACAATTTGTATAAAAATTGTTAAATGGGAACCTAATTTGTTCTGTAAATATTCACCTAAAATACAAATATTATCTGGAAAAACAAAAATCTCAACAAAATTCTAGCAAACAGAATTCAACAACATACTAAGAAAATCACAATCACTATCAAGTGAGATTCATACCAGGAATGCAAGTGTGGTTCAACATTAGAAAATAAATCAATGTTATTCAACACAGAAACAAAACAAAGGAAAAGAATCATACAGTCATCTCAACTGATGCAGAAAAGGCATCTCATAAAATCCAGTGCCCTTTCCTGATAAAAACTCTCGCAAAATAAAAACAGAAGGGAAATTCCTCAACTTAATTAAGGGCATATATGCAAAACCAACAGCCCACATTATTCTCAATGGAGAGAGACTGAGAGCCTTCCCCTTGAGAATGGGAATGACACAACGATGCCCATTATCACTGTTCTTATTCAATACTGTACTGGAAGTCCTAGCCAGAACAGTAAGGCAAGAAAGGGAAATAAAAGGTATCCAAATCGGAAAAGAAGAAGTAAAACTATTTCTATTCACAGATAACATGATTCTATACTTAGAAAATTCCAGAGATTCCACAAGAAAGCTACTGGATCTAACAGAAGAATTCAACAAAGTTACAGGGTACAAGATCAACACACAAACATCAGTGGAGTTCTCTGGTCTCATCTCTTGGGGAGCAAGGGAGAATGAAGAGAACAAGATACAAGGAAAAGATTAGTGTGAAGGACTAATGGACCACAGCTACCAAGGCCTCCACCGGACTGAGTCCAGTACAGCTAGATGGTGTCCGGCTACCACCACTGACTGCTCTGACCAGGATCACAACAGAGGGTTCTGGACAGAGATGAAGAAGGATGTAGAACATAATTCTAACTCACAAGAAAAAGACCAGATTTACTGGCCTAAAGGAGACTGGAGAAACCCCGAGAGTATGGCCTGCAGACACCCTTTTAGCTCAGTGGTGAAGTTATCTCCAAGGTTCACCGTTCAGCCTGGGAGTGGACAGCCCCATAAAACCAAATGGGACTAATGAGGTACAGCAGTCCAGTGACAAGGGGCAGAAGGCAGAAGGGGACAAGGAAGCTGGTGATAGGGAACCCAAGGTTGAGTAAGGATATTGTTGATGTGTTGTGAGATTGTTAACCATTGTCATAGGGCAACATTTGCAGTAACTGTTAAATGAGAATCTATTTTGTTCTGTAAGCCTTCATCTTAAGTGACAATAACAGCACAACTGGAAGAGTGTAGTCAGTGTCACTGAACTGTGCACGCAGAAATTTTTGAAATGGTGTCTGTGTATTTTCACCAAAAAAAAAAAAAAAAAGGTTGAGAAGTTAGAGGGTTGACATGTTGTGGGGTTGTTAACCAATGTCATAAAACAATATGTGTACTACTGTTTCATGAGAAACTATCTGTTCTGTAAGCCTTCACCTGAAGTACAATAAAAAAAATAAATAAATAAATAAATAAAAATCAGTGGAGTTCCTCTACACTAACAAAGAGAACTCCGAAAAGGAAATTGAGAAAACAAGACCATTTACAATAGCCCCCAAAATGATAATATATCTAGAAATAACTCTAACCAGGGATGTAAAAGACCTATATAATGAAAATTATAAAATACTACTACAAGAGACCAAAAAGAGACCAACATAAATGGAAGAACATTGAGTGGTCATGGCATGGTAGGCTTAACATGTGAAAATGTCACTACCCAAAGTAAGCTATAGATACAATGCATTCCTGATCCATATTCCAACAACATTCTTTACTGAAATGGAAAAACTAATTACCAACTCTATATGGAAAGGAAAGAGGCCCCAAATAGCCAAAGCAATACTGAAGAACAAAGTAAGAGGCCTCACACTCCTCGACCTCCAAGTACACTATACAGCCACAGTAATAAAAATAGCCAGGTACTGGTTCAATGACAGACACACAGACCAGTGGAATAGAATTGAGATCTCAGAAATAAACCTATCCATCTATGGGCAACTGATTTTTGACAAGGGATCAAAGTCCATTCAATGAGGAAAACATAAGCCTCTTTAACAAATGGTGCTGGCAAAAACTGGATATCCATTTGCAGAAATATGAAACAGGATCCATATCTCACACCCTACACAAAAACTAACTCAAAATGTATAAAAGACCTAAATATTAAACCTAAAACTATAGAGTTCCTGGAAGATAACACAGGAACAAAACTATGGGGCCTAATTTTTTTCAAAAACAGATTATCAAACACAACTACAAATGCACAAACAGCAGAAGACAAATTAGATAACTGGGACTTCATAAAAAATTAAATATTTATGCTTTAAATACTATCAAAAAACTATCAAGAGTAAAAAGATAACCTACGGATTGGGAAAAAATCTTCGGGAACCACAAATCCAACAAGGGTCTGATGTCTAAAATATATAGAAAACTTCAACACCTCAACAACAAAAAGCCAAACAAGCCAATTAAAAATTGGGCAAAAGACACGAACAGACACTTCACCAAAGAGGACATTCAAGTGGCCAACAGACACATGAAAAATGCTCACAATCATTAGCCATTAGAGAGCTGCAAATTAAACCTACAATGAGGTACACATACAATAGAATAATACGCAGCCATAAAGAATAATGATGAGTTATTGATGGTGCCCGGCTACTACCAATGACCGCCTTGAAAGGGAACACAACAGAGAGTCCCTGACAGAGCAGGAGAAAAGTGGGGTGCAGAACTCAGATTCTAGTAAAAAGACCAGACTTAATGGTTTCACTGAGACTAGAGGGAGCCTGGAAGACATGGCCTCCGGACTCTCTGTTGGCCCAGAGCTGAAACCATTCCTGAGGCCAATTCTTCAGACAAAGATTAGACTGGACTATGGAACATAAAGTGATACTCGTGAGGAATGTGCCTCTTAGCTCAAGTAGATACATTAGACTAAATGGGCAGCTGGAGGTGAGATGAGAAGGCAGAGAGGGTCAGACGCTGGCTGAATGGACACGGAAAATCTGGGGTGGAAAGGAGGAGTGTGCTTGTCACAGTACAGGGAGAGCAACTAGGGTCACATAGCAATGTGTGTAAATTTTTTTATGAGAAACTGACTTGAACTGTAAACTTTCACTTAAACCACAATAAAAAAAAAGAAGAATGACAAGTTCTCAAAACATAACATGGACGAATCTGGAGGATATTATGCTGAGTGAAATAAGTCAATCACAAAAACACAAGTATTGTATCATTGCACTTTTATAAGAGGCTAGAATAGCTATCTATACAGAGATCAACGTTCGTTGTTGGTTACCAGGGATGGGGTGGGGGGACCATTCTGTAGATTACAGACACTTGACACTTGTTATTTTTGGTGATGGGAAAAGTAACACTGAATGTGGGTAAAGTGTGCATAGTTTGACCAAGGTAAATGATCCCACTAAGAAATATACAAGAGAAAAGGGCACTTTTGGTAAAGGATAAGACATACATAATTTTGCAACAACAAAAATGTGTAGTTACATATGTATGTATATATGTGTATGGGTATATATGTGTGTATATGTATGCATACACATATAGGTGTATTTGTATGCATATACAGGTATGTGTGTGCATGCATATATATTCATATAGATAATAAAGCACATAAGGGCACAGTTACAGATGCTTCTTAAACATTACCAAATACCTTGTGAGTTTGGTTTTCTGAGTTTGAAGGCTTAGGACCATAGCCTCATGGGACAACTCGGTCAACTGGCATAAAGTTTATGTTCTACATCCTAGTTTGGTGCGTAGTATCTGGAGTCTTAAAAGCTTATGAGCAGCCATCTAAGATATAACTATTGGTCTCTACTTGTCTGGAGTGAAAGAAGGAAACCAAAGACTCAGAGAAGAAACTAGTCTACAGGACTAACAGTCTACGTGAACCACAGCCTCATCTACACTGAGACCAGAACTAGATGGTGCCTGACTACCACTACCAACAGTTCTGACCAGGGCCACAACAGATGGATAGAATGAGAGAAAAATGTGGAACAGAACTCTAATTCTTTGAAAGTCCAGACTTACTGGACTGGTTGAGACTAGAGGACTCCCCAAGACTATTGCCCTGAGATACTCTAAACCCTGAACCGAAACTATCCCGAGGTCACCTTTTAGCTAAATAACAGATTGGCTCATTAAATAAAGAATATAAGCCATGAGTACTGTGCTTCTTTAAAAAATCATCTATATGAGACTATATGGTCAACAATTACCCTAAAGCAAAGATGAGAAAGTAAGGGGTAGGGAAACGAGATTACTGGAAACAGAACAACTAGAACAGAATTAATAAGCATGTTGACACACTGTAAAAAATGTAACCAGTGTCACTGAATAATCTGTGTAGAAATTGTTAAATGGGGAACCTAGTCTGCTGTGTCAACTCTTACCGAAAACACAAACTATTTTTTAAAAAAGTAAAGGAGGCTGGCCTCTGCTAATCTGGCCCTAGCCAGGTCTCCCCGACTCAGTTCTGCCAAGGGAACAGTTAAGGGACTCAGAATCAAAAATGTTTAGCAATGTCTTCCAGACTTATAGATGCTGCTCAAAATGCATGCCTATTTATGGACGTCAAGTAAAAAATTGTTGCCTAAGCTGCCCCACAAACACCCACTCTGCCTAGCTGGAGCAGCCCCTCACTCACAGCATATCTGTTGCTCCCCAGCTGTGCACAATGCTTTGGTGAGCCAGAATGCCTTCAGAGCCTGTGGTGATGTCCTGCCCTCCTTCCTTCACCTTTCCACACAGTTCCTGCTTGAGAAGCCACTCACAGAGGGTCTCTCCAGAGGCTTTTCTCAACTCTAACCACATGACCCTGGGAACAACTGCCATATTTTCTGTGCCTTATCTACACTAAGTGGAGGCTCATTCCAGAAAGGACTATCTGCAGGGTCAGATTACTGGGTAAGAACTTTTGCTGTGCAAAGCTGCAGTGGGCTCCCCTCTGTGCCTCAGGCAGCAGCTCTGGAACAAGGCACCTTGAATATTCACATTAGCCTAGCCACTTACAGAACCTCCCAGAGATTCCCCTGAGCGGCTGTCTTTGGTGATGTGGTCATCTGTCAACCTAACCAGAGTTTACGAGCAGCCACGCATAGACAGCCTTTGCCAGAAGCAGGCTGTCAACAGCACCAAGGTGACAAACGATGGAAGTGTTTTTCCTGTTCACTTCTGCTAGCTCATTTTAGTCATGATCTTCCTCTCACCACGTCTCACAGCCAACCAGAAGCCCTTTGAAAGAGAAAGCTGGGAAGTTCCACCTTGCTTCAAGCAAAGGTATCTACACATCACAGCTTTTACAAAATTACCATTGAAAATCTGTACAAAAAGAGTAAAATCATGCATCCCTGCTATCTGAACAGTGAGCTACTACCTTCGGGGGCAGCTAGAGGACCAAAGAGAACAAAGCAAAAATACTTCTCAAACCTCTAAAATATTAAATCCCTGAAGTATCACCCTATAAAGAAAAGGTCACTTACCCCATCAGCCATCAGAAAGTGGACCCCCTTGCGATCTGTGTTATCCAGGACAAAATTCCGAAAAGCAGTGATATTCTCTGGGCGGGTGATGTCTCCATCTCCATCGACCCCACCCTCGCCTGGCAGGACACAAGATTCAGGGTGAGTACATCCACCCTGTCCATCCCAGGAGCTGGGACGTGAGCTCTCTGGGACAGTGTACATGGGTACCAGGTGGGCATCGAGCCCCAGCAGAAAGGCCCCTGGTGAGGAGCTCCTCAGTGCAGTGCCCATCCCACAGGGCTGACTTGCAGTAAAGACCAAGAGGCCAGAAAAGGGCCCTGCTCAGCTCCTGTCTGGAGATGACCTGAGAAGGCAGAGAGGGTCAGGAGCTGGTTGAAGGGACATGAGAAATCAGAGGTAGCAAGGAGGAATGTGCTGTCACAGTATAAGGAGAGCAATTAGGGTCATATGTATGTCACACGTATGTATAAACTTTTGTATGAGAGACTAACTTGAATTGTAAACTCTCACTTAAAGTACAACAATAAAATAAAATAAAAAGGGCCCTGCTGCTACAAACCAGAGTCCAAAAGGGGCTGACCAGCCAAGGGCCGTCCTCTTCAAGACCACAGGTATGTTTAAAGCACCTACATCTAGGAACCAATATCCACTTTTTTAACATGCTTTATCTCCTCCTCCTAAACAAAGACTGTTAAGAAAGGACTTAGGATTTGCTGCCAAAACATAACAATCTAGATAGAGTAAGAGGATTACTGTGGGGCTGCTGAGCTGTCTATTACACACAGGGCTCAAGATGGGCATGGGGTTTGCATTTGTTAATAACCCTGCCAGTTCTCAGCAGTTTTGTTATCTCCCGTTACCACAAGAGAAGAGTGCTCCTGAAAGGAAGACTTAATATGGCTCTGACGAGATTTTGCCAAGTGGAGTGTTTAACCTGCATCCTGCAGGCCCGGGGTAAAAAGGGACAGTCTCGAAGGAACCAAGACCCTCATAACAGGGATGGCAACCCCCAAGCTAAGACACCTAGGAAAGAAAACATGGCATGTGGATAATAACTGCTTCTGCCCTGAAGCCCCCATGGAGGGGCAGTCCCTCCTACCCCTGGGGCCCTCCTCAGCGTCCCTACCATAGTACGGTTCGAAGAGCTCACTGGAGGCCGAGTAGAAGTCCTCCAGCTTGAAGTCGTTCGGGCCTTTCAGAGTCATTCCAAAGCCCTTGGCGTGCCACTTCTTCCTCCACAGCACATACTCTGAGAAGCCGCCTGGGCCTGCACAGACGTCAGCAAAGTACAGGAGCTCAGCTTCCCGGTCCTTCACCAGTGGCTTCTGCAGAGGCAAGCGAAGAACAGGGGAGGAAGGAAAAAAGATGGCTCAATGGAAAACAGGAAGAAGAATGCAGAGGGAGTAAGTATAACACTGAGCTCCCACCAGGGCCACCACTCCCAGGAACTGTATCCTCTGTGATCATATCTGTGTGCATTTTTTATTTTTCAGAGTTTTTTCTTCACCATATCCTGCCTTACAAGACTCCTACTTAGTAGAATGGATGCTGTTTCCCCACATAACAGATAGGAAAAAAAGAGGAACAAAGGGGCCTCGTTCACAGTCAGTGTGCAACCAAGCTAAAACTAGAATCCATTCTGCCTGACCTCTAGTCTCAGATCTGCCTATCCAACCCAAGTCTTGAGGGACTCTAACATCACCCCTTCCTGACCACAAGGGCCTGCCTTTCTAGACCATACCCTCTGCCTTTCCTTCCCCTCTTCTTTTTTTCCTCCAGTAAACTTTTTATCGTAGAATAATTAGGTTTACAGAAGAGTTGCAGAAACAGCACAGAGAGTATCTGTATCTCCTTCGCCCAGTTTCCCCTAAAAGTCAACACCTTATATAACCATGGTACATTTGTCAAAACTAAGAGACCAACATGGGTACGTTAACTAAACTCAACACTTTATTCGGATTTCACTAGTTTTTCCACTAATACCTTTTTTCTGTTCAAGGATTCAATCCAAGACACCACACTGCGTTTAGTCTCTCTTCTTTTCTGCACTCCTTTCCCCGTTTTCCTGCCTTTGCCCTGTGCTAGCCAGGGGTACTGCACAGCTGGGGACTGCCGAGGCAGAGAGGGAAGGAGACACTGGTCTACAGCAGTAGCAGTTTCTAGGCAACCCTCAGAGCCCCCACCCACTGCAGGAATGACAAATTACAACAGTCATTGGAATTTTTATTTGATCATATTTTTAGTCACTTGAGTAGCCTGGCCTTAACCTAAAATTTATGCTGAACTCAGCACTGGCCCATAATGTATTTACACTTCTTTTCTACACAAATGGCTACGGATGCTCTTACTCACACCTAAGCCCTAGACAGTGAATTCTACGTGCCCCAGCCCTCCACAGCAGAGAGGACGTGCCATCAGCACTGGGGACAATAAGAGGGTGAGCCCTGGGGAGTGACTCCAGAGGATTATGGTTGGCCTGGGACCCTGACGAACATGTAGCAGGAAGGGGCTTAGGAACCTCAGCCTCCCCTCCCTACAGGTTTGGCACGGCTGAATGCTTGTCCAGAGTTTTGTAACTGCCAGATAAAGACCAGAACGCTGTAAAAAAAGAACAGGAATACTAATGTTCATGATCCAGTCACCTTCTAGGTGATAATGGGCTTCTGATGATACCTTTATCAAAACACTTAAAAAGTCTCTGGAGAAAGTAACTTTAGCTAAAAATAAACATCGTCCTATGCCAAGTCCACGCTGGTGGGCCCAAGGTATGCTGGGATGTATCAGTTCTTTCCCCTTCTCCCCAATTCACTGCATTTTTTGTTCCTGAGGCATCAATGATTCAATTTTTTTTATTATTATGTTCACCTGCACACAAAAAAAAGACTGAATGGCATTTTCCAAGAACATTATGAACACCCTCCCGATAGCACAGTGGTAATGAGGCAGAGGTCACAAGCTTAAGCCCTGCACACACTTGACAGAAAGAACAATGTTCCTCACCACTGGCTGCTGCCCTGGCCCCAGGCTCCAGCCTCTCTGGTGTATCACTGGACCAACAGAAGACTGAGAGACTGAAGACCAAAGGAAGGGAAACAAATCAATGAAAGCATCTCACCTCCAAAAAGAGGGCATAAATATGATCTCATTCTGTGATTTCGACACATGTGGCCCTCACAGGCCATGGACAAGTCCTTCAAAGAAAGAACAGCTAGGGTTCTCAGCTTTGCCACTTACTGGCTGCTCAGTCAAGAGCAATCACAGAATTTAAGTCTTTAAGCTCGAGGTTCCTTAACTGTAAATTGGGACTAGTGTAGCTACTGTATTTCTCAAGGCTTAAAGGATTAAATAAAGTATCATACGTCAGAGGCCTTTATAAATTGTAAAGTACTAAACAACTGTAAGGTAACATAATACTCAACTAGATCAATTCCTTGAAGTCAAAACTCTTACCCTTTTCCATCTTTCTCCACATTCAGTGGGAGCTTTGTAAATGCTGTCTACTTTCCAAGATATGACTGAAACTTAAGATCTACATTCAGCTTCTGTCTCCTACTAGGCTGTAGAGACTGTTCTCTTACCTCAACAATATCACTAGGCACACAAATACTTCATGTAGCATTATGGTTTATAACATGCGTCTATATATCCAAAGAACTTAAATTCCATTCCTTCGCTTCTATATCTTCCAATTCTTATTTATGGTTTCTTTCTTTTCCTACTGTAGTCCCTTTCTCCCTTCACCACAACCTGCAGCCCCAGAAACCCATTTAAAAACCTCAGAGTTCCCCTTCCTACCTCCCAGCCTCTCCACACTCCTCTAAGCTTCAAGTTCTCCATGCTCTTATTTTATAATTTGCCTGACTCAAGAGCTACTAAGACCCCAGCAAACCTGGGTGTGTGCCTGGGCCTTCAGCCACTCCCATCTCCACTAGGGACTATTCTGGAGTGTCTCTCTGCTCAACTGAAACACACACCAAGCCTCCTGGGTGTGGCTGTCACTCTCATCCTCAAAGGAAAACAGAGATGAAAAGAGAAAAAAACACTAGGGGCTCAACAGAAATCACTTTTTATAGTGCAGTGCAGAGAAACATCTCTGAAAGGGCAATTCTCCACGGCCACTAACAATCAATTCAGGTCAAGAAGCTGCCCGGAGCATTACAAACACTGGCTGCCTTTTCCTATGTAACTAACATTTCCACCCTTGAACTGAATGGTACAACCCTGGTGCCTACTTCATTTTCATGACAGCGGAAGACAATAACCAGATAGCAGGTGCTGAAGGCGTTTACACTCAAAAGCCCAAAATGATGCTGTGACTTCCCATCAGCTTGACAGAGCTCCTCTGCCAGGCAGGGGTTTAAAGGAAATCATTTGGAGCTCAGAAAATTAAATCAACATTATATCAACCTAATTTTCTTAAGATGCTAATTCCAAGAGCCCTTTTGTGCTGCCTGCTGGTACTCGAAAATGGGGAGGGGAGCCTAGAAGAGAGAAATGACTTAAGGCTGGAAGGGTCTGCATGTCAGTTTGGCCAGCATGGAGTAAGCAGTGAGATGGGTGGGAGCCAAGACATTAGAGAGCTTGGAAAATAAGTTTCTTCAGCCAGTGGATAATCACGGACTAGCGGAATGAGGGTGAGTGAAGCAGAAACAGGTTTGGGAATAGCTGGCTCCTGGCCCCTTTACTGTCAAAGAGAACTAACTTTCTAGGACGGGGTAAAAATGCTTTGAAACCCTGAAGGGAATTCTAGAAGGAAATTTCCTTTTTATTTCTCTATCATTACGGAGGGGCTGTGTCCAGAGAAATGAGATGTAGCAGAGTAGAAAATCATTTTGCGCTACCACTTCATGAGAAAGGCCAGGGCCTGATAATTATGATCCCACACGAAGCTTGTTCAGAGAGGCAGAAAAGGAATGTGGTTCCATCTGAAATCACAGATCTTAGAGCTGGAACAGATCTCAAGAGCCTTTTGGCCCTACTCCAGCCCTCTGGCAGCTTAGTAGGGCTTATTTCACTGATGAGGTAGCTGAGGCCCAAAAAGTGTATGTGCTTAAGTGGTGCCACCTGAGTCATAAGTGCTGGTCCATCTCCCCCTCCCACCAAACCACAAAGTCTAGATTTGCAGGCAAGGTACTGATTTTAAATAGACTACTGAAAGGACCTGGAACGCTCACTTTCATTCAACATTCAAACCACATTTGCCAGAGTACTCCCCTCTCACACCAGAAACAGAAACCAAATGAGAAGGCATTGCAAGTTCTGAGTTGGAAAATAAGCTGACTGCCAGGACTGCACACTCACCCGTATACTCTACCTCATCCATGGCAGAAAGAAGGCAGGCTAAAGCTCTCTCAAAGAGCACAGACAGGCTTTACAAACATCCCAACCTTGCACCCTTCCCAGCTGTTCAGTCCACCAGAATGTCCACAATGTAAGCACCATGGGGACAGAGATCTCACTCAAAATTATTTACGTCTGGTGCCTACCAGCACTGTGCCTGGCACAAAGTCGGGGCTGAAGAAATGTATGTCTTATGAATGCAGGAGGAGGGTCCATGCCCTACAGATGCCATAGTTGCTGACTCTGCCCAGGCAAGGCCCTTCTCCACTGCTGGAGATCTGCAGAGTTGGGGGCTGGAATTCTGGGCGTGAAGCCCTGGAGATAACTGCCTTCTGGGGCACTCCTGGGGCCACAGGAGGTACTGTGGGACACGACAGAGTTCAAAGCAAAATATATCTCTATCACAGACCGGGAATACTCTCCCAGCATTGAACAAATGGCAATTTCTGAGCCACTGAAGCTTAAGCCCACTTAGCACCATGAATTCAGAAGCAGAATCTCGTTCTTACCCCACAGGAGTCCCGAGGATTTGTAAACATGTAATCAAACACAAAATCCATGTTAGCCATCTTCATCGCTGCCCTGCAACAGAGCAAGACAGAAAAGTGCGACTCTCAGTACCAGACATATGGAGAACTGAGGCTCAAATGAAATGGAGGAGCAGGGCATGTCAGGGGAGGGGAGGAAAATTTCAGCAAACCTGTTCAGGAAGAAGACTCCTCGGATCATCTCGTAGGGATTGGCCCGGGTCCGGGCTCGTCGCATCTCCTCCCCGTCCAGGACATCAAACACACTCTGTCAAGAGAGAATCAGACCCCGGGTGAGTGCCACCCCAGCTTCTCCGGAATGGGATGAGGGTCTTAAGAGCCTGAGGACCCAGAAGAACTAGAAGGTGCCCAGCTACCACTACCAACCGCTCTGACAAGGATCACAACAGAGTTCCGGACAGAGCAGGAGAAAAATGTAGAACAAAATTCAAATTACTGGTCTGACACAGACTGGAGGGACCCCTGAGACTATGGCCCCAACACTCTGCTAACTCAGAACTGAAACCACTCTCGAAGTTGCACTTTTCAGACAAAGATTAGAGAGGCCTATAAAACAAACAATAACACACGAGGAATGTGCTTCTTAGTTCAATCAATATACGAGACCAAACGGGCAACTCTTGCCCAAAAGCAACATGAGAAGGCAGGAAGGGACAGGAACTGGATGAATGAACATAGAAAACCCAGAGTGGAAGGGCGGAGAGTGCCGTCACATTGTAGGGACTGCAACCAATGTCACAAAACAATATGTGTATAAATTTTCAAATGAGAAGCTAACTTCAGCTGTAAACTTAAAGCACAATAAAATTAAAAAAAAAAAAGCCTGAGGAGCCCAACTCATAGCTCCTAGTTGTGTGTCTCGAGACAAGTTACTCAATCGCTCTGACTCTCAACTACTTCATCTGCAAAATGGTAAAAGGTAAAATGTAAGCATGTGCCTGGCACATGGTAAGTAGTTAATTAGTGACACCTGTTGTTATGCACAGAGCTGTCTCTTGGCATTGCTAATTATCATAAACAAATCTGTCTCTCCACTCCACACCAGCAACAGCCATCCAAGGGAGCAGAGTTCTGATACCAAGGCTCACACAACTGGGGCTCCTTCAGAGACAGAAAACAAACCAAGACCAGAGCTTTCTGACAGCACCTACCACAGTCCCAGGCACACAGTAGGAATGCCTTCTCCCTTTCCTCTCTGAAAAAAGAAAGCCTCACTTCACCTGAGTCCCAGTCACCCTAACGACACTGAGCCTCTACCTCACAGAAAATAACCTCTGTGAGGCTGGACTGAGGCCCTCCTTCTTCTCTCACCCACTTCCTCCTGAGTTTCCCTCCACTCATTCTGCCCCAGGCAATGAACCTTCTGACACATAAGCAGGCCAAGAAGTGTCAAGGGGATGCTAACAGTCATCAGTATGCTAAGAACTTCATACCCACTATTTCATTTAACTCTCACAACCCTGGGAGGTAGGCATTTTCTCCTCACTTTACAGGTGAGGAAACAAATTCAGAGAAGCTAAAGCAACTGGCCCAAGGTCACAGAGCACAAAAGTTGTGGAACTATGATCTATCAGACACCAAAGCATGATTCCAAACCTATGTTCCTTCTACTGAGGGCCCCTCAAGATTATACTAAAGCAGCCCACTGAGGTTATAAGTGAATCCTTTCCTGGCTACTGACCACAGGAACAGCACAACATTATCAGGCAGCGCACCAGGAAAAAGGACACTTTGGAGAAACGAAGAGGGTTCAGTAGTACCAAGCAACACATCTTATCTCCAATAAAAATATTAACTCAACTTCAGCCGTCCCGACAACCCACTCAAAAAGAGAACTGGAAAAGCCCAGGAAAGCACCTCACACAATGTTTGCAAGGCCAGCTTTCAAGGTGAAGCTTTCAAGTTCAAGCACAGGCCTTACCTTACACTGCAACACACTGTGAAGCAGCTCTTCCCCACAAAACTCTGTCTCATCTTCAATAATCATCTTTCTCTACGGGGAGAAGAAAACAATAAAAGATGATCACGTGTGACTGCATCTGGGGGGATGAATGGAGAAACTAGGGTTCTGAGTGAGTAAAGCAAGAAGCGGCTTGAGTCCCTGCCAAGGAACATCAATCCCGGAGGGGTGAGAAAGAGAAAATCCTAAATCCCCCTGGCTACACTCCAGATGGCTGAGAGATGAAGCAGCCCCCTGGGAGCTCTGACTAGAGCACCATATGGATACAAGACATTCAAGCTGTCTGCCCCTGGAGCACGCAGGCAGAAGGATGGGGACTGCCTCAAATGAGAGAGCCTGTCCTTCAACATGGAAGCATCTCGTTCTGGGAAGAGTATGAATGCACAATACCAAGCACTAACCTGGTAGCGTCATAGAAAATAAGAAAAGGGCCTCATGGGGGCATCAAGTCTAACCCCATGCCTGAGTGAGGCTTCCTATAAACCAGTGGTGCTCAATACTTTGTGCTCTCAGGTTTTACATTCTTAAAAATCACTGAGGACCCTGAATAGTTTTTATGTGGGTTATATCTATCAATATTTATTCTTAGAAATTAAAATGGAGAAATTTTTAAAATATCAATCCAGTTTAAAAGAACAATATACTATGTTAGCATAAATAACATATTTTAAAAAATTAGTGAGAAGAGCGGCACTGCTTTCCATTTTTTGTAAATCTCTTTAATGTCTAGCTTAATAGAGCACAGCTAGATTCTCTATCTGCTTCTGCATTCAGTGGGTTGTGATCTGACACACCATAGCCTCTGGAAAACTCCACTGCAACTTGTGAGAATGTGAGTAAAAAAAATGCAAATAACTTTTTAGTATTATTATGAAAATAGCTTTGACCTTGTAGACCCCCTGAAAGGATCTTGGGGATCCCCAGGAGCCCCACACACTTTGAGAACTATCCTCTAGACCATACTGATGTGGTTGCTATCTACTTTATTCTTAGGATTTTCTAGAAGGAGATTAAACAAATTCTCTCTGTAACAACTCGCTCATTATTTTCTGAGGACAGGGAGACCGTCTTTTCATCTACCTGGAACACTGCCCAGCAGTGACCAGAATATACACAGATGCATAATCAACTACTTCAAAAAGCACCCATGAGGACGATAGACGTTATGCATTTTGTTCTGCCTTGCAAGTTAAATAAGTAGGAGGAAAAAAAAAATCTGTCACATCCCCAGGGTATATTTGACACACCCTCTTGACATAGTTGTATTCCTGCCAAAATGGTCAGATTCACATTTTTCTTAATCTGCAAGTAGACATACATACCAAACAAGAGGAGGAGAAAAGCCAGGAGATAAGTGCCAAGATTCAGGTGCATCTTCCTGAAACCCTACCTTTCCCACAACCATCCAATCGCTCAATTCTTGAGTGTCAGGAATTTCAGTGGTACATTCTGGAAACCATGACACCTGCTCACAGGCACTGGGCTATAAATAAAAGAGAGGCAAATAAGATAGGTAAGACAGACCCTCAAGGCTGTGCCCCTACTCACCAGGGCTGCTCAAAACAATCAAGAGGGAATTCCCACCTGATGCCTTCCAAAGTGTTATTCACAAAGTAACCTAGAGACTGGTGACTGCTGAACAGGCTTCCTCTCCATTCATTCCAAGACAGAGCAGAAACTGGCATCTCTGATACCTGCTTCCTCTTAATTTTCAATTACTTTCCTTATCAGGCTATCACAGTGGTTCTCAACCCGGCTGTACATTAGGACCATCCGCAGTCCTCTTGAAAAGTAGTGATACCTGGGCCCCACCCCCAGAATATAGGATTTTCAGTACAACTGAGGTGGGGACTGGGCATAAGCCCTTTTTAAAAGTCCGCAGATGATTCTAATGTGCCGCTAGGGATAAGAACCACCAGGCTAAGAGAAATGTGGATTATAAAACCTAAACAGGCGATTAACCTGCATGGCAACTTCACACACAGCCTCCCAAGCCAAGTGTGGAGAAGAGATTCACCATTGCAAATTGAAGCAATGCGATTAAAGGTAATATAACACGCTCTGAAAGGCATAAAATGGCATCACAACGCGAGGTCTTGAGGGTAAGCCGACCACCATCAACAGAGAAAAGTTTAAAAGAAAAATTACTGAAGTCTTTTGTTAGTGAATCTGGCAGTGAATCATAGCTTCTCCCCCTGGTCAAATCTATCACCTTTAAGCATAAATGTAAATTATAAACTCTAGGAAAGAAGCTCATATCCATTTTGGATGTCCCTCTGAAAAGAAAAAGCAGAACCACTCTCCCCATGGAAATCTGGACATTAAGGCCACCTGCAAAGTGAACCTTGTCGAAAGGGTCAAACCTTGCACTGGACATCCCTGGGCTGCAGTAGCCACTGCGCATTTTCCCAGAGGTGGCTCTGGAGATTGGATATTCACTTCAGGCTACCCAGACTCATCTACCTTAAAGCAGCAGCTACCAATTATTATGCAGGCCAAACTCAACCAAAAGATAGGGCATCTTTTGTTAAAGAAAAATGGAATTATGGTAAGTGGTAGCTAGGAGAGCCTCAGCCCAAAAAGGAATTTCAACACTTTGTCTCCATTAAAATCAGAGATTTTATAGGCAAATTTCAGATTGCAAATTTAGCAAAGTTAGTTCTAATTCTGCTCTGCTGAAAAGGATTGGGATTCTTTGTTTTCACACAAATGAGGTCATGGAAATCACCAGGTATTTCTGAGGTGAAAGTCTACGTCTAGCAACCAATTACAAATATTTACCCTATTCTGCACCATCTCATATGCAATTCTGCTAGTCTCATCTCCTCACAACTATAAGACAACACAGCAGGACCACCCCAGAAGCCATCAGCTCCTGGCTTGTCAGCATCTTACTCTGAAGCCTTACTAGCCTTGTATCATGTGCAGGTTCACTGGAGTTCTTTCCTGAACTGGAACATCAGGAAGACAAGTAAAATATCAACTTTTCAGAGTTCAGAGCCACATCTGAAGCTCAACTATAGCAACTATGTAGATGGCTAAACATTTGTGTTCTATTCTCTCTAGTCTCGGCTCTGTAATGGTAATATTCCGCCATTATTTTTTAGGTGCTTTTATTATACCCACTTCAAATTCATTGTGGAATGAGGTGGGACATAAGTAAGTGAATAAAAATAAAATCTTAACATTATCTGTGCAATAAAAACGGTTAACAGAGGTCTTTTTTGGTCTTCAAAAGAACCCCTGGTGGTGTAGTGGTTAAGCACTCGGCTGCTAACCAAAAGGCTGGTGCTTGGAACTTACAAGCCACTCTGCAGGAGGAAGATGTGGCAGTTCGCTTCTGTAAAGATTTACAGCCTTAGAAACCCTATGGGGCAGTTCTACTCTGTCCTATAGGGTTGCTATGAGTCGGAATCGACTCGACTATGAGTTTTGGTTTTTTGGTCTTCAGGGTTAAAACAAACTGGTACCCAAACAGATATGCAGACTAAACCCACAGTAGAAAAGCTACATGCTATACACAAACACCTAGTTAGAAACTGGAGGTCATAAACCTGTGGAGGTGTAGATCTTCAGAAGGTACCTAATCCACCTCTCACACTGTGGGAGAATGGGTCCTCATTCTGCCCATCTGAATACTTCCAGTAGGGAGAGCTCACTACCTTGTAAGGTATCTTAGTCCACTGGTGAAGAGCTGTATTTATTTATCAAAGTTCTTGGTGGAGCCAAACTCTTCCTCCCAGCATCTTCTACCCACTGGTCTTAGATGGCCCTCTAAAGCAACAGGAAACAAACCCACATCCTATCATATCTGCCCCCAGTCTTCTCTTTTCCATTCTGGACATACCCAGTACCTTCCATGTAAGAAACCAGTTCCAATTCCTTCTAGCCACCCTAACCATATTGCCTCTGGAGCTTTCCAGTTTGTTAATACTGCATCTTAAACCCATGCATCTAAAAACACAAGAGGCTTTCCTGCTTCCCCTCCCCACACCAGTTACCTCCGGTTCATCTCGCCAGTCCACGTTCAGCTCTTGATCAAAGCCCCGCAGTGTTAGACCCAAGCCTCTTCGACCTTTTTGATTAGAGGTCTCAACGATGTCCTTGCGACCCTGGCTGAATTTACCTAATCCTTCACCTTCCCTGAAGCCCATCTTGGCCTGACAAAGAGAAATAATGGAGCACAGTTAATTCAGTTCAACAGACATTTATTTAGCCTCTATCACATATCAGACATTGTGCTAAACCCTGAGAAATACAGATTTAGTAAAGCCTAAAATTTGCCTTCTGGCCTAATGAAGACACATAAAAAAATAACTGCAATATAACTATAGGCCCAGTGGCTGTCTATTCTGGAGGTGAAAGTCTATGGCAACCAGAAGTTAGATAAATGAGAAAGGACCTCATAGCTGTAATTAAAAGCACCAGGAGTACTTAATGAATCTTACTGGACATTTGCACAACTACCCTTCCAGCTAATTTATCTGATTAAGTGAGAGGTAGATCCAGAGTACAGAGTTTATAAAGAGAATATAATTTAAAATGGAACTGCTTCAAGCAACTTCTAACTTACCGTCAGCCAGTCAAACAGTCTTACTAGGCAAGGACAACAAGGGGTTGTAGGAGCCCACTTAATCAAGAGATTAACTGAAAACTTGTTTCATGTAAAACTGAGGTATAGAAGGTACTATAAGATCCTGGGAAGAAATATTTATTACATGTCACAGCTGTTTATAAGCTTACACTAAACTCTAGAGCCAGTGGGCCCAGCTGCACACCTCAAAAGTCAGAGACCCTAATCCCAAACCCCACAAACCTTTGCCTAATAAAAGAACTCCAACCATAAGATCTAATTCCCCCTGGAGAGCCTATATTCCCTTTGGAAAGACATTACCAGCTCAAGAGGCAGCTGGACTTCCTACAGTAGCCAAAAATCCTTCCCCCAAGTCAAAGAGACTGACTGAATCACAAGCCTCCATCTTCCACTTCACCAAAGCTTGTGGCCCCCAAACTAGAATCCTAACTACAACTTCAGAAGTGGCAGTTCTCATTGTTAAATGAATCCAAGAGAAAAAGGAGCCAACTATAATATTCCTGGTGATAGAAGAAGGGCTAACTTAGATTTCCCTAACTTTTGCACATACCCTAAAATGTAATGAGGAAGTGAGCAGGTCTTCCTCTTCAACTCCTTCTTGTGGTATATCAATGGAGTATGGAAGTTGGGAAAGAGAAATGTGCCCTTCTTTTGGAAGGGAACACTGTGCCATTCTCATTGATTTTAGGCACCTGGGAGTAAGAGTTCAGACATTTCTTTTGAAATTACTCACTAGAGCAAAAACTCACAGAATGGGGCCTCTTTACCCATCTGCACATATCCATGTGTAGGGAAGTATGTTCATATGTGCTCATAGTAAGAATTCATTACTACGGGGACCAAAAGATGATCCAGCTCTGGACAAGACAGGAGAAGCAGGCCTCAGCAGCCGTTTCCCACAGGTGATTCAAATGTGATAGATATTTCTATTGAGAAGAGGGTCTTCTCTATTGAATTTCAGTAGCTGGAAAGCAGAGAAAAAACTCATGCCCTAGCTTTTCTTCTTTTATACCAATACAAATGTCCCTTCTCTCATTGTGCTGGTGAAGCTTTAGAAACCCAACCCAAATACAGACATACCATAAGCTTCTGGGAGACACTGTTATACATGGAATAACGAGAGGAAGTTCCCTCCACAAGGGAGTCTGCTTTGAATGCATCGTTGAAAGAGTCAGAGCTGTGTTGCTTCCCCTCAGTTTCGCTGTCAGAACCACTTAGGCTTGTGGCAGATGCTGGGGGAAGAAAGGAAAATGTTGAGGTGTGTTTATGGCACAAACCAGCCTCCAGAACTCCAAGTTTCATTATTCAACAAGTGTCCACATATAAAGTTTATTAAATGATCCAGCATCAAATCCATTCTCTAGCTCTTCCTAGCTGTACCATCTTGGGCAAGTCACTGAATGCTCTTAATGGTACATGACGCACAATGGGAGCTCAAAAATATCACTTTTCTTTCCCCATCCCCTAAGTTTCCTCCCCTCTAAAACTGGGATGGTAATATCTACCTCACAAGGTTGTTTGAAGGTTAAATAATGTATTTGAAAATAAAATGTCAAATAAAAAGTATATTTACTGAAGATATGACTGTTGTTTCTGCTGCTGCTGTTTATTATTTGACTCTCAATTTCCAAACATTGATGCCTGTTTCCATTTTCAACTAATCCCTTCATCAGAATAACTTCTTCTGATTGTTCAATCTCCTAATTCCTTTTCATAGTCCTTCACATTTAAAGGTAAGAGGACTGAGTTTACCAGAGAAGAGCTGGCTCACAGAGAGAGAAGTGGGGGAAGAATGAGGGTGAAGAGGGAGAAGAGGGAAAAGGCGAGGAAGCAATAAGAGGAGGAACACAGGGAAAAGGGGTGAAGCTAAGGCAGCAGCATCAACTGAGGCAGAGAAGAGAGGAACTGCAGCTAAAAGCTCCAGGAGGGAGCTGGCGGCCTGAGTGAGTGAGGCCATCATCTCCTTGTTACCAAAAGCGCTCAAAAAAACAGACCCATCTTAGCAGTTGCTGGGAGCGGTGGGCTACTTGTCTCAAATTTGGGATCATCTCCTGTCTGGATAGTCACTGTGAATGGCTCTTTTCCTCTGCTATGTGGGTACATGAATCTATTAACTTGAAAGCTCTTTCAACCCAATGTAATTTGATTCCAGCAGTTTCTCAGGCAAACCCACCCAAACTTGGAAACAGATTGCATCTCAAAATTGTGGTTGTTAACAATGTATGTGTATTCCCATTGAAAATGGTATATATCACAAGACAGGAGGAATGCAGAACAGGCAATGCAAGTGGTGGTGTCTAATCTGACTTCAAAGTTTGAGTTGTACAGTGCCCAACACATTCACAAATCTCATTAATAAGTAACTGTGATTATTTAAGAAAAAAAGTTTATTTTTTTCTTTCAATTTATGTGTAATTCTTTTAAGTGTCTATTAGTTGTTAGTATATAAATGCTTACCATTTGGACCTAACAACTTAATACACTGAAGTGTCAGGTATTTCTTTTGGCCTAGGGAAACTGTGAAAAAAGTTACAGTGACACTAAGGGTGCTGACAGCCAAGAAAGTTTGGAAACCTCCGCTCTGTGTATTGAAATGGAGAGATCACCAGGACACACAGGAAAGTGAGTAATATATGAGCCAGACGATATGCATGAGCATAGTATCCAAATTCTTATGTATGACCCAAACCAAAACCAAACCCATTGCCGTCGAGTCAATGCCAACTCATAGTGACCCTATAGGACAGAGTTGGAAACAGAGTTCTACTGCCCCACTGGGTTTCCAAGGCTGTAAATCTTTACGGAAGCAGACTGCCACATCTTTTTCCTGTGGAGTGGCTGGTGTGTTTGAACCACCAACCTTGCGGTTAGCAGCCAAGTGCTTGAACCACTGTGTCATTTTTATTTCTTTTAACTGCACAGAGAACTTTTGGAAAGGAAGATATACATGGCCAATAAAAGTGATTATCCATATATGCAGGGGCCGGGGCATGGAACAAATGAAAGTGAAATAAGTGACACTTGATGTACATTTTTATATCACTACAGTTTACACTGGATACCTTTTTTTAATTTTTTGGTGCATGAACTAAGTGAATATATTAGCCATTAGACACATTTTAAATAAATAATTTTTTGAAAACTGACTTAGCAACGTGGCACAATTTCTTTAAAAGAGATGCTGAGTTAAAGCATGGCTGCTTGTGGGGTACTGATGAAAGGCACAGAGGGCAGCAGTGTAAAACAAGTCTCTATATACCCAAGACAGTCACTATTCAGGCATTCACGATGTGAGAATTACATCGTAATTCATCTGTCTGCACTTAACCATCCATTTCCCTACTAGAACACAAACTTACCTAGGGCTGACATTCCTGAAGAAGGAAGAGGCTTTCCTAACACCCCCAGGCCTAACTGATTAATCCATATCTTAAAGAGCCTGTCAAAGACTGAACCGTGTCCCCCTAAAAATATCTGTCAATTTGGCTAGGTTGTGATTCCCAATATTGTATGACTGTCTACCATTTTGTCATCTGATGTGACTTCCTTATGGGTTGTAAATCCTATCACTATGATGTAATAAGATGGCCTACTGACAGTTATACTGATGAGATTTACAAGGTTAGGTAGTGTCTTAAGCCAATCTCTTTTGAGATATAAAAGAGAGAAATAAGCAGAGACACATGGGAAACTCATACCACCACGAAAACAGTGCTGGGAGCAGAGCACGTCCTTCGGACCTGAGGTTCCTGCACTGAGATGCTCCCAGACCAAGGGAAGACTGATGCATCACAAGAACATTCCTTCAGAGCCAACAGGGAGAGAAAGCATTCCCCTGGAGCTGGTGCCCTGAATTTGGACTTGTAGCTTACCAGACCGTGAGAGAATAAATTTCTCTTTGTTAAAGCCAACCACTTGTGGTATTTCTGTTATAGCAGCACCAAATGACTAAGACAGAGCCCTACACTCAGTACCTGGCTCTCAGGTCTTTAAATTCACTATAGTGTGCATGCAATTAATGCCTCATACAAGTATTACAAAATGTTCAGAACTCAAAAGTTTAAGGATGAGGATGGAATATTTATACCCTAACTGGGACCTCCTCAGGCTATGATTTACCCCTCAAGTAAGCTGAAATAGGACATCTGTCAGGATCCAGAGCACTGATATTGTTTAATAGATCAGACAACCTTTGATCAGGACCTGTTCTATAAAAGGTCAATGCTATGTACAACGGGATGCTAACCAAAAGTAACAATCCTAGCCTCAGGGAGCCTAAAATTCTAATAGACAAATATACATTTTTTAAAAGGATATAACATTTTATAAAAGGAAGAAAAAGCAGGTAAACATGTGTAAAAACATTTGAATAAACTTAATACAAAAAGTCTGGCTCCTAAGCAGTTAGCAAAGAGGAATTTGGTTGAGACCATTACTGTATGAGAGGCACCAAATCTGCCCCTTCCCCTTAAGGTGGCTGTCCAATGCCATTTTAATAAGAAGCTGACTCGCTTATATGGACCAGTGCAGCACACCAGTCACAGAGTGCCACACAGAAGACACTAGAACATTAACAATGAGTAACCATGGAAACTGAGATGTGAGGCGATGTGGTTTTTTTTTTTCCTCTTTCATTTTTCTGCATTTTTCTCAATTTGTGGAGAACGAGAATATATAGGTTTGAAAATTAGGGGAAAATAAATAAAGTACCATGCTAAGCCTTGGGAAGAATTTGGTCCTTTTCTAGGGAAATCTTCAGAGGGCAGCAGGTCTGAGGAGAAAGGCCCCCTGAGTGGCTGAAGAATGTCCCTGGGCCTCTCATCTCCCATGCAGAGTGCCCACATGCTAAAGAATAGCACTTCTGAAAGTATTGATTCTCTTCACTCTACTCCTAAGCCTTCAATCTGTACTGCTTGGGATGGAAAGAAGTGGTACCAGGAACATGGGCAGCTCCCTGAACATAGCTCTAAAGTTTTTTTCTGGGCAGCCCAGGGAGCCAGGGTCCCTACAATGTTAAATTTAATCAGTTCTTACTCCTTTCAACTAGCTATCTGGGGACTCATGGAGTCTATCTATGCCTCAACTCTAAGGCGTTGCTAGGCAGTTAGACTTGCTTGAAGACTCATCAACAGGCATTGGAATGGTGTGATTATTATTCCTGGGTAGGGTTCCTGCCACACACAGATTTCAGAGATCTTTTGTCTTCATCACATTTTTAGGCAAAAATGACAGAGACAATCAAATTTGGGCTGAAGGCTCACTAGGCAAATCAGTGGTGACTCTGGTGCAAAATCCCAGGGTTCTCGATACCTAGCACAAAGATCTTTCCACTCCATTCCTCTTCCCAAGGTGTCACCTACTAAACAGCTCCCTTTTCCAAGTTCAGAGAGTGAGGTTGATGGGAGCTAAAATATCACCCTCCTAGCCATTTCTCTGTCAGGTCAAGAAGTGTGCTGGATAAGCAGATAAGCCTTATCTCTCCATTTCATTTCATGTGGTATTCAAAATCAATTCTTAGACTGACATGATTTAAGACAACGGTCCCTGGATTAGTCCCAGTGTCCACAGACTGCCACAGACACAACTCATTCTTAGCCGTGAGCCCTTGGGGCTACTCTTTTCAAATGAATAGGAGACAACTGTCATGGCTACAGCAGAAGCTAAAGAGAAGATTTAGCCCCCCAAGACTGATAAGAATTTAGCAAATATTGAGCAGACAATTTTATAATGAGAATATAAATTAACGGGAGTAATAAGGCCAGTCTATTAAAATCATTAGTTGCATTAAGAACTTGCCAAGCCTGGGAGGCATTCCCATTTACTTCCCCAGGAGCTCCCTTTCTAAAACCTACCAGTGAGCCCAAAACATTATTTAGTGTCTTCATTTAGTTTCTTCTCTACCTGATAGAAATCATAACTCTTAAGCCATTTTAAAGAAGAAAGGTTCACTTTATAGAGGAACCAAAGGTTTTCCAGCTGCTGGCAAAATTTTTCACACAGCAAGAGAGCGGTAGGGCAAATGTGTCAAGATTAAAAATGACAGTCACAACACACAAGGAGGGCAGCTCCAACCACTAATGGCCAAGGTGAGCAGCACACAGATAGAGAAGAATAAATTATGGATTTTAATAAACACATCCTGCCTAACTATCACTGTAGAACACACTCATTTCTGTTCAAAGACTTAATTTCTCCTTCATGCCAGACAAATGGCAACTCGTTAGAGCAATTTAAACAGATACCAATAAAGGAAGTTTTTGATTAAGGTCATGAATCTGGGCTGACAGGAAAGTAATGGTGTTTCAGGGCAAATAGCCTATTCAGGCAAGAATAAAAGCTGGTGGAAGGAAAGGCATAGTTAGGGTGGTATTGGTGAAGGAGGCTGGCAACTTTCAAAGCAACTCACTGCAGAAGGGCCAGAAGCCCACACTGGCTCCATTCTGAGGAGAGAAGGAAAGATTCTGGGGTTTAGACCAGTTTCTCTGTGAGAAACAACCCAAAAGAACAAAATGACCTCATCTACCTCTCCTTACTTCAAAAGGTTGCTATTTGACAGCAAATTTCCAAGAGTTTATGCTTGAAAATGTCTTCAAGCTCCTCTTAAAATACTCAAAAGAACACATGATCAGCACTGGACATGACAACCACATCCCTTTTCCCATCACTCTCGCCAGGTGTCACTACTGCAGCTACCTTGTGAATAATGTAAAATAAACAAACTGGATGAATGAAACATCTATTAATGAGTCATTACACTGATCTAGCAGAGGAAGCAAAAACAAGGCCCAGATAGACAGAAACAGTCACTACCAGTTTTTTGTTTTGTTTTTTCTAATTGTCCTCCCTAAAGAGCATTTTTCAGTCATCTATTTGTACAGTATGCCCAGGTAGAAATGGCTGGAGCAAAAGGAAACAAACCTGCTTTAGCAATGACCTGAATAAGAAAGCAGTGTATATACCTCAGGGAACGTGTAGTTTGTGGGCAAACAGCAAACTACCAGGGCACACTGTCCACGGAATGTGTAAGACGAGCAAAAACAGAACACAGATGATACAAATATTAAGTGCTTAATGAAATGATCTTCTGTAGACTGGAGGAGGGATAGGCAAAATAAAAGATGTGACACATTTTAAGCTTCTTGGGAAAGATACTACTGTCGCCTTCTATCAATTCCATTCAGCAAATATTTACTCAGCACTTTACTCCAAGTCAGGCCTTTTTTGGAGGAGGGATGAAGGGGGCATAGGGAGCAGTCTTGTTGATAAAAGACGCCAGGGTCTAGCAATGTTGCTTTCCCTTTGCCTCCTACCTCATTTTCTGCAAATGAAAGGGACCAACTGGCCTTCTGCTGTACACACACAGGGAGTGGCCACCTCTGGATTTCCATTCTATACACACAACAGCAATAGTCAGTCCTGGATGAGTCACATGGCACTACTTTCCGAAAGGTTAAAGCTATTTGATAAAATCAATGGGAGTGTGGAGGGAAGGAAACAATCTCAGTTGAGTCACACTTTTAAAAGCCTGAAATTTAAATCAGACTGGTCCGCCTGAAGGAGCCTTACATACACTTACTTTCCTTCACCCAAGAGTTGTCCTCTCCTTACTTCAAAGAGATGTTACTTGAGAGCAAATGTTCCCCAAGATCCACTTAGAACCAGATGCCTCCACTACCTGAATATTACTTATTCCCCTGACACACCCTCCCTTCTTCTCCCTTGTAGGCTGTCTCTCCAATACCCCAGAGCCCTATCCAAGGAGACTCTCTACCTTCACCAAGCTGCTCAAATCCCAGGGGAGAAGCAATATTCCCTTTCCTCAACAGTCCCTAATACCAATGGGCCCAATGTGTTTTTGCTTTTCCACTTAAGAACCCCAATTACATATATCCCTTCTCTCCCATCCTGGAACCCACCTTGACAACTTTAAAGGCAAACATATCTGCACATACAGAGTTATAAGAGAGTGTCTTACCCAGCCTGGACCACAGCCACACAAAATGCTTCATTAGCTGTACTGACTGTTAAGCTTCTCCTCTCTGGATCATCTTCTCAGTAACAGCTGATAAGTAACTGCCCTTCAAGTAGCCTACACTTGTGAATAAACTGTACTTTTTACCACCTTCACAGGATGCTTCACACCTGCTCAGTCATCATTCTAGTTTACCAGTGATCCAGCAGAGGATCCAAAATGCAAGACTGTTGGCAAGTCAAGGTAAATGCAAATGGAACTACTTCTAATTGCCTAGAATTTAAGGCAGGCTCCTAGACACTTCACAATTTCTCACAGGAAGCATCCAAGGAAACTGTGGATGGCCATAACCCTAAAAAATATGCTAAGCAAAATGCTGGTTTCAATCAGATGAGTAAAATCTTTGGTGCTTAATGCAAACAGTGAACAAAGGGATTCTCCTATACAGTTGGTTGTTTCTGACCACAATTGCAGCCGGAATTGAGAAAATAGAATGCAAAAACCTGACGGGAATTAGGCCAGATTGCGTTAGCAAAGAGTCCCTCCCCTGTGAAAGAGCCTCAGGATCATTAATAGCTATTAAGAGCACAGAGCACTCAATGTTCACCACTACTACCAATTTGTTTAAGACAACAAAAGAGTGACATCTACTGACGGGTCAATTACAGAAGTAAGACACTTCCGGAAAAATTCCAATTTTTTATTTAAAACAAGTTCCCCACTCTTAAGAGAACGGCAGAAGGGAAGAAGGTTTACAGTCAACATCTCTCTGTAGAATTTGCCTACTTCTCCTCAAGAGGCAGTGGGCTGTATACTGCCCAATTCAGGCATCAGGGCTTCAAATAACCAATTGACCAATGCCCTCACACCACATGGGCAAGCATACCTTTTGCTGAATGATTGACAGAGGAGGGAGGTTCATGTGGAGGGTCAGATGTGGAGCTGAGGTTCAGTGCAAGCTCTGCAACCCTTTTCTTCTGCTTCTTGATGGGGGCGGTGCATTCTGGGTCAATTCTCCTCTTCATTGTTACTGCAATCACAAATACAGACATTTAGCTACCCTTCAGTCACAGTCACTGGGATCAGAGCAGGGATTCCAAGTATAAATCATCAATGGGATGGAATCTGGCAACTCCAAACATCTTCCAGTGCCAGCACTTGAATAACCTCTTCCTCAGAAAGAGGTTCAAGGGAAGCATGCTAGCCAAGCTCTGGTTTTCAAAGATGTTAGTTTTACTGGAAAATGTGCTGCTCACAGACCCAGAGGCCCCTGGGTTGTTGCTGATATCAGGTACCAAAAAGTCATGGATCAATTTCCATAAAGGAAAAAAAACCCTTGGGTACTTGTTATTCTATGCTTTTGATGCAAAACTGGTCATAACAACGTACACTGGAAATGAATTATGAAACCTAATCAACAAAACCAATCAATACTTCCAAGGTAAGAACACTAATTCAAATGACTGTTTCATCACCATTATTACTTTACCAAGAAAATTAAGAGATATATGTTTGAAAGTATTAAAGAATTGGGAAAGTTTTTAACCAGAGTAAGGAGCACAAGCAGTGGTTGACTTAGGACTGAGGGAAAAGTGGGAAAGTTATACGGTAGCCATATCATAGGAAAGAAGTACAAAACAATAATTTTAAGAACAGAAAACCACCTCCACAAAAAACAATGGGGGCAGGTAGGCACCATGTCATCATCATCCATGCCCATGGGTTGATATAAGAGGCAAGCATGAGAAGAAATAGGATCAAATGACATGATTACAAGACCCTGAAATCTTAAGGAATGATCAACTTAAAAGAGCATGCAAGTGAAGTAGCGAATACAGTGTGGTTTCTAGACAACTGACTGGTTGCAAAAAAAAAAACCCAAACCCATTGCCGTCAAGTCGATTCTGACTCATAGTGACCCTATAAGACAGAGCAGAACTGCCCCATTGGGTTTCCAAGCAGCAGCTGGTGGATTCAAACTGCTAACCTTTTGTATAGCAGCCGAGCTCTTAACCACGATGCCACCAGGGCTCTGATTGGTTGTAAGAAGGCCCAAAAAAGAGAAAGGACTCAAACCATAAGGGCAGACAGGGTGGGTAACCAGCTGGAATACAGTCCATAGGGAAGGAGAAATACAGGGGCACAAGGGCAGGCTTACAGCATAAGCCACAGCAGCTACCAACAAGAAAGCAATAAAGTCCAAAGGTGCCACCAATCCCTCAACCTTGCAAAACCCTAAGTCACAGGTTTTACTTCTCTCTAGCTCAAGGATGAAGCAGTTGATCTAACACACAATCTCATCCCTCCTAAGGAGGTATCCTCTTACTAAGCACTGACAGGGACTGTCCTGGAGAAGTAGGAAGAACTGGAGCAAACAAAAAGCAAGACCAAGCTGTGCCACATTTCACTTTAAACCACAGTCTTATAAGGCCCACAAGGTGGCTGTGCCACATTTCACTTTAAACCACAGTCTTAAATCTCCCAAATAAGGCCCACAAGATGAGCTGTAGGAAAGTCCATCACAGAGCCAACAATAAGTAAAAAGCCCCTTCTGAATCTTAACCGACTCTGGGGGAGATTGAAAGCACAGGAAACTCAATGTAGACTGTGCAATGGTGGGCGCAAGAAAACGAGAGGAGGTATTTGTGTTAAAGGCAGCAGATGCTGATGCTTCTCTCCAAACCGCATTACCTTCCAAAGACTGAGGCCCGAGACGGTAAGGTCACATAGCTAGCCAGTGCCCAGCTCAAGTAACCTACACATGCTAAAAGAATGTGCGGTGGCAGGGGAACCTCTAAGCAGAAGGCAGGAAGCTTGGTTCTACCTGCTGCTTCCCCAAAGAGGGGGTGCAAACCCTTTCCAGTAGCCTCTCCCTAGGCCTTGGTTTCACACCGCAACCCCCATTCACAGAGGGAAGAGATGAGACGGGCTCCCTTCCCCCCAGGCCTTTTCATCTGAAGAATAACGTGTGTGTGAATGTGTGCGCGGAGACATATGCCAGCAGCAGCTCAGGCTCCTGAGAGCTGAAGGAGTAGGGACCAAGGGAGGTGGTGAGCGAGAAGAGGCAAGAAGGCGGCGAAGGTAACCACCGCGGGTTGGGGGCCGAGGCGGCGGTGGGGGAAAGAAGAGGAATGCCGAGCCCGCGCTCCCGCCCGCTCGCTCCCCCCGGGCCGCGCGTCGGCACTCACGCTGAGGGAACAGAGCGAGCTGCCAGGGAGCGGAGACGGGGATCAGGCCGCCGCCACTGCCGCTGGGCCAGGCCCTGCAGCTGCCAGAGCCGCGGCCTCCTCCCTCTGTTTCGTTTCCCCACAAGCCTGCCCGGGCGCGTCAGGCCCGCCGTCGCGCTCCGATTCTGCCCCGCAGGCGGCGCGGATCGATGACGTCACCAGGCAGCCCCTCCCTCTACTTCGCCGGGTCTTGGCCCCAGCAAAGGAGGGTCCGTTAAGTCCTCCAGGGATATCCACGGCGCCTGCGCGGAAGAGCCGATGGCTTAAGGCTATAAGAACTAAAGCAGTTGACTCGTTCCTCTTCCGGCTCCCGAGGATGAGAAACAGATATAAAAAGTAAAAGGGCCAGATGCCTTCACGTTCCCCAATCTTAATCTCATTTTGATATTCATTTACAGAGTAAGAACAAGGTCTGAGGGGTACACTGTAAACTGGTTGAGGGTCGAAATCCAGCCGTTTTGTCTACTGTTGTATCCCCAACATCCAGCATATAGTAGATCTTCAACAGATGTTGAAGGAAGGAAGGGAGGAATGCCGCCTATGGCATCTGTTAAAACATGGACACAGATGGCGCCCTATTTCAAGGCCCTCTTCCAGTTTTCAGACCAGTATGTCCAAAGTCTAGGGAGCCTTGGTGGCACCGTGGTTAAGCGCTTGGCTGCTAACACAAGGCTGGTAATTCGAACCCACCAGCCACTCAGCGGGAGAAAGATGTGGCAGTCTGCTTTCATAAAGATTTACAGCCTTGGAAACTATAAGGCAGTTCCACTCTGTCTTACGGGGTGGCTGAGTCGGAATCAACTCTCGCAATGGGTTTATGTCAAAAGTCAGCTAAACATCCTCACTCAGTCACCTCAAATCCCGCATGTTCAAGTTCGACTTTATCTTCTCCTATTAGTCTGCTCTTTTTCCAGTGAATAGCATCGCTATCCATGCTGTTGGGCAAGCCAGAAATCTGAGGAATCTCCCTCTCCCTCATTCCCCAAAGCTTCCAATCTACCCTTCACTGAGTTTACTTCCTGTGGTGGTTAAGGTTATGTATCAACTTGGCTAGGCCATGATTCTCAGTGGTTTGGCAGATATTATGTAATCATCCTCCATTTTGTGATCTGATTTGAGCAACTGTAAAAATGGCATGGCAGGGACATCTGACCTCCTCTAACTTCACAAATGGGAAAGAAAATCAAGATCAACAGCCCAAGGCTGATTCCTATAAGGCAGAAGTCAGACATACTTCCCTTCTCCAACCTTTTTACCAATTCTGACACCAGCTATCCCTCCCACCACACTCTCTACTTGTCTGCTGGGTTTGATAATTTGTTGCAATAGCCACACAAAACTCACAGGCAATATTCACAATTATGGGGTTTATTAGGGAAGTAACAGGTTACGATTCAGGTTCAAGAACATTCAGGATACAGTTCTTTGATCAGGACAGCCTCTTCCCAGCCATGCCTGCGGGCACGCCTCCCTCTGGCCCCTTGGCCTCTGCCCTGCTCAGGCAAGTGTTACAAAGTTCTTTTAGCTCTGCCAATAAGTGCTCCGAGGCACCATACTCCACCAGGTAGCCTCCTGCACAAAGATGCTCAGCTTTCTAGCTCTGTGGGCCAAGAAGCCCAATGCACCGTCTCCTCCTGGTCTTCTGGTTCTGCTGCTTCTGCTGCCATTTCTCCACCACTGCTTCTCGTCATCTCTCGCCATCTCCAGTGTTACAGCTCTCTTTGTCTCCTGGATCTAGGAGGTTTTCAGTGCAGGGATCCTGGGTCCAAAGGATGTGCTCCACTACTGGCTCTTCTTTCTTAGTCATGGTGAGATCTTCCCGCCTTTGTAATGACTCATTTTAAGCCTAGCGGGATGGCAAAACTGACCAATCCCATCATTAGGGTTCCATATGCTTTGTTTGCATGGTCCCACCTCTGCAAAGGAGCCCTGATGGCACAGTGGTTAAGAGCTCAGCTGCTAACAAAAAGGTCAGCAGTTAGAATCTACCAGCTGCTTCTTGGAAACCCCATGGGGCAGTTCTACTCTGTCCTTTATGGTTGCTATGAGTCAGAATCAACATGACAGCAATGGGTTATAACCCTTGCAAAGGTGCCATGCACCGTATTTACATTATCAGCAAACTGTCCAATCCCCTTGGTGGGCCACGAGCACCTCATTTGCATATTCCCGTCCATTCGTTTAGTGGGAGTTACAAAGACAACAGCTAGAAGGGCTATATTAAGTAATTCATTGTACTGCAGCAGCCCATCAGTTGAAAGGGAAAGTTTCCTTGAGTGTGTGGCCTGCATCCAGTCTATATGGATGTTCTGGCAAAGCTTGATCTCTCTTGATCCTACATCTGACTCATCATCCTCTAATCTCTGGTTCCTGGGACCTGAGCCAGCAGTTTGCCGTCTGACCTGCAGATTTTGGGTTCATCGGCCCCTGCAACCACGTGAGTCAGGCAAAGCCTCCAGCTTGATGCCTGACCCACAGATTTGGGACTTTCCAGCCTCCATAACTGTATATATATATAGACGGTAATGGGTATATATATATATTTATATATATATAGGCTTTGCTGGTTTTGCTCCTCTAGAGAACCCAACCTAAGACACTTCCTAAATGTTTCTGAAATCTACCCATTCCTCTCCATCCCCATTGCCACTACCCATGCACTAACCCTCCCTAACCAGAATTTCTCCAGTAATTTCCAAATAATTGCACCTCTGTCTATTCTCAATCTCTCTAACCCATTCTTCACACAACCAAAGTGATCCTCTTAAAAATTAAATCTGATCCTGTCACAACCCTGATTAAAATGGCCAATGGATTCCCACTGCTCTTAGGATGAAGCTAATGGCAATGGGGATGGAGAGGAATGGATAATTTGAGAGACATTTAGAAGGTAAACTCCGTGAAGGGTAGATTGGAGGGTCTGAGGAATGAGGGACAGGGAGAGTCCTCAGATTTCTGCCTTGCCCAACAGCATGGATAGTGATGCTATTCACTTACAATGACTTAGAAGACCCTTCAGTCTGGCCCCCCGGCCCCTTCTGCAGTCCTTCCTTGTACTACTGGTCACTTAGTTCTCCCCAGACTGATCTCAGTTTTTAAAATATGCCATGCCTCTTAAGGCCTTTGTACGTGTTCATTCCCCTGCTTGGATCACTTTTATTCTGCTCTTTGTTTGTCTAATGTCCTTATCCCTCAGTTCTTAGTTTAGTGCTCTTATCTCTGAAAATCTTTTCTGACCACACGAGTCTGGGTTGGAAGCACCACCCCACTGCTGCCATAGCACTCTGTACTTTGGCTATCAAATCACTTACTTATGTCGTGTAACAGCCTGTTGACTCATTTGCCTCCCCTACTCAATTGTAAACTCTATACAGAAGTCTTGTTCACTAGAGTATTCACAAGATTTAATACAATAGCTGGTAGTAGATGCTCAATAGCATTGAATCTGTCAATGTATGAAAGATGAATGAAGGCTAAGTGATGTGCCTAAAGTTACAGAAATAGGAAGCAGTAAACTGGTATTTAAACCCCGGTCTCTTTTGATTCTAAAGCTGACTGTCTTCCTACCTCACCAGGGGTTCTTAACATCTTTGGCAATCTTGTAAAGCCTGTGGACCTATTCTCAAAATAATAATTTTAACTGTATAAAATAAAATACATAAAATTACAAAGGACATCAATTTTATTAAGAAGCAGTTATCAACATATTTAACAAACACTGTGCTATACAGGAAATTTAGGAGGCATTCCACAAGATCACTCATTTCTGACACCAATTGCAAGTTCTCAAACCTTCAGGTTCAAGAATTCTCTAGAAGGAATTATAGAACCCACTAAAAGATGTTATACTCATGAGTATGGTTTATTATAGTGAAAGGATACAGGTTCAAATCAAGCAAGGGAAGTGACTAAAGGGACAGAGTTCAGGAGAGTTCCAGGCAAGGGGCCCTCAATTGTTCCTCTCCCAGTAGAGTTGTGGACAGTGATAACTCCTCTTTGTAATGATGTATGACAATATGTACAGAGTATTCCAACCAGGGAAGCTCACATGAGCCTTGGTGTCCAGAGTTTTTTACTGGGACTCCATCACATAGACATGACTGTTACTGAACTCAGTCTCTAACCCCTTTGGAAGTTGAGCTGATACCATGAGATCCAAAGCCCTGGCCATAAATCACATTGTTCTACTCTCTGGCCCCAGGTAAACAAAGGCACTCTTATCAGATGGGACTTTCCAAATGCTTAAAGAATACCTGCCAGGAGCTGAGGGCAAAGGGCAAAGTTAAGTGATTTACTATACATATGCCATTATAAATTCTTCTTTAATAAAGAATTAAATAATAAGATAATGCATTTAAAATATAGACAAGTTAAAGTTAAATTATATTTTTCAAATGTATGTGAATGTATTCAATGAATAGGGTTGGAACAACCAGATAATCATATGGGCAGAAATGAACCTTGATTCCTACCTCCTACCATATACAAAATTCAATTAAGATGGATCATAGACCTAAACATAAGAGCTAAAATGACAAAGCTTATAAAATGAAACATAGAAAACATCTTTGTGGCTTTGGGGTAAACAAACTTTTGTTTTTGTTTTTTAAACACATGACCCAGAAAGCATTAACCATAAGAAAAACTTCATAAAATGAACATTATCAAACTAAAATGCTTCTGCTCAGCAAAAGACACCATTAAGAAATTGAATAGGCAAGTCATAGACTGGAAGAAAATATTTACACTTACAGTTGACAAATGACTTGTATCCAAAATACATAAAATAATAAAAAGACAAACAGGGTTCCAGTTCCCATCAAGATGAAGAAATTACATTCCACACTGTTTCTGCTACCGAATACAATTAAAAACTCTGGACAGAATGCATCTGAGCTATCTAAGGATACTGAAAAGTAAATGGTACTAAGAGTGTTGAGGAAGGAAACCAGAAGTCAAAGAATTGCCAAATCAGTGGTGAGTTTCCCAATTCTTCCCCCTCTGGTATCTCTTGGCCTGGACTGAAAGACAGCCTGAAACCTGGAGGGAAGCAACAGGTGAAAAAGAAAGAGCTCCAGGAGAAGCCCCCTTGTCCCTGGAGAAACAAAGAGGCCCCTATGGGTAAGAAAAGTTCAGAAAATTTCATGTTGTTTTGTTTTGTTTTTTGGTTCACTTTCACCCCAACCCCAGACAATCATGGGGACAGTTGCAGTGTAAGCAACGGCAGCAGGGAAGGCTGTGGTCCCGATAGCATGAGGAGAATCCTGGCTGCATTTTTATTTCTCTCTTTCTCTACTCTCTTGCCACTTGCCCAGGGAGGCAGATACAGTTGCAGGAAGTGTATAGCAGAGTGGGGGAAAATAAGCCCTGACTTTCTACCCCGACAACCAGAAAGGGAGTCCCATAGAAGCTGAGAGTGTCATGAAAATAGCAGAAAGAAGGAGGCTCAAGGAACAATCCCATAAAAGTTGTATAAGTGCTCACACCTGAGCCCTGCCTGTGAAGCTCTAACCCTAAAAAGCACATCAAAGGCTTGGAGAATTGAACTATGGAGTACACCATTTCCCAGGTCCCTAAATAGCCACTGGGTGGTGGACACACAGGGAAGATTCAAATAGCACTGGAAATGCTTTAAACACTAAACTGACATTGGAACCATAGCCCATAGATGGTGAGGAGGACCTTGTGGCTTGGACCTAACCAGGAAAGTTGCCTGTTAAAAAAACAAAAACAAAACAAAAAACAACACAAGAGTCTCCACAGCATTTCAACAAGACTCAGTCAGATAACATAAACATTCAAAATGTCCAAGATAAAATCCAAAATTACTCGCTATACAAAGAAGCAGAAAAATAAAATAAAATCAATAGACTCCAACTGTAACTGTGGAGTTGTCTATCTATTTCTTCTTGGTTGAGTTTTGGTAGTCTGTAGCTTTCAATAAATTGGTCCATATGTGTGTTGAGATATTCTTAAGTTAATGCCTCCATTATCTTTTTTTTTTTTAATTGTACTTCAGGCGAAGGCTTACAGAACAAATAGTTTCTTATGAAACAGTAGTACACATATTCTTTTATGACATTGGTTAACAACCCCACAACATGTCAACCCTCTAACTTCTCAACCTTTCTTTTTTTGGTGAAAATACACATAGCCAAAGATACACCATTTCAAAAACTTCTACATGCACAGTTCAGTGACATTGACTACGCTCTTCCGATTGTGCTGTTATTCTCACTTAAGATGAAGGCTTACAGAACAAAATAGTTTCTCATTTAACAGTTACTACAAATGTTGCCCTATGACAATGGTTAACAATCTCACAACACATCAACAATATCCTTACTCAACCTTGGGTTCCCTATCACCAGCTTCCTTGTCTCCTTCTGCCTTCTGGCCCTTGTCACCTCGTTAGTCTCATTTGGTTTTACGGCGCTGTCCGCTCCCAGGCTGAACAGTGAACCTCAGAGATAACTTCACCACTGAGCTAAAAGGGTGTCTGGGGACCGTACTCTAGGGGTTTCTCCAGTCTCCTTTAGGCCAGTAAATCTGGTCTTTTTCTTGTGAGTTAGAATTATGTTCTACATCCTTCTCCAGCTCTGTCCAGAACCCTCTGTTGTGATCCTGGTCAGAGCAGTCAGTGGTAGTAGCCGGGCACCATCTAGCTGTACTGGACTCAGTCTGGTGGAGGCCTTGGTAGCTGTGGACCATTAGTCCTTCGGACTAATCTTTTCCTTCTATCCTGTTCTCTTCATTCTCCCTTGCTCCCGAAGGGTTGAGACTAGTGCAGTATCTTAGATGGCCGCTCACAGGCTTTTAAGACCCCAGACGCTACTCACCAAGGTAGAATGTAGAGTATTGTCTTTATAAGCTGTGTTATGCCAGTTGAGCTAGATGTTCCCCGAGACCATGGTCCCCACAGCCCTCCGCCCAGCAATTCAGTCCCTCAGGGAGTATGGATGTGTCTGTGGGGCTTCCAAGACCTTTCCTTGTACAAGTTGTGCTAGTTTCCCCTGTATTGTGTACTGTCTCACCCTTCACCCAAGATACCACTTACCTGTTGCCTATTTAGTATTTCCCCGCCACCCCTCCCATCCCTGGTAACCAACAAAGATTGTTACATTTTGTGTGTGAACTTTTTCATGGGTTTTTACCATAGAGGTCTCATACAATATTTGTCCTTTTGTGATTGACTTATTTCACTCAGCATAATGTCCTCCAGTTTCATCCATGTTATGAGATGCGTCACAGATTCATCGTTGTTCTTTCTCGTTTCATAGTACTCCATTGTGTGTATGTACCATAGTTTCCTTATCCATTCATCTGTTGATGGGCATCTAGGTTGTTTCCATCGTTTTGCTATTGTGAACAATGCTGCCATGAACATAGGTGTGCATATGTCTATTCGAGTGACGACTCTTATTTCTCTAGGACACATTCCTAGCAGTGGAATCGAATGGTATGTTTATTTCTAGCTTTCTGAGGAGGCGCCATATCATTTTCCAAAATGGTTGTATCATTTTGCATTCCCACCAGCAGTGCATAAAGAGTTCTGATCTCCCCACAGCCCTTCCAACATTTGTTATTTCCAGTGTTTTTGATTCATGCCAGTAATGCCACGGTGACATGGTATCTCATTGTGGTTTTAATTTGCATTTCTCTAATGGCTAGTGATCTCGAGCATTTCTTCATGTGTCTGTTGGCCATTAGAATGTCTTCTTTGGTGAGGTGTCTGCTCATTTCCTTTGCCCATTTTTTAACAGGATTATTTGTCTTTTTGTTGTAGAGGTGTTGGATTTTCTTGTAGATTATGGAGATTAGACCTTTGTCTGACTTGTACTGTCCAAAAATTTTTTCCCAGTCTGTAGGTTCTCTTTTTACTCTTTTGGTGAACTCTTTTGAAGAGCATAGGTGTTTGATTTTTAGAAGATCCCAGTTATCTAGCTTATCTCTTGGGGTTTGTGCATTGATGATTATGGTTTGAATCCTGTTAATGCCGTGTATTAAGGCCTGAAGTGTTGCTCCTATTTTTTCTTCTATGAACTTTATAGGTTTAGGCTTTATATTCAGGTCTTTGATCCATTTTGAAGTAGTTTTTGTATACGGCGTGAGGTATGGGTCCTGTTTCATTTTTTTGCAGATGGATATCCAGTTTTGCCAGCACCATTTGTTAAAAAGACTGTCTTTTCCCCATCTGATGGACTTTGGGCCCTTGTCGAAGATCAGGTGACCATAGGTGGATGGATTTACATCTGGGTTCTCAATTCTGTTCCATTGGTCAATGTATCTGTCGTTGTACCAGTACCAGGCTGTTATAACTACTGTAGCTGTATAGTAGGTTCTCAAGTCAGGTAGTGTGAGTCCTCCGACTTTATTCTTCTTCTTCAGTAGTGCTTTCCTTATTCGGGGCTTCTTCCCTTTCCATATAAAGATAATAATTAGTTTTTCCATCTCTTTGAAGAATGTTGTTGGTATTTGGATCGGGACTGCATTGTATTTGTAAATTGTTTTGGGTAGAATTGTCATTTTCACAATGTTGAGTCTGCCTATTCATGAGCATGGTATGTTTTTCCATTTATGTAGATCCCTTTGGGTTTCATGCAGTAGTGTTTTGTAGTTTTCTTTGTATAGGTCTTTTACATCCCCGGTCAGATATATTCCTAAGTATTTTATCTTTTTAGGAGCTATTGAAAATGGTATTGTTTTCCTGATTTCCTTTTCATTGTTCTCCTTACTGGTGTATCGGAATCCAACTGATTTTTCGAATGTTTATCTTGTATCCTGCTACTCTGCTGAATCTTTCTATTAGTTCCAGTAGATTTCTCGTGGAGTCTTTAGGGTTTTCTATGTATAGTATCATATCATCTGCAAACAGGGACAGTTTAACTTCTTCCTTACCAATTTGGATGCTCTTTATTTCTTTCTCTTGCCTTATTGCTCTAGCTAGAACTTCCAGCACAATGTTAAATAGGAGTGGTGAAAAAGGGCATCCTTGTCTTGTTCCTGTCTTCAAGAGGAATGTTTTCAGCCTCTCTCCATTAAGAATGATGTTGACCATTGGTTTTGCATAGATGCCCTTTACTATGTTGAGAAATTTCCCTTCTATACCTATTTTATTGAGAGTTTTTATCAGGAATGGGTGTTGGACTTTTTCAAATGCCTTTTCTGCGTCAATTGAGATGATCATGTGATTCTTTTATTTCCTTTTATTTATGCGGTGGATTATGTTGATTGATTTTCTAATGTTGAACCATTCTTGCATACCTGTTAGGACTCCTACCTGGTCATGGTGTATTATTTTTTTGATATGATACTGAGTACTATTGGCTAGAATTTTGTTCAGAATTTTTGCATCTATATTCATGAGAGATATTAGTCTGTAATTTTCTTTTTCTGTGACGTCTTTTCCTGGTTTTGGTATCAGCATTATGCTGGCTTCATAGAATGGATTTGGAAGTGTTGCTTCCTCTTCTATGCTCTGAAATAGCTTGAGTAGTACTGGTACAAGCTCTTCTGTAAATGTTTTGTAGAATTCTCCAGTGAAGCCATCTGGGCCAGGGCTTTTTTTGGTTGGGAGTTTTTTTATTATCTTTTCAATCTCTTGTTAAGGGTCTGTTCAGATTTTCAACATCCTTTATTGTAGTTTGGGTAGGCCGTGTGTTTCTAGAAATTTATCCATTTCCTCTAGGTTTTCAAATTTGTTGGAGTATAGTTTTTCATAATATTCTGTTATAATCCTTTTTATTTCAGTTGGTTCTGTTGTAATGTCCCCCATTTCATTTCTTATTTGGGTTATTTGTGTCCTCTCCTGTTTTGCTTTTGTCAGTCTGGCCAGTGGTTTGTCGATTTTGTTGATTCTTTCAAAGAACCAACTTTTGGTTTTGTTGATTCTTTCTATAGTTTTTCTGTTCTCTATTTCATTTATTTCTGCTCTGATCTTTACTATTTCCTTTCTTGCGGTGGTTGTGGGGTTTTTTTTTTTTTGCTGTTCTCTTTCTATTTGTTTGAGTTCTGTAGTTAATGTTTTGATTTTGTCCCTTTCTTCTTTTTTGATATGTGCATCTGTTGCTATAAATTGTCCTCTGAGGACTGCCTTTGCTGTGTCCCAAAGGTTTTGGTATGATGTGTTTTCATTCTTGTTTGATTCTAGGAATTTTTTGATTCCATCTCTGATTATTTCTATTACCCAGTGATGTGTAAGCAGGGTATTATTCAGTTTCCATGTAATTGATTTTTTTCCTTGCTCTTTCTATTGTTAATTTCTACCTTGATGGCATTGTGGTCAGAGAAGATACTTTGAATTATCTCAACGTTTTGGATCTTATTGAGGATTGCTCTGTGGCCTAAGATGTGGTCTATTCTGAAGAACGTTCCATGGGCATTGGAAAAGAATGTATACTTTGCAGCGGTTGGATGGAGTGTTCTATGTATGTCTATGAGGTTAAGTTGGCTGATTGTGCCCTTTAGGTCTTCTGTATCTTTGCTGAGTTTCTTCTTAGTTTTTCTGTCCTTTACTGAGAGTGGTGTGTTGAAGTCTCCTACTATTATTGTGGAACTGTCAATTTCTCTTTTCAGTGTTGTTAGAGTTTGTTTTATGTATTTTGGAGCCCTGTCATTGGGTGCATAGTTGTTTATTATGGTTATGTCTTCATGATGGATTGTCCCCTTAATTATTATATAGTGTCCTTTGTCTTTTATATAGATTTTGTTTTAGAGTCTATTTTATCTGAGATTAGAATTGCCACTCCTGCTCTTTTTTGGTAGTTGTTAGCTTGATATATTTTTTTCCAACCTTTGACTTTTAATAAATTCACATCTTTGTTTCTGAGGTATGTCTCTTGTAGACAGTATATTGATGGATCCTGTTTTCTTATCCATTCTGTCACTCTCCGTCTCTTTATGGGTGCATTGAGTCCATTTACATTCAGTGTAATTATTGATAGATGTGAGTTTGTTGCTGTCATTTTGTAGTTCTTTTTTTGTGGTGCTGAAGTTTTCTTTGTTCTTCTTACTCTCCTGTGCTGAGTTACTTTTGTTGTGGATTTTTTTTTTTCATTTCTTTTGTTTTTGTAGGTTTTGTTTTGCTGAGACTTTATGTTTTTCCTCTTTTTTTTTTTTTTTATGAGTATGTTTGTTAACTTTCTTTGTGGTTACCATGAATTTTACCCTTATCTTTCTAAGTTTGAAGCAGTCTACCATTACTTGGTATCGCCTTGCCTTCCTCTCCATTAGAAGGTTCTATACCTATGCCGTTTATTCCCTCTTTTATTGTTTTGATGTTGTTGTCGTTTACTGATTAACTGCTCTGATTCCCTGTTGTATTTCATTTGGTTTTGGATAGTCCTCGAGAGTTCATTTCCTAGATTGGTATCTGGCTGGTACAATCCAGCATTCTAGAATCTGCCTGTGAGCTGAAGCTGTTTATCCTCAGATCAAAGAACTCCCTTTAATAATTCTTGTAAGTTTGGTTTGACTTTTACATATTCCCTTAATTTCTGTTTATCTGGAAATGACCTAATTTCACCATCAAATTTGAATGAGAGTGTTGCAGGATGTATTATTCTTGGCTGGCAATTTTTTTCTTTCAAGATTTTATATATGTTATCCCATTGCCTTCTTGCCTGCATGTTTTCTGCCAAATAATCTGAGCTTAGTCTTATTGTTTCTCCTCTGTATGTGACTTCTTGTTTTTCACGAGCTGCTCTCAGGATTCTTTGTCTTTGGTTTTGGCGAGTGTGATTATGATATGCCTTGGTGATTTTCTTTTGGGGTGTCTCCTATATGGGGTTCGTTGAGCTTCTTGGATGGCCAGCTTTTCATCTTTCATGATATTGGGAAAGTTTTCTGTCAGTAGTTCTTCAATGATCCTCTCTGTGTTTTCTGTTTTCTCCCCCTGTTCTGGAATTCCAATCAGTTGTAAATTTTGGCTTTTGATTGTATCCCACATAACTGTCAGGGTCTCTTCATTTTTCTTTGTTCTTTTTTCTGAGTTTTCCTGAAACAGAGTTGTATCCAAGTGTTAGTCTTCAATTCCACTGATCCTGTCTTCCACCATTTCAGATCTGCTTCTCAGTCCTTTTATGACGCCGTCCATTTCTGAAATCTTGATGTTTATCTTTTGGATTTCTAATTGTTGTCTTTGTATAATTTCTAGTTGTGAATTTATTTTGGCATTTTGTTCCTGCATTATTTTCCTGAATTCTTCCAATTTTTTGTCTGTATTTTCCATGAATTTGTCTGTTTTTTTCCTCAAGTTTGTCACCTTTTTGCCTCAGCTCTTGGAGAATTCTGAGTATTGAGATTTGAATTCCCTATCAGGTAGTTCTAGTCCATTTTCTTCCACTGGAGAGTCATCTGGTTTTTTATTTTGGACGCCTACTGGAACCATCCTTTCCTGTTTTTGTAAATGTTTTGATATTGTCTGCTGTCTTCGGGGCATTCAGTAGTTATTTTTCTCATTTATTGATTGTAGATTTGTTTGTTTCGTCCCCTTTTTTTTAAATTTGACTATGTCTGAGCTGGTGGACTGTGTGTTCTTTGTTGTTTGCTCATCTGTGGGCACAATACTTTTAACCTCCTTTTCCAATTGGCAGGGTCATTTACTCAGATATGGTACGGCAGGGCAGATCTAGCTGAAGAGGAGTTACTGGGATGGGTTGTTTGTGGCACTTACTACAGCCACCAGAGCGGGTCAGTAATCAGTGCAGGGCAGGTTCCAGTAGGCCGTGGCTGTGCTATTTGGTGGTGTGATGTCAAGCACATGGTGCAGGCAGGCAGGATGCAGCGGGGAGATTGTTATGTGTGGAGCTAAGGTGGATATGGGAGAGAGGAGAGAGGAGCAGGAGCCAGAAACATACAAACAAACAAAACAGAATGCTAGGGGAGCTTGCCGTTGGTGTGGAGAGATGAGAGACTATGAAATGGAGAAAAACAGAAAGGGGAAGAGGAAGAAAAGAAAAGAGTGAATAAATCAAAATCGGAAAGGTTAAAGAACCGCAAAGTTCCCAGGGATCCCACCAGTGCAGCTATGAGGTCTGGGGAAGTCGCTCTCAGGTGTTGCAGTACAGCGTGGCTAGAAAGTGTAGAGGTACACAATGCCAGGTATTCATGGAACAGAAAGAGAAGGAAGATATAGAGAGACGAGAAACTGAGCAATGAAGAAAGGCAAAAAGGGAAAAAGAGGGAAAAGAAAACAAAACAAATTAAAAAAAAAAAAAAGAACAAGAAAGGCCCCCAGAAAAACAGAAAAAAACAAAAACCAATGAGAAAAGAAATGCTCTCAGGGATCCCTCTGCACATCTGTGCAAGCCGAGGGGGAAGTCTCCTTGCCACGTAGCACCGCCTGGCCAGAAAGGGCTCCCAACTCAAGAAAAGGAAAAGAAAACAAACAAACAATCCAAAACAAACAAACGAACAAAAGCCCCGGGATCCCACCAGTGCGGCAGCCCAGACCGGGAAGCAGCTCCACACTCGAATGGAGCTCCACCGCCCCTCAGGAAGACGCAAAGATGGTACACGGAGGCATGTATTTGAGCAACAGGAGGGGGATGTCGTGAGAGGTTAAGGAAGAAATCAAAAGAAGCAGAAAAAAAAGCAAGACTAGCAGCCAACAAATGGCACTCAGAGAGCCAGCTAGTGCGGGCTGGTGTTTCTCAGACAAGAGACTGTGTCCCCGGGAAGCAGAGGGGGCCGAGTATTGGTGAAGAAGGGTAGGGAGTGGGAAAGCATATATCACAAATTACCGAAGCTCTGCAGCCCCTCAGGAAGAAGCAAAGATGGCACATGGAGCCAGGTATTTTAGCGAAAGGAGGGGAGGTGGTGAGAGGTAAGGAAGAAATCAAAAGAAGCGGAAAAAAGCAACACTAGCAGCCAACAAATGGCATTCAGAGAGCCGGCCCATTTGGGCGTGTGGAATCCAAGCAGCCGGTGTTTCCCAGTCAAGAGACTCTGGCCGCGGGAAGCAGAGGAGGCCAAGTGGGGGTGAAGAGGGGTGGGGGGTGAGAAAGCATATATTGCAAATTACCAGTTGTTTTGTCTCCCGCTGGACGCTCCGTGAGGCTGCTTTCTCGTACCCCATTTGCTGGTCTCCGATAGGAGTCCAAGATGGCGGATCCACACTGAGTTAGCTTGTAGGGGACCTCTGCAGGAATCTCTCCTCGCTCTCTGTTCTCTGTCAGTTTTTTCACTCCATTTGGTGCTTGGCTTAGTTCTTTATCTCTTCATTTGATGTTTTAGGGTTTCAGGATTGTTGTATTCTCTGTTTGGCTTAGTTTTTCAGATCTTTGCTGTGGAGGGACAGCGTGGTGCTTCTGCCTAGAGTGCCATTTTGCCGGAACCAGCTCTATTATCTTTTTAATGTGTTCAGGATTTGTGAGGAATTTCCATCTTTCATTCCTAATATTGGTAATTTATATCTTCTCTCCTTTTGTCTTTGTTAGTCTAGCAAGGAGTTTATCGATTTTACTGATCTTTCCAAAGAACGAGGTTTTGGTATCTTTATTTTTCTGTTTTAAATTTTATTGAATTATGCATATATCTTTATTATTTCCTTTCTTCTGCTTGCTTTGGGTTTATTGTCTCTCCTTTTTCCAGTTTCTTAATGTAGAAGCTTTGATTGTTGATTTGTGGCCCTTCTTTTCTGATAGAAGCGTTTAATGTTGTAGATATCCTTCTAACATGCTTTAGTTGCATCCCACAAATTTTGATATGTTGTGATTTCATTTTCATTCAGTTCAAAATATTTTCTAATTTCCCTTGATGCTTCTTTTTAACCCATTGATTATTCACATTAATTATTTAAAATAATTTAATTTCCAAGTATTTGAAGATTTTCCAGTTATCCATTATTGATCTCTACTTTAATACTATTAGAGTCAGAGAACTTACTTTGTATGATTTCAATCAATTCTTTTAAATATGTTACATTTTATTTTATGACACAGGTTAGCATCTATCTTGCTGCACACAAACACTTCAGAAGAATGTATATTCTGCTGTTGTTGGGTGGAGTGTTCTGTAAGTGTCGATTACATTCTGTTGGTTGGTGATGTTTAGTATTTCCATATTCTTGCTGCTTTTCTCTCTTTCCACAAATCTTCACAGAAAAAAAAGTATATTATGTAAAATGGTATCTAAGAAATACGTATAACAAATAAGTAAAACAAGGCAAGTTTTACACTTTATCTGGTTTTATCACTTTTAATGACTGAGTCCTCAGAAAGACATGTGAATTATAGCAGCAGTAGCTCAAGAACAGTAACCTTCCTGGAAGTTGTCTATTGTTGCACCTGATATCAAGTAACTTTCTGTGTCTTCCTAGATATATCATCTGGTTTTCTCATAAAATTTTTATTGTCATATATGTTACATCTACATGTGTTATAAACCCAACAATACAGTATTATAATTATTGCTTTATACAATCCTATCTTTTTAAATATGTAAGAGAATAAATGAGAAATAATATATTTGTAAAGTCTTCTATATTAATCCACATATTTACCATTTATGGTGCTCCTCATTTCTTCCTATGGATTCAAGTTGCTGTCTGGTGCCATTTCCTTTCAGTCTGAAGGACTCCCTTTAGTATTTCTTGTAAGGCAGGTCTGCTAACAACAAAATCTCTCATTCTTTGGGAATATATTTTGCCTTCATTTTTTGAAGAACAGTTTTGCTAGATGTAAAATTTTCTTTTCTTTGGTTTTAACAAACAAAAATTTATTCTCTCACAGTCTAGGAGGCTAGAAGTCCGAATTCAGGGTGCCAGCTCCAGGGGAAGTCTTTCTCTCTCTGTCGGCTCTGCAGAGAAGGTCCTTGTCATCAATCTGCCCCTGGTCTAGGGGTTTCTCAGCACAGGGACCTTGGGTCCAAAGGACGTGCTCCACTGTTGGCTCTGCTTTCTTGGTTGTATGAGGTCCCCCTGTCTCTCTGCTTGCTTCTCTGTTTTATATCTCAGAAGAGATTGACTCAATATACAACCTAATCTTGTAGACTAAGTCCTGCCTCATTAACATTATAGAGGTAGGATTTACAGGACATAGGAAAATCAAGGATGTAAATTTTTTTCATTCAGTACTTTGAATGTGCCACTCCACTGTCTTTTGGCTTTCATTCTTTCTGATGGAATCATTGTATTGATGCTCCCCTGTATGTGACAAGTCATTTTTCTCTTGCTTTCATGATATTCTCTTTGTTTTTCAACAAGATGTCTAGGTGTAGATCTTTTTGTATTTATTCTACTTGGAGTTTGTTGCTGTCTTGGTCATCAAGGGCTGCTATAACAGAAATACCACAAGTGGATGGCTTTAACAAAGAGAAATTTATTTTCTCACAGTCTAGTAGGCCAGAAGTCCAAATTCAGGGTGTCAGCTCCAGGGGAAGGCTTTCTCTCTCTCTGTCAGCCTTCTCATCAACCTTCACTTAATCTGGGAGCATCTCAGTGCAGGAACCTCAGGTTCAAAGGGCGCGCTCTGCTCCTGGCAGTGCTTTCTTAGTGGTATAAGGTCCCCATGTCTCTCTGCTCGCTTCTTGCTTTTATATCTCAAAAGAGATTGGCTTAAGACACTACCTAATCTTGTAGACCTCATCAATATAACTGCTGCTAATCCATCTTATTACATCATAGTGATAGCATTTACAACACATAGGGAAATCACATCAGATGACAAAATAGCAGACAATCATACAATACTGGGAATCATGACCTAGCCAAGTTGACAGATATTTTGGGGGGACACAATTCAATCCATGACAGTTACATTCTTGCATCTGTAGATTAATGTTTTTAAATCAAATTTTGGAAGTTTATGACCATTATTTATTCAACAATTTTTTTTTCTGCTCTCTCTCTCCTCCTCTTCTAGGACTCCTGTAAGACATATCTCAAGGTGCTTGACATTTTCCCACAGGTCTCTGAAACTCTGTTTATTTCTCTTCAATCTATTTTTTCTGCGTTCTTTTCAATCTATTTTTTCTGTGTTCTTCAGATTGAGTAATTTCTATTGATTTAAGTTTGCTGATAATTTTTTATCATCTCAAATCTGCAACTAAGCCCCTCTAATGAATTTTTCATTTAGTTATTGTACTTTTCAACTCCATAATTTCTATTTGGTTCTTTTTTTATGATTTCTACCTCTTTCTTGTGAATCTCTACTTGTTGACTCATTGTTGTCACATTTTCTTTTAATTCTTTAAACATGGCTGCTTTTGGTTCTTTGAACATATTTACAATACTCACTTTGAAGTCCTTGACTGTTAAATCCAACATTTGTAACACTCAGAGTCAGTTTCTATTGAGTGTTTTTTCCCCCTTAGCTTAGGTCACACTTTCCTCTTCCTATGCATGTCTTTTATTTTTTTGTTGAAAATTGGACATTTTAGATAATATATTGTAGTAACCCTGGATTCTAAATTTTTCCCCAGAAGGTTGCTGTTATTGCTAATTTTTGTTTTTGTTTTTTCCCTCTGTTTAATATATTTTCTAAGCTAAATTGTGATATCTGTGTTCCCTGTGATGTGCAGCTGCTGATGTCTCTGTTTTTTTTTTTTTTTTGTTTGTTTGTTTGTCTGGTCTGTTTGTTTCTTTTTAGTTCTTAGTTTTATTTCTGATCTCCTAAGGCTCATCCCATGTCTGTGTAGCTTAGTGGTCAGTCACTGATTGACAGAGGTTGTGCTCAACCCCCTCAAGCCAGTAAACCTTCCATCTTCTGCTGATAGATCTGTGTCAGGGTAGGGAACGACATTCAAACTTTAGGCAATTTTCAAATCTTCCCCAGCTTTTACTTTCTGTTGACACCTTTTGTATCGCCTATGCACATACACACTACCTCAGGAATGTGTAGCTGACTTGGGTTCCTTCCAGTCTTCTTTGCACAGGTGTGCTGCCTCAGCCAGGAATAAGCTTGTCCCAAGCAAGACCACAACCTCAAGCTAGTAGAGCCATTGGCCCTCCCTGCTTACCTGCCCCTGAAATCATCATTTCCACCAACAGTGCCACTGGACATGGTCATCATCCACTGCTTCAAATTGAGTGAACCCCTTTCAACTGCAGCAGAGAAGCTGCCAGTCCTCACAGCCTGCCACATTCTAGCAGAACTTCTATGTTGAACAAATTGGGGAGGAGTTAGATGGAGCAGCTGTAGACCACAGCACCACAGATTCCCACTGTTCTTGTCTGAAGTTCAGCAGCTTTTCAAGCATAAATGCTTCTCATATGGTTGTATGCCTTTAGCTGATTTCTAGAGCACTGAAAAAGTTAGGTTTTTTTTGTTTTGTTTTTTTTTTGATGTGTTTTGCTTTCGTCAATAGGTTTTTTTTCACCCTTCAGCCAAAGATTAGACAAGTCCGTAAAACAAACAATAATTCACATAGCTCAACCATGTATACGAGACTAAGTGGGCACACCAGCCCAGCGGCAAGGACAAGAACGCATGAGGGGACAGGAAAGCTGGACGAATGGAAATGGGGAACCCAAGATCAAGAAGGGGAGAGTGTTGACAAGTTGCAGGGTTGGCAACCAATGTCACAAAATAATATGTGTATTAACTGTTTTAATAAGAAATAATGAGAAAATAATTTGCTCTGTAACCTTCATCCAAACCACAACTAAAAAAAAAAAAAAGTTGCTTTTTTAGGGGGAGATGATTTGCTGATCTCCTCACTTGGCCATCTTTACATAACCAGAAGACCCATCACCAGTTTTCTTTTTTTAAATACTAGGTATTTTTCAAAGAAAAATAACATACAAATACCACCTGTACAACATACTGTGTTTTTAAGCCTCTACTTCAAAACACAACGTACAAAAATTTAAAAAAAAGTTTAAAAAGAAAAACAAGTAAAAGAATCTCTGCTGCTCACAGAACTTGTAACTCTATACATGACTTGTATCATGTGTTAGCTAACAATAAGTTACTGCCACCATCATATATGTTTGAAACTGCTTGACCCACACTCAGATTGCACAATTATCCATGTTACAAAATGTGAAGCTGAAGGATCTTGAGAAGAGTAGGGGTAAGGCCTGAGTGCTTGGTCACTCTGTCCCAGTGAGGCAGGTAGGGTTAGCTGTGCTGGTGGAATAAAAGAGCTGTTAAAAGATTACTACCTAGAAGTTGGGTAAACAGGAACCACATCCTGTCAACATAAGATAAAGTTAGAACAACCCGTGAATTACTACTTCCTCCTTAGTGTTTTTCTAGTCCTTTCCCCCTTCTTATAGCCTCCACATGCCCAGAAGAATAAAGCATGACCGCTGTTTGACCTCCCTTGGCCCACTGAAGGGGGCGAAGTAGTACAGAAGATCAGTGTGCCTGCGCCATATCCTATAATAAGTGATGCCAAGGGCTGCCATCTTGAATATCAGTGGGTTCCATCTTGGATTCCAGATGCGTGTGCAACCTAATTAGTATGCACCACCATTCTGAGAAGTACCTGCCTCTTCAAAGAAACCCACTGAATATTCATTGCTCTGTTTCCTCCACCAAACCCATATAAGCCCTAGCCTTGCTTCCCCTCTTTGGAGTGGCATGAGCCCCCACTGACTCCTTTTATTTGTCACAAGTAAAATAAACCTGTTAGAGCTGAACCCCAAATTGTCTCCTCTGTGTATTCTTACATGAGAAAGACAAGGACCCGTTGAGTCTGAAGGGCCTCTGTGCCCTTGGCAGTAACACCAGGGCCTGATCTCCAGGATGTGTGATACGTTTTCTCTGAAGAAGCTCCTTGCAAGACAGTCCCTCTGCAAGAAGGTGAGGTTGAGGATGTTTATCTCTTTCCTCCTTGGATTTTTAGGTAGCTCCCTCCATCCCCTCTTGCTTCCCACCTCCCTCAGCCTCTGGAATATCCACTGTCCCCAAGCTGCCCAGTATCTCCTGGGTTTGCAAGGGAAGATAATGGGTGGGGGAGGAGAGCAGATAAACCCATTTGTTTTAGGATATTAGGAACTTAAAAGAGAACCCTAAGATGTGCTAAAGGTGGTACCATCAATCAGCAGCTCACTCTGGCGCTCAGTACTCAGCGCAGAACTTTGAGAGATTGCCCAAGTTCTATAACCAGAGTGAGTCAGAGCAGGGAATGCCTTCTCATCTGTTAGAGGAAATAACTGAGGCCAAAGAGATTCGGTAACTAGCTGAAGGTCACAGAGTGAGTAAAAGGTAGACTCAAAGCTCATACTCTCTTCATCACTCCATGCTGCCACCCACACAAGCAATGGAAATTGGATGATGCTAACTCAAGTCAAAAGGAATATTTTGGGGGATATAGGCTAGCTCATCCACTTGGGGCAAGGTGGACCAGGCTCTGTCAGTCTCTGACTCAGGTGCAGACAACAGAAATGGATTCTGGCTACACTTACTAGAAAAGGAATACTGAAAGGATTAAAAAAAGATGTATCTTTGTGAGGACCAAAGAACAAGGCTTGGTGGCTATACAGCCAGGAAAAATGCCCCAGATCACACTACAGAACCACTCTGGTGAAGTCATCACTGTCTCTGGCACCTGGGCACAGACACCAAAGCTTCCATGGCAAATACCCTTGACTTTGGACAACGCTGCTGGAACTGTTGCCACAACCATTCCTAGACTTCTCAGCTGCCACCCTCACAGAACCATGATTCTGCTAGTCCTGAATTTTTTGCATCATTAGTTTCCAATTCACAGCTTGAATGTGTCTAATTGATGGAGCCTAGTCATGTGTCAGAGCCCTGGTGATGCAGTGGTTAAGCACTAGGCTGCTAACTGAAAGGTCAGTGGTTTAAACTCACCAGCTGCTCTGAGGGAGAAAGATGTGGCAGTCTGCTTCCATAAAGATTACACTCTTGAAAACTGTTGTGTCCCCTCAAAATATGTATCTACTTGGTTAGGCCATGATTCCTAGTACTGTGTGGTTGTCTTCCATTTCCTGATTGTAATCTTATGTTAAAGAGGATTAGGGTGGGATTGTAACACCTTTACTAAGGTCAGATCCCTGATCCAATGTTGTCAGATCCCTGATCCAATGTAAAGGGAGTTTGCCAGGAGTGTGGCCTGCACCACCTTTTATCTTACAAGAGATAAAAGAAAGGGAAGCAAGCGTAGAGTGGGAACCTCATACTAGGAAGAAAGCAGCGCTGGGAGAACAGCGTGTCTTTTGGACTTGGGGTTCCTGCTCAGAGAAGCTCCTAGTCCAGGGGAAGATGGATGACAAGGACCTTCCTCCAGAGCCGACAGAGAAAGCCTTCTGCTGGAGCTGACACCCTGAATTTAGACTTGTAGCCTACTAGACTGTGAGAGAATAAATTTCTTTTTGTTAAACCATCCACTTGTGGTATTTCTGTTAAAGCAGCACTAGATGACTAAGACAGAAACCCTATGGGGCAGTTCTACTCTGTCGTACAGGGCCCTCTACATCGGAATCGACACAAGGCAATGGGTTTGGTTTTGTTTTTAGTCATGTGTCCAGCCCTAGCTGTGAGGGATGCTGGGAAAGCAAGTGTCTGGTATTTTCAGTTTCTTGGGTGGGGGGTGGGGAGGTGGAGTTGACGGTGGGCTTTGCTTCATAAAGACGGAGGCTGGTTAAGCGTAAGAAAGTAGTTCAGGTGCTGGGTGACCAAAAAGGAAGGACAAATGTAGGTAGGACCATTGCAGGAAAAGGACAAGAGCCAAAAAAGATTTTTGTAATAGCATTTTAAAATAATGCTTAGTTTGTCTGCACAACATCCTGCTGTTGAAGCTGGAAATTAAGGGGAGAAGAGAGTGGGAGATTAAGGGTGTAATAAGAATATATTCTTGAAGCTGAAAGTTCTTATATTCTTTAATAATACATTCTTATTTTTAATTAATACAATGATAAGAAGAATACACCCATAATTGCAGTGTGTTCATAAATATATTTAAGAAGAACACTCAAGATTATTTCATGAAGGACAGTGCTCATGGGGCAAAGCCTATCATTTTCTTTTCGGATGAGGACATCCATGTTTGGTCATGGAACTGTTACAGCTTTTAAATCCTAAATCCACATCTGTTCTCTGACTTCAAGCTCTCTCTTTCACATACCATTTTTTGACTCTGCAGGCACCTCGTCCAGGCCCTGGCCCTCTCTACTTTTTACTTATCAGCTCCTTCCTGTCTTCCTTCATTTTCCACCCCAACCAGCCTTAACTCCAAGTTCCATCACTTCAACCCCTCTTCATCCCTAGGCACCCCCTTGCCAAAATCCCAACCCTGAATCCATCCAGCTCCATTTTCTCCAGACACAGGGGACGGAGCCCTGTCAGGGACAATCACACACCAGTGCCTACTGTTGTTGTTGTTGTTGCTGCTGAAAAAAAAAAAAACCACTGTTGCCGTTGAGTCGATTCTGATTCATAGCTGCCCTATACATCAGGGTAAAACCGCCCCATAGGGTTTCCAAGGAGCAGCTGGTGAATTCGAACTGCCGACCTTTTGGTTAGCAGCTGAGCTGTTAACTACCGCACCACCAGGGCTCCATTGTTGTTGTTGTTAGTTGCCATAAAGTCGATTCTGACTCATGGTGACCCTATGTGTGCATAGTAGAACTGCTCCATAGGGTTTTTTAAGGCTGTGATCTTTTGGAAGCAGTCACCAGGCCCGTCTGCCAAGGCTCCTCTGAGTGGCTTTGAACTGCCAACCTTTCAGCTAGCAGTTGAGCGTTTAACCATTTGTGCCACCCAGGGACTCCACTGATGCCACAGAAATCCTTGGCCTCCCTGGTCACCATACCTTCGTGCAACCCAGCAATCCTTCTGTTTCCCTAGTGAGTTCTGTGCAGTAGCTATTTCAAACCTTCTCCACTTTCTTCAAATCTCTGATCCTACCACTTCTTTCCCTTCATTCAAAGAAGAAATAGAAACCATCAGTAGAAAAATTCCTCAACTTCCCTCTACCAAGTCTTCAGACTTTTCTCTCCACCTCCCCTCCTTTTTTCCCCTTAAAATTTTGTTGTTGTTGGCTGCCATGGAGTCTTACAATTCTTTATTTCTTACTCACTCCCTAATGCAGGGCAAATGGTTGTTTTGCCTCCACCATGCCACTAAAACTGCTCTTCCAAGGACCTCCTGGATGCTAAACCCATTGGTACTTTTTCTTTAGGTCTTACATCTTACCTGATGGTACAGCAACCTTTGGTCTGGTCAACCACTCCTGGCTTCATGAAACACTCCCTTGCCCTCTGCAATATATCATCTTTTATTTTTTAATACCTCTTGCCTCCTATCCCTTCTTGGTCTCAGCAGGCCACTCCGTTGAATGTCAGTATCCCTCAGGGTTCCATCTTGGGTCATTTCTCCCTCTGCCCACTCTTCCTGGAGGATTTTACTCTCTTCTATGACCCCAATGACCATTGATACATCCACGACTCCCACAACCCAGAATGGGGGATGTGCTGCTGGGGCCCCTCACCCTGTTTCTCCAAGTCCTGGGGGGTGGGGTTGCTGCCTCCCCCTCCTCCCTGAGAACAAGAGTCTGAGTTTGGCCCTTTCCAGGCCAGTTTGTCACTCTGCTCCCCTCTGCTGGCGGTGCAGCCTGGCACTGTCTCTGGAGCTTGAAGCCGGAAGTGGTTGGCCTGAAGAGACCAGGGCAGGATGCTGGCTTGGGAGAGCTGTAGTGGCCAGACGATGCTGCTCCCCGCAAGGAAACCGGGAATAGTTACAAATTTAATAAAATTCATCTTATAAATTACAGCAACAGCCCCAGGGCTCGGCTTGCAGCCCCAAGAAGCAAGAGTTGGGCAAAGCTGTTACTGGAAAGAGTTGTCTCAGAGTCCGGGGCTGTGGAGGTGGCCAGTGGTCCAGTGCCACCTCCTTTGGGGCAGCCGCAGGGCAGCAGTGGGGGCCAGGCAGAGGCTCATGGGCCAGTGGGCACACAAGGACTCCTATGTTGGGAAGCCACAAACTTCTTGTGTGTGGCACGATGTCTTCTGTCCCACAGCAGCAGCCTCCTCTTGTCCTGAGTTGGGCAGCAATTTCGGAAGATCATTTGATGGGATATTTATTTTTGTCACAAATGTCAATCACGATGCTTGAGTATTCTTTACACGTGATTTTTCCCCACATCTGCATGAGCAAGGTCTTAAAGCAACAACTCTCCTGCTCCGTCTGGCACTCAGGCTCTCCCAGTTGGTGAATATTTATCTTGACAACCAATTCAGTGGATGTTGGAATGGATGTGTCTCTGATATCATATGGCATACTTAACAATGTGTGACAATTTGCCTCAGGGGGCTATGGAAGAGAAAATTCCCAAGTCTACCTAATGACAGTTGAATTCCTGAAAGCAACTATCTAGAACTACTTTAATGACTTCTAACCATCACTATGGAATGGAAAATGATGTCTCCAAGACTATGAGGAAAAATTAAAATTTGAAAGGGAGCATACTAATTAGCATGTATAGGGACTTTGTAACTACTCCATGCAATTTTCTTTTTGGTATCTTCAAACTCAACAATTCCAGAACGGAACTCATCCTTGCAGAACATTTTTCCCTCAAACATTTTCCTCCTTCTGAGTTATTTTAGTGAATGCTATCACTGAGGTCACTGTCCCAAGCAGTAGCCAGTGGTCACTCTTGACTCCAGACTCTCCCTCACCCCACATCCAATTAATCCTAAATTTTGCGCAATACACCTGCTAAATATCTGTGAAATCCTCCACTTCTCTCCACCTCCACTGCCAGTGTCTTAATTCAGGTCATCTAACCTCTAACCTGGATTATTGCAATTGCTTTAGTGGTCCCCTGGATCCTCTTGTCCTCCCTCCAATAACCCACCCTCCATACCACAGTCAGAGCAATCTTCCTAAAACAGGAAAATGTCACTTCCCTGATTATGACCTTCAATGGCTTCCCACTGTTCTTAGGATGAAGTCCTAACTCCATAATAGGGCCTGATCACTTCTTCAGCCTCATTTTCTTACTTCCAGTAACTCGTGGGGCCTTGGGCAAGTTACTTAATCTCTCATTGTCTCCATTTTCTCACCTATAAAGTGGAGTTAGTAACAGGGTTCTTATAAGAGTTAATTAATCTAAAGTGCAGGTAACAATGTTCAATAAATGTTATTGGACTATGATCAGCTTCTCTTCTGGAACTCTACAATCCAGTCACACAGAATGTCTTTCACTTCTTTGAAGAGGCCACGCTCTCTTTCTGACTTCCATGCTTTCCTACTTTTCTCCACCCAGAACACTCTTCCTTGTCCCTCCCTACTTCCATCCTCTCCCTACTCTTAGTCTGGTGACCCCTAGTCATCCTTCAGCCCTTCAGCTTAGATGTCACATCCTCCAGGAAGCCTCCTATGCCCCAGTCTGGGCTAGGTGCCCCCTCTCTATGCTGTCTTGGCTTCTTATACTGTCCCTACTTAGACACTTGTTACTTTGTGTCCTCCACAGGACAAGTTCCATAAGGTCAGGAATTGTGTCTGTCTTTTTCTTGTTGTTACCCTAGTACCTCTAGCATAGTACTTAGCAGGTATTGGGTATTTAACAAATGAATGAATGCTGCTGAAAACTCCCTTCCCAAGGGATTCAGAAGCTAAGTTCTCCTTAGAAGGGGCTGGATAATTCCAGAAGGACAAGGGAAGGTGAGCAGTTCTGCCCCCCACATTCAGGCATCTGAAGGTGAGGTACTGGAGACTCTATTTTCTATTCCCTGGGGTTCAGGACCAGTGGCAGAAGATGGTAACAAAGTTCTTCAAATAGGAATAAGACGATAGCCACTCCTGTTCTGTGAGGGCTGCACACCTGGAAACAAATAACATGGCTACATTCACTGTGAAATCAGCCTGCTCACAAGGTCTACCTTCCAGCCCCATATTGTTGCCTCTGAGTCAAAGACAGCTGCCAGCTCTTAGTTACAGCATGCCTGAAAGGAATTTTTCCCAAATCAGGAAGAGTGCTGCCCAGGACAACTCATGCCCATGTTAGAAGAAGCCAGAGCTTGCATGATGGGAACCTGGTATCCCTTGGGAGGGAGGGTAGTATCCAGATTCACGTGGCTCAGGCATGCTAGAGTGAAATGTAGTTCACACCATCCAGCACCAAGGGTCCAGCTCTGGAGAAATGGACAGTGCCATAGTCACAATACCCATCCCTGCCCTCTGTTGAAGGATTCTTAGAGGAAGGCTACTTGAGGAAGTATAATAGAGCACACTGTCTGAATGGCTGTGCAGAGCACTGCTGGTGTTGATTATATCCCTTTCCCCCACTCCCTCCATCAAGTGTCTATCTGCATTCATGGCTATGAGGACTCATGTAAGTGAAGGAAATGAGGGGGAGAGTTGCAAGAGATGACATGGCATCTGCCTTCTCCCTGGCCTCTGGGATCAGGTCTGGGCCCAGTGGTTATGAAACTAATGGTCAGCAGCTATTTTGTTGTGAAACTTCGGAGACTCTGAAGGTGTTGGCAACTCCAAAGGTGCCAAAGTATGGCTCAGAACTGTAGGGAATGCCATTCTCCTTGCCTCTGTAGTGACACCACCAACATTCTGGAGTAATTCCAGAGCACCAGGATAGCACCTTTGGCCTGACCACTGGCTTTTTCACAAGGACTAGAAAGACCTCAGGAGTCAACCATGTATGTGGGGAGATGCCCGTGGTGTGCTAGTAAATGTTAAACTGGCTCTCTGGCGGGGGTTGGGAAACAAACTCTGATTGTAGTATTCGCTAATTTCCATGGTGTAAATACTCCCACCATGGCTGATTTCAAGCTATCATCATGTCACTAAATGTGAAGTTGGGAAGAGATGCGTACAATCAGCTTGAGGCCAGTGCACCACCGGGAGAGGTCCAGGTAAGGAGGTAAGGAACTGAGGACACTGATGAAAGGGTCATGAGTTCAGTAGAGTCCCCTCGCAGCTAGGCATAAACTCACAAAAGCACAAGGTCCTGAAAACTTGCCCCCATCCACCACGAGGTATGTTTGGCATCAACATGAGCTTTAGAAACATTTGGCTGTGCCTACCTTGGCTGAAGGGAGCCCTAGTGGCACAAGGTTAAGCAATTGGCTGATAACCAAAAGGTCAGTGGTTGGAACCCATCAGCAGTTCTGTGGGAGAAAAGGCCTGGGGATCTGCTTCCGTAAAGATTACAGCCTGGGAAACTCTTTGAGGCAGTTCTACTCTGTCCTATAGGGCTGCTATCAGTTGGAATTGACTCAATGGCATAAAACAACAACAACCTTGGCTGAAGTAGGGTCACCTGAGACTCCCTCAGCAATGTCCTAGGTGCGTGCCTGCACAGGACTGTGGTGTTCTTGTGTAGTGTGGAAGGCATATTCAAGGCCTGTACTCCATGCTGGGGATGCAAATTTGCCTCAGAGGTGCCCGCAAACGCTCCTGGCTAGCACTGGGTAAAGGCCCCAGAGAGCTTCATCTCTAAGGTGATCCCTACAGCCTGAGGGGAGGTATAAGGAGAAGTATACTGAGACAGCTCAGCACATCTAGCCAGGTTAGACCAGCTACCCAAGTCCTACAAGTGTGAAATGCCAGCTTTGAATCTTGGTGTAGGCCCAGAGTAGCCTGGAGTTTGAGGAATATGAAGAAACACCCAATATGCTAGCTCAGTAGGCAGCCGTGTCTAAATCCCTCCCACAGAATCTGATAAAACCTCTGTGGGAAGCTTTTGACTTTTTGACCCCTTAGATTCACAAGTTTCTTTTTGTTTTGCCATCCCCATGCCCCAGACACCTAGAGCAGTACATAGTAAACAACGGGCATTCAACAACTATTGCTGAATTGTATTTATTAGAAACATCAAACGGCCATTGTATGACAAAAAAAAATTACACCAGATTAAAATACAGTGCCTGAAGGGGTGTAGACAGCAGGGACAATGGGTCTGGAAACTGGATCTGAGTTAGATCTTGGTAAAGCAGCAGCAAGCAGGAAGTAGTTCATGCCGATAATGAAATCAATGAATTCAGGAAGCCCATGATGGGTACATTGTTTGGGGATGCTGCAGATGAAGGAATTACAGCATCTGAATATTTGTTGGACACTTACTAGAGGCCCGGCCCTTGCTAGGATTCAGATGTTCTAAACTGAAGAATCAGCTAAACAGGACACTTCATTATTTCTTACTAACACAAGGCTCCATCTTCTTCCCAGGAGCCCCTACTCCTACTGCCTCAAGTCCCATTTGTAGAAAAAGCTGAAGAAGCTGACCAGGTGGAAAGTTTTCTTTCTCTGAATGAAGCTAGCTGGTGTCCTGAAGAATAAGTCCTTGGCCTCCTTAGTACTGTAACGGATGGCAGCAACGTGCTCAAATCAGGCCCTGTACCTGTTAACAAGACTATGTTTCTGGGCGAGGAACAACGATTCCATGATTCTCCTTTCTTAAGGACCACGATGCAAGTTAGACATTCTTTCTCTTAATTTCTGTCAGAACTAATCAGAACATTTGTTACAGGCCTGGGAAAATGAGTTGTCGAGACAAATATACGTAGGATGCCCCTGAGTTTCTGGGTTATCCTTAGATATGAGGCGGAGAGATTCAAGCCAGAGTCACGCTGTAAAAATCAAATGGGCAGTCGGAGAGAGCTGCCCATCCCAGGCACTCCTGCAGCTGTGGGGCTACTGCCTGGATGGTCGTTTACAGAGGAAGAAAAAGCAGTGTGAGAGAAGAGCTGGAGATAACGAGGGGATTTAGGTCTTTCTATAAAAACAGCACCCTCCAGTCGGAGAAACAGATGATGGGTATCCAGCAATCCAACTTACAAAGGCCAAAGTCCCCAGCCCTCACACAGTGTGATGGCTGAGAGGAAGCATGCCAAGAGGTAGAGTGAGCTCTTTCTAGGTTAACGTAATCAAATGGATATGGGACACCTGCCACTCACTGTAAAGGCCTTCACATAGCCGGCTGTGTTCATCTGCTTAATAATAAAGCCAGAAACTGAAACAAACCCTCTTTACCCAGTCTCTCAGAGCCCTGTTGTAGAGAACATGCCTTTCATTAGAGCCAGACTGCACAGCAGAGGGGCTCAGCTATGCTGCAGTTTGGTACTGGGAGGCAGAAAAGTTACCATGTATTTTTCCAGGCAAGCAAAATGCAGATGATGTTTAATATCAGATATCTCTCCAGGGAAAGAACATTCTGGAGATCAGAGAAATTACGGGAAATTTTGGGTTAATTTTTGGTTTGTTTGTGTCTTTTAAAATAGAAAATTCAGGCTTTTATTTGTGAGCAGTGCAATAATAAAGGGGACGATTATTTAGGCCTCACAGTAACACTCTGCAACACTTCTGAGATGAAGAAACAGAGGCTCAGAGAGAGTAAGTAACTTGCCCAAGGTCACAGAGCTACAAATGGCAGGGCTGGGATTCAAACCCAGGTAGTCTGACTTTTAAATTTTAATTTAAGTTTTATTTACTTATTATTCTTTACAGTCTGTCTTTGAGAGCTCATTTTTCTAGCCTGTATGGCACACTGCAGAGGGATGTTATTTTCTCAGAGGAGGGATTGCCAGTCACTCAGTGTCCAGCAGCTACGGGAGGGAAAGGTCAGTATGTGAGGTCAGTCTGTGTGGATGGCCTTCAGGCTCTTCGAGTTGAAACATTTCTTCCTTGAAGATTTTTCCTCTAATGATGTATGTGTAAGGGTGCTCACTGCAGCATTATTTTAAGAGAAAAAGGTTTGAAACAACCCAGATTTCCATCAAAAATAAGACTGGAAAAATAAACTATGGTACAAACACACAATGGAATATTAGGTAGCTGTAACAAAGAAAGAGGACATTCTTTATGTACTGACATGAACTGTCGCCAAGATATATCTGAAAAAAAGAGAAAAAAACAAGGCATAAAATAGTGTACAATTTTTGCTATCATTTGTGCAAAATAAAAGACCACACATAGATGTATTTGCTTGTGGAGACACAGAAGATCTCTGGAAGGATACACAAGAAATTGGTAACACTCATCTCTGTATGGAGGGGAAGGAGTCACTGGGGGACCAGGGAGAAGGCTTTTCACTTTATGCCCTTTCACATCTTTTGATTTCAAACTATGTGAACATATTATGTATTCAAAAAGTGTATATCTGTAATCTTCTAACTAATCTGTGAACTAGAAAAAATACCCAGAATATACAAAAATTTACATACACCCATGTAATCATATAAACAAAACACATTCATGGGAGGAAATAGGAGGTTATCACATTAAGATGGTAATAACCTTTTCCTTCTTTTCCGTTTTTTCAGAATTTTTATGATGTGGTTATAATAAATGTTTTTATTACTTCTTCCTTGATTCCACTGGTATTTCAATCAGTAGTCATGGTGAGAAAGATGGAAATGAAAACTAGGGACTCCAGAATCCCAATATTCACAGTATAGTCTAAAAAGAAAAAAAGCCCACCATCCCTAAAAAGTTGGCAACTAAGTAATTTCCAGTCCTTTTTGAAAATACATGGGATATAAATAACCACAAAAGAATGGTTCTCCAGGTAAGCAGTAAAAAGGGAGAGGAAAATACCTTTCCATCTGGAAGGAAATCATTGAGTGATATAATGTACAGTTTTGTGATCCTATTAGAGGACCCCCAGTTTCAAATGACTACTCTTCAACTTCCTGTATGTTCCCTCATTCTCATCCCTGGTAACCGAGGATACCACAGGTTGTCTAAGCTTTTTTCTCCCAAACATCAAAACTGGTTTTCTTTCTGTTTAAAAGGGGAGGCAGGTAAAAAAAAAGAGATGACTTTTAATTTAAAAAAAAGCACACTAAGGTCTCATAAAATCATTGCCCGTGGATTTTCATGACATTTGGTACAATAGATTTGGAAACAACCTCCAAACACCAGCCCAGGAAGAAATTTACTCCACCCTGAAACCGGGTAAGCAGTGATCCACCTCTGCACTGAAAAGGAAACATGACCATCAGGGGTTTAACAGAGCCCATCTGCCACAGCCGTGATCTTGGGCTTGGGTTCTTAGGCTGATACTCATTTCAAAGTCTATCATCCGATACAGTCACTTGCATGGTTGTAATCTAAGAGCTGCCAGTGTTTACTTGTGAGACCGTCTGGAAGCTGAAAGGGAAGAAAGGTAAATACACCAAAGCCCAGATGAGCAACCAATAGGTTTTTCATTTTATTTCCAGGAAATGACATCTTGTTTTCACAAAGAGGTATTCCATCCTCTCAAAATAGAGGCCACTTAGTTTTTAAGGGCAGCCACAAGGGTACAATCAATCTGTCCAAAATGAAGATGCTTCTGAGGTACCAAAACAATAATAATAACAACAATAACAACAACAACAAATTTAGAAAACAGAACAGAACTAGAATAACCCATTCAACATGTAGTGAAGCAGTCTATTAAGTACCCATAAGCAGTGGGCTCCATGAGTACGGGTAGTACTTCAGACACGACAGCAGCAGGGCAGGCCAACATCGATGGCTCGTGATGGAGAACTTGCTGACTCCGTCTCTGTCCTACCTGGCTTCTCAAGATGACCTCCAGAACATCCCAAGTCATGTCCAGAGTGAATCCTCCAGACCCATCCCAAGCTCCCATTGCCTGGCAGTCTTTCAAATGCCCTGGAGCATGGTCTTCAGGACAGGCTCTTTGCTTTAGAGAGAAAGAAAAGAAAAACGAATGATGAGCCTGCATTTCCCTCCCTGCCTCTCTGCCTCCATCCTCGCCACCCTCAGTCTCTTCACACAGCAACCAAAGTGAACCTAGAACATGCCAGTCAGATCATGTCACTCTCTGCTCAAACCCTGATCCCCATTTCTGTCAGAGTAAAAGTCAAAGTCCTTTCAAAGTCTATCAGGCCTGACACCATCTGCCCCCCTCAGTCTTCTGACCTCCTCCCCTACTCCTCTCCCCATCGCTCATGCACTCCAGTCACACTGGCCTCCTTACTGTTCCTGCAACACACTGAGCATGCTCCCCCTTATGATTCCCTTGCATGGGACAACCTTTCCCAAATGGCAACATGGCCACTTCCTTCAAATATTATCTTCTCGGTGATCCTTCCTTGACTACCCTGTCAAAAACTGCAGCCTTTCCTTGTCACTACCTGTCCCCCTTTCCCGCTTTAGTTTTCTCCATAGCACTAACCACATCTAACTTACTAGATTTTTACTTCTGTTTATATTTCCAGCACCTGAAAACAGCATGTAGCACAAAGCTGGCCCTCAGTAAATATCTGCTCAAGAAAGGAATGTATTATATACACAGAAACAGGCAGGGAGAGGTGAAGTTCTCTCTCTGTCCAGTGAGGGGCGGGCTAAGATGGGTTATTTACTGTCCTCCAGCCTTTTCTGATAACTTCTGCTTTCTCGACCCAGACAGTGTAGGGAACCTGGTCTACACTAAGGGCACAATAAAGCCACCAAGGAGATTGTCCCTTTCCCTGAGACTGAGGCCTGGAATGCTTTGGTGGGAGGATTGAAAGGATTATAAAAGTTGCTTTCTCCCACTTCTGTGCAGCTTCTGAGGTGGTGGGTCCTGGAGCTAGGCAAGCCTTCAGCCTTGGAGAGCTAAGAGAGAACCAGGCAGGCATCCCTTCCTCTCAGCTAATGGTTTCACTTAGTAGCTCACAGAAGGATACAAAGACCACAAGAAATTCCCCTGACTAGCCTCCTACATTCCACTCTTCACTCTATAAAACAGAGGATTTACCCCCTCCTACTTTTTCAGACTAATCCCTCCATCTGTGCTCTGCATTCCCTCCCCTCTCCTGCCTTCCAAGCATCTTGCCCTATCTACTACTATTTCAGCTTCTGAGCATCTCCTCCACAGGCTCCTTCCCATCAGCAATTAAACATATACAATGTCTCATGTCTTTCAAAAACAAAACAAAAACCTCCTTTTACCCCACTTCCTCCTCCAACTATAGCTTTCTCTTGAGGCTTGTCCCTACAATCTTAGTCACAGCCAAACTTCTTGAAGAACTTGTCCGTTCTTCTCTACTCCTTCACCTCATACACTCGTTCTCCAATTCACTGATAACTGGCTTCTGACCCCAGCAGTCCTCCAAACTTATACTAGACAAAGTCACCAATGTCCCATATATGTGGTACAAAGGGCACCTTTTCATCCTTACCTTAACTGCTCAGCAGCATTTCACATTGCTGAATTCGCACTTTGTAACCATTCAAAAACATGCATTTGTTGAAGACCTACTATGTGCCAAATACGAAGCACTGAGAATACCACAGGGAATAAGGAAAAAAAAAATCTCTGCAAGAGCACACAAACAAATGTAATTTCAATTTGGTAAACTCTTTCAAAGAAATCATAGGGAGATGTCTAGAGTTAACGAGAAGAGGTGCCACCTCACACAAGGGTGTGGTCAGGAAGGCTTAAAGCACACCATTCTAGTATCTTTTTTGGCTACACACTTCTTTTTCCATCTCTCTCTTTGACCATTCCTCATATCAGTCTGGCCTGCACACTCCTCTTCCACTACCCACTCCTTAAATGTTGGTGTTTCTTAGGGCTAGAGAATTGACCCTCGGTTCTTGTCCACCTGTGGAGAGGACACAAAGTGGCTTACCCACTTCCATGGCACATGGTTCTCAAATCTAATACCTTAACCCAGTCCTGGCTTTCAGGCTCCAGATTCACATATCCAAACAGGTCCACTGATGCCCTCAGGTGCTTTAAATTTATCTCCCCAAAACTCCTTACTTTAGTGACTGTACCATCATTCACCCAGGTGTCCCTGACAGAAATCTGGGAGAGATCCTTGAACTCAGTTCCCTCTAACTCCCTACAGCAAACCAGTCCCACAAACCTGTAGATTCTAACCCCTTAACTACCTCTCGAATCCATCCACCCTCTCCATCCCCACTGCTACTTCTCTAGCCCAGCCACTATCACCCTAGGCCTAGATTGCTGCCTTTATTCTTGTTCCCCACTACCATTTATTCATGTCTTTCCAGCCAGATTAAATTATCCAGAAAAATACAAACAGCAATACTCAGATCTCCATTTAAAATCTTCTGAAAGTTTTCCCATCGCCCCTAGGCTAAATCTTTAACATGGCTCTTCATGATCCAGTTTTCCCCTTATGTAGCACTTTCCTATAAGCAGCCTAGGCCCTGCATCTAGACCAAAACCTCCATGGGGCAGGGGCTGCACATGCTCTGCTCAATTTTATCTCAGCACCTGGCACTTAGTAGGAGCTAAGAAGAAAGGAAGCAAGGAAGAGACAGTTCTCTGGGGTTGGTTCTGGCTCAGGCTTCATGGGATAAGAGCAAAGAGGTCCAAACTCTTCAGGGTAGGAAAGCACAGAGCAATTCAAGCAGAAATCCTAGCCAGAAATAAAAGCATGTCTGGTTGTATCGGGTTTCTTAAAAAACATAGCTGTGGGCAGTTGGACAGCATTGCCTAACCAGCTGATCCACAGAAGCATCAACAGTAGTGTACCTAATTCTATGGTATTGGAGGAGATGGTAAAAGAGGCATGATCAGCGACCCAAGCTACTCTCTATGCTTAGTTTTTGGAAATCTGGAATACCAATTCAACTGAGCTTGCTCTAAAAACACTCCGTTCATGCAGAGTTAAGTACAGGAAGCAAGAAATTCTCAAGGAAAAGCTGCTTTGGTTAATGATACTACTTTATATTTGCACAGGCAACATCCTATAATAAATTCCTAGAGAGTATGTGAAAAGCAAATCAGGTTACACATTAGAGGGAAGGAAGGAATCAATTTTTACAGAGTTAAAATAACTTTGTTTTATCAATAATTAAAGAAAAGGGGAGGGGGCCGGAGGAGCTTCTGCTGTGGTAAAGAGCAACAAATGATCTACAGCACCTCCTGCCCAGACCCCCAGAGTCGGCCAGAGCTACTCACATGTGCTTTTTTTTTTTAAGCTCTAGCCCACGTGCTCCTGCTCCACCTCCACCTCTAGGTCCCTCTTCCCAGCCTGGTGGGCAAGCTGGGGCTGATGGCATTTCCCTGGAGGCCTCCAGCAGCAACTGGATCCCACCCTGACCAGCAAGCACTGGTCTTCACCTTCAGTACAACATAGTCAGTTCAGCAAAGTCCCTAACTCTCCTGCATTGTGCTCCTCAGGGCACCTTTAAAGATGAAGTGGCCAGGTAGTCAAGGTCAGCCACTGATCTCTTCCTTCTGGCACAACATGGTTCCCCCAGACACAGCAATCTACAAGTTGAGGTTCACTGAAGGATCATTAATCACATCTCAGAAGGCCATTCTCCTAAACTGTGAAAGCTTTCCCATGCCTGTGGTGAGTGGGTAGGTTTTGGTGAAGGGGAGAAGACACTCCACCAGAATGTACTGAAGTCAAGCAATAGCCTTTTGACCTCCAGAAGGAAGGACCATTCAGAAATCACAAGGACTACAGAGTCAGCAAGAGATGTGAAGTTCTAGAACTTTCTGGATTGCTACTCCTTCTATTCCAATTAACTCTAGAGCTGACTTCTACTAAGATTACAGTCCTCTTCCCCACTGGGTGAACAGTTCCCATGCTGTCCTTGTCATTTCAAACTGTGTATTCTGAGAGACCAATAAGGGTGATGGGGAGAGAAATTAGAGGAAAAACCCATCCTGATGACAAAGAAAGGAAAGACAATAGGAGACAAAAGAAGGGAAGGGAAATAAAAAAGGAGGGGCAAAAAAATGGAGGGAGGGGATGGAAAAATAAGAAAAAAGCTTCTAGTACAAGCTAATTTTCTGTACCTTGATAATTTTGCAAAGGATAAATTTTTAAAAGTCAAAAATTGTATAGAGCACAGTGGTGTATACTATTTGAGCACAGGCATGGGAACACCCCCACTGCAACCTTGCTGACAGCTATTTTCCCTTAGACGTTGTCCTACACAAGGTGGGCAGGAAGGAATGTTAACTTCATGCACATGACCCTCTGGGTAGATTAAAAGCACTTGCTAACAAGTATTCTCTTTGGATGAGTTCGATGTGCTAGGCACTGTTACTGCTGCTATACTCCTCTGCCTTCCAGCAACAGAGGACAGACACTATCAGGGAGAGCCTTCCAGGCGGGCAGGTGGATGCTTTCTTCAGAGGTTTCTCCTGCCCTGTGTAGACCACCCTCCTGGCCTACGGGAAGCTGGCAAGAGCCACAGGCCATGTGGCCTGACCTGGGCCAATCTTCCCACAGACCCCAAACTCTGGAGGGGCCTTTGTCTCACAGATTCGCAAAAACGGTGGTACACAAACCTTTCTCCTCACCCCGGCTCACCTGAAGGCCATGGCACACTCTCACTAGTAACCTTGGTTCAGCACTGTAGTAGCAAGGGAGGTGGGGAAGGTAGTTTGAAAAAGGCCCTGGGTTGAAAATCACTGTTCTAAAAGGGCCAACGAGATTTCATTTCTAGATCATTTGCTTTATTCTTTTCTGAGTGCAACCCAAAGCAAAAAATGAGTGTTTAACACTCTTGTCAACCAACCAACATCTAATGAGAACAGAACAAACGGGGGAGGGGGAAGCAGCTGACAGAAGAATCTGCTCCCTTACCTTACCAGCTCCAGAGGGAGATCATCTATACAGGATGTCAAAGAAACTCTTCTCTTCAGAAAAATCTCATGTCAATATTCCAGAGAGCCACGATTACTCATATGACAAGCATTTATTGAATGCTCCTTATCTGTCCCAGCTCCAGAGCATCCTTTCTCCAACACAAGATCTGGCACCTATCATTCTCACCACTGTCCTCTCCTCTGTGTAATCTGGCCCTCACAGAGTTTATAACAAATCAATGGCTTATCAATCATGAGGCATTATTCCTCCCACTGGGATGTGAAACTTCAAGACAACAAGCAGCTGAGGAGGCTGGGCGGGGTGGGGGGGGGGGTGCTGCTCTTGGTGACATCAGAGCACAGGATTGTCTGGGTGGACAACCCCATGCTGCCACAGACAGGCAGGCCTCCCTCTATGAACCAAGACTCATGATAAGAGCAACCCGTGCCCAGGAGGAAAATGGCTATGCCACAATTTCAGAACTTTGACAATTATGGGCTTGCCAATTCTAGTTCCCAGATCCAAAATTTGGTCATTTTTAAAATTCCCATGCACTGGGGATTAAACCAGCTTTCAGCTGGCCATGGGATATGCAAGAAAGGTTGGTCTTTGAACTGCAAATTTTCTCTAAACCCCACACTGCAGCCTAGTGAAGCTGCTGATGGCCCTGACATGGCATTCCCTAAGGCAGGCCCCAGAACCATCTGTCTGTCTCTAGAGAACATCTCAAAGCTGCACTTACCGGGATAATTGCAGAAACTGAGACTGATGCCAAAACCACTGGAAGCCAATTCAGTCTCAAGTGTAGCCTGCTTCTCAGTGTTACCAAAATGTGGCGAGGTACCATCTCTACCCTTTGGAGAGAAAAGGGGGGCCGGTTGCTATTTACCCTGCAGAATTAGCTGCGTGTTAGGGAACTCAGAGGTGAACTTAGGACGTGGAGCGCTTCTTTCCCTTTCCAATGCTTCATGAAGCTATCTACCGTGCTTGGACCAGCTAGAAGGAACCCTGTCAGTGGGCTGGGTAAAAAAAGCATGTGGGTGTCCCCAACTCCCATGCAGACCTAGCACACTTCAGCTTACAGACCATAACCGGACCTTGGGTCAGATCTGCTGCTCCCAGGCCACCGCTTCTCTCAGAAAGGGAAGGGAGAATAAAAAAGACGGCATTCACAAGGCCTCAACGAACACTTCCTAAGCCTTGCGGCTGTCCTCATACTACTCTGACACCATGTGGACAGTAAGTCTTGTGTGGGCCACAGGAGAGGGCATACGAGGTACATGTCACTGTTTCTCATGCCTCTGTGCTTTGCTTGTGTCATTTCCTCTGTTTGGAAAGCTACTCACCTAGGGAACCTTTAAGGCTTAGTTTGAAAGTCACTTCCTCTGTGAAGCTTTTCCTCAGGAAAAAATTAATTAATTAAAAAAATTAATTTGGCCCAGGCCAAACTAAGTGCCGCTTCTTTGCAGTTTCACAGCACCCTGTTGTGGAACTCATCACACCATCTACTTGACTTTCTATCTCCTCCACTAGACCATGGGTGCCATGAGGACTCAGATGATGTCTTATTTATCTCTTTATCCTGATGCCTAGTGTAGTGTTCCTATAAATGCTTGTGAAGTGAAGGCAGTGGAGAGGAAAAGCAATGAAATTCTGCCAGAATCAAGTAGCTCTTGGAGTGAAAAATCTGTAGGGGCTCAAAACTGGGAACAAAATCCAATAGCACACAGCTGTCAGAAAAATGGAAAACACTTTGGTTCCAGTGAACTAACTGCAGGCCACCCCACCCTCTCACAGGTCACAATGTCTTCCTTGGGCATAACCCATTCAAGCACACTTCCTGCTCGACACCCACACCACCCGGCTCTGGGACAGGCTTGCTGCCTCAGCTCTGGCTGACCAATCAAGGTCAGGCTCATAGCACAACCACTTCTACATCAGCATCAGATTCCTGGCCCTATTCAAAGTTGCTGACATCTATTGAAGGGCTAGGACACAGGAAACAGTGGACAGAAGACTCTATTCTTAGCAGTGTGGCCTTTAAGCCTTCAAGCTTCTCTGGACTTAAAGAAAGGTACATCCAAGACACACATGAACATAGGTTACTGATGGCAGCCCCTGGAAGGGCAGTGAGTTTCTGGTTCTTCTCCTTTGATTGACCTACTATGTGAAGCCAATTGACATCACAACAATTTGGCTCTGAAGCTTTCCCAGAAGGCAGCACTTTACTGGACTATTAAAGGGGGTGAACATAATCATATCTACCCTGCTTCTATGCACTCTTATCCCTGCCCAACAACTAAATCTTTCAATCCATTAGCTTCCTTGCGCTTTGCCCGAGGACACATTCTTCTGCCACAGGGACACTCAGTCTCAAGCGGAATGGCTCTCCGCAACCCTCAACACAGCAGGACCCAAGTGTGACTAGATCACTTGGTTAAATGAACAGATATTCACTATGGTGTGGTTCATTAGGGAGACTTACCTATCCCTTCCCTAATCCCTTGATCCAAACTCTTTCTGACTGGAAGACTTCTTAGTAAATACATATAATACCCAATAATACACAGTGAGATTATATTTATATTTTTTTGGCTTAACATTGTCAATTTGTGTAATTAAGCTGTGAATGTTATTGATAGAACCTGTATCTGTGTTTTTTTCTTCAGGCATTTTCCAAGTTGTGAGTCTCTGACTTGCACACATTCCATTCAAAATTCATTGTGTACCCAACCCAAGATTTTTGCAACATCTGGACTGCAACCAAACTGCCTTGAGCAACAGCATCATCTAGTGATCAGCACAGCAAACTAACAGTGTGTTTCTAATCTGTTTTATCCTGCTGCCCGTTCCACCAAGGCATACACACTTAAACCCCCACTTACCCGCTAATCGAATAGCTGAGGTTAATTCTACCTCAACTTGTTCTCACACATTTCTTATCTTTAACTCCGTTTATGCTTTCTGATCTCTTCCACCTCTTCCTTAGCTCAAGAATCATTTATATGACTCTCTTTTCCCCTATTCATACCTATCTGGATGTCAAAACCCATTGCCATCAAGTTGATTGTGACTCATAGCAACCCTACAGGACAGAGGATAACTGCCCATAGAGTTTCCAAGGAGTGGCTGTTGGACTCGAACTGCCGACCTTTCGGTTAGCAGCCAAATGCTCAACCACTATGCCACCAGGGCAGGGATTGTCAAAAGGTACACCTTAAAACCTAGAAGCCATAAAAGGGAAATTAAAATGTATGCAAGGGGAAAAACCCCCTACGAAGTAAAAAAGCAACAAACACTTGAGAGAAAAAAGATTTGCATCTCATGTCACAAGTGCTAATTTTATAAAGGACCACTTAATATTATAAGAAAAAACCAATAACTAAATAGAAAAATGATCAAAAAAATATAAACAGACAGTTCACAGAAGAAGAAATACTTTTAACATAGAAAAAGGTACTCAATCTAACTCCTAAGAGTCAAAAAAAAATTCTGTTTTTACTATTAGATTGGAAAGATCAAAAAGTTTGAGACTACACTATGTTGTAAGGGTGTGGGAAACAGGTATGGTTACATACTGTTGGTGAGATTATAAACTGGTTCCACTTCTCTGAAGAACTATTTGGCAGTATCTATTAAAATTACCCACTGACCTAAAAATTTCACTTCTAGAATTTACCCTACAGCCAGGACTCACATGTTTGTAAAATGACATGGGTATAAAATATTTATTAAAGGATTTGTTTTTTTAATAACAAAAGACAGAAAGCAACTTAAACATTTATCAATGGGAGACTGGCTAATTAAATTATGGTACAGCCAAATAATGAAAAACTATGAAATTATTTAAAAAATGATGATGCTCCTACACACTGATTTAGAAGAACTTCAAGAGACATCATTAAGTAAACACAGTATAGAAGAGTGTATATAGTGTACTATCTATCATTTGTACAAAACACATACACACCACATTTCAGGGAATATCCCCAGAAGGATGTACAAGAAACTGATAAAAAACAGTTGCTCTCAAGGAGGAGAACTAAGGGGCAAGCATAGGATAGAGACTGAATTTTCACCATGGGCTATTTTGAACCTTTTGAATTTTGTACCATATACAAGTATTATCTAGTCATAAAAAAAATGTATGTATAAAGAAAAGTTATCCACATCATGGTAAAAATGTGATCTTATCAAGAGAGCTAAGTGGCAGCTGTATCAAGAAAAACTGAAGTCACACATATACTGTGAGATGAAATTAACTATAAAAGTGCCAACATAAAATCTTTTATTTCTTAGACACTTCACATAAGTCTCCATATACCTTATTTATTCATCCTTAACTAAATCATTCCTTCTTCAGAAAACATTCAAGGTAAAGAAAACATTTCACTCTACTTTTTCTCTTTTTAAAAAAATTACCAGGGAAACTAGATTAATGGAAATGGAAGAACCAGAATGGAAATAACGAGAATGTTCAGGCATTATGAAGAATTAACCAATGTCCCTGAACAACCTGTGTAGAAATTGCTGAATGGGAACCTAAACTGCTGTGTAAACCTTCACTGAAAACACAATAGTGTTTAAAAATAAAATGACAGATGTTCAGCAAATGTTCGACGAATTGAATAAAGACAAAGGATCTACAAAAAATACTAGTGTTTTCTTTTGTCTTTAATTATAAATATGTAACATTTAATCCACATCCATTCAGGAATAGCCTAGAATTAAATATTCTATTAGGAAAAAAAGCACTGTAGCAGTGGATATCTCTGATGAGTAGAATTAAGAGCTAGAGAGTTAAACCTTATACTTTTTATTTTAATATTTTTGTATTGTTTTGAATGTTTGGTAGCAAAGTATTTTTTATAAGAAAGGACAGAAAAAGTACTTCCACTTAAAAAGGATGTATCGAATCTATACATTAATCTCTGTTCCCTCCCAAATGCCACTCAACTAATAGTAAATAAAAAAAGGCATTACATTCTAAAAAACAGAACAAACAACAGAGGAGGCCACAGCAGACAAAGATATCTCAGCAGACTTGAAAAAGCTGAAACCTAAGCCTACATGGATGTACATGTATGAGTTTGAGGGGAAGTGGGTGAAGGTTTGGCTTGGAAACAGATTGGCTGAAAATCTTTCTAAGGAGCACTTAAACCCCTAGACCCCCCACTTCCCACTTAACACAAACAACAGGAAAAATTGTACCCTCCTCTATGCCAACAGACAATTGGAGGTTTCCTGTTTGCAGACATTGAATCAGAGGCTCTAGACTCTGGAATAGCAGGCATTGCTTCGGCTGGAGAGAACAAGGAAGGAAGGTAAGGTGGCCTTATTAAAAATGGGGGAACTAAGTAAAATCCCACATAGCAAAAAGTGGGAAAGAAAAACACACATATACATGGCCTATCCTCCTTCCCCTACTTAGCCCTGCCAACCTGTCTTATCCTACCCTCTGCCATCCCCTCTATCCCTAGGTCAGAAGACTGGAATATACAACTCTGAGGAAACTAATCAAATCAAGAGAGAAGACCTAAAAGCACTCTCAGTTGGAAACCCCTCCCCCACAACAAAACAGTAGTGTCTTGACTGATTATTCTATAGTGAAGCCCCATGGTTGGCACGTGTTGCCCAAGCATATAGCACTCCAACCAGCATTTAGTTTCTCACTCTTAAATATGGATCAGATAGATGGCCAAAGATCACCAGATATTTGAGGAATACCCCAAACATCAAAGAAATAAATCAAAATTAACAAAAAGGAACCCAGAAGAAAAGGACATTGCAAGAAACAAAATAAAACTTAAATTAATATCCTTGAAAGATAAAATATTGCACCCAGGAGACAAGAGCAGGATAAAAAAGAAACACAGAGAGAATTTAAAAATGAGTTCTTGAAAATTAAAAATGAGAACAGAAATAAATTCCTCAGGAAGGCTGGAAATTAAAATTGAGGAAATCTCATAAAAAGTAAAATAAAAAGACAAATAGATGAAATATGCGGAGAGAAATGATAAGAAAATTAAAGGATTAGTTCAAGAGGCCCAAAATTCAACTAACAGGAGTGGCAGAAGGAGAAATTATCAAAGAAGTTTCCCCAAACTGAAGAATATGGGTTTCCAGATTGAAAGGACCCTTAGAATGTTTCACACAATGAGACTGAAAAGAGAACACACGAAGGCATATCATCATAAAATTTCAGAATACTAAAAATAAGAAAAATTCTAAAAGCTCCCAGAGAGAAAAACTGGATTACATCAAAATGACTGGGAATAAGAATAGCATTAGATTTCTTGGTACCAACACTAGAATCTGTAAGACAACTAAGCAATGCTTTCAAAATTCAGAGGGAAAACAATTTCCTAGCACAAATTCTATACCCAGCTAAACTACCAAACAAATATGAGAGAACATAAAGATATTCCCAATATTCAGGATTTCAAAATTTTATATCCAATGCATCCCTTCTTGGGTAGGTGGACATGAACGGTGGACATATTCCACCACATCAACCCATCAAACCAAGAAAGAGGAAGAAAACAGGGGACCCAACTCAAGAGAAAGGCAAAGGGATGCTCAGCATCATTAGTTATTAGGGAAAAGCAAATCAAAATGAGATACGACTTCACACCCACTAGCATGACTATTATCAGAAAAAGAAAAAATAACAAGTGTTGTCAAGGACGTGGAGAAATCAGAACCCTTGTGCATTGCTGGTGGGAATATAAAATGAATGGTGCAGCCATTACTGAAAATAGTCTGGCGGTTCCTCAAAAGGTTAAACATAGAATTACCATATGACCCAGCCATTCCACTCCTAGGTATATACATACCCAACAGACTTGAAAGCAAGGACTCAAACAGATACTTATACACCAATGTTCATTGCAGCATTATTCACAATACCCAAAAGGTGGAAACAACCTGTGTCCACCAACAGAGGAATGTATAAAAAACATTATTAAGCCACAAAGAGAAATGAAGTTCTGATACATGTATGAGTTGGATGATCCTTGAAAACATTACGCTGAGTGAAATACATGAGGCACAAAAGGACAAATATTGTATGATCCCACTTATATGAAATATCTAGAATGGGCAAATGCATAGAGACTTAAGTTTAATAGTGGTTACCAGTGGCTGGTGGGACAGGGAAGTGGAGAGTTATTGCTTAAGGGGTACTGTGTCTCTGTTTAGGGTGATAAAAAACTTTTGGAAATGGACAGTGATGAAGTTTGCGCAATATGGTGAATGTAATGTCACTGAATTGTACACTTAAAAACGGTTAAAATGGAAAACTTTTCGTTATATATTATTTTATCACATAAAAAAATTTTTTTTAAAAGTAGGAGAAAGGAAGAAAGCTAATAAAAGAATAAGATGAAACATTTTCTTTCTTTGGGAACATAATCCATTTATAAGTCAGGAGTTCCTTTATACTAGACCACTACATGCCAAAAACATTCACTACAGCAAACCCAACTGAAGTAGATAAGGTAATAACATAAGAATGGTATAAAAGATCTATTTAAAGTGTTGAAAAGCAAAGATGTCAGTTTGAGGACTAAGGTGAGCCTGACCCAAGTCAGGATATATTCAATCACCTCATATGTATGCGAAAAGCTGGATGATGAATAAGGAAGACCAAAAAAGAATTGACACCTTTGAATTATGGTGCTGGTGAAGAATATTGAATATACCATGGACTGCCAGAAGAACTAACAAATCTGTCTTGGAAAAAGTACAGCCAGGATGCTCCTCAGAAGCAAGAATAGCGAAACTTCATCTCACATACTTTGGATATATTATCAGGAGTGATCAGTTCCTGGAGAAGGACACCATGCTTGGTAAAGCAGAGGATCAGCGAAAAAGAAGACCCTCAAGGTGATGGAACAACACAGTGGCTGCAACAATAGGCTCAAAGCACAACAATTGTGAGGATCGTGCAGTACTGGGTGGCATTTTGTTCTGTTGTACACAGGGTCGCTACAGGTCAGAACTGACTCGACGGCACCTAACAATAACAATGACATAAGAATGGTACTCCCATTTCTAACACAGAGTTCTACCCTCTGCTCCAGCAAACAACTGTAAAGCCTCTGACTGAATCATGCTGATCTGAGGGGCCTCCATCCTTCACTCTGGGTTTATATACTAACTGGACTCGTTATTAAGTCCAGGTGGTACACTGCCTCCTGATTTAGAAAAGAAATGACTCAAGGTCAGGGACTTTTAACTTGTACTGGAGTGTATAATACAGTGATAACATACGTGAATGCCTTCATGCTCTCATTTTCAAAGAGTTAAGCAATGTATTAGAAGGGAAAGCAAATCCTACTTGGATTTTAGTAGGGCTTGGATTTGATCCCACTGTGACTTCAGTCATTATGAAGCTAAAAAAAGTCTAGACCACATGTATGCTTAGATGGATACCCAGCTGGCTACTGGCTCACACCCAAAGGACCCAATTGCTCCCAGAGTAAAAGGGGCTATAGACAGAAAGCCTCCTTAATCTCTCCAGGGGCATTTGCAATTTAAAAGATAAAACTATTAAATAAATTTCCAACTGGGAAAATTTAAGGTAAAGTATAGGAGTTATTTTTTGGCGAGAAAATTAGCTGTCCAGGAATCCTAACATCTTTGGAAGGGCATGTGAGCAATTTTCTACCTGCCCAATTCTCCCCTCCATTCCTGTTAGTAGTGCATTCTTGGAATACTCTCCCAATTTTGCTATCTTCAGTTCTCCCCACATACTCAGCCCAAGACTCTTCCTGTTCTTTCCCTAGATGATGAGCTATGACTCACTGAGTGAACTTGGTCCCACATCTTTGCTCACTAAAGGAGTTAAGTAAAAAAACTGGCCGTATGAAAAAAAGTTAGGAAAGGAGAAACTACTTGAGGCCTAGAAGAGAGTAGAGATATTAACTCTTCATGACATGATGAACTATAAAGGAAAATGACCTTAACATCTATCCTTGGTCTTTTTGAGAACATAAAATAGAAAATGGCTAGACTACTGTTATGGGTTGAATTATGTCCCCCAAAAAGATATGTTCAAGTCTGAACCCCCAGTACCTGTGAATGTGACCTTATTTGGAAATAGGGTCTTTGTAGATATAATCAAGTTAAGATGAGGTCATACTGGACTAGGATGGGCTCTAAATCCAATATGACTGGTATCCTTATAAGGAGAGAGAGATTTAGAGACAGACAGATGCACAGAGAAGACCATGTGATGATGGAGGCAGAGACTGGAGTTATACAGCTACAAGCCAAGGAATGCAAAGAATTGTTGGCAGCCACCAGAAGCTAGGAAGGATTCTCCTCTACAGCCTTCAGAGTATGGGTCCCTGCCAACACCTTGATTTCAGATTTCTAGTCCCCAGAACTGTGAGAGAATAAATTTTTGTTGTTTTAAGCCACCTAGTTTGCGGAACTTGGTTATGGAACCCTAAGAAACTAATACAACTACCTTGCGGTGTAAGAATGGATAAGTTGCTTTATCTCCCTAGGCCTTAGTTTTCTTAAATGGTAAATCACCCACCACCTTCCTGACTATCTCACAAGATTGAGGGAATTAAGCAATATAATTATAGGTAAAAGTACTATGGAAAGTACCTTATATATCTATCAAAGTCTGAAAATAAGTAAGTCCTTTGCTGAGGAGTTGGTATCCTCGTAACTACTCACCTTTTCGTTCCCTAATGAGGATAATTCGTCGATCTCTCACTTCTGAGCTCAGATTATCTACCATCTTACTAATGCAATTGTCCAGAACTAGGGAGTGAGTTTTGGATGTGATGTCCTTCCGACAAATGGGGCACTCGATCTTCCGTTTCATCCATTCACTGATACAGTAGGAGCAGAAACTGTGGGCACAGTTCAAGGTGACAGCCTACAATGACAATGTGAACATACACATCAGAAATGTCATGCTTACTTTCCTGGGGCGGTTGTGATCTCAAAGCTAGGATGGGAGCTAACTTCCAAGGCCAAAGAGGAAGGTAAACACGATCACATCTGGAGGGCTTACGAAGGACATTAGAATCATCTTTGGGGTTTGGAAAGTTAAGCTTTATATTAAACGGTTCATTTCCTTCTTTCTCAAAGTTAAGATCATGGATTCAGTCCCCAGGGAGAATGTTTTGTCTGTTTTTTTCCATCAACTCAGACCATACTACCAACGCAAACTAGCCTCCTTGCCAACAAATGTCACCGGACACAAGAAGGATGAGTAAGTATGTGAATGTTGTGGTACAAATACATCACTAATTCTCTTATGAGAAACAAATTTATGCCCTGCTAATAATGGTGAACTAGAACCTCGAAGGGGAGCACATACTGACTACTCAGTATATAGAATAGTAGGAGGCATCATCTCTAAAGAAACTAACTAAATAAATGTAAACGGCTAGGTGGAAAAGGAACTAAAAAATGTGAAAAATGTAAAGGGTTCACTGACAGTGCCTAAACCCGTAAGTAAACGTGCCTCTGATGAGAGAGAAAGCAAAAGGAAGCTTGGACTCAAGGGGTCCTCTACACAATCCCTCTGGTTAGATATCTCCCAGAGTCCTTTCCACTCCCAAGAAGAGAATATAAACCATTCTCTTCATTACTCATGTTTATGCACATCTCCTATGACACAACTTTCTCTGAGGCTCAAACATCTTCATTCCTGCTTTTGGGGTAGCATTGGAAAATAACACAGAAATTAAGTATTTTTCAAATGCCAAGTGAGCCCAGAAAGCTAGAAAACGAGGAGACGTGTTATTTATAGTATGAGATCAATTCTTATAAACAGGACTAAAACCCTGCCTGATTAAAATGAAATATCTTTCCAACGCTGACTTTTGAGACTGGTAGTGTAGGTCAGGCAGTATGCTGTAAACAAAACACAGGTCAAGTTGTTTGCGCCTCATATGTATGTGCAGATGCCCCAGGCTGGCTAACCTATCACCCAGTCCGACCTTCTTTTCCTTGTGTCTCTCTACAGAGTCCATAGCCCTGTCAAACAACACTGAGTTTCTCTAACGTAGGAAAGTAGGTCTGCCCAGGAGGGATTTTTCAGAAGGCTTTTACATCTAGCCTCCCTAAAGACTTCCTGAGAAAAGGAAGCAGTGTATGTGTGTGTTTCCCTTTTTAAAGGAGTCTGAAATGCAGTCGTTTTAACAACCTGAGTTTTAATACTTGTGGTCCAAGACGAACTGGTCACAAATGGTAGAATTTTATGAAAATAGTCAGTGCCAAAACATGATAGGATAACAAAGGGTAACTAAGATGAACTGATCACAAATGGTAGAATTTTATGAAAAATAGTGCAAAAACATGACAGGATAACAAAGGGTAATTTAGAAGAGAGATGTTTCATTTTCACAAGGAGCCTTACAATCCCTGAAATTATGTTCAACTTGGCCCTGAAATCTCCAAAGTGACCATACATCAATCCCATTTACCGCCTTGTTTAAAAGGCTACACTAAATACATGCTCTTGGCACAGAGCCATTCAGAGTAAAGAAAGACTCACTTTACTGAGCAGCTTTATTCTGATACTTCAAAAATCTAATGCCATGTGGTCCTCAACAAAGAAATAAAGGCTTTATTGTGGCTAAAAACGTTAATTAGACCAAGTAAATATTCAAGAACAAATAAAATAAGAAAAAGGACAGTAAGGAGAAAGAAGACTACAAAAACAAATGACAAGCTGCCATCTCTAGGGGTCACTTTGACATCCAAGGGCTACAATAAGTTTCTGGAAGAAAAATCTCTTCAGAATTTTTTCCTATTGCAGACGCAGCATGTGAAGCCCAGGCTCCATTCAGAGCCGGGAGGGTGAGAAGGGGTGAGCTACTGTGTTCATAATTACCTCAATGAAGTATTCGGAGCAAATAATACACTGGAGCTCATTCTCTAGCACGTCATTCATGTGGTTAAGAACTTCCTCCTTCTGTGCTTGCACCTTCTCTTTCTCTTCCTGCAAAGACACACAACCCCACCTGTCATTCAGGAGAGCCAACAGAATGCAAAACAGGCCAGGGAGCAGGGTTAATTGTCTGGAATAGGATTCAGAAGGAGTCTAAATTAAAAATTCATTCTGGCACAGCAAGACAAGACGAAAACACTTTCCCTAAGGGTTACTGTTTCTCAGAACTGCTTTCTAATACAGGGAACTTTCTTTCTTCTTTCCTCTCCCCTCTTTTTCAGTATTTGCATCGTAGCTTCTGTCTCCTTCCTCAAAATTAACGAAATGAGAAAAACTAGAGGTGGCATACCAACCCTACCAGCCACCCAAGACCAGAATAAGACGTTAAGTACCCTACAGCAACCTGCAGTTCAGAGATGACATAAAATCATCCTAAACAACTAAGAATGCACTAGACAAGGAGAAAGACATGAAGATCACTTCACAGAAGCAGAAGGCCTGAATTAGTCTTTTCTGTGAAATAGGAATAATTCCTGTATGTCCTGGAGGCAAGAGGCTGGAGAGATGGCTTCTCAAAGCACCTTCAGGCCCCAAGCTCTATGATGCCTGCTACTGCCCACTGCTGAAGAAATCTGTGGTGCAATTCCCCTGTGTTTTTCCCCAAGAGGTCAGACTGCTTGTGGACACCTGACATTTTTGGGAGAATTCTAGCTATGCTCTCTAGAAGAATGTTTGTCAGAAAGTTAATTAAGTTAGCACCTCATCCGCAAAACAGAAGGCATCAGGAGCCCCTGAATGGGAGGGAGAGAAAAAACTATCTAGGGTAGGTCTGAATAGTTGGTTTTTTTTTTTTCATCTTTTGTTTTTGAATCAAAGCAAAGACTGTCAGGCTGCTTAGGGCAGTGAACAGTGTCTGGACCCATTTCTAACTACAGCTGAGTTCCCTGAAAACTTATGAATCACTGGGTTAAAAAAGATGCATTGGTCACTTGGAGGTTGGGGGAGAAGGTACTACATGATTTAAACAGAGGATAAGGATATCAAACCAACTGAAAAAGTCTCCTCCTCCTGTCTGTACTTGGCTCTAGGTCTGTATGTGGGGTGGGGATGAGAGATGCAGTCAGACTCAGGCATTACTTCCAGGTCAAAGGTTGCAAACTGGTGACCTGTGGACTGGATCCAGCCTGCAGACTTGTTTAGTTTGGCCCTCATGGTGTTAAAAAAAAAAACAGAAACTGAACTTACTGCCAATATTTGAAAATTGGGATATTTCACATAAACATTTGGATTTCCACCTTTGGTGGAAAAATGAGAAGATCTGACAGCACTGGGCCTGCATTTCTGGATGGCAACAACTGGCTGCAGGAGAGAAAGGCTGTTTGAGTGAGGGGATGAGGTGGCGAGCATCCCTTTCTAATGTGCCAGTCTTCACAGTTCCCTACTGTGTTCTTACACCCAGGCCACTTCACTCAATTCTATTACCAGTATGGCTCTGGCGGGCACTTGAATTTATAAGCCTAATTTAAGAATTCCACCGATCTGATGTGGGAAGGAATTATAAGAATGCATCAGAATGAATTATTTTTTATTTGACTATACCACTCCTTAGTCTGTGCGAGTAAAACACTAAGAAGGAGCGACTACCATAGACAAAGGACTAGACCCCAGGATGTGAGTGACTTACTCCCGGCATTTCACTTCTGAACGAGGGAAAAAAATAGATGTTGTCTTACAGGCAGAACCTTCAAGAGGCTTTAATAACTTTACAGATTATTTCCCCTGAGGCAAGGAGCAGCCATAATCTCTCTCTTCATTCACGATAGCAACCCTTGCACTGTTAAAAATGCTGAGTTGCATGTACTAACCAAACTCTAAACCTCCATCTTCCTTTCCAGTACCTTGGTCTGCTCCAGTTCTTTGTTCTTGGCTTGAATGATTGCTTCAAAGTTCCTCTTGCTGCGATTCAGCTCTTCCATTAGAGACCGATGCTGCAGAAACATAGCAGAAACATGCTCAGGGTGATCGACACTGCACCTTTCCTTTTAGCCACACACACACGCCTGCTCCCTCCCTCTAGCCAGTGGCTTTGGCTCAAGGGATCAATGACTTGGCAATTTCAAAATAATGCCTTCATTCCTTCAGGACATCTTACCTACGTACTTTTTTTCGGAAAAGGGAACAGGGAGGAAGGGAGGCCATCAAATCCATTAGTCCTTCTAGGACAGCTGTTCCCAATCCAAGTGGCCATCTGAATCAACTGAAGAACTTCTGTTGCCTTCCAGAGTCTGATTCTATAGGTTTGGCTTGGGGCCCAGGAATGTGTATTTTTTTTAAAGCTGCCCAAGGAATTCTGGGAACTAGTGCTCAAGAACTACTAAATAACTGTGAGACTAACTAGCACTGGGAGCAGCTTTTAAGAAATAATCAAGGAAAATGGGATTCAAAGAACCTAGGTAATAATTTTCATTGAAATAAAAAAAGATCTTTAACCTATTCCATAGCTCACATACTACACGCTCATTAGGCAATGCTGCCTGAACCCTACCAGTGTCTTCTGGAAGCTGGCATACCTAACAGCTAACAGCACATTCATGGTGACTAACTACCCACACCAAAAATCAAGAGGTTCCACTTCTAGGAAACATAATTTATGAGCTCCCTCATGCCTAAGTATAGCTTATACTTTAAAATCTCACCTCAAATTCTTTTTTTAAAGAAAGAAGAAAAAAAAAATCATTGCCATTGAGTCGATTCTGACTCATAGCGACTCTACAGGACAGACCAGAACTGCCCCACAAGGTTTCCAAGGCTATAATCTTTGTGGGACCAGATCACCAGGTCTTTTCTCCCGTGGAGCAGCTGGTGAATTTGAACCACTGACCTTTCGGTTACCAGCCAAGCACTTAACCACTGTGCCACAAAGGGTCCTTTTTTTAAAAAGAAGGTGGAGTATAAGTATTTTTGAAATGATATTACTTAAGAAACAAATTTTAAAATGTGTGGTCTCAAAAACAGCAGTTATGTCAGAAAGCCTGGGTCCTCATCTTGACCACTAATTAGATCTACATGCCTAAAATTTCTCATCTATAAAATGGGAAAACAGGTGCCCTTCCTATCTCAGCATTGATAAGAAAATACAATAACAGGTATCAAAGCATTCAGAAAATTTTTTATGCTCTATATAAATGCGAGTTTTTACAATGGCCTGGTAAATAAAAGAGAACAGCTTCAGAGGAACCAGCAGGGTGAACCAAAAGAGCAACCACTGCTTCAGCTGAGAGAGTGGCATGCCCCTCATGTGTACTGGAATAGAATCATGACCTTAAAATATCACATTCTAGGCTACTGAATGCAGACTAGCCAAGCACCCCATGCTAAATGATGGGTATGCTTTCCTGCCTGTCCAAGGAGAGGGTGAGGAGTTGTGGGTACAGGGTACTCAATGATCCCTTGGGGATTTCCAAGTAGCAGAAGCTTATTCTTTTCCAGTCAATTTCAAAACAATATCTGAATATTAATAATGCTTGAGAACTCTAAATAGGGCATATGCCTACCTTCCCACCCTAGAAAATAAACAAGTTCAGAAAATAGAATTCCAAAAAGATTGAATTAATTTTCGCCTAATTCTTTCCCACGGCTGTTTATGCACCATTCCAGGAAATCAAGGCAGGTCCCCTCTCATGCTTACAGTGATACATGACTGTGAGCAGTGTAAGGAGGGTGGGAGGCAGGCAGCAATAAACAAACATGAGGATAAATTCCCCTGAACAAATTCCAACGCTCTGCTCACTTTTCTCAAGAAGATTTGAACCATCCCACTAACCTCCTGACTAAAATTGCTTCAAACCACTAATCATAATACATAAAGGATCGAAGACAAATGCAAGTTTTAAAGATGCCAGTGTTTATGAAAACAATCAAATGAAAGAAGTAAGTAATCAAATTAAATGAGATAAATTATAAGCAATCTTTTAGGAGGATATTATTCCTGTGAATCTTGGCCTTTTCAGTAAATTGATATGCTCTGCTAACTGTTAATCTGTCCACTCTCAATCTGACCTAAAATGCTCAACTGGAACTTTCTCGAATGGTTTCTGGATGGCTACAGATCAGGAGTGGTGAGGTAACGGAGGCCCTTGCAGGCGCTGGTGGCCAAGTCACAGCTCACATTTCCCCTGCGTTGCCCTCACCTTTGTGGAAGTGGAGCCACTTCCCCAGAAAGCCTCCTAATTGCTACAGGCTCCACTCCATCTTCACTAGAGCAACGTCTGCTCAGATGAAGATGTAAGTTTTCATGCTTCAGTCTGGCATGTCTGTGAGGCTCCAAATCTCTGACCTGATGGTGAAAGCAGCTGCCATCTGCTCTGTTTACAGACTGGAGATGCTGCAGAGGTGTGGGCTAAGCAGCAGAGGCAGCCAGTGGCCATGAAGCACTTGGCTGCCCCCCTACTCTACAGCCCACTATTATCTAAGAACAGTGGCAAGAGATAAGTTACCTCCTGCAGAGCCTGGGCCAGCTGTTGCTTCAGGTCATCTTCTCCTTGCTCCTCCTCCAAACCCTGCAAAGTCAAAAACAAAATGGAAGGTTTCCCCGCAGGGAGGGAAAAAAAGGTACAAAATCCAGCAACATGCAGAGACCAGCTAGCATGAGCATCTGGAAACAACAGGGGACAGGAAGCAGGTAGAAAATCTCCCGTTTTACTTCAAGCTGTTGGTAATAAGGGATTTGGGCAGAGCTATCTGCTCAAATACTGCACAGCTCAGGGTTGTCACCTTTAAGCCACCACTCCGGGTTATTCTGGAAAACCCTAGGCTAATAGTGCAAGTCCAATGACTAATGCCATGACTCCAAAAGGATGTAAACTGAGAGCTTCTGAGCCACCAAATATCTAAACTCAGATAGAATCCTCCAGGCTGGCACTAATGAGCTCTACCATGTTTCTGCCCTCAATTCTAGCCACCCCATCTCTCATTCTGAGTCTCTCTACCACTTCTAGCCCATAAACTGCTCTTTTTCCCTCCTTGCCAGAGCTTATGCTATAGCTCCCCCATGTGCCCCTTTCAGAGTGCCTTCCACATCATCATTAACTGACAAATAGCACTCTTGCACAAGAACATCTGGGCCTTTCCCTTCCTACTTTACCTAATCATAATACATTTATTATGCCAATTTGAAATTGTTCTCTACCTGAATATATTGACTTGAAACTGTTCTCTGATATGTAGCATACATCTTGTCTCCTTAACTAGATAAATTCCTTAACGGCAAAAACTATTTATTAAGCATTCTTATAATTACCAGAATTCCAAGCATAGTGCCAGGCAACATAGGTGCTCAAAACAAATCTGTGTGAAGAAGCAAGGGTTAAATGAGCTTCCCAGCAAGTACTATGGGTAGGATAAATCCGTACAGCTTGGTGGGCAGACAGAAATGCACCTAATAAACAATGGACTAGATATACCCCACTATGAACAATTTATACATGTTCTCTAAACCAATTCTTTTTGCCTTTCTTTAGCATTTTGGTACTGAAAAAGATTTTGTAGTTATACCTTGAAGCGTACTCAGAGCAGCCACAAATACTAATTAACAGTTAACTGTTGTTCCTAAATATATTAGCCTTTAAAGAGAGTTCTGCTCTGGTGAAGGTATGATATACTAAATATGTAAAGATAAACCATCCTCTATTAATTTCAAGAACTAGTCCAGGCTGAATAAGGGAAGCAAAAATGTACACACAAGCAACCTATGTCTACCCTATTTAATCCATGGCCTTTGCTAATACTACCAGGACAAGAGGATAGCAGAGATTAGAACCAAATCTACAAATTGTTCACAAATGAGCCAACACTGCTTCTGGTTGTTCCTTGCCCTAAGCAGCCCAAACAAAAAGATAAAAGCTTATTTACTCCAGTCATGATTTGGCCCTTCCTAGTTCTAAGTCAACAATGGGGAATTCTTGACATTCAGCATTACCTGAGCAACTAGGTGGGAGTAAAATGCGTGGTTCCTGACAGATAGGAACTGACATTTTGAGCAGAGCCCAGGATCAGCTCTAGCCTAGAAGTTCTGTGAGAGTTTGTCATTTAAGCAAACGGCTCAGCAACTTGGGCTCATTTGGTCTTACCCTGACAGAGCTAAGACAGTAAATCTTTCACCTTTCTTCTAAAGGCACTCATCACTCAACCCAACAAGTGAGTCATGGTGTGCCGGTCCCCCACCCTGCTGGCTGCTCAAGACAGAAACAAAAACATCTCTGCCTTTCTAGCCTCCCACCTCCTAGGCTAGCTACACAGTTAACTAACCCTCCTAGTTAACAAGCAGCCAGGTACCAGGAGGACAGAGTAACCAGCTGACCGGTACCTGCCATAGGACTGATTTGGCTCTGACCTCAGAGCCAAACTTATGAGCAGAAACACTGATTCAAATGGGGTGTACTGTGGTTTCATGACATCCTCACCTTCATCCACCTTCTCCCTGAATTTACCTCAGTTCTGAGTTGCCTCATTTTGTATACTAAGATCAGTTATGTCCTGGCTGACTCTGCTGGTCACCGTACCCTATCTTGGTACCCCAACTCTGGCTCTTGATCTTATCTGCATGCTGAAACCTTAACCTTTTACTCAACCCCCTTCTCTCATCTCAAACTCTTCTGGTCCCATGCCATCTACTGCCCCTGGCCCAGAAACAGAAAGCTTCTGGCCAGAAGCTCACCGAGGGCCTGCCCATCCCTGAAGGGCACTTGTCTCTCCCTCCTGGGTGGTACCTGGAGATGCTGTTCCTCTTCCTGGAAAGTCTTCTCTAGCTGCTCCACTCTCGCCTGCTGCTGGGCCTGTTCTTCACACAGCTGGGACTGTAAATCCTGTAGTTCCTGCTCCATTTTCACAATGTTTTTTGAGTTCCCCTTTTGGTTCTTTTTCACATTCAGAACAGCTACCTGTTTTTCCTGCATCTGTGTCTTCAGCTTCAGAATCCTAGACATGGTTACCTTAAACAGCTCTAAGCTGCTCTGAGATGCAGAAGGGTTTGAAGCTTTCTGCTTCTTATGATGAAGCTCTACAACTCCTGGTGGGGCAGGGTAAATATGAGTCCCTGTGGTCTTCTTGCTGGGCTCATAAGAAGTCAACTTAGGATACGAACATTCAGAGGGCTGACTGGCTACTTCATCATTCCCATGTGACTGCACTGGCTGACCAGGTTCACAAAATACTTCACTTATTTTGGGTTTTGAATTTGAGGGGCCTTCAGCTCCAAGACTATTCAATTCATCCAAACTAAATTTCCTTTTAGTTCTCAAGCCCTTGTTTTTTTCCATCATCTGGTCACTCTTTGGGGCAAGAAAGGGATACATCCTCTCCCAGTCTTCTTCAGTAACTTCATATTCGTACTCTGCATTCTCCTTGTTTTCCAGAGGCACACCAAGCTGAATGTGGTCTCCCTTATGAATGGAACAAACCCTTAAAGGTTCCAGACGTTCTCTGTTCAGCCAAACACCATTCAGACTCTAAGGAGAGGGAAAGAGAGATGAAATAAGCTTCATGATTTTCCTCCTCTGAATTAAACTTCTCTCTTGCTGCTGCAAAACCTTCTGCCTTTTCAGAAGGAAAACCCTTGAGAACAAATAGAAAAGAAAGGTTCATAAACCACCATCCTTAGAAACAACATTCTTCAAACAGTGCTTTGGATTTTTACCTATATTTCACATTCATGCCTCCACAGAGAACTGCCTTTCTAACAGGCAGGAATCACCTCATTACTGGTGGATGAATTACTCAAACAAATGCGACAGTGCTACAGGAGAGCTGAAACTGAATAGCTCCTACTGGCCTAAACTGGAGGCAATGGCCTAAGCCTGAAAAACTGCTATTTGTCAAGGAAGCAGCATCCAATGATGAGGTTAATGAGGTAGGCCTGGCCAGGAAATCACTCAAGTATTATCCTTGGATGTGCCTCTGGAACACTCTGGTAAATAAGCAATGCACTTCACAGTATATGTAAGCCAATAAAGAGAGTACCAATACCCTGTACTGGGGTCGAACTATATAGATGGGATCTGACCCAATTAATACCAAAAGAGGTCCATGGGCAATACAGCATAGTGGTTAAGAGGTTGTGCTTTGGAGTCAGACAGACTTGGGTTCATAGCCCAACTGCACCTCCTAGGGCTTATCAGTTGTATGGCCTTAGGCAATTTACTTGACTTGTCTGTGCCTCAGTTACATGTATAAAATGGGGATAGTACAGTACCTACCTTATACTATTCCTGTGAGGAATGAATGAGATAGTGCATGCAAAACACTTAGCACAGGCAACATGGGTGCTTGATAAATGTTATCTTATGGTTTAATTAAGTTGTACTGTAAGAGTTAAGAATATGGATTCTGGAATCAAATGCCTGGGTTTATAAATCTGGTTCCATCACTTAATGGCTGTGTGACTTTGGGCAAGTTTCTTAACTCTCTATACCTGAGGTACCACATCTATAAAATGGGGGATAATAATAGTATCTCCCTCATGGTGTTTGTGTGGATTAAATGAGATTATGTATATATGTGTATATATATATATACATATATATATAGAAGATAATATATAATGTACTTAGAACACTGCCTGGCACATGGTAAGCATGATGTAAGTGTTCACTATTATTATTATGGCCTGATTCAATTGGTTTATCAACAGTTACTTCAATTCTATGCTCAGCATCTTGCAAGGTAAATATACTAAGTGCAAAAGTAGAAAATATGAAAACTCAACTTTTAGCATCTGACTATGGCAAAGACAATCAGGAGGGCACATATAAGCAAATGTAGGACTACACGGCACTGTCTATAAACGTAAAGGAATATCATGTGGAGCTGAGTTAGCTAACGAGACTTCATGGGGATGACAGGTCCTAAAATGGACATGAAACAAATGATGGATTTAGAATTAGAGGATATTGGTAGGCATTTAAACCCATTTCAAGGACTTAACTTTGGGAGGTAGGCCAGAGACGAAGCTCACATCTGAAATGGTGCTGAAGACTTATATTTATGTTGGAAATTACAGCTAGCGACTTTCTCAGACAGAAAAAATACTTTGTCAACCCAAATATGAGGAACAGGGTGGCTTGACTTCAAGGCTCAGAGCATGAAAGGGGAGGAGCAATCAGCTCTCAGCTCTGGTTTGGTATTAGCCTTTTTGCTTGTTTTATCTTATATTATTTGGTTTGGGGGGGACGGGAGGAGGGAAGGCAGACAAAGACTGGAATATATACATACGGGAAGACTGGCCTTAAGCCACTGGCTCATCTGTCTAACCTTCTTCCACCCTTCCTGCTCAGCCTGAGAAACTATAGGAAGTGATCAGTTCTGCTGAATTCTGAAACAATTATGGGGAAATAACAAAGGAGGGGGATGAAGGCAATGAAAAAAACCATCTGAAAGCAATTTTAGAGTAAAGTGGCCAATTTCAGAATTAGACACAGGAAAAATGCTTCAGTAAAAGCAATGTGATATGGAAGAGCACCTAATACCTAGGTATAGAAATTTAAGGAAGTCTCAAATATAAGGTGAAATAAATAATTAAATAAGGTTACAGAAGAAGAAGCCCAAGGCTAGAGAGAACAAGGAATCCCTAAGAAGCTGGCATAAACTTCAAGACATATCACAGCCTTCCACTAGATCCTCTGCATTAACGTGCCTCCGTCCAGAGCCCTTTTGGTCTGGAAAATAAGCTCTCAAATTTTTCTCATCACATTTTATCCTTGGATCCTGCCACATTTACCCATTCATCACTCCTTGGTGACACCTAGTGGTATAATTTGTACCACAGCCCTAAGTCAGTTCTGCTCACAAGGTAGTTGTAGAAAAGGACAAAAATTTCATGGCTGTATAAGAACAATCAAGTACTTCCCAGGATACGATCTCAAATACAGTGGTTTAAATAAATCAAGCTCTGTTCAAATCTTTCTTGATGCTGCTTTTCATAATCACCAGCTTGAACAATCAGCAGCAGCAAAGCGGAACCCACAGAAAAGCTGCCCGAAGTCTCCTAGCCAACAATGGGAGAAAAGTGGGATAACTCACACCCTCTTATACACTAATTGGCTCACCTGATACCCAATCTCTGTCCAGTCGTTTTTAAACAGTTTCTGAAGAGAGTGGAAACCCAAAGCCAAAGCGCAATGTTTTCCAGATGATTTACCTAGCTCTGTGGTTCTGAACCTTGGCTGTACAGTAAAACTACTCGGGAAGGTTGAAAACAAATAGCAGTGCCTGGGCCTTACCCCAGACTGAATTAACTGGTCTGGGACAATGCCTATAATCAATATTTTAAAGTCAGGTCTACATACAAATACATACAGTTGTGTGCTTCTTTCAAGATATAATGCCCCTTTGTAGTCAACCCTTTCCCATCCCCCAACTACTGATGTGTTCTCTGCCCTAGTCTTGCCTTTTCCATAATGTAATACAAACGGAATCACACAGTATGTACACTTTTGAGTCTACCTTCTTTCATTTAGCATAATATATTTGAATTCATTTATATTGCTGCATTACCAGTAGTTACTTTTTATTGCTGAGTAGTATTCCAGGGTGTGGGTGTACCTCAGTTTGTTTATCCATGCCCCAGTTTATTTTTCCAGTTTTTGGTAATTATGAATAAAGCTACTATAAACAGTAATGTACAGGTTTCTATGTGAATGTAAGTTTTCATTTATCATGGGCAAGTATCTAGATAGGAGATTGTTGGGTAAGCACTTGTTTAACTTTATAAGAAACTATCAAACTGTTTTTCAAAGTGGTGGTACCATTTTGTATTGCCACCTGCAATGTAATAGAGTTCCAGCTGCTCTATATCCTCACCAGCACTTGGTATTGTGAGTTTTATTTTAGCAATTCTAACAGGTGTTTATCTGTCAGTATTTTATTTAAAAACTCTTTACTAAAGGATAACATGCAAACAGAAAAGTGTACGAATCATAAATGTACAACTAGATGAATAATCACAAAGTGAACATCACAGTGTAACTTCTACCAGGTTTTTTAAAAAAAAACAAAAACATTCCACATAATCAGCAACCCAGAAACCCCTGTGCCTCCGGCCAGTCACAACTTCCTCCCAATAAGGTGACTACAATCCTGGCTTAATATCACACGTTAATTTTGCCTGTTTTTGAATATTAGATAAATGGCATCATGTAATATGCATTCTTTTGTGTCCGGCTTCTTTCACTTAACATTATGTTTGTTGGATTTATTCATGTTGTTGGATATAGCGGTAGTTTAGTCATGCTCATTACAGTATAGTGTTTCATTGTAAGAATATTATACAGTTTATTTATCCATTCTACTGTTGATGAACATTTGGGTTGCTTCCCTGTGAGTGAAAATACTTCCTCATGAGATATATATGTCTTTAATAAATAATGTCAAATAATTTTCCAAAGTAGTTGTACCAACTTATACTCCCACCAGAAGAGTGAGTTCCCCTTGTTCCACATCCTTGCCAATACTGAGCATTGTCAGTCTTTAATTTTAGTCATTCTGGGGGGCATGTAACAGTATTCCATTGTGGTTTTAATTTGCATTTCTCTTATCATTAATGAGGTTGAGCAACTTTCCATGGTTACTGAACATTTGGATACCATCGTTTGTGAAGTACCTATCTCTTGCCCATCTTAGAAATTGGGTTACTGTCTTTTTCTTATTGATTTGGAGTTGTGAATATATCAGAGTACAAGCCCTTTTTTGGTTATATGTGTAGCAAATGTCTTCCACTCTGAGCTTGCTTTTCACTCTCTTAATGCTGTCTTTTGATGAATGGAAGTTCTTAATTTTAATGTACCACCTTCAGCATTTTTAAAAAGTATCCCAAGTAAGAGGCAAAAACTGCAAACAAGTGTAAAAATGGCAAGGCAGTGGCATCTGACCTCCTCTAACTTCACAAGTGAGAAGGAGAATCAAGATCAACAGCCCAAGGCTGATTGCTATGAGGCAGGGGTTAGACATGCCTCTTCTCTCTGCCATCTTTACCAATTCCGACACCAACTGTCCCTCCCATGGCACTCTCTACTTCTCTGCTGGGTTTGATAATTCACTGCAATGGCCACACAGAACTCACAGACAATATTCATGATTATGGGTTTATTAGGGAAGCAACAGGTTACAATTCAGGATCAGGAACGCTCAGGATACAGTTCTTCCATCAGGACAGCCTCTTCTCAGCCGTGCCAACAGGCACGCTGCTCTCTGGCCCCCAGCCTCTGCCCTGCTCGGTCAAGTATTACAAAGTTCCTTTAGCTCTGCCGGTAAGTATCCAAAGACACCCCGCTCTGCCAGTGAGCCTCAACCCAAAGGCCTCAGCTGTAGCTCTGTGGGTCAGCAAACCTAGCTCCACCAAGCATCCAGAGGCACCCTACTTCTCTAGCAAGCCTCCTGCCGAAAGGCCATCAGCTTTCTCACTCTGTGGGCCTGAAGTCCATTGCGCTGTCTCCTGCTGCCATTTCTCTGCCACCGCTTCTTGCTGTCTTCAGTGTTACAGCTCTCTCTCTCTGTCTCCTGGTTCCAGGAGCTTCTCAGCGTAGGGATCCTCGGGCCAAAGGACATAGTCTGCTCTTGGCTCTTCTTCCTTGGTGGTGGTGAGATCCTCTCCTTCCTGCCTCTGGGATGGCTCATTTTAAGCCTAGCAGGATGGCAAAATTGACCAATCCCTTTGGTGGGCCACAATTACCTTATGTGTACTTGGGTGGGAGTTAGAAGACCATGGTGAGAAAGGCCACACAAAAACGATCTATCGCACAGCAACAGGGTTGAGAACCACTACTTGAGCTGCTGGGAGACCAGAAGCTGAACTGTCCCAAGCAGCAAGGTTTGTTTACACAGAGTATACTCACCACAGACTTCAAATGCCAGCGCCCACAGAAAGACAAAGGTAGGAATCATCAGGAAGCAGGTGAATGCTAATAGGATAGAAGAAGACTGGGAAAGGCTCGGATAAGCCTGAGCCTCTAGGACTGGAAACAAGCAAACCCACCAAGGCATTTCAGACAGTAACTTCTTTAAAACAACTGCTTTTCTGAAAGAGCTGGATACCAATACAACAAATGGATGTGAAGAGCGTCTCAATTAACAGAAATCTATAAAACTAAGCCATCCTCATATTTTGTGTGCAGAATTAACTGTCTTACAAAGTTAAAACATCTCTTTTATTGTGGCAAAATACATATAACATAAAATTTGCTGTTTTAATCACTTTTAAGTGTATAATTCAATGGCATTAATTACATTCAAAATGTTGTGTAATCTTCACCAACTATCTATTTCCTAAAGTTTTTCATCACCTCAAACAGAAACTCTGTACCCCTTACATAATAACTTCTCCTTCTCCTCTCCACCCAGCCCCTGGTAACCTCTAATCTACTTTCTGTCTATGAATTTGCTATTCCAGATATCTCATGTAAGTGGAATCACACAATATTTGTCCTCTTGTGACTGGCTTATTTCACTCAGAATAATGTTTTCAAGGTTCCATGTCATAGTGTGGATCAGAATTTCATTCCTTTTTATGGCTGAATAATAATTCATTATATGTACATACATCATGTTTATCCATTCATTGGTTGATGGACATCTGGGTTGTTTCCAAAGCTAGTTTTTTTTAAGCCAATTTTAAACCAAAATTGCATTTGTTGCACTTTTTTTTCCTATTTTTTAAATATTTTATTGTGTTTTAGGTGAAAGTTTACACAGCAAATTAGGTTTCCATTTAACAATTTTTTTACAAATTGTTCTGTGACATTGGTTATAATTTTCACAATGTGTCAGCATTCTCATTATTTCCATTCTGTTTGTTTTGTTTCCATTTATCTAGCTTCCCTGCCCCTCCTTGCCTTCTCATCTTTGCTTTCAGGTAAAGGTTGACCATTTGGTCTCAAAAAATTGACTGCTTAAGGCAGCACATTCCCTCATGGATGATATTGTTTATTTTATAAGCCAATCTATTATTTGGCTAAAGGAGACCTCCAGGAGTGGCTTCAGTTCCAAGTTAATAGGGTATCTTAGGGCAACAGTCTTGGGGGTTCCTCTAGTAACTATTAGTCCAGCAAATCTGGTTTTGATTTTTGTTAGGAATTTCAGTTTTGTTCTACATTTTCTCCCATTCTATCTGGGACCATCTATTGAGTTCATTTACATTTTCTATTTAAAAATGAATTTTTTTTTTTTTTTACATTTAAAAATTCCTGGAACACGGGAAATCAGGGGTGGAAAGGAGGAGTGTGCTTTCACAGTATAGGGAGAGCAATTAGGGTCACATAATAATGTGTGTGTGAATTTTTGTGTGAGAGACTGACTTGAATTGTAAACTTTCACTTAAAGTATAACAATAAAGAAAAAAATGCCTGGAGCTGATTTTTAGTTACAGTGTGAGGCAGGGATCCAATTTCTTCTTTTTCTATATGGATTAAATTTTTCCCCACGAACAGTTACTCCTTTCCCCACTGATCTTACCTGCCATCTCTGTCATCTAGCAACATTACATCAGTGTGTGGGTCATTTGTTGCAGTTTCTGTATCTATACTTAAGCTCTCATTTTCTGGCCATTCCAGCAGATAAGAAACCATTTTATGAAGAGAGAACACAGATATGAGTTTTGAATTATTAGAAATATCTACCTCTTGAAAGAGACTTGCCAAGTGACTTCAAAATGACCATAACAATAATATCCTGCGGCTGAAACTCAAGTCCCTAATCAACAGAAGAGGGAAGCCAAGGCATCATGCCAGGAAGAAGCAGGCAGAAAGAAAGGAAACATCTGTTGAGCAAAAAAAAAGGGGGGGCTTGTACCTGTAAGAATAGTTGTGCCATCAAAACACCCCAGTCACAGCTTCTCGAAAAATCAGTTACCTCACAAACTGAATCTAAGCTAAGAAGCTTAACAAATTATATAGAAAAGCTGTAGAGGAACCAGGAACCTATCTCTCCTCTACATTATCTGAGACCAGAGAAGGAGTCACATAAGCCCCAGAAGAAAGAGTACAAAGCAAACACTGGGATACAAGTCCAGAGCACTGTTATGATCTTAGATGGAAGAGGCTCCTTTGTGCTCCTGTGGCTGACAGTCAAGAAACAGAAATCAGTCAGCCGGTGGCTTCCCAAGCTCTCAGAATCTGCTAATCCCATAAATGGAGCACAGCCATACAGCACATAATCAAGGGAAGCAGCAGCAGAGAACTCACCTCTTTAACACCATAAAACCTTATTTCTCAGACTGCCAATTCTGAAAATATCTTTTCCTGAGGTGTTTTAATATAAGCTATTGCAGAGGCTTTAAAATCTTGTAGCTACTGAATTGGCAAACGTTGTGTTATATATTATTTTTATAACAACAAAAATCTCACAGCTATATCTTAAATATATAGAATAATTATTTATTTTTTTAATCATGCACCCAGTATACCAAATTGCTTGTGACCTTTTACTAGTATTTGACAACAGGGCATATTAGAGAGAACTACCTGAGTCTGAGTCCTGCTCATTCACTCACTCACCAGTCAGTTATGCAGATGGACCTGGGCAAGTCAGTTTATCTCTCTGGGCCTCAGATTCATCCATGCACAGAAGGGGTAAAACTAATCTCTAAGGTCCCCTTTTCGGTGCCAATTTCTATTCTGTTCATAGTGCCTTGCTAAGAGTACTGAACCAATTTACTTAGCATTTACACCCTCTCCTTCAACACAGTGCCAACTCAACTTAATCGTAGTGCGGGAAGGTATGTACTTTATGCATGCAAAATGAGGCTGCTAGGCAAGCCTCCTTTCTAACAAGTATCTTTCAAATCCTCCCAACCAGAGCAGTGAAGCAGTGTAAAATGGTGTCTGAAGACATTTCATGCTTCCTAATCCTTAACTGTTTACGTTAGAATTTCTCTCACGACAAAGTCTACATTTTCATTGTATTCCCTGAAGCTTATATATCTGCACTTTAGGTACTTCCTAATTGCTGGACTATACACTATTTCACCTCCCTTAATATATTTATAATAGCCCAGTGGTCTTCAAATTTGCTTAAAGAAGAAAAACCCTTTATTCAGAGAAAATTTTCCTTAGAACACTAATATACAAGAAAACAGTGTTATAGATTGAATTGCATCCCAGTATTGTATGATTATCCACCATTTTGTCATCTGATGTGACTTTCCTATGTGTTGTGAATCCTATCACAACATGTTAACGAGATGGATTAGTGCCAGTTATGTTGATGAGATCTACAAGATTAGATTGCATCTTAAGCCAATCTCTTTTGAGACATAAAAGAGAGAAGCGAGTAGAGACATGGGGACCTCATACCACCAAGAAAGCAGCCTTGGGAGCAGAGCATGTCCTTTGGACCTGGGGTTCCTGCACGGAGAAGCTCTTAGTCCAGGGGAAGACTGATGACAAGGACCCTCCTCTAGTGCCGACAGAGAGTGGCAAAGCCTTCCCTTGGAGGTGACGCCCTGAATTTGGACTTGTAGCTTACTAGACTCTGAGAGAATAAGTTTCTCTTTGTTAAAGCCATCCGCTTGTGGTATTTCTGTTATAGCGGCACTAGATGACTAAGACAACAGGTTTTAAAAATTCTGATTGAAAGCAGTGGGAAGGAGAAGGAGCTGAGTACAGTAAGTTCAGCCTCTCCTATCCCCTGGTGTCCCCTGGGCCATAGATGTACTCCAGAAACTTCAGCAGATTCCCAGGGTCTTTGGACCTTCCGTTCACAAAGAGTTAATTCCCCCAGTAACTTAGTCTAGTTTCTGGAACAGGACCTACTGCTCCAATTCAGGCGTTTCCTTCAAAATAACTCCAACTTAAAAATCATTAGAAATTATTTTGGCATAATTTAATCTCTAGCAGTATACAGAAGCAATTACCACTGAAGAAGTGGGTGACTAGGGGAGAAAAAGATATACCTTCGATCTTTTGAATTTTGTACCATGTATTACCTATGCAAAAAGAAGTAATTTAAAAATAAATTTAAAAATTCAATGAAAGCCATCAGGCTTCTGTGAATTCCTGTACCTTGTTGTCCATAATTGTCCACTGGCCTTCGGCATTCTGCTTCAAAACACAGTGGTTTCGGGAAATCATCAGAGGGCAGCTTTTTGATACCAGTTGGTATGTGACACCAAATCCTCGCCCTATAGTCACCTAGAAGACAATAACAATGTAAGAGGCACAATCACCCAATGTGCCAAAAAGAGAGGTCCTTTACAGTCTGGTCAACCAACAGAAACCAGACTCCTATGGAACCTAAACAGCTCATCTGCTATCAGCTACCACGGAGACACCAACACAAAGCTTTTAGAAAATGGGATTCAGAAGTAGAAAAAGGCAAGAATTGTGACAAGAAGACACTGCTGAAAGGAGTTAATTATGGACTCTCAGGATTGGTAGACCCTTAAAGGTCATCTGAATGATCCGCTTCAGCTACTCATGAGATGGAGGAATTCTTTCTACACATCCCCATCAACTAGTGTTAAACACTACCAAGAACTACAGCCACTATATAATTCCTCCAATTTTTTAAATTATTATTTTATTTTATTTCTGGTGAAAATATATACAGCAAAACCAGCTCCCATTCAACAGTTTCTAGACATCATGATCAGTGACACTGGTTACATTCTTCACATTTTATCTACATTCCCATTATTTCTGTTCTAGTTGTTTCACTCCCATTGACTTAAACTCCCTGTCCATAACATTCTCATCTATGCTTTAGAATAGGTGTCGTCTATTTGGTCTTATACAGATAATTTATTAAAAGAATGCAATACTCAAGGGTAACAATCTTTACTTTTTGAGCTCAACTGTTACTTAGTTTAAAGGTGACTTCAAAGGATAGTTTTGATTCAAGGTTTGAAGAGTAACTCAGGGCGAATAGTGTTGGGGACTCTTCCAGCCTCAAAAGGTCCAATAAGTCGGGATTCTTCTTCAAGAATTTAAAGTTCTGTTTCACATTTTTCTCCCTTCCTATCAGGATCCATCTATTGTATCCCTCATCAGAACCTTCAATAGATGCAGCCGGGTACCATCTAGTTCTTCTGGTCTCAACGCAGAGGCAGGAATTCATGGAGACAATTAGTCCTGTAGTCTGATTCCTTCTCTGATTCTTGGGTTTCCTTCTTTCTCTTCTGTTCAGAAGAATAGAGATCAATAGTTGAACCTTAGATGGCCATTCATTGCTTTTAGGACCCCAGATGCTACTCACCATTCTGGGAGGTAAAACATAAAGTTTAAGAACTATATTATGCTAATTGACTGGATTGTCCCACAAAACCATGACCCTAAGCTTTCAAATCAAGAGAAATAATCCTGTGAGGAGACTGGTTATTTCTAAATAGTATCAGCTTTGGTAGTCCCTCCTCGTTTTTTGGTTCTTGTTATTGTTGCAAAATTATATAGAAACTAGTACTTGCCAATTCATCCTTTTTTCTTATGTAGAGCTTACTGACATCAATTATATTAGTCAGGCTGTGCAAACTTCACCTACATTCAGTGATGCCTTTCCCATCACCATAAACAAAAAGTGACTACTACCTAGGGGATACTCCCTCCCCCCACCCCACCCCTGCCTAGTAACCACCAATGAACATTAGTCTCTGTATCTCCAATTTTTTTAAACATTTATTTGTTATTGAGAACATACACAGCAGAATGTATACCAATTCAACAATTTCGACATGTACAATTCAGTGATGCTGATTACATTATTCAAGTTGTATAACCATTCTCACCTTCCTTTTCCAAATTGCTCCCCTCATTAACATAAACTTACTGCCCCCTAAGTTTCCTATGTAATTTTTCGAGTTGCTGTTGTCAATCTGATCCCAGATAGTTCTTAAAAGAGCATAATGCTCAAGGGTGACGTTCTTTACTAGTTAAGCTAAACTACTGTTTGGTTTTAAGAAGACTTCAGGGGATACCTTTGCTTTAAGGTTTAAAAATTATGAACAACTGCTTCCTCTGCTAGGAGACCAAAAGAACTGGGCAGTGCCTGGCCACTACTACTGAATGCCCTGATCAAAGATTCTGTAGAATTCTGATCAAAAGGGGGAAAATGCAGAACAAAACCCCAAATTCTCATAGAATCCAGACTTTCTGGAGCCATCAAGGCTGGATGAACCCCTGAAACCACTGTCCTGGGATAATCCTTTTTATTTTTTAAATAATATTTTATTGTGTTTTTTATGAAGGTTTACATAGCAGTTTAGGTTCCCACTCAACAATTTCTACACAAATTGTTCAGTGACATTGGTTACATTTTCCAAATCTTTGAACCTTCTCATTATTTCCATTCTGGTTGTTCCACTTTTATTAATCTAGTTTCCCTGCCCCCCATACATTCTCACTTTTGTTTTAAAGTAATTGTTGACTGTTTGGTCCCATATATATGATTTTTTAAAGAAGCACAGTACTCATAGGCAATATTCTTTCTTTTGTGGGCTAATCTGTTATTTAGCTAAAAGGTGACCTCAGGGGCTAGTTTCAGTTCAAGGTTTAAAGGGTATTTCCGGGCACTAGTCTTAGGTAGTCATCCAGCCTTAATGAGTCCAGCAAGTCTGGTTGGTTTGTTTGTTTTTAAGAAATCTGAGGTTCTGCTCCACATTTCTCTCCTATTCTATCAGGGACCATCTACTGTGGCCCTGGTCAGAATGGTTGGCAGTGGCAGCCGGGCACCATCCAGCTCCTCTGGTCTCAGGGCAGATGAGGCCATAGTTCCTGTAGACTACCTTCTTATTTGAGTCTTTGGTTTCCTTCTTTCTCTTTTGCTCTCGATGAGAAGAGACCGATAGTTCTATCTTAGATGGCTGCTTGCAAGCTTTTAAGACCCCAGACAAAACTCACCAAAGAAGGATGTAGAACATAAACTCTGTGAATTATGTTATGCCAACTGACTAAGATGTCCTAAGAGACTATAGTCCTAATCCTTCAAACCCAGGAAATAAATCCCGCTATGTCTAAGAAGTATCTGTAACTGTGCTCCCTATGTGCTTTATTATATATATGAATATATGTGCACACAGTCTCACATACATGTATATACATATACATATGCATATACCTATGTACATACCTATACACGTATTTGTCTACATACTTACATATATAGCCGCACATATATTTTTTGGTTGTTGTTGTTGTTGTTTCAAAATTATATATGGCATAGCAATTACCAAAACATTCTTTTTTCTTGTATACATTTTAGTGACATTGTTTACCTTCGTCAAGCTGTGCACGTTTCACCCTCGTTCACTGTTACCTTTCCCATCACCAAAAATAACAAGTGTCTACTATTTAGAGTATGTACCTCCAATTTCTTTTTCTTTATTGTACTTCAGATGAAGATTTACAGAATACACTAGCTTCTCATTAAACAGTTAGTACATATATTCTGTTATGACATTGGTTAACAACACCATCACATGTCAACACTCTCTCTTCCCGATTTTCGGTTTCCTATTACCAGCTTTCCTGTCCCGTCCTGCCATCTAGTCCTTGCCCCTGGGCTGGTGTGCTCCTTTAGTCTCGTTTTGTTTTATGGACCTGTCTAATCTTTGGCAGAAGGGTGAACCTCAGGAGTGACTACATTACTGAGCTAAAAGCGTGTCCAGGGGTCATACTCTTGGGGGTTCTCCAGGCTCTGTCAGACCAGTAAGTCTGGTCTTTTTTGTGAGTTAGAATTTTGTTCTACATTTTTCTCCAGCTCTGTCTGGGACCTTCTACTATGATCCCTGTCAGAGCAGTCAGTGGTGGAAGCCAGGTACCATCTAGTTGTATTGGACTCAGTCTGGTAGAGGCCTTGGTAGTTGTGTGTACCTCCCATTTTTTAATGGCTGACTTGGCATCTTTCTACCTATAAATTCCATTCATTGTCCCTGGCTCTGCCCTGGGCAGCATCAGAAAATCTCCAATCCCCTTTCCATGTGATAGCTATAAAGTGTCCAGAGTCTTGCCTCTTCCTGGTTCTGTGTTCCCAGTTACTTCAGCCTAACACCCAAGGCATGGGTTTGAGTCTCTTTGCCATCCTAATGAGTCTGTGAAGATAGTTCTGGTTTATCTTTATTCCTAGATGTCATATTAAGAAAAAATAAATATAATTTCTATTACACAGTAGAATATAAGTATCACTTTCCCAGTTCTAGATATTATCATTATAGCATATAAATTGCATTAGCTGTCATGGCAGATCTATTCCACTGCTGATATATCCCCAAGCTGAGGAATGATTAAATTTCTGGATCTTTCCCCCACCAAGAATTGCTGTGCTAAGCATGTCTCGTCTGTGTTATGCTTGACTAGTTGGTAAATTTGGATTAAAGTACAGGACCTTACATTGATTCCTATTGAATTTCATCTTCTTAGTTCAGCCTATCACGCCAGCTTGTCAACACCTTTCTGAATTTTTAATCGGTCATCAGACATACTCAATATCCCTTCCAGCTTTGAGTCACCCATCCAATTGATATGACTTCTGTACCTTTATTCAAGACACAGATAAAAATATCAAAACAGGACATAGCCAAAGGCAAAGATCTCAGGAAAGTCTAGTAAACTTTCTACCATACTATACGGGTTCACCTTCAACCAGTTACTAATTCAGCCTTTGCAGTAAGCCCATATTCTCCATCTCATCCATAAAGACAGCATGAGAGCCTCTGGAAAAAAGTTGAAAGGTAGCCACAATGCCTATCTATTGTACTTTCCTGATGGATCAGTCTAGTTATTAGTAGTAACTCTGAAAAGGAAGGTAATAAAGTTCTTCTGAGATTCAGATCTGAGCACTTCCTATTTATTCTCTTCAATGTACACACGCCACCTGTTTAATGACCCATATTAGAACCTTAGCTAGCAACATTAAACCAAATGGTCTGTGGTTTTCTAAAAACTGCTTTCTTTGCCCCTTTTGAAAATCTTTCAGAATCATGCCTGACCTCAGACCTTCCAACACTACCACAACTCTCCCTGCCCCAATCTGAATCCTCCCCACGAACTCTCATCTAAGTAACTGACACCACCATCCAACCAACTGCTCAGCCAAAACTCCAAGTCATCTTTGATTCATCTCTGTTCCTCATCCTCATATTCAAACACCAGCAAATTCTACTGGCTATAATTTAAATATGTTCTAAATCTGTTCATTTGTCTCTATGTCTATGGCCACCACCCTAATCCAAACCACCTAGCCTCCTAACAGTTCTTTCTGTTTCCACTCTAGCTCCCCTAAACTTCATTCTTCATACATTAGCTGGAGTAGTAATCTCAAATTTTAATTCAGATTTCTCTTCTTTCCTTAAAACCGTCCAGTGATCCAAAGTTCCTCCCATGGCCCATAAGGGCCTGAATGTCCTGACCTCCTCCACCTCTTCAGTCTCCTCTCATACCATGGTCCCAAACACTCATGGCTTCCTCAAAAACTCACCAAGTTTTACCCTATTTAGAGTCTTTTCACTTGTCCTCTCTGCTTAGAACACTCCTCCCAGACCTTTGTACTGGCTCCTTCTCATCTTTTAAGTTTCAGCTTCTCAGAGTCCTATCCTGATTACCCTATCTAAAGTTGCTGCCTGCTCCCCATATTACTTTCTTTCATGTTTAGCATGCACTTATTATAATTCAAAATTATTTTCCTTGGTTTATATACTTTTTGTTTGTTTGTCTCCCTTAAAACCAAAACCAAGCCCATTACCGTCGAGTCAATTCTGACTCATAATGATCCTACAGGACAGCAAAGAACTGCCCCATAGGGTTTCCAAGGCTATAAATCTTTATGGAAGCAGATTGCCACATCTTTCTCCTGCAGAGGGGCTGGTGGGTTGGAACCACCAACCCTTTGGTTAGCAGCCAAGCACTTAATCACTGCATCACCAGGGCTCCTGTGTCTCCTCTTACTATAAAATAAACTCCATGAAAGCAGGAATCTTGTCTATCTTATTTACCACTGTTTCCCATAGTGGTTCAGTAAATATTTGTTAATAAGTGGAAGAATAAAGAGATCTCATTTATGAGTCCTCTCCGATTCTAGGATGGGCATTTTTCAGGCCAGAAGTGGAAACTAGGTTATGATCACTGGCAAATATGGAGCAGCAGTTAAGAGTTCTTACAATCGGACTTGTTCCCCTTTAATATGTGGCGACCACCTCCAACAAAACCCTGAGTCTAAAGTTCTTCAATTCTTTGACAGATGTCAGAAATTCCATTCATCACAGAAGTTCCCTGAATTAATGTGTATATCTTTTTGAAAATACAATACTCAAAAAATAAACAACTAAATAAAACCACCATCAAATTAAAAAAAGAAAAAAAAAGCAATACCCCTGAAATGTTTATGAATTTACCTATCACCCATATTAATAAGAATTTCCATTTAGTGAGAGAAAGTATTCCATATCTGCATCCCCTCCTTTTTAAAAAAAATTTACTGTGGTAAAATATATGTAACATAAACTTTGCCATTTTAACTATTTTTAAGAATACAATTCAGGACATTAATTATATTCAGTGTTGTGCAACCTTCACCACCATCTATCTCTGAAATTTTTTCATTACCCCAAAAGGAAACACTGTACCTATTAAGCAATAACTCCCAATTCCCCCCCTCCCCACTCCCTCAAAACCTCTGATCCGTCTCTATGAATTTGCCTATTCTAGATATTTCATATAAGTGGAATAATAGAATATTTGTCCTTTTGTATCTGACTTATTTCATTAGCTAGTTTTCATGGTTTATCCACTCCATATTCCATTTTAATACTTGAGGGGAGAGAGCCAGATCACTAGTGTGGATAACCTGGGAAAAGTGGTACAGAAAAGGTAGAATAATGTTAAAGAAACTCTACCTTGTTTTAAAATTGCTTCCTACAGGTTTTTTTTTTTCCCCAAAGAAAAAGAAGAAATCACCCTTTCTCATACTTCTGTTCACTATCTGGTCCTAGAATTTATCTTGGCAATACTGGCTTTTTACCAACACCAAGGTTAAATTGTCTTCAGTGAGCTAATCTGAAAATTTCAGCACTATTCATGACATAAAACTAAATTTCCCATGCAAACTGAGTGCCAACAAATGTTTCTGGGATCTGTATGTTGGGGGTTGTTTCCATTTACAACAGCCGTTGCAAGCTTTTGAGCTTACTGACATGATTGGTCTAAAAGATCATCTTGTCCTTGTCCACCTTCACCAATGTTATCTCTTTCCCTCCTGGGTACAACTCCTACTGTTTCCCAAATCACTAGCAAATACTCTAGAACCATGTTGCTGTTGTTGTTAGGTGCCATCAAGTCGGTTCCAACTCATAGTGACCCTATGCACCACAGAACAAAACACTGCCCGGTCCTGCGCCATGCTCACCATCATTGTTATACTTGAGTCCACTGTTGCAGCAACTGTGTCAATCCATCTTGTTGAGGGTCTGCCTGTTTTTTGCTGACCCTATACTTTACCAAGCATGATGTCCTTTTCCAGGGACTGATCCCTCCTGACAACATGTCCAAAGTACGTAAGACGTAATCTTACTATCCTTCCTTCTACGGAGCATTCTGATTATACTTCTTCCAAGACAGATTTGTTCGTTCTTTTGGCAGTCCATGATATATTTAATATTCTTGGCTGACCACAATTCAAAGGTGTCAATTCTTCTTCGGTCTTCCTTATTCATTGTCCAGCTTTCCCATGTATATGATACAACTGAAAATACCATGGCTTGGGTCAGGCGCACCTTAGTCTTCAAGATGACATCTTTACTTTTCAACACTTTAAAGAGGTCTTTTGTAGCAGAGTTGCCCAATGCAATGTGTCTTTTGATTTCCTGATTGCTGCTTCCATGGGTGCTGATTGTGGATCCAAGGAAAACGAAATCCTTGACAACTTCAATCTTTTCTCCGTTTATCATGATGTTGCTTATTGGTCCAGTTGTGAGGATTTTTGTTTTCTTTATGCCTCCCTTTTTTCTGATCCCCTCTAAGGCAGAAACTTCATGAAAAACAATACAAAGAGAAGGAGGGGGGGACACTATAGTTTTTTCCTAAAGCCGAGATACCTACAGGGCGCAGAAGCTAAGCTAATTGGCAGTACATCTGTATTTTATTAGCGGCGAAATCTGAGACCAAGGGAAACAGGAAAGGCAGGGAATGGACCTTACACTGCTATTATAATTAAATGACGTCAGCATACCTCCTAAAACTTTGTGCATACCAGCTTATGCTACGATTTGGGGACCATTACAATAAGACCTCATCTCTTGGCTTTGATTCAAGTCTTTCTTCATACACACTGCAGTCTATGCTCCAACTGCTTCCTAAGACCCAATCTTGCAGACAGCCAAGGTAGGCAGGCCTCTCTTCTGCACAGGCCCCCTAGGAAGCCACAGTCATTCCCACTATGTCGTCACCATTCACTCAGATTTGTATGGGTTCCTCCTCATAGAGCAGGCACCATACAAAACTAACTCATAGTTTAAAACATGGAGTGTTTTATAGGCCTCTCACCCTTGATTCAGGTACTTTAATTCTTTCTCCCCACCCCCCTCCTAAGATACCGAGTGCCACCAAGGTATTGAGGACAATTAAATTAAATTAAACCAGTGCAATTGAATCTGAAAAAAATGAGTTAACACTTGACCACTGAGTACCTTAAAGAGTTGTGTGTGAGACTGCAGTGCATGAGTAGTGATCAGATTAACCAATACATGTGAAAGCGCAAACCCTATACAAAATAAGGTACCGTTATTACTATCCAGGTATTGGTGTCTTAACTTGTTAAACTTCCCAAAGGTATATTCTTTGGAAAAGGCCATACAGGAAAGTGAATGAATGTCTAGTGTGGACTTTTAGGCACTGATACTTGGGTAGAAGAGATGTTTTGAAGAAGGGTCTTCCTGGTGTTCCTCAAATAACCCTCTAATGTAGTAACTTTAAGACTGGACCTGAATCCCTCTTCTGACTTGAGGAGCCACTCTTCTAGAACAGTATTAATAAGCGACCTCTAGGCACTTGATCACACAGCCTGCAAAGATGTTCTCAGACTGCTTCATAGGATAAATCCTCCTTCCCCATTCAAGCTATAAATACTTTGAGTGCAGAAGTTGTTAACATATGTCCCTCACATAGCACACCAAACAGCGTAAGTACTCAATAAATAAATATCTGGGAGACTGAATTGAGACCATATGACTTACAGGAAAATCTAATCAAACCTACATACTAATCAAAAAATTTTAATTTAGACATAATGATCAACCACTCAGTTTTATGGCAAAATGAACCTTTTATACAAATCATTTCCAAAACCCAAACGGTTCCTAGTTACCACAAGCTGGTCCCTGACCCAGCTCTCCTAACGCGACTGCAATCTAACTCCTCGTCTCATCTTTACTTTTTTGTTTTGTTTTGCTTGTATGAGCGCACTAGCAAACATTATAAGCAACCTCTGGAAAGGAGAACTCTTAAAAATTTCTGAATCCCCACACCCAGCCCACCTCAGGGTACCTGTCCCAGCATAGGGTCCATCCCAAAGCACCAAGCTTCCTCAAAGAGTTACAAAGGAGAAAACACTTTTACATTAAAGTTTGAGTATTTTAAAGGATATAACCCAAAACTCGCAATCGTTTTCAAAATGAACTCGATAAACTTCACGCTTTCGGCAGCCTTTCCAGGCCCGCCTCAGACCCTGGGCAGTTCGTGACTCTCGGTGGAAGTTGGGGCAGCTCCGCCTCACAGTTCCCCGGCCCTAGACTGGGTAGTGCAGGGCTCCGAGTGACCCAAACAGGGGCTGTCTCAGTCCTTTCCCGCCCCTCTAGCTACCCGCTTCTCCTTGAAAACTCCAGCTTCTTCTCACATTCTCTGCGCCCACCTCTCACTATGCCCCCTCCACCCGGTTCTTTCCCACAACCACGACTCTCGCCCTAGCTCACCCCTTAGGCCCAGGCCTCTCTCAAACGGGCCAACTTCTCGCCCCAGTACCCTAGAGACAGGCCTGTCGCCACTCTTCCTTGTGGCCCTCCAGACTTCCCTCGAACCCTACTTCCCTCCTTTCTCCCACTCTGTCCCTACTTTCCCCAATGTCCTCCCACCCCCAATTCCCCCAAACGCTCGCACCAGAACCCCCATGATACACCGTTCGTGTGTCTCTCCTCTTCCCCCTTCACCAGCCCGCCCGGACGCCTTCCCTCCGCTCTCCTCCTGCTTCCTTCCTCCAACCCCCTTCCCTCGCCCTCACCTCGCTCCCATCCTCCAGCAGCAGCCACTCGGCGGTCATCCCCACCCGCCGCAAGCACCAGCTCCGGCCACCGGCGCGGTCTTCCGTGACCAAGGAGTCGGGCTCCCCCATAGCCTACTCGACCCACGGCAGGCCCGGGTCGCGGTCAGCACACAGCGAGACCCGGACCGATACTCCCGCAGATCCTCCGCTTCCTCGCGGCCGCCATACCTAACAACAGACAGAAGCAATCGCCAAGCGCTCGCGATCTATGTGAACGAACGCTCGGGCTGCAGGCCCAGCCCTGTCCCCGGTCAGCAAACTGGAGTCGTTAAACTGGAGTTATTGCGCCTGCGCGAGAGGAAGCAAAGGGCCCGGGTGGCGTAGAGGTGCTGGGTTTTACCGTCAGGTACGGCCGGTGTCGTCTGAGGCAGTGTAGTTCTCCCCTAGCCCCCCTTCCGTACGCTCTCTTGAACCACCACCCCAGTCCTGCTGCCCCAAACAGAAACCTCTTCTCACTGTTCCTCTTTTTTTTTTTTTTTTTAGAATTGTGCACTTATGACCGCATTATTATGATGATAGGGCCCTCGTGGCGGAGTGGTTAAGCGTGGGCTGCTAACCGATAGGTTGGCAATTCGAACCCACCTCCGCAGGAAAGATGTAGCAGTCTGCTTCCACAAAGATTCACAGCCTTGGAAACCCTGTGGACAGTTCTGCTGTGTTCTATAGGGTCGCTAAGAGTCGGAACCGACTTGGCGGCAATGGATTTGGTTTTATTATGATGATAACCCACTGTTAAACAAGTTTAAACCTGTGATAATGTTAAAATATGTTAAGTCTGTTCCTAAATAGCATCTGTTTTTCAAGATGTCCTTTTATTACCCAATTTAAAAAATTATACTAGGTGAATCTCTGGAGGCAGAAAGCAGGGCAGTCCTTGCCTGGGGCCCGGTGTGGGAGCGGGGGATTGACTGTAAACCCGCTGGGTTCAGAGGGAATTTTGGGAGGGTAATAGAAACGTTCTAAAACTGGATTGTGGTGATGAGTGCACAACTGCTTAAAGTTACTTAAAAATCATTGAACTGCACGCTTACAATAGGTGAATCTATGGGATATAAATTACTCTCAAGTTAATTTAAAAATACATACATAATTTAAAATTCCTTCCTTTGATTTTCCAGTATTATGTGGACCTGTTCGCTGTAGTGACTACCTCTGTAATAACTCAGTGCCCCATTTTGTCTTTTCAATTTACTGATACCTGGTTGACAATTTTCTTATATTCTCTCAGGAAAAAGTATATATATAGTAAATGAATCATACAAAGTTCAGTAGTAAATGACTAGTGTTTATTGAGAGCTAAGTGCCAGGTACAAGGCCAAGCACCCTACATATTTTATCTTATTTGTTGTTCACAAGCAATATGATGATGATAGCTGTTAAAATTTCACTTTAGGGATAATGAGAAAAGAGGCACAGAGAGCTTAAGTAATCTTCCCAAAGTAACTAAGTAGTGGGGCAGAATGCTAACTCAGGACTGTTGTTAGCTGCCATCAAATGGAGACCCCATACAAAATGGAACTAAATGCTGCCTCGTCCTGTATCATGTTGTTCTTGTTATTAGGTGCCATCGAGTCAATTCCAACTCATAGCAACCTTAGGTATAACAGAACTAAACATTGCCTGGTCCTGCACCATCCTCACAATCATTGCTGCGTTTGAGCCCATTGTTGCAGCCACTGTGACAGTCCATCTCATTGAGGGTCTTCCTCTTTTTCGCTGACCCTCTACTTCACCAAGCATGATGTCCTCCAGGGACTGTGTCATGGATTGAATTATGTCCCCCAAAAAATGTGCGTATCAGTTTGGCCGGGTCATGATTCCTGGTATTGTATGGTTTTCCTGTATGTTGTAAATCCTGCTTCTATGATGTTAATGAGGGAGGATGGGCAGCAGTTGTGTTAGTAAGGCAGGACTCAGTCTACCAGATTGGATTGTATCCTGAGGCAATGTCTTGAGATATAAAACACAGAAGTGAGCAGAGAGACAGGGGGACCTCATACCATCAAGAAAACAGTCCCGGGAGCAGAGCGCGTCCTTTGGACCTGGGGTCCCTGCGTGGAGAAGCTCCTAGAACGGGGAAAAATTGATGAGAAGGCCGACAAAGAGAGAAAGCCTTTCCCTGGAGCTGATGCCCTGAATTTGGATTGTTAGCCTACTTTACTCTGAAGAAATAAATTTCTCTTCGTTAAAGCCATCCTCTTGTATTTCTGTTGTAGCAGCACTAGATGACTAAGACAGAATTTGGTACTGAGAGAGTGGGGTGCTGCTCTAACAGATGCCTAAAATGTGGAAGCGGTTTTAAAACTGTAAATGGATAGGGGTGCGGCAGTGACAGAGGACCAGCAGCCGCAGAGAACCTGCAGCAGCAGAGAAATGGCAGTGGCAGAGAACCAACAGCAGCAGAACCAGGAGACCAGTGCGAGACGGTGCTGGAGCCAACCCACGGAGTGAGAGAGCTGGGTGCCTGTGCACAGGAGGCTTCCTGGCGGAGTGGGATGCCTCTGGGTACTTATCCGTGGAGCTACTGAGCTTTGGAACACTTGCCTCAGCAGGGCAGATGTGGGCATGAGGCCCAAGGGCTGAGAGACCACAGGAAGCAGAAGCTGAAGAGACAAGGAACACAAGAAGCTGGGCTGCCTCAGTCTCAAAAGGTATGGCCATGACCTCAGGGGTTTCAAAGGGTGGAGCCATGGCCTCTGGTGTTTCTAAGGGTGGAGTTGTCAGTCTGATGGAGTAGGAGAATGGTGCGCCTAAAGCCAAGGGAGCAGAGTTGCTGTCCCAGAGGGTCTGGAAGGCAGAGCTGAAGCCCAGGGCTGATGGGCCTCCACTCAGAATCAGAGACTGGCCAGTACCTAGTCTGGAGGGCAGGGCTATTGTGTAAATTGTCTCAGAGAACAGATTATTTTCAAAGCCTTGAGGGCTAATGTAATGAGTTCTGCTAACTTGCTTGGTGCCTGTTATGCCTTCTTTGCCTGCAATTTCTCCCGTTTGTAATGCAAATGTCTAGCTTGTGCCGTTCTGCCATTGTACCTTTGGAAACAGATAACTTGTATTCTAGATTTCACAGATGAAGAGGAATTTTTGGATTTTGGACTTAGAGTTAAGACTTTGGCTGTGATATGATGGAGTGAACATGTTTTGCATGTTGCAAGGATGTGATTTTTGGGGGGCCAAAGGGTGGAATGTGATGGATTGAATTATGTCCCCCAAAAAATGTGCGTATCAATTTGGCTGGGCCATGATTCCTGGTATTGTATGGTTTTCCTGTATGTTGTAAATCCTGCCTCTATGATGTTAATGAGGGAGGATGGGCAGCAGTTGTGTTAGTAAGGCAGGACTCAGTCTACCAGATTGGATTGTATCCTAAGGCAATGTCTTGAGATATAAAACACAGAAGTGAGCAGAGAGACAGGGGGACCTCATAACCATCAAGAAAACAGTGCTGGGAGCAGAGCGCGGGTCCTTTGGACCTGGGGTCCCTGCGTGGATAAGCTCCTAGAATGGGTGAAAATTGATGAGAAAGCCGACAGAGAGAAAGCCTTTCCCTGGAGCTGCTGCCCTGAATTTGGATTGTTAGCCTACTTTACTCTGAGAAATAAATTTCTCTTTGTTAAAGCCATCCTCTTGTAGTATTTCTGTTGTAGCAGCACTAGATGACTAAGACAGACTGGTCTCTCCTGATAACATGTCCAAAGTAAGTGAGATGAAGTCTCGCCATCCTCACTCCTAAGAAGCATTCTGGCTGTACTTCTTCCAAAACAGATTGGTGTATTCTTCTGGCAGTCCAATATTCTTCACCAACACCATAATTCAAATGCATCAGTTCTTCTTCATCTTCCTTTTTCATTGTCCAGCTTTCACATACATATGAGGCGATTGAAAATACCATGGCTTGGGTCAGGTGCACCTTAGTCCTCAAATTGACATCTTTGCTTTTCAACCCTTTAAAGAGGTCTTTTGTAGCAGAGTTACCCAATGCAATATGTCATTTGATTTCTTGACTGCTGTTTCCATGATTGTTGATTGTGGATCCAAATAAAATAAAATAAAATGTTTGACAACTTGAGTATTTTCTCTGTTTATTATGATGTTGCTTATTGGTCTAGTCCTACATCGTAGCAACATGCAGTTCACTAGTGATGGGTGGTGGGCTGTGCATGAGGTGCAATGGTAGGAAATCAAACCTGGATCTCCCACATGGAAAGCAAGAATTCTACCACTGGACCACCATGCCTCATAACTCAGGTCTGTTACTAGAGCCTAATTTCCCAACCATGTTTGCAATCCGAGCCTGGAACATTTTCCCTGTGTGGCACTGTCAGATCAAGAATTGTGGCCTGTGATGTCACAGGGGGACAGGAAAATTGGGGAGAGGCCATAGCTGCACTCATGGAGATGCTTCCTTAAGCTAGGGATCAGCCCTCACCCCGCCTAGTATTGTGTCCCCGGAATAGCAAGTGTGCCTAGAGGCCATCCTTACCCTGGTGGTGTACTGGTTAAGAGCTCATCTGCTAACCCAAAGTTCGGCAGTTCGAATCCACCAGCCGCTCCTTAGAGACCTGATGGGGCAGTTCTACTCTGTCTTATAGGGTCACTATGAGTTGAAATCAACCTGAGAGCGACAGGTTTGGTTTGGGTTTTTTGTTTTGTTTTGTTTTTTAATCTTCTTAGGCTTCTCATGGCTGTGACAGTTTCTCAGACTTTGTTTTTGATGACCTTGACAGTTTTGAAGTGTACTGGCCTGGTTTTGTAACATGTCCCTAACAGGGATTTGTCTGATGTTTTTCTGTTATTAGACTGGGGTTATGGGTTTTGGGGAGGAAGACCACAGAGGTAAAGTGCCATTCTCATCACATCATATCAAAGGTACGTACTATCAACATGATGACTTTTGATGTTAAGCTTCATTACCTGGTTGCCAGTTTTTCTCTACTGTAAACTTATTCTTTTTCCCCTTTCTATAATGTACTGTTTGAAAGGAAGTCGTTGTGTGCAGCCCACAGTTAAGAAATGGGGCGTTATGCTCGCCCTCCTGGAGGGCAGGGTATCTACATAAATTATTCAGAATTCTTCTACATGGGACATTTCTCTTTTCTCCCACATTTAGTTCTTTAGTTAACCATTTATTTATATCAGTGTGAATTCATGGATATTCATTTTATACTTCGGGTTATAGTCCCATACCACTTTATAGTGTTGCTCAAATTGTTCTAGCTGTGGCTGTTGATTGCTCTTTGTCATGGATTGAATTGTGTCCCCCCAAAAATGTGTGTAGCACCTTGGCTAGGTCATGATTCCCAGTATTGTATGATTGTGTTATCTGATGTGATTTCCTTATGTGTTGTAAACACTACCACTATGATGAGATTATATGTGGTCTCCTCATGTGTTGTAAATTCTATCACTGTGATGAGTTTATACTGATGAGGTTGACAAGATTAGTGTCTTAATGCAATCTCTTTTGAGATTTAAAAGAGAGAAGCGAGCAGAGATACACGGGAACCTCATACCACCAAGAAAGCAGTGCTGGGAGCAGAGCACGTCCTTTGGACCTGAGATTCCTGCGCAGAGGAGCTCCCAGACCAGAGGAAGACGGATTACATGGACCCTGCAGAGCCAAAAGAGAAAGCGTTCCCCTGGAGCTGACACCCTGAATGTGGACTTGTAGCCTACTGGACTGTGAAGAAATAAAATTCTCTTTGTTAAAGCCATCCACTTGTGGTATTCCTGTTAGAGCAGCACTAGATGACTGAGACACTCTTTCATTTGGTTACTGAGTCCCTTTGACATAATCCCATAATTGTGGGTTTTTTTTGAGCACTTCCTTAATTTCTGACAAAAGATGGCCCAGTTCTAGAATCAGCCATTTCTCGAAGGAGCTCTGGTTCCTTTTATTAGAAAATAGTATTTGAAACCAAGACCTGGGTTCTAGATATGTTACCAAATGCAATGGGTTCACCACCTGTACTCTTGTTAAGAATAACTAAGAGTCAAGTGGATTTAAAGCAAGGCATAGTTTATTACTCGCAGCGAGTAAGGAGACAGGGAGATCACTCTCAAAGCACTGTCTCCCCGAACAAAAGGCTAGAGGAAGTTCTTATGCTGCATGGGAAAGGGGAAGTCGTACATATTCGTTAATTTCATACATAGTGAAAAAAGGGTCAGGCTAGGATTTGGCATAGAAGTGGCTGATGGACTTCTTACCTCTGAGATGGTCACTGCCTGTGATGATGTATGTCTGGTGATTTTGGTTCTTTGGCATGGGTCTTTTGGTTCCTCGGCAATACTTACTATGGGATAGGGCCATCTGGCAGTCAACCTGGTCTCTTACCGTGCATGTCCAGTTTAGCCAGTTGATCTGAAAGACAGCTGCAAGTGGAAAGATTAGGAAGAAGCAGATGACATTGCACTTAAACTTTAACCACAAGTGAGGTAAATAGTGCTTTTCGGGGTCTCAATCCTCCCACCCCTGCTGAGAAATTCACATTCCTCATTCTTGAGGGGTTTAGGGACAGAGGTCTTTTCTTTCAAAGCTACTTCCTGCTGATAAGGGATTCAGGGTTCTATTGATTAGAGGAGTGGAATTCTCTTGTTGCCTGAGTTAAACTACTGTATTTTCACACATCTCAAGAGGCCCTTCATAGGGTGGCTGTGTTTCTTCTTGATGTTGGAGTTGAATGGGATGGAATCCTTGAGCAATCATCATCTGAAGGTGAAACTTGAAATCTGGAAGAAATGAATTTGACCAACAAGTTGAATAAACAGGGACCAAAGAGAAGCAATAGTAAAATAGTGAATAAGGGTACCAGGAGAGGTAGGAACCGAATGACAAAGGGAAGCACATTTTTTACTCTTTGCCATATGTCTTGGGCTCCTGATCCCTGGTTAAACTTATGAAGCCACTTAGCCTGGTCAAGTAGATTTTTTGCTCTTAATTTCTACCTGTCCTGTAGTAGTGACATAGGTACAACAGCTGGTGTTGGCAACTGCACAGACTCCCCCCCTGCTCAGCCAGAAGTAAGTCCACGGCGATTTGATGATCTAAGACTACTTTGGCCAGTGAATTTAGGGCTAGGTTGAGGGCTCTAATTCCTTCTCCTGAATCTTGGGCTACTGTCTCCATGATTACAGTGATGTTTGATATTACTGATCCCTGATACAGGAACCTGGCTGTGGTTCCTGTGATGATTCTGATGAGGGCTACTGTCTGTGCTGTTATTAGCCCTATTCCTCTTTTTACCTGATTAGGGGCTCTATATATTTGAATGAGGTTTGGGTTGGGATGATCAAACCCAATGGTACGTATTCTGCTTTCATGTAACGACTTGATGCATGCTAGTGTGGTGTTGCCACAAAGGATCATCAATCCTTTGGGGAGACACACTTAGGTAATACCTGCAGAACTGTTAAACTAGTATGATTAAGGATCAGTTTTAGCCAGGATTCTTGAAGTGGCAATAGTGTAACATTGACCGCATTCAGTGGGTTGCAACTAGGGTAGGTTCCTAACAGGTATATTTTATTTTTGTTCCAGATTTTATTGACCTTATTCCTGAAATTAGTAAGATTATCATTGATCCTTTGGAGGCACTAGGCTGTTGCCTCTTGGGTGCCGTTAATCATCATGTGAAGGGAAAGGCATTCCCAGGACACTCAGGGGGCCTGTACTAGTTCAGGAACAAAATTGGTCCATATTAGCAAGTCCCAAATTTGGAAGCAAGAGTTTTTTTTTTATGAAGTACAGTAATGGGAGATACTTGAAATGGAGATATGGGAAGGGGTTGCTTTGCCCCGAAAGTTGTTCCAAAGGCTGTCAGGTTAATATTGTGTATGGGGGTGGACAGTACCCAAGGGATCTGGGCCCCCTGTTCGACAGTTGTTGGGGTCTGATAACAGATCCAGCAATGTGTTAAGTTGTTTCCTGAAGCAATGGCTTAGGAAGCATTAAGTAAATAGCTGGTATTACTGGATGTTAAAGCTGAATGTGTCAATGGTACAGTAGGCTTGTTGTGGCCATGTTAAGAAGGATAAGGAGTCTCCAGCTACGACTTCCCATGGTACTACTAAGTGGCAATTTTTACCACACCTAGTGTCAGCACCAACTCATTAAAGCATACACCAAGGCACATAAGCTAGTCCAAAAAGGGGAATCACACAGGTTGTAGCTAAAATAAAGAGAATGGCTAGGGTGAAGCCAACTCCCAGTATTTCTTCTATACTTATTTTTATTATACTTATCTATGGATCTTTGTTCTGTCTTTTAAACAGCCACTTGAGGCCTTCAGCCAGTGGAGTCTTGGCTTGTAGGGAGTTCGTCAGGATGTCCAGGTGGAGAAAAAGGCTTGACCCGGGAGTGATGGACCCACGGAGTGACTGATTCTAATCTAAGGGCAGAGAAGATTGTTAATAATACCTGGTATGGGCCCACCCATTTTTCAGTCAGTTTTCTGGGCTCCCGTCTCACCAGGTCTTTAAAAGCACTAAGTCTCCTGGCTGGAAATTGAGCAAGTCACCTTTTGTAGGCTCGGGGAGTGTCTGGTTGCCATATTCTTGGAGTGCTTTCTGTATTTTTCCCAGATTAATGATGTATTTTAATGTTTGTTGTGTCTCTTGATCTAAAAGATTATCTACCTTGAGAAAAGGTCTTCTATAAGTCAATTCAAACAGGCTTAGCTTTAGAGCTCTGGGGGCAGCCCGTACCCTAATCAAAGCAATGGGTAACGTATTAATCCAGATTTCTTGAGTTTCTTGGCATAATTTTGCAAGGGTCTATTTTAGAGTTAATTCTCTCAACCTTTCCTGAGGACTGAGGTCTCCACACTGAGCGGAGCTTATATGTGATGTTTAAGGATTGGGATAAACTGAGTTATTTTAGCTGTAAAGGCAGGGCCATTGTCACTCTGGAGGGACTGAGGCAGGCCGAACCTGGGAATGATTTCTTTGATAAGACATTTGCATACTTTGGTAGCCTTCTTAGTTCTAGCAAGAAAGGCCTCTACCTGTCCTCTGAAGGTGTCTACGAAGAACAACAGGTATTTGAGCCCTTGGCATGGAGGCATCACCGTAAGATCTATTTGCCAATCCTCTCCTGGATATGTTCCCTGATTTTGCACAGGTTTTATCAAGGGAGGAGATATGGGGTGGGTATTTGGATTGTTTCTTAAACATATTACACAGCTTTTAGAAATCTGTTGTATTACCTTTTTCAAGTTTCTTCCCTGTATTAGAGTTTTAAGCTGAAGATGTAACGCCTCTTGGCCAAAATGACTGGGCTCATGGGCCACCTTAACCACTTTCCAGGGTTGGATGCTAGGGATATAGACCCTTTTATTTTCATTCTGGTCCCAGCCATCGATCTGTTTCTCAAATCCCTGAGTTTCTGAATGCTGAATATTTTTTGAGCTGTACGGGGGTTTAAGGGTTGGAAGGTTAATGTTGGTAATTGAGAGCCATCTGAGTTACTGGGGACTGTACTCAAGCTGCCTTCTTAGCTACAGCATCTGCTTTGTTGTTATCCTGTGAAACTGGGGTGTTCTCTTTTTGATGTTCCCTACAGCATATAGCAGCCACTTCAGCAGGTTGTTATACTGCCTCTAGAAGTTCCAAAATGAGACTACCATACTTAACGGGTGAGTCCTTTGAGTTTAAAAGCCCTCTTTCTTTCCAAATAGCCCCATGAGCATGGATGATGGAGAAGGAGTATTTGGAATCTCTGTATATGTGTTAGTTCTTTTGTTTTTGCCAATTGTAGTGCTCGAGTGAGGGCAGCAAGCTTGGCTTTTTGTGCAGAGGTTTGTGGAGGTAAAGGCCAGGCTTCTATAATGTCATGTAAACTCACTATGGCATATCCTCCTTTGCGAATCTCTCGTTCTACAAAACTATTACCATCAGTGAACCAGTCCTCATCGGCATTCTCTAAAGGACTGTCTTTCATATCAGGCCTGCTGGAATCAACTTGGTCTGTTGTTTCAGTAGGGTTATGGGCTAGCTCGTGGTCTTTGGAAGTTGTAGCATGTAAGACTGTGGCAGGATTTAAAACTTGACAAACCTTTAACATCATTTCAGGAGAATCTAATAATATGGCCTGGTATTGGGTTATTCTGCCTCCCAAAAGCCAATTCCCTCTTTTTTTTTTTTTAATTGTACTTTAGATGAAGGTTTACAGAACAAATAGTTTCTCCTTAAACAGTTAGTACACATATTGTTTTATGACAATGGTTAACAATCCCACAGCATGTCAACACTGTCCCTTCTCAACCTTGGGTTCCCTATAACCAGCTTTCCTGTCTCCTTCTGTCTTCTAGTCCGTGTTCCTGGACTGTTGTGCCCCATTAGTCTCATTTTGTTTTATGGGGCTGTCTAATCTTTGGCTGAATGGTGAACCTCAGGAGTGACTTCATTACTGAGCTAAAAGGGTGTCCAGGGGCCATACTTTCAGGGTTTCTCCAGTCTCTGTCAGGCTGGTAAATCTGGTCTTTTTTTGTGAATTAGAATTTTGTTCTACATTTTTCTCCAGCTCTGCCCAGGACCCTCTGTTGTGATCCCTGTCAGAGCAGTCAGTGGTGGTAGCCGGGCACCATCTAGTTGTACTAGACTCAGTCTGGCGGAGGTCGTGGTAGTTGCAGTCCGTTAGTCCTTTGGACTAATCTTTTCCTTGTATCTTGTTTTCTTCATTCTCCCTTGTTCCCGAAGGGGTGAGACCAGTGGAGTATCTTAGATGGCTGCTCCCAGGCTTTTAAAACCCCAGATGCTACTCACCAAAGTAGAATGTAGAACATTTTCTTTATAAACTGTATTATGCCAGTTGAGCTAGATGTTCCTGGAGACCATGGTCCACACAGCCCTCCGCCCAGCAATTCAGTCCCTCAGGAAGTTTGGATGTGTCTATGGAGCTTCCATGACCTTTCCTTGTACAAATTGTGCTGGCTTCCCCAGTACTGTGTACTGTCTTACCCTTCACCAAAGTTACCACTTATCTATTGTCTATTTAATATTTCCGCCTACAACCCTCACATCCCGCATAACCAACAAAGATTGTTTCTTTTTCTGCGTAAACTTTTTCATAAGTTTTTACAGTAGAGGTCTCATACAATATTTGTCCTTTTGTGATTGACTTATTTCATTCAGCATAATGTCCTCCAGTTTCATCCATGTTATGAGATGCTTCACAGATTCATCGTTGTTCTTTATCGTTGCATAATACTCCATTGTGTGTATGTACCATAGTTTATCCATTCTTCTGTTGATGGGCATCTAGGTTGTTTCCATCTTTTTGCTATTGTGAACAATGTTGCAGTGAACATGGGTATGCATATGTCTTTGTGTGATGGCTCTTATTTCCCTAGGATATATTCCTAGGAGTGGGATTGCTGGATGGTCTGGTATTTCTATTTCTAGCTTTCCAAGGAAGCGCCATATCATTTTCCAAAATGGTTGTATCATTTTGCATTTTGCATTCCCACCAGCAGTGCATAAGAGTTCCAATCTCCCTGCAGCCTCTCCAACATTTGTTATTTCCAGTTTTTTTGATTAGTGCCAGTAATGCCAGGGTGAGATGGTATCTCATTGTGGTTTTGATTTGCATTTCTCTAATGCTAGTGATCTCGAGCATTTCCTCATGTGTCTGTTGGCTGCTGGAATGTCTTCTTTGGTGGAGTGTCTGTTCATTTCCATTGTCCGTTTTTTAATTGGATTATTTGTCTTTTTGTTGTAGAGGTGTTGGATTTCCTTGTAGATTTTAGAGATTAGACCTTTGTCTGACTTGTAATGTCCAAAAATTTTTTCCCAGTCTGTAGGTTCTCTTTTTACTCTTTTGGTGCCATCTTATGATGAGCATGTGTTTAATATTTAGAATATCCCAGTTATCTAGCTTCTCTTCTGGAGTTTGTGTGTTGTTGGTTATGGTTTGTATCCTGTTAATGCCATGTATTAGGCCTGTAGTGTTGATCCTATTTTTTCTTCTATGAACTTTATAGTTTTTGGCTTTATATTTAGGTCTTTGATCTATTTTGAATTAGTTTTTGTGTATGGTGTGAGGTATGGGTCCTGTTTTTATTTTTTTGCAGATGGACATCCAGTTTTGCCAGCACCATTTGTTAAAAAGACTGTCTTTTCCCCATTTGATGGAGTTTGGGACTTTATTGACAATCAGGTGACTGTAGGTGAATGGATTTACATCTGGGTTCTCAATTCTGTTCCATTGGTCAATGTATCTATCATTGTACCAGTACCAGACTGTTTTGACTACTGTAGCTATGTAGTAGGTTCTGAGGTCAGGTGTGCGAGTCCTTCTACTTTATTCTTTTTCTTTGATAGTACTTTACTTATCCGTGGCTTCTTCCCTTTCCAAATAAAGTTAGTGATTAGTTTTCCATCTCTTTAAAGAATGTTGCTGGTATTTGGATTGGGATTGCATTATATTTGTAAATTGCTTTGGGTAGAATTGTCATTTTAACAATGTTGAGTCTACCTATCTGTGAGCATGGTATGTTTTACCATTTATGTAGATCCCTTTGGGTTTCTTTTGTAGTTTTCTTTTTATAGGTCTTTTACATCCCTGGTTAGATTTATTCCTAAGTATTTTATTTTCTTAGGGGCTATTATAAATGGTATTGTTTTCCTGATTTCCTTTTCATTGTTCTCTTTATTGGTGTATAGGAATCCAACTGATTTTTGTATGTTTATCTTGTATCCTTCTACTTTGCTGAATCTTTCTGTTAGTGCCAGTAGTTTTCTCATGGAGTCTTTAGGGTTTTCTATGTATAGTATCATATCATCTGCAAACAGGGACAGTTTAACTTCTTCATTACCAATTTGGATGCCTTTTATTTCTTTTTCTTGCCTTATTGCTGTAGCTGGGACTTCCAGCACAGAGCTAAATAGGAGTGGTAATAAAGGGCATCCCTGTCTTGTTCCTGTTCTCAAGGGGAATGTTTTCAGCCTCTCTCTATTAAGAATGATGTTGACCATTGGTTTTGCATAGATGCCCTTTATTATGTTAAGAAATTTCCTTTCTATACCTATTTTATTGAGAGTTTTTATCAGGAATGGGTGTTGGACTTTGTCGAATGCCTTTTCTGCGTCAATTGAGTTGATCATGTGATTCTTTTCTTTCTTTTTATTTATATGGTGGATTACGTTGATTTTCTAATGTTGAACCATCTTTGCATACGTGGTATAAATCCTGCTTGGTTATGGTGTATTATTTTTTTTGATATGTTGAATTCTGTTGACTAGAATTTTGTTGAGAATTTTTGCATCTATATTCATGAGAGATAATTGGTCTGTAATTTTCTTTTTTTGTGGTGTCTTTGCCTGGTTTTGGTATCAGGGTTATGCTGGCTTCAAAGAGTGAATTCGGAAATGTTGCTTCCTTTTCTGTGTTCTGAAATAGTTTGAGTAGTACCTGATATAAGCTCTTTTCTGAATGTTTGGTAGAATTCTCCAGTGAAGCCATCTGGGCCAGGACTTTTTTTGTTGTTGGGAGTTTTGAATTACCTGTTCAGTCTCTTCTCTTGTTATGGGTCTGTTCAGATTTTCAGCATCACTTTGTGGTAGTTTGGGTAAGTAGTGTGTTTCTAGACATTTATCCATTTCCTCTAGGTTTTCAGATTTGTTGGCGTATAGTTTTTCATAATACTCTGTTATGATCCTTTTTATTTCAGTTGGATCTGTTGTAATGTCCCCCATTTCATTTCTTATTTTGGTTATTTGCGTCCTCTCCTGTTTTTCTTTTGTCAGTCTGGCCAGTGGTTTGTCAATTTTGTTGATCCTTTCAAAGAACTAACTTTTAGTTTTGTTGATTCTTTCTATTGTTTTTCTATTCTCTATTTCATTTATTTCTGCTCTGATCTTTATTATTTCCTTTCTTCTACTGGCTGTGGGCTTTTTTTTTTTTTTTTGCTCTTCTATTTGTTCAAGTTCTGTAGTTAATGTTTTGATTTTGTCCCTGTCTTCTTTTTTGATGTGTGCATCTATTGCTATAAATTGTCCTTGAGGACTGCCTTTGGTGTGTCCCAAAGGTTTTGGTATGATATGTTTTCATTCTCATTTGATTCTAGGAATTTTTTAATTCCATCTCTGATTTTTTTCTGTTACCCAGTGGTTTGTAAGCAGGGTGTTATTCAGTTTCCATGTGTTTGATGTTTTTTTCCTTGCTCTTCCTGTTGTTAGTTTCTACCTTGATGGCCTTGTGGTCAGAGATGATACTTTGTATTAGCTCAGCATTTTGGATCTTGCTGAGGATTGCTCTGTGGCCTAAGATGTGGTCTATTCTGGAGAACGTTCCATGTGCATTGGAAAAGATGTGTACTTTGCAGCAGTTGGATGGAGTGTTCTATATATGTCTGTGAGGTCAAGTTGGCTGATTGTGGCCTTTAGGTCTTCTGTATCTTTGTTGAGTTTCTTTCTAGTTGTTCTGTCCTTTACCAAGAGTGGTGCATTGAAGTCTTCTACTTTTATTGTGGAACTGTCAATTCCTCTTTTCAGTGCTGTTAGAGTTTGTTTTATGTATTTTGGAGCCCTGTCATTGGGTGCATAGATGTTTATTATGCTTATGTCTTCATGATGGATCGTTCCCTTAATCATTATATAATATTTTTCTTTGTCTTTTGTGGTGGATTTTGTTTTAAAGTCTATTTTATCTGAGATTAGTATTCCCACTCCTGCTCTTTTTTACTTGATATATTTTTTTCCATCCTTTGATTTTTAATAAATTTATGTTTTTGTTTCTAAGGTGTGTCTCTTGTAGACAGCATATTGATGGATCCTGTTTTTTTAATGCATTCTGTCACCCTCCATCTCTTTATGGGTACATTTAGGCTATTTACATTCAGTGTAATTATTGATAGGTGTGAGTTTATTGCTGTCATTTTGTAGTGCTTTTTTTTGTGGTGCTGATGTTTTCTTTGTTACCTTACTCTCCTGTGCTGTATTCTTTTGTTTGTGGATTTTTTTTTTCATTTCTTTTGTTTTTGTAGGTTTTGTTTTTACTGAGACTTTCTGTTTTTCTTCTTTTGTTAACTTTCTTTGTGGTTACCTTGAAATTTACCCTTATCTTCCTAGGTTTGAACCATTCTATTATTACTTGCCATCGCCTTGCCTTCCTCTCTGTTAGAAGGTTTTATACCTACACCATTTATTCCCTCTTTTAGTGTTCTGATGTAGTTGTCATTTACAGATTAACCTCTCTGGTTCCATGTTGTAATTCTTTTGGTTTTAGATAGTCCTTAAGAGTGCATTTCCTAGGTTGGTATCTGGCTTGTATGATCCTGCATCCTAGATTCAGCTTGTAGTCTGATGTTGTTTGTTCTCAGATCAAAGGACTCCCTTTAATAATTCTTGTAAGTTTAGTTTAGTTTTTACATGGTCCCTTAATTTCTGTTTATCTGGAAATGTCCTAATTTTGCCATCATGTTTGAACAAGAGTTTTGCAGGATATATTATTCTTGGCTGGCAATTTTTTTCTTTCAAGGTTTTATGTATGTCATCCCATTGCCTTCTTGCCTGCATGGTTTTTGCTGAATAATCCGAGCTTAGTCTTATTGTTTCTCCTCTGTATGTGACTTTTGGTTTTTCTTGAGCTGCTCTCAGAATTCTTTGTCTTTGGTTTTAGCGAATGGGATTATGATATGTCTTGGTGATTTTCTTTTGGGGTCTCTCCTATATGGGATTCATTGAGCTTCTTGGATTGTCAGTTTTTCATCTTTCATGATATTGGGGAAGTTTTCTGTCAGCAGTTCTTCAATGATCCTCTCTGTGTTTTCTGTTTTCTCCCCCTATTCTGGAACTCTGATCCCTCCAAAATTTTTGCTTTTGATTGTATCCCACATAATTCTCAGGGTTTCTTCATTTTTATTTGTTCTTTTTTTCTGATTTTTCCTCAATCAGAGTTGTAGCCAAGTGTTTGTCTTCAGTTTCGCTGATCCTGTCTTCCATCATTTTCAAACCTGCTCCTCAGACCTTCTATGATGCTGTCCATTTCTGAAATCTTCTTATTTATCTTTTGGATTTCTAATTGTTGTTTTTCTATGATTTCTAGTTGTGAATGTATTTTAGCATTTTGTTCTTGTATTTTTTTCCTGAACTCTTCCAATTTTTTGTCTGTATTTTCCATGATTTGTCTGCCTTTTCCTTGAATTTGTTTATTTTTTTCCTCATTTTTGTCTGCTTTTTGCTTCAACTCTTGGATAGCTCTGAATATTAGAGATTTGAATTCTCTATCAGGTAGTTCTATTGACTTTTCTTCTACTGGAAAGTCATCTGGTGTTTTATTTTGGACGCCTAGTGGAACCATCCTGTCCTGTTTTTGTATATGTTTAGATATTATCTGCTGTCTTTGGGACATTCAGTAGTTACTTTCCTCATTTATTGATTGTAGATTTGTTTGTTTCATCCTGCTTTTTTGTTTTATTTGGTAATGTCTGAGCAGGCGGGCTGTGCATTCTTTCTTGTTTGCTCATCTGTAGGCATGATACTTTTCGCCTCCTTCTCCAATGGGCAGGGTCAGTCACTCACATATGGTACAGCAGGGCAGGTCCAGCTGAAGGGGAGTTGCTGGGATGCGTTGTTTGTGGCATGTACTAGGGCCAACAGGGTGGGCCGGGAATCAGTGCAGGGCAGGTTCCTGTAGGCCATGCCTGTGCTGCTTGGGGGTGTGATGTTCAGCGCACGGTGCAGGTAGGCAGGAAGGAGGGGAGAAATTGTGATGTGTGGAGCTAAGATGGGTATGGGAAAGAGGAGAGGGAGGAGAGAGAACAGGAGGCAGAAACATACAAACAAACAAAAAAGAGTGCTAAGGGAGCTTGCCACTGGAGTGGAGAGATGAGAGACTGAGAAATGGAGAAAAACAAAAAGGGTAAAATGAAAAATGAATAAATAAAAAACTAGAAAAAAAGAAAAGCCCCCAGGGATCCCACTGGTGTGGCTCTGAGGACTGGAGAAGTTGCTCCCAGGCCATGAAGTACAGCCTGGCTAAAAGGGGTAGAGGTGTCTCACAGCGCCAAGCATTCAGGGGACAGGAAGAGAAAGTAAGTATAGAGAGATGAGAAACTGAGAAATGAAGAAAGACAAAAAGGGAAAAAGAGAGAAAAGAAAAGAAAGAAAGAAACAACAACAACAAAAAAGAAAAAAGAAATGCCCCCAGGGATCCCACTATGTGTCTTCGCAGAGTAAGGGAGTAGCTCCCAAGCTGCGCAATACTGCCCGGCTAGAAGGGGCTTCCGAGCTGAGAAAAGAGAAAGAAAACAAACAAATCAAAACAGAACAAATCAAAACAAACAAACAAAGCCTCAGGGATCCCACCAGCGTGGTGGCATGGGCCAGGAAGCAGTTTCACCGTTGAGTGGTGTGTCGCAGCCTTTCAAGAGGAAGCAAAGATGGCACACAGAGCCAGGTATTTGAGAGAAAGGATGGGGAGGTTGTGAGAGGTATGGAAGAAATCAAAAGAAGTGGAAAAAAGCAACACCAGCAGCCAACAAATGGCACTCAGGGAGCCGGCCATTGTGAGCGGGTGGAATCCAAGCAGCACCGGGGTGAAGCCTGTGCTTCCCAGACAAGAGACTGTGGCTGCAGGAAGCAGAGGAGGTCGAGTCGAGGTGAAGAAGGGTTGGGGGTGGGACATCGTATACCGCTGGTTACCGGTTGTTTTGTCTCCTGCTGGAAGCTACGTGAAGCTGCTTTCTTGTACCACGTGTTCACCATTCTCCGATAGGAGTCTAAGATGGCGGATCTGTGCTATGTTAGCTGATAGGGGACCTCTGCATGTATCTCTCCTCGCTCTCTGTTCTCGGTCAGTATCTTATTCCATTCAGTGCTTGGCTGAGTTCCTTATCTCTTCATTTGATGCTTAGGGTTTCAGGATTGATGTTTGTCTCTGTTTGACTTAGTTTTTCGGATCTTTGCTGTGGAGGGACAGTGTGGTGTTTCTGTCTATGGCACCATGTTGCCTGGAAGTCCAATTCCCTCTTGTAACCTCTAAAACAGTCTGAATCTGATGGAGTGTCAGCACCTCTGTAGGTCGTCTTAAAGTAAATTTGGATGTTTCGTCTTCACCTCCTCTGCTTCCTGTGGCTGTGTTCTCAGACATTGTTTTGTTGTTTTGTTGCTAAAAGTTCGTGATCAAAACAGTTTGGAGACCACTGCCTTCCAATATTTGGGGATTTTATGAACTCTGCCTGCCCAGCATAATCCTTTACACCAGTCGTTCTCAACCAGGGGTGATATTGTCCCCCCCAGGGGTATCTGCCAACATCTGGAGGCATTTTTTTATTGTCATGACTGGGCAGGGGGTGCTACTGGCATTTAGTGAGTAGAGGTTAGAGATACTGTTAAACTTCCTACAAATCACAAGACAGCCCCCATAACAGAAATTATCTAGTCCAAAATGTCAGTGCCAAAATTGAGAATGCCCATTTCAAGAAGTGAGAAATAGAGGTGAAAGGTAGAGAGGATGCAGAAGAGGAAGTAGGCTGTAATCTATATCTGTGGGTCTGACACCTGTCACATTATATTTGCTCAATTGAACAGAACTGAGAAATGTTAGAGTTGGCTGTGAGAGACACTTGGGGAATGGAGAAGTGCAGTGTGATGGATTGTTTTTGTGTGGCCTTTCTCGCTATGGTCTAGTAACTCCCACCCAAGTGATTGTGCAAATAAGGTAGTGTGGCCCACCAAGGGGTTTGGGGAGCCCTGGTGGTGTAGTGGTTAAGTGTTCGGCTGCTCCTTGGAAGCCCTATGGGGCAGTTCTACCCTGATATATAGGGTCGCTATAAGTCGGAATCGACTTGATGACAATGGTTTTTTGGGTTTAAGGGGATTGGTCATTTTTGCCATCCCATGAGGCTTAAAAGAGAGCCAATTCCAGAGCAGAAAGAGGATCTCCTGGAATCAGGAGACAGAGAGAGAGAGAGAACTGTAACTCTGAAGATGGCAAGAAGTGGCAGAGAAACAGCTGCAGGAGAGACCCGGAAGAGATAGTGTGGTGGGCTTCCTGGCCCACAGAGCGAGAACCTGAGTGCCTTCAGGCAGGAGGCTTGCTGGAAGAGTAGGGTGTCTCCGGGCACTTGGTGAAGCTAGGTTTGCTGACCCATGGAGCTAGAGCTGAGTGCCTGTAGGCCGAGACTTACTGGTGAGTGGGGTGTCTCCAGGCACTTGGTGGAGCTAGGTTTGCTGACCCACGGAGCTAAAGCTGAGTGCTTTCACGCCAAGACTTACTGGAAGAGTAGGGTGCCGCTGGACACTTACTGGTAGAGCTAAAAGAGCTTTGTAACACTTGCCTGATCAGGGCAGAGGCTGAGGGGTCAGAGAGAAGTTTGCCTCTGGGCATAGATGAGAAGAGGCTGTCCTGATGGAAGAACTGTATCCTGAGTGTTTCTGAATTGTAATCTGTTACTCCCCTAATAAACCCCATAATCATGAGTATTGTCTGTGAGTTATGTGTGGCCATTGCAATGAATTATCAAACCCAGCAGAGAAGTAGAGAGTGCCATGGGAGGGATGGTTGGTGTTAGAATTGGTAAAGATGGTGGAGAGAGGAGGTATGTCTGACCTCCGCCTCATAGGAGTCAGCCTTGGGCTGTTGATCCTGATTCTCCTTTCCCCTGATGAAGAAAGAGGAAGTCAGATGCCACTCCCATGCCATTTTTACAAGAAGAAAAACGATAGGAAGGATATGAAGCATAAGGCAAGACGAAAGAGAAAGGGAGGAGAGAACTATGGAGAGGAAGGTGACAGGTTATGTTTTCCAGGGTGATTACAACAAAATCTCCTTTCCCATATGCTCTTACAACGTGACATTGACATTCCTCTCATTGCAAGATGGGGTCTAGATCCTTTCTCTCTTTGAATGTAGGTGGGTAGTAAATATTTGAGTTAGATACTGATCCTTGGCATAGAAGTGATGCTGTCTCATGAAAGATAATACAGCTTCCACCTGGGCTTTTTGGGATGCTCACTTTTGGAACCCAGTCAACATACTATGAGGAAGAGGACAGACCACATGAAGGGGCCATGTGTAGATATTCTGGCCGATAGCCAGAACAAATGACTGAGGTCCCAAATGATATCCAGCATCAACTGCCAGACATGGGAGTGAAGATGCCCCCAGATGATAGCAGCCCCTGCCAATGAGTCACTCCCAGCCTTTGAGTTTTTCCAGCTGAGGTCCCAGACATCTTGGAGTAGATCCAAATCATCCCTGTTGTGCCCCATCTGAGTTCTTGACCCACAGAGTCTGTGAGCATAATCCAATGGTTGTTTTAAGCCACTTAGTTGTGGGGTGGTTTGTTATGCAGCAATAAAGACTGGAACAGGAAGACTGTGGGGACATGCTGGGGGCTCTTGGACAATGGTTGGTTGTGTGCTTTATATATTAGTTAAGGTAATGCTAGCTGCTGTAACACACAAATTCTCAATTTCAGTGGCTTATTACAAGAGAAGTTTACTTCTGACTCACGTAATTGCACAGTCTAGTGTTCCTGGTTATAGGAACCCTGGTGACGCAGTGGTTAAAGCACCGGCAGCTAACCAAAAGGTTGGTGGTTTGAACCCACCAGCCGTTCCACGGGAGAAAGATGTGGCAGGCTGCTTCCAAAAAGATTTACAGCCTTGGAAACCCTATGGGGCGGTTCTACTCTGTCCTACAGGGTCACTATGAGTTGGAATCGACTTGACGGCAGTGGGTTTGGTTTGGAGTGTTCCTGGTTGATAGACACAAAAACAAAAACAACACAAAACAAAAAACAAGCCAAACTGAACCAGTGGCCATCAAGTTAATTCTGACTCATGGCAACCCCATGTGTTGTGTGCAGAGTAGAAATGATCATAGGGTTTTCCAGGATGTGACCTTTTGGAAGCAGATGCCAGGCCTTTCTTCTGAGGTGCCTCTAGGTATGTTCAAAGTGCCAACCTTTTGGTTAGTAGAGTGCTTAATAATTTGCATCACCCAGGGACTCCTGGTCTGTAGACAGCCTTCCATTGTTATTCAGGAACTAGGGCTATTTTCATCCTGTGGCTTCTCTATTCCCCAGCGCTTGGGGTCCTCTGCATCTAGAAAGCAAACAAGGGAAGAGAGAATGGAGACAGCACACCTGCTTCTTAACTGCCTTGTCTCCAAAATGACACACATCCCTTCTGCTCATTTTATTGGAGAGAACTGGTCATATGACCCCACCTAGACCCAAGGGAGGATAGAAAATGTAGTTCCTTGTTGATCAGCCATTTCCCAGAAACAGGTCTACATTATGGAAAGGAGAGCATGAATTTTGGTAGGCAGATAGCTGTTCTTTTTATCTCCCTGGAAAAGGGGGGGGGGGCAGGTAAAAGGGTGGAGTACAAGTGACCACATTTTGCCCAATCCATGGCTTTTGTGTGAGGCCAGCCCTTAGTCAATTCAATGGTAAACTACTGTATCATGTTACCTGTGGGGACTCTGGAGCCAGGTTGCCAGGGTTCATATCTTAGCTGGGCTACTCACTACCTATGAGATCATGGGCAAGTTACTTAGCCTCTCCAAACCTAGTTTCTTCATTTGTAAGAGGAGAATGATGATAATGATAGCACCTAATTTATAGGATTGTTATGAGGAGTAATTTGGTTAACTCCTGTAAGATAGCTTTGCCTGGTGTGTGTGCAGTAACTCACTGCTGTCGAGTCGATTCTGACACATGGTGATGCTGTAGGATCCTTAGGACTGCCTCATAGGGTTTCTAAGGCTTTAAATCTTTTTGGAAGCAGACTGCCACATCTTTCTCCCTCAGAGCCACTGGTGGGCTCGAACTGCCCACCTTTCGGTTAGCAGCTGAACATTTAACCACTGCCCCACTGGGGCTCCTTATGTACATAGTAAGTACTCAGTAATTGTCAACTGCTGTCTTAGTCATCTAATGCTGCTATAACAGAAAAACACAAGTGATTAGGAGGCTTTAACGAAGAGAAATTTATTTTCTCACAGTTTAGAAGTCCAAATTCAGGGCGCTGGCTCTAGGGGAAGGCTCTCACTGTCCCTTCTGGGGGAAGGTTCTTGTCTTTTTTCAGCTTTTATTCCTAGGTTCCTTGGCAAACACCAGTTTATCTTCCCCTGTGTGCTTGCTTGCTTGCTTAATCTGCTCTTTTTACATATCAAAAGACATTGATTTAAGACACACCCTACACTAACACTACCTCATTAACGTAACAAAATCCGTTTCCAAATGGGATTGTAACCACAGGCATAAAACCCAAAAAACCAGTTCCAACTCATAGCGACCCTATAGGACAGAGTAGAACTGCCGCCACAGGGTTTCCAAGGAGAGGCTGGTGGATTCCAACTGCTGACCTTTTGGTTAGCAGTCTTAACCACATACCAAAAAAAAAAACCCGTTGCTGTCCAGTCAATTCCAATTCATAGCTAAACCAACTCATAGCGATCCTATAGGACAGGGTAGAACTGCCCCACAGGATTTCCAAGGAGTGGCTTGTGGATTTGAACTACCGATCTTTTGGTTAGCAGCCTGAGCTCTTATCCACTGTGCCACCAGGGCTCCCGTTAACCATATGTTATTGTTGTTAGGTACCATCGAGTTGGTTAACCGCATAGGGGTTGGGATTTACAACACATAGTTTTGCCCATTCCCTGGAGAAGGATATCATGCTTGGTAAAGCAGAGGGTCAGGGTGAAAGAGGAAGACCCTCAACAAGATGGACTGACACATTGGCTGCAACAGTGGGCTCAAGAATAGCAACGATTGTGAGGATGGCGAGGACCAGGCAGTGTTTCGTTCTGTTGTACATAGGATCACAATGAGTCAGAACCAACTCAACAGCACTGAACAACAGTTTTGGGAGACACAGTTCAATCCATAACAGCTGCTATTGTGGAAGAATGGAGTGTCAGCTTCTGCAGAAGCTACCTCCCGCAGAGTATAAACTCTGTCTCCTGTCTCATTTCTGTACCCTCTTGCCCAAGATGGTTTTCTCCTTTAAATTGGTGAAGTTATAAAATAGAAACTCCTTCAATCAATTTTAGACTTTTTTTTTAAATAATGTATCTCCAGGCAAGATGAGTTTTTTAAATGTCTAAACCAAATAGTTCCCTCTATGAGCAAGAGTTGATCCACTTTGGGGGCACAGCACTGCCAATTGATTTGAAGTGTAGCTCCTCTGTGTGAGGTTCATAGATGGAGCCTTTTCATTGTTTTAAAAGACTGAGCAGAGAAGAAAAGGGTCTTAATGTAGCATTTCAGGTGAGGTCCCCGTTTTCTCCCTATGTGCTTTCTAATCTTCAGATCACAGGCCAACCTTTCAATAGATTCCTGTATTCAGGCATCTTGGGGGTGGGCCGTGAGTGCAGAGATGGGTTCCCTAGACTTGGAAGAATTCAGGTTGACTTGGGGGAGGTGAAATGCCAGATGGAATGATGCAGTCTTTGTGTGTGTGTGAGTTGGGGCTGGGGGTGGGTGCTGGTGGTGGTAAGAGCTCCACATTCATTCTACCCTTTCTCTTATTCATTTATCCTATTCTCCTTCTGCAATGTAGTTGGTTTTCTACCACCATCTTGTTCCCACCCCACCCTGCCAAAAAAAATATGTAACTATGCTGAAGGAATCAGGGAAAGATGTCTTTTATTTTTTAAAAGGAAATATTTTAGAAAACTAGAAGTAGGTGAGGAGGGAAACAGGGACCATGTGCTTGTGTAGTAAGTGCTATTTTATGTAAACATAGGATTTCAAGTATAGAGTTGTAAGACATTTCTGATACCTTTAATCAAGTTAATTATATTATGGAAGTACTTATAATGAGTCATTAAGTTTATTATATTCTGGAGGTATCTGTAGTCAGTAATCAAGGTGAGTGTTTTGGAGGTACCTGAAATTAGTATTGTGGGCAACCACCTCATTCTCTTTTGGTTAGTTTCTTTAAGCATCTAAATCCTTTAACTTGCCAAGGATCAGTATCTAGTTCACATATTTATTACTCATCTGATTTTACTGAGGGACAGGAGGAGGGAGTGAGAGGAGGCAGTGAGAATCAGGCATCAATAATTACCACTTTGTTTTCCTTTCTTTTCCTATACTGCAGAGTTGGCTTCAGGCTGTTTATTCTGCAAGTTATGCATGGTATCAAGTGCCTAATATAAAGTTTATTCTATTCTAAAACTTAGAATAGAATCATATCACCCTAAGCTGAGTTGGCTATTTTTGAACTACAGAAATCAAAGAGCCCTGACTCAATTCACCTTTGTCCAGGATTGGGGGAGGGGTGGGGAGTGGGAGAGTTTCTCTCATGGAGAATCTTGAGTTCTACAATCCAAGGTTATAAAGCAATTCTCATCACATTTTTTGATTCACACATTTATTGCACCATCAGCTCTGGCATATATTATTCAGGACTTGTTGAAGTGTGCTTAAGTTTGTTTCCGCTGGTAGCAGCCTTACCTCTCCCACTTCAATCATAACGTTTAGAGCGGTGTTTTTTTTTTTTTTTCCCTTGCACTTTAGATGAAGGTTTACAGAACAAACTAGCTTCTCATTAAACAATTAGTACACATATTGTTTTGTGACATTGGTTGCCAACCCCACAACACGTCCGCACTCTCCCATTCTCGACCTTGGGTTCCCTATTACCAGCTTTCCTGTCCCGTCCTGCCTTCTTGTCCTTGCCGCTGGGCTGTGTGCCCATTTAGTCCCATTTTGTTTTACAGGCCTGTCTAATCTTGGGATGAAGGGTGAACCTCTGGAGTGACTTCATTACTGAGCTAAAAGGGTATTGGGGGGCCGTACTCTCGGGGTTTCTCCAGTCTCTATCAGACCAGTAAGTCTGGTCTTTTTTGTGAGTTAGAATTTTGTCCTACATTTTTCTCCAGCTCTGTTTGGGACCCTCTATTATGATCCCTGCCAGAGCAGTCGGTGGTGGTAGCTGGGGACCATGTAGTTGTGCTGGACTCAGTCTGGTGGAGGCTGTAGTACTTGTGGTCCATTAGTCATTTGGACTAATCTTTCCCTTGTGTCTTTGGTTTTCTTCATTCTCCCTTGCTCCAGATGGGGTGAGACTAGTGGAGTGTCTTAGATGGTCATTCACAAGCTTTTAAGACCCCAGGCATAGCGCAGTGTTTTTCAAATTCAGATCAGCACTCAGTAATTGACCAGTGTTTAAAAATAGCGGAAGACAATAGAATAGGTCAAAGGCCATCACACATAGTAAGGGTATTATTTGTGAAATGTTTATCATGTTTATTTGCATGTATGTGTACTGGGTCTCAATGTAAAATGTGGTTTTTTTTTTTTTAAACTATAGATTGCGGTCAGAAAAGTTGGGAGGATTTCTGGCACCAGGCATGATGAAGCAAGCCCACTGCAACCTCTCTCCCCCACCGATAAAACTCTGGACAAAACACAACGACTTGAGAATGAAAAGTAAATAAGCAACAGAATGGGGGGAGGGGAGTTAAAAGTTGAAGAAGCAGTCTGTATGGGGTAGGTTTCCTATAATTTTTTCTTCTTTTCTCTCACAGCTTTGACCAAAGACTAAGCCCCAGTTGGGGAGCTGCATGGTAATATCCAAAAAACTCCTCGCCATCAAGTCAATTCCTACTCATAATGTCCTTATATACAACAAAGTAGCACTGCCCCATAGGGTTTCCACAGAGCGGCTGTTGGATTTGAAGTGCTGGTCTTTTGGTTAGCAGTCTAGCCCTTAACCACTGTGCCACCGGGGCTCTGCGTGGTAGCACAGGCAGCAGAAATTCTAAGAAACCCTATCTTCCTGACTAGAAGATTGGTGAAAACAATCCTTGCAAGCCAGAGTGTGTGGGGGAAAGCCCCATTAAATTTTTTTTTTCTTCTCTCCTGGACCTGCCTCAAGGGTGGGCCTTAGTTGTTGAATAATGGCAGCAGTAGCATGGGCAACTAAAATTTCAAGGAAGAACTCTGTTATTCTGGCTAATGGATTAGGAAAAGGAGCCCTTGTCAGCCAGAGAGTGTAGGGGGAATCCTGGAGAGGAGCAAGCAGGAGAAGGGTGTCACCTAATTCTGTGTATGAACTAGCACAAGTTTTGCATGGTCAAAGCAAACCCAAAGCAGCATGGCAAAGGTTTTGAAAAACTGAACTGCCATTGGAACCATGGTCCACAGATGAGACAGAACTTGCAGTTTGAACTGGGTTGACTGCCTGCTAAAGCAGAACAAAATAAACGTTTTCTAGAGCAGGGGTGGGCAAACTTTTTCTGTAAAGGGCCAGATAGTAAATAATTTACACTTTGTGATCCATAAAGTCTCTATCACAACTACCCAAATCTGCTGGTGTAGTGCCAATGCAGCCATAGACAATATGCAAACAAACAGGCATGGCTATGTTCCAATAAAACTTTATTTATAAAAACAGGAGGAGGGCTGGGTTTGACCCACAGGCCGTAGTTGGATGACCTCTGCTCTAGAGGATTTTAATAAAACCTAGAGCCTAATAAGATGATATTCAAAATGTCCAGCATACAATCCAAAATTACTCAGTACACAAAGAATGAGGAATATATGACCAATTTTTCTGAGAAAAGATGATAAAAAATGCCAACCCCAAGATTACCCAGATGTTGGAATTATCAGACAAAGACTTGAGAACAGCTGTTATAACTGCTCCATGAGGTAAAAGTAAACACACTTGAAATGAAGGGAAAGACAGACGTTCTCAGCAGAGAAATAGAAACTATAAAAAGGGCCAAGTGGGAATTTTAGAACCCAAACCCACAATACTGGAAATAAAAATTCACTGATGGGCTTAATAGCAAAATGAAGATGACAGAAGGAGTCAATGAACTTAAAGACAGATCAAGAGGAATGATCCAATCTGAAGAAGAGAAAGGGGAAAACAGATTGAAAAAAGAATGAACAGAGCCTCAGGGACTGTGGGCCTAGTATTCATCTCAGTTGTGTCTCAGGAGAAGGGTAAAAGGTTGGTGCAGGAAAAAAAAGTATTTGAAGAAATAATAGCTGAAAGTTTCTCGAATTTGGTAAAAGACATACAATTACCAATTCAAGAAGCCCAGTGAACCCCAAATACGTGCAAAAACCCAAACCAAAACCTAACAAAAATATCCCAGATACATAATCAAATTTCTGAATGCCAAAGAAAAAGAAAAAAATCTTAAATGCAGTCTGAGAAAAATGACGAATGTAGAACAATGATTTCATTGACTGTGGATTTCTCATCAGAAACCATGGAAGAAGATGGTGGAATAACATCTTCAAAGTGTTCAAGGAAAATAACTATAACCAGAGAAAACATCTGCAGGAATGAAGGCAAACTAAGAGAATTGTTAGCAGACCTGTTCTAACAGAAGAGCTAAAGGAAGTTCTTCAGGCTGAAGGGAAATAACAATACCAGGGGGAAACTAGAAATTTAAGGCATGAAGGAAGAACATAGATGGTAAATGTCTCAAGTTCTTTAAAATATGAATTCTCGAGAGCAAAAATTGTAAGTGTCTGGTGGGATTTTTAGTGTATGTAGATGTAATTCACATGACAACTCTAACACAAAGGGGGTGGGGTAAAAAGTACCTAGATGGTTGTAAGGCTTCTACATTTTAACTGAAGTGATAAAATATTAACTGTAAATAGACTGAACAGTTAGGTCTCTAGAGCAATCTCTTAGAAAAAACACAGAGATACAGTCAAATGTCAGTAGGTAAATAGAAATGAAATACTAAAAAAAAATTCAGATAATCCAAAAGAAGGCAAGAAAGGAGGGAGAGAGGAACAGAAACAGAGGGAACAGATAAAATGGTAGACCTAAATCCAACCACATCAGTGATAACAGAAATTGTAAATGGGTCTAAATGCACCAATTAAAAAACAGATTGCCAGATTAGATTAGCAAACAAGACCCAACTATATCTTGTCTACAAGAAACTCATATTAAATATAAAGACATAGATAGGTTAAAAGTAAAAGGATGGAAAAAGAGTTTGGAGACCAGTGGCTTGAGGAGAAGGTCTGGGTTTTCCTCTCTCTTATAGCTGGCTGGGGTGGGATAGGTGTAGTGGGGTTACTGTTCAAACAAGTGAACGTAGTGAGCCCCGAGGGCTGGCTCCCGGATTCCCCACCGCAGCTATCACGTCAGGCAAGGATTGTTGTACACACACCCCGGAAGCCACAATTCACAAACTACCTGCAGAACCAAACTGAACAGGGCTTCTCCCTACTTCCAAGAATACAAATTCAGCCTTCGCCAAAACAAGGGAATGCTCTTCCTCGGGGCATGGTTTGATTTGCCATAGCTGTGGGTGTGCTGCCACCACCCTGGCAACCTGGCACAGGCTTGGAGGATTCTGGTCTGATGGCAGTGTGCTTTTATGCTCCCTGATTCTGTGTGAATTTCATCTTTTTTCATCGTGAGTCTAAAATCACCTCCGCGGTGTCCACAACAGCTTCCAAAACTGTCTCCTAGAAGAGAGTGATGGATATCCCAGGGAGAGGTATGAAGGACTTGGTTACAGGGGCTTAGTTTCTGTCTCCCATCCTCAAAGCTTTACAAAGCCACTTGACATGCAAAGCCCAATCCAAGACAAGCCAAATGCTTTCAACAAGAGGCTTTTTCCTTTGGAAGCAAATGAGGTCCCTATTTGAGGAATCTGTGCCACTATCCCTTCACAGATGAATGAAAACAAAGGTAGGGCCTATGTAAGCAGAACTGTAGAAATTTAGATTGCAGAAACATTGGATAAATTGTGGGTCAGAGTATGCCAGGATTCATTTGAAAGGTTTCATTAATTCTCCAGACATGTTCAAGCATATTTCAGAAAATACTTGGCTTCCTGCATGAATGAAAAACTGAATTTTTAAATGAAGACTAGTTCAGGTTATTTTCTCTACCAGCCTAAGTAATTAATTAATGGCCACCGTCCAAATTATATCAAGTAGAAATACTATCAATGTTTTATGACAAAGATTCAGTTCCAAAGTTAATTGTGAACAGTCACTTGAATTTTGAAGTGAGATTTCCCTCTATATGCCTGTTGGAAAGTCTGGTCTCTATTTTCAAATTATTTTCATGCGCTCTTATTGTAGAGATTGCTACTAGAATCTTAATACCTGTTCTCTTCTTCCACAGTAACAGAATCCTGATGTTTAGCCAGGTGTATGGCTGCCTGGAATAGACTACGCCCCCTAGCCTCCCTTGAAACTAGGTGTAAACAACAGTAGGACTAAGTTCTGGCCAGTGAGTTGTAAGAGAAGTACTGGGTGGCAGTTTCCTGGAACCTTCCTTAAAACACTACCGGCACGTTTCTGTCATTTTTTTCTTTTTCTTTTATAATTTATTTTTGTTGTTGTTATTGAGAATATACACAGCAGAACATACACCAATTCAACGATTTCTACACGTACAATTCAGTGACACTGATTACATTCTTCGAGTTGTGCATCCTTCATTCTCTTTTCCCTTCCTTAATCTATCTAGCTACTTGGGAAGTGACTATAATAGCTAGAATACTAGCTGCCATCTTGGATCATGAAGACTTAGGGAAGAAGTCTAGGGTCCAAAGGACTTTGTGAAACAGAGCCATCCTTCCAGCCCTAGGTTGCCTACTTTTGGACTTTTATGTGAGGGAGAAGTAAATTTCCATGTTGTATAAGCCACTGTTATTTTCGATTTCTGTTACTCTCAGCTGAATTTAATCCTTAGATAGTTCCTAATGAGTGAAATCAAGAAACACTCTCGAATGAACCCCAAGGAGGAGTTACTAGATGAGGAAACCATTCCAATCTATCCTTTACAGATGAAAAGGGCAGTCAACTACCTTCTTTGAGACATTTCATAGTAAGGTTGCAGTTAGGATGGAACTGTGTCCCCCAAAAATACGTGTTTTAAATCCTAAACCCATATACCTGTGGATATAATCTCATTTGCGAACAGGAGTTTCTTTGTTATGTTAATGAGACATCAGTGTAGGGTATGTTTTAAGCCAATCATCTTTAAGATATAAGAAGAGCAGATTGGGCACAGAGACGAAAGCACAAATGGAGAGGAGGATACATGCTACATGAAGATTGCCAAGGAACAGAGAAACAGAAGCTGAAAAGAGACAAGGACCTTCACCTAGAGTCCACACAGAGAGAAAGGCTTTCCTTAGAGCTAGCACCCTGTATTCAGACTTCTAGTCTCCCAAACTGTGAGAAAATAAATTCTGTTTGTTGAAGCCACCCAGCTGTGTTATTTCTGTAACAGCAGCACTAAGAAACTAAGACAGCTGCCAAGAGAAAAAACAACCAACAACAACCAAAAAAAACCTTAACGAAGACCCTAAATGCAGGACCAGTCTTTGAACACATTTTAGTTCTATGTGGTTAGGTGGAAAAAACACCAAACAGGCAAGCCAAGCGGTCTGCCTGTATTCTAGTTCTGCCTGACAATCCCTTCCTTGGCCTTGGGTTGGGTTTTCATCTGCAGACAGTGAGAGTGGTGAGCTAGATATCTCTAGGCTTTTGTCCAGCACTGAAGTTCTAGTCCGTTTTCTAACTTCCATTACATTATATACTCTTTCTGGGAAAAAGAAATAATCCATGGAAAGTGCTTATTGCAGTGCTCGGCATGTGGTAAGTTGCTCCATAAACATCAGCTACTAGGAACCATGTCATTTATTTTTGTAGTTGCCACAGTATCTTTTACATAGATGCTCAGTAAACACTTGCTGACATCCTCTGAGAACGCTTTTTGATCTGTTGATCCCCTGCTTGCCCTACAGAAGGCTTGTCGCCCATACTTACTAGACTTACTAGTATCAGCAAGAGAAACCCAAGGAAAGAGGACTCCAGGTTCCAGGTTACACAAATCCATGGGAGAAAAAAATCAGCAGATGGAGGAGGAAATACACTATTTATTTACAGTTCTTTCACTTTATCCACAATTTCCCATACAAACATAAAAACTAAAAAAATAAAACCACCACTTGGGAACACAAGTGTCTTTAATTAGTCTGATTGAGGGAGGGGTCACAAACCCTCTCGCTCTGTGAAGGAAACCACTGAGGCACACTGAAGGGGAAAAGGAAAGGGTGAGGAAGAACGCCTGAGAAACAGCTCCAGATGAGAAACGTAACACATACTGGTATGGTGGGGCTTCATTGGCAATGAGGCTCAAGGTGTCATCCACTGGGGATACTGCTTGGCTACCCAAGAGGATGACAGCTGCTTGCCACCATCTCCCCACCTCTCCACTACCAAACATCAAAAATCGAATGTGGGCCACAGGTCTCATGAGCTGTGTGGGGTGTGATGGTGACAGCTGGAGATACAGAATACCTCTCTCTGAGAAGAGCCCCCAAACCAAGGGACCACACGGGAAACCGGTTTCCTTGGCATTGACCAGTCAGTCACAGCTTCTGTTCTGAATAAAATGCTGACTTAAAAAATGTAAAAACAAAAGCTCTCTCCAGATTCTGGGAAAAGGCAGAAGCTAAAAATATGGAGAAAGGGCATCTGCTGCTGCAGTCCCCTCTCTGGGAGGCTGCGAGGGGTGAAGGGTAGAGAGCTCTGTCTTCACACCCTTTTCTGCTTTAGAGGGAGAAGGAGCAGGGCAGATGCTCCAGAAAGGCCCAGGGAGGAGTGGGAAGAAAGGGGAAGAGAAAAACTCTTGAGACATTGATGTTGGTTTTAAGAGCAGCTCCATCTGCTCAAGCCATGCTGACTCCAGCAGACTCCCATTTGCTCCCTTCACAGGAGGGCACCCACAGACCAACCTGGAGTTGCTGAAGCTGCTGGCCTGGTAACTTTATCTGTGCTAGTGACCTAGACTGCTTTCACATGTTGATGCACACTATAAATACAAAATCATATCTGCTACAAAGAAGACATATATTTGTACATCTTTACCCATATACATAATAACACAATTTACACATAATATCTTGGAGTGGGTCATCATGGAAGAAGGATTTGGAGAGGTAAAAAGCCCCTCCTCCCTCCCCTGCCCTGATCCTTCTCAAGGGACATTTAGACACCTGGTCGCTGGGTCCATTCCCAGATGCTTTTTGTAGGGCTAGTCTGGACACAGAAGTTTAGACACATACCTAAATGCTGAGAGGTGTGTATGTGCACGTGCTTACACATGCACACATACACACACATCTGGTGAGAAAAGAAAAAATAAAATTCCTAGCCCTTGGGTGTAGGCCTCTTCCCAGAGTTACAAGCATTAGTGCCTCCTCCATCTAAGAGCACTGGCTCAGTCTAGGGAAGAAAGGGAAGGGCCAAGAATCTTAAACATAAGGTGTTTTTGACCTGTGATCAAATCAAACTATGTCACAAAGAGCAACGGTATCAGTTGGGCTGGGAGGTGAGAGACAGCCAGTCCATGTAGGGACAATGTAAGTTGAGACCCTGAGCCTTCCCCTTCTTTTGTCCAGTTTCTTTTAGAGGGGCAGACGACCCTGTACCTCCTTTTCTGTCCTTTCCCAGAGCTGGGCCCATCCACATGGCATGGAATACTGATAGTGGTCCAAGAGACACATTCAGAAACATGGAGTGGTGGACAGGCACGCCAAAAGTTCAGACCTGGGCGGCGGGTGTGAGCTTTTTACAGCAGGAGTGGTTCCTGGCCGGGGTCCACAGCTTGCACAGTGGCCACAGTGATCAGATTGCCATCAGAGATGGGGGCAGTCTGGGTCCCCACGGGAGACAGCACCTATCGGCGGTAGTGATTGGGGGCATCGGCAAACATGTACTTGAGTCTGTACGCCTCTGCGAGAAGCAGCCCAATCTCTTCGTTGCCCCAATGTATCGTAGGTAGGTTCTGTAGCAGCATAAGGAGACCCTGGAAAATAAGGAAGGGCTTTGATCATTCCTGGACTACAGACCAAGGCACCAATGGGCCCTCTCCTAGAGACCAAGGCCTGGAACGGGGCCCTTCCTCCTGGGTCACACATCCCAAAGGGCAGACCCAGCCTCCTGCCTCCCATGTAGCACATAGCCCTCAGCCCCTAGGTTCACTTTTAGGAAAGCCTGAAAAGCCTCTGTTGATTCTCCAATCCGCTAACACCTGCCTCTTAAAAAATATTACAGAGAATGACAACAATAAATATTTTTAAAAGAGAAAAATAATTACTCATCATGTAAGTGCATCTCTCTTAATTTTAAAATATTTCTTTTCAATCTTTTTCACATGCATATTTCTTTAAATAGTTATAATCATAATTATGGTTTTATATGCTTTTTAATCATCTTTTTTTTTACTCTAATTTTCGTGTTTTTCCACACGGCTTTCAAAAATGATAATTCTCAATGTTAGTATTCCATCATGTGGCTATGCTCTAATTTACTCAACCATTTCCCTTTCGTTAGATACTTAATTTGCTTTTTCTTTTATTAACCTTTATTGGTTAATGTATCCTTTTGCATTTGACTTCTTTCTCCTAATCCCGACGTTCACTTGTAAGCACTGTATTTATCCTCCTTCCTGTTCTCCAAAGACTGTCCTCAACCAACCTGTCCAGCTTATCTCTTACTGTTCCCAATGTACACACCTTATCCAGCCAGGCTTATTTCAGCCAGGTTTATCTGTGCCTCTGGAGTTTAATTTATGCTGTTCCTTTTGCCTGGAACACCTCTTTTCTCCTCCACCTATCTAAATCTTACTCAGCTTTCAAAGCCCAAGTCCACTTGACTTTGTTCCCTCAAACAGCTCCAAGGGGATAGCCTATTAAAGTGGCTATTAAGAGTCAAAAATGAATGTGAGGTTTTAGGTTATCTCTGTAATTTAGTTACCCATTCTGTTGCTGCTACTTCATGTTCCTTCTCTTTTTCTGAACTGGGTATTCTTATTTTTCTGATTATAAAAGTAATAGTAGCAAGACACAAAACCCGGAGGCCATAAAGAGATCGACAGGTTTGATTACATACAATTTTGAAACCTCGGTATGTCAAGAGATATAAAAAACCAAGTTAAAAGAAACTCACTCTCAGAAAGTATTTTTAGTGTCTATGAAAGACAAAAGGTTAATATCTATAATCAATAAGGAGTGCCTACAAATCAGGAAGAAAAACAGCCAGCCAATCAAAGTGATGTGAATAGGTAATACACAGAATGCCACTGGCCCACCCACATGCTAAGAACACTTTAAAAAACCCTGCTTTTAGCTGATCTGAACCCTCCAGCAATGTTTTGGCGTTTACAGCGTAGAAGTCTTGCACATCTTTTATGACATTTCTTCCTTTAGTAATAGCAGCTCAGCTGAGCACGAAGCTGCCCAGGGCACATATTACACATATTACAGCCACATGATTGAATTCCGGTCAATGGGATGTGAACAGAAATGATAGGGGTAACTTTGGAGTTCTGCACTAAAATACTTCCTTCTCCCCTTTCCGCTGTAGAAACTGGACATAAATGGTGGAGTGGAAGCAGTCATCTTAGACGGTAAGGTTAAAGCTGTGTTGAAGATGGCAGAGTGACAAGACAGAAAAAATCTGAGTCTCTGCCACCTAGAGCCTATGTTAGCCTTGGACTGAATAAACCCAGACTGTTAACTGTAGAGAAGCGCCGTGCAGTGAATTACTTAATATGGCCCTTTTAACCGTTCACGGTTTTGTAGTGATTGGGGGGGACCATGCAAATAAGGTGTATGGAACCCTAATAAGGGGATTAGTCAGTTTTGTCATCCTGCTAGGCTTAAAAAGAGAGCGAATCCCAGAGCAGAAGGGTGACCTCACTACCACCAAGAAGAAGAGATGGGAGCAGAGCACATCCTTTGGACCAGGGGTCCCTGCGCTGAGAGAACCTCCTAGACCCAGAAGACAGAGAGAAAGCTGTAACACTGGAGACGGTACGAGATGGTGAGAAGCAGTGGCAGCAAACCAGGAGACCGGTGCGAGATGGCGTGGTGGGCTTCTCAGCTCACGGAGTGAGGCAGCCACAGTGGGTGTGCCAACCCAGGGAGCGAGAGAGCTGAGTGCCTTTGGGCAGGAGGTTTCCTGGCAGAGTCGGGTGCCTCCAAGCACTTGTCAATGGTGCTAGGCTTGCCAATCCACAAAGTGAGAGATGAACACCTTCAGGCTGAGGCTTCCTGGCAGAGTAGGGTGTCCCGGAGCCCTTATTAGTGATACTGAAGAGCTTTGTAATGCTTGCCTGAGCAGGGTAGAGGCCAGGCCAAGGGGCCGAGGGCCAGAGAGAGGCCTGCCTGTGGGCAGAGCTGAGAAGCAGCTCTCCTGACTGAAGAACTGTATCCTGAGTTGTGCCTTATCCTGAACTGTAACCTGATACTTCCCTAATAAACCCCATAATTGAAGTATTGTCTGTGAGTTCTGTGTGGCCATTGCAATGAATTACTGAACCCAGCAGAGAAGTACAGACTGCTGCAGAAGGGATGGCTGGTGTCAAAACTGGTAAAAAAAAAAAAAAGTTGCAGAGAGGAGGTACGTCCGACCTCCACCTCATAAGAATCTGCCTTAGGCTGATGCTGATGGTTCTTCCCCCTCGTGAAGTTAGAGGACCTCTGACACCTCCCCGCCATTAAACATACATCTTCCTTCAAGTCACTATTATGTTGAGGTCTTGGCTATAGTAGACAAACATATCATTTTAAACAAACATAGGTTGTATCTATAAAAATTAGAAATGCACATGGCATTTGGTTCAGCAACTCTACTTCTATATGCTTCTCCTAGAGAAATTATTTTATTGTACTTTAAGTGAACGTTTACAATTCATATTAGTCTCTCATACAAAAATTTATACATACATTGTTATGCGACCCTAATTGCTCTCCCTATACTGTGACAGCACACTCCTCCTTTCCACCCGATTTCCCATGTCCATTCAACCAGCTCCTGACCCTCTGTGCCTTCTCATCTCCCCTCTGGACAGGAGCTGCCCATTTAGTCTTATGTATCTACTTGAGCTAAGAGGCACACTCTTCACGAGTATCATTTTATGTCCCATAGTCCAGTCTAATCTTTGTCTGAAGAGTTGGCCTCGGGAATGGTTTTAGTTCTGGGATGACAGACAGTCCAGGGGCCATGCTTTCCAGGGTTCCTCAAGTCTCAGATCATTAAGTCTGGTCTTTTTACTAGAATTTGAGTTCTGCTCCACACTTTTCTCCTGCTCCATCAGGGACTCGCTGTTGTTTTCCCTGTCGGTGGTCACTGGTGGTAGCCGGGCACCATCTAGTTCTTCTCGTCTCAGGCTGATGCAGTCTCTGGTTTATGTGGCCCTTTCTGTCTCTTGGGCTAATACTTTCCTTGTGACTTTGGTGTTCTTCATTCTCCTTTACTCCAGGTGGGTTGGGGCCAACTGATGCACCTTAGATGGCTGCCTGCTAACTTTTAAGACCCCAGAACGCCACTCACCAAAGTAGGATGCAGAATATTTTCTTAATAAACTTTGTTATGCCAACTGACCTAGATGTCCCCGAAAGCATGGTCGCCAGACCCCTCGCCCCTGCTACTCTGTCCCTTGAAGTGTTTGGTTGTATTCAGGAAGCTTCTTAGCTTTGGTTTAGTCCAGTTGTACTGACTTCCCATGTAGTGTGTGCTGTCCTTCCCTTTACCTAAGATAATTCTTATCAACTGTCTGGTTAACCCTCTCCCTCCCTCCCCACCCTCCTAACCATCAAAGAATGTTTTCTTCTGCGTTTAAACCTTTTCTTCAGTTCTTATAACAGTGGTCTTATAAAATATTTGTCCTTTTGCTACTGACTAAATTCACTTGGCATAATGCCTTCCAGATTCCACCATGTTTTAAGATGTTTCAAGGATTCATTGTTGTTCTTTATTGTTGTGCAGTATTCCACTGCCAATATATCATAATTTCTTTATCCATTCGTCCACTGATGGGCACCTAGGTTGTTTCCATCTTTTTGCTATTGTGAACAGTGCTGCAATGAACATGGGTCTGCATATATCTATTTGTGTGATGGCTCTTATTTCTCTAGGATATATTCCAAGGAGCGGGATTGCTGGATTGTATGGTACTTCTATTTCTAGCTTTTTAAGGAAGTGCCAAATCGATTTCCAAAGTAGTTGTACCATTTTACATTTCCACCAACAGTGTATAAGTGTTCCAGTCTCTCCACAACCTGTCCAACATTTATTATTTTGTGTTTTTTTGATTAATGCTAGCCTCGTTGGGGTGAGATGGTATCTCATTGTAGTTTTGATCTGCATTTCTCTAATGGCTAATGATCGTGAGCATTTCCTTACATGTCTGTTAGCCACCTGAATGTCTTCTTTGGCGAAGTGCCTGTTCATATCCTTTGCCCATTTTTTAATTGGGTTATTTGTCGTTTTGTTGTTGAGGTTTTGCAGTATCTTACAGATTTTAGAGATTAGTTGCTGATCAGATTTGTCATAGCCAAAATTTTTTTCCCATTCTGTAGGTTGTCTTTTGACTCTTTCGGTGAAGTCTTTTGATGGGCATAAGTGTTTGATTTTTAGGAGCTCCCAGTTATCTAGTTTCTCTTCTGGTGTTTGTGCATTGTTACTTATGGTTCGTATTCTATTTATGCCATGTATTAGAGCTCCTAGCATTGTCCCTATGTTTTCTTCCATGATCTTTATCATTTTTGATTTTACATTTAGGTCTTTGATCCATTTTGAGTTAGTTTTTGTACATGGAGTGAGGTACGGGTCTTGTTTCAGTTTTTTGCAGATGGATATCCAGTTATGCCAGATATACCATTTGTTAAAGAGACTGTCTTTTCCTCAGTTAAAGGACTTTGGGCCTTTGTCAAATATCAGCTGCTCATAGGTGGATGAATTTATGTCTGGATTCTCAGTTCTGTTCCATTGGTCTATGTATCTGTTGGTGTACCATTACCAGGCTGTTTTTTTTACTACTGTGGAGGTATAATAGGTTCTAAAATCAGGTAGTGTGAGGCATCCCACTTTGTTCTTCTTCAGTAATGCTTTACTTATTCGGGGCCTCTTCCCTTTCCATACAAAGTTGGTGATTTGTTTCTCCATCTCATTAAAAAATGTTGTTGGAATTTGGATCGGGATTGCATTTTATCTGTAGATCGCTTTGGGTAGAACTGACATTTTCACAGCGTTGAGTCTTCCTCTCCATGAGCAAGGTATGGTTTTCCACTTATGCAGGTCTCTTTTGATTTCCTGCAGTAGTGTCTTGTAGTTTTCATTGTATAGGTCTTTTACGTCTCTGGTTAGATTTATTCCAAAGTATTTTATCTTCTTGGAGGCTATTGTAAATGGTATTGATTTGGTGATTTCCTCTTCGAAGTTCTCTGTTGGTGTAAAGGAATCCAACTGATTTTTCTATGTTTATCTTGTATCCTGATACTTTGCTGAAATCTTCAATTAACTCCAGTAGTTTTTTTGTGGATTCCTTGGGGTTTTCTGTATATAAGATCATATCATCTGCAAATAGAGATACTTTTACTTCTTCCTTACCAATTTGGATGCCCTTTATTTCTTTTTCTAGCCTAACTGCTCTGGTTAGGACCTCCAGCATGATGTTGAATAAGAGTGGTGATAAAGGGCATCCTTGTCTGGTTCCTGTTCTCAAGGGGAATGCTTTCAAAGTCTCTCCATTTAGGATGATGGTGGCTGTTGGCTTTGTATAATGCCCTTAATTATGTTGAGGAATTTCTCTTCTACTCCTCTTTTGTTGAGAGTTTTTATCATGAATGGGTGTTGGACTTTGTCAAATGCCCTTTCTGCATCGACTGATAAGATCATGTGGTTCTTGTCTTTTGTTTTATTAATGTGATGAATTACATTGACTGTTTCTCTAATGTTGAACCATCCCTGCATAGCTGGTATAAATCCCACTTGATCACGGTGAATTTTTTTTGATATGTTGCTGAATTCTATTGGCTGGAATTTTGTTGAGGATTTTTGCATCAACATTCATGAGGGACACTGGTCTGTAATTTTCTTTTTTTTGTGGTGTCTTTACCAGGTTTTGGAATCAGGGTTATGCAGGCTTCATAGAATGAGTTTGGGAGTATTCCATTCTTTTCTATGCTCTGAAATACCTATAGTAGTAGTGGTGTTAACTCTTCTCTGAAAGTTTGGTAAAATTCTCCAGTGAAACCATCTGGCCAGGGTTTGTTTTTTTTTTGTTGGCAGTTTTATAAATTACCTTTTCAATCTCTTCTTTTGTTATAGGTTTATTTAGTTGTTCTACCTCTGTTTGTGTTAGTTTAGGTAGGTAATGAGTCCTAGAGAAATATTAACATTCCTGTACGAGGGTATTCACAGCATCATTGCCTCAACAGTGGGGAAAAGGACATTGGAAAAGTATCCATCAGTGTGGGAATGGTTAGATAATCATGGGTTATCCATATAAGGAAAGACAAGGTAGGATCTCAAAAGCTTGCAGGCGGCCATCCAAGGCACAATTGGTCTCTATTCACCTGGAGCAACAGAGGAAGAAGGAGAGTAAGGAATAGCAGGAAGATCTGGAATGTGTGGCTAATTGCCTCCACGAACAACTGCCTCCTTTGCCATGAGACCAGAAGAACTAGATAGTGCCTGGCTACCATTACTGAAAATTTCGATCAAGGATTCTACAGAGGAATCCTGATCAAAAGGGGAAAAAATGCAGAGGAGAATTTCCAAATTCTCATGGACTCCAGACTTTCTGGAGCCATGCAGGATAGATGAACTCTTGAAACTACTGCCTTGAGACAATCTTTAAACTTTAAACCAAAAATATCTCCTGAAGTCTTCTTAAAACCAAACAACAGTTTAGCTTAACTAGTAAAAAATGTCTGCCTTGAGCATTATGCTCTTAAGAACTATCTATATGGGACCAAATTGACAACAGCAACCTGAAAGATTAGACAGAAACCTTAGGGGGCAGTGAGTTTATGTTAATGGCGGAGGAACAACTCAGAAAAGGAGAGTGAGAATGGTCGCACAACTCGAAGAATGTAATCAATGTCACTGAATTGTACATGTAGAAAACTGTTGAGTTGGTATATGTTTTGCTGTGTATATTCTCAACAACAACAACAAAACAAATAAAATAAAAAATACAAAGCAGCACTTACAAAGAATGAAGTAGGTCTACACGTACTAACACGGAAAGATAGCAAAGACATTTTTAGGAAAAAAGCAAGCTGCAGAAAAATACTTATAGTAAGATCTCATTTAGGTAAAAGAGAACACACAACACTATATTTGTATGTGCATATATGTATGTAAATATTTTGAAAGGGTAGGTGGTAAACTGCTGACAGTGGCTACCTTTGGAGAGGGGAGACTTTGACTTTTTTCTCAGTATACTTCTGTATCTTTGGGGTACTTCTGGTTTTAATTTTTACAGTAAGGTCTTTGTATATTACTTGTGTAGCAGAATAATTTTTTTTTAAATTAAGACACACTGTGGAAATTCTGTTTAGTAAAAAGAAAAAGCAGAAAATTAATTACCCATAATTTCATAATCAAGAGGAAGTCACTTTTAAACATTTTGGCATATTTCCTTCCCGACCTTTCTCTGCACATTTTATATAGTTGAAATCATTCTTCCTGTATAATTTTGAAACCTATTCAGCATTTATAGTAAGCATCTCCTCTAATATTAAAAACTCCTTGTAGACATTTTCAATGGCCAAAGAGTTTTCCATAATGTAGATGTACCATAATTTATTCTACGTTCTCCTGTTGTTGAGCATTTAATTATTTCTGGTTTTTCACCGTAATAAAACTCTAATGAACATCCTTGTATGTAATGCCATATTTTGGATTACTATTTCCTTGGGCTAAATTCCTAGAAATGAGATTACAGTGTCCAAGGGCACAAACATTTCAAAGGTACTTAACACTCATCCAGAAAATGCATTCCAGAACAATGACCATTTCCCTAGATTTCCACTAGCATTGAATAATCTCATTAAACAAACTTTGTTAATTATAATCCCTTTCCCTTAGACTTGAAGCCTGAGAATAGAATGCAAAGGCTTAAGTCAAAATGGTGGAGAATCGATAGGAAGAACATAATCAGAAAGGAATGGAGCTACTTGCTTCTCTACATGTCCATACTTTCCCTTTCCATGGTGGCAGCCTCTCTCTTTCCTGTACCCTCCAGGTAAGTACCCTTTCCCATCACACCATTGTTACTAAAATTCACTCAACCAGGCCAGTTACTCAACCAGTTACTGGTATTCACTCAACCCACTCAGATGCTATCATTGCTTTTAAAAGCTGTTTCCCTCCCCATCACACTCCCCCCCCCCCCGGTGTAATCTGTTTTATCAGTTTTTTTAAATTGTGCTTTAGATGAAGGTTTACAGAGCAAATTAATTTCTCATTAAACAATTAATACACATATTGTTTTGTGACAATGGATGCCAACCCCACGACGTGTCAACACTCTCCCCTTCTCAACCTTGGATTCCCCATTACCAGCTTTCCTGTCCCCTCCTGCCTTCTTGTCCTTGCCCGTGGGCTGGTGTGCCCATTTAGTCTCATTTTATTTTATGGGCCTGTCTAATCTATGGCTGAAGGGTGAACCTCAGGAGTAACTTCATTACTGAACTATAAGGGTGTCCGAGGGCCATATTCTCAGGGTTTCTCCAGTCTCTGTCAGACCAGTAAATCTGGTCTCTTTTTGTGAGTTAGAATTTTGTTTTACGTTTTTCTTCAGCTCTGTCTGGGACCCTCTATTGTGATCCCAGTTAGAGCAGTCAGTGGTGGTAGCCGGGCACCATCTAGTTGTGCTGGACTCAGTCTGGTGGAGGCCATGGTAGACGTGGTCCTCTGGACTAATCTTTCCCTGTGTCTTTGGTTTTCTTCATTCTCCCTTGCTCCAGTTGCTCCAGAAGGGGTGGGACCAGTGGAGTATCTTATATTGCCGCTTAGAAGTTTTTAAGATTCCAGATGCTACTCACCGAAGTAGGATGTAGAACATTTTCTTTATAAACTGTTATGCCAATTGAGCTAGATGTCCCGAGACCATGGTCCCCAGCACTCAGCCTGGTAATTCGGTCCCTCAGGGAGTTTGGATGTGTCTATGATGCTTCCCTGATCTTGCCTTGGACAAGCTGTGCTGGCTTCCCCAGTACTGTGTACTGTCTTACCCTTCACCAAAGTTACCACTTATCTGTTGTCTATTTAGCGTTAGGAAACCCTGGTTGTGTAGTGGTTAAGTGCTACGGCTGTTAACCAAAAGGTCAGCAGTTTGAATCCACCAGGCAATCCTTGGAAACTATATGGGGCAGTTCTACTCTGTCCTATAGGATTGCTATGAGTTGGAATCGACTCAATGGCAATGAGTTTGTTTGTTTGCTTTTGGTTATTTAGGGTTAAAAATGCTGCTTTTTAGCTGATCTGAAATTTCTGTGCTCATTTTCTCAAGTTACCAGTTCTCCCCTGGTTCTTTGTTGGCCTCAGTTCTATGTCTTCCTCAAAGCTTGTTATATAGACTATAATAATAAAATACATATATTGCATTATCACAAATTTGTTTTTAAAACCATTATTCTGAGAAAGGAATCATAGGCTTCACCAGACAGCCGAAGGGTCTAAGATACAGAAGAGGTTAACTCCCTTAGAATAATGTCTGCCTAACTTAGGATAAAAGTTGACTGCCTGAGGAGGATGCTAGCAAAAAGAGGCTATACCTTTCCTGGTTTGCAGGGGGTGGGGAGGGGGGGGTGGGCACAGTGACACATTGGGAAAAAATGTGGACTTCAGGTTAACTCCCTTACTCTAGTAGCTTGCCCTATTCTGATCCACACCACAGCTAATAAGAATTCTCATTATACTTCCCTTCAGAGGCCAGTTTAATACTCAGTTGTCCACAGTAACATTAATATTTAAAAATGTAAAAACTTACATTGGAAAAACTTACTTTCTGTTTTTGTATAAATCGTTTTCATCAGCATAGAATTCCATTTTCAACCAACGTGCTGAGTGAGGTCAAAACTGCTATCCTATTTTTTGAGGACATACTTCATTACATCTGAACCAACTATTTCCTTCTGAAATTATCCTGTATCATTAAGTTTCCCCTGCCTTCTGTGGAAGGGGAGCTGTAGCTGAAGGGATGATACTTGCTTGGCCTCAGTCAGAACATATGCAACAAGATTCCAGGGCCCTGGGTCTGCAACAAAACTCTTGGGGCTTCAAGTGATCGTCCTGCCTGTCATCACAGCAAGTGGCTCCTAACTGAGCTACAGAGCTGAACTGACTGGAGGAGCTCTTAGAAATACAAGGGCCCGGTCCTCACCCCTGGAGTTTTGGATTCTGAAGACACGATATGGGGCCTAGCAATCGATATATTTCAAAAACTTCTCCAGCAAACCTGATAGGCAGCCAGGTTTGGGGCTGCCATTAGCTATAAAAAAAACTGTTGAAAAATTAAAGGCATATTTGGGATGAAGGCCTAATAGCAAGATCCCAAGGAAGGAAACCCCCAGACTTCGTACAGAGGATGACCTTTCATTAAACAAATTAAGGTAAATCTGTAAAACGGAATACCCTGCAGCCAATTCATTATTTTAATTTTTTCATAATTTTTTAGCAATAAGCATATACTCATATGGAGCCCTGGTGGCGCAGTGGTTAAGAGCTTGGCCGCTAACCAGAAGGCTGGCAGTTTGAATCCACCAGCCACTCCTTGGAAACCCTATGGGGCAGTTCTACTCTGTCCTACAGGGTCGCTATGTGTTGGAATCGATTTGATGGCAACGGGTTACACATTACTCATGTAATGTGTAAAAAATTAAAAAATGGGGAAAAATGATGTAAATCTATACTTTCTGACATTATAAACAATTCTCTATATTCTGCAAAGTGATAAACAGCAGGTTATAAAACAAGATGTACAAAATTATTCCATTAATAGTTTTATATATATATATATATATATATATATATATATATATATATATATATATATATATATATATATATATAAAATATGTATTCATGTAGTTGTGAATGGTGAAATTTCTCAAAGGAAATATATCAAAGAGATCATGGTGTTTACCTCTGTATGGTAATATTTCGGGTACCTGAAATTTTTTTTTTTCCTAATTTTCTATTTTCTAATTTTTCTATAATGTAACATGTTCTTTGCTGGGATGGAGGGTCTATATATAATTTCCAGTTCTTCTAGCCTTACTAGAAACCTCCCAGAAGGCTCCAAATAATTCTACACCTGGCCAAGTTATCCTGTATGCCTCCCCCAAGGGCACTGAGGCTTAGCTGTGAGGAACCACTCTGTCAGCTGGTGGCTATGCTTAGGAACTACACCTTCCTCCTGTCGTAGTGCTGCAACTATGGGAAACTGTCCAGCGAGTTGATAAATTGGGATATGGGTGAAGAAGAAACCAAAATCATGGCCAGAGGAGGAAGGTATTAATCACAAATCAGGTGTTTTTTATTTAGGGGCAGAGGATGACTAAAGGTCTTTTACAAAGCTAGCTCATGGGAGCATTAAGCATGACACGCAGTCAGATGAGATACTGCAGTTGGGAGGAGAAGGCAGCTTGTAGGGCAAGCTGCAGAGATTCAGAAGGGCAAGGCAGTGAATGGTTCCCATTAATGGAAGTGAGGCAATGGATTTTCATAGAAGAAAAGCTGGAAATGGCTGAAATAAGCAGAAAAGGGCCTGGTCCATGTACTTGCTGAGAATCCACAAATCCCAAAGGAAAATGGAATTTAACAGAGAATTTGAGCAGTGTGTGCACGTCAGGGGAGCCCTGGTGGCGCAGTGATTAAGAGCTCAGCTGCTAAGCAAAAAGTCAGTAGTTCAAATCCACCAGCTGCTCTTTGGAAACCCTATGAGGCAGTTCTACTCTGCCCTATAGGGTTGCTATGAGTTGGAATCGACTTGATGGCAATAGGTTTGTGCATGCGGGGGGGTGGGGGTGGGTAACAAAGGAGAAGGGATAGTAGGTAATAAGAGACTTCGATAAGGGAAAGGTACAGGGAAAACCCATTACAGAACGTACAAAAAATGGAAGAACTGAGGAGGAGGAAAGATTACATCAAGGATAATAATTACAGTGGCAGCTATCATTTATTGAGCACTTACTACACACCAGGTAGGGCTCTAAATGCTTTATGAATACTTTGTATTAACACATTTAACCTCACATCAACTCTGTGAGGAAGGTATTATTACCTTCATTTTACAGATGTAAAAATTGAGGCAGAGGTTAAAGAACACGTCCAAGGTCACGGAGTAGCATTAGACTGGGATTTGAATCCAGATATTCTGGCTCAAGAGTTTGTACTTGTAACCACTATACTATATACTGCCAGCTCTCAAGTAAGGAAAAAAGTGGGGCATAAAGTACAAGGGGGCGGGGGGAGTGGATAGAGAAGAAGAAACCATAGAAAAGGCTGTTTGAAGGAAATTTTGAAAAATTTATTTATTTTACTTGGCAGTATGGGCCAAATACAATCAAAGATAGGGTGTGCAACACTTAACAGCAAAAGAACTTAAATGGCCATATAAAATATACACTATTAAATAAGATACTGTGGGTAGAATCACTTTGTACTATTGGAACATTCTTTGCAAATGTAAAGTGTGTTCAGCAGGTAAAAATATTTTCCTAGTCAAATAAGTACTTAAAAAAAAAAAACACTCTTGTTTTGAGAATCAGTGATGCAGCAAAACACTTCCCGTGGTCCCAATATAACTTTTCAAAAACATGTCCTTGCTTCTGTTAAGGGTGATGGAAAAGCTTGGAACAGATATGGGTAATGGTTGACCAACATGATGAACATAAGTTAATGTCACTAAACTGTACGCGAAGAATACTGAAATGACAAATGTTTTGGTACATACATATTTTCCACAATAAAAACAAAATAAAACAAACATGTCCTTTGATATAAACTCTTTGAAAATCAAACTTGTATTCATTGGTTTCCCCTGCTGAAAAGGACCCTAGTGCATTAAGCAGAAGCCCTGGTGGCACACTGGTTAAGCACTCGGCTGCTAACTGAAAAGTCAGCCGTTTGAACTCACCAGCTGTTCTGCAGGAGAAAAGACGTGGCAATCTGCTTACATAAAGATTTACAGTCTTGAAAACCCTATGGGGCAGTTCTACCCTGTCCTACAGGGTCACTTATGAGTGGGAGACTGTAGGGTGACCAGGCACTTGCTTAGGTGCCTGTAGTCTCTGACCTGGGACACACACTCCTCCTACATACAGTGGGTTTTTGGTTTGTTTAGTGTATTAGGCAAGCTTTCCCCTCAGAGAAAACTGTGCAGGGCTACCTTCAACGGCTTGCTTTTGTTTACATGTAGAAACTGTGCCTTTTATCAGACCAGCTTGCTTTGGGTAGAAGGTCTTTAGCGCCCAGGTTCCCTCTGAACCCTTCTTATGAGCAGGATTCAAACTGCCAATTCACCAACTGTCTGTAAAGACAGAGCCTGCATTTGGGCAACATTCCACAATTCCACTCCTGAGTTCCTGCAGAAGTGGTGGGTGGATGCCATCTGGTTCAAGGGATTTATTTACATTTAGTTTGGTATTTAGGCCTCGAACATCCCACGGGCTTAGCACTGTTTAATAACTTTGACCTGTCTCCTACAAAAGGCACCTTCAGAGCGGGAATCTCTCCAAGGTTTTCTCCTGTAAAGACAGAAGCCAAGAATTCTCTGCGAGCCCCTGATACTTGGTTTGAGTTTAGAGGCTTTAGCTGATTCCACGGTCTCCCTTGCCATTTCCCTTTTTATGTACTTAAAGGAACACTGACTATTGGACTTTGGAGTCCCTTGCGTGGTGCTTCTCAAAATCAGTTCTGAGCCATGGAAGGCCTTGTTGGCACCTGCCTTGACATCTTTGTGGGCTCCCATGTTCTTCTGAGCTCTCTCACAGATGCTGCTTTTCCTGAGGTTAACTTTTTAGATTGCAGGGCGACCAGGCACTTGCTTAGGTGCCTGTTCTCTCTGACCTGGGACATAACTTTCTAGATACATTATGTTCTAATCAAATAATTTAAAAATAATAAATAAATGAATATTATTTATTTAAATTACTTATTTTTAGTAATAACTCCTCATTGCCTCCTCCCCTGAGCCCCCAGGGACCACTAATCTACTTCAGTCTCTATGCATTTGCCTATTCTAGATATTTCATCTAAGTGGAATCATACAATATTTGTCCTTTTGTGTCTGACTTATTTCACTTAGTCGTCAAATAGTTTTCAGGCTCCCTGTGGGTTATTTAACTCTCTTCTCTACAAATTTCAGTTGTGTTTTTCTGAGTACCCACAATTTGACATAGCTCATGTTCTTTTAACACAAGGGAGTCAGCTGAATGAGTTTTTACATATGTAACCACCCATGTAACCACTACCTAGATCAAGACAGAGAACACTTCCTGCGTCCCAAGCTCATGTTCCTCCCCAGTCAATACCAACCCTCACCGACCTGACTTCCATCACCTTCAGTTTTGCCTGCTCTTGAACATCATCAGCTGAATGCTTTTCTACAATCTTATTTCAGAGTTATTATGACACTTTTGAATATTTTAGTGGCAAAATCTTGATCTAACCAGAACTCTCTGGATCCTGCATCCAACTCGTCATCCTCTGACCTCTGGTTCTTGGGATGTGAGCCAGCAGCCTGATGTCTGACCCATGGATTTGGGACTTGCCAGCCTCCACAACTACGCGAGCCATTTCCTTGAAATCTCTCTCTCTATATATATATAAACACTTCACTGGTTTTGCTCCTCTAGAGAACCCAGCCTAAGACACCCAGTTACTTAAGTTCTGTGACTCAGTTTCCCCATCTGTAAAATGGGGCTACTAATCACAACCTACCTCATAGGATTGTTGCAAGGATTAAATGAATTAACACAGATAAACATTTAGAATAGTACCTGGCACCTATTCATGAAGTCAACTCATCCATGCTTTCCTTTTTCTTCCAAAGCCCTTACATGGGCAAGCTGGGGCCTGTCTTTCCATCTTTCTACTGAATAGGCCTCTATTCTATAACCACCTAACACCAATTACAGAGCAGGATTGCTCGTAAATCACATGGAGATGCTGCCACTCTTGAAAACACCTACGTTATTAGTTGGAACTTAGAAAAACATTCAATCTTCTCTTGCTTTTTCCCTGCTTTTTGAAAAGAAACATATGTCCCTTAAACAGCAACAACCACTACCAACTCTCAAACACTTCAGAAACGTACAAATCAGAAGAATAAAAGCTCCCTCCTCTCCCTAGAGATAATGACCACGAACAACCTTCTGGCCTTTCTCTCTGCAGATTGCAGGGTCTGGCAATCTCTCTCTTCAATGTTCATTTCCCCTAGTTTGGGGCCTCCTGGAATGGTGACAGGCATTCACACCTAACATATGTCCTTCTTAAGTCTCCTTCATGGGGACTCTTTGAAGCATCCCCACTCAGGGCTTCCAGGACACAGCACCTTCACTGGTCAGTCCATCTCTGCCTCCTTGGTTCCGTCCATCTGGCCAAAGGCTTCTAGATTGATATGTCTAGCCCAGACATGTCTCTTTTAAACTCTAGACTCAAGATTTGTCTACTCTACACCTCCATTTGGATGCCTAATGGTATTTCAAACTCAACTTGCCCCAAACTGGATCCTGATCTTCCCTGGTGAACCTGACCCTCCTACAGCCTTCTGTATAAACTGTAGAGTCATCCTGACTCATCCCTTTCCATCCTTCTTTACACTCAATTTGTCAGGAAGCCCTGATGGCTCTACTTTTAAAATATATTCAAAATCTGACAACTTTTTACACTTCCACTGCTACCACTCTGGTCTAAGCCACTCTCCTCTCTCACCTGGAGGACTATAGTAGCCTCCTAGGTGGTCTCCTTGCTTCCACCCTTAACCACAACACACATCTACAGAGAAGCCAGAGTGATCCTTTTAAAATATAAGTCAGATCACATCACTCCCCTACTCAAGACCCTCTCATGTCTCCCCTTTCATTTGGCATAAAAGCCAAAGTTCTTATAGTGGCTACAAAGTCGGTGGTCGTTTGAGGCCCTTGTGAGTTCTGATCTCACCTCTTCCTACTCTTCCCTTGGATTGCTCTGCTCCAGACCACATTGGCCTCCATTATGGTTCCTTGCACAGCCCAGGCACACAGCTGCCTTAAGGTCTTGGCATTGGCTGTCCCTCTGCCCAGACACTCTTCCCCCTGACGACTACCTAGCTGGGTCCCTCACCTTCCTCAAGCTTTTCTTCAAGGTCAGCTTCTCGGTGAGCCTACCCTGACTACCTCATTTGAAATTGCAATCTGTTCCTTCCCTACCACCTAATAAGCCCTTTTACCCTTTCCTACTTTTTCATTTTGTACACCTCTTATCACGTTCTAACATTCTTTTTAATTTACTTACCTATAATGCTTTTGTTTATTGTGTATCTCCTGCCAACTAGAATGTAGGCTCTATGAGAACACAGATCTCTGTCTGCTTCATTTCCTGACATGTCCTATGACTTCAACAGTGCCTAGCATGCAGCACGTAGTCCATGAATACTTGTTAATGAATGAACAAAAGGTCTAGTCCTGCCCAGCTGCACTGCAGTCTTTCTGGCACCAAGGCCCTTTTCATACTGCAACAACTCTGGGCCCAACGGCTTCTTGCCAGCTGGGAGGGGCAACCTCTTCAGAGCACCCTTTCTCCTTTCCTATTCCCAGCCAGGTACCTGCTCTGGGCCCTTCTGTCTGTACAGCCCCACTAATGGGCTCATTCCCACTCTGACGCTCATTCTCAGCCCAGGCTGAGCTCCTAGCCACTCACCTGAAAGTCCTCCTCATCCAAGATCTCTTTCCTCCACTTGATCAAGAAGGCTGCACACACATAGAGATGGAAGTGGGAGAACCCTTCTGGTTCAGACTGGGAAGGAAAAAAAAAAAAACAAGAGTTGCTTCTCCAAGCCCTGACAAGGAGCTGGCTCTGGTCCTCTCATTCCAATCCTCCTAGAAGGCTGGAAAGCAGCACAATACCCGTTTCATGGCTGGGCGAACAGGGGCCAGAAAAGCCTTCAGCAGAGGCCCTTCCCATGATGCTAAGGGAGGCAGAGAAGTAAGAAGGAAGTGGGGTGGGGGGACTTCTTACAGCTATACCCCACACCAGGGCAGGGCGCCGGGCACCTCAAGGTCAGCGTGGTGCAGAGAGGGTGGGGGATCTCTTTGTACCTGGTATGTGTCCCACAGGCGGATGGTGCAGCGAAGGGGAAGCTCCCGCATAAGCAGATTGTTCATCCAACGAAAGGCAAACTGTAGGTATTCGACCTCGTACCTCCTGAAGTGATTATGTACCTGCTCTGAAACAAGAAGTGCCATTGGTCCCAGGGTACAAGCTAGGGAATCAGATCCTAAAAAATTTACCAGACCCTGAAAGATTCACAGGAGCTGAATATTGGCAGTTTCTGCTTCTTATCAGCCCCTCCCCCTGGAGAAGCCGACACAGGGGGGCAAACAGGTATCTGACAGTCCTTTTTGTTTGAGTCCAACATCTCACAGCAACACTGCATGGTAAACATACACACAGCCTTTAGCTCAGTTCAACAAATACTAGAACCATTTCAACATCCCGTAGGATGTTCTAGGTGCCTCTCTTCCTTCACAGGACTATTTTGGCCATTAAGCAGGGACATAAGGCTCATCTGGCTGCTTGACCTTATTACTCATCAGAGAAAGAACCAGAATAGAAAAACACCTTGGAGGGCACCTTGGCCATCTGCCCACTGGTGAGGAATTCCTCTGCAGCTTCCCTGACAGATGGTCAGCCAGCAGGTACTTAAAACACTGGCAGTGGAAGAGGCTCACTAACTCCATGCAAGGACAGCCCCCTCTGCTGATGCACTCCGTGATTCACCAGAAAGGGCTTCTCCTTAAGCAGCAGAAACTATCCTCCTCAGCTTCCTAATCTATAAAATGAGGACAACCATTCATCCCGCAGGGGCCTGGGGAGAATAAAAAGAAAATACAAGTAACGTGGTTATAACAACACCTGGCATGGTAAACACTTAATAAAATTTTTGGAAGAAGAACTATAAACAGTGGTTATTTCTGGGGAGTAGGATTTGAGGAAGAGGGAGGATTTTTACTTGGTGATTTTTGTGTCTTTTCTGAATTGCTTAAATTTTTGTAATGAGTGTTATACTTCTGTAATTCAAAAAAAACCAATAAAGACACATACATTTAAAAATCCACAATCCTAAAGTACTAAGCCTTTATTTATCAGGCCTTTGTAAAGGCATAAAAAACAAGGATAAGGCAGAAAGTGGCAGAAACCACAGCCTCTGCTCTCTGGAACCCAACTGATGGTTGGTCTCTGTGAGCAGCTTAGAAGCCCTGCCAAAGGTAGCACGTCCTGTACCAGGCTTGAGTGAGGGACTCAAGAGACCTGGATGTAGGCCCCATGGGGCGGGTGTGGGAACAATCGGTGGGGGCGCTGACAGCTGGGTCAGGGTGATAAGACACAGGAGAAAACATCACATGTACAACATATACAAAGCAACTGTGAGTAAGCAAATAAGCTGGGGAAATTGAAATCCTTAGTCATAAAAGGAAGCTGGAGTAAGTGGGACAAATCAGGAAAGGTTTTCATGAAAAGAGAACCTGGGAAAGGACAGAGAAAAACATGCAACTTCTGTACGGGAAAACGAAAAGCATGAGTGGATGGAACAGAAAATCCATGACTGGGAAAACCAGGAACCGAAGTTGATTAGTTGATGTGGTAACTGGTAGAGTCATAAAGAAGCTGCTACAAGTGAACTGGTGCTAGAGATATCACTTAACAGAAAACCTCGCTATTAGATTCTATGTGTTCTTCAGGAACCTTAATTCTGACTTCTCTCCTTGGACCTCAGGTTTTTCATCAGTCAACAGTAAGGCTTCCCCAGTTCTCTTTTAGTTCTAACATTCCATGATTCCAGGCTAGAGCCAAGGAATTACTGCAATGGCTCCTGTTCCTTAAAGACATTCTGCTTCAGGAAGAGGCACATCTCAATCCCCCCATCCCAAACAGGTCATAGGGAGCTGTGCAAAGTCCTGCTGGAGTATCAGCTAGACTTGAGGGCCCTGTCTAGGTCAAGCCCAGGAGTCCTGAGTTACATCACCACATGAAGAATGAGGTCAGACTACAGACTTGATGGTAAAAGCAACCAAGACATAGAAGGTTTCAGAACAGAGAGGGACATGACTAGACAGGCTTTAGAAAGATGAGCCCAGCAGTTGTGTGATAGAGGGTTTGGAAGAGCAAAGAGTATGGGGGAGGTGAGTTCAAGGAGGAAGTCACAGAAATCTAGGAATGGCTGGACCAGAGCTGTGGCTAGGAAAATGGAGAAGTTGGGTGAATTTGAGGAGAGGTACTGAAGGAGAACTGATAGAACTTGGAGATAAAAAACTAAAGGGAAAGAAGAATTCGAGATAACAGCAGAGTTCTCATCTCACCTTCTTGTTGAGATGTGCAAGGGTGATGGTACTGCCAACAGCAGTAAGTAAACTGGAAAGGGTCATGAGTAAGAGGGAGGCTTAGAAGAGGACCCACTAGTATTAACTGGTTCATGTCGGAATCGTACTGTGCTATTGCTAGAAAATCCTTCTTCCTCTTCCTCTGAACCTACCATCAATTCGACTGACAAGCTCTTCCAGAGCCTTGACCTTCTTCTGGATCCCCGGTTGTGCGAAGGTGTAGTTATCCTGCAGATGAGGACAGAGCCAGGGTTAGCAGGGGCTCCAGACAGTTGTGCTTCCAGCCCTCAAGTTCGCTGAAACACGTATAAAAGCACAAGCTGCGTTTCCAAAGCTGGTGCCAATGGCCAATGACAGTGTTTTGGGGAACAAAGTAGTAATCTATAGGAACGTTGGAGTGTGGGGGAAAGCCTAACAGTGCTCCACATTGTGGAGGTAAATCTATGTGGCTCCGAGTACATAGCAGAAAGGAGGGATATACTGCGATGACATCAAAGCCAGGGCAACATGGAGATTTCCTCAGATGCCAGGGGACACTAGACTGTTGCCTTGTGAAAGTTGTAAAGACAGTGAAAGCGACAGAGATGGACAGACCAAAAAGGAAGAGGAGGAGCCATGTTAGGTGTGTGGCCCTGTCTGATGCAGAAGAGTACTAAGGAAGCCAAAGGCCTGCAGGGAGGCCCTGGACCCAGACATCCCCACAACGGCGGAACCAGCTCACCTGGATTCCATCTAGCAGCTTGCTCATGCACCAAAAGCTGTCAGCTTCAATGCTTCGCAGCATGTCCTGAGACAAGTTGGTCACATCAAAGTTCTCCACATCCTCTTCTGTAAAACAAAAGGTGAAGAAAGTCCAGAGGTCTTATCTAAAAAATGGAGAGAGAAAGAGTCTAGTGTCTTCAATGGAGTCCTTAAAGGCCAGGGGAGAACCAGGCTAACCTGATGCCAAGGAACAATGGCCTCCCCCTCTTCTCTCCTCATCAGGCAGGCAGCTGTGTCCCAGGGAATTTCGTGAGGATTTCATTACAACACTGAATAGGCCACTCTCACATCAATCTGTTGGATGCAACATCTCTTTCCCTTCCTCTGCATCTCTTCATTCAATTTTAGAAAAAGATAATTCAGGCCTCATGTTCAATGACCTATACTTAGCTCCCTGGAGATGGTCTGGAAAAATCTTTTGATTTCAGAAGTTCAGTGAGCTGTCTAGCACTGCTTGCTATATGTAGTGAGAACAGCTGGATCAGATACCTCCTGTGGTTCATTTTAAAGAAGGAATTCCCAAATTCTGACAAGGCAGACTTACTGCCTCACCATCAGAAGTGAAGATGTGGAAACAAAGGAAGAAGACCCAAACCTGTGGATGCTTCTAGGAATTTATGCCACAAAGTTGGGAGTTCCTAAGATGGGTTCTACAGAATATCAACGCTACAGCATACTGTTATGAATTGAACTGTGTCCCCCAAAAATGTGTCAGCTTGGCTAGGCTATGAGTCCCAGCATTATTTGACTGTCCACCATTTTGTCATCTGATGTGATTTTCCCATGCATTGTAAATCTGCCTCTATGATGTTAATGAGGCAGGATTAGAAGCAGTTATGTTAACGAGACAAGACTCAATCCGCAAGATCAGTTTTTGTCTTAAGTCAATCTCTTTTGAAATATAAAAGACAGATGTGAGCAGAGAGACATTGGGACCTCATACCACCAAGAAAGAAGCACCCGGAGCATAATGCGTCCTTTGGACCTGGGGTCCCTGCATTGAGACCTCCTCGACCAGGGGAAGGTTGATGACAAGGACCTTCCCCCAGAGCTAAATGAGAGAAAGCCTTCCCCTGGAGCTAGCATCCTGAATTCGGACTTCTAACCTTCTGACTGTGAGAGAATAAATTTCTCTTTGTTAAAGCCATCCAGTTGTGGTATTTCTGTTACACTAGCACTAGATAAACTAAGAGAGATACTCAAGAAAAAAGGAGGTTCCATGGAAAAGAGTGGTTGAGAAATGCTGCATAATATAACCCCATCATGGAGATTCACAAAAGATCATAGGGTACAAAGGGTCTGAAAAGTTGTATAAAATTCTGCATTAAATAAATAAATCTACTTGACTCTGTTTACCCAGCACATTCCAAACTCGGTCAGCCATGGAACCGCTTTTAAAGAGGATTATATTAACTTCTCACGGAAACCCCAAAGTGACAAGAGCGAGAAGTTCCTCCCTTGTTATTCCTTCCTGCCACAGAAAAGAGGATATACTAAGAAAGGCTCTCCTCGCCCGACAAGACAGGCTACCCCCAACCCAAGGCCACTGTACACCTGTCAGAGGCCACATATGGAAACGTTCAGGTCCCTGAGTTCTGCACCAAAGGCAGCTTTTCTCCTTAGACCTACAAGCCCTATTTTGAACACAAGGTGTTCACTGCAGTCCCTTGTGCTGCAGGGAGACAGAGGCATCTAAAAACATATTCCGAATCCAGCCCTTCCATTTATGAGAATTATTACAAAGACCTATAACCAAATCTCCTGGAGACAACCAGCAACCTGGATGGTCATCCTGTTTAAGAAGCCATTTTTTATGGACACCAAGGGCTGTAAATCTAAAAAAAAAACCCTTTTGGGGACGGTAGGGTGCTTTGTCAGAAAAGTTATGAACCCGGGAACAACCTAAAAGTCCAGCTCAAAGTATAGTCTTGGTTAATATGTGTAAGGCCCTGACGACAGTAGGCATTAAGGGGAAAAAAACAAGGTACATAATTATTTATGGTATAATCGTAACTACTGTACATACAATATTTATGTGTATTTATATACGCACAAAGGCAAGATAGGTGTACATTGCTTATCGCTAGGTGGTGGGGATGAAGGATTTTTATTTTCTTTAAGCTTTACTAGGCTTTTTAAAATTTCTATAATAAGCATAATTTTTATAATCAGAAAAAATACACACTACTTTGGAAAAAAAAAAAAGAGCCATAATTGACTGTGTCTATCTTTTACAACCGAAAAAGAATAGAAGATTTTGTAAAACAATACCAACCTTGCAGAAACTAAGAATTTATATAATCTATAAAGGTCATTTGAGAAATCACATAAAAGACCTTCTAAGAAATATCATTTCCCTTTTTCCTAACTTAAACATTTATTATATAGTGTTTTCGGGTGGCCATACATGTATTATTAATTCAGCTAATAACCCATTACCATTGAGTTGACTCCAACTCATAGCAATCTTACAGGACACAGTAGAACCGCCCTATACAGTTTCTAAAGAGTGGCTGGTAGATTTGAACTATGACTTCTTGATTAGGAGCTGAGCTCTTAACCACTGCACCACCAAGGGCTCCAATTCAGCTAATGATACTGTGCTATAAGACCCAGCTCAGAATTTTCCTTTTTCTTTGTGCTTCATATTATATTTCTGAGACCCTTCCATGCTGCTGTCATGCCTCTAGCCCATTGCTTTACAGTGTGCCTCTACTACAGGTCACATATCCATTCCCCCAGGGATGGATACCCAGGTCACCTCCAACTCCCACTACCACAAGCAATGCCACAAGGAACTCTCCCCTTCAACACTATGCAAGAACTGCTCTGAGTCACAGGTTCATGAGGACCTACCTCGACTAGTCCCATTAGGCCGCACGCCAGGGCCAACCTCAGCAGCCTTCACTCAGTCCCACCAGCAGTGCAAAACAGTGTACAAGGAAAAGTGTTGTGTCTTTATTAGTAAGCATGGCAGCTCACACTAACTCATCCTAGGTAGCAGCTCCCCCTTTATGAGAATAGGGTTGTAGGAAAATAAGTGAAATGTACAAGGGAGGCTCAAGGACTCCTCTGATTACACACAATTTGCAAATGAAGATCCAGACCTCCATAATTAATTTGAAGAGTGTTTTCCAACTTGGGTATCCTGTGATTCCAGAACACTGCAGCAGGAATGCAACTGGGAATGGAAACCACGGACGGCAAAGCAAAAAAGGTAAAAAGAGCCAGAGCGTCCCTGAGAACAATGTGGAGCACAGCTGCCGTATCAGCCCTGGCAATGTGTGTGTGTGTGTGTGTTTTTGTCATACCGAAAGGCATGCAGTTAAGAGCACAGACCCTGGAGCCAGACTGCATAGCTCACGTCCTAGCTCTGTCTCACTAGTTATGTGACTTTGGGCAAATGACTTTACCTTCTGTGCCTCAATTCCTCATCTGTTTAAGGTGGCAATATCAGTACTAAGGTCATAGGATACTGTGAGGATTACGTGAGTTAATATATGAAAGGTGCTAACAGCAGTGCGTGGCACAAAATAAACACAATGTAAACATTGCCTATCATCATTATTGTTGTTATACACTAATAAACTCTTGTTTAAGCCACTGTTAATTTGGATCGCTGTTATTTGTAGCCAAACCTAATCCTAAAATCATCCCAAATGACAACCAATCCCTAACTACCATCCCAAAATGTACCTTAAAAATAAGTTAATTTTCAAAGCTTCCCACTTCCACCTTTTGGTCTTAAAGCGGAAAATTTGTCTGTAATGTGTGGAGATCTTCTAGAAACCAGAAAATCTGACTAGCAACAGGAGCCATTGATAAAGACGCTACTCACAGTAACTATCAGTTCCAAATCTTTAGCTGTTCAGGGAGCAAAGAGACCAACAGACAGATGCTGAACCCTATTTTGGGCCCTTAAGTTAGGGGCCGTTATTTCCCTACGTTCTACCCTAAAACCTGGTCTGCTCATTGGCCCTTTGCTTTCATAGACAGTGAAATGGTTCACCAGCATTTCAGAGAGTAGGAGGGAAGGTTTAGTTCTATTTTTCTGCCTGCTGTGAGGAAGAAATTCACACATTCAGCTAAAAACTGTTAGCTAAGGCACCAGCAAAGAGCAGCAGAGAAAGCGGAGACCAAATGCCCTCTGAAGGGCTTCATTCAGCACGAACAATCTGTTCAGAAGGATCATTAGATGTCCCACTTGAGGAAATTCAACACATAATTGAAGCTGGAACAGAAAACCAGGCCAGCAGCACAGCCGCCAATGAGGGCCGAGTCTTTAGTTGTCATTACAGAGCATGTGGCAGCCAGAACTCAGGCGGGAGGCAATGGGATTTTAAGGGATATTTTATGGCTCTTTTAAGAGGCAAAGCATCCAACAAGAGGACAACCAAAGCTTTTTATAAAAATTAATTCATTTAAAGCACAATTAAAAAAAAAAAGCAAAAAATCAAATTGCCCACTCTGGGCTTGACAAGAACATGCTCATTTATTAGCTGATAAAATGTACTTGAGTGGCGGGTCCTGTCTGAAAACTCTGAGTTGTGGTCCTGAATCAGCTTAATATGTGCCTCAAAAACTCACCAACAGCTTTGGCAAGACTGGCTTTGCTTAAACAGATGAGAGTAACTTGTCCATTCACTGCTCTAGGTGTTTCCCAGGAACCATCTGTGACCCCAGGGCAATTTCTAGGTTTTATGGTCTGTTTGGTCCGAGGGATTCAGCCTGAATGGCAGGAAAGAGAAGATTCAAGGCATCAGACTGCAGACAGTGTTTCTATTTTCCAAAGTCTCCAGCTTACCTGATTCATGTCTTAAATAAATCTTTTTGGCCATATGTCTAAAGAACTTCATAAAACGGGATTTAAACATTTCACCCAGAAAAACATAGTTTTAAGAAAAGCATTAAGGAATTCATTTGATCACTTGTGTATAATAATGTTTAAGCAGCTCAAAGTTGGGCGTTTTCAGGCAAGTACTTAGTGGGAGCAGCCTAGGCAATAACACCACCACAAACCTTTAGAGGGTGGAAAGGCCACTCAGCTCAGCCGGGAAAGTCAATCTGCCTGACAAACGACAGCGAGGAGAGCTGGTCTCTGAGAAGAGACTGCTGCCGCTCCAGGGAGCAGGTCAGAGGAAAGACTTATTCGGAGGTTGCTGCAGAGAAGAGGCCACAGGCAGGCGGTTTTGTTCCACGAGAACCATGTTTCAGACCACATCAGAGAAGACGTGCTGTTTTGAAGATGCAGAGAAGCAGCTGACCATAGAGCCCTTTCTGACACTGTCCCTGTCAATCAGTGGAGTAACTAAAAGGTAAACATTAGCCTGGAATTATAAAAAACTCTGGCTGTACACTACTCAGCCGGTGGGGTGGCCTGAGTGTACTATGTACAATGATACCCTGGTTAAAATTTTAAAAACCAGCATACCACTGATTTTCCTCAGGTTCCTGTGTTACTTTTACTTTTATTTAGTAAACATTAGTGGCTGCTGGATAACTCAGCCTCTTGGCACTGGCTGTAGGACCCCAGATTATATGAGCCCAAATTATATGAGTATTCAGGTTATGGGAGCAATGGGAGGGGAAGGCCCAGCACACTTACTATTCTAGGTCCTGCCCAAAGGCCACCCACAGAGACAAGCAGCATGTCACCAAGGGATGGTGGATATGAACAGGCTCCAGGAAGTCCAGGGCACCCAATGCCCATGTCAACCACACAGCGGCTCCTCATCTAGACTCAAACATCTGGAACATGCTGGCTACCTCAAATTCTGCTCTGTTGCAAGTTCTTACTTCTTCCTGGGTCAGATGAGAGAGAGAAAAAGAGAGCTACCCTGTTGACTGCCAGGGAGAGAGCAGGCTAGGTCTTATGGACCCAGAGATGACAAGCTACAACTTGCCCTTGGAGAATCTGCCTCCTACAATGACAGGAAAACTAGCACTGGACACCCCACCAAATGCACACACTGCTCTCAAATGTCAGCAGGAAGCAGCTTAGCTCAGCACTCTGGTTGAGCTGTCTCCACTTAGATGTCTGTTGCTGGGAAGAGCCTCAAATATCCTTCAACTGTCTATCAGATACAAGGCTGCTTCATCTATGAAGATGGGGTCAGAGGGTATCTTGAGGAAAGGGATAGAGTCCCAAATAGGGTGGGAACTAAGGAACTCAGCATCAATCCCACTCTCCAATTCTCTCCAAACCAACAGCATTAAAATGAAAAATGGAATGTCCTGACTACATGATTTAATTTATACAGACTTTAGAAACAGGCAAAACTAATCTAGGCATTAAAGTCAGGAAAAGTAGTTACCCTTGCTGGGGGGCGGGGGGAGCGGGCAGGAAGCGGGGAGGAACAGAGGTAGGGACTGGAAGGGAACACAAAGGAACTTCTGGAGTGCTGGAAATGTTTCATGTCTTGATATGGGTGCTGCTTCTACAGGTGTGTTCATTTTGGCGAAATTCACTGAGCTGTGCATGTATGATATATGCACTTTTCTAAATGCATGCTATACTTCAATATAAAGTTTACATTAAAAAAAGCAAAAAAGGGTGGGAATGTAAAATGGAGAATCGCTGTGAAAAACAGTTTGGCCGTTTATCAAAAAGTTAAAGATAGAATTACCATATGGCCCGGTAATTCCACTCCTAGGTATATGCCTCAGAGACCTGAAAGCAGGGATTCAACAGATACTTGTACACCAATGTTTACTGCGGCATTATTCACAATAGCCAAGCGTCCATCAACAGTAAATGGATATGTAAACAAAATGTAGTACATACATACAATGGAATATTATTCAACCATAAAAAAAAAAAAGTTCTGACACATGCTACAACAGGGATGAACCTTGAAAACATTACGTTGAATGAAATAAGTCAGGCACAAAAGGATAAATATTGTATGATCTCACTTACATGAAATATCTAGAATAGGCAAATGCACGAGACAAAAGCTTATTAGTGGTTACCAGGAGCTGGGGAAAGGGGAGGAACGGGGAGTTACTGCTTATGGGGTACTGAGATTCTGTTTGGGGTGATGAAAAGCTTTTGGAAATGAATAGTGGTGATGGTTGTACAACATGGTGAATGTAATTAATGTCACTGAAATTGTACACTTAAAAATAGGTAAAATGGTAAATTTTTTGTTATATATATTTTACCACGGTAAAATTAAAAACAAGAACAAAAAGGGAATATCCTCTTGGGACAACAATGAAAACTCACCATTACGCTGGAAGTTTGTCTAGTTTCATCTTTGGCCTCATATCTACCCAGACAGGAAAGAACAGGGTTGGTAGAGCAGGTATCACAGGAACTGACAGCATAATCCATAATAACCCAGGGTCCGTGACCTGGGTATGTGGGGAAGTTACTGAGCAATTACTCCTTTTCTCTGAAAATCTGAGTGTTAACTAGCAAAAATAACTGCATGGCTCATCCCCTCACCTCCTTCAGGCCTTGGCTCACGACCCTGCTTATAATGGCAACCTGTCTCCCCTTCTCGTCCCTGCCAGCATGTCATGTCCCTGTGTTTCTTTCCTGCTTTGATTCCTCCATAAAACTTATCATAATCCTCCATACATCTTATCATAATCCAACAAATACTTGACCTATTTTTTCAATATATTGACTGTTTCTGTTCACCAGAATTTAAGCTCTAAGAGATTTTTTTAAAGGTGTAATTTACATGCAGTAAACTACACATAAGTGCATAGTTCCCTAAGTTTTGACACATGTATACACCTATGTTAAAAAAAACACCTCAGTCCAATGGTGCTCAGATACCATTACTGGATATTTTTGGTCAAAGATTCTATAGAAGAACCCTGACCAAAAGCAGGAAAATGCAGAACAGTTTTCAAATTCTCATGGACTCCAGACTTTCTAGAGCCATGAGGGTGGATGAACCCCTAAAACTACTGCCCTGAGATAATCTTTAAACCTTACACCAAAAATATCCCCTGAAGTCTTCTTTAAACCAAACAATAGTTTAGCTTAACTAGTGAAAAATGTCTGCCTTGAGCATTATGCTCTTTTAAGAACTATCTATACAGAATCAAATCAACAACAGTAACTCGTAAGATTAGACAGGAACCTCAGGCGGCAGTGAGTTTATGTTAATGAGGGAGGAATGACTCAGAAAAGGGGGGTGAGAATGGTTGCACAACTCAAAGAATGTAATCAATGTCACTGAATTGTACACGTAGGAACTGTTGAATTGGTATGTGTTTTGCTGTGTATATTCTCAACAACAAAATAAAACCAAACCAAAACAAAAACACCCCAGCCCAAATACAGAACATTTCTATCATCCTAGAAAAGCTTCCTCATGTCCCTTCCCAGCTAATCTCCCACCAGAGGCAACCATTGTTCTGATTTCTATCTCCATAGATTAGTTTTGCCAGTTTTTGAACTCCATATAAATGGAATCATACAATATGAACTTTTTTTTTTTTGGGGTATCTGGCTTCTTTTGTTCAACATAATTTTTTTGAGATTCTTCTATGTTATTGCATTTATCAGTAGTTTGTTCCTTTTTATTACTGAGTACTGTTCCATTGTAAGAATATCTGTTCTCCTGTTAAAGGATATTTGAATAGTTCCAGGTTTTGTCTATATGAATAAAAGTGCTATAAATATTCTTCTGCAAATATTTTGGGGCTATATATGCTTTCATTTTTCTTGAACAAATACCTAGAAGTAGAAGGCAGGAATTTTTGTCTACTTTGATTATGGACGTATGCCCAGTGCCTAGAGAAACGCTTGAAACAGCATAGGTGCTCAATATATACTCACTGAATGAATGAATAAGTGGTGGTACTCCATCTCCATTCCTTAGAAAAGACAGAACTTTTGGCTAGCTCAGCATAATATGAGAACACTGTAATTCACTGCTCTCTAGTGGCCAACCCCAGAAAGGCTGTTTTAGTTCCTGAATATCTTACGTTACCTTGAAATTTTCATTTTGTCATTCATCTAGACGTGTAGAATGCCTATTTTGGATACAAAAATAAAAGCACTGGCCTCTAAGAGTCACATAGCTGGTGGCTGAGGGCCAGAGGGAAATACAAACAATTATCGATATGGTAAAGTGCTACAAAAGAAATGCACAGGGCTGGGTGGCGGGGGTGGGAGGAGTCTCAGGACTGGCTTTCAGGAGGAACGGGAGTCTTAAGGGATGCATAAGGATTAGCTCAGGAGATAAAGGCATGATGCAGGACAAGGACATGCCAAGTTAGAGAACCTGGACATTTTATCCTGTAGGTAATGGGATGCTCCTGAAAGGGACAAACCAGAGATGGGAAAACATGCTTGGCCACTTCAGTAACCCAGGCCTGACCTATGGCAGTCATAGGCAGAATAGAGAGGAAGAAGCCGACTCAAGAAACATTTAGGACATAAAATCACCAGAGCTTTCAAGCTGATTAGATATGGAGTGAGAGAAAGGAGTCACGAATAATTCTTAGCATTTCTGACTAAGTGACAGGAGACGCTGCCAACTAAGAGAAAGGGGTGGCTGGGCATGGAGAGGAAAAGAGTTGGTTTTGGACACACTGAGTCTGAGGAGCTTATGGGTAGCAAAGATTGCTGGTTGTCTACTAATAACTGTTTTCCCCTTCTCCCTTGGTGATAGGACCCTGTCATGGATTGAATTGTGTCTCCTAAAAATGTGTCTCAACCTGGCTAGTCCATGACTCCCAGTATTGTGCAATTGTCCACCATTTTGTCATCTGATGTGATTTTCCTACGTGTTGTAAATCCTACCTCTATGATGTGAGGTGGGATTAGTGGTAATGAGGTAATGTTAATGAGAAAGGACTCAATCTACGAGATTAAGCTGTGTCTTAAGCCAATCTCTTTTGAGATATAAAACAGAGAAGTGAGCAGAGACAGGGACCTCATATCACCAAGAAAGTAGTGCCAGGAGAAGAGCATGTCCTTTGGACCCAGGGTTCCTGTGCCAAGAAGATCCTAGTCCAGTAGAAGACTGATGACAAGGAACTTCCTCCAGAGGTGACAGACAGAAAGCCTTCCCCTGGAGCTCATGCCCTGAATTTGGACTTCTACCCTACTAGATTGTGAGAGAATAACTTCTGTTTGTTGAAGCCATTCACTTGTGGTATTTCTGTTATAGCAGCACTAGATGACTAAGACAGACCCTGTCATGGATTGAATTGTGTCCCCCAAAAATATGTGTATCAATTTGGCTAGGCCATGATTCCCAGTATTGTGTGATTATCCCCCATTTTGTGGTTAATTTTCCTATGTGTTACAAATCTTAATCTCTGTCTGTGGTTAATGAGACACAATTAGATTATGTTAAAGAGGATTAGGGTACGATGTAACACCCCTGCTCAAGTCACATCCCTGATCCAATGTAAAGGGAGTTTCCCTGGAGTGTGGCGTGTACCACCTTTTATCTTACAAGAGATAAAAGGGAAATGAGCAGAGAGTTGGGGACCTCATACCACCAAGAAAGCAGCACTGGGAACAGAGCGTGTCCTTTGGATCCAGGGTTCCTGCACAGAGAAGCTCCTAGTCTGGGGAAAGACTGATGACAAGGACCTTCCTCCAGAGCTGACAGAGAGAGAAAGCCTTCCACTGAAGCTGATGCCCTGAATTTGGACTTCTACCCTGCTAGACTGTGAGAAAATAAATTTCTCTTTGTCAAAGCCATCCATTTGTGGTATTTCTGTTATCGCAGCACTAGATGATTAAGACAGGCCCCTAAGGGTCCTGGCCACCTGGAATAAAAACGTTTTCCAGCTTCACTTGCAGCCAGGTGTGACCTTAAGACACACATAAGTTCAGACAAAAGAGATCCAAACCCAAGCGTTATGGACAGCTTTGGGAGATGTCCTTAAATGGACAGGATATGCCTTTCTTCTCTTGTCCTTGCTGGCTGGAATTAGATGTGATGGCTGGAACATAAACAGCTATCATGGATTATAAGAAGGAAACCACATGCTGAGGATGGTGAACAACAACAGAGAGGAGCCTACATCTCTGACACCTTAGAGTATCATCCAAGCCCTGGACTCCTTACCTCTGGACTTTTAATGTGTAAGAAATAAGCTTTTCTATCTTGCTTATGGCACCATTATTTGGGGTTCCCTGTCACATGCAGTCAAGCTAATCCTAACTGATCATCTATGACATATTCAGGTAGAAATGTCAAACAGGGAACTGGATACATAAGTCAGAGGTCTGGGAAGTCCTTCCATCTGTAAATTCCATTGCCATCACGCTCCTAAGTAAAACCTGAAATGAAAATCCTACTGTATTGTTTCACACAGAGGAGAAGAGGAAAGAGTAATTTGATACTTGGTATTTCATTTTGCACTGAAGGAGATCGCCAGTCACCATTCTTCTTTTGAAAATAGGACAACGTCTTTTGAAAATGAGCCCAGCTTTTCTACATGATTTCCTCATATGCATCACTTAAATAGTGCTATTAAGCAGTTTATTTTGATGATGATCACACTGTCAATTGGACACCAAATGGATCTCAATATGTTCAGAGCTAGATTGATAATACTTACCTAAGCCTAAAAGATCTTAGAGGTGAGTCTCTAGATATCTATCACAGTTTCCGGGATCCTAGTCCAGTGACTATCTCTCCCCATGGGTGACCCTCCAGCACTGTCACCACTGGACGCAAACACGGCTCGTTTATCCACAGAGAACCCACTTCTACAGGGGTAGCTGGCTCCAGCAGATAAAGAAGTTGGCTCAGGGCAGCTCTAGACTAGCTAGAGACAACTTCTCTATCAACTCGGAAGGGAGTCACTGGACTGCCTGTTTTCAACTATTTTACCACAAACATGGCACAATGCATGAAGCAAGCTCAAGTACTAACTTATAAAAGGGATAGTGGTGATAGGTAATAGGTAGGAGAGGAGACATGAGAGAGGCCAAACAATGCCCTGGTGGCATATGGATCCCATACTTCTACTAGGGCAGATGCCCCACACTATGTTTCGGTGAGCTTGCATTGTGAGATAAGGCTGCCTGGTGAGATCTGCCCAGCATGATGAGGGCAACTGTCTGGCCTGTTCTATGGGGGAAGAATACCTGGGGCGATAGAAAACTTTTGGAAACAGGTAGTGGTGATGGTTGCACAACATGCTGAATGTAATTAATGTTGCTAAATTGCACACCTAAAAATAGTTTAAATGGCAACTTTTAAAAAAATTTTTTCCCATACAATAATTTATACATATATTGTTATGTGACTAATTGCTCTCCCCATATTGTGACAGCACAATCCTCCTTCCCACCCGATTCCCCACGTCCATTCAACCAGCTCCTAACCCTCTCTGCCTTCCCATCTCACCTCCAGACAGGAGCTGCCCGTTTAGTCTCTTGTATCTACTTGAGCTAAGAGGCACACTCCTCACAAGTATCACTTTATGTCCCACTGTCCAGTCCAATCCCTGTCTGAAGAGTTGGCCTCGGAAACTGTTTTAGTTCTGGGCTGGCAGAGAATCCGGGGGCCATGCTTTCTGGGGTTCCTCCAGTTTCAGTCAGACCATTAAGTCTGGTCTTCTAACTAGAATTTGAGTTCTGCACCCCACCTTTCTCCTGCTCCATCCGAGACTCTCTGTTGTGCTCCCTGTCAGGGCAGTCATTGGTGGTAGCCGGGCACCATCTAGTTCTTCTGGTCTCAGGCTGATGAGGTCTCTGGTTTATATGGCCGTTTCTGTCTCTTGGGCTAATACTTTCCTTGTGTCTTTGGTGTTCTTCATTCTCCTTTACTGAAATGGCAACTTTTTATACATTCTACCACAATAATAAAAAAAAAAAGAATGAGCTCCACCTTCCTAGCTCTAGGAAGAGATACCAAAGACCCATAGGAAGTCTGTTACAGAGGTGAAACTGAGTACAGTCTTGCCAAGACTGGCCCCTAGAAAGGACAGGCAAGTCACACTCCACTGCGTAAATGCTGTGGATCAGCAGCAGTTCCACTGGTCAGCGGGTGATCAACCAACTGCTAAGATTAGAATGCAGTCCTAGCTATCAAAGGCAGGCTCAGTGTTTGATGGGACTAATGGGGTTAAGGTAGCAATGGGATGGGTGCCAGCAGAAAGTAAATGAAAACTTGGTATTGAAATATAAATGACAGCTAACAAGATAATTATATATCCAATCAGAACTGCAGCTTCAAAGATTATTTTTACCTGGCATACTGAGATTTCATGTGGGCATTTGACTTCAGATGTAGATTAATGAATGGATTAATACATTCCTAGGCTTATCCTTTAGTACTATCAGAAAACTACTATTGCAAGAACCCGCTGCTGTCGCAAGTTGATTCCAACTCATACCGACCCTACAGGACAGAGTAGAACTGCCTCATAGGGTTTCCCAGGCTGCAATCTTTACAGAAGCAGGCTGCCACACCTTCCTCCCACAGAGCTGCTGGTGGGTTTGAACAGCCAACCTTTTGGTTAGCAGCCAAGTGCTTTAATCACTGTGCCACCAGGGCTCCTTTCCTAAACTAAACCCATTGCCGTCAAGTTGATTCCGACTCATAGTGACCCTACAGGACAGAGTAGAACTGCCACGTAGGGTTTCCAAGGCTGAAATCTTTACAGGAGCCAACTGCCACATCTTCCTGTGTAGTGGCTGGTGGGTTTCAGCTGATGACCTTTCAGTTAGCAAGCAAGCACTTTAACTACTGTGCCACTAGGGCTCCTCTACTGCGAGAAGCCAACCTCAAAATCCCAAAAGATCAGTTGTACTGCTCTCTTAAGAAAGTTAAATAACCCAGCAGAATTAAGCTGCCTCCAAAAGCTGACCTATTCATGTGGGGGTGGGGGGATGAAAAAATCCTCTTACAAAAGCTTAATTTATGATTTCGGAGGCTGAAATTTAACTGGTCTTGCCTGCTGCTTAGAATCACCTGCAGGAGTGGGCAAGAGTGACCTTCCACCCTTACTCCCAGTGCTACCCTGGTTGCTGCTACTTCACAGGAACCAGGGATAGTGTCATTCATCTGCCTTAACTTCTTTCTTCTTTTGTGCCAGGAACTGTATTTATTACTTTATAATTTTAGTGCATTTGCACGTAATTCTTAGTTTACTGTTATTTAGGTTTTTCACATTAAATTATGATTAACATCTATATACCAGTACAGAATTTTGGATGCAATTTGATTAGAAAGACATTTATATCCCCTTTCTCCAGTTTTTCCCCTAAAGTTTCCAACACTGAAATTCAGTCCTAAACTATGATGCTCTTTTCAGATTTCCTTCCAGCCACAGAGATGTTGGCAAAAGTTCTGTCAAATGCCTGCCTTAACTTTTTAAGACTGCCACCCTGTGAGCCCTACCAGAAAACCTGAACGGGATGGACCATGTGAGACATTTCTTATACCCTCCTTCTCTACAGGTTTCCATTCTCTTCTGCTTCTCATTACCCACCCTCCCCGGCCATGGCTTCCTCCAAAAACCACAATTACCCGCCCCGTCCACAGTCCAGAGAAAAAGGCTTCAGTTCTAGCTCTGCCACTAATAAGGAGGCAGGGAATCTTGTAACTCATCTGTGAAGTAAGGGAATTAGACAAGAAAATTTCTAAGGTCCCTCTCAACATTCGGATTCCTACGTGAGCTTGTCCTTATCTGACTGAGAACAGAGAACCAAAGCATCAGCCGGTGACAGATGGGTTTTCCTGTGAATTCCTAAACACAAGTGATTAAGGAAACCAAAAAGGAGAAGCAGAGGATCCTCAACTCCTTTTACGACTCTTTGCTTAATTCAGGCTGGCTAGAGGAGGAGGCCGGGATTGAAAGAACAACTAACTGCCATGGTCAGGTTTTCTAATCACTCCATTCAAAGTGACAATCCCAGTGGGGCAAGAGGCGAAGAACGAAGAGGGAGAAATCAAGGTCCTGGAGCTCTTCTTGGCCCATTCCATAGCCTCCTACATGAGACGGATCCTGGGGCCACAACCCTTCCTCCTCTACATGCCCACGTTCTGCTTCTAAAATACATCACGTGAACTGGAGCACGAAGTCCTGACATAAAAACTAAAATTCCAACTTTCATGCGTGAGGGCCTGGGTTTGAGACACGTGCAAAATAATCCTAAGATAACCATCAAAATCTCAGAACATAAATACACCAATTTTGCTATTCTTGTGACACAGCAGGTCTTTTTAGGTGAGATCTGTGACCATCTCAAGAGATAAATTCCAGGCTGCTGCCACTGCTTTTAAAACAGATTCAGCTGTGTGTTCCAAAGCCACTATCTCCTTTTTGGCAAGACATATCCACTGGCTACACTCTTTGGAAAAACAAACAAACAGACTGCAGATAAGAAAGAGCAACAGCTTGTTCAGCTTGGTACTGGTGCTTCTTACCCACATATTCTGAGAGGAAGACGACAAAGAACGGAGTGACCAGGTCATTAATTCCCTGGACATACCCACTGGCAGGGTGTCGGATGGCCCAAATAAATAAAATCCGTTCAAAGATCTAGAAAAATGAGAAAGAAAAAGACATGAGTGTTAAATCACAGGGAAACACTCTCCCCACCTTCCATGTATCTACCTCATAATTTATCCTAGGGCTGGTGCAGAATTTTTAGGAAATTTTAAAATACAGTGGGATAAAGGAACTATATAGATGCAATACGTTTCTAAGACACTAGTTGTTTTCAAGCAGAGGTAGATACTTCTTGCCCTTTATCTTTTCAGTATCTGGTCACTCCCCTAGAACACTGGGAAAAGGAAAAGAACAGTGACACAAATGGCTCAAAAAAGGTTTGCTATGGATGTCATTAGTTCAGGCCCCCACACTCACACTATAGATAACGTTTCTCTAGGTCCAGGAGCAAGATATTGGAACATCTTAATTCGATACTTTTTTCTAACTCTTTTTTGCTCATTGTGGGATTTGGAAAGGAAATACCTTCTCTACTACCCTCCTTCATTCCCACTGAGAAAAAGGAAGGAGATCTAGATCCAGACATAGATTTAGTTCTAACCCAGCTTGACTAGGAAATAGTGACAGACTCTACACACAGCAAGTCACTTCATATATCAGGATGCAACCCAGACACTTGCTGGGGATAAGAAGTCCAACAAACCAAGTGCTATGGACTCCCACAGCTAGGAATTTGGGAACAGAGATATCAGTCAGGGCACCCAAGGGAAAGCCTCTGGCCTAGGCTGAGGTGAAATGGAAGGTCTTTATGGTACCTTTACAGAGTCCTGCCCTGTCTCAATCAACTACACTCCCCTCTACCTTATTAGGCCCTCTCAGCTGTCTCCCTCATTGCCTCTCAATCTGGTAACACTTGTTCCTGGGTTCATTCTGGGGTGACCACAACTCCTGAGCCTGACACATTCTTAAGACTGGCTTTGACTGGGATGCCTCACACCTCTGTGAACCACACAGACAGATGGCAGAGGTAACGGTGAATACGTGCAGGTGGAATAGGATTTTAGAGGGCCTCAGCAATGGACGCGGCAATAGTCACAGATCCAGCACAGTCCCAGCCAGTCAATTCTAGGGTCAGGTAGAAGAGGCCGTCTCAGAGGCCAGGTGTAAGGGAGGAAAACCTCCCAGGGAGGCCAATAAAAAGAAAATGACTATATGGCTTTGGAGTTGGTTAGCTAGTATAAGAGAGAAGCAGAAAATCTAGAGACACAATAAAATGTGTCTCCCAGCTCCCGTGTCATAGACAGCTGAGTCGGCCTCCCAGCTGATGGACGGAGCTGAGTAAACACTTCCACTGTCAACACTCCTACTTTTACAGGCAGTGAGAACAAGCCTCTACCTCCACTAGACTTTGCCACTTTCTCTGTTGATAAATGACCCCTTTCCCTCCCTTGAAACTGTAGCTCAAGCTAGAATTCATCTTGTTCAGGAAGATCTCAAGGTTTCCCTGCCCCACTCCCTGTGTCCTTGCACCTATTGTGGCCTGTATATATCTGTGGTCACTCATTTGGTCTCTAATCTCTAGTAATATACTTTTGACTTAATACCTGTATGTCACTGCAATGGGCACCAGATCAGGAGATGCTGGATGCTGTTAAAAAGTAAGCTCCTCCAGGTCAGTCAGTCTGAAGACTCACGAAGGCTTCTATTCCACACTCTCAATCCCTCATGAATACACAAATCCTTGATGATTGACTTTAACAATGGCCAAGTGCATGGAAGCTAGCTGTTCAGAATCAAGAGACCTGCAATAATCCCTCTCTAGTAAGGACAGGAGAGTGCAGATGGACATACTCACACCATGAGAGAAGATGCCAAAGAGATGGAAACTGAAGAGCACCAAGTCCGGTTACCAGGGGAGACCAGTGCACCTTCACTATGAAAGTCGGGGATAATCCTGTCTTATAAAGAAGAGTGAATAGGCTAACCCCTGAAGGTTTTTCCTATGCCTCTTCTACTTGTTGTTGTTGTCGTTAGGTGCCGTTGAGTCAGTTCCGACTCATAGCGGCCCCATGTACAATAGAAGGAAACATGGCCCGGTCCTGCGCCATCCTCACAGTCGTTGCTATGTTTGAGCCCACTGTTGCAGCCACTGTGTCAATCCATCTTATCACTCCATCCTTTTCTACTGGTGTGGGTAATTCTGACTTACTGTAGTCAATTCTCAAGTATCTTTCAGGCTTGCAAAGCAAGCCTTTTGGTATTCAATGCCACTTTGTTCTCCGCTCCTTGGTTGGCATTTTTACTATGCTTAAGATGACTATGGTCTGCTAGATAAAAAAATGATTCAAGAAAACTGGAAGGAATGTAGTTTGAGTTTCCTTCTTTGAATTCAGGTTCCAGTACTAGGAGAAGGCTTTTAAGCAAACTTGCCCACCCCTAAGTTTAGAATAAGCACGCACAAGTAAAAGATTAAGTATTTGAACATCTCCAGGTTAAAGTGAGGAATAAGCAGCACTAAGCCGTGGGAAATGGAATAGGAGAAGCAAAGGGATCCTGAATGGGTTTTAAGCTTCCTTTGAGCTGAATCTTATAGGTACAATAACAGTGCTACTCTAAAAATCTTCCAGTGGAGGCATCTACTGAACAGAATTATGAAGATAATCCAAAGTCAAATAGAAATTACCTTGGTCGTTTTTACCACTGTCCTTCTCTGTTATGGGGATAACTGAAAGCTCAATTCAAAGAGCACTTATACCCAGTGTCCTAGCTACTGGAAAACTACAAAGGAAACCCCTAATCTCGAGGAATTTACAGTCACTAGGTCAAAAGACTTTCACAATATAAACAATTAGAAAACAATACCAAACAGAATCAAGGCCCCAAATGCACATTACAGGTGCGGTAAGGTTAGGCCTGCATTATCAGGAAGGAGGTGACAGAAAAGGTGACACTCAAGTTTTACATGAGGGATGGGAAGAACTGTATTCATAATTTACTGGCTCTTCCCCCAGTACCCTCACAGCATCTCTGAACTTTAGAAAGGTTTGTCACTAAAGAGGAGCTAGTCCCACTGAGGCCTTTCATGTGCTTTGTTAACTCCTTAGGTCTTAAAATACCACTACCTCCAGCTTGATAAAGTACAGTGAACATAGGAGTAAGGCTTCTAAGATGGGGCGGGCGGGGGGCGGGGGGGGGGGGGGCTCTAGTCTTCACTCTGCCACCAGCTAGTCTCAAGACCTGAGGCAAGTCTCAACCTCTCTAAGTGCTACTCAGCTCACAGGTTTCCTATGAAGATCAAATGAGAATGCTTGAGAAAGTGCTCTGACAGGACCAACGTAATGTAGTATCACAATTATCTATAAACCTGCCTGTGGCTGGAGGGAGGGCTACCACACTCAGCCACACAGAACAGGTGCCACAAAGGAAGGGGGTAGAAGGGCCGGAGAATGTTAGGTACTTCCCTCACCTCCTGTACAAGTGGCTGTTGGAACAACGGAATGAGAGGATTCGTCCTTGGAATGTCAATGTGAATCTGAAAAAGAGAAGCAATGTCCAAAAACACAAACGCCAGGTTGTTCTTTTGACAAGTAATTTTGAGAAGTTATTTTCTTAAGAGCTAGCAATCAAAGTAAGAGTTAGAGCACAATTTATCTGTAGAAACAACTGAATGGCATAGAAAAAAGTCTAGTTAAACTTACCTGTCCATCTGGAGTGTGTTTCCACGATAGCAATAGCTTAATGAACAGCGAGGAAACCTCCCCCAAATAAACCATTTATGTCAAGAAGCAACAGGCTTCACAACCTAAGAGAATCAACTGCTTTTTCCTATTGTTCTGGAATCTATGTTTCACTCTGGGCTGGCACTTATTTAACAGGTATAGTCAAAATGTGTATCCCTCTTTCAGAATCTTACTCATCAACAGTTCCCAAGAAGTAAAAGAGCCCTGGCAGCCACAGTGATATGCCAGGATAGAGAGGAGGACTTGCTCATGAAGTCATGACATCTAAGAAGTGGGGAAGGACCCAGGGAACTTGGCCTTCAGTAACTGGAGCTGAAAGTTCTTACTTCTGTTACCAAAGAGATCACTATGGTTGGTTTCGGCCTCCGGGGAGAGACCTTTGGGGATTTCCCAATGCCCAATCTAACAATCCTAAGGATGTGTCAGCAGCAGCAGAGGCTACTTTAGTTCTTGGGCTGAAAATAACACACTCCAGTTGTAGACAGCTGCCCACCCCACAGTATTTTTCTACCTTCTATAACCAACGGACTACTCTTCTCCCCTTCAACACATGATGCCACCTGCAGATCTTCCTTAGGCAGTGGGGCGCATGCTGAGCGATGACAAAGAATGCCCTATCAAGACTGCTGATGGCTACACTCCTGCAGACAGGCAGACGTGGGTGCTGAACAGGCACTGCAGCTGCCAAAGGACACACTGATGTCACAGTTCAGAGGGACTGGACCACTGCTGAGTGTACTTGTCTTTTGCCTTGTGTCCAATAACCCTTACTCCTCAGAGTGTAGTCTGTGGACCAGCAGCATCAGCATCATCTAGGAGCTTGTTAGAAGTACCCAGACCTACTAAATCAGAATCTGCATTTTATCATAATCCCTAGGCAGGATTTTATCAAGATCCTAGGTGATTTGTATGCACATTAAGTTTTGAGAAGCACCGCCAATGACCAGTGCCCCTAAAAAAATTAAAAGCAAAAAAATATATATGTATATTTCTCTATATATATATATAAATATACATATAGATAAAATCAGAGCTGCTGAACGGAAAGAAGGAAAGCAGCAACTCTGGGGAGGAAAGAATTCCTAACCAGCATGTCATTGCCTAAAGACTTAGAAATCCTGTACCCTGACAGCATTACCAGGAGAAACATCTGAAGATTATGATTATTAAAGAAAGAAAGAAGAGGCAGCAGGCCATGACTATACCTGTCTGTAGGTATCCTGGTGATGTTCTTCATTTCGAGAGTCATAATACTGCTCAATGAAGCCAAAATATTCCTCCCGCTTCCGCTGTAGGGTCAACTTCCTCCTCTCAGTGTTTGCTGGGAGATAGCCCTATAGACAGAACTGCCAGTCAGATGGGGACAGACATTGGTTGGATGAGTCCTTAATTTTTATTTAAGCCTGAGCAGTGGCTTGGAAAGTATCAAAGGAACGGAAGAAAGGCTGCCAAGAGGACAAGGGTAAATCCCCTTCTGGTTTTGGCCACCCAGCGTCTGCCCTTTCCTCATTCAATGAGATCCACATGTGGGCAGATAAAGCCAGGCCAATTTTCTCAGGGTTATTTGCTCCTTTGGCCCTGCACTGCGCTTGGAGTGTGTACTGGTGGGGAGCTTCCAGAGCTCGCAGAGTTGGCAGTAAAGCAGTGAATGTAGGTCAGTGGGAGGGACCTGGGCCTGTGTCATGGCCTCTGAGGACCACATGTGTGCAGGGCCAGACTCCTGAGGATCACAGGAGTCCAGCAACCTCTACAGTGCATGTCGTGGTGTGCCAAGTGAGTTGGTGCCAGTTACACATTCCTTTCCGCTGTAACATTCAGAATTACCAGCTCAGGAAGCTGAATGGAATCTTCAACATGGCAGCTACAACACCCAGCCACAGAACTTCTGGCAACACCCTCTCTCCTAGCCAGAGCTCCAGGCCAGCTTTCATTCTTATCCCTGGTCTAGATCCCGTTCTCAATTCTTAACATCTCCTGTTCCCCTTCCGTTCTCACCAACTCTATTCTGAATACCATTCAAACTTGTTACAAATGGCAGAGGCAATGACTACATGGTTGTGAGACTGAGGTTGGGGGAGGGCTGTCAGGAGAGAGATTCTTCCCCTTGCAGACATTTACATAATGCATTCTACAGTGAATGCCTAGAGAGTAGGGATTGTGGTTTATTCATTTGTACATATCCTCACTGTACCTGGCACTGTGCCTGGCAAACAGCAGGCACTTCGATAAATCTTTATCAGATGAATGAATGAATTTTACAGGTTCAGGAAATCCAAGTGTTCCTATCACCGTGGCGGGCACAATGCTCTGTACCCAGTGAAAGCAGGACAAGTGCAGGCTTCCAATGGAGGCCCATTTATCAACTCTGTACAGCTGTAGAGTTGGTTTCAACCACTCTGGTGATTCACACTGAAAAAAGCGTGAAGGAAGGGAAAGTGGGAACTTGCCAAAGCGAGTGCGGAGATCATACTGGCTCACTATATTCTTCCTCCTCTCTGTTGAGAAAGTGAGGTCATGACTATAGGAGCAAGCTGTGCTCTTCTACATGTGTGGGAATAAGAATACATTCCCACTCTACATGTGTGGGAATAAATGCTCAAGAAATGTTGTTTTACAACTTGTAAGATTAGATAGGAGACTTAGGGGGCAGAGAGTTTATGTCAATGGGGAGAAAATTCAGAAAAGGAGGGTGAGAATGTTTGTACAACTCGAGGAGTGCAATCAGTGTCACCGAATTGTACATGCAGAAATTGTTGAATTGGCGTATGTTCTGCTGTATATATTCTCAACAACACAAAATAAATAAATTATAAAAAACATTTTTTATAAGTCTTACAACCTAAAGACCAACAAACAAGCATGTTGCTTTATGCACAGAAACAGGACGACAGCCCCACAGCTGGATATCCTCATATCCAGCAGGATTAGAGAAGTCTATGGAGGAAGACTAATGTGCCCAGACTAACCTCAGCAGGCAAGAAGGGCTGTGTGAGGCTCACACTTCTCTACAGAGTGGGGAGAACTCACCGACAGGAGTCTCCAGGTTACAGGTCGAACCTCCCTGGGAACCCCTGGCCAGCTACACTTCCTCAGTTCATCTGCCAACAGATAATAGTCATATTGTATTAGCAATTCTCACGCATGCCCTAAAACAAACCTCAACCAGCACTGCCAGATGCCTCCTGTCATTCAAGTAAGACCACCACCGCCGCTGCCGCTGCCACCTGCTACTGACAAGCACAGGGAAAAAGCCCAAAACAGCAGCTCTGAGCAGCAAAGTGCCAAGGACACAGCTCTGCGGTAGAAATCCAGTGAGCTCAGAGATTAGAGTTAGACGGGAATATAAAGACCAGTGGGTGTAGATTTCAGTAAGAATTGACTGGCGGTAAAGGAGACCAAAGCTGGAATAGTTGCACTATGGTCTACAGGCCACAGAAACCAGACCCACCTCATTTAGTCCCTAATCTCTAGAAACATACTTCTGACTTAATACCTGCATGTCACTGCAATGGGCGTCAGATCAGGAGAAGCTGGAAAAGTAAAAGAAGGAAGAATAAAGAGCAATAGCTTCTGGGTCTCTGAGAATTCCAGTCACCAAGAGGTCCTACCTTGCCTGGGGCTCACAGGAACTCACCTAAGTCAGTGCTGTGGCTGGAGAGAAGCTGCCGGAACTTTTCTAGGCGAGTTTTCTCCCGCACAGTCATCGGGGGAGCCCCAGAAGCATTCTGGTCCGAGATCCGGGCAACGAGGGGGATGATGGGTCGGAGAGGGAGTGACTGCTGTTTGTGAAGAGGGTTCCTCAGGCATGTATCACCTGGGACAATTTGGAAGAGAAACGTAACAGGTTGTTTGAAGAACACAGATTCCAAGAAACCTTAAACATAACACAACTGTTCAGTATTGCATCTCCTCTCCCAGAGCCACCACTGCACAGTGTGTGCGCTACCTGAAGGTGCCCAGCTGGGGAACACAGCTCATGTTCTGTCATCTGCCCAGAGGAAGAACTCATTTTTACCATACATACCAACGCGCCTTACATGCTAACAGAGACTCCAGATGCTGCAGCAACTTTGAGAACTTTTTTGGCGACTCCAGAAGAGACTCAAATGTTTTCTTTCTACGCCAGCCTAAAACTTTTCTCTGTGCCTAATAGCGAAGTCCATGGCACTGCAGTCTAAGGCAGTGCTTTCCTTCCCTTTGCACATCACAGAGCACATAACAAATGACAATAACGTAAAGTACACTGCAGGGAAAGGAGGTGGCCGCTCTCCAGCAGCCCCAGGCCCCACCTGGCTGTCCCAAGGGCTGAGAGGATCAATACTGCTGGCACAACTTCAGTCTGTTCTTGGCCCTCCAGTGTGCGAAGCTCTGGCCTAAAGCAATCCCGCTTTGGGGTGGCTGCAGTTCCTCTGTGTGCCTACATTTCCCGACAAAATGAACAAACTTTTAATTCTGCCAGGACTTGACTGAACTGAGAGGAACACAGACTCAAGCTGAACTCTATGTCTTGCTGCAGACATGTCTAAACAGACAGTGGGTAGGAGAAATGAGCAACAGAGGACTAACATTTATTGACTGCTTAGTATGCATAGGAAACCCTGGTGGCACAGTGGTAAGAGCTATGGCTGCTAATGAAAAGGCGGCAGTTTGAATCCACCAGGCGGTCCTTAGAAACTCTATAGGGCAGTTCTACTCTGTCCTATAGGGTCGCTATGAGTTGGAATCAACTTGACGGCAATGGGTTTAGTATGTATAAGGTATTGTGCTGGTCTCTTTTACTTACGATCTCTCATTTGATCCTTACGACATATGGTAGAATTTATTACTGCTTTACAGATGAGGAAACTGTGGCTCAGAGAGGTTAAGTTATTTGCAAGTAAGAGCTAAGATGCCACCTTAGATATTATGCCTGACTCCGAAACCCTTGTTTATTTAACTACCCCCTGTTATGGATTGAATTTGTTCCCCAAAAATACATGTTGTAAGCTAGGAGCCCTAATACATGACATAAACACAATATGAACCATAAGTAACAATGTACACGCACCAGAAAAGAAACTAGATAACTGGGAAATCCTAAAAATCAAACACCTACGCTCATCAAAAGACTTCACCAAAAGAGTAAAAAGACAACCTACAGAATGGGAAAAAATTTTCGGCTACAACAAATCCAATCAGTGTCTAATCTCTAAAATCTCCAAGATACTGCAAAATCTCAACAACAAAAAGACAAATAACCCAATTAAAACATGGGCAAAGGATATGAACAGGCACTTCGCCAAAGAAGATATTCAGGCAGCTAACAGACACATAAAGAAATGCTCGCAATCATTAGCCATTAGAGAAATGCAGATCAAAACCACAATGAGATATCATCTCACCCCAACAAGGCTGGCCTTAATCCAAAAAACACAAAATAATAAATGCTGGAGAGGTTGTGGAGAGACTGGAACACTTATACACTGTTGGTGGGAATGTAAAATGGTACAACCGCTTTGGAAATCAATTTGGCACTTCCTTAAAAAGCTAGAAATAGAAGTACCATATGATCCAGCAATCCTGCTCCCTGGAATATATCCTAGAGAAATAAGAGCTGTCACACGAATAGATATATGCACACCCATGTTAACTACAGCACTGTTCACAATAGCAAAAAGATGGAAACAACCTAGGTGCCCATCAATGGACGAATGGATAAACAAATTATGGTATAGCCACACAACGGAATACTATGCAACAATAAAGAACAACGATGAAGCTGTGAAACACCTATAACATGGAGGAAATCTGGAGGGCATGATGCTGAGTGAATTTAGTCAGTCACAGAAGGGCAAATATTGTATAAGACCACTATTATTAGAACTCAAGAAAAGGTTTAAACACAGAAGAAAACATTCTTTGATGGTTACAAGGGTGGGGAGGAAGGAGAGGGTTATTCACCAACTAGAGAGTAGACAAGTTTTATCTTAGGTGAAGGGAAGGACAGCATGCACTACAGGGGAAGTCAGCACAACTAGACTAAACCAAAGCTAAGAAGTTTCCTGAATATAATCAAACACTTTGAGGGACAGAACAGCAGGCATAGGGGTCTGGGGACCATGCTTTCAGGGGACATCTAGATCAACTGCCATAACAAAACTTATTAAGAAAATGTTCTGCATCCTGCTTTGGTGAGTGGTGTCTGCGGTGTCAAAAGCTTGCAAGCAGCCATCTAAGATGCATCAATTCGTCCCAACCACCTGGAGTAAAGGAGAATGAAGAACACCAAAGACACAAGGAAAGGATTAGCCCAAGAGACAGAAAGGGCCACATAAACCAGAGACTTCATCAGCCTGAGACCAGAAGAACTAGATGGTGCCTGGCTACCACCAATGACTGCCCTGACAGGGAACACAACAGAGAGTCCCGGATGGAGCAGGAGAAAGGTGGAGTGCAGAACTCAAATTCTAGTAAGAAGACCAGACTTAATGGTCTGACTGAGACTGGAGGTCCCCAGAAAGCATGGCCCCTGGATTCTCTATCAGCCCAGAACTAAAACAATTTCCAAGGTCAACTCTTCAGACAGTGACTGGACTGGACTATGGGACATAAAGTGATACTTGTGAGGAGTGTGCCTCTTAGCTCAAGTAGATACAAGAGACTAAACAGGCAGCTCCTGTTTGGAGGTGAGATGGGAAGGCAGAGAGGGTTAGGAGCTGGTTGAATGGACAGGGGGAATCAGGGGTGGAAAGGAGGAGTGTGCTGTCACAGTATGGGGAGAGCAATTAGGGTCACATAACAATGTATGTATAAATTTTTGTACGGGAGACTAACTTGAAATGTAAACTTCATTTAAACTACAACAATAATAAAAAAAAAATGTGTTGTAAATCCTAACCCCTATACCTGTGGTTATAATCCCATTTGGGAATAGGTTTGTTATGTTAACGGCGCAATGTTAATATAGGCTGTGTCTTAAATCAATCTCTTTTGAGATAAAAAAGAGCAGATTAAGCAAGCAAGCAAGCAGAGATGGGGAAAGCAGATGCTACGCAGAGGAAGCTGAAAAGAGAGGAGGACCTTCCCCTAGGGCTGATAGAGAGAGAAAGTCTTCCCCTAGAGATGGCATTCTGAATTTGGACTTCTAGCTGCCTCCAGAACCCCAAACCCATTGCTGTCGAGTTGATTCCGACTCATAGTGACCCTGTAGGACAGAGGAGAACTGCCTGGTAGGGTTTCCAAGGCTGAAATCTTTACAGGAGCAGACTGCCACATCTTTCTCCCACGGAGCAGGTGGTGGGTTCAAACTGCCAACCTTTTGTTTAGCAGCTAAGGGTTTTAACCACTGCACCACCAGCACCCCTTTCTAGTTGTCTAAACCGTGAGGAAGTACATTTCTGTTTGTTAAAGCCACCCCCTTGTGGTATTTGTTACAGCAGCACTAGATAACTAAGACACCCCCAAACAAAACTCAGTTTTTAATTCATGACTTTCATATTTTACATATCTGGGTCTTAAAAAGTAGTCATCACAACAACAATTAAACAGTGAATACTAACCAACCAGCACAACGATGTTTACAGAAACAACTGCCTCAAAGTACTTGGCTGGGAGGCCTAGTTTAACAAGGGGCCTAAAAAATGCAGACCAGGCATTGCAAAGCTGAGACAGATGTGCGTCTCTGATATTCATTATTAACAGGTATATGCTCATGGGATGGAACCTCCATAAGGGGAATACTCTGGAAGGTCCTGGCTGCACAAGTGCAGCTCATTAGGAATCGTGGAAAGAGGGGTCTCCCTCACCCTGGAAACCTCTGGAGACCCTCAATCATGGTGCATAGACACTTTCCACAGCCTGCAGCTGTGGCCACCAGGTCAATCAACACGGAATGACCGTCTGGGCATGGCACTGAAGGTTCAAGCTGGGGCCTGAATCGGCAAAGTGACCAATGAATGATTTTAAAGGCCTTAGAGCCTAATTTCATGACTACATGCTTAGTCTGAAACTATAGAAGAAGAAATCCTCTTAGCATATGAGCCAGGACACACTCCAGGCCTCTGACATTTTCTACTTCCTTTTCACCCTCTGGGGCCTTTGTGGCACAGTGGTTAAGAACTCAGCTGCTAACCAAAAGGTCAGCAGTTAGAATCCACCAGCTGCTCCTTGGAAACCCCATGGGGCAGTTCTACTCTGTCCTACAGGGTCGCTCTGAGTGGGAATCTCGACGGCAACTGGTTTGGTTTTCGGTTTCACCCTTTACCAGCTTTTTTAACTTTCACTAGAATGATGGTACTTCCCTCTCCAGCTCAGAATATTCCAACTTCCACAGATCCGCTTAGGGCAACATTAAAATGCAACAATGGATGCTAAGAGTATACCGAGGGTCTCCAAACATCTTATAAAACCACCATCACCCCATGTGGTTATCGAGGTCAGTTTCTTAAAAAGAAAACATCTCCTCCCACCCCACCTAACCTGATGGGCATGCTTGGCAGTCAGGAAGCTGTGACCTAGTCCCTCAGGAACAGGAAATAGACAACTTTTTGCCAATGGCTGTTCCCCAGGGCTAAGGAGGCCCATTAGCAGTGCCAAATGTTTGTGAAATTCAGCTGCTAGCAACTTTAAATCTTTAGTCCATATTCTTAAACCTGACCAAGCTTAGTTAAAGCAACATGAAGCAATCAAACCACAGAAGTTTTGGATACCACCACTGGGAATAGAAAAGGACAAGAATGGTAGGCAACACTTGGGTGTCAGGAAGTAAAGTCCCAGGTCACAGGGCTAAGCAGCCATTAAGGTTGGAGGGGACCAGTACAGCTTATGACCAGTTAGGCTCACTGATGTTGTACTTCTGGCTTGAGCTTGCTTATTTATCATCAAATGGAAGATCTGGGTGAGTCTCTAAAGAAAAATATTTTTTATTTAAAATGCCCTCTGCTGGGAAGGCTGTGGCTAAGGAGGGGGACAGGATGGACTTACTGGAGTTTCTGGACAGCTGGGCATCACTGCTGGACTTTATGACCTTGTAGTTGGCAGGAATGTCGGATGTTGTTGACTGGGACCGTTCTGGTTTCACCCTCAGCTTGCTGTGGTTTTCCAGGACCTGGGCTGCAGTTGCCAAAGCAACCTTTGAGTTCAAAGTTTGGAAAGAAGGTGAGGAAAAGTCCTCTTCCTCATCATCGCCAATGTCCCAAGCATCACTGGTATTCCGGGCAAACTCATGAAAACTGGAGGTCTTCTTATTCTTCAGAGGAACTCCACTGACTTTTGACCGTTCTTTAATGAAGCTTTGAGAAAGGAGACACCATTACCAAGGGATAGACAACCTGACACATCTGACCATCTTCATTTGCTTAGTATAATATGAATAATATTATAAGCTACCCCAAACATAATCAACCTTCTTCAAATAAAAAACACCCCTATCCATTCCTCATCTAGATGCATCTAGACCGGTCCTATGTAGCAGAGACAGCAATGCTCACCAAATAATTCATGTGCTTATCTATATATCCCAGCCCCTCTGCTAGGCAAGACCATATGACTAGTTCTGGCCAATGGGCTGAGAAGAGCAATGAGGCAATAACTTCCAGGCTAAAGTATAAAAGAGTTCTCTATAAGCTCTCTTCTGCTGTGGTGACTGGAGAGCTTTCAGATAGTGAAGCCCTTGACCTGGGTAACTGAATGACTATATGGAGTGGAGCCTGTCCTCCACCCCCTGCCTTATCCCACTTTGTACATGTAACATGAGCAAGAAATAAACCTTTATTGTGTTACCCCACTGAGATTTCAGGGTTAATTTGTTATGGCAACATAATCTAGACTATCCCTAAAACAGGAGATAATTTTTAGTCCACATATATAGCATTAAATACTGAGTCCCAAATGAAAAAGTTGTTCTTTTTTTTAATTCTGTTAAAGTCCTGCTAGCCTTGAGGAGAAAGTCTTAATATGGTGCTACTCTGTCTACAAGACTATTTTTTAACAAAAGGAGGGCAGCCTCAGGATCAACATATTTGCAAGCAGCAGAATCTGGCTTAGAATGTAATAAGACTGCGTTGTTTTTCACCGTGTTTATTTTTAAGGTTATTTTTGATTTATGGCAAATAATATTGGTCTTCCATTTATAGAAGTGATACTTTATTTTTTAAATAAATCTATCTGAATAAATAAAATGATCTTATTTTTTAAAAAATGTATTCAGCAAATATTAGCACAGAATATAACAAAAAAGAAATTATGAAGATGGCACATGACTGAAGCTTGGGAAACACTAGATTAAACCACTGAGGAAAGAGTCTTAAGAATCATGTAGACCATTCCTAATTTCCTGAACTTTTTCTCTATATACCAAACCCCACCTCCCCTGGGGACCCTTATTCTGGTTCCAGGAGACTATCTGACTGAGACATTTCTAACTCAGTCTTAGCTGGCATCCGTCTCATCCAAACAGGGAAGCAGAGGGTATGGTCTTATGTAAGTTTACAGTACATGGGGACTAGAACGCAATGGGGTAAAAATATCACTAAAATGTCTCATTGTCCACCTTCTGCCCCTCAAACTCCCACAAGGCAAGGCAACTCTAAAGTGAAAATAAGGGTCTGTCAGGAGAAAAAGCTGATGTTCCCCCATCTTCAAGAGATGTTTCTACCCTTTGGGTAGAGGTGCTTGGTCTGCTAATTTGTCCCATCTCCCTAGATAAGTCCAATACTAATTCTGAAAGATAGTTATTATTAACATCACTAAATACAGTCTAGTAACTCAGACAGCTCATCATTACATCCCTATCATTAACATAAGAAAGGGGTATTACTATGGTATTATTTTCAAAAACCAGTCTCACATACAGTAAGGGAAAATAAATCACACAAAATACAAAAGAGACTACAAGATGTAACAGTTCACATGTGATGGAAACAAGATACAATTTATCACTCATTAAATTAGCAAAGATTTAAAAAGTTATACTCTTCAGTGCTGGCCAGGGTATAGTGAGACCAGCTCCCTTATACTACAGGTGGGGATGTATGTTGTACAACCCTTCTGGAAAACAAACTGGCAATGTACACATAATTAGCCTTAAAATGGTTCATAATCTCTGACCATGAGAAAATAATCAGAGATGCAAAGATTATCGAAGACAGTTTATACCTGGTGTTACTTATTTTGGTTAAAAATCGTAAACAACATAAACATCTAGAAATTAGAATTCATTAAATAAGTTATAGTTCCAACACCAAATGGAATGTTATTAACAATCATGTCTTTAAAAGTTATTAACAAGAGAAATGATCTCAATAAAGTGAAAATAGGACCCCAAATTATACATTTCCTATGACCTTGTTATTAAAAAACAACAGTATATGCACAGAAAAGACCAGGAGGAAAATACATCAAAATGTTGTCATTAGTTGCCATGGAGTCAACTCCAACTAATGGCAACCCGTGTGTGCAGAACAGAAAAACTCCACAAGGTTTTCGAGGCTATGATCTTTTGGAAGTAGACTGCCAGGCCCATCAAAATGTTAACAGTACTTATCTCTCACCTGTGGAATTGTAGGTGAATTTAACTTCATTTTTATACTTTTCTAAATTGTTCAAGTTTTCTAGAATGATCATATTACTTATATTAAAAAGGGTGTTTTTAACACTGGCTTTCGTTGATCTCCAAAGTAAGAGTACTCATAAACCTACTAAATGAACGATCAGAAATGAACCAGAGCCCAAACCAAAGAAAACAAAACAGGCAACACAGTGCAAATATCTTTATATGTCAAAAATCCATCCACTGGACAGAAGGCAAGTTACTCTTCTGCAGACACGCCAATGCTGTGTGTTCTGGACTCATCCATTGTGACCATTTCTCCCGTATAAAAGGGGATCTGGGACCCACTACCTGCAGTGCATATCTCAGAGGGGTTGCTGTCAAGAACAAATAGGCAGATGTATAAGAAAGACCTGTCATCTATAAAAAAACTGTGTAGGAGTAAGCATTTATTATTACTGTTTTCCCCCCAGAGGCCATGAGTACACCAGGATTGTAAATGATGAATCTACTTTTGATCCCAAGGTTAACTACTGGTTTTTTCTAGTTGATGTTTCCTAAATACACTCTTGATGCCTTGGGAATTCTTTAAATAAACCATCAAATCAAGAAGCTAAATTTTAACTTGGGTCAAACAGTTGACTGAAGCTGAAAGTCTAACATTAGGTAAAGCATTTGCACACTCTGGACTGGACAGAATCACTATAGCAAGAAAAGGGCCAGGCTGAGTGTCAGGTTCCAACCGATGCTGAGCCTCCTATACAGATGAAGGAGGTAAATCAGCTGAGTGGTAGGGACATGGGTGTTTGCTACACTTCTTTATACCTTTTCATGCTTTGAAATATTTTAGTCTATTTTTGAAGGTGATGAAGATTCAGTATAATGAAGTAGATTAAGAATTAGAATTTACTCAAATGAAGACTTTTACCAAATAGAAATTGGAAGGATACACATTCCAACATAATGAAGAGGAAAGAAGGGAGGAAAGGCCATTGTTTCCTATGACAGAAAGACACGTGATTGAAGGCAGACTATTTGGAGGTTGCCAGGAATTATTTTAGAGATATTTACTCCACAAACCCTAACACTCAACCAACCAATTTAAAAAGTCGGATCTGTCTTTTTAAAGGAAAGAGCAAGGGGTTGGTATCACCTAGAAAATGGTGGGAGTCTGAGGACAGAACAAGGTTGGTGAGAAACACCCACAAGAATGACAGAAGAGAGTGGAGAGTGAAGAGGCACTTTGGGTCACCACTGAAAGAAGGTGAAACAGTCTATAGCCCAGGGACAATGACATGAAGATTTACGGCTTTGAAGCTTTTCCATGTTTATTAATTTTGTTCTCTCCAGAGGAGATACATAAGTTCATGTGTGCATACATAAATAACAGTTAACATTTACTGGCTACTTACTAGGTGCCAGGCCCTGTACAAGCTTTTATATATATATCCATTTTCTCATTTACTGCTCATTAATAAGCCTAGAGGTAGGTACTATTATTATATTAATCTATAATAAGGAAACTGAGGCTTACTGAGGTCGGGTGACACAGAGCAGGCAGTGGAGTCTGGGCTCAAATCCAGGTCTACCTGACCCCAGAGTCTGCATGCACTAACTGCTGTACCTAGAAAAGCTGGCTAAAAAGAAGAGGGGTCGAGGCCTAGAAGGATCTGCAGCTTGGAAAGGGGAATTGCCAAGCAAACTGAGTCATACAACATCACGGCTATAACTCTCCCTAAGTGTACATGGCTGATAGCTCCAACTCTTTCACCTTGTAGGAAAAACTTCCTGTCTACTCAGAATGAGCTGTGAGTCCATTCTGAGTAGAAGCCACAACTAGAGACGTGATCCTTGGAGAAGTAACATCTCTCCTCCCTTTTCACCCTAGTGGTGCAAATGGTTAATGCTTGGCTGTAAACCAAAAGGCTGGTGGTTCAAATCTACCCAGAGGGGTCTTGGAAGAAAGGGCTGGCAGTCTAATTCTGAAAAATCAGCCACTGAAAACCCTATGGAGCACAATTCTACTCTGACGCACATGGGGTCACCATAAGCGGGAAATGATTCAACGGCAATTGGAATAAAGAAGTCTCAGCAAAAAGTTAATTCAGGTATTCTAGCTGTGAGTGCCTTCATTCTATAGGCTGCCTCATTTTAACATGGTCCCAACTAATTTATACCTAACCCAAGGTACAAGAATGCCACAGTATAGCTGGAAGTTTAACCAAGGTGATGGAAACAGAATTATATCAAAGTTACAGTCAAACTGGCCTCTGATAGGGATCTTCACCATACCCCCTTTACAAGTATATGCCAAATTATTCTAGAAAGCATTTTCACAACAACTCTGTGAGGCCAGTCTTTTCTCTATTTTATGGATGAGGAAACTAAGGCTCAGAGAGGTTAAGTACTTTGCCCAAGGTCACGGAGCTAGGAAGTGTCAAAGAAAATGAAATTCAAGAAGCTCAGATGACACTAAAACCTCTCAAAAACACAATAAATGGTACATTAAGAGTGACTGGGTTGTCTGGGGAATAGTAACTTATTAAATGGTAACACAAACATCTATGGATATTTTGAAAAAGAGTAACCACAGGTTATACTGGCTAGGAACACAAAAGATTAATCAGTCTACAATTTGATAATGTTGTTAGGTGTCTCACAGCAACCCATCTGACAGAGTAGAACTGTCCCAGAGGGTTTCCTAGCCGCTAATCTTTATGGGAGCAGATCTCCAGGTCTTTTCTCCCACAGAGCCACGGGTGGGTTTGAACCATCAACCTTTCAGTTAGCAGCCAAGTGCTTAACCATTGCACCACCAGGGCTCCTAGTAATCTGATAATACTACACTGTTTTACTGATATGGGGCTGTTCTCCTTAATAGAAATATGACAAAATTTTATTTAGAAAAACAATGTTTGATACTGATAAGCGGTGTGAAGAAAAGTGGTAAAATTTAGTAACATTCAAATAAACCTAGTCATCTCAGTAACTAGTGTGGTTTCATATGAACTGGTTTTATAACTCAGAACTAAGACCTAGCGTACTTCAGTATCAATTGAGAAAACAATAAATTTAGAATCCTGTTATAACATCAGGGGGCCAGTGGGGCCACCCCACAGGAAGATTTGTTTTATCTGAGCTATAAAAATCATTGCAAGTAATAATATCACTAATGGCAATAATTTGGCAAATTGAAGTCAACTTACACAGACGGGAGATGATTTACTGTGCTCCTGCAGTTTAGGTGATTCAAGACCCAATGTAAAGGCTTCCGCTATGATGGGGATTAACCACATCGTGATTAATGACGGTCTGAAGTGGAACAATAATCATGTAGTAGAGAAAGTAATAAAAATGTCCCAACAAAGGTACTAAAATAAGGGCGATAAATGTTTTATAGCAACAATCTGGAATTGTAAAATGGTCCAGTGCAGGCCTAGATGTCGTCCCATGTTGCAGAGTATTAATGCCAAACCACCATGTGCATGAAAAAGGGAAGCAAAGAATTCAGTGACAATTATATTCCTCCCAGATTGACAAGTTATTACTTCTACTGAAAGTATAATCACAACTCTGCTCAATGACCAGTGAAAAACATACATGCTTTTACATCATTAACAGGTGAGAAAAGAAGAGTATATAAAGTTTTTCTTGGCAGTTCGGCATACAGTAATATTCCTCAAGACCTGTCCTAAAGACAGACTAAGGGAAGATTCAGTTGATGACAGATGTAGACAAGGTTTGGTGACCCTGACCCAAATATAACATGGGACAGTACACCCCACTGCTTTAAGTATGAGTGACTGGACAGATTTAATTTTTAGCCATGTGTTTATCAAAGGCTACTGATTTTAAAATGTGCTGGAATGGATCTATTACCAAGCAACAAATCCTGGCTATGACAGGAACGCTTTTCACTACAAGTAACAGAATACTCAACTATGGTGCTTAAATAGTAAAGACCATGACGCCAGGACACTGGGCTAGTATCTCTGCAATTCTCTTGGCCTTTTTCTCAGGGTTACCAGTTAACCACTAAAGCTTTAGCATCTCATTTTCACACTACCACATTCAAAAGCAGAAAACAGGTGAGTGGAGTAAAAACAGGCTTTCTTCACAAAATGATCTCTCTCTGATCAAAAAAGAAAAGTTTTACAAGAACTCCCCCCCCCCGCCTTTTTTTTTCACATCTCATTGGCCAAAACCAGGTCACAAGCTCACCCTGATGTTTACCATGGAATTATTGTAAAATGCTTAAGCCAACCCCGATACCTGCCCTAAGTGCACTGCCATCTACTTAATATCTAAATAAAATCATGATTCCTGAGCAAGGAAGAAGCAGGAGCACCAAAGACTGTTGGTGCCTGCCACAGTGGCCAATGACCAGATAGTATTCTTAATAAAACCAAGGAAATGGTAGAATTCATTCTATTGAATGGAAATATCACAGAAAGCATGCTGCCCCTTAAGAAGAAGAGCTAATACAAGGTATAAACTAAGAAACATTAAAGAAAAGCCCATGGTTTAAGAAAACGAGATGGTTTCATTCCTTCACTCCATAAATGTTTACTCAGTGCTACTATGAGCCAGACACTGTTATAGGTGCTAAGGGTAGAGCAGTGAACAAAACAAATTCCCTGCTCTCAAGGGGCTTACATTATAGTGATTTCTGAAATACAAACTGTGTATCTAACATAAGACAACAGCAGTCATGCTTCCACAGTGATTCAGAAGATAGTACTTTCTACATATTGGCTAAATTACAAGAACGAGTTGGTAGAATTATAGTAAATTCACTACACATTAAGTTATTTTAAAAAATACTAAAATATTGGTAATGCATATTTAATGCAGCATTTTTTCTAGATACTCAGAATACTTTAATCCACATTATCTTTACTTTACTTCCCCACTGACTATGAAGGAAGATTACAGAGTCCCCAGGAAGATGAGAACCTAGGTCTCCTGTACCTCCCAAATCATTCCATTTTCACTACAGACTGCAGCTTTCCTAAAAACAAGTCTCTAAGATGAAGCACGTACAAAGATAGAGGCCATAGTTCTTACACACTCTGAGGAGAGCCACCTCCTGACTCATTTAAATTCACTGTGGCTGAGTGATGGCCCTTGAGAGTACGGTGTGCTAAAGTGATAACTGGGGGTATGGATACATGCCCACACATCTTGGATTTAACTAGGGTCTCTGTTGTGTTTGAAAATAATTTACTAGAGTTACTAGAGAAATAGCCTCCAAGGATCTTTTATTCTACTGTATGCCTAGGTTTCCTTGAGTGTGTCAAAGAGACAGAGGACATAAAGAATGCCAGCTCACAGTATATTCTATTTGCCCTAGTTCTCCTAAGCGAGAAAAAAGTAGCAGACCTAGCTATATTCAGAAGCAATAAGCCCCAGAAACTAGATTCCCTGCTTAAAGAGGGTCATCAATCATCCAGTTTTAGGGTAATATTTAATCAATAAAGACTGTTTGACCAGAACACAGAATCCAACACCAAACCTTACATATACCAGCTTCCAATGCAGGAAAACACAAAATCTCTGATATAAGTTAATTTCCCATTTAGAAATAGATCATTTGGAAGTTTAAAAAAAATTATTTAATTAGGGCAAAGGAGAAGCCAGGAAAGGTCCAAGTGGAAAGGCCAAAGGTCAAAGTGGAAAGGTCATTTCAATAAATCAGGTGAGGGTACTGGGGAGGATGTAAGAAGTACATGCATGAGAAAAAAAATGTCTTGACTTACTTTTTGGTGAGCCGAGGGTCCAGAGGAGGGTGCTGTGCTCCATACACAGGCTGGATGCTAAAATCAAGAAAAAAGGAAGAAGCAAGCTGTTAGGAAACTAAATATTGGCAACTTACAAAATTGGAAAGGAATTTGAGAAATAGGTTCCTTCCAAAAAGGACTATCCTCCAAGTCACCCCCAAAAGATAATAACCTACTCTTTACAAACAAGTCTTTGAGAATGTTTACCTTCCCTGGTGAAGTTTCAGTGCCTTACTCATCTGATTGCCAGGAAGTCCTATCTGTAAAGAAGGCAGCCTGGAAAGATAATAGGCTTTAGAGTTAGAGCAGAGTTCAAAAGCCAGTTCTGGCATCCATTACCACTGTAACCCTGTGGCAAGTTACTCGACCACTTCGAACCTGTTTTCTCATCTGTAAAATGGGAATATCATCTACGTCAAAGGATCACTGGGCTAAAAGACAAGGAAGCAACATTATACAGCAAGGGAAGAGTGACCCAAGGTACTCTCACACACTGCTGGTTGGGGTATAAATTAATACAACCACTTTCAAAAACAGGTTTCGCCTTGTCCAGGAAAAATGAAACATGCATACCTAAGAGCCAGTGTTTTCACTCTCAAGTGTGTATCTTAAGAGAAATATATACACATGTGTATTGTGTATCAGGAGACATGTGTCAAAGTATTCATAGTATCATGGTTCCTGTTAGCCCCAAACTAGAAAGAATCCATCAATAGTGAATAAAGAAATGAACTGTAATATGATCATATAAAAGAACAGTATACAACAATGTAAATAAATGAGCTAGGACTGCAAGTAACAACATGGATGAATCTTACAAACTCATGTTGAGCAAAACAAGCAAAGCACAGAAGAGTAAATACTGTATGATTCTATTTATATACACTTCAAAACTGGCAAAAATGATTTGTGTTGTTTAGGGATGCATACATAGTAGTAACGTTATAAAGCAAGGAAGTGATCGACATAAAAGGAGGTGGTTATCTCCGGGGAGAAGCAGGAAGGTGTGATAAAGAACAAACACAAGAGACTTCTAGGGTGCTGCTAAAGTTCTAATTCTTGACTTTAGTGGTGGTTACACAGGTGTTCACTTTACAATTCATTCATCAATGATCATACTACACATTTGTTTTATGCACTTTTCTGTGTGTTAATACTTCACAATTAAAAAAAAAAGGGCAACCCAAAAATAACTGATATCAAGTTAAACTGTTCAAGTATAAAGCCAACAGAAAAACATTTTCCAACATGTAAGAACTCAGGGAACACGGTTCCCTTGACTCCTTTCTGAAGAAACTACTACAGGACAAACTTCAACTAATCATGAGATCAAAGAAGAAACCATGGCAAAGGTGTAGTGGAGAGCATTTAATTGATTTAATCTTAGGACTAAGTCTTTGAGGCTTTATGGTTGCAGAAGATAATGCAAAAATACCATTACCGGCAAATGTTGAAACGAGAAGGAGGAAAAAGTAGATAAATAAGTACGTTGATTTCCTTACCTTTTATTGACAGAATTCAAAAATATTTAAAGCTGATAGATCAAGTAACAGAGGCGTAAATATGTTTAAAGGTATAAAGTAAAACTAAGAAAAATAATATAATCAGCTAAAAGCAGGTGGGAAGGGGAGGGGACAGAAAACATAACTACTAATTTTTGTTATTGCTCATGGTGTTGTTGTTGTTGTTAGGTGTTGTGGGGTCAGTTCCAACTCATAAAGACCCTATGTACTACAAAATGAAAACACTGCCCGGTCCTGCACCATGCTCACAATCATTGTTATGCTTGAGCCCATTGTTGCAGCCACTGTGTCAACCCACAGCTTTGACTGTCTTTCTCTTTTTCACTGACCCTCTGTTTTACCAAGTATGATGTCCTTCTCCAGGGACTAATCCTTCCTGATAACATGTCCAAAGTATGTAAGACATAGTCTCACCATCCTTGCTTCTAAGGAGCATTCTGGTTGTACTTCTTCCAAGACAGATTTGTTTGTTCTTTTGCAGTCCATGGTATATTCAATATTTTTCGCCAACACCATAATTCAAAGGCGTCAATTCTTCTTCGGTCTTCCTTATTCACTGCCCAGCTTTCTCATGCATATGATGCAAATGAAAAACCATGGCTTGGGTCAGGTGCACCTTAGTCTTCAAGGTGACATCCTTGCTTTTCAACACTTTAAAGAGGTTTTTTGCAGCAGATTTGCCCGGTGCAATGCATCTTTTGATTTCTTGACTGGGCTTCCATGCGTGTTGATTGTGGATCCGAGTAAAATGAAATCCTTGACAACTTCAGTTTTTTCTCCATTTATCATGATGTTGCTTATTGGTCCAGTTGTTAGGATTTTTCTTTTCTTTACGTTGAGGTGTAATCCATTTGCTCATGGTAGGAAGTCAATAAATATTTTCGGATGAAATGTGATATAAAGTTGTACTTATAAATTCAGTCACCAGAATAAAAAGATAAACCTCCCAAATTATCAGAATATACACATGCATGCCTCTCCCACATAAAAAGCAAACACAGTATATATACGGAAAGATTTTTTTTCAAAGAAAATATTAAAAATAGAACTAATACCAAACTTCTCATGCATTCCAATAAATATAAATGGGCTAAGCTTAGCTATTAAAAGAAAAAGGATTATTATCAATAGGAGATAGATTATGCAAATTACAGAACATTTCTTAAAAAGAATGAGGCAGTTCTATACCCGCTGACGACATGAAATGAACTCTAAGACAGTAATTGAAAAAAGGCACAGAACTGTATGCATAAAATGCCATCATTTTTGTAAAAATCTTTACAATACATACACATATTTACATATAATACATTCATAGAGTATCTCTGAAGGAGTACACAAGACACAAGTGGCAGTGGTTTGCCTCCCGGAAGAGGAACCAGATGACTGGAGGACAGGGCGCAGAGAAACTTAGTTTTCATTGTAAACCTTTTTGTACCTTTCTGATTTAGTTCTAGGTACATACATCACCTTTTTAAAAAATAAATTAAACAATCTTAAGAGGGCTGGGAGGTTTAAATGGACTAATGTGTAAAAAGCCCTTTAGCACAATTCCTGGCAGGAGGTAATACTCATTTAAGGTAAACAGGTAGTGAGGTAGGTATGCAAATGTTAGAATGCTACCTGACATGTATTAAGTGCTGAAGAAATGCTGGTTTTCTTCCTTCCTCACATTTTTGTAATTTAATCCTTACCCAATACTTAAAACAAGTTTACCAAGTACCCTGTTTGACATAACAGATGTGATCCTAAAGTTGCTTCTAAATAAAACTGTAGCCAATTCAAACATTTTCACATGGATTTCTACTAAGATTTCAGAGTGAATCCTTTTATGTAAAATCTTTAGTTATGGATATGGCTCCTTTTTAGCTCTAAGAATTCCTATTCCCTAAACCATTACATATACTACTACAGAAATATAAAACAATACTACTTAAACATGTTTGAAGGGTTTCCTAGGAAGAGAAAAAGGAAAGAAAAAATAAGAGGGGTCAAAGGGTAAAGGGAAAAGTTTGGTTTAGAGAAAAGAGAGGGCTTAGATAAAATGAACATTAAAATGCAAACTGAAACAAAAGGGCCACTGATTTATATTTCAGTGTTTGTAAATATTCTAAGATGAGCACATTTCAACTTACCACATCCACAAGTCCTCTTTGTAGTAAAATATAGAGATTCGGGGATAAACTCTGCAGGGAGATCTCAATGGGCCGGTTAGATTAGGTGACTGAGTAGAAAAATCAGAGGACCCATAGATCCTTTCCTTAAATGAGTATTACCACCTGCCAATAATCCATGCAGGAAAAAAAGCTAACCTAATTGTGCAGGCTTAATCACCATCAATCACCATCCAAGAAAAGGAACTTAAAATCACAGTAGACTGTCTTTTAAAATTATCAGCACAATATACTGGCACAGCTAGAAAAGCCACGATAAATGATGGACCTCATCGGCAAAGGTATCAAAGCCCGAATTGAATTTGTTAACATATTCTTGAAATAAACCACAATGTATTTGTACCCGGAACACTCTGTATAACAATAAATCAGCTCATTGCACTTCAAAAAAGATAGGCAACAACAATCAAGAGAAATCAGGATGATCACAGAGACTAGATGAAGACAAACTGAAAGAGCTCAGTGATTACGGTGCTCAATTTCCTGGCATTCACCTATCAGCCTTACCATCCCCACTCCTCCCAGACTCAAACTCAACTCTGGGGTAAGCTAGTCTCCACTCTGCCCTTCAAATATACCCTCATTACTAAATCCAGCTCTTCTTCCTATCTGGAATGCTTTTCTACATGTCTTTTCAAAATTGTATCCATCCTGCAACATTCCCTTCAATCTGTACACCCCACATGAGACTTTCTCTGACCCTACCCCCAGCATCTACTAACGCCACCTTCTTTGATCCCTAAAATACATAAATCAGGCTTTAAATTACTTTTGTTCAATGAACTACTTTAAGTATATTATTGAGAGCACAGTATAAGGCATACCCAGTGTCTTAGTCATCTAGTGCTGCTCTAACAGACATACCACAAGTAGATGGCTTTAACAAAGGGAAGTTTATTCTCTCACAGTCCAGTAGGCTACAAGTCCAAATTCAGGGCGTCAGCTCCAGGAAGAAGCTTTCTCTCTCTGTCGGCTCTGGACGAAGTTCCTTGTGATGTATCAGTCTTCCTTTGGTCTGGGAGCATCTCAGCGCAGGAACCTCAGGTCCAAAGGATGCAGTCCGCTCCCAGCACTGTTTTCTTGGTGGTATGAGGTTCCTATGTGTCTCTGCTTGCTTCTCTCTTTTATGTCTCAAAAGAGACTGCATTAAGACACTATCTAATCTTGTCAACCTCATCTGTATAACCTCATCACAGTGACAGAATTTACAACACACAGGGAGATCACATACAATCTCATCGTAGTGATAGAGTTTACAACACATAAGGAAATCACATCAGATTACACAATCATACAACACTGGGAATCATGACCCAGCCAAGTTGCTACATACATTTTCTGGGGGACACAATTCAATCCATGACACCCAGGTAGGTGCCCACCACCCAGTTTAAGAAATACAACACTATGGAGTTAAAACCCCCAGCACACACCCTTACTAGCAAACCAGTCTAAAGAAATCTGGCATTTTTCACCTTTATTTTTGTTTTTATTTTCTATGTATGTATTACTAAACAATGAGCAATACTATTTCACATGCTTTTAAATTTTTATATAAATTGTATCCTCCCAACCCAAGAGATAACCACTATCCTGAAGTTGGTATGAATCCTTCCCACCTGTTGTTTTACTATATATTCGTGTATCCATAAACACACACAGTATTTTTTGTTTTTAAACTTTGCATAAAAGACAGTATACTGTACATATCATTCTACATCTTGCTTCTTTCACTCAACAATGTGTTTTTGCCCAGCTTCACTTTTAAGTTTTTTGGATTACAAAACTAACATATGCTCAATATGCTTAGTGGAAATACTGGAAAGACAACAATACATAGCTTCCTCACCAGGGCAAGTCATGACGCCAACTAGCTTTTCCTCTTCCAGAAAGCAGTGGTTGGGCCAGGTCTTTTTCTGTAGTCCTCTCACCGCCTGGCAGAGCACCACACACACCAACAGGCACTTAATACTGAATAAAGACTGGGACTCTACAAAACCCAACCTCTGCTTAAGCTGCCCCTTCTCTAGCTAGACCTAAAACCTAGAGGCAAACACACTGCAACTCAGATACAGAGGGAAAAGAAATGCCGTGGGATGCGCTGCAACAGGTACCAAAGGGAGCAAAAATCCCTGTCAACCTCCTAGTCATTCTCTTTAAAGAAACCAACACCACAGAATGTACTGGAATGGCTGCTTTATGTAGTTGGAACAGTGCAAAAAACCTTCGTAGGAAAAATCAACAGGTGTTTGTTTAGCACTGGCAAAGGCGCTAAGGCAAATATGGGAATAGAGCTACCTAATTTAAAGCCAAATATATTGGCAACTGATTGAGGTTCACAACTTGCTTGATGGAAATCTTCCAGAACTGGAGATCTATGCTATTTTAGTGATAATTCAGTATCTTCTAGTCAATTACTTTATCAGGATAACATTTTCAAGCCAAGAATAGGTCGTAATGATCTGACCAGGCAGGCTGGGACCATGACACAGAGTCCACCTATCAGATTCAATAATGCTATGAAAAATGATCAAATGACAGAAAGTTTTAGTTAAAAATCTATGAGCTCTTAAGTAATTCAAGTGATTAGACATCTTTATCAACTTCGTTTAATGCTAATAAGCTCTCCTTGACTTTTACAACAAACATTTTTGCTTAAAAACAGGAAGCAGCCCTTCCCAGCAGGATTGGAAATGAGAATGAGGGGAAGGAGCCAGGCTCTGGCTCACATCTGTCTCTCCTGCTCCAAGCCTCATCTATATCTTTACACAAGTGTCCATACCCTTGGACTGGTTTGGATGATATGACAGAGGATATCTTAATCTTAGCAGAGATTGAAGGAAGGGGAGAGAGTAGTAGAAACAGCACTGGACCAGAAGTCAAGAAATCTGCAGTGTGATTTGGGACAAGTCATTTCCTCTCTCTGGGCCTCAATTTCCTCATCTGCAATGGTCTTAAGACTCGAGTTGTAACATTCTACAATTCTGTGACACTCATATGTTCAGCAGGGCCAGCAATTTGCTATTTCCCAAAACTAGTATTTAAGGCACAAAACAGGAAAGCCCACCTTTAGCCAAAAACAAAACAAAAAACTACTCCTACATATCAACCATGGCTGGCATAACTGACAGAGCAAAAGGGAAATATCCACTGACATGAATTGGATGGAGCTGGTAAATTAAACTCAACACTGAACTTCAGAAGTGGTAAGAGCCTTAGAGATCACTTATCCAAACCTCTCATTTCATGGATAAAGGAATCAAGCTTGAAGTATTTAAGTACTCTGTCCAAAAGCCTGGCTTTTTCTCTCAAGATGAAATCACAATCTACCTGACCACCTAAGCCAGAAACCTGGGAGTGACATGTTGGCACCTCCTTCTCCTTACTCCCTAAATCTAAAGATTTACCAGGTCCTGTTGCCCTTAAACTTGACCACTATTCTCATTTCCACTGCCACTGCCTTAGTCCAAGACATCATCGCCTCTTCCACTATTGACTGCAGTAGCCTCCTAACTCGTCTCCTATGCTCACTCTGATCCCCTACGGGGCTGAAGAGTAGGGGAGTGTTTGGAAATATCTAAGTATGTGGGAGCAGGGTGTTTGTCCCAATAACTGGTGGGCATTCCTGGCATTGAGTAGTCAGGAGCCAAGGATGTTAAATAACCTACGGTCCAGTACAACTCATAGTTAACCTGCCCCAAATACCAACTATGTGTCCCCATCTCTACCTTCATGGAGAAACACTGCCCCAAGCAGGGCAGCCAGGATGATATATATTTATATATTTTTTTCTTATTTCCTTTTTTTCTTTTTTAATTGTGCTTTAGGTGAAAGTTGACAGAGCAAATTAGTTTCTCATTAAACAATTAATACAAAATTTTTTTGTGTGACATTTGTTGCTAACCCCACGATGTGTCAACGCTCTCCCCTTCTTGACCTTGGGTTTCCCAGTTCCATTTGTCCTGTTTTCCTGTCCCCTCCTGCCTTCTCATCTTTGCTTTTGGGCTGATATGCCCAATTCAGGATGATATTTTTATAAACACAAATCTCACTGTGTCACAGTCCACCACCATCAACCTTTTAACGGCATCCCACTGCTCTTAGGATAAAGATCAAAGTCCGTAAATTGGCCTATCTTTCCAACCATGAAGGAAGGGCCTCTGAGAGTTTGGATTTTAACTAACTGTAAATGCAAGGCATGTACAAGGGCAAGAAGAGAAGCAGGAAGATCAATTAGGAGGATAAAGCAGTAGTCAAGGCAAGAGAGGACTCAGTCTGATCCAGGGTAGGAGGGTGGAAGTGGTGAAAACTGCTTAGATTTGTGATACAGTTTGATAAGTCAACAGGACTTGCTGATGAATTGGATGTGGCAGTGAGAGAACAAGAACTTGGTGAACGGTGGTATTAGTAAGTGAAATGAAATGAGCAGCTTTGCAGGGGTGTACAGGTGTGGAAATCAAGAGTTCTGTTTGGACACACTAAGTCTGAGATACTGATTAGACAACCAAGTGGAAATGCATTAGTTGCTCAAGACCCATATGGCAAAAGCCCCCAGCACCAGGACCCAGGTTTCTTTGAATCTAATTTAGGGCTCTTTTCCCAGTGGTTCTCAAAGCGTAGGCCCAAACTAGCAGCATCAGCATCACCTGAGAAATCGTGAGAAACTCAACTTCTTAGGCCCCACCCCAGACCTACTGAATCTGAAACTCTGGTAGTGGACTCAGCAATTTATGTTTTAACAAGCTTAGGTGACTCATGGAGACCTGGTGGTGCAGTGGTTAAGAGTTCGGTTGCTAACCAAAAGGTCGACAGTTTGAATTCACCTGCCACTCCCTAGAAACCCTATGAGGTAATTTACTCTGTCCTATAGGGTTGCTATGAGTCGGAATCAACTCGACGGCAACGGGTTTGGTTTGGTTTGAGTTTTAGGTGACTCAGGCATGTTAAAGTTTGAGAATCATCACTGCTTAAAATCATGCTCCTCATCACTAATGAACACCTGATAGCCACAGCTACTCAACATTAGGCTTCTTTGTGCCTCCATAAACCCTTTGCCTAATTAAAATGGATGGTGATTTTTTTCACCCAGGGCTTACTGAGGGCTTCAGACATACCACTTATCAAAGTTTTTTTCAATTCTACTTTCAGAAACAAACTAGAGCAAGGCGGGGGAAATAAGATAAAATTTGGAACTACTATATCATAACTATCAATATCATAATAATAGTGAAGATTACTGAGTACCTAAGTACTTTCTATGCATTACTTCATTTAATCCTCAAACAGCCTTATGAATTAGATACCCTGTCCCCATGTTACAAATGAGGAGACCAAGGCACAGAGAGTTTAAGTAACTTGCCTAAGGTCACACAGGTAGAAAGTGGCAGAGCTGGGATTTGAATGCAGGCAGTCAGATTTCAAAGCCTGCATTCATTCATTCTTTCTTTTTTAAAAAAACAATTTTAAGGTAGAAAAACATATTTAACAAAAAATTAGCCATTTTAACCATTTTTAAGTATGCATTTCAGTGACATTAATTACATTCACCATGCTGTACAACCATCACCACTCTTTCCAAAAGTTTCCATCACCCCAAACAGAAACTCAGTACCCTCTAAGCAATAACTTCCCATTCCCCCTTTTCCCCAGCCCCTGGTAACCACTAATAAACTTTTGTCTCTATACATTTGCCTATTTTAGATATTTCATATAAGTGGAATCATACCATACGTGTCCTTTTGTATCTGACTTATTTCACTTAGCATAAGGTTGTCAAGGTTCATCTATCTCACAGCATGTATTAGAACTTAATTTCTCTTTATGGTTGAATAATACCCCATTGCAGGTATCTACCACATTTTGTTTATCCATTCACCTGTTGATGGACACTTGGGTTGTTCCCACCTTTTGGCTATTGTGAACAGTGCTGTAATGAACACTGGCGTACAAGTACCTGTTTGAGCCAGAGCCTGCATTCTTAACCACAATGGTATATACTGTCTCCCATCTTCCTAGGTATCAATACGAAGACTACCTGATGTATTAAGTACCTGGACTTTTCTGAATAACTGAGAAAATTTAAAAGGATGTCTAATTCGATGCATATGACCCAGCAATATCACTCTAAGGTATACACTCAAAAGAATAGAAAACATAGGTCCACACAAAAACCTGTACACAAATGTTCATAGCAGCATTATTCAGAATAGTTAAAAGGTGGAAACAACTCAAAGGTCCATCAACTGATGAATGGATAAACAAAATGTGGTATATCCATACAATGTACCATTATTCAGCCATAAAAAGGAATGATTTACTGACAGATACTACAACATGGATGAGTCTTGAAAACATTATGCTTAATAAAAGAAGTCAGTCAAAAGGCTACATAGTATATAGATCCCATTTATACAAAATGTCCATAATAGGCAAATACATAGAAACAAAATGTAGATTAGTGGTTGCCATGGGCTGGAGGGAGAAGAGAATGTGGATGGACTACTAATGAGTTTGGGGTTTCTTTTTTGGGGTGATGAAAATGTTCTGAAATTAGTGCTGATGGTTGCACAACTCTGTGACAAAAAAACAAAACAAAACACTGAATTACATGTTTTAAAAGGATGAATTCTATGGAATGTGAATTATCTCTCTCTATATATATATTTTTAAGGATCTTAATTTATTTTGAACTTAGGTTATTTTTACGGAATAAAATTCCTACTTGTTGTCATTAAGGTTTCTGGGTCATGATTTGAAGGAAACTGAAAGTAACCTGCCATCACTTTGATTTTGTACTTTTCAATTTGCAAATAAGAGTAAACTAGTTTCACTTCTAGGTTGCACAGACCTAGTACACAGTAATTTGTGTCATTTCCCACCTAGGGGAAAGTTTGTCTTCACTAAGGACAAAAGAGTACAAGTGCAAAAATTCTATTCTTGAGAAAATGTCCTAACATTTTCCTTAAAACAAAACACCTTTCTATCTAAAAGAACCTTAATTTTCTCCCATAACCAGGGGCTCCTGAGGCTTCCCTGCTAAAATCACAGTGGTGAACCATGTTTCCCTTCAACAATAATGGTAGCAAAAACTATTGGGAACTGTGGCAAATTTTAATGCCTTAAGAATAAACAATGAAGATCCCAAAGAATCCACAAGAAAACTACCGGAACTAATAGAAGATTTCAGCAAAGTTTCAGGATACAAGATAAACATACAAAAATCAGTTGGATTCCTTTACACCAACAAAGAGAACCTCAAAGAGGAAATCACCAAATCAACACCATTTACAATAGCTCCCAAGAAGATAAAATACTTAGGAATAAACCTAACCAGAGACGCAAAAGATCTATACAACGAAAACTACAAGACACTACTGCAAGAAACCAAAAGAGACCTGCATAAGTGGAAAAACATACCTTGCTCATGGGTAGGCAGACTCAACATTGTGAAAATGTCAATTCTACACAAAGTGATCTACAGATACAATGCAATCCCGATCCAAATTCCACCGGCATTTTTTAATGAGATGGAGAAACAAATCACCAACTTCATATGGAAAGGGAAGAGGTCTCGAATAGGTAAAGCATTACTCAAGAAGAAGAGCAAAGCGGGAGGCCTAACACTACCTGATTTTAGAAGCTATTAAACCACCATGGTAGTCAAAACAGCCTGGTACTGGTACAACAACAGGTACATAGACCAATGGAACAGAATTGAGAATCCGGACACAAATTCTTCCACCTATCAGCAGCTGATATTTGACAAAGGCCCAAAGTCCATTAATTGAGGAAAAGACAGTCTCTTTAACAAATGGTGCTGGCATAACTGTATATCTATCTGCAAAAAACTGAAACGAGACCCATACCTCATATCATGCACAAAAACTAACTCAAAATGGATCAAAACCTTAAATGTAAAATCAAAAACGATAAAGATGATGGAAGAAAAAATAGGGACAACGCTAGGAGCCCTAATACATGGCATAAACACAACAGGAACCATAAGTAACAATGCACAAGCACCAGAAGAGGGACTAGATAACTGGGAGCTCCTAAAAATCAAACACTTATGCTCATCCAAAGACTTCACCAAAAGAGTAAAAAGACAACCCACAGACTGGGAAAAAAATTTTGGCTACAACAAATCCAATCAGCATCTAATCTCTAAAATCTACAAGATACTGCAAAACTTCCACAACAAAAAGACAAATAACCCAATTAAAAAATGGGCAAAGGATATTAACAGGCACTTCACCAAAGAAGACATTCAGGTGGCTAACAGACACATAAGGAAATGCTCACGATCATTAGCCATTAGAGAAATGCAGATCAAAACTACAATGAGATATCATCTCACCCCAACAAGGCTAGCATTAATCCAAAAAACACAAAATAATAAATGCTGGAGAGGTTGTGGAGAGACTGGAACACTTATACACTGTTGGTGGGAATGTAAAATGCTACAGCCACTTTGGAAATCGATTTGGCGCCTCCTTAAAAAGCTAGAAATAGAAGTACCATACAATCCAGCAATCCCGCTCCCTGGAATATATCCTAGAGAAATAAGAGCTGTCACATGAATAGATATATGCACACCCATGTTAACTGCAGCACTGTTCACAATAGCAAAAAGATGGGAACAACCTAGGTGCCCATCAACGGACGAATGGATAAACAAATTATGGTATATCCACACAACGGAATACTATGCAACAATAAAGAACAACGATGAAGCCGTGAAACACCTATAACATGGAGGAACCTGGAGGGCATGATGCTGAGTGAATTCAGTCAGTCACAGAAGGGCAAATATTGTATAAGACCACTACTATTAGAACTCAAGAAAAGGCTTAAACACAGAAGAAAACATTCTTTGATGGTTACGAGGGTGGGGAAGGAAGGTGAGGGTTATTTACTAACTAGATAGTAGATAAGAATTATCATAGGTGAAGGGAAGGACAGCATACTCTACCGGGGAAGTCAGTGCAGCTGGACTAAACCAAAGCTAAGAAGTTTCCTGAACACAATCAAACACTTTGAGGGACAGAGCAGCAGGGGTAGGGGTCTGGGGACCATGCTTTCAGAGGACATCTAGGTCAGCTGGCATAACAAAGCTTATTAAGAAAATGTTCTGCATCCCACTTCGGTGAGTGGCATCTGGGGTCTTAAAAGCTTGCAAGAGGCCATCTAAGATGTATCGATTGGTCCCAACCACCTGGAGTAAAGGAGAATGAAGAACACCAAAGACGCAAGGAAAGGATTAGCCCAAGAGACAGAAAGGGCCACATAAACCAGAGACCTCATCAACCTGAGACCAGAAGAACTAGATGGTGCCTGGCTACCACCAATGACTGCCCTGACAGGGAACACAACAGAGTCCCAGATGGAGCAGGAGAGAAGTGGGGTGCAGAACTCAAATTCTAGTGAAAACACCAGACTTAATGGTCTGACTGATACTGGAGGATCCCCGGAAAGCATGGCCCCTGGATTCTCTATCAGCCCAGAACTAAAACAATTTCCAAGGCCAACTGTTCAGATAGGGATTGGACTGGACTGTGGGACATAAAGTGATACTCATGAGGAGTGTGCCTCTTAGCTCAAATAGATACAAGAGAGTAAACGGGCAACTTCTGTCTGGAGGTGAGATGGGAAGGCAGAGAGGGTTAGGAGTTGGTTGAATGGACATGGGGAATCAGGGGTGGAATGGAGGAGTGTGCTGTCACAGTATGGGGAGAGCAATTAGAGTCACATAACAATGTATGTATAAATTTTTGTGTTGGAAAAAATTTTAAAAAAAAGAATAAACAATGAAGACAAACAATTAGTATTTAACTAGTATGAGAAACATTCTTTTACATGTTTACTTGCTCTACTAATAACAGTAATATTAATAATTACTAGTCAGTGAGCAACTATAATGTGCTAAATAAACACTGATCTAGGTTCTTTATAAATAGAGTATTTCACTGAGTCCTCACAATAACCCCGGGAAGGTATTTTCATCCTCATCTCATAGATACAGATATCTCAGTAAAGTGGGGCCTAGAGAGATTAAGTAAATTATTTCTCCTTGGTCCCAAAGGTAAGTAAGAGAGCTCAAACAAATGCCCAGGTCTTTTCGCCAGTCAAATGTTCTTTCCTCTTTGCCTCTGTATTCCTCTTCAAAACAAAAAGGGAAGCCAGAAACTTGAAGAAACTGAATAAAGATTCCTTTTCCTATCTCACAAAAGTAGTGCTTTCAAAAAGTTGACTGTTCTAGATTCCAGTAGGGAAAACAAAAGATCACCAATAGCAACGAGTAGTCAACAGGCACAAAAGAACCATGCCATGTCCCACATCTTATCTATTCCTTCCTGATTTAACAGTTATCCCATTGATTTTGATTATTATCTTAGGATGTCAAAATGTAATGATCTCACTATGGAAAACCCCAAAGAACAGGCAGTTAGCACAGCGGGAGAGCACACTAGACCAGGAAGGAAAACGAAATCAGTTGGCAGAAGTGGTGCTAATCTAAAAACATCAAACACCTTTAGCATTAACACTGTAATTCCACAGCACTTTAATCTGAAGCTATCTTTGCATTCCCTTGTATTATTTTAATACTATATTACTAAAAGCTGGTTCCCACACTATCCTTTGTAGGTCAAAGAAGATCCTAAATAAAATAAGTCTGCTATATAGCCACCACTGACCCTCATTTCTCTCTTGCTAAAAGTCACAATTTCAAAGGATTATCCCCGAGGGAAATGACTAAATCAACTAGGAAAGGTGGCATGTGTGCACAACCAAACGTGAATTTCATCACCAACCAGACTGTAGCTGGCAGAAATCCTAAATGCACGACTAAAACACACATTTCCTCCTTATACTTCTCAGAACTCTGCCCAGAACAAATTGAGACTGTAAACCAACAGCAGAATGATAGATAGATGATTGCTAAAAGTCTCAATATACGCCAAAAAGGAAAGAAAAAAAAAAAAAAGAAGAAGAAGAAAAGAAAGAAAAAAGTAGTTTAGAAGGTCTGCTCTCCAACCAAACAACTCAAATTGATAGGATTTGGTACATTTGTACAAAAAAGTATTACAACACGGGAGAGGAAGAGGTCTCTAGGGTTGGCCAAATCCTTGAGAAATGGCAAAGAAATATCCCCGATTCTGGGGTCACCTTGTAAAAATTCCTAATCGGAAAGGGCCAACTCAAGATAAAGTAAGGTCTGGTTGGAGAATTTTTCTGTCGCCCCCGCAGGCGGCCCCAACAGAATCTTTGAAGAGCCCAGGAGAAAGATTCGTACATGTCAAACTGGGGGTTATCCCAGGAAAGGGGAGATCCTCGTGAAAGCAACCACCTGTGTGGAGACCCCCGAGAAGGAGTTCTGTTTAAAGTGAGAAGCAGCCCTCCGAACCCAGAACCGACTCTGGCTACTCACCCAACTCCACTGCCCCTTACGTCCGGTCTCCGGCCACCTCCCGGCTGAGAGCAGCCCCTCCAGAGACCTCCGCCCCCAGGTTCTGGTCTGCTCCCACACACAGCCGTCCCCAAAAGATCGCCGCCCGTTCCTCTTCCTGACAGCTGCCCTGCCGCCACCAGGCGGTCACCGCTCCCCCACCGGGATTCCCCAAACCAGCCTTCCGGAATCCGTGGCGCCCCAGGCCCGCGGGATTTAGACCTTAGGATCTGCAGGGGTTTGGTCCAGTCCTCTCTCCCTCTCAGCGTCCTGGGCTCACCTCCCCGGCAGCTTGGCGTTCCTTTTCCAAAACTGCTTGCTGTTGTCGGAGGCCATTGCTCTGGCCCGGGGAAGGCGTTGTAGGCGGGCCGGGGGGACCCGGCGTGACGCCCCCAGTACCCGGCAACCGGAGGGCCAACCCAGGCCGCTTCCCCGCCGCGGGTCACCCGCTTCCAGCTCTTGGGGGCGCCATCTTGGAAGTGGGCAACCCCCAACCCAGCGCCGCTGCCATTGGTGAGCTGTGCAGGCCGTGAATGGGCAGACCAATCGGAAGCCCAAATCCTGCAAGCTGCTGAAGCCGAACGGTAGCGTCAAGGGCCGGGCACACAGGTGGATCGGGAAGGCGGAGCTTGGACGAGCAGGGAGGCGGAGCTGAAAGTTCCTACCCCTCGGGAGGAGAAGGAGGTAAAGAAAGAGGTTTATTGGAAGGAGGAAAGGGTACAGTTTTCTTTGGGGTGAAAGATGTCTCTTGAGTTTCTGAATCTAATAGTTTTTGGAAGGAGAGAGCTTGATAATGTCTTTATAGACATAAATGTCTAACCTAAAAGTAAGGGCCTATGTGTTGATTGCGGTCCATTTTTAACATCTCTCAACCCAGTGGCACTCAGTTATTACCTTCCCCCTTTCTTGTTGGGTTTGGGCCGTGCTTTTTTATCTGTGAAGGAGGATCGATATGGATTCGGTAGCCTAGAGCTGCTAACTGTTCAACACGGTGAGTAACGGTTGGTTCATCACAGAGTCTCCCTGGCCTCTGTTAACTGAATACTCTTAAAGGACTTGTGCTGTGGGTAAAATTCAAATGAGCTAATCCCTGTTTCAATCAATAACTCACTGTAAGAACCCAGATGCTGACAAGCAGTGTATAGGACAGGCTAGAACTGCCCTATAGGGTTTCCAAGGCTGTAAATCTTTAAGGAAGCCGACTGCCACATCTTTTTTGTGCAGAGTGGCAGATGGGTTCTAACAGCTGACCTTTAGGTTAGCAGCCAAAGGCTCAACCACTGCACCACCAGGGCTCCTCAATTCAAACTACCAAGTGTTATTTCTTGCTAGAACATAGTAGCTCTCCATGGTGTGAATGACAAAGATTAACGATGTACCTTCCCCCTCCCCTTAATTTCCCTTACTACCGGTTAAAAATTCGTTGCCCTCAAGTAAATTCAGACTCATAGCGACTCTAGGACATAGTAGAACTTCCGCATAGGGTTTCCAAGGAGCGGCTGGTGGATTCAAACTGCTGACCGTTTGGTTAGCAGCCAGGCTCTTTTAACCTCTCTGCTACCAGGGCTCCAATTTCCCTTACTAATCTAGTATAAATATTTCACCCTTTAATTTATTTTCAGTCTAATTTTGACTCAAAATGAGATTTAAAATTAGCGTTTTAAATCCTTTAAATGCCTTTTTGGTGTTTTACTCTTTTTTAAGTTTCTGTGGTTGTAAACCATGGTGATTTACAGAGAGTGGGAGTGGGAGGTAGTCCAGAGTAGTTTTTGCCCCAACAAGGATGTTCTTTGCCTCTATGGAAGTAGAGACTTTTGAGGTGAACTGGTTGTCCCTCCCCCACCCCTATTTACTGTTACTACATGTCCTACCACATGTTGGAATATACTTAAGGACCCTCTGTCTAAAGAAGTACCTTCTTTTATCTGCCTGTTTCTACAAAGACATCACCCCCATTTTCAAGCTTCTTTTGTCTAATTCCAGAATTAAGGGATTCTTGTATGAAAGGGGCTATTTTTACCCTCTCCAAATCTTTCCTACTTTTACAGACTTTCATCTTATCTCCTCTCAGATAGTCACCTTTAAGGGCTTTTAATCCATCAAAAAAAAAAAAAAGGCCCTCTATCTTTTTTTTTTTTTTTTAATCATTTTAGCTACCTTTCTAGGGCTCTTTTCTTTCTTCAGATGCAGTGAGCAGCACTGTACACTGAGCCCCGAGATGGCTGTCCTGAGCTTTTGTTGAAGCTGATGTTTTCTCTTTATTTGAACATCCAGAACTTTTGCTGGCCTTTCAGACTTTAGAACAGCTGATGTCTTGAAGGAATGATCTACAGAGACTTCTAGATGGCTTCCCTTGGTGGTAACTGGCAGTTCAGAGTTCATTCTCTTTAAAGTATCATCTGAATTGTCTTTCCCTATGTGAGCTGCCTTACACTTGTCCACATGGTAAGACACCTGCCTCTTTCCAGCCTATTCACATTGCTTTAGAAATGTTCCAGAAGATGCTCCCTGTTGACTTGACATTTCACTATGTGGAAAGCAGAGTATGATTTGTGTACCTAGACATGTCTCAAAGTATTCCTTTTTCTTAATCATTTATGAAATGTTAAATAACACTGATTCCCAGGGGATACTGTTAACACTGTTCAACTCAGAGAAGCCCTATTATTTCTATTCTTTTTCTTCTACATCTAAGCCAGTTTTGAATACAAGACAAGAAAAATCCACCCCAGTCTCCTGGTGACATAAATTTTTAAATAGTCTTTGGTAGGAAGGTTGAGAATCATTGGATCCATTCTCACAACGACCACCACCACAACCACTCTAACCTAAACTGACCACATCTTTCTATGAACCATTACAGAAGCTTCCTGTTAGGACTGCCTGCTTCTGCTCTTGCCCCTCTAGTCTATCCTTCACACAGCACCCAGAGAGATCCTCTTAAAATACAGGTCAGATCATGTCACTCCTCTGCTCAAAATCTTGTAACGGCTCCTATCACACTTGGTATTAAATCCAAATTCCTTAAACGCCCTACATGATATGGTTCCACCCACCTCTCTAGTCTCATCTCATTCTGCTGTCTTCCCTGCTTAATCTACTCCAACCACACTGGCCTTTTTGCTGTCCCGCGAACACTCCACACGTGTGCCTACTTCAAGGCCTTTGCATTAGCTGTTTCCTCTGATTGGAATTCTCTTTCCCCAGATATCTGAATGGCTTGCTCCCTCATTTCATTTAGGTATATTCCTAAATGTCTTCACCTTGGAGAGGACTTCCCTGACCACCCATCTTAAATAGTAGGCTCCACCTATTCAGTTTTTTTTCAGAATAGCACTTATTACTACCCACCATATTATGTACTTGTTTGTTGTTTGTCTCCATCCACTAAAATGAAAACCCACCCTCCCCAGGCAGGGACTTGGTTTTGTTCTCTACTGTATCCCCACCACATGAATTAGTATTTAGCACATCCAAACCAAACCCATTGCCATCGAGTAGATTCTGAATCATGGCAACGCCATGTGCTACAGGTTAGAACTGCTCCGTAGGGTTTTATTGGATGCAGTCTTTTTTTTTTAAATTGTGCTTTAAGTGAAAGTTTACAATTCAAGTTAGTCTCTCATACAAAAATTTATACATACCTTGTTACGTGACCCTTGTTGCTCTCCCTATACTGTGACAGCACACTCCTCCTTTCCACCCCGGATTTCCCGTGTTCATTCAACCAGCTCGTGAGCCTCTCTGCCTTCTCATCTCTACGCTGCAGTCTTTATGTAAGCAGATCGCCAGGTCTTTCTCCCACAGAGCCGCTAGGTGGATTCGGACTGCCAGCCTTTTGGTTAGTAGCTGAGTGCTTTAACCATTTATGCCACCAGAGCTCCTTGTTTGGGACCTAGCAGGTGCTTAATAAATATCTATTGAGCTAAAGAATGAAGAGTGTGAGAAATTCATATCTTCTATTCTGTGTTGTTCATACACATTTCTGGTTGGGAATGATTATGGAAACCATGTTTCCTAACTCCTAGTAGGATGTGTCCATTTACGAAAGATTCTAGAAGTTTGCCCATACCCTTTTTTGAAGAACAGTCTTGCACACTTAGGAAAGAGTGTCCTCTTCAAACCCTTTTGCAGCTTCTGAGAAATGTCTCTGTACCTAGAGTGATGAGGGAGGGAGGCCACACACCTAACCAGGATATTAATCAAATCAACCCTGTCCATCAAAGGAGAGAGAACTGTGGCAGCCAGATCACCTTACATCACATTTTGCCTAGCTAGAGGTGAAAATCACTGGTTTGAGGTTCCCACGGGGTCCTTGGAGCCCTTTTGATGGAGGCCCGTAGTGGTGGGCACAGACTGGTCCACTAGACCAGTGCTTCTCATACGTTAACGTATACGTGAATCACCTAGGGATCTTATTAAAAGCCTAGATTCTGATTCATTGGGTCAGGGTGGAGCCTACAATCCTGCATTTCTAACAAGCTCCCAGGTGACACTGATGCTGTAGATCTGTTAATAGAACTGTATGGCTCTGTGATGAATTTATCCCAAGGGTTTGATTATTTTCAGGCTGTAAGTAGAGGACTCTCAATGTTGTCTGCCTGCAGGTTTTCACCCTTTCCCTCCTTAAGTTCATCTTCATTTATAATGGGAGTAAAACAACTTTTGTTGTTGTTAGCTGCCGTAAAATTGGCGCCCGACTCATGGCAACCCTGTGCACAATGGAACAAAACGCTGCCCAGTCCTGTGCCATTTCCACAGTCAGTTGTGGATCGGACCACGGTGATCCATAGGGTTTTCACTGGCTGATTTTCAGAAGTAGATTGCCAGGCCTTTCTTACTAGTCTGCCTTAGTCTGGAAGCTCCACTGAAACCTGTTCAGCATCATAGCAACACACAAGCCCCCACTGACAGAGGGTGCATTGGCCAGGAATTGAATCCCGTCTCCAGCATGGAAGGCAAGAATTCTATGGGACAAAGCAAAGTTAAGAGAATTGAATATGGACTAAAAAGAGGTAGGTGCATCCCACCCCGTAGGGAAAGTTTTATAGAAAAGATAAGCCGTGAGTGGGGCACACAGGAAAAAAAGAGAAAGGCCTGAAGAATAGTACGGAGGTCATTTTAGAGCAGAAGCTCCTGGGGAAGTTAAAAATAGAGAAAAAAGCCTCTGAACTTAGTTACAAAGAGGTCACTGGCAGCCTTTAACCTCAGCCAAGCCGTGAAGTGGAAGGAAGTAGGCACTGTGATGAGAGGAAGGGGTAAGAATTCAAACAAGAAGTAGCCGTCAGAATGCACTGCAAAATGTTGGACTGCCAAAGGGATAGTGAGGTAAAGCTGGGATTTAAGAGCAAGACAGCTTTTTCAGTACCTAAATAACCACTGTTGTTGTTCTTAGTTGCCACTGAGTCGATTCTGACTCATGGCGACCCCATGTGTTACAGAATAGAACTGCTGTACAGGGTTTTCTTGGCTGCAGTCTTTACAGAAGCAGATCACAAGGCCTCTTCTTCCTTGGCATCGCTGGGTGGGTTTTAACCACCAACCTTTAGGTTAGAGATCAAGCACAAATGGTTTGTGCCGTCCAGTTGATTTTGACTCATCACGACCCCATATGTACAGAGTAGGACTGCTCCATAGGGTTTTCAAGGCTGTGATCTTTTGGAAACAGATCAGCAGGACTACCTTCTGAGGCACCTCTGGGGGAGTTCAAACCACCAACCTTTTGGCTAGTAGTTAAGTGTTTAACCATATGCACCACCCAGGCACTAATCAACTGTTAGGAAGAATCAAATATGAGAGATTCGTTATGTTAGAGAAGGCTAAGGAATAAGCAAAAGACTGAAGAAGCAAGAGTTATTGGAGTAAAGAGAGGAAGAGAGAGTGATTAAAGTTTGGGGGGTGAGGGGAAAGATTAGGTATTTGATTCCTAGGAATTTATTATAAGAAGATAAGTAGAAAGGAAGGGAAAAATCTCTGTGCACAAGGATGTTCCTTGTTTACCTTGTAACCAACAGAGGAAAAACGAAAATAATATAAAGGTTTAAACATGAGAAGGTGGTTACAAAATTTTGGTGTGTGATTTATAAACTTGATGAACCATATTATCATATAATACACATTTAAATTTATAAATATAACTTTAAAAGTACAAATTTAAATGCTACATAGCACATGAAAGAAGTTTATGGAAGCGTTTGGGGTCTTAAAAGCTTGTGAGCGGCCATCTAAGATACATCCACTGGTTCCATCCTGGCTGGAGCAAGGGAGAATGAAGAAAACCAAAGACACAAGGGAAAGATTAGTCAAAGGACTAATGGACCACAACTACCACAGCCTCCACCAGACTGAGTCCAGCACAACTAGATGGTGCCCGGCTACCACCACTGACTGTTCTGACAGGGATCACAATAGAAGGTCCCAGACAGAGCAGGAGAAAAATGTAGAACAGAATTCTAACTCACAAAAAAAGACCAGACTTACTGGCCTGACAGAGACTGGAGAAAACCTGAGAGTATGGCCCCTGGACACCCTTTTAGCTCAGTAATGAAGTCTCTCCTGAGGTTCACCCTTCATCCAGAGATTAGACAGGTCCATAAAACAAAACGAGACTAAAGGGGCACACCAGCCCAGGGGCAAGGTCTAGAAGGAAAGAGGGGACAGGAAAGCTGGTAATAGGGAACCCAACATTGAGAAGGGAGAGTGTTGACATGTCATGGAGTTGGTAACCAACGTCACAGAACAGTATGTATACTAACTGTTTAATAAGACGCTAGTTCTGTAAACCTTGATCTAAAAAAAGTTTATAGAATGATGTAGAGTGGGTGAGAAGTAGAAAGCAAAATGTCTTTCCCTGATTTCAATAAAAAATATATGGGTTTAGTCAAAGACTGGAAGAAAACATGGAAAAATTAAGCAATTTATGTTAGATGGTAGAATTATAGATCTTCAACTTGAAGAATTTTTCTTTAATGCTGCCGCATTTTTATTATTATGAAATATGTTAGTCATACAATAAACCAAGAGTTGGCAAACTTTTTCTATAAAGGGTCAGATAGTAAGTATTTTAGGCTTTTCAGGCCGTACAATCTCTGTTGCCATGACTCAACTTAGCAGTTGTAGTGCAAAAGCAACACTGGATAATAAGTGAGTGAGCATGACTCTATTCCACCACCATTTTTATTTATGGACATGGAAATTTGGATTTTATATAATTTTCACATCATGAAATATTCAATTTTTTTCAACCATTAAAAAATATAAAAACCGTTCTTATCTCGCAGACCTTATAAAAACAGCACACCAGATTTGACCCATGGGTGGTAGTTTGCCAACCCCTACAATAAACAATAAAGGACAAATAACATATACATATATTCTATACTCATAACCGAGACTAAGAAACAAAAAACCTTAAGATACCATTAAATTCTCCGTTTTGTCCCGACCTAAGCCCATTCCCCTCCCTCTCTCCAGTGGAAACCACTATCCTGCGTTCCATGTTCAGCGTTTCCATGCATGTTGTAGGCTTTTACTACATATGTGGCTATCTATAAACAACATGTTTTTCATGTTTGGAAACTTTATAAATACTATCACTCTGTACATATGCTTCAGCAACTGGCTTTGTTTGCTCAACATTATGTTACATGGAGCTCTAGTTTAATCATTTTAACTGTGATACAGTGTTCAATTATGTGAATATTCCTCAATAGTCGTTTCCAATTATTAGTTATTTTCAACAGTACCGTAGTCAACATGAAGCCCTGGTGGCTCAGTGGTTAAGAGTTTGGCTGCTAACCAAAAGGTCGGCAGTTCAAATCTACCAGCTGTTCCTTGGAAACTCTATGGAGCAGTTTTACTCTGTCCAGTAGGGTTGCTGTGAATCAGAATCAGCTTGACGGGAAGGGGTTTGGTTTGTTTTTTTTTTTGGTAGTCAACATTATTTTTACTTACTACCATGTGCAAAATACTTTCTAGTGAAAACTTTCAAATTTCAGCTTGTCCACTATTAGTGAGTTGATATAAATTTAAACATTGGTACCTTTAATGAATAGAATAGATAGGAATAGTAAAGATCAAAATGTGTTGCATGTAGTTTGGATAGGTATTGTTTTTGCAAAATTTTTGTTTTGGTGTTATACACGTGTACATATGCATACACATATGTATGTGTGTTTATATATATGTATGTTTTATTCTGTTGTACATAGGATTGCTATGAGTCGGAATTGACTTGATGGCATCTAACAACAGCAACAATATGTATGTGTAAATTACATATATATATAATATACTTGGTTGTAGTTTAAAATGTATGTCTTTATAAGAGGTTGTGGTCAGAAAACTTGAAAACCACTGATTTAAAGTACATACCTAGAAAAGGCATTGCTGGATCACAGGATATGCACTAATTCAACATTACTTGATGTTGCAAAATGCTCTCCAAAATGGATTTTCCAATTTATACTCCTCCTCACTGCAATGAATGAAAATAACCATTGTTCCACATCCTCACCTATTAATAGAATTTTCTCATAGGTATAAAATATCATACACACAAAGTAATATATAAAACTAATGTGTACACGTTGAAGAATAATAACAGCATATGCACTCATGTACCCACTCCCCAGGCTATGGATTAAAACATTACCTGTACCTTAGAAGCCTCTTAGGGGTTCTTTCCCATGGGCTTCCTCGCTTCAGGAGTAACTTCTGTCCAAAATTTTGTATTAGCCATTCTCTTGCTTTTCTGTACTTTTTTCCCTATGTTGGTATCCTTAAAGAATATAGTGTCTACATTAGTGATAAAAGTGATCAAAAAAAAAAAAAAATAGAGGTGTGTACTATGTCTTAAGAACACACAGTGGGGTGTGGTCTCCTCTGCTTAGGAAGCTAGGAAAGGTCTTGAACAATGAGTAGGAGTTTACCAGATACACAAGGAGGGAAAAGCATCCTAGGCAAAAGGATGACACATATATGGAACTGCAGAGATCTACAAGATAAGTTGTATTTGAGAAACTGTAGGAGAAGCTGGTAATGCCTCAACCTTTCAGCGTGCTCAGTGCATCTCTTTGCCTGAAGGCTCTTCCTCCAGCTCCCCAGAACTGCAGAAAGCCATGCTACCCACGCTCATGGCATACTGGAAGTGCCTTGGAGTTAACACCTCCTGGGAGCAGTCCTCAACCAATGACTCTTACAGTTGGTGTATAAATACCCCAGCTCCCTCACTCTTCGTATAGGATAATCCTGAAGGGTGGGTTTCCTAGAGTTTCTTTACAGGATTAAGCTTCTGTTGCCCACTGTGGTAATTAGCTTAATAGCTCACCCTTTATTGGCTCCTTCCACCTCTTCCTTACTGGTGTTTCGTCACCTCCCAAATAAACTATTTGCACTCAAATCCTTGTCTCAGGGTCAGCTTCTGTGAGAATGCAAACTAAAATAAACTGTAAGTAGCACTACATGGTAAGAACAAAGAGTGCAAAAAATGGGTAGAATAACAGGAGATATTGGGGCAGACGCCTATCGTGGAGGACTTCTAACGCCATTTCGAGGACTGTGTTACATTTTCCTCTAGGCAATGGGACAGTCATTGAAAGTTTAAGCAGGAACATGGCGTTGTGGGGATATATGCCACTTAAACATGGCTGCACTATTGACAACTGCAGCCCCCACAGGCCTCTATGCTGTATGCGACATGTTGGAGACTTGTCAGCGATGAGAAAGAGATTAGGCACGACTTGTTTTCCCAAACCTATTGTCCTGTTACTGATTGGCTTGTTTACCTGAATTCCTTCTCCCTTGCCTGAAACTTATTGTTACTCACCCAAAGCCCATTGTTCTGTTACTTGCTTCACTGCTTGCTGTACTGACTATAAAATAAACTCCTGGGACTGAAGCCGGGGTTCGACTCCTCAGAGTGACCCTCCTGGCCCCACTTCTCTGTAAGAGTTGTGGCATTGGTTATTGTCTCCGCCGCCCCGACAACACGTCGCTGGTGCGACAGATGGTGCCCCATGTGAGGGCAGACTGCCTTATAGCTGCATAGGCGCCCTCGCTTTCAATCCCTTTAGGTGGTGAGTATCAGATGTCCATTTCAGGCTGTTTAAAGGCACAGCCCGAGAGCAGCGGGGTTTTTCCACGGGCAGAATTTTCCCGAACGCTCTCAGATCAGGCTGCTCTAGCCCCAGAGCGGCAGGTCTTTCCTGACCGCTCCCAAGGGATTTCAGGCTTCAGGCCAGGAGCTTTCCTATCATTCTTTTCTTCATTTTCCTATTCCTCCTCGCTCTGGGGAATTCTCTTTCTCCTGAGCAGCGTCAACACAAAACCCAGTTGTTGGGATTGTTAAAGGCCTCCAAGCTTAAGTTGTCAAAAAAGGCCCTTACCTAACTTCTGCTTTTAATTGAATCTGCCTGTCCTTGGCACCCCTTGTGGGGGAACCTTGATGTAGAAGCATGGGAACGTATCGGTAACATCATTCATGACATGAACATCCCAGCTTCAGTTTTTATTGCTTGGCATCACTGCCGCCTCGCTTTACAGCCCATACAGGCAGCTCCTTCTGCTCCCTCTCCTAGTAAAGAAAATGTTTATGACCCTCGTCTTTCAACACCTCCCAAGGCTGGTTTCTCTCAACATGAGTCTCTTATGGAAAGATGTTTGCAGGAGGGCCGTGAGAAAGAGGGGTTTTCTGCTTATCCTGTCATTCGGGGATCAGGACCACCCCGTCATGATGGCCTTGGCTTTCAAGCTTTTAAGGAACTTCATAAAAGCATGACCGAAAATGGTTTGCAATGTTCCTTTACAAAAGGGATTGTGGGAGGTTTAGGACAATGCTTTGAAATGACCCCCTGGGATTGGAATCTCCTAATGCGAACAGTTTTAACTCCTGCTCAGTTTAGTGTATGGAGTCAAGAGTACAAAGAGCATTGTAACCTTTATGCCGTAGACAATCTTAATCATAATATCCCTGTTAGTCTTGACATGCTCCTGGGTGTTGGGAATTATTCCACTCCCCAGGCCCAGAGTCAGATGAATGGACAAGCATTCAGTCAAGCCTCCAATGATGCCACCAAAGCCTGGAGTAAAATCCTGATTCCAGAATGCCCACTGGCTCATTCGCCACTATTCACCAAGCAGCAAACGAGCCTTACATTGACTTTATCAACCGTCTCCAAACGGCCATTTCCCGAGAGGTAGATAACCAACAAGCGCTGAAGTTCTTTGTCTCCAGCTTGCTTATGAAAATGCTAATGCTGACTGTTGGGCTGTTTTAGCTCCCTTAAAGGTACAGAATCTTAATCTAGCTGAAATGATTAGAGTATGTCAAAATGTTGGCACAGAAACTCATAAGGCACAAGTATTAGCGGCAGCTCTCCGTCTATCCACTGCCACCTCTTTTGGGTGTGGTAAACCTGGACATTTTAAAAAGGACTGCCATAGGTTAAAAAACAAAAATGTCAACACTAAACTTCCAACCCAAAAGTGTCCCCGCTGTGGTAAAGGCTTTCATTGGGCTAGTCAGTGCAGGTCTCAACTTAACAGTCAAGGCAGCCCTATGTCAGGAAACGGGAAGAGGGGCGAGAGCTCTCGTGCCCCGAAAAATCCAGAGGGCCCCTGAGTATGGAGTGTGGAGACCACAGCATAGACTCCAAACAGCAATGTTTGTGAGTCAATGATTTAAAGGCAGCCACAGAAGGGAGTGCAGGTCTAGATTTACCCTTAGCAGAAGGGGCTATAATAGATGAGGCAGGAAAAGTTTTTCTTATAGCAACACAGGTTTGGGGACCCCTGCCTCAAGGATATTTAGGACTCCTAATGGGTCGCTCTAGTATTACATCTCAATGTCTAACTGTTCATCCTGGTGTAATAGATTCTGATTACGAAGGACAAATTAAAATTATGGTTTCCAGTCTCTCTTATTGGAACATTACTCCCTCTGATAAGATAGCACAGCTAATTTTACTTCCCTTTGTAGTTCCCTCCGCTCGCACTACCCCAAGACGAGCTGGGGGTTTCAGTAGTACTGACGCTTTTTGGGTTACTAAGTTACAATCTTCCTGACCATATCTTACTGTTCAGGTCAATGATCACATGTTTAAAGGCCTCGTGGATTCTGGGGCAGATGTAACTATCTTCTCCTCTGATTCCTGGCCCTCTTCTTGGCCCAAGAAGCAAACCACTGAAACCCTCACAGGAGTTGGAGGAGCACAGTGCCCTTTTCAAAGTACACTTCCCATTGTTTGCTAAAGCCCTGATGGACAGCCTGCTTCTATCTGTCCCTTTATCCTTCCTTTACCTACTATATTATGGGGATGAGATTTACTCTCCCAGTGGAATGTTCAAATTGGCACCCCCCAGGATTTTTCACAGGGGCCACTGTTCAAACAGACCCTCTGCTAAAATTAACCTGGATACCTGGCCCTCCTGTTTGGGTTGAGCAGTGGCCCATTAAAGAAGAAAAATTAAAACACCTTAAAAAACTTGTCCAGGAACAGTTAGAGGCCGGGCACATCCGGCCTTCTTGCAGCCCTTGGAATACACCTATTTTCTGTGTCCCCAAAAAATCCAAAAAATGGAGGCTCCTTCATGACTTACGGGCTGTTAACGCCTTGTCCCTATGGGACCTCTTCAGCCAGGAGTTCCCAATCCAGCCTGTATTCCTCAAACTTATGACATTATCATTATTGATCTTAAAGATTGTTTTTTTACCATCCCTCTCCATCCCGAGGACTGTGCTAAGTTTGCCTTCTCAGTTCCTTCTGTGAATAGTTGTCATCCTATGCAGCGTTTTGAGTGGACTGTTCTCCCACAGGGCATGGTCAATAGTCCAACTATCTGTGAACATTATGTTGATAAAGCTCTTAAGCCAGTCCGAAGAGCCTTTCCCTCATGTCTTATATATCATTATATGGACGACATTCTCCTAGCCCATCCCAAACCAGAACAACTTGATTCACTTCTTGTCTCTGTTCAACACGCGTTACAAGGTTTTGGCTTACAAGTAGCCCCTGAAAAGGTTCAGTCTTTCACACCGTGGCAGTATTTGGGATACTATCTTGACACCCATATCATTTGCCCTAAAACACCAGAAAGTATAATTCCCAAGACATTAACTCTAAATGACCTCCAGAAAATCCTTGGTCATATTAATTGGCTGCGACCTTCACTTGGCATAACAACCTCTCAAATGACCCACTTATTTGAGACCCTAACTTCTATGAGAACACTCTCTCCCCAAGCACGCCATGAATTAATACTTGTTAACCAAGCCATTAAAGAAAAATTTTTGACTCGTTTACAGATAAATCATCCTGTTTACCTTCTCCTATTAAATACTCCTCATAGTCTTACAGGCGTGCTCTGTCAATTTACTCCTGACTTTGGAGCACTTGAGTGGCTTTTTCTTCCTTATCACCCTCTGCAACAGTTGTTTACACGCTTCTCTCAGTGCATTAACTTATTAATGCAAGGATGCACCTGCACTCAACAGCTTTTGGGTTCTGACCCTCATTTTATATACTTTGGGGTAACGAAAACAGCTTTTGATCATGCTCTTCTCAATTCTGAAGAGCTCCAGATCGCTTTGGCTGATTTTACTGGACAAGTAATTTATTCTTATCCCACTTCAAAGCCACTCTCTACCCTACAGCTTCTTCCTTTACAATTTTCTGCTATGCTCTTTCCTTCACCTCTTGCTAACGCTCCTACTGCCTTTACAGACGGATCAGGAAAGACTGGAAAAGGAGCGGTCACTTGGCAAACAGACGGTGCCTGGCAACATTTCATTGCACAAAAGGCTTCCACTACACAGCGTGCTGAGCTGTCAGCAGCTGTTGCTGCCTTTGAAATTTTTAAATCAATGCCGTTCAATTTAATTGCTGATTCTGCTTATGTTGTCCACACCATTCAACATATTAGTGATGCAACTCTCTGCTTTAGTTCCGATTATGAGTTATTTACTTTATTTAAGAGGCTCCAAACCCTACTTAATAGCCGTAACTCTCCCTTTTTTGTGGTACACGTGCGCTCCCATACACCCTTGCTGGGGCCTCTTTCTGATGGCAATTCTTGCTCCAATTTACTTGCTGGCTCTGCCTTTTCTGGTGTACGAACTTCTCATAATTTCTTTCATCAAAATGCATGGGGACTTCAAAAACAATTTTCTATCTGTCTTACTGAAGCACAACAAATTGTTCGCACCTGTCCTGACTGCCAGCACTTTTCTCCCATGTCCTTTGCTGCTGGCGTCAACCCACGTGGTCTAGTAGCCAACCAATTGTGGCAAATGGATGTAGCACACTATCCTCCCTTTGGGAAACTTAAATATCTCCATGTGTCCATAGATACATGTTCTGGGTTTCTTTATGCTACAGCCCTTTCTGGGGAACGTTCTACTCATGCCTGTCATCACTTTACCCAAGCCATTGCAACTATGGGAAGCCCCCAAGCCCTTAAAACTGATAATGGTCCTGCATATACTTCTGCTAAATTTCAACAATTTTGTGCCACTTAGAATATTCTTCGTACCACTGGCATTCCTTATAACCCTCAAGGGCAAGCCATAATTGAATGTGCCCATTATACTCTCAAACAGCTCTTAAATAAACAAAAGGGGGGAGATGACGGGTCTAGAGTATGTGACCAGAATGAAAGACTTGCCAAAGCTCTCTTTACTTTTAACTTTTTATCGGTTGCCAAAGATGGTCGTACTGCTGCAGAATGAAATTTTATCCCCCCTCTATAAAGATCCTCAAAATCCCTCTGTCTGGCAAAGACCTGTAGAATTATTAACCTGGGGGCGAGGGTATGTGGCTGTTTTGTCTCCCACAGGTCTACTTTGGATTCCCGCCCAATTAGCAAAACCATATCATGACCCAGCAACAGCCACCACCCTTCTGCTGGGAACCACCGCCACTGCCCCTGCTGTGGCTGCTGGGGCAGCCTTCCGATCCGACTCCAGAGCCACAACTGACACCATCACCCCCTCCCCCGGGGAAGGAGAATGACCAACAAAACTCTGCAATACCGGTAACATGGGGAGGTCTGAAAGCCCTCTCCTCAAAAGCCGAACATACCCTCTCAACTACAGGTGCACCACTTACACCTGAAAATCTATTTCTAACTATGGCCTCCTTTGTGACCCTCAATTCTCAACAGGTATGTGTTTTCTTCCTCCTCCTTTCTCAGGTACTAACAACCTCTGCCTCAACCACCTATTGGACTCATGTTCTTAGCCCCCCTGTCTTCCACCCGGTTACTTGGGAAGAACCAGAGCCCCTTCTTTCCTCTAATGATACTAACGTTACTGGAGGACAAAATTTGGCCTCTTCCAAGCCACTTACTAACTCCCCTGTAGAGGGATGGTTTGTGCTGTCCACAAATTGGACACTCTATGCTGACGCCCTTCCTTTGTGTTTCACTACTCAGCCACGCACTGCTTCTGCGTGCCTGCCTATACTAGAACAATGGTATATGAATTACATTTACTACAATGGCACCTATAAGCAACCAGCCTATTCTAAGCAATTTTTCGTTAAAGCCATAGGCATTAACAGCAAGTTCAGTGCTTATATTACTCACTCACCCCCTTCCATCCCTGTATGTCAACACCCACACCTATCTCTTACAGACCCTATTGATAATCCTTGGGTTATTTGTCGAACTACTAGCTTTCCTTTATATTCTCTCCCTTTCAACATTTCACTAGAAAATTGGGGCCCTCAAGGTTTAATTTTATTACCAAATCACTCTACTTGGCAGTGGGCAGCCCCATACCATTATCAAGGACATTCTAAGTCCTGGAACCCTGGCCTAGCTGGACCCATTCTTCGCTTACGTTATTCAACTACTCATTTCTCCCCATTAAAAATCCTTTCTTGGTGATTAGGTCTCCCTTTTTATGAAAGAACTCTTCGTTCAGGAGCCTTTCTGAAGGGGACAGAGGATGCCAAGAACCCACTCCCCAAATTAAAATGAACTCTCCATGACCATAACGATTCTGTGCTTATATGCACGTCTTGACCATACATTTTTGCTATAACTTCTAGTCCTCCGGATATCATTAAAATAAATGCCTCTTTTCAATTAACATTATCCAGTGGCTCTACTTGGATTACTCCATGTCTATCCAGGCAAAATGTCTCCACTCTTAACATCAATTCTGTATTTGTTCTTTGACAAAAAAGCCACCTTTGGCTGCCCAACCTTACACGCCCTTAGCAAGATAGTTCCCCCCTCGCTCAGGTTGTTAATGCATTACAGAAAATACGAACTAAAAGGTTTCTTGGAATTCTCATAGCCTCTATTATCACAGCCACTGCTATTGCTGCTACGGCAGCTACCGCCACCATAGCTCTCTCCCAATCTATTCAGACGGCCCAGCAGTTTAACACTTACATGTAAAATGTTACTGCTGAAATGCAAACTATGGCACATATTGATAAAGAGATCCTCAAGTGTCTGGGTGCTTTAGAAGCCTCAGTCCTTTGGCTTGGAGAATGACAAGAAACCCTATGGGAACATTCTCAATTAACCTGTGATTCTGAATACACTCGCTTCTGTGTTACAGCCCTTCCATATAATGAGTCCTAGAAGGATGTTAAAAATAATCTTCTAGCTAGCTTCGCTTCTCCATTGAAAAGTGATATTCAAAAATTACAATTTCAATTACAAGAACAGCTCTTGAGATTACAGAGTCTAATAAGGCTACACTTAATACACTTAATGATTTTACCTACTGGCTCAATCCCACACATTGGTTCTCTGGACTCAATCTCCATGTCTGGATCCTTTTTGCTATAGGATGTTTAATAGTCTTGTGCCTCCTTATAGTCATCCAATGTCTCTACTCCCTGAAGATCTCCCATCACCAACAGAAGTTGGCCTTCTATGCCTGGACCATTCGCTGCCAGTTACCTAAACAAGAGACAGGAAAAATAAAGACCTCCTCTTAAGAAGGCCCTTCCTATGTTATTATTTTGATAATCAGTGATTACCTGTATTTGGTTAATCAGTAAGTTCCCAATGAAAACTTGTTATGTGTAAACTCCTTTATATTTTCTGCTTCTCCTAGTTAGATGCTTCTGTATAGATAGATTCCTAAGTTAGATGATTCCTTTCCAATTGATAGTAAATTTGTGTAAATCAGTGTTTGTTTGATTATTAAATCTATTGTGATGTGTAAATTGCCCTTCCTAGTGATTCCCTTCCAAGTAGTAGTGAAGCTGTGTAAATCATTGCTTGTTTGATTGTTAATGAATCTTTGAGCCTTTATAAATCTTTAAGCCTTTAAGAATAATAATTTCAGTGGATGTTAAAAGTTAGTGTTTACCTGACAAAATGAGAGTCAGAGGAAACCCATGAGTCCAACAATCAGGATATTACTAGTGCAGAGGATTATATTATCCTCATAAGATCATCCTCTATTGTCTTACACACCTGAAAGGCACATCGAGTCTGTTCACTCCGGCTATGCAATTGATAAGAGCATCGCACTTACTTAGTAACCTGATGAAGAACCAGATGGTATCCGGTGGAAAACCAGCACCGTGAGTTTAAAGAGCCTGCAATGGCCGCCATCTAAGAGCACTAAGCCCAGGCATTAAGTAACAACCTGGTGAAAAACCAGATGGTATCTGGTGGAAAACCAGCACCGTGAGTTTAAAGAGCCTGCTATGGCCGCCATCTAGGCGGCTAAGTCCAGGTGTTACTCATAGCTATGCTACTTCTCCTCCTTAAACATATGGAGTGTGCCCCAGCCGTAGCTGGGCTCACAAGGACTCACTAAGATGCCAGGCCCTGAGGTGTGGAGACAGTAGCTGAAATAATCTTGGATTTTATCTTGTAGAGAAAATTTTACTTTATCCTAACGGGCATTTGTTGGACCAGTGAGAATCCTCTTGATTCTTATTCCATTAACTAAACAAAAGGGGGAAGATGTGGGGATATATGCCACTTAAACATGGCTGCACTATTGACAACTGCAGCCCCCACAGGCCTCTATGCTGAATGCGACATGTTGGAGACTTGTCAGCGATGAGAAAGAGATTAGGCACGACTTATTTTCCCAAACCTATTGTCCTGTTACTGATTGGCTTGTTTACCTGAATTCCTTCTCCCTTGCCTGAAACTTATTGTTACTCACCCAAAGCCCATTGTTCTGTTATTTGCTTCACTGCTTGCTGTATTGACTATAAAATAAACTCCTGGGACTGAAGCCGGGGTTCGACTCCTCAGAGTGACCCTCCTGGCCCCACTTCTCTGTAAGAGTTGTGGCATTGGTTATTGTCTCTGCCGCCCTGACAATACGTCGCTGCTGCGACATGGCATGACCAGATTTGTATTGTAAAAAGACCACTTCAGTCACATTTCCAACCATTAAATGGCTTCTCCTACACTTAGAGTGAAATCCAAACCCCTAACAATTCCTCAAAGGTCTTGCATGATCTAGCCCCTACCTACCTCCCCATCCTCTGAGAAGTGTCTATTAGATTTAGCAATTATGGGGTTATTGTTGACCCCAGTGGCACAGCAGGGTCAGAAGCCAGAGGAAGAGTTGTGACAGACTGGATTATTGTTCTCAGTTCTATACTCTCTTGCCATGTGAACTTGTAGTGCACAAGAATAGATGGAGTATATTTCCCTGCTAGAATTCTTTTGGCCAATGGAAGGTGAGCAAAAGTGACAGCGTGACTTAAAAGGCACTGGGTGTTTCCACTCACCTTAGTGTACTCCTGCCATTCACAATGAGAAGAATGTGCACTGGGGAGCTGCTGGTCCAAGGAGAATAAGACACATGTGGAGCAGACAAAAACTCAAACTGAAGCCTGGAGCCAAACCCAGCTAACCTACAGCCTGAAGCAGAGCCACTCCAGCCAACCACAGACCCATGAGTGAAAAAAAGAAATGCTTGTGGTCACAAAAGCTGCAGAATTTTGCATCATTATTGTGGCAAAAGTTGACTACTACAGGAGTGAAATGGAGAAGTAGAAGAGAAAAGTGAGCCGGGAGTACTGTTTCAAGATGCTTAGCTATGAAGGGAAAGAGAGACTAGTGGATACCTATCTTGTTGTTGTTCTGTTTTGATTGTTTAGCTGCACGTGATATGAACTCCTTTCCCATTTATGGAGAATTGTCCACTTCATGGAACTTTGTGGGAAGCAGAGCGCAACTTCCAGTTTTGTAGCTGAAAATGCCAGCTACTCACTTTCCCACCCTCTGTTGCAAATTAAGTCATGGGCAAATGTCGTAGGCTCTGCTAATTAGATGTACCCATCCTAGACTTTGAATCAGGAGGAGCTTGTGATGCAAACAAGCAGAAACAAAAAAGAACCCATTTTGGTGGTGGGCAGTGCCAAGCATAGCAGTAATACCCAGTTGGGAGGAAGAGCTGTTGCAGCAGCAGCATCCAGTGTCTGGTGCTAGGTTTCTCAATGTAACTGTGACATCAAATGCTCATCAGTGGCAGTAGCAGTGTCTTGAGAGGCCCAGGTCTGTGGTGTGATGTTGACTAGCACCCTATAAGCAAAACCTCTAAACATGATGTGGTAGATTGATTGCATTAATGGCCTCAACTCTTCACCTCTCCTTGGAACCATGTTATCTTGTTAGGACCTTTCCATTCTGACCTGGACTCACCTGTGTGACTTATTTGGTCAATGGGATGCTAGCAAACAGTACACAATTGAGACTTGAAAAGCGCTTGTGTGATTGTGCTTGCTCCCACTCTTGCCTTCTGCCGTTGCCATTACAACATAATCTGGGCTAGCCTACTAGATGATGAAAGGTATGTGGAACTGAGTTGTCCCAGCTGAGGCCATTTGTACTGACTGAAGTATGTTCCCCCAAAATTCATGTCCACCTGGAACCTCAGAATGTGACCATGTTTGGAAATAAGGTTTTTGCAGATATCAGTAGTTAAGATGGGGTCATAGTGGACTCGGGTGGCCCCTAATCCACTGACTGGTGCCCTTATGTAAAGAGAAAATAGAGACATGGTTATACACATAGGGAAAACACCAAGTAAAGGTGGGGCAGAGACTGGAGTGATGTGTCTACAAGCCAAGGAACGCCAAGAATTGCTGGCAACCACCAGAAGCTAGGGAGAGGCAGGGAAGGATGCGCCCCTTGAGCTCTCAGAGAGAGCACGGCCTTGCCGACACCTTAATTTGGGACTTTTGGCTTCCAGAACTGTGAGAGGATAAATTTCTGTTGTTTTCAGCCACCTAGTTTGTAGTAATTTGTTATGGCAACCCTAGGCAACTAATACACCATCCAACATCAGCCAGCAGCCAGTTGAGCTCAGACATACGAATGAGCTCAACCAAAATCAGAGAACTATCTAGCTAACTCACAGTTAACCCCAGGCACTTGAGTAAGTCAGCTGAGATCAGCAAGCCCAGCATCATCAGCTGAACCCCACAGACTTGTGAACTAAATGCATGCTCATTGTTACATACCACTGAGGTTTTGTGGTTGTTTGTTCTGTGGCATTAGTGTGGCAATAGATAACTCATACACATGGTTCTCCAGCCCTCTCTGCAAGTCCATGAGCTATGCCTTTTCTGCTCAAATCCAAGAGTCAGTATCTGTTGCTTGCTCTAACACAGAGAAGGACTGAATTAGAAAGAAATGCAGGCCCAAGGGAGATATTGTTTGAAGTGGGAGAGACTTTAGCATGCTTATAGGCAGACGATTGGATTGGATGTAAGTGTGGCTGCAAAATATGTGTTTTAAACAAGATAGACATTTACAGTGTTTCTCTTCATTTAAAAGCCTAAATGGGCGTAGCACCTCTGCTCTGTGAAGTCTTCAGGGACTTAAGCTCCTTCTCTCTTGTTGTTACATCATGCCCTTGTCCAGTTGGTCCAAGATGGCTTGCATCACATCCATATTTCAGCCACTGGGATAAGGAAAGGGAGAACATGACCTTTTCCCTGAATACCTGGTGGTTACATTTATTTCTTCCCTTTCATCCCATTCTCAGAAATTGGTCACATGGCCATCCATACTCAGCTACAAGAGAGGCTGGGAAATGTAAACTTTATTCTAGCCAATCATGTTCATATCTAAAAATTTAGTGTCTAAGGAAGAAGAGGCAAAAGACAGTAATAGTTCCTGACATGTCAGTGGGGAAGGGATAATTAATGAAACAAGATCACTACGGTAGATTTTATTAGCCATTTCCTTCTTTCTTGCTTGGTAAAGGGACTCATTTTTTGGAGGAGTGGGGCAACCATGTTCTCAAACGGGGTAAATTCATGAACTGTCTAAGCTGGTTATGGCAATCCCATTCCACTTTGCCAGGAACTTGTCTTCTCAGTCTCCCCTGCAGCTATGGATAGCTATGTGACCCAGCCCTGATCAATGAGCCATGAGAGGAAGATTACCTGGAGTTTCTGGGAAATATTTTGCTTCCTATGAAAAACACAGAGGAGAGTGTTTTATGGTGTACCTCTGCTTGGTAAACTGGTGTGAAGCACTGTGGCAGTCAGTTTATGACCACAAAAGAAAGAGCAAGAGAATTGCAGGTGCCAACCTAGAGCCCTGACACCTTTCTGAGGATCTGAGTGACCCTGAGGAACAAGTAGGGGTGAGCCAGGTGGCGATGGGGAGGAAAGATGTTTTAGGAAATGAGAGCATTACATACATGAGAAGGAATGCAGACAGACACCTGGAAAGGTGACTTGGAGTCAGGTTATGAAGACTTTGTATGTGGTTTTTTGGTCAGAATTACCTCAGCGAGTTGGAGTTGGTTTCCTGCTGTTGGCTGATTTCACTTACCAAAGCTTGACAGGCGTGTTCTCTTTGCAGGTTCAAGAGGACTGCTTGTCCCTTCCCTCATTGGAGAGTTAAAAGACTTGTTTTAGAAAGTGCTCTTGAAGCAGAGATCAGATTATGTGCGTGGGTAGGTGGGGGCTGTTGGTTTGGAAAGTTGAGTGAGAAAGGACTGGTTCCCAGGCCTCTACAGTAAGTGGGATTTCCCTGACCTTGGGGGAATGGACAAGTGGCATGTTGGAGCCTGTGTTAAACTCCAAGCACCCCAGGTGGCATGTTGGCTGTGTGGATGCCTGGCTGGGGCCTGAGCCTTAAGCCCCAGCGCTCAGGGCTATGAGCAGTGAGACCACTGAGTCTTAGACATCAAGCACCTCATAGTAATCCCACCAGCCTGAAGTCCAGAGCCCTTCCCTAAGATTCCAAGATTGGGTGACCCAGGGGTTCTATGTGACCCAAGCAAGGAGTGGTAGGGAGAGGGGACAGTAAGAAAATCTGATCAAGATAGAATTGCTCTAACTCCTTAAGGAAGAGGGCTGAGTTGAATTTTATATTATTTAGAAAAATAAAGAAAAGAGTCACTTCTTTCATTAGAGTGTTCAATTATGGTGCAAATTTATGCTGTGGTATACAAAGCCAAGGGAAAGGGGGTGGGAAGAGGTCATAAATTATCTCAGTAGCTTTTTTTTTAAGTCAATGGATTTTTTTCAAAGAAAATGTAGAAGGTATGTCTCTAAGAAGTCAAATGTATATATATGTAAAGTATCCATTTTCATTTCTAAAAATCTAATTAAATTGGCCTGCTACTGCTAAGCTAGCAGCAAATTCAATCTCTGCTATCACTGGGGCTCCTTTGCCTGCCAGGGATGCCTCAGAATCTTGACATAGGGCCTGGTGCCAGAAACAGGGGCATCCTCTCCCCTGCAGCCTTCATGGGGGCTGTTTACATCCACCTCATGCAAGCCCACAGAATGGGGCCTTGAAGCCCACAAGCTCCTACTTCTAGTCCCATATGAATTGCAGGCATCTTTATTGAGGTTGGGTGGGGTGTCCCTACTACTTGGGGTCCAGTCCTCACCCCAGCTACAACACCCAGATGTCCATTTTGAGGTCCTGCACCTCCCTAGAGCTCTCCCCTAAGAGTGCACAGCCTCCACACTCCCCACCACCTTGATGGCCACCCTCTTTTTTTTTGGACAAAGAATAATACCTTTATTATATAAAGAACTCAAACAAAATTGGGGGAAAAATCACTAACATCCTAATATATGACGGTATTAGGTAAAGAACATAAGCAAATAACTTGTAAAAAGGGAACTAAAACTGGTTGACAAATACTTTTAAAATGCCCAACCTCAGCAGTAATCAAAAAATGCAAAAATTAGTGTATTTTTTTGTTTACTTTCTACATATGCTAAATAGAGAGAATAAATCAAAATAGAAAAGAATTTTTAAATAATAATACCAAATACTGGCAAATATGTACTAAAATAAACTCATACGGATCCTATAGGACAGAGTAGAACTGCCCCATAGAGTTTCCAAGGGGTGGCTGGTGGATTCAAAATTCCGACCTCTTGGTTAGCAGCCGATCTCTTAACCACTGCGCCACCAGGGCTCCATGTACTAAAATAGGTATGCATATATATTTTTGGTGGAAGAGTGAATTAATAACAACCATTTGGTGTTTTGTTTTTATCTAAACCAACCAAAAAACCCAACCCATTGCCGTCTAGTCGATTCCAACTTACAGCAACCCTGTAGGACAGAGTAGAACTGCCTCACAGAGTTTCCAAGGAGCACATGGTGGATTTGAACTGCCAACCTTTTGGTTAGCAGCCGTAGTTCTTAACCACTACACCACCAGGGTTTCCTGTTTTTAATCTAGTGTTTTTAAATTGTTTACTTTTGTATTTTAAATTAATTTTATTAATTCAAATGTATGTTTATGTATAGTATATGTGTATATATGTGTGTATGTATATATAGATATGTATATATGTGTTAATATGTGTATATATGTGTTATAGATAATATATAATATAACATATATTGTTTTTGTTAGCTGACATCAAGTTGGCCCCTGACTCATGGTGACCGCAAGCACAGCAGGATCAGACCATTGTGATCCATGGGGTTTTTACTGGCTGATTTTTCAGAAGTAGATCACCATTATTATATAATTTATGTATAATATAATATGTAACATATATATACACATACACACAAATACATAGTGTAGTAGCTAGCTCCCCAGTTGGCCCTCAATAATCCCCACTTTCTAGAGTCCCCTTCCACATTGTACCAGGGGTGATGTGTGTGACTAATACAGCTGAAGTACTGGATGTCACTTCTGAGACTGGGTTATAAAAGACACTGCAGCTTCTGTTTTGGTTGCTCTCCTTCTCCCCTTTGAATCACTTGTCCTGGGGTAAACCAGCTGCCATGTTGTAAGGACACTCAAGCAGCCTGTAGAAAGGCCCACAAGGTGAGGAAGGACGGTCTCTGGACAACATCCAGTAAGGAACTGAGGCTCCCTGCCAGCAACCATTTGAGTGATCTTAGAAGAGGATTCCTTCTCCCAAGTAGTGCCTTCAGATGACTGCAGCCCAGCCAACAGCTTGACTGCAACCTCCCGAGATAACCCTGAGCCAGAACCACACAGCTAAGCCACTTCCAGATTCCTGACTCATAGAAACGTTGAGATAATAAATATTTGTTATCACAAGCTTATAATGTTTGAGGTGATTTGTTACACAGAGATAGATAACTAATACAATAGTTTTTTTTTTTTTTTTGAGGGGGGCAGTCAAATTGACTTAAAGGCTTAAAAAACAAAGAACAACAACAAAAATAGCAGTGTTCTCTTCCACCCCTTCTTAGCCATTTAGACATTTTCCCCAGAGGTCACGGCCCAAGTGCTGGATTGTCACTGCCAGACTTCTTGATATGGAAAGAAAATAAGTATTTGTTCAAAGTACTATTGTTTGGGTCTCTGTTCCCTACAGCCAAACACATTCTTAACTGATATAAATGCCTTAGGCTTAAAGCCTTATGATGTACTTATTGTCATTATTATTTTCCTCTCCCTGAAAGGAGATTTCATCTTCTGCTGAGTTCACAAGTCAAATTGTGACAGCAACTGAAAATATAAGTTTCTTATCATAATTGAGTAAATTTAAGATACCATCAACTGTAAGATGCACCATTATTTTAGGTACCACTGAGAGAAAAATACTACTGACTTTTTGCATAAAAATACTACATAGTTTTTTAAAAACTATGCCTGAATGCTTTCTTATCACTTCAATTTTTTATTTTCTGCCTATTGAAATTTTTTTAGACTTATTTAGATAGAATTTTTAATCACATATCACTACTTAGAGGAATGCTTGACCTCAGGAGTAATCAATGAAATGCAAAAAGTAGAATAAGACTCTCACTTTCAGTGTTGACATCCTTAGCATATTTACTTTTGACTTCATGCTAATGCCTCATGGTAACAAAATTGCTGCTGAGGCTCCAGACATCACAACTATATTCAAGGCAGGAAAAAGGAAGAAGTAGGGGGTGGTGCCAGTCATATAATCCTCTTTTACCAGGAAAAGCAAAATCCTTCCTAGAGCACCCAGCAGGTTTCTGCTTGTGTGTCATTTGCTAGTACTATGTCCCATGGGCAACCTTGACATAAGCAAATACATGTATCTAGAAGAGCAAATATTTTGTCTAGATCTGGGTTCATTGCCATCTTGAACAAAAGCAGACTTAATGTTAGCAAAGAAAGAAGAAACAGGTTTTGGGAAGGAAGCTAATGGTGTCTGCTGCAACACAGCTTAATAAATAGCAGTTTTATAAGCATAATAGACAGTAATTACCCTTGACATAAAGTAAAACTAATCATAGCAAAAATACTTACAAGTACAGTGCTTACTATGTGTCAGGCATTGTTCTTAGTGTTTTAAATATATTCACTCAATCCTCACAGTAATTTTACGAAGTAAATGCTGTTATTATCCTCGTATTATTTTAGTTATTTTTTTATTGTACCTCATATGCTCATAATTAGATTTATCATAATCCTTGCTTCATAACATATTCCTTGGTCTATGCATAGCTCTCTTTCATTTACTTTCAAATATTCGTTATTTTAATAATATAGTAGCCACCCTCAAATCCTCTACCCCAAATAAAAGTTAGGACCTTGTCTCCTACCAGCAGTTCCATGAGAGAAAGGCCTACTGATCTGCTCCTATAAAAATTTCAGCCTAGAAAACACTAGGTGGCAGTTCTACTCTGTCCTATGCAGTCAGAATCGACTCGCTGTCACACAACAACAATGTATGTAGTCCTAAAATGTGTGTGTGTGTGTGTGTGTGTGTGTGTGTGTGTAGTATATATGTATAGTTGTTTTTAACTGCATGTTTTCTTTTGGTACTTAATTTTTCCACTCAATTTTACATTGCTAAGATTCATCCATATTGTTCTTTTGTTTTTTTCTGGCAGGCTATTTATTTTTATTTTTATTTATGTATTTTTTCCTATACAAAAATTTATACATACATTGTTATGTGACTCTAATTGCTCTCCCCATACTGTTACAGCACACTCCTCCTTTCCACCCATGATTCCCCATGTCCATTCAACCATCTCCTAAGCCTCTCTGCCTTCCCATCTCACCTCTGGACAGAAGCTGCCTGTTTAGTCTCTTGTATCTACTTGAGCTAAGAGGCACACTCCTCACAAGTATCACTTTATGTCTCACAGTCCAGTCCAATCCCTGTTTGAAGAGTTGGCCTCCGAAATTGTTTTAGTTCTGGGCTGATAGAGAGTCCAGGGGCCATGCTCTCCGGGGTACCTCCAGTCTCAGTCAGACCATTAAGTCTGGTCTTTTTACTAGAATTTGAGTTCTGCACCCCACCTCTCTCCTGCTCCATCTGGGACTCTCTGTTGTGTTCCCTGTCAGGGCGGTCATTGGTGGTAGCTGGGCACCATCTAGTTGTTCTGGTCTCAGGCTGATGAAGTCTCTGGTTTATGTGGCCCTTTCTGTCTCTTGGGCTAATACTTCCCTTGTCACTTTGGTGTTCTTCATTCTCCTTTACTCCAGGTGGTTGGACCAATCGTTGCATCTTAGATAGCTGCTTACAGGATTTTAAGATCCCAGATGCCACTCACGAAAGTAGGATGCAGAACATTTTATTAATAAGCTTTGTTATGCCAATTGACCTAGATGTCCCCTGAAAGCATGGTCCCCAGACCCCTGCCCCTGCTACTCTGTCCCTCAAAGTGTTTGATTGTATTCAGGAAACTTCTTAGCTTTGGTTTAGTCCAGTTGTGCTAATTTCCCCTGTAGTGTGTGCTGTCCTTCCCTTCACTTAAGACAATTCTTATCTACTATCTAGTTAGTAAATAACCCTCATCCTCCCTTCCCACCCTTGTAACCATCAAAGAATGTTTTCTTCTGTGTTTAAACCTTTTCTTGAGTTCTCATAATAGTGGTCTTGTACAATATTTGTCCTTCTGTGACTGACTAAATTCACTCAGCATAATGACCTCCAGCTTCCTCTATGTTATGTTTCACGACTTCATCCTTGTTCTTTATCGTTGAGTAGTATTGCATTGTGTGGATGTACCATAATTTGTTTATCCATTTGTCCATTGATGGGCATCTAGGTTGTTCCCATCTTTTTGCTATTGTGAATAGTGCTGCAATGAACATGGGTCTGCATATATCTATTCTTATTTGTCTAGGATATATTCCAAGGAGCAGGATAGCTGGATCGTATGGCACTTCTATTTCTAGCTCTTTAAGGAAGCGCCAGATTGATTTCCAAAGTGGCTGTAGCGTTTTACATTCCCACCAACAGTGTGTAAGTGTTCCAGTCTCTCCACAACCTCTCCAGCATTTATTATTTTGTGTTTTTTGGATTAATGCTAGCCTTGTTGGGGTGAGTTGATATCTCATTGTAGTTTTGATCTGCATTTCTCTAATGGCTAATGATCGTGAGCATTTCCTTATGTGTCTGTTAGCCACCTAAATGTCTTCTTTGGTGAAGTGCCTGTTCATATCCTTTGCCCATTTTTTAATTGGGTTATTTGTCTTTTTGTTGTGGAAGTTTTGCAGTATCTAGTAGATTTTAGAGATTAGACGCTGATCGGATTTGTTGTAGCCAAATTTTTTTCCCAGTCTGTAGGTTGTCTTTTTACTCTTTTGGTGAAGTCTTTCGATGAGCATAAGTGTTTGTTTTTAGGAGCTCGCAGTTATCTCGTCTCTATTCTGGTGCTTGTGCATTGTTACTTATGGTTCCTGTTGTGTTTATGCCATGTATTAGGGCTCCTATAATTGTCCCTATTTTTTCTTTCATGATCTTTATCGTTTTTTATTTTATATTTAAGTCTATGATCCATTTTGAGTTAGTTTTTGTGCATGGTGTGAGGTATGGGTCTTGTTTCAGTTTTTTGTAGATGGATATCCAGTTATGCCAGCACCATTTGTTAAAGAGACTGTCTTTTCCTCAATTAACGGACTTTGGGCCTTTGTCAAATATCAGCTGCTGATAGGTGGATGAATTTATGTCCGGATTCTCAATTCTGTTCCATTGGTCTATATATCTGTTGTTGTACCAGTACCAGGCTGTTTTGACTACCATGGTGGTATAAACAGGTTCTAAAATCAGGTAGTGTGAAGTGTCCCACTTTGTTCTTCTTCTTGAGTAATGCTTTACTTATTCGGGGCCTCTTCCCTTTTCATATGAAGTTGGTGATTTGTTTCTCCATCTCATTAAAAAATGCCGGTGGAATTTGGATCAGGATTACATCATATCTGTAGATCACTTTGGGTAGAATTGACATTTTCACAATGTTGAGTCTTCCTATCCATGAGCAAGGTATGTTCTTCCACTTAAGCAGATCTCTTTTGGTTTCTTGCAGTTTTCATTGTATAGGTCTTTTACATCTCTGGTTAGATTTATTCCTAAGTATTTTGTCTTCTTGGGAGCTATTGTAAATAGTATTGATTTGGTGATTTCCTCTTCGAGGTTCTCTTTGTTGGTGTAAAGGAATTCAACTGATTTTTGTATGTTTACCTTGTATCTTGAAACTTTGCTGAAATCTTCTATTAGTTCCAGTAGTTTTCTTGTGGATTCTTTGCGATTTTCTGTGCATAAGATCATATCATCTGCAAACAGAGATACTTTAACTTCTTCCCTACCAATTTGGATGCCCTTTATTTCTTTTTCTAGCCTAATTGCTCTGGCTAGGACCTCCAGCACAATGTTGAATAAGAGTGGTGATAAACGGCATCCTTGTCTGCTTCCCGTTCTCAAGGGGGATGCTTTCAAAGTCTCTCCATTTAGGATGATGTTGGCTGTTGGCTTTGTATAAATGCCCTTAATGATACTGAGGAATTTCCCTTCTATTCCTATTTTGTTGAGAGTTTTTATCATGAATGGGTGTTTGACTTTGTCAAATGCCTTTTCTGCATCAATGGATAAGATCATGTGGTTCTTGTCTTTTGGTTTATTTATGTGATGGATTACATTGATTGTTTTTCTAATGTTGAACCATCCCTGCATGCCTGGTATAAGTCCCGCTTGATCATGGTGAATTATTTATTTATTTTTTCATATGTTGCTGAATTCTATTGGCTAGAATTTTGTTGAGGATTTTTGCGTCAATGTTCATGAGGGATATTGGTGTGTAATTGTCTTTTTTTGTGGTGTCTTTACCTGATTTTGGTATCAGGGTTATGCTGGCTTCATAGAATGAGTTTGGGAGTATTCCATCATTTTCTGTGCTCTGAAATACCTTTAGCAGTGGTGGTGTTAACCCTTCTCTGAAAGTTTGGTAGAATTCTCCAGTGAAGTCATCCAGGCCAGGGCTTTTTTTTGTTGAGAGTTTTTTAATTACCTTTTCAATCTCTTCTTTTTTTATGGGTTTATTTAGTTGTTCTACCTCTGTTTGTGTTACTTTAGGTAAGTAGTGAGTTTCTAGAAATTTATCCATTTTCTCTAGGTTTTCAAATTTGTCAGAGTACAATTTTTCATAGTAATCTGTTATGATTCTTTTAATTTCAATTGGGTCTGTTGTGATATCACCCATCTCATTTCTTATATGGGTTATCTGCTTCCTTTCCTGTTTTTCTTTTGTCAGTTTGGCCAATGGTTTATCAAGTTTGTTGATCTTTTCAAAGAACCAGCTTTTGGTCTTGTTAACTCTTTCAATTATTTTTCAATTCTCTATTTCATTTAATTCTGCTCTAATTCTTATTATTTCCTTTCTTCTGGTGCCTGAGGGCTTCTTTCGCTGCTCTCTTTCTACTTGTTCTAGTTGTAGGTTAATGTTTCGATTATGGCCCTTTCTTCTTTTTGGATGTGTGCATTTATTGCAATAAACTGACCTCTGAGCTCTGCTTTTGCTGTGTCCCAAAGGTTCTGGTAGGATGTTTTTTCATTCTTGTTTGATTCTATGAATTTCTTTATTCCATCATTAATTTCTTCTATAACCCAGTAGTTTTTGAGCAAGGTGTTGTTCAGTTTCTGTGTGTTTCATTTTTTTTTTTTTCCTTGCTTTTTCTGTTGTTGATTTCTACTTTTATGCCTTTATGGTCAGGAAAGATGCTTTGTAATATTTTGATGGTTTCAATTTTGATAAGGCTTGCTTTATGGCCTAATATGTTGTCTATTCTGGAGAATATTCCATGTGCATTGGAAAAGAAAGTCTACTTGGCTGCTGTTGGATGGAGTGTTCTGTATATGTCTATGAGATCAGGTGGGTTGATTGTAGCATTTAGCTCTTCTGTGTCTTTGTTGAGCTTCTTTCTGGATGTTCTGTCCTTCAGTGAAAGTGGTGTGTTGAAGTCTCCTACTACTACTCCTACTACTGGAGCTGTCTATTTCTCTTTTGAGTGCTGTTAGAGTTTGTTTTATGTATTTTGGAGCTGTGTCATTGGGTGTGTAAATATTTATTATAGGTATGTCCTCCTAGTTTATTGACCCTTTAATCATTATATAGTGACCTTCCTTATCCTTTGTGGTGGATTTTACTTCAATGTCTGTTTTGTCAGAGATTAATATTGCTACTCCTGCTCTTTTTTGAGTGTTGTTTGCTTGATATATTTTTTCCATCCTGTGAATTTTAGTTTTTTTGTGTCATTAAGTCTCAGGTGTGTCTTTTGTAGGCAGCATATAGATGGATCATGAAAAAAGCAATCTTTATTGGTTATGAGGGATAAGAGGGGTGGGGGGAGGGGAATACTAAATAGACATTAGATATGTAGTAACTCTGGTGAAGGGTAACACAGTACAAAATACTGGGGAAGCCAGCACGACTTGTATAAGGAAAGGTCATGGAAGCTCCATAGTCAAAACTCCCTGAGGGACCGAATTGCTGGGCAGAGGGCTATGGAGACCATTGTCTCAGGGAACATCTAGCTCAATTGGCATAACACAGTTTATAAAGAAACTGTTCTACATTCTACCTCGGTGAGTAGCATCTGTGTCTTAAAAGCCTGTGAGCGGCCATCTAAGATACTCCACTGGTCTCACCCCTTTGGGAGCAAGTGAGAATGAAGAGAACAGGATACAAGGGAAAGATCAGTCCAAAGGACTAATTGTCCACAGCTACCAAGGCCTCCACCAGACTAAGTCCAGTACAGTTAGATGGTGCCCGGCTACCACCACTGACTGCTCTGACCAGGATCACAACAGAGGGTTCTGGACAGAGCTGGAGAAGCATGTAGAACAAAATTCTAACTCACAAAAAAAAAAGACCAGATTTACTGGCCTAAAGGAGACTGGGGAAACCCCGAGAGTATGGCCCCCAGACACACTTTTAGCTCAGTGGTGAAGTCACTTCCAAGGTTCACTGCTCAGCCGGGGAGTGGACAGCATAAAACCAAATGGGACTAATGAGGCACAGCAGTCCAGGGACAAGGGCTAGAAGGCAGAAGGGGACAGGAAAATAAAACAATGACCAACTAGAGAGGCCAGCAAACTAAAGGGAAGTACTAGAAATTAAATCTAAAGATGCCTCTAGGTTGGAATGAGCCGAATAAGAAAACAAACCAAATAAAGTGACTAGTAAAATTAAACAGTTACTAGGGAGATGGGGTCTTAAAAGCCTGTGAGCAGCCATCTAAGATACTCCACTGGTCTCACCCCTTCAGGAGCAAGGGAGAATGAAGAAAACAAGATACAAGGGGAAGATTAGTCCAAAGGACTAGTGGACCACAACTACCATGGATTCCACCAGACTGAGTCCAGTACAACTAGATGGTGCCTGGCTACCACCACTGACTGCTCTGACAAGGATCACAACAGAGGGTCCTGGACAGAGCTGGATTAAAATATAGAACAAAATAGTAACTCACAAAAAAGGACCAGACTTGCTGACCTGACAGAAGACTGAAGAAACCCTGAGAGTATGGCCCCTGGCGCCCTTTTAGCTCAGTAATGAAGTCACTCCCGAGGTTCACTGTTCAGCCAAAGATTAGACAGCCCCATAAAACAAAATGAGACTAATTGGGCACAACAGTCCAGGGACAATGACTAGAAGGCAGGAGAGGACAGGAAAGCTGGTAATAGGGATCCCAGTGCTAAGAAGGGACAGTGTTGATATGTCATGGGGTTGTTAACCATTGTCATAAAACAATATGTGTACTAACTGTTTAATGAGAAACTATTTGTTCTGTAAACCTTCACCTAAATGACAATTAAAAAAAAAAAAAGATTGTTATTGTTAGTTGCTGTCGAGTCAGTTCTGACTCATGGTGACCTCATGTGTGCAGAGTAGACCTGCTCCATAGGGCTTTCAAGTCTGTGACCTTCCGGAAGTAGATCGCCAGGCCTGTCTTCCAAGGCACTTCTGGGTGGGTTTGAACCACCAACCTTTTGGCTAGTAGTCAAGCACTTACCGGTTTTCACCACCCAGGGAGTCCATCTTTAAGGTTACAGACCTTGAAATAGGAAAATTATCCTGGATTATTCAAGTGGGCCCAATTTAATCATATGGGCCCTTAAAAGAAGAGAAGTTTGTCCACTAGAAGCAGAAAAGATGTGGTAGAAGGGGAAATCAGAAAGGATTCTAAGCGTGAGAAGGATTCTACACACACTTGCTGACTCTGAGATGCAGTGGTCCACATGTAAGGACTGGAGAGGGCCCGCAAGGAGCTAAGAGCAGCCCTCAGCTAACAGCCAGCAAGGAAAGGGGGACTTTAGTCTTACAACTACAGGAAACTGAATTTGGCTAACAACCTGAAAGAGTTGGAAGCAGTTTCTTCCCCAGAGCCTCCCAGTAAGAGCCCAACCAGCCAGTACTTTGTTTTCTGCCTTTTGAAATCTGGAACAGAGAACCCAGTTGAGCCAACCAGGACTTCTGACCCACAGAACTAGGAGATGATAAATCTGTATTGTTTAAAGCCATTAAGTCTGTGGTAATTTGTTACAGCAGCAACAGAAAATAAAACAATGACCAACTAGAGAGGCCAGCAAACTAAAGGGAAGTACTAGAAATTAAATCTAAAGATGTCTCTAGCTTGGAATGAGCCGAATAAGAAAACAAATCAAATAAAGTGACTAGTAAAATTAAACAGTTACTAGGGAGATGAAGCTGATTCTTTAAAGACCTGTGGAAAAATCAGAAAATTAGCAGAACTTCTCCCCACAGAGCAGCTTACTCTGTTGAGATCAAGTTGGAGCCAAATTCCAGATGGTTGTCAGTAACTATGAAAGATCCTTTTCCTGATTGGTAGAAACCTACATTTGGGTGTCTGAATGCATAAATAGTACAAATACACCCACCAGCCTCCCTCACCACTATCAACAAGGATATAAATACATACAATTACAGATATAAGATTTTGTGAAAGTCTAGCACAGTGCTTAGCACAAAGTACGTTTTTAGTAAATGTTTATTATCATTATTGTTACCATCACTTCATTTTATTTGACTGGTATGTTCATGAGAAGTAAGTGCTTTTTTTTTCAGTTTTCTAAAAAATGTGGTCAAATACATACAACATAAAATTTGCGAGCAGAAACTTTAAAAAAAAAAAAAAATTAGACTCATTGCCGTCAAGTTGATTCCAACTCATCTTGACCCTACAGGACAGAGTAAAACTGCCCTCATAGGATTTCCAAGACCGTAATCTTTACGGAAGCAGACTGCCACATCTTTATCCTGGGAAGCGGCTGGTGGGTTCAAACTGCCAACCTTTCGGTTTGCAGCTGATTGTTTAACCACTGTGCCACCAGGGCTTCCTTTAGCAGACACTTAGTATCCATTAAATAATAACTCCTTATTCCTCCCTCCATGACCTCTGGTGGTGCAGTGGTTAAGTGCTTGGCTGATAACCAAAAGGTCACTGGTTCGAATCTACCGGCCACCCTACAGGAGGAAGATGTGGCAATCTGCTTCTGTAACAATTCATAGCCTTGGAAACCCTACAGGGCAGTTCTACTCTGTCCTATTGGGTCACTATGAGTCGGAATTGACTCGACAGCAATGGGTTTGGTTTTTATTCCTTCCTTCCCTTATCCCCTGGTAACCACTAATCTGCTTTTGTCTCCACATATTTGCCCATTCTAGATATTTCCCATAAGTGAAATCATATGGTATTTGTTCTTTTGTGTCTAACTCATTCACTTAGCATAATGTTTTCAAAGTTCATCCATGATGTAGCATGTATCAGAACTTCATTTCTCTTTATGGCTGAATAATATCCCTTTGTATGTATGTACCACATTTTTGTTTATCTATTCATTTGTTGATGGACATAGTTGTTTCCACGTTTTGGCTATTGTGAATAATGTTGCAACAAATATTAACATTCAAGTATCTGTTTGAGTCCCTGCTTTCAATTCTTTGGCGTATGTATTAATACGTAGAATTATAACTGCTGGGTATGAAAATTTTATATTTAACTTTTTTAGAAACCGCCAAACTGTTTCCACAGTGGTTGCACTGTTTGACATTCACACCAGCAATGCATGTGGGTCCCAGTTTTTCCACATTCTCATCAACATTTGTTATTTTCTGTTTTGTTTTGTTTTGTTTTGTTTTAATAATAACCATTCCAGTGGGTGTGAAGTGGTATCTCGTTGTGGTTTTGATTTGCATTTTCCTAATGGCAATGACATCGAACATTTTTTTCATGTGCTTATTGGCTGGTTGTATATCTTCTGGAGAAATGTATATTTAAGTCCTTTGCCCATTTTTTAAGTTGGGCTGTTTGTCTTTTCGTTGTGAGTTGTAGGACTTCTTTATATATTCTGGATACTAAACCTTTTATTAAATATATGGTTCCCAAATATTTTTTCCTAGTCTATAAGTTATCTTCTTATTTTCTTGATAACGTCCTCTGATGAACAAAAGTTTTTAATTTTGATGAAATCCAATTTATCTATTTTTTCTTTTGTTGCTCATGCTTTTAGTGTCACACTTAAGAATCTATTGCCAAAAACAAGGTCCTGAAGCTTTTCTTCGAAGAATTTTATGATTTTAGCTCTTATATTTAGGTTATTGATCCATTTTTAGTTATTTTTTGCATATGGTGTGTCTTAGTCATCTAGTGCTGCTACAACAGAAATACCACAAGTGGATGGCTTTAACAAAGAGAAATTTATTTCTTCACGGTGAAGTAGGCTAAAAGTCCAAATTCAGGGAGTCAGCTCCAGGGGAAGGCTTTCTCTCTCTGTTGGCCTTCTAGTCAATATTCCCCCGGACTAGGAGCTTCTCCACACAGGGACCCTGGGCCCAAAGGACATGCTCTGCTCCTCCTGGCAGTGCTTTCTTGGTGGTATGAGGTTCCCCTGACTCTCAACTCACTTCTGTCTTTTATATCTCAAGAGGATGCCTCAGGACACAATCCAATCTTGTAGATTGATTCCTGCCTCACTAACACAACTGCTACCTATCCTCCCTCATTAACATTGTAGAGGCAGGATTTACAACATATAGAAAAATCACACCATACCAGGAATCATGGCCCAGCCAAACTGATGCACACATTTTTGGGGGGACATAATTCAATCCATGACATGGTGTGAGGTAGGGGTCTAACTTCATTCTTCTGCATGTGGAAATCCAGTTATCCCAACACCATTAGTTGAAGAGACTGTTCTTTCTTCATTGAATGGACTTAGCAACTTTGTAGAAAATCAATTTGCCATAAATGTATGATTTTATTTATAGACTCTCAATTCTATTTCATTGGTTTAGATGTCTATCCTTATACCAGTACAACACTGTTTTTATTATTATAGCATTGTAGTATGTTTTGAAATCAGGAAGTGTGAGTCCTCCTACTTTGTTCTTCTTTTTCAAGATCGTTTTGACAAGTAAATACTTTTGATTTTCAAGTTAAAGCAAAATTTTCTATTGATCCAAGTATATAACTTGAGAGAGATTCAATCATATAGAAAAAAAAAAAGAGCCAATACTAAGATTTAAAAGTCACAAATAGGAATACAGAAAACTATTAACAATAATATGTTAATGTTACAGAAAACTTGCTCATCAAAATGAGATCAAGAGACTTCGAAAGCAAGAGTCTCAAGCTCCAAGGCCTTCTGGGGCCAGGCAGGTAAAACAAATGGGTGAAGTTAAGGAGTTTGAAGATAATACAGAATGATAAGACTATAGCAACAGGACAGTGTCCACTCTGCCTAAAAGTATTTTAATTCAAATTTCTTTAAAAGATTGTACTGTTTAAACAAAATATGTTTGAGGGCCATGTTGCAATTTTTTGTTCCCTGCATTTTCTAGTCTGTAATACTTACCCAAGTTAAAAACTATTGCCTTCTCTCAGAGCAACCAAGAATGCACACTTAATCACAAAAGCCCATGGTGTGGGCTAATGAGATGTGATTTCTGCCCAGTGCTCTGAATGTCTAAGTGAGGAGATTCAATGAAGCATGGGTAAATAGTGGGAGTAACTATGACTCTCTTAAGGTAGCCAAATACCTTGACAACTAGTTAGTGATGAGCATGAATGGATAAACGAAATTCCCACTGTCTCTAGTATCCAGCAAAATCGCAGCCATGGGAACGGGCTTGGTGGGATCAAAGAAGACCCTGTTGAGCTCGGCTGTAGTCTGGCATGATGAAGAGGCATGAGAGGTTTAAAAAAGTAAAGAAGAAGAAGAAGAATACACCTTAGAAGTTTTGCTGTGTAGGAACGAAGAAAGAGAGGGAAAGGAAGAAAGGAGAAAAACTGAAAGAAGGAGAGAAGAACATAATATCCCTAAGAGTGACTGAGATCAGATGATTAAGGTGAGAGGTGGTAGTGGTGGTGGGGAAACAGCCAATATTAATCAAGAGTCTGCTCTAGTCAAGGCCCTCTGTTATGAGCTGTGGGACAGATCGAATCTCTGGGGCAGATAAGGTACAAGTGAGTTGAGTATTGTCTTTGTTATCTAGTGCTACTGTAACAGAGATACCACAGGTGGTTGGCTTTAACAAACAGAAATTTATTTTCTCACAGTCTAGGAGGCTACAAGTCTGAATTCAGGGTGCTGGTTATAGGGGAAGGCTTTCTCTCTCTGTTGGCCCTGGGAGCTTTGTCTCTTTTCATCCTCTGTTCGTTGACTCCTTGGAGCTGTTCATGTGGCATGGCGTCTATCTTCTCCCATCTCTGCTTGCTTAATCTCCTCCTTCTAGATTTCAAAAGATATTGACTCAAGACACAACCTACACTAATACTGCTTCATTACCATAACAAAGAAAATGCATTCCAAAATGGGACTATAACCAGAGGTATAGGGGTTCGGATTTACAACACATATTTTTGAGGAACAATTCAATCCATAAGAAGTATTAAGATTTATTTTGGAGCCAGACAGATGTGAGTTCAAATCCTGATTCTGCCACTGGCCACATGCACAGCCCTAGGCAAAATTACTTAACTTCTCTAACTTTTAATGTTCTCATAGGTGGCCATTAAGATGATTATTATATGTTGTACCTGATTGAATAAATGCTCCCAAAAATTCAAGTCTACCCAGAACCTGTGAAGGTGACCTTATTTGGAAATGGAATCTTTGCAGATGTATTCAGGTTAAGATGAGGTCATACTGGATTAGGGTGGATCCTAAATCCAATGACTGGTGTCCTTTTAAGGAGAAAGAGATCTGGAGAAACAAAGACACAGAGGAGACTCAGGGAATAAGGCTCTGTGAAAATGGAGGCAGAGATTGGAGTTATGCTGCCACAAGCCAAGGAATACCAAGGATTGCTGGCAATCACCAGAATATAGAAAAAGCAAGGAAAGATTCTTCTCTGGAGCCTTTGGAGGGAGCATCGCCCGGCTGACACCTTAATTTTGGACTTCTAGCCTCTAGAACTATGAGAGAGTATATTTCGGGGAAGGAGGGGCTTGTTTGTTTTCATAATTTATTTTTTATTGTTGTTTTGAGAATTTGCACAGCAGAACATACACCAATTCAACAATTGCTACATGTACAGTTCAGTGACATTGATTACATTCTTTTTGTGTGTGTGTGCTTTAGGTAAAAGTTTACAGAGCAAATTAGTTTCTCATTAAAAAATTTATACATGAAATGCTTTGTGACAGTGGTTGCAATTCCCACAATGTGTCAGCACTCTCCCCCTTTCCACCCCAGTTTCCCTGTTTCCATTTGTCCAGTTTTGCTGTCCTTCCTGTCTTCTTGTCTTTGCTTTTGGGCAGATGTGGTCCATTTGGTCTCATATACTTGATTGATCTAAGAAGCACGTTCCTCGTGTGTGTATCGTTTGTTTCATAGGCCAGTCTAATCTTTGGCTGAAATGTGAACTTTGGGAGTGGCTTCAGTTCTGAGTCAGAAGGATGTCTGGGAGCCACAGTCTCAGGAGTTCCTCTGGTCTCATCAGACCAGTAAGTCTGGTCTTTTTTGTGAATTTGAATTTTGTTCTATACTTTTCTTCTGCTATGTCTGGGAGACATTGATTACATTCTTCAAGTTGTGCAACCATTCTAACTCTCCTTTTCCAAATTGTTCCTCCCTTATTAACAGAAACACATTGCCCCCTAAGTTTCCTATCTGACCTTTCGAGCTGCTGTTGTCAATTTGATCCCATATAGTTAGTTCTTAAAAGAGCACAATGCTGAAGGCAGACAGTCTTTACTAGTTAAGCTAAACTATTGTTTGGTTTAGAGATTTCAGGGGCTATTTTTGGTTTAAGGTTTAAAGATTATCTCAAGGCAGTAGTTTTGGAGGTTCATCCAACCTACATGGCTTCAGAAAGTCTAGAGTTCATGAGAATTTACAATTCAGTTCTTCATTTTCTCCCTTTTTATCAGTGTTATGGGTTGAATTGTGTCCCCCAAAAATGTGTGTCAACTTGGCTAGGCCATGATTCCTGGTATTGTGTGATTGTCCACCGTTTTCTGATCTGATGTGATTTTCCTATGTGTTGTAAATCCTACCTCCAAGATGTTAATGAGGCAGGATTAGATGCAGTTATGTTAATGAAGCAGGACTCAATCTACAAGATAATGTTGTATCTTGAGTCAATCTCTTTTGAGATATAAAGAGAGAAGCAAGCAGAGAGACAGGGGGCCCTCCTACCACCAAGAAAGAAGAGCTGGAAGCAAGCACGTCCTTTTGATTTGGGTTCCCTGCACTGAGAAGCTCCTAGACCAGGGGAAGATTGATGACAATGACCTTCCCTCAGAGCTGACAGAGAGTGAAAGCCTTCCCCTGGATCTGGCACCCTGAATTCAGACTTCCAGCCTCCTAGACTATGAGAGAATAAATTTCTCTTTGTCAAAGCCACCCACTTGTGGTATTTCTACTATAGCAGCACTAGATAACTAAGACAATCTGGATTCTTCTATAGCATATTTGATCAAAGCATTCAATAACGGAAATTAAAAGAATCATAACAGAATATTATGAAAAATTGTACTCTAACAAATTTGAAAACCTAGAGGAAATGGACAAATTTTTAGAAACTTACTACCTACCTAAACTAACACAAACAGAGGTAGAACAAAATGAACCTATAACAAAAGAAGAGATTGAAAAAGTAGTTTAAAAACTCCCAACAAAAAAAAAAGCCCTGGCCCTGATGGTTTCACTGGAGAATTCTACCAAACTTTCAAAGAAGAGTTAACACCACCACTAGTAAAGGTATTTCAGAGCATAGAAAAGGATGGAATACTCCCAAACTCATTCTATGAAGCCAGCATAACCCTGATACCAAAACCAGGTAAAGACACCACAAGAAAAGACAATTACACACCAGTATCCCTCATGAACATTGACACAAAAATCCTCAACAAAATTCTAGCCAATAGAATTCAAAAACATATCAAAAAAATAATTCACCGTGATCAAGTGGGTTTTATACCAGGTATTCAGAGATGGTTCAACATTAGAAAAACAATCAATGTAATCTATCACATAAATAAAACAAAAGACAAGAATCACATGATCTTCTCAATTGGTGCAGAAAAGGCATTTGACAAAGTCCAACACCCATTCATGATAAAAACTCTCAGCAAAATAGGAATAGAAGGGAAATTCCTCAGTATCATTAAGGGCACTTATACGAAGTCAACAGCCAACATCATCGTAAATGGAGAGAGTCTGAAAGCATTCCCCTTGAGAACGGGAAGCAGACAAGGATGCCCTTTATCACCACTCTTATTCAACATTGTGCTGGAGGTCCTAGCCAGAGCAATTAGGCTAGAAAAAGAAATAAAGGGCATCCAGATTGGTAGGGAAGAAGTTAAAGTATCTCTGTTTGCAGATGATATGATCTTATGCACAGAAAACCCCAAAGAATCCACAAGAAAACTACTGAAATGAATAGAAGATTTCAGCAAAGTATCAGGATACAAGATAAACATACAAAAATCAGTTGAATTCCTTTACACCAACAAAAAGAACCTCGAAGAGGAAATCACCAAATCAATACTATTTACAATAGCCCCCAAGAAGATAAAATACTTAGGGATAAATCTAATGAGAGATATAAAAGACCTATACAATGAAAACTACAAAACACTACTGCAAGAAACCAAAGGAGACCTGCATAAGTGGAAAAACATACCTTGATCATGGTTAGGAAGACTCAACATTGTGAAAATGTTGAGTCTACCCAAAGCGATCTACAGATACAATGCAATCCCAATCCAAATGGCATTTTTTAATGAGATGGAGAAACAAATCACCAACTTCATATGAAAAGGGAAGAGGCCCCGAATAAGTAAAGCATTACTCAAGAAGAAGAACAAAGTGGGACACTTCACACTACCTGATTTTAGAATCTATTATACCACCACAGTAGTCAAAACAGCCTGGTGCTTGTACAACAACAGATACATAGACCAATGGAACAGAATTGAGAATCCAGAAGTAAATTCATCCACCTATGAGCAGCTGGTATTTGATAAAGGCCCAAAGTCCACTAACTGGGGAAAAGACAGTCTCTTTAACAAATGGTGCTGGCATAACTGGATATCCATCTACAAAAAATGAAACAAGACCCATACCTCACACCATGCACAAAAACTAACTCAAAATGGATCAAAGACCTAAGTGTAAAATCAAAATAATAAAGATCATGGAAGAAAAAATAGGGACAACACTAGGAGCCCTAATATGTAGCATAAGCAGAATACAAACCATAAGTAACAATGCACAAACACCAGAAGAGAAACTAGATAACAGGGAGCTGCTAAAAATAAAACATTTATGCTCGTCAAGACTTCACCAAAAGAGTAAAAAGACAACCTATGGACTGGGAAAAATTTTTTGGCTACAACAAATCTGATCAGCATCTAATCTCTAAAATCTACTAGATACTGCAAAACCTCAACAACAAAAAGACAACCCAATTAAAAACTGGGCAAAGGATATGAACAGGCACTTTGCCAAAGAAGACATTCAGGTGGCTAACAGACACATAAGGAAATGCTCACAATCATTAGCCATTAGAGAAATGCAAATCAAAACTACAATGAGATACCATCTGTCTTAGTCATCTAGTGCTGCTATAACAGAAATAACACAAGTGGATGGCTTTAACAAAGAGAAGTTTATTTCCTCACAATAAAGTAGGCTAAAAGTCCAAATTCAGGGCATCAGCTCCAGGGGAAGGCTTTCTTTCTCTGTCAGCCTTCTCATCAGTGTTCCTCCAGACTAGGAGTTTCTCTACACAGAGACCCCAGGTCCAAAGGACGTGCTCTGCTCCTGGCACTGCTTTCTTGGTGGTATGAGGTCCCCATGTCTCTCTGATCACTTCTTTCTTTTATATCTCCAGAGATTGCCTCAGGACACAATTCGGTCTTGTAGATTGAGTCCTGCCTTACTAACACAACTGCCACCCATCCTCCCTCATTAACATAATAGAGGCAGGATTTACAACATATAGGAAAATCACACAATACCAGGAATCATGGCCCAGCCAAACTGATACACACATTTTTGGGGGGACATAATTCAATTCATGACACCATCTCACCCCAACAAGGCTACCATTAATCCAAAAAAACACAAAATAAGAAACATTGGAGAGGTTGTGGAGAGACTAGAACACTTATACACTGTTGGTGGGAATCTAAAATGGCACAGCCACTTTGGAAATCAATTTGGCGCTTCCTTAAAAAGCTAGAAATAGAAGTACCATACGATCCAGCAATCCTGCTGCTTGGAATATATCCTAGAGAAGTAAGAGCAGTCACACGAATAGATAATATGCACACCCATGCTTGTTGCAGCACTGTTCACAATAGCAAAAAGATGGAAACAACCTAGTTGCCCATCAATGGATGAATGGATAAACAAATTATGGTATATTCATACTATGGAATACTATGCAATAATAAAGAACAACGAGGAATCTGTGAAACATAACATGGAGGAATCTGGAAGGCATTATGCTGAGTGAATTTAGTCAGTCGCAAAAGGATAAATATTGTATAAGACCACTATTATAAGAACTCAAGAAAAGGTTTAAACACAGAAGAAAACACTCTTTGATGGTTACGAGGGTGGGGAGGGAGGGAGAGAGGTATTCACTAACTAGATAGTAGACAAGAATTATCATAGGTGAAGGGAAGGACAACAAACACTACAGGAAAGTCAGCACAACTGGACTAAACCAAAAGCTAAGAAGTTTCCTGAATACAACCAAACATTTCGAGAGACAGAGTAGTAGGGGCGGGGGCCTGGGGACCATGGTTTCAGGGGACATCTAGGTCAATTGGAATAACAAAGTTTATTAAGAAAATCTTCTGCATCCCACTTTGGTAAGTGGCATATGGGGTCTTAAAAGCTAGTGAGCGGCCACCTAAGAGGCATCAATTGGTCCAAACCCACCTGGAGTAAAGGAGAATGAATAACACAATAAGACACAAGGAAAATATTAGCCCAAGAGACAGAAAGAGCCACATAAACCAGAGACTCCATCAGCCTGAGACCAAAAGAACTAAATGGTGCCTGTCTACCACGAATGACCGGCCTGACAGGGAACACAACAGAGTCCCTGATGGAAAGCAGGGGAATAGTAGGGGTGCAGAACTCAAATTCTAGTAGAAATGTTACCTCAATAACGGGGATTGGAGCCGCCTGACGCAATAGCCAATTCTGAGACAGGTGAAGTGAGCAGCAAGATGTTTATTATATATCGATACATAGGAGATGGAGGGGAATAGATTCCTCCAAAAAACCCTTCTCCCCCACTGGAGATCAGCTGAAGGCTTTTATAGGGACAGGATTACGGATCTTGGAAGTTTGTGTTAGTTTCCCCTTGAGGTGGTGATGTGTTAGGTGAGTTAACCTTCTACTGGTATTCTTAGAGATTATCTGGTGACATCCTTGGGGATTATCTGGTGACATCCTGCTTTTTCTTGTCACAAGATGGGTGCTTTGTTTGGTTTTTCATTCTTAGATCATTATCACTTGTTTTCCACCCTCCAGGGAGGAACATTGGTTAATCTTAAACCTTTTGTAGAGACTGGAACCAGAGGGAAAAAACAAAATCACGAGACAATGTGGCAGTTAGCAATGGGGAGTAAACAATAGTGAGCCGGGCCTATGCAGCCTCTTCCAAAAAGACCAGACTTAATGGCCTGACTGAGACTGGAGGGACCCCAGAGGACATGGCCCCCAACTCTCTGTTTGCCCAGAGCTGAAACCGTTCCCGAGACCAACTCTTCAAACAAATATTAGACTGGACTATGGGACATAAAGTGATACTTGTGAGGAGTGTGCTTCTTAGCTCAGGTAGATACATGAGACTAAATGGCCAGCTCCTGTCCAGTGTCGCGATGAGAAGGCAGAGAGGGTCAGGAGCTGGTTGAATGGACACAGGAAATCCGGGATGGAAAGGAGGAGTGTGCTGTCACAGTATAGGGAGAGCAACTAGGGTCAAATAGCAATGTGTGTATAAATTTTTGTATGAGAAACTGACAGGAGTTGTAAACTTTCACTTAAAGCACAATTAAAAAAAAAGAAAAAAAAAACATTCAGTAATGGTAGCTGAGCACCATCCAGTTCTTCTGGTCTCATGGCAAAGGAGGCAGTTGTTCATGGAAGCAATTAGCCACACATTCCATTTCTTCCCTTATTCCTTACTCTCCTTCTTCCTCTATTACTCCAGGTGAATAGAGACTAATTGTTGTACCTTGGATGGCTGCTTGCAAGCTTTTAAGACCCCAGGCACTACACAAGGAACTAGGAGATAGAACAGAAGCACTAAACACAACAGTAGGCCAATTAACAGGGAATTCGCATGAAACCACGACCCTAAACCCCCAAACCGAATAACCAAATCCCGTGAGGTGTTTGGTTGTACATAAGCAACTAAATTATTTTTTAAAAAGAAAGAAACCCCAAAAGACGGTGGCTTATTTATGATAGTAGTTTATTTCTCTTTCAAGTAACAGTGATCCATGGCTGATAGGGTACTCTACCTTATTCAGCAAGGGCTTCCAAGTCTGGGTCAAAGGTCAGTTCTAATCATTGCCAGTAATTGGGAATGAGGAAAAGGACAAATGAAAGCACTCCTAATCCTTTTATGTGTAAGACTGTAAAATGGCACACATCACTTCCATTCACATCCAGTGTTCAGAACTAAGTCACATGGCCACACAAAGCTACAAGGGAGACTGGGGAATGTAGTTGTTAGCTGGGTAATGTCATGTGCCCAGCGAAAAGGTAGAAGGATCTATTACAAAAAGGAAGAAGGGGAAAATGGGTGTTGGGAGACAATAGTTTTTGCCAGAGATAGACCAATGAGAACCCAAAATTTTTGTGAGATTTTAGGGAATAGAAAGAGGATGTCCGTTGTCTGCCAGTTATGCCACAGGGACCATTGATATGAAAGTAGATATCTTTTTCCACTCTGTTTTTTCCTAGAGAATTCAGGTGTACTGAATTGGATTACTCATAATCCTAGATTATAAAAAATAGTCATCATTAGTATATGTATGACCTACATTTATTCTTTTATTTACTGATTTGTTTTTTGAACACTATAATGAACACTTGTAGTCCCCATTCAACTCAAGAAATAGCATATTAACAATAACTCACATTTTCTCTATGTCCCTTCTCTACCTCTGACCCCTGCACTTCAGAGGTAACTACTATCCCAAATTTTGTGTTTATTATTCCCTTAAATTTTAAATAGAGTTTTATCCTCATATGTATGTATGATCAAATAATATATAATTTAATTTTAGTTGTTTTTGAATTTTATAAAAAGGTTATCATACCATATATTCTCGATCTTGAAAGATGTTTTAGCTCAGTATAGAGTCCTAGGTCAGCAGTTATTTTCTTTTAGCACATTGAAAATATAATTCCACGGGGCCCATGGTCTCAGGAGACATCTAGCTCAATTGGCATAACACAGTCTATAAACAAAATGTTCTACATCCAACTGTGGTTAGTAGCGTCTGGGGTCTTAAAAGCCTGTGAGTGGCCATCTAAGATACATCCACTGGTTCCATCCTGGCTGGAGCAAGGGAGAATGAAGAAAACCAAATACATATGGGAAAGATAGTTCAAAGGACTAATGGACCACAGCTACCACAACCTGCACCAGACTGAGCCAAGAACAACTAGATGATAACTGGTTACCACCACCATCTGCTGTGGCAGGGAACACAGTAAAGGGTCCTGGACAGAGTGGGAGAAAAACATAGAACAAAATTCAAATTCACACACACACACACACACACACACACACACACACACACACACACACACAAAAGACCAGGCTTACTGGTCTGACGGAGACAGAGAAACCCCGAGAGTACGGCCCCCAGACCCCCTTTTAACTCAGTACTGAGTTCACTCCTGAGGTTCACCCTTCAGCCAAAGATTGGACAGGTCTATAGGACCAGCAATGACACACGTGAGGAATGTGCTTCATAGTTCAATCATGTATACAAGACTAATGGGCACACCAGCCCAAAAGCAAATACGGGAGGGGAGGAAGGCACAGGAAAAGTGAGCAAATGGAAACAGGGAACCCAGGGTGGAGAAGGGGAGAGGGTTGACACATTGTGGGGTTGGCAACCAATGTCACAAAACAATTTGTGTATTAACTGTTTAATGACAAACTAATTTGCTCCATAAAGTTTCACCTAAAGCACAATAAAAGATAAAAAGAAAATATGATTCTACTGGATTGTAGTTTCCTTCATAAGTCTAAAATCTATTTTTTCCCTTGGATGCTTTTGAGATTTTCTTTTAGTATTTGGTGTTCAGCAGTTTCACTACCATATGTCTAGGTGTAGATTACTTCTCATTTACCCTACTAACGACCAGTTAAATTTCTTGAATCTGTGGATTGGTATCTTTCTTCAGTTGTGCAAATCTGCAGCTGTTATCTCTTCAAATACGCTTTCCTATACTGTCTCTCTTTGATTAAATGTATGTCAGATTATCTTATAGCCTTCATATCTCTTAACTTCTTGTCCATACTTTCCATCTTTTTGTCTCTCTGTGCTACATTCTGGATAACTTATCCTGACTTATCTTCTGGTTAACTAATTCTGTCTTCAAACATGTCTGCTATCAAACATGTTCACTGAATTTTTAATGTCAGGTATTGAAATCTTCACCTCTATTAGTTCTCTTTCAAATCTTCTAGGTTATTTTCAGTGGTTTTCTGTTCCTACATATATTTTCAAACTTATCTTTATTTATTTAAATGTCATCATGATTGTTTTATAAATCTGATGTTTTTGCAATTATGTTTCTGTTATCAGTTGTTTCTACTGGTTCTCACAGTGCCTTTTTCCTTGTGTGTTTAGTTATTTTTTACTGTGTTCTGGCTATTATCCCTGAAACATTCCTGATGGAGATTCTTTGAGGACCAGCAGAAAGGTACATTTCACCAGAAAGGATTTGAGTTTGCTCCCGCCAGGCACTCAAGGACACTTCCAGTTCATAATTTCTTTAAACTAGGTGTATGACTTAAAAGTTTTTTTAAATACTTCATGTAATTTGAACTACAAATGCACAAAAAGGCCAGCTAATGGTTACAATGCCTCCAGGACAGTTTCCTCCCTATCTGCTCAGCATAGTAACAACTCAACTTCCCTTGGAGTCTTCTGGGAGAAAGAGGAGGACCAGGTTTACTTCTGTTTCACCTTTACCCTAACATCACAGCCCTTGGGACAGCTATAATTAATACAGGGAAAGCCTCCTAGTAGACCCACTTTGGTGGGCCCTGAGCTTTGATTTTCATCCCCCTTGCCCTGCAGGGCTGTCACAATGAAATTGAAGGTTGCCCAGATGTGCAAATGCCTTCAGGGCAAAATTGGCTTCCATGCTTGCTTACCTCTCCCAGTTCCTGTATGCCTATAGATTTTGGCCTCCTTCCTCCCACCTAGTCAGCACTTCTGGACTTTTAAGAAGATTTATAAAAATATTTTATCCAGCATTTTTTTAATTGAATTTAGCAGCAAGTTGGCCCAAATAACCTAACCAATCAGAAACCCCTCTGTCTTTATGTCCTGTTTCATCGATTTCTGCTCTTCTATTTATTTTTTTCAGGTCCTTGGGTGGTGCAAATGGTTTGTGCTCAGCTACTAACCAAAAGGTTGGTGATTCAAATCCACCCAGCAGCACTACAGAAGAAAGCCCTGACGATCTACTTCCGTAAGATTACAGTCATCAAAAACCCTGTGGAGCACAGTTCTACTCTGAAACACATGAGGTTGTCATGAGTCAAAATCTACTCAACAGCAATGGATTTGGTTATTTTTTCCTTCCTTATATTTTTGTTGTTGCTGTTCATCTTATTGTTGGTTTATTTGTTTGTTTTTCTCCTCTAACTTCTTAAGTTGTTTTTTTCCAGCTTCTTAAGTTTTCATCAACTCCTCACCCAGCAGAGCTACTGTGCTGCCCTGATTTTCCTCCTGAGACATCTGCATTCAAGGTCTGGGCATTCAATTTCCACCATCAGGCAGCAGCAATGTTTGCCCAAGGCAATGATAGCAAAGGTAAGAGCAGAATGTAGGCACCTTTTCAAACTCAGTGTTTTTCAACATATCTACATATTAAAATCACTAGGAAGTTTTGAGAAGTACTGATGCTTGGGTCCCACCCAGAGAATGTTCTGATTGGCCTGGAATGGCCTGAAGCTGGAGTTGAGAACAACTGCTCTAATTTATGCGCTCACTGACACCAGCCCCAGACTGCTTTCTCCCTCCTCCCCAATCTCTCCCAATCAATTTTAAACAGAACACATCCCTCATGTTGTCTGTCTTCACAGCAGGCCTCAGCATAAGAGAGCAGCGTTGGTGTGGGATGAGTGCCAAAATAGGCACCGTGTTGTCAGGGGTCTTTACCATCGTTGCCACTAGCATGTACCTCATCTTTGAAGAAAAGCACTTACAGAGTGGCAATTGCACTGAGATCAAACTACAGGACCCGGGTATAAACATTATAAGGCAACTCATCATATGCTGGAGTTTTAAAATTGTCGTCTTCGTTTCTTCCATCACCTTTGTCATCAGCTTCCTCCTCCTGTACTCAGTGTATGCCCAGACGCTCAGGGGAATGGTGATCTACATCATCTGGATCATCTTCTACGAAGCTGTAAACATTATAATACAAGTCCTCACCAGCACTAACTCCAGCATTGAGATGGTCAGAATGATGCGCTGGTTTGGCTTGGTGTCCCGTGTAGTCATGCACTGTTACTGGATGTTCTTTGTCATCACCTATACTTACATGATGTACAAAAGTAAAAGTCAGGGCAATATACTTACCTACAACAGACGTACCTCTACAAGCAGTGGAAAGTTCCTGCAGCGAAAATCAAAGATAATCAACTTCTCCCACCACTATAAGCAATAATCTTAGACCTTTGCTTTCCCCTGAGAGGCAGGTCCCCCAGGTTCTCATGGTAATTCTATTTCCATCTCTTTCTTTCACTTTTTCTGCATGTTCCAGCAAATCAAAACCCTGCTGCCACCCTTTCAGAGGAATGTGGAGAGGAAATGTGATTATATTAACTGGAACATCCTGCTCATTGTAGCATTTAGTTAAAGGACATTGCTATTTATCAAGCCACACTTGAGTTCCTCTTTCCTTTTCTGATCAATATCACCTTATTTGTCAAAATTAAGAGGACAGAGGACTAAAATGAAGCCAAACTGCAATATGGCAGTCCCTTCCTCTTGGAATGTCCTCATACACCTTCAACCACAGCTCTCTAATTTAACTCTAGGATAGGCAAATCTGTGTTTACATGTCAGATTTTTGTACTGCAAAGGATAACATTGGTGTCTTGGGGTAGGTTAGTGCTATGCCTCCCTGCCACAATGTACTCTATGCTATATTCCAGAGAAGAAAAGAATAAAAATAGGGAAAAATCATTTTTCAATTTCTGTCTTGAGTCCCTGCCTCCCCACATCTCCAATTTGTCAAAGAGTATGACAGTCACTTGGTTAATCAAAAGGTATATGTTAAAATTTTTTGTGTTTTTCACTGTGCTGGACACTGCAGAGGGATATAAGAAAAGTATAAGGTATAAGGCCTGACGTTTGGGGATTTTATAAATTAGTGAGAGAAACTCAGCTACTGTCTATGGATCAATTAGCCAACCCCATAAGACAATTCATGATTACACACTATAAGAGATCAACAAACTTCACTTCATGTTTTGGCTAAGAAACTGTCAGAAGCACTTTAAGTCAGGACAAACGACAAACATTAGACATTATGTTGAGATTTTTTCGTTGAATAGTTTTATTGAGGTATAATTAACTGTCTTAGGCTGGGTTCTCTGGAGAAGCAAAACCAGTAAAGGGTATAAATATGTATATAGAGAGATTTATATCAAGGAAATGGCTCACATGGTTATAGAGGCTAGAATGTCCAAAGTCAGTGGGTCAGGTTGGAGGCTTCTGCTGATTCACGTAGCCGCAGGGGCTGGTGAACCCAAGATCACCAGGCAGACAGAAGGGCTCTGGCTCACAGGCTGCGAAGACTGACAAATCCCAAGATTGACAGGCAAGATGGAAGGTAAGCTGCTAGCTCAAGTCTCAAGAACAGGAGCCAGCTGCAAGATCCAGAGTAAGCAAAATCCACGAGCCTTGCCAAAGAGTTCACTTATATACGATGCAGGCCACACCCCCCAAGGAAACTCCCTTTCAACTCATGGGCTGCTCATCATGAAGGTAATCACATTATATTAAATCTCATCATGGAGGTGATCACATCATTATACCACTTCCTGACTACATCATAACTGCCAAACCACTGAGAATCATGGCCCTGCCAAGTTGACACACAACCTCAATGATTGCAGTCCACCCCTTGTTAACTTGGCACCTGTATACATCTCCTTAACCATACATCATCTCTGAAAACACACTAGCCCTGTTTACATCTTATATTTTATAAATGAAGAAAACAAAAATATTTGATACACACGTACAAAGCAGAAATACTCATAACAATTACAGTCCTTGTTTCTGCAACTTGTCACGTGGTCATAACTGGTATTTAGAACCACCTTCTTCTACCACACATTCCGTGTTCCCTTTGCCCTCAGCAAGCACCTCAACTGGTTGTGGTTCTTTGCCTCTTGGGGTGACCCAAACCTTCATTCCTGATCATGTAGTCATGTCGGAATTGGGTTGCTGTAGTTTTCCACTGACTTTAATCATAGGGCACAGTAGTACTACGAAACGCCCTAAGGGATCTCTTGCATTCCAGACATACTCTTCTTTACTTCCATTATGTAATATCAATAAAATTTCCTCTTGGTAATCAGGATCAATCACACCAGTCAATATGGTAACTCTCTCTTTTCCTGTTGATCCAGAGGTATAAGGAGCCTAAAGTGGCCAGATGGCATTCTTAACTTCCAGTTCAATGGAATCAATGATGTGTCTCCAAGCAGGCGCATTCTTCCCTTTGGAACTAAGATCTCCATATCTGCAGAGCATACGGTTGCAGGAACAGGAAGCAAAAATTTTGTGAGTGGGTCACTAGGGGTAATAGTAAGTGGTGCCATTACCATTTCCACCCCTTGATTTCTGGACTTATGAATCCTGGCTATGGGAGAAACAGCACCATATATTTGATGCTGGTTTAGAGCCTATACAGCCTCCTGAAGAACATTGCCCCAACCCTGCAAGGTATTGCCACCTAGCTGGTGCTGTAATTGTGTCTTTAGAAGGCCATTCCATTGTTCTGTCAAGCCAGCTGCTTCAGGATGATGGAGAGGAACATGGTAAGACCAGTGAATTCCACGAGCATGGCCCCATTGCCATACTTCATTTGCTGTGAAGTGAGTCTCTTAATCTGAGGCAATGCTGTGTGGGGTACCACGACAGTGGATGTGATCTTAAGGTTGTATGTCAACTCAGCTGGGCCATAATTCTCAGTGGTTTAGCAGTTATGATGTAGTTTGGCTGTCGTACGATGATGTGATCTCTTCCATGAAGAGATTTAATATAATGTGATTACTTCCATGATGGGATCTGCTATGAGCAGCCAATGAGTTGAAAGGGAGTTTCCTTGGGGGTGTGATCTGCATGGAATATAAGTGGACTCTTTGGCAAGGCTTGTGATTTTTGCTCACTCTGGATCCTGCACCTGGCTCCTGTTTGTCTGACCTTTGGTTCTTGAGACTTGAGCTAGCAGCTTATCTGCCATCTTGCCTGCCAGTCTTGGGATTTGTCAGTCTTCGCAGCCTGTGAGCAAGAACCCTGCTGTGTGGCTTGCCAATCTTGAGTTCACCAGCCCCTGCAGCTACGTAAATCAGGAGAAACCTCCAGCCTGACTCACGTTCCAGCCTCTACAACCGTGTGAGCCATTTCCTTGATCTAAATCTCTCTATATATATTCATATGCTTTGCTGGTTTTGCATCTCTAGAGAACTCAGACTAAGTCAGTGGATAAGGCATTCTGTAAATCCACAGATGGTAGTTTTGGCAGAAGCATTACATGCAGAGAAGGTAAATCCATATTCAGAGTGTCTATTCCAGTAAGAACAAAATGCTGCCCTTTCCATGTTGGAAGTGGTCCAGTGTAATCAACCTGCCACCAGGTTGCTGACTGACCACCTCAAGGAACGGTGCCATATTGGGAACTCTGCATTGGTCTCTGCTGCTGGCAGATTGGGCACTCAGCAGTGGCTGTAGCCACATCTGCCTTGGTGAGTGGAAGTCCATGTTGCTGAGCCTATGCATAACCTCAATCCCTGCCACCATGGCCACTTTGCTCATGAGCCCATTGGATAATGATAAGAGTGACTGGGGAAAGAGGATGACTGGTTTTCACAGAACGCATCATCCTATTCACTTGATTGATAAAATCCTCATCTGCTGAGGTCACCCTTGGGTGACCATTCACAGGAGGCACAAATATCTTCACTTATTTGGCCCATTCAGAGTGATCTAGCCACATATTTCTTCCCCTTACCTCCTTGTCTCCAATTTTCCAATCATGTACCTTCCAAGTCCCTGACCATCCAGCCAAACCATTGGCCACAGCCCATGAATCAGTATACAAATGCACATCTAGCCATTTTTCCTTCCAAACAGCATGAATAACCAGGTGCATTGCTCAAAGTTCTGCCCATTGGGAGGATTTCCCTTCACCACTGTCCTTCAGGGTGGTCCCAGAAAGGGGCTGTAGTGTTCACTTTCAAGTGGTGCCTGTATATCGAGCAGAACCATCTGTAAACTAGGCATGAGCTTTCTCTTCCTCAGTAAACTGATCATAAGGATGATGCCCTCCCCATGAAGCCATAGGTGCAGACTGGGAGAAGGAAGGTAAAGTGACAAGAGTGGACACTCTGGGCATTTGGGCCACTTCCTCATGCAACTTACTTTTTCCCTCAGGTCCTGCTCAGGCCTGATCTCGTATATACCACTTGTGTTTAATGATGGAGTGCTGCTGTGCACATCCAACTTTATGAATCTGTGGGTCAAACAACACCCAGTTCATGATGGGCAGCTCAGGCTGCATGGTGACTTGGTGGCCCATGGTTAAGCATCCAGTCTTTGTTACAAGGCCCAGTAATAAGCCAAAAGCTGTTTCTCAAAAGGAGAATAGTTATCTGCAGAGGATGGCAGGGCTTTGCTCCAAAATCCTAAGGGTCTGTGCTGTGATTCACCAACAGGTGCCTGCCAAAGACTCCAAACAGCATCTCTGTCTGCCACTGACACTTCAAGCACCATTGGGTCTGCTGGATCATATGGCCCAAGTAGCAGAGCCACTTACACAGCAGCCTGATACTGTTGCAGAGCCTTCTCTTGTTCTGGCCGTACTCAAAACTAGCAGCATTTTGAGCCACTTGATAAATAACCCAGAGTAGCACACTCATGCACATCATTAAGGTCAACTCTACTCTGAGGAGGCAGCTCTTCCCTAGTCATCTTCTGAGTGCCTTCCAACCTGAGGGGCTCATCTTCCAGCATTGTATCAGACAATGTTCGGCTGCTATTCATAAAGTTTTCACTGGCTAATTCTTTTCAGAAGTAGACCTGCAGGTCCTTCTTCCTAGTCTGTCTTAGTCTGGAAGCTCAGCTGAAAACTGACCCCACGGGTTACCTTGCTGGTTTTTGAATACCAGTAGCATAGCTTCGAGCATCACAGCAAACACAAGCCCCCACAATATGGCAAACTGACAGACTGGGGAAGAGCTGCCTCCTCAAAGTAGAGTCGCCCTTAGTGATATGGGTAGAGTCAAACTTTCAGGACCTTCATTTACTGTTGTGGCACAACCCAAAATGAGAAGAAACATCCGAAAACATCCATTAATAATCAGAACATGGAATGTATGAAGTATAAATCTAGGCAAATTGGAAATTGTCAAAATGAAATGGAACGCATAAACATTGATATCCTAGGCATTAGTAAGCTGAAATGGACTGGCATTGGCCATTTTGAATCAGATGATCATATGATCTACTATGCTGGGAACGACAAATTGAAGAGGAATGGCATTGCATACATCATCAAAAAGAACATTTCAAGATCTATCAAGTACAATGCTGTCAGTGATAGAATAATAGCCATACACCTACAAGGTGTGCGTCAGGGTTGTAGTCTTTCACCATAATCTGTATGCTAAACAAATAATCCAAGAAGCTGGACTATATGAAGAAGAATGGGGCATCAGGATTGGAGGAAGACTTGTTAACAACCTGCATTATGAAGATGACACAACCTCGGGTGCTCAAAGTGAGGAGGACTTGAAGCCCTTACTGATGAAGATCAAAGACCACAGCCTTCAGTATGGATTACACCCCAACATAAAGGAAACAAAAATCCTCACAACTGGACCAATAAGTAACATCATGATCAATGGAGAAAAGATTGAAGTTGTCAAGGATTTCATTTTGTTTGGATCCACAGTCAATGCCAATGGAATCAGCAATCAAGAAATCAAAAGATGCATTGCATTGGGCAAACTGGCTGCAAAAGACCTCTTTCAAGAGTTGAAAAGCAAAGATCTCACCTTGAGGACCTGACCCAAGCCGTGGTATTTTCAATTGCCTCATATACATGCAAAAACTGGACAATGAATAAGGAAGACAGAAGAATTGATGCCTTTGAATTATGGTATTGGTGAAGAATACTGACTATACCATGGACTGCCAGAAGAATGAACAAATCTATCTTGGAAGAAGTACAGCCAAAATGCTCCTTAGAAGCAAGGATGGCGAAACTTTGTCTCACATACTTCAGACATGTTGTCAGGAGGGATCAGTCCCTGGAGAAGGACATCATGCTTGGTAAAGTAGAGGGTCAGTGAAAAAGAGGAAGACCCTCAAGAACATGGATTGACACAGTGGCTGCAACAATGGGCTCAAGCCTAACAACAATTGTGAGGGTGGCACAGGACCAGGCAGCATTTCGTTCTGTTGTACACAGGGTAACTATGAGTTGGAACCAACTCAATAGCACCTAACAACAGAAACAATCCAGCTAAAAAGAATAGGAAAACACATAATATATACCTATTAAATTTATAAGAAATACGAGGTAAAAAGATGAAATCTTTGGATATACTAATACTGTACAAATAAACTAGGTTTGCTACTTTCCAAAAAATGAAGGAACCTACTGTGTAGTATAAAGAAATAATTTAATGCCTTTTCATAAGCATGTAACTAGCTTTGCTAAAGCTTCATATTCCATGTGAGAGCATCTAAAATGTCAATTCACGGAATAGGCGCTCCCTTCTTCCCTACCAATCTATGCAGTAGTTTTCATGGATTTCTGGCCAAATGTCACAGACAAAGGTCAGAGGTTATCCAGGACTTCATCCCTGTTCTGTCGGAAGTAAACCTGGAGGACAGTCATCTTTTCCTGGGTCTCCTTCTCCAATTCAGTGCTGCAGCTGCTGTGGGATCACAGAGCCACAGCTTCCTTGGCCTTGAACTCTTTCTCCCTCTGCAGGCAGTATTGTTCAACTTCACCGTGAGCTATTTGGCCTGCTTCAGCCTCCAGTTCTTTTGCTTGTTGGCCTTGGACACGTTTTCAGTGGAACACTTCTCTGCCTGCAGCAGCTACTGGATGCCTTGCGACTAAGTAGCCATGTTGGCAGCGACTCTAGTTAATTCTCTTTTTATTGCTAAGTAGTATTCCATGGCATGGATGTACCACAGTTTATTCACTTACCTTTTGAAGGTCATCTGAGTAGTTTGCATGTTTTGGTGATTATGAATAAGAAAATTACGAACATTTGTATACAAGTCTTTGCACGGATGGACATAGCCTTCAATTATCTTGGGTAAATATCATTTTAACTTTTTAAGAAACTGCTGAACCCTTTTCCTGAGTGTCTATACCATTTTATATTCCTACCAGCAGTATATGAGAGTTCCAGTTCCCCCACATCCTCACCTACACTTAGTTTTTCTTATTTTAGCTATTCTAATAGATGTTTAAGGAGCCCTGGTGGCTCAGTGGTTAAGCGCTTAGCTGCTAACCAAAAGATCGGCAGTTGGAAGCCACTAGTCACTCTGCAGGAGAAAGATGGGGCAGTCTACTCCCATGAAGATTACAGCCTTAGAAACCCTATGAGGCAGTGCCACTCTGTCTTACAGGGTCACAAAGCGTCAGAATCAACTCGACAGCAACAGGAATAGGTGTATAATGGTATCTCATTGTGGTTTCAACTTGGATTTCCCTAATGACAAATGATGTTGAGCATTTTCTTTCATGTGCCTATTTGTTGTTGTTGTTAGGTACTGCCAAGTAGGTTCCGACTCATACTGACCTTATGTACAACAAACGAAACACTGCCTGGTCTTGCACCATCTTCCCAATCGTTGCTATGTTTAAGCCCATAACAATGCAGCCACTGTGTCAATCCATCTTCTTAAGAGTCTTCTTGTTTTTCACTGACCCTCTACTTTATCAAGCATGATGTCCTTCTCCAGGGACTAGTCCTCCTGATAACATGTCCAAAGTATGTGAGACAAAGTTTCGCCATCCTTGCTTCTAAGGAGCATTTTGGCTGTACTTCTTCCAAGATGGATTTGTTCATTCTTCTGGCAGTCCATGGTATATCCAATATTCTTCACCAACACCGTAATTCAAAGGCATCAATTCTTCTGTCTTCCTTACTCATTGTCTAGTTTTTGCATGTATATGAGGTGACTGAAAATACCATGGGTTGGGTCAGATGCACCTTAGTCCTCAGAGTGACATCTTTACTTTTTAACACTTGAAATAGGTCTTTTGCACTAGATTTGCCCAATGCGATACTTTGTTTGATTTCCTGATTGCTGCTTCCATGGGCATTGATTGTGGAGCCAAGCAAAATGAAATCCTTGACAACTTCAATCTTTTTTCCTTTTATCATGGTGTTGCTTATTGGTCTAGTTGTGAGGATTTTTGCTTTCTTTATGTTGAGGTGCAGCCCATACTGAAGGCTGTAGTCTTTGATCTTCATCAGTAAATGCTTAAAGTCCTCTTCACTTTCAGCAAGCATGGTTGTGTCATGGTTGTGTCATGTGCGTATTGCAAGTTGCTAATGAGTCTTCCTCCAATCCTGATGCCATGTCCTTCTTCATATAGTCAAGCTTCTCAGAGTATTTGCTCAGCATACAGATTGAATAAGTCGGGTGAAAGGATACAATGCTGACGCAGTTTCCTGACTTTAAACCACAAAGTAGTCCCTTGTTCTGTTTGAATGACTGCCACTTGATCTATGTACGGGTTCCTCATGAGTACAATTAAGTGTTCTGGAAATCCCATTCTTCGCCATGTTATCCATAATTTGTTATGATCCACTCAGTCTGATTGCTGCTTCCATGGGCATTGATTGTGGAGCCAAGCAAAATGAAATCCTTGACAACTTCAATCTTTGCATAGTCAATAAACACAGGTAAACATCTTTCTGCTATTCTCTGCATTCAACCAGGCTCCATCTGACATCAGCAATGATATCCCTGGTTCCACATTCTCTTCTGAAACTGGCTTGAATTTCTGGCAGTTCCCTGTCAATGTACTGCTGCAGCCACTTTTGAATGGTCTTCAGCAAAATTTTACTAATGTGGGATATTAATGATATTGTTTGATAATTTCCACATTCGGATGGATCACCTTTCTTTGGACTAGGCATAAATATGGATCTCTTCCAGTCAACTGGCCAGGTATCTGTCTTCCAAATTTCTTGGCATAGATAAGTGAGCACTTCCAGTACTGCATCTGTTTGTTGAAACATCTTAATTGGTATTCCGTCAATTCTTGGCAACTTGTTTGTCATCAACGCCTTCAGTGCAGCTTGGACTTCTTCCTTCAGTACCATCAATTCCTGATCATATGCTACCTCCTGAAACGGTTGAACGTCAACCAATTTTTTGGTACAGTGACTCTGTGTATTCCCTCCAGCTTCTTTTGATGCTTCCTGTGTTGCTTAAAATTTTCCATGTAGAATCCTTCAGTATTGTAACTCGAGGCTTGAATTTTTTCCTCAGTTCTTTCAGCTTGGGAAATACCGAGCGTGTTCTTCCCTTTTGGTTTTCTAACTCCAGGTCTTTCCACATGTCATTATAATACTTTATTTGGTCTTCTCAAGCTGCCCTTTGAAATCTTCTGTTCAGCTCTTTTACTTCATCATTTCTTCCATTTACTTTAGCTACTTGATGTGCAAGGCAAGTTTCAGAGTCTCTTCTGACATCCATTTTGATCTTTTCTTTCTTTCTTGTTTTTTAAATGAACTATTGCTTTCTTCATATATGATGTCATTCCACAACTCATCTGGTCTTCAGTTATTAGTGTACAGCTCATCAAATCTATTCCTATTCCGGTAGGATATACTCAAGGTGGTACTTTGGCTTTCATGGACTTGTTCTAATTTTCTTCAGCTTCAACTGATGATATTGAGCTTCTCCATCGTCTCTTTCCACAGATGTAGTCGATTTGATTCCTGTGTATTCCATCTAGTGAGGTTCATGTGTATAGTCACTGTTTCTGTTTTTGAAAAAATGCATTTTCATTATTAACATCATAGAGGTTAGGATTTACAACACATAGGATAATCACATCAGATCACAAAATGGTGGACAACCACGAAATACTGGGAATTATGGCCTAGCCAAGTTGATTCACATTTTGTGGGGGGACACAATTCAATCCATAACACCTTCCATCCTGCCCATACCCACGCCCCCCAACCCAAATTAAAGTTATTCAGTTCACTGAATTACTTCTGTTGCTATAGATTAATTTGCATTTCCTAGGATTTTATATAAATGAAATAATGCAGTATGTACTCTTTTTTTTTGTCTGGCTTCTTTCTCTCAGCATAATTACTTCAATATTCATTCACTTGCTGTGTGATATCAACAGTTCAATTCTTTTTTTTACATTACAATGCATCCTTAAACTTTTTTAAATTGCATTGTGCTTTAGGTGAAAGTTTACAGCACAAATTAGTTTCTCATTCATAAATTTATATGCAAGTTTTTTGTGACATTGGTTGCAATCCCTGAAATGTGTCAGCACTCTCCCTCTTTCCCTTTACACTCCAGGTTCTCCATGTCCATTTGTTTAGTTTTCCTGCCTTCTTATCTTTGCTTTTGGGCTGGGGTTGCCCATTCGGTCTCATTGACTTGATTGAACTAAGAAGCACATTCCTCACATGTGTTATTGTTTGTTTTATAGGCCTGTATAATCTTTGGCTGAAAGGTGGACTTCAGGAGTGCCTTCAGTTCTGAGTTATCGAAGTGTCTGGGGGCCATAATCTTGGAGGGTTCCTCCAGTCTCTGTCAGATCTCTGGTCTTTTTTTGTGAATTTGAATTTTGTTCTATATTTTTCTCCTGCTGTCTGGGACCCTCTACTGTGATCCCTATCAGAGTGGTGGGTGGTGGTAGCAGGGCACCATCTAGTTCTTCTGGGCTCAGGCTGGTGAAGGCTGTGGTTCATGTGGTCCGTTAGTCCTTTGGACTAATATTTTCATTGTGTCTTTGGTTTTCTTCATTCTTCTTTGCTCTGGACGAGATGGGACCAATAGATGTATCTTAGATGGCTGCTTGCAAGCCTTTGAGGCCCAGATGCTACTCACCACAGTAGGATGTAGATTTTCTTTATGAACTATGTTATGCCAATTGACCTAGATGTCCCCCAAGGCCATGGTCCCCAGCCCTCAGCCCCAGCAACTCGTTCCCTCAATGTGTTTGGATGTATCTAAGAAGCTTCTATGACTTTGTCTTGGTCAAGTTGTGCTGATTTCCCCTATATTGTGTGTTGTCTTTCCCTTCACCAGAGTTAACACTTGTCTACTATCTAGTTAGTGATTTCCCTTCTCCACCACTTCCATCCCTCGTAAGCATCAAAGACTGGTTTTTTCTGTTCTGTGTGTAAACCTTTTCATGGGTTTTTATAATAGTAGTCTCACACAATATTTGTCCTTTTGTGAGTGACTTATTTCACTCAGCATAATGCCCTCCAGATTCATCCATGTTGTGGGATGTTTCATAGATTCATCATTGTTCTTTATTGTTGTGTAATATTTCACTGTGTATATGTACCATAATTTGTTTATCCACTCATCTGTTGATGGGCACTTAGGTTGTTTCTATCTTTTTGCTATTGTGAATAACGCTGAAATGAACATGGGTATGTATATGTCTACTTGTATGATGGCTCTTATTTCTCTAGGATATATTTCCAGGAGTGGGAGTCTTTACTTATAAGTGATTACCAGTACTTTAAATAATAGCATATAACAAGTTCTTGAATTCTAGCATCTAGTAATTTTCATTAAGAGAAACTAAAAGCAGCACAAACAATTTAGCCAGAAAGGATTATTTTAAGGCTGACTGTGCTTCACATAAGTTACACAATAACTATTTACTACCTTTTCATTGATAAGGCCCCTGACCTCCAAAAAAAGTTTAGCGAAATAAAATATTTAACCCATTTATTTTTTCAAAGAATTGTTTTTCTGTACTAGATCTCTAAGAAAGAAAAGTCAGTATTGTTATAAAGGTTGTTTCATCTGGTATTTTAAATACCAGTAGGGTCACCCGTGGTGGACAGGTTTCAGAGGAACTTCCAGACTAGGATGGACTGAAAGAAGGACCTGGAGGTCTACTTCTGAAAAAATTGGCCAGTGAAAACCTTATGAATATCAGCAGAACATTGTCTGGTATAGTGCTAGAAGATGAGTCCCTCAGGTTGGAAGGCACTCAAAGTACTACTGGGGAAGAGCTGCCTCCTCAGAGTAGAGTTGATGAATACCAATTGAGACATTTTGACAAACAGATGCTACGCTGGAAGTGCTCAGTCGGCTATGTCAAGAAATTTGGAAGACAACTTCCTGGCCAAGCGACTGGACTAGATCCATTTTCGTGCCCATTTCAAAGAAAGGTGATCCAACAGAATGCGGAAATTATTGAACAATATCATTAATATCACACACAAGTAAAATTTTGCTGAAGATCATTCAAAAGTGGTTGCAGCAGTACTTCAACAGGGAACTGCCAGAAACTCAAGCCAGATTCAGAAGAGAACATGCAACAAGGGATATCATTGCTGACGTCAGATGGATCTTGGCTGAACACAGAATACCAGAAAGATGCTTACCTGTGTTTTATTGACTATGCAAAGGCATTCGACTGCGTGGCTCATAACAAATTATAGATAACATTGCTAAGAATGGGAATTCCAGAACACTTAATTGTGCTTATGCTGAACCTGTACATAGACCAAGAGGCAGTCATTTCTTCCTTTAGCTTTGGCTACTCTACATTCAAGAGCAAGTTTCAGAGTCTCTTCTGACATCCATTTTGGTCTTTTCTTTCTTTCCTGTCTTTTAAATGCCTATTTAGCATCTTTATATCTTCTTTGGCAAGGTGTGTATCCAAGTGTTTTGCCTGCTTTTAAAAACTGAGTTGTTTTCTTACTCTTGAGTTTTGAGAGTTCTTTATATTTTCTGGATACAGATCTTTTATCAGATTAATGATTTACAAATATTTTTTCCAGTGTGCTTTGTCTTTTCATTCTCTTCTCAGTGTCTTTTGAAGAGCAGAAATTTTTATTTCAGTGAAGTCTAATTTATCAATTTGTTCTTTTATGAATCATACTTTTGGTGTTATATCTAAGAAATCTTTGCCTAACCCCAAGTCACAAAGATTTTCTCTATGTTTCCATCTAGAGGATGTTTTAGGCTTTACATTTAGGTCTATGATATATTTTAAGATTATACATACATACATACAAACATACAAACACACATACAAACATACATACATATATACATATATATAGTGAGCGATATGGATCAAAATTCGCTTTTTTGCACATGGATATCCAATTGTTCCAGAGCCATTTGTTAAAAAGACTATCCTTTCCCCACTGATTTGCCTTTGCACCTCTGTCAAAAATTAGGTGTCTGCCTTTCAGCAATAGATTGGCTTATAAAATAAACAATGTCATCTGTGAGTAATGTGCTCCCATAAACAATTAACTATATGAGACCAAATAGTCAACATTTCCCAAAAGCAAAGATGAGAAGGGAAGCTCCATCAGTGGAAAGGGAACAAACAGAATGGAAATAATGAGAATGCTGACATGTTATAAAAATTGTAACCAATTGCATGGAAAAATTTGTATAAAAATTGTTAAAGGGGAACCTAATTTGCTGTGTAAACTTTCACCTAAAACACAATAAAATATTATTTTTAAAAAATTAGGTGTCTGTATATGTATGGGCCTATTTCTGGACTCAAATTTGTTCCGTTGATCTATTTATCTTTATGCCAATGCCACCCTATTTTGATACCGTGCTTTACAGTCTAAATCAACTCCAACTGTGTTCTTTTTCAAAGTTGTTTTGGCTATGCTAGGTGCTTTGCATTTCCATATGAACTTTAGAATCAGCTTGAAATTTCTATTAAAAAAAAAAAGCTTGGGATTTTGATTGGGATCGTGTTGAATTTACAGATCAACTTGGGGAGAATTGATTTCTACAAAATAATGTATATATAATGTGTTGTTGGGCCTATAATATATAGAAACATAATATATTTACTAATAACAGCATGAAGGTGGTGAGTGGATGCAAAGCTGTACTGGGCTAAGAAAAGGACTACAGATGGTAAAGTAATAATTATACTGATGTATTGATGGCTTTGTAACATTAACAGATGTAATATGCATAATAATAATAATAATACAAAAAGGGAATAATGCTATATAGGTGTGATGTTTCTATATCTTACTAGAATTAAGGCAGTATATATCTGAAGCTGATTCTGTTAAGTTAAGAAGTATATAGTAAGCCTTAGAGGAACCACTAAAAAGTAATTTAAAAAATATAGTGAAAAAATAATTAAAGAAATGTAAATGCTTCATTAGAAAATACTCACTCGATGCAAAAGAAAGCAATAAAGGCAGAATAACCTGCTTCTGTCTAGTCAATTCTGACTCATAGCAACCCTATAGGACAGAGTAGAATTGGCCCATAGGGTTTCCAAGGAGTGGCTGGTGGATTTGAACTACTGACGTTTTGGTTAGCAGCCAAGCTGTTAACTACTCTGCCACCAGGGCTCCAAAGGAGGAATAGAGGAACAAAAAGACACAAGACATGTGAAAACAAAAAAATAAAATGGCAAACGTAAATCTAACTATATCAATAATATATTAAGTGTGAGTGAATTAAACATTCCAATCAAAAGGCAGAGATTGTCAGACTGGATTTAAAAAAACAAGATCCACACCCCAAACAGAAACTCAGTACCCCTTAAGCAATAACTCCCCATCCCCCAACCCCATAGTGACCACTGGTAGGCTTTTGTCTCTATGCATTTGCCTGTTCTTGGCATTTCATGTGAGTGGGATCATATAATATTTGTCCTTTTGTTAGACTATCCACTTTTGATCAAAAGATTACTATAGATAAAGTAGCATAAAACTACACACACACACACACACACACACACACACACACACACACACACACACACAAGTGAGTGTAAAACAGGTGCACTCTGAATATGCTCTGTGGATTATACCAATGTCAATTTCCTAGTTTGATAGTGTACTGTAGTTATATAAGACGTTACCATCGAGGGAGGAGGGTGGAGGATGCTCAGAACATCTCTGAGTATGGTTTTTGCAACTTCCTGTGAATCTATAATTCTCTTCAAATAAAAAGTTAAAAAAAAAAAAAAGAAATCCAACTATATGCTGTCTGTAGGAGACACACTTGAGATTCAAAGATACAAATAAATCGAAAGTTAAAGGATGGAAAAAAATATATAATGTAAACAGCAACCACAAAAAGGCTGGAGTGGCTACACTAATATCAGACAAAATAGACTTTTTAAAAATTGTTAATAGTGATAAAAAGAGACGTTTTATAATGATAAAATGGACAATCCATCATTATATATATACCTAATAACCAAGCACAAAAAACACATGAAGTAAAAACTGACAGCAATGAAGGGAGAAACAGACAATTCAATAATGATAGATGGAGACGTAAATACCCACTTTCAGTAATGGATACAACAACTAGGTGAAGATCAACCCGGAAATACAAGACGTGAGCGACACTAATAGCTAAAGGGCATGGGGTTTCTTTTTGAGGTGATGAAAAGCCTGGACCTGGTTAACTGCTCAATTCCACATGGCCAACGGCAAGTGTCCTATTAATGTACCATTTTTCCCTTATTCCATTGGCTGTGCTGGAGATGGTGTGAGAAAACATACTTTTGTGCACTGCTGGTGGGAGTGAGAATGGCACAGCTCCTGTGGAGGGAAATTTGACAATATCTCTCAAAATTACAAACACCTTTAACCCAGAATCTCACTTCTACTAATCTATCTTACAGATAAACTTGTACCCATATGAAATAGGTAGAAGGTTAGTCATTGTACCATCAATAATAGCTAACATTTAAATAATTTAGTACGTTCCAGGTTCTGTTCTAAGAAGTTTAATATAATCCTTACAATAACCCAATGAATACTATTTCCATCCCAGTTTATTTATAGCTGAGGAGACTGAGGCCTAGAGAAGTTATGTAACTTGCCCAAAGCCACACAGCCTGTAAGAGAGCTGGGCTTCAAACTCAGGCAGACTGGTTCCAGAGTCCATAATCTTAACCATTACTCTACAATGCATTGCTTATAATAGCAAAAAAAATTGACAACAACCTAAATGCTCATCTGTAGGGAATGCATCGTGCAGTGCATCTATTCAATGGAATACTATACAGCTATAAAAAATGAGGAAGCTCTCTATATACTGATATGGGAAGATCTCCAAGATATATTAACGTGTAGAACAGTATATGTACTATGCCGTAACTGTGTAGGAAAATGAGAGAATACTACCAACCACTCTGACTGGGATCACAGTAGAGGATCCCAGACAGAGCAGGATAAATATAGATAGAGACTGGAGGAACCCTCGAGACTATGGCCCTAAGTCACTCCTTCGACTTGGACTGCAGCCATTCCTGGAAACCACCTTCCAGCCAAGCAATAGACAGGTCTATAAAATAAACAATAACACCCAAAAAGAACATGTTCCATAGAACAATGATATGAGACCAAAAGGGCAACATTTGCCCAAAAGTAGAGAAGACAAGGCAGAAACGGGTAGGAAAACCAGACTAAAGGAAACAAGGAACCCAGGGCAGAGAAGGGCAGAGTGTTGACCCAGTGTAGGGATTGCAAACAATGTCATGGGACACTTTGTGTACGATTTGTTGAATGTGAAACTAATTTGCTCTGTAAACTTTTACCTAAAACACTATTTTTTTAAAATGGAGGAATAATAATATATGTTTGAATCTGCTTCTGTTTGCGTAAAGACCCATGATAATTTGCATAAAGATGCATGATAATAAGTGGTTATTTGCGGGGGTGCCATAGAAATTGAACTTATGGGGGACAGGAGTGGAAGCAACATTTTTTTCTTCTATATCTTTGTAATAGTTTTATTTTTGAATCACGTGAATGAATTACCTATTATTGTGTTAGTCAAGGTTCTCCAGGGAAATAGAACCAGAACCAATAACATATATAGATATGTAAATATATGGAAGGAGCCCTGGTGGCACAGTGGTTAAGGTGCTTGATGCTAACTGACAGGTCATTGGTTTGAACCCACCAGTGGCTCCAAGGGAGAAAAGATGCGTCAGTCTGCTTCCGTAGAGATTTACGGCCTTGGAAATCTGTGGGGTCCCTATGAGTCAGAATCGACTCGATAGCAGTGGGTTTGGTTTTTTGGGTAGATATATGGAGAGAGAATGAGAGAGATTTATTTTAAGGAATTTGCTCATGAGATTGTGGGGGCTGCCAAGTCCAAAATCTATAGGGTGGGCAACAGGCTGGAAACTCTGGCAGTCTTGTTTTGAGGTGGGTAGGTGAGGCGGTGGGCTGGAAACTCCAGCAAGATGTCTATGTTACCAGTCATGAGTTACAATTTCTTCCCCTCTCAGAACCTGTTTTTGCTCTTAAGGGCTTCCACGGATTGGGTGAGGCCCACGCACATTATTGAGGGTAATCTCCTTTTCTTAGAGTCAACTGATTATAAATCAGTTAATCACACCGACAAAATACCTTCACAGCCATGTCCAGGCTGGTGTTTGACCAAGCAATTGGGAAACATAGCCTAACCAAGTTGACACATAAAATTGACTATGACACCTATTCAGAAAATTTGGAAAAAAAAAAAGTGTTTTAATAGAATTCTTACAGATTTTTTAATTGGTAAACAGAAATAGGATTTCCGTGAGGGCATTGAGTAAATGTGCAGTGGTCTGTGGCTCCGCACTATGATGGGAGAAGGCTCTGTGGAGCAGATGGGATTTCCAGGAAACAGAAGACTTAGCTGGGAGGGGGACCCGGCAGCATGTACGTCAGTGCGTGCTAGTGAAGGCAGAGTCAACGCCATCTGGGAGCTGTCCGCGAATCAGTGGGTGTCCACTAGAGGGAGCCAGCGTGAACTATTCTGGGTTGAACTCTGGGTTCTTGGTTGATGCTGACTGGGGCAGCTGCAGAAAGGGTTGAAAACGGCAGAACAAGGAAAGAAAGAGTTGAAGTTGCACCCCTTCATCCTCCAACTCTAAAAGCAGCTTGTTGGAGAATCTAGGTCACAGGCCTGAAGATGAGAGGCCTCAGCTGCATGTCTCCCATGGTGCGGCTCCCTTAAATAGTTGCGTCGTCCTCTTCCTCCTCCTCCCGGGACCCTCTGCCGCACACCCCACCACCCCATGGCAAGATGTCCCTGGACCGCTGTCCTGTCTGCCCAGCCAGTTCTGGGACTGCTCTGATCCCAGCTTTGCTGGGCTCTGCCCCCTGCCTCCTCTCCACGGCCACACTGCCCCACCCAATGCACAAAAGTCATAACTACCGTCTATTGAGGTCTTATTTTAATCCTCACAACTTTATGTGATGAAGCAACAAAGGCACACAGAGGTCAAAAGACTTGGCAACAGTCGCACAGTGAGGAAGGGGCAGATGTGTACACTAAGCACATTGAAACCTTAGAGCCTTCAAGTCCTCCAGTAACCCCACAGCCAACTCCTGTCCCCCCGCAACTCTTCCTTCACCAGTCCTTAAGCCAGCCAGTCACCAAATATGCCCCCAGCATCCTTCTGCTGCCTTGTTGCACCCAATTTCCTTTGACAGTCCCTCAAACCCTCTGCCTGCCTCAGCTCCTGCCCCCTTTCTGATCCACAGTCCCCACAGTAGCAAGAAAGATTATTTTCTAAAGTGCAGATCAGATCATATCTTTTTCACACACACACACATCCTTAAAACCCTTCAAGGTCTTCCCATTGCCTTCCAGAGAAACTTCCACATGGCAAGTAAAGACCCTTCCTTGTCTGGTCCCCACAAACCCGTACAGCTTCCCTTCCCTCCACAGTCCCACAGGATCCTCTTCTCAGGTCACACCAAACTTGCTGTTTCCAAAATGGCTTTTGCCTCTCCTGGTGTCTCCTTTGCTGGGGATGAAATCTCTCCTTCTCTGCACATTTAATGCCTACATCCTTTAAGACACAAGCTCAACTATTGCCTCCTCCAGAAAGCTTCCTGATTCTCCTTCTGGGTTAGATTCTTCTCGTTGTTACATCTTGAGGACATGGAGCCACCTCCATCACATCGCATATGAGTTTTATTTTCCTTTATTTATTTAATTTTTAAAAATATTTAATTTATCTCCCTCACCAGAATGTTTACCTGTGTATCTCCAGTGCTGAGCCCAGTACCTGGCACGTGTTAAGTATTCAATAGGTGTTGGTTGAGACAATGTTGAATAAATAGGATGTACCAGAGGAGCTCGATAGGAGGCAGAAGCAGAAGTTAGGCGGTTATTACAGAAGCCCAGGAGGGAGGTGCTGAAGGTTGAAACCAAGGCTAGGGCGTGGGGATGTGGAACCAATGGAATTTATAGAGACATTGCCTTGAAACCTGCAACATAGGCTTCAACCAAAGGAACCAAGCTGTGTTGGCTGGAGCCCAATTTTTGGACAGTTTGGGACAGAACCCCATGGGGAGTGACTACTCTGGAGGCTGCTCTATGAACAGGACACAACTGAGGTTTGGTTGGTGGGGAAGGGGAAGCATCAATGCAGCTGTCCTCAAGGCCTGGTGGCCTCCCTCTGGCCAGGTCAGAGAGGCCCGTGCACTGCCTCTCCCACCTGCCTGGGCCCCTTTAGGGCCTGGGGCTCAGAGAGAGGTTTTCACATCAAGGACTGAACTGTGGAGTCATACAGGGTCAGGAGGATAGTGGGGAAGAAGGTGAAGGAATATTTGAGATGGATCTAGCAAGTGAGGAAGAGAAGGCTGGGGAAGGCAGATGGCAGCCCGTCTGTCCTCTGACACAACTGAGCAGGAGCCCTCTTCTGTCCCCCCAGAAAGAGGCTAAGTCAGGCTTCTAACCAGTGGTCCCCCACTGGAAAGACATCAGGTGGAGGATGGGCATGTGTTCCTGTCATGTAAGATTGTTCCCCTGCCTTCTCCCCTCACAGTGGTAGCGCACCAGTGTGGTAAATGAAGAAAGGGAGATTTAGTCTGGAGTCTTCTGAATTAGGAGGTGAGAAGGTAATTACCTTGGGAGGGATGTTTGTGCTGGGGCCCCTGCTACCCCAGCCTTGGGCCCTCAGTGGTAATCACCCCCCTCAGCAGGGTCTGCTCCAGCTCTAGATATCTCTACCCTGGATCAGTTCAGGTCTAAATTCGGTTGCAACCTGGGTCTTCACCTGCACAACTGTGGCTTATCCTTAAGCCATCTTCACCCTGGGCAGAGAAGATAGTAAATCTCCAATCCATAAGCCTTTCCCCGTTCTCCACGCTACTGGCCAAAAGCCTGCAACTTGGGACATGTCTGGCACAGACCCAGGGAACAAAGTAAGGAAATTATATTTCTAAGGTAAGAAAGGAAAAGGGGGAAGGATTCTTCAGAGGGGAGCCCAGAAGTGACCCTATCATTATCCCAGCTTCCTAATTCCCCCAAACCTGACACCAACGGGAGCACTATTTTTGCCCCCTTAAAGCAAAGCTGTGTCCAATATATGCAAAGTCAATAACTGGCTTAGTAACACAGAACTCCCTCATTTCACAACAATGGGGCCACCTATAGCTAGTTAGGTCAGAGCAGAGACCAAATCCCATGTTCGATGACTTCCCGCCCGTTGTGTATCCATATACCATTATTGCTCTTACCTCCCCCATATATATCTAGTGGCTTGGAGAATTTGACTAGCTCTGTCATTTTGTCATTCATCCTCATTATTTTTTTCTGCAGGAGATACTGTGATTAAACAAGTATCAGATGAATGCCAAGAAGTATTGCTTCATCGTGGGTATCTTCTCTATCCTCAACACCATCCAGTTCCTCCTCTTTGACGTGAACTATGTGATAAGCTTTGGCTACAAAGAGGGCCTGTTCAGCATTTACAATGAAACACACCCAGATCAGGATTCCTGGTTCATAGCCAACATGAAGGGCATCAAAATCTGCCTCTCCATCGTCACACTCATAGTCAGTTGCACCCTCCTTTACTGCACCCACATGAATATCTGCCTGGGGCTGCTGACCTATGCCATATGGATCATCATCTACGAGGTCTTCAACTTCCCCCTGGCCCTGCTCCTCAAGGATTCCATCAGAAATATGTTTGAGGAGCTGAGTTACTTGCACTTGATCTTCCAAATCTCCCGCATGCTCCTGCACTTCTGCTGTCTGCCCTTTATCATCAAGCAAATGCTCATCCTTTACAAGGACCCCAAGATGTCAAGCAAAATGGGCCACCGCCGGCACTCCTCCATCAGTACAGTCGACTCATGGTCCCCAGTCGGGCTGGCACTGTACCGCAAGTTAAATTGAAACATGCCAGAAAGAAGAGAGCGAGAGAGGAACAGCGCTCCCCAACATTGGCGCTCCCCTTTCTCTGCCTGCCTTCTGTTGAGGCTGCTTGTTTTTCAGGGTTCTGCACTTAGGAGTGATTCTTGGGGGAGGTGGGTGTTGCATGGATCAATTCTTGCACGTGTGTGTGTGTGTGTGTGAGAGAGAGAGAGAGAGAGAGAGAGGCTTGTTTTAGCATTTAATTATATGCTACCTGTGTACTTACTTAACTGTCTCATTGGTTTATGCTGTTGTTTCTCATGGTACCCTCCTCTCTGCACGTCCTTAGTTTCTAATTTTCCTCTGTGGATTCCCCACAGATTCATGGTCCTGCCGAGTCCTTTTAGAACAGTGCTGTCCAACAGAACTTTCTGTACTGATGGAAATGCTCTCTATCTGTGCGGTCCACTAGCACATGTGTCTATTGAGGACTTGAAATATGGCTCTTGTGACCCAGGAACCAAATTTTAAATTTTATTCCATTTTAATTAATTTCAATTTCAATAGCCATGTGCGGCCAGCTGGTGGCAACCATATTGGAGAGTGCGGTAATCTGGAGCCTCATTTCGCTCCTGCATGGAACTGTGGGAAGAACCCCTTTTCAGCTGTGTGCCATCACTCTGCTTTGCTCATACTTTTCAGAAAGGAGTTTTTCATGTTGGTTCATAATAAAATGGCAAGAAGAGTCTCCATTCAAGAAAACTCCAAGTTTTCTCGGCTTTGGCACTATAGACATTTTGGACTGGATAATTCTTGGTTGTGGGGAGCTGTCCTGGGCGTTGTAGGATGTTTAGCAGTACCCCTGGCCTCTACCCACTAGATGCCAATAGCATCCCCCCACTCCAGTTGTGACAGCCAAAAGTGTCTCCAGACATTGCCAAGTGTCCCCTGGAGGGCAAAAGTACCCCCAGTTGAGAACCACTACTTTGAAGCCATGCACCCCCAGCGCTGAGAGCTGGTATGGCACTACTGCTAATGGAGTGCCCCTTGACCAAGAGCTCTTTACATTCACCACCTTGTGCCGTTTTAATCCTAATGTTCCCAGTTTATGGGTTCATGAAACTGAGGCTCAGGGGCTCAAGTGATGTGATCAAGGGCACGTAGTAGCAAAAACAGGACTTGAACCTAGATCATCTGACTTCCTACACAAAAGCCCCACTTGGTTCCCTGAAGCACCCTTACTTTTACTAACAAAAAAAAGAGGGACCTCCTTTTCAGATCTTTTCTTTTCCCTCAAAAACATTGGAAGTGAAGTCAGTGGACACTGTTTGCTTTGACCACATCCCTCCAAGCCATGAGCATAATGGCAGTACCAGTTACTAGCACGTTGACCCAACTCATGGCCACCCCATGCGTGTCAGAGTAGTACCCTGCTCTGTAGGGTTTTCAATGGCTAGTTTTTTTGGAAGTAGATCACCAGGCCTTTCTTCAGAGGTGCCGCTGGGTGAATTCAAACCTCCAACCTTTGGGCTAGCAGCTGAGCATATTAACTGTTTGCACCACACAGAGGCTTCAATAATGACAGTAGCTTACTTTATTGAACACTCAGTAAGTGCCAGGTACTATTCTAACAATTCACTAAATTCTTCTCTGTGAAGGACAGATTTGGATCTAGGCCACTTCCCAAAATGACCACAAGATGACAGTCAGTAATAAGCTCTTACCTATCAATGCTGTTTGCCTTTTATGCCAGATCCACTGAGGGTGGCTGATTTGGGATTTAGGGAACTTCAAGCTAATGATGGGGAGGCCTGGTGGTGCAGTGGTTAAGCACTCAGGTGCTAACCGCAAGCTGGGCAGTTCAAACCCACCAGCTGCTACAAGGGAGAAAGATGTGGCAGTCTGCTTCCGTGAAGATTACAGCCTTGGAAACCCTCTGGGGATAGTTCTACTCTATCCTGCAGGGTCACTATGAGTCAGAACCGACTCAGCGTCAGTGGGTTTCGGGTTATAAACTGATGATTGGGAACTAATAGTGTTTGTCCCGCCCTTGTCTCACAAGGTATGCCTTCTTTGGTTGTGCCTCATTGGTACCAGAAATAAAACATGGGTAGACTGCAGGCTTCTGGTCCCCCATCCCAGCTGGGTTCACTGTGGGTGAGAGGGGGCAGACGGGGAAGGAGGGTGAAGATTAGGGAAGACAGAAGGAGACCTATGTGTTAAAGAGGTAGTGGGAGAAGAATAGTTCCAAGAATCAGCTCAACCAAGAGTTACTTGGAGTCCCTGGGTGGTGCAAATGGTTAAAGTTCTCAGTTGCTAAACAAAAGTTTGGAGGTTCAAGTCCACTCAGAGGCATCTTGAAAGAAAGGCCTGGTGATGTACTTCTGAAAAATCAGCCACTGAAAACTCTATGGAGCACCGTTCTACTACTCTGACACTTGCAGGGTTGCCGTGAGTCAGAACTGACTCTACGGCAACTAGTTAAGAGTTACCTGATGCAAGAAAGCTTAAGACACTCAGATACAAGGCTATGCTCCCCTCTACACCAAAACTCCTCAAAAGCGTTGTTTGGAACCCTGGGAAGATGGTGGTGTAAAAAAAAACATCTTTCAGACCCTCCCCGACAAATACAATAAGAAATACTACAAGGAAATGGTGCTTGGCTTTGAGGGACTCTGAATCGGGGAGCAGAGGAAAGCAGTGGGGAACCGAAGGCAGGCAAGAATCAACAAATCAACAATGAGTTGCATACGATAGGAAAATATCTTCCCCCAGCACCCCTGCCCCCTGCTACCCAGCCATGCAGGCCTCTGGCTGCTGTGAACTGGGGTAGTGGCCCCAGAAGAAAAGCCTGCTTCCCTAACTACTACAGCCCCTATAGTACAAAGAGATAGGACCCAAGCTTCTGCCCTAAAATCAGCAAAGCAGACCTCCCCAGGGGTCTGTTTGGAGTGTGCCATCACCTCTCCCACCCACACACTGTTGGTTGTAAGCCTACTAGGAATTGCTACAGAATGCCCCTGCAATGGAGTCTGCACTCCACCTGCCTTCCTGTGCAGTCCATAGCTCAGGGCTCTGACACCTACAGGACAGACCTCCCTGGGCATCAGTTTGGGTCTGTCTGCTTCCCCTTACAGTTGGTGCTGAGGACTGCTGACTGAGGCTGCTGTGTGCTAGGAAGCAGGCATCTAGAGTGGAGGTTACACCCACAGCCAACATACTACAGGGTGAGCTCTGATAGCAACAAGGCAGACCTCCCCAGGTCTGTTGAGAGTGTGACTACCCTTCCCCCACCCTGTAACTGTTGGCTGCTGGACGGATATGAACTGCTACAGAAGGTTCCCCACAGTGGAGTCAGGAAGTGGGTCACCTAAGTGGAGACTGCTTTCCCAGCAACCACAGGGCCACTGGGGCTCTGAAACCAACAAGACAGATCTCTTGAAGGTCCTTCTGGGGAATGCCAGATCCTCCTACTCCTGAAAAAGGGAAAGTCAGCCTGTGCTTTCCTGAATGCCAGCTCAGATGTAAGCAGCCCCCAAAGAGCAGCGAAGGAAACTTCGGGCAAAAAACAGAGGGTAACACTCAGCCCCAAAAGGGGCTTAATGGGTGTGGATTTTCTGACTAAAAATGTGATCGCAGAAACAGAAGGGATGGGAGTAATAACCAGAGAGCGGGGACTGCACTCCCTGGTGGACAGATTGATTAGTACACAATATCGCACCTAAGTGACAGTGCCCTCTGGTGGACAGACTGACCACAGCATGTTCTTTGGTGTGTTTGGAAAAGACTGGAAGTTGAAAAACAGTATCTGGAACTTTCGAATCCCAATTAAACCAGGGAGGGAGAAGGAGCTATAACAGAGATGGAAAAGAAATGGTAAGCAAACGCCAAAGGCTCTGCCCATCTAAGAGCTTCTTGCAGAAAGTAATGCAAGCAAAAACACCAAATACTGGGGAGAACTAAGACAGTTAACACCCTCAAAAATTCCAATGCTGAGGACTTCCAGACAACATGGCACTATAGTCAGAAGCACCACACCGTCCCTCCGCAGCAAAGAGCAGAAAAACTAAGTCAAACAGAGTCACATGTCAATCCTGAAACCTTAACCATCAAATGAAGGAATAAAGAACTCAACCAAGCACTGAATGGAATAAGAAATTGACCGAGAAGAGAGCGCGAGGAGAGATACATGCAGAGGTCCCCTATCAGCTACCACAGCACGGATCCACCATCTTGGACTCCTATCGGAGATCAGCAAACAGGAGGTGTGAGAAAGCAGCTTCACAGAGCTTCCAGCAGGAGACAGAACAACCAGTAACCCACGATACAAGCTTCACCACCACCTACCCTTCTTCACCCCCATTTAGTCTCCTCTGCTTCCTGCAGCCACAGTCTACTCGCCGGGAAGCATGAACTTCCCCCAGTGCTGCTTGGATTCCACCCACCCACACTGGCAGGCTCCCTGAGTGCCATTTGTTGGCTGCTGGTGTTGCTTTTTTCCACCACTTCAGATTTCTTCCTTACCTCTCATCACCTCCTCCTCCTTTCTCTCAAATACCTGGCTCCATGTGCCATCTTTGCTTCTTCCTGAAAGGTTGCAAAATGCTGCTCCACAGTGAAACTGCTTCCTGGACCATGCTGCCATGCTGGTGGGACCCCTGGGGCTTTTTTGTTTGTTTGCTGTGATTTGTTCTGTCTTGATTTGTTTGTTTGTTTTCTTCTTCTTTTCTCGGCTTGGGAGCCCCTTCTAGTCAGGCAGTACCACATGGCTTGTAAGCTAGTCCCTTATTCTGCACAGATGCACAGGGACATCCCTGGGGGCTTTTCTTTTTTCTTGTTTTTGTTTTTTTCATTTCTTTGTTTAGTTTTCTTCCTTCTCTTATTCCCTTTTTGTTTTTCTTCATTTCCAGTTTCTAGATTTATTCATTTTTTTCTTTTAACCTTTTTCTTTTTTTCATTTTTGTTTTTCCCCATTTCTCAGTCTCATCTCTCCACTCCAATAGCAAGCTCCCTTAGCACTCTTTTTTGTTTGTATGTATGTCTTTGGCTCCTGTCTCTCTTTCCCATACCCATCTTAGCTCCACACATCACAATCTACCCCCTCCTTCCTGCCTAACTGCACTGTGTGCTGAATGTCCCAAGCAACAGAGGCATGGCCTACTGGAACCTGCCCTGCACTGATTCCCAGTTTGCACTGTCACCCTGGTACATGCCACAAAAAACCTATCCCAGCAACTCCCCTTCAGCTGGACCCACCCTGCTGTACCATACCTGAGTGACTGACCGTGCCTATTGGAGAAGGAGGTAAAAAATATCGTGCCCACAGATGAGCAAACAACAAAGAACTCACAGCCTGCCTGCTCAGACATAACCAAATAAAACAAAAAAACAGGACGAAACGAATCTACAATCAATAAACGAGGAAAATAAACACTGAATGCACCAAAGACAGCAGACAATATCAAAACAGTTATAAAAACAAGACAGGATGGTTCCAGTAGGCGTCCAAAATAAAACAGCAGATGACCATCCAGTAGAAGAAAAGGCACTAAACCTAGCTGATAGAGAATTCAAATCTCTAATATTCAGAATTATCCAAGAGTTGAAGCAAAAAACAGACAAAAAAAGAGGAAAAAATAGACTAATTCAAGGAAAATACAGACAAAAAAATGGACGAATTCAAGAAAATAATACAGGAACACAATGCTAAAATAAATCCACAACTAGAAATCATACAAAAACAACAATTAGAAATCCAAAAGATAAACAACAAGATTTCAGAAATGGACAGTGTCATAAAAGCGCTGAGGAGCAGGTTTGAAACGATGGAAGATAGGATCAGCAAAATTGAAGACAAACGCTTGGATATAACTCTGAGGAAAAATCAGAAAAAAGAACGAATAAAAATGAAGAAACCCTGAGAATTATGTGGGATACAATCAAAAGCAAAAATCTGCAAGTGGTCAGAGTTCCAGAACAGGGGGAGAAAACAGAAAACACAGAGAGGATCACTGAAGAATTGCTGACAGAAACCTTCCCCAATATCATGAAAGATGGAAAGCTGACCATCCAAGAAGCTCAATGAACTCCGTACAGGATAGACCCCAAAAGAAAATCACCAAGGCATATCATAATCACACTCGCTAAAACCAAAGACAAACAAAGAATCCTGAGAGCAACTCGAGAAAAACAAAAAGTCACATACAGAGGAGAAACAATAAGACTAAGCTCAGATTATTCAGCAGAAACAATGCAGGCAAGAAGGCAATGGGATGACATATATAAAACCTTGAAAGAAAAGAATTACCAGCTAAGAATAATATATCCTGCAAAACTCTCATTCAAATATGATGGTGAAATTAGGTCATTTCCAGATAAAGATAAATTAAGGGACTATGTAAAAAACAAACCGAACTTACAAGACTTATTAAAGGAAGTCCTTCGATCTGAGAACAAACAATATCAGACCACAGGCTGAATACAGGACACAGGATTGTACTAGCCAGATACCAAACTAGGAAATGAACTCAAGGACTATGCAAAACCAAAAGAATTAGAAAAGGGAACCAGAGAGGTTAATCTGTAAATGACAACAGCATCAGAACAATAAAAGAGGGAACAAACAGTGTAGGTATAGAACCTTTTAGTAGAGAGGAAGTCAAGCAATACCAAGTAATAATGGACTGGTACAAACCAGGAAGATATGGGTAAATTTCAAGGTAACCACAAAGAAAGTTAACAAACCTACTCATCAAAATAAAGAAAAACATAAAGTCTCAGTAAAAACAAAACCTACAAAAACAAAAGAAATGAAAAAAAATCCACAAATAAAATGAACTGAGCACAGGAGAGTAAGAGGAACAAAGAAAACGTCAGCACCACAAAAAAAGAGCACTACAAAATACAATCCCACTCTTAGGAATATATCCTAGAGAAATGACAGCCGTCACACTAATAGACATACGCACACCCATATTCACTGAAGCACTGTTCACAATAGCAAAAAGATGAAAACAACCTAGATGCCCATCAACAGATGAATGGATAAACAAACTATGGTACATACACACAATTGTGTATTATACAAAGATAAAGAACAATGATGAATCTGTGAAGCATCTCATAACATGGATGAAACTGGAGGACATTATGCTGAGTGAAATAAGTCAATCACAAAAGGACAAATATTGTATGAGACCTCTACTGTATAACTCATGTAAAAGTCTACACACGAAAAGAAACAATCTTTGTTGGTTAAGAGGGATGGGAGGGATGGGGGGAACCAAATAGATAAGTGGTAACTTTGGTGAAGGATAAGACAGTACACATTACTGGGGAAGCAAGCACAACTTGTACAAGGAAAGGTCATGGAAGCTCTATAGACACTTCCAAACTCCCTGAGGGACTGAACTGTTGGGCGGAGGGCTGTGGGGATCATGGTCTCAGGGAACATCTAGCTCAATTGGCATAACACAGTTTATAAAGAAAATGTTCTACATTCTACCTTGGTGAGTAGCATCTGGGGTCTTAAAAGCCTGTGAGCAGCCATCTAAGATATTCCACTGGTCTCACCCCTTCGGGAACAAGAGACAACAAAGAGAACAAGATACAAGGAAAAGATTAGTCCAAAGGACTAATGGACCACAGCTAGCATGGCCTCCACCAGACTGAGTCCAGTACAGCCAGATGGTGCCCAGCTACCACCGCTAACTGCTCTGACCAGAATCACAATAGAGGGTCCTGGACAGAGCTGGAAAAGGATGTAGAACAGAATTCTAACTCACAAAAAAAAAAGACCAGATTTACTGGCCTGACAGAAACCCTGAAAGTATGGCCCCCGGACACCATTTTAGCCCTTTTAGCTCAGTGATGATGCCCCTCCCGAAGTTCACCATTCAGCTGGGGAATGGACAGCCTCATAAAACAAAACAGGACTAATGAGGTGCAGCAGTTCAGGGACAAGGACTAGAAGGCAGGAAAGGACAGGAAAGCTGGTGATAGGGAACCCAAGGTTGAGAATGGACAGTGTTGACATGTCATGGGGTTGTTAACCATTGTCATAGGGCAATATGTGTACTAACTGTTTAATGAGAAACTATTTGTTCGGCAAACCTTCACCTAAGGTACAAAAAAAAAAAAAGAATTATCTATGTGAGATCAAATTGACAACAGCAATTCAAAAGGTTTGATAGGAAGCCTAGGAGGCAGTGAGTTAAAGATAATGGTGATGGAATAATTTGGAAAAGGATAGTGAGAATAGCAGCACAGCTGGAAGAATGTAATCGATGTCACTGAATTGTACGTGTAGAAACTTCTGAAATGGTGTAACTTTGGCTATGTATATTTTCACCAAACAAAAAGGTCCTCAAGGTCGAGAAGAGAGAGTATTGACATGTCATGGGGCTTTTAACCAATGTCATAAAACAATATGTGTACTGACTGTTTAATGAGAAACTATTTGTTCTGTAAACCTTCATCTAAAGTACAATTAAAAAATTTAAAAAAAGAAATATCTACAAAAAAAAGTTCCAAATGCCCCGGAACTCTTATGCATTGCTGATGAGAATGCAAAATGGTACAACCATTTTTAAAAATGATACAGTGCTTCCTTAGAAAGTTAGAAATAGAAATACCATATGATCCAGCAATTCCACTTCTAGGACTATATCCTAAAGAAATAAGAGCCATCACACGAATAGACATATGCACACCCATGTTCACTGCAGCATTGTTCCTAATAGTGAAAAGATGGAAGCAACCTAGATACCCATCAGTGGATGAATGGATAAACAAACTATGGTACATACACACAATGGAACACTACAAAATGATAAAGAACAATGATGAATCTGTGAAATATCTCACAACATGGATGAATCTGGAGGGCATTATGCTGAGTGAAATAAGTCCATCACAAAAGGACAAATACTACATGAGATCACTGCTATAAAAACTCATGAAAAGGCTTACCTACAAAAAGAAACAATCTTTGATGATTATGAGAGAGGGGAGGGGTGGGAATGGAAAAACACTAAATAGACAATAGGTAAGTGGTAACTTTACTGAAGGATAAGACAGTACATGATACTGAGGAAGCCAGCACAACATGTCCAAGTCAAGGTCATGGAAACTCCATAGACACATCCAAACTCCCTGAGGGACCGAACTACTGGGCTGAGGGCTGTAGGGACCATGGTCTCAGGGAACATCTAGCTCAATTGGCATAACATAGTTTATGAAGAATATGTTCTACGTTCTACTTTGGTGAGTAGAATCTGGGGTCTTAAAAGCTTGTGATCAGCCATCTAAGATACTGCACTGGTCTCACCCTTTTGGGAGCAAGGGAGAATGAAGAAAACCAAAGACACAAGGGAAGATTAGTCCAAATGACTGGTGGACCACAAGCACTACTGCCTCCACCAGACTGAGTCCAGTACAACTAGATGGTGGCCAGCTACCACCACTGACTTCTCTAACAGGTATCACAATAGAGGGTCCCGGACAGAGCTGGAGGAAAATGTAGAACAAAATTCTAACTCACAAAAAAAAAAAAAAAAAATTGACCAGACTTACTGTTCTGACAGAGACTGGAGAAACCCCAAGACTATGGCCCCCGCACACCCCTTTAGCTCAGTAATGAAGTCACTCCTGAGGTTCACCCTTCAGCCGTAGATTAGACAGACCCATAAAACAAAAAGAGACTAAAGGGGCACACCAGCCCAGGGGCAAGGAATAGAAGGTAGGAGGGGACAGGAAAGCTAGTAATAGGGAACCCAAGGTTGAGAAGGGAAAGTGTGGGTTTTAACCAATGTCACAAAACAATATGTGTACTAATTGTTTAATGAGAAGCTATTTTGTTCTGTAAACCTTCATCTAAAGTACAATAATAAAAAAAATCCAATGTCCCAACAAAAAAATCACAAGAAATTCAAAGAACAAAGAAACAATAGCCCACCCAATGAACATGACAAAGGGAATGAAAGTGCATCTATCAAACCAAAATCCACTGCTGTTGAGTCGATTCCAACTCACAGCGACCCTGTAGGATAGAGAAGAACTGCCCTGTAGGGTTTCCAAGGAGCGGCTAGTGGATTCGAATTGCCAACCTTTTGGTTAGTAGCCATAGCTCTTAGCCACTGTGCCACTAGGGCTCCAAAAGCACATCTGGGGATGTCCAAATAATGAAAAAAAATGGAAGAATATAATACAACAACATTAAACACGGTTAAAGAACTAAGGGAAAACATAGACAAAGAGCTGAAAGAAATAAGGAAAACAATGCAAGAATAAAATGAAGATCTAAAAAAAGAGTTATTGTAACTGAAAGGGACAGTAACTGAAATGAGAAACACAATAGAAGGTCTTACCAACAGATTTAATCAGACAGAATAAATAATCAGTGAATTAGACGATAACATAGTAAAAATTACAGACACTGAAGAGCAACAAGAATGGAGGCTCAAGAAGGTTGAGCATAGTTTAATGGAATTATGGGACAACAATAGACCTACTATACACATCATGGGAATTCCAGAAGGAGATTAGAGAGATAAAGGGACAGAAAGAGTATTTGAAGAAAAAAATGACAGAAAATTTCCTTAATCTAATGAAGGACATGAATCTATAAATCCAAGAAGCTCAAACAACCCCAAGCAGGATAAACCCAAAGAGATCTACACCAAGACACATCATAGTTAGGCTCTCAAGAATTAAAGATAAAGAGAGAATCCTAAAAACAATGAAAGAGAAGCAAATGGTCACATACAAACGATCCCCAACAAGATTAAGTGCTGATTTGTCCTCAGAAACATTGGAGACCATAAGGCAATAGAATGATATATTTAAAACACTGAAAGGGAAAAAAAAGTCAGCCAAGAATACTATACCCAGTGAAACTATCCTTCAAGAATGAGGGTGAAATTAAAACATTCCCAGACAAACAGAAGCTGAGAGAGTTAATATCCACCAGACTAGTCCTACAAAAAATACTAATGGGAGTTCTGTGGATGGAGGAGAAAAGACACTAGAAAGTAATTCAAAGCTATATATAAAAAGAAAAATCCCTAATAAAAGGAAATGCATGGACAAATATAAGGGCTAGTAATAAGGAATTCTGCTTGACAATTCTAAATGTTTTGTCCTTCATGTTTTTTAATGACAAATATACAAAAAGCAGGGATAAAATTATGTTACAGGGCACATGAAATGTAACGACATGATTAGTGATAACAACAACACAAGAGAGGAAGAGGAATGGTATAGATATAGAATTTCTTGTATGCTACTGAAGTTAAGTTGATACCAGCTTACCCTAGTATGTTATAAATACAAGCTCTTAAATGTAATTTTCATGGTAATCACTAAGAAAATACACAAAAACATGCACAAAAGGAAAGGAAAGATTGCAACCAATGCCACAAAACAATATATGTATAAATTTTTGAATGAGAAATTAACTTGAGCTGTAAACTTTCACCTAAAGCACAATAAAATTAAAACAAAACAAAAAAAGAAAGAAGGGAACCAAAAAAGCCCCCTACAATAAACCAACAAAACACAAAAGCAAGCAGTTATAAAGGACAAAGACAAAGAAGTCTTAAGACACACAAAAAAACAACAAAGTGGGGGAAGTAAGTCACTTATCAGTAATTACAGTGAATGCAAATAGACTAAATGCTCCATTGAAAGGCAGAGAGTGGCAGAATGGATTAAAAAAATCATGATCCAACTATATGCTGTTTACAAAAGACACACTTTAAACCCAAGGACACAAGTAGGTTAAAAGTACAAGGATGGAAAAGAATATTCCATGCAAATAATCACCAAAGAGAGCTGGGGTGGCAATCGTAATATTAGACAAAATAGACTTTAAGATGAAATCTGTCAGAAGAGATAAGATGGACATTATATAGTGATAAAAGGATTAATCAATCAAGAAGATTTACCAATCATAAATATATATGCACCCAACATTGGGGCACCTAATTACATAAAGCAAATACTGATAGAATTGAAGGGAGAAATAGATAGCCCTACAATAACAGTTGGAGACTTCAATACACTACTTTCGATATTGGACAGAACATCTAGAAAGAAGATCAGCAAGGACCCGAATGACACAATAAACCAACTAGACTTAACAGACGTATGTAGAACACTCCACCCAAAACAGCACACTATACATTCTACTTCAGTGCACATGGATCATTCTCCAGGATAGACCACATTTTAAGTCACAAAGCAAGTCTTCATAAATTTAAAAGATTGAAATCATACAAAGTATTTTCTCTGACCACAATGGAGTGAAGCTAGAAATCAATAACAGAAAGAAAGAAAAAACCTGGAAAATATACAAAATATAGAAATTAAACAACACACTATTAAACTACCAATGGGTCAAGGAAGAAATCAAAAGAGAAATCACAAATTTCTTAGAGTCAAATGAAAATGAAAGCACAACACACCAAAACTTATGCAATGCAGCAAAGGCAGTACTCAGATGGAAACTTATAGCAATAAATACATACATGAAAAAAGAAGAAAGACCTCAAATTAACAGCCTAACTTGACAACATCAGGAACTAGAAAGAGAAGAACAAACTAAGCCTAAACGTACCAGAAGAAAGGAACAAAGATCAGAGCAGAAATAAATAAAACCGAACACAGAAAAACAATAGAGAGAATCAATAAAACCAGAAGTTGGTTCTTTAAAAAGATTGATATTATGGACAAACCTTTAGCTAGACTGACAGAAAAAAGAAAAGATGCAAATAACCAAAATAAAAAATGAAAGAGGGGACATCACAACTGGCCTGACAGAAATAAATAGAATTATGATAGAATATTATGAGCAACTGTATGGCAACAAAGTGGATAACTTAGATGAAATGGACAAATTCTCAGAAGCACACAAGCTACCCAAACTGACTCAAGAGGAAGTAGAAAGTCTCAACAGACCAATAACAAGTGAAGAGATTGAATTAGTGACCAAAAACCTCCCAACAAAAAAAAGTCCTGTGCAAGATGGCTTCACTGGGGAATTCTACCAAACGTTTAGAGGAGAATTGACACCAATACTGTCTAAACTTTTGCAAAAGATAGAGAAGGAAGGAATATTCCCTAATTCATTCTATGAAGCAAACATAACCCTGATACCCAAACCAGACAAAGACACCACAAGAAAACTACAGGCCAATATCTCTTATGAATATAGATGTAAAAATCCTCAACAAAATACTAGCTAACAGAATCCAACAGCATATTAAAAGAGTCATATATCATGACCAAGTGGGATTTATTCCAGTAATGCAGGGATGGTTTAACATTAGAAAATCAATCAACGTAATATGCCCCATCAATAGAACAAAGGAAAAAAACTGCATAATCATCTCTATTGATGCAGAAAAAGCATTTGATAAAATCCAACACCCTTTCCTGATGAAAACCTTAAAGAAGATTGGAATAAAAGGGAAATTCCTCAATATGATTCAGGACATATATGAAAAGCCAACAGCCAACAGCCAACATTATACTTAATGGAGAAAGACTGAGAGCTTTCCCCTTGAAATCGGGAACCAGACAAGTGTGCCTGCTCTCACCTCTTCTATTCAATATTGTGTTAGAAGTTCTAGCCAGGCAATAAGACAAGAAAAAGAAATAAAATTATCCAGATTGGAAAAGAATATGTAAAATTATCTCTGTTCATGGATAGTATGATCCTATATATAGAAAATCCCAAAGAGTCCACAAGAAAACTTCTAGAGCTATTAGAGGAATTTAGCAAAGTTCAAAAAACAAAAATCAGTTTGGTTTCTATACACCAGCAACGAGTAACCTGAAAGGGAGATTAAGGAGACAATTCCATTTACATTAGCATCTAAGAGAATAAAATACCTAGGAATAAATCTAACCAGGGATGTGAAGGACTTATACAATAAAAACTATAAAACACTGCTGAAAGAGTTTAAAGAAAATTTAAATAAATGGAAGCTGTTCTATGTTCATGGATTAGAAGTCTTAATATTTTTAAGATGTCAACACTACCTAAAGTGATCTATAGATTCAACGCAATCCTGATAAAAATTCCAACAGCCTTCTTTACAGAAATAGATAAACCAATCCTCAAATTTATATGGAATGGCAAGAGGCCCTGAATAGCTAAAACAATGTTGAAAGAGAAGAACATACTACATAGCTACAGTAATCGAAACAGTCTGGTACCAGTATAACAATAGACACATAGACCAATGAAACAGAATTGAGAGTCTAGAAATAAACCCACACATCTATGGTCAACTGGTGTGATGGTTAAGATTGTGTGTTAACTTGGCGGGGCCATGATTCTCAGTATTTTGGCCGTTGTATGATGTTGTGATCACTTCCCTGTTGAAATTTGATACGTGATTACCCCCATGATGGAATCTGCTGAGTGGTACCTGTGGGGGCAGGGCCTTTGGTGGCTCATCACCCCCTCAGCCTTCATTTCTCCACTCTCCTCCGCCTACTTCCTTCCTGCTCACGTTGTTGGGGTTTTTTGCTTGTTCTGGACCCTGCAATTGCTCCTCGTCTGGCCTCTGGTTCTTGCGACTTTGCCTGGTGGATTGCCAGCGGTCTTGCCTGCCAATCTTGAGATTTGTCAATCTTCACCACCTCCAATGAGACTGCTGTCCAGCCTGCCCATCTTGGGCTCACCAGCCCCTTCGGCTACATGGATTGGGAAAATTCCCTTTCCTGCCTCATGGACTTGGGATGTACAGCCTCTAGGGGCCGTGTAAGCCATTTCCTTGATATAAATCTCTCTTGATATATATACATTTTGCTGGTTTTGCTTCTCTGGAGGACCCAGCCTAAGACAACTGGTTTTTGACAAGGGTGCTAAGTCCATTTGATGGAGAAAGAAGAGTCTCTTCAACAATTGGTGCTGAGAAAATTGGATTTCCATATGCAGAAAAATGAAACAGGATCCATGCCTCACACAATACACAAAAACAAATTCAGAATGGATTAAGGACCTTAATGTGTGTCATGGATTGAACTGTGTCCCCCAAAAATATTGTCAACTCGGCTAGGTCGTGATTCCCAGTATTGTATGATTGTCTACCATTTTATCATCTGATGTGATTTCCCTGTGCATTGTAAATGCTATCACTGTGATGTAATAAGATGGATTAGCAGCAGTTATATTGATGAGGTCTACAAGATTAGGTAGTGTCTTAAGCCAATCTCTTTTGAGATATAAAAGAGAAAAGCAAGCAGAGAGACATGGGGACCTCCTACTACCAAGAAAGCAGTGCCAGGAGCAGAGCGCGTCCTTTGGACCTCAGGTTCCTGCACTGGGATGCTCCCAGACCATGGGAAGACTGATGACAAGGACCTTCCTCCAGAACTGACAAAGAAAGAAAGCCTTCCCCTAGAAGTGATGCCCTGAATTTGGACTTGTAGCCTAATAGACTGTGAGAGAATAAATTTCTCTTTGTTAAAGCCATCCACTTGTGGTATTTCTGTCATAGAAGCACTAGATGACTAAGACAATGCACAAACTAAAACCATAAAATTCTTAGAAGAACAAGTACGGGCAATACTGTCAGGCCTAGCTTTTTTTTTTTTTTTTTTTTTGAACTTTTTTTTTTTGCTTTAAATAAGATAAATTGATTTTTTCACAGTTCTGGAGGCTAAAAGTTGGTCTTGGCAGGTAGTCCTGGGCATTCCTTGGTTCCTTAGCTTGTAGACAATCCTCATATGGCGTTTGTTTCCCTATCTGCATGTGTGTCTCTGCTTCTCTTTATATAAGTCAGAAGTGATTAGGTTTAGGATCGACTCTACACTGATATGACCTCAACTGATTGATTGATTATATTACATTGCATACATTATGGAAAGTGAGTATATTACATTAGACTACATTGTGGAAGGTCATTACATTACATGTGAAGTAATTGCATTATATTACACCCACATATACAGGGGTTAGGATTCCAACACACAGTTTTGGAGGACATAATTCAATCCATAACCCTTGGCTATTACCTTCTAAGACTAGACATTTGACAACCTTTGTGATTTCTTCCATAGTACTTAGTCTAGTCATGCTTTTGTAAGCCTCTCTTTTTTGCATGTGTTGATTTTAATTTATGTTTTCATAGAAAACCATCTATTTGTTCTAGATTTTCATATTAATGGGTATAACATTACTCCTAGCATTTTCTTCTCTTTTTTAATCCCTTCTGCATTGTATTTATGTCCCCCTTTTCATCCCTAATGTAATTAGGGATATTAACTCTTCGTCCATTATATGGGTTCAAAGAGCTTTTCCTGGTCTATCTTTATTTTTCTCTCTCTCTCTCTCTTTTTTTATATTTTATTGTACTTCAGGTGAAGGCTTACAGAACAAATAGTTTCTCATGAAACAGTAGTACACATGTTGTTTTATGACATTGTTTAACAACCCCACAACATATTAACCCTCTAACTTCTCAACCTTTTTTTTTTTTTTGGTGAAAATACACATAGCCAAAGATACACCGTTTCAAAAATTTCTACATGCACCGTTCAGTGACATTGACTACGCTCTTCCAATGGTGCTGTTATTCTCACTTAAGATGAAGGCTTACAGAACTAAATAGTTTCTCATTTAACAGTTACTACAAATGTTGCCCTAGGACAATGGTTGACAATCTCACAACACATCAACAATATCCTTACTCAACCTTGGGTTCCCTATCACCAGCTTCCTTGTCCCTTTCTGTCTTCTGGCCCTTGTCACTGGACTACTGTACCTCGTTAGTCTCATTTGGTTTTATGGGGCTGTCCATTCCCAGTCTGAACGGTGAACCTTGGAGATAACTTCACCACTGAGCTAAAAGGGTGTCTGGGGGCCATACTCTCGGGGTTTCTCCAGTCTCCTTTAGGCCAGTACAGATGGTCTTTTTTTTTCTTTTTTGTGAGTTAGAATTATGCTCTACATCCTTCTCCAGCTCTGTCCAGAACCCTCTGTTGTGATCCTGGTCAGACCAGTCAGTGGTGGCAGCCAGGCACCATCTAGCTGTACTGGACTTAGTCTGGTGGAGGCCTTGGTAGCTGTGGACCATTAGTCCTTCAGATTAATCTTTTCCTGTATCCTGTTCTCTTCATTCTCCCTTGCTCCCAAAGGGATGAGACCAGTGGAGTATCTCAGATGGCTGCTCACAGGGTTTTAAGACCCCAGACACTACTCACCAAGGTAGAATGTAGAGCATTGTCTTTATAAGCTGTGTTATGCCAATTGAGCTAGATGTTCCCCGAGACCATGGTCCCCACAGCCCTCTGCCCAGCAATTCAGTCCCTCAGGGAGTTTGGATGTGTCTATGGGGTTTCCATGACCTTTCCTTGTACAAGTTGTGCTAGTTTCGCCTGGATTGTGTACTGTCTCACCCTTCACCCAAGACATCACTTACCTATTGCCTATTTAGTATTTCCCCCCCACCCCTTCCATCCCTGGTAACCAACAAAGATTGTTACACTTTGTGTGTGAACTTTTTCATGGGTTTTTACAATAGAGGTCTCATACAATATTTGCCCTTTTGTGATTGACTTATTTCACTCAGCATAATGTCCTCCAGTTTCATCCATGTTATGAAATGCTTCACAGATTCATTGTTGTTCTTTCTCATTGCATAGTACTCCATTGTGTGTATGTAGCATAGTTTGTTTATCTATTCATCTGTTGATGGGCATCTAGGTTGTTTCCATCTTTTTGCTATTGTGAACAATGCTGCCATGAACATAGGTGTACATATGTCTATTCGAGTGATGACTCTTATTTTTCTAGGATATATTCCTAGGAGTGGGATTGCTGGATCAAATGGTATGTCTATTTCTAGCTTTCTGAGGAAGCGCCATATCATTTTCCAAAATGGTTGTATCATTTTGCATTCCTACCAGCAGTGCATAAGAGTTCCAATCTCCCCACAGCCCCTCCAACATTTGTTATTTCCAGAGTTTTTGATTCGTGCCAGTAATGCTGGGGTGAGATGGTATCTCATTGTGGTTTTAATTTGCGTTTCTCTAATGGCTAGTGATCACGAACATTTCCTCATGTGTCTGTTGGCCATTTGAATGTTTTCTTTGGTGAAGTGTCTGTTCATTTCCTTTGCCCATTTTTTAATAGATTATTTGTCTTTTTGTTGTAGAGGTGTTGGATTTTCTTGTAGATTATGGAGATTAGACCTTTGTCTGACTTGTACTGTCCAAAAATTTTTTCCCAGTCTGTAGGTTCTCTTTTACTCTTTTGGTGAAGTCTTTTGAAGAGCATAGGTGTTTGATTTTTAGAAGATCCCAGTTATCTAGCTTAACTCTTGGGGTTTGTGCGTTGATGGTTATGGTTTGTATCCTGTTAATGCCATGTATTAAGGCCTGAGGTGTTGCTCCTATTTTTTCTTCTATGAACTTTATAGTTTTAGGCTTTATATTCAGGTCTTTGATCCATTTTGAAGTAGTTTTTGTATACTGTGTGAGGTATGGGTCCTGTTTCATTTTTTTGCAGATGGATATCCCGTTTTGCCAGCACCGTTTGTTAAAAAGACTGTCTTTTCCCCATGTGATGGACTTCGGGCCCTTGTGGAAGATCAGGTGACCATAGGTGGATGGATTTACAGCCGGGTTCTCAATCCTGTTCCATTGGTCAATGTATCTGTCGTTGTACCAGTACCAGGCTGTTTTGACTACTGTAGCTGTATAATAGGTTCGGAAGTCAGGTAGTGTGAGTCCTCCAACTTTATTCTTCTTCTTCAGTAGTGCTTTCCTTATTCGGGGCTTCTTCCCTTTCCATATAAAGTTAATGATTGGTTTTTCCATCTCTTTGAAGAATGTTGTTGGTATTTGGATCGGGATTGCATTGTGTTTGTAAATTGCTTTGGGTAGAATTGTCATTTTCACAATGTTGAGTCTGCCTATCCATGAGCATGGTATGTTTTTCCATTTATGCAGATCCCTTTGGGTTTCATGCAGTAGTGTTTTATAGTTTTCTTTGTATAGGTCTTTTACATCCCTGGTCAGATTTATTCCTAAGTATTTTATCTTTTTAGGGGCTACTGAAAATGGTATTGTTTTCCTGATTTCCTTTTCATTGTTCTCTTATTGGTGTATAGGAATCCAACTGATTTTCTAATGTTTATCTTGTATCCTGCTACACTGCTGAATCTTTCTATTAGTTCCAGTAGATTTCTCGTGGAGTCTTTAGGGTTTTCTATGTATAGTATCATATCATCTGCAAACAGGGACAGTTTAACTTCTTCCTTACCAATTTGGATGCCCTTTATTTCTTTCTCTTGCCTTATTGCTCTAGCTAGAACTTCCAGCACAATGTTAAATAGGAGTGATGATAAAGGGCATCTTTGTCTTGTTCCTGTTTTCAAGGGGAATGTTTTCAGCCTCTCTCCATTAAGAATGATGTTGGCCATTGGTTTTGCATAGATGCCCTTTATTATGTTGAGAACTTTCCCTTCTATACCTATTTTATTGAGAGTTTTTATCAGGAATGGGTGTTGGACTTTGTCGAATGCCTTTTCTGCATCAATTGAGATGATCATGTGATTCTTTTCTTTCCTTTTATTTATGTGGTGGATTACGTTGATTGATTTTCTAATGTTGAACCATCCTTGCATACCTGGTATGTATCCTACTTGGTTGTGGTGTATTATTTTTTTGATATGATGCTAAATACTATTGGCTAGAATTTTGTTCAGAATTTTTGCATCTATATTCATGAGAGATATTGGTCTGTAATTTTCTTTTGTGACATCTTTTTCTGCTTTTGGTATCAGTGTTATGCTGGCTTCATAGAATGAAGTTGGAAGTGTTGCTTCCTCTTCTATGCTCTGAAATAGCTTGAGTAGTACTGGTACAAGCTCTTCTGTAAATGTTTTGTAGAATTCTCCAGTGAAGCCATCTGGGCCAGGGCTTTTTTTGGTTGGGAGTTTTTTTTATTACCTTTTCAATCTCTTCTCTTTTTATGGGTCTGTTTAGGTTTTCAACATCACTTTGTTGTATTTTGGGTAGGCCATGTGTTTCTAGAAATTTATACATTTCTTCTAGGTTTTCAAATTTGTTGGAGTATAGTTTTTCATAATATTCTGTTATAATCCTTTTTATTTCAGTTGGGTCTGTTGTAATGTCCCCCATTTCATTTCTTATTTGCGGTTATTTGTGTCCTCTCCTGTTTTTCTTTTGTCAGTCTTGCCACTGGTTTGTTGATGTTGTTGATTCTTTCAAAGAACCAACTTTTGGTTTTGTTGATTCTTTCTATTGTTTTTCTGTTCTCTATTTCATTTATTTCTGCCTGATCTTTACTATTTCCTTTCTTCTGGTGGTTATGGGCTTTTTTTTTTGCTGTTCTCTTTCTATTTGTTTGAGTTCTGTAGTTAATGTTTTGATTTTGTCCCTTTCTTCTTTTTTGATATGTGCATCTATTGCTATCAATTGTCCTCTGAGGACTGCCTTTGCTGTGTCCCAAAGGTTTTGGTATGATGTGTTTTTATTCTCATTTGATTCTAGGAATTTTTTGGTTCCATCTCTGATTTCTTCTATTACCCCGTGATGTGTAAGCAGGGTGTTATTCAGTTTCCATGTAGTTGATTTTTTTTCCTTGCTCTTTCTGTTGTTAATTTCTACCTTGATGGCATTGTGGTCAGAGAAGATACTTTGAATTATCTCAACGTTTTGGATCTTATTGAGGATTGCTCTGTGGCCTAAGATGTGGTCTACTCTGGAGAACTTTCCATGTGCATTGGAAAAGAATGTGTACTTTGCAGCGGTTGGATGGGGTGCTCTATATATGTCTATGAGGTCAAGTTGGCTGATTGTGCCCTTTAGGTCTTCTGTATCTTTGCTGAGTGTCTTCTTAGTTGTTCTGTCCTTTACTGAGAGTGGTGTGTTGAAGCCTCCTACTATTCTTGTGGAACTGTCAATTTCTCTTTTCAGTGTTGTTAGACTTTGTTTTATGTATTTTGGAGCCCTGTCATTGGGTGTGTAGATATTTATTATGTTTGTGTCTTCATGATGGATCATCCCCTTAATCATTATATAGTGTCCTTCTTTGTCTTTTATGGTGGATTTCATTTTAAAGTCTATTTTATCTGAGATTAGAATTGCCACTCTTGCTATTTTTTGGTAGTTGTTAGCTTGGTATACTTTTTTCCAACCTTTGACTTAATAAATTCACATCTTTGTTTCTAAGGTGTGTCTCTTGTAGACAGCATATTGATGGATCCTGTTTTCTTATCCATTCTGTCACTCTCCGTATCTTTATGGGTGCATCGAGTCCATTTACATTCAGTGTAATTATTGATAGATGTGAGTTTGTTGCTGTCATTTTGTAGTGGTTTTTTTTGTGGTGCTGATGTTTTCTTTATTCTTCTTACTCTCCTGTGCTGAGTTACTTTTATTTGTGGATTTTTTTTTTCATTTCTTTTGTTTTTCCAGGTTTTGTTTTTGCTGAGACTTTATGTATTTCCTCTTTTTTTATAAGTATGTTTGTTAACTTTCTTTGTGGTTACCATGAATTTTACCCTTATCTTTCTAAGTTTGAAGCAGTCTACCATAACTTGGTATCACCTTGTCTTCCTACCTCCATTAGAAGGTTCTATACCTATGCCGTTTATTCCCTCTTCTATTGTTTTGATGTTGTTGTTTACTGATTAACTGCTCTGATTCCCTGTTGTATTGCTTTTGGTTTTGGATAGTCCTCGAGAGTTCATTTCCTAGATTGGTATCTGGTTGGTACGATCCTGTGTCCTAGATTCTGCCTGTGACCTGAAGCTGTTTGTCCTCAGGTTGAAGAACTCCCTTTAATAATTCTTGTAAGTTTGGTTTGACTTTTACATATTCCCTTAATTTCTGTTTATCTGGAAATGACCTAATTTCACCATCAAATTTGAATGAGAGTTTTTCAGGATAGATTATTCTTGGCTGGCAATTTTTTTTCTTTCAAGATTTTATATATGTCATCCCATTGCCTTCTTGCCTGCATGGTTTCTGCCAAATAATCTGAGCTTAGTCTTATTGTTTCTCCTGTGTATGTGACTTCTCATTGTTAATGAGCTGCTCTCAGGATTCTTTGTTTGTCTTTGGTTTTGGCGAGTGTGATTATGATATGCCTTGGTGATTTTCTTTTCGGGTCTCTCCTATATGGTGTTCGTTGAGCTTCTTGGATGGCCAACTTTTCATCTTTCATGATATTGGGAAAGTTTTCTGTCAGCAGGTCTTCAGTGATCTTCTCTGTGTTTTCTGTTTTCTCCTCCTGTTCTGGAATTCCAATCACTTGCAAATTTTTGCTTTTGATTGTATCCCACGTAACTCTCAGGGTCTCGTCATTTTTCTTTGTTCTTATTTCTGAGTTTTACTGAAACAGAGTTGTATCCAAGTGCTTGTCTTCAATTCCACTGATCCTGTCCTCCACCATTTCAAATCTGCTTCTCAGCCCTTCTATGACACCGTCCGTTTCTGAAATCTTGTTGTTTATCTTTTGGATTTCTAATTGTTGTCTTTGTATAATTTCTAGTTGTGAATTTATTTTGGCATTTTGTTCCTGCATTATTTTCCTGAACCTTCAATTTTTTGTCCGTATTTTCCATGAATTTGTCTATTTTTTTCCTCATATTTGTCAGCTTTTTGCCTCAGCTCTTGGAGAATTCTGAGTATTAGAGATTTGAATTCCCTATCAGGTAGTTCTAGTGCATTTTCTTCCACAGGAGAGTCACCTGCTGTTTTATTTTGGACGCCTCCTGGAACCATCCTGTCCTGTTTTTGTAAATGTTTTGATACTGTCTGCTGTCCTCGGGGCATTCAGTAGTTATTTTTCTCATTAGCTGATTGTAGATTTGTTTGTTTCATCCCCCCCCCCCTTTTTTTTTTAAATTTGACTATGTGTGAGCAGGCCGACTGTGTGTTCTTTGTTGTTTGCTTGTCTGTGGGCACAATACTTTTAGCCTCCTTCTCCAATCAGCAGGGTCAGTCACTCAGATATGGTATGGCAGGGCAGGTCTAGATGAAGAGGAGTTACTGGGACGGGTTACTGGGTTGTTTGTGGCACTTACTACAGCCACCACAGCAGGTTGGTAATCAGCGCAGGGCAGGTTCCAGTAGGCCGTGCCCGTGCTGTTTGGTGGTGTAATGTCAAGCGCACGGTGCAGGTAGGCAGGATGCAGCGGGGAGATTGTTATGTGTGGAGCAAAGATGGATATGGGAGAGAAGGGAGCTGAACAGGAGCCAAAAACATACAAAGAAACAAAAAAGAATGCTAGGGGAGCTTGCTGTTGGAGTGGAGAGATGAGAGACATTGGAGTGGAGATATGAGAGACTGTGAAATGGAGAAAAACAGAAAGGGGAAGAGGAAGAAAAAAAAGAAAAGAATGAATAAATAAAAATCAGAAAGGTTAAAGAACCGCAAAGTTTCCAGGGATCCAACTGGTGCAGCTATGAGGTCTGGGGAAGTCGCTCTCAGGTGTTGCAGGACAGCCTGGCTAGAAGGCATAGTGGTATACAATGCCAGGTATTCAGGGAACAGAAAGAGAAGGAAGATATAGAGAGACGAGAAACTGAGCAATGAAGAAAGACAAAAAGGGAAAAAGTGGGAAAAGAAAAGAAAACAAATTTAAAAAAAAGAACAAGAACAAGAAAGGCCACCAAAAAAACAGAAAAAGAAAAACTAACGAAAAAAGAAATGTGCTCAGGGATCCCTCTGTACGTCTGTGCAAGCTGAGGGGAAGTCTTCTTGCCACGCAGCACCGCCTGGCCGGAAAGGGCTCCCAACTCAAGAAAAGGAAAAGAAAACAAACAAACAATTCAAAACAAACAAACCAACAAAAGCCCCGGGATCCCTCCAGAGTGGCAGCCCAGACCGGGAAGCAGCTCCACACTCGAACGGAGCTCCACAGCCCCTCAGGAAGAAGCAAAGATGCCACACGGAGGCATGTATTTCAGCGAAAGGAGGGGGAGGTGGTGAGAGGTAAGGAAGAAATCAAAAGAAGCAGAAAAAAAAGCAACACTAGCAGCTAACAAATGGCACTCAGAGAGCCAGCTAATGCAGGCTGGTGTTTCTCGGACAAGAGACTGTGTATGCTGGAAGCAGAGGGGGCCGAGTGTGGGTGAAGAAGGGTAGGGAGTGGGAAAGGGTATATCACAAATTACCGGAGCTCTGCAGCCCCTCAGAAAGAAGCAAAGATGGCTCACAGAGCCAGATATTTGAGAGTAAGGAGGGGGAGGTGGTGAGAGGTAAGGAAGAAATCAAAAGAAGCAGAAAAAAGCAACACCAGCAGCCAACAAATGGCTCTCAGACAGCCAGCCCATTCAGGTGTGTGGAATCCAAGCAGCTGGTGTTTCCTGGTCAAGAGATTGTGACCGCGGGAGTCAGAGGAGGTGGAGTCAGGGTGAAGAAGGCTGGGGGGTGGGAAAGCATATAACGCAAATTACTGTTTGTTTTGTCGCCCACTGGACACTCCATGAGGCTGCTTTCTCATACCCCCTGTTTGCTAGTCTCGGATAGGCTTCCAAGATGGCAGATGCGTGCTGCATTAGCTGGTAGGGGACCTCTACATGAATCTCTCCTCACTCTCCTTTCTCTGTCAGTTTCTCACTCCATTTGGTGCTTGGCTGAGTTCTTTATCTCTTCATTTGATGTTTTAGGGTTTCAGGATTGTTGTATTTTCTGTTCGGCTTAGTTTTTTGGATCTTTGCTGTGGAGGGACAGCGTGGTGCTTCTGCCTAGAGCGCCATTTTGCCAGAACTCCCAGACCTAGCTTTTAACAATGGATTATCTAATAACAAAAGCACAAACAGCAAAAGACAAAATAAATAAATGAGACCTCTTAAAAATTAAAAAGTTTTGTTCATCAAAAGACTACCAAAAAAGTGAAAAGACAAGCTACCAACTGAGAGAATATCTTTGGAAACCATATATCCAACAAGAATCTAATAACCAAAATATACATAAAACTTTGACAAGTTGACAAAAAGATAAATAACCCAATTATAAAATGGGCAAAGGACATTCAAATGGCCATCAAACACATGAAAAGATGCTTAGTGACATTAGCCATCAGGGAGATGCAAATCAAAACCACCATGAGATACTATTTATCTCCCACTGGGATGGTTAAGGAGCTCTGGTGGCACAGTGGTTAAGAGCTCGACAGCTAACCAAAAGGTCTGCAGCTGGAATCCATCAGCTGCTCCTTGGAAACTTTATGGGGCAGTTCTACTCTGTTCTATAGGGTCACTATGAGTTGGAATCGAGTTTGACAACAACAGGTTTTGTTTGTTTTTTTTCAATTTTTAGGATGGCTAAGATTAAAAAAACAGAAAATAATAAATGTTGGTGAGGGTGTGGGGAAATTGGAATTCTTATCCATTGCTGGTGGGAATGCAAAATTGTACAGCCATTGTGGAAAACAGTGTGGAGTTTCCTCAAAAAACTAAAAAAAAAGCTACCATATGACCCAGCAATTCCACACCTAAGTATATACCCCTAAGACTTGAAAGCAGAGACTCAAAACAGAGACTTGTATACCAGTGTTCATTGCAACCTATTCACAATAGCCAAAAGGTAGAAACAACCTAAATATCCATCAATAGATGAATGGATAAACAACATATGCTACATACATACCATGGAATACTACTCAGTCAGTAGAGGAAATGAAGTCTTGATTCATGCTATGATATGGATGGAACTTGAAGACATTATGGTGAGTGAAATAACTCAATCACAAAAGGACAAATATTGTATGACCTCTCTTATATAAAAAGACAAGAAAAGGCAAATATATAGAGCCCATGAGGCAAGGCCAAGATGGCAGAGTAGTCAGACACTTCCAGTGGTCCCTCTTACAACAAAGACCTGAAAAAACAAGTGAATTGATTGTATATGACAATCTAGGAGCTCTGAACATCAAAGGCAAAGTTGAGGAATCAGACTGAGTGGCAGGGGTAGGGAAGACAGTTCAGAAGCATCAAGAAGTTACCAGACCTGAGCCGGTGGGAACCTGAGCCCTTCAGGCCAGATCACCTCCTGTGCACAGTAAGGCAAGCAGGGGTACTCAGGAGGCGTTTTCCACATTGGGAGAGGCCCAGCAGCAGAGAGTCTACTTGGCCATCCAGAAGCAGTGAAAAGCAGCACTCAAGTGGCTAAAGATAAGTACTTCGTCTGGCCTACTGCAGGAATTAAAAAAAAAAAAAAGCCATTTGGGAAAAACCTCTCTCCCATTTACCTCCCTCCTCCCAGCTCTGCACTGGGTCCTGGGCTGGCTTCAGCAATTGCCGAGTCCCCTGGGCCAGAAGTAGGACTTGTCACGTGCCCTGAGCCATTCTCCCAGCCTTGGAGAGGGAAAAAATGAACAAACAGGGAAAAACTAAGCTGCCAGCCCCCCTAAGCCAAGAACTCAGGGTTGGCACAGCTCCTTTGCCTAGGCACAGGCATAAGGGTTCCATGGACTTTGAATGCCTTTCACCCTTGCATAGACTTGTGTGGGCCCATTTCAACAGCATAGGCCCTTATTACCACAGTATAAAAGGGTATATACCTGAAGTCTAACTTCATAGCTGAAGTGGCAGGCTTACAACATTTGATACTGCTCTGCCCATTAAGCAGTTTCCTCACCTGCCCACATCAAGGGCCTGAGGACTGGTGGCTCCACTCACACCACCTCGCCACCCACGACAGTGGTCCAAGAATAAGTGGTGCCCACACCCAGCACTGACAGCCAACAGCACTGGGTGCTCCTAGTCCAGCTGCAAAACCCACCTACCCACTCGCTCTAGGGAACAGGGATATGCTTTCCTTCCAGACACTCAGGGGCAGCCATCAGTCCCCTGCCTTGCTCAGTGCATGACCCCCTACTGCAGCCAGATACTTGTGCCTACACCAATCACCCATGCCTGTCTAAGACTGTAAGTGACAGCCTGCACCACACACTTGGTGACCGACTACCTGGACACCTGAGCTGAATCCATACAAGAAAAGTTAATGGACTCCTGGGGTCAGATACTTAGTAACAGATCTAACCACCTGGTGACAGGAGGTCAGAGCTTCAAAGGTGCCAATAATCAAACTAGCTCACACGAGCAGCCTATTTGGGCATATCAAAACAAAAACAAAAACAAAACAAAACAAGAAGCTAGGACACAGTAAGCAAATATAAAAATAATAAATTATAATAACTTATTGATGGCTCAGAGACAACAGTCAATATCAAATCACATAAAGAGGCAGACCATGATGGCTTCAGCAAGCTCCCAAAATAAAGAATCAATAAATTTTCTGGAGGAAGACAATTTCTTGTAATTACCAGAGGCAGAATACAAAAGATTAATATACAGAACTCTTCAAGATATTAGGAAGGACATCCGTCAAAACGAAGAGAATTCAAAGAACATACAGACAAAGCAGTAGAGGAACTTAAGAAGGTTATTCAAGAGTATAATGACAAATTTAATAGGCTGCAAGAATCCATAGAGAAACAGCCATCAGAAATCTAGAAGATTAACAATAAAATTTCAGAATTAGACAACTCAATAGGAAGTAATAGGAGTAGAATGGAGGCAGTAGAAGTCAAAATTAGTTAGACTGACGATAAAGCACTTGACACCAACTTATTTGAGGAAAAATCAGATAAAAGAGTTTTTTAAAAATGAAGAAACTGTAAGAATTATGTGGGACTCTATCAAGGGAAATAACCTATGAGTGATTGGAGTACCAGAACAGAGGAGGATAACAGAAAGTACAGAGAAAATTGTTGAATATTTGTTGACAGAAAACTTCCCTAATATCATGAAAGTTGAGAAGATATCTATCCAAGATGCTCATTGAACCCCACATAAGGGAGATACCAAAAGAAAGTCACCAAGATTATAATAGAATCATTATAATCATTCTGCATCCTACTTTGGTGAGTGGCATCTGAGGTCTTAAAAGCTTGCAAGTGGCCATCTAAGATGCATCAATTGGTCCCAACCACTTGGAGTAAAGGAGAATGAAGAACACCAAAGACACAAGGAAAGTATTAGCCCAAGAGACAGAAAGGGCCACATAAACCAGAGACTTCATCAGCCTGAGACCAGAAGAACTAGATGGTGTCTGGCTACCACCAATGACTGCCCTGACAGGGAACAAAACAGACAGTCCCTGATGTAGCAGTTGAAAAGTGGGGTGAATAATTTAAATTCTAGTAAAAAGACCAGACTTAATGGTCTGACTGAGACTGGAGGAACCCTGGAAAGCATGGCCCCTGAATTCTCTATCAGCCCAGAATTAGACAATTTCTGAGGCCAGCTCTTCAAACAAGGATTGGACTGAACTGTGGGACGTAAAGAGATACTCGTGAGGAGTGTGCCTCTTAGCTCAAGTAGACACAAGAGACTAAACAGGCAGCTTCTGTCCAGAGGTGAGATGGGAAGGCAGAGAGGGTTAGGATCTGGTTGAATGGACATGGGGAATCAGGACCGAAAGGAGGAGTGTGCTGTCACAGTATAGGGAGAGCAATTAGGGTCACTTTACAATGTGTATATAAATTTTTTTATGCGGGGAAAAAAAAGACATTATAATCAAACTTGCCAAAACCAAAGATAAATGGAGAATTTTAAAAGCGTCTAGAGATAAATGAAAAGTCATCTAAAAAGAAGAGTCAATAAGAATAATTTTGGACTACTCAGCAGAAACCATGCAGGCCAGCCAAAAATTATATATCCAACAAAATTGTCTCTCAAATATGATGGATAAATTAGGGCATTTCCAGATAAACACAAGTTTAGGGAATTTGCAAAACCCAAACCAAAATTATAAGAAATACTAAAGGGGTCCTCCAGTTAGAAAATCAGTAACATCAGATAACAACGCAAGACTAGAACACAGGGCAGAGCAACCAGATATCAACCCAGATAGGGAAGTCCAAAAATAAATCAAAGCTAAAACACTGAAAATTGGGAAACAGAGACGTCAATATGTAAAAGATGACAACATTAAAACAAAAAAGAGGGACTAAAAAATGCAGACATAAGATTTTTCATATGGAGAGCCAGTCAAGGCAATATAAAGAAAAAAAAGACTGGTTTAAACTTAGAAAAATAGGCATAAATATTAAGGTAACCACAAAGGAAACTAACAATCCTACAAGTCAAAATAAATAACAAGAAAAATATAAAGACTCAGCAAACACAAAATCAACAACAATGAAAAAGATGAAAAGAAAATACATAAAGAATAATGACTCAGCACAGAAAATTAAGTGGAACGAAGAAACTGTCAGTAACACACAAAAAAAAGACATCAAAATGACAGCATTAAACTCATACCCACCAATAATTACGCTGAATGTAAATGGACTAAACACACCAGTAAAGAGACAGACAGTGGCAGAATGGATAAGAAAGCACCATCCGTCTATATGCTGCCTACAAGAGACACACTTTAGACTTAAAGACACAAACAAACTCAAACTCAAAGGACGGAAAAAATATATATCAAGCAAACAACATTCAAAAAAGAGCAAGAGTGGCAATATTAATCTCTAACAAAATAGACTTTAAAGTAAAATCCCCACAAAGGATAAAGAAGGACACTATATAATGATTAAAGGATCGATACACCAGGAGGACATAACTATCGTAAATATTTATGCACCCAACGACAGGGTTCCAAAATACATAAAACAAACTCTAACAGCATTGAAAAGAGAGACAGATAGCTCCACAATAATAGTAGGAGACTTCATACTCCCCTTTCAGTGAAAGACAGAACATCCAGAAAGAAGCTCAATAAAGACACGAAGATCTAAATGCTACAATCAACCAACTTGATCTCATGGACATATACTGAACACTCCATCCAACAGCAGCCAAGTGTACATTTGTTTCCAATGCACAAGGAACATTCTCCAGAATAGACCACATATTAGGCCATAAAGCAAGCCTTAACAGAATCCAAAGCATCGGAATATTACAAAGCATCTTTTCTGACCATAAAGCCATAAAAGTAGAAATCAACAACAGAAAAAGCAAGGGAAAAAAAAATCAAACACATGGAAACTGAACAACATCTTGCTCAAAAACTACTGGGTTACAGAAAAAATTAAGGATGGAATAAAGAAATTCATAGAATCAAACATGAATGAAAACATATCCTACCAGAACCTTTGGGACATAGCAAAAGCAGTGCTCAGAGGTCAGTTTATAGCAATAAATGCACACATCCAAAAAGAAGAAAGGGCCAAAATCAAAACATTAACCCTACAACTTGAACAAGTAGAAAGAGAGCAACAAAAGAGGCCCTCAGGTGCCAGAAGAAACGAAATAATAAGAATTAGAGCAGAATTAAATGAAATAGAGAATAGAAAAACAATCAAAAGAGTTAACAAGACCAAAAGCTGGTTCTTGGAAAAGATCAACAAAATTGATAAACCACTGGCCAAACTAACAAAAGAAAAACAGGGGAGGAAGCAGATAACCCGTATGAGAAATGAGATGGGTGATATCACAACAGACCCAACTGAAATTAAAAGAATCATAACAGAATACTATGAAAAACTGTACTCTAACAAATTTGAAAACCTAGAGGAAATGGACAAATTTCTAGATACTCACTACCTACCTAAACTAACACAATCTGAGGTGGAACAACTAAATAAACGTATAACAAAAGAAGAGATTGAAAAGGTAATTTAAAAACTCCCAACAAAAAAAAGCTCTGGCCCGGATGGCTTCACGGGAGAATTCTACCAAACTTTCAGAAAAGAGTTAACACCACTACCACTAAAGGCATTTCAGAGCATAGAGGAGGAAGGAATCCTCCCAAATTCATTCTACCAGGCCAGCATAACCCTGATACCAAAACCAGGTAAAGACACCACAAAAAAAAGAAAATTACAGACCAATATCCCTCATGAACATTGAAGCAAAAATCGTCAACAAAATTCTAGCCGGTAGAATTCAACAACATATGAAAAAAATAGTTCACCATGATCAAGTGGGATTTCTACCAGGTACTCAGGGATAGTTCAACATTAGAAAAACAATCAATGTAATCCATCATATAAATAAAACAAAAGACAAGAACCACATGATCTTATCAATTGATGCAGAAAAGGCATTTGACAAAGTCCAACTTCCGTTTATGATAAAAACTCTCAGCATAATAGGAATAGAAGGGAAATTCCTCAACATAATTAAGGGGATTTATACAAAGCCAACAGCCAACATCATCCTAAATGGAGAGACTTTGAAAGCATTCCCCTCAAGAACAGGAAGCAGACAATGATGCCCTTTATCACCACTCTTATTCAACATTGTCCTGGAGGTCCCAGCCAGAGCTACTAGGCTAGAAAAAGAAATAAAGGGCATCCAGATTGGTAGGGAAGAAGTCAAAGTATCTATTTGCAGATGATATGAGCTTATACACAGAAAACCCCAAAGAATCCACAAGAAAACTACTGGAACTAACACAAGATTTCAGCAAAGTATCAGGGAACAAGATAAATACACAAAAATCTGTTGGATTCCTCTACACCAACAAAGAGAACCTCAAAGAGGAAATCACCAAATCAATACCATTTACAATAGCCCCCAAGAAGACAAAATACTTAGGAATAAATCTAACCAGAGACGTAAAAGACCTATACAATGAAAACTACAAGACACTACTGCAAGAAACCGAAAGAGACCTGCATAAGTGGAAAAACATACCCTGCTCATAAATAGACTCAACATTGTGAAAATGTCAATTCTACCCAAAGCCATCTAGAGATACAATGCAATCCTGATCCAAATTCCAATGACTTTTTTTTTCTTTTTCTTTTTTTTTATTGTACTTTAGCTGAAGATTTACAGAACAAATATTTTCTCATTAAACAGTCAGTACACATATTGTTTTATCACATTGGTTAACAACTTCTTGACACGTCAACACGCTCCCTTCTCAGCCTTGGAGGACCCCCTTTTTTTTTTTTTTTTTTTTTGGTGAAAATATACATAGTTAAAGATACACCATTTCAAAAATTTCTACATGTACAATTCAGTTACGTCAATTATGTTCTTCCAGTTGTGCTGCTATTCTCACTTTAGATGAAGGCTTACAGAACAAAATAGTTTCTCATTAAACAGTTAGTACACATATTGCCCTATGACAATGGTTAAGAACCCCACTACATGTCAACACTGTCCTTACTCAACCTTGAGGTCCCTATCACCAGCTTTCCTGTCCCCTTCTGCCTTCTAGTCCTTGTCCCTGGACTGCTGTGCCTCATTAGTCCCATTTTGTTTTATGGGGCTGTCCAATCCCCGGCTGAACGGTGAACCTCGGGAGTGACTTCACCACTGAGTTAAAAGGGTGTCTGGGGGCCATACTCTCGGGGGTTTCTCCAGTCTCTGTCCAACGACATTTTTTAATGAGTTGGAGAAACAAATCACCAACTTCATATGGAAAGAGTAAAGGCCCTGGATAAGTAAAGCATTACTGAAGAAGAAGAACAAAGTGGAAGGCCTCACACTACCTAATTTTAGAACCTATTATACCATCACTGTACTCAAAACAGCCTGGTACTGGTACAACAAAGGATACATAGACCAATGGAACAGAACTGAGAATCCAGACATAAATTTATTCATCTATGAGCAGCTGATATTTGACAAAGCCCCGAAGTCTGTTAATTGGGGAAAAGACAGTCTTTTTAACAAATAGTGCTGGCATAACTGGAAATCCATCTGCAAAAAACTGAAACAAGACCCATACCTCGTACCATGCACAAAAACTAACTCAAAATGGATCAAAGACCTAAATATAAAATCAAAAACGATAAAGATCATGGAAGAAAAAATAGGGAAAACGCTCGGAGCCCTAATACAAGTAACAATGCACAAACACCAGAAGAGAAACTAGATAACTGGGAGCTCCTAAAAATCAAACACTTATGCTCATAAAAAGACTTCACCAAAAGAGTAAAAAGACAACCTACAGACTGGGAGAAAATTTTTGGCTACGACAAATCCGATCAGCATCTAATCTCCAAAATCAACAAGATACTGCAAAACCTCAACAACAAAAAGACAAATAACCCAATGAAAAACTGGGCAAAGGATATGAACAGACACTTCACCAAAGAAGACATTCAGTCGGATAACAGATACATGAGGAAATGCTCACCATCATTAGCCATTAGAGAAATGCAAATAAAAACTACAATGAGATACCATCTCACCCCCCACATGGCTAGCATTAATCAAAAAAACACAAAATAATAAATGTTGGAGAGGTTGTGGAGAGACTGGAACACTTACACACTGTTGGTGGGAAAGTAAAATGGTATAACCACTTTGGAAATTGATTTGGCACTTCCTTAAAAAGCTAGAAATAGAAGTACCATATGATCCAGCAATCTCACTCCTTGGAATATATCCTAGAGAATTAAGAGCCGTCACACGAATAGATATATGCACGCCCATGTTCATTGCCACATTGTTCATGATAGCTAAAAGATGGAAACAACCTAGGTGCCCATCTTTGGATAATGGATAAACAAATTATGGTATAGTCATACGATGGAGCACTATGCAACGATAAAGAACAATGATGACTCCATGAGACATCTTATAAAATGGAGGAATCTGGAAAGTATTATGCTGAGTGAGCTTAGTCGCAAAAGGACAAATATTGTATAAGACCACTATTATAAGAACCCAAGAAAAGGTTTAAACACAGAAGACAACATTATTTGATGGTTACGAGGGTGGGGAGGGAGGGAGTGGGTATTCACTAACTAGAAAGTAGACAAGAATTATCTTAGGTGGAGAGAAGGACAGCACACACTACAGGGGAAGTCAGCACAACTGGACTAAACCAAAGCTAAGAAGTTTCCTGAATACAACCAAACACTTTGAAGGACAGCCTAGCAGGGGCAGGGGTCCGGGGACCATGGTTTCAGGGGACATCTAGGTCAATTGGTGCCATGGTTTGAGTTATGTCCCCCAAAAAATGTGTGTATCAATTTGGCTGGGCCATGATTCCCAGAATTGTGTGGTTGGCCTCTGTTTTGTGATTGTAATTTTATGTTAAAGAGGATTAGGGTGGGATCGTAACACCACCTTTACCCAGGTCACATCCAATGTAAAGGGAGTTTCCCTGGGTTGTGGCCTGCACCACCTTTTATCTTTCAAGAGATAAAAGGAAAGGGAAGCAAGCAGAGAGTTGGGGACCTCATACCATCAAGAAAGCAGTGCGAGGAGGAGAGCGCGTCCTTTGGACCGGGGTCCCTGCGCCGAGAAGCTCCTAGTCCGGAGGAACACTGATGAGAAGGCCGAGAGAGAGAAAGCCTTTCCCTGGAGCTGACATCCTGAATTTGGACTTTCAGCCTACCTTACTGTGAAGAAATAAACTTCTCTTCATTAAAACCATCCACTTGTGGTATTTCTGTTATGGCAGCACTAGATAACTAAGACAATTGGCATAACAAAGTTTTTTAAGAAAATGTTCTGCATCCCACTTTGGTGAGTGGCATCTGGGGTCTTAAAAGCTAGCATCAACTGGTCCCAACCCACCTGGATTAAAGGAGAATGAAGAACACCATGGACACAAGGAAAATATTAGCCCAAGAGACAGAAAGAGCCACATAAACCAGAGACTTCATCAGCCTGAGACCAGAAGAACTAGATGGTGTCCGGCTACCACCAACGACCAGCCTGACAGGGAACACAACTGAGAGTCCCTTACAGAAAGAAGGAGAAAAGTGGGGTGCAGAACTCAAATTCTAGTAAAAAGACCAGACTTAATGGTTTGGTTGAGACTAGAGGGACCGTGGAAGACATGGCCCCTGGGCTTTCTGTTAGCCCAAAACTAAAATCATTCCCAAGGCCAACTCTTCAGACAAAGATTAGACTGGACTATGGGACATAAAATAATACTCATGAAGAGTGTGCTTCTTAGCTCAAGTAGATACTTCAGACTAAATGGGCAGCTCCTGTCCAGAGGTGAGATGAGAAGGCAGAGAGGGTCAGGAGCTGTTGAATGGACATGGGAAATTGGGGGTGGAAAGTAACAGTGTGCTGTCAAGGTATAGGAAGAGTAAGAAGGGTCACAAAACAATGTATGTATAATTTTTTTTATGAGAGACTAGAATTGTAAACTTTTACTTAAAGCACAACAACAACAAAAAAATTACAAGATAAAAAAGAGAGAGAGAGAGAGATCAAAGTTGGTAAGTGGTTACCAGGGGTAGGAGGGAGAGGGGAAAGGGGAACTAATGGTGATGGAAAAATCTCATTGACTGAGGGTGGACTGCACAACTGATTATTGTAATTGCTGTCAATAAGTTGAATTGGCAAAAGTTGTGTGATGGATATAGTAACAACAACAAAGTAGCTGTTGAGGCTGCTTATGTACAACCAATCACCTCATGGGATTTTGTTCCTTAGTTTGGAAGTTTAGGGTCATGGATTCATGGGATATCCCAATTAATCAGCCTAATAATGTGTTTAGTGCTTTTGTTCTACCTCTTAGTTCATTATGTCTCAAAAGCTTGCAAGGGGCCAACCCAAGTCTCTATATTCATCTGGAGCAACAGAGGAAGAAGGAGAGTCAGGAACAGGAGGAGGATATGGAACGTGCGGCTAATAGCCTCCATAGACAATTGCCTTCTTCGCCACAAGACCAGAAGAACTGGATGGTACCCAGCTACAATTACTGAACATTTTGATCAAAGATTTCATAGAAGAATCCTGATGAAAAGAGGGGAAATGCAGAACAGAATTTCAGATTCTCATGGACTCTAGACTTTCTGGAGCCATGGAGGGTGGATGAACTGAAACTATTGCCTTGAGATCTTTAAACCTTAAAACAAAAATATCCCCTGAAATCATCTTAAAACTGAACAATAGTTTAGCTTAACTAGTAAAAAAAGGTCTGCCTAGAGCATTACGCTCTCTTAAGAACTATGTACATGGGATCAAATTGACAACAATTTGGGATCAAATTGGAACCTCAGGGGGCAGTGAGTTTACGTTAATAAGGGAGAAACAACTCAGAAAAGAAGAGCGAGAATGGTTGCACAACTCGAAGAATGTGATCAGTGTCACTAAACTGTATATGTAGAAACTGCTGAACTGGTGTATGATTTGCTGTGTATTTATTCTCAACAACAACAAACTAAATTCAGAAAAGAAAAGAAAAAAAAAAACGTTGTCTGCCTCTGCCTCCTCGCCCCCCATTCTCTGTAGAAAGCCGCTCCTGGCCCTCTCTCCTGAAATCTGGATTTGTTTATCCAATTGCTTATTTAATACTTGATGTGGTAGACTGCCTCTAACATGATTCTCAATGATCCTGCCTTCAAGTGATGGGATGTCACTTTCATGATTGTTGCTGTCAGTTGCTGTCAAGTTGATTCCCACTTATGGCAACCCTATGTGTGCCAAGTAGGACTGCTCCATAGGGCTTTCAAGGCTGTGACCTTTCAGAACAGATCATCAGGGCTGTCTTCCAAGGTGCCTCTGGGTGAGTTCAACTGCCAACCTTTCAGCTAGTACTCTGCACCTCCAAGGGAATCCGTCCTTTCAAGATTAAACCCGTTGCCATTGAGTCAATTTCGACTCATAGTAACCCTATAGGACAGAGTAGAATTGCCCCATAGGGTTTCCAAGGGGCGACTGGTGGATTCAAACTGCCAACCTTTTTGCTGGCAGCCGAGCTCTTAACCACTACGCCACCAGGGCTCCCTTTCAAGATTGAAACCAAACCCATTGCCTGTCAAGTTGATTCCAGCTCAAAGCAATCCTGTAGGGTACAGTAGAACTTCCCCATAGGGTTTCCAAGGCTGTAATCTTTATGGAAGCAGGCTGCCACCTCTTTCTTCAGGTGGATTTGAACCAGGGCTTCAAACTCCTGCTGAGAATTGACATTTCCACCCCAGATATACAGAATCAGAATCTACAGTTTAACAAGATCCCCAGGTGATTCTTATGTATAATAAATTTTGAGAACCACTGCTCGACTAGTGGTTCTCAGAATTGGTCCCTAACCAGCATCATTAGCATCACCTGGGAACTTGTTAGAAATGCAAATTCTCAGCAGGGATTTGAACCGGAACAAACCAATTTGAAGCCCAGGTTTGAACCACCGACCTTTCGGTTAGTGGCCGAGTGTTTAACCACTACACCACTAGGCCTCCTCTTTTAAGATTAGGTTAAAAAAAGATGATGACTTCAGGGTTGCTCGCTCTCTCTCACTCTCCCTCACACTCTGAGGGAAGCCAACTGCCATGTTGTGAATATTCCTACAGAGAGGCCTACATGGCAAGAAACTGATGTCTCTGGGCAACAGCCACAAGGAACTGAGTCTTACCAAGCACATAAGTGAACTTAGATGCAGATCGTCCCCCAGTCAAGTCCTGAGGTGACTGTAGTCCTGCCTGATGCCTTGATTGCAGACTTCAGTCAGAGGACCCAGTAAACTGTGCCTGGATTTCTGACCCACAGAAACTGAGATAATAAGTGTGTGTTTTTTAAGCTACTAAATTTGGGGGTAATTTGCTATGTAGCAATAGGTAATGGATACATTTAACATCTGTACATTAGTGCCTAGTAAAACAACAACAACAAAAAGTATGTTGCTGTCAAGTTGATTCCCACTTATGGCAACTCCATGTGTTACAGGGTAGAATTGAGCTCCATAGAGTTTTCTTGGCTGTAATCTTTACAGAAGCAGATCACCAGGACTTTCGTCAATGGCACCCCTGGGTGAGTTTGAGCTGCCAACCTTTTGATTAGTAGTCAAGCACAAACTGTGCCACCTAGGGACCTTCAGCTCCAGGGGAAGGTTTTCTTTGTCAGCTCTGGAGGAAGGTCCTTTTTGTCAATCTTCCCCTGGACTAGGAGCTTCTCTGCATAAGAACCCCATGTCCAAAGGCTGCGCTTTGCTCCCTGCTCTGCTTTCTTGGTGGTATGAGGTGCCCAACTCTCTGCTTGCTTCCCTTTCCTTTTATCTCCTGTAAGATAAAAGGTGGTGCAGGCCACACCCCAGGAAACTCCCTTTGCATTGGATCAGGGATGTGACCTTAGTAAGGGTGTTACAATCCCACCCTAATCCTCTTCAACATAGAATTGCAATCACAAAATGGAGGACAACCACATAATACTGGGAATCATGGCCCAGCCAAACTGATACACACATTTTTGGGGGACATAATTCAACCTATGACAAGTACCTAGTAGCCATCTCAAAACATATCCCAACCCACACTCCTGATTTTCTCCTATAACTGCCCTAACCCCCAGTCTTTCCCACCTCCATCCTTCCAGTTGCTCAGGCCAAAAACCCAGGAGTCATCTTTGGGTCCTCTCTTTTTCTCACTCTTTATCTAACCCATCAGCAAACCCTATCAGTTTCATCTTCAAAGTAGATCCAGAACCCAACCACTTATCATCTCCATGCCTTGCCCAGGCTCTTGCAGTAGAAACCTCCTAACTGGTCTCCCTGGTGATACCCTAGTTTCCTCTATAGTCTATTCTCCACCCAGCAGGCAGAGGGATCCTGTTGAAACCTAAGTCAGATCACACCCCTTCTCTACTTCTCTACTCACAGCCTGCCAAGGTTCCCCACCACTCAGAGCAAAAATCCCAAGTCTAAATGCTAGGCTCTAAATGATCTAGTCCTCTGTCATCCCTCTGGTCTCCTTTCTAACCACTCTGTCCTCCCTCACTCTGCTGTAGTCACACTGGCCTCTTTGCAGTTCCTCTTACATGCCCAGCACATTCCAGCCTCAGGACCTTTGCACTTACTCTTCCTTCAGCCTGGAATGTTCTTACTCCAGATATCCATTGGCTTCCTCTATTGCTTCCTTCAAGTCTCTGCTCAAAAGTCATCATATTATAGGGGCCTTATTAGAGAAGCCTTCCCTACCAACCTCCGTGAAACAGCCCCTTCCAACCCCTTTCCTTTCTATCCCACATACTACCCTGTTTTATGTTTTTCACAACACATATTATCATCTGATTTACTGTATATAATTACCTCCCCACCCCCCAAAAATGTAATCAGCATATTCGTTGCTGTTTCCCCAGCACCTAGAACAACACCTAGCCTACAGCAGATGCTTCATAAATATTTGTGGAATGAATGCACACAGACCCTGAGCAGAATAGAATGTCCTGTTGTTTCTTGTTTTCTTTGTTATAGTGGATGGGCTGGTGAGGACCAAATTCTTACTGCCTTGCACCTGGCTGTTTAGGCCACCTCTTCCTGCTCCTTTCTTCCCTCACTCGTTTCTGGAGTTCATGGTGAAGAACATAGTTTACAGGTGGGAAAATACCTACAAAGGATAAGATTTCAGCTTCCTTATCCCTTTCCTCCCTCCTTAATCCTTTTCTCTTGCACCAGCTACTTACACTAGAAACACCACCTCATCTCCTAGCCCCATCTCACCACGCCTGAAATAAGCCTTTCTAACAGCTCAGGTGTCCCTGGGAGGGGCAACACTCTAAGAGCTGTCACTCACCCCGATGCCTCCAGTTTGTGAAGATCCTTCAGCCTTCCTTCTCCCTTTCCTTCACAATGTTTACTGAGTGTCTAGTGTTTGGAGGTCCTGAGCTAGGAACTGGGGAATATCCTGGAAGGAAAGAGTCTATATTCCAAAGGCTCCCAGCTTAGTGAAGGGCTATGTTATTCAAGCCATTTGGACCCAGTATGACAGATGCTGGGGGGAGACTGGGGCCACAGGAGGAATCTCTGACTCATTCTTGAAGGGTCGAGAATCAGGGAGGTCTTCCTGGAGGAGACATTTAAGCCAAGTCCTGGAAGAGAGTACGATTTAGCCCTGAGAAGGGAGAAAAGGAGAGAGGAGGGTAGAAACCTGAGAAGACACAGATAACCCTGGAATAGTAAAGCTGTAAGCTCTTATCCATCATGTCCACCTCAGAGTGAAGGAAGAAGCTCTGTGTGGGAGGCCGTCAAAGGTGTCAAGAGGAAGCAAGCAGACACAGAACTTCCCCAGAGAGAAGAGGACCTCTGCTTTTCCCACGCCTCTGCCGGCTGCTCTCAGAATGCTCTTGCTCTTAATACACAACCACTGAGTCTTCCTGAGCGTCTTTCCCACCCAACTGCTGCCACCTGGAACTTTAGGTTTCTTCTACCAGCCATTTTCCACACAGGACAAATTTCATTCTGTGCTGGCTTCTCTCTGGTGGTTTCATGATCTGTACTTCTTTTTCCCTCACAGCCTTTGGACTCCATTTTCCTTGTTTCCCTTCCCCTGGGCCTTCCTACATCTATCGCTGTTGTTCTTGGCCTTCAAAGCCCTCCTATGCCCATCTTTTTTCCTGTCTTCAGTCTCTTCTGACTGTCGGTCTCTTCCTGATGCTTTGCTTTTTATCATCAGTTCGCCCAGCCAACAAGTGTTATATGAAGGCCCCTGAGAATCGGGCCCTGGGGGACACAGCTGTGGAGTTGAAGGCCAAGCTCCTCACTCTCCAGACATATTTTCACCCCGGGAAGGTGCTCAGTGAGACCCTCCTCAGTGTCCTTTCTCTTCCGTTTCTTTCCCTCATCAGTTTTTAGCAAAATAGAACTTCTGCAGATGCTTAACATTTTTTTCTGTAAATAATTATTTTCTTCCCTGGGAAGTAAGCCAAAACCAAACCCGTTGCTGTCGAGTCGACTCCGACTCATAGTGACCCTATAGGACAGAGTAGAACTGCCCCATAGGGTTTCCAAGGAGCAGCTGGTGGATTCAAACTGCCAGCCTTTTGGTTAGCAGCTGAGCTCTTAACCGCTGCTCCACCAGGGCTTCTCCCTGGGAAATAGATTTTGCGAATGCCTTCTGGACATGCTAATTTTGTTTCATAGGCAAGGACTTTGTATGTGTGTGTTTGTGGGCACATGTATTTGTGTATGTGTGTTTGTGTGCCTGTTGGTGTATGTTGTGTGTTGTGTATGTGTGTTTGTGTTTATGTGCACGTGTGTTTGTGGATGTGTATGTTTGTGTATGTATATTTGTGTACTTGTATATGTATGTACTTGTATACGTGTGTTTGTGTGCATATATGTATGCATGCGTGTTGTGTTTGTGTGTGTGTTTGTTTATGTGTGTGTACGTAAAAGTCTGAATTAAACAATTATTTGGTGATTGTCAGAAACAAACTTACCTATCAAAGATTTAGAAAGATCAAAAACTGTTTTCAAGACGGAGTAGGAGAAGAGTGTGGAGCAGAACTCAAATTCACATAAAAAGACCAGACTTAATAATCTGACTGAGACTGGAGGAGCCCCTGAAGCCATGGCCCTGGGACTCACTGTTAACCCAGAATTAAAACCGTTCCTGAAGCCAACTCTTCAGACAAAGATTAGACTGGACTATAAGACATAAAATAATACTCATAATACTCGTAAAGAGTGTGCTTCTTAGCTCAAGTAGATACACAAGACTAAATGGGCAGCTCCCGTCTGGAGGCAGGATGAGAAGGCAGAAAGGGACAGGAGCTGGTTGAATGAACACGGGAAACCCTGGGGTAGAAAGGAGGAGTGTGCTGTCACATTATAGGGATTGCAACTAGGGTCACGTAACAATACGTGTGTAGATTTTGGTATGAGAAATTAACTTGAGCTGTAAAGTTTCACCTAAAGCACACACACAGAGAAAAAAAACTGTTTTCAAGCTTTATGTTTTTCTAAAACCTCCTCTGCCTCCTACCGAGCCTGCCTTCTCCCTTCGGTTAGCCCATGAAGGGCAGCACTAGAATACGTCTTATTTAAGAGGGGTGCTTGATTTTTCTCTCACCCCAACAGCGTGACACTGATGAGCTATATTGTGTGAGTAATGTGATGGAGAATTAAACTTGAAGTCAACCTACTTCTCAAATAATTTTAGGGGAAATAAAGGATCCCTTTCCGAACGATTGGGAGAAAGTAGTTGTAAAACATGTCCGAGCAACTAGAGTTCCTATTGACTCTGCACATCGACACTCTGCAGCTCCTTTTCAAGGGTTTCCCCAGCTCCCTACGTCTTCCTCTGCACAGGCTGAGCCTCCTGTCTGCTGCCCCTGATCTCAGGCCACCACACTTGCCCCAACCTCAAGCCTCTGAGAAGCATCGCTTGCATTTTCTGGCCGACTAAGGTTGTTCTACTTGGCGTTTAATCACTTTCGTACAATAATCACCTCCTCCCCCACCATCTGACAGCCTAGATCACACCTGTGTTTCCTAAGCGTTTTCTTTCATTCCTTCCTTCCCCCTTTCCTTCATTCATCAGATTGCATGGTGTGTTGACTATATACCAAGCATTGTGCTAAGAAGGAAGGTGAAAATAAAAAGCAAGGTGCAGCCTTGCCCCTGAATCAAGGAGGGAGCATGTAAGGAAGTAGTTACGATAGTATGTGATAGATCAGGGAACAGAAGTGAATTCCAAGTGCTATGTTTTCTCTATTCTCAGTGGTGCATTCATTCGACAAATGTTTATTGAGCACATACTATACATCAAGCTCTGTTCTAGATGTGGGAGCTACAGGGATGCAGACAACAGACCAGGTTTCTGCACTAGTGAAATTTACATTTAAGGAGAGAAGACTGTTGATAAGCAAGTGATGGGTGTGTGTGTGTGTGTATCATTTCAGCTAGTGATAGGTGCTATGGAGAAAATAAAACAAGATAAGGTAATAGAGAGTTTTATCCCAGATGATAAGACTAAGCCAGTCTTAGGAATTCCATTCTCTTGTGAGTGATCGAGTCAGGAACAGGCCTCGGAGGTGATAGAGAGGGGCAACTAGGAGGCCTTTGGACAAGGAAGGTCTCTCTAGGGAGGTGATGCTAACAGGTCTGAGAAGATCTGTGGAAAGGACAATCCAAGCAGAAGGAACAAGAAGTACCAAGGTCCTGAGGGGAGAAAAAGTTTGGCGTGTTCAACGGACAGTCAGAAAGCCAGGGATTGGAGCACAGCGAGTGAGGGCATGGAGGATATGGCAGATCACTTGGTCCAACATTCACTTCAACTGCTCTGGTGTACCTTCCTGTGCCTCAGAGTAGAAAGCTAAAACCAAATGTTCCAGAGTCCCTTGCAGCTACCATCCTGGAGGCTGGACATGGAGGGTGAAAGTGGAAAGGTAAAAGTGAGGCAGAGGCTGTCTTCCTGCTGCCTTTGACTTTGCTTCTGGCACACAAGGTCATGGAGACACCATGTTTCTCTCCAGGAACACTCCACTGTTCAGTCACTAGCTGTGTGGGCTGCTGTGGCTTCCTGATTCCTGGACTGACGATGTGGTGGTGTTTTCTGGAAATCAGCAGTCTGCACAGCAGCCTGCTGATCCCCACCTTCCTGATGGGAGTGGTGGCAGCAGCTCCCCTGGGGAGTGCGGGGTCAGATCATCAGTGTTATTCCAGGAATTGTTCCCAGAGACACAGCTTCTCCTGCGCTTCCAAAGATTTTGAAGGAACCAACTCCCTGTATTCGATCTCTTTCTGCTTTAAATACCTGGAGTAGTCTCTGGTTCCCTGTAACTGGTCCTGAGTGAAACGGGGGTGGGGGTAGGGTAGGAGGAGCAACTCAGACCCCTGGGAGACCTCACAATTAAACAGAAAATTACCTGCCTAACCGTAACCTCTGTTTCTCAAGGCAGAGCCAATTCCCTATTCATAACAAAACATTTCCCCTCACCTCAGGCTAGTTCACGTTTGGTCAAAGAATTGTTGGCAGTCTTAATTAACAATCCCAAAGGTTTTCTGCTGTCTGCCATGCTTGTTGAGCTAGTTGAAGAAGCTGTGGCAGGCTTGGTTTGCTCTGGCTGTCTTTCCCTGAGCAGATCATGCTCGGTTAGATGTTCAGTGACCTGTCCTTTAGTATAATTACCACATGCTAGTCAGCTATAGGGTCGCTTTGAGTGGAATCAACTCAACTGCAACAGGTTTGGTGATTTTTTTTTTTTTTTAAGTCAGGTGTGGAAGTGATACTGGTCTGGATTTCCAGGGTCCTTCTTGAAGCTGTGGGTCAGAAGAACAGTCATTTTGGTGACCTGCCATCTGCCATTAAAGGTCAACATTTGTAGAGCTACTCTGTCCTATAGGGTCGCTATCAGTCGGAATTGACTCAACAGCAATGAGTTTACTACGAGTACCCTGGTGGCACTGTGGTTAAAGCACTCAGCTGCTAACCGAAAGGATGGTGGTTTGAACCCACCAGCTGCTCCTCGGGAGAAAGATGTGGCAGTCTGCTTCCGTGTACAACCTTGAAAACCCTGTGGGGCAGTTCCACTCTGTCCTGTAGGGTTACTATGAGTTGGAATTGACTTAGCAACAATGAGTTTTACTATAAGTACAGCCTATATAAAATGCACCAAGGAAGAATGTAATCAGTGTCACTGAATTGTACATGTAGAAATTGTTGAATTGGTGCATGTCCTGCTATGTATATTCTCCACAACAACAAAAAATAAATTAAATAAATTTATTTAAAGAAAAGCACTGAGGGAGATGTAAAACTTCCTGCCAGGTACTTACAGTTTAATGGAGTGAAATATGTAGACAGACCATAATAACTAATGCTGCCTAAGTATTTACTAGGCAGTGCTCCAGATACTTTATGGAAACGAACTAATATAATTCTCACAGCAATGCAGTGAAGCAAATGATATTGTTTTTCCCATTTTACAGATGAGAAAACTGAGGCACAGGAAGGTTAAGTTACTTGCCCAGAGCCACACAGGAAGTGGTAGCACTGGGACTTGAACCCAAGCAGCCTGGCTCCAGAGTCCTTGCAGTTAACCAAACCAAGGCAGTGTGTGAGGCTCAAGGAAAGCTTTGTGAGAGCAAAGCAGAGGTAGAAGTAATTCAGCCTAGGGAAATCAGGGCAGGCTTGCCTTCCTGCAGGAGCACTCTCCCATCTTTCGGTCAGTTCGGCAAACACGCATTGAACCTGGACTTTGTGCTGGGCCTTGAGAAAGGTGCTGGTGATACAGAGATGAATGGCACCTGCTTTCCTGTCCTTGAGGTGCTCACAGGGTAGGAGGGGAAGCTGACCTCTAAGTGCATTAGATGCAACATGGGTTAGTAAGGACTCAGAGATAGCACAAGGGAGGGGGCAGTCAACTCTTCACAGGTGACTTATGGATAAGAAAAGCCTTCTTGGAGGAGTTGGCACACACATTTGGCTTTGAAAAATGAAGATGGTTTGCCAGACTGATGGTTTAGGGGTGGGTGGGGTGAGGGTCAGAGGGAGGAGCAGAAGGCATCCCAGATGGTGGGAACAGAAAGCGCAAAGACAAGGAGGTGTGAAATAGGATGGTGTGTCAGAGGGATTAGGAGCTCTGTTGTGTGGCTTCAGTGCTAGTGGGCAGTAGCCATGTCTTAAAGAGATATCCCTGCTGTGCTAAGAAATTTGGATTTTGTTCCGGGGAAGTGTTTTTCAAAATGTGGTTTGTGTCGTGAAATCAGTTTAGTAGGTCAAGACCAGCATTTTAAAAAATGAAAAAGAATAGAATGAAATAGACTAGACTAGAATAAAATAGAGATACATACTCTCGTATTAAAAGTACGTACCATCTTGTAGAAATGTTTTAGTTGTATATATTGTGGCAGAGACTGCAAATTTTCTATCAGTCCATTCTCCTCTTCTTCATTTTAATGACAGGCTCCTCAAATGTTGGCACATGGCCACCTAGCTAGAGATTACATTTTCCAGTCTCTTTTGCAGCCAGGTATGACCATGTGACAAAATTCTGGCTAATGGGATGTGAGCAGAAATGGTGTGGGGTCCTGCTTTTAAAAGGAATGGGTAGGCACTTCTTTGTCCCTTTGTGCCTTCCACCTTCCCACTGGCTGGGATGCAGATATGATGGTAGGAACTGGTGCAGTCACTTTGGGCCCAAACTTGGAAGCTGTGTGTTGAGAGTATTAGAGCCCTGAACTGCCCACCCCTAGACTATAAAAGAGAAGTCAAGTTACGTGAAAGAGAAGTTAACTTTTATCTTATTTAAGGCACAGTTACATCTCTGTTACATTATCTCAGGCCAATCCCTAATATGCATACACACATACACATATGTATGTATGTATATGTGCATATATACACACATATTAAGTATATGTATATAAACACACACAGACACACACACACACATACACATGCCAGGCTGTACTGTAAATTATATTTCTTATTACGGATTGTGATTTTTAAAAAAATTGAGAAACCATCTACCCTTAAAAGATGTTTTAAGATCCCCAGGTGGCATAAACAGTTTGCACTCAACTACTAACCTAAAGATTAGCAGTTCGAACCCACCCAACAGTACCGTGGAAGGAAGTCCTGGTGATCTGCTTTAGTAAAGACTGCCGCCAAGAAAAGCCTATGGACCAGTGTTACTTTGTAACATGTAGAGTTGCCATGAGTTGGAATCAACTCAATGGTAATAAGTAAATGATGACACGCCTAAGGTCATAGAACTTGTAAGTGAAGAAGCTTGGATTTAAAAAGATGTTTTAAGCAAGTGAGTGATGTGATCAGATTTGTGTTCCCAAACTGTAAGGAGCCTTAAGGATCATTTAGCTTAGTTACTCTTTCATCTTATAGATAAGGAAACTTAGGCCGATAGAGGCTAAGTAACTGATTCCAGATCTAGGGGCTATTAAGAAGTAAGAGCTAGTCCTTGAACTCTGATTTCTGAATCTAAGACAAGGTCCCTTCAGGGACCTGCTCTAGCTTTAAATCCTGAAACACTTTTCTGCATCAAAATGTTCCCCTAATTTTCTAATTAATTCAATTCAATTCAGCAAATATCTGTGGTAAACCTGCTATACACTAGGTTGAAAAGGCATAGAAATAATCTTCATAAAACACTCTTTAGCTAGTATTATAACTAGATGTAGAAATTCATGGAAATCTGTGTATATCATGAGTTAGTATAGATACATATATTTCCTAGCTCTAACCACTGAGAAGCAATGACACCCCAGTAGCAAGGAGCACATCTAGAGCCCAGATTTGATTTTTAAATACCATTCAACAATAAAGGGAACCAAGATTCCCTGGAGAAGTGGTTAATTCCAGGGCTAGGGCAAAGAAAACATAAGATGACCCTGGAACATTTTGTGGTGCCTGAAAGTTAGAAATTCTCAAAAAGGAATGGGAGCTTGTCAAAAGGGCACAAGAATCAGCCTGAAAGAGTTCCCAATGGCCAAAGCTGAAACAGTTTTAACAACAAAATAAATTACAATAATATTGGATTATAACCCATAGAATAAAATAAATATCCAGGAGTCCATACTGATATAAATAATAAGCAAAATGACCTCTTTAACTGAGTATCTAAAACAAAAAACCAAACCCATTGCCATCGAGTTGATTCCAAACCATAGCAACCCTATAGAACAAAGTAGAACTCCCCCATAGAGTTTCCAAGGAGTGGCTGGTGGATTTGAACTGCCGACCTTTTGGTTAGCAGCTGTATCACCTAACCACCGTGCCACCAGGACTTCCAGATGACTAGAAATACAAAGGTTTCAAAACAGTCACTGTTGGATAGGCTTGAATAATTATACTTTGTGGTAACTGGAACTAAAACCTGCCTGTAATGGACAAGTCCTGGAGTAGGAGGTTAAACTTCTGGTTCTAGTCTTGTCGCTGCCGCTCAACAGTCTTGTCGCCCTCAACATCTATAAAATGAGCATATGATCATCTACCTTGCCCACATCACGATTCTCCAAAGAAGTAAAGTACATATGAAAGAAAAGTTAATTGCAAAAAAAAAATAAAAAATGTCTCCTTAATCACCTGGTACTCCAATTCATCCGTATCATAATAATATTTACTAGCACCTTCTATGTGCCTGACCTACCCTGTACTCTCTTTGACATGGTTTCAAATATTCCTTACAACATCCTGGAAAAAAGGTATTTGTCTTAGGCTTCTACCAGTTAAAATGTTGAAGTTGGCTGGCTTTTCTGCCATTTTTCTCACCCCTGACAGATGTCTGATTAGCTGGGTACTTTGCGGTCCCATTTTTCTCAAGTATGTCAATAATTTCTCCTAATTACTATATTCATTCTTTGCCAATTTCAGAGAGAAAATACTTACCCAAGTGACAGACACTTGGAATTTTTTTCCTGTAACTTTTAATTATGAAAAATTTCAAACATACAGAAAACTAAAAAAATAGTAAAATGAACACCCATGTACCCTTCACTTAGATTCAACGATTGCTAACATTTTGTCTTATTTACTTTATCTCTCTACACACACACTCTTGTTTTTTGTTTTGGGTTTTTTTTTTTTTTTGCTTACATTTGGAAGTTGCAGAAATTAAGACACTTCAACCCTAAGTACTTCACTCATTTCCTAAAATTAAGGACATTCTCCTATATAACTACAGTGCCGTTATTACACCTAAGAAAAGTAACAATAATTCCAATACAACAATAACAATACATCCAATATCCACTGCTCATTCAAATTTTCAAAATTGTCCTAAGAATAATAGATAGGTGAAGTTGAATACCCCCATATACATAGCAGCCATATATTCAAATAAAAAATCAGGGCATATGGTCAGATACTGGATTTACGGGAGCAATGGGCCAGAAGATCCCTTTGATTGCCATATGGTCTCCATGAGCAACTGTTTAAGCCCTGCTTCCTCCTCCCCTCACTTAAAAGCTCCCACTCCTCCACAGAGCATGTGCACTGGCCTGGGTCAAGGTCTTCACCCCATGGCCCCAGGAATGTTCTGAGTATAACCTCTTCTTGCCCAGTAGAACACATGGGGGCTCCCCCATGCTTCCCCATTGCCTCAGCTCTTATGAGGTCCTTGTTCAGTTCATCCTAGTTCAGGAAATCCTAAACACAGTTCTCTCTTCTTTTTATTCCTTTTACAAACCCAAACAAACAAAAAACCAAACCAAACCCTTTGCCTTGGAGTCGATTCTGTCTCATGGCAATCCCATGAGTTACAGAGTACAGCTGCTCCACAGGGCTTTCTTGCAGTAATCTTTACAGAAGCAGATTGCCAGGCCTTTCTCTCGTGGAGCTTCTGGGTGGATCTGAACCGCCAACCTTCCAATTGGGAGGTGAGAGCAAAGATACCCTAATTATGATCTTCCCAAGAGGATGACTAGTAATGTACCTTTATTGAAGAAGAGGAAATCTATGCATCCAAACTTTTGGGGTAAAATTAGATATAATAAGAATTTAGAGGTTCCACTCTAATAACCTTAAAGTGTCCTCACCTTCCTTTAGGATCCACTGTTGTCACACCTACTACCCATACTCCATCCATTAAACTTGCTTTGCTACAAAGTATCAGTCCTCAAGGTACATCCAAAACTATTTCTTACGATTTGATTATTTAGGCACCATGGTGTGTTGTTTAAGATTGTGTGTCAACTTGGCTGGGCCATGATTTTCAGTGTTTATACGTGATCACCCCCATGATTGAATCTCCTGTGAGTAGCCAATCAGTTGAAAGAGAATTTCCTTGGGAGTGTGGCCTGCATCCGAATATAAGCGGACATTCTGGCTTTTTGCTGGCTCTGGATCCTGCAGCTGCATCCTGTTCATCTGACCTCCGGTTCTTGGGACTTGAGCTATCAGCTTATCTGCCGATCCTGGGATTCGTTGAACTTCACAGCCTGTGAGCAGAGTCCTGCTTTCCAACCTGCTGATCTTGGGTTTGCCAGCCCCTGCGGCTAAGTGAATTGGGAGAAGCCTCCATCGTAATCCACGGACTTGGGACATTCCAGCCTCTACAATCACGTGAGCTGTTTCTTTGATATAAATCTCTTTCGATATATATTCATATGCTTTACTGGTTTTGCTTCTCTAGAGAACCCAGCCTAAGACACATGGTCTCTAGGAAGTTTTGGTTCTGTCCTATCCACATTTTCATCAATGTATCAGACAAGAGGGTCTTAAACTTCTATGTGTTATAGATCCCTTTAAGAATCTAATGGCAGGGATTGCAATAGAGTGTCCTGGACAGAGCTGGAAAAAAATGTAGGACAAAATTCAAACTCAAAAAGGACCAGACTTACTGGTCTGACGGAGACTGGAGAAACTCCAAAAACATGGCCCCTAAACACCCTTTTAACTCAGTACTGAAGTCACTCTTGGGGTTCACCCTTCAGCCAAAGATTAGACAGGCCTATAAAACAAACAATAATACACGCAGCTCACCATGTATGTGAGACTAAATGAGCACACCAGCCCAGGGGCAAGGACAAGCAGGCAGCAGGGGACGGGAAAGCTGGAAGAATGGAAACGGGGAAATCAAGATCGAGAAGGGGAGAGTGTTGACATGTCGTGGGGTTGGCAACCAATATCACAAAACGATATGTGTATTAATTGTTTAATGAGAAACTAATTTGCTCTGTAAACCTTCACCTAAAGCACACACAAAAAAAGAATCTAATGAAAGAAAGTTATATACATTGTCCCCAAAGGTGCATACATACCTACAAAAATTTACAGATGTTTTTAGGGGATTTCAGACCTTCTGAAATCTCCCTATAAGGTGATTGGTCTCATGTTAAGAACTCCTAAATGAGAAAAATATAGAGAAGATAGGTTTGTTGAGTCTGCAGATAACATTAAAATGGGGAGAATAGCTTATGTGTTAACTATTGGACTATCCACTCAAATAAATATGCTGGAACAATGCAAGACAGACTGTCACTGACAGAAATATCAAGTCCCATATTGTACTTAGATTTTTAAAAATCCGTGATAAAAGTATACAATGATAGCGAGAATGGGTGCACAACTGAATGTAATCAATGTCACTGAATTATACGTGTAGAAATTAGTGAGACGGCGTATGTTTTTTTATGCATGTTTTCACCACAATTTAAAAAAATAAAAAGTACACAATGGGAAAGGCTTGGGAGTTCATATGAAAACAACCAGAGGGGTTCAAACTGATTAACTTAGTGAAAATGACTGTCAAGAAAAAGTAGTGGGTTATATCCTCACTGTTTAGATCATGTCTGGAATCCTGAGGTAGATTCTGGGTACTCTGGTTTAACAAGACAAACTAGCACAGATTTGATGGCAATCAGGATGCTAAAGGCAGTGGCATTCTGGTAAATGCATATTAACTGGCTTTCCAGAGAGAAAAAAAAAATTAATTTGTAGTGTTTGCAATTGTTGTTAGGTGCCCTCAAGTTGGCTCCAACTCAGCGACCTTATGTATAACAGAGCAAATGAAACATTGCTTGGTCCTGTGCCATCCTCACAACAATAGGTTATGTTTGAACCCATTGTTGCAGCCACTGTGTCAGTCCATCTCATTGAGAGTCTTCCTGTTTTTCACTGACCCTCTATTTTATCAAGCCTGAAGTCCTTCTCCAGCAGTTGGTCCCTCCTAATGACGTGTCCAAAATAAGTGAGAGATAGTCTCACTATCCTGGCTTCTAAGGGGCATTCTGTCTATATTTCCTTCAAGACTGATGTCTTCAGATTATCATCACATACACTACCATGACTACCAACATCATGTCAACTGGCTCATACAACTCCTGAATATTTAACTTTCAGCTTTCCCAAGCTGATGTGATCCAGCTCTAGCACACTACTGGATGAGGGGATCTGGAAACCAGGTCATGTATCAGATAGTTGAAGTAACTTCAGAGCCCTTGGCTGCAAAAGAAGGTACTTCTGGGGAACAAGACAGGAGTCCTTAACTATTGGAAGACTTGTCACATGGGCTAGTGATCAGATTTGTGAGGAATCAGAGAGTAGGGCTAGGACCAACAATGGAAAGGTAGTAGAAAACAAGCTTCAACTTGAAGCAAGGAAGAATTTTCTAACTACTTTGCAAGGGGAATGAACTCAGCTAAGGCAGAATGCCTGGGGACAGGGATGCGGTAGAGCTGATACCTACACACTGGCTGGAAGGGAGGTCTAGACCACAGCTCAGGATGTCTGTAAGTCCACAATCCACTATTTTGTCTGAATTCTAGAATTGCCACAGTAATGTTTTCACAGTGGTTATATTTCAGCCACCTTGTGTTAACTCAGCTTCCGAGGGTGGATCTGAGAGCCCAGCCACCATTCATAATGCGGTTTCTACAGGAAGATGTGTTGAATTTCAAACAACTGATACACAAAAAAACTTTTGAAACATGACCCTTTATAAACGGGAGGACTGTATGTTCTTCTTTTTTTACTTGTCCTTAAACTCCTTGAAGCATTCCAGCTGACCTCTCAGTGCTACCATTCTGGAATTTGGGGACTAAATCTGTGTTTACCTTATTAAATTACAATGTTACAAGGTTCCAACATGGGTTTGACCTGACAGGAAAGAAGAAGGCCTGAGACCTAGCCTCCTCTGAGTCATATTTTTCCAAACCAGCTTCCTAGATTTTGTCTGAAATGAATGCTTAGGGCTGAAGGCAAATCCTGCCTCATTACACAACCTATCATAACACCCTCAGCCAACATTCTCTTCTTAGGCCTCCGGGAGCTATTTGTATCTGGACAATGCAGACAACATATTTTTGGAGTAGCCTCATGGTATACCAGAAAGTCCAAGGAAATGTTGAAGGAAGAAATTTAGATTAACACCTATGTTGGTTACACTTCATTTTAGCATTTTATTATGTACCCTCTTGTCTGTTCTCTAATTGTTCTGCATGCCTTATTCTTGCTGTTGTGGATTGAATTGTGTCCCCACAAAATATGTGTCAACTTTGCTAGGCCATGATTCCCAGTATTGTGTGGTTGTCCTCCATTTGGTGATCTGATGTAATTATCCTCTATTTTGTGACGTGTTGTAAATCCTAGCCCTTATGCTTGTAGTTATGGACTCATTTGGGAGTGAGCTGTCCGTTACGTTAACAAGGCAGAATTAAGGTGGGATGTATCTTGAGTCACCACCTTACTAGAGGGTGTGACTCAAGTCACCACCCTTACCACCCTTATTCAAGTCACAGCCTTACTGGAGTCACACCTTTTAACTTACAAGAGATAAAAGGAGAGAGAAGTAAGCAGAGATAGGGGCCTCAGTACTACTAAGAAGAAAAGATGGGAGCAGAGCATGTCCTTTGGACCCAGGTCCCTGTGCTGAGAACCTCCTAGAACCAGGAAACACAGAAAGAGAGCTGTAACATGGGAGACAGCTCAAGAAGGCGGGAAGCGACAGCAGAGAAATGGCAGCAGCAGAACAAGAAGACCCATGCAAGATGGTATGGGAGCCAATCCACCAAGCGAGAGAGAGCTGAGTGCCTCTGGGTAGGAGGCTTCCTGGTGGCGTGGGGTGCTTCTGGGCATTTGCCAGCGGAACTAGTCTTGCTGACCCATGGAGCTAGAAATCTGAATGCCTTTGGGCCAAGGCTTGCTGGTGGAGTGGGGTGTCTCTGGGCACTTAACAGAGGAGCTAAAGAACTTTGTAACACTTGCAGGAGCAGGGCAGGGGCCAGAGAAATACCTGCCTGCAGACACAGCTGAGAAGAAGCTGTCCTGATTGACACAGACCTTCCTCCAGGGCTGACAGAGAGAGAAAGCCTTCTTCGAGAGCTGGCACCCTGAATTCGGACTTCTCGCCTCCTAAACTGTGAGAAAATACATTTCTGTTTGTTAAAGCCATCCATCCACTTGTGGTATTACACCAGCACTAGATGACTAAGACATTGCCTTTGCACATACTGTAGGCCTTAACCTTACATCTGCCCCTAACATACTTATCTTTTAGGGCCACCATAAAACCAAGGACAGTAGCCTGGTGGTGTATAAGGACAGAGCCTAAGTTTGAAGACAAATAAGCTTAGAATTCTACTCTGCCATTTACTAGCTAGGTGACCTTCATAAATTATTTCTGAGTCTTGGTTTTCTATCTCAAAAAGGGAAATGATTATACACTTGTGGAATGTCCGTCACATGCTCGGCACTCCATAAATGGTCATTCCCACAAAAGGGCACGTGTTGCATGATACCTTTTATTTATTTATTTTCTTTATTTTTTTATTTTTTATTGTTGTAGTTTAGATGAAGTTTACATTTCAAGTTAGTCTCCCGTACAAAAATTTATACATACATTGTTATGTGACCCTAATTGCTCTCCCCATACTGTGACAACACACTTCTCCTCACCACTGTGATTCCCCATGTGCATTCAACCAGCTCCTAACCCTCTCTGCCTTCCCATCTCACCTCTAGACAGAAGCTGCCTGTTTAGTCTCTTGTATCTACTTGAGCTAAGACGCACACTCCTCACGTGTATCACTTTATGTCCCACAGTCCAGTCCAATCCATGTCTGAAGAGTTGGCCTTGGAAACTGTTTTAAGTTCTGGGCTGATAGAGAATCCACGAGCCATGCTTTCCAGGGTTCCTCCAGTCTCAGTCAGACCATTAAGTCTGGTCTTTTTACTAGAATTCGAGTTCTGCACCCCACCTCTCTCCTGCTCCATCTGGGACTCTCTGTTGTGTTCCCTGTCAGGGCGGTCATTGGTGGTAGCTGGGCACCATCTAGTTGTTCTGGTCTCAGGCTGATGAAGTCTCTGGTTTATGTGGCCCTTTCTGTCTCTTGGGCTAATACTTTCCTTGTGTCTTTGGTGTTCTTCATTCTCCTTTACTCCAGTTGGTTGGGACCAATTGATGCATCTTAGATGGCCGCTTGCAAGCTTTTAAGACCCCAGACGCCACTCACGAAAGTAGGATGCAGAACATTTTCTTAATAAGCTTTGTTATGCCAGTTGACCTAGATGTCCCCTGAAAACATGGTCCCCAGACCCCTATCCCTGCTACTCTGTCCCTCAAAGTGTTTGATTGTATTCAGGAAACTTCTTAGCTTTGGTTTAGTCCAGTTGTTCTGACTTCCCCTGTAGTGTGTGCTGTCCTTCCCTTCACCTAAGATAATACTTGTCTACTATCTAGTTAGTAAATAACCCTCACCCTCCCTCCCTACCCTCGTAACCATCAAAGAATGTTGTCTTCTGTGTTTAAACCTTTTCTTGCGTTCTTATGATAGTGGTATTATACAATATTTATCCTTCTGTGACTGACTAAATTCACTCAGCATAATGCCCTCCAGCTTCCTCCCTGTTATAAGATGTTTCACAGCTTCATCATTGTTCTTTATTGTTGCATAGTATTTCATTGTGTGGATATACTATAACTTGTTTTTCCATTCGTCCATTGATGGGCACCTAGGTTGTTTCCATCTTTTTGCTATTGTGAACAGTGCTGCAATGAACATGGGTCTGCATGTATCTATTTGTGTGACGGTTCTTAATTCTCTAGGATATATTCCAAGGAGCGGGGTAGCTGGAACATTTAGTACTTTTATTTCTAGCTTTTTAAGGAAGCGCCAAATTGATTTCCAAAGTGGTCATAACATTTTACATTCCCACCAACAGTGTATAAGCGTTCCAGTCTCTCCACAACCTCTCCAGCATTTATTATTTTGTGTTTTTTGGATTAATGCTAGCCTCGTTGGGGTGAGATGATATCTCATTGTAGTTTTGATCTGCATTTCTCTAATGGCTAATGATCGTGAGCATTTCCTTATGTGTCTGTTAGCCACCTGAATATCTTCTTTGGCGAAATGCCTGTTCATCTCCTTTGCCCATTTTTTAATTGGGTTATTTGTCTTTTTGTCGTGGAGGTTTTGCAGTATCTTGTAGATTTTAGAGATTAGTCACTGATCAGATTTGCCATAGCCAAATATTTTTTCCCAGCCTGTAGGTTGTCTTTTGACTCTTTTGGTGAAATCTTTTGATGAGCATAAGTGTTTGATTTTTAGAAGCTCCCAGTTATCTAGTCTCTCTTCTAGTGCTTGTGCATCGTTACTGATGGTTCATATTGTGTTTATGCCATGTATTAGGGCTCATAGCGTTGTCCCTCTTTTTTCTTCCATGATCTTTATTGTTTTCAATTTTATATTTAGGTCTTTGATTCATTTTGAGTTAGTTTTTGTGCATGGTGTGAAGTATGGGTCTGGTTTTAGTTTTCTGCAGATGGATATCCAGTTATGCCAGCGCCACTTGTTAAAGAGACTGTCTTTTCCCCAATTAACAGACTTTGGGCCTTTGTCAAATATCAGCTGCTCATAGGTGGAGGAATTTATGTCTGGATTCTCAATTCTGTTCCACTGGTCTATGTGTCTGTTGTTGTACCAGTACCAGGCTGTTTTGACTACCGTGGCAATAAAATAGGTTCTAAAATCAGGTAGTGTGAGGCTTCCCACTTTGTTCTTCCTCTTGAGTAATGCTTTACTTATTCGGGCACTCTTCCCTTTCCACATGAAGTTGGTGATTTGTTTCTCCATCTCCTTAAAAAATGCTGTTGGAATTTGGATCAGGATTGCATTATATCTGTAGATCACTTTGGGTAGAATTGACGTTTTCACAATGTTGAGTCTTCCTATCCATGAGCAAGGTATGTTTTTCTACTTATGCAGGTCTCTTTTGGTTTCCTGCAGTGGTGTCTTGTAGTTTTCATTGTATAGGTCTTTTACGTCTCTGGTTAGATTTATTCCTAAGTATTTTGTCTTCTTGGGGGCTATTGTAAATGGTATTGATTTGGTGATTTCCTCTTTGAGGTTCTCTTTGTTGGTGTAAAGGAATCCAACTGATTTTTGTATGTTTATCTTGTATCCTGAAACTTTGCTGAAATCTTCTATTAGTTCCAGTAGTTTTCTTGTGGATTCTTTGGGGTTTTCTGTGTATAAGATCATGTTATCTGCAAATAAGAGATACTTTGACTTCTTCCTTACCAATTTGGATGTCCTTTGTTTCTTTTTCTAGCGTAATTGCTCTGGCTAGGATCTCTGGCACAATGTTGAATAACAGTGGTGATAAAGGGCATCCTCGTCTGCCTCCCATTCTCAAGGAGAATGCTTTCAAAGTCTCTCCATTTAGGATGATGTTTGCTGTTGGCTTTGTATAAATGCCCTTAGTTATGTTGAGGAATTTCCCTTCTATTCCTATTTTGTTGAGAGTTTTTATCATGAATGGGTGTTGGACTTTGTCAAATGCCTCTTCTCCATCGATGATAAGATCATGTGGTTCTTGTCTTTTGTTTTATTTATGTGATGGATTATATTGATTGTTTACCTAATGTTGAACCATCCCTGCATAGCTGGTATAAATCCCATTTGATGCATGATACCTTTTAAATAAAAATTTAGGACAGGCAGAACTAATCTATAGTGACAGAAAGTAGATCAGTGGTTGCCTGGGGCCGGTGGGGAGTGAGATGGGGAGACTGACAGCAAAAGGACCAAGGGAACTATGGGGGGGGTGGAAATGTTCTAGATCTTGATTGTAGTAGTGGTTTGGTGTGTACATTTGTCAAAACACATCAAACCGTGCACTTAAAGTAGGTGCTGCTATTTATTGTATGTAAATTATCCCTCAAGTTGATTTTTTTTTTTTTTTTTTTTTAGTGATTATTCCCTTTCTTTCACCATCAATAAAAATGTGTTGGGTTAAAGAACACATTCCAGAGCCAAATATACATTTTAAATTAGCTTTTATTTTAAATTATCCATATTACCCTGCGTCAATGTAAACAAATGAGAATTGACTTGATATCAAATCCCACTTTCTAACTGACTTGTATTATAAAACTGGAGAGATGTGTCACTAGGGGTGTGAAGGTACAGAGGCTGGGATCAAGATACAATGAAAATATAAAGATACCACACAGTTTTTAAAAAATCACTGACTTAAATGGGAAAAGTATTTTTTCTGATGAAATATTAAAAGCTTGTCACAAAACAAGGTGATGGTGATGAGGGCTTAGATAAATGTAGTGCCTGAGGGAGCTTTTTTCTTTTGTCTGCTCAGAATATTTCCCCTATTACCCCCTTACCTCCTTCTCATGCTAGCTCCTTTCCTCTGGGGTGAGGGGGGCACGCAGATATCTTTTAAGGGATGTTCCTGGAGTCTGTCCCACAACATTTTTGCTTACATTTCATTGGCCATAACTTTGTCGTGTGTCCACAACTAGCTGCAAGGGAATATGGAGGATTTACTGTTATTTTCGTTGTTGTTTTGTTTTCTTTTAATAATTTTTTTATTGTTAAGAATATGCACAGCAAAAATGTACACTAATTCAAGTTTCTACCTGTACAGTTCAGTGACATTGATTACATTCTTCAAGTTGTGCAATTAGCTCACTCTCCTTTTCTGAGTTGTTCCTCCCCGTTAACATAAACTCACTGCCCCCTAAGGTTCCTAGCTAATCTTTTGAATTGCTGTTGGCAATCTTATCCCATATAGATAGTTCTTAAAACAGTATAATGCTCAAGGCAGACTTTTTTCTAGTTAAGCTATACTGTTGTTTGGTTTTAAGAAGACTCAAGGGAAATTCTTGGTTCAAGGTTTAAAGATTATCTCAAGGCAGTAATCTCAGGGGGGTCATCCAGCCTCCATGGCTCCAGAAATTTGGATTTCATGAAAATTTGAAATTCCATTCTAGATTTTCCCCCTTTTGGTTAGGATTCTTCTATAAAATCTTGGATCAAAATGTTCAGTAATGGTAGCCAGGCACCATCCAGCTCTTCTGGTTTCATGGCAAAAGAAGTAGTTGTTAATGAATTAGCCAAATATCCATTTTCTCCCCCTATCCCCGACTCTCCTTCCTTCTCTGTTGCTCCAGGTGATTAGAAGCCAATTGTTGAGCTTTGAATGGCCACTTGCAAGCTTTTAAGACACAACGAACTAGGAGGTAGAACAGACGCACTAAACATGTTATTAGGCCAATTAACTGGGATGTCCCGTGAAACCATGATCCTAAACCTCCAAACCAAGGAACCAAATCCCATGAGGTGTTTTGTTGCCCATAAACAGCCTCAGCAGCTACTGTTTCTTGTTGTTGTAAATATGCCGTGTTTTTATGCAAATAACACACGCCTTCTACATTTTTTTGCCAACTGCACCCTTCCCCTGGGAGGTATTTTCGTAGGCACCACTATGATATTTTTTTTACAGCAACATGTAAAAAAAATTAGCATAGGGTGCTAACGAAAATACCATGGCGGGGTGCAGCGGGAGGGTGTGGTTGGCCAACAAACACAGAAGGCGCATGTTCTTTGCATAAAATACGATATCTATCACACAACTTTTACCAATTCAACTTTTTACAGGTATACACCTTACTGACAGAAGTATACACTTACAATAATCAGCTGTGCAAGCCTACCCTTAATCAACGTGATTTTTCCATCACCTTAAATTGAAACTCAGTATTCCATAAGCAAAAAACCCCTGCTTTCCTTCTCCCTGGAGCCCTGGTGGTGCAGTGATTAAGTAGTATGGCAGCTAACCAGACCAAAAAGTCGGCAGTTCAAATCCACCAGACACTCCTTGGAAACCTTATGGGGAAGTTCTACTTTGTCCTATAGGGTCACTATAAGTCAGAATTGACTGGATGGCAGTGGGTTTGGGTTTGGTTTCCCCCTCACTCACACCCCTAGTAACCACTGATACACTTTGGTCTCTATACATTTGCCTTTTCTTGTCTTTTTATACATAAGTGAGGTCATACAATATTTGTCCTTCTGGGATTGACTTATTTCACTCAGCATAATGTCTTCAAGATCTAGCTATATTGTAGCATGTATCAAAACTTCATTCCTCTTACTAGCTGAGTAGTATTCCATTGTATGTATGTACTCTTTATTCTTAAGGAAGGCCATAAGACTAGCTAAAAGTGGAAGGTTCTATTACCTCTGAACACTTAATTTTGCTCATGTGGAACCTGTACATAGACCAAGAGGCAGTTGTTCAAACAGAACAAGGGGATACTGCGTGGTTTAAAATCAGGAAAGGTGTGCGTCAGGGTTGTATTCTTTCACCATACTTATTCGATCTGTATGCTGAGCAAATAATCCGAGAAGCTGGACTATACGAAGAAGAACAGGGCATCAGGATTGGAGGAACACTCATTAACAACCTGCGATATGCAGATGACACAACCTTACTTGCTGAAAGTGAGGAGGACTTGAAGCCCTTACTGATGAAGATCAAAGACCACAGCCTTCAGTATGGATTACACCTCAACATAAAGAAAACAAAAATCCTCACAACTGGACCAATAAGCAACATCATGATAAATGGAGAAAAGATTGAAGTTGTCAAAGATTTCATTTTACTTGGATCCACAATCAACACCCATGGAAGCAGCAGTCAAGGAATCAAACGACATATTGCATTAGACAACTCTGCAAAGGACCTCTTTAAAGCATTAAAAAGCAAAGATGTCACTTTGAGGACTAAAGTGCGCCTGACCCAAGCCATGGTATTTTCAGTCGCCTCATATACATGCAAAAACTAGACAATGAATAAAGAAGACAGAACTGATGCCTTTGAATTATGATGTTGGTGAAGAATATTGAATACACCATGGACTGCCAAAAGAACGAACACATCTGTCTTGGAAGAAGTATGGCCAGAATGTACCTTAGAAGCAAGGATGGCGAGACTTCATCTCACATATTTTGGACATGTTATCTGGGGGGACCAGTCCCTGGAGAAGGACATCATGCTTGGTAAAGCAGAAGGTCAGCAAAAAAGAGGAAGACATTCAACAAGATGGATTGACACAGTGGCTATAATAAGGGGCTCAAACATAGCAATGATCGTGAAGATGGCGCAGGACCAGGCAGTGTTTTAGTTCAGTTGTACATAGGGTTGCTATGAGTTGGAACTGACTCAAGGGTGCCTAACAACAACAACATTACCTTGGAAGAAAGTCTCGGCAATCTACCAAAAAATCAGCCATTGAAAACCTCATGGAGTACAGTTATCCTCTGACACACATGGGGTCACCATGAGTCAGAATCGACTTGACGGCAACTGATTGGTATTATGAGGAAGAAAAGGATAACAGATATTGGTGTAGGCAATAATTAATCCCTACCCAAAGCCCTATCTAGTAATAGAATATTTTGTATATAATGATAAAAAAATGGAAATGACAAAAATTAATTTTGTACATCCATATTATGTGCATATCAAAATAATTAAGTTTATGAATAGCTCTTATAACAGAAACTTTCAATAGCACATTGTTAAGTGGAAAAAAAAAAAAACAGGTTACCAAAGACGTGAGCTCCTCTGTGTAAAACCTTTCATATATACATAAAATATATTACTATATGTGTGTGTACATCTATATATAAAATGTATTGTGTGTGTGTATGTATATATATATATATATATATATATATATATATATACATATAAACCAAACCGAAACCATTGCTGTCAAGTCAATTCTAATTCATAGCCACCCTACACGACAGAGTAGAACTGCCCTATATGGTTTCCAAGGCTGTAAATCTTTACCGAAGCAGACTGCCACATCTTTCTCTTACGGAGCGGCTGATGGGTTCAAACTGCTGACCTTCTGGTTAGCAGCTGAGCGCTTTAACCACCGCACCACCAGGGCTCACTCTCTCTATATACACACATGAAGTTTGGATATATATAAAGTTTGGATATGGTAAAAGAAGTGGGGCAGTAGGATTACATCACATAACTTTAACTCACTTTCTTTCTACCATTATTTTTACTAAAAAGCATGTGTCATTTTTAGAAGTCGACAAAAAAAGCATTTTCACACAGAAATTATGGGGGCATCTGTGCCTCTCGGGAACTTTGTGAATGGGATTGAGAGTGAGTTGTGGCAGGATGGAATTCAGGGTAGAGGATGTCTCAGTCTTTTTCCTCCAGACACACAAGTGATAATTCAGTTACTGAGTTCCTGGGAAACACTGGGCTGTAATATCTAGCAGGCTATTGGAGAAAGGTCTGTGCTGGAGTTGTAGATCCATCATGGAGAAGGGACGTTAGGGGAGAAAGCACAGTCATGCAGCAACTGGACTCAACATCTTCCCTTTGCCTCTTCAGACTCACTCCCTGCCCTTCTCCATCTTGCTTTGTGCCCCAGAGGCTGACCTATGTGGACTGCATGACCTGGAACTAACTCCTTGCCTTCTGGCTTCCTGTTGGGTTCAGTTAATGGGAGGCACTGGTAGGAGATCAGAGGGTGGGAAGAGAGAGAGGTCAGGGTATTAATTTCTCTGGCTCCCTCCACGTGTGTTTACCACAAGCTGGCTGCTTCTGTCAAATGATGGTCACAGCCTTCTCCACCCCACGTGGGCGTCTCCCAGTTCCAGTCCCTGCTTTCTCCTCTGGCCCTGCAGATCTGAAACAGGTCATATTCCCACTAGCCCTGGGGTACAGAATTGCCCCGGTGGTTCCCCAGTAACCTGCCCCACACCTCTGTGAATAGTTTTTTCTTATATTCTTCTCACATTACCCAATTTGAGTGTGCCACCTGTTTCCTGGTCAACACAGAGGGCTTGAGGGTGAGAAGAGGAGTGAACACCCAAATATAAAGGGCAAAGAAAGGGAGGCGTAACTAGGGCTAAGTGGCAGAGAAGTCGGAGGCCAACCAGGGGTTATGAAACCCTGGAAGGTATTTCAAGAAGGAGGGAGGGAGCTATAGTGTTATGAATATTGCAGAGAGGTCAAATAAGGATGAGATCTCAAAGGTGCATTGGGCTGGGCTGTCTGGAGGTGGAGCAGGGCAAGAGGAATGGAGAGAATTGGGTGGGTGGCTATGAGAGAAGGGAAAAGATGAGAGATGAAGAAGGGTGAGAGAAGGGAGTGGGACAGGGGAGAGAATCAGGACAGAGGTAGGAAGAGGAGGCAGCGAGGTCACAGCACGAAGAAATGCGGGATCTTTAGTCTGGGGAGGGTGAGCAGGTGGTAACCCCAGAAATGAGTGTGTATGCACAGGGGTACCACAGACAACACACATACACACACACTCACAAATAAACATACATACACCACCATGCTATACCCCTCACACCATACACACCAAAGATACACAGATACATACACATACATACACATACATACACCACTGCACCACACCGTCACCTCCACACACCAGACACACACACCACACATACACCACACATCACCCCCACACCACACAAACTATATATACAATGCCCGCACACATAACACAACAGTCACTGCCACATCTATAGATTTCACCGGGAGCACATGCAACATTGTATCATTGGGTTGCTGGGACACATGTCTATTTTGAACCCTGGAGGGACAGATGAAAAAAGTTCTGGTTCTGTCTACCGGTGCATGAAAAAGTTCTCAGTGTTTCCAGCATGGTGTGTGGTGCATAGTAGGTGCTCTGTGGATAAGTCTAAAATGGCTACATGGTCACTGCCGACTGTCTGTCACCCTGGGGTGGTGCAATGGTTGAGAGCTATGGCTGCTAACCAAAAGGTCAGCAGTTCGAATTCACCAGCTGCTCCTTGGAAATCCTGTGGGGCAGTTCTACCCTGTCCTATAGGGTTGCTATGAGTTGGAATCGACTCAGCAGCAACAGCTCTCTTACTCACACACCTTGCTGAGTGTGCTGACCTCCTGAGCAATTTAGGTGACCCAGGAGGTGCCTGAAGCCTAGCCTCCGCCAGCCACAACCCAAATGTCTGTTCACAAGATGGAATATCTAAAGTGCAGATAACTACAGCTACACACTACGACATTCATGAATCTTTATAACACAGCACTGAGTGGAAAGAGCAAGCTCCAGATCACTACATACGTGCGTGATGCCGTTTTTTATAAAGTTCAAGAACTTAATACTACATAATTTGAGACACGTAGAAAGTTTTTTTTTTTTCTTTTAAGTAAGAGAGTGCTAAACACAAAATTCAGGATGGTGGGTTATACCTGTGGGTAGGCAGAGGATGGACTAAGAGATAGATGTCATGGCTAATGTTCTGGTTCTTAAGTCGGGTGGTGGATTCACCCCCCTATATAATAAAATAAAAGCAGGCCATGCTTGGATCGTGATGAGAATATATCATGAGCCAAGGATTATGATTACTCTAATTTTGTGCATGGAATGTCCTGTTACAATAAATAAAAATAATAAAGACTGTCCCCTCTGCTTGATCATAGTTCTGCTTATTTTTGCACTTCCTCCCACAGCGATGCTGAAGGGTCATTGCAACCTTGTTCTTGGCAATTGGGGTTAGTAGCGCAAGGCTGGGCAGGAAATGAACGGGAGGATGAAGCCATATCTGCTTTAACACTGTTCTTGATAGGTCCTTTGTGGTGAGGGTTTCCAAGAACCAGCAGAGCAGTTGAAAGAGCTGAGCAATATTTACGAGAAATGTGCCCCTGCCCCGCCCCTGCCCTCCCTTGTCCCCTTTCTCCTCTGTTTACCGCCTCCAACCCTTCTTCCCCACCCAGGCCCAAGTGAAAGGCTGCTCACAGTAAATATTTCCAGGGAACAGATCCTCTTATCCGACTCTCTCTGAAGTCTGGAGAACAAGGCTTGGGACCTCCAGATCCCTGGCCTTAAAGGGACCCTGGGATGACTAATCCACATAAATGCTTAGTAAGTGGCAGACTAAGGAGCCCTGGTGGCGCAATGGTTAAGCACTGGGCTGCTAACCGGAAGCTCAGCAGTTCGAAACTAGCCGGTGGCTGCATAGAAGAAAAGACCTGGTGAGCTGCTCCTGCAAAGATTACAGCCTAGAAAACAATATGGGGCAGTTCTACTCTGTCCTATAGGGTTGTTATGCGTCAGAATCAAGAGCCAGCATACAACAACAACAGGGTAGAGTGATCATAAACTGCCACTTCTTAAGTGAGTGAACTTTTACAAGATAGTTAACTGCACAGTGCCTCAGTTTCCCCATCTATAAAATGGGGATCAATAATGGCACCTACCTCATACAGAGTTGTGAGTTTAAATGAGTTAATACATGTGAAGCATGCAGAATAGTGCTGGGAGCATAGTAGGTACTGAATGAGTATTAGTTATTACCACTGAGGACATACTATATGCCTGGCACTAGGCTAAGTGCTGTGAAAGATGGAGGTGAATCAATGAGACCATGGTCTAGTGCAGGGCTTGGCAAACATTTTCTGTAAAGAGCCAGATAATAACTATTTTTGGCTCTGACGGCCATACAGTCTCTGTCGCAGCTACTCAAATACGCCATTGTAGCAGGAAAGCAGCCACAGACAATATGGAAACTAATGAGCGTGGCTATGTTCCAAATAAACTTTGCTTATGGTCACCGACATTTGAAATTTCATATAATTTTCACATGTCACAAAATACTATTCTTCATTTGCTCTTGTTTTCGACCATTTAAAAATGTAAAACCCATAAAAAAATTTTTTTTTTTTAATGTAAAATGCAGTTGCAGCTCACAGGCCATACGAAAAAAGGTAGCATATCAAAGCAAGTGGTCCAGATTTGGTCTGTTTGCTGTCCCCTGGTCTAGTGATTATCGTTACATTACCTGTTGCCGTAGAGTAGATTCTGACTCATAGCAACCCTATAGGAGAAAGTAGAACTGCCCTATAAGGTTTCCAAGGAGCACCTGGTGGATTACAAACTGCCAACCTTCTGGTTAGCAGCCGAACTCTTAACCACTACGCCACCAGGGTTTCCTGGTCTAGTGAGGGGAAAAAAATATTAGCCCCTCTGGATTTCTGTGTTACATCTGCATGTTCAGTGCCTCACTTTACGGATGAACAAACCAAGGCTCGTTCTTCAAAGTCCAGTTGAAATGCCGCCTCCTCTTGGAAGCCTTCCGAGTCACCTCAGCCGAGGGCAGTAATAACTCCGTTTGCTGCCTCCTACACGATAAGCACATACATGCCTGTTACTGTTAAATTGTATCATAAAATATTTAAGACAACCCAAAAGCTATAAAGAATAGAAACACTTTAGTCTTCCCTGTGTAGCTTATGAAACAAAGCATTGCCAGAACAGTGAAGACCTCTCTGCAGATTAAAAAAAAAAACAACTCATCACCATTGAGTTGATGCCAACTCATGGCAACCTCATGTGCTGCAGAGTAGAACTGAGTTCCATAGGGTTTTCTTGGCTGTAATCCTTCATGGAAGCAGATTGCCAGGCCTTTCTTCCGTGAGGCTGCTGGGTGGACTCAAACCGTCAACCTTTCAGTTAATAGTTGAGCACAAATGGTTTGCACTAGCCAAGGACCTTCCTGTGCAGATACCCCCTCCCCAAATCACAACCTCCCTTCCTCTCCCACTGTCCTCTGAAAATGTTTTGTCGCCTGTTCCTGTACACAGGTATGAGTCAGTAAGCAGGAAACAGTATTTATTTGCATGTACATCCATTATTTAATTCCACCCGAACAGCCCTATCAAGAAGCATTCCTATTTAGAGGTTAGTCTCATAGAGCATAACTTGTCCAAGGCATCTAGGAAAGTAATGGGGGTAGAGTCTAAGCCCAAAGTTGATTCCCAAGTCGGTGCTCCTGACCATTGCTTCCCTTTCTCTTCCATATTCCCACAGCCATGGCATTGATCCCACACTGCCCTATTAATTATCTGACTTCCTTTCCACACTAGATGTTCAACTGCCCATGAGAAGAGATTAAATATGACCTTCTCACCCTCCCCGTAACACTTGCTAATACCTTGCACCCAGTCGGAGAACAATATATATTTCTTCAGAGGGACCTTAGCAGTCATCACCCTAGCCGCCTCAGCGGAGGACGGGAAAACGGCCAGAAACCAAGTGCGTGGCTGCCGGATTTCCTTAGGAGCTTGGAGCAACTTTCAGTTGTTCAAATGTCAACTTTACTGGAAAGGATGAAGCAGGCAATCCTCACACTCCAAGGGGTTGGGAGTGGGAGGGGGACAGAGGGAGGGTGCAGAGAAAAGGGGAACCTCAGAAAATCAGCCCCACAGAACCAAGAAATCCTTCCTTCCTTCCTGGCAGCCACACGGCCGGGGCGGGGGGGCGCTGAGCTAGGGTGTAGGATCTAGTCCAAGCTTAAGGGCAGACAAACACTAGAATGCAATGAGAAGTCAGGGGCACTGCGGCCTAGACCCTCCAGCAGTGTGCCAAGAGCACATGGGCTAGTGTCCAAAGTGTATGCGTGCAGTGAGGGGAGAGGAGCAAGATGACCCACGGGGAGGGAGAAGTGTTAGAAATAAGAAACCATTATTTACTAATACTTAATGCACAAACTGGCAGCGGCACACCCTCCCGTGTGCTCTCAGCCCATCAGGACATACTCAGGCCATGTGTACTAAGCGGATTCCTGGGTTCTGGCTCCTAGTTTAAACTAACTCGCACAAAACAGGCAAGGGGCTTAAACAGATTGCTGCAAAGAAACTGCGCTGAAAATACTAATTATCCAAGCACAGTCAGAAAAACAGCAGGGCTAACGTTTTACCTATTCCTGGTACAAGCCCCTTGACAAGCACATTGGAGGGAAAATCCCTAGCTGTTAGGTCAAAACTCACATTTCCATCCATCTACTATTTACGATGAACCCTCACATTAAGGTGAAGGTACCTTGATTCAGGAGCTGAGAGTAACACAGATATGTAACATATATATGGAGGGAACACACTCAAAATGTTTTACTAGTGGGAAAGACAGAAAGCTTTCACTGTTAAAGTAATAGGGGTACACATGGTTATCCGGAGACCAGCTCTATCCAATGGAACCTTCAATGACAGAAATGTTTATATCTGCGCTGCTCACAAGTGTCTACTGAACACTGTGCTGTATTAGTGCAGTTCTAGAATTTGATCAGGAAATGAGGTTGGGATTTCCTTGGGCCCCTCATGCCAAATCTAGCGCACACAATATCAACTCTACTCCTTGGCCGTATATTCACATCAGAAATCTGTTGAACAAAAGCAAATTTGAGCTAAAGTTCCCTTTCTCCTCCTAGCACAGGATATTGGCACTTACCAGGCGCTCAACAAACGCACATTTCAGCATGCCTCTGCATAGACAACACTTAGAAGCCGCAAGTTAAGACAAAAGATTTTTATTCAAAAACACCAAGTATAAAAAAAAAAAATAATAAGATCTCTTTTATTCCCCTGTACAGTATTTCACTCAGATAAAACCAGCAGGCTACATGCTGCTCAAAACACAGCCCCAGAGAGGATCCGGAAGGCACACCATCCAGAACTGCTTTTCATATATCTAGCCTATATACACAAGTCAGCAACGCCCCCTCCCCACCACCCACAGAACCCAGACCCACTTGGATAAGTGGGCGAGGGGGCCCCATGGCGGTCAGGGAGCTGCAGCAGCTGTCCTGCCTGAGTCCCGTCACCCCACGAACAGAGGCAAGCGTCGCAGCCCTCCCGAAAAGGTCCCCAAGTCAGAACAGGAAAAGAGGAAAGAAAACTAGGGCAGCAGCCTTGGAAGCTCGGAGCAGGGGGAACGGAACCAAATAAATAAATAAATAAATACATAACATTGACCTCCAGGTTAGAATGCACATCTTTCCAAAAAGAGAGAGAGGAAAAAAAAAAAGTAAAATAACTTAAAGGCAAAATTTAAAAAAAAAATTAGATCAACTACAGTCCTTTGTACACTACCATGCCAACTGTACACACATTTACAGTTTTTCTGTTGATTTGCATTGTTTGTGCATTTTGTGTGTGTGTGTGAGGTCTTGGCTTTGAAATAGTTAAGTAAAAAACCAAAAAGGAAGACCAGTTTACTCAGAGTTTTACTAAAGGAGGCAGAAAAAAGGGCAGGTGGCTCAGTGTTTTGGCCCTGTAGCCTCTTCCATGGCACCTTTCATATGAAGGATGGGGAGAGGGGGGTGGGGGAGAAAAATAGGGAACCAAACCCAGGCAGATTTTTGGAGAAGCAGCAGGTAAAAGAGGCAAGTTCAAGTATTTCTCCCAGCACAGCCGGAGTCCCCACAGAAGGCACTCAGAAGAGTCGGAAGAGGTGACAGGGACTTAAAATGGTGCTAATCCTATATCCCATCCCAACCTGTTTCCCCACTACCCGACCCGTCACGGCATTCAGCAGAACTTGTGATGAAGGGAACAGTTCCATGGCAGGGTCCTCACCCACCCCCCCAACCCCCCACCCCCAGGATTTTGCAGAAGTCCAGTAATGCTGGACACTTATGAGAAGGAGAAGAGCATCTATGGGAGTTGAGGCCTAGGATGCCTGGAGTGGAGTCTCTCCCCCCCTCCCCCTCCCACCCATTGGGAGGCAGCTTCCAGGGGCCTGGGGTCTGGAATGAGTTGTAAATGTTGTTCCTGTATCAAGCGCTGTCCTGCTTGGTGAGAAGTGTCACTGGTACTTGGGAAGCCGGAGACGGAGACGGAAGCTTCCCCTCCCTTGAGTATGTGACAGGGAGGGGAGGACCTGCCAGAAAAGCTGCTATTTGTTGGGCTCTGGTGACAGGCTGTGGAGATGGATCTCAGCAGTTTCCTGGGGCAGGAGGACATCTTGCATCCACGGGTGGTTCTGGATTTCTTCGAAGGTTGGCCGATCTGATGGCCTCAGGGCCAAGCACCATTTAATGAGATGCTGACACTCTGCAGAAAGCAGAATAAACAGAGGTTACAAACGGAATGACTCAACTTGTTATTCGCAATGCAAAGGACTTCCCAATTTGCTTCCCAGGGCTCACAAGTCTGGGGTCAGAAGAAAGCCATGTTTTTTCTAGAATGCCAACTTCAATAGTAGGTATTCACTAACATCTGGATCCTTCAGCCTGCTCTCAGGTGAAAACACAGCTCCCCTCTTAAACCTGTGGTTTTTCAACATCAATAGCTAGGGCCTTTCCCATGACGCCCACTCACCAGAAAAATGAAGGATGATGACAAGGGAGTTTGATGAGACACCACTGAGCATGCTGAGGTGGTTCAACTCACCTATGACTTATAAGCATAACCACCACCCACAATGAAGTCACTGGAACCATAACGTTTAGGGAGCTACTGCCTTAAGGAAGACCGCTAAAAGAGCCCTCAACTTTTCACTCCCTGGAAAAACAGCCAGGAGTCAAAAGGTCAGGTAGGTCTCCGTTGGTACTTAAAAAAACCTCAAAACTTCAGAAAAACTAGATTCTCTTATTTATCTTTACATTCTCAGACATGTACTTCCTCTGACCTCCCAAGGAAAGCTCCAAATCAAGCCACCTGATCTCTGGGGAGTTCTCAAGGGTAAATCATTGATTGGCCTAGCATTCTGCTAAGCCCAGGGTCACAGCATCCCCAGTGAAGCTCTCCAGAATTCACCTATTCCCCCAGGAGTAACAGAAGTTACCTGGAGAGACCCTCTGCCTGAAGAAAACCTGGCCCCTGATGATCTCCTCATCGTGCTCAAAGGGAATATCTCCACAGACCATATCGTACAGCAGGATCCCCAGGGACCAGACGGCCGCCGACCTGCCGTGGTAGCGATGGTAGCGGATCCACTCTGGAGGACTATACACTCGGGTCCCTGTGAGCCGGGGGAATAGGAGGGAGAACACATTTCAGCAAAATTAAATGCAAACCAACGGGGGTGGTGTGGTGAGTAATTCTACTGTAAAAAGCACTCCTCTCCTTCTTCCTCAAGAACTGGGTGAACTCCATTCCCCCACTCCACAACCACCCCCCAACCCCAGCTAAAAGGAGAGTGGACGAGTGGCTTATGGCATCTCCCCAACCTACCACTCTACCAGCCCAAACCATAAACTGAAATGCTTTACAAACTGCTCCAAGAAACAAACAGGGCTGGCGGCAGACCCAAACCCTGAGGCCTGCATGTGGCAGGACCACCCGCAAGGGATGAATGGATGACCATCTGCACTATCAAGGGAGTTAGGCCATAGACTATCAGCAAATTGCGTTCAAGGTTGCCCATCAAACCCGGGTGAGATTTTCATCTCAGATCCCATCCAGGTGAGAACATCTGCACGACATCAAAAGTCAGGGTGCCTTTTGGGAGGCCTTCCTCCCCACCTTTTGAGTGCAGTGGTAGATACCCATGTCCTTTCCTCCCTGGACTGGGAAGGCAGGCAGAGCTGCAGGGCTGGTTTCAGACCACGTGATTCCTGTTTACAAACTTTGGGTTGTAAAAAAAAAAAAAAAAAAAGTTGCCATCCCGCTGGTACTCACTAGGGGGCAGCAAAGACACGAAGGAAAAAAAAACATGGGAGGATCCAGCCAGCCATTAACTGTTAAATACAAAAAATGCAGCCCAACCCAGCGTCCTCCAAGGGCAAATAAACACAAACCACAAGCCCGAGTCACAAGTTTTGAAAGGCTGTCGTTTGTTAGGTCAAGCCGCTCAGAAGATGACCCACCCTCCTTTGCTTTGATCTCAAGCTCTTCATTCCTTCTTTTCTCAAAGAACCCGCTCCAAGCCCCTCCCTAGGGTAGGTTTTCATCCTTTCTGCGGAGACACCCAACTAATTTTCAAACCAACAACAGATCTTATTTCACAAGTTTCATTCCTGGCTCCTTCACCCCACATCAAAAACAAAAACAAAATAAAGTGAAACTACTGTTTTCTATTCCCTATCCCTTCCTGGATGAAAGGGGAAAAACTGACTGCAGCTCTAAAAATTACCTTCCAGAAAACTCCCTTATAAAACAAAACAAAAATTACAAAAGCGGCATCAGTTTTCATCTCTCCCGCTTTCCCCTCCCATCCTTTTACTGGCGGGGAAATTGGGTCAGGCTTCAAAAATCTGGGCTACGGCTGGTTGCCTGTAACCTCTTACTCATCGACAACGCTTGGAACCCACTGAATTCCACTTAAAAAACAAAATCATGCCAGAAACATTACAGGTTCATTTGGCTTGAAATCCACGACCTTACTACGCTGGGAAGCGCTCCTTCGCCCCACCCCTCCTAGCAGCGAGCCAGGCGGCCCGATGACCTTTGCAAAAGGCAGAAGAGGGAGACTGGCCGAGGCCTCCAGGCCGGGCCGAGTCACCTGGGTAGTTCCCTCTCGGGCCTGGCTCACCGTCGAAGTCCGTGTAGACAGTGTCCTTGAGCAGCGCCCCCGACCCGAAGTCGATGAGCTTGAGCTCGCCGCGATTGAGGTCGATGAGGATGTTCTCGTCCTTGATGTCGCGGTGGAGCACCCCGCAGTTGTGGCAGTGCCGCACGGCCTCCAGCACCTGCCAGAAGAAGCTGCGGGCCAGCTCCTCCGGTAGGGCCCCCCTTTCCGTGATAAAGTCGAAGAGGTCTTGCACCGGCTCGGGCCTTTCCAGGATGAGGACAAAACTGTCGGACCTCTCGAACCAGTCCAGGAGTCTAATGACGCCGGAAAAGCCCGAGCTCACCTTCTTCAGCAGGACCACTTCCATGGGCACTCGGGTGCCACTGGGCTGCAGGGGCGCGGGAGCCGCGTTAGGGCTGGAGAAGAGGGGCGCCCCCTCCCCACCCCTCACAGGGTCGCTCCCTCCAGGGCACTTACCAGCTCTCCCCAGTCGGAAATCCGGTCCTTCTCCACGTGCTTGATGGCCACCTGAAAGCCCAGAGAGCCCCTGTTAAGTCCCCTAGCCAGGGCCAAAACAAACCCGTGCGCCCCCCCGCCCGGCGCGCCCTCCCCACTGCGGGGCGCCCACTCACCGGCAAGTTGTCGGCGACACGAACGCCTGAGTAGACGGAGCCGAAGCCGCCGCTGCCCAATAGCGGGCCCACCTGATACTGCGACTCCAGCGGCTCCTTCTCCTTGCCTAGGCGAGGGAGAGGCACAGGGGGCTCAGTGCCAGCCCCCGAGCCCCGAGCGTCCCACCTTGGTGGTCCAGCCGCCCCCACCATCCCCGGACCAGGGGGGCACTCACCAGGCGCCAGTTTGGTGGCGTGCAGGTCGTTGCAGGGCGCGGCGCGCAGGTGGGCAAGCGAGTTGATTTTGGACAAGAGCATCCCAACCTCCAGGGCGTCGGCGCAGGGTCCTTGCCGGGAGGAGCTGCAGCTGGAGCTGGAGCTGGGGCTAGGGCTGGGGTTGCGCCGGTGGCTGCGCCTAAGGCTGGGGCTGCGGCTGCGGGTGGCGTTGCGGCTGCGACTGCAGCTGAAACTGAAGGCCGAGGACGAGTCGGAGGACGACTGGGGGCGCTGCCTGGGCTGGCGGCGGGCGGGCGCGCCGGCGGGGTCAGGCTGTGCCAAGGGCGTTGGGGTGGGCGGCTCGTGAGGTTCGTGCGGCAGCGCGCTCTGCGACGCGGGACAGGGGGCTCTTGGCGGCTGCTGCTGCTGGAGCTCCTGCTGCCGGTCCCCCCACCGCCGCCGCTGCCGCCGAGTCCTCTTGGGCCTCCTCTGCCACCGCGGCTGCTGCAGCAGACGCCCGGCTCGCCCCGCCGCCAGGAGTAAAGGGGCGGAGCGTGCGGGCGGGGGGGGGGGCGCGCGGGCGGGCGGGGATGGGGCGGGGCCTCTCCTGGAGGCCGAGGCGGGGAGCCGGGCTGCCGGGCCTGCGGAAGGAGGAGAGGGGGTGGGGAAGCGGCGGGACAGAGCGACTCCCCTCGCCCCCCAGCCCGGCGCGCTCCGTCGCCGCGCCCCGCCCCCGCCCCCGCCGGCGCGGCTCCAGCCAACCAGAGACCGGCTGATCTGCATAACACGGCGCACCCGCCCCGCTCTCGCGGTCAGAATGGTGTCTACGCCACCACGACGTGGCGGGAAGGAAAAGGCGCCAAACTGGAGGGGGAGGGGCGCGGGGCGTGAAGGGAGGCGGGAGCTGGGTGCCGGGCCGCGGGGGAGGAAGGATGGGGAGGGGCGTATCGATTCAAACCCAAACAATAACAAAGCCATCAAAGGCCGCCCGAGGCCGCCTCTGCCGCTCTCTGTTTCTCGGAGGTTTTTGGGTCAAGGGCTCGAGCTCCAGCATAACAAGTTTCCCCGAGACGAGGGGAGTTGGTGTGTCAGGCGGGGAGGCCGGCGCGCCGGGTTGTGAGGGGACTGTGTGTGGGGATGCCGACGAGGGTGGTCTTTCTGTGTGACTCAAACCCGAGACCTCCAAGTCTGGTTGGGCGGGATGACGGCGCGCTGTGGCTTGGGTTGGGTCCTCGGGGGAGGGGGGTTGTGTGTGTTGGGGGGCGCGTAGGGGGCGAAGGATCTGCAAGATTCTGAGTCACGGCGGTTTCGTGGAGGGAGTGGGGGTGTCTCAGGCCTGGAATAAAACTGGGGGAGAACTGCGCTTCTTCGGGAAAGCGTTACAGATCTCGGTTGTTACAGCCGGTTAAAAAGATCAGCCCCCAAATTCTCGAACAGATTTCTATTTAAAGAATGCAGAAAGATGCCAGTGGATCCTGATTCCTAAGAAGTGATGTGTGTGAAAGTGCCCCGTAAATAGGAAATCACGAAACAAATGTTAGTATTATGATGCCAGATGCTGTCACAGCCCAGTCTGTGAGGGCGGGAGAGGAAAATTCCTGATCTAAACGAGGGTGGGAGAGTGTGCTTGATTAAATCAGCGTTTTCGCGTTGTAGTCACCTTTTCATCAGCCTGTTATTACCAGTCAGGCAATACCACCAATTATTGGCTGACCCAGTCTTGTTGTCTAAAAGGAAACCCCCTTTTCTCTCCCCATATGGAAAGAACACGGGAAAACTGGCCTATTCGACTTTCATCCTTTGTCCTTTTTAACTTCATGTAGAGTTGATAACGACCTGTGAAATGAGTTAATTAAAATTGTATGTAATCCATAAATTGAATTGTCTTGGCCTAAGTCGTTGAAAGCTAACTACATTCCATTTTAATTTTTTTTCAAGCTCCTGCCATTTAAAGGAAAAATGAGTGTTTGAGGATCTGTATAGCTGTAGTCATTAATGAATTTAAATGTTTCGTTAAAAGTTTTCTGCAGTGCTTGTTTATAAAAATGCCCAGATGTTTAACAACTTTTATGAATTTATCTCCTAAAATATTACATATTTTCCTTTTGTTCTCATACTGTGGCCAACTCATTCATTTTTGATGACTAGAAGAAAACCCAAGGGAACAAGAATTATTTCCTTTTTACAGACAGGAAAATGAAACATAAGTAGGATGACACGGGGTCATAAAACAACTAAGGGAGGAGCAGAAATGACCCAAATTAAACTCCTGATTATTCAAAGTTTTCCTTTTATCAAGATGTAAAATTGTCTTTTTCGCTGAGCAGATAATCAGTAATGAATGCATGCCATCCCCACCCCCAACCCTTCTACCTTCCCTTTCCTTTCTCAAACCCTCGGATCAGATCTAGCCAAACTGGACCATTCCCAGTTGTTCTCACTCACCTAGCGTTTTCTAGACTTCCCACCTTTGCTGAGGCAGTCAGTCTGTTCTGGAAGTGTCCTCCCCTCTTCTCCACTTTTATTCAAAGCCTTTCTACCCTTCAGGACGCAGTTGTACTTCCATTTTAGACGGATGAACAAACTCCAAACATTCGTTCACTGTCCAGCCCACTCATCTGGCAAGCATGCTTTCTCCTGATCTCTTTTTTGTTAATTAACTTTTCAATTATTTATGCGTTGTCTCCCTGGTCTACCTTGTAAGGTCCTTGAATGAATACTTCTTTATCCAACATTTGTTGACCAAGGGAATACTGTAAAACTTTTCATTCATAATGGGTCCCAACACAATAGTCATGATCAAAGTCAACTTATACCAAATTTAAGTGAATTAAATGGGCGTAGGCAAAATAAAGTTGAGGTTAGGGGCAAGGCTTTAAATTGAGCCTGGTTTCAAATCTGGGCTCTGCAGCCTTCTAGTTAAGGGACACTGGTCAAATTACTTAACCTTTCTAAGCGTTAAAGCCCTAAATGGTGATAATAATAGCACCTACCCTATAGGGCTGTTTTAAGGAGCAGATAAAATTCTGCATGTAAAGTGCATAGCCAGGCACAGAATAAACTTCTAATAAATATTAGCTATGATGATGACAATATGCTGATTATGATTACACAATGATGATGGAAAGGAAGAATTTTGGGATGGTCTTGCACCTTGCAGGGTTCCAAAGGTGAAATGCTGGATAAGTATTTTGATTTTAACCATCTTGGGAGAGAATGTGATTCAAAATAGTTGTAACACATTAAATCAACTTCAACCTTTTTCACTTTCTGTAGATCTTTGTAGGGCTAAATATTTAATCAGCGCTAAAGTGATTAACATTTAATATGTCTGCTATACATGGTGGGTGCTTCACAGCTGGAAGTTACAGAACATGAACCATGTTGGGCAAAGAGCTTTTATTTACCTAAAACTGCTTATGAAGATAATTATTAAACATTTAGCTATGTTTTGCATTGAAAGTGACGCTCCCAGGGTAGGGAGCTTGATGTTTTGATTCATCAAAATGTAGTTTTAATGATAAAAACAAGAGTTATCTGTGCTGTCTCAAAAAATCTAACAAAGAATCAGAAAAATCACCCTAGTATTAAATGGCAAGTGCTTTCGGAAAGATAAAGACCTTAATTACGCTAACTCCTCTCAGGAAGGCGGAGAATTTGTTAATGTTAATTTGAACAATATCCAAATTAATCCTTAGGTGGTTTCCATATTCTACCTGATATGGATTTAATCAAGTCTTTGTTTGAGGATTGACATTGGCAATTTCTGTAATCACAAGTTTAGGAGAAGTAAATTTGAAAGAGATTCCTGCTACGTTTTTTTAAAGTACCTCTGAGTCTGGTCAGTGCATTTATATAACTAGGACTGTATAGCTTTTTCTCTATAAGCTATTTGCAATTAGTCAGGTGGAAATAATTTGAGTCTGCATTTACTTATTTCTCTCCTAGAAAAAGAGTTACTGCATTTTTTAAGTTTAAAGTTCAGTTTTGAAACATTCACTTTCATTCTCTCACTGTTTGGTGAAGCAAAAAAGAAGGAGAATGGATACGGGGAACCCAGGATGGAAAGGGGGAGAGTTCTGTCACATTGCGGGGATTGCAACCGATGTCACAAAACAATGTGTATATAACCTTTTGATTGAGAAACTAACTTGAGCTGTAAATTTTCACCTAAAGCACAATAAAATTTTAAAAAGGGAAAAAATTGGAGAAAACCAACTGCAATCCACTTTTTCTTTGCCTTAAAATATCTCCAATTTCCTCAACGATTGTAAAATTATTTACAAAATTAAAATTTCACATATATTTTATATGTGTGGAGTACATGTGAAAATCCATTGCAAACTGTAAGACATGAAATAGTCTAAATGACTAAAGCCCCCTTTTTAAGTTGGAATAATTGTGGTAGTAATGGACAGCTAGGAAATCTAGAGTGTCCCAACTTCAGAATGGCCAGGGAATCTATGTAGTCAAGTTAGAAATGGCATTTGTCCTTGGTGTGATATTTGTTTCAAGTTTATAAATCTTTTTTATCCAGTTTTCAGTTTTCTCGGCAAGGTTGGAGAAGGCAAGGGTTTTTATTTTCTAGTAAGGTGTATTTAAAGTCATTCCCAATTCATTTGTTTTTTTAAGGAAACATAAGTAACCTAGTCTTATTTTTGGAACTTTACACATTTAGTACTGACAATTTCAGTAAAAATGATTAATATTTGTTGAAGGCATTGTACACAAAGATTTTATAGTTCCTGAGTATTGCAAGATAGGCAAAAACAAAAGGGAGTAGCTTAGAACATATAAAGGCTACAGGAAGCCTGGAGACTGTTATAAAATACCTTATTAGAAGTCTAGGAAAATGTATGCCTCACATCAAAAGACCAGGCACATGAACAAAAACCCTGTCTAAGTGACAAAGAAAAGGGTCCATCGTGTGTGTGTGTGTGTGTGTGTGTGTGTGTGTGTGTGTGTGTGTGCATGTGTGTGCGTGCACGCGCACCCGTGTGACAGAGAGAGAGAGCATGGTGGGGAATTAGAGTTGATGAGGGAATTGTCTGCCATCTTTTCAAAGGTGGAATTAAATGCTCATGTGAGTCTTGGAAAAGCCACAAAGAACATCTAAATTAAAAAAAAAAAAATTACCCCAAAATGATTTTGTGGAACATCTGGCTAGGCACTTCAAAAATAACAATGAAAACATTTGTTTATTCTTTATCTCATTTGTTATTTATAATATACAGCCTGTACTTGTCATTTTTCTGTATTTGTTTTGTCTCTACAACTAGATTATAAACATATTGAAGGCAGAAACCATCATCCTTTCACTGAATAAGGCTAAGTACTGAAAATGGCTGGGTGCGTTGGAAGGGGCAAAATAGACCCTGTAATAGCAGCCAACATTGACTGAGCATCAATGATGTGCTAGGCGTTGTTCTAAGCACTTTATGTGAATCCTCACATAAACCCTATGACACCAGCAGTTTTACTATCTTTACTGGTTTACAGATAAAGAAACAGGAACAGAGAGAAGTAACTTGCCCAAGGCAACATAGTAAGTGGTAGAGGAGTCTCCTGCTCACGGTGCCATTCTACTTTTTCAAGTAACACAAGATGAGTTTAAGAAATTTAACAAGGTGTTTTATGATTAAGGGCTAACTGAGGGTATCATCCACAAGGGCAGGGCTCAGAAGAGGCTGAAGAGGTCAGGGAAGGCTCCACGGAGGATGTAGAAGTTAGTGGATCTTAAAGGATGAGCAAGATTTAAATAGGTGAATAAAGATGGGAATTGAAGGAAAAATGCTTTGTGCTATGTTCTTTGTATCCCCCACTACGTGCGAAGTGAATGAACAAAAGCTTTTGAAAATAAAAGCAGAAAACCAGATAATCAGTAGGTTCTCCTGATGTCATCATGCAAAAGGTGAGAGATGAAAAAGATAGGTTTTATTTCAGTCTTTATTGAAGAAGAAACTAGGAAGATGCTCTATTTGAATCATCTTTTGAAGCTGATAGTTTGGAAATATTCGCTTACCCATGGTTAATACACAGAGTGTTCAAAGTCCAAATGACAGTGTAGACATACATTAATTAACAAGACTGGGTGAAATTCACTCAGTAATTTGGAGAAACTTACATTTTCAACATATACTTCCTCTTTTTCGACTCTGTTTTAGTTCTCTTTTTAGGTTGTTGTTGTTGTTATTAGATGCCGTGGAGTCAATTCTGACTCATAACGATCCCATGTGACAGAGTAGGTTTTGTAGGCCCCATAGGGTTTCATAGGCTGTAATCTTTACGGAAGCAGATCACCAGGTCTTTCTCCCACAGAGCCGCTGGGTGGGTTCAAACCACCAACCTTTCAGTTAGCAATCGAGAGCACAACCATTTGTGCCTCCAGGGCTCCTTCTTTTTAGATTCTGTGCTGCTAAAATAAACATGGACAGCTTGCCAGCGTCAGAACTAGAATAGCCAGCCATACTATAAGGTCACTATGAGTCGGAGTTGACTTGACCGTAACGGTTTATAGGTATGGAAACTTTTTTATAGCCTTCAGTGTTTAACTTTGTCAAGGATTCTTTGAATGTACAGTCTTGCTAACTGGTGTGCTCTTGTACACAGGCTTATTTACCTCATTAGCAAGCTCTGGAGAACTAATAAGCCATGATGTCCCCTTTATAGAAAATAGTGTTCTTTTTCCCCGGATAGGTTAAGCTTGCTTCTGTGTTCAGTGATGCTACTTTATTAGAGACAACCCACTCACTAGACACGAAAGTCAAACTTCTCATTGGCAGTCATCAGTTATCTCTGAAGTCATTCTTATGAATGGGAGTTATGTTGGCAAATAGCCAATGCTCTGGTGCAAGGCCATAAAGACAACACAGATTATATACTTTAGCCCAAATTACATGCATATCCCCAAATTCAGTCTGTGCTTTGAGACCAACTCAAGGCCATTTGAACTTCTTGTAGCTTTCCCTGACTTCTCCAGCCAACAGTTTTTAAACTCACATTGATTTATTATTTGTACTAGTAATATGACACAATCAGAGTCTTTGTTATCAAGTGTTTACCGTCCTCCTTGCATCAACTCTAACAGCAGCAAACATTAATTGAGGGCCCCCACCGCTAAAAGACCCTAGTTTCCTAATTCCTACTGTTTCTCTATGAGACCATAAGTTTTTCAAGCACAGACTGTATTGTAAAATTTTTAAGACCAAGTAGCTCTCTTTGGAAGGTGCTAAACAGATACTTTTAAAACTGAATTGAATTAAGCCCAAAAGAGAACACCTATGAGATTCTGTGAATTTCCCCTGCTATTTTTATTACATATTACAATGAAAAGACAGATGACTGTTTACTGTTTTAAAAATACAGACTTCAGAGAAAATTTTTGCCTTTTTCAGAAAAGCACTTTTATAAATTAAGATTGCCAGATTCCCAAGTCACAGGCTTGGAGGGACAGGCGCAGTTGAATTTATAAAGAGATAATATCTAATATTAATTTTAATTGAGCATTTACTATATGCTAAATTCTATTCTAATTAATCACTTTATTTGACATATATATGACACATACATATTTCTATTTGTGTTATATATATTTATATGGCACATGTATTTATATTTTTTCCTTAATCCTCTCAATTATTCTTATAGCCAGGATGATAAATAGCTTGCCTAAGGACCACAGGTGAGAAAGGCACAAGCCCTAATTCATGGAGTATATGCTGGTTTAAAAAGATGGACAATGTATGGGGTAGCTCTTCGTGTGTTAAGAGGTCACACTCAAAACACAGAAGGGTCATGAGCCAGGTTAAATAAAATCAGGAAGCAAGGTAATGAATGGAAAGACAATAGAGTCAGTGGATAATTTCCTTCAACATTGTGCCCAAGAGAAATGAATGGGGACTGGAACAATGTTAAAAGTTAGCGGTATGGGTGAATGGTGGCAAAGAGGAATGGCTGCTCAAAATGAGAGCTTCTGCAGATTAAGCGTGTAGGGTGAGGGTTAACCTTAGGCTGTGGGGAAGCTGAATCTTTATAGCAGCGAAAGAACAATCTCTGTGTCTTGCAGTCAATTAATCAATAAACATTCAGTCAATTAATCAATAAACATTTGCTGAATAGCTGCTATGTTCAAGGTACTGTGCTAAGTACCACAGAGATACATAGAAGCAGAAGACATGATAATAGTTCCTGCTTAAGGATCTTTTCAACCTGATAAGAGAAAATATAGAGAATTATAAAGATTTAGAGCTGGAAGGAAACTTGAAGATCATCTCATCTAATCTATTTTATAAATGACCAAAACCGAATCTCAGAGATGGGAAGTAAGTTGCCAAAGTTCCCACAGCATTTTCAGAGCAAGGACAGAACCCAGACTTTATTGTTACCCCTGGGCTCTTTCTATTCTGTAATGTAGACGTAATTAATAATAAAAGGTAGGATTTTCCAAGTGGAAAGTTAATGGTATAGGCAATGCATGCTTCTTACTGTAATATGTTTACGTGGTCAGGGTTTAAATACTAAAACTTTTCCTGGGGAATTTTCAGGTGCAAAGGGACTTTCCCAGTTATCTCCTCAGCAGCTTTAGCATGAAAACAGAAAATTGCCCCTTCTCTGTGCTCTCAGCCCACCTGTGCCACCTCAGTCACACACCTCACACGTGATCTCTATATGTCTAGCTCAGCAGTTCTGAAAGTGTGTGGTTTCCGAAACAGCAGCACCTGGAAACTTATTAGAAATGCAAATTCTCGGGCCCACTCCACATCTACTGAATCAGAAACTCTGGGGTTGGGGCCCAGTCATCTGTGTTAACAAACCCTCTGATGTGCTCTGAGTTTGAGAACCCTTGGTCTATTTGAGTGACTCTCCAGAGAGACTGTGAACCCCTTCAAGGCAGGGACCATGTCCTCCACACTTTTGCTTCCCTAGCTCAGTACCCAGCCTTGAACATTGTGGGTGTTCAATAAATACTTCCGAAACTGAACTGTAGGAATGAACGTGGCAAGGCAGATGACCAAAGTATCCTATTACTCAACTCTCTTCATGTAATATTTAGCACTTGGAGATTCACTTTATAAAAATTTTTGCAAAAATACTGACTCTGAAATCCTGGAACTCCCATCTAAGCCTTATGACAAGACAATCTTATTTTTAGATGACTCTTTAATAGTCTTTAGATGTTAACCATTAAAGAGTTTGTTTAGGAAATCCCTCTTTCATGCTAAACATGAGCACAGGTTTTGGAGTCAGACAGAGCTGGGTTTGAATTCTGACTCAGCCACTTCAGAGTTGTGTAATCTTGACTTGTCTAAATACTCAGTTTCCTCATCTGTAATTTGGGGCTAATAATAGCTCCCTCCTAGACATAGTTAAATAATTGGCAAGTATATCATAGGCATTCAGTATATGGTGCCTTAAAGATGACAACTAACCAAATTATTCATATTGGCCCTCTCTGGGAGATGGGATTACAGAGAAACTATACTATAGTGCTTAAATCAATTCAACAAACATATGGTGATAAAAACTATAGAAAATGACAGATTAAACATTTTTCAGGAGAAATGAATTGAAGCATCAAGGGGAATAAAAGTGTTAATAAGAGTGTCAGGGATGTAGTAGAAAGGATATTACAACTGATTAACAATTAGATCATATGAAGGTCAGGATTGCTGATTTTAACTTTGTATTTTGTTGTTAGGTGCCGTGGAGTCAACTTCGACTCATAGTGAGTTCATGTGACAGAGTAGAGCTGCCCCATAGAGTTTTCTAGGTTCTAATCTTTAAGGGAGCAGATAGCCAGGTCTTTCTCCCACAGAGCTGCTGGGTGGATTTGAACCTCCAACCTTTCAGTTAGTAGCCAAGCGCTTAACCATTCTGCTACCAGGGCCCCTTTTTGTCTTAGTATATCCAGAGCTTAATATGACATCTGGCATTTACTAAAAGCTCAAGAACTTTTGGTTAAATGAAAGAATGAATGGCCTTCCACACAGATGATTATGCAAGTTATACAAAGATATTTCAACCCAAGTGTACTGACACAGAACTGATGGCTCCATAGCACTTTAGCACCATGCAATTAAAACAGTAATTTTGACCTGGGAATTCCACTGTGGGGAAATAACCTAAGAAAATATCCCCAAAGAAAAAAAGTGCTATTAAAAAAGATATCTTCATTGTGGTGATATTCAAAATAGAGAAATGCTGGAATAGTCTTCAAAGACCCTACAACCCACAGTCTACACCTCCCCACTCTTGCCTTTTGACCAGGCCCTTCCAGTTGTCCCCAAACTCTTCTGACCATCCATCCTCACAGCACCTCACCTGAGTGGCCCAGTTCCCCATACTTCTGACCCTTTAGGATTGAGTTCCCTCATGAAAACTTATTTGTCCTCTGTCCGCTTATCTCTGGGACTCTACTCAGCCAACTAATATGATAAATTAATTTAAACTGAGGTGCTAATGAGCGATAATGGCCGAATGTGAGTCCACTCCTGGATAACAATTGCATTTTAGCAGCACTTTACTCTGAAGAGTATTTCACATTTCAGGCATGTGTCAGGGCCATTGGTGGAAGATATTTTAAGCAGGGGGATTTCCTTAAACCCCTCAAATTACACCACGTAGACAGCTGCCTATCCCACATGATCTGGCCAACTCCTTGGCATCCAGTTATCAGCACTCAGGCGACGCTAGAGGAAACTGGTATGTTCCTCTTCTTAACAGAGCCTGGAAGCAACCACTGGACTATTTATGTCACTTAAAGGAGAAGGGCATTTACTCTGGAACCCACCCAATAAGCACACATTCCCTTGGCTTAGAAGAGACCTTTCTCTATCTAGAATTGCATAGAACAGGAAAAATATAATTCAAATCAGAAACCATCAGTTCCCTACGATTCCCTTCAAAATAGACTCTGAAACTGATATGAACTTTTTCAGGTACTTATGAACCTTCTCCGGTGATGGCTAGTCCCTCGATTAACCAAAATGAATGAGCTGGGACATGCAAACACTGAGAAAACCCATTGCCATCGAGTCAATTCCAACTCGCAACAAACCCTATAGGACAGAGTAGAACTGCCCCATAGGATTTCCAAGGAGTGGTTGGTGGATTCAAAATGCAGACCTTTTGGTTAGCAGCCTGAGCTCTTAACTACTGTGCCACCAGGGCTCCACACATTGAGAAGGGACTAGTAAGTAATACACAGTTAAGCGTCAGAGGAGAAAGGCTCCTAGACACTAATATGAATTTACATTAGCACAAACATGACGGAACATTGAATCTGCTAATAAAAAAAAAAAAAAAATACCTGCCTTTTATCAGGTGTTAACTATTTATCAGGCACTGTGCTAAGCATTTTACATACATTAAAAGATCTAATCCTTTTATACTGAGGAAAATAGGGGTTGTTATCCCCATTCCTCAGATAAAAAAAACTGAGGCAAAGATAGGTTAAGTGAATAGCCCACAGTGAAATGGCAAATCTGGGATTGGAAGCCAAGTCTTTGAACTCCCGGTGTCATGGTTATAACAGGTGCTTAACAGCCTTTCATATTTCAGAATCAAGATTCTTAAGGCTGAGGATCCTAGAACGTCTCTTTTGATTGTCCAGACCCTGGTTATCTCTGCTGAAAAGGAGTTGATACGTCACAAGGCAGCTTGTCCCATATAGCTATATTGTTAGGGAAGCTTTTTAATGTTAAATTGAAATCTGTTTCCCTGTAACTTCTGTTCATTTGGTCTTAATTGTGCCTTCTGGAGAACTCAGAACAAGACCACTTCTCTTCATGAAGCCCTTTTAGTGTGGTGACAGAGGTCATGCCCCCTCCCCGTCTTTGCGGTGGTCTCAGCCCAGGAGGTCTCAGTACTGCTCAATTGTCAGACTCCTCGATAACATAGAAAACCTCCAAAGTACCAGCTACATCTTTCAGAGTACTTGAATCTAAATTTGGGAATAGGTTTGATCCCATGAAGCTACCTGTGAAAAAAAATTACCTTAGTAAGCCTTATGACTTCCCCATAAAAAAACATTGCATTAATCTAATATAGCAAATAATGGCCAATTTTTATTGAGTCCTTACTGTGTGCCAAATACAGTGCTGTCTTATAACACCCCTCTCTCCTACCACTCCATGAAGTGGGTACTGTTATTATCCCAGTTTTACAGATGAGGAAACTGAGGCCTAACTATTCTGAGGTCTTTTGCTCATAATTGCATGTCTTTGGCGTCCTTTCAGTGTGAGGAGAGGGTAAGGGCAGGATAGAACCTACTGTCCCCAGAAGGAATTTTCCTATCTCTCTTTACCTACATATAATGCCTCTTCATTTTCGCTCATTTCTTCACAAAATTTAATGAGCGCCTCTCACACAGTCAGACTCTATTCTACAGAGTGATTAGCGTTAGGATGAAGTACTCACAGAGAGTTATGGCACCCTCTGAATCTGACCTCCAGAGCCAGGGCAGGCTTCAGAGAGGAGGAGCACCTCATTTGGGTCTTGAAACATAGATAGGAATAGAAGAATCAACCAGTGACAGAACAGGATGGGGAAACTCAACTTGCGGGAAGAGAACAGCCTGAATTTGCACGAACAGAAAATGCTCATCATATTGCAGTTTCTATGTAAGTGGGGTCCAAAAACTCTAAGTATAAAAACAGAGGAAAATGGTTGCATTATTGTAAAGTTAAAAAAAAAAAAATTTTTTTTCAGTTGGAACTGCGTCATCACAAAAAGCACACAAAGTAAAGATAGTGAAACTCATTACGTACACAACTGACCACTTCACTGAACTGAGAAAATCCAAATGATCTAGAAGCAGTCACTTCCCAGGTCTCCTCTCCCTCACCTGCTCCTTCCAAAGAGATCCTTAGTCTGCCCCCATTTGAGAAAGAATGTGGGTGCTAGGCAGAGGAGGAACTGTCAACTGCAGTTACATCTGAAATTCACATTATCACAAGGTTTTTCCCTTGTTGCTCAGTGTGGCCCTGGAGGTGAAAAGGAAGTGAGGAGAAATCCAACTAACTTAACAAATAACTGTAGGCGATCATGAAGAGCCCTGTGCACAATTCTGAGGGTGTGAATTTTATCTGAAGGATGATAGGAAACCATGGAAGAGTTTTGAATAGGTGCAACACAAGTGCCAGCCCCCTGTAAAAGCATCCTCTGGCTACCACACTTGGTGGGGAATTAATTCTTTCAAATGGTATGGTTTGCAGTTATTTGGCACCCCGTCTTATAATTTTTAGTATGGTATTCATATCTACAAATACACTCCAAATACATTTGTTATTTGAGGGAAAGCAGCAGAGGGAAAGGAATCATTTTGGTTCCTCTTATTTCACAATTCAGTCAGGGTTGAGTTTGCAGTGTGAATGAACTGATGAACTTGTGTAGAGGCAAAATAAGATTTTTTAAGCATTTATTTATTTATTTATTTTATCGTGTTTTAAGCGAAAGTTTACAGTTCAAGTCAGTTTCTCATACAAAAATTTATACACACATTGCTATGTGACCCCAGCTGCTCTCCCTATAATGTGACAGCATGCTCCTCCTTTCCCGTGTCCATTCAACCAGCGCCTGTCCCTTTTTGCCTTCTCATCTCACCTCCGGACAGGAGCGGCGCATTTAGTCTCATGTATCTGCTTGAGCTAAGAAGCACTCACTTCACAGGTATCATTTTATGTCCCATAGTCCAGTCTAATCTTCGTCTGAAGAATTGGCTTCAGGAATGGTTTCAGTTCTGGGCTAACGGAGAAGCCCGGGGCCAGGTCTTCCGAGCTCCCTCCAGTCTCAATCAAACCATTAAGTACGGTCTTTTTACTAGAATTTGAATTCTGCACCGTGCTTTTCTCCTGCTCCATCAGGGACTCTGCTGTGTTCCCTATCAGGCCGGTCATTGGTGGTAGCTGGGCACCATCTAGTTCTTCTGGTCTCAGGCTGATGGAGTCTCTGGTTTATGTGGCCCTTTCTGTCTCTTGGCTAATATTTTTCTTGTGTCCTTGGTGTTCTTCATTCTCCTTTGCTCCACGTGGGTTGGGACCAATTGATGTATCTTAGATGGCTGCTTGCTATCTTTTAAGACCCCGGACGCCACTCACCAAAGTGGGATGCAGAACATTTTCTTAATACTCTTTGTTATGCCAATTGACCTAGATGTCCCCTGAAAGCATGGTCCCCAGACCCTCGCCCCTGCTACTCTGTCCTTCAAAGTGTTTGGTTGTATTCAGGAAACTTCTTAGCTTTTGGTTTAGTCCAATTGAGCTGACTTCCTCTGTATTGTGTGTTGTCCTTCCCTTCACCTAAGATGATTCTTATCTACTATCTAGTTAGTGTCCCCACCCTCATAACCATCAAAGAATATTTTCTTCTGTGTTTAAACCTTTTCTTGAGTTCTTATAATAGTGTTCTCATACAATATTTGTCCTTTTGCGATTGACTAATTTCACTCAGCATAATGCCTTCCAGATTCATCCATGTGTTATGAAATGTTTCGCAGACTCGTTGTTCTTTATTGTTGCATAGTATTCCACTGAGTGGATATACCATTTGTTTATCCATTCGTCTGTTGATGGGCACCTAGGCTTTTTTCCTATTGTGAACAATGCTGCAATGAACGTGGGTCTGCATGTATCTTTTCGTGTGACGGCTCTTATTTCTCTAGGATATATTCCAAGGAGTGGGATTGCTGGATCGTATAGTACTTCTATTTCTAGCTTTTTAAGGAAGTGCCAAATTGATTTCCAAAGTAGATGTACCATTTTACATTCCCACCAGCAGTATATAAGTGTTCTAGTCTCTCCACAACCTCTCCAACATTTATTATTTTGTGTTTTTTGGATTAATGCTAGCCTTGTTAAGGTGAGAGGGTATCTCATTGTAATTTTGATTTGCATTTCCCTAATGGCTAATGATCATGAGCATTTCCTCATGTATCTGGTAGCTGCCTGAATGTCTTCTTTGGTGAAGTGTCTCTTCATATCCTTTGCCCATGTTTTAATCGGGTTATTTGGAAAAATAAGGTTTTTAATGTGAGTTTATAAATGTGAACGTGAGGTGTACAACCATATTTATACAAATAAAACCTTTACCTTTTTATTTGCTTAATTCTATTGAATTCAAAAGTGTTTAGGACTGTGGGGCATGCAAAGCAAGTGTGTGTGCTATGAGTATGTAAGTATAAAATTAATCATGGATGGAATTTGTTTCTCAAGGTAATATATTTTGTAAAGTAAGTGAAAATAATAAGACTCATTAGTAGGGCTATCTCCACCTTCAAAATTCCAGTCAAAACCCTTAATGTCCAAATCTCCATACCTCTTCTTGAGGAAAGATGCCTAGATTCTGCAGAAACCACATACCAGGTTACAGCAAGACCCTACTACCCTCTGGGCCAGTGGTTTTCAATGTGTGATCCCTGAACCAGCAATGTTATCATCATCTGGGAATTTGTTCAAAATGCAAATTACAGGCCCACACCAGCAAGCCAATAGAATAAAAAATTCTATGGGCGGAGCCCAGCAATCCCTATTTTAACAAGTGATGATTTAACAGATGATTCTGATGCAGGATGGTCAAATTTGAGAACCACTGCTGTCAGTTACTCTGACCACCCTTTGCAAGGGAAAGTTGGAGATGGGGAATGTGGGAACCTATTCTCAACTCTTCAGGGATCCTTATTGGCTGTTGGTTTGCTTTGCCATTACCCTAAAATGGTTGGAACATAAAGCCCATTAGACAAAACACAGACCAGACTTGTTCCATGGAACTGTGAAGTCAGTTTTCCTCGGCCTTGCCTTTGCTCATTTAAAAAAAATGATTGCTTCATGAGCCACACTGGTCTCTGAACTTTTCCCTTTTCTAGTAAACGTACAAATTCCAGCTGGAGTTCTTGACCAACATCTTTCCACAGAAGTTGCTGTCTTCAATGCTTTGCTGAGTTCCAGAGATAAGATAAATAATTTACCAAATGTAGGTTTCTGATTACTCACTCTATTAGCATTTAGAGCAAGAGCTCCCGGCCCCTGGGGAGTTTGATTCGTTCAGATGCAGCCCATCTGCTTTTGTTTTTTTGTGGGAAGTCTTGGGGTGTGGGGTTGCCTGGAAAAGCCAGGGAGCTCCCAGCATCCCACACATATTTTAGGAATGAACTGCCCAAATCTTATGGGTTTTACTGGAAATTCTGGGGAATGCTATTTTATTATTTAAAAAATACACAGCTGCTAAGATTCTTTTTTCCTCTCTCCTCTTTTTTGTTTTAAGTGGAGTAAAAACAAAACTCCACAATTCATTTTTAAAGATTATACAAAATAAGATAACTGAAAGGGTATTTTCAATATTGTGCAATTTAGTTACCCTAAATTCAAGTTGTACAGTACAAGAGTAATTTTAGGGAATTTTTTAGAAGGGATTAAGTATATAGTTTCTCTTGAATCAAGTGACAGTCAGAAAACAGAAGCAACCTATTCATAAAAGCATCATTCTTCCCTCCCATAATTTCAGTAGTACAGTATAAGTAGTGATAGATGCAGCAGAAGGTTTGCATCTGTAGTTATTCCACAGGCTCTTTCCTTTATGGCAAATACACGGCATTATTATTTTATATAGGCCTTAAGAGTAAACTGGGATGACAGAAGAAATCACAGAAAAATAGCATATTCTGTGGATGGTCCAGTGCAAATACAGAGAGGAAAATGTTGTGTAAAACCCAAGAAGTGGTGTGTTGGGTATAAAATACCATACTCTTAATTCCTTCAGATAACCTGATCAACAACTTACTTTATCCCTTTTGAAGAGAAATATTGAAGTATGTGTCTAGATGGTATAACAAACTGGTGAGTGGGTCTTATTTTTGTGATCCCTAAGGAATAGGAATTGCATTTAGTGTCCCACGTAAGATTTATGTATTTTCATGAACTTTCTTAATGCAAAGTCAGGACTGCACATCCTCCTTCCTATGGTGTATGCACTGACCCCCCTGTGAATAAGTAAAATAATAATATGATGACATCTTACTACAAACGCAACTACTGTTTTTCTGTCGGTGATTTAGTAGAAAGTTGATTGTTTCCTAATATCAAGTTGCATTGAAAATCTCTTGCGTGGAAGTGAAAGTTTCGAGTTGATTTGGGAATGCATCTAGCTGAGTAGTCAGCTCAGATACAAAACAATATATCTGAACAGGGGACACCACCAAAAGATTGAGAGAGTTTAAGATAAGGACACAAAAGGAATTCCTTGTGCTTCACAGCTAGCTCTCTGTTTGAGGCAATTAAATAGTGAAAGGTGTAAAAAATGCTACTTGCTATCTATTTTGTGTTTCTCTGGGAGATTAACCTACTTTCCTGGCTCATTTTCTTTCTCCTTCCTACATCAGTTGATACAGAAGCTGTGGTAGCTGGCAGCCTCAGATGACTCCATCAGCATCTGTTATTCTAGTTCCAGTCCTCTCAGGGATTCACTGAGTCATTTTACCTCTATTTCTTTTACCTTCTCCACATGTTGTTGTTAAATGCTGTTGAGTCAGTTCCGACTTATAGCGACCCAATGTACAACAGAAAACACTGCCCAGTTCTGTGCCATTCTCATAATTGTTGCTATGTTTGAGCTCGTTATTGCAGCCACTATAATCAATCCATCTCATTGAGGATGTTTCTCTTTTTTGATCACCCTCTATTTTACCAAGCATGATGTCCTTCTCCAGGGACTGGTCCCTCCTGATAACAAGTCCAAGGTACGTGAGACAAAGTTTCGCCATCCTTGCTTCTAAGGAGCATTCCGGCTGTACTTCTTCCAAGACAGATCTGTTTGTTCTTCTGGCAGTCCATTGTATATTCAATATTCTTCACCAACACCATAATTCAAATGCATCAATTCTTCTTCAGTGTTCCTTATTCACTGTCCAGCTTTCACTTGCTTATGAGCAGGTAAAAAGTCTGCTTCCCCTTTGTCAGAAGAATCTGCTAAACCAAGGATGGTGAGTTATATACCGTGTGTGCTCTTTCTTCTCTTTTATCCTGTCTTCTGACAGCTCCAAGAGGTTAGAGCAGTAAATCTGAGAAAAGCAACATATAGGTACACACACACACTCTCACTCACCCAGGAGAACTCAGACCCAGCCACTTGCTCTCCACTTCTGCTTGCCGTTTGCTGCATTTTAGAAGGCTTCATATTACTCTTGCAACATTTTTTTGGTTGGTTGGATGGCTGAATGAAACACAACCTTCCCTGCAGACATCAAAGCTTGTCTCCAGCATAGCAAACTCTCCATCCAGCCGTTCGTCTCTCCGGCTACATTCCAATTTAACCGGGGCTGCCTTGCATGATAATCAGGCGTAATTACTTACCGCTTTATCCCTTGATTGTTGTGCTGAGTTTTGGAACTGCAGAGTTCTTTTCTCAGCTACAGTTCTGTCTTCCTTTACCCTCCCTCCTATTACTTTGCATTCCCATCCGGGTACTGAGATTTAGCCATTAAAATTAGCGAATAGGTGAAAAGGGCAGGGCTGTGCCTTTGGGATTTCAGCACTCTGTCCACTTAGTAAACTTGAATCCCTTTCACAACTGTGGGAAGACTTTGCCATGTACAGGATATTCTGAATACCACATAAGCTTTATGAGATTTATTACTAGGTTAAAGAGTAAAACAAAGAAGATGAGATGATATCCTCATTCCCCAGAGGTATTTTCCTACCTACTCTCCTACCACACACACACACACACACACATCTTTTATAACATTTATAAAATGTCAAGATCAGAAGGAAGGGAGTGTCAACCAGGACTTCCGGAGACTTTTTTCCTAATTCTTTCACTTGGTAAGACGCATTTAAAAATATGTATATTTAAATTTATTTTTGGTAGCAATATACACGACCAAACATACATCCATTCATAATTTCTACATGAACAGTTCAATAACATTGGTTACATACTTCACATTATGCCGCCATTCTCACTATCTCTACCCATATTGTTTCATCACCACTAAATTAGGCTCTCTGCCCCCGGTGAAAGGCATTTTGATGCCTTAGTTTCTCTAACTGTAAAACGAATCATAGGCAAAGAATTGAAAAATGACTGAGATATCAGCTAATCCCATCTACCTCCAGTTTAAGCCATCTGGGCAGACGGTAATTTATGCTTAAAATTCGTTCTGATTTATTATTTTACTAGAACTTTACCAAGTGCCTGTATGTGACAGGCATACTATTAGGTTCTAGGGATTTGAAGGCAATATAATACAACCCAGCACAGTGGTTAAGAGCTCAGCTGCTAACCAAAAGGTCGGCAGTTCAAATCCACCAGCCCCTCCTTGGAAACCCTATGGGGCAGTCCTACTCTGTCCTATAGGGTTGCTATGAGTAGAAATTGACTCAATGGCAACGGTTTTTTTTTTTTTTTTACTTATCCTTAAGGAGAACAAGTTGAGCCTTAAAGGACTAGATGTAGTTAGGAGAAGGGAACAGGGAAAATTGGGAGGGTTCTTAGACGCAAAAGAGGAGCCCTGGTGGTGCATTGGTAAGTGCTTGGCTGCTAACTGAAAGGTTGGTGGTTCAAACCTCCTAGCTGCTCTACGGGAGAAAGATGTGGCAGTCTGCTCCCATAAAGATTTACAGCCTTGGAAACCCTATGGGGCAGTTCTACCCTGTCCTGCAGGATCGCTAGGAGTCAGAATCGACTTGACAGCAATGGGTTTTGGAAATGTGAAAGTTTTTCAAAAATAAAATCTGAGCGAAACAAAATTGGCCTTGAGTTGATAATTGCTGAAACTGGGTGTTGAAACATGAGGACTCATTATTATTGTTTTTTCTATTTTTTAGATATTTGAACTAAAGAAAAAGAAAGTAATCTGAGGACCATAATCTGCAGATCACCTGGGAGAAGTCTTGCTGGAATGCAAATTCTCTGGCCCCACCTGGTCCTACTCAATAAATGTCTTGATGGGGTTTGGGAATCTACATTTTAAACAAACTCCCCAAGTGAGTCCTGTGCCTTCTAAGTTCTGAACTCCTTGGCAGAGAAAACAGTATGTGCCAAGACTGGAGGCATAAGAAAGAAGGAAAGCTGTTCATCAGAGAAGAAAACTTTCCGAGCATCTCAAATTGTACTGTGCACAGGAATCAGCTGGGGATCTTGTTAAAAGGCAGATTCTGATTTAGTAGGTTGGGGTGGGGCCTGAAATTCTGCATTTCTAGCTAGTTCCCAGTAGATGCTGATGCTGCTGGTCTGGGGATCAAACTTTGAATAGCAACGGTTAGTATAATCTTACTATTATACGGAGTCCCCGAGTGGTGTAAACAGTTAATACACTCAGCTACTGACCTAAAGGTTGGAGGTTCAAGTTCACCCAGAGATGTCTGGGAAGAAAGGCCTGGCAATCTACTTCAGAAAATCAGCTATTGAAAACCCTATGGAGCACAGTTCTACTCTGACACACATAGGGTTGCCAAGAGTAGGATTCAACCTGAAGGCAACTGGTACTATTATACAGATATGGAAACTGAGGCCTAGAGACATTAATACTTGCTCAGGTGTTACAGGCTTTGGTGGCACCACTTTGTGCTACCATTGTCTACCAAGGCTGAGCCCACATAGGAGCCTGTTACCAGCTGGATATGAGAAGCACTTACAAGACCATTACAAATGGAGCTGAGCTGCAATACAGATTTCTCCTCAGCACCATGGGGATGATCTAAGGAGTTACCATGTGGCTGTTCTGCCACAGTCTGTTATTTTTTATCATCATTACTACATCTTCCAGGTCTGGCTCTTGAATTTTTCTTGGAATTCCGTGAGATTTCTTAGGCAATAGTTAGACCTATTGAATGCATGACACAATATCCAGAGTTAATCATTTTTTTGGTCAAATGCTAGTGCATTGAGCAAGGTAGTTAACTATCCTGAGTTGCAAAGACAATGTAGATCAGTAATCTATTAAATATACTCCCTAATATCAGGACGGGGGAGCACTCCTTGATGCAAAAAATCCTGTTTCACGCAGTGGCTAGTAAACTCAGGGACTGACTATGCCAGAGCTGGTACAGATTCAAACCAGCTTCCTCTCCCTTCTTGAATGATAGATAAGATAGTTAATAGTCCTTAATGAAAAAGGATGCTTGGGTGGTACTTCCTAACCTTTGAGACAGGTCAGAGAGGCTGTCCCTTTCCTAGTTCCCTGTCAGAGACAGAACTCAGGCCAGAGGGCCTAAAGGGGCATGTTCCGTAATCGCTAATTTCCAGGTAAGGAGCCCTGGTTTCAAAAAGCTTAAGTGCTTGGCTGCTAACCGAAAGGTTGGCAGTTCAACCCACCCAGCACCTTCCCTAGAGAAAGACCTGGCGAGATGCTCTCATAAAGATTACAGCCTATAAAACCCTATGGGGCAGTTCTACTCTGTCACATGGGGTCACTATGAGTCGAAAACTGGCTTGATGGAAGCTAACAACAGTTTCCAGGTAGTGAAGACCTATAACAGTATACTGCAACTCATGATATTTCTTAACAAAAAGATACCAGACCCTCCCTACACACACACACACACACACACACACACACACACTGTCTCTCCTTATCTCCTCAAATAAAGCATCTTTTACTCTGCTTTTGAAACAATTTCATTTGGAAAGAAATTCTCTGGGATAGAACAGTCTGTGATCTTTCCCAAAGACATGTGGGTGTCTCCTTGAATCACCACATGTTACATTTATATCTTTTCCCCCAGCCTGATCCAGTGACATATTTTCCCTGAGCCCTCTTATCTAGAAATGCTAAAGAAGGGAAAGATGAATGGTAGGCAGAATCTCCTAGCCACTGCAATCCCATCAGAGTGAGATTTGAAAGCTTTCCTTAGGATCAGAGTCCAGGGAAAAGTTAATTTTTGGTTCTTGGCATGTGGACTTAGGCTTCTGTGCCTGCGTGGTGTAAGGACGTGGAATGAGTAAACTCTTTGGGGGCTGGGAGTGGGGATGGGAGTAGGGCCTCCCTGGAGCCTCAAGCCATTTGTAATCTGCTTTGTGAATGGAGTTAAAGGGGGAGGGGGATGCACATACTTGGAATTCCTTTATCTGGGTGGGCTCCTTCTCTCCAGACTTTCAGGATGTGGGAAATGGAAGATGAAAGAAGCTGGGTTTCCAGCCTATCAGGTTAGGGAGTATCAAATGGAGAGGGAAAGTCGTGGGGGGTGGGGAGGGAAGCGGGAGGAGGCAGCCCCAAGAGGGGCCAGGGAAACCCAGTTTGGGAACTAGCCGGGGAGAGTGAGGAAGAAAGAGTACTGGGCCTGCAGATCACGTTTCACATCACATCAGAGCTGTGGAATTTCCTCTCTTCTAGGGGGAGGCCGGTGAAGATGAAGTTGGTTTAAGGTTAGTTGTGATGAATAATAGTCCAAAGGCCACTGATTGAGGGTGTTACTAAGTGACTGGTGTTTACAAGCAAAGCTTTTCGTGGAGGGGAAGGGGGCTGGGAGCTGGGGCCACCCCTAGTCTGAGGTATTAACAAAATTCTGTGACCCCAGCATGGAGACCATGTATGGATTTTATTTGTGTCTGACCCCTATGGTATGCAGAAACTTGAACAAGCTGGCTGAGAAGGGGAGTGAAAGGAATGGGAAGGTAATTAGAAAAGTCGGGAAACCTCCAATGTGGGTGCGTGATCCAGGGCCCTTTGGGCACAATCAGAGTTCTGCTTTGTGTCTCTGGCATCCCTGGGGCGGTCCTGGCGGGATCTGTTTCTGTTCTAGTTAACCCACGTGCTCCACACCGCTCAATTGTCTCCTGCTCAGCTCTGTGAGGACCTTACCTCCCCAGAGATGCGTTTATTTTTTAAAATTCTACTCAGGCACACGTCCCTCCTTGTTTTGTGTTACGAAAGAGAGAACATGCACTCCTGAGAACCTCAGTTCAGTGTGAGACGGAAGTGTGAGACTTCTGTGAGGCAGGGTAAGCGGCTCCTAAGGCCAGGTACACCTTCTTTTTTAGGGAAGAATAAAAATAGCGAAAGACCATCTGGGTCAAGTTTGGACCCAGAATGAAATCTCGCACTAGCGGGGACAGGCATAAAGGATGGAGAGGTGGGGGAAACCGAACCAAGCAACTGGGGCTGGTGGCATATTCAGAGAAAAGGAGTATTTACTAAACCCTGATACCAACCATAATTAGGCAATGTGTTATTCTAATGCTATGCTGGGTAGAAGGTTATTAGGTAGCATATAAATCACCACATACCATAGAGGACAAAAATATCGCCAGGTTTCAAAAATTAGAATTCAATAAAATATACTTGTCACAAACCATACCAAGCTTCATTTAATCTTTTTTCTCTTGTTTCAGAAAGCTGTTTAGGATTTCGTAGTATATCAGGGTCATCATTTTCAAACATCTATTAATGCCATATTGTACTCGCGTGAGAGGTTCTGTTAATAAAGATTTCTGGTTGATAGATTGCTAGAGCAAACAGGCTTTTGCACTACCTTCTTTGAATTGCTACTGAGCTCTAACAATCCACTGAGTCCATATTTTATCATTTGACAAACCATAAATTCACATTTTCTATCTGCTTACTCTCCTTTCCACCCTTCCCCCCCGTACACATACAACAGTTTTGAGAAAAATAAATACAATAAAGCCTGCGAAGGCAGGAACTTGTGTAAGGTGGGAACGTGTTGGAGAAGGAAAACGCAAATATTTTCCACTAAAAATGAGCCACAGAAAAGTGGTGAGATTGCACCCTGTCAAAGGTGGAAAACTTGCAAGACCTGGAAAAAGAAAGCAGTCCCATTGGGTTCTGGCTGTCACAGGTTTCACTGTGTATCGCCTTTACGTTATCTCCTCTAGGCTACCTTCCCAATGTGAGCAGTAACCCTGAACCTTGCCAGACTCAGCCGAGCTTCCCTAATCCATGCTGGCCTGTTTTGACACCCATAGTCATTTTCTATTAAATTTAGGGAAGATACTGTATTTGGACTGGTCTTTCTGGATTTCTTAGTGGTTTCCTAAGAGTAGGTAAGGGTAGTAACTCAAATGGTATTTCCTGTGTGCCCAAGTAAAATAAGACAATGGCTTGTTTTTCTATTCTTAGTTGAAATGAAAATTAATTTTTGTAAGTCCTAGAGTTAGCTTAGTCCATCATAGCCTGCTGTTGACCTTAGTGGTGGAGGATCTAAGGACTCGAATGTTAAAATTAGAACTGACTCTGAGTACTGGCCCTATTTACCAGCTGGGCACCTTATTTTTACTTAACTAACACTCATACAGCATTTACTATGTGCCAAGCACGGTTCTAAGCATTTTACAAATATTTGCTCGGCTAATCCTCATAGTAGTGTTATTATTATATAACACTATTATGAAGTAGTGTTATTATTAGCCTCATTTTACAGATGAGGAATTTGAGACATGGACATGTTAAGTAATTTGCCAACTTCTGACCATGAGTTTAAGCTCACCTCCCTAGCACAGCCCCTGTTAGGTGGGAGATTTAGCTCTGTTTCCACATTTACCACAACGTGACCTTGGACAAGTCAAGGTCACTCATCTGTGCTGGGGCCACGTGAGAGGCATGGAAACCATAGGCAACAGGGGAGACACAGCATTTGCACATGCATGAGAAACCAAATAGCATTCGATGCACGGTGCTTCAGGAAGGCAGCTGAAAGGGAGATTTTGCAGGCTGTTCCTCCCACCCCATCCCCATGTAGAGCAGCATAGCAAGTCTCCAATACCTTCTTATAATTCGATTCACAGTTTCAGTCCTGTACCGTTTCCGTTTCCTTGAACTGCATCTAGACATGATTCTGGTCCCCACCAGCTTCTGACCTCATTACTATTCTGTTTACAACTTGGCCTTACCCTTCAGACTTCCCTGATTTCCCAGATAGGAATTTGGCTGCCCTCATTGACTATGATTCAGATTTTCACCAGCCCTTCCTGGGTACACACCCCGCTGGTTAGGCTGGCACCCTGGGACCTCTCCTGCTTCCCTCCCTGCAATCCCTGTTGTGGGTGAAGCAGGACTCCGTGAATATCTCAAACCCCAGAGAGTTTGGATGGGTAGGATTATTGAGGATCTTGAGTGAAATTTGGGGAGAAATTATTGAAGTTTAGAGTAAGTGGGGGATAATGTGATGAAGGGAGCTTTTGAGGGAGATGAGACTATTAACTGTGAGGGATACATTAAAGGGAGGGAGGGCTTGAGGAAAAGGAGCCCTGGTGGTGCAATGGTTAAGTGCTCTGCCACTAACTAAAACGTTAGTGGTTCCAACACACCCATCAGCTCCGGGGGAGAAAGACCTGGCAATCTGTTCTTGTAAAGATTACAGCCTAGAAAACCCTATGGGACAGTTCTACTCTGTCACATTAGGTCACTCTGAGTTGAAATTGAGTCAACAACATCTAACAACAACAACAAGGCTGGAGGCGGGGAGAATCCATGAATAAGCTATTGCAGTAGTATGGGGGACAGACACTGGGCTGAGGTGGGGCACCCAGTGGAAATAGAAAGGGAGAAGCATGTATGAGAGACAAGAAAAATCTCACAACACTTAGTCATTGCCTGAACTTGATGGGGGAGGGGTGGGGAGACTCACACACTGTGATTCTCCAAGGATTTTCATCAGAAGCATCTGAGAAGCTGATGCCTCAACACACACAAATAGGGTAGCCGTGAGGATGTGAAAGGGCCTAGCGTAGTGCCTGGCAATTAGGTATAGGCTCATGAAATGTTTATAAAATAGACATATTTATATCAAATCTCCAGATCTTATAATTATAATATTGATACCTCATGGAAGGATAAAACCGCAAGCCACAGTGAGCCTTGAACACTTTTGTTCTGAGGGAAAGAAGGAAGACTTGTGGGAAGAGGCAGAGGAGGGGTAAACTCAGGGACTGAGGCGTTGCCTGCCAGGACTCACCTGTGGGCGTCCCTGCTACAGTGAGTGGGATGAGATGAAAACTCAAAGAAGTAAAGTAGAGAGAGGAGCCCAGGAAGAAAGCCTCACCTTTACCTTTACCACAGTTTTATCTAGAGCCGCCCGGTGCCAAGGAGCCTTGATGGCACAGTGGTTAAGTGCTCCGCTGCTAACCAAAATATTGGCGGTTCGAACCCACCAGCCACTTGGTGGGAGAAAGATGTGTCGGTCTGATCTCGTATAGATTACAGCCTTGGAAACCCTATGGGGCAGTTCTACTCTGTCCTACAGGGTCACCATGAGTCAGAATCGACTCATGGGCAATGGGTTGGCCCTGTGTAAAGATGGGGTAAAGAATGGGTGATGCCAGGGAGAAAGAAGAGGCAGGGTTTGGAGGCAGACTGGACATGAGGAGTGAGTGAGGTCCTCAGTGACTCACTAAGTCTCCAGGAATCTGTGTTTTGGAGGACACTGTAGGTCCCTGGGTGTCACAGATAGTTTGCACTCGACTACTAAAGGGTGGCTGTTCAATCTCACCCTGTGGCACCGTGGAAGAAAGGCCTTGCAATCTTCTTCTGTAAACATTACAGCCAAGCAAATCCTACGGAGCAGTTCTACTCTGTAACACATGTGGTCTCCATGAGTCAGAATCCACTCAACAGCAAAGGATTTGGTTTTGTTGTTTTGTTTTTTGGAGCGTGCAGAAGAGGAAGCGCAACCAGCAGAATGTGACAGAGATGGTGAACTGCTCTGAGCGGTTGGTTGTTGTTGCTGTTGTTTTTCAAGGTCTATACTTTATGTCTGAGGTAGAAGTGACTCTTTTAGGACTTCCACAAAAACTCATTTGTGGTCCCCTCCAATTCTTCCAGTCAGCTCTCATTACTCTGTTATTTTAACCTTCTCCTTCTACTTGATGTCACTTCATTTTCCATCCACTGTCTCCTTGCTGTCACCCCAGTTAAACTTTTCTCTCTCATCCATGTTACTTTTTCTTTCATTTCTCTCTTCCTCCTCAAAAAAGGCCAGAATTGAAAACAGTCCCCAAAAGGGGGAAAAACTCTAAAATGAATTTAAAAAAGATTTTATGTGTCCATGTTTGATCATATACATTTTTCTTTTCTATGTCTCATATTTAATTTTTGGCTGTGACTTCTAGGAAGCAAACGACTGTGCCAGGCTTTGAGAAGGTGTTTTATAATGAATACGTGGGCCTTCCCTGCAGATCAGTTTGATTGATGGAGATAATAGTCCTAGCAGCCACTATTTATTTTCCTGTGCTAGGTGCTGTGTTAATTGCTTTATTTGCACTGAATCCTGACAGCAGCCCTGTCAGTTACATATGACTATCCCTACTGGACAGTGCGGTGCAGTGGTTTCTCTTCATATATGGCCTTTCTGGCCTTGGGTTTATAATTCTGCCAAAATAATTTGCTGGGCCACAATCTTGCAAGGGATTGGTCAGTTTACTATGCAAATAAGGAGCATAAGACCCTTGCAGGGATTGGTCAGTTATTATGCAAAGTGAGTGACTTTTGGTGTACCGAGGGGATTGGTTAGTTTGTGGTCTTGTTGGGGGGAGGGGGGATGCCTTGAAATTGATAAGGAGCTTGCTATATAAGCAGCTTACCCAACAGAGGTTTTTAGAAAAAGAGTCATGGAGAGAGAGAAGGAGCTGTAACACTGAAGATGGCAAGAAACTGTTTGAGGTGGCAAGAAGCAGCCAAGAGATGGCAGAGTCCCGTGGCAGTAGGCCTGAATGGGGCCCATTGGCAATATGCCGGAGTGAAGGGTCTGCCTGCAAGAAGGAGCTGAGAGCTGTCTTGATTGAAAGATGCCCTGGCTGACAAACTGTATCCTGTATCCTGAGTTGTTCCTGCTACTTCCAAGTTGATCCTGATCCCAAGTTGTAACCTGTTACTTCCCCAATAAACCACTTAACAACAGTACAGTTCATGAGTTCTGTAGCCATTGCAACAAATTACTGAACCCAGCAGAGAAGTAGAGAGTGCCATGGGAAGGACGGCTGGTGTCAGAAAGGGTGAAAGCGTTGGAGAGTGGAGGTATGTCTGACCTCTACCTCACAGGGATCAACTTTGGCTGGTGGTGATTCTCACCCGCCTTGTGAAGTTGGACAGTTTCTGATACTAGCAGTTTACAGACAGATGAAGACATTAGGACTCAAGGATTAAGTAACTTGCCCAGTTATAGGTGTGAGTGATGGTTGCCACCTATGAGCTATGAGTGACAGTTCCAAGCTAACATTTATTGAGCATTCATTATATGCCAGGCTTTACCAGTGCTTCACATTGAATCCTGTCCAGATCAGGAAGCAGGCTCAGAGAGGATAAGTAACTTGCTTAATATTACACTGCCAGTAAGGTCTCTGGCTGGTGCAAACGATTAACCCTCTTGCCTACTAACCAAAAGCTTGGTAGTTTGAACCAACCCAGTAGTGCCAGGGAAGAAAGGCCTAGCAATCTGCTTCCGTAAAGATTACAGCTAAGAAAACCCCATGGAGCTCAGTTCTACCCTGTAACTCATGGGGTCACCATGAGTGGGAATTAACGCAGGGGCAATTATTTACTTTTTCTTTTTCTTTCTTTTTGGTAGGACGTTCTGGAGCCATAATTTGACCCCAGGCAGTGAAATTCCTAACCTCTGCTCTATGATCACTACACAAAGTTATTAAAATACCAAAAGAACCTCCAGATAATTTGGTTTTACCCCTGAAGTGATCCCAAGGAAAGACCTTCAGGGCAGCATTCTATGAAGGTTCTAAGGTACACCCTGATTGCCTGTGAAACACACAGAGGTGGCAGGAGAGGGTTGGGAGGATGAATTGGCTAATGTCTGCAAAGGGGAGGGCAGAAGCAGCTAAGTGGTGTTATGACTGCCTCTGTGCGTGCCCTGGAAATGCAAACAGCCCTCGGCTTCCACGGCTGGCCTGGATGGCTGGTGGGAAGCCTGCTGGAAGGGAAGCCCCAGCCAGCGAAGAGAGGGAGCAGCTGCAGGACCCTAGAGCAGTGCTTCCCCCTCTCTGACCTTTAGCTTGAGCTGACGAATTGGCAGCAACTGTGTGACATCAGGGAGACATTTTCCTCTTTGTGAGCTCAGTGCTTCCATTTAAAAATTCCTCGGTCACAAGACGGGAGCTGCAGAAGCCCAAGCACACTTGTGGCAGTGGCAGGTGATGTGCACTTGCTCCAAGTCCTCCAGAAGTCTGCGTAATCTGAGGGATTCCGGGCGTCCGTGGGGATGGCCATGTAAGGTGCGATCACTGGCCATATTTATCCACGCTGCACTGCCAGCCAGAGAATGCCCTGTAGGGATGGAATCACAGGGCTTGTTCTCACAGGGTGCCCTCGGGAGCCACCGGCTTCCACCAAGGCTCAGAGATTTACATACTTACAAAATCCCATAGCTAATAAATGGTGAATCCTTGCTGCAACTCAGATCTGGGTGATGAACAAGCTCCAGTTCTTAACCACTGCCATACACTGCCTCTCTGGAAGCCCTAAGCTCGGGCTGTGGCTGATTAGTTTAGCTGTGTGTAACAGGCGCTAACTAGACTGAGGTCATGGGCCTTATTCCTGTGTTGTTATCGTTGTTAGTTGCCGTTGAGTCAATTCCGACTCATGGCAATCCCGTGTGTACAGAGTAGAACTTCTCTACAGGATTTTCAAGGCTGTGATCTTTCAGAAGCACATTGCCGGGCTCATATTCCAAGGTGCCTCTGGATGGATTTGTACCACCAACCTTTCAGCCAGTAGTCAAACACTTAACTGTTTGTGCCACCCATACCACACCACACCTATTGCCATCGAGTTGATTCCAACTCAGAGCAGAACTGCCCCATAGGGTTTCCAAGACTGTAAATTTTTACGGAAGCAGACTGACACATCTTTCTCCCTTTCGATTAGCAGCCAAGTGCTTAACAACTGTGCCATCAGGTCTCCTTTTGTGCCACCTAGGGACTGCTTATTCCTGTAAAGACCCAATATAGTTGCCCTAGTCCATGACCACAGACTGTACCCCTGAACCTGACCCCTCATCTCACAATGAATACTCAGGATTGGGCTTCAGAGTAGGGAGAACAGCCAGGAACATTTATCTTACATGACTACGAGACAAAAATTCAAAATGCTTAGTTGCCATTTTGTTCCTCTGAGTTCCTGGTGACTAAAGAGGATACAAGCCCACCAAGTTATTGGCAATGATAAACTCTATATTTTACGGATCAATTTCTTTCCTATAGTGGCAGTTTGGCACTATCCTGTAACTGAATTCTGTCATTTGGGTTCTGTAGTTTTGACCACCCTGAGTCACACTCCTGGAAGCACCTCCAGTGGGTCGGCAGATCACACCAGGTGGGGTGGAAGCAGCAGCTGAAAGTGGAATTTCACCCTGTATCTTCAGGTTCCAGGGATCCAGCAGGAGTGGTGACTCTTCTTAAACAGATGCCAGTAAAGACCTGAGGGTTGAGAAGCTAGGTGGATAGGTATTTGGTGTGAAGCCATGCAGGTACCCTCAGGGACAAGACAAGCTATTGCTCTGTTCATTCCGTCTAAAAACACTACTGAGCACCCAGATGGACAGGTTAGATCTGGGGCTGTGTTGGACACTGGGAATTCCAAAACTAATATTAAAAAAAAAGTTAATATTCTAACTCAGGAGACCAACATATAAGCAAGCCATTATTACACAATGTGAGAAATGCCATCATAGAACTATGGGTCCCTTGTGGAGGGAGGAATTAGTTCTGCCTGGGCTAGGGGTGAGGAGCTGGGCTGGGAAGGTGTCCTTTGAACTGAAAGTACATTCCAAGCCCAGAGCAGAGCTGGAGCAAGGTACAAAGGACTGAGTGAGCACAACCTCATCAGGAACTTGGAGGTCCCACATGTTCTACAGAGAACCAGCTTACCGTTTCATGCAAAGAACAACTTTTGCAAGTATCAGTCTACAGTATCATCATCATTACAGCTAACATTTATAGAACTTATATATGCTAGACACTCTGCTAAGTGCCTTACTCACATCCGTTTGTTTAATACGACAACCCTACCAAGTATGTATTATTAACATCATTTTACAGGTGAGGAAACTGAGGCTTAGAGAGGTTAAGGTACTAGCCCAGGTGAGGAACAGCCTACGCTCTTAATCATTCCTCTCTATATCCCCAGTTTGTTCTTCACCTTTTCTTTGTAGATGGTTTTTCTTTTTTGGAGGGACTACTTTTCTCTCAAGTGTGTGTTTGTGTGGGTCCATCCGGACCCCCTCCTGCCCAGCAGGGAACTCTGGGAGGTCAGCCGCTCAGCTTTGGCCCTCTCTCTCTTCCAATAGCGTTCCCGCACACAATTCTGCACAAAGTGAACCAAGCCTGAAGTTCTGTATGTTGTATTTTTTTTTCCATGAGAAAAGTAAAACCAAAGAAGAATGAAAACATACTCAGAAGAGTTGATTGTGCCAACATCACTGCTCAAGGCCTTTGCCCTGGGACAATGCTAATAAAGTCGGAGGTTCTATTGGAAAGTGGTTTTTAAAGATGTGTGTGTTCGTGCGCATGGGTATGAGAAAGAGGTGTTACATATTGAAAATTAATTAGGTTCAGATTTTGGAGGGCTTTAAATGCCAGTCTAGGGAGTTTGAACTTCATTTTGTGCTGGTATAGAGAAAAAGGGAAGGGAAAGGAGAGTCTACCCTGCCCGGGCACTAGGCTGGCACATATTTATCACAGTCAATCTTGGTGAGCAAGGAAGGTGTTTGAATAGGGGCACTTGGATACGTTCAGTTTTAGGAGGATGAATCAGTGTTTGATGCTTGATGAATCGGAAGGGAAAGGCTTTGGAAGGGAGAATTCCAGTTTGCAGGTTATTTATTATAAAGGCTGAGAGAGCATCGGTGGTTCAGTGGTAGAATTCTCACCTTCTGTACAGGAAGGAGACTTGAGTTCGATTCCCGGCCAGTACCTCACGCACAGCCACCACTCATCTGTCCCGGGAGGCATGCATGTTGCTGTGATGCTGACCAGGTTTCAGTGGAGGTTCCGGATTAAGACAAGCTAGGAAGAAAGGACTGGTGATCTACTTCCGAAAATCAGCTATGAAAACTATATGGATTACAACAGTCTGGTCCTGACGTGCATGAGTCAGGAGTCAAGGGCAGCTAACAACAACCTAAGGCTGGGAATGGGGTAGGGAGAGGGTTTAGCGCCTGAATCACAGTGATGGTAATGGTAGCAAAAAGGGGACATTTTATAATGATGTTAACATGTGATAAGTGTAAATATAAACTCTGCTTCATCTGTTTTCCAAATTTGATTTCAGGTGTTAGGGGTTTGTTTTGTTTTTTACTACAGGCCCCACTTGTGTCTTTGTAATAAATTCTCTTGCAAATCTTTTCTTTGAGTCCAGGTCCTCACTTGTTGCCTGGACCTGAATGAAATTCAGGTAGTTAAAAGCTTGAATCTGAGTCTAAACTTAGCCCCCTACTGACTTGGAGAAGAATCTAAACTTAGTAAAATTCCTTCCCTCCATCTATCTTCCGGCATTGGTCTAAAAAGTCACTCTCTACCCACCCCCGCCCCAACTAATGAACTATATCTAATAGCCTCTCTTTAGTGAGGCCTTTGAGAAAGAGATGGCGTTTGTTTTTGACCTCATTATCCATTTCAGCCTGTCCTTGATGAAAATAATCGCCCCTTAGGCAGGTACATTCCTCACATTCCTCTCTCCGTTTGTTGCTAAGACGTTGTTAACCCCAGAGACCATGGGAAAATGCCACTGTCGGCTTTAGAGAGTCTCAGGGCAGCGGGCACAAGATAACAAGAGGTGAAGAGGTCAGAGTGGAAACCCCTTTCATCTTTTCAGACTGTTTCCAACCCAGACAAAGGATTCTGTCCAGGGGTGCAAGGCCCACGCGGCTTTATTTTATGGTCAGGCCCTGAAAGGGGGTTGGGAGGGCCCTGTCGTCTCTGGATATTGTTTTGGAGGCGAATGCCTGGTTCCCTGGAAGTCTGAGACTCCTGGGGGAATGCTAAGTGGAAGGAAGGGCAAGCTGCCCCCGCTTAGGCGGAAGAGACCACCCAGCTACTCAAAAGAGGGTGTGAAGGGCTTGAATGGATTTAGCTGCCCAGCTGGATTTATCATTCAGACAGATTAAGGGTGTGAGGCTGTTTAGCTGCTTCCATTAGGGGTGGCGCTTGGATTTGCAGCAAAAGAGAAAAAGGGTAAGTGGAGGGGGAAAGAGATGCAAGGGTGCTGTCAAGACAGAGAATGAATGGAGAGGTAAGACTTGAGAAATCTGTGGGGGACCTAGATTTCCTCCCAGCTGTCCCCTAACCCGCATTGTGACTTTGAACAAGTCATTTCTCCCTTCTGTAAAACAAAGTGATTGGAAAGATTCCAGAAGGTTCCTCAAGGGGCTGCCTTGGGGTAAGAAGGGGGGAAGCCTTCCTTATGGTGCTCCACCTCCTCCCCAGTATACTTTCCCCAGCTTGTTAGCAAACCACTCCAAGGCAGAAAGACCTGGCGAACTCCTTTGTAAAGATTGTTGTTGTTGTGTGGCCTCAAGTCAATTCCGACTCATGGACACCCTATAGGACTGCTCCCATAGGGTTTCCTCAGCTGTAATCTTTACAGGAGCAGATGGCCAGGTTTTTTTCCTCCAGCAGAGTGGCTGGTGCCTAGAAAACCCTATGGGGCAGTTCTACTCTGTCGCATGGGGTCACTGTGAGTCAAAATTGACTCAAAAGCACCTAACAACAACAAACCTAACCGCATTATCAGTAATTGAAAGTAAAGAATTCCATCTCATGAAAATCTCAGTCTTACCCCGCAATCACAATGGTGATTGCCTTTTGGGTGGATTTCCCCTCAATCTTTTTTCAAAAGTATATATATAAAACTTGTGATAAGATATATATATTTTTTTACTTGTGATAAAATATAACAAAAAATTTGTCATTTTAACCATTTTAGGTGTCCAATTCAGTGACATTAATTACATTCACCAGCAGACTGGCTATGTCCCTCCATCAAAGGCCGCAGCTCCTGGTGAGGTGCTTTCCATGAAGTTCTCTCATGGTGTGCTAGTATGGCTCCCTTTGCCCCTTCAGGCCTAGCCTAGAAGTGGAAACAGTCCCCTCTCTACTCTGTTGCTTTTCCAAACGCTGCCCTCACCTTTGTAAATAGCCCCTTTTTTAAACTCTTCTCAAATTTCCCAATTTTGAGTGTGCCACCTGTTACCTGCTGGGACTCTGTCACAGAACATTGGTAATTTCCAGATAAATACACATAATCTATGTGGACTACAGCTGCAGAGCACTGTGTTGGGTATATATACCGAATTCACTTAACCGTTCCCTTATTGGTCGCCATTTAATTTGCTTCCTGTTTTTTCAGCATCAAAACCTCAGTGAAATACTCCCCACACAAGAAATGGTGGTTTCTGCTAATTGCAGGCACTTCTTTTCCTGTCTCAGTTTAAGTTCATGTCAGGAGATTGATCCTTTAGTGAAGCATGTGTTCAGCTGCAGACCTTGACTGCCCTCAAGGAGTTTACAAGTTGGTAGGTCAAAATTGAGAAAGTAATGTTAGGGGAACAACTGAGTCAAATTATGTGATATACATAGACATTCAGAGACAGGGGAGGGATGGAGGTGACGGATGGTTAGTTGGAAAAAGTTAGCTGACTGGCTGGGCTATCTCAGGACAGGGCTGTCTAAAGTGGTATTTGTCACCCTGGTTAATTTATCACAGTTCTGAATTGAGCCCTCACCTGATTTTGTATGATTTGGTTTGATTAGTACATAAAATAAGAATGCCAAGTGATTAATTTGCAGACAGAAAAAAGTCTGTCATGTGGAACTAGAACCTTTGCGTCAATATCCCTAACACATTGTGTTCCAGAAGCAGAAGCCGAGCGGTGACTGGAACATTATCTGGGGAGCACGTGTTCATTACAAGAAATGGTCAGAAGAGTTGAAAGCTTGAGGGTAGCAGGCTAGGTAGCCAGACTCACCCCATTCCACAGTAGAGATGGCCTTGCCCAGGGATCTTCGTATTCCAAGTCTGTTGGCCAAGACTCCCTTGTCTATATCCTGATGGTGCTTAGATATGCACTGTCAACTTGAGCCTTTGTGACTCCTCCTTTTCCCTGATTTTACTTTGGACCTTTGACCCTCCATTTAAAGATGCTTTATAACTTTAATCTGCACAGCAATCACCTGGGGATCTTGTTAATATGCAAATTTTGATTCAATAGATCTGGGGTGGGGGCCAAGAGCCAGCATTCTTAACAAACTCCCAGGTGATGCCAAAATGACTTTAATAAGCATACAATAATAAGTCCAAAAGCTCCAGAACAACACCAACAAAAAAAGATGTCTTGTTTTTTCTTATATCTCTTCTCTAATCCCCATTATGGAACCCCTGAATGGTACAATGGTTAACTGAAAAGTTAGAGGTTCAAGTCCACCCAGAAGCACCTCAAAAGAAAGGCCTGGTGATCTACTTCTGAAAAATCAGCACAGTTCTGACACACATGGGGTGGCCATGAACTGGAATCGACTAAACGGCAACTGGTTTGGTTTTGGTTTTAATCTGCATTATATGTTTGATTTACAATTTAATATTCATCTGGGCAGTCTTGTGTCATAGTTACTGGTTGAGGAGTGTGGTAGCTCCCTAATGCCAACAGGAAACAGATCACTGTGGCCAGAACAGTGGTGTGAGGGGTCTTCGCAGAGGAGGTGAAAATTTCACATGGGTGTTGAAAGACTGAAGTTCAGCTGGCTCAGATGTTCTGCCTTCATGCTGTCTCTGTGCCCAGGAGCTGCTCGCTGACCACTCACGCTGCACTTTTACCTAAAGCTGGAAAACGTCACTGACACTGAGATATTTGCTTCTCCTTTTTACAGAGAAAGAAAAGCAAAGCGTATGTGTTTGTGAAATGACTTAGTTTGAGCTTTCAAAGCCAAAACAAAAAAACCAAAGCCATTGCCATCCAGTCGATTCCGACTCACAGGGACCCTGTAGGACAGAGTAGAACTGCCCCGTACAGTTTCCAAAGAGCGCCTGGTGGATTCCAGCTGCCGACCTTTTGGTTAGCAGCCATAGCTCTTAACCACTATACCACCAGGGTTTCCTTTCAAAGCCAGTCCTTCATAATTTTAAATGGAGAATCAAATAGAATAAAATGAGTGAATTAATCACAACCATATTAACAGTGCTGCCTTACATTTTAAAAGCACTACAGTTTTCAAAGCATTTGAACATCCACAGTCTATTTGATCCTTTCAACAACCCTGGAAGGTAGAGCAGGTATTATTATCTCTTTGTTGTTGTTGAATGCCACTGAGTCGATTGTGACCTATTGAGTCGATTCTGACCCATTGAGTCGGTTCTGACTCATAGTGACCCCATATGACAGAGTAGAACTGCCCCATAAAGTTTTCAAGGCTGGAATCTTTACCGAAGCAGACTGCCACATCTTTCTCCCACAGAGTGGCTGGCGAGTTCGAACTGCTGACCTTTCAGTTAGCAGCCTAGTCCTTAACTGTTGTGCCACCAGGGCTCCTTTTATTATCTCTTTATTATCCCTACTTTCTAGCTAAAACTGAACCTCACAGATGGCAAATGACATGCCCAGGCTCGACTAGCTTCGGAGTGGTTGAACTTGGATTCAAAGCTTTCAAGTACTGAGCATGCTTTCACATCTGCTACCTCATGTGTTGTCTGCTCCTGCCCACCCCCCATCCCCCATCACATTTGACCACAAATGATTACAAAGTACCCAAGGAAGGACCCAGAACTGGGAGCAGATGCGGGTCTCCGCCCTGTATTTTCACTCTTGAATTTCCACATAAAAAGAATCATCACAACACTTGCTGCCTCTTCCTCTAGGTTTTCCGTGAGTTAGCCCTGCCCATTCTCACTGCCACTGTCTCTGCCCAAGTGTCATCACCACACAGCAGTCACTCTAGGTTATTGAGCCTTCAGCAAACACTCATGGAGCCCTGCAGTGGACCAGGCCTTGTGCCAGGCTTTCAGGATACAGGCATAACTACATCCCAGGGAAATGGAGGTATAGTTACCCTCAAACAGGTGGTTACCACAGGCCAAAGAAAGAGCACTGATGGTGAGATGTGCAGGGCCGAGGGTCTGAGGAGGGGCCAAGTAGTGGCAGGCTGCTTCTTCCCATTGGTCTGCGGGCCTCCAGGTTCTCCCCGTCACAGGCCTACACACAGCACACTTAGTCTTCCTAGGGGACTCTGTGTTCTGTGTGTCCCTGGTAAAGATCCTTCAGTAACTTCACAGTGCCAAGACTTCAGTGTGGCATTTAGTGCCCTTCATTATCTGGCCCCCGCATTTCACTGCTCCTCCGTACTGCCTTCTATGCCATCCACAACTTTCTCCTGATTGACCCAGGCATTTATTGCTGCATATTCCTGTGATCGGATCAAAGAATCATAGTAATAACCATATTGCTTCTCTATGTGACTCTGCTAAGTGAGGTTTTTTTTGTGTTATTTTGTGTAATCGTCACAATTCCATGTGGCAGATATCATCTTCTTCATTTTATAGATGAGAAAACCAAGGTTCAGAGAGGTAGATAACTTGCCCAAGTCACACAGCAAGAACATGGCTGAGCCAGAACTCAGCCCCCTGAGTCACCCTACTCTTGCCATTCTACCCCACTGAGATGATGGGCACAAAATGGCATATATAAGGGTTTATCTCTTCATTCTGGCTACTCCCACCCCTAAAATACCTGCTTTCTCCTCCAAACCAAAACCAAACCAAATCCATTGCCGTCCAGTCGATTCTGACTCATAGTGACCCTATAGGCAGAGTAGAACTGCCCCATAGGGTTTCCAAGCACTGGCTGGTGGATTTGAACTGCTGACCTTTTGGTTAGCAGCCATTGCTCTTAACCACTGAGCCACAGGCCTCCTTTCTCCTCCACCAGAGATGCCAATATTGTGCTTCCCTCAATATTCCCTAGAGACTTTTCCTCACCTTTAAATTCTCTCAGTTCTTACATGCTTCCTTTATACCGTGTGATCATGGATTACTTAAACTTCCATTGCCTTGGACTTGTTCTCTAGTGATTTCATGGAGGTACATTTGAGCCTGACTACAAACTACTATTCAGACTGACTAGACAGCCAACCTCCATAATAATAACTAGCAATTAATGTTGCTGAAAATGGAGACCAGGTATTCAGAACACCAGTAGATGCATCAAGAAGGCCTCACAGTATAATTAGCATGGTCATATCTCTGGGCTACAGTCTCCTCATGTGTAAAAGGCAGGGCCTTGAACTAGGTGGTCTCTGTTGTTGTTGTGTGCTGTCAAGTCAATTTTCGACTCATGTCAACCCCATGTGACAGAGTACAACTGCCCCACAGGGTTTCCCAGGATGTAATCTGTATGGAAGCAGATTGCCAGGTCCTTCTCCTGAGGAGCCACTGGGTGGGTTTGAACTGCCAACCTTTCTGGTTAGCAGCCAAGCGCCTAACCATTGTGCTACCAGGGCTCCTAGATTTATTTATTGTGCTCTCACCATTTATAAGGTAGTGCTTAAGGTGCTGGGGATAAAATAGACAAAAATCTTTGCCCTCATTCTCGTAGAAGGAGACAGACAATAGACAAAGCATACATGTAAAATATCTACTGTGTCAGTTGGTGGTAAGTGCTATGGGAAAATATAAAGCAGGGAAGAGAGAAAGGGAGTGTTGAGGAGAGACATCTGACTTATGTTTTGAAAGGTTCACTAGCTGCTGGTGGATAATTGACCATAACAGAATAAACGAGTAAGCAAGGAGACCAATTAAGAGGTAATTGCAGTAATCCAGACAAGGGATCCACCAGGCGTCTTTCAGTTTGGCGTACTGTGGTGGCTTGCATGTTGCTATGATGCTGGAAGCTATGCCACTGGTATTTCAAACGCCAGCAGGGTTACTCATGGTGGACAGGTTTCAGCGGAGCTTCCAGACTAAGACAGACTAGGAAGAAGGACCTGGCGATCTACTTCTAAAAAAATTGGCCAGTGAAAACCTTATGACTAGCAGTAGAACGTTGTCTGATACAGCGCAGGAAGATGAGCCCCTCAGGTTGAAAGGGACTCAAAATACGACTGGGGCAGAGTTGCCTCCTAAGAGATGGATTGACACAGTGGCTGCAACAATGGGCTCAAAGACAGCAACAATGGTGAGGAATGTGCAGGACCAGGAAGTGTTTCCTTCTGTTGTACATAGGGTCACAATGAGTTGGAACTGACTCGACAGCACCTGACGACAACAGACAAGGGATGTTGGTGTGGCTTGGACAAGGACTGTAGAAGTAGAAGAGCTTAGAAGTGGTCAGATTTTGGATATAATTTGAAGGTTAAACCAAAAACCAAACCAAATTAGTTGCCGTTGGGTTGATTCTGACTCACAGCAACTCCATGTGTTTTAGAGTAGAACTGCGCTCCATAGGGTTTTCAAGGCGGTGATCTTTCAGAAGCAGATCACCACGCCTTTCTTCCAAACCACCCCAACCTTTTAGTTAGTAAAGTAGTTGGATGCTTAACCATTTGTGCCACCTAGGGATTTCTTTTGAAGGTAAAGCCAGCATAATATACTGATAGATTGTATGCGGAGTGGACTCAAGGATGTTTCCCAGGTTTTCGCTTGGAAGGAAGGAGCACCTGGGAGAATGGAGTTACCATTAGCCAAGGCGGGGAAGACAAAGGGAGGAGAAAGTTTTGAGGAGGCAAGTAGAAATGTGGAGTAGGCAGTTGGATATATGAGTCTAGAGTTTAAGGGGGAGGTCCAGGCTGGAGCTATAAACGGGAGAGCCATCAGGATGTGGGTGATATATCAGACACCTCTTAAGCACTGCTCCAAGTCCTCTTGGTCCCTCCTTTTCCTCTCGCTGTTATGCAGGCTTTGGCCAGATTTGCAATGGTACAAGCTGACGTCACCTCACCTCTGCCTGCTCAGTGTACCTCTTGCTTCCTGCCCCAGGGTGGCTGTAGGACACTGCAAGAACTCACTCAGCACTGCTATAGGTACAACCCAGATTGTGGGGGAGTTGATGCTCATGGCCACCTTTTACCGAAAGAGAATGGAGGCTGATGGATAAATGCTTCCCCCTTTCACTCCTCTGTAGACAATTTCGAGTCTTCTTAGAAGGTTCCGTGGGATCAAGCATCAGTTGCTCATAGTGGTGGTCAGCTCAATAATCCATGATCGAGTTGGTTTTCCTTTATTCTGTGTCGCACTTCCCCTGTCCCTCACTCCTGCTGTCTGGAATTTCATCCCCAAATAAACTACTTCCTTGCAAACCTTTTATTAAAGTTCTGCTTCTAAGGAAACCTAGGCTAAGACAGGTGACATTTAACACCATGAGACTGTGTGAGATCACCAACGGAGTGAAGAAGATGTAGAAAAGATCCAAGGACTGAGCCCTGGGACCCTGCAACATTTACAGGTGAGGGAGATGAGGAAAACCTGGCAAAGGAGACCTTGAAGGAGTAATTAAGAGAATGTAGTGTCTTGGAAGCTGAGAGAAAAATGTGTTTCAAGGAAGAAGGAATGATCCTTGCTGAGCAGTCAAGTAAGATGAAGACTGAGCGATGACCATTAGGTTTAACCACATGGAGAGAACTGGTGACCTTAACAAAGAGCAGTTTGGGTGGACGAGCTGTGGAGTGATTGAAATGGGTTCAAGAGAGAACGTAAGAGAAGAAAGTATAAACAATTATTTGAAGGAGTTTTACCTAGGAGAGTAGAGAAATGGAGTAGCAGCTGAGGAGGAAGTAGAGTCGAGATAAAACCAAAAACCAAACCCACTGCTGTCAAGTCGGTTCTGACTCATAAGCGACCCTGTAGGACAGAGTAGAACTGCCCCATATGGTTTCCAAGGCTGTAATCTTTACAGAGGCAGACTGCCTTTCTCCCTTGGAGAGGCTGGTGGGTTTGAACCACCTACCTTTCGGTTAGTAGCTAAGCACTTAACCACTGCACCACCAGGGCTCCTTAGAGTCAAGACAGAATTTTTTTTTTTAGATGAGAGAATTCACTGCATTATATGCTGATGGGACAGAGCCCTGATGGCGCAGTGGTTAAGCTCTCAGCTGCTAACTGAAAGGTTTGCAGCTCAAATCCACTAGCCTCTCCAAGGCAGAAAGATAGTCTGTCTCTGTAAAGATTACAGCCTTGGAAACCCTATGGGGCAGTTCTACTCTGTCCTATAGGGTTGCTTTGAGCGGAATCGACTCCAGGGCAATGGGTTTGGTTTGGATTTGAGATGTTGATGGAAATGATTCAGCAAAGAGAAGAAAACAGATAATGAAGGAGAGAGGGAGACTTGCTGCAGGGAGAAAATGGGATCTCATGCACAAGCCAAGGTATTTGCCTTAGACAGGCACACATTTTACCCCTAAACTGTGGGGCGGGGAAGCTGAGTATGTGGGCAAATGCTTTCCTGAGACTCATCAAATGCTCGAATTGCAAAAGATCATTAAGACTTTGAGTCTATGCTTTCCGTCATTTCCCTCTAGGTCTTTTACAGGTAAGACCCAGAAAGAAGTGACTTGCCCAAGGACACACCACTGATTAGAAGCAGAGTTGGAATTAGAATCCAAGGCTTCTACTGCCCCACCCAACACATTGTGGCTCTCTCCTTGGCCAGGATCCTTAGCATATTGTCACTCATCCCAGCAGTACTCTGGCTGTTGTTAGGTGCTGTCAAGTCCATTTTTGACTCACAGTAACCCCATGTGACAGAGTGGAACTGTCCCATAGGGTTTCCTCGGCTGTATCTTTACAGAAGTGGATCGCCAGGTCTCTCTCCCAAGGAGTCACTGGGAAGAGTTGAATCCCCAGCCTTTCGGTTGGCAACCGAGCACCTAACCATTGAACCACCAGGGTTCTGTAGTGCTCTGGATAGTGGGTGGATAGTCACATGGGCTCCAGGAAGGACGTTGTTGTTGTTAGCTGCCCTGGAGTCAGCCAGTCAGCCCCCATCTTATGGTGACCCCATGCACAACGAGGTTGAACATTGAGTTCCATAGGGTTTTCACTGGTTGATTTTTGGAACTAGATTGCCAGGCCTTTCTTCTTAGTCTATCAGGCTGGAAGCTCCACTGAAACCTGCTCAGCAACATAGCAACACATAAGCCTCCATTGATAGACAAGTGGTGGCTGTACTTGAGGTGGACTGGCCAGGAATCAAACCCAGGTCTCCCACATGGAAGGTGAGAATTCTACCACTGAACCACCAGACATCAGAAGACAGAAATAGAGAAAGGGGCAAACTTCAGAGTAGCACTAACAAGCCATGGGATTAGGTAATTTGAAAGTTTACTGATGAGCTTAAGGGATTTTCCTAGATGATTTATTTAGTCCATTTAATCACTGTAAGGAAAGCTGCAAATTGGCAGAATGGGTTGAGAAAATCTGTCAAAATGCAGGAGGGGGAATGCAGAAGGGAGGATATTATAAATCCAGATGCAAACATAAGGGCACGAATCCTTATGGAGTATAGACACCTGGTTTCAAATATTGTTAGGTCTTGTTTCCCAGTTTGGAGTTTGGAAATACCATCACTTGAAGCTTCGATTGCATTTGAATTATGGTGTTGGCAAAGAATATCGAATATACTGTGGACTGCCAGAAGAACAAACAAATCAGTCTTAGAAGAAATATAATCAGAATGCTCCTAGAAGTGAGGATGACGGGACTTTGGCTCGCTTCCTTCAGAAACGTCATTAGGAAAGACCAATCTCTAGAAAGGTCGTTATGGTTGGTAAATTGGAGGTTCAGGGAAGGTGAGGGAGGCCCTCGGTGAGATGGATTGACACAGTGGCCAAAACAACAGACTCAAACATAGCAACAATCATGAAGATGGCACAGGACAGGGCAATGTTTTGTTCTATCCATGAATCTGAGCCAACTTGACAGCACCTGACAACAACAACAAGCTTAGATAGAATTGAATGCAGCATGAGAAGTGGTCAGCGAGTTTCCAGGAGAGACAGGCTATGACAAAGAGACACAGAGATGCTGGTCCCATTGAAAAGCCACACACCAGGCCTTGCCTTGACCTCCAGGAAACTTGTAAAACCACTGCATTCTCTTTCCCCGGATTCCATTCATTTCACAAAAGTTCTCTGCACTCTTGATTTGTGTGAGGCACTGTGCTAAGTGCTATAGGTGTGCAGGGCAAGGGAGTGGGGGACTATACAGAACAGATAAACTGAAAAGGGGCCCTGCCCTCACATTTTATAGTCTTCTAGAAAGAATAAGCTATTCACACATTTGACTGTGATTTCATACCCACCACTCAGTCTTCTGGTTATTCATCCTGTTCCTCAGTTATCTTAGTCCTGGAAGAAAGGGGGTGTATAGTATGGAGGAGACTGTGTCTCCAGTCACTGCAAAGACAGCTGACTGTGGATTCAAAAATATAAATTATAAACCTCCCTTGGGTACAAATTACTCCCATGCATGCTTGTTGAGCGTGATCCACTTATCTCTAGGGCTGATCGCTAGTTAAATCCTGCCCAAGTAGCTGAAAGCCTGTTTGTTTTAGGACAAACAGGAGAAAGGGGCCCTCCTGAAATTCAGGCCTCAGGTTTAACCTTAAGCCAACCCTCTAATATATTTGGGGGAATGCTGAAACTGGTATAGTCTGTGACACCTCTCTTCCCCTTTCCACCAAAACAATATTTAAAGAGACCCACGAGGTCCTGGTTCCTGACTTCCAGCGCTCAGGGTTTTGAGGGTAGGTTGAGAATAAGATTAAGAGCTGGAATGTCACAACGAGATAATCCAGGAAATGCTTCTTTGAAGAAATAATCATGAACGTTTCATTTCTGCTGCCCTTTGCAGACTTTGGAAAGCCCTTGCCTGTCAGTGATTTCATGGAATCCTCACGTCCTCCCCATGAGGTAGGTGGAGCCAGTTTTATTATTACCAATGTGCAGCTGAAGAGAGGCTCCACGAGGTTATATCACTGGGTCCAGGTCACATGCCTAATAAGCAGTTGAGCTTGAACTCAAGCCCAGGTCTCCTGACTGTGACTCTAATGCCCAGGTGTCAGCGAGACATTCCTTGGTGGCTGTGCTGCCTCCTGAGCCCCCAGTTTTCAGATGAGAGGCCTGGAATGAGGGCATGGGCTTCACTCCCAAAGGGCCTGGGCTTGAGTCTCAGCTTTGCCCCTTACCAGCTGTAGAACTTGGGTAAGTTCCTTAACCATCTCAGTGCCCCTGTTCACTCATCTGTAAAATGAACAAAATAATAGTACCTCCCCATAAGATTTTTGAGGGGAGCAAACGAGATATTAGCCAGTTGTTATGGCGTTGACTCCAACTCATGGCAACTCCATGTCTGTTCCATGGCTCCCTGCGTTCCTTCCTTGTCTCTCCTGCTCTTCCCTCTCATTCCCTTCATAATAATGCTACCTCATATTTGCACAGCTCTTCTTACTTCTCAAAGTGCTTTCCCACCCAGCACCTTTGGGATCCTCCTGACAACACTGTAAGATAAACAGAACTTAAATTTCTCATCCCTTGTTATAAATGAGGAAACTGAGGCAAGAGAGGTGAATTGATTGCCCTAAAGCAAACCTCTGTTAACCCGTGAGCTGGAACTCTCCTCCCCCTTTAGTTTCAACTCTTTGTTATTGGAAATCTTTGTTTAATTGCGTGGCTCTTCTTTTCTACCTTTAGAAGTGGAAACTAGGGATTTACTTGAATCTCTGCTAGCTCGGGATTATCTTTCAGAACTAAAACAGAGAGGAGCAAAGTGGTTTGCAGCCTGGAGACTCCCCTAGCCCACTCAGCCTCTGCACATCAAGACCTGGGCCTGTGGGTTGGAAAGGCAATCTGGTGTAAGGGGCAAATTTCATCTGGCCAAAGACCAGGAGGAAGAGTTGAAAAGGTCAAAAAGGGCACTCTCCAGCCTGAGATTCCAGAACTAGCTCTGCAAATTGCTATCTGAGAACACCTTGAACAAGTCAAGGTGCACCGCCATTTCCTCATCTATAACAGGAAGACTCGTTAGATGACGTCTCAACTGCCTTCCTGACAACCCAAAAAGGATTTGCTTGAGGACAACAGTGACACTTTATAGTCAATTGTCTTAGTTCCTTAGTGCTCCTGGAACCGAAATACCACAAGTGGGTGGCTTTAACAAACAGAAATTTATTTTCTCACAGTTTGGGAGGCTAGAAGTCTGAATTCAGGGTACTGGCTCTAGGGGAAGGCTTTCCCTTTCTGTTAGCTCTCAGGGAGGATCTTTGTCTCTTTTCAGCTTGTGTTCCTTGGTTCCTTTTCCATGTGGTGTGGTATCTCTCTTCCCCCATCTGTGCTTGCTTGTCTCTGTGCCTAATCTGCTCTTTTATATCTCAAAGTGATTAGCTTAAAATACACCCTACACTGAGATGGTCTCATTAACATAACAAAGAAAATCCTATTCCCTAATGGGATTACATTCACAGGTGTTTAAGAAAAAAAAAACATTGTCCTTGAGTCAGTTCCGACTCATAGTGACCCTATAGGACAGAATAGAACCGCCCCATAGGGTTTCCAAGGAGCAGCTCCTGGATTCAAACTGCTGACCTCTTTCTTAGTTAGCAGCCAAACACTTAATCACTGTGCCGCCAGGGCCCCTTCACAGGTGTACGGTTTAGGAATTGTAACACATATTTGGGAGGACACAATTCAATTCATAACAGCAATTTAAAAAAAAAAAAAAACCTTTGTATATGGAAAATTTCAAGCAAATTCAATGTAAAGAGAACAATATAATGACACTCCGCGTGTCCATTGCCCCAATTCAATAGCCATCAAAATTCTACATTCTCATTTCATCTCTACCTCCACTCACATCCCTGTCCCCTACCTGTTGGTTATTTTGTACAGTTCTTTTTTTAGGTGAAACTTGTATACAATGAAATGCAGAAATCTTAACAATTGCATCTGCCCATGTAATCTTGTACCTCTGTCGCTTATTAGCTACTGGGAGTCGGCCTTGACTCATGGTGACTCCACAGACAACAGAATGAAACTGGCCTGGGTCCTGCATTTTCAGAAGTACATCTCCAGGCCTTTCTTCCTAGTCCATCTTAGTCTGGAATCTCCACTGCAACTTGTTCAGCATCAAAGCAACACAAAAGCCCCAGGGTGGTGGCTGCGCTTGAGATGCATTGGCTGGAAATTGAATCCAGTTGTTAAACATTCAAGGTAAGAATTCTGCCACTGAACCACCAATGCCTCACATCTCTGTCACTGTATAGAGATTACCACCTCCCTAGAAAGTTCCCTTGGGTCAACCCTGGGCCAGTGTATAACTGAATCCATTAAACAATTCAATGAAGCATATTTAAGAGTGAGCGTAGCAGACTGAGGGTTAGCATGCTCCTTTTCAGGAATGTCTAGGTTAGTGTCAAATCTGCAGTCTTATGCTGTGATTCTCCTTGTCTCCTCTGTCCACTTCTGTCATCTTCTTGCATCACTGGAGCTTATGGCCTTCTCCTGCATGTACTTGGTGTCCACTTATTCTATTACAAGGCCTTTACTGGCCCTGGCCAGAAATTCATACGTTTGCTTTTCTGTTTCTTTGTGTGCTTATTCTTCTCCGGGTTTTTTCTTTTGTTCTCTTCCGTCTCTCTTTCCTACAAGTGCTTTCTCAAACCTGCTGCTGTTTCTCCCCTTAGGGTGTTCTCACTTTTCGGTGTTCATCCCGTCTTCTCTGAGCTCCCTCTTGTTCATTTTTTTTGTTCTGTTTATACCCTGGACACTAGACCCTGAGCCCTAACCCCTGGGACAGGCACATGTGGGCACTCAGTCAACAGTGAGTGAGGGAATGAATGAATGCATGAATGAATGAAAAGGACCACAAGCTCTGAAATCACCTATAGTCTAGTAACAATAACGCGGTCCAGTAAGGAACCCCACCCTGTCAACCTTGCCACTTTTGGACCCATCTTTCTGTCTGCATTGACCTAGAAGCTATTTATCCGCCCCCTCGGAAGCCCCAGAGTTTGAAAGGAAGGAGGTTGATTTCCTGGCAAAATGTGACCCAAAGGACCATCCTCCCCACCCCCCACCATTTAAAAAAAAAAAAAAAACAGAGCAAGCCAGGCTATCAGGGATACTTCCTGTTTTCCTCTCTTGAAAGCATCCTGGCTAAATGAAACTAAGGGATCAAAGGGACTGTCTGCCTCTGGGGCTTTGGGACTGGCAGAATGGCTTTTAACCCTCTGCTGTCTCCTACATGTGAGTGGCATAGATAGTCGATCTCTTAAATTTCCTGGGTAGATACTCACTTCTTGAGGGCAGGGCCTTGCCGTTTATTCATTCATTCATCAAACATTACTGTACTCCACCATATGTCAGGCTTTGTGTGAGTATCGGGGAGACAGATGGATACTACACCGTGTCCGGCCTCATTCATCTAACAGTAATGACCACAAGTGCTAAAATGAGTAAGCACTTTCTCCACGTCAGGCACTCACTATGCCCTTGACATGCATCAGATCCGCACAACAAACTTAGGCGTTATCATCATTATGCCCATTTTACAGATAAGGAAAGCAAGGCTTATGGAAGTTAAATAACCTGCCAAGGTGACATGGCTGGTAGGTGTCAGGCGGGGGGTTAGAGCACAGTGGCCTGACGGGTGAACCTACGTTCTTAGCCATTTCACTAGCCTGCGCCCTGGAGAACATACTTCAAGGTCTGAAACATGGTAGTGGCCCATTGCTAGTAATTTTTACAAATGTAGTGCTTGGTCAGGGGGCATCAGATGAACGGGTGGGTTTGTATCCAACTTACTGCACCACTCTATCCCGGAGCCGAGGTGAGTCGGCCTGCATCCCCTGAAGCCAGAAAACAAGGCTACCAGAAGGCCACATTTTGCCCCGCTAGGGGAACAACAGAGAGTGTCAGACTCTTGTTTCCCCCCTCCCATTTCTGGAACAGATCAGATTTTGTTGTTATTTTTTGAATTTTCTCCAAAGCCTCAAAAGAAACCCCCAGGGGATGTTGATAGATCATAATAGTAACAAAGTGAACATATACTGAGGAACCATCCTGGGCCTTTGCAGATCATCTCTTCTATCTTGGCGGCAATAGTATTTTCTCTGTTTGGTGGGTGGGGGAGGGATTGAGGCTCAGAGAGGTTAGTTAACATATCTAAAGCCACTCAGCGACAAAGCCAGGATTTGATCCTAGTTTTGACTAACTCCCCAAACCTGCAATTTAATCACCACTCCATATGCCTCCCTGATGCTGAGACTTGACAGAGGGAGGAAGGAACTCCCTTCCTTCTGAGATTCCTGACAAACCCTAAGTGGCAGGTGAGGGTAGCAAGTAACCTTGAGATCCGTTGGTTAGGGACTCCTGGCACCACCACCAACAAAAAGATTTCAAGGTGCTTCCGGCTCTGCAATTCTATCTCTTTAAGACCCAGAGCTCCCATGCCAAGCCTGCTCCGTGATCCTCAGAGATTTCAGGGGTGGGGAAACTGGATTGAACGCGCTGACATACAACAAGCAAAAAAAGACTCAGCATTTTTGCCTTGCCTCCGTGGCTCTGGCCTTTCTCTCTCTCGTTTATTTATTACTATGCTTGCTATTCCCTGGCCCTGCTGCTGTGTCAATACTGATAAAAGCAAATCACCCCACAAACAGGTGCAGCCAGGAGCTGCCCCTTGGACAGCTGCCAGGGAAATGTGATCGCTCAGCTGGGGTGACCTGCCCCTGCCCAACCCCCCTTCTGGGGTTCCAGCCCCAGGCATGTGTCCTTGGGCAGTTAAAGCTGGTCCTCGTGTTCCGAGCCCTGGTATCTCAGCCGGCTGCATGGACTAGGCTGATGTGTGTGGTGGGGGTGAGGTGGGTGTGTGCCGGAGAGTGGCTGGCCTCCAGAAGCTCTATTTTCCATTTCAGTTTCTTCTGACAAATTCAGATAACACTGTGTCACCAAGTTTCCCTTGCAAATATTAAAAAATATTTACCAAGAATATCACCACCTGATTTATTTCTAGGTAAGAAATATGTTTTTTTCCCCAAGGCCTGTCCATTTCTAAATTTACACATACATTCGCAACTCAATGATCCAACCGACATTTTCTGAGTACCTCCTAAGGCTTAGCTGAGGGCTCACCTAAGTAAACATTTCGTGAGCCAACCCCGTTATCCAGAATGCATTTGGATGCTACCAAGCCATGTGACATTGACTCGGGTTTGAAAAAGATTGTATTTCTTCCTTCCTCCCCCATTGCTGTGTTTTGTCCCCAAGCATCATTTCCCCACTTCTCTAAGGCACTAGCTTTTCCGGAAGTGCCCTAGCTCGGCGTTGCAGCCTCCACCTCCCCAGGAGGGAGGTATGACTGGGGCGGTGAGGGCGAGATGCGGTAGTAGCACAGCGCTCGAGCCGCAGGGTGGGCCTGGAGCTGGGCTGGGCGGGGGGCGAGGGTCCCAGGGTCCGGGTCAGACCGCCCGCCCGCCCGCGGCTTCAGAGCAGCGAGTGGCTCAGGGAGGGGAGGTTGCTATGCAAATGACGCAGCGGCCAGCGGGCCCCCCCCCCCTTACCCAGGGGCCCTCTGGTTGCCAAAACAGACCATTCCCCAGAACAGTCGCCTAGAAACGGGCGCTGTCATAGCAGCCTGTTGGTAACGGCGAGCCAGCCGAGCTGCCAGGAGGAGCTGGGTCAGGATGTTCAGACCTCCTAGCAGCCCCCTCCCCACCCAGTCTCCACCTCAGGGAAGGGAGTGGTGGCTTGGGCTCCCAGGGGGGGAGGGCGCTAATTGGATTGGAACACTCCAGAAACATCAGCTGCTCCTCCCTGGGGGAGGGGGTGGGGAAAGCTGCAGACTGTCTTTGTGGTGGGTCTCAGCCTCTCCCTCCCCAAAGCCTGGCCCTGACCTGTTCCTCACCTGGCCTCTGCCCACGGAGTGCCTTTCTGGGCCACAATGGCAAGCTGGTTTTGGTGACATGCATCAGATAATCACCAAAATGAAATTCAGCCATGAAAAGGAGAGGATCGTGATGCTATAGAAACTAAAGATATGGGGATTTGACCTGGTTTGGAGGGGGTCGAGAAGAGTCCAGATTTGCTGTGGCTCCCAAGCCAATGCCATCATAGCTGCCTCATCCCTCAACATCCTCCTTTTCTCAGAAGGCTTCTCTGATACACCAGCCAGTGCTACCTGGCCTTCGCTGAACTCTGGGAGCATTTTCTTCCTCCTACCTCATATGGCACCAAGACAGCTGCCTTGTCATCTAAGTGTATTTCTCTTTCTTCCCCCGATTAAACTACTGTACAAGCTACTAAAGGGCCCGCTCATATACTTCTGTGGATGGCCCACTTTGACCATGAAGAACAGGACTGAGATTTTAACAGAGTTGTGTTTAGGTACGAGTACGCTTTGTCAACATCCTCACCCTGGGATGCTTCTAATGTTACTGCCTTTACAGCAACTCTTGGATTGGTTTTTGGACACTAGTATATCAGTTGGCATGGAGTTGACTCTGACTCATGGTGACCCCATGTGTGTTAGCGTACAACAGTGCTCCATAGGGTTTTCAATAGCTGATTTTTGAGAAGTAGATCACCAAGTCCTTCTTCCAAGGCACCTCTGGGTAGACTCAAACTTCCAACTTTTTGGTTAGCAACTGAGCACATTCACTATTTCCACCATCCAGGGACTCACTGGAGACTAGTAAAACCTTATAAAATTCTTCTATGCTTGGGGAGGGGAGGCGATTTCAGTGACAGGCTGAGTGACATTAAGCCAACAGGTGGGCTACAGAGACAGTGAGTGGTCCAGACGCTGCATGCCAGTAGGCAGAGGTGCTACGTGAGTGTGTGCATGCATATGATGGGCATACAAGGACAGCTTTCACAATCTATAAGAAGCCTTGGGAGTCTTATGTATTCAAACAGCAAGTCTTCATTCAATCTGGCTTAGTGAAGCAGTATATAATGTGTAATCTCTCCTTCTTCCTTCCTCATGGATTGAGTTCCTACTGTGCTAGGCACTGGGGATCAGAGAATGATTAATTTGGTATCATTCCATATTTGTAAGGAGAAAAACAAAAGGATTGTGAACGGGATATTTGGAGTCCCTGGGTGGCACAAACAGTTAAGATTGGCAGTTCAAATCGAACCAGAGCAACCTCGGAAGAAAGACCTGGTGATCTGCTTTCAAAAGGTTACAGCCTTGAAAACTCTATGAAGCATTTCTACTCTGACACACATGGGGTTGTCATGAGTCCAGAGGGGACATTTGGAGTCCCTGGGTGATGTAAACAGTTAACGGGCTTGGCTACTGACTGAATGGAAGTTTGAGCCCACCCAGAGACACCTTGGAAGAAAGTCCTGGTGATCTACTTTCAAACAATCAGCCATGGAAAACCCTATGGAGGATAGTTCTATTCTGACACATATGGGGTCACCACGAGTCGGAGTCAACTCCATGGTAACTGGTTAGGCTAAGTTAGGGGACATTTGCCATGCCTTTGGATCACCAGTTTCTTTTGGTCAACTTATGCATGTAGATTTTTTCAGTGTTATAAATCGCACTTCTCCAAAGTAAAGGGAAAAATTGCTTTCCCACACCCCCTTGCAGCTAAAGTGTAGGCATGTGAACTAGGTTCCACCAATTAGATGCACCCACGTGAGATTTTTTTAACTTGGAAGAGAACAACTGAGGAAGTAGTTATCCTGGGAAAGATGGTGGAGGAGTCATCTCATTTTTAGACCAATTGGAGAGGTGTTCTGGTATCTGATGTCCAACATTGCTGGGGAGGGAGTGAGGTGAGTTGTAGTTTGTGCTGAAAGGTAGAGGTAGCTGCAATGGTGGCCTTGCATGTGGTCTGGGCATCAGTTCTGAGTACTGAGCCTTAGTGCCAGTCTTCCCTTCTGGATTCTGTGAGCCTCCTTATCCTTTAATAAGTTCCTTTTTTGTTAGAGTGGATTCTGTTGTTTGCAACTCAAAACTCTAACTAATAATGAATGAATGGACAGGTGGGTGAGTGAACAGTCAGTGGGTGTGTGAATGAGGGTGGGTGGGTGAGTGGATGAAGGGTGGGTGGGTGAGTGGATGAAGGGTGGGTGGGTAGAGGATGGGTGGGTGGGTTGGTGGATGGAGGGTGGGTGGGTGAGCGGATGGAGGGTGGGTGGGTAGAGGATGGGTGGGTGGGTGAAAGGTGAGTGGTTAGACACCAAAATATTAAGAGTGGTTTTTGGGGAGATGGGATTCTAGATTATTTTAATTTTTTTTTCTTTTTTGTTTCCTGTATTTTCTTATTTTTTTACAATGAAAGCATGTTATTTGAATAATAATATAAAAGAAGGTATCAGGAACCCAGTCCTGGAAGAGCTTACAGTCCAGCAGGAGGTAGGAGGTCTCACCAAGGGGTATGGGGCACAGGGAAAATAGAATCCGACCCTGAAGACCCGGGGGTTCTAAGCCAGTGTGAGCACTGAGGGGCCCTGACTGTGGACTCAGATCCCATTTCTCACCATGCCTGCCCTGATCACCAGCAAAAAGCCATCTCTCACTCCCTCCCCCTCCTCTGACCCCACATCCAGAACTGTCCCCACCACTCAGAGTCACACACTTGGCTCATCCTGCCTTGTGACATCGTTCCTATTGTTACCCAACAACCCTGTTTTACTTTGGGTGAGGATGACATGCTTGTGACTCATCCCATATTGTTCTCCCAGCTCTGGACGCCCAGCAGCACTGACTGTCCCTCCGCTGGCATGTGCCACAGGCTTGTTCTGCGGCTACTTCTCACATGGGCATCGCCCAGCGTAGACTGTCAGCTCCACACTTGGGTGATTTTTGCAAACCTCATTCCCAACAGCTTTACAAGAAGTAGGATTTTAGGATATGCTCATTGAAGATGAGGATCATATTGTGAAATTTTTTACATGGATGACTTTATAGTGAAATTATAAGCTTTGTGAGCAGTGCCCTTTCATCCATTTGCACAGGTTGCCATGAGTTAGAATCAACTCTACAGCAAAGGATTTGGATTTTTTTTTTTTTTTAATGATGTGCCAGGCCCTCCGCTGAGTGCTGGGGACAGAGAAATGAAAAAATGAATAAGGTGCAAACCCTCCCCTCAAGGCATTCACGGGTTCGTGGCAAGAAACATATATAGACAAATAAGTGAGGAAAAGTGTTACAAGAGCTCTGATAGAGAGTGCAGGGTAGAGAAGTGAGTGGTTGGGGCAGAAAAGGCTTTTTCACAAGAACTTTATCACATGCTTACTCCAGGCCTGTGGCTCTGTTCTCAGCACCTTGCATATGCTTATTTATTTAGTCCTCACCACAGCAACAAGGCAGGTACTATTATTGCCTCCATGTTACAGGTGAGGAAACTGAAGCCCTGCCAGGCTGAATGTGTTGCAGGGCTGCACAGCTGGGAGACTGCAGAGCTGGGCTCACACCCAGGCTGCTCAGCTCTAGCATCCTGAGCTCAACCACTGCACCATACTGCCTTGAGTTGCTTCTGGAAAGGCCAATGAGTGATTGCCAGGCGTGGAGCCTTCTAGTGTGGGCGCCCAAGGCCCAGGGCATAGAGTGGATGGGAAAGGGTGTATGGGGACGGGGAGGGCAGCCACTGTTCTAAAAATAATAGGTGAGAACTTATGGCCACAGCTTTGGACTTCACATTCCTTTTGTGCCTTGATGGGTAATTTCGGAGTGGAAGAGTGGCTGATCTAAGCAAAATGGTAAAGTTGGCAAAATAGCCTTCTCTTCCCCAGGTGAAGGGAAGAGCCCTGGCTTTGGAGTCAGAGGGACTTGGGATCCAGTCCCAACCCAGCCTCTGACCGGCGGAGTGACCTTGGGCAAGTCACTCAACATCTCTGAGCCTCAGTTCTCTCGACTGTTAAATGAGTATAATAATTTCATTGTGTTGATATAGGATTAAATGAGATAATCCATGTAGATGGCTTAGAACAATACCTGACAAAGAGCAAGCCCGCCCAAAATGGCACATATTTAATTTTAAGTCCACAATCCCTTGTCAACAACACCAAAAGCCTAAAAGCTCTGGAAACAAAACACATTTGACAACAAAACCTGATCTGGAATGATGGGAGGCTATTTACAGTCTTTATTTATTTCCACATAGTGTGGTTATTCATACATTTCATTGCAGAAATACTAATGTGTTAGATTACAGGATTCCATTCTAGATCCTGCTAGGGGCATTACAAAATATTGTGTGAGAGCTCCAAAACTGAGGCACTTGACTTGTATCAGAATAATCGTCCCTGGTCAGAGCCCTGACTCCATCTTAGCTATTGCTTATACGTAACAAAGGAAACGTTTTTTTCTCTGTGTTAAACTAAAGATATGGAAATAATGTTCCTAAGGGAGGGTCTTGACACAAGACCCTCATCAGAAATTCCCTCGGCAGCCCTCAGGAAATGTTTTAAGAAAATTACCTTATGACCATTCTGTCAAACCCTCCTTACCGTATTCAAACTTACCAATCCAAATAGCCCACATTCGTGTTTCCAGCCAATCACTGTAAAGCCTCCGTCCCCTTGAATTGTCCCGCCTCCGGCTTCTCTGATCTTACGACTTCTTAACACAATACTGTACCTTTAGTTCTTGATTTTACCTCACAAATATGTCTCTGTTATTCCACCGTTTTGGAGCGTTTGATTTCACTTTGTAAGATCAGACGTGTCCTCGATTCAAAGTGTTTTGAATCTTCAATAAATCTCTGATTTTATTTTAACAGAGTACACGTTCTCACTAGTTGACAGTATATAGTACAAGCACTGTGTTGCTTTTCTAAAATCTGAATTGCAAAACATTTGACCCCAAAGCCTTCAGATAAGGGATTTGAACTTGCATTATGTCCCCTCTGAACCCTCTCTCCACTTCTGACCCCTTCTTACCTCAACTGCTTAATTGGCCCTTGGCCTTCTAGATTCAACCCTTCCCTCCAAGAGAAATACATATACACCCACACACCCTTTGGGCCTCTCCACACGCCTGTCTCCCCGTGCCAAGCCCCTTTGCTCTCAACTATTCCTCCACTTTTTCATCAACCCTACTGACTTGAAGTGCTCTTTTCCCCCTGTGTCCTGGTCAAGAAGACAGACTTTGGACTACTCTGGCAGTAGGGATTCATCCAGTTGTTACCTGCTCATGGACTTCAGAGTTACTGCAAGAAATCCATATGTCTATTTGCACTCCAAATATTTTCTGCTCGTGGTATCAATCATTTCAGGTGCATAACTGTGCTGCTCCTTTTCAACTGTGCCGAAGCCCTAGTTGTTCTTTGTCATTGTGAGACCAAAACTCAAAATATAACTTCTCACATTTGCAGGCTTGCAACAATTTTTGAAGGTAAAAAGGAGTAGTCATGCTGGAGCAGGTTGGAAACCACTGAGCTGGGCTGTCAAGGCAATGTGTCATTCCCCTTTGGCAGACAGGAGTCATGAGACCTGAGCTCGAGTTCTACCTCCTCCTCTGGCTGGTCAGATGAACTTGAGGGCAGCCTCGTGTGACTTGGAGAACTTGGGTTTCTTCATCCTGGAGCAAGATGATGAACAGTGTTTAGCAGGATTGTCAGGAAGATTAAATGAAATAATGAAAGGGCTTTGAAAACTGAAGTGTTGCACAAATGTAAGGATTGTGGTTGTCATCTTCGTACTCATATCGTCAGCTTCTTTATTTTTTTGTAGCAAATACGTATCAAACAAAACATTCACCATCTCAACACTTTAACATGTACAGTTCAATGGCGTTATGTTGACCATGTTCAACCATCACCCTTCTGTTTCTGATTTTCTTCTATCTTATTGTCAGTTTCTTAAGGGCAGGGACCATGTCTTCTGTTCTCTCAGTGATACCCCCACCCTGATCACCCCCTGCACTCAGCACGGGACTGGGCATATAAAAACCCCATTGCGGTCAAGCAGATTCCAACTCATAGGGGCCCCGTAAGAGAAGACCTCATAAAAAACACTGCAAAGTAACTGGTACAGTAGCTTAGCAAATGGAAGTTGCCTAAGAAATTGCACCTGTCGTACGGAGAGGCAGTATAGTCAGGTGGCATGGGGTCTGGTTCGAATCCTCTCTCTTCCACTTGCTATCTACATGACCTTGTATAAGGTTAGCGCTTCTGTGCCCTAGTGTCCTCATCTTCACACATAGCTGATAATAAAAGGTTGTTGTGAGAAGTAGAGTTTAGTGTATGTAACAAGGAGCCCTGGTGGTACAGTGGTTAATCTCTCGGCTGCCAGCCCACCAACCATTCGCTCCAAAGGAGGAAGAGAGGAAGACATGGCAATCTGCTTCCGTAAAGATTACTCATTGCCGTCGAGTCCATTCTGACTCATAACGACCCTATAGGATAAAGTAGAACTACACCATAGGGTTTCCAAGGCTGTAACCATTATGGAAGCAGACTGCCAATGGGGCAGCACTACACTGTCCTATAGGGTCACTATAAGTCAGAATTGACTGACAGCAATGGGTTTGGTTTTGGTTTTTTAGTGCATGTAACAGGAGTCCCTGGGTGGAGCAAACGGTTGAGCACTTGATTTACTAACCAAGAGGCTGATGGTTCAAACCCACCCAGATGCACCTTGGAAGAAAGACCTGGTGATCTGTTCTCGAAAAGTCATGGCCATGAAAACCCTATAGAGCACAGTTCTCCTCTGCACACATGGGGTCACCATGAGACAGAATCAACTCAATGGCAATGCGTTAATCTATATAGCAGAGTCTGGCACAAATCAAGCACTATGTAAGTATCAGCAGTTGTTATTATTTGCTATTATATGCTCAGAGACCTGATTGCACAGTGTTTGGCTGCTAACCAAAATGTTGGTGGTTCAAATCCACCAGCTGCTCCTTGGATACCCTATGAGTAGTTCTACTCTGTCCTGTAGGGTCACTATGAGTCGAAATGGACTCGTTGGCAGTGGGTTTGATTTTGGTATTATATACTCAGCGATTCTGCAGAGGTGATGTGAAAAGGTTGCCAGACTGGAAAGGAGGAGATTTAGCTTCTGGTCTTTGTTCAAAGACACAGCAAGATCTTCAAAGACAGTCGGATGCCCGGGCCAGCCTCTCCAGGTCAGCACAAATAATGTAGCAGTGAATATGCTTAGACATCATTGCCCACAGGTGTGGGCTTGATTTCTAGCCCAGACATTGCAAGTAAAAGGCATGCGCATTTAACATTTTGACAGATACTGCAATTGTCCTATACTTGGGCATTTCTGTTTGCATTCCCTCCTCCCCAAACAACAGTGCATTTCCCCAGACCCTCACCAACCAAATTTTTAAGTTCAAATCTTATTAGTTTTTTGACTAGGCAATATTTGCACGGGGTCCCTGAGTGGCGCAAATGGTTAAGCGCTTGGCTGCTAACTGGAAGGTTGGAGGTGTGAATCTACCCAGAGTGCCTCGGAAGAAAGACCTGGCCGTCTACTTCCCAAAAAGTTGGCTATTAAAAACCCTACCGAGCACAGTTCTACTCTGACACGCATGAGATCACCATGAATCAGAGTCGACTCCAGGGCAACTGGCTTTAATATTTGCACATGCCACAAAATTCAGAAAGGTATGACGGCGCATACAGTGAAAAGTCTCCTCATCCCTGTCCTAGCCATCCAGGTCTCCCCAGAAACACAAACTTTGCTCTCAATCTATGTATCTGGTGAGTGGAAAATGCTATCTCCCTAAATAAATCTCACTATCATTTTTGTGTGAAAGCTAACCAGGAGTAGAATGTTGCATTTGAACGAACTCTAAGATAAAGCTGGAGACTTCAAAGGTGTTTCATGCTCAAGGGTGAGGCGGTGGGGAACTACCTCAGGCTCTGCCTCCTCTCCTCTTGGGGGAAAACTTTGTACATCTCTGAGTTAGTTTCTAAAGTCCAAGCTTGAAGACGCCCCCTGCTTCCCTTGATTAAGCTGAGTTTTCCTCATCACTTCAGTTAGCTGTTTGTAATCTATCCCTCCGCCTCTTCTCACCTTTGTCGTGGTCACCTCCTCACTTGGAAACTGTGAAGGAGTTGAACTTGGATTAGGCCTATTCCCTGGGTAACATTCCAGGACTGATCAACTAATTCAAATTAGGGTGTAGATGACTGATAACAGCTTAATGTATTACCTCTCCTGTGGGTGGAAACATTTTAGGCGATGCAATTTCTCATCCCAAAGGAATGAGTCTGCATGGTGCAATTTCAGGCGTGATCGCAGGTGGGTGGGGAAGGTGTGGGGGAGGGAGCACCATTTCTGACACTCTTCCAGTGGGCACTGTGACCCCAGCCTGCTCCATCCAAGGGTGGTGTTGACCTGAGGGTTCCTGCCTGCTGGCTTCCCTCCAGAACCCACCCCACACTCATTTCTCTCAGACAGTAGCCAAGAGCAGGGTTTTGTCATACAGAAAAATGCCTCATCAAGGAAACCCACGTGTGTGGCCTGGGAAACTACACTGTGCCCTGGGGCAAGGGGTGCGGTGGGGGTGTTTGGTCACCTGACTTCCAGGCTCTCGGGTCACTTCCCATCCTGTGTGGTGAGGAAATCTCCACTGGAGTGCCCTCAGCTTTCTGCCAGAACAGGTGGTCTCATCACACCTGGATCCACTTAGGGAGAAGAGCTGTGCCAAACAATGTCTGCTTTTGCTTTCTGAAGGCAGTTTGGTTTAGCTTCTGAATTGTCAGGGAGGGTGTGAGGTGGGGAGTGGCCCGGAGGCTGCCATTAAAACCCAAACTAGCTGCTGTGGAGTCGATTCCAACTCACTGCGACCCGGTGTGTGTCAGAGTAGAACTGTGCTCCATAGTGTTTTCAGTGGCTGATTTTTTGGCAGTAGATTACCAGGCCTTTCTTCTGGGTGGACTCGAACCTCCAAGCTTTCAGTTAGCCGTTTGGACCTCCCAGGGACTTTAGGCTGCCATTAGCCCATCAGGCACAGGAAAGGAGTCCCTCTGGTGGGTCAAGGGCATGGCACTGTAACCCAGCACGCAGTCTTGGCCAGCCCCCCCTGAAGTGGCATTTTGTCCCATCCTCTGTTTGGGCCTCCCTTCAGTGGAGGTTGCTGAGGGAGCCAGCTATGCTCTGGCCAAAACAGTGGTGGATGGGATGGAAGCCAGGGACAGCGGTCAGTGTACCTGCTCTGTTGACAGTGCCAAGACGACCAGACCAGATCCTAGTGGCCGTTCCTCGATCTCCATCCAAATCTCCACCATCAAGCCACTTCCTCCTCCCTGGACCAGGACTGCTTCTCAAGACCTCTTGATCTTAAACTGTGAATTATAAAGTATACAGAGCTCTGTTATTGTTGTTAGGTGCTGTTGAGTCAGTTCCAACTCATAGCGACCCTAAATACAGCAGAGCGAAACACTGCCCAGCCCTGTGGCATCCTTAGAATTATTCTTATCTTTGAGCCCATTGTTGCAGCCACTGTGTCAATCCATCTCATTGAGGGTCTTCCTCTTTTTCACTGACCCTCTACTTTATCAAGCATGATGTCCTTCTCCAGGGACTGATCCTTCCTTATAACGTGTCCAAAGTAAGTGAGACAAAGTCTCACTTAAGAGCATTCTGGCTGTACTTATTCCAAGACAGATTTGTTTGTTCTTCTGGCAGTCCACGGTATATTCAGTATTCTTTGCCAACACCGTAATTCAAATGCATCAATTCTTCTTCCGTCTTCCTTATTCATTGTCTAGTTTTTGCATGCATATCAGGCAATTGAAAATACCATGGCTTGGGTCAGGCACACCTTAGTCCTCAAGGTGACATCTTTGCTTTTTAACACTTTAAAGAGGTCTTTTGTGGCAGATTTGCCCAATGCCACATGTCGTTTGATTTCTTGACTGCTGCTTTCATGGGTGTTGATTGTGGATCCAGATAAAATGAAAACCTTGACAACTTCAGTCTTTGCTGTGTTTATCATGATGTTGCTTACTGGGCCAGTTGTGAGGATTTTTGTTTTCTTTACCTTAAAGCGTAATCCTTACAGAAGGCTGTAGTCTTTGATCTTCATCAGTAGATTCCAGACATGCAGAGTCTCAGACCCACCCTAGATTACCGAATCAGAATCTACATATTCACAAGATACCAAATTGATTCATATGCACATTCATGTTTGGGAAACACTGGTCTAGATGAAAGGAGTTCTGGTGGCTCAGTGGTTAAGCACTACACCGCTAACCAAAAGGTCAGTGGTTGGAACCCACAAGATGCTCCAGGAGAGAACGGCCGCGTGGCAGTCAGCTTCTGTAAAGATTATAGCCTTAGAAACCCTATGGGGCATTCTACTGTGTCCTACAGGGTTGCTGTGAGTCATGGGTTTATGATCTAGATGATGCATGCCTTAGAGAGGTAGGAAGGAAGGGGATGGAAGTTCCCAGGGTGGGGAGGCCCCTTCTGAGGTAGAGACCACAAGTCTGGTTCAATGGAGGGAACTGGACACACAGGAAGAGGCTAAGGAACACGCACGAGGACAACATGCTGAAATAGACTACAGAATGTTTTAGTTTTGATTTCATTTTTTTATTGTGGTAAGTATATAGGTAACAAGACATTTGCCATTTCTACAATCTTCACGTGTACAATTCAGTGACATTACATTAATTACATTCATCCTGTTGTTCAGCCTTCACCATTAACCTTCCCCGAATTTTTCCATTACCTGTAACAGAAGCTCAGTGTCCCTTAGCATCCCCTACTGATTTCATTTTTAATACGTAATCTGCTTAATAGTTCAATTCTGAGGATACGGAAGGGGGTATGTAGGAAATAGTTTCTCTACTGCTTCTGTCTCCCAGACACTTCCCTTCCAAAGGCAACTTATGTTACCAGTTTCTTATGTGGCCTAGAGACATGAGCTATTCTTTTTTTTTAAAATTTTTTTTTAAATTGTACTTTAGATGAAAGTTTGCAGAACAAATAGTTTCTCATTAAACAGTTAGTACACATATTGTTTTAGGACAATGATTAACAAACCCACGACATGTCATCACTGTCCCTTCTTGGGTTCCCTATTACCAGCTTTCCTGTCCCCTCCTGCCTTCTAGTCCTTGTCCCTGGACTATTGTGCCCCATTAGTCTCGTTTTGTTTTATGGGGCTAATATTTGGCTAAATGGTGAACCTAGGGAGTGACTTCATTACTGAGCTAAAAGGTTGTCCAGGGGGCCATACTCTCAGGGTTTCTCCAGTCTCAGTCAGGCCAGTAAGAGACATGAGATATTCTGCAAATAAAAGCATGTGTGTGTGTGTGTGTGTGTGTGTATTACTTACCCCTCCTTTTATAAAAATTCAAATGTTAGCCCACCACATGATATTCTGGATCTTGTTTTTTTCACTTAACAATGCATCTTGTAGATCATTCTAAATCAATATGTAAAGAAGATTCTGGATTGTTTTTCAGCTGAATACTATTCCATTGTAAGGATGAGCTTTAATTTATATTGCCTGGTCCCTACTTTTAGGTTTTTTTAAATAATATTTTATTGCATTTTAGGTGAAAGTTTACACAGGAAATTAGGTTCCTATTTAACAGTTCTTATTGAAATTGTTCCATGCCATTGGTTACAATTTTCACAATGTGTCAGCGTTCTCATTATTTCCATTCTGTTTGTTCTGGTTCCATTGATCTAGCTTCCCTTCCCTTCCTTGCCTTCTTGTCTTTGCTTTTGGGTAAATGTTGACCATTTAATCTCATATAGTTGATTGTTTAAGGGAGCACATTACTTACGGGTGATATTGTTTATTTTATAAACAAATGTATTATTTGGTTGAAAGGTGACCTCCAGAAATAGCTTCAGTTCCAAGTTCAAAGGGTATTTTAGGATGATAGTCTCAGGGGTTCCGCTAGTCTCTATCGGTCCAGTAGGTCTGGATTTTTTTTAAGAATTTGAATTTTGTTCTCATTTTTCTCCCATTCTATCCAGGACCTTCTATTGTGTCCCTGGTCAGAAAGGTCAATAGTGGTAGCTGTGCACCATCTCATTCTTCTGGTCTCAGGTTAGAAGAGGCCATAGTTTGTGTGGGCTATTAGTCCTGTGGACTAGTTTCTTCTTTGAGCCTTTGGTTTCCTTCATTCTTTTTGCTCCGTATGAGTAGAGACCAATAGTTGTATCTTAGATGGCTGCTGGAAAGTTTTTAAGACCACAGATGCTACTCACTAAACTAGGATGTAGAACATTATCTTTATGGATTATGTTATGCCAATTGACTAAGTTGACCCCAGAGACTATGGTCCTAAGCCTTTTAACCCAGTAAACCAATCCCATGGGTCATTTGGATATGTCTAGGAAGACTCCATAACTGTACTCCCTATGTGCTTTGTTATATATATGGATATATATGCAGCACACACAAACGTATATATACATATGCCTATAGGTACACCTATACATGCACATGCATTTATTCACATGTGCCTTCCTATACACATACATGCACACATATCTACCTATGTAACCACACACACATTTCCTGGTTGTTACTGTTGTTGCAAAATTGTGTGTATTATAGCATTTAAGGAAATTGTCCCTTTGTGTGTGTGTGTACTTCTTACTGTCTTTATTTACTTTGGTCAAGTTGTACTGAGTTCACTCATATTTGGGATTGCCTTTCCCATCACCAAAAATAACAAGTGTCTGCTATCTAGAAAGTGATTCCCACTCCTTCTCCCTCCCATTCCTGGTAACCATCAAAGAATGGTGCTTTCTATTCTATATATATATATCTATTCTTAACTTTTTATAATAGTGGTACCATACAATATTTGTCCTTCTGTGATTGACTTACTTCACTCAGCATAAAGTCCTCCAGATTCATGCATGTTATAAGATGTTTTGCGGACTCCTCATTGTTCTTTATAGTCGCATAGTATTCCATTGTATGTATGTACCACAATTTCTTTATCCATGCATCTGTTGATGGACACTTAGGTTGTCCATCTTTTTGATACTGTGAATAATACTGTAATGAACGCAGGTGTACATATATCTATTTATGTCGCTGCTCTTATATCTCTAGGATGCATACCTAGGAGTGAGATTGCTGGATCATAAGGTATTTCTATTTCTAGCTTTTTGAGGAAGTGCCATACTGTTTTCCATAGTGGCTGTACAAATTCTACAATCCCACCAGCCATGTCTGAGTTCCAATCTCACCACAACCTAGTCAGCACTTGTTGTTTTCTGTTTTTTTGATCATTGCCATTTTTTGCAGGGGTGAGATGGTATCTCATTGTAGTTTTGATTTGCATCTCTCTAATGGCTAATGGGAGCCCTGATGGCACAGTGGTTAAGAGCTTGGCTGCTAACCCAAAGTTCAGCAGTTCGAATCCACCAGCTGCTCCTTGGAAACCCTATGGGGCAGTTCTACTCTGTCCTATGGGGTCGCTGTGAGTCAGAATTAATTTGATGACAGCGGATTTGTTTTCAGTGGCTAATGATCATGACTATCTTTTCATGTATTTGTTGGCCACCTGAATGTCCTCTTTGGTGAAGTGTCTGTTCATATCCTTTACCCATTTTTTGATTGGATTACTTGTCTTTTTGTTGTTCAGTTGTTGAAGTTTTCTATATATTTTAGAGATTAGACCCTTATCTGATACGTCATTGCCAAAGATTTTTCCCAGTCTGTAGGTTCTCTTTTTACTCCGTTGGTAAAGTCTTTTGATAAGCGTAAGTATTTAATTTAAAAAAAATTTTTTTTTACTGTACTTTAGATGAAGGTTTACAGAACAAATAGTTTCTCATTAAACAGTCAGTACATATACCATTTTATGGCATTGGTTAACAATCCCATGACATGTCAACACTCTCCCTTCTCGACCTTGGAGGACCTTTTTTTTTTTGGTGAAAATATACACAGCCAAAGTTACACCATTTCAAAAGTTTCTACATGTATAATTCAGTGACATAGATTATATTCTTCCAGTTGTGCTGCTATTCTCACTATCGTTTTCCAAATTATTCCATCACCATTATCTTCAACTCACTGCCCCCTAGGCTTCCCATCAAACCGTTTGAGTTGCTGTTGTCAATTAGATCTCACATAGATAATTCTTTTTTTTTTGGACCTTAGATGAAGGTTTGCAGAACAAATAGTTCCTCATTAAACAGTTAGTACACATATTGTCTTATGACAGTGGTTAACAACCCCCTGACATGTCAACACTGTCCCTTCTCAACCTTGGGTTCCCTATCACCAGCTTTCTTGTCCCTTCCTGCCTACTTGCCCTTGTCCCTGGACTGCTGTACCCCATTAGTCCCTTTTTGTTTTATGAGGCTGTCCAATCCCCGGCTGAACGGTGAACTTAGGGAGTGCCTTCACCACTGAGCTAAAAGGGTGTCCGGGGGCCATATTCTCAGGGTTTCTCCAGTCTGTCAGACCAGTAAATCTGGTCTTTTTTTGAGAGTTAGAATTTTTTTCTACATCCTTTTCTGGCTTTGTCCAGGACCCTCTATTGTGATCCTGGTCAGAGCAGTCAGTGGTGGTAGCCAGGCACCATCTAGCTGTACTGGACTCAGTCTGGTGGAGGCCGTGGTAGCTGTGGTCCATTAGTCCTTTGGACTAATCTTTTCCTTGTATTTTGTTCTCTTCATCTTCCTTGCTCCCGAAGGGGTGAGACCAGTGGAATATCTTAGATGGCTGCTCACAGGCTTTTAAGACCCCAGATGCTACTCACCAAGGTAGAAGGTAGAACATTTATAAACTGTGTTATGCCAACTGAGCTAGATGTTCCCAGAGACCATGGTCCCCACAGTCCTCCGCCCAGCAATACAGTCCCTCGGTGAGTTTGGAAGTGTCTGTGGAGCTTCCATGACCTTTCCTTGTACAAGTTGTGCTGGCTTCCCCAGTACTGTGTTCTGTTACCCTTCACCAAAGTTACCACTTATCTACAGTATTTAATTTTTAGGAGGTACCAGTTATCTAATTTATCTTCTGTTGTTTGTGCATTTTTAGTTGTGTTTGATAAGTTATTTATGTCAAAAATTAGGTCTGCTAGTTTTGTCCCTATGTTATCTTCTAGGAACTCAATAGTTTTAGCTTTAACATTTAGGTCTTTGATTCATTTTGAGTTAGTTTTTGTGCATGGCATGAGGTATAGATCCTGTTTCATTTTTCTACAAATGGATATCTAGTTTTTAGGTTATTTTTAATGGTCTAGATGTTGCACGCCTTGGGGAGTGTCTTAGTTATCTAGTGCTACTATAACAGAAATACCACAAATGAATGGCGTTAACAAACAGAGGTTTCTCCTTTCACAATCTAGTAGGCTAGAAGTCTAACTTCAGGGCACCAGTTTGAGGGAAAGCCTTTCTCTCTCTGTCAGCTTTGGAGGAAAGTCCTTGTCATCAATCTTCCCCTGCTCTAGGAGGTTGTCAGCGCAGGGACCCTGGGCCCAAAGGACACGCGCTCCTGGTTCTACTTTCTTGGTTGTATGAGGTCCCCATGTCTCACTGATCACTTCTCTCTTTTATATCTCAAAAGAGATTGATTTCAGACACAACTTAATCTTGCAGATTGAGTCCTGCCTCACTAACGTAACTGCTGATAATTCCACCTCATTACAATCATAGAGGTAGGATTTATAACACACAGGAAAATCACATCAGATGACAAAAAGGTGGACAATCACACAGTACTGGGAATCATGCCTAGCCAAATTGATACACATTTAGGGGGACACAATTCAACCCATAACAGAGAGGTAGCAAGGAATGAGACGGAAGCTCCCAGGGGAGGGAAGCTAATTTTAGAATCTTAGAGACTGGAAGATCATTGAGTCTAAACTCCCACCCAGTTTAAGAGTTCTTTCATAGCATCCTCCTGGATTTCTGAGACCTAGTAGCGAGGTTACCATCTCTGGGAACTCCAACCTCCCTCTCGCCTCCCATTGCCCTTGCACATACCTTTGCCAGAGCCCTAATCACATGATATTGTAATTATTTAGGTGTCATGGATTGAATTGTGTCCCCCAAAAATGTCTGTCAACTTGGCTGGGTTATAATTCCCAGTGTTGTATAACCGTGTACCATTTTGTAATCTGATGTGATTTCCTTATGGGTTGTAAATTCAATCACTATGATGTAACAAAATGGATTAGTGGCAGTTATACTGATGAGCTATACAAGATTGGATAGTGTGTTGAGCCAATCTCTTTGGAGATATAAAAGAAAGAAGCGAGTGGAGATACCTGGGAACCTCATACCACCAAGAAAGCAGTCCCAGGAGCAGAGTGCATACTTCGGACCTGAGATTCCTGCATTGAGATGCTCGCAGACCAAGGGAAGACCAATGCATCACAAGGACCTTCCTCCAGAGCCAACAGAGAGAGAAAACCTTCTCCTGGAGCTGATGCCCTGAATTTGGACTTGTAGCCTACTGGAATATGAGAGAATAAACTTCTCGTTGTTAAAGGCATCCACTTGTGGTATTTCTGTTATAGCAGCACTAGATTACTAAGACATTAGGCAAAGGAATTATAACATTTACTTTTGTATCCTCTTGCCCTTGCTCCATTGTGATGCATACTAGGTGCTCAACCAATGTGAATGAAATTGAACTCATCATCCGTGAGAGGGGAATCATCCAAATCCTGCTACTTGAACACATCTAGCAACAGGGATCTCACTTTCTCCAAAGCCCATTCTGTCTTTGAGAGAAGGTATCAAACAGTCCTTTGATTGAACGGTCTGCCTCACAGATGACTTTACCCTCTGGATTTTAGTGCAATCTTCTAAAACAATATAGAAATTTAATCCTTCTTTCAGATATTTAAGACAACCACTTTTCTCCAAGCCAGGGACTCGCAATTCCTCATGGGTCCTGGATCCAGATCCTTCCCTTTCTAGCATTTTCTTCCACTTTTCAGTTTGTATATGATCCTTCTAGAAACTGATGTCTGCTCACTACACATCTATTAGAATGATTAAAGTTAAAAAAACTGGCCATACCAAGTGTTGGCGAGGATGTGGAGCAACTGAAAACTTAAACACTGTTGGCGGGGAATGTAAAATGGTACAGGCATTTGGCAAACAGTTTGACAGTTTCTTAAAAAGTTAAATATACATCTTTTCTATGACCCCGCCTGATGGAATAAGAGGTGGCACAGTGTGGTGGAAAGAATATGAACACTGAGATTATTCCTTTGACTGGAAGCTCAGGGTGGGTAAGTTAGCCTCTCTGAGTCTGTTTCCTCATCTGTAAAGTGGGGTCAATATTTCTGATCTCAGAAGTGTGATATTTCAGTGACACAGAAAAGAAACAAGCTTAGCACAATGCCTCACCCATTGAGGCACTCAATGAAGAGAAGCTGACTCTGGCTCCATAACTCCTGCCTGTCAAAGTATTTTAAGATCTTCATTCTGTGTGTGCCAGATCTCTTGTATATAACATCTCCATATTTGATTAACAGAACTCCCTGCCTTTACTGGAGTTTCTAATGTACACATTGGAGGAGGGGCCAAGATGGCGAAGTAGTCAGGTGCTTCTGGTGGACCCTCTTACAACAAAGACCCAAAAAAACAAGTGAATCAATTATGTATGACAATCTAGGGGCCGGGAACATCAAATGCAAAGTTGAGGAACCGTACTGAGTGGCAGGGGGAGGGAGAGATGGTTTGGAAGCAGCAAGGAGTTGCCAGACCTGACCTGGTGAGAGCCTGAGCCCTTCAGGCCTGATCAGCTCATGGGTGAGTGGTGAGGCAGGCAAGCAGTGGTGCTCGGGAGGCATATTCTGCATTGGGAGAGACCCAGCGGCAGAGAGTCTACTCGGTCACCCAGAACCGCTGAGAAGCAGCCCTTGATCGGCAAAAGATAAGTACTTGTGTCTGGCCTACCGTGCAGATCAAAAACACCTCCCTTAGGGAAAAACCTCTCTCCCATTTACCTCCCCACTCCCTGCTCTGCACTGGTCCCTGGACCGGCTTCAGCAATTGCTGAGTCCCCTGGGCAGGAAGTAGGATCCATCACAAGCCCTGAACCATTCTCCTGACCTTGGAGAGTGAATAAATTAACAAACAGGGGTAAAAATAAACTGTTGGCTCCCCTAAGCCAGGAACTCAGGGTAGGCACAGCTCCTTTGCCTAGGCATAGGCGTAAGGGGTCCACAGACTTTGAGTGCCTTTTCCCCTGCATAGACTTGTGTGGGCCCATTTCAACAGCAAAGGCCCTCATTACCACAGTACAACAGGGTATGTACCTGAAGTCTAACTTCAACTGTTTCAGCTGTGAAGTGGCAAGTTTGTAACATTTGATACTGCTCTGCTCATTAAGCAGGGTCTTCACTACCCACATCAGGGGCCTGGTGGCTCCACCCACACCACCTAGCCACCTCTGACAGGGACCCAAGAATTAAAGGTGGCCACCAGTCCTTACAGCCAACAGCACTGGGTGCTCATAGTCCGGCTGCAAAACCCACCCACCTACGTGCTCTAGGGAACAGGGGCACACCTTCCTCCTGGACATTTGGGGGCAGCTGTCAGCCCCCTGCCTTGCTCAGAGTGTGTCCCCCTGCTGCAGCCAGATGCCTGTGCTGACACCAATCACCCATGCCTGTCTAGGACTGTAGGTGACAGCCTGCACCACACACTTGGTGACTATCTACCTGGGCACCTGAGCTGAATCCATATAGGAGGAGTGGGCAGATTCCTGAGCTCACATACTCAGTAACAGATCTAACCACCTGGTGACAGACAGTAGAGTTTCAAAGCTGCCAATAATCAAACTAGCTCACACAAGCAGCCTATTTGGGTATATGAAAACAAAACAAGAAGCTAGGACACAGTAAGCAAACATAAAATAAATAAATATAATAACTTATTGATGGCTCAGAGACAACAGTCAATATCAAATCACTAACGTGCACATTGGAGCCCTGATGGTGCAGTGGTTAAGAGCTAGGCTGCTGACCAAAACGTCGCCTGTTCAAATCCACCAGCCGCTCCTTGGAAACCCTATAGGGCAGTTCTATTCTGTCCTATAGGGTTGCTATGAGTCAGAATTGGCTCAACGCCAACAGGTTTTGGTTTCTTGAATGTGTACAGTGAAAAGGGCCAGATCACAAACAGTCCCATGGCACATCACCACTGAATTTTCTCTAGATTGATTCACACACTCCTTGGGTTGGGAAAGATGAATTTAGTCCTACATTTTGCAGTGGTAATGGTTAATATGCAGGCAAATGTAGAAGATGTCAGAAGAGTTTGCGGATGAGACTGTATAAGGGGAACAGCAGCCTGTTTGACAGTGGGGAAGGCCTGACCTGTGGTCTGCAATGGACAAACAAGTCCAGGGTGAATTGGAGAGCAAGTTCTCCTTGGTGGAAGAGAGACTCGGAAGCTGTAGGTAACAGGAAAGGAGGCTAAGTAGACAGTGGTGAGTCTTAAAGTCCATGTTGAGAAGTTTGGATTGGAAACCCTCACTGAGTCAGTCCTTGGGGTCAAGCCTTTGTGTCCTTGTTAAAACTAACCCAGGAACTCTATAACCAGCATATTAAGTTATCATGAATCAGTTTACCAGTCAGCCATTACTAGTAGGTTTATCATCAGAAAGAGGAGATGGACGGCCATAGAGACATCACATGGGTGAATTTTGATGAGAAAGTTTGGAAAGATCCCTCGTTGTCTTAGGGGTCGGACAACTCTGGGCTTGTGTGGTGATTTCTCTATTCCCTAACAGTGTGTCCTTAACTGTTCTGTACCTCAGTTTTCTCATCTGTAAACTGGGGATAATATGGACACTGTGTAACAGGTATAAAAGAAAAAAGTTACATGCTAAGTATTTGCCACTTTTATCTTCTCCTCTTGCTGAAGAAGAAGGGTGCTTTGTCAGTTGGTCTGTTGGGATGCTGTTTCGAGTGAAGTGAAGTAGGGAAGAAGCCAGAGTGGACAAAATTTCTTTAAATAAGAAAGGGTGAAAAGGGAAGGAGGAGGAAGAGGTCAGCAGAACCAGTTCTAGGGTGTGAGAAGAGGGAAGTGGAGCAACTGTGTTGAGGTGTGGGATTTAGGGAAGGAGAGAAGAAGTCACCTGTATGTTGTGTGATATATTTTCCCCCTTATACTTCCTCACTCAAGAGGCTTTCAGAAAAGACCTACTGTGTTACTCTCCAGCAGTGTTGGAATTCTGAGCTTTATTTGAATGCCTCAAGGTGACCCAGTACATCTGGGTTACATTTGCAAAACGTCTGACACATTGTAGCAAATGTCAACAAATGCTCCCATTATTCTAGAAGAGGACAGATCTGAGAGGTGGACGGATGAGTGCGGCACACATTCAAGGAGCAGACAGAACACCTCTCTAAGATACCAGGCTGCTAAACCAGTTGCCGTGGAGTTGACACTGACTCATGGCCACCCCATGTGTGTCAAAGTAGAACTGTGTCCATAGGGTTTCAGTGACTGATTTTTCAGGAGATCACCAGGCCTTCCTTCTGAGGTGGACTCAAACCTCCAACCTTTTGGTTAACTAACCATTTGCACCACCCAGAAACTCCATACTGGACCACTGCATGAGATTAAAAAAGTGTTAGATCCTTAACTTCTCTCTAAAGCTGCACTGTCCAATATAGTAGCCACTAGCCACATGTGGTATTTAAATTTTAATTAAAATTTTAAAAATTAAAAATTCAGTTTCTCAGTTGCACTTAGCCATATGTCAAGTGCTCAAGAGCTACATGTATCTAAACCAAAGTCAAATCTGTTGCCATTGAGTTGATTCCAACTCATGGCAACCCCATGTATTACAGAGTAGAACTGCCCCATAGGGCTTTCTTGGCTGTAATCTTTACAGAAGCACATCTCCAAGCCTTTCTTCCATGGTGCAGCTGGGTGGGTTGGAACCACCAATCTTTAGGTTAGTAGTCATCATGCGCAAACCATTTGTACAACCCACTAGTGGCTGCCATAGCAGATATAGAACATTTCCATCAACGTAGAAAGTTCTACTGGACAGCTCTACTTTAGGAAGATGAGGAAAAAGCCCAGCTGGATTGGTTTGTTTTCTTGTTTATACCCTGACTTGTTCCTAAAAGAATCAGAGATAGATGAGAACAGCCAGAGGCCATCAGACCAGTGCCCTCTGGCTGGAGACTGGAGAAGGCTGGTGTGTGGGCTGAACCAGGTCAGGGTGAACCAGTTCAGGGGTGGAGTAGTAGCAGAGAGAAGCCAGGCCCGAGTGCAGCTGAGCTCTGGGCCCCAGATAGGAAGTGGGAGGGAAAGCAGAGGTGGGGATGGTGTGGGAGTGAATGTCCAAGGACAAGGACATGTGCAATCAGATGTTGAGCAATGAGAGCTACAGGAAAGAGTCTCTCCCATTCCTCTTAGCGATGTATGGTTATCTGACCTGTTTAATCAAGGAGTCCCCTGTGTCCTTCTGTTCTAAGATACAAATTACAAATTCCAGCTAATCAGATGCAATTAAAGACACTGTTGGCTAGGTGCAAGTTCTGACTTGCAGTGTCATGGGTAGGATGCCAGGCGTAGATCTGTGCACGCTGCCAGCTGCCATCCGTGGAGCAGCCGTGCCAGAGGCAGCAGGGCCTGGAAACATCCTTCTTCCTAATAGCTGATGTGAGTGGAAAGGCTCTTGCTGAATGGAGCCAGGCCTTGAGTGCTTTCATACAGTATTTTCCAAGTACAGATACGCTCCGGGGATGGATTCCTACTTGAGGGCATATCAGACTTTAAAAATGTTCACTAAATTTGACTTTGTATTAAACTAGCTTCTTTGGATTAAAGAAAAGTCAAACTTCTATTAAGATGATTTTAATTTAAGCTTTGTTGGAAAGTTCAAAGGTAACACAGGATGGAATGAGATGCCAAGAGGAAGTTTCTTATTGCTTAATTTGAGATCATGTATTCCCGTAAATTTTATCTTTTACTTTCATTTTGAGGTAGAACATATTTACAGCAAAGTGTATGCACTCATCTTTAATGTACAACTCGATGAATTTTTACATATGTATGTACCCATGTAACCTCCACCCAGATCAAGATACAGAACATTTCCAGCAACCTAAAAGGTTCCCTTGAGCCCACCCCCAGCTAATCAAAGGTGACGTGGTAAGTCTACTGTATATTATAAAATACCTCCAGCAGCGTCTAGGACAGCACCTGGTAAACCGACAAATATTCCTGAGCAAAGTCTATGAATATTGACACATTAAGTAGTGTAAATAAAGGCTATAAATAGCCTCACATCAGTTCAGATCGAGTTCTACTGTCAGATGGGTTCACATCAGGTCAGGTCTTACAGTCAAATGAGTTACTATAACACTTTTGGTTTTCAGAGGTTTGGAGATTGTGAAACTGTAAGTAAGGGACAGTGGGCTTGTTAGTTCTGAGAAGGCACTGGCTCTCTTGGAGGCAAACTTACTGGGTAGCATGAGGTTCCTCTGAGGATAGAAGGCTCCAGAAACCAGCTGCCACCATAGAAGTGTGTGCAGAGCTGGGTCCACCAGGAACAGGCTCTCTTAACCAGGGATCTTGGAGGGTCTGCACGTGAACCGCTGACACTGAAGACACAGCTATGCCCTTTGTATATGCATTTGGGCCCTTCTCTTGCGTCCCTATCTTTGCTTAGATTTTCAAAAGAAATCTGCTACATGAATCAGGTTAAGAGCTTCTGTTAAAGCAGTGCTTAGCCAGAGCCCCTCCACTATCGCCCTGGGTTCCCAAGGGCCATGAAGCTGATGTTTCAGTGACTGGCAGGGGAGGCGGCCAGAAGGGGCAAAAACTGGAGAAGGTTGGGGGGAAAGGAGAAGTCAGGGCTATGGTGAACATGAGGGAAGCCAAGAAGAAAATACACACAGGCCTCCATGCAGGGCTGAATCCACAGGAGATTATCCCACGAATGGGAAAATAGAGGGTATGCCTTCAGCTTAGGAACCTGTGGGGGAGCACATACTATGAGCACTGGGGGTACAAAATGAACGAGACCTGCCTCCTGCCCAGGGCAACCTGTTTGGGGTACTTCTCTGACAAGGCCCATTTCCATTCCCCCAACCACAAAAGAAAACACACACCCAGCCAGCAGTAGCCTAACAGTGCAGACCTGAGGCTCCAAACCTCTTGGGCTCTCTCCCCCACCCTCCATCAAAACTCTGCAGTCCTATGTCCCGTGTCCATGAAGCGCAATGTAAAGGAAGGAGGAAAGAGGTCTTTGCTAACTGGCATGCAGTAACTCAAGGTGATATTTTGATCAGAAGCATGGAGTGTTGTAACTGGGGTCTAATTCCTCTCCACCACTTAGCTGTGTGACCTTGGGCAAGTCTCCTGCCCTGAGCCTCAGTTTCCTCATCTGTGGAATGAACTTATTAAGTCCATTACTCTCTACTTCAAAGGGGTTTTGTGAGGATCACAAGAAATAATATGGAGGAAGATGTAAATGGTGAGCATTGTACAAGTCTGAACTGTGCTTATGATGTACTTACTATATTTGTATTCAAACAGGGTACCTTCATTCAGCACTTTAAATGGCAGCACGTTAGGGGTTTCAAGGCTTCAGTCCACCTATTAGACACCCAGGGAGTGCTACAGGGTTGTACGGTCACATGGGTGACCCAGTGAAGTGTTCTGTACACCCTAGGTGTGGTTTTACTCTCTGGCTGCAGTGGTTCTTGGGAAAATATCAGTAGTTCATGGATGTCCATTATAGTGTTATTTATAATAGCCCAAGAAAAGTTAGTTTTCACTGCAGTCTCCAAGCCCAAGGTGGTATAAGCACTCAGGAAATGCATAAGCTAAAGACTTGCCAACCGCACTTCCCATCCTCTTCAATGCCCTCTTTTGTGGTAGTGGGATAGACTCCTTCCCCTCTGTATAAGGGTGGGTTGAGGAGCTGGGGCCAGAGCCATGGGGGCCTCAGAACCTGAGAGTTAAAAATGGTCTTTGAGATGAGCAACAGCCCTCCTTCTTGGAATGTTTCAGTATAACATAGATGGAAGGATGCTCATCACAGAGTTATTTGTGATAGCAATCAACTGGAAACAACCATACTGTTCACCACTGAGGGATGCTTAGAGAAACAATGATGTATACATGCAATTGGTTTCTGTGCAGCCATGATGAATCATGCTGCAGAGCAGCATTTCCTACATGATATTCCACAGACCCAAGCCTCAGGAGGATTCCTCAAGACTCCTCGTGATGATTCAGAACACACATTAGTGAATTCAAGACTCTGAGAAGTCCTCTGGGAAGGAAGCCCTTTTAAATTGGCTTAAGCCAATGCGTCCCAAACACTTGATGAGGGACTTAATAACAGAATGGCCCCGGGTTCTGTGGACACCAGTTTGGGAAACACTGGTGTCACAGACTCAAATAGAAAGAGGTAAGTGAGAAACACAGGTTATGTGAATTCCTGCAGCATGATTTAAACAAACAAACAAGCCTATGTATATATTTGTATTTGAAAAAAGTCTGTCAGGATACACTCCAGAATTTTAATGGTAGTTTGGGTGGTGGATTTATACACACACACACAAACAGAAAACCAAACCCACTGCTGTCAAGTCAATTCTGACTCATAACGACCCTATAGAACAGAGTAGGACTGCTCCATAGGGTTTCCAAGGCTGTAAATCTTTACAAAGCAGACTGCCACATCTTTCTCCCACGGAGCAGCTGGTAGGTTCGAACCACTGACCTTTCGGTTAGTAGCTGAGCGTTTTAACCACTGTGCCGCCAGGGCTCCTTGGTGGAATTATAGGTGATTTAAATTTTCTTCTTTTAGCTTATCTGGGTTTTCTAAATTTCCTTTCATTACTGTGTATTACTTTTATAATTAGTTAACAACCACAACCACAAACAGTTGTTCAAAGGATCCAGGGACAGCTGAAGGCAGCTTTGCTGGGTTGCTATACCTAAAGGATCAGGGCCTCCAGCTCAGAGAAGAGGCCAGGCCCTTATTTAGGCAGAGACATACCAAGCTCGCATTCCAGTGGGAATCCTTCCCAGCACATTCCTCCTGAGCCCAGCGTCCAGCTGCAGCCTGGCTGCTCCCGGCAAGGGCCTCCCTCTCTTTTGCTAGCTGCTGCCGCTGGCCCAGGCTGGACCACACATCTGGACCTCGTTAAGGCCCGCCAGCACGAAAGCCGGCACATCTGGCCGACGCAAGGCGAAGTGCGCGGCAGGGCAGCAAAGGGGAAGGGGCACGTCAGGACAGGGCCGCCTGTGTGTGCTGCAAGGCGGCCAGGGCTCCTCTGAGACATCTGGAAGTGGGAAGGCGGCGGGGTTGCTGGTCGCAGATGGTACACTGCTGGCCAGGCGGGTGGAGGCTCTTCCGAGCAGTCCCTAGAGGCCTCCTGGGCTGAGAAGGGTAGGTCTGGAGGAGAGGCAGGTGCTGGGGACTCCTTGCACAATGATCTTGCCCTCAGGGAGGCCGGGGGCTGGGTCCTGGGGGACTAGGGGGCAGCTTCAGGTGCTGCAAAGAAGGAATGGACAGGAATGGGGAATTGCCTAACCTTGTGGTGATCAAGCCTGTGGTGGCTGTAAGGTCAAGACGCAGGGTTTTCTATGGCAGGAAGATAGGAGGACCGGAGGTGAAACTAGGCATATTGAAAACAGAGCGTCCCTGCAGTCTCCTTATACCCAGATGCCACACCCACCCCCTACTCCTATGGTGCCATTATCTGTCCCTTTTGGGGCCTTTGCATCTAAGGCTTTATTAGCCCCACAGATTCTTTCCTTGAGACAGCAGCACATGCTCCTATAAGATCTTTTCTGAAGTAAGATAGATAAAATAAACCAACCAATCAATGAAATGTAAAAACCTCTGTCAGCTTATTCTTTGCCTTTCTCGTTTGTCCCACCACAGCCTTAGAATTGTCCTACAGCCTTAGAATTCATCCAGGTCCTGCCTAGATCCCATTGAGGTCGAGCCCTTTGTGAACCCATGTGCTACAGAGTAGAATTGTGCTCCATGGGGTTTTCTTGGCTGTAATCTTTATGGAAGCAGATCACCAGGCCTTTCTTCCGAGGTGCTGCTGGGTGGTTTTGAACCACCAACCTTTAGGTTAGTAGTCAAGCATAAACCATTTGTGCCACCCTGGGACCTTCCTACCTGGATAAAACCAACAAACCCGCTGTCATTGAGTCGATTCCGACTCATAGCGACTATGGGATAAAGTAGAACTGCCCCACAGAGTTTCCAAGGCTATAAATCTTTACAGAAACAGACTGCCACATCTTTCCCACAGAGTGACTTGTGGGTTCGAATCACCGACCTTTTGATTAGCAGTTAGCACTTAACCTCTGTGCCACCAAGGCTCCTTCCCACCTGGATAGTCCTCCATTATCACAGGAGCCCTCCAGATTCCCCCTGCCTCCCCTCTCCATCTCCCTGCCTCCTCTCACCCATCAGCACCCACCCACGACAGCAAGTGGCATCATGCTTACCAATGGTCCACACCCTCACACCAGTGCCTTTCAGAGGGCACAAAAAGAAAAATCTGCAGAAAGATCTAGTAGGTGCCAGCATTTAAAGTAGACGCCAAGGGAGTTACAGACGAAAGCTTGAGGGCTTCAAATCAAACAGAGTCAAAAACCCAGCTACTTAACCCTTTTGGGTGTTAATTTCTTCATCTATAAGATGAGGATAATATCTTCTTACAGGACTGTTTTAAGTTGTGTAACAGAAATATAATAGAATGATGTATTTCTCCAATAGAAATATAATGTAATTACACATGTAATTAGGGGAATATTTTACATCTTTCATTTTGGAATAATTTTAGATTTACAGAAAGATCGCAAAGACGGTACAGACAGTTCCAAGATACACTTCACCCGGCTTCTCCTAATGTTAACATCTTGAATAACCGTGGTATACTTGCCAAAACTAAGAAATTAACATTGGTACTATATTATTAACTAAACTACAGACTTTATTCAGATTTCATCGGTTTTTCCAACACATGTAATTTAAAATTTTCTAGTAATCATATTTGAAAAAGTAAAAAGAAAGAAGTAAAATTAATTTTAATAACATATTATATTTAACCCAGTATATACAACATTTTGTTATGTCAGCATTAATCAATATTAAAAACATTGTGAATATTTTACGTTCTTTTTTTCACACTACGTCTTTGAAATCAGTGTGGATTTTACACTCAGCCCATCTCAGTTTGGACATTTGGAAATAACTTGATCTGTAGTTAGACTTCCTCAAAATTTACAGTTGAAATAGTAGGTTCACATGCCCAAGTTGTTCCAAACATATTTAAAAGTTTTCCAATAACAGAACTATCAGCTTTTAATTTTAAATTTAAATTAATTAAAATAAAATCAAATTAAAAAATTAGTTCCTCAGTCACACCAGCCACTTTTCAAGTCCCCAGTAGCCACATATGGGCTTTGGCTACCATATTGGATAGCTCTTGAGGTAATGTATGAGGAGCAATGCCTAGCACATAGTAGATATTCAGTAAATGGTATCCATTGTTATTATTAAGGGAGCCCTGGTGGTGCAGTCGTTAAATGCTCGCTGCTAACCAAAAGGTCAGCAGTTCGAACTCACCAGCCACTCTGTGGGAGAAAGATGTGGCCGTCTGCTTCCCTAAAGATTACAGCCTTGGAAACCCCATGGGGCAGTTCTACTCTGTCTGATAAAGGGTCGCTATGAGTTAGAATTCGACTCAACGGCAATAGGATTGGTTTTTATTGTTATTATTGGAGTCTCTGCGTGGTACAAACAGTTAATGTGCTTGGCTGATAACCAAAAGGTTAGAAGTTTGAATCTACCTAGAGGCACCTCAGAAGTAAGCCCTGGCAATCTACTTCTAAAAAATCAGCCACTGAAACTCTGTGGAACACAGTTCTGCCCTGACACACTTGGGGGTCACCACGAGGGGGAGTTGACTTGGCAGTAACTTTTTTTTTATTGTTAGTATTGAAGTCCAGAGTTGCTACCTGTGAATCCATGGTTATCAAGACTTTTGTGTCCATCAACTGCCAGGTGTAATGGAAGGAAGCAGAGAAAAATATTGATGGGGGCTGAGGGAACTTATGCTTCCTTATTTTTCCATGTGCTGGGCTCCCACCTCAGGACCCCCTGCACACACCTTCTCCTATCAGTCCTCCTGGCAGTCTTCAGAGGCAGGTATTGTTACCTCTGTTTATAGATAAAGAAGTGTATGTGTGTGTGTGGAGGTGGGGAGGATGGGGATGCCTCAAGAGTTGAAGCAACAGGGAGGCAGGAGCCCTGAGTTCCCACCCAGCCACTCCTGGTCTCATTCCGAGGTCTGGGTGCTTGTTTCTCTCTCTGGGCCTCAATTTCCCCAAAGGGGTTCAGTAAATGAGAAGGAGGTTGATTTGGATGACTAGATCCAGCTCAGGCATTTTAGAATTATTCTAGTAAGGGAACATTTGGCTGGGCCTCACCTCTCAAAACTCACCTAAGGCTGATTTGTAAATAAGTAAATAGATAAGAAAGAGAGAGAGAACTGATTTATTGATTCACAGGGTGGGGGTGGGGGTACGGGGATTTGCCATGCAGCTTCTAATTTGTGTCCACAGGTTGGAACACCCTCTCCCAGTCTTGACGTGCCTAGGAAACCTAATTAATTATGGAATTATGGAGAGCCACTTGTGTGAATATAGAATCAGGGCCGAGGGAATTAGGTGTCTTGGGGGATATTTATAACAAGCTGTGGCAGTCTGGTGAGTCACCGCTCTGCTCCCCAAGAGGATGCACCTGCCTCCCAGGAGGGAAGGCCAAGGCTTGCCAGTCAGATCCCTCTTCCCAGGCAGGGCTGGACACACACACTGTTGGGCAACGTTCCCCCTGCTTTCTGGGCTCCACTGGAACACCTGTCATTACAGCTCGTCTTCTCCCCCATTTCAGCAGAATTTCCCAAAAGCCTCCCATTTCCCAGCCTGAGGCTGTGCTGTCCGTGATGATGCTACAGACGGGCTGCACCCTGGTAACATCTCATTCCAGAGGGATTCCTTCTGGGAAGGTTTCCTTTGGTCAAGCAGTGTAGCCAGGCTCTTGGGAAGCCTCCATCCAGGCCAATTCTTCCTGGACTCCAAGAGGCAAAAGTTGGACTGGAGAAGGGTACAAACATTCATTGAACTAAGGGAGGGCAGGGCACTTGACCTCCCTTGGTTCACTGAAGTGTCACAACAAGCCGAGCAATGGGCTCTGTCATCCCTGTTTTATAGACAGGAAAACAGACTCGAGGAAAAGCAGCCAGACAAGAGCACACAGCTAGAAAGTGCTAGAGCTAGGATTCCAACTAGGGGCTGTCTAACTCCAAACTCCTTTTTTAATTTATTTTTTAATAAAGCATCCCATGCTATCAATGGCTAGAGGTACAAAACACACACACACACATATATAGTCATTTAATTATCAAAATATTGACAGCAGGGTCAAGTAGAGAAAGATGTATAACTTCCAAACAAACAGAGAGAAAAATGCCTTGGCAAAAAATAATAAATCCGAAAAAGGGGGGAAAGAAAAAAGAAAGCAAGAAAAAGGAAAATAGAACAGATGGGACCAATAGAAAGCACAGAGTAGATTTAATCCCAATTAATTTGCAGCCACCACTCATCTGCCAATGGAGGCTTGTGTGTTCCTATGATATTGAACTGGTTTCGGCAGAGCTTCCAATGGACTAGGAAAAAGAGCCTGACAATCTACTTTCGAACATCAGCCAATGCAAACTCTATGGATCACAATAGTCCAATCCTGTAGTGCATGGAGTTGTCATGAGTCAGGGGCTGACTTGACAGCTGCTAACAACAACACATATTTGTAATTATGTTAAATATAAATGGTCTAAATTCTTCAGTTAAAAGACAAAGATTGTCAGAACATCTGAAAAACAAATCCCAACTCTGGGGTTTACAAGAGACATAGCCAAGACATAAGGATGCAGAAAGGTCGTGGGCAGAGCTCAGGTTTGAACCAGGAGCCACTGAAGCTGCAGGATGAGCTTTCTCTCCAAGACTCCAGCCCTCCAACTTGTCCCTTTCTTGCGTTGGCCTCAGTCATCCTTGCAGTGTGGCTTCATGGAAGGCACTAAGGCACTGGCATAAATTAGATGAACCAACCATGTGACCCTAGACTTGTTTCTTAGGTAACCTGCTCCTCAGCTTTCTCCTCTGTAAAATAGAACAATAATTCATACTTTACAGGGCTGCTGTGAGAATTGAAGACATGTGTGTGCACCTGGCACACAGTAGAACTTTGTTTATTTTTTGTTTATATTATTGTCATTTTACATATGCTTAGGGAATAGATGGAGCCCTGGTGGCACAGTGGTTAAGAGCTCGGCTGCTAATCAAAAGGTCAGCAGTTCAAATCCATCAGCCACTCCTTGGAAATCCTATGGGGCAGTTCTCCTCTGTTCTATAGGGTTGCTGAGTTGGAATTGACTTGACGGCAGTGGGTTTGGTTTTAGTTATGAAATAGATAAAACTATGGGCTGTCCCTGCCAGTCTTTTCCCTATGCCTGTTTGATGGAGTGGGGGTGGGGGTGGGGGGCGAGTAGGGCCCAGGGGAATTGGGCAAGTCCAGGATGCCCTCTTCCTGTTTGTTTGCAAGCCTGACAAGTGTGTTGCTCTCTGTCTTTGATGAGGTCATGCTCCTGCTCAGACCCTAATAACCTTGGTGACTTCCCACTGCCCATTGTGTCAGGGCCCCTCCTGTCACTAAGGACACTGATGGCCTGCTTTTCCTCTTTCCGTCTCCTCCTTTCCATGTGGACCTGGCCTGCGGGCAGACAACCACTCAGCCCTTATCCTGCACCACTGCCCCAAACCTGGCAGGTCCTCCTGCACTGTTCCCACCGAGGGCTGCCCCTCCTCCATTGCCATCCAGGCTCACACTCCCTTATCCACAATTCTGAAATCCAAAAGCTCTAAAACCCAGACTTTTTTCCCATCATTTTGGTATAAACCAATTTGGCCGCAAACCTGAACTGAATTGACATGAGGTTATTTAAAGTCTTTATTATGCCTCTCTTGCGCAAGTTTATGCATTTTGCTGCAGAAATTTTACTGTGTTTAATGAAGGGTGGCTCCCCAGACTTCAAGAGTCCCTGGGTGGCACAAATGGTTATGTGCTTGACCACTAACAGATAAGTTGGCAGTTTGAACCTACCCAGAGGTACCTCAGAAGAAAGTCCTGGTGATCTGATTCTGAAAGGTTACAGCCTTGAAAACCCTATGGAGCACAGTTCTTCTCTGCACACATGGGGTCACCATGAGTCGGAATCGACTTAACTGCAACTCGTTTGGTTTTGGCTTGCTGGGTATTATGTATTGTGTGACCCTTCAGACCCAAATCCATCTGTCCCTAGGCTGTGAGCCTACAGAAATGACAGCCTGAGGACCCACCCTAAGCAGGTGCTTTACTTATCTCTCATCCTACTCACAATCCTACAAGGAGGTCTTAGCCCCTCCATTTTACAGATGAGTATACTGAGACCCAGATATACATCTGGGAAAGTGACCAAGTCAAATCATATGTGCCAAGCCTCCCACCCTTTCTCTGTCCTTTTTACCATATCCGTATCCTTTCCTCAGAAGCCAGACTCCCCTGCTCCCTGTTCTCTGTCCTCCTGATGCTCCTGGGACTTCGATCTACAATAATATCTCACTGTACTCACCTGTGTTTATTGAGGGCTTCTCACACTCTGTGGAATTGCTGGGTAGCACAAATGGTTAAGCATTCAGCTGCTAACCAAAGTTGAAGGTTCAAGTGCACCCAGAGGTGCCTCAGAAGAAAGCCCTGACCATGTGCTTCTGAAAAACCAGCCATTAGAAACCTTATGGAGCACAGTTCTACTCTGACACATAGGGGGTTGCCATGAGTCAGAACCGACTTGACAGAAATTCATCTGTTTTTTCCCTTCTGGTTTTCACACTCTAATGTACACACAAAGTCACCTGGAGGCTTTAAGATGCAGATTCTGATTTAATAGGTCTGGGTCTAAGATTCTGGATTCCTAACAAGCTCCCAGGAGCCAGCAGACCCCACTTTGAGGAGCAAAGGAATAGAGACAGGTGGGATACAAAGTTGACTAAGACTCAGTCCCAGCTCTTGTAACTCCCATGTACAAGAACTCTCTATGTGCCTGGTTAGGAGGTGGGTGCTATTATCTTCTTTTGTCAAATAAGGAAACAAGAGCAGAGAAGTTAAGTAACTTGCCAAGGTCACACAGCTCAGAGGTGGCAGAGCCAGGATTTGAACTCAGGGAACCTGATTGCAGAGTCTATGCTATTAACCATTATGCAACACACAAGTTGGAGAGATGGGTCCCATCAGTGCAGTGTGGTGAGGCAATCATTGCAGGCAGGACTGGCAATACCAGAGCACCACAGAGAGGGCTGGGCCCCATTTTAGCACTTGGTGAATTTTCAAGGTAACCGGAACTCTCCCCTTTATGCACCCAAACTGGTTTTCTTTAGAGGCGTTTTCTTCATGCTGTACATAACTTAGCCTTTCCTTGATAACCCAAGGCCACCATTATGATCATGGATTACTGATGTTCCTAACTATTCTAAGACCTTAGGTCTCAAACTGTCAGCTCTCTGCTCCTCAGCTGTTCCTTTGCCCGCTCCCAATGAACTGTGGGCTGAAGCCCAGGTGATCAAGCTCTTTAAAATTATGTGTAAAGTAGGGGTATATAGGTGTAGAGTGAGGACAAAGCAGTTTCTTTAAGACAAGCGTGCCTCAGCTTTTGTGCATGAGATTTATGAGCTTCAGTTCAGTTGCTCATTACATCTTTTTTGCTTATTTCTTGGTTCATGGCCATGTTTTTGAGAGCTGATGAGGTTGGATGAACATCCTTTATGCCTGTGACTTTCAAACTGGAATAGGATCAGACTTCCAGGGAGGCTTTTCAAACCTGCAGAGAGTCCTATCCAGTACTATGAGGTGGGATATGGGCTTCTGCATTTTGAAAACCTGCATTTGCAACCATCATCATGTATCGAGCACCTGCTGTATGTGCTGGGCACTATGAACAAGAAAATCTATGAGCCCAGCCCTTATGTATTACATCGAGTTGAGTAGACAAGTTGAGACACATGAAGCCGACTAAGGCTGGTTCCCTTCCAAACAGCAAAGGCCAGCAAGTGGTACTACAGCACAGTTAGGACCTGGGAGAGGGAGGGGACCACATGCTGTGGTAAGAACAGCCCAGATGTGGGGCCAGAACTCTGGCTCTGAGTTTCTGCTCCCCAACCTGCCAGCTGACTCGTGTCCTCTCTGAACATTAGTTTCCTCATCTGTAAAACGAGGATAACACACTCTCCCTCCCAGGGGTCTTGTGGTGAGAGAATGTCTGGGAAGGCACCATGTAAACTGTAAAGTGCTGTCCACACAAGTGCAGTGAGGGACTGCAAACCCACTCTGGTTACCTCCAGGCATGAGGTAAGGCTGCCCAGGGAAGGTAGGAAGCCCGAGAGGAGCCTCCACAGACAAAGAGAAACTCTCCTGGAGGACTGGAACCTCTTTTTGAGTCCTTGGGAGCTCATGCCAAGACCAATTACTCTCTCTGCCTAATGGCTTCTGGGACTTCCTGGCTTCCACCTCACGGCTTCTGCCCACTGTTGTTGTTGTTGTTGTTAGCTGCCTTCAAGTTGGCCCCCAGCTCACGGCAACCCCCAATTCAGGGCGACCCCATGCACAAAAGAACTAAACACTGCCTGGTGTCCTGCATCATCCCCATAGTGGGTTAAAAATCAGACCATTGTGATCCATGGGTTTTTGTTGGCTGGTTTTTGGAAATAGATCACCAGGCCTTTCTTCCTAGTCCTTCTTAGTCTGAAAGTCCACTGAAACCTGTTAAGCATCAAGCAATGCACAAGCCTTAACTGACAGAGGGGTGGTGCCTGAGGTGCCTTGGCAGGGAACTGAACCCTGGGCTCCTACATGGAAGGTGAGAATTCTACCACTGAACCACCATTGTTCCCAATCTTCTCCTTACGTAGCCCTCACCTTTTGCCCACTTTGTGATCCTCTGGTTTTCAAGCGTTCCAGTGAGAGAGGGCCTGGTGAGTCACTGTCCAATCTAGAAGGTCCCCATGGGCAGAGGTTGAATGCTGGGCTGCTCCTCCCACACAGCCGGCCTGTAAATGGCTGCCTTTGTGTCAGGCCAAACCTTGGCCCGGGCAGTTGTGGCTAGGGTGTGGGCTCCTATGCCCCAGAGCAGGGCCACCAAAGTGCAAGGGAGTGCCCGTGTGGCTGTGGGCACGGCTCGCCCTCAGAGAGAGCAGTGCGGCCTATCCATTGCAGAATGTGAGCTATTTTTATGGAGGAAGGATGGCACCAAGGCAGTTAATCTGGCCAGCAAACAGCACCTGGCTGTCACATCTCACGTGCAGGCCAGCCGCAGGCCACGTTGTGCAACCTGAGAAGGTTATCTGTGTGCCCTCAGCCTCCATGTTCTGCAGGTTTCCCTGATAGATGACACTGTCTTCTCACCTTCTGCCCACCCCGAGACACTGGTGCGTCTGTGTGTGTTCCCCAACCCCTTGATTAAAATCTGCTCACAGCGTATCTATATGAGGATGTCCATGGCTGCATTGGATATAGTAGAGAAAAAGTAGAACCAGTGTATATGTCCAGCACTGGGGGGGCTGGTTCCCTAAATTTGGATATATTTATATGACAGTGTCCATGTGATATACATTAAAAAGTATGTGACCAACTTGAAGAATGCAATCGACGTCACTGAATTGCACATGTAGAAATTATTAAGTTGGCGTATGTTTTGTGACGTGGTTTTTCACCACAATAAAAAAAGTATGTGAGCAAAGACTAATGGCATGGTATAATAATAAAGGCAAGTGCCACTTTGACATTATTTATGTGTGTATATGCAAATGTGTTTGTATATATATCTTACCTAACCAGTTGCTACCAAGTGGATTCTCACTCATGGCAACTCTATGGGTGTCAGAGTAGAACTGTGCTTTGTAGGGTTTTCAATGACTGATTTTTCAAAAGTAGATCACCAGGCCTTTCTTCCTAGTCTGTCTTAGTCTGGAAGCTCCACTGAAACCTGTTCAGCATCACAGCAACACACAAGCCTCTAGTGACAGATGGGTGGGGGCTGTGCATGAGGTGCATGGGCCAGGAATTGAACCCAGGTCTCCTGCACAGAAGCCAAGAATTGTACCACTGAACCACCAATGCCTTGTGCAAAGCTTCCTAAACCAAAAAGCAAAACCGTTGCTGTCGAGTGGATTCCAACTCATAGCAACCCTATAGGACAGAGTAGAACTGCCCTATAGGGTTTCCAAGGAGCAGCTGGTGGATTCAAACTGTCGGCCTTTTGGTTAGCAGCTGAGCTCTTAACCACTAGGCCACCAGGGTACCAACGTGGAAATCACACCCCGAGACCTCTTCCTCTGATCTTGCTTGTGGCGAGGTTGTAAGTGTGGCGAGAGGTGGGGAGTTGAAAGTGCTCAGAGCAGACAGAACCAGGACACTTCTCAGACAGGAAAGCTCAGTCACCAACATATTGGTGAAACAGGTATGTATGTTTTCAGTCAGAACAGTGACCAAGTTTTTGATTCCCTTCTAGGGAAAATCACTGCATCCTTCCTTGGAGAAGCGAGAAGGAGCTGTAACAAACTGCCACCAGAGTCAACCTCTGGATGGATGGGGGAAGGAAGAGGATAGGAGGGGGGTGGGGACATTTGCTTTTTAACTTCCTTCCTTTATACAGTTAGAAAAAGAGAGGGCATTATGGGTGATTTTTATTTTGAACTTATGTAGGTTTTTGGTAGTCTTCAATATTTCAGTAGTAAACATAAGACACTTTTTTTGTCATTGGGGGGAATATCATAATGAGTGGAACAAACAGATGTGGTTGGCCACTGGGTGACCATCTGCTGCCCCCACTGCAGGCTGCTGACCACCTTCAGAATCTATGGGCACAGAGTTGCCCACACTTGGCAAGTAGTGGAAAACAGGGCAGAGAGCAAGCAGCTTTGGTCCCCCACCTGCCCACTCTGGCCCCTCTGACCAAATCTCAGACCCGCTGGATGGCTGACCCTGTTGGCTCATATACTCATCAGGGCCTTAGCTGTCTCCCAAAGCTTGACCACATCTGTGCCTCCCAGCCCTGTGCTAGCTGCCAGCCCTCCCTACTTAGCTGAACTCTTGCCTGACCCCTTCTGACCAGCTCTTCCTCGGGCTGGGAATGCCCCCATGTGACACTTCCTTGGCTGAATACTTGGGGCTCCAAGTTCAGCTGCAACTCCGCTCCAGAAGAAAGGCGCCTCCAGCCTCCACCCAGACCGGACCGTTGCGAGCTTATTTGGCCCCCTGGGCCAGCAGGTGAGCATAGCGTAAGGGCAACATAGAACCATGAGCGAGATAGGGTTCCAGCCCCAACATTGTGAGGCTGCCTGCAAGAGAGTCACAGATTTCATTGTCCTAAGACACCTGTAGAGTGGTGCCTCCAGTGATTATAATACCAGCTGCGTGACCTTGAACCGTCCCTCTGAGCTTTGCTGTCCTCGTCTGTAAAATGGAGATGATAAAGATCTCTTTTATCCAGGGACTCCATCAGGAGCAAATAGATTAACGTACGTAAGAATGCTTTGAGAGCTGAAAGTGCTTCCGTGGCATTTTCTGTGAAAACCCATTCTGGTGCTTTGAGAAGAAATCAACGTTCTCAAGTGTTTGTGACCCACTAACTACGTGTGCCCAGCACTGTGCTTAATTTTCCTAACAATTCAAGAAATACAAGACATGTATGATTCTTGTCACCTAGAAACTTATGCTCCATTTGGGGAAATGGAGCTTTCCCATTAAAAGACTATTTTCTTTCTGGGAGCTTGAATCAGGAGGCACTCAGTTGAGGGGGAGGACAAGAGCCCCCAGCGTGGGTAATAATGGCAGCCCTCCTTCCACATTTCTTTCTTTCTTCTCCCCCCGCCCCCACCCCATAAGACTATTGAGGAATAAAGATCTTTCATTCCTCAGTAGAACTGGGACATTACAAACATGATAACCACTACACTATGAAAACCACGTGGCTAAGAGCCCCCGGTTTGGAGGTAGGCAAACCTGAGTACACTTTGGGGCCCTTCCCCTCACTACATTCCATGGGTAAGTCAATTTCTGTCACTGGGCCTCAGTTTTCCCAGCCATAAAAAAGAAATGCTGACACCTACCACATTAAGCTGTGGTGTGAGTAAAGGAAAATAATGTATATAAACTGCCTTTTAAAAAAAGTTTCCATCGAGTTGATTCGGATTCACAGGGACCCCAGAGTAGAACTGACATAGGGTTGTCAGTGGCTGATTTTTTTGGAAACACATTGCCAGGCCTTTCTTCTGAGGCACCTCTGGGTGGACTCAACCTCCAACCTTTTGGCTAGCAGTCTAGCTCGTTAACCGTTTGCACCACCCAGGGACTCCACAAAGTGCCTTTGTTGTTGGGTGCTGTCAAGTCAATTTCAACTCATAGCAACCCATGTGTCCTAGTAGAGCTGCCCCATAGGCTTTTCTAGGTTGTAATCTTTACAGGAGCAGATTGCCAGGTCTTTCTCCCTTGGAGCTGCTGGGTGGGCTCAAATCTCCAACCTTCTGGTTGGCATTTGAGCATTCAACCACTGCACTACCAGGGCTTCTATAAAGGGCCTACTTTGATCAGTATTATAAATACTTCCAAAGTGAGGAAATCAACAAGGTTCCTTTATGCAAAAACTATTATAATTCCTTCTCACTGCTCCAGCAATGCTTCTGAGTCTGCTGAAGGGATTTCGCCAGCATTTAGTCAAAGAAGTGTGTTTGCTCTGTGATGCCTAGACAGCCAAGCAAAACTGGGCAGGGAGCTGGCATCTTTGACCTGCCCATAGTTGTCTGCCTGTGGCCTGTGGTGGGGGAGACGCACACACGTGCTCCAGAGGCTGGCCAGGGCCACTACTGTATTTACTTTTGCTCAACCGATGCTACCAAGGAAACAGGGCGCCCTTCAGGGCAGGCCAGATCCCCACGTGCAAGCCCTGTCATCCTGCTCAGTGGCCTCTCGCCGCTGTTATCTTGCTCCTGCCTTCTCTTCCAAGGTTACCCTTGGTGAAGAAATTGTTGTTGAGGAGCTCAAAGCCAGGGTTGTCTTGGCCCTGATGAACAAGCTTTAGGGAAAGGGCCCCAAGGCACAATCAAGGCCAAAGCAGAGGCAGCATGTAGTGGGCCTGACCCCTTCTGCCCAGCTGCACTGTGGGAAGAGGCTGCTGCACACTGCTTCTGGGTGGGAAGTTGCATTGGAGGCTCAGGTGGTGCCCAAAAGAAAGAGAAGAGTGGGAGAAAAATCTAGACATAGGGCCCTCCTGAAAGAGCTTCAGCTGGCTGTGAGGGGCACAATTCAGTAGGGCCCAAAAAGAAACAGCATATGCAGTAGCTAAGCATGACTTGTAAACCACTATGGAGAACAGTTTGGCAGTTCCTCAAAAAACTGGACATAGAACTACCGTTTAAGACCCAGGAATCCCACTCTTGGGTATATATCCAGAAGAAGAAAACGCAGGAACGAAAACAGAAACCTGTACACCAACGTTCACTGCAGTACTTTTCATGGTAGCCAAAAGGTAGAAACCAATGAAGCGTTCGTCAGCGGACGAATGGATAAACAAAATGTGGTACATACGTACGACGGAAAGCCGTAAAGAGAAATGAAGTTCTGATACGTGCTAAGACGTGCAGGAACCTTGAAAACATTATGCTGAGCAAAATAAGTCAGTTGCCAAAGGACAAATATCGTACAATCTCATTTATATGAAATAGGCAAATGTATAGAAATCGAATGTTATTAATGGTTACCGGGGGTGGGTGGAGAGTTACTGTTTGGGGGGACCTTGCGTTTATGTCAATGGTGGTACAATGTTTTGGATGAGGATAGAGATGATGATGGCACAGACATGAAAAATGTAATCCGTGTCATTGAACTGTAAATGTGGAAGTTGTACTGGCAGATGTTTTGGTGTGTATGTTTTCACCACGATAAAAAAAAAAGAGAGAGAGAGGAGAGAAAAAAAAAAAAGGCTTGTACAGCCTGGCTTTACTACTTACTGTGTGATCTTGGGCAAGTTATAAAACCTCTCAGAGCCTCAGTTTGCTTATCTTAAAATGAGAACTAAAATGCATCCTCAACGAGTTGTTGTGAGATTAGCATTGTTTATCCCAGCAGCTATTATTTATTAAGACCTGTTCTGTGCCAAGGGTTGTCACAGTGTACTAGGCACAGCTGTGAAGACTCTGGGGTTAGATGGCCCTTGGTTAAACGCCCTGATCGGAGCGGAGAAGAGAGATGTTGAATAACATGTTCATAATCAATGGCGCTAAACTGTACGTGTGAAGGTTGTTGAAATCGTAAATGTTTTGTTACATATATATTTACCACAATTAAAAAAAGAAAAAAAAAAAAAAAAGCCCTGATCTGCTACTTGCTAGCTGTGGGACCACAGACAAGGCTGTTGACCAACCTGGGCCTCAGTCTGCCTATCTTTAAAATGGGAATAATAAGTGGGAATGATAACACCTGTCTCCCCAGGTTGACATGAGGCATCGGTGAGGGATTATTATCAGTACTGGGCACTGAGTACAGGTGCTTTCATTCAACAAGAGTTCATGACATGCCTCCTACGAGCCAGCACTGCGCTGGGGGCAGGCAACCAAGGAGGAATTAGACACAAGCCTGCCTTCAGGAATTGACACTTTAATGGAACAGTCAGACCAGAAAACAGCTCGTTTCAGTGCTGACTTCTGGAGCGGAAGGCTGGGGAGCAGTGATCTCGACAGAGGCAGGGACTTGAAGCTGCATTTGCAAAGCACCTTTGCATAAAATAAAGATGGTTCACACCCAAAGCACGGTGGAGGTGATGGAGAGGGGACATTGCTTGCCACTCTTTATGCCACTTCTGTTTTTCCGGACTCCTGTGGATTTTGGGGTTGCACGGAGCGCTGCATTCCTCTTTGTCAGCTCCATCTTTCCAGTGCAAATGGGGGCTTCTCTGAGGCAGAGATGGGGTGTCCTGAGGCTGTGAAACCCTCCTGGTGCCTGTCCAGCCCGGAGAAGAGGCTCAATAGAACTTGTGAATGGATAGATCTGCTGAAGTCTTAACATTCTGGAATGATGGCTCCATCTCGCTGAGAGCAGAGAATTGGGTTGTGTTGCTGGAAGAATGCAGGCTTGACATCCGGCGCAGGAGAGGGGACAGTGGTCATATCCAGAGAGCCTCTCAAGGGACCCTCCACTGACTGTTCCGTTCCGCGTTTTCCCTGGAAAGGTGCCCTTGGCACATCTGGCCTGCCTTCCATCCTACTGAGAATCCGAAGGGTCAGGAGTGTTGGGTGGGGGGCAGTGGAGCTACTTTCTTCCATGGCCTCCACTCACTCGGAGTCTGGCACAAGTGGGTGGGTGCCTGCGTGCAAGAGGCCATGTGTGGTCAGACTCCTGTGTTTTCAGACTTACAGCCCCCCACCCCCAGGAGCAGGACCCACCCTTGTCACCAGAGATGGGTGCATGAGTGGTAAGGTGGCTGAGATCTTCCCTTGTCAACACAGAGAGACCAGAAGGGAATAAGAGCTGGGATGGGGGCCCTGGCTGAGCCTGAAGGGACACAGTACTGGCCCCTGGGAGTGTCATTGACCTCCCACTTCCTCGCTGCTGGGCCAGACCAGCAGCTGGAACTGAGAGTGTCGGCCGAGGCCAACACTCCCCTGCTTACTGAAAGGGAGGCTCCATGCACCAGCCACCTAGTTTCTCCTCCTCCAGGCTTGTCACCATTTCCACACACAGCAGGGTCTGTGGGGGTGGAGGCTTTTTCCAGACATGTATTTAAGTGAGGAGAGAAAGCAAGGCAAGTCGCCCTGGTTTTGCCAAATCAGTAGGCAGGAACACTGCTCAGGAGGCCAAAAATAAGACGTCGGCGAGGGTCACCCTGCTCTTGTGAGCAGGAGATGTTTTATGGCCTGCACGGAACACTCTATAATCACATTTTTGTTGAGGACGGCCCTTGATCCAGGGTATCGGTCTCCTGGTAGGAAGGTAGCAGAGCGCTGATTGTGGGCAGTGAGTAATGGTGACTCAGGGAAATTTGCAGGGACACAGGGAACACTCCCAAAGTCATTCGGGGACATGCCCTGCTTCCCCCTGCCGGTCAGGGAGCCAGTTCTGGTCCCCATGCTACAGGAGGAATTTCCAAAGTTTTCTCTGGAACTTTGGCAGGATTCTATGGGGATCTTTCAGAGGAAACTTTAGGCTTTTGGTGTTTTTTGGGGGAAATTACTAAAAATTTTTTCACCTGTGTATCTATTTATGAATCAGCTTCTTTTCCCTTTTAGCTTCAAATTATATTTGTCTCTTTATTCTGTTGGGGCATTTGTTACCTTAAAAAATGGAAAGTCCCTGGTTAATGTGCTCAGCTGCTAACCAGAAGGTTGGAAGTTTGAGTCCACCCAAAGGCACCTAGGAAGAAAGGCATGGCAATCTACTTCCAAAAAGTCAGCCACTGAAAACCTTACGGAGCACAGTTCTACTCTGACTACATAGGGTCCATGAGTCAGAGTTGACTTGATGGGAACTGGTTTTTATGTTGGAGAATACTCCATAAAACATACAATGACAGTAATAACAATAGCTAACATTTATTCAGCCCTTATGACAGCCAAGTGTTGTTCCATCCATGTATGCTGTGTCTCATCAAATCTAAGACTCCATCAGTCACTGGCCGCACCATTATTTATGTCCACTAAAGAGTGCTGCCAATTAATGTATGACCTGCCGTTGATTTTAAGACTCACCTTAATTTCAGAAACGTTAAAATGTGAATGCTAGGATCGATGAAATGCAGCATCTAATTCTCAGTTATCATCTTTGCCTTACAGGTAGGGCACAGACGGATTGAGTAACCGGCCCCAGTGTCACACAGTGAGTATGTAGTGGAGATGGGATTTGAGCCCAGAATCTCACTCCAAAGTCTGCACTTGCAACAAGTGTGCTATATCGAGTCTGAGGAGGTGATGTCTATAGGCAGGACATGAGGAAGAACACAAAATAAAAAGGGAAAGTTGGACTCCACCTGCCACTTCACTTTCTCCTTCTCCCTCACCACTCCCAGACCCAGTAGTCACCAGATCCTGTTGATGTCCCTTCCAAAGCTGCCCCTAGATGTCTCGCTCCCAGTACCCTGGTTCAGTCCTTCTTTGCCTCTTCCTTGGCCGTGTTTGGACCATTGCAGTAGCCTCTTAGCTGTCACCCTCCTCCAATCCCTTCCACTCCCAACACACACACTGGGGTCAGAGTCATCTTTCTAAAACATGAATCTGATCGTGTGCCACTCTGCTCGGAAACCTCTGAGGGATCTAAACCCGAGTGAGCATTTGCTCATTCATTTATCTGTCTTAGCTCCTACTCTGGCAGGCTCTGAGCTAGGCACAGGGGATGCAAAGGTGAGTGTTTCAGTCAACTAGTGCTGCTCTAGCAGAGATACCACAATTGGATGGTTTTAACAAAGGGAAGTTTATTCTCTCACAGTCCAGTAGGCTACAAGTCCAAATTCACAGCATCAGCTCCAGGGGAACGCTTTCTCCGTTGGCTCTAGAGGAAAGTCTATGTCATCAGTCTTCCTTTGGTCTGGGAGCTTCTCTGCACAGTAACCTCAGGTCCAAAGGACACGCTCTGCTCCCAGCACTGCTTTCTTGGTGGTATGAGGTTCCCATGTGTCTCTGCTCGCTTCTCTCTTTTATATCTCAAAAGAGATTGCATTAAGACACTGATCTTGTCAATCTCATCAGTATAACCTCATCACAGTGATAGAATTTACAACACATGAGGAGATCACATACAATCTCATCATAGTGGTAGAGTTTACAACACGTAAGGACATCAGATAGCACAATCATACAGTACTAGGAATCATGACCTAGCCAAGTTGCTACACACATTTTTTTGGGGGGACACAATTCAATCCATGACAGTGAGCCAACCCCAGAATGGTCCAAACCCTCATGGAGGCCACAGTCTTACAGAGAAGAGAGACCCCTCAGCAGGCAATGATGACACCATGAGACAAATGTTCCAATGGGGACATGCTGTGCCCATGGGGCACATGGGAGGAACACCTGCTCTGGGACTCAGGGATCACTTCGTGGAGGATGTGACTCTTAAGCCAAGACCTAAAGGATGAGTGGGCGTTCACCAGGCAAAGGAGCAGTGGGAACTTCCAGGTGGGGGAACAGCTTGTGCTAAGACCCAGAGATTGGGGCACTGAGTTTCAGGTAGGGTGTGGCCAAGATGAGCCTGGGAGGACAGATGGGGTGGGCTGGGCAAGGCTCTCCGTTCCCGGCCCCTCCTTTTTTCCCAGCCTCAGCTCCGTTCTCTTCCTCTTTCCACAAAGTTCCCTGTGGCTGGTCCTTGTCTCCTGAACAGGTTTTGCTCTTCCCACATCCTCCACCTGCAGCTCCCTCTGCCCAGCAAACTCATCCTTCCAGACCCAGCTAGCAGGTCACCTCCCTGGTGAAAAGGCCCCTGACCTTCAACGTAGCTGAGCTCTGGGCCCTGAGCAAGACAGAAGATGACTGGGGAGCTGGTCTCCAGAGTTCAACTAGGGGGATTTGGGAATATTTTGACAGAACTCAAAAGAGTAAAAGCCGAAGTTCCACAGAATCTGGCCTCTCCTTCCTCTCTGACCTTATCTTCCACGACTCCCCTCTTTGCCAACTCTGCTCTAGCCATCGGTCTCCTCGAAGACTCCCCACACACTCCTACCCCAGGGCCTTTGCACTTGCTGCTCCCTGGTGCACCTCTTTCCTCTCTTATCTACACAGCTCCCTCCATCTTTATCAGATTTTGTTCAAATATCACCTTCTCAGAGAGGCCCAGCCCAAACACACTTCTTAAAACGGAAACCACATCGCATATTCCTCCTTGCTTTATTTTTCTCCATAACATCACCATCTTCAATAGCGTATATGATTCATTTCTGTCTGTCTTCCCCATGAGAATGTGAGTTCCGGGAGGGCACAGGGGCATAGCACTGGGGTTGAGGGGGGGCAATCTCTAAATTGCAGTCTCCCCATTTGAATACCCAGGGGCAATCTCTAGATTGTGACCCCTCCCCAATTTCAAGACGAATAGTCGTTGATAGGGGCGAACGGAAAAGGAAAGCCCAGCTTGCCGTGGCCGCATGCAATTTCCCGCCATGCCTGCGGTCTCCGGTGGCCTCTCGGGACACGGCTTTCTAGAGCAGCTTAAGTTCTGCATAGTCTGGTCTTGGACGGATCTCTGGACCATGTGGTGTCACCCCCTCTGATAGTGTCACCTGGTGTGGTCTGCACCTCCTGCACCCCTCCAGTGACCACTGGTGCCCCCTTGGACTTGTACCCAGGGGCAATAAATATTTGTTGGTTGAATGAACGAATTCCCAGCCCTCTGTGTGCCAGGCGGGCTCTGCCCTGGGCACTATGGAGGAAGGAGAACTGAAGGAATGAGGCCGCTGCCCCTCCAAGGGCGCCAGCTGAGCTGGTTCTGCAGGCGGGTGGTGCAACAGGTCCCTGACAGCCAGGTGAGTCCCAGGTGAATCACTGCTAATGAGATGGTGAGGGCCACGCCAAGCCGCTTCCCACACAGGCGGCCGACAGGTCACTGCCTGTTGCAAGGAAACACCTCAATAGGGATTGAACAGGACCCTGGGCTGGGGCAGAAGGAAGTGCCCCCCACCCCCACCCCGTTCGAGACCCCACCCATTCCTGAGGACTGAGTCGGCTCACTTGGGCTCTCTCCTCCACCCTCCGGCCTTGGCAAGACACTGGTTTCTCAACCTTGGCTCCGAGATTTCCTTCCTAAAAGGAGTTTCGCTCTCTTCATCCCACACCCCTCTCGGGCAGAGCCTGTTTGTCAAAGAGCCGTGTCTGGGTCACTGAGCCCTAAGAGGGAAGGCAGCTGGGCCTGGCAAGCCACAGGACCCCCTGGGTGGCCCAGGGGAGTGCTAGCCAAGTAGTCAGCCAGAGTTCATTAAGCCCGACTGGCTGTGAGGATAGGATTGATGGGGCTTATTAAACTCAACCAGACAGTGTGGAGCTGGCCCGGTTGGCGCCTGGGCCTACCAGAGTGTTTGCTGGGGCCAGGTGAGCAGCCCAGGGCAGAGTACCACCTTCCGTGAGCCTCCATTTCCTCATCCGCAGAGTGGGGGCAAGGGCTCCTGCCCCATGAGCGGCAGCAGGGCCTGGATGAGGTCACCGGTACACAGAGCAAAGAATGCAAGTGGATAGCCAGGCCTCTGCCTTCCCGCCACGCAGCCCAGAAGATGTGGCAGATGTCTGGGGAGGAAGATGGCTAGGCCCTGTCCACAGTGAACTCGGCCAGTCCTGCAGCACCTCCCCTGCCACCCCCCCACCCCCCGCCAATGCTAGGGCAGCCCCTGCCTCCCATTCCCCGTCTCTGGGGAAATGAGGAAAAGGGGTGTGGTTGAGGGGAATGGGGATGTCCTGGGCCCTGGCAAAGGACCCTGCCCTTCGTACCTGTGAGTCCCACCCTGATGCTGACCATGCCTGGGAGCAGTTGAACCAGTGGGAAGTTGAGGTGGCCAAGACAGGATGCTTGAGGCCTCCGAGGCCCTCCTACCCCAGAACCCAAATAGCTCCTTGCTGGGTTGCCTTAGCCCAGCCCTCTGTCCGATCTAAAATCCCCACCCTTAGTTATTTGTATTACAGTAACACGTCCACAGCTTTTAATGAAGGTGTTCATTGGTCGGTCATTAAATGTCTGAGGAACATGTCCTAGCTGCTAGCCATGATGCCAGGCAGTGGCTGCAAAAATGGGAGACGCGGGCCCTGCCCTCAAGGAGCACACAGTGTGGTGGGCAGTCGTGTAAATATACCTCGTGTGGAAACATCAGCAGGGCTCCCACATACACACACGTCTATGCAGGCTCCAAGAAGGGAGAGGTGGGTCTGAGGAAGGTAAAGTGTCTTGAAGAGCCACACAGAGGAGCTTGAGGAAGGAGGTCTCTGTGCTTTGCTGACCTCCTTTGTCACTGCATCCTCACAACAGCCTGGTAACGTCGGCAGCACAAGTATCATGCCCATTTTATGGATGACAAAACCAAAGTTCAAAGAGAAGTGACTTGCACAAGGCCTCAATGAGAGTGAGTGGCAGACACTCAACTGAAAATCCAGATTCCTGATCCCTATGCAGTGTTCTTTTATGCCCTGCCTTGAGTTCCATCCTTTTTCATGAATTCGTCTGTACAGCAAAATTAGATGGGCGCTTAGTCTGTGCCAGACACAGTCTACAAGCTGGGGACTTAAAGATGGTGTCTTAGTTTCTTAGTGCTGCTGTAACAGAAATATCACAAGTAGGTGGTTTTAAAGAACGGAAACTTATTTTCTCACAGTTTAGGAGGCTAGAAGTCCTAATTCAGGGCACCACCGTAGGGGAAGGCTATCTCTCTCTGTCGGCTCTGGGGGAAGGTCCTTGCCTCTTTTCAGCTTCTGTTCCTTGGTTCCTTGGCGGTCTTCATGTGCTGTGTATTTGTTCTTCCTTCTGTGTGCCTCATCTGCTTTTTTTATACCTCAGAGGTGATTGGCTTAAAACACCCTCATTAACATAACAAAGAAAGTCCTATTCCCAAATGGGATTACAGCCACAGGTACGTTGTTGTTGTGTGCCACTGAGTTGATTCTGACTCATATTGACCCTATAGGACAGAGTAGAATTGCCCCATAGTGTTGCGTAGGCTGTAATCTGTACAGGAGCAGATTGCCAGGTCTTTTCTGCTGTAGAGCTGCTGGTGGATTTTGAGCTCAAGAGTGACCTGATTCAACCTAGATTTTAAAAGGATAGCTCTCGTTGCTCTGTAAAGAACAGACAATAAGGGGGCAAGAGGTAAGGGGAATCAAGGAGACAATGAGGGGGCTTCTGAGATCACTCAGATGAGAGATAATGGTGGCTTGGGTCAGGGTGGTGGTGATGGAATGGGGAGAATTGGTTACATTCAGGATGTGTTTTGAAGGTAGCACCAATAGAACTGGTAGACAGATTGGACTCACGGTGTAAGAGGAAGTGAGGGGTCAAGAGGGACCCTGGCTTCAAGAGCAGGGGACAGCTCTGTCCAAGCCATGCCCAGCCTGAGATGCCATGCCCTCCACTGGGAACAGGGGGTGGGGAGTGGGACTGTCAGGTTGGCCTGGAGGTTGGATAGTGCTGAGACTTTCCTTTTGGTTTCATCTGCTTAGACCTCCTGGTTTCATCTCAGACATTGTGAACTGGGCCAAGCAGGGTTTGGAGAACCACCCACCACCATTGCTCTCCCAGCTTGGGTGGACCATCAACCAGCACAACATTTTTGGACAGAGGTTTGTCAATATGTATCAAAGGTCCTAAAAGTTTCATATCCTTTGACTCAGTAAGTCTCTTTCTAGGAAGTTCCCCGGGGGACTCCACCTCAAAGCATCAAGACCTGTACGGTGGACTTATTTATAATAGCTAAATAAAGAAATCCACCACTTGTCTGTCTACTTACTGTACTGTGGTGGCTTGTGTGTTGCTGTGATGCTGGAAGCTATGCCACTAGTATTTCAAATACCTCCAGGGTCACCCATGGTGGACAGATTTCAGTAGAGTTTCCAGACTAAGACAGACGAGGAGGAAAGGCCTTAAGATCTACTTCCGAAAATTAGCCAGTGAAAACCCTATGGATCGCAAGAGAATATTGTCTGATACAGTGCTGGAAAATGAGCCCGCTAGGTTGGAAGGCATTCAAACTGCACAGTGGCCACAGCAATGGACTACAGCATGCCAACAGTCGTGAAGATGGCGCAGGACCGGGCAACATTTTGTTGTGTTGTATAAGATGGAGCCAACTCGACAGCAACAGCAAATAAATAAATAAATGATCTGTATGTCCATAGTAGGAGTCCCCAGCTACAAACTGGAAGGTTGACGGTTCACACCCACCCAGAGGTGCCTCTGAAGAAAGGCCTGGGAGCCCTGGTGGCGCGGTGGTTAAGAGCTCAGTTGCTAACCAAAAGGTCAGCAGTTCGAATCCACCAGCCGCTCCTTGGAAACCCTATAGGGCAGTTCTACTTTGTCCTATAGGGTCGCTAGGAGTCTGAATCGACTCGACGGCAAAGGGTTTGTTTGTTCACTCTTCAGTCAAAGATTAGCCCCATAAAACAAAACGAGACTAATGGGGCACAGCAGTCCAGGGACAAGGACTAGAAGGCGGGGGGGGGGGGGTGGGGGACAGGAAAGCTGGCAATAGGGCACCCAAAGTTGAGAAGGAACAGTGTTGGCATGTCGTGGGGCTGTTAACCATTGTCATAAAACAATATGTGTACTGTTTAACAGAAACTATTTGTTTTATAAACCTTCATCTAAATTAACAAGAAAATTAAATTAAAAAAAAGAAAGGCCTGGCAATCTGTTTCTGAAAGGTTACAGCCTTGAAAATCCTATGGAGCATAGTTCTACTCTACATGGGGTCACCATGAGTCGGAATCAACTCAACAGCAACTGGTTTATTTGTTTTTGTCCAGCAGTGGGGTAATGTTTAAATCAAGTAGACACATTCTTGTACCTGATACTGGATTATTCTGCTGCCCCTAAATTCATGTTTTCTAAGAGCTTTAATGACAAAGGACAATGCTTATGCACAATGTCAAGTGGATACAATGTTGTACGTGAGGCAGACACTTATACCAGGAAGGAAGTAGACAAAGAGTGATTAACTCTGAGGGACTGGATTTTGGATTACTATTTTTATTTTCTTCTTTATACTTTTTTGCATTGTGTTATTGTTCTAAGATGAACATATATTACCTTTATGATAATCTGGTTGAAAGCTAGTATTTAAAGAAAAAAAAAGGAGAAAGGAAGTGTGAGGTCCCAGAGGCTGAGGCACAGCCAGAGGCCAAGCCTGGAGGGAGAAGGACGGACCCAGCCCTTTCAGAGAAAGGCTGTAGCCACAAAGAGCAGGGCAGGCCCAGTGGGCTTACTTCCTCCCCTCAGAGCCAGCAGAGGGGGTGGGGTCAGGGCTGGTCACGGGAAAGCACCAAGAGCAGAGGCTCCTCTTTCTCTTCCTACCCCCCTCCCCCAGCCATGGGGGTGTGCCCCTCCTCCAAGGACCCCCTCCAGCCATTAGAGCTTGCCCCTCCATCTCTTCTGCCCCAACCACATCCGTGCTGGAGACCTGCTGTTTTTGTGCCTGTGTATAACCCATCACCCCTGACTGAGTTTAAGTGTCCCGCGAACAGTGGTTTTCAAAGTGTGGTCCCAGGACCGCAGCATCAGCACCACCCAGGAACTTGTTAGAGACGCAGATTCACAGACGCTGCCCCACACCTACTGAATCAGCAGCTTGGGGGTTGGGCCCAGCAACCTGTGTCTTAATAAATCCTCCAGGGTTAAAGTTAGAAGCCCTGGTGGCACAGCGGTTAAGCACTTGGCTGCTGACCAAAAGGCTGGTCGTTTGAACCCACTAGCCGCTCCGGGGGATGAAGATGTGGCAGTCTGCTTCTGTAAAGATTACAGCCTTGGAAACCCTGTGGGGCAGTTCTGCCCTGTCCTTTAGCCAGAACAGACTCGACGGTTACAGGTGGTCCATGCATTGATTATTTCATTTTACAGGTTACCATGCTTCCCATTTAACTGACAAGGAAATGGATTCCAAGAGGTTCAGGGACTTGCTCAAGGTCACACAGCCAGCCAGAGGCAGAGCTGGGGCTTTGAGCCCAGGCTCTTAACCCCTGTGCTGTGCCGTTGCCTGGACTTGAGACTCTCCTGTTGGGTCCAGCTTGGCGCTGGACATACAGAGTGCCACAAACATGGGTTGAACTGGAATATGGGTACTGCTGTGTCAGAGACTGACTCCCCCCACACGAGCTGCCAGGCCAGGCCTCCTCTGTGGGGTGAGGGAAGCAGGCTCTGTGTGCATGCTGAGGCCCCTTCAGCAATGACAGCCCAGGGTGGTAGGATGAACAGACAACACCGAGGAGAGGCACAGTGCCACCTGCTGGCCAGAAGAGGGTCATTGCGTGGCACTGGGGACTGGCGAACAAACGCAGGAACCCACAGACACACATCTCAGGGTGACAGGCATGCACGTGTCTCCTCCTGCTGCACGTGGGCATACAAATCCACACGTGGATGTCTGGGCCTGTGGGCAGGTAGAGCTCTCAGCCAATAGCTTGGTTAAAAAAACCAACAAAACAGTCATCAAGTCGATTCTGACTCATGATGACCCCATGTGTGGCAGAGTAGGACTATGCTCCGTAGGGTTTCCAGTGGCTGATTTTTTGGAAGTAGATCACCAGGGCTTTCTTCTGAGATGCCACTGGGTAGATTCAAATCGCCAACCTTTCAGTTAGCGGCCGAAGGCTTAACCATTTGTGCCACCTAGATAACACCAAATTCACTCACTTACTCGTTTATTCCCTCATCCAGTGTTCATTGAGTTATGCCAAGTCCACAGTGGCTACCAATGGGAACCTTCAGGCTGGGTGGCCACGGGGCTAGGCAATCACAAGGTGGATGGGTAAGGGTCCTGGGAGGATGCACTGGTAAAGGGCGTGGAGGCAGCCCCTAACCCTCTGGACTGGGGTCTTAGTGGGTGAGCAGGGGACGGCTGGGTGACAGAAACAGAGGCTCAGCAGAGCAAAGCCCAGAGAAGGAGCTGGAGAAGAGCGCTGGGAGCACGGCTGCGGACTGGATTCTGTCCCCACAGGCAGTGGGGAGCCAGGGAAGGTTTTTGGCAGGGGAGTGCTCCAGTCAGATTCTGGTGGCCACACCATCCTGACACATTCGTGTAAAGCTGGGGATGTAGGACCTGAGGGTCGCTTGGCTCCCTTTGACCTGAGCCTGGGATGTGATTTGTTCCTGTGCACTGTCTCCTCTTGCTGCAGCAGCTGCCCTTGGACTTGTCAGGGATGGGCAGAGGCAATCCCAATCCCCGGAGAGAAGCCTGTGCCCATTGCAGAAATGAGTGAAGGAAACAGCGGTCACCATTCAGTCAAGCATATTGAGTGCCCAGCAGATACTCTTTTTTTCAACTTACTAGGCCATGCAAGGCAGCTCATCGGGTGTGACCTATTCCAAAACATAGCCTCCTTGTTCCCTCTTGCCAAGCCAAGTCACTTGCTGTTGAGTCAACTCTGACTCATGGCGACTCTACGTATATCAAGAGTAGAACTGTGCACTATAGGATTTTCAATGGCTGGTTTTTTGGAGGTGTATCATCAGCTCTTTCTTCCAAGGCGCCTCTGGGTGGACTCAAACTGCCAACCTTTCAGTTAGCAGTCGAGCATTCTGTTTGCACCCTCCAGGGGCTTCTTTTTGCCCTCTAGGTGCCAAAAATTCTCCCCACTGGAGAGTCAGTTCATCTCTGAGGAGACTGGAAACTGGACAGATTCGTTTCAATGGGCGGTGAATATTGTGTGGGATTCAGAAGGCTGATACAAGGGCAGTCCTGGTTAGAGGGCTGGCGGGCAATGGGGAGGAAAACCTGGGCAGCTGAGAGGCAGTGGGAGAGCGTGAAGGCCCCCAAAGAGGAGCAGGCCGGTGGTGCTAACCATAAAACATTGGCAGAGTCTCAATTATTCTGCCCATGAGCTTAGATACAGGCCACAACTTTCTCAATGGCTGATTCTCCCCTCGCCTGGCCTCTGGCCCCTGGCGCCTGGCTTGGTCCCCCGGCCTGTGGTTTTCCGCTGCAGAGCAGTGGTGGCGGCTTCCGAGAAGCCCCACCAAGGCTTTCCTGTCAGGGCAACTCCAAGTTCCCCTTACTAAGGAAGGGGAAGTGGTGGAGTTTCTCCTGAGGGCTTTCAGTTTCTTTCTAAGAAGTCAGAGTGTTCCAACCCAGGGCAGAGCCATGTGTTAAAGGAAGAGAAGTTTGACTTCAGTTCCATCCACAAGTCATTTGTTGGGGCCTTAGTAGGCATTGCAGATGAGGAAATGAGACACATTTTACAGGTCCCTTCCCACACCCCCTCCTTTCCCTCTCCCTCGGTGGCCCACCCTCTGGGCCCCCTTCCCTGCTCCACCAAAGCACAGATGAAGTGTGGCTTCCTCAGGGGCATCCCCGGTAGAAAACTTACACTACCTTAGCCCTCAGAGCCAACCTCTTCTACGTCCTGCTTCCTCAGGGCTCTGCTGGGTGACTGAAAACTCTAACCCAAACAAAGAGCTGATGAGTGACACTGGTTGATGTAGATTCCTTTCCAGAGGATGTGTCCATTTTGGAAAACCAAAGCTGTCACTTCTTCTTTTTTTAATTATAGATATAGAACAGAACATTTGCCATTTCAACATTCTTCACGTGCACAATTCAGTGACATTAATTTGTACATCATGTTGTGCAACCATCACCATTATCCATTTTCAAATTTTCCCGTCACCCTTAACAGAAGCTCAGTGTCCCCTAAGCATTGTGTCTTCTTTTCCCCTTCCCTTCCGCTACCAGTAAACTTTGTTCTCTGTATACTTGCTTAATCTAGATATTTCATGTAAGTGGGATCATACAATACATGTCCCTAAAGCTCTTTGAGGACAATGAGCTGTGGGAAGCCAGAGAACTGAGAGCACACCATCTCCAGAAGAACCATTTGTTTGGTGGTAATTGTCCTCACATCCTCATAACAATAGCCACCATTGACTGTAAGAGTTTACTGTGTGCCAGGCACTGTGCCAAGCGTTTTTCATCAATTTCCTCCTATAATCACCACAACCATCCCATGACAAAGATGCAATTATTATCCCCATCTTACAGATGAGGAAACAGGGTCAGAGAAATCAAGCAACCTGCCCAGCTCACACAGCTTGTTAGCCCTTCTTCCTGGTAGATTTCTTCTCAGAAAGACAGGAAGAAGGACCAGTAGCCTGTCAGAGGAGTTGGCTGGGAAAGTCTGGTCTCCAATATCCTCAAGAGTCTCAAAGACACCTATGCTTCTTAGAGAGATGAAGAGTGAGCAGTATGAATCAAGGCTGTCTTCCCTAGTACAAGGAGTCCCTAGGCGGTGCGAACAGTTGACGTGCTCAGCTGCTAACCAAAAGTTTGAGGTTCTAGTCCACTCAGAGGCACCTCAGAAGAAAGGTCTAGCAATCTACTTCCAAAAAACCAGCCATTGAAAACCCTGTGGAGCACAGTTCTACACTGACACACGTGGGGTCGCCATGAGTGGGAACTGACTCAATGGCAACTGGTTCTGGTACTTCCTGGTACTCATATGGCTGGGCCTCTCCCCAACGTTTGACGAACTTTTGTCGCTTTGTATATTTTCCTCCCATAGGCATTGTCGTAGAGTCTCTGCTTTGTCAACACACACGTTATGGAGACAGTGATGGGATTTCCCCAAACCATAGTATTTTTGTTCAAAAAAATTTGCCTAGAGGCCCACAGCTGTGTGACTCACACTGTTGGGGGGGCAAGAAAACTCACAGCTGCAGGATCAAGGGGCCTGGTCTCTAACGAATGGGGAAACTCATAAGGTGGCCAGATTGTGTAAATAAAATGCAGAATACCCACTGAAATTTGAATTTCATATAACAACATTTGAGATATCTTTATACTAAAAAATTACTAGTTGTTCATCTGAAATTCAAATTTAACTGGGCATCTTGCATTTTATCTGGTAACCCTAGACACTTAGCACGAGGAGCATCCTTGGGCCCGGGTTGAAAACAACCCTGCAGAGTTTCAGTGGTCACAGAAGAAAGGAGACCCCCTGCTGCAAGGATTCTCTCTGAGCAATCTCAAAAAGTTGGCCAACACAGGGCAGAGTCTCACATTCAAGTTCCACAAACTTCATGGATGCTCCTGAAGGAGACCTTCCTTTCTCTGGGCCTCAGTTTTCTCTCTCTATAATGGAGAGGGGTTGAGTTCTATATTGGCTAAGGACCCTCCTAGCACTCAGCTTCTCTGTTGTTGTTAGTCGCCACTGAGCTCTGACTCATAATGACCCCATGTAAAACAGAATGAAACTCTCTCCAGTCCCATGGCATCTTCATGATCGTTGGTATGCTCGAGTCCATACTTGCGGCCACTATGTATTTTGAAGGCCTTCCAACCTAGGGGGCTCATCTTCCAGCACTATATCAGACAATATTCTGTTGTGACCCATAGGGCTTTCATGGGCTGATTTTTGAAAGTATGTCACCAGGCCTTTCTTTCTAGTCTGGAAGCTCCACTGAAACCTGTCCACCACGGGTGACCCTGCTGGTATTTGAAATGCCAATGGCATAACTTCCAGAATATAGCAACATGCAAGCCATCACAGTACAACAGACTGAAAGATGGGCAGTCAGCTTTTCTGGCCAGGTGGAAAATCTACTGGAAGCAAGAGAAGGTGTGAGCTAGCTAATGAGCAAGTCCAGAGAGGAGGAGGCCGCTTTTGCCAGGAAAATGTCACCTCTCCTACTCTACAGCACAGAAGGGGGCTGGGGCACTGCAACTAGATGCTGCATGCTTTGGAGGGTCCCCCTTTGGTCAGGCTGGGACCTCCTTGGAAAGGAACATGGAGATGACTTGTGGCTGGGTCCATTTTTGCAGTGCTCAGGGCCGGCCAGCTTTTCTAAGACCCCTGGAAATACCTGAGCCACAGTGGGAACAGGGAGGATCATTATTAGCTACAAAATTAGAAAAGGTCGAAATGTAAGAAGGAAATCATTAAATGTCTACAAAATGTTAACTAGACAATTACAACTCAACTCCTATAATTTATGTAAATTAGAAACCATAATTTATGTGGCATGTGGTTACATTTGAATGTATTTGACATGTTGAGGGATGTGGACTCTGACAGTAAGACTGTCCAGGGCCTCCGAGGGGCTTAAACCAGGCCTGTCTAGCAGGCTAAGAGATCTGGAGACAGCAAATTGCTAGACTATCAACCAGGATCTGCTAGTGGTAGTTGGGGAGAGGGCTGAGGGGTCGAACCTTGCAGCCAGGCTCTCTGGAGATAGAGATAGGGTGGGTCTGGAGGATAAGGAAAGCCTCCTCTTTTGAGACAGGCGAAAGCAGGTCCCAAATAGTCCCTGGAGAGGAGCTGAGGCCTGGGGCCCGGCTATGGTTACATACAGGGCTGCAGTCTTGACAGGGAACTGGAGGCCACATCAGGAGTGGAGTGCCCGGGTGTTCCTCAGGCTGGTTGGAGTAATGGGATTACTTCTAGACCTCTGCCTGCTGGAAGGGTCAGGCCTGCTCTTAGGGACTGAATCGTGTCCCCCCAAAATATGTGTTGTAAATCCAAAACCCTTATACCTATGGATGTAATTATATTTGGGAATAGGACTTTTATTTGTTATGTTAATTGGACCATATCAGTGTAAGATGTGTCTTAAGCCACTTTTCAGATATAAAAAGACCAAATGAGGCACAGAGAAGGAAGCACAAACGGAGAGAAAACACCAAGGAACCAAGGAAGAGAAGCTGAAAGAGAAAGATTTCCCCCCAGAGCGAACAGAAGAGCCTTCCCCTAGAGCGGCGCCCTGAATTGGCACACATCTAGCCTTCTAAACCGTGAGAAAATAAATTTCTGTTTGTTAAGCCACCCACTTGTGGTATTTCTGTTATAGCAGTACAGGTAACTAAAATGGCTGCTAACGTGCAGCCAGCAGGAATAGCACCGAGGACTCCATAATCCCTATCAACTCCATACCTCAGAGCCACCACCAAAAGATAATATTCTTCGCTGTGGACAATGGACACTTTCTCAATCTTATGCAAAGTGTAAATAAAAGCATCTCTAGGAAACCTGGTGGTTTTTAACCCGCAGTGTAAGTGAGGACAGTGTGCTGGCTTTGAAAATGCAGCTTAGCAACTGGTCCCAAGACCACTCCCCAAAGATCACCACCTTCCTCTATAGAAATTCTGGAGCCTCTCTGTTACCAGGTTGACCAGGGGTAGTTGAGGTTCACAGCCTGCAGACAGGGTGTCTCCTCTGGACATGGCCCCACTGGGAGGGGTGTCACTGTTGCAACTGAAATGCTGGGACTTCTTAGAACAGGGCAGATAGCTCTCTAACCAATGATATACGCCTGGTAATCTTTGTCCTTAACAGGATGGATTGACACAGTGGCTGCAAGAATGGGCTCAAACACAGCAACGATTGTGAGGGGCACCAGGCAGTGTTTTGTTCTGTTGTACATAGGGTCACTATGAGTCGGAACAGACTCAACGGCACCTAACAACAACAATCTTTGTCCTTGAAAAAACTTGCCATCTTAAAAACAAAGTTTCAAATTCTCTACCAGAGCTGCTGTTTATAGGATCAACTGAATCTTTAAACAAAAAAACAGCTTTCAGTTTTTGTGTTTTTTGGTGGTGCAGTGGTTAAGTGCTCAGCTGCGAAATCAAGTGGTCGGTGGTTCGAACCCACTTAGTGGCTTCCCTGGAGAAAGAACTGTCAATCTGCTCCAACGATGCTTACAGCCTAAGAAACCCTATGGGGCAGTTCTCTGTCATATGGGGTCACATGAGTCAAAATCGACTCAACGGCACCTAACAACAACCTAATAGCATGTGTGTATTGTTGAAAACACGGATAGGTGAAAAAGAAGAAAGCAAAATCAACAATAATCAGACCTCCCAAAGATAACCGTTGTCAACATTGTGGTTTATCTATCTGTATTTCTCTTTGTGCCTTGTCTACATCTAAATCTACACTTATGTAATTAAATTTACTGTAAAGATAAGATGTACCATTTCATAACTTTCCTTTTATCAACTACTGTAGCCGGAGCACCTCACAGAGTGTTGGGTATTTTCCTGTTCGTGATAGTGGCAGAGTGTGACAGGGACATAAGCTGTTGGACGTACTTTCTATTGTTGCATAATTAGGATGTTTTACCTTTTTCACGATATTAAAAGGAAGTTGTGGTAACATCCTTGCAGCTAAAGCATTGCTGTGATTATTTACTAAGGATAAATTCCTAGAAGTAAAATTTCTGAGTTAAGAGAAAGCACTATTTGGAACATCTTAACTTTCATTTATTTATTTTTGATAGATAATATAGTCATGGAGTTCAGAATTTATAAAACATCTTCATAACCTGTCCCCAAGTCACCAAGTTCCCCTCCTCAGAGGCAATCATTATTGCCAATGTCTTAGGTTCTTTCCAGAGACACTTTTGTGTGTGTACGTACATACATATAGATACACGTGTATTCTCTCTCTTCTTTCTATGCATATGGACACACACACACACACACACACACATACACATATATATATACATATCTCCCTGTAAAAAACCAAACCTGTTGTCATCAAGTCAATTCTGACTCACAGCGACCCTATAAGACAGAGTAGAACAGCCCCATAGTGTTTCCAAAGAGCAGCTGGTGGATTCAAATTGCCAGCCTTTTGGTTAGCAGCCAAGCTCTTAACCACTGTGCCACCAGGGCTCCAATCTCCCTATGTATATATATATACTTTTTCTTCCCATGGAAGGTAGTATAACCTCTATATGCTATTCTGTACTTCGCATCTTTCACTTAATAATAAATTATCTTGGAAAGCTTTCCATGTCAGTGCGTAAAGAACGTCTCCATTTTTTTTACAGCTGCATAGTATCCCATTATATGGATGTACTATAATATATTTAATTAGTCCCCTGTGGATGGGCACATCGGTTGTGTTTTAGGTGTATATGAATATATAACAAATTATTCTAAAAGTTAGTGACTTAAAACAACAATGAAAATTTATTTTCTCTTACAGTATCTGTTAGGAAATTAAAGAAGCAGTTATCTGGCTAGTTCTCCTTCGGGGTCCCTCATGTGGTTACAATCAGCTGTTGGCTGGGGCTGCAGTCATCTGAAGGCTCAACTGGGAATGGAGGATCCATTTCTAAGGTGGCTCACTCATGTGGCTGGTAAGTTGGTGCTGGCTGTAGGCCAAGGGCCTCAGTTCCTCTCCACATAGGCCTCTCCAAAGGCTGCTTGAGTGTCTTCCTGGCACGGCAGCTGTTTTTTATTTGTATGTCTATGTGACAGCTGAAGCAGCAAAGTCACATTGCCATGGAGCATGGACATAGGAGGCCTGGCTCACTGGGGGCCACTATTGTAATAGCTCTCCACAGGGACCTTGTGTAAAGCCCACATCTGTCTGTCCTCACATTGGCTCAACATGCCCCATACATGCATCTTGAGACCAATGAACTTTGACCTTACTTTAAGCAATAACCCAGCGATTTTTCTCCAAACTCCATTATTTGGCCAGTCCAGCTCTGAGGCCCTGCCTGCTGGCTGTATCTGGTTTGGGGCTGTTTGTGCCCTTTGGCCTTGCTGATGCATCTGAGGACTTCCGTTCCAACTGTCCTGTGAGCCTTCCTGCTCTTGGTTCCTGACTGGCCTCTACTCTGCTTCCTGGAACTTACAGCCCCAGCCCAGCCCCCTCAGTTCCCCCTGGTGGGGCCTGCCCTGCCCTCCCTAAGGGGAAGTTCATAGGACATCAGTAGATTCCCTTAACCAGTTTGTCAGGAAAATTGCCTTATTACTTCTGCAAGTGCAAAATATTTCTTCCCTGTTCTACTCACCCCAACCTAATAAGCTCCAGTAATTTAGGCCTTTGAGATAGTCCACAATTTATGCTCCAAATGTTAGTCTCTTTTTTTGATCTCTCACATATGTATTTAAACAACATGAGTTATTGAGAATATAAACCCATGCTGTTGGTATTGATAAGAACTATAAAAGAAAAAGATGACACCAATAAGGCAGAATCTTGCAGAATGGTTTATTGGATGGGCTGCCGAAAACTTACATGAATCACATTTTCTTAATTGAATCAGATTTTTTGATGTAGTAGGAGGCCTTGCTGCTTGAAGACCCTCAGGACCATAAGGCAGAGCATAGAATTGTTTGGTAATGAAAATCTGGATTTTTATAAACCAAGTTTTTTGTAAGGGGCAGATTTTTGGTAAAGATATTAATTTGCTAATTATTAAAATGGTTTTAGAGCTTTAAGATACATTGTTAAGTGCAAAAAAACCAAGGTGCAGAACAATTGAATAGCTAGATACCGTTTGTGTAAACACAGGGACTATATAAACATATATACGTTGTTTTTGTTAGTTGCCATCAAGCAGGCGCCTACTCATGGTGACCTTGCGTACAACAGAATGAAGCGTTGCCCAGTCCTGCGCCATGTTCATGATCATAGGCACATTGGAGTCCATTGTTCGGGCTATTGTGTAGTGTCTTCCAACCTAGGGGCTCATGTTTCAACACTATATCAGAAAATATTCTGTTGTGTTCCATAGGGTTTTCACCATCTGTCTGTCATTTTGTCTTACTGTGGTAGCTTTCATGTTGCTGTGATGTGGGAAGCTACACCACTGGTATTTCAAATACCAGCAGGATCACCCATGGTGGACAGGGTGCAGTCTTGCCACTTTTCTATTGCTAGTTTTAGTAGAAAATATTTGAATTTTCCTTCTCAGACAGGTTTCTGCCTTACACAGGTTCTGGCTTTTGCAGGTTTTACTTTATGTATATATATGTATGCATACACGCATACATACCAAACCAAAAACCCGCTGCCATCTTCCGTCCAGATTCTGACTCATAGCGACTCCGCAGGACAGAGTAGAACTGCCCCATAGAGTTTCCAAAGAGCAGCTGGTGGATTCCAACTGTCGACCTTTCAGTTAGCAGGCGAGCCCTTAACCCCTGCTTCACCAGGGCTCCATATACATACATACATATATCCATATCTATCTGTATGTATATCTATGTGAATCTATGTATATATACGCGTACATAGGTTGTTATAGTTAGTTATTTTCAAGTCTATTCTGACTCATGGCGACCCCATGTGTGCAGAGTAGAACTGCTCCATAGGGTTTTCAAGGCTCCAACCTTTCAGAAGCAGATTCCCAGGCCTGTCTTCAGAGATGCTTCTAAGTGGGTTCGAACTGCCAACATTTCAGCTAGTAGTTAGCACTTAAATGCACACCCAAGGACTTCACACGTATATATAATACATATATACATATTATATCTCTCTCTGTCTGTCTATCTATCCTATCTTTGGAAGTGCTACAAGAAATCAGTAATACTGACTCTTGGGAGGAAAAATAGACGTCTAAAAGCAGGATGAGAGATTTTTCAGTCTACCCTTTGTACCTTTTAAATGTTGTACCATGTGAATGTTTTACCTGTTCAAAAAGAAATCAATGCTGTGGGGGCGGGTGTTGACCTGGAGGAGGCACAAGGGAGTCCTTGGGGCACTGGAAATGCTCTGCATCTTTGAGAGGTGGTTGCTCGGGCAAACTATGTGAAAAGTCATCAAGATGTGTGCACTTTATTGTAACTTATACTTCAACAGAAAGTAATGTCTTTGGTACAAATAGGAATACGTATTTAAAAATAATTTTTAAAAAAGAAAAATGAAGTTAGACCAGGATTTATTGTCTTGCTCCACAAAAACGGATGTGATTCTGTAAAGTTTACTTAAGCAATTTTCTGTGAAGTGAAACATAATTTCCAATCTGCTTCTGTTATGATCACGTCTGAGTTTCGTCCCTATGCTTATCGTTCAGTCACAGAGAGGCGCTGCTTAGTCTGAGCACTAGGAGCCTGCGAGCATGAAACTTGCCCATTCTCTGAGCTTGGGCTTGAAGACGGTGAGAAAATAGAGAGGTGGGCTGAAAGGCGGGAGAAATCAGAACCTAGCTGCAAACAGGGGAACCAAAGTAGCGCTTACTGAGCGCCTTTGTCTACCTCTGGGAGCTCTCTAGGCGCTACCAACCAGTTGCCACTGAGTTGACTCTGACTCATGGTGACCCCAGGTGTGTCAGAGTAGAAATGTGCTCCATAAGGTTTTCAGTGCTGATTTTTTGGAAGTAGCTCTCCAGGACTTTCTTCTGAGGTACCTCTGGGTAGACTCGAACAGCCAACATTTCTGTTAGCAGCCGAGTGTTTTAAACATACGAAGGGAGACAGAGAATCACTTCTGAGCCAGGCAAAGTCAAGAAAGAATGTTGAAAGGCTGTTTTCTAAGCTCTTTTACGTTCATTATACCACCTGACCTTGAAACAACACTGTGAGCAGTCAAGGCATGGGTTGTGGTCCCATTTTATGAATGAGGAAGGAAGGAAGCTGAGGCCTAGAGAGCAAAGTCAAAGGAGATGACAACAAGGACTCAAACCTACTTTTTTTTTTCAATCAGAATTTTTTTTATTGTTGTAATTAAATGAAGTTTACATTTCAAGTTAGTCTCCCATAGAGAATTTTTTTTACATACATGGTTATGAGACCCCAACCGCTCATCCCATTCTGCGACAGCATGCTCCTCCCCTCTGCCCCTGATTCCCCATGAACATTCAACCGCTCCTAACTCTCTCTGCCTTCCCCTCTCACCTCTGGACAGAAGCCGCCCCTTTGGTCTCTTGTATCTACATGTCTAAGAGGCACATTCTTCACAAGTATCACTTTATGTCCCACAGTCCAGTCCAATCCCTGTCTGAAGAGTTGGCCTCAGAAATTGTTTTAGTTCTGGGGTGATGGAGAGACCAGGGGCCATGCTTTCCAGGGCATCTCTAGTCTTAGACCAGTAAGTCTGGTCTTCTTACTAGAATTGAGTTCTGCATCCCATCATTCTACTGCTCCATCAGGGACCCTCTGTTGTGTTTCCTGTCAGGAAGTTCATTGGTGGTAGCCAGGCACCATCTAGTTCTTCTGGTCTCAGGCTGATGAAGTCTCTGGTTTATGTGGCCCATTCTGTCTCTTGGGCCAATACTTTCCTTGTGTCTTTGGTGTTCTTCGTTCTCCTTTACTCCAAGTAGTCGGGACCAATTGATGCATCTTAGATGGCCGCTTGCAAGCTTTTAAGACCCCAGAAGCTGCTCACCAAAGTAGGATGCAGAACATTTTCTTGATAAGGTTTGTTATGCCAATTGACATAGATGTCCCCTGAAAACACTGTCCCCAGACCCCACATCCCTGCTACTCTGTCTCTCAAAGTGTTTGATTGGATTGAGGAAACTTCTTAACTTTGCTTCAGTCCAGTGTGCTGGCTTCCCCTGCAGTGTGTGCTGTCCTTCCCTTCACCTGAGATCATTCTTATCTACTATCTAGTTAGTGAATAACCCTCACCCTCCCTTCCCACCCCCGTAACCATCAAAGAATGTTTTCTTCTGTGTTTAAACCTTTTCTTGAGTTCTTATAATAGTGGTCTTATACTGTATTTGTCCTTCTGTGACTGACTAAATTCACTCAGCATAATAAGCTCTAGCTGCCACCAAGTTACACGATGTTTCACAGCTTCATCATTGTTCTTTATCATTGCGTATATTCCATTGTGTGGATATACCATAGTTTGTTTATCCATCGATAGGCACTTAGGTTGCTTCCATCTTTTGGCTATTGTGAACAGGGCTGCGATGAACATGGGTGTGCATAGATCTATTCATGTGATGGCTCTTGTTTCTCTAGGATATATTCCAAGGAGAGGGATAGCTGGATCGTATGGTACTTCTATTTCTAGTTTTTTAAGGAAGCGCCAAATCAATTTCCAAAGTGGTTGTACCATTTTACATTCCCACTAACAGTGTATAAGTGTTCCAGTCTCTCCACAACCTCGCCAGCATTTGTTATTTTGTGTTTTTTGGATTAATGCTAGCCTTGTTGGGGTGAGATGATATCTCATTGTAGTTTTGATCTGCATTTCTCCAATGGCTAATGATCGTGAGCATTTCTTCATGTGTCTGTTAGCTGCCTGAATATCTTCTTTGGTGAAGTGCCTGTTCGTATCCTTTGCCCATTTTTTTAATTGGGTTATTTGTCTTTTTGCTGTTGAGGTTTTGCAATATCTTGTAGATTTTAGAGATTAAATGCTGATTGGATTTGTCGTAGCCAAAAATTTTTTCCCAGTCTGTGGGTTGTCTTTTTACTCTTTTGGTGAAGTCTTTGGATGAGCATAAGTGTTTGATTTTTAGGAGCTCCCATTTTTCTAGTCTCTCTTCTGGTACTTGTGCATTGTTACTTATGGTTTGTATTGTGTTTATGCCATGTATTACGGCTCCTAGTGTCCCTATTTTTTCTTCCATGATCTTTATAATTTTCGATTTTATATTTAAGTCTTTGATCCATTTTGAGTTAGTTTTTGTACATGGTGTGAGGTATGGGTCTTGTTTCAGTTTTTTGCATATAGATATCCAATTATGCCAGCACCATTTGTTAGTAAGAGACTGTCTTTTCCCCAATTAATGGACTTTGGGCCTTTGTCAAATATTAGCTGCTCATAGGTGGATGAGCTTATATCTGGATTCTCGACTCTGTTCCATTGGTCTGTGTATCTGTTGTTGTACCTGTACCAGGCTGTCTTGACTACCGTGGCAGTATAATAGGCCCTAAAATCAGGTAGTGTGAGGCCTCCCACTTTGTCCTTTTTCTTGAGTAGTGCTTTATTTATTTGGGGCCTCTTCCCTTTCCATATGAAGTGGGTGATTTGTTTCTCCATCTCATTAAAAAATGCTGCTGGAATTTGGATCGGGATTGCATTGTATCTGTAGATTGCTTTGGGTAGAACTGACATTTTCACAATGTTGAGTCTTCCTATCCATGAGCAAGGTATATTTTTCCACTTATGCAGGTCTCTTTTAGTTTCTTGCAGTAGTGTCTTGTAGTTTTCTCTGTAAAGATCTTTTACATCTCTGGTTAGATTTATTCCTAAGTATTTTATCTTCTTGGGGGCTACTGTAAATGGTATTGATTTGGTGATTTCCTCTTCAAGGTTCTCTTTGTTGGTGTAAAGGAATCCAATTGATTTTTGTATGTTTATCTTGTATCCAGAAACTTTGCTGAAATCTTCTATTAGTTCCAGTAGTTTTCTTGTGGATTCCTTGGGGTTTTCCGTGTATAAGAGCATATCATCTGCAAATACAAATACTTTGACTTCTTCCCTACCTATTTGGAGCCCTTTATTTCTTTTTCTAGCCTAACTGCTCTGGCTAGGACCTCCAGCACGATGTTGAATAATAGTGGTGATAAAGGGCATCCCTGTCTGGTTCCTGTTCTCAAGGGGAATGCTTTCAAAGTCTCTCCATTCAGGATGATGTTGGCTATTGGTTTTGTATAAATGCCCTTAATTATACTGAGGAATTTCCCTTCTATTCCTATTTTTTTGAGAGTTTTTATCATGAATGGTTGTTGGACTTTGTCGAAAGCCTTTTCTGCATCGATTGATAAGATCATGTGGTTCTTGTCTTTTGTTTTATTTATGTGATGGATTATGTTGATTGTTTTTCTAATGTTGAACCATCCCTACATACCTGGTATAAATCCCACTTGGTCATGGTGAATTATTTTTTTGATATGTTGCTGAATTCTATTGGCTAAAATTTTGTTGAGGATTTTTGCATCAATGTTCATGAGGGATATTGGTCAGTAATTTTCTATTTTTGTGGTGTCTTTACCTGGTTTTGGTATTGGGGTTATGCTGACTTCATAGAATGAGTTTGGGAGTATTCCATCCTTTTCTATGCTCTGAAATACCTTTAGTAGAAGTGTCAAACCTACATTTTAACACTCTAGGTCAGATGTGTTTATTGCTGCTTCCCAGGAGGGCTGCAGAGCATCTAGAATCAACTCTGTGTGACTTTGGGCAAGTTGCTGAACCTCTCTGTGCCTTTCTATCCTCACCTGTAAAAGGGAGCTGGTATGAGGACTAAATGAGCCAATACATGGAAAGCACATAGTAAGTGCTCATTACAAGTTAGCTGTTGCTTTTATTCCTGGAGATGAGAGAGAGAGAGATATGGGAAGAATGGCAAAGAGAAGAAATAAGAGAAACAAAGGTGGCAACAAAAATTTAGAGGCAGAAGTGGCTCCAGCATGTCAGTGCCTGTCCCCCGCACAGGCAGTGGGAACAGGGATGGGGTGGCCAGGCAGAGGCCAGGGTCAGGTCAGGAGCTCCAGCGGGAAGGTGTCCCTAACCCCACCGTGACCTACAAGCTACAGAAGCTCACTGTTTGCATGGGCCGAAATCCAGCCGGCACCTGGCCCAGGACAGAGAAGGAGGACAAGCAAGGGAGAAAAGAGATGGCTAAGGCATCCTTGCCACCCTTGTGGAGCTCACATCTGGTTGTAATCTCCAGATGTGGACCCATGAACTGAGGCAAATTCGCTCAGTCTCCCCAGAATGTCAGACTCCATGTTCAGTGATGTGCTGGTAAAAATTAAACAATCAGCTCTTTGCTGGGAGGCAGAGGGCAAAGAGGCTGATTGATAGTGTTTGCCAATTTCCATTGTGCAAATCTTCCCTCCTATCCCCGGCCGATTTCAAACTCCCAATGTGGCCTCACTAAATGCAGGTTGAGAAGAGATGTGCGCAGTTGGCGCCAGTGTCCCTGTCTGTGAACGGAGGCTGGAGCTATCCACTTCCAGGACAGTTGTGGGGAGAAAATGGGACGATGAACATGAAATGCTTAGCACTAAACATCAGCTAGAGAGAGAGAGAGAATGTCTGAAGTTCCTCTCACATCTGATGTTCCTAGGTTACTGCATCTTGCAAGGGCCGTTGAGCCTCACTCTCCTGGTGTCTGAGCTCCCTGAGTTTTGGGGGGCAGTTTGAAGTGGAGCCCCATGGTGACTAACCTTCCCCTACTCCCTCGCTTGCTGCTCAGTTTCAGTGCCACCCTTTTGCAGCTATTTCCTTAGCAGGTTTGCTGTGGACCTGCAATGTGTCCTGGGGCTGCAGAGAGGGTTCTTGCCCTAATATGGGGGGATAGAACCCCTCAAGCTCCCCCCACCCTATCCTCAGGCTCACTGTGGCCAGAAGGATGTGTGAGGGAGAAGACAGACCCTCTCTGGCTGGCTCTCCAAAGGGGCATCAATGGCTGGGTGCTGGTTCATTTTGATCCTGCCCGTTGTGGAGGCAGGGGAAGAGGCAGGTCAACCTTGGGGGCCTTTTGGCCCTGTCTGAGCATCCCAGCCCTGTGTATAGCAGTTGCAGCATGCTCTTTATGAGGAGGAATGTGTAGGTGCCTGTGTATCTCTCAAAATCCTGGCTCCTTGGGAATTGAGCACGTGGACCCATGACCTCTCCTGCCTGTGGGTGGTCACAGAGGAAGGCAGAGGCCCTGAGCAAGAAGCTAACTGTGCACATCTCTTCGCAACCCCACATTTAGCGAGGTCACATTGGGAGCTTGAAATCAACCACAGAGGCAAGTATTTACACCACGGAAATAGGCAAACACTACCAATCAACCCCTCTGCCTGCCCCTTCACCCTCAAACAAAGAGCTGGCTGTTCAGTTTTTACCAGCACACCACAGACACAGAGGCAGGCATTCTGGGGAGACTGAGTGAAGCCACCTCAGTTCACGCGTCCACATCTGGAGCTTACAATCGGATGTGAGCCCCACAAGGGTGGCAAAGATGCATTAGCCATCTCTTTTCTCCCTTGCTTGTCCTCCTTCTCTGTCCTGGGCCAGGTGTCGGCTGGATTTCGGCCCATGCAAACAGTGAGCTTCTGTAGCTCGTAGGTCATGGTGGGGTTAGGGACACCTTCCCGCTGGAGCTCCTGACCTGATCCTGGCCTCTGCCTGGCCACCCCATCCCTGTTCCCACTGCCTGGGAAGGGGCCAGGCACTGCCATGCCAGAGTCACTTCTGCCTCTGAATTTTTCTTCCCACTCTCTTTTATCTACGTTTCTCTTATTTCTCATCTTTGCTATTCTTCCCATGTCTCTCTCTCATCCGCATGAATAAAAGCAAGAGCTAACTTATTTTTAATGTTTTTTAAAAATCAACTTTATTGAGACCTAATTTGCATATAATAAAATGCCCCTTTTTCAAGTGTACAGTTTAATAAGTTTTGACAGACATCTATATCCAAGTATCCACCACCAGGAGTCTTTGGGTGGTGTGAACAGTTAAGTACAGTGTAGTCAGCTACTGAGCAAAACATTGTGAATTTGAGTCCACCCAGAGGTGCCTTGGGAGAAAGGCATGGCAATCTACTTCTGAAAGATCACCATCATGGAAAACCCTATTAAACGCATTTCTACCCTGAAATGCATAGGGTTGCCATAAGTTGTAATTGACTCTACAGCAACTGTTTTCTTTTTTTTATTTTTTAATATACCACTAAGGCAAAAATTTTCCTTATGTTTCTTGGAATCGACACACACCCACAAGAGCTAACTTTTAATGAGCAGTTACTATGTGCTTTTCATGTATTGGAAGGCGCTCTGGTGGTGCAGTGGTTAAAGTGCTGGGCTGCTAACTGACAAGTCAGCAGTTCAAATCCAACTGCTCAGCAGGAAAAAGATGTGGCAGTCTGTGTGCATAAAGATTCCAAAAAAACCAAATCAGCTGCCATTGAGTCAATTCTGACTCTTAGTGACCCTATAGGACAGAGTGGAACTGCCCCATAGGGTTTCCATGGCTGTAAATCTTTACAGAAGCAGACTGCCACATCTTTCTCCCACAGAGCAGCCAGTAGGTTCAAATCACTGACCTTTTGGTTAGCAGCCGAGCACTTTAATCACTACACCACCAGGGATTTTTGCTGTAAAGATTACAGCCTTGGAAACGCTATGGGGCAGTTCCAGTCTGTCCTATAGGGTTGCTATGAGTCAGAACTGACTTGACAGCAGCGGGTTTGGTGTTTTGTTTTGTTTTCCATGTATTGACTCATTTAAGCCATGAGAGAAGGACAGACAGCAGCAAGGAAAGAGCAAGGATGTGGAGCTGTGATCAGTGACCTTGAACTTGTCATTTCACCTCTCTGACCTCCAGTAACCCCAGCAGAAGCAAAATAATACCTGCTGTGCTGTTGGACTGACGGAACGAGTGTGAATTCAGGCTAGAGGGTATTTTTGAGCACTTACTACGTGCTAAGCTCTGGGATACAGAGATGAGTAAAACAGGGTCAGTGCTGGGGAGGTGGCAGATGTGAAAGTCCTATGACCTCGTCAATGTAGTGGTGTCAATGATGAGTAAGCACAAGGTGATGGTCTTGCCATGTCTGAGCCACACAATTCATTCTGCCAGTTCACAGATCTTCACTGAGGACCTACCATGGACCAGCCACTAGGAAACAGCAGTGAAGAAAAGGCTAAGTCCCTGTCCTCAAGGAACTTACATGTTTAGTGCTGGACACAAATACTAATCAAATCAACACAAAATAGATGGAGTGGTGTAGTGGCAGGTGGCAGTTGTTATAAAGTAAAGCAGAGCCAGGGGACAGAGTGACAGGGACACCTCCCTGAGGAGAGGTGTTGAAGCAGAGACCTGAGTGAAGTGAGGGAGTGTCCCATGCAGATTTTGGTGGCAGAGCGTTCCAGGCTGAAGGAAGAGCAGGTGCAAAGGTCCTGAGGTGGGAGTGTGCTAAGAGAGGGGAAGGATAGGGAAGGGAATAGGTGGGCTCTGAGGGGCATCCAGGGGCCAGATTATGAAGGTCCTGGCAGGCCATGGTGAGGACAGTGTCAGGTGGACTTCTAACCATGATGCCACTGGAGGGTTGAGAGAAGGAGGATTCAGAATCAAAGTTTCAGATTTAAGTGTCCTTCTGGCTGCTGTGTGGAGAACAACCACCAGGGGGCAAGCATGGGAGCTAGAAGAATAGCTGGAGGCTCTTGCAATGACCCAGGAGAAGATGATCTTGGCTCACACCAGGGTGGTGGCATGTGACAGGTGTGAGAAGGGACTCAATTTGCAATATCTGGTGAGGGTGGAAGCACCCAGACTTGCTGCTGAAGCAAATTATTGCAGAGATGTAGTTACATCAAGAGCCTAGCTAGTAACAACTCCCCGCTGTTGAATTCCTGCTGTGGGCCCAGAGCTTTCCCTGCATTATCTCATTTGGTTTTCACACCTAGTCCTGCAGAGGCATTCCTCGACCAGTTTACTGAATAATTGGAGGCTCAGAGAGGTGGGGTGTTGTGCTCAAGGTCCCACAGCAAGGCCACAATAGAGCTGGGATTCTAACACAGGTCTTTCAGACTGCCAAGGGGGTACACTTCCCATGACACCATCTATCCCTGGGACTTTGAAAGTGTTAGCACACTACATAAAACCAAAAAACAAACAAACCCGTTATCATCGAGTCAATTCCAACTCATAGTGACCCTACAGGACAGAGCAGAACTGCTCCATAGAGTTTCCGAGGAGCTCCTGGTGGATTCGAACTGCCAACGTTTTGGTTAGCAGCTGTAGCTCTTAACCACTATGCCACCAGGATTTCCAGCACACTACACAGTATACATAAAAAAAAAAACCAAACCCATTGCCATCAAGTCAATTCTGACTCATAGCGACCCTATAGGACAGAGAAGAACTGCCCCATAGGATTTCCAAAGAGTGGCTGGTGAGTTCGAACTGCTGACCTTTTGGTTAGCAGCCAAGCTCTTAACCACTGTGCCATCTGGGCGCTGACATATTATATGTAGTATGTGCTTAAATGATCACCAGTTTGAAAAATCATTATGGAAGATTTCAAAAGGCCATTATTTATTTATATTCATAAACTTTTTTTATTGAGATATAATTCAAATACCATAAAATTCACCATTTTGTTTCTTTAAAAATATTATATTGTGTTTCAGATGAAAGTTTCCGTAGTAAATGAGGTTCCCAATTAACAATTTTGATACAAATTATTCCGTGACATTGGTTACAATTTTCACAGCGTGTCAGCCTTCTCATTATTTCCATTCTGTTTGCTCTGTTTCCATTGATCTAGTTTTTCTTCCCCTCCTTGTCTTCTCATTTTTACTTTTGGGAACACGTTAACCATTTGGTCTCGTATAGCTAATTGTTTAAGGGAGCACATTACTCATGGGTATTATAAGCCAATCTATTATTTGGTTGAAAGGTGACCTCCAGAAATAGCTTCAGTTCCAAGTTCGAAGGGCATCTTTGGGCAATAGTCTCGGGGGTTCCTCTAGTCTCTGCCCAGTAGGTCTGGCCTTTTTAAGGAAAAATTCACTGTTTTAAAGTGTACAATTCAGTGGTTTTTAGTATGTTCACAGGGTTGTGCAACCATCACCATTATCTAATTCCAGAACATTTTCATCACTCCCAAAAGGAACCCTGTACACATCTGCAGTCACTTTCTATTTCCTTTTGCCCCCAGCCCCTGGCAACAGCTAATCCACTTTTTATCTCTATGGATTACCTGTTCTGGACATTTCATATACATGGAATCATACAATACGTGGTCTTCTGTGTCTGGCTCTTTCACTTAGCATAACGTTCATCTATGTCGTAGCGTAAGTCAGTACTTCATTCCTTTTTATGGCTAAATAATATCCCACTATATGGTTATACCACATTTTGTTCAACCATTTAGCAGTTGATGGACATTTGGGTTGTTTCCACTTTTTAGCTACTGAGATGCATTCATAAGCTTTTAAAAGGTGCCCTGGTGGTGCAGTGGTTAAGAGCTACGACAGTTGCTAACCAAGTGATCAGCAGTTCAAATCCACCAGCTGCTTCTTGAAAACTATATGGGACAGTTTTACTCTGTCCTGTAGGGTCGCTAGGAGTCAGAATCGACTAGACAATTATGGGTTTTTTTTGGGGGGGGGTACCCTACACGGCCACCAAATGGCTAATATTAAAACAGAAAAACAACCTGACCATACCAAATGCGGACAAGGATACAGAGAATCTGAAACTCCTATACACAGCTGGTGGGAATGAGAAGTAGTAGAGCCACACTGGAAAACAGTCTGACAGTCTCTTATAAAATTAATTATACATTTACCATATGACCCAGCCACCCAACTGTCAGTGCTTATCCTTGAGATATGAAAATGTATGCTCACACCAAAACCTGAACATGAATGTTTATAGTGGCTTTATTCATAATTGCCCCAAACTGGAAATAACCCAGATGTCCTTCAACCAGTAAATGGATAAAAATCGGTGGTACATCCATATAGTGGAATACTACCTAGCAAGGAAAAGGAACAAACTACTGTTATGTGCAACTAACTTGACAAATCTCAAACCCATGATGCTGAGTAAAAGAAGCCAGACTCAAAAGGCTACATTCCATTTATACTGCATTCTGGAAAAGACAAAACTGTAAGGATCAGTAGTTGTCAGGGGCCAGGGTAGCGGGTGGATGGCGAGAGGAGGGGTTGACTACAAAGGGACAGCATGGGAGAACTTATTGGGGGGATGAAAGTGTTCTATATCTTGATTGTGGTAATGGTTACATGAGTGTACGTGTTTGTCGAAACTCATAGAGCTATACTAAAAAGGGGTGGATTTTACTGTTTGTAAATGATACCTTAATAAACCTAACTCTAAAAATGGTCATATGCAAATTCCAAATTCTCATGGAATCCACACTTTCTGGAGCCACTGAGGCTGGATGAACCCCCGAAACTGTTGTCCTGAGATAATCTTTAAACTTTAAACCAAAAATATCTCCTGAAATCTTTAAACCAAACAGTAAGTCAGCTTTAGTAAAGAATGTTTGTCTTGAGCATTATGCTCTTTTAAGATCTATCTATATGGGATCGAATTGACAAGAGTAAATAGCAAGATTAGATGGAAAACTTAAGGGGCAGTGAGTTTATGTTAGTGGGAGAGGAACACTTTGGAAAAGGAGGGTGAGAATGGCTGCACAATTTGAAGAATGTAATCCATGTCACTGAATTGTACATGTAGGAACTGTTGAATTGGTGTATGTTCTGCTATGTATTTCTCAACAACAACAAAAAATAAAATAAACTTTAAAAAATGATTGTATGCCTCTTGTATGCCTCTACTTCCCTTTCCTCACTCTCCCTCCACCTCATTTAGCTCCAAAGTGAGGCCACTTCCCACGCCTCCACTCAGGGTAAGATGCCCTGGGAAAGCTTAGAGGCCAGTGCCAGGGGTCCTGGGATCAAGAACTGATCCTACCCTGACTGACAAAAACACCCATCAGAATTACTGAAGAGGGTTAAAATGCTGACGTTCCAGCCCAAGCCTGGGAGTTCTGGTTTAATTGGTCTTGGGTGCAGCCTGGGCTTTGGAATTTTTTTTTTACAGTTTCCCAAGTGAGTCTAATGGCCTAGGCTCTGAGGTCCCCAAGAACTGTCTACTTTATCCAACTTTATATCCACAGGTACTCAATAAATGTTTGTATTGCAGGGAACAGAAGCAGATGGCACAGGGAAAAAAAGCTGATAGTAACCGTGAATGCTTACCCAGAACTCGCCGTGTGGTCACCACTGTTCTGAGCTCTGGACACACACGCATTTATTCAGTTGACTCCCCAACCCCCTGGGAGGTACCTGCTGCCATCAAGTCCATTCTGAATCCTAGTGACCTTATAGGACAGAGTAGAACTGCTCCATAGGGTTTCCTGTGATGTAATCTCTACAGGAGCAGACTGCCACATCTTTCTCCCAAGGAGCAGTTGGTGGACTTGAACTGCCGAGCACTTAACCACTGCTCCACCAGGGCTCCTTCCAGGGAAGTAGGACTATAGTTATCTCCATTTGACAGGTGAGGAAGCCACGGCATACACTGATGAAGAGTCTTGCCCAAGACAACATGCCAATAAATGGCAAAGATGAGTGGGGTCTGAGCCCAGGCTGTGTGGGGGTCTGGACCCAATAACCACTGGGAAATACTGCCCCCTAGCGCCAGCTGTGGCCTGACTTTGGAGTCAGATGGCCTGGGTTTGCATCTGGGCTTAATTACTTATAGGCTGTGTGACCGTGGACACGTTATTTAAACTTACTAAAGTCCTTAAAGTCTGTAACGGAGTCCTGGAGGCACAGTGGTTAAAGCGGTCCGCTGCTAACAAAAAGGTCGGCAGTTCTAACCCACCAGCTGCTCCTCGGGAGGAAGATGTGTGGCAATCTGCTTCGGTAAAGATTTACAGCCTTGGAAACCCTATAGGGTCTCTGTAAGTCGGAATCGGCAATGGGTTGGGAGAGTCCTTAAGTTCCTCATGGGTAAGATGTGGACGCTTGCAGAATGAAATGAGGATGACCACATCGTAAACACACAATAAATGGTCACAGTGATGAACACAGGAAGAAACGAATGAATCAGTGAATGAATCAACAAAGCTGTTACCCGGTGATTTCCTTGGAAGGAAGGCAGTTGCGCAAGAGGAGGCAAGGCCCTCGTGCCAGGTGACCCATTGATTGGGTCCCCATATGCCAGCCCCCCTCTTTCAGATGGGCCCTGAGCGCCCCCTCCAGGATGAAGCATATAGACACAGGTGGCTGGGGAAGCCTCCAGATTTTTTTAATTTTTATTTTTTTTAATAATTTTATTTTTGTCGTTGTTGTTGAGAATGTACACAGCAGAACATACACCAGTTCAACAGTTTCTACATGTACAATTTAGTGACATTGATTACATTCTTCCAGTCGTGCGACCATTCTCACCCTCCTTTTCCGAGTCGTCCCTCTGCCATGAACAGAAACTCACTGCCCCCTAGGTTTCCTATCTAATCTTTCAAGTTACTGTTGTCACTTTGATCCCATATAGATAGATCTTAAAACAGCACGATGCTGAAGGCAGACAGTCTTTATTAGCTAAGCTAAGCTATTATTTGGTTTAAAGAAGACTTCAGGGAATATTTTTGGTTTAAGGTTTAAAGATTATCTCAGGGCAATAGTTTCAGGGGTTCATCCAGCCTCCATGGTTCCAGAAAGTCTGGATTCCATGAGAATTTGAAATTCTGTTCTGCATTTTTTTCCCTTTTGATCAGGATTCGTCTCTGATCAAAATGTTCAATAATAGTAGCTGGTACCATCCAGTTCTTCTGGTCTCATGGCAAAGGAAGGCCTCCAGTTTTTTAGAAGGAAGGGCCTTTAGAAGTAAAAATCAGAGGTTTTGAGAGTCTTCACTGCCTGGTGGGAGCCCGAGTCTAAGACCCATAGTATCACTGGATAAGCAAATCCCGGGGGGGTCTGGCAGGGTTCCTCTGGGCCCTCAACCTCACAACTCCCAGGAGATAGAGCCTAAGGACAGCAGCCTCTCCATGTCCATGGCCTCTGTCCAGGTCCTGAGTTCTTCCAGGGTCTAGACTCTGCTCTGCCCCTTTGTTACTACATGTTTCCTCGTTTCTACACTTGTTTGTGGAATAGTAAGTGACCCCATTCCCACTGGGTGCTTCCAGGTAGCGTTTCCCAGCAGCCTCTGGGGTGTACTGCCTTTGGCTACTGGGTGCTGGTGCCTTAGTGACCTACATGTCACTAATGGGGTCAGGCCCACAAGGAAGGAGGCAGGGAAGTGAGTCTTCCTTTGTTCCTTCTTTCTTTCTTTTTGAAAATACTTTACCTTGTTTATTTCTCAACTGGAAACTATCATAGAGAAATTATGCATGAAGTTGGAAGTAAGGGGAACCGAAAAATCAAACCAGACCCATTGCCACCTAGTGGATTCAGACTCACGGTGAACCTATGTGTTACAGAGTAGAACTGCTCCATAGGGTTCTCTTGCCTACAATCTTTTGATTGCAAAAAAAAGTAGATTGCCAGGCCTTTTTTCCATGTGGCAGCACTGGGTGGTTTGAACCACCAACTCCCAGGTTAGCAGCTGAGCACAAACTGTTGGCACCATCCAGTTTTGTTTGAGTTTAATGCTCTTACTTGGAATCACTACAGTACCTTCCGCTAAATTCCTCATTGCCAAAAACCCTCCATCCCCTCGTTTTGTACGGATCCGTATATGTTTTTAGGGAAAAAAAAAATTATCAAAATTAATAGGTACTTTCCTATGAGTTCTGATTTTCTTTTTTTTTTTTAATTGGATTTCAGGCGAACAACATTAATCTATATGACTATTATAGATGAACCATAATCTTAACTTCCTGACACTTCCATCATGTTCTCATTCTCTCTCCCTTGTCTCTCTATTTTTTTCCCTTACAAATGTAATGTAATGAGCACCTGCAAACTCTCCACCCAAAACAAAAAACAAATTCTTGACATTGTCATTGACATTGACATTGAGAGGCATACAATAGCCAGTCTCTGTTTAATTTCTCTCATTTCTGCCCCGATTCATTTCCATTTTTTTCTACTCCACTCCTCTCGCTCTGTTCTTTGAATCCTTCTCAATCTTGTATTTTCCCCTTAATGTGAGAAAGACACTCTTGTTCTTGTGATTTTAGAAGTAATGCATGATACTGAAAAAAAATTCAAGTACCACAGAAACATCTAAAGAAGAAAGTAAAAAAAACTACTCTTAAAGTTTGTTGTGTATCTCTTTAGATTATGCTGATACGAAAAATTTTTATACAAGCAGGACTGGAACGTTCCACAGCACAGTGGTTAGGAATGCTGCCTCTTCTGCCCCAAGTTATGTGACCACAAGCAAGTTACTCGACTTCTATGTCTGTTTCTTTATCTGTAAAATGAGGATCATAACATAGAATATATTTCTAATGTTATTAAGGAGTAAATGAAATACTCTTTATAAAGAAGTCCCTGGGTGGTGCAAACAGAATGAACTCAGTTGCTAACTGAAAGGTTGGTGGTTTGAGTCCACCCAGAGGTGCCCCAGAAGAAAGGCCTGCCAATCTACTTCCAGTTCTACTCTGACACACACGGGGCCATAAATTGTAGTCAACTCTGCAGCAACTGGTTTGGTTTGGTTGTTTTCAACGGTGAGGGCTTAAAAATATCAGCTCCTTCTGGAGTTATTATTCCCTTAATATATATTCACTTAATTGACATCTTTGTGTCAATATATTATCATCTAAGCCTTCTGGAGGAGCCCTGGTGGAGCAGTGGTTAAGTGCTCAGCTGCTAACTGAAAGGTTAGTGGTTCAAACCACCAGCTGCTCCGTGGAAAAAGATGTGGCTGTTGCTTCAGTAAAGATTACAGCCTTGGAAACCCTGCGGGGGCAGTTCTACTCTGTCCCGTAGGGCCGCTGTGAGTTGTAATCAACTGGTTGGCAGCGGGTTTGGTTTGATTCTTTTTTTGGGGGTGGGGTTTGATAAGCCTTCTTGTGGAAAGCTGCGTAGTTCTTTACTGCACAGAGGCATTAGAGTTTATCTAATAAGCTCCCTCTTGATGGGTTACATTTATTTAATGAGTCTTCTTGGCTAAAAGCTTGGCTGCTAACCAAAAAGATTGGCAGTTCGAATCCACCAGCCACTCCTTTGAAAGCCTATGGGGCAGCTCTGCTATGTCCTATAGGGTTGCTATGATCTGGAATTGACTGGATGGCAACGGATTTTTTTCAGGTTTGTTTTGATGGATATTTATGGAGTTTTCAATTTGGGTATTGTAAACAAAGTGTGGTGAACAACCTGTCACTCTGGGCTGGCTATCTCCTTGGGGTAAATTCTCAGAATTGTAACTGCAGGTCAGAGGGTGTGCACAGGGTTTGGTCCTTGGACCTGTTTCTTCTTCTGCCTCCTTCACGCCCTCAGGAATCTTGTCCTGCCCAGGGCTATAAATCCATCTATAGGAGGCAATCAGTTACCTTCAAGTCATTTCTGACTTGTGGCAACCCCATGTGTGTCAGAGTAGAACTGTGCCCCGTAGGATTCTCAAGGGCTAATTTTTTGGAAGTAAATTGCCAGGCCTTTCTTCCAAAGCACCTCTGGTGGACTCGAACCACCAACCTTTCCATTAGAAGCCGGGCACTTGTGTATTTGGTAAAAGTATACCCAGCAAAACAGGTTCCCATTCAACAATTTCTGCACATAATGTTCAGTGACATTAGTTACTTTTTTCAGTTGGTGATAGTATTCTCATTATTTCCCTTGCTAGTTGTTCCACTCCTATTGATTTAGTCTCACTGCCCCCCAACCTCCCACCCCAAACTTCTCATCTATGATTTAGAGCGTCCCTTACTTCTTTGGGAAACCCTGGTGGTGTAGTGGTTAAGTACTACGGCTGCTAACCAAAAGGCCGACAGGAGCTCCTTGGAAACTGTATGGGGCAGTTCTACCTTGTCCTATAGGGTCACTATGAGGTGGAATTGACTCGACGGCAACAGGTTTGGGTTTTTTTTGGTTACTTCTTTGAGGTTGTTTTTTCAAACATTGGCTTCTCGGTGAGGCCTTCCTTGATCTTCTCTTTAAAAACCTACCTTGCCCCCCACCCCACGCCCCCCGCCCTACCCTTCCTTTACTCTCTTTCTTGTTTTTTCCTTCCAGTAGAGTGATCCATTATTCCCATTTACTTGGAACTGAGGGATTTTCCAAGACATCAGAGTTTCAGTTTTAAAACTAGGCAAGTCCAGGATGTTGGTCACCCTATTTAAGCACATTGTAACCGATACGCTCTATAGTTTACTTATTTATTTGGTTAATTGTGTCCCCCACTAGAATGTAAGCTCTAAGGGCAGAAGTTTTTGTCTGTCTCGTTCACTGCACTATCCCAGGTACAGGAAGTGTTTTTGGCTCATAGTAGGTGTTCAATAAATATTTGTGAATGAATGAACGAAGGAATGAACTTATGGCCAGCCTATTCCCCACAGGGATTGTGCCAGTGAGGTTTCCTTGGGCTTCTTAAAATACCCTACTGTAGGGAGGTGGCCTTAGGTTGGGGCAGGCAAACTGCTGGGCCTGGAATGCGGCAAAGACTTGTAACTTATCCCATTTTTCCCTCTTCCAGGGCAGGAGTCCAGCAGTGGCCGGGCCTGCTGGGAATGGCTGAGGGTATTGGGGCCCTGGCTGGGGCCACTGCATGTGGTCTGCTTCCCACTGCCACCCCCTGGCGGTCCCTCATGAAAAAGCAGCCTCACTCACGGCCAGAGGGTCAAACAAGGGTGCCCCTCCCCTCCCCTTTCTCTCACCTTCTCTGTCCTGTCTCCACTTTTCTGTCCTTCACTCTTTCCTCCACTGGTTCCTCTCACACGCCTCTCTGCTTGCTCTATTACTCTGCTACCTAATGGCAAGGGCTTTGACCTTAGTCCACTGAGTTAAAACCTAGCTCTGGTACCTACTAGCTGTGTGACCTTGAGCCAACTACTAAACCTCTCTGAGCCTAGGTTTCCTTAACTGGAAAAGAGGATTGTAACTCCTAAGGGTGAAATGAGATAATCCACACAGAACACCCAGCACAGTGCCTGGCCCAATAGATGTTTATTAATTTTTTATTAATTATTATTAGTACTGTCATGCCTGGCACTTGATGGGTGCTCAGCCATTGGTAGTTTACTTTCTTTCTTCTTCATCCCAGGTAATCCAGGCTACACATTAGACTCACGTGGGGACCCCTAAAAATACCCAAGCCCTCCCCATCCCAAACCAATTAACCTATTAAATCAGAAAATTTGGTGGGGGTGCAGGCATCCCCAGGTGATTCTAACGGGCAGCACAGGTTGAGACCCAACTGGGTGACCAACCGTCCTGGTTACCTTGGTCTTTCCCAGTTTTCTCACTGAAAGTCCAAGTCCCAAACCAGGGCATTTGTCCACACCCCTCCCCCACAGAGAACAGGCCCCTATCTTCTGAATCCCAAATCAGAGCACATTGTCTGAGCATTTGAAAGCACAAGCTGGAGGTGGTAGGTCACGGAGGCCGCAGGGTCAGCTGTGGCAGGAGCCAGGCTTGGAGTGGGAGGTGGGGGTGGGGCTGGCTGTGGCTTAGTCGGACAGGTCCCCATTAGGGTCCCTAGGGCTCTGGCCACTGGCTGCCCGCTCCACGGCCTTCACCCAGCGGCCCCTCAGCTCCTTGGTCTCAGCCTTGAACGTGTACAGCTGGCCTGACTGCTGCAGCTGGAAGACCCGGGGGTCCGCCTGGGGCCCAGCAGTGACCTGGTAGCCCAGCAGGGGGATGGAGGTGTGAGCCCGCATATCCTAGGAGGGGAGGGGAGAGCAGTGGGTCACTGTCCCCCACCCCCACTTCAGCCCCATCGCCTCAGATAGTCATTTTGAAGGTTACAGCCACACACCTGCTTCTCACACTCCACATACCCATGAAGGGGAGTGGACTGGTGGGAGGACAGCGAGGAAGAGGGGAGAAGAACAGACCGCCCACCAAGGGCAGGGCAGTTGTGACCTGGAGCCTGGGCCCAGCTCTGAAACCCACGAATCCTGTGACTTGAGGGTGCCACATCCTCATTGTACCTCAGTTTCCTCATCGTACATATAAAAAAAACCAAACTCATTGCCATCAAGTTGATACCGACTCACAGCAACCCTATAGGGTAGAACTGCCCCATAGGGTTTCCAAGGAACTGCTGGTAGATTCAAACTGCCAACCTTTTGGTTAGCAGCCTGAGCTCTTAACCACTGCACCACCAGGGCTCCATGTTACATACGGGACCAATGATACTCACCACCATCCCACCATCCCACATACACTGTGGGAAGGCAAGGCCTGGGCAGGTGGTGGTGGCATTACCTGAGGGGCAGCGTAGATGTAGAGAACAAAGGGGTCATCCGAGGGGATCACACACCAGCCCCGGGGGCCGTTCCTGCCCCACCTGTCCCCAAGAAGCTGCAGGAAGCTGCACATCAGGTTCTGCTCGGACCCCGCTGCCGACCCTTTCTGAAAGCAGAGAGAGGGACTGTCAGGGACCAGAGCATCCACTGTGTGTTGGACCTTGGTCTAGGGGCTGGACAACCACTATTTCTCATCTTTGTAGCAACCTTGCAAGGAAGGGTTATTTGCCCCTGAGGCTCCAAGAGGTCCCATCACGTGCCTGTGGTCACAGCTGGCAAGTGGCAGAGCTGCAGCTGCACCCCAGCCAGCCTGACCGGTTGTGTGTGTGTCTGGGAGGCAGGTGCTGGGAGAGCTTATCACCTATGAGCTGCCTGGGGGATAAACTGGGGCTGGAGAAGAGGCTGACCATGCCCTTTCTCCAGGAGCAGGCTGTGTTGCTCAGCAGTCAGGGAAGGGCTAGTCAGGGGCCAGAGGGAAGGGGCCCACTTTAACCTGGGTGCTGAGCTCAGCTGGAATAGGCTGTGTGCTTCTCTCACCTCCCAGGGACAGTGGGATGTCGACCCGGCCTGTGGGGTGTTGGTAACCGATGTCTGGGCTGGTTGGCATTGTATTTGTGGAGCAAAGCTGAACACAGCCGGTGCCCCAGCAGCAGCAAAGGAGCAGCCTGGGGAGTGCCTGCGGAGGTGGGGTGGCTTAGAGAGGCCCCAAGTGCAGCAGAAAGCCTGGCTCCTGACTCGCTGGCTGACCTCGGGCAAGTCACTTCTCTGGTCCTGAGTCCTACTCCATGGGTAGATGAGGGGTAGGACCAACTTGTCCCTGAATTTCCTTCCAGTTAGAATGGAGCCTCCAGTCTGCCTCTCTCTGGCAGTGGGACCCTGCTCTGGAGCCTGTTTCCCCCTCTGTAAAATGGAATCAGTGACACCAACTCTCTCTGCCTCCTGGGATTGTTGGGCCAGGCATGGAGACACGAGCAGGAACCGTCCTGGGGGCCATGCTGTGATTGGATGAGGACACAGAGGAGGGGCAGAAGAACCTGGACGACATGGCTGGAGCCAAATGTTGCATCCATTTGGTGATAGGCCTAGTGCTGTTTGGGCTCGGTCGGGGGTTGTGGAGGGGGCAAAAGAGAGAAGGAGGCAGCAGGGGGGACAGTGTGACCATGTCCGGCTTGTTTCTCAGCACCGGGGACAGTACCAGCGTGTGGCGGGGGCTCTGCACACATTTGCTGAATGGATGATAGCAGGAGGATGGCTGCCCTCACCTCCAAGATGCCCCGCCTCTTGTCCTCCTTGTCCTCGGGGAGCACGTTTCCGGTGAGGAACGTGTAGCAGTCACAGCAGACTCGGTTGGGCCTGTTGTCATCATACTTCAGCTTGGCCCGGTAGTCAGAGCATCTGGCACACACCACCTGCGAAGGATGGCCGGGAGAGGGGCGTGGGGCCTGAGCGAGGCTTGGGAGGGCTGTGCTTGCACCTGGCCTAGGGCAGGGGTAAGAACAACCAGGGCCAGGAGGAAGAGAAAGAAAGCTGCAGCAGACGCGTGGAGGCAGAGAGGGGGAACCTGGAGGTGGTGCAGTGAGACAACTCAGACTCTGGGCTCCCCCAGCCCAGACTTTGAGACTCAGCCCTGCTGCAAGTGCCCCAACTTCTCTCCCCTTCAGATTCCTCTTCTGTGAAAGAGATGAGATCATAACTCGGCTTTGAAGGATGTTTAAAGGTAAGAAATCAAGCCCCATATAAGGCCACTAATCGCAGGGGTTGGAAGATCAGGAGGAGGCACTTGCCCTGGAGGTTCTGCTCACATCAGATTCACTTCTCTGAGAGCTCTCCCCTCTGCCCTCTCACCAACAACTCTGACCGGGATGTCTGTGCTCACCTGCCATGGAGGACAGGAGAGCCCAGAGGGGCCAGCGCCTCGCCGAGGGCGACTAATTGGAAGCAACTTGTTCTCCACGAACAGCAGTTCTTTACAGCTCTATGGTTTAGCTTTACGATTCATGCAGATTTTGCATCTCACTCAATCACATAGCCAGGTGTGTTCTAATACGAACAATAGTTTAGCTTAACTAGGAAAGAATGTCTGCCTTCAGTGCTGTGCTCTTTTAAGAACTATCTATATGGGATCAAAGTGACAACAGCAACTGGAAAGATTAGATAGGAAACTTAGGGGGCAGCGAGTTTATATTAATGGGGGAGGAGCAGTTCCGAAAACGAGGGTGAGAATGGTTGCATAACATGAAGAATGTAATCAATGTCACTGAATTGTCCACGGAGAAACTGTTGAATGGGTGTATGGTCTGCTGTGTATATCCTCAACAACAACAACAACAACAACAAATGAAATAAATTATTTTAAAAAATGATGGGTTGGTGGTTTGGGGCAGGAAGACATGCCATGTCTACTGTGGATTAGGGTCCACCCCTGGCCTGCCCTGGAGAAGCCCCCAGGAAGGTCAACATGAATCACACTGGGGAAACCAGGTGAACAAGGCATGAAGAGACTTGGAAAGAAACACAGGGTGTGACTTAGAGGGAGACTGGGCTGTCACAGTGAGTTCAGGACGTGGTCTTAGAAAGGGAGGGAGATGGAGGGCAGAGGGTTATTCCTCAAACAGAACCAGCATTGAGGAAGCTCCTGTGTGCCCAACATGTGGCCTGGGGAGGAACCCGCAGGAGAAGGCCTGGCCCCTGCTCCACCCTCACAAAGATACCGGTCTGGCAGGAGAGACAAAAACTGGGCACCTAAACCACCGAAAGAATGACTCACAAATTACAAAGCTATGCATGGGCAGGAGAAACCCCAAATCGGGACAAGGTTAGCTCAGACAGCGCCACACAGGCGGCTTTGACTACCTTGGGAATCTTGGATTCTTTTTTAATTGAGGGATTTACATTTTTTATATTATTATAAATAAATACATATTTATATAACTGTATTATTTTACATAAATAGATTTATTTTTCCTTCCGTCAACTATTTATTTTGAAAAAATTCTCAATTTACTGAAAAAAAAACCCATTATCTTTGAGTTGATTCCGACTCATAGTGACCCTATAGGACAGAGTAGAACTGCCCCACAGGGTTTCCAAAGAGCAGCTGATGGATTTGAACTGCTGACCTTTTGGTTAGCAGCCAAGCTCCTAACCACTGCGCCACCAGGGCTCCACCCAACCTACAGACAAATTGAAAGAATAATACAATGATACCTCCCAACCTAGATTCACCGATTGTGAACATTTTGGCTGCCTTTGTTTTAGTCCTGTATATTTGTACTTCATTTTTTCTGAACTGTTTGAGAATAAATTGCCATCATCATGACCCGAAACCCATCGCCGGCGGGTCTATTCCAACTCATCGCGACTCTATATGACAGAGGAGAACTCTCACTGAGTTTCCTAGGCTGTAAATCTTTGTGGCAGTAGACTGTCAAATCTTTCTCCCATGGAGTGGCTGGTGGGTTTGTACTGCCAATCTTTCAGTTCGCAGCTGAGTGCTTTAACTACTGCACCACCAGGGCTCCCTGTTATCACGACACTCACCCTTAAATATGCAGCCGGCATCTCCTAAGAACAAGGTCATTCTCCTACCTATCTACAGCGTCATTACCACACTGGACAAACGTAACGCTGTTACAGTCATGTCTTCTATAGATGGCTCATAATCAAGTCTCCCCAATGGTCTCAATAACAACTTTTGTAGCTGGTTTTTACCCCCCCTATCTAGGATCCAGTGAAGGACCATATTTTTCATTTGTTGTTCTTAGGTGTCATGGAGTCGATTTGGACTGATAGGAACACCATGTGACAGAGTAGAACTACCCCCATTGGGTTTTCTTGGGGCCCTGGTGGCTCAGTGGTTAAAAGCTCAGGCTGCTGACCAAAAGGTCAACAGTTCAAATCCACGAGCCGCTCCTTGAAAATGCTATGGGGCAGTTCTACCCTGTCCTATAGGGTTGATAGGAGTTGGAATCGACTCGACAGCAGGTGTGAACCACCAACCTTGGGGTTAGCAGCTGAGTGGTTAACCATTGTGCCACCAGGGCTCTGACAAGATTTCATTTAGTTGTCAGAATATTTTATTAAGCTGGAAGATAGGTACATGGGTGTTGTTGTACTATTCTTTATATTTCTTAACAATATTTAATATTTTTTTAGAAGTTAATTACAATGTTGCCAGTGTGAATGGACCCAGCTCTTATTTACAGGTGTGAATCACCAAGAACAGTAGCTAATCCCCAGATCCTTTCTATTTGGCTTTAGAATGTAGCCCGTCACTTACATCTGAATGTAGAAACTGACTTCGTGTCCTGATTCAACACATTTTGGGGACACCTCCCTGACAGGCCCCTACCTGCCCCAGCAGCCCCCTCCTGTCCCCTGGGGGTCATTACAGACTGAGGTCACACAGGGCGTCTCTGTTTGCAGAATAAACGGAGGGGGTTGTAATGTCAACACAGAACAGCCTCAAATACAGCAGGTGCTTAAAAAAAAGCAAAGCAAGATCTGCCTCTGATGGCCAGACCTGAGCTATGGAGAGGGAGGAGTGGACACAGTTCCTTAACAAGCTGGCGGCTGGCCACTCCTGTGAGCACGCCCTACTGAGCTATTGAGAAAGGGAAGAAAAGGAGGGGAGGGAAGGGAATGCACTTTGTTTCGTTTGACTCCTCACTTCCACCCTGGAGGTGAGTGTTATAATCCCCATTTCATGCATAAAGAAAGTGAGGCCTGAACCTGGAGAGTAGGGGTGGCAACAGAACCAACCAGGTGCCCGAGTGCCAAGAAGAGGAGGTGACTGTTAGGTGAGGCCAGTCAAGGAGAGAGGATGTGGGGGTGAGGGTAGGTGCATAGCAGGCATTGGGCTGGTAAGGTCATGGGTGCAGGGCCTGACTGGGGCTGAGGGGTTTAGAAGCCCCCATCCCAGAACTGGAGGCCACTTCCTGCTCTGGTTCTGGGGGCTTTGGTGAATGATGGTAAGAAAGCAGGTGAATTAACAGGGTCTGCTTTGTGGGTGCCTCAAGCAGCCCGCTTAACCTCCCTGAGCCTCATTACCCATGTGTGCAATGGCGATAATAGCAGCTCCTGCTTCAGAGGTCCAGAGAAGGTAGTATACCCACACCTGGCACGGAGTTGGTGCCAATGTTACCGGGTTGTGTTGACTGAAGCTGGCAGCATTGGCAGGGAGGTGGAGCAGGGCCTGAGCTGGGAGCAGGGGAGGCTAAGTTTGGACAGGGGATGGCAGGGGTGCAGGCAGGAGTACTCACGTAGCCGCAGGCCCGGCAGTGGTGGCGACGGCGCATCAGGGCGTTGAAGGGCTCCTGGCAGCGCATGCACATGGTCACCATCTTGTCCCGGACCCACTGCGGTGCCCGGAGGCCCAGCTCCTCCGACTGCAGCTGTGGAAAGAGGGGGAGTTGGGCATCAGAGTGGGCACTTCATGACTCCCTTCTGCCCACTCCCTGAGGCCCTGGGGTCCTCTGCCCACGCATCCACTCATGACAGGGATTACATGTGTGGTGCTTCCCAATGGCTTCCACATGGAGCGGACTGACCTGACAAAGACCATGTGGGAGGCCAGTTACTATGATCCCTATTTTACAGATGAGGAAACTGAGGCCCAGAGGTCAAGTGGCTCAGAAGATCACCCAGCAAGCCAGAGTTCAGAGCTCAAATTTGAAGTCAAGTCACAGACACTCATTATAACCCCTACCCCACCATCTTTCCAACTTCTCTTGGCCTCCCATTTCTCAGACACTTTCAAACCCCAGCATGCACCTCTGCCCACAGCCAGAGATATAGATGTGGAACACTTCCCAAGGATAGTTTCCTATAGATGGAACCAAAGGAATCTTTTGCTAATGGGGAGCCTTCCGCACTGTAGTCACTAAGTATGGCGATGCTGAGGTGGGAGAGCTTCCCCTGGTCCCTTTAAATCACATCTGGCAGGTGACAGTCTCCCTCCCTCCTACCTGGCCTGGGTAGAACAGAGAGAAGGAACAAGCCCTGTTTGCAGCTGGTGGCTCCAGCGATGGGTGCAAAAGGCTTCATTTACCTCCTGCTCCTGAGTGTCTCCCTCAGGCCCCTGGACTGCAGCCTTGAAGGTTTCGTTCCGCTTCTCAATTTGGTCAATGGCTGCTTGGCAGGCCTGGGGACAGAGGGGGAAACAAACAGACTGCTCATCTGTCCCTTCATCCACATATTCAACAAACATTGCTGAGAACCTACTGGGTGCCAGGTGCTGGATTCTGAGCACACATTGGCTGATGTAAGGAGGGATAAACTATTAGCCCCAGACGACAAATGTGAATTGAGGCTGAGAAAGGTTAAGTGACTTCCCCAGGCCACCCAGCTAGGCAGTGAGAGGGCAGCAAGATTTGAACCCAGGTCTCACTCCAAAGGTGGTATACCTACCACAAAGAGTGGGGAACAGCTGGGTACACCTAGCGCCTCTCTCTTACTGTCTCTCTCTCTCTCTCTCTCTCTCTCACACACACACACACACACACACACACACACACACACACACACACACACACACGTGTGCACAAATACACACACACATTCACCCCTCTCCCTCAGCCTGGGTGGGCTAAGCCAGAACCTTAGACCACCACAGCCGAAAGGGCCCCAGAGTATTCTGATACCTGCATCCAGGAAATCATTTCCTCCTGGGACCTGCTCGGAAAGCGAACACAGGTGTTAGGTGGAGCAGCCGCCTCCCCGTTTTCCCGCCGCTTGCCCGGCCCCCAGCTGGCCTACCGGGCTTGCAGCTCCAGCGTGCGCTGCTTCCCAGACACCAGGAAGGCATTAGGGAACTCCACATCGCTCAGTTCCCGCACCTGCGTGGGGATAAGACGGAGGGGACCAGGTCAGGCTTGTCACCCCTCTAGGCACTGTGGAGGGGGGAGAGGGGAGGCTTGCCAGAGGCAGGAGGGAGTTGAGGAATGGGGAGCAAGGACAGAAGCCTGTTCCCTGCCTCCCTCATATCGTTGAGTCAAGCAAATATGTCTGCAACTGAGCCTTGCTCTGAGCAAACGTGGCTTATGGATTTTGGAATTTTAGGAGCAGATAAGTGGGCCCAGTGCAAGCTGGGTGTCAAGTTATCTAATGCTGCTATAACAGAAATACCACATTCCACCCTTTGGCCCCCCAAAATTCAAATCCTTGCCACATGCAAAACACATTCACCCCATCACATCATCGTAAAAGTCTTAAATCAAGTCCAAGTCCAAAATCTCATCTTCTGAAGCATCAAAATTAAATATAGGTGAGACTTTAGGCATATTCCATCCTGGGGCAAACTTCCTCTCCATCTGTGAACCTGTGAAATCTAGAATACAAGTTATCTGCTTCCAAAATACAATGGTAGAATAGGCACAAGATAGACATTCCATTACAAACGGGAGAAATTGGAGGGAAAGAGAGGATAACAGGTACCAGGCGAGTCCAAAACCAAGCAGAACAAATTATATTAGCTCTCAAGTCTTGAAAATAATCCTCTGTTTTCTCAGACCATCTGGGCAACGGCCTCACCCTCCAGACTCTAGGTGTTGGCCACATCCTCTAGATTCTGGGTGGAGGCCCCTCGGCCCTGGGCTTCAGCTTCACCTTCCAGGCCCATTAGGATGGCAACTCTACTCCGTTCGCTTTGGATGGCCCCATTCTCCCAGTCCATCTGAGTGATGACCCCACTCCCTCAGCCCCAGCAGGCACCCTTCTTCTGCCCCTTGGGCATGGCAGCCTCACCTCCTCAGCTATGGGTGGCAGCCCCATCCCCCTGGCACACCTTAACGGCAGCCCCACACTCCAGAACCAAGTTGGTGAAGATCTGACTCTTTGAAACCTAGGAGGCTGTGGCCCCACCCTTTGAGATCCAGGAGGCTGTGGTACCACCCTTTGAGGTCCAGGAGACTGTGGCACCACCCTTTGAAACCGAGATGGCCCTGCTTCCCACGCTCCTTCCAATAGTTCTGCTGATCTCTGAGCTGCTTCAGGAATGGTCCTTTTCTTTTCTCGGAGGACAACAGACTTAGCTCCTTTGGCCTGTTTCCTGCCTGTAGAATTCTAAGAGGCAGACGGTGTTCTTTTCTTTGTTCTTTCTCTGTCCCCTTCAGTCTAAGCTGATGGGTTTTCTGCTGTGGAGGTTGGTTAGATCCATCAGTCACAGGCTTAATCTCTTTAACAAAAGACATGTAGTCACATCCTTGGTGAACATTCTAGGACACGTATCCTTAGTTTGTACAACAGAATTTTCCAAATCTTTTAAGTTCTGTTTTCATTTTTCACTGTTCATTTTTAAGTCCATCTTTTTCCTCTTGTATTTACTGTAAGCAGCAAGGAGAAACTACACAGCCCCTTAAGATCTTGCTTAGATATTTCATCAGCCAAATATCCAAGTCCATCACTTACAAGTTCTCCCTTCCACCAAACTTTGAACATAATTCAGACAAGTTCTTCGCCACTGTAAAAAATCATCACCCTTCCTCCAGTGTCCAATCGTGTTCATCATTTTCTTTTTAAAGCCTCACCAGAAGCACATTTAGTGTTCATTAATGCCAAATTTGGAAACTGGGTCTCAAAACCAGATCTGGGGACACACAGCTTTTCAAGAGAAGCCCAGGGCCTAGAATAAGACCCCTATTCCACACAGTGAATGATTGCCCAATTCATAGATCAAACAGATCCCCCACATCTCATCTTCCCCAGTCCTCTTGCCCCAGCTCCAAGGGTCCTGAAGCATTATGAGAGCTGCCAATCATAGAGCACTTACTATGTGATGGGTATTAAGTTCAAGGATCTCCATGCATGTTCTCATTCAATCGGCACAACTCCAAACCCACTGACCAATCTTAACATTCCCCGAAAGACATAGCTAGACATTATGCGACCCCTGAGGCAAGAACATATCAGTAGCTATTCAGTCTTCTTGCACCACTGAATCTGGACAACTCTCTAGATTCTCTACCAGTTTACAAGAAATATGGGAGACAGAGGGAGATGTTAAATGATACCAGGGGGGTGCAGTCTGCAAAATCCAGATTGTGGGAAACTCTAAAAGAGAAATGACCTGAGTTCTTCAATTAATGTTGTTTTTAGCTGCCATCAAGTTTGCCTCCAGCTCATGGACCCCGTGTACAACAGGAATGGACAATTGTGTGCCATAGGGTTTCTACTGGCTGATTTTTGGGAGTATATCACCAGGCCTTTCTTCCTAGTTTGTCTTGGTCTGGACACTCTGCTGAAACCTCTTCAGCATCCTAACACCAGACAAGCCTCCACTGCCGGGTAGGTGGTGGCTGTGCATGAAGTGCATTGGCCTGGAATTGAACCCAGGTCTCCTACATGGAAGGCAAGAATTCTACCACTAAACCACCTCTTTAATTAATTAATGGCAAAAAAAAAAAAAAAAAAGCAGGAGAGGAAAGAAGTCCTATGTGATTTGGACCCAATAGGCTTGACCATGGGGAGGCCCTGCAGCTTCATAAACAAAGAAGGTCATGTGAAGAGAGGGGTTTGGGGAAAGCCACCCAATCTATGATGTCTGCTGTGTTTGACACTCTCTTAGATGGAATGTCCTTGTGCAGTGCACAACCTGCACAGCCATACCAGGAGACCCTAGGTGTGTGCACCTGTTGGGGGCAAAAGGCTAGATCTGGGCAAACTGGTATCAGTCTGTAGCCCAAAGTCCAGTTAGGAAGTGATACAATAAATGGTCCAGGCCTACCTGAGGCCTGACTCGAGTGACTGCACTTGGAGAGAGAGAAGGGGTTCCTAACTGGGGGACAATGTCAGGCAATCTGGCAAGATTATGTGCCTAATTGGGTGAGGGAGAGGGAAGAGGGAGCACAAGGGTAAACCCAAGGTTTGGAGACCAGAACGCATTGCCGTGGAGTCGATTCTGACTCATAGCAACACTATAGGACACAGGAGAACTGCCTTCACAGGGTTTCCAAGGCTGTAAATCTTTACGGAAACAGACTGCCACATCTTTCTCCCACAGTGCTGCTGGTGGGTTCAAACCACCAACCTTTTGGTTAGCAGCCAAGTGCTTAACCACTTTCCCACCAGGGCTCCTTGGAGACCAGAAGTGAGAAGAAATATAATGGTTTTCATAAGAAAAGAGGACTAGGGGGAGTTCCTGACCTGAAGGGCCAGGTTGCCCTGGTCTGTCCCCATTATCATCTCTGCAGAGGAACAGAATAAGGTTTCTTGAGGTCAGGTCCCTGAGCTCTGCCGTGGCCGGTCTCAACCACTCTCCCTAGGTCTAGGCTTCAGCCTCCTGCTAGCTCATACAGCACCTTTGTGCTAATTAGAAAAGAACACCCACTTCCTGAAAACACTTTACTGACACCTGACGGCAAACTGGCAAAATACCCAAATTTTGTTGGAACAAGATACTTGACTGCCATCTGCCGGACAATTCTCATTGTAAGTATACAATTTATGACGCCTGCTGTATTTGGCACTCTCTTAGATGGAATGTCCTCATGCAGTGCGCAACCTGCACAGCCGTACCAGGAGACCCCAGGGGTGTGCACCTGCACCCTTTCCTTCCTCTCTGGCTGGCTCTATGTAGGATGGCCTAATGCTAGGACCAGGCCAGACCTTGGGGAGAGTCAGCTACTGAGAACTAGGCCTTCCTGACACCCGGGGACTCGTAGGCCAGTGGCAACCATCATGGCAGGTCAAAAGTCAGATCGGCCTCCAAACCTCAGACTCGGAAACGGTTCCCAGACAGATGCAGGGCGGTGCACAGCTCTGCGTCTGCCATGCCTGTGCCATCCAGGAGAGGGTGCTGTGTGCCCGTCAGAGCACAGGACACGCCACGGGGGCATGCTCATTGGGACTGGCAGGCGCCAGGCAATGGCACACAGGGCCTTTGAGTCTTGGATACACACTATGCATCTGATGTCCTTCGCCTTTCTCTATTTTCTCTTTATGACTCTGCTTCGGTCTGTATTTCTTGGCTTCTCTGTTTAAATCTCCGTCTCCCTTTTTCTATGACTGGGTTTCTGCCTGTTGCATTTCTGTGTCTGTCTGTAGCTCTCTATAAACCTGCCTCTCTTGGTCTCACTCACCAAGGACCCCAAACACACAAACCTGCATGTCCTGGCCTCTGGAACATTCTGGCTTCCTCAGAAGATGGAAAGCTGGATGCCCCCCAGGCAGGGGCTATGCCCCTAGAATGCCTCAGTCAGCTCAGGCATGGGGTGTGAGCTGTGACTTCCCAGAAGGTACCCGTGTCCCTTCATCAGCCCCCTCATCCTCATACTGCGCCTCAGCCCCAGGCCCTGGACTCGGCCCCAGGTGAGAGGCAACCCCAGTCAGGAGCAAGGGCAAGGCCCTCATGCAGAGAATTCTGAGGCCCCTGACTGCAGCTCCCTCCTGAGACTGATCCCCAGGGCTTGGCCAGGGATGAGGGGGGTTTGAGAACGGGAATGGAGGGATGAAAGGGTGCCAAGATATAACAGACCAGACCTCTGCTTCTTCCAGACCAGCTCCCCTGCCTCTAGGCATACTAGGTCTCAGGAGCTATCAGACAGGGGAGAGAGCGGTGGCCAAGATGGATCTCCCACCATCTTCTCCACGATGCCTGAAATTTCATCTAAACTTTATCCCTCTGGATTGAAGGCTTAATAGGAGACAGTACAATAGCATAGCAATTAGGTACAAGGTCATTGGACTCTGTAACATCTTGGTTTTTAATCCTGGTTTTGTGGCTCAAACCAGGATTTGCTGTTTGTCCCCAAACAAGTTACTTGAACTTTCTGGGCCTTGGTTTCCTTATATTTAAAAAAATGGGATTCACTATTGGTATATTCACACGTGGGCAAACTATCCAAGGTTACTCATTGCGGTCTCGTTTGCGGTGGCTGATGATTAAAAACAGCCTAAACATTGGTCAGTAGGGGACTGAGTCCCCAGGTGGTGCAAACAGTTAATACACACTTGGCTGCTAACTGAAAGGTTGGAGGCTTGAGGCCACCCAGAGGTGCCTTGGCAGAAGGGCCTGACTGATGATCTACTTCCAAAAATCAGCCATTGAAAACCCTTTGGAGCACAAGTCTACTCTGACATACATGGAGTTTTAAGCACCCAAAGGACCCTTGGTGGCACAGCAGTTAAGTGGTCAGCTGCTAACCCAGAGGCTGGCGGTTCGAACCTACCAGCCACTCCATGGGAGAAAGATGTGGCGGTTTGCTTCTGTAAAGATTAGAGCCCTGGAAACCCTCTGGGGCAGATCTACTCTGTCCTGTAGCATTGCCGTGAGTCACAATCAACTCGATAGCAATGGGTTTGGTTTTATTTTTTTATTTAAACGTCCATCAGTAAGGGTCTTGTTGTATAAATTACAGTATATCTACACAGCAGAATACTATGCAGCTGCGCAAAGGATGAGGCAGCTCTTCACGTCCTGATGTGAAACGATCCCAAAATTAGTAGATAAAAAAAGCAAAGTGTAGAATAGTGTATGGAGCATGCCACTGTTTATGTGAAACAAAAGTGAGGAAATAATAAGAAATAGATAGTTTGTGCATGCCAAGACCACCTCTGGAAGACCTCACAAGAAGTCATGGCTGTCTTCGGGAAGGGGAACTAGGGGACAAAGTTGGGAGGAGACCTTTCGTTGTAAATATGTTTATAATGTTTGATATTGGAATGTGATCTTGGGCTGTGAGTTATCTATATTTTTAAGTAATAAAATTATCTTTAAAAGGTAAGAGCCTTGTGGGGCTCTTCTGCGACCTGAAGGGATGAGGTCTGGCCCAATCCATGGGGGCACCCTGCTAATGGGCACTATTATGGATGACAGTTCTTGCTCATTTGCAGCCATCTCTGGGTGGGGACAGATAGGAGCCAGCAGCTGAGCTGACAGAGTGGACCCTTCCTACTCAACATGTGCCCTGTGGACCTGCAGCAGCAGCACCACCAGGGAGCTAGTTAGACATGTAAAATCTTAGGCCCCGCTCCAGACCTACTGAGTCAGAGTCTGCATTTTAACAAGATACCCAGGGGATTCGTACTCATATGGGAGTTTGAGAAGTGCTGGAGTGAGCTAAGCCAGAGTGTGCACTTCCCAAAGAGTTGGCCAGGTGGGTGGAAACCTGGGAGGGGCCTTGGGCAGGAGGGCTGGGAGCCCGTGGGGGAGCGTTCTTGCCCCAAACTGTTGCATCTCCAAGTTTGCCCAGGACCTGCCAGGCTTCAGTACTTGGAATGAAAATCTGACTGGGTCCCTCCTGCTATTCCCCACATTCGTTCCTGCTGTCAAGGTGAAGCCTGAAGAAGGTTACGGGGTGTGATGTTTAATTTTATGTGTCAGCTTGGCTAGGCTATGATCCTCAGTGGTTTGGCAGACACTAGAGTGGTTACTGTTCCACAATGTAATGTAGCGTAATAACCTTCCATGATGTGAGGGTGTGGCCTTTCCTCCAGAATATAAACAGGTGTTCTGGCAGAGCTTGCTGTCTCTCAACCCTGTGCTCTTCTCATTGCCTGACCTACAGATCTTGGGATGCAAGCCTGCAGAAGTCTCTCGCCTGCTATCTGACCTAAGGATTTGGGACTTGCCAGCCCCTACAATTGTGTGATCCATTTCCTTGAAGTAAATCTCTCTCTATATATATACATATGTAGGGGACAAAGTTGGGAGGAGACCTTTCATTGGAAGTATGTTTCATTGTACATATGTATATATACACACATATATATATAAACATGTCTCACTGGTTTTGCCCCTCTAAAAAGCAAAAAACCTGTTGCCGTTGAGTTAATTCTGAGTCATAGTCACTCTATAGGACCGAGTACGGTTTCCAAAGCTATAATCTTTACAGAAGCAGACTGCCACATCTTTCTCCCGTGGAGCAGCTGGTGAGTTCGAACCACTGACCTTTCAGTTAGCAGCTGAGTGCTTAACCACTGCACCACCAGGGCTCCTTGGTAGGGGACTCCTCTAGAAAACCCAAATTAAGACAGGGGACCTCTCACCTTCATCCCAGCCACATCAATGCGGGTCCTCACGTGGAAGTGGGCGCCCACCTGGATGACCCTGGGCACACAATACAGCAGCATGTTGTTGAACTGCAGGAGATACAGACGCGAGGGCGTGCGTGAGTGCGTGTATGGGCAATGGCGGGACAGGGTGGGGCAGGCAGGAAGATGGTCAGGTGGGGCTCCCCGAGGTGTGCTAAGCACGCAGCTTCTCCCTCCCCACTCCCCACTCTGGGCCAGCTCACAGGATGTCACAGGCATGGCAAGGAAGGGGTTGTCTAGCCTCCAACCCAATTAGGGAGGTCACTGTAGGGTCACCCTACCTGTTAGCATCAAAGACCACAGCAGACCTTGGAACCCCATGAGGTCTTTCTTATAGGAGCTCAGGGCAGCAGGGGCTTATGAGAGGCTGTGGCCCCATCCCCCAGACCTCCAGGCAGGCCCATGTGTCCTAATCCCCAGGAGATCCCCTGGCTTCTTCAGTGCCAGCCAGGGCAGTTCTTCTTTGATGCTTTATAGCACCAGTTAATACCACAGGCTTTGGAGCCAAATAGACTGCATTCAAATACCGTCTCTACTGTTTCCTAGGGCATGTCTGGGAAACCTGTGGCTTGGAAATCCCAGAGGCCTGGAGGCAGCACGTGACTTGTCCAAAGACACCGGGGTACTAAAGGCAGAGAAGGACAGAGAAGCCTGCCCTTCCCTTGCTCTTTCTTCAGGGCCAGGTTAAGACCAGGACCCGGGACAGAGTGGCCCATGGACTTCTCTCACCAGGGTGCGGTAGGGACCCCCAGCACCCCCTACCAAGAACAGGTAGCGCTCCATGGGGTCGCTGCGGCGGAAGGAGATCTTGAGCACAGGACCCTCACGGAGTAGGGTATTGGAGGGGTCTACTATGTCATCCTCGAGGCCCAGGCGCTGGTACACCTCCCACAGATCCTGTAGCCGTTCCTGGGGATGGGGCAGGGGGAGTACCCTTAGCCAAGGGCAGGCAGGGCCCATCTGCTCTGGAAGGTTTGCCTTGTGGGGATGGGGGCAGAGGGTGTGAGGGGGAGGGCAGCAGAGGGGACAAGTGTCATGAAGTGGGGCCAGGGATGAGTGGATACAGTGGCAAGGGTATGTTGTGAGGAAGGCTGAGACTTGCAGGGAGGAGGTGGCAGGGCCCCAGGGCATGCCCGCTGCTCCCACCCCCGGGCTGGGCGGCTCACCATCTCTGTGATGGCTGCGTTGGAGTGCTGAGCAGCCGAGAAGATCATGTCGAGGGCTTCTGAAGGAGGCAGGACCAGAGTTATTGCCCGAAACTCTGGGGCTGATGGCTGGAGCAAGAGGTCCTTGAGGCTTCACACAGTGGCCTCAGGATCTGCTACATCCACTCCCAGGAGCAGCCACATCTACTCCCAGGAGCAGCCCTGCCTGTGCAGACCAGCACATGGGGTGTCTGCACCATGGGGGCCATTTCCCACCCCGGGTAGAGAGACTGGAAGCCACCAAAGGGCAGGGAGTAGGCATTGGCTTCTGCGAATCTCACTGCTGCCCCTACCAAGTGGGACCCAGATCATGTAGTGAAGACAGCGTGGGCTGCGTCATCAAACAGGCATGGGTTCAAATCCTGGTCTGCTCCTTTCTGGTTGTGTGACCTTGGGCTAGTCACTTAACCTCTCTGGGCCTTAGCATCCAGGTAAGGGTACAGATAGTGTCTACAAAGTACCTACAATCGATGTTAATAACTGGTCCTCATGATAATTATTTTAGCAGATGTCAATAAATCAAAGGAACTTAGGACTCCCCAGCCCCCTGGAACCTCGGAGGTGGTCTCACTCTGGGCGTCGTCCCGGTCTGGGGCCTGGGCGGGCAGCTTCTGGACATACTCCTTGAGCAGCAGCTCGTAGCGTGGAATTCTCTGCACAGGCTCCAGCATGTGGTGCTGCAGGGTCAGGCTGCCTGAGGCCTCACTGCTCTTGGGGATGAACAGGGAGAGGAATGGGGACCGGTGAGAATAGAAAAGGGAGGGTCAGGCTGCCCTCGAGCATCGGGGATTGGGCAAGGCTGGCGGGTAGTGGGGCCTGTCCAGGCAGCTGAGCTCAAGAGAGGACTGCCAGGCCCTGGTATGGGTGTGGCCCAGGATCATTCGGGGAAACTGAGCCACTGCACGCTGGGGGTGGCAGCACTCAGGCCTCCCCCACCCAACCTCACCTGGATGCGTGTGATAACCTCCTGGAATGGTGGGGACTTGTCTGTCCAGGTGGCCAGCAGCTCAGCAGCTCGCTCAAAGTTCTTTACATACTCACTGTACATCTTCAGGAAGGGGGCCAGCTTCTGGATCACATCGCCAATGCGGGGGGTGGCTGTCCTGCAGAAAGAGCACCGAGCATTGCCCACAGCCTGGGGCCCTCCTCTCCTGACCCCTGGCCCATGCACTTCCGGGTGCAGGCACAGGGGAGGGCCATGTTGTCCTCACACATACGTGTGTGGCTGAGCCCCACCAGTACGCCGCCCTGCCACTTAGAGCTCCCTGAGAGCGCATGCTGTTCTCTTCCAATGGTTGGTCTTCCCGACAAGACCCAGCCCAGAAGAGGTGTTCAATAACTACTTGCTGTCTGATTACACAATAACAAGGAGGGCCACATGCTAAGGACTGACCAAGACACGTTGCCTGTCTCATCTCATTTAATTCTCACAACAACCCTGAAGATGGGGACAGTCATTAGCCTATCTTAGAGATGAGGAAACTGAGGCTGGCAGAGGTAGGTAAAAACTTAGCCAGCATCATCTTGTGGTAGGGCCTGAGGGTTACACAACCCAGGGGCTGTTCCAGCAGAGCAGTAAAGAGCTGGCCTGAGTTCGATTCCCAACTGCACGTCTTACTCTAGCTGTGTGTGCTTGGGCAAGTCAATTACCCTCTCTGGGCCTCAATTTTCCCATCTGAAAAATGGGAATAATGATAGCTGAACTCATAGAGTTGCTGTTCTTTAAAAAAAATTTTTTTTTTTAAATTATGAAATGGTTCAAGCAATCATAAAAAGGATGTAATAAAGAACCCCCGTATAGCATCAACTGGATATAACAATTACCAACATTTTGTCATATCTCTTCACATTTGCCAAAGAATTTTAAAGGACATCCCAGACATCACGACATATCTTAGGCAAAATACGTAAAGCAAGTAATTTCACTTCTGCATAGTTTAGTGGTCATTTCTGAAAACAAAGGAGGCTTCTTCTATAACCACAATCATCATACAGCAGGCTCTTAGGAAGATTAGATGTGTTCATGTGTGGGGCAGCACAGGGCCAGGCTTATAGGAAGCCTGCCTCCTAAGTTACGAGGCCTAGGAAGGTCCTGACCCATCCCCTTCCCCAGGACACAGCCCCGGCCTCTAGAAATCACTCGTCCAAGCCCCTTTCTGTGCAGCCAGGCCTAGGCACAAGGAAGAGACTGCCATGGCCACACAGCCAGGACAGGGGCCTAACAGGACAAGCCCAGTGTCCTGTGGGCTGTATCTCTGACTCGGCCAGGCTGCGGTCAGGGGGCCCCAGGGCTCCCAGCAGATCTCACCAGTCGTCTAGCCGCCGCTGCAGCTCTGGGAGGAAGAACTGCGAATGGAACTGGTAGATGGAGGATATGTTGGAGAAGATGAGCCTGACCACATCCTCGGGGAAGGCCTTGCTGCTGCGGGCCTCCTTCAGCAACTCCTGGAAGAACACCTGTAGCCGGGCCCCAGGTCACTCAGCCTGTGGGGAGAGGGAGACCCACCAGCCTAGGAGGAGACGCTCACAGCCTAGGGGGACTCTGGGGCCCTTTCCAGCTGACTAACTGCTTCACCTCCTTAATCTCCCAATGTCTTCACAACAACCGTGGGAGGAGATAGGCAGGAGGATTGTATTCTGGCCACTTTACAGATAGGCAAACCAAGGCCTAGGGATGCAGGGACTTGGCCAAAGGCTGGTAACTGAGGAATGTCAGGAATGGGCTGGCCCTGGCTCTGCCAAAGCCTTGGACTCTACCAAGCTAGAGATCCCCGTGCTGATGGCTAATGTGTCAATGGGTCAACTCTCAAGCTTCAGGGCTCCTTGAGAAAGTGTGAAGGGGTGCCCATGGTGAGGATGTGGGCATTGTAATGGCCAGTGAGTTTGGAAGGGCTGGTTGGTGTGTCCTCTGCTCTATGTGGGGTGAGCCCAGGCACCAAGGGTGGAAAGCAGACTGGTGCTAATGGGCTAAATCCTAATTTCTACCCCAACTTCAGCCAATGGGGTTAAAGGGCTAAGGGCTTGCTGGAGTCAAACCCAGGGGTCCTAACTCTCAGTTCTGGTGAGCTGGGTCAGAAGGGAGAGTAGGGGTGGGGTGAAGTGGGTCAGAAGGGAGAGTAGGGGTGGGATGAGAAGACCCGGGTTCTGGGGCCCTGGTAGGGGTTGTCGTAGCCACTGGCCTGGTCCAGCAGGTGAAGGCGCGCCACATAGGCCTGCTCTGTCTCCAGCAGCTCCTGGACAATCCTCTTCTTGGGCTCCTATATGGGGATTGGAGGGCAAGAAGGGGAAGAGGAGGGAAAGCTTTGGTCTCCTCTGAATGGGACCAAGAGCACCAGTCTCCAAAGATGACCCAGTGAAGCACACCTCCTGGTATTCACGATCTCTCCCTGCTCCCACCAGTGCATCCGGCCCACGCCTGAGGTCACTTTAACTGATATAATGTGGCAAAAGTAAGACTGTGCCAGTTCTGGGCCTAAGCCTTAAGTGGGCTAGAAGCTTCCATTTGTGCACCCTTGGGAGCTGTGAACCATCATGTCAAGAGGTCTGGCTACCCTGATGGGAGACCTCGTGTACAGACAACATGGAGAGGAGAGGTCTGCAGAAAACATGGAGAGAGATCTCAAAGGGCAGCCCAGCATCCCTGCAGAGGCACCAGGCTGTGAGTGGAGCTTTCTCGGGCATTCCAGCCCCAGCCCGCATCTGACTGCAGCCGCCTGAGAGACCCTAAGTGAGACCAACAGAACAACCGTCCAGTTGCATCCAGTCAACCCACAAAACTGTGAGAAATAATAAACTGTTGTATTAGGCTGCTGCGTTTTGGGGTGGTTTGTTAGGCAGCAATCGATAACCAGAACACACTACCATCTTCCTCCTCTCCATTTTACAAATGGGGAAACTGAAGCACAGAGGTTAAAGTGACTTGCCCAAGGTTATACAGTTAGCAAGCAGTCAGGCTGGGATGGGAACCCAGGCAAGCTGGTTCCAGGGTGCACAACCTTGAAAACCCTATGGAATGCAGTCCTACTTTGCCCGCACGGCATTGTCGTGAGTTAGAACTGACTCGATAGCCACTGATTTGGTTTTGGTTTTTAACCCCTGTACTTTTCCAGTGAGCAAACTGAAACCCACAGAAAAGAGGTGACCTGCCCAGGATCAGACACGTCATTAAGGGGCAGGAATTAGCACTCAGATCTCTATTACTAATTTGGGATTCTTGCCTCCTTCAGTGGGTAAACTGAGGCCCCACCTGGGAAGGGTACCAGCTTCACAAGAATGGAGACTGACTGTTCTAAGCTGTTTGGCCCTGGACAAGTTCCTTAAGCTGTCTGAGTTTCAATTTCTTTGCTGGAAAATTCTAGAGTGAGGGAGATGTGAAATAAAGCCTGCAGTAGGGTGCATAATAGACAGTTGATCAAAGGCTGTTAAGAAAGAGAATGAAATGTTCTAGCTTCCAGCTGATCACGGGTTTCACAATACCCCCATCTGGGGGAACTGCTGGCTCTGACTAGCAGTTTGGGAGAAAGTGTGAGGAGGAGGTGGACAGGCCCCATTCCCCCACCTCAGCCCCAGCCCTCAGGTACCTGTGTCCCTGACCCAGGGCCAGTCTCGGGCTGGTAGGACTTCCTCCAGGCCCCGCTGGACAGCTTGTTCTTCAGGGAGCTCAGGTACCTTCTGCTGACCGTCCTGGCCTCAGACCCCAGGGATTCCCCCAGGCTGTACTTTTCCCACGGCTCTGGGGGCTGAGGAGGTCTGTACCCAGGTTGGTGACTCTTGTCCTCCTCCAGCATGTGAGCTCTGGGTACCGCTCCTGGGGTACTGAGAACAGAGCAAACCTGAGGGTTCCCTTGTCTGTAGAATAGGGAGAGAGAATAACAACACCTTCTGGGGGCGAGGGAGGGACGGCAGGATGATGAATGCAAATCACCACGTGCAGTGGCCCCCAAGTGTCCCACACTCATAGGAGCTTACTAAGTAGGCCTTCCACTTCCCTCCTACACATTTCTTGGAGGGAACTCCAGCCTTCAAAATGAGTCAGCCTAGACTGTGTCTTATTCTCTGGGGAACTACAGACTTCCCTGTTTAAGACACAGCCGTGTACAGGAAGCCCTGTTCTGTACACAGAGGCTTACCCTCATCTTTGGACTTACTAACAGGGAGAGGCCTCACCTCTGTTTTCAGTTTTGGCAGAGGAAAGACCCTAGAAGCCATAATAACTGGTACAGTGAGGGAAGGTGGGAGCCATGGAACAATCTAAAGTGAGGGCAGAGCTGCTAAAGCAGGGTCTTTTCAAGGGCCTGTGGTGACAGCTGTGCCTTCCACACCTCCACCAGGGGAGGAAGCTAGCCTGGGAAGAGTTACCTTGTTCCCCAGGAAGGGTCTTCTTGAGGCAGCTTTGTTCCTGGGGCTGTAGGTTAGTTAAATTCCTTAGATAATAGAGGCCACCGTCACTGACTATATCCAAGGACTTGGGCTGTGCCCCGTTGTCCTTGGTGTGGAAAGGCTTGCAATGACAGCCCAGGCTAGGCATTCTCATGAGTAAGATAGGTTGGAAAATGGAGGACTACAAAGGCAGAAAAATCTCCAAAACTCTATAAGGAAGGTTTTCATTATCCCCATTTTGCAGCTAAGGAGACTGAGGTAGGAGAGGATAAGTAATTTGTCCTCGACCACACAGCTAGGAGGTGGCAGAGGTGGGATTCAAACCAGGCAGGCTGGCTCCTGAACCTTCCCCGTAAACTTCGTCTCCTTATTTGAGTAAAGCAGAAACAGGTCCAGACAGTCAACATGGCTTGCCCCAAGTCACACAGTCAGTTGGTGGCAGAGAGGGGATCCGACTCAGTCTCTGACTGCTACTCCTGGTCTCTCCAGCCCCTCCTTGACGCCTCAGCCTACCAGTCACAGCTCATGTGAGTATCTGGGCCTCCACCTTTCTGTTCTACATTTGGTTTCAGCTTCTGCATTTCTCCCCAAGTGCCCCAGGCCAGCTTCTCTTTCCTCTTCACCCTTCAGTTTCAGATCAGCTAAAGCACTGGGGACCTCGCAAGAAAGCCCAGTTCAGGGCAGTTGACATGGAGTCTCTCACTAAATAAGGGGTGACTCTCCCACACAAGACTGCTTGGACCCCACTCTGGTCCAGCGCTCCCTCCTCCATGCCTGGGTACTTCCTGGGCAGAGCACAGCATGCAAAGGATCCCAATCCAAGCATGTCTATTCCATGCCCGGCATGCTAGGTGAGGTGGGGCCATCTCACCACTGACAAGGGGGCTCAGAAGGTGGCACCATGACAGCTGTCCTCGGTGCTGAACAGAATGTGTTTGGCAAAGGACTCTGGGAGAGGCAAAGTAAGATCACCCAGCTCAGGAAGTTGAACGCCTTTCTAGGTCCATCTCTATGCTACCTCTGTCTTGAAGCCTGCCCTGAGTGCCTTCAACACAGCATCTGGTTCCCTCCTAGGACATCTTGTACATGACCTTATACATTAATATTACCTATGAGAATCCCAAACACAGTACTCGGCTTATTAAATGTCTGCTGAGTGGATTAATGGCACACACATACACACACAGCTTGCCAGGGCTACCAATGACCTCCATAATCTGGCCCAGCCCTTTCCCTTCAGCCAGAAGCCCCAGCAGTGCCCAGCAACACATGAACTTGATGCATCTGGCATCCTCACCTCTCTGTGCTTCTTTTCCTCGTCTATAAAACAGAAGTAGATAGAACCCACCCCAAGTTAGGCTGTTAGGCTGATTAGATGAAATGAGTAATGAAGTGCACTTAAGTCAGTGCCTATAGGTAGGGTAACCGTGCATCCAACTTTTCCCAATACGGTCCCAGCTTCACCTGTTGTCCCAGAAAAAAAAAAAAAATAGCATTCACTTTCAGTTTCCAATGTGCCCTGGTTTGAATGACAAATTATATAGTTGTCCTACTCATGGGAGTAAATGCTTGGTAAATATTAGCTATTATGTCTTTCAGGTGCTGGAGGGGCAGGGGGTGGAGTTGGGCAGCCCAAACACTACCTTTGATCCTCCCATGCTGACGCTTAATGACACACACATATGTCTGGACTCTTCCCAATGCATACGAGGCACTCTCACTCCTGCCCAGCTCCTGGTGCCCCAAGGACACTATTGTGCTCCCAAGAACCCATAACCAGGGACCTTGGTGTGGCGCAGACAGTGGGAGGTAGGGCCCAGAGCAAGGTGGTGCAGGCTGTGTTCCCCAGCATGGAGACTGGGAGGGCATGTGCTGCCTGAGGACCTGGGGGTGGGCAGAGGGTCTGAAGCGAGGCTGCCGGTCTCCATGGTGACCTTTCCAACCCCAGCTGCTCCGTACCTGTTCTCAAATCCAGTCTCCAGGTTGGACACAGATGCCAGCTCCTTTTTGTTCACCCCCTCCATCATGCAGGCCTCCAGAGTGGTCCTCAGTCACCCTCAAAGCCTGGAGGAGCAGCCAGCACAGCCAGCACACTCAGCCACCCCTGCCTGTGGACATGGAGTGGCTAAAAAGTCCCAGAATCTTCTCCCATCTTTCCTGAGGACTCTGCAGGCCTGCTCCTGCCTTCACAGTAAGGAAGGAGGAAGTGGTCCCAGACCACGGCCCAAAAGGGGAAAGGCCAGTGCTTCCCACAGTGGGAGGAGCCCACTCCGGCCCCAGTTCCGCCCTCAAAAGGGTTGTCCTTTAAATCTGCAGACCCCTAGTTCCAGAATCCACCCCTGAGGGGGCAACAGGACTCAGAGATAGTTTCTGGAGTCAGGCCCCTTACTGACCTCTTGGTCTGAGCGTCTCTGGTCAACCACACTTGCTCCCTCACAAGATCCAGTGGTTTTACTCAGTCCTTTTCTCAGAAGCTTCTTTTCTTCTTTTCTACGTCTGAGCCTGCTCACTGCTTTAAGGAAACAGATTTTTAATTAAAAATAAACACAAATCTGTTAAGGGCTGGCCTGAGAAAGCCCAGGGAGGAGTACTGTTGTGTTTCCACTCCCCCACTGGGGTTCCCTCCACCTCATTGTCCCAGGGGAAGGGAGCTTCCTCTCTGAAACTCTGATGATAATAGCTAACACACTCTTTTTAGTGCTTTGCAAGTATTATCTTATTTAATCTATAAAAGCCTTTTGAGGTGGATCCTATTACTATCCCCATTTTACGGAAGAGGAAACTGAGGATCAGAGACATTAAGTAACTTGCCCAAGATCACACAGGAGGGACACAAGAGAAGTCAGATTTCCAAAGCAAAGATGGGTGTCCTATAATTCCAGCAAAGACTTGGCTGGAAGCCTGGATGACCACATTCTTGCGCTCCTAACACTCTGGGTTGTCTCTGCCTGATGTCGTCTGTACCACCTGGTCTCCCATCCCTGGAGTACACCTTGGCCCTTGCAGAACAGATGGCCACTGCCTCTGTTCTCCTCATTCAATTCTTGTGGGCCATGCAGGCAGGCCTTTCCCACTGGGTTCTCGTCTCATCCTGAGACAGGGTCCTCCACTGTGATTGGTCTTTGTCCTAAAGGGTAGGGACTGAGCCTTAGTCATCTTGGTACTCGAAGCGCCTGGCACAGCTTCACACTCCAGCGATTGTGAACCCCTTCTGCCTCACACGCCCAACAGCTTGGCTCTCAGTTTTGCCTGAGCTGTTCTCTTCCACCAGACATCTGACTCCTCTACCCTCAACCTAAATCTTACTCATTTTCCTCAATTTTTTGTTTTTGTGCTTACTTCTTTTTTTTAAATCCCCATTCCTCCCTCCTGCCAGCTCCTGGGAACCACAAATCTTTTATCTCAATGCATTTGCCTATTCTAGATATTTCATAGAAGTAAGATCATATGATAGTTGCCCTTTTATGCCTGGCTTATTTCACTCAGCATACTGTTGTCAAGGTTCAGCCATGCAATAGCGTGTATCAGAACTTTATATCTCTTTATAGTGAAATAATACTCCAAGATATGCATATACCACATTTTGTTTATTCATTCATCTGTTGATGGGCACTTGGATTATGTCCATCTTTTGGCTATTATGAATAATGCTACAATGAACATTGGTGTACACATTTCAGTTTGCTTTTCTGCTTTCAACTATTTTGGATATATACCTAGGAGTGGAATTGCTGGGTCATATGATAATTCTACATTTAACTTTTTTTTATGTGTGTGCGTGTCTTTTTTTTTTTTTTATTGTACTTTAGATGCAAGTTTACAGAACAGTTTCTCATTAAACAGTACACATATTGTTTCATGACAATGCTTAACAACCCCACGACACGTCAACACTGTCCCTTCTCAACCTTGGCTTCCCTATTACCAGTTTTCCTATCCCCTCCTGCCTTCTAGTCCTTGTCCCGGGACTGTTGTGCCCCATTTGCCTTGTTTTGTTTTATGGACCTGTCTAATCTGTGGATGAACGGTGAACCTCGGGAGGGACTTCATTACTGAGCTAAAAGTGTGTCTGGGGGCCATACTCTTGGAGTTTCTCCAGTCTCTCTCAGACCAGTAAGTCTGGTCTTTTTTTGTGTGTTAGAATTTTGTTCTACATTTTTCTCCAGCTCTGTCCGAGACCCTCTGTTGTGATCCCAGTCAGAGCAGTCAGTGGTGGTAGCCGGGCACCATCTAGCTGTACTGGACTCAGTCTGGTGGAGGCCGTGGTAGTTGTGGTCTATTAGTTCTTTGGACTAATCTTTTCCTTGTATCTTGTTTTCTTCATTCTCTCTTGCTCCTGAAGGGGTGAGACCAGTGGAGTATCTTAGATGGCTGCTCACAGGCTTTTAAGACCCCAGACACTACTCACCAAGGTAGAATGTAGAACATTTTCTTTATAAACTGTGTTATGCCAATTGAGCTAGATGTTCCCCAAGACCACGTCCCCACAGCCCTCCACCTAGCAATTTAGTCCCTCAGGGAGTTTGGATGTGTCTACGGAAGCTTCTGTGACCTTTCCTTGTACAAGTTGTGCTGGTTTCCCCAGTATTGTGTACTGTCTTACTTTTCACCAAAGTTACTACTTATCTATTGTCTATTTAGTATTCCCCCCCCCACCCCTCCCATCCCTCACAACCAACAAAGATTGTTTCGTTTTGTGTGTAAACTTTTTCATGAGTTTTTACAGTAGAGGTCTCATACAATATTTGTACTTTTGTGATCAACTTATTTCACTCAGCATAATGCCCTCCAGTTTCATCCATGTTATGAGATGCTTCACAGATTCATCATTGTTCTTTATCGTTGCATAATACTCCATTGTGTGTATGTACCATAGTTTATCAATTCCTCTGTTGATGGGCATCTAGGTTGTTTCCATCTTTTTGCTATTGGGAACAATGCTGCAATGAACATGGGCGTGCATATGTCTATTTGTGTGACGGCTCTTATTTCTCTAGGATATATTCCTAGGAGTGGGACTGCTGGATCATATGGTATTTCTATTTCTAGCTTCCTAAGGAAGCACCATATCATTTTCCAAAATAGTTGTATCATGTTGCATTCCCACCAGCAGTGCATAAGAGTTCTGATCTCCCCAAAGCCTCTCCAACATTTGTTATTTCCAGTTTTTTTGATTTGTGTCGGTAATGCCAGGGTGAGATGCTATCTCATTGTGGTTTTAATTTGCATTTCTCTAATGACTAGTGATCACAAACATTTCCTCATGTGTCAGTTGGCTGCTTGAATGTCTTCTTTGGTAAAGTGTCTGTTCATTTCCTTTGCCCATTGTTTAATTGGATTATTTGTCTTTTTGTTGTTGAGGTGTTGGATTTCCTTTTAGATTTTAGAGATTAGACCTTTGTCTGACTTGTACTGTCCAAAAATTTTTTCCCAGTCTGTAGGTTCTGTTTTCACTCTTTTGGTGAAGTCTTTTGATGAGCATAAGTGTTTGATTTTTAGAAGATCCCAGTTACCTGGCTTATCTTCTGGAGTTTGTGTGTTGTTGGTTATGGTTTGTATCCTGTTAATGCCGTGCATTAGGGCCTCTAGTGTTGATGCTATTTTTTCTTCTATAAACTTTATCGTTTTTGGCTTTATATTTAGGTCTTTGATTCATTTTGAATTAGTTTTTGTATACGGTGTGAGGTATGGGTCCTGTTTCATTTTTTTGCAGATGGATACACTGTTTTGCCAGCACCACTTGTTAAAAAGACTGTCTTTTCCCCATGTGATGGACTTCGGGCCCTTGTTGAAGATCAGGTGACTGTAGGTGGATGGATTACATCTGGGTTCTCAATTCTGCTCCATTGGTCAGTATATCTGTTGTTGTACCAGTACCTGGCTGTTTTGACTACTGTAGCTGTATTGTAGGTTTTGAGGTCAGGTAGTGCGAGTCCTCCTGCTTATTCTTCTTCAGTAGTGCTTTACTTATCTGGGGCTTCTTCCCTTTCCATAGAAAGTTAATGATTAGTTTTTCCATTTCTTTAAAGAATGTTGTTTATATTTGGACCAAAATTATATTGTATTTGTAAATTGCTTTGGGTAGAATTGTCATTTTCACAACGTTGAGTCTACCTATCCATGAGCATGGTATGTTTTTCCATTTATGTAGATCCCTTTGGGTTTCTTGCAGTAGTGTTTTATAGTTTTCTTTGTGTAGGTCTTTTATATCTCTGGTTAGATTTATTCCTAAGTATTTTATTTTTTTAGGGGCTATTATAAATTGTATCATTTTCCTGATTTCCTTTTCATTGTTCTCTTTATTGGTGTATAGGAATCCAACTGATTTTTGTATGTTTATCTTGTATCCTGCTCCTCTGCTGAATCTTTCTACTAGTTCCAGTAGTTTTCTCGTGGATTCTGTAGGGTTTTCTATGTATAGTATCATATTATCCACAGACAGGGACCATTTAACTTCTTCATTATCAGTTTGGATGCCCTTTACCTCTTTTTCTTGCCTTATTGCTCTAGCTAGAACTTCCAGCACAACAATAAATAGCAGTGGAGATAAAGGGCATCCTTGTCTTATTCCTGTTCTCAAGGGGAATGTTTTCGGCCTCTTCCATTAAGAATGATGTTGGCTGTTGGTTTTGCATAGATGCCCTTTATTATGTTGAGAAATTTCCCTTCTATACCTATTTTATTGAGAGTTTTTTTTTTATCAGGAATGGGTGTTGGACTTTGTAGAATGCCTTTTCTGCATCAGTTGAGATGATCATATGATTCTTTCTTTCCTTTTATTTATGTGGTGGATTACGTTGATTGATTTTCTAATGTTGAACCATCCTTGCATACCTGGTATGAATCTTACTTGGTCATAGTGTATTATTTTTTTGATATGATGCTGAATTCTATTGGCTAGAATTTTGTTGAGAATTTTTGCATCTGTATTCATGAGAGATATTAGTCTGTAATTTTCTTTTTTTGTGGCATCTTTGCCTGGTTTTGGTATCAGGGTTATGCTGGCTTCATAGAATGAATTCGGAAGTGTCGCTTCCTTTTCTATATTCTGAAATAGTTTGAGTAGTACTGGTATAAGCTCTTCTGTGAATGTTTGGTAGAATTCTCTAGTGAAGGCATCTGGGCCAGGGCTTTTTTTTTTTGTTGGGAGTTCTTTTTTTTTAACCTTTTCAATCTCTTCTCTTGTTATGGGTCTATTCAGATTTTCAACATTACTTTGTGTTAGTTTGAGTAGGTAGTGTATTTCTAGAAATTTATCAATTTCCTCTAGGTTCTCAAATTTGTTGGAGTATAGTTTTTCATAATACTCTGTTATGATCCTTTTTATTTCAGTTGAGTCTGTCATAATGTCCCTCATTTCATTTCTTATTTTGGTTATTCACATCCTCTCCTGTTCTTCTTTTGTCAGTCTGGCCAGTGATTTGTCAATCCTTTCAAAGAACCAACTTCTGGTTTTGTTGATTCTATTGTTTTTCTATTCTCTATTTCATTTATTTCTGCTCTGATCTTTATTATTTCCTTTCTTCTAGTGGCTGTGGGCTTTTTTTGCTGTTCTCTTTCTATTTGTTCCAATTGTGTAGTTAATGTTTTGATTTTCTCCCTTTCTTCTTTTTTGATGTGTGCATCTATTGCTATAAATTGTCCTCCAAGGACTGCCTTTGCTGTGTCCCAAAGGTTTTGGTATGATGTGTTTTCATTCTTGTTTGATTCTAGGAATTTTTTTATTCCATCTCTGATATCTTCTATTACCCAGTGGTTTGTAAGTAGGGTGTTAGTCATTTTCCATGTAATTGATTTTTTTTCCCTTGATCTTCTTTTTGTTAATTTCTACCTTGATGGTATTGTGGTCAGAGAAGATACTTTGTATTATCTCAGCATTTTGGATCTTGTTCAGGATTACTCTATGGCCTACGATGTGGTCTCTTCTGGAGAACTTTCCATGTGCATTGGAAAAGAATGTGTACTTTGCAGCTGTTGGGTATAGTGTTCTATATCTGTCTATAAGGTCAAGTCGGCTGATTGTGCCCTTTAGGTCTTCTGTATCTTTGCTGAGTTTCTTTGTAGGTGTTCTGTCCTTTATCAAGAGTGGTGTGTTGAAGTCTCCTACTATTATTGTGGAATCATCAATTTCTCTTTTCAGTGCTAGTAGAGTTTGTTTTATGTATTTTGGAGCCCTGTCATTGGGTGCACAGATGTTTATTATGGTTATGTCTTCATGATGGATTGTCCCCTTAATCATTATACAGTGTCCTTCTTTGTCTTTTACGTGGATTTTGTTTTAAAGTCTATTTTATCTGAAATTAGTATTGCCACTCCTGCTCTTTTTTTAGTAGCTATTTGCTTGATATATTTTTTTCCATCCTTTGATTTTTAATAAATTTATGTCTTTTTTTCTAAGATGTGTCTCTTGTAGACAGCATATTGATGGATCTTGTTTTTTTATCCATTCTGTCACTCTCCGTCTCTTTATGGGTGCATTTAGGCTATTTACATTCAGTGTAATTATTGACAGGTGTGAGTTTATTGCTGTCATTTTGTAGTGCTTTTGTGTGTGTGTGTGTGTGTGTGTGTGTGTGTGTGTGTGTGTGTGTGTCTGGTGCTGACGTTTTCTTTGTTCTTCTTACTCTCCTGTGCTGAATTCCTTTTGTCTCTGGTTTTTTTTTTTTTTTTTTCATTTCTTTTGTTTCTGTAGGTTTTGTTTTTACTGTGACTTTCTTGTTTTTCTTCTTTATTTTGATGAGTATGTTTGTTAACTTTCTTTGTGGTTACCTTGAAATTTACCCATATCTTCCTAGGTCTGAACCAGTCTATTATTACTTGGTATCGCCTTGCCTCCCTCTCCATTAGAAGGTTCTATACCTACACTGTTTATTCCCTCTTTTATTGTTCTGATGTTGTTGTCATTTACATATTAACTTCTCTGGTTCCCTGTTGTAATTCTTTTGGTTTTGGATAGTTCTTGAGAGTATATTTCGTAGGTTGGTATCTGATTGGTCCAATCCTGCATCTTAGATTCTACATTTAACTTTTTGAGGAACCAACACACTGTTTTCCTTGTACCATTTTACATTCCCACCAGCAATACATGAGGGTTCCAATTTCTCCATATCCTCACCAACACTAGTTATTTTCCATTTTTTATGATAATAACCATCCTAGTGGGTATGAAGTTGTGTCTCATTGTAGTTTTTTTTTGAAGTTTTCCTAATGACTCATGATATTGAGCATCTTTTTATGTGTTTAATGGCCATTTGTATATCTGCTTTGGAGAAATGTCTAATCAAGTCCTTCGTGCATTTTTTAATTGGGTCGTTGGTCTTTCTGTTGTTGAGTTGTAAGAGTTCTTTATATATTCTGGATATTAAACCCTTATCTGATATATGGTTTCCAAATATTTTCTCCCATTCTGTAGATTGTCTATTTTGTTAACAATTTTTTTATTGTGGTAAATATAGAGGTAACAAAGCATTTGCCATTTCAACAATCTTCACATGAACAGTTCAGTACATTAAATATGTTCATCATGTTGTTCAACCATCACCATTAACTGTTCCTGAATTTTTCCATCACCCTTAACAGAAAGTAGATTGTATTTTCACTTTCTTGATAATGTTCCTTAATGCTCAAAAGTTTTTAATTTTGATGAAGTCTAGTTTATTTATTTTTTCCTCTTGTTGCTCATGATTTTGGTATCATATCTAAGAATCTATCACCTAAAAGAAGGTTCTGAAGATTTATCCCTATGTTTTTTTCTAAGAGTTTTATGGTTTTAGCTTTTATATTTAGGTCATTGATCCATTTAGAATTTTTGTATATAGTGTGAGGTGTGGGTAAAACTTCATTCTTTTACATGCAGAAATCCAGTTGTCCTAGCACCAATTATTGAAGAGACAATTCTTTCCGCATTGAATGTATGTGGCACCCTTATCAAAAATCAATTGGCAACAGATATATGGATTTCATTCTGGATTCTCAATGCTATTCCATTGATCTGTGTGTCAGTCCTTATACCAATACCACTTTGCTTTATTACTGTAGCTCTGTAATACACTTTGAAATCAGTATGTGTGAGTCCTCCAACTTTGTTCTTCTTTTTCAAGGTTGTATTTGGCTATTCCGGGCCCCTTGAAATTCCATATAAATTTGAGGATTGACTTTTCCATTTCTGCAAAAAAAGCTGTTGGAATTTTAATAGGGATTGCACTGTATCTGTAAATCACTTTGGGTAGAATTGACATCTTAACAAAATATTAAGTCTTGCAATCCATGAACACAGGATGTCTTTCGGTTTATTTAGATCTCCTTTAATTTCTTTCAGCAGTGTTTTATAGTTTTCATTGTGAAGGTCTTTCACCTCCTTGGTTAAATGTTTCCTAGGTAGTTGTTCTTTTAGACGCTATTGTAAAAGAAATGGTTTTAAATTTCCTTTTTAGATTATTCACTGTTGGTGTATAGAAACACAGCTGATTTCTGTGTGTTGATCTTGTATCCTGCAACTTTCCTGAATTCGTTTATTAGCTCTAGTAGCTTTATTGCGGATTCTTTGGAATTTTCTGTAGATAGCGTCAGGGACTCCCACATGTCTGTCAGTGTGCCATACTGTGGGGGCTTGCGTGTTGCTGTGATGCTGGAAGCTGTGCCACTGGTATTCAGATACCAGCAGGGTTACCCATAGCAGACAGGTTTCAGCTGAGCCTCCAGGCTAAGACAGAACAGGAAGAAGGACGCGGTAGTCTACCTCTAAAAGAATTAGCCAGTGAAAACTTTATGAATAGTAGCGGAACATTGTCTGATATAGTGCCAGAAGATGAGCCCTCCCAGGTTGGAAGGCACTCAAAAGACGACTGGGTAAGAGCTGCCTCCTCAAAGAAGAGTCGATCTTAACTACGTGGATAGAGTCAGGCTCGGAGTCAAGCTTTCGGGACCTTCATTTGCGATGTGACACAACTCAAAATAAGAAGAAACAGCTGCAAGTATCCATTAATAATTGGAAAGTGGAATGTATGAAGTATGAATCTAGGAAAATTGGAGATCATCAAAAATGAAATGGAACGCACAAACGTCGATATCCTAGGCATTAGTGAGCTGAAATGGACTGGTACTGGCCTTTTTTTTTTCCCATACGAAAATTTATACATACATTGTTAGGTGACTCTAATTGCTCTCCCCATACTGTGACAGCACACTCCTCCTTTCCGTCCTTGATTCCCCACCTCCAATCAACCAGCTCCTAACCTTCTCTGCCTTCCAGTCTCACCTCCGGACAGAAGCTGCACATTTAGTCTCTTGTATCTACTTGAACTAAGAGGCAAACTCCTCATGAGTATCACTTTATGTCCCACAGTCCAGTCCAATCCCTCTCTGAAGAGTTGGCCTCGAAAATTATTTTAGTTCTGGACTGATAGAGAATCCAGGGGCCATGCTTTCCAGGGTTCCTCCAGTCTCGGTCAGACCATTAAGTCTGGTCTTTTTACTAGAATTTGAGTTCTGCACCCCACCTTTCTCCTGCTCCATCTAGGACTTTCTGTTGTGTTCCTTGTCAGGGCAATCATTGGTGGTAGCTGGACACCAACTGGTTCTGATCTCAAGCTGATGAAGTGTCTGGTTCATGTGGCTCTTTCTGTCTCTTGGGCTAATGCTTTCCTTGTGTCTTTGGTGTTCTTCATTCTCCTTTACTCCAGGTGATTTGGACTAACTGATACATCTTAAATGGCCACTTGCAAGCTTTTAAGACCCCAGACACAACTCATCAAACTAGGATGCAGAACATTTTCTTAATAAACTTTGTTATGCCAATTGACCTAGATGTTCCCTGAAAGCATGGTCCCCAGACCCCTACCCCTGCTACTCTGTCTCTCAAAGTATTTGATTGTATTCAGGAAACTTCTTAGCTTTGGTTTAGTCCAGTTGTGCTGACTTCCCCTGTAGTGTGTGCTGTCCTTCCCTTCACCTAAGATCATTCTTAGCTACTATCTAGTTAGTAAATAGCCCTCACCCTCCCTCCCCACCCTTGTAACCATCAAAGAATGTTTTCTTCTGTGTTTAAACTTTTTTTTGATTTCTTATAATAGTGGTCTTATACAATATTTGTCCTTCCGTGACTAAATTCACTCAGCATGATGCCTTCCAGCTTCCTCCGTGTTATGTTTCATGGCTTCATCGTTTTCCTCTATCTTTGCATAGTATACCATTGTGTGGATATACAGTAATTTGTTTATCCATTTGTCTGTTGATGGGCACGTAGATTGTTTCCATCTTTTTGCTGTTGTGAACAGTGCTGCAATGAACATGGGTGTGCATATATCTATTCGTGTGACAGCTCTTATTTCTCTAAGATATATTCCAAGGAGTGGGATAGCTGGATCATATGGTACTTCTATTTTTAGCTGTTTAAGGAAGCACCAAATTGATTTCCAAAATGGTTGTACCATTTTACATTCCCACCAACAGTGTGTAAGTGTTGCAGTCTCTCCACAACCTCTCCAGCATTTATTATTTTGTGTTTTTTGGATTAATGCTAGCCTTGTTGGGGTGAGATGATATCTCATTGTAGTTTTGATCTCTAATGGCTAATGATCGTGAGCATTTCTTCATGTGTCTGTTAGCTGCCTGAATATCTTCTTTGAAGTGCCTGTTCATATCCTTTACTCATTTTTTTTTATATATATATATTTTATTGTACTTCAGGTGAAAGCTTACAGAGCAAATAGTTTCTCATGAAATAGTAGTACACATGTTGTTTTTTTTGACATTGGTTAACAACCCCACAACGTATTAAGCCTCTAAATTCTCACCCTTTTTTTTTGATGAAAATTACAGATGGCCAAAGATACACCGTTTCAAAATTTTCTACATTCACAGTTCAGTGACATTGACTACGCTCTTCCAACTGTGCTGTTATTCTCACTTAAGATGAAGGCTTACAGAACAAAATAGTTTTTCATTTAACAGTTACTACACATGTTGCCCTATGACAATGGTTAACAATCTCACAGCACATCAAGAATATCCTTACTCCACCTTGTGTTCCCTATCACCAGGGGGCTTCCTTGTCCCCTTCTGTCTTCTGGACCTTGTCAGTGGACTATTGTACCTCTTTAGTCTCCTTTGTTTGTTTATTTATTTATTTATTTTTATTTTATTTAAACACCATTTCAAAACTTTTTACTTACACATTTAAGTGATATTGACTATGCTCTTCCAATTGTGCTGCCATTCTCGCCCAAGATGAAGGCTTACAGGACAAAACAGCCTCCCATTTAATAGTTACTACAAATGTTGCCCTATAGCAGTGGTCAACAATCTCACAATACATCGACAGTGTCCTTATTCAATTTGTGTTCCTTATCATCAGTTTCCTACTCTCCCTCTGCCTTCTGGCCCTTGTCACCGGACTCCTGTACATCGTTAGTCCCATTTAGTTTTACTGGGGTGTCCATTCCCAGGCTTAACATCGAACCTTGAAGGTAACTTCCCCTCTGAGCTGAAAGGGTGTCTGGGGGCCACACTCTCGAGGTTTCTCTAGTATTCTTTAGGCCAGTATATCTGGTCTTCTTTTTTTTTTTTTTTTTTGGGAGTTAAAATTATGCTCTACATCCTACTCCAGCTCTGCCCAGAACCCTCTGTTGTGATCCTGGTCAAAGGAGTCATTGGTGGTAGCCGGGCACCATCCAGCTGTACTGGGCTCAGTCCCGTGGAGGCCTTGGTAGCTGTGGACCATTAGTCCTTCGGACTAATCTTTTCCTTGTATCCTGTTCTCTTCATTCTCCCTTGTTCCCGAAGGGATGAGATCAGTGGAGTATCTTAGATGGCCGCTCATAGGCTTTTAAGACCCCAGACACTACTCACCAAGGTAGAATGTAGAGCATTATCTTTATAAGTAGTGTCATGCCAATTGAGCTAGATGTTCCCCGAGATCATGGTCCCCAGAGCCCTCTGTCCAACAACTCAGTCCCTCGGGGGGTTTGGATGTGTCTATAGGGCCTTCATGACCTTTCCTTGTGCAGGTTGTGTTAGTTTCCGCTGTACTATGTACTATCTCATCTCTCACCCAAGTTACCACTTACCTATTACCTATTTAGTATCCCCCCACCCCCCTCCCATCCCTGGTAACCAACAAGGATTGTTACATTTTGCATGTGAATTTTTTCATGGGTTTTTACAATAGAGGTCTCATACAATATTTGTCCTTTTGTGATTGACTTATTTCACTCAGCATGATGTCCTCCAGTTTCATCCATGTTATGAGATGGTTCACCGATTCATTGTTCTTTCTCGTTGCATAGTACTCCATTGTGTGTACGTACCATAGTTTGTGTATCCATTCGTCTGTTGATGGACATCGAGGTTGTTTCCATCGTTTTGCTATTGTGAATAATGCTGCCATGAACATAGGTGTGCATATGTCTATTCGAGTGATGACTCTTATTTCTCTAGGATATATTCCTAGGAGTGGGATTGCTGGATCGAATGGTATGTCTATTTCTAGCTTTCTGAGGAAACGCCATATCATTTTCCAAAATGGCTGTATCATTTTGCATTCCCACCAGCAGTGTATAAGAGTTCCCGTCTCCCCGCAGCCCCTCCAACATTTGTTATTTCCAGTGTTTTTGATTCGTGCCAGTAATGCCGGGGTGAGATGGTATCTCATTGTGGTTTTAATTTGCATTTCTCTAATGGCTAGTGATCGCGAGCATTTCCTCATGTGTCTGTTGGCCATTTGAATGTCTTCCTTGGTGAAGTGTCTGTTCATTTCCTTTGCCCATTTTTTGATAGGATTGGTTGTCTTTTTGTTGTAGAGGTGTTGGATTTTCTTGTAGATTATGGAGATTAGACCTTTGTCTGACTTGTACTGTCCAAAAATTTTTTCCCAGTCTGTAGGTTCTCTTTTAACTCTTTTGGTGAAATCTTTTGAAGAGCATAGATGTTTGATTTTTAGAAGATCCCAATTATCTAGTTTATCTGTTGGGTTTTTTGTGTTGATGTTTATGGTTTGTATCCCGTTAATGCCATGTATTAAGGCCTGAAGTGTTGGTCCTATTTTTTCTTCTATGAATTTTATAGTTTGAGGCTTTATATTCAGGTCTTTGATCCATTTTGAAGTAGTTTTTGTATATGGTGTGAGGTATGGGTCCTGTTTCATTTTTCTACAAATGGATATCCAGTTTTGCCAGCACCATTTGTTAAAAAGACTGTCTTTTCCCCATTTGATGTATTTTGGGCCCTTGTCAAAAATCAGGTGACCGTAGGTGGATGGATTTACATCTGAGTTCTCAATTCTGTTCCATTGGTCAATGTCTCTGTTGTTGTACCAGTACCAGGCTGTTTTGAGTACTGTAGCTGTATAGTAGGTTCTCAAGTCAGGTAGTGTGAGTCCTCCAACTTTATTCTTCTTCTTCAGTAGTGCTTTACTTATTCGGGGTTTCTTCCCTTTCCATATAAAGTTGATAATTAGTTTTTCCATCTCTTTGAAGAATGTTGTTGGTATTTGTATCGGAATTGCATTGTATTTGTAGATTGCTTTAGGTAGAATTGCCATTTTCACAATGTTGAGTCTGCCTATCCATGAGCATGTCCTTTACTCATTTTTTAATGGGGTGATTTGTCTTTTTGTTGTTGAGGTTTTGCAGTATCTTGTAGATTTTAGAGACTAAACGCTGATCGGATTTGTCATAGCCAAAATTTTTTTCCCGGTCTGTAGGTTGTCTTTTTACTCTTTTGGTGAAGTCTTTCGATGAGCGTAAGTGTTTGATTTTTAGAAGCTCCCATTTATCTAGTCTCTCTTCTGGTGCTTATGCATTGTTACTTATGGTTCATATTGTGTTTATGCCATGTGTTAGGGCTCCTAGTGTTGTCTCTATTTTTTCTTCCATGACCTTTATCACTTTCGATTTTATATTTAAGTCTTTGATCCATTTTGAGTTAGTTTTTGTGCATGGTGTGAGGTATGGGTCTTGTTTCAGTTTTTTGCAGATAGATATACAGTTATGCCAGCACCATTTGTTAAAGAGACTGTGTTTTCCCCAATTTACAGACTTTGGGCCTTTGTCAAATGTCAGCTGCTCATAGGTGGATGAATTTATGTCCGGATTTTCAGTTCTGTTCCATTGGTGTTTGTGTCTGTTGTTGTACCAGTACCAGGCTGTTTTGACTACCTTGGTGGTATAATATGTTCTAAAATCAGGTAGTGTGAGGCCTCCCACTTTGTTTTTTTTCTTAAGTAATGCTTTACTTATTTGGGGCCTCTTCCCTTTCCATTTGAAGTAGGTGATTTGTTTCTCCATCTCATCAAAAAAATGTCCTTGGAATTTGGATCGGGATTGCGTTGTATCTATAGATCGCTTTCGGTAGAACTGATATTTTCACAATGTTGAGGCTACCTATCCATGAGCAAGGTATGTTTTTCCACTTATGTGGTCTCTTTTGATTTCCTGCGGTAATGTCTTCCAATTTTCATTGCATAGATATTCTATGTCTCTGGTTAGATTTATTCCTAAGTATTTTATCTTCTTGGGGGCTATTGTAACTGGTATTGATTTGGTGATTTCCTCTTCGAGGTTCTCTTTGTTGGTGCAAATGAACCCAACCGATTTTTGTGTGTTTATCTTGTATCCTGAAACTTTGTTGAAATCTTCTAATAGTTCCAGTAGTTTTCTTGTGGATTCTTTGGGGTTTTCTGTGTATAAGATCATATCTGCAAATAGAGATACTTTGACTTCTTCCCTACCAATTTGGATGCCCTTTATTTCTTTTTCTAGCCTAATTGCTCTGGCTAGGACCTCCAGCACAGTGTTGAATAAGAGTGGTGATAGAGGGTATCTTTGTCTGGTTCCCGTTCTCAAGGGGAATGCTTTCAAAGTCTCTCCATTTAGGATGATGTTGGTTGTTGGCTTTGTATAAATGCCCTTAATTATATTGAGGAATTTCCCTTCTATTCTTATTTTGTTGAGAGTTTTTATCATGAATGGGTGTTGGACTTTGTCAAATGTCTTTTCTGCATTGATCAATGAGATCATGTGGTTCTTGTCTTTCGTTTTATTTGTGTGATGGATTACACTGATTGTTTTTTTAATGTTGAACCATCCCTGCATACCTGATATAAATCCCACTTGATCATGGTGAATTACTTTTTTTGATATGTTGCTGAATTCTATTGGCTAGGATTTTGTTGAGGATGTTTGCATCAATATTCATGAGGGATATTGGTCTCTAATTTTCTTTTTTTGTGGTGTCTTTACCTGGTTTTGGTTTCAGGGTTATGCTGGCTTCATAGAATGAGTTTGGGAGTATTCCATCATTTTCTATGCTCTGGAATACCTTTAGTAGAAGTGATGTTATCTATTCTCTGAAAGTTTGGTAGAATTATCCAGTGAAGCCATCCGGGCTATGGCTTTTTTTTGCTGGGAGTTTTTTAATTACCTTTTTGATCTCCTCTTTTGTTATGAGTTTATTTCGTTGTTCTACCTCTGTTCGTGTTAGTTTAGGTAGGTAGTGAGTTTGTAGAAATTTGTCCATTTCCTCTAGGTTTTCAAATTTGTTAGAGTACAATTTTTCATAGTATTCTGTTGTGATTCTCTTAATTTCAGTTGAGTCTGTTGTGATATCACCCATCTCATTTCTTATACGGTGTCTTAGTCATCTAGTGCTGCTACAACAGAAATACCACAAGTGGATGGCTTTAACAAAGAGAAATTTATTTTTTCACAGTAAATAGGCTATAGTCCAAATTCAGGGCGTCAGCTCCAGAGGAAGGCTTTCTGTCTCTGTCGGCTTTCTCATCAATGTTCCCCTGGACTGGGAGCTTCTCCTCTCAGGGACCCCGGGTCCAAACAACACGCTCCGCTCCTAGCACTGCTTTCCTGGTGGTATGAGGTCCCCAACTCTCCGCTTGCTTCCCTTTCCTTTTGTCTCTTACAAGAGATAAAAGGTGGTGCAGACCACACCCCAGGGAAACTCCCTTTACATTGGATCAGGGATGTGACCTGGGTAAACGTGGTGTTACAATCCTATGCTAATCCTCTTTAACATAAAATTACAATCACAGAACGGAGGCCCACCACACAATTCTGGTAATCATGGCCCAGCCAAATTGATACACACCTTTTTGGGGGGACATAATTCAAACCATGACATACAGGTTATCTGCTTCCTCTCCTGTTTTTCTTTTGTCAGTTTGGCCAACGGTTTATCAATTTTGTTGATCTTTTCCAAGAACCAGCTTTTGGACTTGTTAACTCTTTCAATTGTTTTTCTATTCTCTATTTCATTTAATTCTGCTCTAATTCTTATTATTTCCTTCCTTCTGGTGCCTGAGGGCTTCTTTTGCTGCTCTCTTTCTACTTGTTCCAGTTGTAGGGTTAATGTTTTGATTGTGGCCCTTTCTTCTTTTTGGATATGTGCATTTATTGCTATAAACTGACCTCGGAGCACTGCTTTTGCTGTGTCCCAAAAGTTCTGGTAGGATGTGTTTTCATTCTCATTTGAGTCTATGAATTTCTTTATTCCATTCTTAATTTTTTCTATAACCCAGTAGTTTTTGAGCAAGGTGTTGTTCAGTTTCCATGTGTTTGATTTTTTTTCCTTGCTTTTTGTGTTTTGATTTCCACTTTTATGGCTTTATGGTCAGAAAAGATGTTTGTAATATTTTGATGCTTTGGATTCTGTTAAGGCTTGCTTTATGGCCTAATATGTGGTCTATTCTGGAGAATGTTCCATGTGTGTTGGAAAAGAAAGTATACTTGGCTGCTGTTGGGTGGAGTGTTCAGTGTATGTCTATCAGATCAAGTTGGTCAAGTGTAGCCTTTAGCTCTTCTGTATCTTTGTAGAGCTTCTTTCTGGATGTTCTGTCCTTCACTGAAAGTGGTGTGTTGAAGTCTCCTATAACTATTGTGGAGCTGTCTATCTCTCTTTTCAGTGCTGTTAGAGTTTGTTTTGTGTATTTTGGAGCCCAGTCGTTGGGTGCATAAATATTTATTATAGTTATGTCCTCCTGGTGTATTTACCCTTTAATCATTATATAGTGCCCTTCCTTATCCTTTGTGGTGGATTTTACTCTAAATTCTACTTGTCAGAGATTAATATTGCCACTCCTGCTCTTTTTTGAGTGTTGTTTGCTTGATATATTTTTTCCATCTTTTGAGTTTTAGTTTGTTTGTGTCTTTAAGACTAAGGTGCGTCTCTTGTAGGCAGCATATAGATGGATCATGCTTTTTTATCCAATCTACCACTCTCTGTCTCTTTATTGGTGCATTTAGTCAGTTTACATTCAGGGTAATTATTGATAGGTATGAGTTTAGTGCTGTCATCCTGATGTCTCTTTTTGCGTCTTGTTCACAGTTTCTTTGTTCCCCTTAATTTTCTGTGCTGAGTAATTTTTCTTTATGTATTTTTTTCATCTTTTTCATTGTTGTTGATTTTGTGTTTGCCGAGTCTTTATATTTTCCTAGTTTTTTGTTTTGACCTATAAGATTGTTAGTTTCCTTTGTGGTTACCTTAATATTTACCCTATTTTTCTAAGTTTATACCAGAATTTTATTTCTTTATATCACCTTGACTTCCTCTCCATATGAAAAATCTATGTCTACATTTTTTAAGACCCTCTTTTCTGTTTTACTGTTGTCATCTTTTACAGATTGACTTCTGTTTCTCTATTTTCAGTGTTTTAGCTTTGATTTAGTTTTGTGACTTCCCAATCTGGATCGATATCTGGTTGCTCTGTCTTGTGTTCTAGTCTTGGGTTGTTATCTGATGTTACTGATTATCTAACCAGAGGACTCCTTTTAGTATTTCTTGTAATTTTGGCTTGGTTTTTGCAAATTCCCTAAACTTCTGTTTATCTGGAAATGCCCTAATTTTGCCATCATATCTGAGAGACAGTTTGGCTGGGTATGTAATTCTTGGCTGGCAGTTTTTTTTTCCTTTAAGGCTTTATATAGGTCATCCCATTGCCTTCTTGCCTGCATGGTTTCTGCTGAGTAGTCTGAGTTAATTCTAATTGATTTTCCTTTGTAGATGACTTTTCGTTTATCCCTAGCTGCTCTTAAAATTCTCTCTTTACCTTTGATTTTGGCAAGTTTGATTATAATATGTCTTGATGACTTTCTTTTCAGATCTACCTTATGTGGGGTTTGATAAGCATCTTGGATAGATATCTTCTCATCTTTCATGATATCAGGGAAGTTTTCTGCCAACGAGTCTTCAACAATTCCCTCTGTAATTTCTCTTATCCCCCCTGTTTTGGTATTCCAATCACTCATAGGTTATTCCTCTTGTTGGAGTCCCACATAATTCTTAGGGTTTCTTCATTTTTTTAAAATCCTTTTATCTGATTTTTCCTCAAATAAGTTGGTGTCAAGTGCTTTATCTTCAACCTCACTAATTCTGGCTTCCATTGCCTCAATTCTGCTCCTATGACTTTCTACCAAGTTGTCTGGTTCTGAAATTTTGTTGTTAATCTTCTGGATTTCTGATTGCTGTCTCTCTATGGATTCTTGCAGCCTGTTAAATTTGTCATTATGCTCTTCTCTAATCTTTTTAATTTCCTTTATTGAGTCTTCTGCGTTCTGCTTAATTTCCTTCCTAATCTCTTCAAGGGTTCTGTATATTAATCTTTTGTATTCTGGGGGCCAAGATGGCAGAGTAGTCAGATGGCTTCCTATATCCCTCTTACAACAAAGACCTGGAAAAACAAGTGATTTGATTGTATATGAAAATCTAGGAGTTGAGGAATTGGACTGAGAGGTGGGGGGAGAAGGAGACGGTTCAGAAGAAGCGAGGAGTGCCAGACCAGCAGCGGCGGGACTGTAGCTCTTCAGCCCCAAAGGGCTCTGGTGTGCAGAGAAGCCAGCAAACAGCTCTGCGCATGTGCTCAGGAGACAGTTTCCACATCAAGAGAGATCTGGCAGCAGAGATTCTGCTTGGACACTCTGAACCAGTGAAAAGCAGCTCCCAAGTTGCTAAAGATAAGTACACGTGTGTGGCCTTTTGCAGGGATTTAAAAAAAATAAATAAATAATCTTAAAAAGCCCATTTGGGAAAAACCTCTTGCCCTTTTACTTCCTGCTTCCCCGCTCTGCACCGCTCTGGCCTTCTGAAGTCTCTGAGTCCTCTGGGCCAGAAGTAGATACCAAAAGGCACCCTGACCCATTCTCCTGGCCCTGGAGAGGGAACAAATAAGCTACTGGCTCCCCTAAGCCAGGAACTCAGGTTGGCACAGCTCCTTTGCTAGGCACAGGCATAAGGGGTCCACAGACTTTGAGTGCCTTCAACCCCTGTATAGACTTGTGTGGACCCATCTCAACAGCATAAGCCCTCACTACCACAGTACAACAGGGTATACACTTGAAGTCTAACTTCAACTGTTTTAGCTGTGAAGTGGCAGATTTGTGACCGTGACACAGCCCTGACCTTTAAGCAGGCACATTTACGGGTCCACAGCAGGGGCTTGAGGACTGGTGGCTCCACCTATGTCACCTAGTCACCTGCTACAGGGGTCCAAGAATAAGTGGTGCCCCCGAGTCTTTACAGCCAACAGAGTAGGGAGCTCATAGTCAGGCCGCAAAACTCACCTACTACTCGCTCTAGGGAATAGGGACATGCTTTCCTTTCAGACACTCAGGGGCAGCCATCAGCTCCCTGCCTTGCTCAGCTCATGACCCCCTACTGCAGCCAGATACCTGTGCCTACACCAATCGCCCATGCCTAAGACTATAGGTGATAGCCAGCACCACACACTTGGTGACCGACTGCCTGGACACCTGAGCTGAACCCATACAGCAAAATTTAACGGACTCCTGGGTGCACATACTTAGTTACAGAACTAACTACCTGGTGCAGGACGTTAGAGCTTCAAAGGCACCAATAATCAAATTAGCTCACATGAGCAGCCTATTTAGGCATAGCAAAACAAAACAAAACAAGAAGCTAGAACACACTAAGCAAATATAAAACAAAATTATAATAACTTATTGATGGCTTGGAGACAACAGTCAATATCAAATCACATAAAGAGGCAGTCCACGTTGGCTTCAGCAAGCTCCCAAAATAAACAATAAAGTCTCTGGAGGAGGGGAATTTCTTGGAATTACCAGAGGCAGAATACAAAAGATTAATATATAGAACTCGTCTAGAAATTAGAAAGGAAATTCTACACAATGTAGAAACTACCAAAGAACATACAGACAAAGTAGTAGGGGAACTTAAAAAAGTTATTCAAGAACATAATGACAAATTTAATAGGCTGCAACAATCCATAGAGAGACAGCAATCAGAAATCCAGAAGATTAACAATAAAATTTCAGACTTAGACAACTCAATACAAAGTTATAGGAGCAGAATAGAGGCAATGGAAGTTAGAATTAGTGACACTGAAGATAAAGCACTTGACACCAACTTATTTGAGGAGAAATCAGATAAAAGAATTTTAAAAAATGAAGAAACTCTAAGAGTTATGTGGGACTCTATCAAGAGAAATAACCTACGAGTGATTGGAGCCAATAGAATTCAGAAACATATCAAAAAAATAATTCACCATAATCAAGTGGGATTTATACCAGGTATGCAGGGATGGTTCAACATTAGAAAAACAATCAATGTAATCCATCACATAAATAAAACGAAAGACAAGAACCACATGATCTTATCAATTGATGCAGAAAAGGCATTTGACAAAGTCCAACACCCATTCATGATAAAAACTCCCAACAAAATAAGAATAGAAGGGAAATTCCTCAGTATAATTAAGGACATTTATACAAAGCCAACAACCAACATCATCCTAAATGGAGAGACTTTGAAAGCATTCCCCTCAAGAACGGGAACCAGACAAGGATGCCCTTTATCACCACTCTTATTCAACACTGTGCTGGAGGTCCTAGCCAGAGCAATTAGGCTAGAAAAAGAAATAAAGGGCATCCAAATTGGTAGGGAAGAAGTCAAAGTATCTCTATTTGCAGATGATATGATCTTATACACAGAAAACCCTAATGAATCCACAAGAAAACTACTGGAACTAGTAGAAGATTTCAACAAAGTTTCAGGATACAAGATAAACACACAAAAATCTGTTGGATTCCTTTATACCAACAAAGAGAACCCCGAAGAGGAAATTACCAAATGAATAACATTTACAATAGCTCCCACGAAGATAAAATTCTTAGGAATAAATCTGACCAGAGATGTAAAAGATCTATATACAGAAAACTACAAGACACTACTGCAAGAAACCAAAAGAGACCTGCATAAGTGGAAAAACATACCTTGCTCATGGATAGGTAGACTCAACATAGGGAAAATGTCAATTCTACCCAAAGCATTCTACAGATACAATGCAAGCCCCATCCAAATTCCACCAGCATTTAAAAGATTTGTTTTTATTGTACTTTAGATGAAGGTTTACAGAACAGATAGTTTCTCATTAAACAGGCAGTACACATATTGTTTTATGATATTGGTTAAGAACCCCATGACATGTCAACACTCTCCTTTCTTGACCTTGAGGACCTTTTTTTTGGTGAAAATATACATAGCCAAAGTTACATCATTTTGAAAGTTTCTACGTGTACAATTCAGTGACATCAATTACATTCTTCCAGTTGTGCTGTTATTCTCACTATCCTTTTCCAAATTATTCCATCACCATTATCTTAAACTCACTGTCCTACAGGCTTCCTGTCAAACCTTTTTAGTTGCTGTTGTCAATTTGATCTCACATAGATAATTTTTTTTTTTTACCTTAGATGAAGGTTTGCAGAACAAATAGTTTCTCATTGAACAGTTAGCACACATATTGCCCTATGACAATGGTTAACAACCCCATGACATGTCAACACTGTCCCTTCTCAACCTTGAGTTCCCTAACACCAGCTTTCCTGTTCCCTCCTGCCTTTTAGTCCTTGCCCCTGGACTCCTGTGCCTCATTAGTCCTGTTTTGTTTTATGAGGCTGTCCAATCCCCGGGTGAATGGTGAACTTCGGGAGGGGCTTCACCACTGATCTTAAAGGGTGTACGGAGGCCATACTCTTGAGGTTTCTCCAGTCTGTCAGGCCAGTAAATCTGGTCTTTTTTTGTGAGTTAGAGTTCTGTTCTACATCATTTTCCAGCCCTGTCCAGGACCCTCTATTGTGACCCTGATCAGAGCAGTGAGTGGTGGTAGCTGGGCACCATCTAGCTGTACTGGACTCAGTCTGGTGGATGCCTTGGTAGCTGTGGTCCATTAGTCCTTTGGACTAATCTTTTCCTTGTATCTTGCTCTCTTCATTCTTCCTTGCTCCCGAAGGGGTGAGACCAATGGAGTATCTTAGATGGCTGCTCGCAGGCTTTTAAGACCCCAGACACTACTCATCAAGGTAGAATGTAGAGCATTGTCTTTATAAACTGTGTTATGCCAGTTGAGCTAGATGTTTCCTGAGACCATGGTCCCCACAGCCCTCCACCCAGCGTTTCAGTCCCTCAGGGAGTTTGGAAGTATCTATGGAGCTTCCATGACCTTTCCTTGTACAAGTTGTGCTGGCTTCCCCAGTAATGTGTACTGTCTTACCCTTCACCAAAGTTACCACTTATCTATTTAGTTCCCCCCCTCATCCCTCCCATCCATCATAACCAACAAAGATTGTTTCTTTTTGTGTGTAAACTTTTACATGAGTTATACAGTAGAGGTCTCATACAATATTTGTCCTAATCAGCAAAGATTGTTTCTTTTTGTGTGTAAACTTTTACATGAGTTATACAGTAGAGGCCTCATACAATATTTGTCCTTTTGTGATTGACTTATTTCACTCAGCGTAATGTCCTCCAGTTTTGTTGCTCTTACTCTCCTGTGCTGAGTTCCTTTTGTTTGTGGATTTTTTTTTTTTCATTTCTTTTGTTTTTGTAGGTTTTCTTTTTACTGAGACTTTATGTTTTTCTTCTTTATTTTGATGAGTAGGTTTGTTAACTTTCTTTGTGGTTACCTTGAAATTTACCCTTATCTTCCTAGATTTGAACCAGACTATTATTACTCAGTATCGCTTGACTTCCTCTCCATTAGAAGGTTCTATATCTACACTGTTTATGCCCTCTTTTATTGTTCTGATGCTGTTGTCATTTACAGATTAACCTCTCATGTTCCCGTTTGTAATTCTTTTGGTTTTGCATAGTCCTTAAGAGTTCATTTCCTAGGTTGGTATCTGGCTAGTACAGTCCTGTGTCCTATATTCAGCCTGTGGTCTGATATTGCTTGTTCTCAGATAGGACTTCCTTTAATAAGTCTTGTAAGTTTGGTTTGGTTTTTACATGTCCCTTAATTTCTGATTATTTGGAAATGACCTAATTTCACCATCATATTTGAATGAGAGTTTTGCAGGATATATTATTCTTGGCTGGCAATTTTTTTTTCTTTCAAGGTTTTATATATGTCATCCCATTGCCTTCTTGCCTGCATGGTTTCTGCCAAATAATCCAAGCTTAGTCTTATTGTTTCTCCTCTGTACGTGACTTTTTGTTTTTCTTGAGCGGCTCTCAGGATTCTTTGTTTGGTTTTGGTCAGTGTGATTATGATATGCCTTGGTGATTTTCTTTTGGGGTCTATCTTATATGGGGTTCGTTGAGGTTCTTGGATGGCCAGCTTTTCATCTTTCATAATATTGGGGACGTTTTCTGTCAGCAATTCTTCAATGATCTTCTCTGTGTCTTCCGTTTTCTCCCCCTGTTCTGGAACTCCGATCACTCTCAGATTTTTGCTTTTGGTTGTATCTCACATAATTCTCAGGGTCTCTTCATTTTTCTTTGTTCTTTTTTCTGATTTTTCCTCAAACAGAGTTGTATCCAAGTGTTGTCTTCAATTCTGCTGATCCTGTCTTCCACCATTTTAAATCTGCTCTTCAGCCCTTCTATGACAATATCCATTTCTGAAATCTTGTTTATCTTTTGGATTTCTAATTGTTGATTTTGTATAATTTCTAGTTGTGAATTTATTTTGGCATTTTGTTCCTGTGTTATTTTCCTGAATTCTTCCATTTTTTTGGTCTGCATTTTCCATGAATTTGTCTATTTTTTCCTCATTTTTGTCTGCTTTTTGCTTCAACTCTTGGATAATTCTGAGTATTAGAGATTTGAATTCTCTGAGTATTAGAGATTTGAATTTCCTGTCAGGTAGTTCTAGTGCCTTTTCTTCTACCAGAAAGTCATCTGGTGTTTTATTTTGGAGGCCTACTGGAACCATCCTATCCTGTTTTTTTAAATGTTTTGATATTGTCTACTGTCTTTGGGCATTCAGTAGTTATTTTTCTCGTTTATTGATTGTAGATTTGTTTGTTTCGTCCTTTTTTTTTTTTTTTTAATTTGGCTATGTCTGAGCAGGCAGGCTGTGTGTTCTTCATTGTTCACTTGTCTGTGGGCACGATACTTTTCTCCTCCTTCTCCAACTGGCAGGGTCAGTCACTCAGATATGGTACAGCAGGGCAGGTCTAGCTGAAGAGGAGTTGCTGGGATGGGTTGTTTGTGGCACTTACTACAGCCACCAGGGTGGGTCAGTAATCCGTGAAGGGCAGGTTCTGGTGGGTTTTTCCTGTGCTGCTTGGTGGTGTGATGTTAAGCACATGGTGCAGGTAGGCAGGATAGAGGGGGGAGAAAATGTGATGTGTGCAGCTAAGATGGGTATGGGAGAGACAACAGAGGAACAGGAGTGAAAAACATACAAAAAGAAAGTGCTAGGGGAGCTTGCCATTGGAGTGGAGAGATGAGAGACTATGAAATGGAGAAAAACAAAAAGGGGAAGAAAAAGGAAAAAAAGAATGAATAAATATAAATTAGAAAGAAAAAAGAACAGCAAAACTCCCAGAGATCCCATCAGTGCGGCTACGAGGTCTGGGGAAGTTGTTCCCAGGTGCTGAAGTACAGCCTGGCTAGGAGGCATAGAGGTATTCAGTGCCAGGTATCCAGGGGACAGGAAGAGAAGAAGGTATAAAGAGACGAGAAACTGAGTAATGAAGGAAGACAACAAGGGAAGAAGAGGAAAAAGAAAACAAAACAAATTAAAAAAAAAAAAAAAGAACAAGAAAACTCCACCAAAAAACAGAAAAAAAAAACCCCACGAAAAAAGAAATGCCCTCAGGGATCCCTCTGTGCATCTACGCAAGATGACGGGGTAGGTTCCAAGCCGTGCAGCACCACCTGGCCAGAACGGACTCCCAGCTTGAGAAAAGAAAAAGAAAACAAACAAAAAAAAGCCCCGGGATCCCACCAGCATGCCAGCATGGACCAGGAAGCAGTTCCACACTCCAACGGAGCTCCACAGAACCTCAGGAAGAAGCAAAGATGGCGTACGGAGTCAGGTATTTGAGCAAAAGGAGGGGAAGGTGGTGAGAGGTAAGGAAGAAATCAAAAGAAGAAGAAAAAAGCAACACCAGCAGCCAACAAATGGCACTCAGGGAGTTGGCCAGCACAGGCAGGTGGAATCCAAGCAGCAGGTGCTTCCTGGCCAAGAGACTGTGGCTGTGGGAAGCAGAGGAGGCCAAGTGGAGGTGAAGAAGGCTGGAGGGTGGGAAAGCGTATATCACCAGTTACTGGTTGCTCTGTCTCCTGCTGAAAGCTCCTTGAAGCTGCTTTCTTTAGCCCCCTATTTGCTGGTCTCTGATAGGAGTCCAAGATGGTAGATCCATGCTGCATTAGCTGATAGGGGACCTCTGTATGTATGTCTCCTCACTCTCTGTTCTCTGTCAGTTTCTTACTATTTGGTGCTTGGCTGAGTTCTTTATCTCTTCATTTGATGTTTAGGGTTTCAGGATTGCTATTTTCTCTGTCTGGCTTAGTTTTTTGGATCTTTGCTGTGGAGGGACAGCATGGTGCTTCTGCTTAGAGTGCCACGTTGCCGGAAGTCCTCCACCAGCATTTTTTAATGAGATGGAGAAACAAATCACCAACTTCATATGGAAAGGGAAGAATCCCCGAGTAAATAAAGCATTACTCAAGAAGAAGAACAAAGTGGGAGACCTTACACTACCTGATTTCAGAACCTATTATACCACCACAGTAGTCAAAACAGCCTGCTATTGGTACAACAACAGATACATAGACCAATGGAACAGAGCTGAGAATCCAGATATAAGCTCATCCACCTGTGAGCAGTTGATTTTTGACAAAGGCTCAAAATCCATTAATTAGGGAAAAGACAATCTCTTTAATGAATGGTGCCGGCATAACTGGATATCCATCTGCAAAAAACTGAAACAAGACCCGTACCTCACACCATGCACAAAAACTAACTCAAAATGGATCAAAGACTTAAATATCAGATTGAAAAATGATAAAGATCATGGAAGAAAAAATAGGGACAACACTAGCAGCCCTAATACGTGGCATAAACACAATACGAATCATAAGTAACAATGCACAAGCACCAGAACAGAGACTAGATAAATGGGAGCTCCTAAAAATCAAACACTTATGCTCCTCGAAAGACTTCACCAAAAGAGTAAACAGACAACCTACAGACTAGGAAAAAAAATTTGGCTATGACAAATCCGATCAGCGTCTAATCTCTAAAATCTACAAGACTGCAAAACCTCAAAAACAAGAAGACAAATAACCCAATTAAAAAATGGGTAAAGGATATGAACAGACACTTCACCAAAGAAGATATTCAGGTGGCTAATAGACACATGAAGAAATCCAATCATTAGCCATTAGAGAAATGCAGATCAAAACTACAATGAGATATCATCTCACCCCAACAAGGCTAGCATTAATCCAAAAGACACAAAATAATAAATGCTGGAGAGGTTGTGGAGAGACTGCAACACTTATACACTGTTGGTGGGAATGTAAAATGGTACAACCACTTTGGAAATAGATTTGGCGCTTCCTTAAACAGCTAAAAATAGAAGTACCATACGATCCAGCTATCCTGCTCCTTGGAATATATCCTAAAGAAATAAGAGCCGTGACACGAATAGATAATATGCACACCCATGTCCATTGCAGCACTGTTCACAATAGTAAAAAGATGGAAACAACCTAGGTCTCATCAACACATGAATGAATAAACAAACTGTGGTATATCCACACAATGGAATACTACACAATGATAAAGAACAACAATGAAGCCGTGAAACATCGTATAACATGGAGGAATCTGGAACTTATTATGTGACTGAATTTAGTCAGTCCCAGAAGGACAAATACTGTATAAGACCACTATTATAAGAACTCAAGAAAAGGTTTAAACACAGAAGAAAACATTCTTTGATGGTTACAAGGGTGGGGAGGGAGGGTGAGGGCTATTTACTAACTAGATAGTAGCTAAGAATGATCTTAGGTGAAGGGAAGGACAGCACACACTACAGGGGAAGTCAGCACAACTGGACTAAACCAAAGCTAAGAAGTTTCCTGAATACAATCAAATACTTTGAGAGACAGAGTAGCAGGGGTAGGGGTCTGGGGGCCATGCTTTCAGGGAACATCTAGGTCAATTGGCATAACAAAGTTTATTAAGAAAATGTTCTGCATCCTACTTTGGTGAGTTGTGTCTGGGGTCTTAAAAGCTTGCAAGCGGCCATCTAAGATGCATCAATTGGTCCCAACCACCTGGAGTAAAGGAGAATGAAGAACACCAAAGACGCAAGGAAAGGATTAGCCCAAGAGACAGAAAGGGCCACAGAAACCTGAGACGTCATCAGCCTGAGACCAGAAGAACTAGATGGTGCCCGGCTACCACCAACGACCACCCTGACAGGGAACACAGCAGCAAGTCCCTGACAGAGCAGCAGAACTCAAATTCTAGTAAAAAGACCAGACTTAATGGTCTGACTGAAACTGGAGGTACCCCGGAAAGCATGGCCCCTGGATTCTCTATCAGCCCAGAACTAAAACAATTTCTGAGGCCAACTCTTCAGACTGGGATTGGACTGGACTGTGGGACAGAAAGTGATACTCGTGAGGAGTATGCCTCTTAGCCCAAGTAGATACAAGAGACCAAAGGGGCAGCTTCTGTCCAGAGGTGAGATGGGAAGGCAGAGAGAGTTAGGATCTGGTTTATTGGAGATGGGGAATCAGGGACGGAAAGGAGGAGTGTGCTGTTGCAGAACAGGATGAGCAATTAGGGTCACATAGCAATGTATGTATAAAATTTTGTATGAGAGACTAACTTAAAGTGTAAACTTCATTTAGACTACAATAATATAAATAAATAAATCTTTTGTATTCTGCCTCAGGTAATTCCAAGAAATTTTCCTCCTCTGGAAAATTTCTAGATTCTTTATTTTACGAGCTTGCTGAAGCTATCATGGATTGCTTCTTTATGCGATTTGATATTGACTGTTGTCTCCAAGCCACCAATAAGTTATTATATTTATTTATTTTATGTTTGCTTACTGTGTCCTAGCTTCTTGTTTTGTTTTGATATGCCCAAATAGGCTGCTCGTATGAGCTAGTTTGATTATTGACACCTTTGAAGCTCTAATGTCCTGTCACCAGGTGGTTAGATCTGTTACTAGGTATGTGAGCTCAGAAGTCCACCCACTCCACCTGTATGGATTCAGCTCAGGTGCCCAGGTAGCTAGCCACCAAGTGTGTGGTGTAGGCTCTTACTTGCAGTCCTAGACAAGCATGGGTGATTGGTGTAGGCATAGGCATTTGTCTGCAGCAGGGAGACACACTCTGAGCAAGGCAGGGGGCTGATAGCCACCTCCAAGTGTCCAGGAGGAAGGCATGTCCCTGTTCTCTAGAGTGTGTAGGCGGGTGGCTTTTGCAGCCAGACTATGAGTACCTAATGCTGTTGGCTGTAAGGACTGGAGGGCACCTCTTATTCATGGGCCCCTATCGCAGGTGGGTAGGTGGCATGGATGGAGCCGCCAGTCCTCAGGCCCCTGATGTGGGTAGGTGAAGACCCTGCGTAATGGGCAGAGCAGTGTCAAATGTCAAGAATCTGCTACTTTGCAGCTGAAACAGTTGAAGTTAGAGTTCCAGTATATATCCGGTTGTACTGTGGTAATGAAGGCCTACACTGTTGAAATGGGCCCACACAAGTCTATGCAGGAGGAAAGGCACTCACAGTCTGTGGATCCCTTATGCCTGTGCCTAGGCAAAGGAGCTGTGCCTACCCTGGGTTCCTGGCTTAGGGGAGCCAGCAGTTTATCTTTCTCCCGTGTGTTAATTTCTTCACTCTCCAAGGCAGGGAGAATGGCTCCGGGAGTGTGAAGGATCCTACTTCCGGCCCAGGGGACTCAGCAATTGCTGAAGCCTGTTCAGGACCCAGAGCAGAGCAGGGAGTGGGGAGGTAAATGTGAGAGAGCTTTTTCCCTAAGGGGGGTGTTTTTGATCCACGCAGTAGGCTGTACGCAAGTACTTATCTTTCACCAGTGAGGGCTGCTTCTCACTGGTTCTGGGTGGCCATGTAAACTCTCTGGCGCTGGGTCTCTCCTGGTGTGGAAAACGTGCCTCCCAAGCACCGCTGCTTGCCTGTCTCACCTCTCACCCCTGAGTGGATCAGGCCTGAAGGGTCAGGTCTGGCACCTCCTTGCTGCTTCTGAACCTTCTCTCCCTCCCCCTGCCACTCAGTCTGGTTCCTCAACTCTGCCTTTGATGTTCAGGGCTCCCAGATTGCCACATATAATTGAATCACTTGGTTTTTTTGGTCTTTGTTGTAAGAGGGTCCACCAGAAGCATCTGACTAATCCACCATCTTCGGTACCGGACATTTTGAATCAGACAATCATATGGTCTACTATGCCAGGAATGACAACTTGAAAAAGAATGGTGTCATGTTCATCATCAAAAAAAACATTTCCGGGTCTATCCTGAAGTACAACACTGTCAGTGATAATATCCATACGTCTACAAGCAAGACCTGTTAATACGACTATTATTCAAATTTATGCACCAACCACTAAGGCCAAAGATGAAGAAACTGAAGGTTTTTACCAGCTTCTGCAGTCTGAAATTGAGTGAACATGCAATCAGGATGCATTGATGATTACTGGTGATTGGAATGCGAAAGCTGGAAACAAAGAAGAAGGATCGGTAGTTGGAAAATATGGCCTTGGTGACAGAAACGATGTGGGAGATCGCATGATAGAATTTTGCAAGACTAACAACTTCTTCATTGCAAATATGTTTTTTCAACAACATAAATGGTGACTATACACATGGACCTCACCAAATGGAATACACAAGAATCAGATCGACTACATCTGTGGAAAGAGACGATGGAAAAGCTCAATATCATCAATCAGAACAAGGCCAGGGGCCAGCTGCAGAACAGACCATCAATTGCTCATATGCAAGTTCAAGATGAAATTGAAGAAAATTAGAACAAGTCCATGAGAGCTAAAGTACAACTTTGAGTATATCCCACCTGAACTCAGAGACCATTTCAAGAATAGATTTGATGCATTGAACACTAATGACCGAAGACCAGATGAGTTGTGGAATGACATCAAGGACATCATACATGAAGAAAGAAAGAGGTCATTAAAAAGACAGGAAAGAAAGAAAAGACCAAAATGGATGTCAGAAGAGACTCTGAAAATTGTTTTTGAATGTCGAGTATCTAAAGCAAAATGAAGAAATGATGAAGTAAAAGAAATGAACAGAAGATTTCAACAGATGGATCGAGAAGACAAAGTAAAGTATTATAATGACATGTGCAAAGAGCTGGAGATAGAAAACCAAAAGGGAAGAACACGCTTGGCATTTCTCAAGCTGAAAGAATGAAGAAAAAATTCAAGCCTCAAGTTGCAATAGTGAAGGATTCTATGGCGAAAATATCAAATGACACAGGAAGCATCAAAAGAAGATGGAAGGAATACACAGAGTCATTATACCAAAAAAAAAAAAAAAATTGGTCTACATTCAACCACTTCAAGAGGTAGCATATGATCAGGAACCGAAGGTACTGAAGGAAGAAGTCTGAGCTGCGCTGAAGGCATTGGCGAAAAATAAGGCTCCAGGAATTGACAGAATATCGATTGAGATGTTTCAACAAATGGATGCAGCGCTGAAAGTGCTCACTCTTCTATAGCAAGAAATTTGGAAGACAGCTACCTGGCCAACCAACTGGAAGAGATCCATATTTATGCCTATTCCCAAGAAAGGTGATGCAACCCAGTGTGGAAATTATCAAAAACAATATCATTAACGTCACACACAAGTAAAATTTTGCTGAAGATCATTCAAAAGCAGCTGCCATAGTACGTCGACAGAGAACTGCCAGAAATTCAGGCTGGATTCAGAAGAGGATATGGAACAGGGATATCATTGCTGATGATAGATGGATCCTGGCTGAAAGCAGAGAATACCAGGAAGATGTTTACCTGTGTTTTATTGACTATGCAAAGGCATTCGACTGTGTGGATCATAACAAATTATGGATAACATTGCCAAGAATAGGAATTCCAGGACACTTAATTGTGCTCATGAGGAACCTGTACATAGATGAAGAGGCAGTTATTCGGACAGAACAAGGGGATACTGCATGGTTTAAAGTCCAGAAAGGTGTGCATCAGGGTTGTATCCTTTCACCATACTTATTCAATCTGTATGCTGAGCAAATAATCTGAGAAGCTGGACTATATGAAGAAGAATAGGGCATCAGAATTGGAGGAAGACTCATTAACAACCTGCATTATGAAGATGACACAACCTTGCTTGCAGAAAGTGAAGAGATCTTGAAGCACTTAGTGATGAAGATCAAAGACCACAGCCTTCAGTATGGATTACACCTCAACATAAAGAAAACAAAAATCCTCACAACTGGACCAATAAGCAACATCATGATAAATGGAGAAAAGATTGAAATTGTCAGGGATTTCATTTTACTTGGATCCACAATCAACACCCATAGAAGCAGCAGTCAAGAAACCAAACGACGCATTGCATTGGACAAATCTGCTGCGACTGACCTGTTTAAAGTGTTGAAAAGCAAAGAAGTCGCCTTGAAGACCAAGGTGCACCTGACTCAAGCTGTGGTATTTTCAGTTACATCATATGCATGCAAAAGCTGAACAATGAATAAGGAAGACTGAAGAAGAATTGTGGTGTTGGCAAAGAATATTGAATATACCATGGACTGCCAAAAGAAAGAACAAACCTGTCTTGGAAGAAGTACAACCAGAATGCTCCTTAGAAATAAGGATGGTGAGACTACATCTTACATACTTTGGACATGTTGTCAGGAGGGATCAGTCCCTGGAGAAGGACATCATGCTTGGTAAAGTAGAGGGTCAGCGAAAAAGAGGAAGACCCTCAAAGAGATGGATTGACACAGTGGCTACAACAATGGGCTCAAGCATGACAACAATTATGAGCAAGTGGCAGGACTGGGCAGTGTTTCATTCTATGGTACATAGAGCTGCTATCAGTTGGAGCCGACTCAGTGGCACCTAAAAACAAACAACAGTGTCATGGATTGAATTGTGTCCCCAAAAAAAACTGTTGACTTGGCTAGGCCATGATTCTCGGTATTGAGTGATTATCCACCATTTTGTCATCTGATGTGATTTTTCTATATGTTGTAAATCCTGTCTCCATGATGTTGATGAGATGGGATTTGCAGCAGTTATGTTAATGAGGCAGGACTCAATCTACAAAATTGGATTGTGTCTTAAACCAATCTCTTTTGAGATATAAGGGAGAGAAGCAGGCAGAGAGACAGGAGAACTTCATACCACCAAGAAGCAAGAGCCAGGAGAATAGTGTGTCCTTTGGACCTGGGGTTCCTGTGCTGAGAAAGCTTCTTGACCAGGGGAAGATTGATGATGGGGACCTTACTCCAGAGCTGACAGAGAGAGAGGGTCTTCCCCTGTAGCTGGCACCCTGGATTCGGGCTTCTAGCCTACTGGACTATGAGGGAATGGATTTCTCTTTGTTAGAAGTATCCATTTGTGGTGATTTTGTTGTAGCAGCACTAGATAACTAAGACAGACAGGATCATGTCATTTGCAAATAGAGATAGTTTTACTTCTTTCTTTTTTTTTTTTTTTTTTTTGCCTAATTGCTCTGGCTAGGACTAGCCCTACAATGTTGAATAGCAGTGGTCAGAGTGGGCATCCTTGTCTTGTTCCTGATCTTAAGTGAAAAGCTTTCAGTCTTTCACCACTGAGTATGACGTTCAGCTTTTCATAAATGTCCTTTTACTTTTTATTACAGAGAATTTAGAACATATGAAAAAGTAGACAAAATAGTACAATGAACTCCTATGAATCCATAACCCAGACCCAACAACCATCAACTCATGGCCAGTTCTGCTCCATCCACAGCCATATCCAGTCCTCCATCCTATATTATTTTGAAGCAATCCTGGACTTCATATGCTTTCACACATAAATATTTTGGTGTACATGTAAAAGACAAGGACTCTTTAACATTCTTCAAAGAGATGGAAAAACTAATCATTAACTTTATATGGAAAGAGAAGAAGCCCCGAATAAGTAAAGCACTATTGAAGAAGAAGAATAAAGTTGGAGGACTCACACTACCTGACTTCAGAACCTACTATGCAGCTACAGTAGTCAAAACAGCCTGGTACTAGTACAACGACAGATACATTGACCAATGGAACAGAATGGAGAACCCAGATGTAAATCCATCCACCTACGGTCACCTGATCTTCAACAAGGGCCCAAAGTCCATCAAATAGGGAAAAGACAGTCTTTTTAACAAATGGTGCTGGCAAAACTGGATATCCATTTGCAAAAAAATGAAACAGGACCCATACCTCACACCGTATACAAAAACTACTTCAAAATGGATCAAAGACCTGAATATAAAGCCTAAAACTATAAAGTTCATAGAAGAAAAAATAGGACCAACACTTCAGGCCTTAATACATGGCATTCACAGAATACAAACCACAACCATCAATGCACAAAACCCAATACATAAGCTAGATAACTGGGATCTTCTAAAAATCAAACACCTATGCTCTTCAAAAGACTTCACCAAAAGAGTAAAAAGAGAACCTACAGACTGGGAAAAAATTTTTGGACAGTACAAGTCAGACAAGGTCTAATCTCCATAATCTGCAAGAAAATCCAACACCTCTACAACAAAAAGACAAATAATCCTATTAAAAAACGGGCAAAGAAAATGAACAGACACTTCACCAAAGAAGACATTCCAATGGCCAACAGACACATGAGCAAATGCTCATGATCACTAGCCATTAGAGAAATGCAAATTAAAACCACAATGAGATACCATCTCACCCCAGCATTACTGGCACGAATCAAAAACACTGGAAATGGCAAATGTTGGAGGGGCTGCGGGGAGATGGGAACTCTTATGCACTGCTGGTGGGAATGCAAAATGATACAACCATTTTGGAAAATGATATGGCGCTTCCTAGGAAAGCTAGAAATAGACATACCATTCGATCCAGCAATCCCACTCCTAGGAATATATCCTAGAGAAATGAGTCGTCACTCAAATAGACATATGCACATCTATGTTCATGGCAGCATTGTTCACAATAGCAAAACGACGGAAACAACGTAGATGCCCATCAACAGATGAATGGATAAAGAAACTATGGTACATACACACAATGGAGTACTATGCAACGAGAAAGAACAACAATGAATCTGTGAAGCATCTCATAACATGGATGAAACTGGAGGACATTATGCTGAGTGAAATAAGTCAATCACAAAAGGACAAATACTGTATGAGACCTCTGTTGTAAAAACCCATGAAAAAGTTCACACACAAAATGTAACAATCTTTGTTGGTTACCAGGGATGGGAGGGGTGGCGGGGGGGGAATACTAAATAGGCAATAGATAAGTGGTATCTTGGGTGAAGGGTAGACAGTACACAATACAGGGGAAACTAGCACAACCTGTACAAAGAAAGGTCATGGAAGCCCCATAGACACATCCAAACTCCCTGAGGGACTGAATTGCTGGGTGGAGGGCTGTGGTGACCATGGTCTCGGGGAACATCTAGCTCAATTGGCATGACACATCTTATAAAGACAATGCTCTACATTCTACCTTGGTGAGTAGTGTCTGGGGTCTTAAAAGCCTGTGAGCGGCCATCTAAGATACTCCACTGGTCTCATCCCTTCGGGAGCAAGGGAGAATGAAGAGAACAGGATACAAGGAAAAGATTAGTCCAAAGGCCTAATTGTCCACAGCTACCAAGGCCTCCACCGGACTGAGTCCAGTACAGCCAGATGGTGCCTGGCTACCACCACTGACTGCTCTGACCAGGATCACAACAGAGGGTTCTGGACAGAGCTGGAGAAGGATGTAGAGCATAATTCTAACTCACAAAAAAAAAGACCAGATTTACTGGCCTAAAGGAGACTGGAGAAACCTCGAGAGTATGGCCCCCAGACGCACTTTTAGCTCAGTGGTGAAGTTACCTCCGAGGTTCACTGTTCAGCCTGGGAGTGGACGGCCCTGTAAAACCAAATGAGACTAACGAGGTACAGGAGTCCAGTGACAAGGGCCAGAAAGCAGAAGGGGACAAGGAAGAGGGTGATAGGGAACCCAAGATTGAGTAAGTATAGTGTTGATGTGTTGTGAGATTGTTAACCATTGTCATAGGGCAACATTTGTAGTAACTGTTAAATGAGAAACTATTTTGTTCTGTAAGCCTTCATCTTAAGTGAGAATAACAGCACAATTGGAAGAGCGTAGTCAATGTCACTGAACTGTGTATGTAGAAATTTTTGAAACCGTGCATCTTTGGCTATGTGTATTTTCACCAAAAAAAAAAAGGCTGAGAAGTTAGAGGGTTAATATGTTGTGGGGTTGTTAACCAATGTCATAAAACAACATGTGTACTACTGTTTCACGAGAAACTGTTTGTTCTGTAAGCCTTCACCTGAAGTACAATAAATTAAAAAAATTTTTAAAAAAAGACAAGGACTCTTTAAAATACACGTATATATACCAGAAACCCACTGTTGTCTTGTCAATTCCGACTCATAGAGACCCTATAAGACAAAGCAGAACTACATCATAGGGTTTCCAAGGCTGGAATCTTTATGGGAGCAGACTGCCACATCTTTCTCCCACAGAGCAGCTGGTGGATTCAAACTGCCAACCTTTCGGTTAGCAGCTGAAAACTTAACCACCATGCCACCAGGGGTCCTTGTATCTACATTGAAAAAAAAAATTGCTGTCGAGTCAATTCCGACTCAAAGCGACCCTATAGGACTGAGCAGAACTGCCCCATAGGGTTTTGAAGGAGTGGCTGGTGGATTCAAACTGCTGACCTTTTGGTTGGCAGCTGAGCTCTTAACCACTGTACCACCAGGGCCTCATATATACATATAGATATATATATACACACATCTGCTAACCTAAAGATTGGCAGTTCTAACCCAACCAGTGTTACTGCGAAAGAAAAGTTCTGGCAATCTGCTTCCATTAAGATTACAGCCAAGAATACCCTACAGAGCAGTTCTGCTCTGTAACGTATGGGGTCGCCGTGAGTCGGAATAGACATGATGGTAATTAACAACAATGCATATATATATATGTAGATATATATATAAACATGTATATGTATATGTGTAAAAAGTATTACCATTATCAGACCCAAAAAGATATTTAAGAATAATTCTTCAGTATAATTAAATAGCCAGTCAGCATTCAAAGTGTCAATTCCTTATAAATCTCACCATTTTTAAAAGACCAGGTAAGGCCCGCACATTACAATGGGCTGTCTTTTAACTCTGTTTCATCCCCAGTTTCCCTCCTTCTCTTTGTTTTCTCACAAAATACATTTGCTGAGGACACAGGGTTGTTGGCCCCATAGGTCCCAAGGTTGGACTTTCTCAACTGCAGCACTGCCACCTGCATTTCCTGTCAGTTGGGGTTAGATCTAGAAGCTTGATTGGAGTCATCCTTAAATGCCACTTCTTGCTGGATGTCCTTCCTTCCTTCTAGGTCTGGAGGAGGCCTCCCTCCTGGGTGCTCCCACAACACTCCCCTGCCCCTACTCTCCTTTGTTGCAGTGCTCGGCTTCCTCCTCTGCCTCCCCCAGAATATATACCCCTTCGTGAGGGCAGGCACTCAGCAGGAGTGCTTCTTGACTGGTCCTAGGTGGGGGACACAGAGGGATGTCAGAGGCATGTGGAATGAGCACGTGTCACACCCTGAGCCCCAGACGATTATCCTACCCCACAGCTGCCAGTGTCTTGGGCAGGCTCTAGGCCTGAACAGTAGGATCCGTCCCTCACATGGGCTAGAGGGACCCTCAAGAAGCCATCTAATGTCCCAACCCAAACACGGCACAGGTATCCTTAGAGCTACAGCTGCCAAGGAAGGAGGGGTCACGATGCCCACACCCTGGAACAATCTCCCCTCATCTCCTAAGGCCCTACCTCCCAGGCTACAACTCCTCATCGTCCTGTCAGCCTTTCTGCCTCACTGGCTTGTCTCCTAGGACTTCTGATCCCCTCATTTACACACCCTTCCCTCCATTTCAGAATTTATTCCAGAGGTCCCACTGGCACCTCTTTCCTGCCCCGACCCTAGCCTGAGTATGTCCAATGCCTTCAGGACATTACCAGGTGGCTATCCCACCTTCACTTCCAACTCAATGCAGACTTTAAAACCTGTACCATTACCCCACAGAAGGAATCCCAGACTCCTGAGTGTGGCCGTCAATACCCTCGTGGTCTGGTCCTGACAAACCTTCCCAGTCATTTCTTCCCTATACACACCCATATCTGGGTTCGGATCCAGGCCCCGCCATGCACTGGCTGTGTGGCCGTGAGTGGTGGCTCTGAGCTGTGTCAGCTGAGCTAAGCTAAGCCACAGGTCCCAAAGCTCCCCTCCCTACATGATCTGGGCTACAGTTGGCCATGGTGGCTGGTGTTCCACACCAGTGCTTTTGCAGTTTATACCTGTTGATGCAGATCTGCAGGATCTCAAGGGATTGCCTTCTCCACCTTGTCCAACCCCTGGACAGGTGCATGTTTATCTCCATGACGAAAGGTGCCAGCCTCTCCCGAAGGTCACCTGCCTCATCCAAGTTAGGGTCTTTTGAAGGCAGCTTCACTGGTTCAGCTCATCCTTGCTCCCCCCACATCACATCCATCCTCCCTTTCCAGCTGCCTGCTCTATAGACTCCAGCACCACACCCAGAAGCTTTAACCTTTTAAGGAGCTCCCCCAAATATATAAGGTCAAATCCCCTATTCCATATCCCTCCTGGTTGTTCTGCTTCTCTGATAAAATCTGACCTAGACGTCTTGGGCCAGTAAATGAACTTCACTTTCCTCATCTGCGAAACGGAGATAATGATTGCGCCAACCTCCTGTGGTAGATGTGAGATTAAATGGGATAATAATATGCATAAGGGCTTAGAATGTTCCTTTCCTCCCCCTTTTCCCATCCCTCCCCCAGCCTCAGCCATGCACAGCACCTGCAGAGAGCTTAATGGCCTGTGGTGACTGGCCTATGAGGGAAGATTTGGGCAACCAGCTGAAATCTGTTTCTATGGCTAGTGCAGCCCTTGCCACCCCTCATTCTCTGTTCCCCATCCCACCCACCCCTCCCCCACCTTCAGGAGGCTCTGGTTGGGGGGCACTGTCTGGGTGGTCACATGGTGGGCAGTGGCCACAACAGCTGCGCCAATAGGAGGGGTGGGCTCAAAGCTGTCAGTCTCTGGCTTGGAGGGAGGTAGCTTTTTGAAAAAAGCTAGCCTCTCTAGAAACTAGTCTCACCTGTCCTGTCCGCCAAGCAGCCAGAACTTTTCCCTTTGTCCCTCTACTGGAAATTCCGCCATTTGATGAGGCTTTCTTCTGGGAGGGCTTCAAGGTGCTGGCCTGCCCCACTTCAGCCGGCATGGATACCTTGCCTCGGGAACATTCTCCATTCCTCAGACATATTTTTACCTGTTCCAGGAAGCTTTCCATACTTTGACTGCTCTACATCCTGACCCTTTGTGGTCTGGATGCTCCTAAATTTTACTGTCAGCCCAAGGGATGTGATTATTAAGAGCCCGTTTAGCTCTGTGAGGAATACAGGCAAACAAAATCAACCTTCCTCATGTGCTAGCCAAGTGCTGACTGACTGGCCAGGTGGAAGGTCAGCTCTGGGGTGACAGAAAGATGGCTAAAAGACAAGACAGAAAATGTGTGTCAGTCCTGACGTGGGTGGCAGGGAGGACGTCAGTGAAGGATATAAACAGCTCTTTCTTCTTCAGCGTGTGAGCTATCTAGTTTCAAAGTTGGCCTTCTCAGGGGTTGGGCAAGGCTTATGCTAGGCCCTGGCACTCACCCTACTATTCAGGAAGAACTCAAGGTCACCAGAGGCAGATATCAAATAGGGGCCTAGGGAGGCGTCCTGGGAGCCGGGGAAGAACGAGGAGTGGTGTCTGTCAAGTATCAGTAGGGCTGAAATAACCTCGAATGTGCAGGCAGGCATGAGATAATATCCCTGGGAGGCTGGGAGAGGGACAGAGTGAAGGACTGGGTTTCTGGCAGAGGAGAAGGGACTCAGCAGAGCCAGGGCAGGGGTCTGGACAGGGAGGCGCCGAAAGGGAGCCAGCAAGGCAAGGCCAGAGCCCAGGAATGGGGCCAGGCCTTCATAGGCGGTGCCCAGAGTGTGAGCACACAGCCAGCATGTGGAGCCTTCACACAAGCCAGGCTCCTTTTATCTAAAAACAGCCGTGGGCCTCAAGAAAAGGACGGCTAGGGCCTCCGTGGCAGTTTATGGGGAAACACAAACAGCTTGGAGAGAATGGACAGGTTTCCAAAGAGCTGTTATGAAAGAGAACAAGTTGTTCCTGCAGAGCCGTTTGCCCTGCCCACTGGCAGCCTTTCTCCCACAACCTGCTCCCCGTCCTGAGCTACCTCTTCCCTGACTTCCCACACTATAGCATCAGTTTCCCCGCTACACTTTCCCACAGCCTATGATTCCACCACTAACGCACCTTCTTTGTTACTAAGCTCCTCTTTTATGAATTTCCCAGGGAGAGCTGTTACCTAGCCATTGGCGCCTAAGCCCACTTAAAGCCCACTGCTCCCATTAAAGTGCTCCACCATTCCTTCCTTTCTCTCCACCAGATTTCTTCCTTCCTTCTTTCCTTTCAACACATAGGGCCTGCCCACACTAGAAACCTAGCAACTTACAACAAATCTTACTTTTAAATCTTACCTGAGGCCTTAGTTCTTACAAGACCCTGAGAAGGCAGGACCTTGGCTTGTCTCTGTATCCCGAGAAATTAGCACGGTCCTTGCCACATAGTAAAAGCCATGTGCCACAGAACAAAACAATGCCTAGGACTCATGGTGACCTCATATACAAAAGAACCAAACATTGCCTGGTTGTGCAACATCTTCACCATCGTTGGTATGTTTGAGTCCATTGTTGCTCCCACTGTGTATTTTCAGTGCTTTTCAACCTAAGGGGCTTATATTGCTCATCTTCCAACACTATATCAGACAATATTCTGTTGTGATTCATAAGGTTTTCATTGGCTAATTTTCTCTGGAACTATATCATCAGGCCTTTCTTCTTAGTCTGACTTAGTCTGGAAGCTCTGCTGAATCTTGTCCACCATAGGTCACCCTGCTGGTATTTGAAATATCGGTGGCATAGCTTCCAGCACCATAGCAACAGGCAAGCCACCACAGTAGGACATATTGACAGACAGGAAGGGAGCGATGGAAGGCTGAGAAAATATCCAAAGCAATCTATGGAGGACATTTCTCAATCCAGAGATGAAGCTCTCCCCCTGGATGCTTTCACATGAATAATGGCCAGCATTTATTGAGTGGTGGCTCTGCCACTCTGTCACATTCCTCATCTCTAGTTCTTATTGTGCAGACGAGGAAGCAAAGGCTCAGAGAGCTTTTCTAGGCCACACAGCCATGAGCAGCAAAGCTGGGATTTAGTCAGACACCGTTGACTCCAAAACCTACCTTTCCGCAGGGAGGCTGTTTCTAAAGGGGTAAGCAACTGCAGAGCTCCTGAGGCGGGATGTGGGTTCAGAGAGAGTAAACTCAGAGGAAGAGTGATAACCAAAGTATGAAGAAATGGACCAGGAGGACCGGGCTGAAGCTGGCATCGGACTGTCACTGTGGCTCACAAGCGCACGGCACCTGTGTTGGGTGTCATTAGTACATGTGGGCTGCCAGGTGTGTGTTGTGGCTGTTGAAATCTTGCCCTTATCACAGATGGTGCATTCAGAAGGCCTTTGTGCCAGCAAGACCCTTGAAATGACTGGCTTGGACAGCAGCAGGGCCTGGAGGCCCAGGGTCACAGCTCTGCATGTCCCTGTCCATTTTCTAAGAGTGTGGGCCTTCAGACTCAGGCAGATCTTTTTTTTTTTTTTTTTTTTTTTTTTTTTTGCTTTATTTATTTATTTATTTATTAATTATACTTCAGGTGAAGGCTCACAGAACAAATAGTTTCTCATGAAACAGAACTGCACGTTGTTTTATGACATCGGTTAACAACCCCACAACATATCGACCCTCTAACTTCTCAACCTTTTTTTTTTTGGTGAAAATACACATAGCCAAAGATACACCATTTCAAAAATTTCTACATGCACAGTTCAGTGACATTGACTACGCTCTTCGAACTGTGCTGTTATTCTCACTTAAGATGAAGGCTTACAGAACAAAATAGTTTCTCATTTAACAGTTACTACAAATGTTGCCCTATGACAATGGTTAACAATCTCACAACACATCAACAATATCCTTACTCAACCTTGGGTTCCCTATCACCAGCTTCCTTGTCCCCTTCTGCTTTCTGGCCCTTGTCACTGGACTCCTGTACCTCGTTAGTCTCATTTGGTTTTACGGGGCTGTCCACTCCCAGGCTGAACAGTGAACCTCGGAGGTAACTTCACCACTGAGCTAGAAGGAGACTCAGGCAGATCTTGATCTGAATCCTGGCTCTGCTCCTTGTTAGCTGTGTGACCCTGGGCAAGTTACTAACCCTTCTGGGTCTCAAGATTCCTTATCTGTAGAATGAGGATAACCAACGTAGCCCAGGCCTCATGCTGTAATAACAAAAGGAGATAATACTTGTAAAGCCAGAAGCAACCGTGCAGGTATGCCTCACTTTACATAGCAGAGGTGTTTCCAAACACAGGACGTTGTTGGTGTTAGTTGCCATCAAGTTGATTCCAACTCATGATGACCACGCGTGTGCAGAGTAGAACTGCTTCATAGGGTTTTCGAGGCTAGTGTCTTTTTGGAAGCAAACTGCCAGGCCTGTCTTCTGGGGTGCTCTGGGTGGGTTTCAACCACCAACATTTCAGCTAGTAGTCAAGCTCTTAACCATTTGTGCCACCCAGGGACTCCAAATACAGGACAGCTGGTTGCATTTAGCTATGATTAACTGCTCAATAAACCCTATGTGTTTTGTTTTGTTATTTTTTGGTGGGGCTGAGTGGAAAAAGGTTGGGTAAGTGGAATTGGGGCCAGGACCTAAAGTTGATCTCTTTTATAGCTTGGCCTCAGGGTGGAGTTGATAACAGGTCATGGGACCCCAGGGATCCAGGACAGAAAGGAAGACCAGTTCTCCCCACCCCCACCCTCACCCCCAGCAAGCAGGTGAGGAGAGGCAGCAGCCAGAGAGTTCTCACCCAGACCTACTAAACAGGGAGACTACATCTGGACAAGCCAATCTTCTTGACACCAGAGTAAACACTCCCCACACCTGGTATGCCTCTCCCCTCTCCAGCTGAGGCCTGAGCTCTCATGCTGACCCTGCCATCACCCTTTTGACCCTGGTTAATGTGATATCAACTTAGTTGCAATAGTGGGTACTTACTATTTTGTATTCTCTTTTCATTATAACATTAGTTCCTGCACAGGACTCCTGGGACTGAAGATCTATATGCTTGTAACTCTCAAGGTCTAGAAGAGTTTTATTTCTTATTTATTTTCTGCTGTTTACTTGATCCTACTGTTAGAAATGTTGCTCTTCCTAAGGTTTTAATTCTGTAAGTGGTGCTACTATAAATAACTTTGTATATTTTAAAACTGTTTCTGCTTATTCATTATTCTTATTATTGTAAATATTTGTTGGTTCCTACCCTGGGTGGTGAAAACAGTTAATGCGCATGGCTGCTAAGCCAAAAGTTTGATGGTTCAAGTCCAAAGGCCTGGTGATCTACTTCCCAAAAATCAGCCACTGAAAATCCTATGGAGCACAGTTCCACTCTGACACACATGGGGTTGCCATGAGTTGGAATCGACTAGATAGCAACTAGTAACCAGGTGACAGTCATGGTGCCAGGCTAGGAATTCAACCATGAATAGAATAGACCTGGCTCTCAAGGAACTTGTAATCTAACAGGGGAGACTGACAAGAAAACAGGCAGCCACAGTGCATTGTGGCAAATGCTGTGATGGGGCTACCACAGAGAGCAATGGGACTGCAGTGGGGGCACTCCTCCAGCCCGAGGTGGGGATGGAGGTGGATCTAACTGCTTTAGAGCTCTAAGCACGTATTTCTAGGATGCTCAGTGGAATGAATGCTGAGCAAGATTTTCTTTCATTCAATCATTTCAATGAATATATTTTCCATTTCTAGATGTTCTGTTTGGTTCTTTTTGAAATACACCTGTTCTTTTTTTATAATATCCTCTTCTTTTTTCTTTCACTTTCTATTCTTTATCTTTGCCTTTATTTGAAGCCCACGTTTTCCCCCTTAAAGTTTCTTTCAAATTGCTCTACTAGCCCATGTTCTCAGGACTATTAATGCTTATTTTACTGGTTCACTCTCATGATGGAATGTATCCTTGAATGTTTTTTTTTTTTTTTTCTCCTTCTTTTTGGTGTCCCTGTGAGCCCTGACTTGTGGAAATATAGCTATAGTGCATTTTTACATTTGCTTCAGCTGAGTACCCTAGAGGTTTAACTGATCTACGGCCCATTTTTACTTTAATTTCTCTACTTAAGGAAATTGTCCAATCATTTAAAAACAAGTTACTGAACATTCACTATATTCAGTGCCATGGGAGATGCCAAATAATACAAGACAATACAAAATGGCTGCCTTACATGGAAGCATAGTCTGAAAGGGCCAAATGTACGAAAAAAGTTAGGTGGCCATGCAAGGCAGGGTAAAAGGCCTTAATGGTGGACATGCAGCCAAGTTCAGAAGGAAAAACAGACAGTTGGAGAAAAACAGGAGGCCAAGTCCAGAGAAGGAAAAGGTTTACGTGGGGAAGTTTCAGAAGGAAAGTGAGGTAAACCCCCAGCTGGAAGCAGGGAATCATCACCTGTCCTGGATGGAGAGTTAGTGTGATGCTGTAACGTTAGACGAAGCTGTGGGTGAACTTGGCTTTAAGACTCCTAGTGACAAAGCTAAACCAGAATCAAAGCAAAAAGGAAGTCATTGAATGCATGCCTGGGAGAGGAGGGTATGTTCAATGAAAGTTGTGTTTGAAGGAGAAAATACAGTGACTTGAATGAGGTAGGAGGCTTTGCAGTGATTCAGACCTGGACAATCCTAAATTAGAGAGGCTAATGTAGGAGAGGCAGAATAGAGCCCTGGAGGGAGGAAGACTAGAAGGATTAGGATGTGGAAAGTGTAGAGTATTTGTTGTCAGGGGCAGCAAGGAGGAGGCTGGCTTTTTAGGGGGCAAGGCAGGAAAGGAGTCAGAAAAGGTAGACTGTGAGAAACCTAGACTAATAGTAAAAGTGGTCAGAAGGCAGATATCTATTCTGGTAAAGACATTTCTCACAGTGAACTGGCAACAGGATAATAAGCACAGGCAGAAGGACCCAGTCTCCATTGCTGTGCCCCTGCGGACTCAAGGATATTGGGTTCGTTTTCCCTTTAAACAGAAACTTTTATTGAGCCCGCCCACAACTGGCAGGGCCCAGTTCTGCTAGTTTCGCAGGGAGTGGAGCACGTTTGCAAATAGAAACAGGACAAATAGCAACGGGCGCTTACTGTAATAAGTACCCTCCTCATGGAGTTGTGAGGATTATACATGAGTTAAGCACTTAGAAACGTGTCTGGCACATAGTGAGTGTCATTTAAGGATACTCTTTATCACTTACTATTCATTTTTATTGAGGATTAGACTGCGCCTAGCACAGTGCTTGAGTGTGCTCGTATTGAACGACTGATTAAAAACAGTCTAGGGAGGGGGATACTCAAGTACTCTACGGGCAAAGCAAACTTTATAACCATGGTCTCTAAAGGATTTTCTCAAAGGCTCAACAGCAAGAAAAAAAATGACCAAAATCTCTGGGGGCGACTGGATTTGGTCTGGTGGGGAAGACATTCCGGTCAGTTGTTGCAAAGGGGTAAGACTAGGAAGCTGGAAACCGCAGGCGAGCTCGGCCTGCAGAAGGCCTGACGTGCCCAGAGTCCCTCACACGCCGCGGCGACTGGAATCTGGGCCAAAAAGGGGCGGGACCACAACTGCGGCGAAAGCTCCCGAAGCCTGGGAGGGGGCTCGAAAGAGCCTCTGACCATACTGGGGGCGTCTGGTTTCCAGAGCCACCGAGCCCCAGAGCGCCAAGCTCCGCCCCTGGGGCTCTCTGGGGATCCCAGGGGAGCGTCCGGGCCTGAGGCGACCTCGGCAGCCTCGTAACCGGTGGCCTTGGCCATCTGCGACCGCTGACTCACGAACTGCGGCCCACCGTGCAGCCAAGCTCCAGCGAAATCCGAGGGTCATGTCCTGTGTGGACCACCCGCCGCGCCACGCCCCCGCGCTCCCCGGAGCCAGCGAGTGGTGCGCCCCGGCCCCGCCCCCTGACGCTCGCGCGGGGCGGGGCGCTCGCCCGTCACGTGGCGGGGAGTGACCTCGCCGCCCGGAGCCATGGGGGCTTCGGATCCGGAAGTGGCGTCCTGGGCTTGCGGCGGTGCCGCGGGGATGGCCGGCGCTGGAGCGGGAGCTGGAGCTCGCGGCGGAGCGGCGGCGGGAGTCGAGGCCCGGGCTCGCGATCCGCCGCCCGCGCACCGCGCACATCCGCGCCACCCTCGGCCCGCGGCGCAGCCATCGGTCCGCAGGATGGACGGCGCGTCCGGGGGCCTGGGCTCCGGGGACAACACCCCGACGACAGAGGCGCTTTTCGTGGCGCTGGGCGCAGGCGTGACGGCGTTAAGTCACCCACTGCTCTATGTGAAGCTGCTTATCCAGGTGGGAGACCGGGACGCCGTGGGCAGGTGGAGGCTGTTGTGAAGGTGACAGGCCTGGATCTAGAGGAGGATTGGGGCGGGAGAGTCGATGGCGGCGGATTTGGGGAGAGGGGCGGGCACGGCGAGTTTAGTGCGGGGGGTGGGAGCAGCGGATTTGGGAGAGGAGGAAAAAGGCACGGGGTTTTGGGGGTGCAGGAGAGGGAAGAAGTGGTCGGAACGAAAGATACGGGAGAGAGTGGAAGGAGCGGAGGGCTTTGGAGGCTCCGGGGGAGGGGGAGGAGCAATGGGATAGGAGAGACTGGTTATGAGGATGAAGGAATGGAGACGTAGAATTTAGGATTAGAGGGAAGCGTCAGCAGATTTGGGGTGAGGGAGCAATAGCCTTCGGGGAGGGGCGAGAAGTTTTGGCAAATGGGGTGGGGAGAGGGGTTTGTTGGGGTCTAAGGAAAGGATTTAGGGGGTGAGGTCAGATTTGGGGTAGAGGAGAGCGGGTTCTCTGAATTGTATAGAGATGGATATAAAGCGGTTTTGGGGGACAAAGGAGTCGGGGAAAGGGTCAGAAATTTAGGAGGGATATCAATTGGAGGAGGGGATGGGGGTATTAGGTTTAATGATGATCGGATTTGTTGCAAGGGGGCGAAGGCAAAGAATTTAGCTGGGGAGAGCTATCGATTTGCAGGGGACAGGGTCTCAGGATTTGATGGCGACGACAGATTTGGTGGGAGGAGGAGACGGGGTGACGTGTTTTGGGGGAGGGGAACATACAGGGACGCATTGGGGGAGGGGAGTGGCGGTGATGTGTCTAAAGAGGGGAATGTGGAGGAGGCTTTTAGGGGGAAGGGGATGGCGTGTTTGAAAGAGAAAATGGAAATCAGGGCTGGAGTCTGGGGGGTATGGGGCTGAAGGGGTATGAGAATATTGGAATTGGGCAGAAGGGGCGGGTGTGGACACAGGTGGCAGGATAGGCAGGGGTTGGCAGAAACAGATCAAGGTAGGGATGTCTTCAAAATGAAGAGATGAATGGGGCGCTTGGGAATATTTGGTGGTGGCTAGCAGTGAGTTACAGATGAAGTAGGCTACTTTAGAAAGGAAAAGATTGAGCTGAAGGTGGGGATGAGATGGGAAGGAGGGAATGCATTTGGCAGAATTAGATGAGCATGACTGAGGTGAGCAGTTTAGACAGGTGGTGGGCTGGTTAGCACCTGGACTGATACCTGAAGGTGTAGCCACGAATTTTCGAGTTGAGAAGAGTAGGGAGTAAGAGGTGAAAATTGAAATGGAAGGAGATTCAAACAAGAATTGAAGTTTGATATTTGAATTTAGGCCAGATTTTACTCTTCTTGTACTTGGACTGAGAAATTTGGAGACGATTGGAATGGAGAGCCTAGAGAATGAGAGTAATTGAAATCTGAGGTCTAATGAATTGAGGAGGAGGTAATAGATTTTTGCAAGACCTGGTGGCACAGTGGTTAAGAAAGAGCTCGGCTGCTGACCAAAAGGCTGGCAGTTCAAATCCACCAGCTGCTCCTTGTAAACTCTGTAGGGCAGTTCTGCTTTGTCCTGTAGCATTGTTATGAGTCAGAATTGACTCGATGGCAAGAGTTTTTTTTTTTTTTTTAAATAGAATTTTGGGGGTGACCAGGAGTATGACAAGGAATGGGGAGATACAGGCAGGGGAATCAGGGTGCCTGACTAGAATCTAATTGTGACTGGGATTTGGAAGTGGCTGAGGGTAAACGATGAGACCAAGACTAGCATTTGGTTGTGATTTGTGGGGTGAGGGTTGGCTACTTCCAGGATTAAGATTTTACTTCCAGCAATAGAGATGACAGGTTTGGGAGAGAAATTGGAATGAGTGAGCTTTGAAACAAAAGGTACTTGATGAGAAATGGGAGCATTGGGAGCTGAATTTTTTGGCTGATGGAGTGATATTGGGTGAGGGCTGGGGTTTTAGGGCAGCAGATGGGCTGGTCTGTGGAGTGCGGAAAGCTGGAGTATAAGGAAGGGGTGGGCATGATATGAGGGGAACAGGAAAGGGGCTTCATTGTTTGGACCGTGCTGGATTTGGTTTACAGGTTTGAGAAGAAACTTGAAGTAGGAGTGGTTTGGAAAGTAGAATTGAGGAAAGAAGGAGACTGAAGGGTGAGGAGAACAGGATGGTGGGTGGATAAGGATGGGTGAGCCCAGTTGGGATGACACAGATGGCCTATCTGATTTGAACCATGATGAGTATAACAGATTTTATGGTGAAATCTTAATGGGAATAGCTTGGGAATCAGAGTGACATTTTGCAAAAAGGTAGGTCACTGTTTGGGGGATGGCGGGAGTGGAGTGACAGATTTGGGGGTTGTCTAGATTAAGTGAGTGAAAAAGAAGTACCTCAGATCAAGGCCGACGGGTATTAGGTTTGGGGAGTTGGAGATTTGAAGATGATGGGCTGGGACTACCAGTATGTGAGTAGAGCCTCAGATTTCACTGTGGTTAAACCATTTGCCCTTGATTCGTTTCCAATTTTTGGCTGATTTTTTCGGAAGTAGATCTCCAGGCCTTTCTTGCAAGGTATCTTTGGGTGGACTTCTACTGCCAACCTTTCAATTAGCAGCCGAGTGCATTAACCGTTTGCACTCCCAGGACTCCTTCACTGTGGTTAGGGCTGGGTTAACAGATTTTGGGGTAAAAGTGGGTAAACATGGTTTGGGAACAAATCCTTAAAACTTGGAGGTGAAAAGAATGGGGGTAAGGATACAGCCAGTGTTCCTTTGGATGACCCAGATTGGAGGTTTAGAAAATAGACTTGACAGATTTGAGAGCCAAAGGGATATGGAGAAAACGGACACGGCAGATTTAAGGGTGAGAGTGGCATCTATGAGCTTCCAAATTGGAGTGACTGCACTGGGTAAGACAGCAAAAAAGCCATAGCTTCGACTTGGAGAATACTGCCTGTGTTTAAGAAACCAAAGTAAAACTTAAACTCAGAACCTTCATGCTTTTAACTCAAAAGAAAAAAGATCTAGAAGGGGAGGGCTGGGTCAGCCTGGCTCATCTCCTTCAACAACCTTGGGCTGGAATTTTTTTTTTTTTTTTTTTAAAGAAGGTCCCTATCACAAAGGGGATTTCTTAATTTACAGTCAGTAATCTGTCATTTGGGGGTCCCTAGGTGGCTGGGTTAAGCCCTTGGCTACTAACCAAAAGGTTAACAGTCTTGGGGGACATCTAGGTCAATTGGCATAAATAGTTCGTAAAGAAAACGTTCTGCATCCTGCTTGGGTGAGTCGTGTCTGGGGTCTTAAAAGTTTGCAAGTGGCCATCTAGATACATCTCTTGGTCTCTTACCATCTGGAGCAAAAGAGAGTAAAGGAAACCAAAGACTCAAGGAAACAGTTAGTTCAAAGGATCCCAGGAACGGCAGCCTCCACCAGCCTGAGACCAGATCTAGATGGTGCCCAGCTACCACTACCAACTGCTCTGACCAGGATCACAATAGAAGGTCCTGGTTAGAGTAGGGGGAAAAAATGTAGAACAAAATTCAGATTCATAAAAGAGACCAGATTTACTGGTCTGGGAGAGACTACAGGACCCCCCCCCCCCCCAAGACTATAGCCCTTAGACACTCTTGTAACTTGGAATTGAAGCCATTCCTGGAGATCCCCTTTCAGCCAAATAATAGACCGGCCTATAAATAAAGAGTAACACACGTGAGGAAAGTGCTCCTTAGAACAATCATCTACGTGAGACCAAAAGGACAACGTATACCCAAAAACAAAGATGAGAAGGCAGGAAAACCAGACAAATGGAAGTGGGGAACTCAGGGTGGTAATGGGGAGAATGCTGACACACTGTGGGGATCACAACCAATGTCATAGAACAATTTGCATATAAACTATTGAATAGGAAACTAATTTGCTCTTTAAACCTTCACCTAAAGCACAATTTAAAAAAAACAAAAACAAAAGGTTGAGTTCAAATCTACCCATAGGTGCTCGAAAGAAAGACCTGGAGATCTGCTTCCGAAAAATCATAGCTATTGAACACCCTATGGAGTGCAGTTCTACTTTGAAACACGTGAGGTAGCCATGAGTTGGAATCGATTCCATGGCAACTGGTTTGGTTTGGTTTTTGTTAATCTGTCAGATTGTTCAGAATCACAACCACACAGGGACAGCCTGAACTTTCAAAAACACTTGATTAAGAAGGAAAAGAAAGAAAATTGAGCCAGGAAGACACTAGAAGCACACCTAGTCCATTTTATAAGGCAGGGCTTCCTAACTCTGCTGATTCAGTCCCTTCCACGTATGCAGGCCTCATCCCCTTCCACATCCAAGAAGGGCCTGGCTGGCCTGATTTAAAGGCACAGGCCTGATGTCCTGGCCCCCTGCCAAGGAAGGGGCCTTCTCACTCCCTACCTACCTACGCGCTGGTCTCCTAGGCACTTTGCCTCCTGTGTGGCAGCAGAGAGCTTCTCTCTCCCCATTCATTGGCAGCATAACAAACTGTCTGACACCTCAGAAGAGCCCCACCTCCCTCCTCACATGGCTGTGGATGGTGTGGTCCTTTACCTGTCCATGATTTGAACAAACACCTTAATTATAATCAGCATCTGTACAGCAAGAAGTTCAGTAGCCCTGCACAAATCATGGGGTAGGTGGGGGGTCATTCTGTCACAGAGCTTTGTGATGACTGAGACCAGGACACAGTTGAGGATACATTTGAAGAACAACTGGGATTTGGGGTAATGGATTGTTAATCCTGCAAATGGGATGGACAGACTTGGGGGTGTCTGCTGTGGGTTCAGTGAGAAATTTGAGTTTGAGATGGAACTTTGGAATGCATTGCTTAGAGCTGGGGCTGAGGTTTGGGACTGAGATTTGGGTGTGACATGTTTTGGTGTTGCCACATTTGAGAATTCAGTTGGAATGAAGTATATAACCTGAGAGAATAAACAGATTTATTTTGACATCAGAGAGGGGTTTGAAGTACATAAAAATGAGGGACTCTGAACTCGGAATATCTGGGGTTTGAAGGTAAGAATGTTGGGGAACAAGGTTGACTTGGCTCATGGTAGGGGTGGTATCTGGGACTAGGAATTCTGTTCTTCGGGAAGTGATGTGATGCTGATTGTTATAGACCCTGAGGAAACTTCTGGTATGTTTTGATGGGGAGCACATTAAGAGGGACAGCATCGGGGAGGAGAGCTAGAGGCCTGTAAGAGATGGGAAGCAGCGAGACGGAAGCAGCAGTGGAATCTGACCTTCCTTTTGTATTGGTTCATTCTGAAGGTGGGTCATGAGCCAATGCCCCCCACCATTGGGACCAATGTGCTGGGGAGAAAGGTCCTCTACCTGCCAAGCTTCTTCACCTACGGTGAGTATGCATCCCAGGCAGGAAAGCCCACACTGACATAAAAAAAGTGCCCAATGGATAGCAGGTGCAGCTGGCCCTGGAAACACAGCTGTCAGCATGGCACTCAGAGTTGGAGCTGGCGAGAAGGAGATTCAAGAGTGGTCAGAGGCAGCAGGGTGCCAGGGCAGGAGCAGGTGAACAATACACTTTTGGTCCAGCTCCCCTGCCTACACCTGGCAGCCCAGACTGCAGTAGGGGACAAACAGGTGGCTGAGAAAGGGGGGACAGTGCGGGACACGGGTCCATGTCTCCCCAAGTTGTGCCTGGAAGCGGGGGTGGGAGTGGTTTTCCTTTTGCCTTCTGAGCAGTACAGCCCTGTGCCCAGCTTTTCTGCCCTCCTGCTGCTCTAGCGAGAATCCTGTGGGGCCTTCCTGGTTCTTCTCTTGGATCTTCCAGGTTGTCCTGTTTCTCCTGTGTCCCCAGGCAGCGGTGCCTACTCACTCTGGCATCTCCATCCACTGGTTCTAGAACAGCAGCATGTAGTGAAAGAAAGGGCGCCACACCAGGAGCTGAGGCGCCTCCCCTCTAGTTTGCCTGCCCGCCCCGGGGCGAGTCTCGGGTGCTTGGTCAGGCCACTTGAACGCTCTGGTTGGGCTTTCCTTGTCTACAGAGGAGGTCAGCTCTGCACACCTAAGCCCATTGTACAGCCCCCCCAAGCCCTTTGTACAGCCCCCGGCTCTAGCAGCTCTGCTGGCCTGGCGGCCTCTCCACCAGGAAGCCCACCACAGTGGCGCTTTCCTGATGCCAGCAAACCTCACCCTTCTGCCTGTGCTGCTTGTCCCTGGTCCTGGATGTCAGATGACCGAGTCCTTTTCAAACTCACCGTTGCTTTCCCTCTTCCAGCCCCACCCTCACCGGATGACTCTGGTGGTCGTTCACTGCACCATTTCTTTCCACGTTCACCGTCAGTTCAGTTCCAGGCTGTCACCTTGTGCTTCCCCCACCGCTGCTCTTACCTGTTTGGTCAGTTCAGAATGGTCTCTGAAAAATCCTTCTTTGAGGGCTTTACTTCTATGTCACATGACACTTTTTTTTTTTTTTTTTAAACTTTACACACTGTTGGCTGAATCCCATGTTCCATTTCTCTTAAGTTTTGCCCGTGTTGTTAAGCCTATAGTCTAGGACCAGACAGAACATGTCATTTTGTGGGAAGTGTATTTGTGTTTGGTTTTATTTTTAAATTTTCGGTATAGGTGAGGGGAAGTCACAGAATTAAGAAAGCACTCCCCCCTGTACAGTGAAGCAATCATGCAGAGATAACACTGGTGTTGTGGGAAGCCAGGCTGCAGGGCTGCCATCCCCCATCATTGGCTTCAGTGTACGTGGCCACGTGTGTTATGTTAGGGGAGACTGGCAGTTATAACTTGGGTTGTCCTCACCCATACTATACCAAAAAAGACCAAACCCATTGCCGTCGAGTGGATTCCAACTCATACCAACCCTGTAGGACAGAATAGTACTGCCCTATGGGGTTTCCAAGGAGCGGCTGGTGGATTTGAACTGCCAGCCTTTGGTTAGCAACTGATCTCTTAACCCTGTGCCACCAGGGCTACCCATGCTACACAGCTATTTCTAAAAGGACTCGGAGGAGAGGGGTGCTGACACCCATTTTTCTACCCCTTGCAAAGATGAGCAGAATTCTTAGGTACTTCCCCATTCTCAACCCTGTTTATATAAATGTTGGATCAGTCTAGATGTTGTAAGCAGGTGCCCGTTGGGTACTCTGGACACCATACTTGCCTGCTCACAGAACTGTCTCGACAGTAACTCTTCTTTCCGTGTCATGGTGGGAGGCCACACGCTTTCCTTTACAGCGTTTTCCAGGGACTGCAGAAAGACCCTGAAATGATGGGAAGGAGCCCCTGGCCAGCTCTGCGGGCAGCTATAGTACCTTTTTCTGCTCTCACTTACTCATGTTCATCTTTTAAACGGGGAGAAATAGCCCTGGTGGTGCAGTGGTTAAGCATTCGGCTGCTAACCAAAAATCTGCCAGCTACTCCTTGGAAACCATATGGGGCAGTTCTGCTCTGTCCTGTAGGGTCGCTATGAGTCAGAATTGACTCCACAGCAATGAATTTGATCTTTTTTTTTTTTTTTTTTAAACCGATGATCTTATCAAGGGCAGAAAGAAGTTAAATGTTTTGATCAAGATGACACAGTGAGGCTTTATCCCCACGAGCTCTCTGTTTTGCTGCAGCACCTTCTGAGTGACTAGGCCTCCCCTCCCCCAAAATAAAGCTTCCTTCTGCCTGTTGACTCTGAAGCAGGGCATACTGCTATGTCGCCCAGCGTTCCCTTCCCTCCTGTTCCTCTCTAGCCCCACCCCCTTCTCAGGAAACCATTTGTACTGGTAACACGTGCTCTTGAAGCCCAGTGGAAGCAGTGGCGTTACATTCCTGGGTTGAAAAACGTTGCTGAGAAGAAAAAGGCGTATTTGCTGGTTCCTGCCACTGGGTGGTGCTAGAGAGCTAGATTTATGGGTCTGAAAACCAAACCGCATAGGGTTTCCGAGGAGTGCCTGGTGGATTTGAATTGTCAACCTCTGGTTAGCAGCCGTAGCTCTTAACCACTATGCCACCAGGGTTTCCAAAGTGGAGCACATTGAGAGAATTCTGTTAACTGTCAGGTATGCAGGTGTAAAAGAATGCATCTCCCTTTTGAACCTGGTTAAAAGGGTGATGTTAAATAAAACAACGGAGCATTTAAAAAGGTATCCTTTTAGAGACCCTAACGAGAAAACATCACTCGCACAGGTGGGGTCTAGCTTCCTGACCACTTAAGTTTTTTCTATAGAGTAGTTCATTGGTGCTTCTGTTTTAGTTACTTCTCCACAGCCTCCCCCTACCCCCACCCCCACCCCCCATCAGTAGGTGCCGACAGGTGCCAGCTAGTGTTCTGGGTGCAGCAGTAGCAGGATGGGGACTGCCCTCGCTGGCGTGTTGAGGGGTTGCAGGCTTGCAGGGAAGGGCAGCAGAGTCGCACAGAAGTGTCGCGACACTTGAGTCTTTCTTCTGGAAATGCTTTCTTTCCTTTTTTCCTCCCTTAGGCTGCAAGCCTCGTCACTGCCTGTGGGCACAGCCTCTGTCTCCTTCCATTTTTTCTCTATCCTGAGAAGAACATCTTCTGCAAGCAACAGTCGTTTCTGGGTTGCAGCACTTAAGTTGCTTAATTGAAAAACCATAGCCGAGTTTGTCAAGTAGAATTTTCAGAGCTAAAAGAAACCCAACAATGTATGAACTTACCTGTCAAAAACATGTTTTGAAGGTTTTACAAAAAGAAGTAGGGGCTAGAAAGGAACATTTGGGGGTTGGTTCCTGATTGGTGTCAGGGCCCTGGACGAGTGCTCCCATCTGTGACTGAAGTAAGCATTTACTCGAGGGACAAGCTGCATCTGGTTTGGGTGTGTATGGAATCCAGGAGTGGGAGTGCCTGGGCTGGGCATGAAGCTGCCTCCTCTGTTTTCTTACAGCTAAGTACATTGTGCAAGTGGATGGGAAGATAGGGCTGTTCCGAGGCCTGAGCCCCCGGCTGATGTCCAACGCTCTGTCCACTGTGACCCGGGGCAGCATGAAGAAGGTGAGCCAAGAGCAAAGCTGCAGCAGTTACCCACAGTCCTCTGAGCCCCTTGCCACCCCCTGGAGGCAGCACATAAGCACTGGTCCTCCTTTTCCCGTCCCAGACTAGTCGGGATGCCACCCAGCATCATAGCCAGCTTCCCAACCCTTGTGGCCAAACCCCAAGTCTCCTCACTTGGGAGGGCAAGACCTCCAGTACTTCGCTCTCCCCACAGTTGTAACACCAGACAGTGGCTGCCCCCCACCCCAAGCTCCCAGCCTGGGGGTGACGGAGGCAGGCCCAGAAAACGGACACTGCAGAGAATATATCAGGAGCTGGTTGCTGCCACATCTTTCTCTGAAGAGTTCTCTCTGTGAAGCTTAGCTGGACTCTGCTTTTGGCTTCCTGTGTTTGCATATCTCAGGTTTTCCCTCCGGATGAGATCGAGCAGGTCTCCAATAAGGACGACATGAAGACTTCTCTGAAGAAAGTAGTGAAGGAGGTGGGCGTCTAGGATTGGCAAGGGGGTGGCCTTTGGCGGGAAGTCTAATCTGTCTAATCCTCGAGTCAGGTTGGTCATTGCAGAGTAACAAGCAGAGTTGGGTCCTTGTGCGTGGATGGATGGGTGGGGCAGTAGACAGGAGCAGCCCCAGCTTGGATACTGCAGGGATACCTAGAATGCCCTCCCAACGGCCCTGGGGCCTAGCCCACGACCCAACAGCACTCCAGGTGGAGGGCCTGGGGGTGGGCAACAAGCTAATGCTATTCTTGGCAGACTGACTCCACGTGGGATCCCAGTTTTTCCCTCATAAGAGCTTGCAGCTGCCCATAAGTGCCACTTTCGGAAACAAGCCTGACCAACTCTCCCCACTCTGCTGTCTTCCAGACCTCCTACGAGATGATGATGCAGTGCGTGTCCCGCATGCTGGCCCACCCCCTGCATGGTGAGCACCCCGTGGGAATCTGCATCTAAGACATGAGTGTGAGGGGGTGGGGTGGGTTGACCCTTGTGGACTGTAGATGAATAGCAGTAGAATTACTGGGAAGTGACAGTGAGGTGGGGACTAGTCCATTGGAACCACCCTGAGGAGAGATTGGCCAGGACTCCCATCCAAACGGAACCTGGACTCTTTCCAGTCAGAAGAAAAGGAGCACTGTGGTTGTGCGATGTGACAGGGAATCCCAGCCGCCTTCTTCCCTCTTGCACCCAGACGTGTCCCATCTGTGCAGTGACCACTCTGGGTCAGGTACCACATGACCAGGTGTCATGGGCTTTGACCTACCACATCACCTCTGTGTTTTCTTTCCCCTCAGTCATCTCAATGCGCTGCATGGTCCAGTTTGTGGGACGGGAGGCCAAGTACAGGTGGGTAATTCCTCTCAGGGCTGGTGGGAGTGGCCCGGTTGCCATTCAGAGTCAGCCAGGTTGGGCCATGCTGGGGTCTGTCATGGCACCTTTCCTGACCTATCTCTAATGTGACAGCTCAGCCTGCCTCACTTCAGAAGAATGAGGGAGTGGCTTCCGAAGTCCAGTGGTCTTGTCACTTCCTCATCTCTTATCAGGGGCTGCCCTGGGTGAGCCCACCTGCCCTGCAGAGCGGTTGAGTGGTGAGGGGAGTCTGCTTGAATTACTGTTCCTGGGACCGAGCTGGGCCCCTTCTGGATCCCCTAGACTATGCCCTAGTAATTTCTTCAGGCTGTCACAGAACCCGGCTTGTAGCTCTTTTCACCCTCTTCTGAGAGGCTGTCCACTCCATGGGTTTGGGGCTCATCCCTTCAGCTGTTTAGCATACACTCTCTGGCATCTGCTGTGCCCAGCACTGAGCTGGGTGCTGTAGGGACATACATGTGTCTAAGGCTCTATGCAAGACAGGAGGTGGGTCCTGGAGCATGTGGCAGGAGAACACACCTCTGATACTCTTCCTCTCTAAGAGCCTCATTTCCTGGGTTCAGTTGCTCTCTGTGCCCCCCACCCGCCTAGGAAGCTCAACTGCTGTGGAACCTCATTTTGGGCTCACTAATGGGAAATTGGCCCATTCCCCCAGACGGAAATGTGATGTTGGTAGATGGGACCAGGAGGCAACAAGCTGGCTTATAGCCCCAGCAGGATGAGTCACCATTTCGAGAAGACGGCTGGTGAGGCCTGACAGGGCCAGGGCACCCCAGGACCTAGTGGCTTTGGCTCCCATTCTCTCTCTTCTAGGTTGTCCCTCCCCCCTAGACTAGCTTCCATTCACACCAGGCCAGTTGACGTTTCTAGCCACAGGTCACGGGTTAGTATTGAGCCTCCTTTGCATTTCACACCTAAGACACCATAGTCTCTCCTCTGGTCTCTAACTGGCTGCAGTGGCCAGGGCACCAGGCCCCAAGCTCCCTGCTGGGGAGGCTGGATGCTTTCTCCCAGGCTGTATCTGGGGGGCCTGACTCCAGGGCCTCATGCTGCAGGGGCTGTGCTCCTTCTCTGCCCTCTGAGAAGGTGGTTGTGTCCACTCACCACCTCTTCCTCTCTCGCTGTCAGCTTACAAGCTTCTCTGCTGGAAGGTTGTTAGCCATAGCAGCCCCAGCTGGGAGGCTCCTTTCTAAGATCCACTAGAAAACAATGGTAGAGAATTGCTAGGTCTTCTGCCCCTTGGGTTCTTGGGTTTCCCCCAGTCTCCATGAACTATGTAAACGCCCCCTCACCCCAAACGAGAGCTCACTATTCTTCTCCATGTGCGTTCTTCCTGGTCACAGAGAATCTGCCCTCCCCTCCTCGTCCTGCCCAAGCCTGGGGGGTGGAGAGGGCACTTTGAGCAGTGGTAGTGGGCTCTGCTCCACGTGACCTCATATTCCTGTCTTGCCTTCTTCACAGCGGCGTGCTGAGTTCCATTGGGAAGATTTTCAAAGAGGAGGGGCTGCTGGGATTCTTTGTGTACGTGAGTTTATAACCCCCATACCCAGCCACAGGGCATGACTGTACTAAAAGATGCACTCTCAACCTCTCAGGCTGCAGCTGCTGGCCTCAGACTCCCACAGGGCTCTGGAGGGTGGCAGCCCTGGGCCAAGCCCCTGCCATCTAGTCTATAGTGCTCCAGAGCATGTCCCAGCTATGGATCGTTGGAACTAAAGCCACCCAACCTCTGTCAGGTCATGGCTTTAATAAAAACGACAGACTCTTTATCTAGCACGCTGGGGAGATGGACTGATGATTTGCCCCAGGGCTGTGGTGGCCGTGGGGCTAGTCTTCATGAGCTGGGGTACTGCATAACCTTTGGTTTTACTATTCAACAAGGCCTGAAATCTGTGGCCTGGACTGAGGGTCAAGGGCTGGCAGCTCACAGGCCACCTCCAGCCAGCAGACTCTGGCTTTCATCGTGTTTCTGACAAATTAGTTGTTAACATTTAAAACGTCGGATATTTGACACAAAAATCCATACTTCTGGCTTCTCTTGAAAACTCAGAATGTCTGGCCTATGGACAGGGCACACGGTCTCCCGGTGGCCACCGACCCCTGCACTCCTTGTTGTCTCTCATCCAACTTAAGTCCACATGGAAAGAAAGCACAGTATCAGAAGACTGTGTTTAGACAGAACCCAGAAGCCGGGCTTGATGAGTGTGTTTTTTGTTTTGCTTTTTTCAGACCTAGTTAGTGACATACGTGGTGTTATGTGCGTAGTACACTAGACATTGGGCTCCATGTTAGCCAACATTTATATTGTGGTTTTACACTTTGCCAAATGTTCTTACTTATGATACCTCCTTTAACCAAGAAATTATGTATATGTGTGTGTGCAGCAGTTCTCAATGAAAGGTGACCCCCCCACCCCAGGACATTTGGTAATGCTTGGAGACATGTTTGGTTGTCAGAACTCAGGGTGGGAGGTGCTGCTGGCATCTGTGGGTAGAAACCAGGGATGCTGCTAAACATCCTACAATGCAAGGACAGCCTCCACAACAGTTACCTGGCCCAAAATGTCGACAATACCAAGGTTGAGAAACTGATGTATATGCATGCACATATATGGATACATATCACGTACGTACGTAAATGTTGTTGTTAGGTACCATGGAGTAGATTTTCAACTCATAAGAACCCTATAGGACAGAGTAGAACTGCCCCACAGAGTTTTCTAGGCTGTAATCTTTACAGAAGCAGGTTGCCAGGTCTTTCTCCCACAGAGCACTGGGTGAGTTTGAACCGCCAACCTGTAGGTTAGTAGTCAAGTGCAAACTGTTTGCATCACCCAGGAACCTACCATGGTCTGTTTTGTTGTTGTGTGCCATCAAGTCAATCCCAACTTGTATTCATTCTGTATAATGAGTAGAACTGTCCCCGTAGGGTTTCCTAGCCTATAATCTTTATGGAAGCAAATCACCAGGTCCTCTCTCCCACAGAGCTGCAGGGCAGGTTCAGACCACCAACCAAGTGCTTCACCATTTTGCCACCAGGGCTCCTTACATATATAAACATACACGAATAAATATTTCCCCGTGTGCCTGTATTTCGTATAAAAAAAAACAAAACCAAACCCTTTGCCCTTGAGTCAATTACGATTTATAGCGCCCCTATAGGACAGAGTAGAACTGCCCCCATAGGGTTTCCAAGGAGCAGCTGGTGGATTCGAACTGCTGACCTTTTGGTTAGTAGCCAAACGCTTAACTACTGCACTGCCAGGGCCCTGTATTTGGTATGTCAGACCTTAAAACATATGGCTCACCGCCTATGGCATTTTTCATATGATATAGTTCTGCTCTGGTGTGTTAATAGGAGTCCCACACAGCAGATGCTTACCCATTGGGTTCTCCCCCCATCCTTCTCCATGTTTTGAGACAGGTGATACATATACATGTTAAAAGCACCAAAGCCAGCACACCTGAGCACAGGTGGAGACAACAGGATTGGAAATGCACTCATAGAGGTTCATTTTATTAATGTCCCTCATAGCGTGTGTTACATTCTTTTGAACTTCTCAAAAATTTTGTATTAAGATTTTTAATAATCCAAAAATAATTCTGCTTCCCCTTCCAGGAGACAGACAGTGTCTTCTCCTGGGGATCCTTCCAAGGCATTCCATACCTAAACAAGCAAACACAAGTAGCATATGGTACCCACTGATCCAGACCGGCTTTTTGCCCTCAGCACTGTATCCTGGGGAATCTTCCATATCGGTTCATTGAGCTGTTCATCTGAAGGCCACCCCTTTAAAGGTCAGCCCTCCTTGCAAGTGCTTGCACAGGATGTCTTCGATGGAACATTCCAGGGGTGAGGAGAAGACATGCATTGAGCAAAGTGCTTCATGAGAGGTGGTTAGGTAAGGAGGCCAGGAGAAAACTGCCAGCATGTAGGCATTTGTTCAAATCTGCATTTGAATACCCTAGATTTGGGAACATCCACATCTTAAAGCCCGGCTTCTGGGGTTTAGAAACTGCTTGTGAGACCATAAACTAAATTGTGGCATCAGAAGGGGCAAATAACACCTCCCCGTGGGAGAAGGAACCCTGTACCTTCCCAGTGTGGACAGGGCTGAGCCGCCCACCCACATGACCTGAAGGCTTCCATCCTGAGGCTGTGTCCTTGGATCTGCTGAAGTGTTGAGCTTGGACCAACCCTGCCTGCAGCCTGGGTGTGGAGCCCCCCGGAGGTGTCCCCCTCCCTCGCCTGCTCATCTTTGCTAACCTTGTTTTTTAGTGGCTTAATCCCTCACCTCCTGGGAGATGTGGTTTTCTTGTGGGGCTGTAACCTGCTGGCCCATTTCATCAATGCCTACCTGGTGGATGACAGCGTGAGTGACACCCCAGGGGGGCTGGGAAACGACCAGAATCCAGGTTCCCAGGTTGGTTGGAACAAGGACTTGTCCATCTTTCTGTGTTCTGCTGACGCCCAGGGTCTGGGGCAGACTCTTGAGGACTCTGGGATTCTGAGCAGCAAGGCCTGAGGGGTAGAGAGGGTCGCAGGGAGTGGTCTGAGAAGTTGCCCCGGGAGTTAGCTTTTCCTTGGGGAGACAGGACAGGAGAGATGAGATTCCAGATTGATAACCAGACCTGGGAGGAGTTTATAGAACGTTTGTCTCTGGGCAGCTGTAGAAGTAAAACAGACCCCAGCTGATCTAAGACTAGTCTAAGACAGTGACCCTACTAGGGATCAGGAGACGGACCAGCTAATAAGAATAATCCTTCATCCTTCTTTGAATGCTTTATGCTTTTCAAAACCCTTTTGTGAACATTGTGTGTTTGATCCTCAGCACCCTGGTGGTGAAGGGAATAGGCCAGGTTTAATGTTCCCATTTTACAGATACAGAAACTGAGAGCCAGCAAGGAAAGGGGTTATCCACAGTCACGCAGCTGGGACTCAGCAGGGCTGAGGCTGGGTCTTTCCCCTGTGCTGGCCAAGGATGCTTCCCCGACCTTGAGTTTTTTCAGATCATCTAGGAAGTATACAGTACAGGCTCACTCCACTTTTTTGTTAACAGGTCGACACAGTCTGGTATACACAGACCTTTCAGCAGGTTGGGTCAGGCACAGGGAGGGCCTGGTCCTTCTAAAAGGCACTTGTTGAAGAAAGACATCCAGGGACCTGATGGGCTGACAGCGCTAAGATAAGGGTTAGGGGGCAGCAGTGGGCGGAGGATTCCTGGTAGCCAGATGTTCTCACAGCAGTGGTCGCCAACCGCAGGAGGCTAGGTGAGGGGCCTGGGGGCCTGTGTACCAGAATACCTGGGGGGCTTTCACTGTCCATGTGCGTCTGTGTCTGGGCTCCAGGCATGTCGATTCTGATTTGGCACGTCTTGGGGTAGGGTGTGTCTGGGTCTGTGTCTGTGTAGTGAGGAATGCCCCACACCAGCTGAAAGCCTCACTCCCAGAGAAACTGTGATCAGCCAGTTTGCTTAGGTAGGTGACTTACTGGCCTTTCAGTGTAAGAAAATTTAAGCAGCTCCTGCTCCATCTGCCATTACAGTAGCACATGCCCTCGGCCCTGCCCGTTCTCAGGAGCCTTGTGGATGGAGAGTTGCTGCCGGCACACTCAGAGCAAGGCTGGTACAGCTGGGGTATTGGGGGGTGGTGATCACAGCTGACTGGTTTTCTCTGGTCTGGGTGGGCAGGTGTTTGCCCAGGGGCTGCCATGCTGACATCAGCACTAGCAGCGGTCAATGGCTTGATTTAAAGCATTTTTCAAGTGTTTTTTTGTGTGTGGCTTAAAGCTGAAGATGAGGCTGCCTGGAGTGCCAAAGCCACTCAGGCAGAGGGCTGAGCAAACCTCCACCTGGGGGCTCCAGGGCAAATCCATCTGGTGGGATGGCCCCTCCGCAGGAAGTTCCAGGGCAGACAGTCACCTTTCTTAGTCAGGGGCTGTTTCATGGGCACAGTAGAATTTCAGGACTTGGTGTCTGAAGGGGGCAGAGCTTGGTGACGTGGGGAAGGGCAGGAAGCCCTGAGTTTCCCCTTGCCTTACGCCACAGGGCCAGCATTCTGCCTTCTGGGTCATTAAGGTATGTGTCTGTCTTTTCAGCACTGACTGTGTGCAGGAACTGGACTTTGATCAAGGCAGACACCAGCCAAGCCCTTGGAGCCTCCAGTCCAGTGGGTTTACATGCAGGCCAGCAGCCAGTGATCCTGCTTACCTGGTCTCCTGACCATGCCTGGCTGTGTCGCAGAGCTCCCAGTCAGCCCCGTTATCCCCGGTCTTGTAGTGGCTCTGACTACAAGGCCTGGGAAGCCACTGGCAGCCCGAGAAGGAGTGCAGTGTGTGTGGCATGCATGTGTGGAGCTGAGTACAGAGGGGGTGTGAGGCCAATCTGGAGGCGAGGTGAAGGGGGCCGCAGGCTGGGCCAGACAGGGCTAGGCCTGCGTGTCTGCGGTCTTCACTACAAGGTACCTGCGGCAAACAAGTCTTCCTTTCTGTCTCTTCAGTTCAGTCAGGCCCTGGCCATCCGGAGCTACACCAAGTTTGTCATGGGGGTAAGTCGAGCCAGCTCCCCTTCCCACTGCCCTGTTGGCCTGGGTGGGGCTTAGGAGGCCAGCTTTGGTGGTGGGTGGAGGCACGCCTAGGTATAGGGTGCTGGTGCAGTGTCCCCCTGCCCCTTGGGCCCAGGTTGGGAGCTCCTAGTGGGTGAGACTCAGTGGCACTCAGGTCTCTGTGGTTTCAGATTGCAGTAAGCATGCTGACCTACCCCTTCCTGCTGGTCGGTGATCTTATGGCTGTGAACAACTGTGGGTAGGTGTGCCCCCATCACTTGGTACTCTGCAAGGCCACTGGGGGACCCAGCTGAGTCCTTGGAAGGCTCTGCCCCTCTGTAACCCAATCTGTGTGTGGGTTCCACCCACCAGGCACCCTGGCTTCCTCTGGGATGCATCGAGCCTCTTTGGGTCGAATCTTTGGCTTCAGGTCAAATATTTGGTTTGGGTGGATGGCAGCTCCAAGTCATTGCTTTTTGAGGCCTCTTTTGCCTTGGAAACCCTGGTGGTGTAGTGGTTAAGCGCTGTGGTTGCTAACCAAAAGGTTGGCAGTTCAAATCCACTAGGCACTCCTTGGAAACTCTATGGGCAGTTCTGCTCTGTTCTATAGGGTCGTTCTGAGTCGGAATCAACTCGACAGCAACGGGTGTGGTTTTTTGGTTTTTTGCCTTGGCTGATCCATCACCTGTAATCCCCTGGATCTGATGTACACTCTCCTTCCTGGGCAGGCTGCAGGCCGGGCTCCCCCCGTACTCCCCAGTGTTCAAATCTTGGATACACTGCTGGAAGTACCTGAGCGTGCAGGTAAGCGAGCTCTGGAGGGAGGATGCTTTTCCTGTTCTTCTACCACACTGATCAGATGAAAGAAATGGTTTTGTGGGCTCTTCAGTGCCTACAGAGATAAGGGGTTGTCATGGATTTGTAATAGTGTGAGTAGAGTGGGTAAGGAGAATGAGGACTCCTGATTCAAGGCAATCAAATGTCCGTCCTACCTTATTTCAGAAAGGATTTGAGGTGGGTACATCTGGATTTACTTAATTAAACATTATGCATCCAGTAGGGTCTCCTTTTGTTTGATTCATGAAGACTTTTAGGACAATAGAAGGGGGCTCTGGCCCACGTAGGAGGTAGAAAAGCCCAGGAACTTCTTATCCCCAAAGTTACCACGGGCTGAAAAGGCAAGGTCTGAGACTAGTTCAGCTGAGTTCTCTGGGTTGTTAGGACAGCATGTGTTTTGGAGGCTGACCCGCCCTCCTACAGGACATCCTGGGTGCCAGGAGAGCCTGGGCATTAAGCTGGGCACATGGTGAGCTTAACAAGGGTGCCAGTCTTGGGGCTCTTGGGTTCTGTGCCAAAGCACCCTCCTGCCAGTGGGAGCTTTTGGGCCCAGAGGTCAGGGGTCGAGGCTCCTGGCCAAGAGCAGATCTTTGTCCTTTCCTGGCTTTGGTTCACCTCACAGTCTAATGGAGCAGTGGCCTGGGAAGGAGCTAGCAGGCTGACTGGCCTCAAGGTTAAGCAGAGGGTGGTTGGGAGGGCAGGAGGGAGGTAGAAGACAGTCACAGTTCCTCCCAGTGACACAGGCCAATTCTCCATACATCCTCCCCTCTGAGGTTGGAGGAGCCCCAGACCACTCAGGCTGTGAAGCCAGAAGGGCAGTGAGTCTCCCCTTCAGCATTTCCCACTGAGTAGCCCTGGGGCACAAAGCAGATTCCAACCCTTGCCTTCCAGGATGCAAACCCATACCCCCACCCGCCCCAAAGTCTCTGAGCTCCTGGATCCTATAGGGAGGAATGAGGAAGCATGGCTTCCCCTTTCACCAACCCTACTGTTCTTCCACTCCAGGGCCAGCTCTTCCGCGGCTCCAGCCTGCTTTTCCGTCGGGTGTCATCAGGGTCGTGCTTTGCCCTTGAGTAAACTGAATCACTCTAACAAAAACATGCCGTCTCAGCCTGGCCACGTGGGTGAGGCCTGCTCATCTTGGGGCACCTGTAAGACAAGACGACTCCAACCCTGCAACATCTAGATGTGCTGCAGCCCAGCTGGGCTTCGGTTTCCATATTTGCCATGTGTCTGTCTAGAGGTGGGGAGCAAGGGTGAGGGTGGGGCTGCACCCAGTGGATTGGGTCACCTGTTAGACCTGCAGAAGGTGGGGTGGGGTTGGGGAGTTGGGGTATAGTCCCTGTACTTCCCAGATTTGCTGAGTCTGCCTGGTGCAAAGGCCCAGAGAACAGCTCGGAGAGGCCCAGGCTTGATGGGGAATGGCTAACAGGGTCAGATCCCACCCCCCACTCACACCTCTGAGTCAGCTCCAGTGTTCATCCCACAGCTCAGCTGGGAGCCTCACTCTCACTTTGTATATAGGGCGTGATTCCCTCTCACAAGGCCACCATCATGTCTAGGCCTGTACTAGGAGGCTGTTACTAGCCTTCATTTTTCTCAACACTACTTTTCTGATAGAAGGGCAGCACCTTCTTTGAATGGGAGATCATGTAACTGCGTAGAACATCCCCCTTGTCGGATGCTTGTCTTTTTAACGGTGACGCCTACACGTGCAGGATCTGGTTCCCTGTGAGGTCATGAATACCCAGAAGTCGTGCCGATCAGTGTCTCTGGTTCTATTCAGTTTAAAAATTCATGATAAGATTTTACTCTTTTTCCCTCAAATAAACGTACTGTGGTGATTTGGAGTTTTGTGGAGAGTCTCTTGTTTTTGTGAGCTTGTAAAACCATCTGCAGTCTTTCTCACCCTGTTGCGTGGTGTGAGAGAGCCTGTAAAGTAACGGCCAGGGCGGCTCACCCTGGGATGAGCACCACGACTTCTTGTAGATCCAGCTTGGGGGGACACATTGGTCAATTTTCTGAATTCAAAAAGGTTGAGATGCCAGCAGCAAACTAGACCATGGAAATAGCCTTTTTGTCACCCTTGAGGTGAAGCCTAGGGTGGCAGTGGTGGCCAGTGCTGGGCCCCTGCAGTAGCCCTGTCTCTGTGCCAGTCCCCAGATGTCCAGGAGCTGTGTGGCATACAGCTAGAAGAGACCCCCTCCCCACTCTGATCTTGGGGGCCTCTGAGAGTGCTAGCACCCATGCCCCATTGGAACGTGTTCCCTCATCCTTATGGGCTTGTGCTGACATGTCCCCTCCCTGCACATCTTATCATACTTGCCTATTTGTCACAGTCTGGCCTGACTGGTATGGAACACCTACCTTCCTGTTATTTCCCAAAAAATAAATTTCCAAAGAGATTCTGGCTCCTGGTCTTCGATAGGTTCTCTCATGTGGCAGGTTTCCTGAGGGCTGGCCACAGGGGCTTCTGCTTTGAAGGAGCAAAAGCAGAGCCCACCCCAAAACCAGGAAATGGGTGCTGACCTCCACAGGTCCCGCTCTACCCAGAGGCCACCACACCTGACCACCAGTGCCAGCTGGAGAAAACTGAGGCCCAGGAGGAGAGTGACCCCCAAGAATGCAAGATTGGTTTAACATCTGAAAATTGATTAATGTAATACACCCTATAATAGAAAAAAGGACAAAACCCACATGATCATCTCAATAGACAAAGAAGAAGCATTTGATAAAATTCAACACCATTTCTTGATAAAAACATTTCAACTAGGAATAAAAGGAACCTCCTTAATCTGATAAAAGGCATCTGTGAAAAACAGCTAACATCGTGGTTAATGGTGAAAGACTGGATGCTTCCCCTAAGATCAGAAAGAAAAGCATGTTTGCTCTCACCGCTTCTATTCAACATTGTACTAGAGGATCTAATCAGGGCAGCTAGGCAAGAAAATGAAATAAAAGCATCTGGAATGGAAAGGAAGAAGTAAAACTATTTGCAGATGACATGATCTTGTACATAGAAAATCCTAAAGAATTCACTAAAAAACTATTACAACTAATGAATTCAATAAGGTTGCAGGATACAAGATCAATATTAAAAACCAGTTGTATTTCTATATAGTAGTGAAGAACAAACTAAAAATAAAAAGTTCCTTTACAAAAGGTTCAACAAACTATTTAGGAATAAATTTAACAAAAGGATTACAAAATTATACTCTGAAAACTATAAAATATTGCTGGAAAAATTAAATAAGACCTAAATAAATGGAAAGACATCCCATATTCATGGATTGGAAGACAATACTGTTAAGATGGCAGATGCAATGCAGTCTTTATCAAAATCTCAGCTGGCTTCTTTGCAGAAACTGACAAACTGATCCTAAAAGTCATGTGGAAATGCAAGGAACCCAGAATAGTCAAAACAATCTTGAAAAAGGAGAACAAAGTTGGAGCACTCATACTTCCTGATTTGAAAATGTTACAAAGCTACAGTAATCAAGACAGTGTGCTACTGGCATAGGATAGACATAATCTAGAAAAACAAATCTTCACATTTATGGTCAATTGATTTTTGACCCAGTCAATTAAATGGGGAAAGAATCCTCTTTCAACAAATGGTGCTGGGACAGCTGGATATTCACATGCAAAAGAATGAAGTTGGACCTCTACTTCACACAACATACACAGATTCACTCACAATGAATCAAAGACCTAGATTTAAGAGTTAAAACTGTAAAACTCTTAGAAGAAAACATAGGGGCAACTCTTCCCGACCTTGGATTATGCAATGATATCTTAGATATCTTTGTCAAAATAAATGGCATTCATGAGATAGGTCAAGATCTCATGGCTGTGAAAACCCCACACACTCAAGGTGATGAAGACAAACCCCACAAAAGTGCTCTGTCCGCTCCTCCTCCTGGTTAGTATTCATTTTCAAGACCTGTTTGGCGTGGTTTTTTTCTCTTTACCTATTGCACCGTTGTGACTTGTTGGCCCTCATTTGATTTTTGTACAGAGGGGAAAAAAAAAAAGCTTTCTTAGAGAAATCAGCATACTATTTTTTTTTAAATCTGGAGAGAAGATACTATGGTGACTAAAAATATAGTCAACTGTCAAATGTACAAAAACCTTCTTGTCATATTACATTGATTTCATATTTGCTGGCAATATTGAACGGTATTTTGTTTGTGTAAACCCTAATTTCTATCAAGGTGTCATGGGTTTTTAAAATTAGTATTTCATTACAAATGTCTCAACATTAGTTAACTGATTTTTGCCAGGACCATTATCAATCAAGCAAATAAATTCCACAGCCATATGAGGTGGGGAGAGAGGGAAGTGGCCATTTAGGTTACTAGGTCAGGACTTGATTGGTTCCCTCTTTAACTGCCCGCCCTCCTGCTTTGGCCTGGAGACAGTTGCCATGCCTCTCCCCACCTTGGTCCTAAGCCTCCCTCAGTTATTGCTTCTTCCACTCCCATGTGTGCTTTCATGCCCCACAGCCCTGCTGGACAAGTTTGCTGTGCTCCCCTGGGAGAGGGCTGAGACTCCAGAACCCTTTCTTCGAACTCTTAAGTCGCCAGTTTGGCAAAGCCATGCCTGAGATTCATTTCCGACTTTGTCTCCCAGACAGGTCTGGGCAGGGGCACCTCTGTGAGGAGGTCGCATGCCATACCTTGATCCTGGGCCCTGAGTGTGCCTTGGCCCCACTGGTAACTTCTGAAGCTGGGAGAGTCAGCCCTGCGCCTTCCTTGGCCTTCTCCCGCTTCTATGTCTGAGTATAAGGAGGAAAGTGAGGTAGCCGTGAAGATTTGGGGGTGGGGGACAGTTTATAGAAAGGAAAGGAAGGGTGCCCTTAAGAGGTGAGTGGATCGGGAGTGGGGATGTGAAGGAGAAGGAATAGTAGCCGTAAGTCCGTAAGGTAAGAATTGAGCTTCTTCAGGGCCTCCCAAAAGGCCCGCCTTTGCCTCCCATGCCGTTACAAGCACTGAGACTCTAGATACCCTTAGGCAGGCTTTTATTCAGGAGTTGGGGGTTGCTTCCCTTCCCTGGTGCCTGCCTCCCCACCCACAGGGGCTTGTCCTTCATCTGCCCCTCACTGTTCCCTTTCCCAGCTACATAGGTGACTAGGGGGAAGGGGAACTGAGCCAGAGCCCCCTACCCTGTGTAGGCAGGCAGCTCAAGGCCAGACAGGCAGGCCTATCTACAGAATTCCCACCCACTCCCAGGACTGAGGTGGGAGGGGCAGGAGCCGGCCAGGCCAGGTGCACAGTCAGAGTTGCTGCCCAAGCGCACAGCCAGCTTGGCCTTATACCCCCAGGATGTCTGGATGAGGCACAGCGCCTTCAGCCTTTGCCTTCAAGAAGGCCTTCAGCTGAGAAGCATCTTGTTTGGGAGACTGAGGACAGGGTGGGAGAGATGGCAGGACAACTGACCTCTTCACAGTGGGAAAGCAGGAGGCACTCCTGGCGGCAGCCCGGGAGGAAGCAGCCAGGGGACTGGGAAGGGCAACGGGTTCCTGGGAAGCCCTGAGATCCTGTGTCTCTGGGAGAGCAGGCCCATGGCCACAGGGACCACTGCAGAAAGGGCACATGTGGCCACAGGATCACCTCAGAACAGTCTGCTGCCAGCTGAGGGGTGGGCCTCTCCAGAGGCAGAAGAGGGGAGCAGGGTGCTCATGGGGTAGTGCTGCCAGAGATTGGCTCTGCAAAGGCCTCCTGAGGAGAGGAGGGGGCTGGCATGGGGTCTAGGTGAAGGAGGGCTGCTGGACCACAGGCAGGGCCTGCCCAGGGAGCTGTGGCCTCTCACTTTGAGAAAGATATTCCAGAGTGGGCATGAGGTCAAGGTTCCCCCACCAGGCCTTGCCTTCGAGTGGCCAGCCCTTCAGAAGATTCCAGCCGACACCAGGGGAAGCAGTAGCAGCAGTCCCAGGAGGGGGCTCCAGACACAACCAGGGGCTGAGTTAAGCTTTGAGGGTTTTGGCTTTAAGTGTATCATTGGCTTATCAGGTTTCGGCCTTGTGGGTTTCGCATTTTCTTCGGCGTTCGGCGGCTCTTCTGCGTTCGGGTCTTCCACGGTCGGGTGTTCGGCATTCGGAGGCTCTTCTGCGTTCGGGTCTTCCACCGTCGGGTGTTCGGCATTCGGAGGCTCTTCTGCGTTCGGGTCTTCCACGTTCGGCTCTTCCAGGTTCAATTCTTCCAGATTCGGCTCTTCCAGGTCCGGCTCTTCCAGGTCCGGCTCTTCCAGGTCCGGCTCTTCCAGGTTCGGCTCCTCTGGCTCTTCTGGGTTCAGCGATTCTAGCTCTTCTGGGTTCAGCTCTTCTGGCTCTGCCGGGTTCGACTCTTCCGAGCCCGGCTCTGTGGTGTTCGGCCCTTCTAGGCTTGGCCCCACCGTGTTTGGCTCTGCCCAGTTTGGCCCCGCTGGGTTTAGCCCCGCCTGGGTCGGCCCTGGCCCTGCTGGGTTCAGCTCGGCAGGGTTGGGCCCCTCAGTGTTCTGCCCCAACGGGTTTGGCTTCTCCGCTTGGTTGGGCCCCGCCGGACTGGGTCCCAGCGGGTTTGGCTTCGCTGGGTTTGGGTTCAGCTCTGACTCGGTGACAGGCCCTTCAGGGATATCTGCACCTGCAGTAAGGGAGAGGCTTTGCCTCAGCCTGGAGACTTCTATGCCTGATCACTCACCCACCTCAAAGCCATGCAAGGAAGGGTCTTAGCAGCTAGGGAGGAGGCTCCTACTCAGAGGATGCATGCTCCCACCAAGCCCATACCATCCATGCTGGGGACAGAATGCTGACATGGTGGAGCCAGGAGAATGGGGACAGCAGACAACACAGGCCTTACCTGGCAAGGATGACTGCAGGGCTAGGGTGTGCCCATCTATAGCATTAGCACTGGCAAAGGTGTTGGGGGAGTTGGGCAGGGACCTGGAGGAGGTGTTCCCCTTGTGGACAAGTGTGGCCTGCAGCTCATCTGGCTCATCTTGGGCTGGGAAAACTGAGGCCAGGACCTCATTTGGTGGAGGCAACTCATGCGGGCCCTTTTCCTCAGCCTTCTCCTGGGCATGGGGTAGGGGCTGCTGTGTCCCTGTCAGGTACATCTTGGGGTGCAGAGATTTCTCTGAACTCATGGAGGGAGCGCTTGTCCTACTGGCCACTTTATCTGCAGATTTGGGGAGGGGAGCATGGGTGGATTTGGGGAAGGTAACTGGCCTCTCATCCAAGGGGAGCAGGCTGTGAGTTGCCAAAAAGGAAGAGGCCTCACTTGTTAAGGAAGGTGGGGCCTCTGTTGTCATAGAGGGGGTATCTTTCATTGCTAAGGTAGATGAGGCCTCTGTTTTTACAGTAGGCAAAGCCTTAGTTGCCAGGGAAGCTGGGTCCTCTGTTACCAAGAAGGATGGAGCCTCGCCTGCTAGGGAAGAAGGGGCACTGGTTTTACTAGACCCTGAGGCTTCAGTTGCCAGGGAGGTCTGGGCCTCAGTCACCAGGGAAGGCAAATCCTGAGGCTCTTCTGGACCTCTGATGGGTTCTGATAAGATAGACAAGGCCTGGCATTAGTGCTGGCAGTGAGTCCCCACATCTCTCACCCACTACAACCAAGGTGAGGCGACCAAATGCCCTACCAGGACACACACACACACATACACACATCCTCTCTAGTGAATATGTCCTTCATTGATAATAAAACGATGTTATTGACATAGCTGCTCCTCCATCCACTATCCTTTCCATGTCTTACTCTCTGCACTCGCATTTCCACCTTTTCAGGAACTTCTCCAGCAGGATTCCTGTTCTTAACACGCCCACCGCATTCCTAGCCTTGTCCTTCTGACCGCGCCCACCAAACTGGCTCCACCTGCCTTTCCCTCAGACCACGCCCACCTCACCCGCCCAGCTTCCCTTGAAGGGTTGAGATCCCGTCAATTTGAATAGCGGTGCCAAAGTGGCTGCGCAAAGGAGGGCAAAAGGGGCGGGGGAACCCGGGTGGACTAGGTGGGTGGAAGGTCCTCGGGAGTCGGGTCCCGCCGGGTCCCTTCCCTGTCCACGCGCAGCCGGGGAGCCCAGCGAGGCTCAGCACTGTCCAGCCGGCATCCCTCCCCTCTCTCTCCCCACGACTCACCACAGAGAGACTGCTCACAGTGGTAGCCCTTGGGGCATGCGGAGCACGGTGGCCCTACCTCGTAGAGCTTCTGCCCAATCACGTTCCCCCTGCAGGAGGCAAGGAGGGCACTGGGGGAAGGTGTCTGCCCGTCCCTCCGCCCCCATACTCACACCTAGAAGGGGAGGCATGCGAGAGATCCCTGGGTCAGCTGCCTGCCCGCCGCTAAGATGGTGGGTGACCTTGGACTCCTCATGGTCCTCTTCGACCAGTGAGAGCAAACTCACCCCCAACATCAACGGTGTAAGCCCGGGATTGGCCCCCTCCCGCTTCCTTAGGCCCTGCGTTCTTCAGCCCTCCCCTTGGATCTGCCCCGCCTCCCACCACCACCAGCCTCAGGGCTTCCCGTCACTGCACAGCACAGCATAGCGCTTACGGGGGCACATAGTTGCAAACCAGAAAGTGGACATTGGAATCTTCAACGTTCTGGAGCTTAGCACACAAGTGGGAGTCACAGCCAACCCTCTCTGACTTGGCCCAGACCACCTGAAGGAAGGCAAATCCAATAGTTAAGCCCCTGCCTGGGTAGGACGGCAGGACGGCCCTTACCTGATGTCTCCCCACCCCAGCCTTAGATGCTTGGGGGAGAGGGTACGCCCTATAGCCTAGGGAGATCTAGGTCCCTGAGGACACACAGCTTCAGGGAAAAACTCCGAACAGGGAGAGTTTTGTCCTGAGCATTCTACTTTCCCCCACCAACCACAAATGCCATTCACCAGGCCCTCAGAACTTTGCCTCAGCTCCATGGATCTGATATACCCTCATGAATTCTTCCTGTGCATTCTTGCATTTAAACAAGGAGTATATCCAGAGGAATTAATCTAAGATGGTGGAATCTGCAAACCCAAATGGTAAGAATCAATGACAAGAAAAACCCAAGGAAGGGAACAGAGATGCCATTTTGGAACCTCCTCCAAATCATGAATAAGCAGGGGTGTGCTCTGCTTGTTTCCAGGTGTGGTGTCCTATCTTCCAGAAGGAGTTCTGTCTTAAATATAAAATTTTATTTTTTTGTTTATTATTGTAGTTTAAATGAAGGTTATATTTCAAGTTAGTCTCCCATACAAAAATTTATACATTTGCTCTCCCCATTCTGTGACAGCACACTCCTCCTTTCCACACCTGATTCCCCATGTCCATTCAACCAGTTCCTCACCCTCTCTGCCTTCCCATCTCGCCTCTGGACAGAAGCTGCCCATTTAGTCTCTTGTATCTACTTGAGCTAAGAGGCACACTCCTCACGAGTATCACTTAATGTCCCACAGTCCAGTCCAATCCCTGTCTGAAAAGTTGGCCTCGGAAATTGTTTTAGTTCTGGGCTGATAGAGAATCTGAGGGCCGTGCTTTCCGGGGTTCCTCCAGTCTCAGACCATTAAGTCTGGTCGTCTTCCTAGAATTTGAGTTCTGCACCCCACCTTTCTCCTGCTCCATCATTAAATATAAAATTTTAAAAGTCAAAACAATCTTTGTACACTGCCATGGGCTGAGACCAGCAACCTCCACTTACTATATGTGTATTTGTGTGGGTGTGTGGTAAAATATACATAACAAAATTATCATTTTAAGCACTTTGTGAGTGTAAAATTCAGTGGTGTTAAGTGCATCCACAATGTTGTGTAACCATCACTACTATCCATCTCTGGATTTTTTATTATCCCAAACAGAAATTCTATATTCATTAAGCAATAACTTTCCATTACCCCTTCCCCCAACCAACAGTAACCTCTAGTCTACTTTGGGTCTCTATGAATTTGCCTGTTCTAAATTCTTCATGTAAGCGGAATCATACAATATCTGTTGTTTTGTGTCTAGCTTACTCCAGTTAGCATAATGTCTTCAAGGTTCATCCATGTAGCATGTATCAGAACTTCGTTCTTTTTTAAAAAAAAATTCATTTTTTTTTATGGCTGAATAATATTCCATTGTATGCATATACCACAATTTGTCTACCTATTATTCATCTGTTAATGGACATTTGGGTTGTTTTCACCTTTTGGATCATACAGTTTAACTTTGTTTAACGTTTTAAGAAAGCATCTGTTATGGATTGAATTGTCTTTCCCCAAAATATGTGTTGGAATCTTAACCCTTTATGCCTGTGGATGTAATTCCATTTGGGAATAGGGTTTTCTTTGTTACGTTAATGAGGTCATATTGTTATAGGGTGTGTTCTAAACCTATCATTCCTGAGTGATATAAGGAGCAGCATAGACACAGAGAGGAGCCAGCAAGCAGACACAGGGGGAAGACTTCAGACACTATCTGAAGATGGAGGCAGACTAGTCTACATGCTTAGGAACTTCAAGGACTGCCAGCTAGAGAAGCCAAAACAAGAATTTTTACCCAGTACTGTAAAAACTCATGGAGTTTACATACAAAAAGAGACAATCTTTTTTGGTCATGAGGGATGGGAGGGGTGTATGTTGGGGGGGGAATATTAAATAGACAATAGATAAGTGGTAACTTTGGTGAAGGGTAAGACAGTACACAATACTGGGGAAGCCAGCACAATTTGTACAAGGGAAGCTCCATAGACACATCTAAACTCCATGAGGGACTGAACTGCTAGGCGGAGGGCTGTGAGGATCATGGTCTCGGGGAACATCTAGCTCAACTGGCATAACACAGTTTATAAAGAAAATGTTCTACATTCTACCTTGGTAAGTAGCATCTGGGGTCTTAAAAGCCTGTGAGTAGCCAGCTAAGGTACTCCATTGGTCTCACTCCTTCGGGAGCAAGGGAGAATGAAGAAAACAAGATACAAGGGAAAGATTAGTCCAAAGGACTAATGGACCACAATTACCACGGCCTCCACCAGACTGAGTCCAGTACAGCTAGATAGTGCCTGGCTACCACCACTGACTGCTCTGACAGGGATCACAACAGAGGGCCCCGTATGGAGCTGGAGAAAAATGTAGAACAAAATTCTAACTCACAAAAAAAGACCAGACTTACTGGCCTGACAGAGACTTGAGAAACCCCGAGAGCATGGTCCCCGGACAGCCTTTTAGCTCAGTAATGAAGTCACTCCCAAGGTTCACCATTCAGCCAAAGATTAGACAGCCCCATGAAACAAAACGAGACTAACGGGGCACAACAGTCCAGGGACAAGGGCTAGAAAGCAAGAGGGGACAGGAAAGATGGTAATAGGGAACCCAAGGTTGAGAAGGGACAGTGTTGACATGTCGTGGGGTTGTTAAGCATTGTTATAAAATAACGTGTACTAACTGTTTAATGAGAAACTATTTGTTCTGTAAACTTACATCTAAAGTACGATTAAAAAAAAAAAAAAGAATTTTCCCCCAGAGCAGACAGAAGGAGATCCTTCCCCTAGAGCCAGTGCCCTGAATTTGGACTTCTGGCCTCCTAAACTGTGAGAAAATAAATTTCTGTTCATTAAAGTCACCGATTTGTGGTGTTTTTGATACAGCAGTGCTAGCAAACTAAGACACCACCAAACTGTTCTCCACAGTAGCTGCACCATTTTACGTTCCCACCAGCAATGCACAAGGATTCCAATTTCTCCACATCCTCGTCAACACTTGTTATTTTCCATTTTTTATGATGATAGCTGTCTTAGTTACCTAGCGCTGTTATAACAGAAATACCACAAGTGTGGTATTTCTTCAACAAACAGAAATCTATTCTCTCAATTTAAACCAAACCAAAACCAAACCCATGGCCATCGAGTCGATTCTGACTCATAGCGACTCTATAGGACAGAGTGGAACTGCTCCATAGGGTTTCCAAGGAGCACCTGGTGGATTCAAACTGCCAAATTTTGGTTAGCATCCAAAGTTCTTACCCCCTTTGCCACCAGGGTTTCCTCTCACAATTTTGGAGGCTAGAAGTCTGAATTCAGGGTGCCAGATCCAGGGGAAGGCTTTGTCTCTCTGTCAGCTCTGGGGAAAGTCCTTGTCATTAATCTTCCCCTGATCTAGGAGCTTCTCAGCACAGGGACCCTGGTGCAAAGGATGCATTCCACTTCCTGGATCTTCTTCCTTGGTGGTAATGAAGTCCTTCTCTCTCTCTGCTCACTTCTGTCTTTATATCTCAAAAGACATTGACTCCAAATATAACCTAATCCTGTAAATTCAGTCCTCCTTCATTAACATAACTGCCTCTAATCCTGCCTTATTAACATCAGAGAGGCAGGATTTACAACAGATAGGATAATCACATCAGATCACAAAATGGTGAACAACCACACAATATTGGGAATCATAGCCTAGCCAAGTTGATACACATTTGGGGGGACACAATTCAGTCCATAACAATAACCATCCTAGTGGGAAGTAATATCTCACTGTGGTTCTGATTTGCATTTTCCCTAATGACTTACGATATTGGGCATCTTTTCATGTGCTTATTGGCCATTGTATACATTCTTTGGAGAAATGTCTTTTCAAGTCCTTTGCCTATTTTAAAATTGTATTGTTTGGCTTTTTGTTGTTGAGTTGTAAGAGTTTTCTGAAAAAATATATATTTTGGATATTAATCCTTTATTAGATATATAATTTGCAAATATTCATCTCAGTCTGGGGGTTATCTTTTCAGTCTCTTGATAGTGTCCTCTGATGCATGAAAGTTCTAATTGATCTGTTTTTTTCTATTATTGTTTGTGCTTTTGGTGTCATATCTAAGAATCACTGCCACATACAAGGTCATGAAACTTTTCCTCTATGTTTTCTTCTAAGTTATTTATAGTTTTAGCTCTTAGATTTAGGTCTTTGATCCATTTGAGTTGATTTATTTTTTAGGTTGTGTAAGGTAAGGGTTCAACTTCATTCTTTTGCATGTGCATATCCAGTTTTCCCAGCATCATTTGTCAAAACGATTGTCCTTTCCTCATTGAATAGTCTTGGCAACCTTGTTGAAAAATCAATTGACCATATATGTGAAGGTTCATTTCTGGGCTTTCTATTCTATTCCATTGGTCTATATGTCTCCTGATGCCAGTACCACACTGTTTTGATTACTGTAGCTTTGTATTAAACTTTGAAATTAAGAAATGTGTGTCTCCAACTTCGTTCTTTTTTTTCGATATTGTTTTGGCTATTTGGGGATCCTTTAAATTACATATGAATTTTAAGATGGGTTTTTCCATGTCTGTGAAAAATTCTGTTAGTATTTTGATAGGGAATGCATTGAATCTGGGTAATATTGTCATCTTAACAATATTAAGTCTTCCAATCTATGAACACGAGATGTCTTTCCATTTTATTTAGGCTATCTTTAATTTTTTTCAGCAATATTTTATAGTTTTCTGTGTACAAGTCTTTCACCTCCTTGGTTAATTTATTCGTATTTTATTCTTTTGAATGCTATTGTAAACAGAATTGTTTTCTTATTTCCTTTTTGGTTTGCTCATTGCTAGTGTATAGAAATTACAACTGATTTTTATGTGCTGACTTTCTGTCTTAGGCTGGGTTCTCCAGAGAAGCAAAACCAGTGAAGAGTATATATATATGGAGAGAGATTTATCTCAAGGAAATGGCTCACACAGTTGTAGAGGCTGGCAAGTCCCAAGTCCGTGGGTCATGTATCAGGCTGGAGGCTTCTCCTGACTCATGTAGCTGCAGGGGCTGATGAACCCAAGATCAGCAGGTCAGATGTCAGGCCATTGGCTCATAGGCTGTGGAGACCAACAAGTGCCAACATAGGCAGGTAAAACAGCAGGCCGCTGGCTCACAGGCTGCAGAGGCTGACAAATCCCAAGACTGGCAGGCAATGTGGCAGGCTGCTGGCTCAAGTCCCAAGAACCAGAAGTCAGATAATGACGAGCTGGATGCAGGATCCACACCAAGAAAGCTTTGCAGGGCATCCATATATATACTGGATGCAGGCCACACCCCTGAGGAAACTCCCCTTACAACTGATTGACTGATTGCATCAGATCATATCATGAAGGATGACTACATCATTACATATAACTGCCAGATTACATCATTACATAACTGCCAAACCAGACCATTACATAACTGCCAGACTACATAATTACATAACTGCCAAACCACTGAGAATCATGGCGCAGTCACGTTGATACAGAACCTTAACCACCACACTTTTTATCCTACAATTTTGATGAATTCATTTCTTAGCTCTAACAGCTTTTTTGTGGATTCTTTAGGTTTTTCTACATATAAGATTGTCGTTTGCAAAACAGATAATTTTATGCCTTCCTTTTCAATTTGGATGTCTTTTATTTATTTTTCTTGTCTAATTGCTTTCCCTAGAATTTCCAGTACTATGTTGAAGAGAAGTGGTGAAAGTGGGCATCATTGTCTTGTTCCTGATCTTAGGGGAAAAGCTGTCAGTGTTTTACCATTGAGTATGTTAGCTGTGGTTTTATATATATATATATATATATATGGCCTTTATCATGTTGAGGAAATTTCCATCTATTTCTAATTTATTGTGTTTTTATCATGAAAGGGTGTTGAATTTTGTCAAATGCTTTTTCTGCATCAGTTGAGATGATGATGTGTGTTTTTTTTTTCCTTCATTCTATTAATGTGATATATTACATTGATTGATTTTCATGTGTTGTACTACCCTTTTATTTCTGTGATAAGTCCCACTAGGTCATGGTATATAATCCTTTTAATATGTTGCTGAATTTGAGTTGCTAGTATTTTGTCAAGGATTTTTTTCATCATAGTCATAGAAGATATTGGCCTGTAGTTTTCTTTGGTGTCAAGTTAATGATGGCCTCATAGAATGAGTTAGGACATGTCCCCTCCTCTTCTATTTTTTGGAAGAGTTTGAGAAGAATTAATGTTAATTCTGCTTTAAATGTTTGGTAGAATTCCCCATTGAAGCCATCTGGTCCTGGGCTTTTCTTTGTTGAGAGGCTTTTGACTACTAATTCAATCTCCATATTTGTTACAGATCTATTCAGATTTTCTATTTCTTTTAGAGTCAGTTTTGGTAGTTTGTGTGCTTCTGGGAATTTGGCCATTTTATCTAGGTTTTCCAATTTGTTGGTGTACAGATGTTCACAGTATTCTCTTATAATCCTTTTTATTTCTGTACAGTCAGTAGTAATGCCATCACTTTTCTTTCTCCCCTTTTTTTTTAAGTCATTCTACGTAGAGGTTTGTTAATTTTGTTGACCTTTTCAAAGAACCAACTTTTGGAATTGTTCATTTTCTCCAGTGTTTTCCTATTCTCTATTTTGCTTATCTCCACCCATGTTATTATTTCCTTCCTTCTATTACCGTTCAGTCTAGCTTGTGCTTCTTTTTCTAGTTCCTTAAGCTGTAACATTAGGTTATTGATTTAAGGCATTTTTTTAATGTAGGAATTTACTGTTATAAATTTCCCTTTTAGTACTGGTTTCACTGCATCCCATAAATTTTGGTATGTTGTGTTTTCATTTTCATTCTTCTCAAGGTATTTATTTTTTTCTTTTCTTTTTTTAAATTGTGTTTTAGGTAAAAGTTTACAGACCAAATTAGTTTATCATTAAACAATTAATATGCTAATTGTTTTGTGACATTGGTTGCCAACCCCATGATGTGTCAGCACTCTCCCCTTCTCTATCCTGGGTTCCCTGTTTCCATTCATCCAGTTTTCGTGTCCCATCTGCTTTCTCATCTTTGCTTTTGGGCTGATGTGCCCAGTGATCTCGTATACATGAAATGAACTACAAAGCACATTCCTCATGTGTGTTATTGTTGGCCCTATAGACCTGTCTAATCTTTCGCTGAAGGGTGGAGTGACTTCAGTACAAAGTTAAAAGGGTGTCTGGAAGCCATACTCTCGGGGTGTCTCCAGTCTGTGTCAGACTGGCAAGCATTGGCTTTTGTGTGTGTGTGCGTGAATTTGAATTTTGTTCTGTATTTTTCTCCTGCTCTATCTGGGACCCTCTATTGTGATCTGCCAGAGCAGTCGGTGTTGGTTACCAAGCACCTTTTAGTTGTCTGGGCTCAGTGTGTTGGAGGTTTTTTGATTTCCCTTTTGATTTGTTCTTCAACCCATTGATTGTTTAAGAGTGTGTTGTTTAATTTACACATATTTGTGACTTTTTAAATTTTCTTTCTGTATTGATCTCTAGTTTCATTACATTGTGATCAGAAAAAAATACTTCATATAATTTCAATCATTTTACATTTACTAAGACTTGTTTTGTGGTGTAATATATGGTCTATCCTGGAGAATATTCCATGTGCACTAGAGAAGAATGTGTTTTCTGCCAAATACACTGAGTGTTCTGTATATGTCTGTTAAATCTAATTGGTTAAAAGTGTTGTTCAAGTCCTCCGTTTCCTTATTGGTCTTCTATCTAGTTGTCCTATTCATTATTAAAAGTGGCATACTGAAGTCTCCAATTATTATTGTGGAACTATTTTTCTCTTCAATTCTGTCAATTTTTGCTTCATGTATTTCAGGACTCTGTTGTTAGGGATGCTGGATGGAAACTTTTATCAATATATGATGTCCTTCTTTGTCTCTTGTAAACTTTTCTCATTGAAAGCCTATATTGTCTAATAATAATATTGCCACCCCAGCGCTCTTTTCATTACTATTTGCATGGAAAATCTTTTTTCCATCCCTTTACTTTCAACCTCTTTGTGCCCTTGTATCTAAAGGGAGTCTCTTGTAGACAGCATATAGATGGGTCATTTTTTTTTAAATCCAATCTGCCAGTCTCTGCCTTTTAATAGGAGAGTTTAATCCATTTCCATTTAAAGTAATTTCTGACAAGAAAGGATTTACTACTGCCATTTAGCTATTTGTTTTCTGTATGTCTTATGTGTTTTTTTGTTCCTCAGTTCCTCCATTACTGTCCTTTTAAAAAATTATTTAGTTGAGTTTTTATAGTGTACCATTTTGATTCCCTTCTTTCCTTTTTTTGTATATATTTTTAGTTATTTTCTTAGTGGTTACCTTTGGATTACAGTTAACATCTTCAATTTATAACGCCCTAGTTTGAATAATACCAAATTAGTTACAATGGTACACATACACACTACCCCTATAGCTTTCTGTCCCTCCTCCTTTATATTATTGATTATTGTTACAAACTACATTTTTATACACTGTGTACAGAATAGATTTATAATTACTGTTTTATGGATTTACTTTTGAAATCATATAGGAGTGAACAGAGGAGTAAGTACCAAAAGTACAATAATATTGGGTTTTATATTTACCATTGCCCTATGGCCCCAGCCCAACACCAGGAGGCCCCACCCAACCCTCCTTTGGGCTCCCTGGCCCAGGCCCCACCCCTGTCCACATGGCCACCCCCAGGCCCCACCCAGCTGGCTGTGCACCTGTGTGTAGTGGCCGCACATCTGTCGAGGTTGGCAGGCACCTGTGGTGAAGTTGTAGTAATCACGCTCCCGGTGCCACTCTGCCACAGCCATCTGCACGTCCATGCTGTCACCCGTGATGGCGAACAGGTTCTCGCCGCGCCACCCGCGATGAGGGTTGTGGGCCCACACACAATGTTCAGCATAGGCCTTGGCAAAGATGGCCAGTTCCTCGTCCCACAACTATTAGGTGCAGGTTGAGAAGGAAAGTGAGGTGGAGGAGTGGGGGGTGGGAGAAGATGAGGATGCCTACAGATTCTAGGGGGATCAGAGTAGAAAGCTGAAGGTATCTTGGCACCTCTGGAAGCTGGAGACCTTCCCCTCTCCCCTCAGCTGGGTGACTCTTGTCCATCACCTGGAGCAGGTGGGCTTCTGTGGGGAGGTGAGAGGGTGCCACCCTGGGGATGGAGTTAACCAAACTTGGGACCATTCATCAGCCTTGTGATTTTGGACAGATTGCCTAACCTTTCTGAATTCTCGTGGGGTGGGAAGATTAAATGAGATGATGTTTGTGACAAAACTATCATTGATAGAATTCCATTTAAATTGGGCGGCGATGTCCCAGCCTACCTCCCAGGGACACCTCCTAAGGTACCTGAACATGCTTTGAAGATCACAAGATGTTCAGTGAGATATTCGGAGGACAGATTCTTTTTCTGGCCAGTTTTGCCCTATCAGTCTGGCTTGGGGTGCCAACACCCTACTCTCCCTTCTCTACTCCCTCTCACTCCTTGGTACAACTCAGCCTTCTTGCCTTTACCTGCTTCAGGGCTTCCCTCCCAAGTGCCATTCCCATGTCCTCTCAACTCTTGTCAACTGACAACTCCTTTCCCCAAGAAGAGTAAATGTCTCTGTGTGACCCTCACTAAGGGGCCTACTTTTGGAGACTTGGTAACCCACATAGCTGTCAAATCCCAAGGGCAGTGTTCTGTAGTGGGGACCTCAGATAAGACGATAGGGGATGTAGTTTAGGTTAGAGGGTCTCTGAGGTTCTGTGTCCCCAACTGGGAGAACAGGCTGGAGTGTGGGTGGGAAGCAGGGATTATTTACAAGTCATCTGACCCAAAGGATTGAGGAGGGAGGTCTGGATCCTATTAAACCTTGTCCTTGGCCTCTCCTGGAAACGGTTGGCCTGGCGGCAACTCTTCCTCCACCCTCTGGGGACCCAGCCAGTTGTGAGAGCCAGATGGCCTGTAAATTGCCAAGAGTTTGGGTGACCCCGAGGAGAGGGGGCCATGTGGCCACACCCACTCCCCACCCACTCAAGACTTTTAGGAGCAGCTGTCTCGCGCAAGGATGGGAACATTTGGCTGGGATCCGGCCCACTGCTGTAACATCCAGTGAGTGCCTCTCCCTCTCTAGGTATTTTTGTCCCAAATCACTGGCCCCTGGAAGATTGGGAGTGGGAAAGGAGCAGGGTGCTGGGGACCAGGATCAGGGTATCCGGAAGGACCTGCAAGGCTTCAGGCTAGACATAAGCTCCTTCAGGGTAGGGGCAGTGATGTATCCCCACTGGCTGGCACAGTGGTGGCACATAGTAGCTGCTCAACAGATATTTGTCAACTATAGCGCACTGAGACACCTAAAGCAGTGTACCCTACAGAGTGCAGCTGTAATTTCCATTCTGACTAGATGCCTGCAGTCCCACCATTACAGCGTCTTTCTGCAGAGTCTTAAGGCTTTTTGGTCGTCCAGAGCCCAAACTGTGGAGTTGCAATAGTCACTGCACCCACCCACACTGGCTACATGGTCATCATCTGAAAGCAAGTCTGTTCATTCATTCATCCATTTATTCATGCATTCAACAGTCCTGGGCACTGTGCCAGTCCTGGGGTGGCAGCAAGAACCAGGAAGTCCAAGTTTACATTATCGTCGGTAATTGGGCCACCATGTGGAAAATGTATCAATAAATATACAATGAGTATTATAGGGGCACTGAAGAGGGCCATTTAACAACTTGGAGGTGTGAAAGGAGACACTAAGCTAAGTCTTAAACGATGAGATGTTACCCAGGTGGAGGTGGGAAAGACAGAAAGTGCTGTATAAGCGAAGGCATGGAGGCAAGAAACAGTGTTTTCGTTTGGGGAAAGACAGCTATCCAGATGAACGAAAAGGTGAGCAGGAGAGGAGGCTGGAGAAGGGGGCTGGGGCCAGAGCACACGAAGCCTTCTCAGATAGGACCTGGAGCTTTATCCCAAGGCAGTGGGAGCCAGTGGGAGTCAGTGGGAGCCATTGAAGGGATTTGAGCAGGGTCAGGCCAATGTGTTAGATCAGCCATTCTGGCAGCAGGGGCCAGGGGCTTGGGAGCAGGTAGGGGCTGTTCTAGGAGTCCCTGGGAGCAAAAATGAAGGACTGAACCAGGGTTGGACCAAATAGATGGGGGAGAGGGAGGGTTCAAGGAAAATTGAACCTTCTTGGGGGTAAAACTGGTGATGATTGGATGTGGAGGTTGAGGGAGAGGGAAGTCAATGATAACCCCACCTGCCTCAGCCTGAATCCATTCCCTCTTTTGTTAATCAAACACCCACTGAGCAATTACTGTGTGCCAGGCACTGTTTTAAGTGCTTCATACATATTTAATCATTTAATTTTTACAACAGCCTTGCAAGGGAGTTGTTCTTGTTATCATCCTCATTTTACAGATGAGGAAACTGAGGCACAGAGAGGTTAAGTAACTTGGCCTAAGTCACACAGGTAAATGGCAAAGGCAAGATTTGAACCCAGACCATATGGCCTCAGAGTCTCTGCATCTCTCAGTTCTGTCCCCAAATTATCCTGATGCTGGTATCCCAACCTGGCCTTACCATCACCCTCTCCTCAGATCACTTCCTACCATGCAGCAACCTTGGCCTGGGGGATCCTTTCAATGTCTGACCTGCTTCCCAGAGCATTGCCCCATCCTCAAGGTCCACTTCTGCTCACAGGCAGACAGACTTCAACCCAGCACCCAGCCTGTGTGCCTCCAGCCTCAGCCAGCAAGGCTTAAGGGCCTCAGGGATTATACAAATGGGGCAACTGAGATCCAGCAATGAGTCCCAGGCCTTACAGGGAGCTGTTGGTAGAGTTGGTACGAGCATGGCGCCAGGGTGCAGGGCGTCCTGATTTTTTGTCAGCAATTCCTGGTTGCCAAGGGCAATGGGGCTGTGAGTGGTGGTGCTGTGTGCATTCACATAGCCCTTCCTAGATCTTTCTTACAGGTTATCCTGCCTGACCCCAGGGCAGGGATTGCCAGCTCCATGTTACAGATCAGGAAACAGAGGCCCTGAAGGTAAGGGGCTCGTCCAGAGTCACTTAGTTAGATCAATAGAGTTAAAGTTGCAATTTGGGTCTCAGGCCCCCAGGCTTACTGCCATCTTCTCCAGGTGCAACCTTGGCCTCAGGCACCAGCTACGGGTTCCTGGAGCTTCCCACCAATCTTCCAGGCCACCTGAGATGGCTGGAGGGGATGGGTCAGTCCAGCCTTCAGGGAAGGGAGGAAGGGGGTGAACTTTAATCCTGAGGACAGACATCTGTGGACCCACTACCCACTTTAAGAAATAAAACCTTACTAGTGCAGTTGAGGAGCCCTGCTGTTGCAGTGGTTAAGAGCTTGGCTGCTAACTGAAAGGTCGGTGATTCGAACCCACCAGCCGCCCCACGGGAGAAAGATGTGGCAGTCAGCTTCCATAAAGATTTACAGCCTGGGAAAGCCTATGGGGCAGTTCTGCTCTGTCCTATAGGGTCACTATGATTCGGAATTGACTCAGTACCAACAGGTGTGGTTTTTGGTTTTCAGTGCAGTTGAAGCCCACCCCCAAACCCCACCCCCACCATTCAATACCTCTCTCTCCCTGACAGAGTTAACCACTGGCTCGAATCTGGTTTCTGTCATCCACACATTTACCATGTACATTTACATCTGCATGTGTCTCTCCCCAGCATATTAATAGTCCTTTTTGCATGTTTTAAAACTTCATGTAAATATACGCTACTATGTGTATTTTTTGAGATAGTACTTTTCTCTGTTCAATATTATATGTGTGACATTCAATCCATGTTGACACACACACACACACACAAACCCACAGTTGCCGTGAGTGGATTCCAGCTCTTGGTGACCCCATGTGTGTCAGAGTAGAACTGTACTCCGTAGGGTTTTCAATGGCTGACTTTTTGGAAATAGATCACCAGGCCTTTCTCCCGAGGCATCTATGGGTAGACTTGAACCTCTATCCTTTTGGTTAGCTGCTGAGCCCATTAGCCATTTGGACCACTTGGAAGCTCCATGTTGATACACATATATCTCTAATTCCAACTCCCATTTTACACATGAGAAACTGAGGGTCAGCAAAGTGAAGGAACTCGCCTGAAATCACAGGTCTTGTAAATTGCTGAGACAGAATTTGAACTGTGTGATCCAGTGCCCTCTCTGCTTCTAGCTCCTGTTCTCACCTGCCTCCTTAGTACCTCCCTCCTACCCCAGGTGCTCAGACCCATCCTGCTGCTCTGCTTCCTCTTCTCATCTCCTTGGAGGGCATCTGAAAGCCCGGCTCCACCAAGGCCTCAGGAACCTACTGTTTCCCCTCCCAGGGGCACATACGTTTTAGGAAGTGTTGAGGAGGGGATAGGTCATTGGAATGGGAAGCTGGGGCTTGCAGGCCTGGCTTTTCATCTGTGTGAACCTGGGCAAGTCCCTTTGAGCTTCAGTTTTCTCATCTGTATAATGGGACTACTTGTGGGGAACTGTGAATGATACAATGTCAGGGGCTTTCTGTCACTGACTAGAGGGATGAGCCTCTGAGATAGTTTCAGCATGGGGGAAGGGAGGGGAAGTGGGGAGGCCCTGCCCAGCACCCCTCCAATCTCAACAGGCTGCACTCACCATCCTCAACATGTTCGCGGCCTGTGGGTTGGTCTGGGAACGATAGAAGTTGTGTGCCTCCACCAACAAATGTTTCTCCTCTTCCGTGAGGGCTCCTGAGGGGCCTGTGGTGGCCAGCAGCAGCAGCGGCAGCAGGAGCAGCAGGAGGCTGTGGGAGCTGTGCATGGTGGCCAGTCCTCCCTGCCTCTCCCGTCCAGGGGTCTGGCAGCTGGATTTAAAGTCCTTCCTGCACGAGCACCACCCTGGCTGGGGCGGGGCAAGAGGGGCTGTGTCTGGAGGCCAGGCCTGGCTCACACAGTGTCTTGGGGAGGGCTGGGTGCCTTGGGTCCTGACCAGAGTCAAATCCACTCCCAGCGTGCATCTCCCCTCGGATCGTCCTTGGCACGGGCCTCCTGTCTCTCGGTAACGAGGGTTCAGGCAAAGAGTTGTGTGAGTGCCACAGTCCCTTCCGAGTTGTGGAGTGGTCCTCGAGGGGCAGAATCGCAGACCATAACCTCTGCAGAACAGTGGCTGGTTGCACACAGATCACACCCACTGGCTGCTGTTACAGATAAGGGGAAAGAAACCACATGGGCCCTGTCACCAGAGGACTGGGCAGGATGAGGGGGCTAGAGGTGGCTCATGGAAGGAAGAAGGAAGACAGGATGTGTTTGGTAGAAGGTTGGGCCCGATGTAAGTCTGAGTCCCAGTTCTGCCCCTTGCTAACTGTGATTCTGGCAGTTTTCTCAAACATGTCTCAGTGACAATACTAGAACCTACCTCATAGGGCTGTGCTGTTGTTGTTAGTTGCCGTCAAGTCCATTCTGACTCATGGCGACCCCAACTGTGCAGAGTAGAACTGCTCCATAGGGTTTTCAAGGCTGTGACCTTTTGGAAGCAGATTGCCAGGCCTGTCTTCTGAGGCACCTCTGGGGGGGTTTGAACTGCCAACCTTTCAGCTAGCTGTTTGCAGTACCGTGGAAGAAAAGGCCTGGCGATCTGCTTCCGTTAAGATTACAGCCAAGAAAATTGTACAGAGCAGTTCGACTCTGTAACATGGGGGTCATCATGAGTTAGAATCGACTTGACACAACAACAATGTGTGTAAAGCACCCAGTATGGTACCCAGCAGAGGGTAAACAGCAACTACCCACGTGGCATGTCCATGACTGACTCCTGGCCTAATGGGGAGGCAGGGCCCCTGCTTATGGGAGGAGGGGCCAAGGTGTTTCCACTCTAGCTGTATCCTGAAATGGGGTTTTTCTTGTGGACTAAATTTTTTAGCTTCCATGTTCCCTCTGTGAATGCATATGTTTGAGGTGCTCATTTGGAAATGGGATGCTATGGCCCCTCCCACTCTGAATATGTAGAAAATATAAATATAATGTGTCTATTCTCTGAAATCAAGAGGGAGCAGAAACGCAGAGGGGGCGGGTGAGCTAATGCAGCAGGGGCCCTGGGGTGGTGGTATTGAAAAGGAAATAGGCCAGGGGCCAAGCACTAGCATTGTAATGACCATGCAGGGGCAGCGACCAAGGCACTGGCTTTCATGCGGCAGGAAGCTGCAACTAGTTAGTCTTAAGTTCAGCTGAGATCCTTGAAGTCTGTACCGTTGGGGAATGGGACCTAGAAAAAGTCCACCCACTGGTTTTGGAAGATGGCGAGAAAACCTGTCCCTGCCCAAGTCTCCAGGTGAAAACAAAAGCAAAAACAAAACAACTTGAGAATTCTTAGGTTGGTCCGGACTGGGGAGTCTCAGCAAAGACAAAGGCAAAATCATGTCTGCAGGGAGCTTTCATAACCCAGGCCACTTGCACCACCCATGAGAAAAATACCTCGGGCTTCAGCTCATAATCAGAAATTACAAAACACTTGCGGAACTGAGCCACCATAAGCAAGAGACAGCATACATCACGATGAGGAGAACTTCTGTCCTCCAAACTTGAGATAATAGAAACATCTGGAAAAGACTTACAAATAACTGTGTTTAAAATGGTTAAGGAACAAGGAAAAGCTGGAAAAATGATTGAGGAAATAAATTGGTAGCTGAAAAGGTAGAAGACTTGGAGGATAGAACAGAGCAGGGTGTGGAAGAGAATAGAAGGGTACAGGGAAGTGGGTCAGTCTGTGGGGAGGAGGAGAAACTATTGCAGAAAAATCAGACAGGAGGAGAGAAAAGGAAGCGAGACCAGATTAGACCCACAGCCCAGACTACTGGGCAGCTGTTCCAGGGTGTTCAGCGAGTGAATCTGGGAGATGGGCCTTTTCACTCTGTGGACTGAAGAACTCAGCAGATGCCTGAGAAGTTAGGCTTAAGAGAGAAATAAGGAGACTTAGAAGAAAACACAGACTTTCCAGGGAATCGGAGTGCTGAAGATCTGGCCTGGGAGATGCTGGCCTCAGGAGCGAGTGGAAGGATACAGTACTCAGACACCTCCTAGATGGGACCAGGTAGTGGTCCTGGGGTGATCACTTCTGTGACATCTAATCATGCCCCTCTCCAGCAGGGAAAAAGAGCTTTGTAGCCTTGGCACAATGGAAAGCATTCATTCATTCATTCAACAAAGATTTACGGAGCTCCTCCTTCCATTGTGCCAGGCACTGTGCTGGCTGAATAAGACACACTGGGTCCCCACCATCACGGAGCAGCGGGTTCAGTGCAGGAGGCCCACCAGGAAACACATACAGTGTTGTGAAGAAGACAGTGGAGCTTACCAGCTAGGTGGCTTTGGGAAAGTTATTCCCTTTCTCACTGCCTCAGTTTCCTCATCTGCAAATTACGGCTTAGAACCTACCTCATAGAATGGTTGTGGGCATTAAGTGAATTAGGCCTGGAATAGTACCTATCAGTACCACTAACAAAAAAACAAACCCATTGCCATCAAGTCAATTCCAACTTGTAGTGACCCTATGGGACAGAGTAGAACTGCCCCATGGGGTTTCCAAGGAGCAGCTAGTGGATTCAAACTGCTGACCTTTTGGTTAGCAGCCGAGCTCTTAACCACTGTGCCACCAGGGCTCCCAAGGGAAGGAAGAAAGGGAGGCTGGTTTCCCTAACGTCACCCAGCTGATAAGTGGCAGAGCTGAGACTTCAATCCTGGCTGGCCCTGCCGCAAACCCCATTTATTTAACAAGCACTTGTAGGGTGTGTACTGTGTAGCAGACACTTTTCTAAGCGTGTTTCTTATATCAATTTATTAAACACGTCTATGAGATGGGTGGAGTCCCCGGGTAGTGCAAATGGTTAATGTGTTCAGCTGCTGACCAAAAGGTTGGAAGTTTGAGTCCACCCAGAAGGGCCTCAGAAGAAAGGCCTGGCGATTTACTTCCAGAAAAATCAGCCACTGAAAACCCTATGGAGCACAGTTGTACTCTGACACACATGAGGTCACTATGAATCAGAATCAACTCCATGGCAACTGGTTTTAGTTTATGAGATGGGTACTATTATATTCTTATTTTTACAGTTTAAGGAGCTGAGGCTCAAAAAAAAAAAAAAAAACCCAGTTGACATCAAGTTGATTCTGACTCATGGCAACCCCACGTGTTACAGAGTCGAACTGTGTTCCACAGGGTTTTCTTGGCTGTAATCTTTACAGAAACAGATGACCAGATCTTTGTTATGCGGCACCAAGAGCACACCATTTGTGCCACCCAGGGACCCATTTTTGTTTTGTTTTTGTTTTAAGGAGCTGAGGCACCGGCGAAATTAAAAACTTGCCCAAGATCACACACCTAGTAAGTGGAAAAGCCAGATCCAACTCCAGACAGCCTTGCTCCAGAGAAAATCCCTGCAAACCCACCCCACCCAGGGGCCTGCTGGGAGAAGTCAGCTGCGTGGACAGGGGCCAGACACGGTGCCCACACCTAGGGATCTGGTTGCAGAAACCATGTGTGGGCTCATTGAGACTCAGGGAGGGAGGGATTGGTGTTCCTGGACAGGGGCAGTTTGGTTGGTGAGATGGATCCCAGGGACAAGGCCAAGGCAGATGTGGACCTTCAGGTCCGTCCCCCAGGACGGTCCCCACCCTACCCCCAAACCTGTTGCCACGAGTCGATTCTGACTCACAGTGACCCTACAGGACAGAGTAGAACTGCCCCATAGGGTTTTCCACAGGGTTTTCCAAGGAGCAGCTGGTGTATTTGAACCGCCGACCTTTTGGTTAGCAGCCTGAGCTCTTAAACACTGTGCCACCAGGGCTCCATACCCTCCGCCTTCTCTACTCTCACCATCTCCTCCCACCCAAACTTCCTCTTTCCAGCCCCACCTCACGCACCTTGTTGGAATTCACTGACGCAAGCTGTTTCCCTTCCTTGTCCCAGCCTACAAAATCTAGACAGGGGGAAACAGCCTATAACTTGGGGGGTCTGGAGTCGTGATGTGGATGGCAGGGACCCAGAGCTGTGCTGTAATTCACTCAGTTAATTCCCAAGGCTAGATATTCGGTTATCAGTCACTCTGAGGTCTTACAGACAACTCAATCACTCACCTTCTGGCACAAGGCTTTTTTTCTTATATTTTGGATATGATTTTCTTAGTTCTGATTCTCACCAGTGTAGCCCAGCTTGTTCTTTGTTAGAATTTAAGGGTCAGGGTCAGGCCAGATTGCTGCTTGGCCACATTCCATGTTCTCATGGAAACAAAAGGTCACCACAGAGCAGCCTGATGGTATAACAATAGCGGAGTCACTAAGGAATGTGCTTGAAGTTCTGTCACAGGGAACACCACACCAGGGGCAGCAGCAGATGATTTTAAATTTAAATTAAACATTTTAAAGGACAGACAAGTTCTCTGACAGCATTAGAGAACAATACCCAAGGTGTACAGATGGAAGTGTGTCTGTCCAAAATGCTGAACATACATAGTTCCAAATCGGGGGTCATAGAGTAGAAAGCAGCAGCCCTCCGATCCTCACACCTGCTCCATGTATGCCTCTTGCCCTGTGCCTGGGCTGCCCCTCACCTGGACACCGCCCTCCTGGTCTGTTTAGATCTGTCTTTTTCAGGCAGCTGTGACCACCCTGTGTCCTTTGCTTTCCCCTCTCTCCTCTTGAATCAAAGTATTGTCCCTCATCTGGTTTCTCTGATCTTGTTTCTCACTTTCTTCCCCTCAGCCCTTGCTTTGTTTGCAACAAGCTCCAGAAGCGAGGTCTGCATGTCGTCGTTGACCACCTGGGCTGGTCTTAACCTCTCCCAGACTCCTTCTGCCAGCCCTGGTGGGAAGTAATAACGTGGAAAACAATTTGAGCTAGTTATTGCTGTCATTATAGGGTGTGACTGCGGCCTTAAGGAGACTAGAAACATCTCTCACTTCCCCCCATCCTCCGCCCCCAGTGCCCTGCACTTTTCCAGTTTATGGAGTCGTCCCTGCCTTGGCCCTTCTGTGTTCTTAGCTACGTCCTTGCCTCCTCTTACCCTCATAACCCCGGGGGCACCCCTACCCGCTTCCTGTCAACCCTGCCTCAAACTAAAGGTAACATCTGTTCATAGAAACCCTTTCCAGTTCTCTCTCCTTGAAGCAGTTTCAAGGACCTCTCTCCACACAGCCTTCCCTGGAAGATGGTGATGGGTGCTAGGGGTGGTGTGTCCCCAGGGAATGGAGCCTTTGAGAATTAGGGGGTACCTGGCTTCTGTGAGCCACACAGGCCTGGGTTACTGAGGAAGTGTACCTCACTCAGCTGGAACCCACAGTATCTGCACCTCAAGGGCACTCTAGGAGGCCCATCTTCTCTATACAGTGAATTATCTTTGTGTTTCTGGATCCTGGCCCTCTAGTGACAGGGCCCGAGTCTTTTTCCTCTTGGGATTCTCATAGCCCGTATAAGACGGGGGGCATGTAAATCTGGGGTGAGGAACCTTCTCCTAACAGACAAGTAGAAGCAATTTAATTTGGTTTAGACATATTTTTTAATAATGTTTTCTGTGAAGGTTTACTCAGCAGTTTAGGCTCCCATTCAACAATTTCTACACAAGTTGTTCAGTGACATTAGTTACATTCTTCACAATGTGTGAACATTCTCATTGTTTCTGTTCTGGTTGTTCCACTTCCATTAATCTACTTCCTCTGTCACCTTACATTCTCATCTTTGTTTTAGAGTAATTGTTCACCATTTGGCCTCATATAGGTGATTTTTTAAAGGAGCACAGTACTTACAGGTGATATTTTTTGAGCCAATTTGTTATTTAGCTACAAGGTGACCTCAGGGATTAGTTTTGATTAAAGGTTTGAAGAATATCTGAGGGCAATAGTCTTAGGGAGTCCTCTAGTTTCAACCAGTCCAGTAGGTCTGGTTTTTTTTTTTAGGAATTTGAGGTTCTGTTCCACATTTTTCTCCCATTCTATCAGAGTCTGTCTATTGTGGTCCTGATTAGAATGGTCAGTAGTGGTAGCTGGGCACTATCTAGTTCTTCCGGTCTCAGGGTAGATGAGGCTGTGGTCCATGTAGACTATTTGTCCTGCAGACTACTTTCTTCTTTGAGTCTTTGGTTTCCTTCTTTCTTTTTTGCTCCAGACAAGCAGAGACCAATATTTGTGTTGGCTTGGGTATTTTTTAATGAAAAAAAGAAATTCAAATAGTGCAACTCACTCTAAAACAAGAAGGGTAGATTTCAAACTTGACTCAATAGAGAAGACCAATACTTTAGAAATATGCTTCCCAGGCAAATGTATAGAGACCAAAGCTTATTATTGTTTACCGGGGTGGAGGGAGGGGGAAAGGGAAGAGATATTGCATAGGGGGCACTGAGTTTACATTAATGGTGGTAGAATAATTCAGAAAAGGATAGCAATAATGTTGCACAACATTAAGAGTGTAATCAATGTCACTAAATAATACATGTAAACATTGTTGAATTGGCAAATGTTTTCTTCAATGTATTTTTACACACACACACATACACACACGAAGGCACAAATGCTTCCCTTTCCCCCTGTGGTCAGGCAAGGAAAGGAGGTAGGGAAGACGGAGGAGACTGGGACAAGGAGAGAAGCAGAGGAGGGAGCAGAGACAGAGGGAGGTATGGACTGAGTGAGGCTGAGAGGGAAAAGACAGAGGGACAGGGAGGCAGGACGGCAGCCAGAGGAAGAGAAATCAGGTCAAGAAGTACAGGGGCAGGGAGGAATCAAGTCAGCCCACCCAGGCTGTAATCCTGACTGTCATTCACTAACTGAGCAAATTATTTAACCCCTCCAGCCTCAGTTTGTTCATATGAAAAATGGGGATAACAACACCTACTACAGAGAGTTGCTGGGGTGATTCAGGAAAATGAATGTCAAACTGTTGTTAGTTGCCATCAAGTTGATTCCGATTCATGGTGATCCCACGGTCTGTAGTGTAGAACTGCTCCATTGAGTTTTTGAGGCTGTGACGTTTTGGAAGCAGATCACCAGGACTTACTTCCAAGGCGCCTCTGGGTAGGTTTGAACTGCTAGCTTTCAGTTAGTAGTCTAGCGCATAACCATTTGTGCACCCAGGGACTCCTGAATGTCAAACAGTGCTTGGTAAATGGTGGCTGTTCTTATTAGATGGAAAGAGACAGGAGTCTCTGAGGTACCTCACAGGGCAGGATGGGATCCCTGTTCCCCTGGTCTGGGGTTTCGTGGCACCTGGAATAGATATGTTGGGCTCTGAAGAGAGAGCATCACCTCCAAGGCCAGGGCCACAAGGTATTTGCCAAAGACGAAGGCCTTGCTGCCTACACAGCGCCAGCTCTTCACAACCCAGGCTCCTCACCCCTCAAAATGCCCAAAGCGTTCAGCCAGGGCCCACCTGGCCCCAGCAGAGCTGGTGCCTGGCCCAGACTCCAGGGACCCTGGGCCCCCAAGCCACTGGCCTCCTGCCTGGTGCAGACAACTTCCTGACCGTGCACAGCTGTCCCAGGCCTCCCTGGAATGGTAATGGGGTAAAGTGATCAGCAACCCTCTTCCAAGGTGTTCCAGCCTGGGCTCAGTTCTGGGGCTGAGGTCAGGGCATGTGGTCAGGATGGTGGGGGCTATAGCTGGGTAAGGGGAAGAGGCACCTAAGAGGTGTGTGCGGTGTTCATGCCTGATCCTCCATCCTAGCTGTCTAGAGGCCAGGTAACCATGGCACTAGGGCCCAGACAAGAGTGTCTGTGAGGGTGCAGGATGGGCATGGTGACAAGGGAGGGGCTGGACTGTACCTCTGGGTCTGGGCAGATAACAGGATAGGGAAGGAGCAGACATCCCCACAGCCAGCCCTTTCTCACCAGTCTCCCAGTCAAGAAACTCAAGCCATCTGGTCTACTGCCTGCCCTACAGTCTCCATCTGTTTCCCTTGTCCCAGCCCATCTTCTTTAAAAACATTTTTATTATGAGATACTCCAGGCATATAAAATGTACAGATAATAATATAACAAGCACCCATGCATCCACCATCGAGCCTTGGAGATAAAACACTACAGATACAATCAAAGCATCCAGGAGCTCTTTGATCCTAAACATTCTCACCCTTCCCAAATTCACGTCTGGATTTGTTGGTTGACATTTGCATGATTTTCACTGTACTTTTGCTACACATTAAAAAATCAAAAAACTGAACCAGGTGCTGTCAGGTCAATTCTGACTCATGAGGATCCCATGTGTGTCAGAGTAGAACTCTGTTCCATAGGGTTTTCAATGGCTGTGACCTTTCAGAAGCAGATTGTCAGACCTTTCTTCTGAGGCACCTCTGGGTGAGTTCCAACCGAGCACTTAACACTTTGCTCTACCCAGGGATTCCTTACTGCACATTATATATCCATAAACAATGCATAATATTGTTTTGCAGGTTTTAAACCTTTGTGCTGTCCAAGAGAACACTCGATGATGATGAAGATGTTCTCTATCTGTGCTGCCCAATACAATAGCCACAACTCTATGTGGGGACTGACCACTTGAAATGTGGCTAGTGTGACTGAGGAACTCAATTTTTAATTAATTTAAACTTAAATAGACAAATGTGGCTAGTGGCTACTGAACTGGACACCACAGGATAGTTCTTCTACAACTTGTTCTTTCCACTTAACTTTTTTTTTTTGAGATTCATTGGTGTTCATTTTCTCTGCTGTACAACATTCCATTGCCTGGATATATGGCTGTTTTCTAAATGACAGACATTTGGGCTGTTTCCATTTTTGCTAACACAAATGACAAACTCTGCCTTTATTTTTTATGTAAACCACTATCCCTCCCCCTGGAATTTCTATCTTACTGCCTGTATTAGTTTCCTAGGGCTGCTGTAATAAAGTACCACAAAGCAGGTGGCTTAAAATGATGAATATCTACTGTCTAACAATCTGAAGGTTAAAGGCAGAATTCAGGGTGTCAGGAAGGCCATGTTCCCTGCAAAGGCTCTAGGGGGAGATCCTTTCTTATTTCTTCTAGCCTCTGTTTTTTGTTTGTTTTTATCGTGCATTAGGTAAAAGTTTACGGAGCAAATTAATTTCCCGTTCGATAGTTTGTACACAAACTGTTTCATGACCTTGATTTCATTTTCCCCACAATGTGTCAGCACTCTCCCCATTTCCACCCTGGTTTCCTCATTTTCTTTTGTCCTGCTTTCTCATCATTGCTTTCAGGCAGATAATGCCCTTTTGATGTCATGTAATTGATTGTTCTAAGGAGGATGTTCCTCTCGGGTGTTATTATGTCTCCTAGCTTCTGGTAGCCCCAGGTGTTCCTTGGTTTGTGGCAGCCTAACTCCACCTCTGTCTGGGTCTTCAAAAGGCCATCTTCCCTCTGTGCATGTCTGTGTGTCTCTCCTCTTTTATAAGGACACTACTCAGACAGGATTAGGACACACCTACTCCAATATGACCTCGTCTTAGTCATCTAGTGCTGCTATAAAAGAAATACCACAAGTGGGTGGCTTTAACAAACAGAAATTTATTTTCTCACCGTTTATGAGGCTAGAAGCCTGAATTCAGGCCGCCAGCTCTAGAAGATGGCTTTCTCTCTGTTGGTTCTGGAGGAAGTTCCCCATCTCTTTTCAGCTTCTGTTCCTTGGTTCCTTGGCAATCTCCATGTGGCTTGGCATCTATCTTTCCCATCTCTGCTTGCTTGCTTCCTTGCTTAATCTGCTTTTTTTATATCTCAAAAGAGATTGCCTTAAAACACACCCTACACTAATACTGCCTCATTTACATAACAAAGAAAACCCTATTCACAAACGGGATTATAACCACAGGTTAGGATTTTTTTTTCCATACAGATTTTTTTTTTTTTTTTTTTGGACTTTAGATGAAGGTTTACAGAGCAAATTAGTTTTCTCATTAAACAATTAACACACAAATTGTTTTGTGACATTGGTTGCCAACCCCATGACCTGTCAACACTCACCCCTTCTTGACCTTAGGTTCCCCGTGACCAGCTTTTCTGTCCCCTCCTGCCTTCTCATCCATGCCCCTGGGCTGGTGTGCCTATTTAGTCTTGTTTTGTTTTATGGGCCTGTCTAATCTTTGGCTGAAGGGTGAACCTCAGGAGTGACTTCAGTACTGAGTTAAAATGGTGCCCGGGGGCCATACTCTTGGGGTTTCTCCAGTCTCTGTCAGCACAGGTTAGGATTTATGACACCTATTTTTGGGGGACATGATTCAATCCATAGCAGACCTGATGTTAACTGATAACATCTTCAAAGACCCTATTTCCAAACAAGGTCTTACACCAGGGGTTAGGACTTCAACATATCTTTTGCGGGGGCATGATTCAATTCATGACACTGTCCCTCCTTCACATACCTAAACCATTAATATCTGTCAGGGCCCAGTTCAGGCCTCACCTCCTCTGGGGTAGTTTTTCACTCCACAGCATTCACTCAGAAAGAACTCATGAAGAGCCTACTCAGTGACCAGGGGTGAGAAGCTGGGCATACAGCAGGAGCAGGTCTGCCTTGGCATCTGCCCTCATGGAGCTCGCAGCCTGGCCTTCACCAGCGACTCCAGTCTGCCCAGTTCTCAGCTCTCTGGATTCCCTTGCAACTTAGCATGGAGGAAGGTTTGGAATTCAAAGAGGTGTGTGGCAAGTTTGGCATTCACCTAGAGGGAGGAGATAAGAGGCCTGGATGAAGGAGGATCAGGCCACGGCAGGCCCGGCCCGGGCCTCACAGTATTACCACCCCAGAGACCCAGAAATGCCTACTCCTCACAGCACCTCCCTAGAGACTGACGTACGTCAACAGGATTGCCAGTTAAGAGATGCACAGTTCTCTCCTGGAGGCACATTGTGTGGGCTTATGAGAAGGTGACTTGGTGAGCAGGAAGCAGAGCAGGAGGTGCTGAAGGCTTGTTGACTGGAGTCAGGCATTGCCAGCCAGCAGCACCATCACTGCAACGGGGGTAGGTCTGGCAGGTGGACTGGACACTATGCCAACCTCCTGGGGGACACCATCTCCCCATTGGATGGGCATGGCCAGCCTCACCTCCAAAATGCTCTTTTCTGGGCTTCCATTGGTGGCCACCCTCCCCCCGTTCTTATGGGCACAGTCTTGACGTTAATTTTTCTCTGTTATATCTTCATTCTGATTACAGTTGAGTCTGGGAACTATTTCTTAAGGTGACTTTGCATATCTCTGTTCTGATCAATTTGTATTGATTTATGGTTTAATTCTCAGAAAGCAACTTATTTCCAAATGCTTAGTTCTTAGGATGTACCTTACACTTGCATTATATAAGATTATAAAACCTCAGGGGGCAAGGATCATATTTCTTTTCTGTTACCCACCAAGGTCCAAAGCTAGACATCTGTACAAATGCCCAATGTCGGTGCTTTAACCAGCTCTAGACTTTAGATGACTGGAGACTGGCAGGGAAAGAGCAGCCAGGCACTGAAGGGTAGGCAGGGCTGGGGGTGGTTGCGCACCAAGAAGTATCTCTGGGCCAAGACATGTTCCAGTCGAGGCCTCCAGAGTATACAGTCGGGGCTACACATCCTCACAGTTTTGTCCTTCAGCCAGGAAGAGATCCGTGTCAGGTGGAGGGAGAATGTGGCTGCCTCCATCCATGTGAGCAGCCTCAGGGAAACAGAGGCAGGGGAGAAGCAGAAGTCCTCTAACAGGACACTGAAGGGCCTGGTCTCCAGAAGGAGATGGTGACGGGTTCAGTTGAAAAGAATGAGCTTTGTGTTTGTCCATGAAACCCAGGCCAGACAGAGGGAGAAGGAAAGCTTTAAATGCTGGGAGTAAGCAAGGAGAATGAAGGTTGAGCTTGGTTTGGGGCTATGAGGAAACTGGATATCCTCTAGGTGGTTTTTATGGAGGGTTCAGGATGGGACTGGAGTAAGGGGAGTCAAGTAGCAGAAATACACGCTATTTCTTTACACTTAAGAAGACTGGGTGGTCAAGAGCACTGGGTGAGTTCTTCTCCTGGTTTGGTTACCAACTGCAGGCCTCAGCCTCCTCACCTTCTTTACCTATTCATAGTAAAGAAGGGGGATGGTCAGAGAATCTTTTGGTCTGGTCCAGTTGTGCCATTGGGTGATTGTGAGGATGGCTCTTGAGGCTGAAGAAGACCTGTCCACAATGAGAGCAGAAGTAAACTCTCAGAGGGGAAAGAGCCTGATGAAGAGAAGGATGGAGGAAAACACTCACGCATCAAGCACCTGCTCTGCACTGGGACAGAGCTGGACACTTCACACAGGTCATTTCAGGTATCTTTGTGCTGACCCTCTGAAGACAGCATTACCCTCACTGATTTAGAGATTAGGAAACCAAGGACCAGAGATGTTAAGGGAACTCCCCAAAGACGTTCTCTTAGCCGAACTGTGGTGTGATTGATTACTTTTGTGTGGCCTTTCTAGCCGTGGTCTTGTAACTCCCACCCAGGTGACTAGGCAGAACTGTGTGATAGGGTAATTGTGGCTCCCCAAGGGGATTGGTCAGTTTTGCCTTAAAAGAGAGCCAATTCCAGAGCAGAGAGGAGGATCCTACCACCACCAAGTAAGAAGAGGCAGGAGCAGAGAATGCATCCTTTGGACCCGGGATCCCTGTGCTGCGAAGTTCCTGGAAGCAGGAGACAGAGACAGAGAGAGAAAGCTGTAACCCTGAAGATGGTGAGAAGCGGTGGCAGGAGAGACCCAGCAGCAGGAGACAACACGGTGGCTTCTTGGCCCATGGAGACAGAAAGCTGGGTATCTTTTGGGAGAGGCCTAGGACTAGGGAGAGGTATGCCTGAGAGTACCGTTGGAAAGAGGCTATCCTGATGGAAGAACTGTATCCTGAGTGTTCCTGAGCCTGAATTGTAACTGTTACTTCCCTAATAAACCCCATAATCATCGGTATGGTCTGTGAGTTGTGTGTGGCCATTGCAATGAATTATCAAACTCAGCAGAGAAGTACAGAGTGCTGTGCAAGGGACTACTGGTGTCAGAACTGGTAAAGATGGCAGAGGGGAGACACGTCTGAACACCACCTCATAGGAATCAGCCTTGAGCTGATATCTTGAGTCTCCTTCCCCCTTGTGAAGTTAAAGGAGGTCAGACATCTCCCCCACGTCGTTTTTACAAGACCAGAACTAGGATTTGCATGGAGGTCTCTAGCTTCCAGGTCTCTAGCCCTTCCATGTTGGAACGGTGCTCGGTGCATGGGTATGTGCTTGAGTGGCTGGGAAGGGCTTACTGAGTTGGTTTTTAGGTTAATGCTTTATTTTCTTACATTTACTAGGTTTTCATCAACTTATTTTTCAGTACTTTTTTTTTCCTTGGGGGGGGTAGAAAACATTTTTTTTTTTTTTTTTAAGAAGAGAAGATGGAAAATGGTAGGCAGTCAAGAAAATATTAGTTCCTGATTAAGACAAACTGAAAGAAAAAGTCAACTTAAGATTAGAAAGCGAGATGTCTCAGTTGTTTACCCAGTGAAGAGACACATGAGTTATAAAAGAGCAAAGATGGGGGTTTGTGGCAAGTATTAAATGGGTTGCATAATACCAAACACATCTTTCTGTTTCCTTCCACAAGCCACCTATAGCTCCTTCCTTATTGCCTTGAATCATGCTGCCGAAAAAGGAACCCTTGTTAAAAACAACTCTAGCTTCTTAACGTTACTCATAACTTCATAGAGATCTTCCAGGAACGAAGATTTTTTTGTGTGGGGAAGAAACATCTACTTCAGTTTCTTTTTCTTCTGTTAGATTCATACAAATTACATCTAGTACTTGTAGTACTTTATTTTTAAAATAGCATGGATATATGATCCCATTTTAATAAGACTATTTCCACCTAGCCTCCTAGCTAGAAATATTCTAGAGATGGCTGGAATGCTGTTCACCTCATGTCGGTATTTCTCTCTGGGTGGCAGCTTTAGTAAGAGCACCCAAACTGTCTTCAATTCTGTATAGTAAGAATGTAGCATTTTTACAAAAATAATAAAGTCTTTACTCTAAAGAAAATAAGACTGGTCAAATATCTGTCTTCAACATGATGTCTAGAGGCTTGTCAGTCTGATTTATTAAAAAAGTCTAGTGGACATACGTCATGTTGGAGGAATGTGCTATAATAAACTGGAATTCAGACTAAGCAAAACATGACATATTGATGTTCTAAAATAGTATCACGGGTTAGGAATTATAACATCTAATCAAAACAGCCTGAATATATACCCAAAAAATTGAAAGCAGGAAGGCAAATAGATAATTATACCTCAATGTTCACCACAGCACTTTTCACAACGGCCAAAAGGTAGAAACAGTCTAAATGTCCATCCACAGAGGAATGGATAAACCAAATGTGGTATTTACATACAATGGACTATTACTCAGCCATAAAAAGAAATGAAGTCCTGATACATGCAACAACAGGATGAACCTTGAAAATATTATGCTGAGTGAAATAAGTCAGTTACAAAAGGACAAATGTTTTACGAGCCAATTGATATGAATGGGAGGGAGGGGGAAGAGGGAATCATTGCTTGGGGGGCACTGAGCTTGTCATGGGTGATGGAAAAATTTGGAAACAGAAAATGGTGATGGTTGTAGAACATGATGAAAGTTATTGTCACTGAACTGTACATGTAAAAATGTTGAAATGGCAAGTTTTTTGTTATATATATACTCACAATAAAATAATTTTGAAAAAGATGCATAAAGTGCCTGTAAATGGGATCCCACTTTTTTGTAACCAAAAAACCAAACTCATTGCCGTTGAGTCGATTTCCAACTCATAGCGACCCTATAGGACAGAGTAGAACTGCCCCATAGAGTTTTCAAGGAGCACCTGGTAGATTCAAACTGCTGACCTTTTGGCTAGCAGCCGTAGCACTTAACCACTATGCCACCTTGTAAAGCAACAATAAAAAACCTTGTTTATGATTATGATTAAAAAGCAGGGAGAAAGTTATGAAAAGATACACAGCAGGGTAGAGCATTCAGCTGATGGGGAAGGAAGGGGGCAGTGTGGGGGGAGACAGGTGAGGAAGAGGGAGAAGCGTGCAGCAAGTAATAAAGTAAAAACAGGAAACTAGATAGGGTATGTGAAATGGTCACATTTATGCATTTATATAAAGCTATGCATATATATAAAGAAGAAATTACAAAAAAGAAATGGAACACACAAAAATGACTTCACTCAAATCCAATCTGCATTGAGTTAATGGAGTGCTGAGAGCTTCTTGGACTATCAAAGAAGGCTATGTGTGGCCTGGTATCTGGTACACCTGGGGGAGTCCTCCCCAGGTGCCTGGCCACTGACCTGAGAGAAGTGAGAAACCCACAGGTGAGGTGACACGGTGAGGGAATCTGGTGTGTGTGTGTGTGTGTGTGTGTGTATGAGTGTGTGTGCATACTTGTCTGTGTGTGCGTGCGCACAGTCAGCTAGTGAGAGGGAAAAAGGTTCCCGGGGTCTCATTTGAATTAAAGTGCAGGCACGGGATAGAGTATTAACAGAGAGAATTCCCAGGAACAGCTGACCAGAAGCCATGTGGGCAAATGGCTGAGATGGGGATAAAAGATGTTGTGAATGCAAGCAAGCACAACGGGCCAGGACCAGTGACCATAAGGCCCACAGACAGCCCGCAGGCCTGCTTCACTAGCAGATGTGGCGAGACATCTCCTGAGTTACCAGTGGAGAGAAAACTGGAAGTCAAAGAATGACAAGTATTAGGAAAGTTCTTAATCAACCAACACATACACTTTTAATTGCAAAAAGTAACAACTCTCTTTACATAAAACTTTAATTTACATACATTCTTTACATGGTGGAAGTCTTTTACAAGTTTGCAGTTTATCAATTAGTCAACATTCTGCACTGAACATATGCTCCTGGCTCAGACCATTCAGAGCATAGGCTGACCAGTGTGTCTGCTCGTCGAGACTCACCACACCCTGGTCCCCTGAAGACGAAATGCAGCTGCCCCAGGCTCCTGCCCCATGACAGCAGGAGTCCCTGGCTTACCTGTGCCTTTCCAGTCTTCTCCCTGTCCCCTAGTGTTATGGGGGTTTCTGTTACTGACCCTTCCCCAGGAGGGAGGGAGAAGAAAAGATCACAGCCATCATTTTTCTGAGTGTAAATCTATGGGAAGAAGTCTGGAGGGAAAGTTGGCTTTGATGAGACTGGGGCTCCCTGGGAGTGCCCTGTGTCTGCTTCTTCCTGCCACCAATTCCCAGGCATCAGTGAGAGTTTGTTTCTGAAGGGGTCTGAAGTGCTCTGAGGGGTTCAGGTGTGAGGGAGAGCTGCTGGGAGGATTAACAAGGTAAATCAAGCCTGGCACAATGCACATGTCCCAACTCTCCTATTTTGTTTGAAACTCAAAACTAAACTGGTGCTGCAGCCGAGGTTTGTTCTTCGACTGCCTGACAGCCGCCCAACTGACCGCCCAGCGCGCTGAGGAAGAGTGGCTTGTCCCAGCCCCACCACATCTTGGCAGTTCCAGGCCTCCGCTCAGTTATGCAATGTCTCCTCTCCACTATTCTGAAAAAGTCTGGACATTTCAGTCTCCAGAGAGGAAAATGACAGACGCATTTAGCTCTAATCCCTAAATTATGCAGGACAGGGACACCAGACATTGAGGGAACTGGACAACAGACAAGCTGGCTGAAGAATTTCCCAACAAGGCCAGTGTCTAAAGCCACACTGCACCCCTGTGGGTGGACATGGAGGTGGGTCTGAGAAAGCCCTGTCAGTTTTCCCTGACAGGCTTTTGTGGAAGAGGCTGCTGGTTATCAGGAGGCTGGGGGCCAGGAGGATGGGGATGGGCACGCCCTACCCTCCCTTTTTTATATGCTGCAGGGCTGTCCCCATAAGCACCTTCCCCCTCCTCGCCTGGTGGCCATGACATGCGCTGGCTCTGTAGACAACATCTGCAAGTCCAAACATGGAGAGAATCTCAACCTAAAGTACTGTTTTAAAGCCCATCTCTGGGACTCCCTTCCATCAACAAATTTTAGTGGGCGATGTGTCACTCCTGAAAGTTAATGAGTGTGGAATTTGCGAACTCAGGAGAGCCCCGCTTCCCCACCATCACTAGGAGACCTCAAAAGTCTAAAAGACCCCTCTATTTAATAAACTATCCTCAAAAGGTGAATAAAATCACCATCTCCATGCCACCAGACATGTGTCCAGCTTTCCCTCTCTCCCCTACAACTTGGCCTTCTCCTGCTGGGCAAGAAGATGAGAAGCAAACATTCGCTGTGGGGTTGTGAATGTTCATTATGGAAGTTACTGGTTAACAAGCCAACTCTCATTCAAGAGTGACTGAGGCCATCACCTGCAGCTAAGTAATTCGAGATTTTGTTTTAAAATAACTGGTTCTACACTGAGGCCGATACTGGGTGTTGGAAGGAAGAAATAGAAAACTGAGAGCTGAAAAACAAGTGATGTAAACGCCAAGGGACGCACAGCTGGAATCGGGCAGTCTCTCCTCTGGCCACACATCAGGAAACGTTGTGACAGGAGGATGGCTGGACACAGTTGTATCCCAGCTATATTCACTCTTAAAAAGTTTTCAAATGGGGAGGGAAGAAGTGAAAGGATTTTTTAACTCATATGGTTAGATTCTTTCCTCCTCCATTTCTGTCCGTAACAGTTGTGAAAACAAATCCTGAAGAGCTCCTGGCTTGCTAACCCTTATCCCTCAGTTCTCCTACCCAAATGGGGGAACACCCCAGTCAATTAAAGCCACAGCTTTGTTCTTTGGCTCCACATTGTGATGTAGCAGAAAATAATGGGCAGTAGAACCAGAGGACCTGGGTTTGAGCTCCAATCTCCTGCGACCAACAGCTGTTCTGTTTCTTTACTGGTAAAACGAGGATCTAATACTTGCTTTACAGGACTGAGTGAAGCTTAAAGAAAATCATGTATATCCAGGTACTCTGTAAGTTGGAAAGGACTAGACAAATGTCACTATTCCTTTTTCTGAGAAAATGAGCCCAAATCTGCCCATTTTCGTAGACTGTTTTGTATTTCACCAAATTGACAGTCTTCATAAACCATTAATATTTTACTCCCTTCCTTCCCTAAACAGGAGCCCTGGTGGCGTAGTGGTTAAGAGCTCAGCTGCTAACCAAAAGGTCGGCAGTCAATGAACCAGCCGCTCCTCAGAAATCCTACGGCGGCAGTTCTACTCTGTCCTATAGGGTCACTATGAGTCAGAATCAGCTCAATGGCAACTGGTTTGGGTTTGGTTTTCCTAAATAAATTGAGGGAGGGGTGAGTGTAAGCCCTGCCTCTTTTCATAAACCAGAATAGGTGTAGAATCCATTCAGTACTTGATTACTGGAGAGCTCAGGACATTTGGGCATAAATGCTTCCAACTGGTGCCAGAGAAGCCTCTCTATCCAGAGAGCTGATTTCTGTGGACACAAGTCTTTGCTCCAGGAATCTATAAAACAAAGTCAACCTAAACCATGTGTGGGGGTCCCTCTCACATCACCTCTTAGTCAACACTCAACACACTCGTGGGCAAGTTCCCTCTTTTTAGAGCCCTGTGGCTTTGTTCTTGTTGTGGTGATAGAGACAGGGAGTTGGTTAGGTGGTCCCACCACTGCCTCCCTAACTCTGCTCTCTCATCCTAATGACCCTCTTTCCCACACCGCGTCGTGCAGAGGGACTTCTGCTGCTTCCATGTGGGCTGAGAGCACCTGCAGCACCCCCTTCCCCCTGACACACACAAATCCTTGGATCACTGGAAAGGACTGGCTGGCAATCCCAAGTCATTCCTATAGAACTGGTCAAAGGCTGATCAGAATTACCTTAAGAAGGTGATTTACTTCTATTTAGTCTCTAAATAAGAGCAAGGGAACTCTCTTTGGGGAATTCCTCTTCTAAAATAAATCTATATTCATGTCTGACTGGATAGATTTTAAATGAAACGAATAGTACATGCACAAAAGTCTCTACTTGTCTGCTGCTGTAACCATTCTTTGTTGGACTGCTGAACTACTACTAAGGAGCCCTGGTGTCACAATGGTTAAATGCTTGGCTACTAACCAAAAGGTTGGCAGTTTGAACCTGCCAGTGGCTCCACAGGAGAAATGACTTGGCGATCTGACCCTATAAAGATTACAGCCTAGAAGACACTATGGGGCAGTTCTTCTCTGTCCTATATGGTCTTTAGGAGTCAGAATTGACTCAATAACACCCAACAACATAACCATCCCTTACTGAATTGCTGAACTACTGCTCACAGCTTAGGGAACTTCCCAGGGAATACCTGAGAACCCAGCATGTACAAGGGTGTCTTAGTTTTCAAAGTTTTGAGGCAAAGTGGGTATTTTATGAATATTTAAGGTGTGAAAGGCAGGAGTGAAATGGGGAAAGAACACATTGTAATTCATAAAAGCAAAACAGAAACCTCAATAATCAAAATAGTTGCTTTGCTCCTAAGGAAACCTCTCTTTTGTTAACTCAAAGGGCCTAATTTAGAAAACTTTGAGAGGAGTCTAAAGAACTTGTTTACAGCTAATCCTTGCCTGGGTTAAGACACTGCAGAAGGCTCAAAAAGCTTGCACAAAGCTGGCCTCTAAATGATCCTTCTGATTTAAAAGCTCTTAAATCCTGATTGCTTAGCAGAGTGACTTTTATATGTACAAAGAGTTTCGTTTTTCCTGTACTAATCCACACAAGGGGCTGATTCTTTTAGCGAACAATTCCCTCAGGTGCCATCCAATTCTGGTTTCATTCAGGCCCATGGAGGAGACTCTGAGTGTTCCCAGACCTGAGCCTTGTGAAGGCGGCTTGTCCTTTATAACCCCACAGACAGGCCACTTGAGTACTTGGCGATCCCCACAGCCGCTCATAAGCTATGCAGAGAGAGACAGGGCTTGGGAGACAAGGTGCAGGGACTCCTCCAAGGACGAGGAGCCCACACGGGTCCCCACCACCTTCCCTCAACACTGTCTGCTCTGGTCTGTAACTGTGACACAGACACCTACTATAGCCACCTGATTTCTGCAGTTCAGAACCAGAGGCCACAGTGTGGTTTGTTTTTCTTCATCTTGGAAAGGCATCATCAGTGGCCAGGTATCTAGCAGTATCAATAAAGGAAAATGGAACAAGAGTGTACTTATTTACACCATTTGATTAATACATATAGAAAACACTTGGGAAAAACAATGCACATAGCAAATCATCAAATCAAAAGGATGCAGCTTTATATTATTACAGAAAATAAAATACTTCACCTTGTTTGCCAGCACAAGAGAAATCGTTTTAAGACAGAGGATCACACGGTCACACACCCAGCTGGCAAACATTTCGTGTCTGGAGTTCCTCCCCCAACCACATTACAACATCGGCTTGACACATCTGTGAAACATTTTTCCCTGCAGAACTGCAGCCTAAAGATCAAACCCAGGGAGGCACCCTCTCCCAAGCCAGCTAACTCATCCCCCTCCGAGGACACTTGTGAAGGCAGCACAATGGGCAGGAGCAGTGCTGCCTCAGCACTCAGGGCTCCGCCTGGCCAAGGGAGGGAAGGTCAGGAGCTGAACGTCTGAGAAATCAACCAGACAGGCAAGGGAGGAGGGGAGCTAGTGAGGCGGGGGTATTAGAACCTGATAAAATGGAGAAAAATACTACCTTAGGAACTACCTTTCAAATTACCATTTCAGCCTGGCATCACTGAGCCTCCAAGCACCACGGACACCAGCAAAGAAGTGCCCTTCTGAGTACAATGCACAGTTATTTCATCTTTTCCACTAGCTCTAGACTGCGTTTTGTGTGGGAAACTGCAATGATTTATTTATGCAGCCATGGCTTTCCAGAAAAGTACAGGACGATGTGGCCAGGAAGACAGGGGATAAGCAAGACCACCTGGTAAAGGATGGCTCTGAAGTCAGGACCTGCTGGCTGCCTCTCTTGAGGCCAGGGAGCCAGCAGATGGGATTATGCCCATGCAGGTGACAGAGGGCACTGACCCTATTCCCTGCCTGGGGGGCAGCCTCGAGGCCAAAGGGCCTGGAAGAGCCCAATCTCTCGCAGGTGGGTGCTGGCAGAGTCCTGGCCAAGTAGTGCAGGTGGGAAACCTTCTGGGCCACGTGCATGAAGTCGGGAGTGTAGGTCCCTGGCCACTGCCTCCACATACTGTTCGCTCACACACACATGCAAAGAGCAGGTTACTATAAGGAACCGACCCCTGAGAGAGTGGTGTCATCGTTTTTATTTTCCCCCTTTCAGCCTGGTCTTCAGCTCTCAAAGCTGTTCCTGTATAGAGTTCTATTTCCTACGGTTCTGAGAGGGTGGTTCCATCGCAGATGACCAAAGGCTGGGCCCCTCTGGCTATAATGTAGACCTTCCAGTGGGTGGCATCGGCATAGCCTTGAAGAGAAACAGCAACAGGAAAGCACGTTAAAGTTAGGGGCGGCGACACTTGTGGGCAAGAGCAAGTCTGCCAGAGTGTGCCCTCAGGAGCACCTGCAGTCAGTCAAAAGACAATTCCTGTGTTGAAGTTCTTCCGGCTCTTCCTGACATCAATATTCCTAGCTAGTACCAGTCCTCTCTGTAACCTAACACCCAACAGGAGCCACTCTGAATGAAGGTGCTTTATCATCAACCCTCACCTAGGCAACTGGAAATCATACCTGCAACGGTTTACAAAGGCAAAATGGTCTAGGTGAGGCTGGACATCCATTCTCTGATTGACCTCATCTTTTTTTAGCAGGAAGATAGGATGGGTTCTGAGGGGGAGCAGGACCCCCCTTTCCATTTCTCCTGAGGTTATCTATAATGAGGTTGCATTACAGAACATCCCGATTAACCCAAACCAGCATTTCCGAAATTCTGTTCTGCAAACAGTGGTGTCTCATAAGACACTCCAAGGAAAAGGAATTCCACGGCCAAGTAAATTTGAGGAACACTAGGTTCCTCAAGGCTTTTTGGAGCCTTAGGTACACGAATGTGCATAAAACATCTATAAGGCAGGCATTTCCCATCAACTAACTCAAGAACCCTATTTGCCAAGGGCTTTTCCAAGGGGCTTCTGTTCCCATCCCTGGGGTCAGGAGTGATCTGAAGAACCAGTGATGGAACACTGACCTATATCACTTCAGTGGGCTAAGAAGACAAACTTGAAAACTTTAGCATTTCAATAATCTCCTGATGGAAATTCTCCTACAGTACATCATACTTCCCTACCTATCTTTAAACTGATAGCAGTAAATGTAATTTAACCTTTACAGGTGATTCAAGGAAGGGCACTATGAACAGCAACTGTGCTATACAATAATTGCAGGTAGGTGGTGTAGGCCCAACAACATTGGTCTACATCATTCTTGAAAAAGCCCCCAACAAAGGTTTTCTGACGATCTTTAACCCCTGTCCCCTCTCCCTTCAACCCCCACAAAGACAACGCATATTTTGTCAGAAAACATGGGACTTGTCAAGTGCCATTCGTAAGGGTCCCTGAGGCAATGGAGCCGTCATCTGTTCTACAAGCACTGACTTATTCCAGGACCCTCCCACCATCAGGGTCTGATTCCCTGTCCTCACTTTTAACTGCAGTAGCTGTGGCCATCCGGCCATCACTTCTACTTCTGCCCCTGCTTCAGGTGCCCACCGTTCTCCCCACCCCACCCCCGTTGTTCTCCCAGACTCCCTCTCCTCCTCTTCTTTGACTCAGTCTCCCATCCCTTCTCCGTACTCATGTCACGTAGCTGGCCTTTGACAGACAATGCCAATCCCGGGACTCCTTTCCTTCCACCAGCAAACCAGCCCGTCAAAGCATGGGAGGGATCATCTTCTGGTTTTCAGGCTCTTCCGGATGATCTGCACCAGTGTTGGCTGCTCAAAGCTTCTTTGATCACTGCCAAAGACTCCTTTTCTTTTCAGCTAATTTTAGAATTGGCATTCTGGATGCTTTGTGGGAGCTGGAAATCTGGAATTTGGATAACTGAGGTGTTTCTATAGTTTCTGAAATGGTTAGGTATTTGTAGAACATAAGACAGAAACTTCTTTCCAGTACAACTACACACTCCAAACCTAAACATACCATACAGAGTTTTGCAATAGTCATTCCTCACGTGAGTGCCATTCTACTACAGGAAAATAGTTCTGAAGAATTTCTGTACAAGAATTCTTTTTTCCCCAAGGACCAGGCCAGCTGTTATTGCTTTATTTGTGCATATCAGTAAGTCCCGGGGTTAAACGAATCAGACTTACGGACAACTCATACTTGCCCTTTAATACTATGTAAATTTGCCCTCACTTTGAAACAACTGAACCAACCCCTACTCTCCTCACAACAAATTCTTCATCACAATTACCTTCACTTGCCGTACACTTTTAAATCGTTGAAAAGGCTTGTAGTCTTTTCTTGCACTAAAGTAAGGCTAAATAAGACCCGTATGCAGCTGTTCCGACTTACCTACAAATTCTTAAAGACACACTTAGGAAAGGATCTCGTTAGTAACCTGGGGACTGCCTGTATTTATCAGTTAATGTTTAATTTGTGCATTATTTTTATTTTTCATTTCTAAATTGAAATAAAGTTATGTAACCTGAAGCTTGGCATAGTTTGCAGTCCACCCCCTACCCCCAAATGAGGTGAGAGGTTTCTAGGGATTTAGGGGGTCATCTGAGGGGTTAAAATTAAAAGAAATCAATTGGAAAACCAGTCTGGGCTTTGCCAGGGATTGTAGGCTGCCCTAAGGTTCTGTGAGGCAGGAAAAACAAGGAGGTCAGTGGTGACACTTGCCGATTTGTTTGTTTCAGCCAAGAAAACTCTGCTGACCCACTGATTGCTACTGACAGCAGCTGATTTGAACCTGTTTCTTTGGAACAGATTTTTAGACTATTAGGCACAGAAAAAGTCACCGCTGGGAAAACATGGAGCCAGAGTCAAGGGTGAGTCATCAACATAGGCTGCAACTTGGCCGTGGGATCCACGTCGAAGGCAGCATTTCCTTGGGCGCTGTTGCCGTATATACTTTTCGTCTTGTTTTATGGGCAAAATGGGCATATAAAGAGTTTGCTCTAATCCTGAACTGCCCCTTCCTTGGCTTGATTCTGTGAAAGTAGACAATTAAGACTTGCTGTCTTGCTTGATTGACAGTCGGGTATTGGCATGGTCACCTCGCCTCTCTGGACCTCAATTTCCTCATCTGTAAACAGAGGGATTGGTCTACATATCTGCCAGACTCCTAACTTAAAGTTTCTATGACCAATGGGCATGTACATTCGAGATGTTGTACGTACAACAAGAAATTTCTCTCTGCTACATGTTCTCATTGGTTGCTCCATTTTTAAGAGCAAATACAGACCCTGTTAATAAAAGCTGTTTTTGACTCTACTTCATTGAACCTTTGGGAAGGCAATATTTGATGCTCAGAATATTTTCAGAGTTAAAAACTAAAAAGATCCTGTGGCCGACCCTGCCCTCCTGGGGTCCTACATACCGATATCCCCTGGCTCTAGCTGCATCGCCATGGACTGGCAGTGTCTCCGGCACTGGAAGGGAGGGATGAGCTGCAACATGGCCTCACCACTGACAATGGTAAACAGCTCGTGCATTCTGTGCGTCTGTAGGAAAGAACAGCAGGGGAAAAAGGAAGGGAAAGACAGCAAAATAAAATCCGGGGTTCAGTGGGGGATCAGTACACAAAAATCCTTACACACGTGGCTGTGAGTTTCCTAGCAGCCTAAGCAAAGAGGAAAATAGAACCAACAGCACAATTCAGTTATGTTCAAAAGATAAAACAAACTAGTTTATCCTAAGCATGGCATCTCCTGGTACTGAGACCAGGGTAAAATCTCTTCTGTGGGTTCTCCTAAAGAGACATGGTGACTGAGTAGGCGACATCCTCAACAACAGCCCTATAGCAGATAATGAGCTTCATAATTTGCAACTATTTCTAGCCACGGCTTCAAAGTAAGCCAAAGGCAAAAATGCCTAGTTCTGCAATTTAGCAAAAGAGGTTCCAGGAGAGACCAACAAGTGGTAGTCTAGGTATGCACTCTCTGAGGACTTGGTTTGATCCAGACTTTTTAGAGAAATTGATGGCCTACGCTTCCTTTGCATGATTTTCCATGGACATCATTTGCTACCAGGGTTTTGATAAGAATTGAACAGCAGCAAGTACAAGTTTACACTTTCTGGCAAAAGTCGGCTAAACAAACATGCCATGCTACTGATTAAAACCTAATGACAGTCATGTTGCCTTCTGATTTTGAAAACTAAGAAGACAACCAGGATATGCACCTCGGTAGGTAATTACTGCACCTTGGAGGGTATACTACTGCCACCAACAGGCATTAAGTGCAAGCTCCAGCATGCCAGGCAAGGAGCGATGAACCCTGGGGCTGGGGAGCAGGGTAGGCAGTAAGGATAAAAGATGGGTCTTACTTGGGCTTCTCTCCCTACCCATATGGTAAGAGAAAAACCCTAGTGCCTTGCCTCTCCCTCCTCTCCCAGCTCCTGCCCTTTAGGGCAGCCAGATCAACTGCAGCAGGGGTCAGAAGTCTGGCTTCCTGGGCCCCTGGTTTCCGCTCCACCACTCAGGGCCTCCAGAGCCTTGGGTTTTGGCCTTCTCTTTCCCTGTTCTCAACCCCATCTCTCTCTGCTGCTCCCACAGGCCCTGGCCATGATGCTGCTGCCATGGCAACACTAGAGCCATTTCAACTGCCGCTGTAGTAGCAGCAGGACTGGGTGTCTTGAGCTGGCCTGCGGCTGACTGGTAGCAACACTGGCAGAGGCCCTGACATCTGCAGTCTTGAAAAAATCCCCAAAAAACTAAAAAAAGTGGATGTACCTCTCTTTCCTATGGGCCAGAGAGGGGCATGACTACGTTACTTGGCACCCAGGATGGAAAGAAACAGATAACAGGATGGAGCAGGCTTGCCTTAGGCAACACCATGGAGTGGGTGAAGTGGGCCTTGCAGCCCCTCACTTCTTCCCCCAGGACCTCAGAACAACCTGATCCACTTCCTATCTTCTATCCCAAGGCTGCCTCTTGCATACAGGGCTCCAAGACACGTGACTTCCCAGGGACCTAAGCCAGAGATGTGGACAGCAGGGTGGGGTAACAAGGGTGGGAGAAAGGAGAGCTTGGGCCAGGGTGGGGCAAGAGATGCTCCAAGCAGACTCTCAGGAATTTTGCTTTTTTGGGCCCCTCCCCTTCCCAAAACAGCCTTGAGATAACTTTGATAGGTATTTGAGTAACTCTGTATTCACCCCTTTGGCTGGGCTCACTGGTGTCCCAGTTAAACAGGCTGGTGAGATTAACTTCAGTATTCAAGTAGGAGCATCAAGATAAAGATAAAGGCCCTCGCCCAGAATTATAATCATGACAATGAAGCCATGTTAGAGCCCTGAGCTCTAGCCCAGGACAACAGGATAAATTCCTTTATAATCTGAGGCAAAAGCCCAGCACCTCCACCCCACTGCTGGCAGACAGAAGTTCTTACTTCTAGACAAAATGTTTGCTTTTGTAGACTTTTAAATTCCTTCAACACTATTCAGCAAATTTGGAGCCAGACAATAGTATCAGGAGGCTGAAGCCACAACCCGGAGTTGGTAGGGGCCACAGTTCAGGAAATACACATTTTTTACAAAGGAAAATTCATCCTTTTAATTCTTCTAAAACAACCCAAGCTCAAACATCTTCTTCAGGAATGAGATTCAACCAAGAAGCATTTCAGAGAAAAATAAACAGACAAACACAGAAGAGAGTTACCCAGTCGGCTGGCCCCCAGAGAGGTACCTGCCAGCTCTAGGCCCTGTGGTCCCTCCTCTCCTCTGTACACACTTAGCCAAGTACCGAGCTGGGAGGTGATGGAGGCTGAGTGGGCCTTTCCACCAGACTGTGCTACCTGCTTCAGACATGTGTCTACCAACCCTTCTGTCTCAAATCCTCCGCACACTCCCAAGCTTTTTGCTTTTCCAGTTCTCTACCAGAAGTATCTTCATTTGTTTGTTCTGGTAAAAGGCAACCTGGGGGTGAGGAGTGAAGGGGAGCCCTCTAATTAACTTGCTGTGTGTAGCTGGGCTCGGTTTCCTTATCTACAAAATGAAGAAGGTGGACTATTCACTTACATACTGTTCATTTACAGCTTGCCCACTTCCTAAAATAATTTGACTAACAACCCTCGAGTCCTTTCAAATTTTAGCATTCCACCACTGGTCTCACCCCTTCAGGAGCAAGGGAGAACGAAGAAAACAAGAGAAAAGGGAAAGATTAGTCCAAAGGACTAATGGACCACAACTACGTTAGCCTCCACCAGACTGAGTCCAGTACAACTAGATGGTGCCTGGCTACCACCACTGACTGCTCTGACCAGAATCGCAACAGAGGGTCCCGGATAGAGCTGGAGAAAAATGTAGAACAAAATTCTAACTCACAAAAAAAAGACCAGACTTACTGGCCTGACAGGCTGGAGAAACCCTGAGCATACCCCTGGACACCCTTTTAGCTCAGTAATGAAGTCACTCCCGAGGGGCACTGTTCAGCCAAAGATTAGACAGCCCCATAAAACAAAACAAGACTAATGGGGCACAACAGTCCAGTGAGAAGGACTAGAAGGCAAGAGGGTACAGGAAAGCTGTTAAGAGGGAACCCAAGGTCGAGAAGGGAGAGTGTTGACATGTCGTGGGGTTGTTAACCAATGTCATAAAACAATATGTGTACTAACTGTTCAGTGAGAACCTTCATCTAAAGTACAATTAAAAAAAAAAAAATTTTTAGCATTCCACTTCCTCTAACGTAGAAAAGTAGCTTGCCCCCAGGTATTAAGGGCAGGAAACAGATTTGCAAGGTAACCAGACCTTCTGTACACCTTCATAAAAAGGTGGTCCACTGCAGGTTTCCTGGCTCACAGCAGTGGGGGAGACCTTTAGTACATGTAGGTGTCCTCTCAATTCACCCTCTAAGTCGATATGCAGGGGAGGCCTTGGTTATGGTATCAGCCCAGTTCCAAATGAGGAAAATTCTAGACCCAGGTTCTCTTAAGATTTCCTACCTTACTCCCCACAACAGGTTCCGGGTGAAGAAGGAAGCATTTTTTCAAGGAGGCATCTTTTGGAAATGGTAGGTAGGTGAAAACAGGAAAAAGCTCATGTAAAATTTGTGACCTATTCAGAGGTCTTCTCCTGTAAAAGTTTGAAACAGAAAAAAGTAATTAAGCTGGGCATGCCAGCCTGTTCCATGACTTACAGAGAGCTAAACAAGGTCAGAAAAATGGTGGGTAGTGGGTAAAGAGGAGAAAACATAGGTATAGTTTCTTAAGTACTTGGTCCATGAAGAATAGTACATGCACACACATGAACTCTACAGCCACGATCTGTACATGTGGCTGTTGTTGTTAGGTGCCATCAAGTCAGTTTAGACTCACAGCGACCCTGCATACAACAGAACGAAACTGCCTGGTCCTGCGCCACCCTCACAATCCTTGTTATGTTTGTGCCCATTGTTGCAGCCACTGTGTCAATCTATCTCGTTGAGGGTCTTCCTCTTCTTCGATGACCCTCTACTCTACCAAGCATGATGTCCTTCTCCAGGGACTGGTCCCTCCTGATAATATGTCTAAAGTACATGAGACGAAGTCTCACCATTCTTGCTTCCAAGGAGCATTCTGGCTGTACTTCTTCCAAGACAGACTTGTTCATTCTTCTGGCAGTCCATGGTATAGTCAATATTCTTCACCAACACCATAATTCAAAGGCATTAATCCTTCTTCAGTCTTCCTTGCTCATTGTCCAGCTTTCACATGCATATGAGGTGACTGAAAATACCATGGCTTGGGTCAGGTGCACCTTAGTCCTCAAAGTGACATCTTTGTTTTCAACATTTCAAAGAGGTCTTTTGCAGATTTGCCCAATGCAATATGTTGTTTGACTTCCTGACTGCTGCTTCCATGGGCATTGACAGTGGATCCAAGTAAAACTAAATCCTTGACAACTTCAATATTTTGTTTATCATGATGTTGCTTATTGGTCCAGTTGGGAGGATTTTTGTTTTCTTTATGTTGAGGTGTAATCCATATTGAAGGCTATAGTCTTTGATCTTCATCACTAAATGCTTCAAGTCCTCTTCACTACAGCAAGCAAGGTTGTGTCACCTGTATATCACAGGTTGTTAATGAGTCTTCCACCAATCCTGATGCTGTGTTCTTCTTTATATAGTCCAGCTTCTAAGTTTATTTGCTCGGCATACAGGTAAGTATGGTGAAAGGACACATCTCTGACACACATCGTTCCTGATTTTAAACCACACAGTATCCCCTTGTTCTGTTCGAACAACTGCCTCTTTGTCTATGTACAGGTTTCGCATGAGCACAATTAAGTGTTCTGGAATTGCATTCTTGGCAATGTTATCTATAATTTGTTATGATCCACACAGCTGAATGCCTTTGTGTAGTCAATAAAACACAGGTAAACATCTTTCTGGTATCCTCTGCTTTCAGCCAAGATCCATCTGACATCAGGAATGACACCCCTCGTTCCATGTACTCTTCTGAATCCAGCTTGAATTTCTGACAGTCGCCTGTTGATGTACTGCTGCAACCGTTTATAAATGATCTTCAGCAAACTCTTACTTGGATGAGGTATTAATGATATTATTCGATAATTTCTGCATTCGGGTGAATCACTTTTCTTTGGAATGGACACAAACATGGATCTGTTTAAGTCTGTTGGCCAGTTAGCTGTCTTCCAAATTTCTTGGCATAGACAAGTGAGCACTCCCAGCGCTGCATCCATTTGTTGAAACATCTCAGTTGGTATTCTCTCAATTTCTGGAGACTTGTTTTCTGCCAATGCCTTCAGCACAGCTTTGACTTTTTTCCTTCAATAGCATTGGTTCTTCATCATATGCTACCTCCTGAAATTGTTGAACATCGACCAATTCTTTTTAGTTCAATAACTCTGTGTGTTCCTTCAATCTTTTTTTGATGTTTCTTGTGTTGTTCAATATTTTGCCCATAGAATCCTTCAATATTGCAACTTGAGGCTTACATTTTTCCTCAGTTCTTTCAGCTTGAGAAATGCTGAGGATCTTCTTCCCTTTTGGTTTTCTAACTCCAGGTCTTTGCACGTCATTATAATACTTTGTCTTCTCGAGCCACTCTTTGAAATCTTCTGTTCAGCTCTTTTACTTTATCATTTCTTCCTTTTGCTTAGGCTACTTTAATTCACCAGCACCTTTCAGAGTCTCTTCTGACATCCATTTTGGTCTTTTTTCTTCTTTCCTATCTTTTTCATAACCTTTTGCTTTCTTCATGTATCATGTCCTTGATGATATCCCACAACTCATCTGGTCTTCAGTCATTAATGTTCAGTGCCTGAAATCTATTCTTGAGATGGTCTCCAAATTCAGGTGGGATATACTCAAGGTCATATCCTGGCTTTTGCAGACTTAATTTTCTTCAGCTTCAACTTGAACTTGCATATGGGCAACTGATGGTCTGTTTCTGCAGTCGGCCCCTGGCCTTGTTCTAATGATATTGAGCTTCTCCATTCTCTTTCCACAGATGTAGTCGATTTGACTCCTGTGTTTTCCATCCAGTGAGGTCCACGTGTATAGTCATTGTTTATGTTGTTGAAAAAAGGTATTTGCAATGAATAACTTATTGGTCTTGTAAAATTTTATCATGCAATCTCCAGTGTTGTTTCTTTTTTTTTAATTGTGATTTAAGTGAAAGCTTACAGAGCAAAATAGTTTCTCATTAAACAGTTGATACACAAACTGCTTTGTGACACTGCCAATCCCGTGATGTGTCAACACTCTCCCCTTCTCCACCCCAGGTTCATTGTTTCCATTCGTCCGGTTTTCCTGTCCCTTCCTGCTGTCTCATATTTGCTTTTGGGCTGGTATGCCCATTAGTCTTGTATACATGAAATACAAAGCACATTCCTCACGTATGTTATTGTTGGCCCTACAGACCTGTCTGATCTTTGGCTGAAGAGTGAACTTCAAGAGTAACTTCAGTACTGAGTTAAAAGGGTGTCCGGGGGCCATACTCTTGGGGTTTCTCCAGTCTCTGTCAGACCAGCAAGTCTGGTCTTTGTATATGTATGTGTGTGTGTGTATGTGTGTGTGTGTGTGAATTTGATTTTTGTTCTGCATTTTTCTCCTGCTCTGTCTGGGACCCTCTACTGTGATCCCCACTAGAGCAGTCAGTGGTGATAACCAGGCATCATCTAGTTGTTCTGAGCTCAGTCTGGTGGAGGTTGTGGTAGTTGTGGTCCATTAGTCCTTTGGGCTAATCTTTTCCTTGTGTCATTGGTCTTCTTCATTCTCTTCTTCTGCAGCTGGGATGGGATCAGTAGATTTATCTTAGATGGCCACTTGCAGGCTTTTAAGACCTCAGTTACCACTCACACAGTCAGATGCAGAACACTTTCCTTATAGACTACGTTATGCCTATTGAGTTATATGTCCCCCAAGACCATGGTCCCCAGCCCTCAGCCCAGTGTCATTTCTATCACCAAGGCCATATTTTCCAACTAGTGATCCCTCTTCTGTTTCCAACTTTCACATTCCAATCACCAGTAATTATCAATGCATCTTGATTGCATGTTTGATCAATTTCAGACTGCAGAAGTTGGTAAAAATCTTTAATTTCCTCACCTTTGGCATTAGTGATTAGTGTGTAAATGTGAATAATAGTCATATTAACTGGTCTTGCTTGTAGACGTATGGATATCATCCTATCACTGACAGTGTTGTACTTCAGGATAGACCTGGAAATGCTCTTTTTGACAATGAACGTGACACCACTCCTCTTCAATGTGTCATTCCTGGCATAGGAGATCCTATGACTCAAAACGGCCAATGCCAGTCCATTTCAGCTCACTAATGCCTAGTATATCAATCTTTATGCATTCCATTTCATTTTTGACGACTTCCAATTCTCCTAGATTCATACTTTGTACATTCTATGTTCCTATTATTAATGGATGTTTGCAGCTGTTTCTTCCCATTTTGAGTCCTGCCACATCAGCAAATGATCTCGAAAGCTTTACTCTATCCACATCATTAAGGTCGACTCTACTTTAAGGAGGTAGCTCTTCCCCGGTTGTATTTTCAGTGCCTTCCAAACTGAGGGGCTCATCTTCTAGCATTATATCAGACAATGTTCTGCTGCTATTCCTAAGGTTTTCACTGGCCAATTTTTTCAGAAGGAGACTGCCAGGTCCTTCTTCCTAGTCTGTCTTAGTCTGGAAGCTCCACTGAAACCTGTCTGCCATGGGTGACCCTGCTGATATTTGAAATACTGGTGGCATAGCTTCCAGCATCACAGCAACACACAAGCCACCAAAGTATAATACACCGACAGATGCGTAGTGGTGTACACCTGGTTGGGATGTTTATAAAGCCCAGCTAAAACAACATGTATAGGAAGGAAACAATCTATTCATCCCATCTTGAAAAACAGGCTGAAGAAACAACAGGCTAGGAGGGGACAAGGAAGAAGAGAAAAAGAGGGGATAAAAAACTTAAACCTTCTTCTGAGGCAGAGTGGTATGGCAATGAGGGGCCTGATTAGCTTGTTAAACTGGATGGTCATTCATGTAAATAAAATGGCAAATTTGAAAACAGATGGAAGCATCAAAAATTATCAGTAAGTTCCAACAAAAGCCTAAAAAACCAATTTTAACTCTAGAATGGTTGCAGATGGAAGCCAGCTTTCCTTTACTTTCTGGAGAGCAACCTTGACCCCAAGGGACAGACCACGCCTTCTACAGGACACAAGAAGGAACAGGGAGACAGATCTGGGTTTTGATCCTGCTGGGTAACCTTGGGCAAGTTACTTACCCTCTCTGATACCCACTTTTCTGATCTGAAAAATGAGAATGATAATTCCTACTTTCCAGAGCTATTATGAGCATCACCAATGGGCAAGAGACATCAAGCACCAAGGCACAGTACCTGGTGCAAACAAGTGCCAGAAATGTAGTTTTCCTTCTATTTGTCTTGTTCTCTCTTTACTCCTTAATGCTCAGGACCAGTTCTGCATAAACATAAATGCTAAACACATACTTAGAAATATATTATGGTTCTATTAGGCTATCCTGGTGTCTGCCCATGGCGACCTATCCCACCCCTCCTCTTGACACATCTTTTCCATCCGTCTCCTCTGTGTGCATCTTTTGTTTTTAACAGTGAGCTCTGGAGGATCATCTGACTTACAGTGTGCATGGTAAAGTGCTTACATAGTGTCAAGCACATTAGGGTCTCAGTGGTAGCTATCACTGTGTTAACATTTGGTCCGCCCTCTTCCTACACTCAGGATAAGAGCCCCTTTCTATGCTCACCATGGATAAGGAAACGGGAACCACCGGTCAGGAAAACAGCGCCACCATTTGGTGAAAAACCCTTCGGTGAAGCCTTCTGCAGCCTCAGGGTATCGACATAAAAAATGCTGAAGCTCCTCAGACAACAGAGGCTGTTCCGTCTTGGAAAGGCAGAAAACAAAGCAAAATAAAACAACACTGGGTTATTTATCAGAAATGTCATAGAGCTTGATGTTTCCTAGCCTTTAAACAGGTAATCCAACAGTGGGAGAATCAGGCGTGCTTACCTTGATCACCAGAGGATGGAGCTGCTCAAACCTCTCGGGAGTATCTTCCAGGAGCATTACCTTGAGGGGTAAGTTCTGGGAGCAGTCAGTGCAGTTGGCAGGGATGGGGTCTGACTCATTTTGCTCACAGTCATTTGTTGACCAGGGGTCAAACTCTGGGAGAGGAAAGGATATGGAGAAAGCAGATACAGGAAGAACACAGCTTATAAACCCAGTAGCTCCAACGATAATTGAAAAGAAAGATATTATTGTAATTTGTAAAAACTAACAAGGATACACACTGACAACCTGAGAAAAGATACATATGAAATAAGAAGCCTTTGAGGGGAGGAGCAGAGGGCCCAGGGGACAGAGGTGGGAAGAAGAGGTACTTTTCTCTGTGTACCCTTTCACACTTTACAGAGAATTTTTTTTTTTTAACATGTGCATGTATTCCCTAAATCAAATAAACAAATAAAGTGTTTAACAGTTGGAAAAAACATTCAACAACGTGAGGTTGGAGATGCAGCTCTTCCTGTTTTCTAACCTGTGATCCACACGTTTGAAATGCCTACAGCACACGAGGGTGGGGCAGCTAGAAAGTGTGGTCCCACAATCACTGTGAACCTCGTGGTGTGTCTTCTCACACACTCCAGGCATGTGCCTAGACCCTTGGCTCACAAGTATGCTGACAGAGGCCAGGACAGCTCTGGGAAGGAAAAGTGAGAAGAGTGTACACAGAGAGAGAAGAGATGTAGAAGAAAGACGGGACTCTTCAGGCGCCCATCTTTGGGGTAAAGTGAACTGCAACTGCCCTAGCGCCAAAGTAGGTGAGGGTCACTAACCGATGTTTCTACCACCATGGACCACAAGTTGATCAGAAATGGAAGAACGCTGCACGTAAACCCTGATGCGAGTGCCAGCCATCTCCTGATACCTTCTCCTGGGTTGGCTCCCTCTCTGAGGAGTTCCTCTTTCTACACAGCCTTTCCCAGTTTCCCTCTGTTCCTTCCCTCTGACACTAACCCACTTATAATGTTATTGCATTATTTCTTGTTTACTTTCTGTTCTGTTCTGGGTTTCATCTGTGTTCTCTGACAGATGTGTTAAACTAGAATCTGAATCCAAAATGTTTCACAAGATGGTCTCTGACTAAAACCCAATGAAAACCAATCAGGAGAGGGCCTACAACAAAAGACAACAGACAACCAAATGTGGCTGAATTAAAGTCAATTATTTAAATCAATAAACACAGTTGGAAGCTGACTCTGAACTACAAACCACTTTCTGTAGATGTTGGCATCAGCAACAAAGACAAGCAGCAACAACTTTATTCTTGTTTTCTTTAAGGCAGTACTAGTGGGGCTTAAGAAATCCTCATTAGGGAAGGACTAGGTTTCTTCTTAGCAAACAGTCTCCTGAATACCCTCCAAGCACCCTCCATCTCTTGCAGATGGTACCTGAGATCCCTTGAGTCAGCTGCCTCATTCCCTTCTCAGCCTGTCTTGGCCTACAGGTAGATTACCAACCAGAAGCCTACTGCTGTAACCCTCTCCTGGACAGGGGCTTCTCCTCCCACAATGCTCACCACGAGCCTCCAGGAGGAAGGTGTGGCCAGACTCCAGTGTAGCCTCTGTCAACTTGAGAAGGTTATGTATGTTATGTTCTCTATATTATGGCCTTGGAGTCCTAATGCCCCAGAGTGAGTAAAATCCCACCCTGGAACAGCCAACAGCATGCAGCCTGACTTTCCTATGCCATCACTAATCCACAACTTTTCTTCAACTCCCTAAAGGATGCTGTAGCTCCTCACAAAAGAGCTATCCACTCTTCCTGCACCACCAGGCAGAAAGGCTGCTGGAACTTGGTTATCAACTTCCTATCTTTCTTTTTATTATCAAGGCTTCTTGACTCCTATGACCAAGCCCATTGCCGTTGAGTTGATTCCGACTCATAGTTACCCTACAGGACAGAGTAGAACTGCCCCATAGGGTTTCCAAGGAGCACCTGGTGGATTCAAACTGCCAACCTTTTTGGTCAGCAGCTGTAGCTCTTTACCACCATACCACCAAGGTTTCCTTAACTCCCATACCAGCTACTTAATATAAGACAGGCCGTGACACAGAGAAGGAACTCCATATATAAGAGTTAAATAAAGCCCATAATCTGTTTTCCAAATTCCCATCATGGTTTGGAATTCATTTCACTGTTTGAGATGTCAAAAACAATCTCTCAGACACAACATGGCCTGAAGTCAAGAAACTGCAACTGTCCACCCTTCTCGACATATTGGGCACTCAGCAGAACAGCCAGTTTAGGCCAAGGCCGACAGGCAGGAGGCTTCCTGGGGCCTGAGGGTTGTTTACAAAGAAAACTCACTTAGGCCGGTTCATTGTGGACAACTGTTTAACACACTCTGGAATTTTAAGTGAGGAAAGTCTTTTTACAGAGATTATTAACCTGGCAAAAAGCAAAAAAAAAAAATCTTTCCAGGACAAAAAAACCATTTTGGGTAAAAAGGACAGGAAAGAGAGAAAGGAACAAAGCCAATACTAGCTTCACAAGAGCAGAGGGTTTGGTCTGTTTTGTTCACTGCTCTGTCAAGAACAGTGCCTGGTATAATGCAAAAAAAAAAAAATCAAACCAAACCAAACCCATTGCCATCAAGTTGATTTTGACTCATAGCGATCCTACAGAACACAGCAGAACTGCCCCCTAAGGTTACCAAGGAGTGGCTGGTGGATTCGAACTGCTGACCTTTTGGTTAGCAGCCAAGCTCTGTTATAGTAGCATTAGATAATTAAGACACTACCCAAGGCTGGAAACTAGGAAAAGAGGTGGAGGAGGGTCAGGAGGAAACACCACCTTTGGTGGTGGTGCCTCTGGCACAGCATCCCAGTTCCAGTTCCCTTTATCACTGCCAAGGCCCCACTGCAAGGAGTGTCAGGTGACCCTGGGAAACTGTGGACAAGCCAGTCCTTAAGAAGACAATATGCTCATGGGGTTTCCTTTGGGGAGCTGAATCTGCCACACCATTCTCCCCCCATATTTACTTTAAAGACATTGCTGTTGTTGTGTGCCGTCGAGTTGATTCTGACTCATAGCAACCCTATATGACTAAGGAGAACTGCCTCAAAGTAATCCTAATTTGAAGACAGTTGTTTTTAGTACCAGCACTTGAAGAAAGATATTCATATTTTTTACTTTTCCCGCTCTCTCACAGGCCCAGCAGTTTGAACTTGCTTGCACCTAATTCTCCCCAACGTGTTTTTATTTACCCCTTATATGATAATGTGTTCTTGTTTGTTTCCTTTCAAATGCTATGCAAAAGGCTCTTAGTTTTACCTATCCACAGCTTCCTAGAATTATCACACTTAGGAAAACATGGTACATCAATAACCGTATTTACAAGTGAAAAACAGCACTGTAACAGAATTAACAACATTAAAGAGCTAAAACCACACCCCTCCAATGGTTTCTCTTTGGGACTTAACTCCAAGGACTCATTTTATTTTCATTTGCAAGGAAAAAATTAATTTGGAGTGGATCAAATAACCTGGCCTATAGACAAGACATTAATGCTTCTTGAATTTTAAACTCTGATTTAGAGAAGGAGCAAGCACTATCCATTGGCTGTCTTTCATTTCTTAACTCAATAGTCTCTGGAGATGTACTTTGTAGGATGGGAGGAAAGAAAGTAAATGACATTAACCAGGTCCTAAAAACGGTTTAATTCCTCCCATGTGCAAGGAGGCTGTGAGGAGAAAACAGGCAGGAAAGGAGACAAGTTTCTCTGGCGCCTGCCCGAAGATGCTCTGGACCTTCCTGCTGGAGTTGAAAAGTTCATTTTTTGAGCTCTACTGGTGACATTTCAAAAACAACTTTCCCAACAGATACAAGGAAGTTTTATCTGGAATAAAAAACTCTAAATATATGATCTGTTGATTAAAAAAAGAAAAACAAACTCACGAGTTTTGTTTTAGAATGTTTTACAATGTTACCTTCCTCTGATTCTGATATATTTTGGAAATCTTTCCATGACTTTCTCGAGTATACAAAAAAAGCTTTCAAAGGCAACTTGATCCAAGTGATGATTCTTATGATTGATTAGGTCTTGGCTTAAAGAATGGCATTATGATTATAAAGCTTAGCTTCGGCTAGCAAATTTTTTCTGAAACACTACTGAAGAGAAAATATATTTCCTCAACAGTTATGCTGGATCCTAAAGGTTTCAGAACACAGCTATACAAAAAGTTCTACAAGCCATTTGTGATATTAATTTACATATTGTTCCATATTGATAAAGAAGATAAATACTACCACCAAAAAGAAAAAAATCTCAAAATAATATCCCTCTATTCTTTCTCTTAAGAAGCCCTGGTAGCATAGTGGTTAAGCACTCGGCTGCTAACCAAAAGTTCGGTAGTTTGAACCCACCAGCTGCTCCACAGGAGAAAGATGTGACAGTCTGCTTCCATAAAGATCTCCAGCCTTGGAAACCCTATGGGGCAGTTCTACTCTGTCCTATAGTGTCGCTGTGAGTTGGAATCAACTTGATGGCAATGGGTTTGGTTTGGTTTATTCTTTCTCTTAGGAAGAAAGACATGGCAATCTATTTCCAAAAATCAGCCAATGAAAACCCTATGGATCACAATGGTCAGATCTGCAACCAATCTTGGGGATGGCATAGGATCGGACAGCATTTCATTCTGTTGTATATGGCGCTGCCGAGAGTCGAGGGCTGACTCATCCTACCGCATATTACACTATTCTCAAAAAGAAACCCCTCAAATGATCTGTCAGACTAGGAATTCCTGTGATGGCACTGATGCATTGTTACTAGAAACCTGTTTCTTAAATTCAACTTATTGGCAAAATTAATACTTATGAGCACTAAATGAACTATGATACAGAGAGAAAAAACTAAATTGGAGGAGTAGGATATACAGCTACACACAAACTTAGCCCAATGGGCTAAGGACTGACAGAAGATCTGGTTAAAAGAGGCTGGACTCAGATGTTTTCAATAAATCAATAATGATTTATAAAATACCTAGTATGGACAGGAATCACAGGAGAGAAAAAGGTAGACTAAGATAGAGTCAAATCCTTCCTATAGGCAAACATTCTCATCCCCACCGCTACATGTTTTTGAATCAAAAAGGTTTGAATTTTGGCTCCACTAGATGTGTCTCTCTGGCTTATCTCTTAACCTCTCTGAGCCTCAGCTTCTCAATCTGCAAAATCGGGATAATAAAACCTATCCCACAGAATTTTAGTGTAAATTTAATGAGACAAGCCCAGGAAAATGCCTTCCATTAGATGTCAATAAATGTTATTTCCTTTCCCATCGTATACTGTGAAGAAAGTTGTATCGTCTAAGTAGTAATTGTGGCATTCTACCTGGAAAGGGCCTGTCTTCATCATCCCTATGTGGAGGAACTCCCTTATTTTCTGGCATATACTTCTTGGTAATGGGCAAGGACATCAGCCGGATGTGATGGATGAGTGAGAGCCAGGTGTGAGCTCCTGAAAGCACTGGTTCAGGTGGTAATGGGCTGAAAGGTTGAATCACAAAGTAGGCAGTGAGCAAGATTAATCCCAGGGTCACAAGGACCTACAAAGAAAGATAAGAAAAGGATTAATAACTATCCCAGCAAACAAAACACCATAATACTAAGGAGGGTGGGGGAACAGTCCTCTTTTGCTATTCCCAATGTGCCTTAAGAACTAATTCATTTTCATAAACAAGTCATTCCCATTCACGTCTGAAAGCATCTAATGTTTGAGAACTACGAGGACTGCAAGGCTCACCAAGCTTCTATCATACCATCAGGGGATATGTCCCCCATTAAAAAAACATGCACAAATATATTTTAATTATAAATACACAGCTTTCATCTAGGACCTTGAACCAAATAGTCAAATTTCCTAGTAACACATGATAACAAGAGCGAAGGCCAATTTATTCACAGAAAAAACAAAGTTCAATGGTGGAATGAGTCAGTGATAATATCTGGGCAGAATGCTGAAGAGTTTGTGCTCTGTCTAAGCTATTTCCAAGTCAGAACATATTTTTACCTTATACAGAGCTATAAGGAAAGGATATTGGGGCGCTCCCCTCTGAGGTTCATTCTTTTCCAGCAGCTGTCTGATGAATTTTTCAATTGCCTTCTCGGACATGCCACACTGATGGCCTGTCTGCCTCACCAAATCAACAGTCTCTGAAAGTTTGTCATAAATGCTGAGCTCGTTGGCGGCAAGATCCATGTCTTCCAACACAAAATCCCTGAAAGAGAGAAAATAAGTGTAAAAAGAAAGATGGTTTCTTTAAAACTGCATCCTCAAGTGGAACAGTGCTTCTTGACATATCTGTGGGGAAGGACCATTTCTGCTTTTTTCTCAATCCACTGTAGTCCAATACGTTTTGTAAAAGACAATAAATATGTCCGGACAATGTCAATCTGCTATGCAAGTTTTTAAGCGTCACTTAATTGTGGGCTAGTAACAAGACAAGGATGGCGAGACTTCGTCTCATGTACTTTGGACATGTTATCAGGAGGGTCCAGTCCCTGCAGAAGGACATCGTGCTTGCTAAAGTAGAGGGTCAGCAAAAACAAGGAAGTCCCTCAACAAGATGGACCGACACAGTGGCTGCAACAATAGGTGTAAACACAGCAACGATTGTGATGCTGGCACAGGATCTGGCAGTGTTTCGTACTGTTGTACATAGGGTTCCTATGAGTCTGAACTGACCCGACGGCACCTAACAATGACAACTGATTTAAGGAGCCCTGGTGGCTCAACAGTTAAGCGCTCTGCTGCTAACCAAAAGGTCAGTGGTTCAATCCCACCAGCAGCCCCACAGGAGAAAAGACTTGGCGATCTGCTCCCATAAAGATTATAGCCTAGGAAACCCTATGGGGCAGTTCTACCCTGTTCTATAGTGTGGCTATGAGTCAGAATCAACTTGATGGCACACACCAACAACAATAAATGGTCTATGGACCAACACTAATCCCCAAACATATTCTGAGAACTGGAATATGGACAGTGTTGTTGATCAATTATTTCTCTCCCATTGCATCAGACAGACCTTTTAGCAACCCAAGAGAAGGAAACGATCACTAAAGCCAAGTGTTACACTGATAAGCTTTGTTCCTGGCTGAGCAAGGATTTCAGTCAACACAAAAACTGTGACATGGGGCTCTTTCGACCTTCCAGGGGGCAGTCATGCTTCTCAAATATAATTTTAGACAATTAAGAGCACTTTTTTGTATTTTATATATTTAGAAGACCTAAGATTTCTAACTAATTTAAAATGAATTCAGGTTGTGTTCTCATAGTTATTTTAAAGCCAGATTGTTCCACATTGGCCGTGGAAAAATAAACACCAAAGTGGCAAAGTACAGTTCTCTACTATCATTTATAAAATGAAATTAAATAGTTATTTTGACAAAGTGCTTGGGTTACATAATAGTATTTTTCTTTATTGGCAAGAGAAAGGACAGTGCTTGGAGTTTATCACCTCTTCTACTGGACTTTTTTTTAACTCAGAAGGTCTTATTTTGCATTATTTCACTCCTAAAGTACTTCTAATTTTAAAAAACAACAACGTGTATATTCTTTCAGGAAGGAGATGCTGCCACCTGTAGGGGAGAGGACAGCAGGCATGTAGCTCCAGCAGAGAAAAGGAGGCCTAAAATGTCACATGCCAGCACACCCATAAGCATATCTCCTTTTCCAGCAGTGTAATTCCTTCTGTCTGGTCCTCTTTATGACTATTAACCTTTTAGTTCACTAGTTCATAACCCTGCTTGCACCTTAGAATGACCGAGAGAGCTTTTAGTAAGTGTTCATACCTAGGCCCCAACCCAGATGAATTAAATCAGAACCAGACTTCCAATGGTAGACTAGGTGGTGCAAACGGTTAAGCACTCAGCTGCTAACCGAACGGGTGGAGGTTCAAGTCTACCCAGAGGTGCCTCAGAAGAAAGGTCTAGTGATCTACTTCTGAAAAATCAGCCACTGAAAACCCTAAGGAACACAATTCTATTCACGGGGTCACCATGAGTTGGAATCAACTCAACAGCAACCGGTATAATCTAGACTTTGAGGAATTGGGGGAGGGAGAGAGGAACCCCATACACTAAAGGTGACACATCTTTTCCTCAAATTTGTTTGTTTATACTTTTATTCAGTCAGTCATTTAGTAATGGCAAGTTGTCACAGTGATTGCTGAGTAATTCATTTTATGCCCTGAGATTTGAAACTATTGTTGTTGTTAGTTGCTGTCAAGTCAATTTCGACTCATGGCGACCTAACATGTGCAGAGCAGAACTGCACTCCAAGGTTTTCAAGGCTGTGACCTTTCAGAAGCAGATCACTAGGCCTTACTCCTGAGGTGCCTCTGGATGGGTCTGAACTGCCAACCTTCGGTTAGCAGCCCCGCTACCCAGGGCTCCTCACTATGCCATTCCTGATAAGAGGCCAGGAGGAAGAATGCAAAACATTAAGAGCCACACTCACAAAAAACAAAAATTAAGATGTAGCACTTCCGATTAAAAATAAGTCAGGAGTAGATGATCTCTGGGAGGTGGGGTTACGGCTGATTTTTATTTTCTTTGAGCTTTCTCGTATTTCCTAAACTTTTCCTGTATTAATTTTGTAATCGTAAAAGACCCACAGCTACTCCTAAGGAACGTAACTGGGCATAAAATGAGTCAGAGATATGCAGGGATAGCTGGCCATGACACCACAGGAGGAAGTAAGGCAGTATTTGCCACACACGCGGAGAGTGATTTTTTTGTCCTCCACAGAGTTATATCTGAACACCCTGGCTAGAAGAATAGAAGCTGCACTGGATTGGAAAAGAAGAGGCCTGAGTTTTCATCCAAACTGCCAATCACGAGTCAAACAATCTTAGCTAAGCCACTTCACCTTCTAGATCTTGGTGCAAATGGTTGAGTGCTTGACTACTAGCTGAAAAGTTGGCAGTTCAAATCCACCCAGAGGCACTTGAAAACAGGGCTGGCGATCTGCTTCTGAAAGGTCACAGCCTTGAAAACCCTATGGAGCATTTCTATTCTGCACACATGAGGTCACCAGGGGTCAGAATCAACTCGACAGTAACTAACAACAACAACCGAAAAAACAAACCTGTTGCCACTGAGTTGATTCCGACTCATAGCAACCCTATAGGACCCAGTAGAAATACCCCATAGGGTTTCCAAGGAGCAACTGGTGGATTCCAACTGCCAACTTTTTGGTTAGCAGCTGTAGCTATTAACCACTGTGCCACCAGGGCTCAACAGCCCTAAAATTCTAAGAGTTTATAAAGGAGAAAAAATTGAATTCATTAGAAACTAAAAGATGTGTAGGGCAGTTGCATTCCTATATTACCATTTGTCATTCCCATTCTAAATGTCAGGGGCTGTGCTAAGCACTCTAGAAACATTATCTCAATCAATCATAGCTGTGATCCCCTAAGGTAAAGGTGTAATTAATTCCATTTCACAGATGTTGAAACCAAGGCTCAGAAGGGTTTCATAACTTGCCAAGATGTGAACCCAAATGTCTGATGTCAGGGCTGGTACTTTTATCTTTATGCATGCTGCCTCCCTTGCCAAGTATTTTCTATTCTGAGGTGGCAGTCCCAAAACCACAACACCCTGTCCCTTCATTATCAAAGCTGAGTGGCTGAGAATTAGAGAGTGATTGACTACAATGACTCCTGGAAAAAGAGCAAAGTGACAACTTATTACAATATTTTTCACATTTTGGATTTGTGACCAGTGATTCCAGAGATGACATTTTACTAATTAACTTAACAAAGACAGTCTAAGAAAGCAAACAAAGATAATGTTGATTTAAATAGACTACAATAAATTACCCAATGATACCCAGTTAAAATCCATTAAGACTCAGCAGAAGGACAAAAAAGATCAGAAAGGAGAGCAAAGGGAATTCTAGAAGCAAAATGCTTCCAGTAAAAAATTTTGAAGTGCATGTGTTTGGGATGTGGGGGCGCATGCAGGTATCCCTGGGGCAGAAGAGAATACCACGTTGGTGTGTCCTTAAGAGAACCATGAAGGGAGACAGAAGTGCCAGATGAGGCGAAATGGAGGATCAACCATCATCATTTTAAGTAACTGTTTCACAACCTTTGTGAACCTTTGCCCCCTCTTCTGATACACACAAAAATCTCATTCAACTCCCAGTTTGTGTTGCAAAAAACAAAACGAAATGAAAAACCCAGGATATTTTTGGTAATTCAAGTATACAATATTACAATACTAAATATATTTTTCCAAGCTGTATACATCTTATTCTCAGAGAGTCTGACATACTTCCCAAGTTATCAGAAGGGTAGTTAGCAGCAACTGAGCAAAGTTTCTAAGAGCACCTGGAAATCTTGATAGTAAGTCCTCCTTTTGGCTTTGGTTAGATCAGTGGTTCTCAACTGGGAACAATTCTGCCCCACAGGTGACATTCAGTGATGTGTGGAGACATTTTTGATTGTCACATCTGCAGGAGTACTACTGGCAACTAGGAGGCAGGGGCTGAGGATGCAGCTAAATATCCTACAATGCACAGGACAGTCCCCCACAACAAAGAATTATCCTGCCCGAAATGTTAATAGTGCCGAGGCTAAGAAACCTCACTCTCCAGAGAGGCCTGGGGGAGGCACACATGGGGGCTGTTTCATTTCTGAAGCAGTACTTTAGGGAGTAGGAAGAAGCAACTGACGGCTTTGATGAGATGTTTTCCACAATCCCTTCTGGGCCTCATGTTCCATAGTCTAAGGAGAAACAGGATGGGAATATAGCTGATAGAATTTATCAGTAAAAATGTTTAAAGCAGAAATCCCAGAAGTATGGCCCCCAGACACCCTTTTAACTCAGTACTGAAGTCACTCCTGAGATTCACCCTTCAGCCAAAGATTAGACAAGTCTATCAGGCCAACAATAATATACATGAGGGACATGCTTCATAGTTCAATCATGTATATGAGATTAATGGGCACACAGCCCAAAAGCAAAGGCAAGAAGGCAGGAAGGGACGGGAAAACTGGACGAATGGAAACAGTGAACCTGGGGTGGAGAAGGGGAGAGAGTTGACACATTGCAGAGTTGGCAACCAATGTCACAAAACAATTTGTGTATTAACTGTTTAATGAGAAACTAATTTGCTCTGTAAACTTTCAGCTAAATCACAATGAAAAAAAATACTTAAAGCAGAAAAGAGGTTAAAACGGTCAAGCTATATGTAAACTTCTCCTTTGCCCTCCTTGATAATGAATTAATTCCTCTGTTGATATAAATGGAGCCCTGTTGGCGCAGTGGTTAAAGCACTTGGCTCCTAACCAAAAGGTCAGTGGTTCGAACCTAACAGCTGCTCCGCAGGACAAAGATGTGGCAGTTTGCGTCTGTAAAGATTACAGCCTTGGAAGCCCTGTGGGGTTGCTATGAGTTGGAATCCACTCAACGGTAGTTTGGTTTGGGTTTGGTTGATATAAATATATCCTAAACTTCAATGTGACATTTCCTTAGAGGTTCCCAGTTTTCCAACTTAAACAGCTCTGCCAGCTAGGCAACTCTAAGATGCAATACTGATTCATCTAGTTAAAACACAAAAGAGGAAACACTCTAGTACAGAAAGGAAGTTTCAAAGGACCATCTAATTATGTCCCAGTCTTCAACAGTGAGAGCAATATCCAGAGTAATACCAAATTTTTTCCCTTACTTGTTTCTTTAGTTTTATGCTAGCTATGTAATACGGTACCCATTCTTTAGTGTTATAAATATATTTCTTTCTGTTTTATCCAGTGATTCCCATTAAGTAAAGATATGTTCTACTAAACAAAAAAAAAAATGTGCCCCTTGGATTGTAACAAAAACCACTAAAATAAACAAACAACATATTTAATAAAAAATAATTGATAAAATATGAGAATAATCAATTTTGTTTATAAGAATAGTGATTTAGAGGAGTTCCGGCAAAATGGCGCTCTAGGCAGAAGCACCACACCGTCCCTCCACAGCAAAGATCTGAAAAACTAAGCCAAACAGAGAATACAACAATCCTGAAACCCTAAAACATCAAATGAAGAGATAAAGAACTCAGCCAAGCACCAAATGGAGTGAGAAAACTGACAGAGAACGGAGAGCAAGCAGAGATTCATGCAGAGGTCCCCTACCAGCTAACGCAGCGCAGATCCACCATCTTGGACTCGTACCAGAGACCAGCAAACGGGGGTACGAGAAAGAGGCCTCACGGAGCGTCCAGTGGGAGACAAAACAACCGATAATTCGCGGTGTGTGCTTTCCCACCCCCCACCCCTCTTCACCCCGGCTCGGCCTCCTCTGCTTCCCGTGGCCACAGTCTCTTGACCGGGAAGCACCGGCTGCTGGGATTCCACACACCCAAGCAGGCGGCTCTCTGGGTGCCATTTGTTGGCTGCTGGGGTTGCTTTTTTCTGCTTCTTTTGATTTCTCACTTGCCTCTCGCCACCTCCCCCTGCTTTCACTCGAGTGCCTGGCTCCGTGCGCCATCTTTGCTTCTTCCCGAGGGGCTGCGGAGCTCCATTCGAGTGTGGAGCTGCTTCCGGGTCTGGGCTACCGTGCTGGTGGGATCCCGGGGCTTTTCTTCGTTTGTTCGTTTTGAGTTGTTTGTTTTCTTTTCCTTTTCTTGAGTTGGGAGCCCTTTCTGGCCAGGTAGAGCTGCATGGCAAGGAACTCCCCTTCAGCTTCCACAGACGTGCAGAGGGATCCCTGAGGTCATTTCTTTTTTCGTTGGTTTTGTTTTTTTGTTTTTTTTTGGCGGGGGGGGGCCTTTCTTCTTCTTCTTCTTCCTTTTTTTTTTTTTGGTTTGTTTTTAATTTGTTTTGTTTTCTTTTTCCTCTTTTTCCCTTTTTGTTTTTCTTCATTGCTCAGTTTCTCGTCTCTCTATATCTTCCTTCTCTTTCTGATCACTGAATACTTGGTGTTGTCTACCTCTACGCCTTCTAGCCAGGCTGTACTGCAACACCTGAGAGCGACTTCCCCAGACCTCATAGCTGCATCAGTGGGATCCCTGGGAACTTTGCGGTTCTTTAAACTTTCTGATTTTTATTTATTCATTCTTTTCTTTTCTTCCTCTTCCCCTTTCTGTTTTTCTCCATTTCATAGTCTCTCATCTCTCCATTCCAACGGCAAGCTCCCCTAGCATTCTTCTTTGTTTCTTTGTATGTTTTTGGCTCCTGTTCCTCTCTCCTCTCTCCCATATCCATCTTAGCTCCACACATAACAATCTCCCCACTGCATCCTGTCTACCTGCACCGTGCGCTTGACATCACACCACCAAGCAGCACAGGTACGGACTACTGGAACCTGCCCTGCACTGATTACCAACCCGCTCTGGTGGCTGTAGTTAAGTGCCACAAACAACCCGTCCCAGTAACTCCTCTTCAGCTAGACCTGCCCTGCTGTACCATATCTGAGTGACTGACCCTGCCAGTTGGAGAAAGAGGTGAAAAGTATTGAGCACACAGATGAGCAAACAACAAAGAACACACAGTCCACCTGCTCAGACATAGTCAAATTTTTTTTTTTAAAAAAGGGACAAAACAAACAAATCTACAATCAATAAATGAGAAAAATAACTACCGAATGCCTTGAAAACAGCAGACAATATCAAACCATTTACAAAAACGGGACAGGATAGTTCCAGTAGGTGTCCAAAATAAAACACCAGATGACTATCCTGTGGAAGAAAATGCACTAGAACTACCTGATAGGGAATTCAAATCTCTAATACTCGGAATTCTCCAAGAACTGAGGCAAAAAGCTGACAAACATGAGGAAAAAACAGACAAATTCATGGAAAATACAGACGAAAAATAGAATTCAGGAAGATGATGCAGAAACAAAATGCCAAAATAAATTCACAACTAGAAATTATACAAAGACAACAATTAGAAATCCAAAAGATAAACAACAAGATTTCAAAAATGGATGATGTCATAGAAGGGCTGAGAAGCAGATTTGAAACGGTGGAAGACAGGATCAGTGGAATTGAAGACAAACACTTGGATACAACTCTGTTTAAGGAAAACTCAGAAAAAAGAACAAAGAAAACTGAAGAGACCCTGAGAGTTATGTGGGACACAATTAAAAGCAAAAATTTACGAGTGATTGGAATTCCAAAACAGGGGGAGAAAACAGAAAACACAGAGAGGATCATTGAAGAACTGCTGACAGAAAACTTCCCCAATATCATCAAAGATGAAAAGCTGGCCATCCAAGAAGCTCAGTGAACCCATATAGAAGAGACCCCAAAAGAAAATCACCAAGACATATCATATTCACACTCGCCAAAATCAAAGACAAACAAAGAATCCTGAGAGCAGCTCGTGTAAAACAAGAAGTCACATACAGAGGGGAAACAATAAGACTCAGCTCAGAATATTTGGCAGAAACTATGCAGGCAAGAAGGCAATGGGATGACATATATAAAATCTTGAAAGAAAAAAATTGTCAGCCAAGAATAATATATCCTGCAAAACTCTCGTTCAAATCTGATGGTGAAATTAGGTCATTTCCAGATAAACAGAAATTAAGGGAATATGTAAAAGTCAAACCAAACTTACAAGAATTATTAAAGGGAGTTCTTCGATCTGAGGACAAACAGCTTCAGCTCACAGGCAGAACCTACGACGCAGGATCGTACGAGCCAGATACCAATCTAGGAAATGAACTCTCGAGGACTATCCAAAACCAAAAGAAATACAACAGGAAATCAGAGCAGTTAATCAATAAACGACAACAACATCAAAACAATAAAAGAGGGAATAAATGGCATAACTATAGAACCTTCTAATGGAGAGGAAGGCAAGGCAATACCAAGTAATGTTAGACTGCTTCAAACTTAGAAAGATAAGGGTAAAATTCATGGCAACCACAAAGAAAGTTATCAAACCCACTGATAAAAATAAAGACGAAAAACATAAAGTCTCAGCAAAAACAAAACCTACAACAACAAAAGAAATGAAAAAAAATCAACAAACAAACGTAACTTAGCACAAGAGAGTAAGAAGAACAAAGAAAACATCAGCACCACAAAAAAAAAAAAAACACTACAAAATGACATCAACAAACTCACATCTATCAATAATTACACTGAATGTAAATGGACTCAATGCACCCATAAAGAGACAGAGAGTGACAGAATGGATAAGAAAACAGGATCCATCAATATGCTGTCTACAAGAGACACACCTTAGAAACAAAGATGTGAATTTATTAAAAGTCAAAGGTTGGAAAAAATATATCAAGCTAACAACTACCAAAAAAGAGCAGGAGTGGCAATTCTAATCTCAGATAAAATAGACTTTAAAACAAAATCTACCATAAAAGACAAAGAAGGACACTATATAATGATTAAAGGGATGATCCATCATGAAGACATAACCATAATAAACATCTACGCACCCAATGACAGGGCTCCAAAATACATAAAACAAACTCTAACACTGAAAAGAGAAATTGACAGTTCCACAAGAATAGTAGGAGACTTCAACACACCACTCTCAGTAAAGGACAGAACAACTAAGACACTCAGCAAAGATACAGAAGACCTAAAGGGCACAATCAGCCAACTTGACCTCATAGACATATATAGAATAGAACACTCCATCCAACTGCTGCAAAGGGGGAAATGGATAAATTTCTAGAAACACATGGCCTACCCAAACTACAACAAAGTGATGTTGAAAATCTGAACAGACCCATAACAAGAGAAGAGATCGAAAAGGTAATAAAAAAACTCCCAACCAAAAAAAGCCCTGGCCCAGATGGCTTCACTGGAGAATTCTACAAAACATTTACAGAAGAGCTTGTACCAGTACTACTCAAGCTATTTCAGAGCATAGAAGAGGAAGCAACACTTCCAAATTCATTCCGTGAATCCAGCATAACGCTGATACCAAAACCAGGCAAAGACATCACAAAAAAAGAAAATTACAGACCAATATCTATCATGAATATAGATGCAAAAATTCTGAACAAAATTCTAGCCAATAGAATTCAGCATCATATCAAAAAAATAATACACCACAACCAAGTAGGATTCATACCAGGTATGCAAGGATGGTTCAACATTAGAAAATCAATTAATGTAATCCACCACATAAATAAAAGGAAAGGAAAGAATCACATGATCATCTCAATTGATGCAGAAAAGGCATTTGACAAAGTCCAACACCCATTCCTGATAAAAACTCGCAATCAAATAGGTATAGAAGGGAAATTTCTCAACATAATAAAGGGCATCTATGCAAAACCAACGGCCAACATCATTATTAATGGAGAGAGGCAGAAAACATTCCCCTTGAAAACAGGAACAAGACAAGGATGCCCTTTATCACCACTCCTATTTAACATTGTGCTGGAAGTTCTAGCTAGAGCAATAAGGCAAGAAAAGAAATAAAGGGCATCCAAATTGATAAGGAAGAAGTTAAACTGTCCCTGTTTGCAGATGATATGATACCATACATAGAAAACCCTAAAGACTCCATGAGAAATCTACTGGAACTAATAGAAAGATTCAGCAGAGTAGCAGGATACAAGATAAACATTCAAAAATCAGTTGGATTCCTATACACCAGTAAGGAGAACGATGAAAAGGAAATCAGAAAAACAATACCATTTTCAATTGCCCCTAAAAAGATAAAATACTTAGGAATAAATCTGACCGGGGATGTAAAAGACCTATACAAAGAAAACTATAAAGCACTACTGCATGAAACCCAAAGGGATCTACATAAATGCAAAAACATACCATGCTCATGGATAGGCAGACTCAACATTGTGAAAATGACAATTCTACCCAAAGCAATTTACAAATACAATGCAATCCCGATCCAAATACCAGCAACATTCATCAAAGAGATGGAAAAACTAACCAGTAACATTATATGGAAAGGGAAGAAGCCCCGAATAAGTAAAGCACTACCAAAGAAGAAGAATAAAGTTGGAGGACTCACACTACCTGACTTGAGAACCTACTATACAGCTACAGTAGTCAAAACAGCCTGGTACTGGTACAACGACAGATACATTGACCAATGGAACAGAATGGAGAACCCAGATGTAAATCCATCCACCTATGGTCACCTGATCTTCAACAAGGGCCCAAAGTCCATCAAATGGGGAAAAGACAGTCTTTTTAACAAATGGTGCTGGCAAAACTGGATATCCATTTGCAAAAAAATGAAACAGGACCCATACCTCACACCGTATACAAAAACTACTTCAAAATGGATCAAAGACCTGAATATAAAGCCTAAAACTATAAAGTGCATAGAAGAAAAAATAGGACCAACACTTCAGGCCTTAATACATGGCATTAACAGGATACAAACAATAACCATCAACACACAAACCCCAACAGATACGCTAGATAACTGGGATCTCCTAGAAATCAAACACCTATGCTCTTCAAAAGACTTCACCAAAAGAGTAAAAAGAGAACCTACAGACTGGGAAAAAATTTTTGGACAGTACAAGTCAGACAAAGGTCTAATCTCCACAATCTACGTGAAAATCTAACACCTCTACAACAAAAAGATAAATAATCCTATTAAAAAATGGGCAAAGGAAATGAACAGACACTTCACCAAAGAAGACATTCAAATGGCCAACAGACACATGAGGAAATGCTCGTGATCACTAGCCATTAGAGAAATGCAAATTAAAACCACAATGAGATACCATCTCATCCCAGCATTACTGGCACAAATCAAAAACACTCGAAAGAACAAATGTTGGAGGGGCTGCGGGAAGATGGGAACTCTTATGCACTGCTGGTGGGAATGCAAAATGATACAACCATTTTGGAAAATGGCGCTTCCTAGGAAAGCTAGAAATAGACATACCATTCAATCCAGCAATCCCACTCCTAGGAATATATCCTAGAGAAATAAGAGTCGTCACTCGAATAGACATATGCACACCTATGTTCATGGCAGCATTGTTCACAATAGCAAAAAGATAGAAACAACCTAGATGCCCATCAACAGATGAATGGATAAACAAACTATGGTACATACACACAATGGAGTACTATGCAACGAGAAAGAACAACAACGAATCTGTGAAGCATCTCATAACATGGATGAAACTGGAGAACATTATGCTGAGTGAAATAAGTCAATCACAAAAGGACAAATATTGTATGAGACCTCCATTGTAAAAACCCATGAAAAAGTTCACACACAAAATGCAACAATCTTTGTTGGTTACCAGGGATGGGAGGGGTGGGAGGGAAATACTAAATAGGCAATAGATAAGTGGTATCTTGGGTGAAGGGTGAGACAGTACACAACACAGGGGAAACTAGCACAACCTGTACCAGGAAAGGTCATGGAAGCCCCATAGACACATCCAAACTCCCTGAGGGACTGAACTGCTGGGCGGAGGGCTGTGGGGACCATGGTCTCGGGGAACATCTAGCTCAACTGGCATGACACAGCTTATAAAGACAATGCGCTAGACTCCACCTTGGTGAGTAGTGTCTGGAGTTTTAAAAGCCTGTGAGCGGCCATCTGAGATACTCCACTGGTTTCATCCCTTCCGGAGCAAGGGAGAATGAAGAGAACAGGATACAAGGAAAAGATTAGTCCAAAGGCCTAATTGTCCACAGCTACCAAGGCCTCCACCGGACTGAGTCCAGTACAGCTAGATGGTGCTCGGCTACCACCACTGACTGCTCTGACCAGGATCACAACAGAGGGTCTGGACAGAGCTGGAGAAGGATGTAGCGCATAATTCTAACTCACAAAAAAAGACCAGATTTACTGGCCTAAAGGAGACCGGAGAAACCCCGAAGAGTATGGCCCCCAGACACCCTTTTAGCTCAGTGGTGAAATTACCTCCGAGGTTCACTGTTCAGCCTGGGAGTGGACAGCCCCGTAAAACCAAATGAGACTAACGAGGTACAGGAGTCCAGTGACAAGGGCCAGAAGGCAGAAGGGGACAAGGAAGCTGGTGATAGGGAACCCAAGGTTGAGTAAGGATATTGTTGATGTGTTGTGAGATTAACCATTGTCATAGGGCAACATTTGTAGTAACTGTTAAATGAGAAACTATTTTGTTCTGTAAGCCTTCATCTTAAGTGAGAATAACAGCACAACTGGAAGAGCGTAGTCAATGTCATTGAACTGTGCATGTAGAAATTTTTGAAACGGTGTAACTTTGGATATGTGTATTTTCACCAAAAAAAAAAAAAAAAGGCTGAGAAGTTAGAGGGTTAATATGTTGTGGGGTTGTTAACCAATGTCATAAAACAACATGTGTACTCTGTTTCATGAGAAACTATTTGTTCTGTAAGCCTTCACCTGAAGTACAATAAAATAAAAAAATAAAAAAGAAAGAATAGTGATTTAAAATCATAATAAGGGCTTAAAAATTGCAGTCAAGGAAATTCTACTTTTTTGTACTTTTATCATCACCTGAGCCTACTGGACCTGTTTCTGGACCTCTCTGCCCAGGGAGACTTGGAGAGGATAGTACTTTTCTTACTCTCTGCAAATATATCACCTCCTAGTTCAGAAAGAAAATAACATTCATCATATAGACACATCCTCGATTCTACACTCTTCTCCCAACTTTTATTTCTGAAAATTTTCAAACCTCCAGAGAAACCAAAACAGTACAATGATCATCTGGATACCCTTTACCTAGATTCACAAACTGTTAACAATTAGCCATATTTGCTCTCTCTCTCTCTCTGTATATGTATGTAGGTACGTGTGTCTGTGTGTGTGTGTGTATAAACTTTTTACCTGAACCATTTGAAAGTTAGCTGCAATATATCATGACATTATTTCTAAATATTTCAGCATGCACCTCCTAAGAATAGGGACATTATATAACTACAGGCATCACTGTCATATCTATAAATATTAATAATTATCTAATATTACCTGGTATCTAGTCCATATTCAAATTTCCCTAACTCTCAAAAAGGTCACCACATAGCTTTTTTAAAATCCAGGATCCAACCAATGCTCACACATTACAGCTGGATGTTATGTCTCCTTGGTCTACTTAAATCTAGAATAGGCCTCTGGCCTGGGTGTCTATGTATATGTGTGTGTGTGTGTGTGTGTGTCTTTTATGACAAAGGCATATTTGAAATAGAAGCACCCAGATTTTTAAACTTACCTCTCCCTGCTCCCATTCTCACCTTTTCCAGTCTCTATTATTAAGAAGAAAAAGAAAAGAAAAAAAAAATTCCCCTCTGGATTTCCAGGATTCTTATCTCTCCTTTCAGAGCCAAGTTCCTTGAAACAAAAAAGCCATCACCTCACATTCTTCTCAGGACTCCTTTCCTTTACTAACCTGCTGAAATCATACTTCTGCCCCCCTCACCCCACTGAAACTGCTCTCACTAAGGTCACCAAAGGCTTTCTAAATGCCAAGTCCAAAGGCCATTTCCAGTTACCGCTTATCTGTCTCTCTGCAGCAGCTGACACTGCTGTCCCTGATCTCCCTCAAGTGCTCTCCAACTTTGGTTCTTGTTCAACTCCTGTTCTCTCCCCAGAGTCTATGCTCTTGAATACACCATGGTTGTCCTTGGCCCTCTTCTCATTCCCTCCATGGCTTTAACCACCAGTTAAGTCCTGACTTCCCAATCTTTCTCTCTAGTCTAGAACTCTCCCCAGAGCTCTACCTACCTCCCAGACACCTTGGCCCAAATTTCCCATAGTTCCTTATATGTAAGGGCTATAACTGAGCTTATTATTTTCCCCTACAACCCATTCCTTCTCCTGATTAATGGGAATACTAGTCTTCCAAATTTAAAACCCCTCCTCCTCCTTCCTCATCCCCACCAGTGAACCAATCATTAAATCCTCGAGTCCACGTCCTGTATGGTTCTCAAATTCATCACCTTCTCTCCAGTGCTAAATTAATGACATAGTCAAGGCCCTCGATATTTCTCCTATGGATCATTCACAAAGATACAGTTAATCTCTATATGTCCAGTCCTCTTTCTCTCTGATTCATCCTCTACACTGTCAACAAGTTACTTTTCTGAAACACAAATTGGTTCATGTTACTCAACTATTTAAAACACCTTCCATAATTTCCATCTCCTGCTGGGGCACAGTTTAGCACGGTGGTTTAAAAACCAGGCAATGGAGTGGGAAAGAGCTGGATGCAAATTCTAGATTGCCCACCTACTGTGTGACCATGGGTGGTGCAAACCACCATGAGTGATGCACCTGGCTGCTTAGAGGTTCAAGTCTACCCAGAGGTGCCATGGAAGAGAGGTCTGGCAGTCCACTTCCAAAAAATCAGCAACTGATAACCCTACAGAGCAGAGTTTTACTCAGACGCACATGGGGCCACAATGAGTCAGAACTTACTCCACGGCAACTGGTTGTTGTTGTTTTTTTAATATGGTCAGGAGACACTACTTAACCTCTCTAAGCCTCAGAGCATCATTTTATAAAATGGGAATAACTATGCCTACCCCACAATGCTGTTGAGGGAATTATAACGTGAAGTATGTAAAACATTTGCTCCAATATCCAGAAGTAAATAATAATTATTATTGTTATAAGATCAAGTTCAAATTCCTTAGCATGGCCCTTTATTATCTGGTCACTGTCATCCTGTCTAGCCTCACTTCCCATCAATCCTTCCTCACATTCTACACTGTCATACTGTTTCACATATTTTTGCTTTTGTACACTTGATTTCCTCTGCCTAGAAAGCCTACTCCCCATGGTCTTGTCCAATAATTAAACTCTAAGACTCTGATCTCAATTTCTGTCCTCTATGAACCTTAAGCGTAACTATCACTCTGCATTACAGCTCTTTTCCCATCTACCTCTCACACTAAATTGTGAGTTCCTGAAAGCAGAGATAAATGGAGAAAATAGCAACACAAAAAACTAAGGACAGAAAATTTAAATTCTTGGTTAGATGTGGAAATTCACCTTAGAGACACAGAACCTGACTGTCTGTTGAACAAATTTATAAAAAGGACCTACACATTGATTATTCTGATCACAAACTAATTTAATGTACATACTGGTTTACTCATTTTAATTTTTATTCATTTTTTTAAAAAATGCATCAGTCTGATCAGGGTTTAGGTGGGCAGGTTAGAAACTTACACGTGGGCATTCTATGTCCTATCATAGGGCAGCAGTGAAAGAGCAGGGATTCAAATCAGATCTTGAAACTGTTTCAGTCCAAGGCAGTCAGGACTTGACAGGCAGATACAGCCTCTGACATGCAAGCTGGGCTATGTGAACCTTCAGCCAAAACTTTAATGTAACAAAGTTGAATTTAGTTAGTTTAAAGCATGTCTTTCCTTAGAAGGAAATTGTGGTAACTCAAATTCAAATAAAAGAATTTAAGGGAGAGACGTTCAAAGGAAGACTTCATCATGGGAACTACCAAATGAGCAACTGGAAAAACTTAGAATACCAAGTATCTGGGAGTAGTCTTTATTAAAATGTGACTGAAGACTAATTGCTTGAAAGAAATGCATTAGCACATACCAGGGCTATAAGGGCTCTACGACCAGACACAGTGTGGTCTGCAGGGTTAATGGTCTTAAAAACACTACAGAACACCAGGCAGGCATTTCCCTGTACTAAAAGGCGATTAGAAACAGCTCTTTTACTAGTGTCAATAAACAAAGTCACATTCCTTTCTGAAATATGAGATGTCATGTTTATCACATAGCAAATCTATGGCTAAAAAACATATCCCCCCCCCTTAGTTATTTAAAAAAAATGTTTCAGGATAATAAAAACTAAAAAATCTGTCAAAAGGGCAATGAAATCTGGACTTGGCTAGCACCGCTCGTTTGGAATACCGCTGTGACGCCTCCGAAACAAGTTCAAGCAGCGTCAACCACGCTTTACTCTCCCTTGCAAAGGCAAGGAATGAAAGGGGATGTCTAAAGGGCACCGACCCCAGGGGAGCTGCCAGGGTATGCTGTCAGTCTGCAAAACGCGAGACTCAGAAAAGGTGTCAGCGCGGGCGGAAGGGATGACAGTAGCGGTGAGGCAGCGGCGGCGAGGCTGTCACAGGGCGGCATCCCCACACCCCCCAGCCTCGGGCCCGAGACACTCACATGCAGGGGCCCGCGCCCCCTCGGGCTCCTCCCGCCTCGCGGACTGCAGCCGCCAAGCTAGGAGGCTAAGCCGACAACTTCCTGCTTCCGGGTGCACAACCCGGAAGCAACCGCCAAGTCACAGGAGAGGCCGCGAGCCCTAGGGTAGCTCTGCGTTTCCGCCCAGAGTTTCCGCCAAAATAGAGCGCGCGACATCGCATCCTGCGCGGAAACTCTCGCGAGATCTGGTGAACACAAACTCTTGCTCCCCCTGGCGTTCCTCTCGCGCTCTTGCTAGTCCTTTGTCAGTCCTTTCCTCTCCATGGGCAGGTACAAATTTCACAGCTGAACTGCTTCCTTCAACCAGCATTGGTTGAGTTCCTTTCTCTGTACCAGCTAGTGTGTTAGGCATTAAAGGGTGGAGTGGGAGGGATATGTAAAATGGAGAGCAGCTAGTATAAAAGACAAATAACTCAAATTTATTAATATTTGAGAACTTATTCTATCAGATATAGCTATGAGTTGAAAATTGACTCGACGGCACCTAACAACAACATTCAGAAGACACGTTACGCTTAGATATAGAATAAGTAAATGAAGTAAATACAAGTTACTCTGACTTTAATATGAACTATCAGTTATAACTCAAAAGGAATCCAGGCCTCTTTGTCAACAAACTCCTTCCTAAAGACTGACTTCCAGTGTTCTTTTGCTGACAAAAACGCCAACAAATAATAAACCTCTCGGGATGGATTTTGGAGTGAGACGCCAAAACACTGTCTTATTCTTGTGTAAAACCCAATGTACACTCTCTGTGCCCTAAGAGATACAGGAAAGAACTACAGAAGCCCAGCCAAAGGCAACTGAAATAACAGGCAAAACAGACCAATAATTAAGACTTTTCCATTAGCTCCAGGGTAACGAAGAGGGCATAACACGAGACTGCAGCAGGTGCAAAATTAATTATACCTTACATTAGCACAGCACTCATCAGTTTAAAATGTACTTTCCTGTCCATTATTCATTCAGTGAAACCTGAGCACCCTTTGCTTGGTACCATGGGAGGAGGGCGAAAAGATGGAGGCCCAGTGCCTCTTTCAAGGAGCTCACTGACTAGTTTGATCTTTACGATTAAGGAAATTAGGGTTGAGCTATGGTTAAGAGCGCAGGATCACCAGCTGTGGTACCTTGGGAACGTTACTTAATCTCAGTATGACTGTTTCCGCAAAGTAAAAAGGTAATATCTACCTCATGGGGTTGTGAAGATTGTCTGAATACGCAATAACATGCTTAGCATAATGCCTGGCACATGGTAAGCATTCATTTAGCCATTATTAGGTAATGTGGGAGACCCTGGGTGGTACAAATGGTTAACGTGCTCAGCTGCTAACTGAAAAGTTGGAGGTTCAAGTCCACCCAGAAGTGCCTTAAAAGAAAGGCCTGGCCATCTACTTCTAAAAAAAATCAGCCATTGAAAACCCTATTGAGCAGAGTTAACTCTGACACGTGAGGCTTCCATGAGTAGGAGTCGACTCCACGGCAACTGGTATTAAATGGTGTGCAAAGTATTTACTATAGAAGTTTATTTAGTCCGTTTCTTTCTTGTTCTCCCTCCAAACCACCTCACACTACCTATCACTTTGCTTCTCCTCCTCTGGCCGAGTTTACTCTCCTACCAACCTTGGGGCATGATCCATCCCAGCCAGTCACTCTAAGCCTTGCTCTCTTGCCCTGACCCTTTGACCTGCATTCTCCTGTCTCTCTCTTCCGTATCTCTCATTCTCTTCCCGGCCCTTACACCTTCCTGCTCCCCTTACTTTTTGGCTTTGGAGTCGAGAGGCTCAGATTTGCTGTATGGCCCAGGACAAACAAGTCATTAACTGCTGAGTCTCAGTTTTCACATCTGAAAAATGGGATAATAATACCTACTTTACAGGATTGCTTTGTGGAGTAAACGAGACAGAAAAATGTAAACCAAAACACCAAACCCGTTGCCGTGGAGTCGATTCATAGCGTAACCACTAGGTAAACCATACCGCGTCATACAAAAACTAGTTACTGGCATTTCACTTCTCCATTCCTTTTCATCTTATTTCTCCCCTTCTGGTTCCTGCCCGATTGTAGGACCAGGATAGTCTTTTATTTGAATTTTAGGACATAAATCCAATCAGAGTGCAGATTTGCCGGTGTTCCCGCCGTCTACGCCTAAACAAACCAATAAGATGTTTGCAGAGTGACGAGGTACCGCCTCCTGGAGGCCTGCTCTAATGGAGCTTGCACTTCATTCTGCCTGGGCGCCCCAGCCTGTTTATCGTCTTGCAGCCCAGCTTCCTGACCTGAGAAGGAAGGGTCCTTCCTCCTCCTTGTCCTAACCCCCAAACCCTAGAATCGAAAGGGTTGAACGGCGGGGACTGGAAGTGTGCGCGGCCGTGGTGGGCCCCCAGTGACTAGACCCCGGAAATAGCAATTGCTGGAGAAGGATCCCGCCGGTTTCGCTATGGCGGCGATTCCCCCAGACTCCTGGCAGCCGCCCAACGTATACTTGGAGACCAGGTGAGGGGTGTCGGGCCTCTGGGGCTGGGCTGGCGGAGGCGACGCGGAGCCCGGGTCTCGCCGAGGAGCTCGGTTCCCGGCACTCCCGGGAGGCCAGCCTCCACGTGGAAGAGCGTGGAGCGGCGGCCGTTGAGGGCGGCCTGAAGGCGGAGTGGGGACCGCCACCGCTCGCATCCTAGCTCCGCATCGACTCGCGCTGAGACCTCAGCGACAGCTGCCTAATTGTCCTTCTCCCCACTCTTCATTCATTCAACAAACGTGTACTGAGACCACAGGCCAGGCACGTAGGATCTGGGATTGGAACGTACGGAAGTGGATGAAACACGCAGCCCCGCCCTTTGGAGCTCACAGTATAGTGAAGGAGACAGATACGTAATTAATTACACGATAAGTACTACAGTGCATTAACAAATTATGAGAACACAGGAAGAAGTACATTTTCCCCGCTATCGGTGATACAATAAATAACAATATAATTAAGCACCAAGCAGCTAGTGCCATGCCCCTGATATATGCCATCACATTTAGCTTGATCCTAGCAACTGAAATCATGTAGATGTTATTCCACTTCCTCTCCTCCAATTTTAGCAGGGGAAATGCCAAAATTTACAGATTAAATGGCTTGACCAAAGCCACATAGCTGGTAAGTGGGGGAACCTCGTTTGGAGCCTGGTCTGTGCTTCACACGCTAGCTTCTGTAGCCCCATTCATTCTATTACCTCTTTGGGAAAAAAAAGTGATCTTTCCAAAGTGGGACAAGAGAGACTGCTCAAAAACCTTAAGTGACTTCTTGCTGCTACAGTATAAAGTTTAAACCTCTTAGTCGGTCATTCCTGATATTCACGGTGATTTTTCTCCAGGTGATCTCTGTCTGTTTTCCCTTCATGCCCAAGCTGCTTTCCACAAGAGCACAGAGTTCTCTCAGTCCCTCTGTATTTGCCCATGCTGCTCTTGCTCCCTGTCCATCTTCTCCACCTTCCTCAGGCCCCAACTTGAAAATAATTACTGAACTCCCTTGCTAAAATTTTTTTTTAATTAGAAAATGAAATTTAAATCCAAACAGTATAGAAGTGTATAGAGTGAGAAGTGAAAGCCACCTCCTCCCATAAACACTATTAATAGTTTGTTGAATGATCTTTCAGATCTTTTTCCATATACATATAACATCTCTCTTTTATGTTTTATTTTTTAACAAAAATAAGGTCATATGGTCTTGCTGTAATTTGCTTTTCTTTCACGCAATAATACATGTAGCCTACCATAGTATGGATATTTCGTATTTTACTCATTTCTCTTTGAAGGACATTTAAATTGCTTCTCGATTTTTGCTGTAATACTGGAATGTACGTATTGTATTCTTAGGCACTTAGCGTAGTCTCCATAGAGTAGAAATACTTGGAAGTTGAAATTACTGAGTCAAAAGGTATAAACCTTTCAAAATTCTGTAAGACTTCCCAATTGTTACTCCAAAAGGTTAATCCCTATGTTTGAGAAATATCCACCAGAATATAAGTTCTGTGAGGGCAAAAGCACCTAGAACAGTGCCTTGCACAGAATAACCATTAATCCACGTTGGGTTGCAGGCAGAAAGGCTATTAGAAAGCTATTTTCTAGCACATTTCACATATGTCTGTAGAGTGCTTACAATGTCCAAGGCACTGTGCTAGGCACTCGGTATCCCGGCTGTACAGCCCGCCCCATTGCCCTCAATTCCCAGCTCATAGAGACTCTATAGGACAGTGCAGAACTGCCCCATAGCGTTTCCAAGAAACGTAATAGTTTCAGAAATGGCTGTTAGGTGCCAGCTATCGACATTTTGGTTAGCAGCCAAGCGATTAACCACTGCATCACCAGGGCTCCATAGGCTATACAGAGTGGATTCAGTTCTCATATTCTTGGAGCTTAAAGTCTAGTGAGTGATGGAGTGGAGGAGAAGACATCTGTCCTAGTCTCTTACTTCTTCCCTGTCCTTAGCAGTACTAAGAGAAAAAAAAAACGCACTCATCACGCTGGGTAGGTGCAAAGGTTTGATCAGATTTTGCCTTTGTTGCACTCCTTTCCAAACACACACAAATTGTACTTTTTTTCATTAAAAATTCTTTTGAATAGTTAGTCATTTACATGGTTCAAAAATAGAAAAAAATTTTAAAGGTATTCATTAACAAATCTTCCTCTCATCCCTGTCTGATCTACCCGGTTCTCTCCCCCATGCATGTATAAATAAATGTGAACTGATATTTTAATGCCCTCATTTTTTTTTAATCTGTATATTAAGTGGAAGTTGTTTTTTTTCTAGTTTATCAGTTGGTTGTATTGGTTTCAGATGACCAAGGATTTACTTTTATATATCAGGTATTAGGATTTTGACTTACCTTCAATTGTTATTTTGCTTAAAAGAAGTACCAGGAACCTCTGCATGTTTTACTCAAAGGTGACATCTCTGTTCATGTTACTTGAAGTGGGTTGTTTTCCTTTGCTGAACATGAAATCCAGTGGTTGTCACAATCTCATGACTTAGAAGGATCCTGGAGTAGTCCTATGATATTCTTGTCTGCTGTACGTTTGTTCTTGACAGGAGCTATGCTCTTCTCTCCCCCTACAGCATGGGAATCATTGTGCTGGAGCTGTACTGGAAGCATGCGCCGAAGACCTGTAAGAACTTTGCTGAGTTGGCTCGTCGAGGTTATTACAATGGCACCAAATTCCACAGGATCATCAAAGACTTCATGATCCAGGGAGGTGACCCAACAGGGACAGGTACTGTTAAGCTGACATTAGTTTCTGATCTCTCACTCTGTCATAACTGGAGGATAAAGCAGCCTAGAACTTTCCTTTGTACATATCAGGGACTGGATTGGTGACTACTCCTGCCCTTCCTAGCACACACCGTTCCCCAAACACCAGTACCAGTTGCCATCAAGTCGATTCCAGCTCATGGCGACCCCATGTGTGTCAGAGTAGAACTATGCTCTGTAGAGTTTTCAGTGGTTAATTGAAAGGCACCTATGGGTGGACTTGAACCTCCAACATTTCTTTCAGCAGCCAAGCGTGTTAACTGTTCGCACCACCCAGGGACTCCTCCCCAAACACACATACGTGGGATTGACCAGAAACCATCTTTGAACCCTGCACTTTTTAGAGTTTCCCATAACTTCCATGTATTTCTCACTAAGAGGAAATAATATTTGCCTGCATTGTAGTGATCCATAGAGTAGTCTGGTCAATCAGAAGTAAAGAAAGACATCATTTTCAGTGTTTTGGGGAAAATAAAATATTGAGTTGTTTCACTGATTCATTTATTTAACAAATATCAAGCACCTACTTTGTGTCAAATACCATTCTAAGCTCTAGGGATATATCTGTGAACGAGAAGATAAAATTTCTGCTCCCTGTAATGGAGGATAAATGTGTGAGGATGCATTTTTGTAGAATGATCAGGGAAGTCCTCCCTGAGAGGAGGTTATTGGAGCAGAGATTTGAATGAAGCAAGAGAATGAAGCTTGTGGCTCTGAAGGAAGAGTATTCAGGGTGGAGGGAAGAGTGAGCATAAAGGCCCTGAGGCAGGAGCCTGCATAGGAGATGATGAAAACTTTGGGTTTTATTCTGAGTAAGGTGAAAACCCTGGGAGGGTTTTGAGCAAAGGAATGACATGATCTGACCTATGCTTTAAGAAGATCACTGGTTGCTGATTGGGGAACAGCTGTAGGGGCAGGAACAGAGTAGGGGGCCCGTTAGGAAGCTGCTGTAGTCAACCAGTCTAGAATAAATGGTTGGACTAGGCTGATAGTAGAGAAAGTGGTGAGAAGATGGAGCTGGTGGGCTTTGCTGACAGATTGGATGTGGGATGTGTGAGAAAGAGATGGTCAAGAATGGCTTCACAGTTTTTGACCTGCATTTACTGAAATGGGGAGGACTGAGGGAAGAGTAGGTTTAGATGGGGAAGATTAAAAATTTAGTTTGGACACATTAAATTTGAAATACTTACTAGATATTTAAGTAGAGATGTTGAATAAGTAGCTTGGATGTATGACTGTGGAGTTCAAGGAAAGGCCTGGATGGAGATAGGAATGTGGGTGTTTGGATGGGGTGTATTAGTGAAACTGGTGGGTGCTGACACTTCTCCCTGGGCTCTGCTTTTTCTCCCTGTTAATGTTAAAATCTTGGTAGCCATCATTCTAGACAGCTTTCTATTCAGATATCTGATTAAAAGGATGGATGGATGGATAACTAGCTACATGGAAATAACGTCAAAGAATAGGTTGTGTCATGGGTGCTATTGTTTTTAAAATAAAAGGTTATTATATTTAACTTTCCATATATTTAACAGAAAAATTGACTTCCTTCTGTGAAAGATGAGGGGATTCATACTTAAATTTCTACTCATTCCTATCCTTCCTCACTTGTCTTAGTCATCTAGCGCTACTCTAACAAGAATACCACAAGTGGATGGCCTCAACAAAGAGAAGTTTATTCTCTCACAGTCCAGTAGGCTACAAATCTAAATTTCAAGGCATCAGCTCCAGGAGAAGGCTTTCTCTCTCTGTCAGCTCTGGAGAAAGGTCCTTGTGATGCATCAGTCTTTCCTTGGTCTGGGAGCTTCTCTGGCAGGAACCTCAGGTCCAAAGGACGCGCTCTGCTCCCGCGCTGCTTTGTTGGTGATATGAGGTTCCCACTCTCTGCTCTCAAGAGATAAAAGGTGGTGCAGGCCACACCCCAGGGAAACTCCCTTTACATTGGCTCAAGGATGTGACCTGGGTAAGAGTGGTGTTAAAATCCCACCCTAATCCTCTTTAACATAAAATTACAATCACAAAATGGAGGACAACCACACAGTTCTGGGAATTGTGGCCCAGCCAAATTGATACACACATTTTTGGGGGGGCATAATTCAAACTGTGACATCCCCCCACTCTCAGTTTTTGCTATTTGTTTTATTTTATCACATTTATTTTTCATTCTACACTCCTCATTCTTTCAGATGCAGTATGGTTTCTACGTTTCAGTGGATTCTGTGCTCACCACTAGGCTTTTCTGATCATGAGTGCTAGAGAGTAGAATTAATTGTAGAATAGAGAGTTGTATTTTTGAACTCATTCATGTTGAGAATTTCTGCTGTTACCTTTATACTTGACAAACGACATGACTGGGTATACTCTTCTAGGGCCACAATCTTTCCCTCAGATATTTTTAGATAATTCTGTTCCATTTCCCTGTGGTTTTCAACATGGCTTTGGAGAATTCTGAGACCAGATTTACTCCGTCCTTCAATTCAGGGAAAATTTTTTGTGTTACGTTTCTGAATATTTTTTCTGTTACACTGATTGAATTTTCTGTTTCAGGAAACCAGTTATTCTTTGTTTTGTCACCTTTGCCTTCCATATCTGTCACATTCCCTTTGATTGTGTGAGATGATCATTTTCCTTTTTCCCCAGCATCCACTTGAAATAGTCTCAGACCTTTACTCTGTGCCTTCTTTAATTTTCAGTCGTGTCTGTTCTTTTCCTTGCTGATATTGATTTATTAGCTCCGTATTGGTGTCATCTGATTCTCGGTTTGTTTCCTTAGCTCTGCAATCTTTTTACCACATTCTGTTGGTTTATTTCTTGTCTTTGGGCCCTTGTTTTATTGGATTCTTATTTCTACTGAGTTCTTCTGAAGCTTGAGACGGCCTTGGAAGAGCCACTTTTCGGCACTCTTTTGTCCCTGACCGACTTCCTGAGGTGTTTTTTTTTTTCTTTCCTTCCCTACCTCCTTTCTTTCTATTCTTCTTTCTGTTGTGGTATATCTGCATAGATCCCGTGCCATTTCTTTTCATCTTATCCATGCTTAATGTCAGCACCTATGTTGTCCCAACCTTGTGTTTGCTCATACACAGTCTAAGTGGATTTTCCTTGACACTCTACTCTCCCCACTATCTGGGACCAGTTGTCTTCCCAGCTCAAATGCTAGCTTACTTTCTCTCCATTTCACTCCAGCCTCAGGCAGGGGTGGGAAGGAGAGGGCTCCAGCTCCACTTATGCTTGGTGAGCCTCTTGGGAGAGAGCTGGCCTCTGGCCTGTCTCCCAAGATTCCATTAAAAGTCCTGTCCCAGGGCCTCCTCCATTTACCAGGGATGTCTTTCTGCCCCCAACCCCAGCTCTAGGCAGTCCCTCCAATTTGACCCAGTGCCTCGGACGGCGGCCGGCCCTGGTGGCCTGCTCTGTCACTCCTGAGCATCTGGGAATATGCGGGCTTCTACCCTCAAGGGCTTTTCCTTAACTTTTTGGGGCTGCCCATTCACTACCTCTGTACCCATTCACTACTCCCCAAAATTGGAGAGTATTTGAGAGAATTCTCAGGATGCCACTCCTTTCCTGATTATTGCTTTCAGGCAGTGCAAGCAGAATCTTCTATTTCATTCCTTGGCTGACTCTTTTGAGATTTTTTGGAATAAGTTTGCATCCCTTTCCTTATTTGGTTGATGATGGTGAATTTTTGGCTTTTTAAATTGTAATTTTTTTGTGTTCCCTCCATCAGGTATTGAGAGAGGCAGAGTCTAATGCTGCTTCTTCACTTTCTTTATCTAAAAGGGTCCTGTCAACACTTCACTGTCCTTCTTGCCTGTCTTCTTCTTCTCCCTCTCATTGTTATAAAATAAAATTTTAATTTATAACACCAGTGAACTGAGAGAGAGAGTCCATGATTATTGTTGTTGTTATTAGGTGCCATTGAGTCCGTTGTGACTCATAGCGATCCTATAGGACAGAGTAGAACTGCCCTGTAGGGTTTCCAAGGAGCAGCTCATGGATTTGAACTGCTGACCTGTTTGGTTAGCAGCTGAGCTCTTAACCACTGTGCCACCAGGGCTGCAGTCCATGATTAGTGTACAAGAACTGGAAGTGACCCAAATGTAAGTTGCTCATGTCAGAGCTTCCCTATATTTCTGCAGTCAGTTCACAGTCCTTCATAATGTCACATTTCCATGATGTAATTTTAGTGAAATTGAATCACTCAAAAGATTTCCAAATAAATTGCCCCAAGTATGATGAATAATTGATCTAAGCCTGCTGGCAGGTTTGTAGTAGAAGGGAAACGGGAGCTGGGCCCTCCTGGGTTACTATTTATGTCTGCTAGCTGATTAGGTAACACGTACTTTACTGAACATCTCAGATGGGCAGTGTGTGGCATCCTGGGCTCTTCAGGTGGATGGATGTACCATTTCTATCCCCAGCTGTCCCTTATTCTAACTACTCTGGACCCATTCTCTCCATGGTCTTTCTCTGATACATCTTTGCCAGATCTTTCCGCAATTCAAATACACTTTGACTTCCTGCTTCATGTTAAGCCATTTTTTTCCCTTTAAATTTCCCTTTGTATCATAGTAACTCTCTACTCTGCTGGCTCTTTCCTTAGCTCTCTGAATGTCTTTTATCTGTTTCTGCTGACTTCTCTCCCTCTCCTGCACAAAAGACATGGACATTCTATTAAGCTCTTCTTTAGTTCTTCCTGCGCTACACTTAGCCACAGAGTGCTCACCATCTGCTGCCAGTGCCGTGATTAATTATATGCTGGTTAGTCTATGTATCACTCTCGCTCTGATTTCCTGTCTTCTCTTGGTAGGCCCAGGAACACCTGAAATTTAACGTGTTGAACCACAAGCTCATTGTTAATTTTGTTCATTCGGTGGATATTTGCTAGGTGTCTGCTGGGTGTCCTATGCTATTCTAAGGCCTGTGAAGAGTACTTAAGCATTAGAAGCTAAGGCATTGTTTTTCCTTGCAGAGCTCCCAGCTCTGCCAGGAAGACAAGATATTTGCTATATGAAACAACTGTAAAAATAGGCAAATGTATGGTGGTATAGTATGGATTTTATATGTGATACAGGTTGAAATAATTCGTAATAAAGGAAAAGGCACAGTGGAGTGGGATTAGAGTGGAAAGGAGGCTTATTTTGAGCTATGCCTTGAGGGAAATGCAGACTTTTAACTCTTGGAGGCCAGGAGAAGGGCATTTTGCATTTAGGAAGAAGAATGAGCCCAGAGCAGAGGCATGAGTGAGAGGCATACAGAGGTGAGGGAGATGAGGGGACGCTACTACCCCAGGTGTCAAGTCTTGTATGCTGAACTGGCTCTATGATGACCAGGCCACAGCTCCATGCCCAGGACAAATGCATCAGAGATGTGATTTCTGCCCCTATAAGATTCAGGAATCTCTGAACTGCATGTTGAAGGGGCAGTAAGGGAACAGTTTGGGATAGAGTGCACAGGGTGATGGGGTAGGAGGAGCTGATCAATGAGACTTCTAGCCAGAGGCATTTGGATTTGATCCCGTTGTTGTTAGGTGCTGTTCATTCGATTCTGACTTGTGGCGACCCCATGTGATAGAGTAGAACTGCCCCCATAGGGTTTCCTTGGCTGTGACCTTGACGGAAGCAGATCACCAGGTCTTTCTCCCATGGAGCTACTGGGTTGGGTTTGAACCACCAACCTTTCGGTTAGCTAGCTTCATTCATTTCGGATTCTTGAGTCAAAGATAAGAAAAATGTATTAGGAAATTTAATCCATCTGTGGTATATGGCAAGGTATGGGAGTGAAGAACAGAGTTGTGGAGCCTGCTGGGTATGGGTTTGAATCTTGGCTTCACATGGACACTTACTAAGTGTAGACAAGTTATGATACCTCGTTAAGCCTTCTTGTCTATAGCTGAGGGGTGTGGTTATTGCATCTCAGAGGATTGGCATGAGTAGTAAATGAGCTGATGATTGAAAAATGGTCAGCACAGGCTTGAAACAAAATAAGAGGCCAAAAGAGTGTTTGTGGTTATTTATTATTTATTTTGGTTGGTAATTCATTTGGCAAATATTTATTTCACTCCTCCTGTGGTCCAGGCATTGTTCTGAGTGCTTGGGATACAATAAAAACTAGTTGCTGTCAAGTGGACTCTGAATCATGGCGACCTCATGTATGTCAGAGTAGAACTGTGCTCTGAAGGGTTTTCAGTGGCTGAGTTTTCAGAATTAGATTGCCAGGTCTTTCTGCTGAGCTGCCTATGGGTGGACTTGAACCTCCAGCCTTTCCACGAGTAGCTGAGCACATTAACTGTTTGCATCACCCAGAGACTCCTATAGTAAATAAGAAAGCCCTCATGCAGCTAGCTCTGATTCTAGTGGGAGAGAGAGACAGCGAACAAATAAGTACATAAAATACTGTCAGGTCATGACAAATGCTATCAAAAAAATAATGTAGCATGAGGAGATAGATCAGGGGCTCTCAACCTTGGCACTATCATTTTGGACTAGATAATTCTTTGTTGTGGGGGGCTATCCTGTGCACTGTAAGGAGTCCCTGGGTGGCACAAATGGTTAAGCTTCGACTGTTAGCCGAAAGGTTGGAAGTTTGAACCCACCCAGAGGTGCCTTGGAAGACAGACCTGGCAATCTGCTTCTGGAAGGTCAAGCCTTGAAAACCGAATGGAGCTGTTCTACTCTGCACACATAGGGTTGCCATGAGTCAGAATTGACTCAACAGCAACCAACAGCAATACCCTGTGCACTGTAGGATGTTTAACAGCAGCCCTGGCCTTTATCCACTAGATGTCAGTAGAATCCCCAGTTGTGACAACTAAAAATATCACCAGACATTGCGCAGTGTCCCCAGGGGGGCAAAATCACCCCCAGCTGAGAACTGCTGGAATCAAGAGTGAACGAGGTGCTGTTTTGGATAGTGTGATTAGAGAAGGCCTCTCTGATAAGGTGGCATTTGAGCAAGCTCTGAATAAAGTGAAATAGTGAGCCATGAGACTGTCAGGGGCAAAAACACTCCAGAGAGAGAATGGCAATCAAAGGCCTGCCTTAGGCCAGGGTGTGCTTAGCAAAAAACAGCCTGGATACCAGTATGGCTGGAACAGATGAGTGAGGGGGCAAGTGGTAGGAGATGACATTGGAGAGTTAAGTAGCAGGACAACAGATCATGGAAAGTCTTGTAAGTGATGCTGAGGGCTTTGGATTTTGTTCTGAGGGCAATGAAATGTTGTTAGAGAATTTTGAGCAGAAGAGTGCCATTGTCAGACTTGTTTGAAAAGGATTCCCCTGGCTGCCATGTGGAGAAAAGACTAGTGGGAAAGGGAGAAGGCAAGGTGGAAGTGGGGAGACCAGTTGGAGACTACATTGTTGTCAAAGCTAAGACTGTGGTAGTTTGTTCTAGGGTGATAGCAGAACCAAGACATAGTTAGAACTTCAGGAGATTTGTTGGGGTTAACACCTGTGAGAGAGAAAAGAAGAGGAAGCAGGAGTGGGAAGGGGGAATGTTCAGATAGTAATGCAGATCTAACACCGTGAAAGGAGAGGGGGAAGAGAAGGAGCCAGCAGAGGAAAATGAGCTGCTGCCAGTGAAGTGAGAGGAACACCAGGAGAACAAAGAGTCCTGGAGACCAAGTGAAGACAGTATTTCAAGAAGGGGGACATCACCTGTCAGATGATGCTCATGGATCAAGTAGGGTGAGGCCTGAGGATTGGCCATTGATTAGTGACGTGGAGGTCACTGGTGACCTTGACAACAGCAGTTTCAGTGGCTTGATGAGGGCAGAAGTCCAAACAGAGAGCACTGAAAACAGAATGGAAGGAGAGGAAGTAGAGATACCAAGAGTGGACAGCTGTTTTGAGGACAGTTTTTCTTAAAGGAAAACAGAGAAATGGGATACTTGGAGGGTGTGGGGTCAAGGGGGGTGTTTTTGTTTGTTTCGTATGTGTGTGTGTGTGTGTGTATTTTAAGGTGGGAGATATTAACTGTTCATATATTGATAGGAATGATCCACTAGAAAGAGAAAAATTGATACGAAAGAGGAGAGAATTGTAGTTGCAAAGTTCCTTAAAGATGAGTGGGATTAAGTACATGTTGGTGGGATAGTCATACGAACAGTTTATTCATACATTGTATTACTAACATGGTAGTCCCTGGTAGTGCAGATGCACTCGGCTGCTCACTGAAAGATTGGAAGTTCGAGTCCACCCAGAGGTGCCTTAGAAGAAGGCCTGGCAATCCACCTCCAAAGAATCAGCCATTGAAAACTCTATGGAGCACAGTTCTACTCTCACATGGGGTCGCCATGAATCAGGGTAAACTTGACAGCAACTAGTAGTGTGTGTATTAATAATATGGGAAGGAAAGTAAAGGGTATACGTGTAGGAAAGGAAGTAGATTTGGTGGGGAGAGCATGTGAAAGTTTTCTTTTGAATACCTCCTTTTTCTCAGTGAAATAAGAAACAAGGTTCTCAGCAGAGAGTAGGGAGTATGGAGTGTGTGGTGGCAGTCTGAGGAGAGAGGAACTGGAATAAACCCAGGCAGACTGGCTCCCAAGCTAGCACTGTTAATCACAACCTGCAGGTTAGTTGTCCCCTGAGCATTCCCAGCCCCCTTGGAGCATGCTCAAATTACCTCAGTTAAAGGGATTTATCATCACCGATACTTACCGGGTGTTTGCTTCTTGTTATACACTATGTGGTTTCCATGCATTATCTAATTCTTGTAACAATCCTATGAGATGAAGGTACAGCTACTACTGTTCCCATTTTGCAGATGAGGAAACTGAGGCTTAGACAGGTTAAGTAACTTGCTGAAGGTTACACAGCTAGTAAATGGTGAATCCAGAACTAGAATCCAGCTTTCTCTGACCCCAAAGGCAAGTGAGGAAGAGAGAACTCCCTCTAAAGAAATGCAGAGAACTCCCTCTAAAGAAATGCAAGGCCTCTTGGAGAACTGTAGTGTTGTTTCCTGTGGTAAACCAGATAGATGTCTGGCATTTGCCCTCGTGATCCAATGGCAGATCCAGTAGTCTGTTCTTCTTTCCTATTCTGTTACTAGCAAAGTGATTGTATCAGTTAGGAACGCTTTTGGCTGCAAGTAACAGAGACGTCAACTACAATGACATAAATAGGTTGTTTTTTGTTTTCATATAACAAAACTTTTGGAGGGGAGCAGTTGCTGGCATTGGTTCAGCTGCCCAGCAGAGTTTTCAGGGACCCAAGCTTGCTATAAGTTTCCACTCCACCATTCTTAGTGTGTTGACCTCTGATGTCAAACGTGTTGCCTTATGATTGCAAGATGGGAAAAGGACTATGAGTGAAGGACAAAGGAATGTGTTTATCCCTTTTTATCAGGAAAAGCTATAGCTTTCCCAGAAACTTTACTGAGCAGCTGTCCATTTATGTCAGTAAGTCAGAATAGGGTCATTTGGCTACTCCTAGTTTTTTGTTTTTGTTTTTGTTTTTGTTTTAGCTACAAAAGAAGCTAGTTCTTTTCTCTGAGGTTGAGGCAGGCAGTGGAGAAGGGGGTTGGGAATGCTCAGGGGACAGCTAACCTGCAGTGTCTGTTAGAGCCTCTGTTGCCAGAATAGGGGCTTTGATTGATTTGTCAGTCATCCTCTGGTGTGAGTGCCCCTACTGGGAAGAGCCCTCATGTGGGCCTCTTTATGGATCACTGGCCCACCTGTGGCTGCTTTGGGGCTGGATATTAATCCATGGTTTTATCAGCTGTGGCATGGAAGAGGTGGGGATGAGGAGCACCAAGTATGGTAATCTTTGTGTAAGAGACCACTCTGCACAACTGAGGCATCTCTCCAGTTCATTTTTGGAGGTTTCTACCACATCAGAGGAGGCAAAAGTTCTTAAGGATAAGAAGAAAAAAAGTATGTATACGTAAATTTTTAAAATATATATATATATTTAAGAAATGGAAAACACTGATCATAAAGGAAAAAATTAAGAAATTTCAACTGTATTAAAATTTAAAAATTCTGTGCATAAGAAGACCCATAAAAGAGTGAAAAGAGTCGACTGGGAGAGGGTATTTGCAAAGCACTAACTGACAAAGGGTTAGTATCCAGAATATACACATAAAGATGAAAATGCCAACCACTCAGTAGAAGAGTGGCTGTTCACAGAGGAGGAAAGCTAACTAGCCAGTAAACATGAAATTACGCACAACTTCAGGGAAGTGCAGGTGAAAACCACCACAAGAGATCTCATACCTCTTAGACTGGCAAACGTTGGAAAGTCTGACAAAAGGACTTAGAGCAGTAGGAGTAAGAACGAGAGCTCCATGGTGGGGGTGTATATTGGGTGTACATTGGTTCAACCTCTTTGGCAAGACGTTTGGAAAAATCCTAGTAATGATGAAACACTCAAACTATGACCCTGCATGTCCACCATTAGGTATATTCCCTCGAGAACTCTTGTACTTGTGTTTGAGGAGACAGTATGAAAATGGTTGTTACAACATTGTTTATAACAGCAAAAACATAGGAAAGATCCTAAGTAGCCATCCACATGAGAAAAGATAAGACATAATGTTGTAATCATACAGATGAATGATTACTACAAAGACTGCATGGAACAAAATGGAAGGGTCTGACAGACAGTAAACAAAAAAGCTAATTGCAGAAGAATACATAGAGTATGATACGATTATATGTACTAACGTGTAAAACAACAGTACATTTTTTTAGGGATGTATACATATATAATAAATTTTAAAAAATGGCTGGTATGACACCTCCCGCTCAGAATCTGGTTACCTGTGAGAAAAATGTGATCGTTTGAAACAGTTGTTACTTCTTGAGAGAATGTGAGGTGAGCATGGGGTCTTCAACTGGATTTGCAGTATTTTATTTTTTGAGGAGGAGGCTCACAGTCATTTTTCATATTATTCTTTGTATCTTTTGTATATCTGAAATATTATATACACTGAATAAATATTTTTAAAAAAAAGGACAGAAGAGTATAAGAACATCGAGAGTGCAGAGCTTAGAAAACAGGTCTGTGCCTGTCTCTGTTATATCTGTGCTGGGCTAGGCACACAGCAAGTTTCTGATTGCAAAGCCTACGGATTATTGCGTTTATAACTGATCGTTGACGTCTGTGAAGCCTGTGCCGCTCCAGAGAACTCTTTAATCACTCCTTGTCCCCCATCCCCTCTCCCTTATTCCGTATGCCTGAAGCAGTGTTTTGATTGGAATTATTTGTCTTTCTGACATTTTGGTGCAAACCCTACTGAGTTATGAAAAGACAACATATCATGAGTAGAGACCCAAACAGGTTGTAGTTGGTCAGACTACGCCTAGTGAGTCAAAAGGAACCTCCATACGCTTTCCTCTTCGTCTCCTTCTGATTGCTGAAAACCCAGGCTGCTTCTGTGCTTCTTGATCAGCCTGTCCCTTAATCCTCTTCTTGTTCGAGGTGAAGTTTATATGATGGCTGTCAGTTTCTGGAGGTCAGAGGCCTTGAAGTTTTGTTCTGGCTCCCTCAGCTTGAAGAGATCACACTTTGAAGGCTCAGTCTGCAGAGAGACAGTGCCCTACTGAGCTCAGTGTCCTCAACTTGCTCACTTGAGCTCACATATAGAGCTTGACCTCTGCTTGGCCCACAGCCCTCACCCTCTCCCTCTCCTCTCAGCTTCAGCCCCAGCACTGCCAGTACCACCCCTGCGCCGGGAAACCTCACACAGGAACCTTGACTCTGGTTGGTTGCAGGAGGGCAGAGCAGAGGGGGCCAAGTCAAAGGAAACATTGGTTACATAATTGCCATTTGATGGTATACTGGCATATTGTAATTTTTGGAATGAATTTTTACATAGTTTTGTATAATTCAGTGATTTTCCAGAAGCGTAGGTAGCCTGAGCCAGGTAGGAGTTTTCCTGGTTTGTTAGGATTCACCCCCATTCTTCTTTGCATGAGAACAGTGTTTTCTTCCTTGAAAGTGGGGGCTTTGAACATCAGCTGTGACAGGCTCCCTGGTGATGAGCATCCTAAAAGGTAAAGCAAAGGACTTTTGCCATGGAAATACCTTAGCAATGCCTGGGGACTTCCATGGGTGATCACCACGGTGCTTCTGGCTGCATGTCTTAGTGATGTCACAGGCTGTGAAGGGAGGTGAGCTCCCTGCGCCCAGGCTGTTCTCTGGCTGCCAGGCAAGCAGAGTAAGCAAATAAATCTGATGTTCATTTTATTCCAGGCAGTTTTGTCTTGGCTGTTCAACTTGAAGAAGACTATGTAGCTCAGCAAGGCATGTGGTTGATTAAATAATTAATTAACATTAGTTAGGAAAATTACCTTCTATTTTTTTTCCCTGTGGGAAAACCATACTTACATCATTTTGCTCTAAAAACAAAACCTGCCCATGCTTAGGGTGCCCAGCACAGCACCGTGGTCTTGTGGGCTTAACATAATGACAGTTGATAATGATGTTGCTAGCAAATCATTCCCGAGCCCATCTCCTCATTTTCTCCTTATGACACACTCTCTTCTCTCAGCTGACTCTGCTTACTGTGATATTCCTTTCTGCCACATTGCCACTTACAACTGTCCCTATTTCTCCTTACGCTTGATATCGTTGGCTTAAATAAATTTTATTTTTCATTATCTAGGTTAAGGATGGCAAATAGGTTTCAACTCTTATGTAAGGATTCAGAGGCAATCTAAGCAAGAAAGAATGCTGGTTGATTAGCAGTGTCTGTGACGTGATGGGTACAAGGTTAGGACTTGGCATTCCTGTCTAAAATATTTATAAAAATGTTAAAAATCAAGAAAATTCATAATCAACACATCAAATTGTGAATGGTGGTTATCTATCTGTAGATGGTTAGATTACAGGGGTTTTAGCATTCTTTTGATAATGTTCTATGTTTTCCACATTTTTGACAGTGAATATGTATTATTTTAAAAATGAGGGGGGAAAACCTACTCTGAGTGTATTTTGAAAAGAAACGTCTTAGCTGAATGAAACCAGTGATTTGAATGTGTTGTGTCGGTGCTTGATTCAGTTGTAGGCAGCAAGATTGTGTAGTTGCAGTATACCTAATAGGGGTTTAGGCGTGCTCCCCACTCTTCCCTTTCCTGTACTCTGAAAAACCCTTTGACCCTGGGCTGCAGTTCTTGCTGTGAGGTATAATGGTGGGACTGGCTATTTCATTTCTCATCTTCTAACCGGGCAGGTCGAGGTGGCGCATCTATCTTCGGCAAGCAATTTGAAGATGAACTTCATCCAGACTTGAAATTCACGGGTAAGTATATAGTCTGGCTGGACTGAGTAGGAAGGGGAAATGGATTTCAAAGCTCACTCTTTTGGCTGTGAGTCAAGGTGGAATGCCTGACACCGTGGCATGGTGCCAGCAGCTGCCCAGCTGTGGCGCCACAAAGAGCCCTGGTGGATTAGAGAAACCGGCACCTCTCACAGAGTCCTGGGTGATTCTGAGTGTTGTAGGCTCTTAAGTACTTGTTGAATGTTGCTGTTATAAACTGTAGGCCATCGAAAGCTTCCTCAAAGAAGCAGGAAACCTCACTGGGTGCTTGAGGGGAGTAGGGAAACTGTCCCAGTGGTTAGTGGGGATCGTCAAGGATAGAGGCTGGGAAGTAAGTGAGGGCAGGGAAGATGAAGTCATCAGGGTACTGCAGCAATAGCCTTTGTGCAGGGGCAGAGAGCTGCCCTGAGGGGAAGCTGGCCAGGTCCAGGTGGTTGATAACAGAGGCCAGGACAAAATCTTGGTTTCTTTCATTCCCTAAGATGCTATAGCAGCTCCAGGCTTGAGCTGTGAGGATTATTCATACTCATTCCTCTCTTCCTTTTTCCTACCAGGGGCTGGAATTCTCGCAATGGCCAACGCGGGGCCAGACACCAATGGCAGCCAGTTCTTTGTGACCCTGGCTCCAACTCAGTGGCTCGATGGCAAGCACACCATTTTTGGCCGGGTGTGCCAGGGCATAGGAATGGTGAATCGAATAGGAATGGTGGAAACAAACTCTCAGGACCGCCCTGTGGACGATGTGAAGATCGTCAAGGCATACCCTTCTGGGTAGACTTGCCACCTTCCTGGGCACACCCAGGTCTTTGGGTCCTCTGCAATGGCCCCAGGGAACCAGCTTCCAGACCGAGACCTAGAATAACATATAACTGGAAACTTCATTTGGGCCTTGCAAATCACGGAGCTAAGGAAGCCTGGGGTCTTGGGTGAGTTGGAGATGGAAAAGTATTTTATATTTTAACAGGATGCTTCTTTTCTCTTCCTCCGGTGCTGAGGTTGACAGAGCATTTGCAGAAAAGCCCATATGTGTTCAGGCACAAGTGACATCCGCTGCAGATGACCCATGCTGCTCCTTCTTGTGTGTGCCTGCTCTGATACACTTGGAATAACCTGAAGTAGAATCTCTGTCAGTGCACTGTGTCTAACCAGACTTCTTGCTGAGGAGATTGATATTCTGGCCTACACTGCAGTCTTCAGTGGCTGACAGCCACAGAATTCAAAACCAAGTAGTGTCTGTCAGCCTTTTTAACTCTGTGCGCACCATTTCAGTCTCCTACGTTTGTTCTTCCAGGGAGCATATGCATCTGTCTCTATATATATTTTCCCTCAAAACCAGAGCATCAACACTGCTGTTTTTCTTGACACTTAGACATCCCACGCAAAGCCACATTGAATTTTTGCCAAATGGAAAATGCATCCAACAATCAAGTTCCCAAGAAGGTGTCAAGTGGGGGATGATGATGTGTAATAATCAAGAAAATAACTTATTAAAAGGAAGCAGAAGCACTGACCATTTTTTTCCACAGGAAGGAATAGAAATCTGTAGTGAGGACAAGGACAGACTGAATTCTCCTTAAAAAACAGCATTCTGTTAACCAGTGTCGTAAAACAATATGTGTAATACTGTTTCATGAGAAACTATTTGTTCTGTAAGCCTTCACCTGAAGTACAATGGAAAACAAACAAACAAACATATACCTATTAAAAAAACAAAAAACAGCATTCTCATGCAAGAGAAAGGCACCACTTAAGTTTTTGTTGTTTTTTTTTTAACCTAAGACTTAAAGAAACTAGATAAGAAATTTTTATATGTTGAGGTTTTGTTTTGTTTTTAAAATCTCCCTGTTTTGTTGGAAGGGTAAGGGTGAAAGGAGGGAAGTTCATACCTATGTAATACATAGAAATTTCCAAAATAAAATGCCATAGCTGATTAAAATCGCTGCTGTGGTCTGATTTTAAATATCGTCTGAGGTTCTATCAGCAGTTTAACCTCTGAAACCTCTCACGTAGTGTTGCCGAGGTGATGTCTTCAAGATTTCACACTATTTTAGGGTTGTGGCTCCCCAGTGGACTTTTCTCATCTAAGGGCAGAACCAAAGAAAGGAATTAAGTGGTATGGATGGCATTTCTGAGTGAGGGGGAATTACAAGTGAGTGGAACCAGGTGGATGTGCTGAGAGACCTGAATCATCTCTAGAACTTGCAAGAGACCCACCTGCATTGTCCTTGTGTGCCCAGGGGCAATGTGTGTTATATTTGCTCCCTTAAACTGATAGCTCCTTGAAGATGGATTATAGCTTTAATGTTCCTCATCATGCTATAACTTTTGGAAATGGTGATTTGCTGTATGAAATGCCACAAGGTTCTGTTCCCCAAGCCTCCACCTTCAACCTCTTTCTCCATTCCTCCCAACAACAAAAAAAGCAAAACCCAACAACAAACCACTAAAATGGTTTTGGTGTGTGAGGTACTAGTCTACACTCTGGAAAAATAGAAGTGCATTTCTTTCAGTCTGGGCTGGGTGAACATAATTGGATCACCTCTAGGAGCAAAGAATAGGACACCCATCCCCTTACCTTTCAGAGTTATAACCCTGAAAAAACCCCACTTTCCCAGGTCAAGGGAGTGGGGGATACGTATCATTTCTACTTGGAGAAGTAAAGAAGGTTCTGCATGCACGTGGAAAGAGCAGCACAAACACTGTTATTTCTGGAAAGGAACACCAAGCACATGCTGGAGTGATCACACAGATGGGCATATGCCAGTTTTCATAAAGGATGTGACCTCAAAGAGTGAAACTTGAGTCGATCCACAACTTCTAGCGACTCTGCCAATTAGCTGCAGATGTTAAAATTCCTGTTTCAGTGTACCCATTATACCCAGTGCCATCATCAATTCTGACTCACAGCAACCCTGTAGGACAGGGTAGAACTGCCCCATAGGGTTTCCAAGGCTGTAATCTTTAGGAAGCAGACTGCCACATCTTTCTCCCATGAGGAGGGCTGGTGGGTTTAAACTGCCACCATTTTGATTTGCAGCTGAGCACTTTAACCGCTGTGCTACCAGGGCTCCTTGTTTCAGTATAAGGGGAGCTCATTTTAATCCTTTTGTTGTATGAGTGTCCACACCCTTTCAGGACAAGTATGGTTAGGACAAGTTTCATAAAAGTGGGTATGCTAGTGCACAGATCACTAATGTCAGTCACCACAGATAGATGGAGGTGCGTGTAGCTTAGGGGGAGAAGGCAAGGATGGTTTTATAACTTAGATGGGGATTAATGAAGACAGGTGTGAGCCTTCGGGAGCTAATCAGGAGACAAAGGAGATAGTGCTTTGGTGGGACGGGAAAAAGGTTCTGCACTTTTTGGAGCAGGCTTTAGAGTAGACAAGCCAATGAGTAGACCTTCAAACCAGTGACTGTAGGATGGGTGTACAGCTCCCAAAGACCCTAGCCCGGCACTTCTCACACTTCACCTTGTGCAGGAATCACTTGTTAAAATGTACGTTCTCGTGCAGCATTCAGCCAGAGATTCTGCATTTCTAGCCAGCTCCCCGGAGATGATGACTGGACCACACTGCGAGTAGCAAAGTCCTACATGAAACTGGGGAGGAGGATTTTTCCATTGAAAGCATAGAATGAGCTTTAACAGCTTCTAGCGTTGGCAGCTAAGATGGAGCTTTAGGAAACAGTGCCCTTCCACTCCCAATTTAGTGCACCGTGGACATCAGACTGTGGTGTGTGGCACTATGATCTCTGTACGGGCACCAGAGTGGATAAGATGGTGAGGCCAGGAGACATCACAGAAAATGCGAGGAAAATGTCATCAGGAGGTGTGATATTGAAAGTGCTCTGGAGCTACACTCCCAAGGTCCTCAGATCCCAGCTCCACCACCTACCAGCTGTGTGAACTTGAACAAATTTCTTCAACTACTCCGTGCCTTGGTTTCCTCAACTAGAGGATAATGACCCTAACCTCATGTGGTGCTATTGTGAAGATTAAATGAGCTAGTACGGGTAAAGCATAAAAAACAGTGCCTGGCATTTAGAAAACACTCAGATGCCAGCGATAGTTACCGCCAGTGGCTCTTGAAGCCACCACATGCCTCTCCCGCCTCTTCATTCCCATTGTATCAGCGACCTGAACTCACGCAGCCTCGCCTTCCTTCTGGAATCAAGACCAAGCTCAGAGCAAGGATCTTGTCTTACTTCCCTGTGTGAATCCCCTCAGCACCTTGCACACTGTTTTGAGGTTATTGCTGGGTGAATCAAATAAATTGTCTTCCATCAGGAAAAGACTGAGATCCCTTTGCAGAAATAGCTGGACCCCAAGTCTCCAAACCCAGGCTTCAGCTGGTGTGGCAGCAAGCCCTTCTTTCTACTAAGCCCTCTGGAAGTCCTCAGTTTGATTTATTTTTGTAGTATATCTCTAGAATATGTCAAAATAGCTTTCCCCACACAAGGGAAATGATTCCGACCCCCAGATCCTCGAGTCCTTTCTGGCACCACATTCATTGTAACTTATGGAGGAGGAAGAAATGAAAAGTGCATTTGCTTAGGTGACTGAGTTGACTGCTTATGAAGCACTTCATAGCCTCAGCGCCCTGTTGTCTGTAAAGGGGTTACTACTCTTTAGATAAGTACCAGGGAAGGGAATCTTCCAGCAAGAGTCTTTTATAGACGAGATCGAAGTCAGGGTCTTACTCTAAGGTTGGCTTGGTTTGATTTAGAAATTGTGACCCCCTGTTCTTCCAAATGGGTAATTCACGATCCTTGACTGCATCTGGAACACAGATGGCCTATTTGTGGACAGAGATGTGAGGCCTTGGTGTGACCCGGGGCAAATCACTTTACCTCTGGAACTCCGTATCCCCATTCATCAAGCCAGCATTTGAACTAGACCCCTTTTAGCCCTAACTTTCTAAATCTAGGTCATTCTCAGAAGATTCTTTCAGCAGCCAAGTTTCCAGCTAGCATGCTATTTTGGAAATTCACCACTAGAGGTCACTATGAACACGGTGTAACCTTGCAGCTTCCTGAGCAGACAGAAGCCTGCCAACGCCTTTCACGATTTTACTAAGCCGTGCCTGCCACCCTTGGATGTGGAAAACCAGCAATTGCTCAGACTGTGAGGGGCCAGAACTGAGATGTCAGCATGGCACTGAATAGGCTCAGGAATGTGCTGTCTGGCACAGGCCAGCCAACCCTCTTTCTCGTCTACTGGACCAGATGGAGGAGAAGGCCCCATGCTTCCTAAGGTTCAAAGAGCCGTTGTAACAGGGCCCTGGTTCTGTAACCTTATAAAGAGCCACTTCCTTCTTGGCTGCTTAAAAATCTGCTTTACAGTTTAATTCATTCATGCCAACTGCCCAGCAAATAATTTCACAGAACCAGAGAAAGTCAACTAGAAGGAACCTCAGAAAAAAATGAAAAGTTGCTGGCTCTTCTATATTCCATGGTGGAAGCTTCTCGTGTGTGTTTTTCTCTTAATCTCCAAAACCAGCCTCTAGTTGGCATTATTATATATACCCATTTCTAGATAAGCCAACTGAGGACCAAATGCATGTAGCACAGAGCCTTGTACACAGTGAATGAATGAATGAGCTAGGACTTAAACCTGGGGAGTTCTGGTTCCAAGTTCAGCCCACTTCGTATTTCTACCTTTGACATACAGAGAGATGAGGTGCAGAAAAAGAGAATGATCTGGCGGCAGGGCAGGGAATAACAGAACCTGAAGCCCCTGCCTTGCAGGTGGGATGTCTAATCTGACTGCTCCATCCTACAGCATCCCCAGCCTCAGCTGTTTGCAGGCTCCTTCCAGGCCTGCCCAGGTAGCAGGAGGGAGGGAGGAAGCACAAATGACCCTAATCAGTACGTTTGTTGGATCATAACTGTATTAGCCTCACCACTCAGCTAATCTTGTAGAAATCACTTTCCTCTCTGTGAAGTCTCCGTTAAAAGCTGCTGCCCCGTGTACCTGTGAGGAAGCTCTTACACAGCAGAAGCAGTGGGGGAGGAGGGAGAAGCAATATTTCTACTTCCTCATTACACTGACAGGGAGAATGGCCATTTCACATTGACTGTATAAGAAAAGCCCCCAAGGGAGAGGGAATCCAAGGTTCACAATTGTCTTTTGTAACATTCAGCTCTGAAGGAAAATGTTCCCTTTGTGACTCCCTGTTTGAAAGCATTTGTGACGCTGTTTAAGATAAAACAAGAGAAGGGAACCAATTCGTGTTTGGGGAATTTACTGGGTTCCAAGTGCTTTAGAAATACGATTTCACTTAATCTTGTCGGCAGGGCTGTGAATAAGGCATTGTAATGTCCATTTCATGGATGAGGAACCAGCCTCAGTAACTGGCTCCACATCATGTGGGTAGCCCTTAGCAGGGCTGAGCTTGAAGCCCCGGGTCTGCCTCTCTCCTCCATCACACTAAATCTCCAAATCCCTTACAAAGGGAGGGTTTCCTTACAATTATTTGCCTCCTCCTCCCTCCAGCTCAAAAAATGTGGACACTGGTTTTCAAGCTGGGACTGGTCATCTCAAAACCTTCTCTGAGCCTCAGTTTTTCCATCTGTAGAATGAGGAGCCCAGACGCAGTGATTCCTGAACCCCCCTCTAGTCCAAACTTCTTTGACTTTATGACGGTGCTTTTCTTCCAGGGAGCTCCCAGCACATCCTTATCTAATTGGATTATCATCACCATCTCTGGAGAGGGTGGTGGTACAGGTACTTATAACCCCATTTCTAAGCTGGGGGTAGAGATACAATGAGGGGTTCAAGGTCACAAGGGGTGGAAGGGACCCAGCGCTCTGCCTCCAGCTCCTGGGGGTGGTTGGGAAGGCAGCCTCCGAGGAGAGGCTGTCAGCAGTGGCTCCAGGAGCTTGACACCTGAGCCAGCACTTAGGCTCCTGATAGAATTATCAGAGAACTGGGGAACAAATACTTTCCGTAATCAAGGCAACTTTTCTTAGCTGGCGGGGAGGAGGCAAGTTGTGAAGTGTGTCTGATGAGCTCCTCTCAGTGCAGAGCCCAGAGTTAATAAAACATGGGGAAATCACAGCAGGTGAGCTGGAGAGGCAGGCAGGAGAGCTCGGGCGGGCGTGGCCACAGGGACTTCAGCTTCTGCACAAACCCAGACTAGGGGCACTTTGTGCATGTTTCAGTTGCCTTCAGCAGCCAGGCAGACAAATCAGGCAGCTTGGCAAGAAAATGAATTTAGAGCTTAAAAAAAAAAGTTTCACTCTCGGTGGTTTTCAGGCCACTCCAGTATAGGTACAGCCAGGAGAGATGGCTAGGAGCAGGAGTGACAAAAGATCTGGGGCCTGGAGTGAAATGACAGCCCCCCGACATCCATCAGCCTGAGAAGGCAGTGAGGCCTGTGGCCTGGCAACAGCCCCTCACAGCAGCAGGGATGGAGGAGAAATGGAAGCGGGTTCTAGGAACAGAAGTGGTCAAGAGGCTTCCTGGGTGAAATCCAGGCTTGAGCATGCCCACCAGGAAGACATCAAGTGTGTTGGTGGGAGATAAGGCCTTCAGAGAGAGACATCATTTGCTTTTAAACTTCTCAAGAAATGTGAGATGCTCCAATAAGAGGAAATTGGCTTACATCAAGTGGAGAGAGAGAGTTCGGGAGGCCTAAGAGCAGACTGGCTGACTGGGGGTGATGTATTCAAGTGAAATTAAGACCAGCAAAAAGAGAGGCTGAAGCCCTGGAAAGGCCAGGCTGTGGAGGATCAAGGTGAAAAGACATGGTCCCTGGCTTCAGAACATGCTCGCTGCTAAGGAGGAGAGGGGAAAAAAAAAAAATCTACCTAAGTGTTTTGGAGGCTCAGTGAATGGAGAAATTCAGTCTGGCTGGGGGAATCCATGCCAACTTCTTGGAAGAGAAGATACCTAAAAATGAGTAGGACTAGGGCCTGGCAAAGGCAACATTCTGTCAGAGCAAATGGCAAAAGGAAAGGCCAGAGGCAGCCAAGCACAGCCAGTCTGGTTGTGTATGAAAACATAATGGTGAGGTAGGGAGATGGAAGGTCACTTTGGCCCTTATTGCGGAAGGCCCAGGGATGGCACATTTGTATTTATCAGTCAATAGAAAGTCAACAAGAACTGTCCCTGACCCCAAGGGAGCTGAGGTGAAAGAAGAAAAGATCCAGGAGATTCTGCTTCTATTTGGAGTTCTATTAGCTTTCATCTCTCAAAAAACCAGTTACCATCCAGTGGATCCTGACTCATGGTGACCCCACGTGTGTCATCAGAGTAGAACTGTGCTCCATGGGGTTTTCAGTACCTGATTTTTCAGAAGTAGATTGCCAGGCTTTTTTTCAAGGCACCTCTGGGTGAACTTGAACCTCCAACTTCGCTGTTAGCAGCAGAGCAAGTTAACTGCACCACCCAGCTTTTATCTCTAATTGCTGCTTATTGGCAAAACCTCACACTAGTTCCTGTCCCTCTCGAGTCCTCAGTTTCGAGATCTGTAAAACCTAAGTGGGCTGGATTACCTTTAAGGTAAGAATCGGGTTTCTAATACCACGACTGTTACGGATTGAATTGTGTCCTCCCAAAATATGTGTTGGGATGCTAACCCCTATACCTGTGAATATAATCCCATTTGGGAACAGAATTTTTCTTTGTTATGTTAATGAGACCATATCACTATAGGGGGTTACGTCTTACCAATCACTTGAGATATAAAAGAGCAGAATAGGCACAGAAGCAAGAAATACAGATGGAGGAAGATGCTGTGCCACGTGAAGATCGCCAAGGAACCCAGGAACAGAAGCTGAAAAAAGAGACAAGAACCTTCCCCCAGAGCCAACACAGAAAACTTCCCCTAGAGCTGGCACCCTGAATTCGGACTTCTAGCTTCCTAAACTGTGAGAAAATAAATGTCTGTTCGTTAAAGCCACTCACTTGTGGTATTTCTGTTGTAGCAGCATTAGGTAACTAAGGGAGCTCCGGTGGCGCAGTGGTTATGAGCTAGGCTGCTAACCAAAAGGTCGGCAGTTCAAATCCATCAGCCCCTCCTTGGGAACCCTATGGAGCAGTTCTATTCTGTCCTATAGGGCGGCTATGAGTCGGAATCGACTCGATGGCAATGGGTTTGATTTAGGTAACTAAGACAATGACTAACAATACTAGGCTAAATACTGGATTAAATGTGTGTGTGTGTGTGTGTGTGTGTGTGTGTGTGTGTGTAGTCAGTGCGGGGAGGCACAGGGACAGGCAGTGACAGGCTGTGATGTCTATACTTGGACATAGTGAAAAGTGGATTAAAGCCCTGCCGGCCTGCCTCGAGCCCAGGCCCCCTGCAGCCCCAGATCACACGATTCTGGACTAGGCCCTGCGGACTTGTGAGGGAGTGGGGCCTGGGACATGTTGGCTGAGGGTGACGCTCATCACCAGGGCCCTGCATGAGGACCAGGTGGCAGAGAGGCCTGCCCAGGGGATTGTGGAAGGAGCCACCATGGGTTGGGCCACTTATTTGTGTGAACTTGGGCAAATTAAGTTACTGAACGACTTTGGACCTTAGTTTCCTTATCCGTAAAATGGAGTAAATAGTGCCCATTATTCTACAGATTCCCTAGAACATGGACTCAAAGTGAGTACTCTGACTCCCCTGGCCTGTATTGCTGAAGAGACTGAGTCTCCCTCACCTCTGTATCCCCAGTGATGAAGTAGCACAGCCTGTGCACGGGGGTGTAAAGGTTTGTTAAGCAAGAGAACAGCAGCACCACGGGTTTTTTTTTTTTTTTTGCGAGAATGAAATGTGTGACAGGTGTTACGTTCTTACTGTTGTCCTTACTGCATAGTATGTTCTCAGGAAGTGAAACAATTAAAGAATCCTTTCCCTTCTCTGTGATACTGCCCAAGGGGCCCAGAGAATCTTCAGTCTCATAGCTGTCAACAATTCAACAACTGACTTCATAATAGAAGCTGAATAAATGTTTGCTGTGGCGGGATAGATGAGATGCGTATGATGGGGAAGACACAGGCCCTGTCTGGGATGGTTGGTGGAAGTTGGGGGTCCTCATGAAGCAGTTGATGTTTCTGTGGGGAGAGGTGGACTTTTCTTTCAGGCGTTTGAGAAACTGAGCAACTACCATGTGCCAGGCACTGTCCTAGGGGCTGGAGATGCAACAGTGAAAAAGATATTTGCCTACATGAGGCTTATATCCTAGGAGACTGTAATGGATTGAATTATGTCCCCCAAAAATATGTCAACTTGGCTAGGTCATGATTCCCAGTATTGTATGATTGTCTACCATTTTATCATCTGATGTGATTTCCTGATGTGTTGTAAATGCTATCACTATCATGTCATACAATGGATTAGTGGCAGTTATATTGATGAGGTCTACAAGATTAGATAGTGTCTTAAGCTGATCTGTTTCGAGATATGAAAGAGAGAAGCAAGCAGAGAGACATGGGAACTTCATACCACTAAGAAAGCAGTGCCGGGAGCACAGCGCTCCTTTGGACCCGGGGTTCCTGCACGGAGAAGCTCCTAGTCCAGGGGAAGATTGACGAGGACCTTCCTCCAGAGCCAATAGAGGAAGCCTTCCCCTGGAGCTGATGCCCTGAATTTGGACTTTTAGCCTACTAGACTAGGAGAGAGTAAATTTCTCTTTGTTAAAGCCATCCACTTGTGGTGTTTCTGTTAGAGCAGCACTAGATGACTAACACAGAGACTGACCAGGATAATGCTATGAAGAAAAATAAAGGCAAAACAAGAGTAACAAGGCATGCAAGTTCGGTAGTGTGGCCGGGAAAGCCTCCCTGAGGAGGGCATTGAGGCAGAGACCTGAAAGCCCTGAGGGAGTGAGTCAGTGCATATGCCCCAGGGGAGAATGTTCCAGGCTGAGGGAACAGCAGGTATGAAGATCCTGAGACAGGAACGTACAGGCCAGTAAGGAGGCCAGTGTGGCTGGAGTGAGGTCAGTAAGCGGAGAGAACAAGGAGATGAAGTCAGAGAGGTCACAGGGAGGAGAGGGAGTATAGCATGTAGGCAGTAGGTCCTTTGGCGCTTCTCAGAGTAAGACAGGAGCCATGGAAAGGTGTTGAGCAGCACAATTTGACTAGTTTTAAGTGGATCCCCTGGCTGGTGTGAAGACTCCAGTCTCTAGGCTACAAGGGGCAGGGAGGCCTCCCTCACTTGGAAAAGCAGGTATGGCGGGAAGAGGAGGGCAAGAGGAGTGAGGGAGGAAGCCAGTGCCCACTAGGCTGCAGACAGATGCCAGGGCAGGCTGGAGTGGGAGGTGGGTCCTAGGGGCAGAAAATGCTGCTGGGCCCCAATCAGAAGGGCCCTGGGTCTTCCCTTTCCCAGATAAAACATGGACCGAGCTACCTGGCACTATGATCTGGGAAGAAGCAGAAGGGAGAGGCAGAGTGGGGTTCTGGTTGGGAAGGTGGGGCATTTGCCAGGAAGACTGCCACGCTCCAGGAGGAATGGGGGCTTGTCTACAGTGGGAAGGCTGGAGGTGTGGAGAGCTCATGGCTGGCTTCTTACCTCTTCCTCTACCAGAACAGCTATCGGCCTCCCTCCACACCATTCTCAGGCAGGTCCTCACTGCTCTGGGGGAGCTGACCCCGCTGTTATCTTTGGAGTTTCTTGCTGAGGGAATAGCCAGGTGACCTTGAATAAAAGAAGGGGTTTAACCTAGATGCTCTCCAATGAAGACCCCTTCTAGCATTTCTGTTAATAGATGAAATCAGACACTACATCTCCCCTGCCTCCTTACCACCATGGTGGTTTCAGGTTCCTGTCATGCCCTCTGTCTTTCCTTCTCTCCCTGGGGCTGTCATGCACAGTGGTGCAGGGTGTTCACTGCACAAGGGCACCCAGCCAAGAGGGTAAGTGGGGGTTCAAATCTAGCCCACACTCTGCTCAACAGGCTGTGTGCCCTGCCTGGCTCAGGTTTGCATTTACCCAGAGTAAAGAACACCGTTTTCTAGTTTGATCTAAGGTGCAGTATGGGCAGCACACTCATCCCTGTCCCATGCACACTCCCTCCTCCATGCCTCTTTTCTCCTACGCTCCCCGGTCTCAAATGGGGATCAGAGGACAGCATTTACAAAGTGCCAGGGAGGGGGGCGGGGGCAGCAGCTGGCTCTTCTGTGAGGAACTCTGCCTCCCAAGCCCCATGGTGCTTTTCTTCTCCTTATCAATGCTGCAAGTTGTCTCCCGAAATTGCTCTCCCATCATTAACACCAAGGATTAGGTCAAATGAGAGTGTGTTTGCAGTCTTGGATGGCAAAGGCAAAACGCTGATGCTGATTATTCCAGATCTTATGGGCATGGCTCATTCCGTGCTCAAAGTTCTTAATCAGAGGGACGAGAGGCGGGTACGTGGCTTGTGGGCCAGGGCTACAGTTGGTTCTAAACCTGTTACCAGGCCCAGACAGCACGTTTGCAGCTCCTGCTGGCCTAATGGCCAGCTTGCCTGAACATCACAGGTGACCTTGGCTACTTGGCACTATCATATCCCTCAAAGGAGAAATGACCCATTTAATGGCAAAGCCAGCGGTGTGCTTTTGAACCAATACAAAAGCAATGTATTGGATCAGGGATTGTGAGCATTTCATCTGGGGCCCAGTCAGCAAGTTTTGTGTTCTGGGGCTCACCAGTGGGCCATGCAGCTGAGGGGCCAGTCTTTCAGACCACCCCTCCTTCAGCACCCCGTCTGAAGTGTCTGTGCCTGTAGGAGGCCAAAACCCATCACCTTGCATTGCCGCCTTTTGCCTCCCTGGCCTCATCTTCTACCTCTGCCATCCTGACCCTCTGCTCCAGTCATACCAGGTTTCCTGAACACAGGCCTCTAGCCCTTACTCATGCCTGTCCCTTGCCAGGAATGCCTTCTCAACCTTGTCTTCCAGGTAAAAGTTTGTCTTCTGTAAGCAGCCACTGTCACTGTCGGTACCCTGACCCCATCCCCTCACCTTTACCACTTCAGTGTGTACACTCCAGCCCCACATCCAAGTGCCAGTACTTGCCATTTCTTTGTCTGAAGATTTCTCTGGGTCCTGGAACCTGCACTGCCACCCCATGGAGGTCAAGTCAAAAGTGCCCAGGAATTAATGTTCCCCAATACCAGCTCTCAGCCACTGAGCCAATGACTGATGGAAGTTGGTGTATACATACATACCCTAGCTCCCTCATCTCACTGGTGGGCTAAGCTTGAGACACATTATACGCTATCTCCCAGAGTTCCCAATGGGATTGAGCCCCAGTTGCCCACAGTGGTGACTGGCTTGATAATGCACCCTTTATTGGCTGCCTTACCATCCCCATCTCACGCCTACACTCCCCACAGTGTCTCCTTAATCACCCAAGTAAACTACTCACATTTAAATCACTGTCTCAGGGTCTGCTTCTGGGGGAACCAAACTAAGATGTCATCCTTCAATGTCCTGCTTAAGCTTTCTGCAGTTTCCCCTGACCATCTCTCCCTTGTACTCACCAGGGCTTCGAACTGGTTCATTCCGGTTCCACCCCAGATATATTGAATCATCTACATTTTAACAGTCACCTAGGGATCTTGTTAAACTGTAGATTCTGGGGTGGAGAGGCAAATTCTCAGCAAGGGGAAAGAACTGGTTTGAAGCCCTGGTACTCACCCTTGGGCAGAATTCTTGGTCATTCTTCTCTGTTCCCAGGGCCCTCAACCGCACTCCTCAAGTTTCACTATGGTTTATCTGCCTGCATGTCATGAAGCCCCATTAGCTGGGGAACTCTTTGGGAACAGACGCCATGTCTTTTTTTCCTCTTTATTTTCTGAGCCTAGGACAGCACCTGGCACAGAGCAGGTGCCCAGTAAATTATTTGTTTGCCAAGGAGCCAGCAGTGGAAATGCAACAACGGAGGGATTAAAGAGAAACAGACAAGTCCCTGCATCTTTCTGTAAAGAGACCTGGGGCTATTACTTCAGATCTGTCATATTACAAGGTTGCATGGTGGAACTTCAACCTCATGACTCACCTGCTCAACAACCTGCAATGGCTCCCTACTGCTGTCCTCACCAACAGGGCCTCATTTGGTGGTTTTAAAACTCTCCATTATCTGACCCCACCCTAAGAGGCAGTCAAGCCTCTTCTCTTGTTCAGAGACAGGCTTTGGTGTCAACTGCCTGGTTCCAAATCCTCGCTCTGCCAGTTCCTGCTGGGTGATCATGGGCAAGTTACTTAGCCTCTCTGGGCACCAGCTTCCTTGTCTATTAAATGTGGATAATACTGCTTCCTTTCTGTAATTATTTTGAGAATTACAAATCATACATAGTCCTTGTGAACATACTAAAAGCCACTGAATCACACAATTCAAAACAGTAAATAGTAAATTTTTTGGTATGCGACTAACGTCTCAATTTTTTAAAAAAATTGAACACCATGTCTGGTCCAGGGTAAATACTTTGAAAATATAACAGCCCTGGTGGCACAATGGTTAAGTGCTTGGCTGCTAACTGAAAAGTTGGTGGTTAGAACCCACCTAGCAGCTCTGGGGTGAATGCATGGCCGTCTGCTGATTTAAAGATTAACCTGATCCTGGGCCATGAGTAAAGGGAAAACACTTGTCCCAGGGCGAGGAATGTGTTCTTATATTTATGTTTAACTCTGGCTGCATCTGATGTTCCCAGAATTGACTTCAAACAGAATCCTAACGCTTCACGATGGCCTGGCTGTCAAAGGCAAGGCCTAGAGGGCACGCTGTCCCTCGCCCAGCCTCAGGCTCTTGGCCTCCCCCAGCCCATCCCCGGCCCAGAGCCGCGTCCGGCTTCGCGGAGCCGGCGGTGGGCGCAGAAGTAAAGGCTCCATCTCAGTAAAGCTTCGACTGAGGGCTGAGGAGGGGCTGCGGCAGTCCAGGGAGACGCCTCAGCTCTGTGACCCCAGACCCGGGAGGGCAAGGCTGGGGCGGGCTGAGGAGGGGGTCATGACAGTCCTGGCTGGGAGGAGCACCGCCTAAAAGGTGCCTCAAGTCCCCCTCTCGCCAGGGCAGGGGCCCAGAGCTCACACAGCAGGCACCTATTCGGTGCTGGTTGTATAGAAACCCAGGGAGCTCGGGTCGCCCTCTCAGTCTTGTGGCGGAAGCTTCTAGACCCAGGGACTGGCTCAGCCTTGTGGTCACGAAGGGCCGGGAATGGGGAGGGCGCTGGCGCGTGTCTTAGGTGGCTGACTCGGCGTGGTCCGGGCCAGGCGGGAGCCAGAGGTGAGATGGGGGCCCGCCCATACCCTCACCCTGCCTGGGCCAAAAGGCCCTCACTAGGAAGCCAAGGCGGCCCCTCCTGGCACTGGGGTTGCCCCCACACGCTTCCTCAGGAGATTTTTAGTCTGTTTCTAGACTGAGACCCACCCCGCGGTGGGGCATACACTCAGCACAGAGCCCCCCCCCCCCCCCGCCCAGCCCCTGGAGGGTCTCTTTTGCACACGCCCCTCCCCACCCCCGCCCAGCATAGACTCTTCTCAAAGGCGCCCGCCCCTTGGTTCATATACCCCTCTCTACCTCCCCGGTATGGAGACCCCCGACAGGAGGTGGGGAACGGGCGTAGACGAAGACGCGCGGGGCCAGGACCATCTCTAGTTGTCACCCCCAGGCTCCCGGCATCAGGAGCCGCGTCCCCACGCCCGCCACGCACACATACACACACGCGCGCGCACACAGACTCACGATCTCATAGACACACTCACACCCGTGCGCAGACCCCGCCCGCGGCCCCGCCCCGGCCGCTGCGGGCGCCCCCTCCGGTGCTCGCGGACCCCGCACGCAGCCCGCCCGGGGTGGCGGGAGCGGCGGCTTCGGGGAGATTTGATTTTCCCGCAGCCCGGGTACCCCGGAGCCGGAGCTCGAGCCGAGGAGGTGGCGCTTGCAGCCGCGTCCCGAGCCCCGCCACCGCCCGCGCTGAGACCCAGCGAGAGGCGGCGCAGCCCGGGAGCTCCAAGCTCCGCGCTGCCCGCGCCGGGCCACCTCCGCCGCCCGCGCCTCATCCTACTACCTCCAGCCACAAGCCACTCGCCGGGTCTCCCGCACCCCCTCTCTCCCCGCCCGCCGCCGCGGCCCATCTCCCCGCGCCCCTCTCCCGCTGCCCTCTCCCCGAGCCCCTGTCTGACTCTCCCCCCTGAGCCCTAGCCCCCTGGGCACCTCGCGCCTCGCTGCTGGGCCCCCAGCCTCCTCGGCTCGCCGCCTGCGCCCCCTCCTTTCTTCACGGCCCCCACTCTCACCGCCCCCCTTCCCTCTCTCACTTCCCACGCCCCCTCTCCGCGCTCCTTTCTCCTCCCCTTGCTGCCCCGCCCCGGCTCTGGAGTTGGGGGAGAGCCCCGGGCTCTAGTAGCTCCGGAGAAAACGCGAATCGCGAGGGGTTGACTATTTTGAGGTTGGGGGCGCGGTGGGTGATGGAGCAGCCCGAGGACATGGCGTCGCTGAGCGAGTTCGACTCCTTGGCGGGCAGCATCCCGGCCACCAAGGTGGAGATCACCGTGTCCTGCAGGTGAGCTGCCCGCTGGCCGGGTTCCCTTCCCCCGCCCCGCCCCTGGACCCGGAGCCCGGCAGCCCCAGTCGCCCCAACCCTCTGCCTCGCGAGCTTCCTTCTCTCCTGGACGCTAACCTGCCGGTCCGCCAAGATCCACTGCCCAACTGCGGATGGCAACAGCCGAGAGGGGGAAGCCAGGTTTGGGGTCGCATCCCGGAAAGTTTGCACTCCCGGCTGTTGTGGCCACGAGACAGAGAGACACAGGAGCAAGGGTCCAGGCTCCCGAGTGGAGAGACCGAGGTGGTGAAAGACTATGCCAGGATCTCCCTGCAAACCCCTGTCTGTGATCAGCCCTTCCCAAATCGAGAAGTGGGTGATTTGCCCCATCCCTCCCAGGCGTCCCAGCCTCTCCCTTTTGTGCCCTCCTTTCCTCTCTCCTCTCCCCTCCTTTGCCCCAGCACCCTCCTCTCATCCCCACCTACCACCCTCCTAGACCCCAGAGTTCTAAACGGGTCTTTCACCTCCAACAACAACAAAACCGACTCCTGGAAAACGATCAGATCATCAGATCGACTCCTTCATACTGAGGTGTGGATAATCTATAACAACCTAAAGTGGCACCATTAAAAAAAAAAAAAAAAAAGACTTGGTCCAAAATCTTAAACCAAAGGAATAGAACACCGTGGAATTTTAGAGTCCAGCAGGGGAAGGGGGGGGGGGAGTATTTTTGTGGGCTATCATCCCCAAGTCTTTGGTCATGTCACACAGGCTTTGGAGGTAACTTCATCTAAGAGCTGGTCTCCCCCAGGTTCCTAGCTGAGGGGAAGTCTGCCCCGGGCGGTAAGGAGGCACTGGTGGAGAAGGAGGAAGGATTATTTCTCTAGTGCAGTCACCCTGTGTCACTGCAGGAGCCTGGCTGGGACTGTGAGGGGCATGGTGGCCCAGGCATAGCCCACCCTGAGGTTTCCCCACGAAATGCCTTTTCCCCTGCCCCAAATGACCAACAGCATTTCCAGAGCCCTGGCCGTACCCTGTGTTCCAAATCACCCATCCGGTTCTCTTCCAGGTTACTCTTTCGTCAGACCCTTCATCCACCGTTGTGGCCCCAGCACTCTCTTCCAAAGTTGTGTCATTGGGGAGGTGTGGGTAGACCCAGAGGGGCTGAGCTGGGGCATGAGAGAAGGAGGGATTCAGGGGGGACTTTCTCCTGAAGACTTGGGGGTGAGTGTGAATGGGAGGCATGAGGTCAGACATAGCTGCCCCCTGTGCCAGGTCCTTTTGGGGGCTCCTATGACAGCTCCCACATGCCTCCCCCATGGGTCTCACACACTGAACTGTCAGAGTCATCTCCCAACGCCATTTGCATCTTGCTATCACTTTGCTGGGAGATTTCTGATGGCCCATTAGCTCCAGTCTCACCTCCTCAGCGATCAACAACTGCCACAGCCTGCCCTCCCTTCCCCTGTGCCTGAGGCTCCCTCCCAGGCTTCAATCAGAGTTGTTCCCCACCCCCCCCATCCATCCCACCTCCGAGCCTCTGAACCGCCCATTTCCCATCGAGATTTCATTCCTCCTTCATGTCTGCCAGTTGATATCCTCCACCCTGAAAAGCCTGTCTCATGCTCACTGACCTCCAACCATGGGACACACAGTCCAAATCATTATCTTCCATGTCCCCTGGGCCCATAGGATCACTCACATACTGATAACTAAACCTCTTAAGACATCTCGGTTGTGTAGATTTCATCCCTCCTCCTCCCAGGCAACTGTGTAAGCATTTGAGGGTAGGGATCTCCACCCTGACTCAGACCCAGAAACCCTCTACTCCAGTAGAGAGGAGAGGAGACAAAGGACAGATGGCATTGTGGCTTTGGAGTCAGACATCTTGAAATGGAAACTCTGCTCCACCACTTCGGGCACACTTTGAGCCTCAGTTTCCCCTATTTGTCATGTGCATAATGATGAACAACTAGTACTCATTGAGCAGCCTTGTTCACTGAGGTAGCTCACGTGCTTAGAACAGTGCCTGGCACATTCAAGCCGCTCAACAAACACTCTTGGAAAAATTAGCTTGCAGGATTAGGGGATCTTGAAGCAGATAGCACACTGCTTTGTACTTGCTTGGCATACAGTAGGTGCTTAATAAGTAACTATTACGATTACCCTAAGGAGCCCTGGTGGTGCAGTGGTTAAGAGCTCAGCTGCTAACCCACCAGCCACTGTGCAGGAGAAAGATGTGGCAGTCTGCTTCTGTAAAGATTTACAGCCTCGGAAACCATATGGGTAGTTCTTTTCCATCCCATAGGGTCATTACAAGTTGGAATTCACTCAAAAGCAATGCTTTTTTTTTTTGATTATCCTAAGGAGCCCTGGTGGCACAATGGTTAAACTCTCAGCTGCTAACTGAAAGGTTGGTGGTTTGAACCCACTCAGCAGCTCCTCGGGAGAAAGACCTGGTGATCTGTTTCCATAAAGATACAGCCTAGGAAACCCTACAGGGTAGTTCTACTCTGTCATAGGGGGTCAATATGAGTCAGAATCAACTGGACACACACAACAACGTAACATGATTACCCTAAGGCAGTAGCAGTTGGTCTCTCCTGCTTGATCTCTGAAGTGGAGGTATCCAAAGAAACCAAATGTCTTGCCTATGAGATGTCTAGGGATGCATCTGAGTTCTGGGGGGATGTGTTTCTGGGGTCAACCCTGGCATCCATTCCCTCTCAGGGAATACGATCTATCAGCCTGAGGAGGGCCTGACCCGGACCCTGCTCCTGCTCTCCAGGAAGCCGGAGGGTGAAGAAGTGAGTTTCGTTGGGGTGGAGGGCAGAGTCATTTGGAACAGAGGGGAGGTAAGCAAACAATCTGCGTAGGCTTGAAATTGTAAATCCATCCCTTTGCCTCAACCAGGTCCAGCTATCCAGGTTCTAGAGCAGAGAGAGAAGGAGAAGGAGGACAAGAAGAGGAGGAGGAGGATGGGGTGGAAGGAAAGATGCTTAGAGCACCTTCTTCAGCGTGTTCTTCATGTCATGGTCACGGGTTGATACAGTCAAGTCCCCCTACCCCGCCTCACCCTGTGGTTAGCAATGACTGGCCCCAGGAGAGGAGGCTGTGGGTGCCCCTGCCCTGAGTGTCTATGTGAGCAGGAGCAGGAGGGCCAGCAGAGGGGTTGGTGGGATGAGAACTCAAGGGGCTTCAGGATAGGCATCTGGGGTTGAGGAGGTCAACATTTTGGAGGGATCATGAACTGCCACCTCTCATTTCCAGGAATGATAGTTTCCAGTTCCCTTCCCCCTCTGTTCCTTAGGAAGGTCCCTGCCACCCCCTGCAGCCCCAGGGGCTCCCTGCCCTGTGTGCCTAGGGCAAGGTCCAACCATCTGCCACGCCTATCCTAGGGCACTCTTGACTGAGCAAAGCTGCCTGGTACAGGGGCACGTCTGAGCACCAGCACAGGGCTGCCACAGAAGCCCAGCCAAGTCTCCAATGAAGGCAGATGACACTGTGGAATGGATATGTTTGGGCCCCTGCTTCAATAGGTTATCTCTTAGACTAATTTATAGTCTGCCCCCAAACAATTATTTTTACCTACTTTGGTAAACTCAGGGCTGAAGAAGAGAAAGCCTTCAATTGTTTGGCACAATGGTTAAGAACGTGAGCTCTGGCTTTGTCTGCCTGGGTTCAAATCTCAGTTCTGTCACTGTGACCTTGCTTAAGCTACTTAGCTTGTCTGTGCCTCAGTTTCCGCAACTGGAAAGGAAGCATAATAATCCTTACAACATAGTTATGAGGATTAAATGGGTTAACCCATGCATAGTAATTTATGTTGCCTATTATTGACAAAGGATCCCTGGTGGCGCAGTGGTCAGAGCGATCGACTACTAACCGAAAGATCAGCAGTTTGAAACCACCAGTGGCTCTGAGGGAAAAAGATGTGACAATCTGCTTCTGTAGAAATTTACAGCCTTGGAAACCCTATGGGGTCACTATGAGTTGGAATTGACTCAACGGCAGTGGGTTTGGATTTTGGGGATTACTTGACAGGAGTCCCTACATGGTGCAAACTATTAAAACACTTGACTGCTAACCAAAAGGTTGGCAGTTCAAGTCCACCCAGAGGTAACTTAGAAGAAAGGCCTGTCGATCTACTTCCAAAAAAATCAGCCATTGAAAACGTCATGGAGCACAGTTCTACTGTGACACACATGGGATCACCACTCAGCAGCAACTGGTTTGGGTTATTTGATACCTGGAAGTAATTAAAGATCTGTCCCTATAGCTGGGTCCCAGTTTATACGGGTCCTAGAGATCTGATCCATTTAGAGATTCTTAAGGGTTGTTTTGGGAGTGGGTAGCATAGATGGTTTGTGGAGCCAGATGTCAGCAGGGACCCTTTCCCTTGAGGCAAAAGCCCCTCCTTCCCCACATGACCTGTTCCAGACCTTTCCTAACTTTGTTAGCAGGACTACAGACCTAATCAAAACTTACCTGTCCACTGTCCCATGTCACAAGGGCCTCACTATTTTTCAGGTCTCTCTGTACCACCCGGAGCATCCGTGTTAGTTAGAAAGAGTGATTTGTATTTTTTATGTAACTGGAAACCTTTGTACTTCTGGAGGGACCTGCTTCAGAAGCAATGCCCTGGTTTAAGAGCAGGATTCCACATGGTGAGGCTCCAGAGACCCATGGGGAAGAGTCCAGAGACAGGCTGGTAGCTTGGCCCTGCTGGAATCTCTGTCTCAAGCAGCTGCCCTCTCCCTGCCAGCTGGCACGGGGCTGGTGGGGCAGCTGTTGCTGTTGCCACTGCCCTGGAGATACTGTTTTCTGCTCTCTGTTCAAGTTGGCATTTTGCTGCCCTGGGGCCTGAGAGGCAGCCCAGCTCAGGATCTGTGCCCTGGGCCTCTCAGAAAGGGTATGAGGTGGCTCTGAGTGCTTTCTTCTGACAGGCGGGAGGAGGGTGACACTGGACAAGGAGGGGTCTGCGGGGACTGTGGGGCAGCTGTCAAAGCTGGTGGTAGAAGAAAGAGGTCCATTCAGCCATTGGATATGCCAAGGCACTCACAGTTTAGCGGAGCCTGGGGAATAATAACAGTAGCGTTTCAGTGCTTACTATATGCTAGGCGCTTTACATCCATATTAGGCTGGACCAGATGAAATCACCTAGACGCAACTGTTTTTGACCTACTGAAGTAGCAATTTTATATGGTTCAACCTAAGATTATTGTATTAGTTTTCAATTGCTGCATAACAAATTATCGCAAACCTAGTGGCTTGAAACAATATCCACTTATTATCTCACAGCTGCTATAGCAGCCCAGCATCTCACCAGCTGGAAATCAAGGTGTCAGCTGGGACTACAATGTCATCTGAGCTGAGGCTTGGGGTCCTTTGCCAGGCTCATTTAGGTGGTTGGCAGAATTCAGTTCCTTGAGGTCGTATGACTAAGGTTCCCATTTTCTTGCTGGTTGTTGGCTGGGAGTCACTCTCAGCTCCTAGAGACTGTCCTCTGGTCCCAGCCACGTGACCCTCACACAACATGGCAGTGTACTTCTTCAAAGCCTGAAGGAGACTCTCTACCCAACCTGCTACAACAGTTTTATTTAACATAGTATATTCACAGGCATGAGTATCCCATCACCGTTGCCATATAGTTCAGTGGTAGAATTCTTGCCTTCAATGCAGGAGACCCCGGTTTGATTCCTGGCTAATGCACCTCATGCACAGCCACCACCCGTCTGTCAGTGAAGGCTTGTGTGTTACTATGATGCTGAGCAGGTTTCAGCAGAACTTCTAGACTAAGACAGACTAGGAAGAAAGGGCTAGTGATCTAATTCTGAAACAGCCAGTGAAAACCCTACGGCTCACAATGGTTCAATCTGTAACCGATCACAGGGATGGCACAGGACTGGGCAGTGTTTCATTCTGTTGTGCATGCTGTCGTCATGAGTTAGGGGCTGATGGCGTGGCAGCTAGTAATAAACTCACACTTAAGGGGAGGGAATTATATAGGGCCTGTACTCCAGGAGGCAGGAATCTTGGGGAATCATCTTAGAATTCTGCCTACCACAGTTATCTTTTAACTTTACTACAATCCTGTGAGGTAGCTAGTAGTATTTTCCCTTTTTGCTGATTAGAAAATCAAGGCTAAGAAAGGTTCAGGGACCTGCCCAAGGTTACACAGCTAATATGTTTTGGAGAGGAGTTTCCAAATCCAGTTTTTTCAGACTTCAGGGCCTTGAGGACTTCTTGAGGTCTGGGGTTGGAGTCTCCATAGGTATAAACCATGGCAGGCATGACCAAGAGGTAGGCGCTCTGTACCCAGGGATGGGAGAGGCCATCCTTGCTCAAGGATGCTTGTGGCTCTGAGAGGTGAACCTGAGACTGGGGAAATCCCGAGAGAGCAGAGACCAGAGTGAGAGTCACAGGATGATAGCCAGTCTTCCATGGCATCCAGATCGTATGGCGAGAGCTCACCACCCTTCCTCTGCCTCCGTTCCACAGTCCTCCCTGCCCAGACCCATAGTTGTCACTGGAGGTGACCTAGCATTGGAAAGCGAGGGTAGGGAGGAGGTGGGGGAATAATGCTGTCTGGAAAGCTCTGGGGCACAGGAGCAGGGTTCAGTTAAGAATGTGTTGGCTACATTAGCAGATAATCTGACTGATAGTGGTTTAAACCCAAAAGACATTAATTTTTCTCAGATCACAGTGAGTCAGGAGGTGGTAATCTCAGGGCTGGTTTGCCGACTCTCTTTGCCGTGAAGGAACCAGCCATCCTTCCACAATGCCATTTTCCAAACAATGGGCCTCATTTTCACAAGATGGCTGCCTTTACTCCAGGCATCACAACCACATTTAAATACAGGAAGCTGAAGGTCTTTTCTTTGAAAGGCTCTTTTTATCTGGAAAGCACCATCCCTCTCAAAATCTCTCTGCAGGCTTTGCCTTCTATCTCAATATCCAGAGCTGGGCCCTGTGTTCACTCCTAGGCTGGGGGTAAGGGATGTCCATCAGATACATGAACCAAATTGAGTTCTGAGTTCTGTTAGCGGGAAGAAAGTGAGGAATGCTTACTGGGGAGGCGGGGGGGGGGGGGGGGGCGGAGGGGAAACAATGGCATCTGCCACAGGGGCTTTCCAAATGGCCCCAGAGTCTACCTGAGTTCTCTGGGACTGGAAGGGACCTCAGGTTTGACATCTCTGAGGGACTGGTTCCTCAGCCTTTCCTGTAGTCTGTGGACAGCCAGTGTTAGGTGTTTGGGGACTGTTTCTCCAAGTGCAACTGGGATGGATCCCTGACTGTCTTTTCCTACCAGTTTCCTGGGCAAGAAAAGAAGGCCCCCCAACTTGGTGTGATTTTAGAGCACTACAAGCCACTTTTATCCCCTAATATCCCTCTGCTGGCTTAGCACAGTACCTGAAAGTCCCAATAAGAGAGCTTCATGCCTTTTGATACTGAAGAATCCTGGGCAGGAGATTGACAGTGTAGTTCCCAACTTACCTTTTCTGAGACCTGGGCTATGTCATTTAACTTCTCCAAGCTTCAGTCTCCCCATCTGTAAAATGAGAGATACCAGTCCTGTCCACATCCTGTAGGATTGTTATGAAGACCAAAGAGATGATGCCTCTGAAGTTCTGTGTAAATTGGAATGTATTAAATAAGCTTGATAATGATGACGATAATAATAGGTACCAACTACTGGACACTACAGACACATTTCATGCATTTGATAATTTATGTTGATCTTCATTTGCTGTTGAGAGCCTTCTCTGTACCAGGCACAATTCTGAGTGCTGGGGAGACAGTGGTGAACAAGAGAAACCTTCCCTTTATAACACTCATGTGTGGGGGGTGAGGCAGAGTATAATCAAATATACAAAATATTTATTAAACAAATAATGTCTGACAGGGATAAATCCTTTGTAAATAAGTTCATGGTTATAGAGGATGCTTTAGACAGGATGGGCAAGTGATGTTTGAGCTTAGATCTGAAGAATGAGAGAACTGGTTCTGGGAGAACCTGGAGGAAAGGTGATTCAGATAGGGAGAACAGCAAGTGCAAAGGCCCTGTGGCGGGAAAGCCCTTAGTATGCTTGCAGAACTGTAGGGAGGTCAGCGTGGCTGCAGCAGTGTGAACGATGTGGGGAGTAGAGGAGGATAAGCACAGAGAAATGAGGGGTGCACATCATGGCCTTGTGGGCCATGCTAAGGGGTTTGATTTATTATTCCAACAGCAATTGAGGGAAGGGGTTTAAACAGGAGTAATGTGGTGATCTGGTAGACGTTTAAAAATTTTTTCTCTGGTTGCTGTGAAGAGAATGGACTAGGGAGTGAGGGAGGCAGGAATTGAAGCAGGTTACTGGCAGGAGATCACTGCAGCTCCAGGTGAGAGACGATGGTGTCATGGAGGAAGAGTGGGTAGATTCAGGAGGTGTTTTTGAAGTTGAAAGCTTTAGGACTTGTTGATAGATGGGATGGGGGGAGGGGTGGGGGGCATACGGGAGACAGACAATCAAGGATGCTACCTACATTTCTGTTATAAGTGACTGACTTCACAAGAACCCCACAAGGCAGGTTTGTGACCCATACACAGATGAGGAAACTGAGGTTAAGTAGCTTGTCCAGGATCACAGAATTACCATGTGGCCTGCGGGGATCCCAGCTTAGATACATCTGATGCCAGAGCCTATGCTTTCTTCCCTCTACCCACACAGCCATGGGAGGGACAATTATTACAGTAATTAATAATAATGCAAATAGCCTCAGAAAGGAGAGCTCTTTAAGCCATGTGAAAATTGCTTTCAGACCTTGGCAAAGTTGCCTGGCAGGGAGACAGTGCACGCGGGTGAGGGATAGGATCTGAAAGGGGAGATGGGCAAGTGCCAGGGGCTGGCTGCCAAGGCCCTTTCTTCCCCAGCTCGCTCCCTGCCTTTCTTCGGATTACTTCTTACTTCTGCTAGTTTGGTGTGGGAGCAGGGCAGGAGGAGAAGGGAAACCTCCCTGTTCTTCAGTCGTTCATTTGTCTGGGTGCAGCTCTGATGAGGCAGCAGGAAGTGGGGGATTGAGGATGTGAGGGCCCTGCTAGACTGGATGGGGCTTTGGGAGACCCTGGTTTTTGACAATGCAGGTTCTCCCTGTGGTACCTCCAAATGAGCTCAGTCTAAAGAGTTCAGATCTTAGTGCACTCCTGACAAGCTGGGTAACACTGGGCATACCACTTGAAACGAGGGTGATATCTACCTCTTGGCATGGATATGTCCGGTAAATAGGGTGTCACAGGTGAAGTACCTGACAAAAGGTCTGGCTCGTATTAGACTCTTGATTGATGTTATTCCCCTCTCACCCCCTTTGCCTACATTTGGGGGATCAGCCAGATGTCTGGTGTTGAGTTCTGCATGGAGGAATAGTGTGTTACTAGTGGACCCTTCAGGCCCAGGAGTCTCTGTGGGACCCCTCAGGATCTCTGTTTCTACCTGACATTGGCCCACCTGTCCTGTGGCATGTGGATGTTTGAGGTCCTGCTCCAGCTGGGCATTATGGAGTAGGGAGGGAAGGATGTGGAGCATCCCTAGATGCCACCTCCATTCTTCTCAGGCCCTTACTGGGCATTTATTATTGCAACTTAATAGGTACCAGACACTGTTTTAACTGCTTTGCATATATTAACTCTATTAATTCCTCAGGAAACCCCTGGCAGGGAGGGATTATTATTACCCCCACTTTACAGATGGCAATACTGAGGCACAGAGAGGTTAAGTGACTGGCCTGAGGTCATACAGCTGGAGGAAGCAGAAATGGGTTTCAGACCCAGCAATGAAGTTCCCAGTCTGTGTTCTCAATGCCCTACCTTTCACCCCTCTCTGGAGGGATGCTTAGGGCTGGTTGTTGGGAAGAAGATAAACCATCTTTCTGTAACCTTTTTGGCCCTCATAAACTCTTTGGGAATCTGATAAAAGCTCTCCAAAAGGGTGCATTTATATCTACCAATATGCCACATTTTGCTTACAGTTTCAGAGGGTCCACTGACCTCCATTAAGGACCCCTGGTCCAGAAGCTGAGGGTGGATGCTCTTAATGTGGTTCCTTCTGCATTGCCAAGAGAAGCACAAGCAGAAAAAGCTCAGCCAGGGTCATTGCTCAGTGCACCCATGCAGCATTTATGGGCTCTGTTTAGATACAGCCAGGGAGGTGTGATGGTCAGTTCACCCAGTCTCAGCTCCTCAAGGGCAAATGTGTCTACTTCACAGACTGAGGCTTCCTGAGGGCAGGGCTGTGTCTCCCCTCAGACTGGGGCTCCCTTAGGGCAGGGCTGTGTCTCCCTCTCATACTGAGGCTCCTTGAGGGCAGGGCTGTCTCCCTTCAAACTGGGGCTCACTGAGGGCAGGGGCTGTGTCTCCCCCTCAGACTGGGGCTCCCTGACAGCACGGTTGTGTCTACTGCAACTCTTATTTCGGTTTTTCCAGTGCTTTCTTCCTTTGCTGGGATCTTAGAGACTTCTAACCTCATGGCCCAGTGGATGGTCCTTTTCTCACTGCCGCTGAATTGGAAATGATTCTTTAGGGGAGAATGGGAAGGAGAGGGGCCCTCAACTCTGCTTCCCTGGCCTTGATTTAAGGAACAAAAGAATCCAAACTCCAGGCTGCCGCACGGACAGCTGAAGGGTTTTGTGCTCTTTTGGGGAAAAAATACATTTTGCCTGTTGGAAAAAATTTCTCTTTGAGCTCTCCAAAGACAGAAAGAGGAGAAAAAGCACTTATGGTCTGGTCTTGTCTGTGCCCTCAGGCCCTGCTTCAGGGCAGAAGACCTGGTTTCTTCAGCCTTTGGCTTCTTACTGGCTGTGTGACTATGGAGAAGTCAATCACCATCTCTGGCCTCAGTGTCCTCAGTGGATCAGGGTGAGGATCACAGGGAATGTGCTTTACATTGTAAGAGCCTTCAAGGGCTGCACGAGGAAGCTGAAGAAGCTGAGGCCCTAAGACATGGTGACGGTGACTCAACCTGTGGTGTTTGGACTCCTGCCATCAGAAACACAATGTGGGGTAGGGGTCACTTGTTTAAATACAGCTTCTAGGCCCTGCCCCAGATCTACAAAACCAGACTCTGGGGCTGGGCCCAGGAACCTGCATTTTTACAACTGGGGGCAGGGGTGATTACCAGAGTGTGAGGCCTATTGCTCAAGAGGGTAAAGCTACCATCCCAAGACCAAGAGAGAAGGCTCAGCAGGCCCTGAGGCTTCCTGTCAGGACAGGCAGTTGGAGTGAGGGATGGGTGGGGGCAAGTGTGTCTGAGGTGAGGAATCAGAGAGGGGTGTAGGGGTGCAGGGACCTGGGCAAAGTGGTAGAGCATCCTCGAGGCTGAGATGGGGGAAAGGAAGGCAGAGGCTGAGGAGGAGGCTGAGGCTGGGATGAGGGGGCGGGGCCACTCTCAGCTGCCCGGGAAGGGAATTCAATGGGCCCTTCGGATCAGAATAGGGCCCAGGGAGTGGGTGTTGGGCTTCTTTAGTCCAGCCAGAAGGAGAAGGCTTGCTCCGCCCACCTGTCTCTCCTTCGTCACCAAGTGAAACTGAGTGTCAACCAGAAGAGTGGCTGGTCTACTTGGCACCAGGCCTGACAATAATAACTAGCCCGTCCCACAAGCCTGGCTATGTCCCAAGTTCTCCACATATCTAATCTCCATAGCAATCCTGAGGGGCGAGCTATTTTTAATTCCACTTTACATATAAGGAAACTGAGGCATGAGGAAGGCTAGTAAACTGTCCAGGTGTGCACAGACTATTGAGTAGAAGAGCTGGGATGTGAACCTAGCTTGTCTGACTGAGGAGTTCATGCACTTAACCCTGACTCTCTAAGTCTAAGTGGTGGTCCCTGAGAGTGACTCTGCACCATCCAGGTGGGGGAGACTCTTCCTTTATCCATCGAGCTTGCTGCGCCCTGCTATGAGTCAGGCACTGGGCTGGTTTGTGGCAGAGGTGGGATCCCTGTCCTGGGGGAGAGCACAGCCAGTGTGGGAGACAGATGCACCCACAGTCTTTGCAGCCCAGGATGTGCTGGGTATGGCAATGGGATGCTGCAAGTCAGAGTGTTGCCCTCTGCAGGCCAGACAGAGCTCAGGAGAGGGGAAGAAGAAATGCTTGCTGTTAGTGCCCAAAGAAGGCAGAATCAAGGATTTGAATGGGCCTAGAAGGATTTGAGTGGCTACTAACCAAAAAGTTGGCAGTTCAAATTCACCCAGAGGCACCTCGGAAGAAAGGCCTGGTGATCTGCTTCTGGAAGGTCATAGCCATGAAAACCCCTATGGAGCACAGTTCTACTATGCAACACGTGGGGACGCCATGAGTGAGAATCGATTTGACGGCAACGGGTTAGAAGGATGGGAAGGACAATTTCAGCAGAGTGGAGGGGAGAGTGTGCCCCACCTTCCTGGGTGTGGGGACTAGGGTGACCCACACCCCAGTGCTCAGTGAAAGTTCTAAGGACACTGGTCAGGGAGCTGTCTAGAAGCCAGGTGGCTGGATTCTATTTATTTCAGCTGTGTGCCTCTGACCCAGTGGGGAGGGCAGACAGGGCCAAGAAAAGCCCTCCCTTGCTTCTCTTTGAAGATAAGACTTCAATACACACACACACACCTGTAGGCTGAAAGCCAGAGTCTCACTAGCCTGCACATAACCAAACTTGAGTTCCAGATCCAAATTTGGAGAAGACCCAGACCTTGGAGGAGGCAGTTGCCCTTTCTCAAAATCTCACATTCCCAATTTATAAAGAAGTTGGAAAAAGTGACCTCTGAGGTCCCTTCCAGCTTGAACATTCTAGGGTTTTATGTAATTATAGAATCTTATCATAGAATTCAAAGATAATCCTCAGTGCTGGCATTAGTAGAGAAATCTACACACACACACACCCTCTTTATGACTTTCCAGCTCCTCACAGGGCCTCAGGTTCCCCCACTCTAGAGTTACCTAAGGAGTGAAGGGTTTTTGCCCTTTGTTTAAATCAGGACAGACACCCCTGCCCTCAAACATAGCCACTTCAGGAGGAGGTTAGCCCAGTGATGGGCCAGGCCACTTCAGTGTGAATGAGCCTATAAAAGGGGCATCTTACATGGAATGTAGCCCCTGCTGCCTACTTTTCAAAGCTGCTCGCATATCCTTTCATCTGATGTGCACGCAGTGGGCTGGGAGGTTTATCAGATGGTTTCCAAAGTGACAGCTGGCTGGGAGCAGGTCTGGTGGAGGGGGCGGTGGGGCTCAGCAGAGGGGTTGTCACGAGCAGGAGGGAGGGATATCAGGGAAGGGTGGCTACCTTTGGGAAGAAGCCCCTGAATGGAGAGACCTGAGCAGGGGCTGGGGTGTAAGTTCTCCAGGGACTGGTTTCCCCCAAGCTGTTTGGGGATCCTTCTGTCGGGGCCATCAATGGGAATCTGTTCAGGGACTGGAGTCTGGGTGATTCATAAGCATGATCCTTAAGCATGAGAGGATGCCATGTGTTGGCACCAGGTTGCCGTTGCATCTGTCAGTCTGTCTTTTTTGTCTGTCAGTCTCCGGCTCCTACCTCAGGGTGAGGGGTGTGGGTGGTGGGGTTAACTGTTGTCCAGACAGACTGTCATTGCTGATGGCTTTGGTGACTTAGGGAAATACCTCCTTCTAGATCTTTCTGGCTCTACCACTGCTTACCGTGTGGTGTGGTCCCTGCCCTTCTCTGTGCCTCAGTCTCCCCCCTTCTCAAGGAGAAGGTGGAGTACAGGATCCCAAGGATCCCATTCAACTCTGACACTTGAAGTTGGCTGACAGGAAGCAACACGGCCCAGTGTTGTTTCCTCTTCTCTGGCTGGAAAGATTCGAGGGGAACCGGAGCCCTTGGGGAACTGGACAGGGAAGGTGGCACGACCCCTTGGAACACCTGGGCAGGAGCTCAACTCTTATACAGTTCAGCAAGGGAGTCAATAGCTGCCACTGGGAGGAGGGAGTGCATGGGGGCAGGGTTCACAGGAAGCTCCTTCAGAGGAAATGGAAAGTGAGCGGGGGAAGGGTAGACTGAGTCAACACAAGACGGATAATGTGCAGATCCCACTGGAACTCCAGGGAGACTGTGTAGAACACACCTCTGAGTTGTCCCCTGGGAGGAGGGAAGAGGCTGAATAATTATCCCCCAAGTCCTTCCCGCTATTGGATGAAGGCCCCTGGGAGTGCACAACTTCCTGGTACTTGCAACTTGGCCTGCCAGAGAAAGCCCTCAGGAGTGGAGCAGACGCAGGAGGAAGCCATGAGTGTATACAGGAACTTTGAGGGCTAAAGAGGTGCTGGCAGTGCATCAACAACCTTCAGATGAGGAAACGGGCTCAGAGAGGTTGAATCACTTCCCAGCCAGAGACCAAGTTTCCACAGGGTTGTGTTGCTTCCTGACAGCGGCAGGTTTCTGTGGAATGATCTACTGAGTCTCAGCTTCCAAATCCATAAGATGGGACCATACCTATCCAACTCCCACCTTGCAGGACAGTGTGAAAATTGGGAGCTAATATTTGCAAAACCCTAAGGCACTACCTGACCTATCACTGGGGTTCAATGAATGGAAGCTGAGGATCCTGAGGGTCCCATCTAGCTCTGACATTTGGAGTTAGCTGATATGTGTTCAAAGACCTTTGTCCCCAGATGTGTCCATCATCTTGATGCAGTGCCTTCAAGTCTGAAGTTAGTTCTGGCCTTGACCACAGAAGGACCTTGCTCAAATGAGTCTGTGTCCCCTCTCCCACCAAAAAAAAAATATGTTGCCATGGAGTCGATTCTGACTCTGCCCCATAGGGTTTCCAAGATGCAGCTAGTGGATTTGAACTGCCGACCTTTTGGTTAGCAGCCGTAGCTCTTAACACTGTGCCACCAGGGCATCATGTGTCCCCTGGGAGGGGCTACTCATTAATCCATCAGCAAGGTGAGATGATCAGATAAACCCGCGGTAAGCAGAACCCAGAGAAAGTGGGACACTGAATGGATACATTTTGATGGCTTGATTTTTTTTTTTTTTTGACAGAAAAGTGGTAAGAGGACAATTTGTAGAAAGGGCTAAAACGTTGGGCAGATTGGGGTTTGGAGTGAGAGTGAGGGGCCGTGGGACTCAAGGCACCAGGGTACAGGGAGGGTGTGTGGTGGTGGTGGTGGTGGAGGTGGGAGGTAGAAGGCTCAGCTCATGTGAGGAAGGCAGAGTTGAAGAACCTCCAGGGCCTGCCAAGTGCTGGCCTTTAATGAGAGTCTAATAAATGTTTGCCAAAGCGCCTCCTCTTCTTCCTGTTTTGCCTGAGGCCAGGCCAGAGGCAGCCTCCCGGTCTCAGTAACAGCCTAAATCCTCTAGGTCGCCTCCTCCCCTCAGGGCCCTGCTAACTCCTCCTCTCTCCTCTTTCAGGAACCTCTTGGACAAAGACATGTTTTCCAAGTCTGACCCGCGTAAGTCCTGCTCTGACAATAATAACAGGAAAAGTAACAATAGCAATATTATGACTAATAGCCCTTACTGGCCACTATGTGCCAGGCACTGTTCCACGTGCATAAAGGCTGTTTAATGTTTCACTGATACTGCCCGGAGAAAGAGAACTGGAGGATTTGCCCCATCATACTTGTTGTACTTGTGAACCCTGACACAGCAGGTTATTGGCCTCCTTTGAGCTCAGTTTTCCCATCAGTAAAGTGGGGCTGATGATAGTGATAAGCCATCCTTACCTCATGAGGCTGCTTTGGGCTCTGAAGGGACCATGTGGGTTTCAGATGCTCTCCCCTGCCACACCTCTGCCACCACGCCCTCCATTATACCCACCTGTCTACCTGCCTCACACTTCAGACCTCTGCTCTTGCCTACATGTAATGACCTCTCACCCCTCTTCCTAGACACACCTGTGGTCTGGGTGCCCTTCGCTAAGCTGACCCCTGTGAATTAATTGGTGCTTCTAGGACCCTCGTAATCCAGGCTTGGGGGCTACCCACCAAGACTCCTGACACCTCAGGAGACACACTCTTCCCCACTGATCCCACAGTGCCATCCAGGCCCCAGTCCCCTGAGGGGCCCTCCCGCCCAGGGCCCTCCCCATCTGGGACCCCCACCTTCCTCTTGGTCCATGGCTTTAACCCTTTTTTCTCTTCTCCACACAGTGTGCGTCATGTATACTCAAGGAATGGAGAACAAGCAGTGGCGGGAGGTACGTACAGTCCCTTTCCTAACCCTGGAAATACCAGCCTGGCCCTGACTGTCTGTCTGTCTGTCTCTAAGTCTGAAGTGACCTTTCATGATATGTTTCTAACAGCAGCCTCTAAGCCCTACTGCCTCTCCATGAAGGCTAGAAAGACGAGCCAAGGGTGGAATCTTGTCCCTCCCTGCTATTGTAGGAAGAGACCAAAGATGGATGGGATAGCTCCTGCACCTAGAAGCCCCAGTCTGAGAAGAGATACAGCCCTGCCCTCAAGGGCCTCCATCTGAGGGGAGACACACCCTTGCCCTCAGGGAGACCCAGTCTGAAGGGCAGACACAGCCCTGCCCTCAGGGAGTCCCAATCTGAGGGAAAGACACAAGGAGCCCCAGCCTACCAAGGTCTCCTTGTCTGGTGGGTACAGCATCTAGCACTGTGTCTCACAGCAAGAATTCTATGAATGTTTTCTGGTTCATGAAACAAGTCATCCCTGCCTTCCCAAGGCTTCTGACTATTGTGAGCACAGATTCACTTAGGTAATTCCTCTTTTCAGAAACCTTCGGTGATTCCCAACTGCTTTGAATCAAGTCTCAGTCCTTAGCCTGGTTTCCAAGCTCCACCACAACCCAGGACTACCCACTTTTCCAGCCTTGTCTCTATTCCATCCCCCACCCCACTCCCATTTGCCTTAACTGCCCCTCCCCCTTATCTGTGGGCCCCTTGTGCTTTTCTACTTCTGGCCTTTGCTCCTATCATCCCCTTCTTCTAGAATGCCTTCCTTAGACCCCCTCCCTTCCTGTTGAAACCCTCCCCACCCTCCAAGATGTATTTCATAAACCACCTCTCCCAGGAGCTTTCCCGGTCATGCACATCCGTCCTTGATGTCCTGGGGCCCTTGGTTTGTGGATGCTATCCCATGATGCCTTGCACTGGCCCAGGCCATACTCCCCTGAGGCTGCTGGATGCAGAATCCAAGAGGCATCTCTCAGCCCCCCCACCCCCACCCCTCCCATCCTGTAGTAATGCTTCTGGAGGGTAGAGACCTAGGCTTGTTCATTTTCTGGCTCTTATTTATGCTCCCCAACCAGTGAGGACTTAGCCCAGTGCATGAGTAAACAATTGAGGGAGTGCTTTCCTCACACTCTCTAGCTGCACAGGAGGAGCTATCCTGGGGCAGCCTCTGGGTGGGGTGCAAAGAGGGGGGAGCCCGGCCTGGTGAGGCCATGTATGAGAGAGGGAAGGGGCCTTTGTGACATCACCAACTCACACCGGTCTGTAGAGGGCTGGGGCCATGAGATGGCTCAAGGGCTCACATGATGGAGTGTATGAGGAGAGAGTAGGCTTGAAGGGCCCACTCGCAGGATCACAGAGAGCTTCAGTGGGTGGGGGGGGTCTCCTTTATTCCCCACCAGGAGCCAGAGGGATCCTGTTAAAACTCAAGTCAAATTCTGTCCCTCCTCTGCTCAGAACCCCCAGTGGCTCCCATCTCACAAAACCACAGCACTTTCAATGATCCACCAGGCCTCACATACCTGCCTTCCTTTACCTGATTGATCTCATCTCCTACCACTCATACCTTCACTCACTCTACTTCAGCGACACTGGTCTCTAACTGCCTCAAGGCCTTTGCACTTGCTGTTCCTTCTTCCTGGAGTGCTCTTCCCTCAGATGTCCGTATAGCCTGCTCCATGCTTCCCTCAAATCTTGACTTCCCTGGCCAACCAATCTAACATTTCAACTTCTCCAACACTTCTTATTCTCCTTCCCTGCTTAATTATTTTTTTTTCCTCCTTATCACTTTTCATTATTTACCATACTCTGGTTTACTTCGTTAGCTTTTTTGTTGTCTGCCAGCTCCACAAGGGCAGGGATTTTCATCTGCCTCCAAAAAAACCAAAACAAACCCGTTGTTGTCAAGTCTATCTGACTCATAACAACCCTACAGGACAGAATAGAACTGCCCTATAGGGTTTCCAAGGAGCAGCTGCTGGATTCAAACTGCTGACCTTTTGGTTAGCAGCGGAGCTCTTAACCTCTGAGCCACCAGGGCTCCTCATCTGCCTCAGTCACTGCTATGTTATAAGCCCCCAGAACAGTGCCTGAGATGTAGTAGGTGCTTAAATGGCTGTTAAAGGAATGAGTGGATTAGGAAAGGGAGCCCGGCCTACAGAGGATGACAGGATGTGGAGGCATTGTCTCTTTCCCACATCTTCATTCTTCCCTTGCCCATCTCTCACAGGAACTTGTTTTCAGGTGCAGAGAGGAAGGTGAGAGTTGAGTTAGGAGGTGGAGGGTCCAGGTAGCCCCTGGCACCTGTGAACAACTAAAGAAAGTCTTCCTCCTTTCTCTGGGGGAAGATTTGGTTAAGCAAAGACAAAGTTGACAGCTGGGAGTTGATGGGCCAAAGGGGAGAATGTTGTTTTCTTTGGGGGACGTGGGGGCACATGTTGTCAGCTTATTGGCCCTCAAGTCCGAAGCTGGTTTCCCATGGCTCTTTGGCCTCAGCAGCCCCACCTGAGCCCACGTCCACCCACACTGGGGTCTTCTCTGGGAGAGGAAAACCCCAATGGCTGACGGGGTAGAGGCAGCTGTGAGGAGCAGAGAGACACAGGCCCAATCCCCAAGGCCTTCAGAAAGGGGAAGGAAGGGAAATGGTCCACAAAGGACCTACACCAGGAGCCCACCCGGGCCCCCTCAGATGACATGACGAGAATAGCCGGTAAAACTTCAGTAACTCAGACTTTATTAATGAACTTCCCTTTCCCTTGTTGGTGGAATGGCCGTAATATTACCTACCCTGCTTCCCTCTCAGGGCAAACACCCTAAGGAGGTGAGTTTTGTCCACAAAATGGGCGGGAAATAGTTCCACAGGGGCTGGATTAAAGTTTGCTTTTTCACCCTCTCCAACACTCTAGACCAGTTAAAGTGTAAACTAGATTGTTAGGGAAATGTTTAGCCTAATTTAAGTGAACTAATTAATTACTTTTGAGGCCTTTTGGCTGAGCTTCATGCAAACCAGGAATGTGCTAATGTCTTAGTGATTCATTAAGGAAATTCTGGAAGGGCTTCTTCAGAAAGACACTGCTTAGCAAGCCATTAATTACATTCTGTAATTGAGACTTGTTTCCATTTGGTTCAGGGTCCCTGATCCTCCAAGTTGCGTCTGGTTACAACACCCACCCACGGTCTGGAAAGAGCTGTGGAGGGGCAAGTTGGAGCAGAGGAAAGGTGGGAGGCCTTGGTGTTGAATATACCTGTGCTTCCTTCCTGGCTCCAGCTCTTTCTGGCTCTGTGACTTGGAGCAAGTTTCTTAACCTCTCTGAGCCCCCATTTTCACATATGTAATATGGGGCTGATATATATACTATCATCAACTATCACTAGTTGCTGTCAAGTTGATTCCGACTCATGGCGACCCCATGTGTGCCAGAGTAGAACTGCTCCATAAGGTTTTCTTTTCTTTCTTCTTTTTTTTTTTTTTTTTAATGGAATTGGTTTTATTTTGTTGTTGAGAGTATACACAGAAGAGCATACACCAATTCAACCATTTCTTCATGTACGGTTCAATGACATTGATTACGTTCTTCAAGTTGCACAAACATTTCACCCTCCTTTTCCAAATTGTTCCTTCCTCATTAACATAAACTCACTGCCCCCTAAGTTTTCCATCTAATCTTTCGAGTTGCTGCTGTCACTTCATAGGGTTTTCAATGGTTAACTTTTCAGAAGTAGATCGTCAGGCCTTTTTTCTGAAGTACCTCTGGGAGAACTCGAACCTCTAATCTTTCAGTTAGTAGCTGAGCGCCTTAACTGTGTGCACCACCCAGGCACTCTATGGGGATGATAACGTCTACCTGATAGGTCTGTTGTGAGAGCAAAACAAGATGATGGATTAAAGTGCCTGGCATGTAGTCGGTGCTCAATAAAGGTTATTGTACAACATCGTCCGAAGTGTTCAGGCCCTTACTGGTCACTCCTTCATTCCAGTCAATGTTTGTAACAGTAAGCATTTATGAGGTGCTGGGCAGTGTACCAGGTTCTGGGGGAAAGAGGGAGATGGATCAAAAGTATAGAGCTTCTCCGACAGCAGGAGTTGGAACTTGGGAGTTTGTAGCCTGGAAGGGGAGATGCATGGTGTGTGAATAATCCTAGCAGAGGAAATGGTGAGGAGAGAATTATGGATGAGAATAAAATGGCTGTCCCTAGGAGGGAAGGTTGCAGCCAGAATGCCACATTTGCCTAAAGCATTTTGACAGCTCTTTGGGTGTTTTTAATGGATTTGAACCTAAACACAAGCCAGCTTGATAATGTAGGCTTGGAAGGAACATTTGGATCATCTGGTCAACTTCCTCATTCTGCAGAGGGGCAGGACTAGCCTTAGGTCATGGAACCTGGGTGCTAGACTCCAGCCCCATTAGAGGTGTCCACCTGGAGGAGCTGAGTCAAGCTGGGTTTCAGTGAAGCCAGGGAATGTGGCATGAGGGCATGGCAGCAAATATCGTAAGCAAAGGCATGGAGGCAGGAATGAGCTGGTCAGTCCAGGTCCTGGGTAAGTGGGGGAGTGTAATAAAGGGCTATTTAAAAGGAGTGGGTGCATTTAGGGAAACCAAGAAGGATGGTGAATCATGGGTAGTGGCAACAGTGGGGAGTCAGTAGTACCCCAGGCCTGGGGAGGTAAGAGAGGGAGTGGTTCCTGGAACCCCGAGAGGGCTGCCCCGTCAGTGGAGGGATACGGTCAATCCCAGGCAACGTCACTCTCTTCTCATCCTCGTATCTACTGCCAGTGGAGCCCCACTGGAAAACATAGGATCTGGGGGCTAGTGATGCAGTCCACCTGGGTCAGCCCCCGGGGCACAGAGCTGGGTGGAGAGGGGCAGGAGTGGGTCCAGAGGGGCAAATGGAGACCTTCCAGCATGGACAGCAAGCAGATGAGTGTGGTTGGTGCTCAGAGTCTGAGCTGGCAAAATCCAGGACCAGGCAACTTAATAGGGTTCGTGGATGGCAGGCTGAAGACAGCTGGGGCCATAGGGTTAGAATGTCAGAGCATGAGGGTCCCTAGAGATCAAGGAGGCTGACCTTGCTTACCAGAGGAGATGATCCCCGGTGCATAGCCTTCAGGGAACTCAGCCACAAGTGCCCACCTGGGGCCCAGGCTTCAAGCTGTTTCTGGAGAAGGGAGCATGCAATTCAGTGGACGGGCACCATTTCCTTGCCCAATTCTGTGTGTGACCCACAGAGGAAAGTATCAGGAATGGAGTCTGTCTTAGTTTGCTAGTGCTGCTATAACATACACCACAGTGGTTGGCTTTAAGGAACAAGGTTTATTTTCTCACAGTTTAGGTGTCTAGAAGTCCGAATTCAGGACACTGGCTCTAGGGGAAGGCTCTCGCTGTGTCTGCTCTGGGGGAAGATCCTCATCTCAGCTTCTCTGGCATTCTTTTTAGAGTTCCTTGGTTCCTTAGTAATCTCCCTGTGGCATCTATCTTTCCCCTATTTGTGCTCGCTGGTCTCTGTGTTCGATCTGCTCTTTTTATATCTCACCCTTCACTGATACGGCCTCATTGACATAATAAAGAAAAGTCTATTCCCAAATGGGATTGCATCCACTGGTATAGAGGTTGGGATTCCAACATGTATTTTTAAAAAAAAACCCGTTGCTGTCGAGTCAATTCTGACTCGTGACGACCCTGTAACACATATCTGGGGGGACACAATTCAATCCGTAACAGAGTCTTTAAAGAAAACTTCAGATCCATCTCTATGGAAATGCCCTTGGAATGGAAGCCTGCTCTTGGAGTAAACAGGCACCAGCTCCTGCTGCTTCCCCGGGCTAGATCACTGCCCTTTGGGAGCAAAACATCTCTCTGTTAGGGACTCTTGGCCGAGAGATGATCAAGTCTTGGCTGAGAGATGTGTTGAGTGCAGGCACAGCTGTTTTTCCAGGCAGGCCTGGTCCCCGGGGTTTGCACCAGGCCATGACGATCCTGGAAAGGATGAAAGCTGCCCTCGTGGCCCCTGGCTGCTGGCTTTCAGCAGATTTTAACCATGCGGGTCATTTTTGTGTCTTCTGAGAAAGCTCCATCTTCCCAGCACCTAAATCTGTCACCACATTTTATGAAAATTGACTCAAGATGTAATTTTAGCCCAGGAAATCAAGCACTATTTGCATCAAAGCCTGCATGGCCCGGGGAAGGCGGGATGGCTCGGTAGCACGAGGCCCAGAAATGCTGTCTCTGGGAAAAAGGACAAAATAGGGAGTTCTTCTTGGTTCCCATTTGAAAAATGGAGGTGGTGATCCCTGCAGCTCCCTCATCAGGTGGCAGTCCTGGCTGAGGGCCCCTTAGAAAGGAGGAGATGGGAATCATGGAATCTTAATGTCCCGCTGATCAGCCCACACCACCTCCAGGGCATGTGGCCCCAGCTGCCACACCCACACGACCCTGGCAGAGAACAGAGTCTATTTTTGAGTAACCTCAGCCTGGTTAACATTTTAACACCAGCTGGGAGTGATGGTTCATCTCTAAATATTTGGAACAATTTTCCTCAGAGCGAGCAACTTGATATGTGCCTTCACATACCTGTGATTCAACGAGCAAGTGTTTGGCACTTACTGTATGCTAGGGGATGAAGGCTGGGGATGCAAAGGTGGACCAGACACTTCAATTTAGGGAGGTAATAGTAATAATAGGAGCTCACTTCAATTCAGGGAGGTAATAATAATAACAATAGCAATGATAATAGTGATGTTGTTGTTGGGCGTCGTTGAGTTGATTTTAACTCATAGTAACCCCATGTGACAGAATAGAACTGCCCCATAGGGCTTTCTTGGCTGTCATCTTTATGGGAGGAGATCACCAGGTCTTTCTCCCACTGAGCTGCTGGCTGGGTTCGAACACCAACCTTTCGGTTAGCAGCCAAGCACTTAACCGCTGCACTACCAGGGCTCCTTGATAATAGTGATAACATTATATGTTATAGTGATAACATTTTATAACAGTATTGTGCCAGGCACTGTTCTAAGCACTTTACGTGTTATTAACTCATTTAGTTCTCATAACAACCCTACGGTGGAGGTATTATTATTGGCCCCATTTCACAGAGGAGGAATCTGAGGCACAGAGAAGTAAACGTGAAAGTAGTTTTTAGAACATGATGTTATAAGAACCACGATAGTCTCTGGGAGTTGCAAATGATTAATGTGTTCAGCTACTAACCAAAAGGTTGGAGGTTCGTGTCCACCCAGAGGTGCCTCGGAAGAAAGGCCTGGTGATCTACTTTCCCAAAATCAGACATTGAAAACCCTATGGAACACAGTTCTACTTTGACACACATGGGGTTGTCATGAGTTGGAATCCACCTGACAGCAACTGGTTTATATAAAGGGCAGAATTCCACCTGTTCTTTCTAATTCTGCCCTCCTCAGAGGTAAAGTCTGTTGATTTTTCTCTTTCACGTGTTCACTCTCAATGTTTGAGGATAGCTCACAGCGCCCTGTTAGTCAGCTTTTAGGCAGACTTAGAATGTGAACATTTCTATCAGTGGTTCCTCTTATGTCACTGTTTCTTGTCCCTTTACCAGCCTGGGTACACCCTCTGGAGCACATCTCTGTTTATCAGTGTTTTTCCCAAAAGTGTGTTTCCTACACAGCCCAGTTCTCCAGCCCAGAGCATCACAGATGGCTCCCCTCCCATCCACCTTAAACTTTCTCAGAGCCTCCTAGGTACCTCTACCCCCAGAAGCCGAGATATCTCACCGAAAACTCTTACTGTCTAAGCTACGCAAAGAATCAACCAAGAGGTATGGAACACCTGTTGGGTGACAATAGCCATCTTTTACTGAGTGTCTGCTGCGTGCCTAGCATCTCATACTCATCATCCCTACTCCTTCTAACATTCTTCAAGTTGTGCAACCATTCTCATTATCCTTTTCCAAATCATTCCACCACCATTAACATAAACTCTGAGGGAGGGTACACATGATTCTCAGATCTCAGAGAGGTTAAGAAACTCACCCCACTGGACATGGCTGGGAAACCAGAATTCTTTCCCTGTGGAACCACAGAGGAGGTGGAGTCCTGGGCAGTGCTTGGGAGTCAGACCGTGTAAGAACCATGGTACTTAGAGCTGTGCAGCCTTGTGCTAGATACTTGTCCTCTCTGAGCCTCAGTTTCCTCACATGTAAAATGGGCGATTAATAATATCCACCTTGCTGGATTGTTGTAAGGATTAGAGATAACGTAGGAAAAGTTGGCGGTGTCAGATAGGCAGCTGGTAAAAGATAGCTGTTGTTAATAGTATCGTTGATGGGCTTCTGGGTGCCAGGCATTGTGCCAGGCAGCTGATACGCTTTATCTCAGATAGCTCTTTTTATAGATAAGAGAAGGGAAGTAACGAACAAGATACTGTGTTCGCCTCCAGGGAGCAAAGCTGTAGTCCTCAGAGACCTTTTGGTGAGCTGAGGAAACCAGACAAAGACATAGGAGGATTTGAAAATCTCCTTTTCTTCATTTTCCCCACCTAATCTGAACCCAGTTCTTTCTTTCTTTCTTTTTTTTTAAATTGATTTTGTTGAAAATATACAAACAAAACATACACCATCTCAACAATTTCTACACATACGATTTAGTAACATTGATTACGTTCTTCACATTGTATAACCATCCTCACTACCCTTTTCCAAATCCTTCCACCACCTTTAACATAAACTCAATGCTCCCTAAGCAAAAACTCCCCCTTCCACCTCCCTCCCACCCCAGGTAATCATTAATAATCTTTGGTTTCTATACGTTTGCTTATTTTATATAAATGAGATCGTACAATATTTATCCTTTTGGAAATGATTTATTTTCCTCAGCATGATGTTTCATCCATGTTGTGGCATGCATTAGCACTTCCTTTCTCTTTATTGCTGAGTAGTATTCTTTTCTTTTTTTTTAATTGTGGTAAATATATACGTAACAAAACATTTGATATTTCAACAATGTTCACATGTACAGTTCAGTGACATTAATTATGGTTCACATGTTGTTCAACCATCATCGCTGTTTCCAAAATATACCAACACCTTTAACAGAAGCTCAGTGTCCCCTAAGCATTGAGTCCTCCCTTTTCTTCATTTTGGTGAGGGCATTGGAATGGATCCTCTTGGAGACCCCAAGTTCCAGATGATAACTAGGCCCAGAGCCACCCAAGTGGTTTAGACGTGAATTCTCGGTACTCCACATCAGAGAGAGGTCCAGGAGAGATGGGGAGGCTTTCTGAGGGAAGTGGCACTAGACCGGGACTTGAAGGATAATGGGAGTGTCTTAGTTATGTAGTGCTGCTATAACAGAAATACCACAAGTGGGTGGCTTTAATAAACAGAAATTTATGAGGGAGACCCTCATGGTTTAGGAGGCTAGAAGTCTGACAGGGCACCAGTCTAGGAAAAGGCTCTCTCTCTCTGTCTGCTCGGAGGGGGAGGTCCTTGTCTCTTTTCAGCCTCTACCCCTAGGTTCCTTGGCGATTATGTGGACTGTATCTTCCCCTCAGTTGGTGGAAGGAGGGCAGGGCCCCACTGGCACAGCCTGGAACCCCTTCCTGGGGAGTTATGCCAGATTCTATTGGGAGTATGAGAGCTTTGATTTAATCATGGTTTCCAAGTGTCAGCAGTCAGTGAACAAGCATTTATCAAGCACCTTCTCTGTGCCATACACTGATCCAGGCCTGGGCACATAGTGGATAACAAGGCAGAGTCCCTGCTCTCAAGGGTCTTACATTGTAGTGTAGTCAGCAAATAAATTGGAGAATTTCAGGCCCTGATTGGTAAACACTGGGAAGAAGCTAGAACAGAGTAATGAGGTAGAAAGTGACTGGGGGAGGCGAACTGCTTTACTTAGGGAGGTTGACAGAGACCCTACTTAGGGGCTGGTGAAATGGAGATGAGTCCTGAGTGGTGGCATGTATAGTCTGGGAGGGAGGGGGTATTCTAAGCAGAGGCACAGCAAGTGCAAAGGCCCTGAGGTAGGAATAAGCTCATTGCATTTAAAGGACAAAAAGGTGGCCAGTGTAGCTTGAGAGGTATGAATGATGAAGATAGTAAGAGATAAGGTCATAAAGTTCTGCAGGAGCAGATCCTGGAGGGCTTCGTAGGCCAAGTAGGAGTTCAGATCCTGATCTAAGCGTGATGGAAAGCCATTTGAGAGTTTCAAGCAGAGGAGTGATACAGCTTGGTTTATGTTTCAGAAAGACAGCTCTGGCTGCTGTGTGCAGAGTGGGCTTGGGGGAGAGGACAGAAGCAGGAAGACAATTTGGAGTCTTATGGACATCCTGGGATGAGACGGTGGTGGGCAAAGACATCGGGGATCCAGTTTGTCCAACGGTTGAGAGTTTAAATCTAAAATGAAATGACCCTCCTTCTGCCAGGCTGTGAGCCCAATTTGGGATCCCTGATAACCAAGACAGGATCTGGCCCCTGTCATGCTAAAAAAATACCAAACCAGTTGCCACTGAGTTGATTCTGACTAATGGAAACCCCATGTGTGCTAGAGTAGAACAGCACTGTCTGGGTTCTTAATGGCGGTTATCTTTAGGAAGCAGATCACCAGGTCTTTCTTTGAGGCGCCTCTGGGTGGATTCAAACCACCAACCTTTTTGTTCATAGCTAAGCACTTAACCATTTGCACCACCCAGGGATTCTTCAGTCATGCTACATAGACCTTTACAGAAAGATTTAAAGGAATGAGTGAACCATTATTATTGCTAAAGCCCAACACAGGAGACAGGCCTCTTCTAAGAGGTACACTCCAAGGTGAGCTGGGGTTGACTTTTTGGACTCCCTCTCTTCTGGAGAGAGGGATCTACTTCTGCAAAGAGAGGGCCCACCTGAGCCTTGGGCCTCTTGGGGAGACTTTGGTGGCCTTTGCTCTTGTCATACAGCTCAGAGAGTGAAGAGGACTTGAAGTACTTACTGATGAAGATCAAAGACTACAGCCTTCAGTATGGGTTACACCTCAACATAAAGAAATCAAAAATCCTCACAACTAGACCAGGAAGCAACATCATAAAAATGGAGAAAATATTGAAGTTGTCAAGGATTTCATTTTACTTGGGTCAACAGTCAACGCCAAGGAAGCATCAGTCAAGAAATCAAATGACATATTACATTGGGCAAATCTGCTGCAAAAGATCTCTTTAAAGTGTTAAAAAGCAAAGCTGTCACTTTGAGGACCAAGGTGCACCTGACCCAAGCCATGGTATTTTCAATCGCCTCATGCACACGAAAGCTGGATAATGAATAAGGAAGGCCAAAGAAGAACTGTGGTGTTGACAAAGAATATTGAATATACCATGAACTGCCAGAAGAATGAACAAATACGTCTTGGAAAAAGTACAACCAAAATGCTCCTTAGAAGCAAGAATGGTAAGACTTCATCTTGCTGATATCAGACATGTTATCAGGAGGGACCAGTCCCTGGAGAAGGACATCATGCTTAGTAAAGTAGAGGGTCAGTGAAAAGAAGATCCTCAGTGAGATGGATGGATACAGTGTCTGCAACAATAGGCTCAAACATACGTACTATTGTGGGATGGCACCAGACCGGGCCATGTTTCATTCTGTTATACATGGGGTTGCTGTGAGCCGGAACCAGTTTGACGGCACCTAAAAACAAGTCTTAGGTTAGGGCTTTAAAACTTGCTTTGGCACAGTAAGGTATTGTCACAGGAGTCGGTTCAAATCCTTCCTTTGCCACGTCTTTTAACTTCTCTGAGCCTTAGTTTTTTTTCATTATTAAAATGGGATTCTGATGCCTGCCCATTGAACCATGGTGGGGACTAGATGACAGAATTGCTTAGCACTGTGTCTGGCTGTGCTCAATACTTGTAGATAGATATCATTGTTCTGCAATACTGCCAGACGGAACTGTGAAGAGGCTCTGTCCCCTTTCCTGCCACTCCCTAAATAAAAGGACAACTGACATTCCTGCTGTCCTGTACAGTTTCCACATCAGCAACACCACCGTTATATCCCCTGGCCCTCACCACACCACAGATGAGAAAATAGAAGCACAAAGAGGTCCTCGCTTTGCCTGGAAACCCAGCTAGAAAGCTGTAGAGCCGGGATATGAACCTGGTCTGATTCTGGATCCCTAGTCCTTTCCTCTGCCCAGGCCACTGTTTTTCATTTTTTTTAAATAATTTATTTTATTTTATTTTTGTTGTTGTTGAAAACATACACAGCAAAACATACACCAGTTCAACAGTTTCTATATATACAATTCAGTGACACTGATTACATTCTTCAAGTTGTGCAATAATTCTCCCCCTCCTTTTCTGAATTATTCCTCCATCATTAACATAAACTCACTGCCCCTTAAGCTACCTATCTAATCTTTCAGGTTGCTGTTGTCGATTTGATCTCATATAGGTAGTCCTTTAAAAGGGTACAATGCTCAAGGCAGACGTTCCTTACTAATTAAGCTAACCTATTGTTTGGTTTAAAGAAGACTTTAGGGGATATTTTTGGTTTAAAGATTATCTCAGGGCAATAGTTTCGAGGGTTCATCCAGCCTCAGTGGTTCGAGAAAGTCTGGATTCCATGGGAATTTAAAATTCAGTTCCACATTTTTCCCCCTTTTGATCAGGATTCTTCTACAGAATCTTTACACAAAATGTTCAGTAATGGTAGTCAGGCACCATCCAGTTCTGGTCTCATGGTCCAGGCCACTGATTTTCAAAGTGGGGTTTTCTAGGTCCAGGGTTCAGGGGTGGTACCTCAGGCACCAACTGTGAATCTATGTGTGGTTCCTGTGTCCTCTTCCCCCATTTAATCAGAGATGTTCATTATTTCTGTGTGATACATTAGGCATAAGCCTAAGGTTCCATTTGAAGAAAGGATTTTGCTTTTCTTCCAGACTCCAAGGTTCTATGCTCTGTCCCTTGGTGGTTCATAAATCCATCTACCCTTTGACATTAGTGTTCAGGTGCGATTCTCAGTTGTGGCTGACATGTTGAGGGTGCTGGGTCCAAATCCCAGCCCACCATCTTCCCAGCTGGTCTACCCTTTTGTCATTGGAAGTTGGCATGTTGCTGTGGTGCTGAACAGGTTTCAGTGGAGCTTCCACACTAAGGCAGACTAGGAAGAAAGGCCTGGTGATCTACTTCTGAAAATCAGCCAGTGAAAACCCTAGAGATCACAATAGTCTAATCCACAGCCAGTCATGGGCATGGCATAAGACTTGGCAGTGTTTTGTTCTGTTGTGCATGAGGTCGCTATGAATTAGGGGCTGACAACAAGAAGTGAGAAACCAATGCTTCACCCAAAGGAAGGAACCACTGATTATTCAGACATTGTGATGCTGTTTGGGGGAAGATATAGCTATTTTCGGGTGAGCTGGGGTACAAGTGGTTCCAGGGCCCCAGGGTCATGCCTCGTGGCCTTTCAGGCTGGGCTTGCTCAAGACCTGCCCTTCCTCAACCCCCAAGCAGGACAAGGCTGGAGACTGGGGGCTGGTGGATAGTGTTTTGCTAGCAGTTTGGCAGCCAGGCACATTGGTAAAAAGGCCATTCCTCCAGGACCTGGGATGATTTAACAGATTATCCAGAACAATGGCTAAATAGGAATTAAGCTTTCTGACAGAAAGTCTTTTATCATGAGCTTGGGAACATTTCACAGGCTGCTGCTGGCGTCTGGGGCCAGAGTGGGCACCTTCTCTGTCCAGGCCTGAGAACCAGGAAGGCCTTTGTCCTGTGGAGCCTGGGTCTCCTCACTCAGGCCCCCCATCTCCACCTCTGAATGTGGGAGCGAATCCTCCTGCCCCTTCCTTCAGCAAAGGACTTAACAAAACACGAAATGGTCTGGGATGCTACCTGCCAAAGAAACATGAATGCGGACATTTTGCTCTGTGTGATTTTAGGCAAGTCTCTTCCCCTCTCTGGGCCTGACTTTCCTCAAGGAGGGGTTGCCACAGAATCCTGGACGCCTCCAGGGAGAGACTCTGAGAGAACTTTCCAGACCTGATCTGGAGGCAGGTCCTCTGTGGCCCCCGAGGCCCTCCTTCCTGGTGCCCAGACCTCTATCCATTCTTCTCCCGGCCGCTGGGTGCCCACTCAGGACCAAACTTGGAAAGCACATTCATTCCCCTTTCCTATTTCTGTTTGAGCCAAACAGCTCTCTGGCCTCTAATTCTAATCCCAGTGAACACGATTCATGAGAGCCAGGGCTAGGCTCTGCTACAAGGCTTCCAGAATCCCCAATTAAGGAGCCATCAATAATATATGAAAATTATAGTTGGAGTTACGACTGGGAAGGGTGAGCATCTTGCGATGTAGAGAGCCGTCTGTCAGCTCCAGCCTCCTTCTGTCCCGGCCAGCACAGCTACTGGGGACTTTGCAGCTGTGGGATGTCTTCAAAGCTCCATCCAGCTGTAATTTGTAAAAAGGCAAGAGATGCTTAAATCAGGGACCATTAAGATTGTTCAGGCTTGCAGAGAGCCACCTACTCATTACTGAGGCAGGTGGCCACGGTGAACACAGGGACGCAGTGCCTTCGTCACTCCTGAGAGCCCTGCAAGGGGTGCACAGGGGTGGGGGGGGCACAGCGCCCTGGTCCTCCTTCCACCGACCCACTGTGTGCCTTTGAGAGAGTCCTCTGGTCTGCTGGAGCTCTGTTCCATCATCTGTAAAATGGAGTTGATAATAATATCTCCTCCATGGGGTCATTGAGGGGACTAAATGATATCATGGATGAGTGGAAGTGTTTTGAAGATGAGAAGTCACGATACAAAGGGAAGGAGGGGGAGGATTGATGGAAGAAAGAAACCTAAGAGAGAGGGGGCGATGACAGGCTTCTGGAAGAACCAGGGCACCATTCCTCTGACCTGGGCTCCTGTCACTGCCCTTTTCCTAGTTAGCTGTGTAACCTCTGGCAGAAGCCATCCTTCCCCTCATCCCCTCTCCTGCCCCCCACCCCTGTTTTCTTATTGGTTAATTGAGCGGATTTGGTTTCTTTCAAGTCTAAAATCATCAGGTTCCAGGTCACCTTGTCAATCAACAAATATCGATGGAAATCATATAAAGGTCCAGGACTGGAAGGTGGAGGCCCAGGGTGGGAGAGAGAAGTGGGCGGAGGTATAGGTTAGAGACACCAGTACGACCTGATCTGTAGAACCACCCACCACTCACAGGAAGAGTTAACAAGGTAGAAGGGACAGTAAGTCCTGAAGAAGTTTAGAGATTGAGTTGGGGGCCGGACGACAACAGAAATGAAGACTGGGTAGCGCATAGTCTTAGCCTCATTCATAAGTATTAACCACTTATTTGTTAGTGACTATATCAACACCTTATTGATTTGGAGCCAGATTGCCTGGGTTCAAATCCCGTTCTCATCACCTACTACTGGATTTTTATGAAAATAACGTGCACTTTCTATATTTACTGACTGTGGCCTCCCCCTGCGCTGCTATGCCAGTACCTTGAAATACCTGTCAGCGGAGGGTTGTGTGTTGCTCTGATGCTGAACAGGTTTCAGTGGAGCTTCCAGACTAAGAAAGGCTAGGAAGAAAGGCCTGGCGATCTACTTTTAAAAAATCAGCCAGTGAAAACCTTCTGGATTACAACAGTCTGAGCCACAACCAATCATGGAGATGGCACAGGACCAGACAGCGTATTGTTCATTTGGGCATGGAGTTGCCATGAGTCGGGGCCAACTCAACAGCAACTAACAACAACCTTCCTCCTCACAACCCACCCACCGGAGGGGTGGTATTGACAGCCGACAGCTCAGGGACAGCACCCAACATCCAGGTCAACTCCCTGCAAATGCCTGTGGCTGGGGAGCAGTGAGGCCCAGAGCCAGGTGCTGTAGTAGGGTGGCCACAGGCCTGGGTTCAGATCTTAGTTCTGTTGCTTACTATCTGTGTGAGACAACCTGGATAATACCTTGAAGTGTGCATTTTCCCATTGCTAAAGCAGGACAAACCATTCCTTCCAAGGAAATGTGCATGAGGTGCCATGTAGAGTGTCTGCTGCATAGTTGGTCTTCCATACTGATGATAACCCTCATGCAGCCCCTAGTGTGTGCCAGGCACTGTGTTTCCATGTATTGACTCATTTATTCTCCACAACAACCTATGAGGCAGGTACGATTATTATCCCCATTTTACAGATAACTAAGATAAGGCTCAGAGAGATTGAGTGACTTGCCTAAGGTCACATAGTTACTGTATTTTTAGATGTAGATCACCAGGCCTTTCTTCCTAGTCTTTTTTAGTCTGGGCACTCCACTGAAACTTGTTCAGCATCATAGCAACACGCAAGCCTCCACTGACAGAGGGATGGTGACTGAGCAGAAGGACCATTGGCTAGGAGTTGAACCTCAGTCTCCCACATGGAAAGGGAGAACTCTACTCGTAAACCACCACTGCCCTTGAGAAGGGAGGATGGGCCAAGATTTTAGAAATCTGGAAGTCTCTTCCCAGGCTGCCTTGCTTGTCTGAGCTGAGGCTGAGCAGGTTCAGATACCTCCACTTTCCAGTGGCCTCCCTGCCCGAGGCCTCCTCCTGCCTTCCCTCCCTTGCCAGTGGCCCTAGCAAATTTCCTTCTCCAAGCTTCTGGTTTCTAAGCAAACTTTACATGTTTTGCAGCGTTTTTTTCTGAGGCCTGGGTTGTTGCTGGCCCTACCGCTTGTGAGGAGCTGGCAGGGAGGGTAAGGCCTGGATCTGAAACAGCAGCTGGCTTGTGAGGAGGAAAGGTTGGCCCTGCATTTCCCCCTCAGCCTCACCCTGTCTCTGGAAGGTTTCTGGAAAGCAACCACCCAGAGCTGAGGCCTCCATGGGACCAAGCACAGGGGACCCCTTTAGCCTGAGGACAGAAATCTTTTCAGGCATGTAAGGTGAGGAACTGTGTAGGAAATGTTAACAGTTAGGACCGGAAGAGTCTTAGACACAGAACTGAGTTCAGAGACATGAGCGCTAACACTCCCTGGGCAGTTGGGCCAGGATTTAAGATTTAGAAAGAACCAGGGTGTGGAATCACTAACTTACAGAGCACATTTTATGTCCCTGACTCTCTTCTAAATACATTCCATAAATTAAATCATTTAAGCCTCCGACAACCCTATGACATAAATTTTCATGCCCATTGTACAGAAGAGGAAACTGAGGCATAGAAGGGAAGGGACTTGCCCAAGGTCACACAGCCAGTGAGTAGCAGAGTCAGAATTTGAACCGAGGAAATGTGGCACCAGACTCTGTGCTATTAACTATTTACTTCACTTTACCATCAAGTTGGAAATCCTGAGGTCTGCCTCCAAAGCTGTAATCAGTGGTTCTTACAGCTTTCGGAGACATGCTCCTCCGTGAAACTGAAGAAAACCATGGCTGCTCCCCCCAGAAAATGCAGATGTGTACAGACAGGCACTTGCATTCCATTTCAGGGTGTCAGAATCCCACTAAAACCCAGGTTAAGAGCCTCAAACCCTGGCTCTAATTTAGCAATTGTCCTTACCAACCTGGCCCTCAATCTGGCTTCATGGAGTAATGATTCTCCTGATAGTCAGTACTTACCTGTGTGGATGGGGCTGGGGTGGCCACTTTCTACAAGATGGAGGAGGCTAGCCCTGGTCCCTAAGAGTCCCCACCGAGGCCCTTAGGTGGTCCAGCAGTAGCTGACACCCTGCCTCCCAGAGGACTGTCACAGAATGTTGGGCATCTCAGCTGCGTGGGCAAGAGCCATGCACTTTCTTAGTGACATGAATGTTACACAGGGAAGTCTGAGCAGAATGGGGGCGGGAGAGGTTTATGTCCAGTTGAGTTGGAAATTGTGTGTTAATGTGTTTGTGAGGGAGAAAATATATCAGTCAGAGCTCCAAGAGGAAAGAGAATTCTACTCAGATGGTTTAACTGAAGAGATTTTAATGCAGGCATTTCTTTCAAAGGTGTGGGTGAGGTTGAAAGAACTCACAAGTGTTAGTGCAGCACCCAGGGACTAACTATAGCTGGGAGCTGTTACCACCCCAGGACTGAAGGGCAATGGGAAGAGACAGTGCCACCAGAGCCCAGGGAGAGGCAGAGCTGGGGTGGAGGGCCTGCTGACAGGCAGAGCTGTAGTCCTGGAGGGAAACCCGCATTCCCAGAACCACGGTGCTGAGGCTAGGCAGTAGGGGGAAGAAATACCCCGACCTCTTTCTCCTCCATCACATGCCAATGCCTCCTATTGACCAAACCCAACTGAAACCCACAGGGCAAGGCAACTAGAATGATGCTGTATGAATGGAAACAGTCTCCAGGGGGGCAGAGCAAGACATAGGATGGACCTGGGGCAGATGGGGGCAGCAGAAGGAGACCTTCTAGTACAAAAAGCAAGTCTCCAAATCAGTCCAGGCCTGATCACCATCCCCGCTCTGACTCCCTCCAGTGGGGAGGCTGATGCCCTGACATAGGGCCTTCCTGGCCTTGTAGTTTGTTGTGGGGCAGGAAGACCCTACTTGCCTGACCTGGGCTCTCAGTCCCAGCCCAGCACTGGCCCTGCCTGAGGGCAGTTTGGTGGAATAGCTGCCTCATCTGTCTCCAGAAATCCCAACCTCTATGTGTAGCAGAGCCCCTGGAAGCCACTTAATTTAGTCCCCAAAGAAGTTTCAAGTCTGCCTTTGAGGGTCTCACTGGAACTGATAATATGTAATTAATGCTGCCTAATTGATATTCTTGGAGCTTAGTCACAGAGATTTTAGGAGCCCTTGGGAGCATCTTTTGTGTCCTGTGAGGAGCTGTTTTCACTGGGTTTTGTTGCCAGGGTCGAGAAGGGGACATTTCAGAAGGCTGTTGTTGTTGCTGCTGTTAGCAGCTGTTGAGTTGGCCTGAGACTCATGGCAACCCCACGTACAATGGGATCATATCATCGTGATCCATGGGATTTTCACTGACTGATTTTCGGAAGTAGATTGCCAGACCTTTATTCCTAGTCTGTCCTAGTCTGGAAGCTCTGCTGAAATCTGTTTAGCATCACAGCAAAATGAAAGCCTCCACTGACAGGTGGCTGCACATGAGGTACATTGGCTGGGAATCAAACCTCATGGAAGGCTGAAGGCAAGAAATCTACCAGTGAAGCACTATACCCCTGTTTCAGAGGGTACATACCCTAATTTCCAGGCTTCCTTCTCATTTGTACTTTCTCCTGCTTTCTCCCCCAGTGGGAGGCTGTCTCAGCGTCTGCTTAAGTTTCCCCCTCACCTCCCTGATTGCTCAGCCCCCTCCCCAATTTTCGCACCAACTCCTACCCGATCCACACTTGTCCATCTACCCAAAGATTCTCTAGGGTTCCCTGCTTCAGAATCTCTTGGTGGAAATGCAGATTTATGGGCTTCCCTGCAGCCTTTGTTAATCACAATTCCTATACTTGCCTGTGTTTGGTAGCCACGCCCCAGACTGTGATCAACAGGGGCCCTTTGGCATCCTCAGCCCTGGAGTGTGGACATAGGCATTCAGAATGAGCTAGAAAGCTGTTCAGGGCTGGCTCAACTCAGGTTGTGGGTGGTGAGGGGTTAATCCTTCCTCCCGAGCAGAATTTGCCTCTCACAGCAGTTAGATGGCCTGACTCCTTGTGCTTCCCACTGCTCGGGAGCTAATACCTCATCTCACCGAGACCCTTCCAGCTTGAAAACTGTAATTCTATGTAGAACAAAATACAGCAGTCAAATTGATTTTTTTTTTTTTTTTAATATCAGTTCTGTTGTATTCCTGCCATCATCAATAGGGATGTAAGTTGGGCCTGACAGGGACCTGGTGGCTTTTTGGATTTTTAAAATCCAAGTTTTAGCATTTTTTTCCCTTTGTTATTAGCCCAAGTAATGAAGGCTGTAAAACATCTTTAGCAAGTACCCGGGGTTGTAGATTTTGCAGTTGTTTTTGATATGCATATGTTAATTAGCTCTGTGTCCTGGTAATTCATCACTGCCCAGCGTGGCTCACTTGCCCTCTTTCTGCTCTAGGAGACACTGGGGGCCCTCGGAGTCCCCTGCCCCAGTCCTGTTTCCAGGGGAACTCCATTTTCTTCTCAGGCAGAGCTCAACCTCTTGGGAATTCCCCAAGATTGAAGCTTCAAGTGCCATTTTAAAAGCAGCCTTGTCATCTTCCCTAAAGGGCGTTTTCCTTGGAGTCTGCTGGGGGTGGGGTGGAGAAGGAGGCTTGCTCAGAGAAATGCTTGCTTCTTCTGGGCTGGAGTTTATCTAAAATCCTGCCAGGGGGGATTTTTTGAGGTGTTCAAGGCAGGAGGGCTGTGGATTGAGGAGGAGGTGGGTCCCTACCCTATGAGAGGATTCTCTGGAACCTAGGTACTTACCTGGAATATTCTGCAAGAATCCATTAGGAGTAATTTCCCTTTTGTCTGAAGGCAGGAGGTATTGAGAATTAGAAGGAGCCAGAGAGGAAAATGCAGGGACTCTTTTGGGACAAGAGTTAAACATTATAAGATTATTATCGGATTTAGAAAGTGGAACAGGAACCCAGTCTTATTCATTGTGGCATCCTCCCCGTTGCCTTGCACATAGTAAGGCTTCTATAAATGTTTATTGAGTAAACCTCATCTTTATTGGATTTTTATAATGCGTAATGACTCCAGGCAGTTAGATAAGTGACTTTGGAGTCAGCCATGCCTGGGGTTGGATCCCAGTTCTGCCTGGCTATGTGACCTTGAGCAATTTTCTTAACCTCTCTGATTCTCAGTTTCTTCACTTGTAAAATGGGTAATAACTCACAACGCTTTTGTGAGAATTAAATGAGATAACTTATGAATTCAGCCATCACTTGATCTATTGATCATTTAGTTGTTGCAAGTTACTGTCAAGTCGACTCCTGACTCATGACAACCCCAGGCACAATAGAACTAAATGCTGCCCGGTCCTGCGCCATCCTGGTGACTGGTTATGGATTGGACTGCTGTGATCTGTAAGGTTTTCATTACTTGATTTTCAGAAATAGATCACCAGGCCTTTCTTCCTAGCCCATCTTAGTCTGGAAGCTCCACCGGAACCTGTTCAACATGACAGCAACACACAAGCCTCGACTCACTAGCAGGTGGTGACTGTGCATGAAGTACACTGGTCGGGAATCAAACCTGGGTCTCCCACATGGAAGGCAAGAATTCTACCACTGAACCACCACTGCCCCAACTAAATCAGATTGTTGTTGTCGTTATCAGGTGCCGTCAAGTCCGTTCCAACTCAGCAGTCCTATAGGACTGAGTAGAACTGCCCCAGAGGGTTTCCAAGGAGCAGCTGGTGAATTTGAACTGCTGACCTTTTGATTAGCAGCCGAGCTCTTAACCACTACGCCATCAGGGCTCCATTAAATAAGATAGTACGTGCACAATGTTTAAAATAGTTCTGGGGCATTGGAAGTGCTGAATAAACATTAGCTATTATCCTCTGTGGAGTGCTGGTGGCACAGTGGTTAAGAGTTACGGCTGCTAACCAAAATGTCGTCAGTTCGAATCCACCAGCCGTTCCTTGGAAACCCTATGGGGCAGTTCTACTCTGTCCTATAGGGTTGCTACGAGTCAGAATCGACTTGATGGAATGAGTATTATCCTCTGTGACTGTAAGCCCGTGATTGTTATTAAACATTATGTCAGGTCCTGGGCTGCAAAGATGAGAACTTGGATTCTCCTACTGCTTGCATATTATTATCAGGGGTGTGGTAAGTGCAGAGTTGGAGATGTGCAGAGGGGCTTGGGAGCATGGGGAGCTGGAGGGCAGGATTTCTGGGAGCTGAGTCCTAAAGCATTAGGAATTGGCCCCTGTAGAGGAACCTGTATTAGGAAGCTAACAAAAACACTGCTATATCACTCACAAAGGAGCCCTGGTTGCAAAGTGTTTAAGTGCTTAGCTGCTAACCGAAAGTTTGGCAATTTGAACCCGCCCAGAGACTCCGCAGGAGAAAGACCTGGCAGTCTGCTCCCGTAAAGGTTACAGCCTAGGAAACCCTATGGGACAGTTCTGCTCTGTCCTATAGGGTCACTATGAGTTGGAATCGACTCGACAGTACACAGCAATAACACGCTGCAATGGTAGATGTGAGACGGTGATGAGGCCTGACCAGGCCATGGCAGAGGAGGCAGGGATAGGAGAGGTGGTTAGCTGATTAGGTTGGCAGTAACAAGAGGTTGATTAGATGAACTGGTGAGGGGCAGGAAGGCACCAAACCTAGTGCTCCTCAGATGATCCCATTCTGCCTTAGGTAGGAGGTTCCCTTTGCAGGTTTTTAACTTAAGTCAGGAATGAAAGGGGACACTCAGGATAACTTGCTGGTAACCCAGGTATTTGCTCACTGACATGAGAGGGGCCCATGTGCTGGCATTTTCCTGGTCTCCAGAGTCCCATCAGGAGAACTAATACTCAGGATTAATTTTCTATTTTGGCAATTACTTCCCAAGTCAGAAAAGCACGTTAATGTATTAAAAAAGATTAACAGTCTATTTAAAATACTTTGTCGTGCCCCTGCCTGTCTTATTCACTTGGGGGAGTATTGTAATGAACAGGGCCCCAGCCTTCATGCAGCAAACAGTGCAGTGGTTTCACGCTTTATCTTTTAGCCCCAGACCCCTTTTTTGAAACAAAATCGTGCCAAAGGAGTCCAGTGTATTGAACAGGTATAAAAAGGAGCTGTTTTTGTTGCTACTTGCCGTCAAGTCATCTCCAACTCATGGAGACCTTACTTCGAATGAAATGCTGCCTGATCCTGTGCCATCTTCACAATCACTGGTACCTTTGAGCCCGGTGTTGTAGCTATTCTGTCAATCCATATCACTGAGGGTTTCCCTCATTTTCTCTGACCCTCTACGTTACCAAACATGATGTCCTTTTCTAGTGATTGGTCTTCCCTGATAGCATATTCGAAAGTAAGCAAGACAAAGTCTCACTATTCTCACTTCTAAGAAGCATGCTGGTTGTACTTCCTCCAAGACTGATTTGTTCTTTTTTCTGGCAGTCTGTGGTATATTCAATATTCTTCACCAACACCACAACTGAAATGCATCAACTCTTCTTCGGTCTTCCTTTTTTATTGTCCAGCTTTCGCATGCATAAGAGATGATTGAAAATACCGTGGCTTGAGTCAGGCGAACCTTAGTCATCAAAATGACATTTTTGACTTTTAAGATTTTAAAGAGGTCTTTTGCAGCAGATTTGCACAATGCAATACGTTGTTTAATTTCTTGACTGCTGTTTTCGTGGGCATTGATTGTTGATCCAAGTAGAATGAGATCCTTAACAACTTCCATTTCTCCACCATTTTTCGTGATGTTGTTTGTTGGCCCAAAAGTAGCTACTCTGATAGAATTGATAGCCTGGAATCACACCCACTCTACCTTCCTCTCCTCCGTGGCAGGAGAACCTCCAAGGAACTCAAGGCCCTGTGGACCACAGTCTAGTCCAGTGATTCTCCAAGTGGGGTCCCTGGACCAGCATCATCATCAGCATTATCTGGGAACTTGTTAGAAATGCAGATTCCCAGGTCCTTCCTGGACCTACTGAATCAGAACCTCTGGGGGTGAGGCCCAGCAGTCTGTTTTAACAAGCTCTCCAGGTGATTCTGATGTCCAGAGATGAGGAGTGACTTACCTAAGTCATTGGATTCAATTAGTGGGTGCAAAATTCTAGAGAATATGTTGCAAGGGATACTAAGAAAATTAAGTCCCTGTATCGGTTGTCTATTGCTGAGTAACAAATTTCCCAAAAATTTAATGTCTTAAACAACAGGGTCAGGAATCTGGGTGCAGTTTTGCTGGGTCTTCTGGCTGGGGGTCTCTCACAAGGCTGCAGTCAAGGTGTTGACTAGGGCCTCGGTCACCTCAGGATTCAACCAGGAGGTGGGAATCATTGGGAGCCACTTTAGAAGACTGCTTTCCACAGTCCCTGTCTCTGCCCTTGCGTTTGAAATTAGGGGCATCAAATAAATACACACCTCACTCTGAAATCAGCCAGAGAAGGACGGTGGTCGTGGACTGGGCATTAAGTTCAGCAGGGGCTCAGAGAAGGAAAAGGACCTCTCCAGTTAGAGGGAAATCAAGAGGGTTTCCTGGAGGAGGCAGCATTAACAACGGGCCTTGAAAGAATGGAGGAAATGCCACTGGTAGGGAAGGGGAAAGGCAGCTAGGAGAAGGGCATAGCATAGGTAAAGACAGTTAGGTGGGAGTGAAGGGCCTGCTCCCTACCAAAACCATCCAATTTATGTGGAAGTAGATACAATAAGGAGTCCTGGTGGTATACTGGTTAAGAGCTTGGCTGCTAACCAAAAGATTGGCATTTCAAATCCACCAGCTGCTCCTTGGAAACCCTATGAAGCAGTTCTACTCTGTCCTATAGGGTCGCTATGAGTTGGAATCAACTCAACAGCAATATGGTTTGGTTTGGTTTGGATACAGTAAACCTGACAGTGTAAGTTACAGCCATAATGTGAATGGTTTCCACTATCGGATGGAGGAGCTCATGCCTTGATTGGAAGGGAATGGGGCCAGGAGCCAGGGGAAGATTTTCATTACTGCTTCCATTGCTGGCTTCCATGACTGCTGAGCCAGGGCAGAGGGGCTCCTAGGCCAGTGCTCTGCCTCCCCACAGTCTGGCCCCGGGGTCCACATCTCATCTTCTCTTGCAGTTCGGACGAACCGAAGTCATCGACAACACGCTCAATCCTGACTTTGTGCGTAAGTTCATTGTGGATTACTTCTTCGAGGAAAAGCAGAACCTCCGATTCGACCTGTAAGTGGAAGACAAGTGCTGACCACCAAGCTGGGGTGGGGAGGAGGGGGGTGGAGCCTGTGCTGGGAGGTGGGGCTGCGGGAGCTGGGAAGGTGGGAGGAGCTGTGAGATTAGAGGGAGCCCAGGGCCAGACCTAGGGTAAAAGTGGGTGATGCAGTGGCTGGGCACTCGGCTGCCAACTGAAAGGTTGGCGGTTCAAATCCACCAGCTGCTCTTCAGAAGAAAAACATGGCAATCTGCTTCCGTAAAGATTAACCAAACTAAACCCAAACCTACTGCTGTCAGTCAGAGTAGAACTGCCCCATAGTGTTTCCAAGGCTGTAAATCTTTACAGAAGCAGACTGCCATATCCTTCTCCCACGGAGCAGCCGGTGGGTTTGAACCACCGACCTTTCTGTTAGCAGCTGAGTGCTTTAACCACTTCACCAGCAGGGCTTGTTTGTAAAGATTACAGCCTTGGAAACCCTCTGGGGTAGGTCTGCTCTGTCCTATAGGGCCTCTATGAGTCGGAATCCACACGATGGCAACAGGTTTGGTTTGGGTTTAGTTGATTCCAGCCTCACTTCCCGACAGGGTATGGAAAGAGGGTCTGGGGGAGGGAGTAAAGGTGACAGTCTCTCCCCCTATTTGTCATAGTTAGGTGGTGGAGGGCATTGGCCAAGCTGCCTGGCTCTGAGGAGTGTGGGCTGAAGAAAGACCCTGAGGTCAGCTCTAGGCTCTGTCCTGGGGAGCACCCTTCTCCTGGTAACTGGGAGGGTGCTCACTGATCTCTCCCCTCTGTCAAAACCTGGCTGATGGGGTTCAAGGCATCTGCATGTTCATCCAAGAAAATAGAGGGGGCCTCTTCCTAAGGTTAAAGATAATGGTGGAAGTTCAGTCTTCGTGAGTGGGTGGGGGAGTTTGTTTTTACGAGATGTGGGGTGGTTAAAAAGGCTTGCTTCCCAGAGAGCTGTGGGCAGGGTGGGAAAGAAGAGAGTTTGGAGAAGACATGCAGTAGAAGGAGATGGGCTTGTGGGGAGTGATGGGAGAAACTGAGACTGAGGAGGTCACCACAGCCCACGGAAGAGAAGTCACCTGGAGACATTTTGAAGAGGGAAATGCTCACGGCAGCGGTGAGAGAACGATGGGGGAGGGGATGTTGGAGGAGGGACTGCAGTCTAGGAGAGGGGCCCACACCACCGCAAGATCAGCCTGCAGGGGAGGTGAAGGTGTTAGGCGATAAGGCCTCCTTCTTGAGTGACCAGGCCCAAGGACCAGCAGGGCAGGCCTGGGCAAGGTGAAGCAATGAGAGAAGGTCAAAGGCAAGGTATTGAGCTCCAAGGGCAGCCAAGCCTTAGCTGGGAAGGTGGGGCATGGGGCAGGAAGTGAAGGACAAGGTGGCTTAGAACCTAGACTATGAACAGCAGAGAGCTGCAGAGCCTAGTTATTTTATTTTTTCAATTTTTAATGAGGCACAGCATATATACAGCAATGCGCATGAATCGAAGTGTATACCCTGTGGTGCATTTTTCACATCTGTTCACACCCATGCAAGCACCACCCAGATCAAGAGAACATATCCAGCCCCCCAAAAGACTCCCTTGTGCTTTGCCCAGTCATTGTGTCCAGAAATAACCACTGCATTGGAGCCTGTTCAATGGGATGCAGGGGCCCTGATCCCCAGCTGCCTTCACCTTCTCTCTGTGTTCCCTGCAGATACGACGTTGACTCGAAGAGCCCTGACTTATCCAAACATGTGAGTTCTGCCAAGGTCTGTGCAGTGATTCTGAAAAGTCTCTCAAATGCCATCATCTGGGCTTCACTGTGGCACAGAGTGTGTGTCTGATGCTGCAACCTGACATTTCAGAGCCTTTTACACTTCCAGGGCAGGGGCAGGGGTGGTAGTGACGGCTGTGAGCAGAGTGGGTGACACTGGTCTTTGCTGTACCCTGGATACACAGGATTTCCTGGGCCAGGCCTTCTGCACCCTTGGAGAGATTGTGGGATCCCCTGGGAGCCGCCTGGAGAAGCCCCTCACGTAAGTGTGTTCGGGGGGTGAGGTCTGTTTGGGCTGTTTCTCCACTGATGGGCCAACTCCTGGCCCATCTTGTTGAGGGCTGGCCAAGGTTCAGGTGTTGGAGGCAAAGCAGCCAGCCAGTCGTGATGGGCACGTGTAGGGTGGTCAGGAAGAAGAGACGCCATGGGCCCTGACCTTGCATGGCTTCTAACCCAGCTATCTTAGAGGGATCCAGCCTCGGTGATTAGAGCTTCATGATCCTGTGAGGGCCCTGAGATACCTCACTCCCACCACCTCACTCCTATCATTGTATGGGGGAAGGTACTGAGGCCCAGAAAGGGCAAGTGACTTGCCCAAGGCCACACAGCTTGGAAATGGGGTCTCTACTCAAAGAGCGTGTTCCTCAGATTGTTCACAGCTTGTTGCAGGCCAGAGCTGGGTATGGTGAGACCCTGCCCACTCTACCCTGCCCCTGACAGTCTGCACTGTAGGGTCTTACGGTGCTTTCTGGGGAAAGCTATTACTCTGAGTTGGTTCTGGGGTGAGGAATCCCAAGGCTTCCCACAGTGGAGCCTGAGGGCAGCGGCTTCAGGGATCAGCTAGGGCTGGCCAGATGGTGGGGGTGACCTGTCTCATCCCTATTTCTCAGGAAGCCCCAAGGGCAGGGCCTAGGCAGGAGAGGCCTACAGACTGGGAGAAGTGTCCAGGCTATGGGGCAGGGCAGGCAGGATAGGAGGCTTAGCCTCCAGCTTGCTTCTGCCAAGTTCCCACTGGATGCTGGCCACTCAGCATGATCGGTGACTGCAGACTCAGGGGATCTCTCTCCCAGTCCCTTGTCTGTGACCCCCAGTAAGTCTGTGGTAATTTCAGGGGCCCTGAAAAGGTATCCTCCTCTGCGTTCACAGAAAGGAATGGTAATAAAAACCTAACCAAACCCGTTGCTGTTGAGTAGATCCTGACTCCTAGTGACCCAGCTATCACTTATTGAGAGCAGAGAGCAGATCCAGGTCTGAGGGGGTGGGTCTAAAGCTTATACAGTTTTTTTGGGGGGGGCGGGGGGGGAGAGGAACCTTTTTAAAAAAAGAACACAAAATTAAATTGAAATTTACTAGGGCCCCTCCCTGGTCCTGGCCTTAGCAGTTTTTATTTGTAATTTTGTAATCTTTCTCTGTCTTAAAAGGGGCCCCGTGAGAGTAAATGCCAGGAGCTCAGGAATGTCTGCCCTGTGTTCCTAGTTAAGTGTTGTTGTTTGCTGCCATTGAGCCGAGTCAAGTTGGCTCCTGACTCATGGCGACCCCAAGCAAATAGAACGAAACGCTGCCCAGTCTTGCACCATCTCATGATCGATTACACCTAAGACTGTCGTGATCCACAGAGTTTTCGTTGCAGATTTTGGGAAGTAGATTGCTTAACCTTTCTTCTAGCCTGTCTTAGTCTGCAAGCTCCACTGAAACCTGTTCAGCATCGTAGAAACACGCAAGCCACTGACAGATGCGTGGTGGCTGTGCATGAGGTGCATTGGCTGGAAACTGAGCCTGGTTCTCCTACATGGAAGGCGAGAATTCTGTCACTGAAACACCACTGCCCCGTGTTGCACATCCGTTATTATTTGATCTTTCCAATAGCCCCTCCCTGCCCCCCACAACCATAGCTCAACCTGGATCTCCAGGTTGGAGATGTCCCAGGAATGAGTGTGTCTACCCCTTGTCAGCCCCCCAATGCCTGGGTCACAAGCCCAAGAATCCCTTGGGTCTATTTCCTGCCTGCTGTCGTGTACTCAGCCTTTGGTGGAGGGGCACACCTTCTGGGGAGGGGTTTGAGGAAGACTTCCTGTAGAAGTTGGCTTGTGAGCTGAGCCTGAATGGGGCAAGCAGGACCTAAAATGTAGAGGTAATGGGGTATTGGTAGAGGAGGAGGACCTATTACCACCCCTACCCCCAACTAAGGTTTTATGTGTCTAAGTCTCGTCTCGCCGACTAGTTCCTGTTTACTGGGCATCTATTCTGGGCCACAAACCAAACCAGTTGCTGTCAAGCCAATTCAGACTTATGGCGCCCCCACGTGTGCAGAGTAGGACTGCACTCCCTAGGGTTTTCAAGCCTGTGACCTTTCAGAAGCAGTTCGACAGGCCTTTCTTTTGAGGTGCTTCTGGTCGAACCACCAACCTTTGATTAGTAGTCAAACACCTAACCCTGGGTGGAGCAAATGGTTAAGCGCCTGGCTACTAACTGAAAGGTTGGCTATTCAAACCCACCCAGAGGCACTTCAGAAGCAATGCCTGGTGATCTGCTTCTGAAAGGTCACAGCCATGAAAACCCTATGGAGCACATGGGATCGCCATGAGTCAGAACCATCTTGAAGGCAACTGCTTTTTTTAAAAAAATTCTGGGCCAGACACCAGGGTCAGTAATTTGCTTACATGATCTCATGCAATTCCATCAACAGTCTCCTAAGGTGGCATTATCACCCCCGTCCTTCCCATCTCACAGCCAGGATACTCAGTAAGGCTCCAAGAGGCAGAGTGGTGGTTCTCAAACAGTAGCCTGCATCAGAATCCCCTGTTAAAGCAGAGATTGCTGGGCTCCACACCCCATAGTTTCTGATCCAGTAGGTCAGGATGGAGCCTGGGAGTTTACATTTGTGACACATTCCCAGGTGATACTGATGCTCATTCTGCTGGTCCGGGGACCACATTTTCAGAGTGACTGAGGTAGAGTAACTTACCAAGAGCTTCACAACAAAGTCTGAGAAGAAGACCTTTCTGCCCCTGGCCTGTGGCCTTCAGTCTAATTTTGGCCTTCAGAACAGAAACCAGTCTCCAAGTATCTGAGGCCAAGTGCTATGGCCACTCAGGAGGGGAGTGTCTGCTCATGGCATGCTGTCTCTCTTCCCCTCTCTCCACAGGATAGGAGCATTCAGCCTGAATTCCAGGACAGGCAAACCCATGCCAGCCGTGTCCAACGGGTAGGTCACTGGACATCTTGGGCCCCGGAGTCCCCAGACATTCAGCCAGCCCTGCAGAGGAGGCCTCGATCTGGTCTCAGTTCCTGCTCCCACCTCTGAGAAGTCAGCCCTCCTCAGGGCGTCAGTGAGGACCCTGGGACGAAAGACCCTGGCACTTCGGGCCCTCGATGGAGGCCCTCACTCTGCAGCTGGTCCCTGCCCCCATTCAGGCTCATGGGACATCAGGGAGCAGGGTGAGGGGCTTCTGGTAGGAGCTGTTTCCAGGAAGCAGCAGGCTAGGCACTCTCCATTCCCTTTCTCCCTGGGCTGGTTTTTCTGCCTCCCACCTCCCACCCTTCTCTCTCTTTCCCCCCCTTCTCTTTATTCCCCCCACCCTGCTTCCCCTCCGTTGCTTTCTCTGCTGGCTATGAACCTCCTAAGAGTAGATTCCCTGAATCACCACTTTTTCACATGCGCTCACTGACTGTAGTGGGCCATACTTGCGGCCTGAGCCCTCACCCTGACCATCTGCTCTTGGCTGGCCTCATGCAGATGTGGGCAGCGCAGACTTTCCCCACTCCCCCCTCTCCTCCTCTCCTGGTTGGAGAGTCCCCACCCTGGCTTCTTCCTCACCCCAGCTGGGGGCAGGGGAGGGAGCATCTGCTCAAGGACCAGCTGAACGTGCCTCTGGCAGATGGGCATTTTGGCTGGGTAAGCAGAGCTCCGCTGGCCGTTGCTGAGGGCTCCTAGGAGTTGGGGTCTGAGTACCTGATTGGCCGTTAAACTACCTGGATGTGGGGAAAGGGCCTCCAGAGGACCCAGGGTTGTCCACAGCCCAGGAAGAGTGTGGATGCTAATTTACAAGGAGAGTGAAATTAGGAGCAATTGGAGAGGGCTCCAGAGTTGGGGAGAGAAACAGAGAGAGTGGGAGAGGAAGAGAGAGAAAGACCTTAGAGAAGGGGAAAGGAGAAAGGAAGTGAGAAAGGAAGGCCAAGCAGGTGGGAGCAGGTTATATTGGGGTGGTGGTGGTGAGGGGAGATAGGAAATAGAAGAGGGAACTCAGAGGCAGAGACTAACAGATGGAGAAACGTGGGGTGGAGGAGGCTGTGCTGAGGATTCTATCTCCCTGGTCAAAAAAATCATGTCTTTACTACCAGGGAGGACCAGGGCCCAGGTGGGGAGGGCCCTTGGGGTGCCCAGCTCAGCTGCCCAGCTCTAGGGGGACAAGCTGGCAGGCACTGCCACCTGCCTATGGCAGGCAAGGCTCCAGATGTGGCCCCTGCTCTGCTCACCTAACTTGAAGAGATGTGGCTGTCCCATCAGCCCCCTCGGGGGCCGGCTCCCCTCCCTCCTCTGTTTGAGAGCCTCTCCCTCCAAAAGCTGGTGTCAGGAAGAGCTCCATCAGTGGTTCTCAAAGTGTGTTCCACAGACGGCATGCTGGTGGCCCCAGGGCTGGCCCAAGGTCTAAGACTGAAATTTATCAGCTTTACACAATTGTGAGGCAAAGGGGCCAGGATAGGTTGTGCATTGAGGGCCTTCTCTGAGCCAGGCATTGTGTGTGTTAGTCAGTAAAATGGATACTATGATCACACCCATTTTACAGGTCAGGGAACAGGCCTAGTAAGGAGCCCAGACTCCACAGCTTCTGGACAAACTGACCTTTCCCTCTCCCTCCCAGTGACCCTGGCTGTCCTAGGACTGCCTGGGTTAGTCCCAGACACCAGAATGGGATGGGCTGGTGCCTGGGGGATGGGCCCTGCCTGACCAGGGGAAGAGATGGTACAGGTCCCCCAGGTGGAGACTCACCTTGGGAACTTGCCCTTCTGGAGGGAATTATCAGAGCAGACTGACTTTGTGTCACTGAGGAGCTGAGTGGTTGGGTGGGATCTCTCTCTCCCCAGGTGAGACCCCAGCTAAGAGGTCCAAGGGGAGGTAGCCATGGGAGAAAGCCTGGGAAAGTGGCCACTGAGAGTATTCTAGCCTTGTTCTCTCTTGTTGTTCTCCCTCCCATGATGGCCCAGAGCAGCTCAGAGCTGGGCTGTTTGCTCGGGGGCTCTGGGGGTCAGCTGGGTGCGGGGTGGGGTAGCTAGCCCACAAGGTCTTTTGCCCGCAGAAGTGGTCTTTGGATGGAAAGTTTGAGAACCACTGGTCTGGAAGCCTCTGGGTGAGTCTGGATGCTTCTCCATTCTAGGACTTTCACTTCAGATGCGCTGCCCTTCCTGGGGGGCTCTTGGGGAGCAGGGGCGGGGCAGCTCCAGGCCTGGGAGCCTGACCCCAGGGAGCAGTGCACTAGGCCACACTGCCACAAGTATTGCAAGAGACTCTGTCTTCTCAGGGGCTTTTGGGTAGCTGTCCTGGATGGTGAGGGGCAGGGGGGATGAGGAGGGCCAGTTCAGGGAATGTTCAGGTTTGTGTCTCGGTCTGTGTCTGGCTCTCCATTCTTTCGTCTTCTCCTCCTCCAGCGGTGTCCCAGGGAAGAAATGTGGCACCATCATCCTGTCTGCTGAGGAGCTCAGCAACTGTAGGGTGAGTGGCAGAGGGACCCAGGACAGGACCTGACGGGGGTGGGCGGTGACAGAGAGCAGGCTGGTCTCCTTGGAGGGAGCTGGGGGTAGACAGGCCCTTCATTCTGACCTGCCTGTCACAGGATTCTGTAACATCAGATGTAGAAGACATTTTCCCTTTTTGCAGCTGAGCAAACTGAGGCCCAGAGGAGTGAAGGAACTCCCCACAGTCAGCGGCAAAGCTGGGCCGGGAGCCCTGGTCCCCTGACTCCCATGCCATCATGGCTACCACTCATGCATCCCTGAGCCAAGACTGCCTTGGCACCAACACTGGCTGGCGGAGGGGCCTTTTCAGTTTGGAGCCTGAGCGCTTGGCATTTAGATGTCATTTTTTACTTTTAGCTCTGGAGTAGGGTGACACCCTGCATGAGGTTGAGGGAGGGAGTGTGTGTGTGTGTGTGTGTGTGTGTGTTGGGAAGCCAGTGTCTGCAGACAGCCCTTGGTTGTGCTTCTTCTGTGGTACTGGGGAGAAGCAGGAGATGGGGCAGTGGAAGGGGAGGCTGGCCACACCAGGAAGAGGCTCAGGGGGCCTGATAGCTAATAACAGTGATACATTCTAATAATAATGATAGTTATTATTTGTCAAGCAATGAGCATTTTACATACGTTATCACTACTTCTGACAAAATTCTGAGAGGTAGGTACTGTTGTTATCCCCATTTTACTGGTGAGGAAATAGAGGCTTAGAGGGGTTAAGTCACCTGTCCAAGGACAACAAGTGGCAGAGTCAGGATTCTAATCCAGATCAGCCTGATTCTAAAACCTGGGCTCATTCCCCCAAACCACACAGACTTGAGTGCCTCTCAGGTTAATTAGGGACCACCAGGTGAGAAAGTGGTGTGTCCTGGGGAGAGGAGGAGGAGGCAGGACAGGCAGGGAGGATAGAGTTGACACAAGACAAAGTGTGGGCTAACCTGGGAACACAGCTTCCCGTGGGGCTGGGGCCGGCTCAGGGTGGAGGGGCTGAGAGGAGCCAGGAGGAGAACCAAGATTTTCTGATGTCCCTGGGGAGCCAGTGCAACTGTTGTATTAGTTATCTGTCAGTGTCTACAATGTTAGAAATGAAAATGAGAGAATATTGATGTTGTAATTCATTTAAAAATAACCATAACTGAACCCGTTACATGTTAACATAAATAACATCTTTTTGAAAAAATAACTATTTCCAAAACAAAATCATTTAGTGAGAACAGTGGCCTTATATTGCGTTTTTGCAAATCTCATTAATGTTTGGCTTAAGAGAAGACATATTAAAAAAAAAAAAGAGAAAACATACACGCTTCTGCAATCTGCTCTGGTATCACTGTCAGGTAACCTCTGGAAAACTCTGCGTCTTAGCATTATTATGAAAATAACTTTGACCTCATGGATCCCCTGGGGATCCTGGGTTCATGCTTTGAGGACTATTGAGATAGAGGGATACTCATGTTAGCCAATATTAATTGAGCAATTATTCTGAGTCAGCCACAGTGCTAAGTGGTTTACATGTATCGACTTATTTAGCTGATGTATTATATGTTGTAGTAAGTAATGTCATGTATCATAATATCTCATGTGTTATGGTTCCCATTTTACAAATGAGGAAACTGAAGTCCAGAGAGGTTAAGTGACCTGCCCAAAGTTACATAGCCAGTGAGTAGAAGAGCTTAGGTTTGAACTCAGGCAGTCTGGTTCTAGAGCCAGGGCCCTAAACCACCAGGCTGTTGTGTCACAAACTCTGCTCAGGGTCATACAGTTGGAGAATAAGACACGTGAATGAAGACTGACTGTAAGAAGTGGTATAGAGGTGACCAGATAAACTCATATACAGCTGCTCCTTCTGGTTGCTCTACTTGCCTGTTTACCTCAGTGCATCTGGAGGAAGTTGACCACAAGGGCACATCTCACACAGATGTATACACAGTACTATGGGCTTGGCGCGCAGTAGGTGCTTGTTGAGGATCTATCATGAGTGCGTGACTGAATGAATAGGTGGCACAAATAGACCAGATGTTTAGAGCAGGTTATGATGAAAACTCCTACGCCTTGGGATGTTGAAGGTCTGGGCGCTATCGGAGTTCAGAAAAGGGAGAGAACCCAGTTAACATACAGAATAGATAGAGCTTCTGTTTAAATTCTCTGAGCCTCAGTTTCTTCACCTGTATAAAAAAACTCGATTCCAACTCATAGCGACTCTAAAGGACAGAGTAGAACTGCCCCATAGGGTTTCTGAGGCTGTAAATCTTTACGGGAACATGCCACATTTTTCTCCCACAGAAAGGCTGTTGGGTTTGAACCACCGACCTTTCCATTAGCAGCCAAGTGCTTAACTTCTGTACCACCGAGCTCCTTCTTCACCTGTATAATGGGGCTAATAGGGTTGCTGGGAGCCTTAAAGGAAATCATGAGGGCAGTTGTGCGCAGCACACACCTGACTCCCGGTAGGCCTGTTGTAGGGGAAAAACATCACAAAGTTGACTAAAGTAAAAAGAAAGTTTTATTCGGCATATATTCAAAAGGATAAAAGTGGGAAGCGGACAACCATGCTGCTAGAGCCATGTCTGCCCAAGTCCAAAGAATATTACAGAATAGGTAAGAATGGGAAAACAGACAGGCATGCTGCCACAGCCATGTCTGTCCGAGTCCAAGGAAGGTTGCAGAATCATCAGTATATATCAACATCACAAAATGGGTAGAATCATTGAAAGCGTCACTTTTCCACTGATTGGCTAGAAATTGTAATCTTACATTTTGAATCATCTTTCTTAACAATCATTGGTACGGGTTTCAGTTACGAAAGTCAGGAGGGTCTTCACTGGTCCAACAAATTCCTATTCACTAAATGTTAATAGAAAAAGACAAAAGGTGAGAAGTCCTTTGGGTTAGGTTTTATCGCCCTTTTGTGAAAACTTCCTTAAAATAATTTCTGTGATTGTCCCATCTGTTGTCTTATCTCAGGCCCCAGTTGACCCGTCTTTGTGAGTCTGTAAGGGCTCAGCCCCAGCTGGGTCACGATTCTCCATGCTCCCGGAGAGGGAATAATAACTCCAATGTTATTTCCTAAATCAAGCCTAAATTCAATTTTCTCCTGAAGGCCTAAATGCAGTTTTCCCTCAAGCTTCTAGCCCAGCTGGTGACTTCCTCCCTAGTTTATTATAAAATGAAAAAAACAAAACAAAACAAAACCCATTACCATCGAGTCAATGCCGACTCATAGTGACCCTATAGGACCAAGTAGAACTGCCCCTTAGGGTTTCCAAGGAGCGGCTGGTGGATTCCAACTGCCGACCTTTAAGTTAGCAGTCAAGCTCTTAACCACTGTGCCACCAGGGCTCCAAGCGAGATAAGGTAATAATATAAGCAAAAGTGCTTTGGAAATTCTAAAGCTCTAGACAAAGCTCGTTGCTGTTACTGGTCCAGTATTCCGGGAGTTGGTAAACAGTCTACATTTAATACTTATTAGGTGCTTCCCTCCCTCCTCCTGCATCCTTCCCTCCCCCTTGTTCATCTTTCCCTGCCAGCAGTTTCCTTGGTTTAAGCTGTTCCAGTGCTGGGGCTCCCTGCCTCCTCTCTCCTGATATTGTCAGCTTCCTTTTCTTCTGGGGCATCTTTGCCTGGGTTCTATCTTTCCCTAGAACTCTTGCAAGGAAAAGAGACTAATTCCCAGCATCTGGCTGAATTAAAATAATTACATCTGAACCGCTTTGCTTCTGCCAGCTCGGCATTCAGTGGGAGGATCAAAGGAAGAGGGTGGAGACCGGGAGACAGTTTTTCACCAGAGCAGGGCTTCCTGCTCAAATGAATACATTCTGCAGAAGTAGACAAACCCTCTCTTCATCCTCAGGGACAGGGACGGGGGACGAGCAGGGCCCAGGGAGGGAAGGCGCGTGGGCAGGAGGGGAACCAACAAAGGATGAGGAGAGTGGATGCCAGCGTGTCACCAGCATATTCTGATAGGTTATATAAAATCCTTGCTCATCTGCAATTTAAATACCGAGGAAGTTCCTACCATCACAATTTGATCGAAAATACAATTCAGTGGATACTTGATGTTGACAATGATGAGCTTAAGCTCCTGAAATACCTTCTGAATCATCCAAGATTTAATTATGCTCAGCAGTAAAACTATTGTTATTAAGTGTGATAAGGACCAACATTTGCATAGTCCTTACAGTTCACCAAATTTGATTCTCACCACAGGGCTGGGGCTCAGGGGGTATGTGACTCTGTTTCACAGATGGCAACAATGAGGCCCACGCAGAGAAGTTGGAGTGGCCTAGCCTTGGCCTCCTAATTCTCAGAGAGTCTTTCTCTCACCCATGGAGCCCGTACTTTCTTTGTGGGGCTTGGAGCACGGAACCTGGTGGTGCAGTGGTTAAGCGCTTGGCTGCCAACTGAAAGGTAGGCTGTTCGAACTCACCCAGCGGCTCTGAGGAAGAAAGACCTGGAAGTCTGCTTCGATAAAGATTGCAGCTAAGAAAACCCTATGGGCAGTTCTACTCTGTCACATGGGGTCACTATGAGTTGAAATCGGCTTGACAGCACCCAACAACATGGTTTTGAGCAGTGTATTAGTTTCCTAGGGCAGCCATAACAAACAACCACAAACTGGGTGGCTTAATACAACAGAAATTTACTCTGTCACAGTCTCGAGGCCAAAAAAACCAAACCCATTTCCATCAAGTTGAGTCCAACTCATAGCAACCCTGTAGGACAGAGTAGAACTGCCCCATGGGATTTCCAAGGCTGTAAATCTTTACAGAAGCAGTCTGCACATTTTTCTCCCCAGAGGACTTGGGGGTTCCAACTGCTGACCTTTGGGTTAGCAGCCAAATGCTTAACACCTGCACCACCAGGACTCCTATGTCTGGAGCCATAGATCTGAAATCAAGGTGTCAGCAGGGCCACACTGCTTCTGGAGGCTCCAGAGGAGAATCCTTCCTTGCCTCTTCCAGTTTCTGGTGGCTCCAGGTATTCCTTGGTTTGGGGCTGCATCACGCCACTCTGTCTCTGTCTTCACATGGCCTTTTCTCCTATGTACCTGAGTGTCTGAAATCTACCTCTGCCTTTCTTTTATAAGGACACCTGTCATTGGCTTTAGGGCCCATCTGATCTCGTATTGAGGTCCTTGACTTAAGTACATCTGCAAAGACCCTTTTTTCCAAATAAGGCCACATTCACAGGTTCCAGGTGGACATAACTTTCGGAGGGCCACCATTCAACTCACTACAAGCAGTGAGTGGCTTGGGTTCTAGAGGGGCGTAGGTGGGTGCTGTTGGTGTGGGGAATGGGCACCTCTTTGCCCCGCTCCCAGACCCTTGATTCCCTCTAGGCCTGCCAGGCACGCAGACCTTCTGTGATCTGGAGTCAGGCCTTCTGGGTTAGGGATAGCATGTCCTCACAGGCTCCTAGTCAGGTCGCTGTATATCCGTGGCAAGGGTGGAGGGTGTGCCTCGCCTCATAGGCCGAGAGAACCACAGCTTCACACTGCAGCTGCCCCTCGGAGTTCCCACTACTTAGGTGTCACCAGCCTGCTCACTTATTTGTTCATTTTCAGTTCAACAAACGTGCATTGACCCAGTTCCTGCCCTCCTGGAGTTTCCTGTTTAGTGTGAGAGACAGAAATACCAACCAGCAATCACAGTACAGCAGTCGTCCTCAATCCTGTCAGACCCATCGCTTCTTTTTTGTAACAAATATTTTATAACATTCTTCTTTGCTATCCTAAAGGAAAAGTCACAGATAGTACTGTATGACATGTATATAACATATCAGCTCTTGCAGCTCTTGGGGAAAAGCAGTCCAGGCAAAGAAAACAGCCTGTGCAAGGGCCCTGGGGCAGGGAGAGAGTGATGGGTGATTAGTCAGAGGTGAGGGTACTGGTGGGAGTAGTGGAAGTTGAGGGAGTGGTGGCAGTTGAGGCCAGATTGTGTGGGACCTGGTTGCAGGGGAGTTTCCCATTGAAGCTCATTGCCAACTCATAGCAACCCTATAGGACGGAGTAGAACTGCCCCATAGGGTTTCCAAGGCTGCAAATCTTTACTGAAGCAGACTGCCACATCTTCCTCCCATGGAGTAGCTGGTGGGTTCAAACCACTGACCTTTGGGTTAGCAACCAAGCATTTCATCCACTGTGCCACCAGGGCTCCTCTTGCAGGGGAGCTTAGCAGCCTTGAATCCTGACAAAGTTGAATCTTTCATTGTTCTAAAGACAAGCTTCAGGGAGAGACCAGTTTCTCCATTTGGAGTTGGGGTGGTTACTGGGAGGGAGGAAGAGAACTGAGGAGGAGGATGTAAGGTGATACTTGGAGGGGAGGTGGTGAAGGTTTTCTGAGACTCAAAAGTAAGCAGGTTGGTGCTTAGGAAAGCTGAGTGTTGTCCTCAGGACTGGATTGATTTCCGAGCATAATGAATGAGCAGCCTTCAAACATCACCATTTTAGAGGTTAGTTTGTAATTTTTTGGTTTTGGAAATCATTTCTTTGGTTAAAAACAAAATAAAACAAAAACAATTTTCCTGATGGTAAAAAAAAAAAAAAAAAAAGTGCTCATTATGGACAAGTTGGAAAGTACAGAAAGTGTAAAGAACAGAAAAATCATCCAGAGATTATCATCGTTGACATTTTGATGCATTTTCTCCAAGGCTTTTTTTTCTGGATGTATATATATATAATTTCTTTTTTGTTAAAATTGAGATAATAAAGTATCCAGTTTTATGGCCTGCATTTTCCCACGTCATTAGGTATGCTTAGAACACGTTTTTCCATTGTATATTGTTCCATTATATGGATGGGCCATAGTTGATGAACTTACTCTTTTATAACCAACAAATTGCATTCAAGTCCACTCTGACTCACAATGACCCCAGGTGTGTTAGAGTAGAACTGTGCTCCATAGGATTTTTGATGGCTAATTTTCCCAAGTAGGTCTTCAGGCCTTTCTTCTGAGGTACCTCTGGGTGGACTTGAACTTCTAACCTTTCAGTTAGTAGCCAAGCATATTAACTGTTTGTACCACCCAGGGACCATTCCCTTATAGAAAAGGATATAAATAATACTGCAATGAACATCCTCGTAGTCACATTGTTGCATTTTTATTTTGAACTTTAGTTGATGGATTTGGGTTGGTTTCCCAGACACACAGGCTCAATGAGTGGGAGGGAAAATGGTCAATCTGGAGTTTTCAGCCTCTGACCAAATCAACAGATGCACAACTGATTTGATTGTTTGAGATATCAGTCATTAAGATGACAAAGAAAAACCAGCTTGACCTCAGTGTGGTAAAGACACAGGCCCAGTCTCCCCAACCATCTTCTATACCCACTATCTGTGTTCCAGTAAACGCTAACCCACAAGGTCTTCACTGGTGTCCTGAAGGCCTGCACCCCAGGTCTCCTGCGTCTGCAGCCAGCCGGGGAAGCCTGGGACCTGGGCCCCCTGTGAAGGCAGAAACCTCCTGTAGGTCACTGCTCTACATCTCCAGTCCTGGGTTGTGTTTCCCTCCTGCTGGAGTGCTGAATAGGAGCCTGGGTGGCACATCTGGTTTGTTGCTAATCTAAAGGTTGGTAATTCAAACCTACCCAGCCGCTCTGTGGAAGAAACACCTGATGCACTGCTTCCGTAGAAGATTACAACCAAGAAAACCCTATGAAGCAGTTCTGCTCTGTAACACATGGGGTTGCCATGAGTCGAAATCAACTCAGTGGCAATGGTTTGTTTTGGAGTGCTGAATTTCAAAGAGCTGTGGCTGATGATTCTTTTTCTTTTTAATTGATGTCTTTTCTCTTTCTGACTCAAAAAACAATGTATTAGTTCTAGAAACTTTGGAAAATCCAACAAACTTTAAAGAGAAGATAATAAACGTCACCATAGTTGCACTGTCTATTTAAAAATGCCTCTTACGAACAACAGCAAAGAAAATTTTATGCCTCTTATGGTACAGTGTGTGGGCAGTAGAGCAAAGTGGTTAAGAACATGAGCTCTGAGTCCAGGCCAGTGCCATTGCTTCCCGGCTCTGTGACCCTGGGCAGTTCGTTTGACCTCTCTGTGCCTTAATTTCTTCATTTGTAAATAATTTCTTATGTAAAATTTTGATATCTTGTTCATCGTGTAGTTTTTGCATTGGTTTTGATTTTTTTTAAATATTGCATTAAAATATTTATTCTGATTACTGAACTTTTGGCAACCCTTCAGTTTTGCACTTGCCTTACCGTTGTTCTGACCCCGGAAGTTGCCAGCAAGACCAAAGCTGGAGCAGTCTTTGGGGTGTTACTGACCTATGCCCAGCCTTCAGCCCACCTGCTGACCTCTGGGCCTGACCGCTGACCTCCAGAGCCTGCTTCTAGGGCAGAGAGGGCTAAGGCTCAAGAGCAGGCTGGGCCACCCTGGAGGGAAAGGCTGTTTACTGTGGTTTCCCAGGCAGCCCGATTAACATGCGGAGAGATGCAAATTGAGGCAATCCTGCTGTTTTAGAAGAACTTAATATGGTTTTTGAAAAGATAGGGTGAAAAGGCAGAAATTGCAGGAAATTATATATTGCAGGAGCTGCTTTATCTTCTCTGCAGTTGATTCCAGCGATGTCTCTGGTTTGGGAACAGTGTTTGTGCTCAGAGAACTGCCCCCCGCCACCCCCCAACTCAGGCTGAAGCTACCAAACAACTGAACCTCTGAGTCCAGGCCAAATGTGCTTTTCTGTGATCCTGCTGGCCCCATCCATCTTATTGCCACTTCCCTCAACCTCTTTTTGGGTTCATACGTCTATCGAGGGGTTGATTTATTCACTCACTCATACTGGAGGGGGAGCAGTTGAAGCGTCGTTAATATGACTGTTGACATAACTAACAGCCACCTTCAAAAGCACAGTCCCCAGAAAATTACTCATTCCTTGTCTCTAGGGCTTCCCTATAGGGTGCACACCCATTAGGGAGGAAGCTTGCCTTCCTTATAGCCTAGAAATCTCTCTGAAGATACAACAGTGCAACAAGACGGATTATCCTAATGGGCTTTTGGTGAGTCTTCCTGGATCTAGACTGTGTTAGGGAAGGCAGATCAGAGCAACTAAATTAACCCCCAAGCAACGCCTCACTTATCTGCCATCAGTGGGAATAAGGTATCACACATGAGCGGATCTTTCCAGATCGCTGACTTCCAGAGCCATTCCTTTTTTTTTTTTATTTTAACTAGTTTGCATGGAGATCTTTCTAAAATGGATTTCACACTTCTCTGACTTCTCAAACTGAGGCTACAGAACATAATCACACTTATCTTGATGATTTGAGAATCATTGTTTGGAATCTCAGTTATTAATCTTTGTTGCCAGGCTGTCTTGTTCCAATTCCAGCTCTGCCTCCTACTAGTTGTGTGACTTTGGGTGAGGGTGTTAACCTTTCTGTGCCTCAGTTTCCTCATCTGTAAAATGGTAATAATAATAGTACCTACCTCATAGGGTTGCCGAGAGGAGAGGATTTAATGAATGAATGCATGTAAAAATAGTGCCTGGCATGTACCAGGTAAAAAACCAAAACCAAACTGTCGAGTAAATTCTGACTCATGGCGACTCTAAAGGACAGAGCAGCACCCCATAGGGTTTCCAAGGAGCGGCTGGTAGATTCAAACTGCTGTCCTTTTGGTTAGCAGCCATAGCTCTTAATCACTGCACCACCAGGGCTCCATATGTGCTAGGTAGAAGAACCATATTATATTGTCGTTGTTGGTAAAAAAAAAAAAAATTGAAAAATCAGCAATTTCATATGGTTCAACCCAACAGTAGCTTATACTCTGCAGGTGTTCCCTCTTATTATTAAAGCTGCTCTGTGGTAGGCACTGTGGACTGGTATTTTACATATAAACCAAACCAAATGCCATTGAGTTGATTCCAACTCCTGGTGACCCCTTGTGTTTTAGAGCAGAACTGTGCTCCCTAGGGTTTTCAAGGGCTGATTTTTCAGAAGTAGATTGCCAGGCCTTTCTTCCATGGTACCTTCTGGGTGGACTGAAACCACCAAGCTTTCAGTTAGTAGCCACTTAACTATTTGCACCTTCCAGGACTCCTCACAAGGCGACATAGCTACCTCATTTATGGACAACACTGAGATTTAGCAAGGTTAAGTTGCTTGCTCTAGGCTGCTCAGCTGGTTGGTGACAGAGTTGGGATTCCAACCATGCAGCCCTCGGCTCCTTTGTTCCGTTCACTCTGCCAGGTGCTGTGCTGAACCCACAGTGGCCCAGTGGAGCGCTGAATAGACCCAGATGTTCTGGTCTTTTAAGTTCTGCATTTCTTTTTTCTAATATTTCTGCCTCCCTTTCTCATCTCATAGGGCCCTGAGGGGTTCTCCTAGGAGGCAAAAACAAGAGCTTTTGGCTCTAGATTTTGTGGCATCATTTTGGTTGTTCAGATATAAGCGCGTACTTTATAGTCAAGCAGTGCAAGTTGAGCATGTCGTGGGAAGCTCTCCTATGTTCATTTTAGGTGAGAGTGTCTCACAGGTGACCTACAGGTTAGTGAGAGGTCACTGTGATAACAATCAAGCTATGTCCTGGGTAGGCTGGAGGGACCCTGGATTTCCAGACTGTCCCCTGAATGCCAGGCCTCCCCACAAGGATTGGCTGTTCTAGCACTGCCCAGCTGCCACCATTATGCTCCATGTGGTATCAGCACTGAATCCTAGACTGCCCAGCTTAAAAGGACCCCATCCAGCACTTCACTTTAGTGATGAGGAAATTGAAGCTTAGAGAGTTTTAGTGACTTGTTCAAGGTCACACAGAGCTGGGACTAGAACTCGTAACTCTGGGTTCCTTGCTGGGACTGCCCCCAATCCTCCCCCTGAGTGGGGTCTGGTCCTCTCTCAGTGGTTTTCTGATGCCTCTGCAGGTTATCTCTTGGGGAAGGAGCCAGGGCCAGCCTCATGGGCATGTGGCCTGTGCAGTCATGCATAGGCCTTGTTTCAATGCTTGGTTCAATGTTCTGCTGTTGCCATCCTGAAATTCTTTCTACTCTTTGAACAAGGGACCTCATGTTTTCACTTTGCACTGGGCCCCACAAATTATGTAGCCAGTCGTAAGAAGAACCCACCCCATCCTAGGACTCCTGCCTTCTCAAGGCCAAGGGATGAGGCTCCTAGGGAAACACTCCCTCCATCCAGTACGGGGTGGGATTAGAACTTTCTCCAGGGAAGAAGACAGTGCCTGCCCATCCCAGTGCCTGGAATGGACCTTCTAGAAGGTAGAGATCTTACTGGGAGGGTAAGAGCAAGAGCTCTGAAGTCTGCCTGTCTAGATTACTCACTACATGACCATAGGCAATGACTTAACCTCTCGAAGTCTCAGTTTCCTTATCTGTAAAATGGGGAGACTAGAGGAGATACTTCATATGGTTATTATGAGGATTCAGTGAAATAATACATGTATAGAAAAGGTTTAACACGGTGCCTGACATCTGCTAAGTACTTAGTAAGTCAACCATTCTCTTATTCAGGAGAAATCCTACATTTTTCTGGAGGCTCTAGGATTCTTGGGGCTTCCTGAACCTTGAAAGCCCCCGGTCCAGCCTCCTTCTCCCTCACAGGTGGGCGATAATGAGAGATATAATAAAAGTGGTCATAACCCGAGAACCTCAGTGTGCTGGCCACTCTGCCCCCCGTACTCCCGTCCTCAGAAACCACTGTTAAGTAGGCATTTCTGTCCCAGGTTAGCCAGAGCCCAGCGCTCCCTGTCCATGCATGCCCAGAGTTGAGAGAAATCAGCAGATTCTAAAGAAAACAGGGAAGCAGGCCTCAAGAAGTGTAATATGCTCTCTCTCAGGAAGGCAGTGTGGTGTGCTGGAAGAAGCATGACTCTGAAATCAGTTTACACATGTTGGAATTTCTGCTCTACCAGTGACCAGCTGGTCATCCTGGGCAGGTTTCCTAACTTCTCTGACCCCCAGAGAAGCCATGAAGGATTATTTTAAGGGCTAAATACAATAAGCAATGTAAAGCAATGAGCTCAGTGACTGGCCCCACAGATGGCATCTCATAAGTGTTTGTTAAGTAAATGAATGAGTGAACAGAGGGAGGCTCTGTCTTTGCTGCTGTCAGATGCCCTGAGGGAAGGCATGTGAGGTGGGGGGGGAGGGGAGAAGGGTCCAGAAAATAATAATAGTAGGCAAGCACAGAATACTTACTATGTGCCACATATACTATTCTCAGCACTGTGCTCATATGAATTCAACAAGCCTATGAGGTAGGCGCTACTATTACCCCATTTTACAGATGAGGAAACTGAGGCATAGAGAAGGTGAGTAATTTGTCCTAGCTAGTGAGGAATGGGGCTGAAGCAGGCAGCCTGGCTCTAGTGACTATATTCCTAACCACTTCACCACACTAACCTCACCCAGTCAAAAGGTCAGCTGGAGCCCCAACCTTTTGACTGCGTCCTTCAGCTTTGTTGGCAATTACATCTCCATCTCTGCCACTGTTTTGGTCCTCACTGGGCTGCGGGACACTAACCTCAAGAGACTGAGACCTTCTACTGAGAGTAAGGGGTGTGTGAGAGAGCCTATCAGGAAGTCTTGGAGCTGAGTGACTTCCTGACAGACCCTGGCCCTTGAGAGCAGGCCAGGCCCGAGGGACTGGGTGACAGAGCTCCCAGCCCTGGCCTGTTTGAAGCTGATTTTTCAGTGTCTTAGTTCCTTAGTGAAAACCCTGGTGGTGTAGTGGTTAAGAGCTAAGGCTGCTAACCAAAAGGTTGGCAGTTTGAATCCACCAGGCACTCCTTCGAAACCCTATGGAGCAGTTCTACCCTGTCCTGTAGGGTCTCTATGAGTCTGAATTGACTGGATGGCAACGGGTTTGGTTGTTTTGGTTTTAGTCCCTTAGTGCAGCTGTAACAGAAATGCAGTGAGTGAGTGGCTTTAAAGAACAGAAATTTATTTTCTCACAGTTCTGGAGGCTAAAAGTCCAAATCAAGGTCTCTGCCATGTCCATTCCTCGTTGGTAGCCCGGGCATTTCTTGGTTCCTTGGAGATCCTCACACGGCGTCTGCTTTCCCCCATGTGTTCCCAGTGTGGTCGTATCTCAGTGTCTAATCTGCTCTTTTTATAATCCAGAAGTGATTAGATTTAGCACCCACCCTACTCGGGTATGATCTTATTAACATAACAAAGAAAACCCTGTTTCCAAGCAGAATGACATCTGCAGCTATAGGGTTTAGGATTCTAGCACATACTTTGGGAGGACTCAATTTAATCCGTCACAGTCAGCATGCAGATCCTTTGTGTTGAAGAGACCACATGGAGGATGGGTGAGAGGAGGACGTGGGGGTGTCTCTCTGCCTGGTGCCCTGTGGGCCCCATTAAGCTGAGGAGTTGGGAGGCCATCTAAGGGGAGGGGTCCGGTGATCGTCACCGAGGCTTGAGGACCTTCTTCAAACTCTTGGGCTGTGTCTTGAGTCAGCTGGGGCAGTGAACAGGTCTGGGGAGTCAGAGACCCCAGGCTCTGACATCAGCCCTACTTGGTGAACCTGGGGGAGTCGCTGCCTGCTCTGAGCCATAGGTTTCTCAGCTGTAAAATGGGTCATGGACCATATATATCTACCTTAGAGGGTTGTGGGGCCTCTCATGAGTTAGTGGTTATGAAAGTGGTGCTTAAGCTGGAACATTCTCTAGGAACCACACAATGTCTGCGGGGTGAGGTGGTGTGCACAGAACAAGGGCTTTGGGGTTAGCAGACCCAAGCTCAGTGGCCTTGGATTAGTCACTTCTCTGAGCCACTGAGTAAAATAGTAACGAAATAATGTGTGTCAGCATTTATCGAGTGGTTGCTACGTGCCAGCACTCTGAGAGTCATTTCACACGTTTGATCCTATTTAGTTCTCACAATAACCCTATGAGGAATCAGCCCCATGTTACAGAAGGGAAAAATGAGGCTCCAAGAGGTTACCTACCTTGCCCAAGTTCACACAGCTAGAAAGTGGCAGAGCCAGGATTCAAACCAGGGCAGTTTGCTCCAGAATCCACTGCTTTACCACCTAACTGCTCTGCTGGACCTGCTGGGGAGGGGTGTTTGAGGATGAATTGAGGTCACCCAAGTGTTAGCCTGGAGTCTAGCGCTTAGTAGGTGCTGGGCGAGTGTAAGATGCTGCCCTTTTTAACCAGGTTGCTGCCTGGAATTCTCATGTTTCCAGGGTCCTGGGGCTGTTTATCTGCAGGGATCGGAGCCCTTTCCACCCTTCTCCTGCCTCACACCCCTGTTCTCCCTCCCTTCCTCCAGGATGTTGCTACAATGCAGTTCTGTGCCAACAAGCTGGACAAGAAAGATTTCTTTGGGAAATCCGACCCTTTTTTGGTGTTTTACAGAAGCAATGAGGACGGAACGTGAGTTTTCTGGCACGACTTTGTGCCTCATGCTTTCCTGCCCACTTCTGGGGTCAGAGGTGGACAGGAGTGTGGTAACCTACTAGGCATCATCTCCTCTGCCCCCCCGGAGCCCCTGCTCTAGAGAGGACAGGGGTTCTGGGTGGAAGTCAGGGGACTCCTGGGTAGTGTCCTGGCCACATGGATGGTGTAGTGGGTGATGGGAGCAGCCACCGAGCCAGCAATGCCAATGATGCCCAGAAGGTTCTCAACAATGGTGAGTGCTAGGTATGCAGAAGTAGGGGGAGTGGTCAAAAGCAGGGCTAGGGCTGGGAATTACTCTCTGACAGTCCCCTTGTTCTTCCACACACATGTCGGTCCACATCTCCAAGCCCAGTCTCCTCTGAACACCCTCACCGTGTCCCCACTACTGCACACTAAGCACAGAAAACCTGGACCCCTACCCCTGCCTGGCCCTAATTCTGCCGTAGGCTTCAATCAAAATTCAAGATGTCTTTGAAGCCCCATGTCCTCCCCCCCTCTCCTAATCTAGAAACCACCCACAACGTGGTGAAAACACACACAACCCAGGGGCAAATATAGGTTGGTAATGTACACAGCCAGGACAGATTCTGAGTTGAGGGTCAGGGGACCTAGGTCCACCCCACCCACCCACTGTGTGACCCCCAGGCAAGTTATGCCTCCTCTCTGGGCCTGTTTTCTCATCGGTAAAATGAACCAGTGGATGAGATGGCCTCCATGGTCTCTTTAAGCACCACAGTTCTGGGAGGCTGTGGCCACTTATGCTGGGAAGCTGCATAACAAGGAAGCGATGAGGCCAGGGAGGTTAATTAGAGAAACGCTGCTGGAGACAGGGAACTTGGAAGCAGATTTTGCAGGAGAGGAAGAAAATGGGTCCACTGGGGGAGGAGCGGGGAAGAGTAACACAGGCTGGAGGCAAAACGGTGTGTGCAAAGCAAGTGTGCCCTGAGTAGAGGGCAGCAAGGCTTTGCCAGTTTCCCCATGGGTTCTGAAATTCTGAGTGTGAGTGAGTGTGTGTGTGTGTGTGTGTGTGTGTGTGTGTGTGTGTGTGTGTGTGTGTGTGTGTGTGTGTGTGTGTGTGTGTGTGTGTGTGTTGGGGGTGCAGGGAGCAGCGCTTCAAGGGAAAACGGATTTTTAAACCTGAACGTACAAAACAGGGAAATTAGGTACGATCATTTGCATAACAAAGGGATTCTTTGTCTCACCAAAGGACTCTCAGCAGGGTTTCTTTAAATAATTCTTGTTGACTTTGACTTGACTTGAGGTGGGAAGGAAAAGGCCCCAGTCTTGTTCTGGGTGCCCACGGAAATAGCCACACCTCTCCCGAGAGACAGAGCAGGAGGGCCGGGCTTGTTTCAGGGATGAGGGCCCGGCTGGCTTGGAGGAGGGAAGGGATGTTTGGAGCCGGAGAGGGGTTGCATTGCATGATTGTTTCTAACAGCGAGATATGTAGGATGGGTGGGGAGGGGTGGGGAAGAGGGAGAGGCTCGTGACTGACACAGTGAACAGGTGGGAGGTGCTGAGAGCACCCAGGCGAGCTGTGCTGTGGAAAGTCAGGGGGAGGAAGTGGGGAGGGGAGGGCGGCGGCAAAAGGACAGTGCAAGACCCCGCCAGGCAGGACTTGGATGGTGGACTGAGCTTGGAGGAGTCACAGTGGTGGGTGGGAGTTGATTTGGGGGCAAGTTTCAGTTGAAGTGTGGGCTGGGCCTCCCCGAGAGGGTAATCAAGGGTAGCTGGAGAAACCCGTAGGGAGCCAGCCAAGAGGTGGGCCTCTATGCAGGGGCTGTCTAGTTGAATCCGCAGGTGCCCAGGTCAGAGGCTGAACTGGTGAGAACAGGATGGTCACTGAGGGTTTGAGGAGAGGAGAGTAGAAGGTTTGGGGAGGCCCCCGCAGAGTAAAATGTCACACTAGCCAGGGGAGGAGGAAAAAGGATAGGAAGCACCTACTGTGTGCCTGAAACTGCTCCTACCTCGTTTTATTTCATCTTAGTAACTCACCTGGGAGTTAGAAAGTGCTGGTGAATACCGTGGGCTCTGTAGACTGCCTGCTGGGCCCTGGCTGGGTGCTGCCATATTAGCTGTGTAACTTCACACATGGCGATGGAAACAGTTAAGCATCTGGCTGCTAACCAGAAGGTTGGCAGTTCGAATACACCCAGCAGCTCTTCGGGAGAAAGACCTGGTTGTCTGCTCCTGTAAAGATCAAACCAAAAAACCAACCTGTTGCCACTGAGTTGATTCCGACTCATAGCAACCCTACAGGACAGAGTAGAACTGCCCCATAAGGTTTCCAAGGCTGTAATCTTTATGGAAGCAGACTGCCACATCTTTCTCCCACAGAGCAGCTGCTGACTCTTTCGGTTAGCAGCCAAGTGCTTAACCACTGCGCAATCAGGGCTCCCTCTATAAAGATTACAGCCTAGAAAACCATATGGGGCAGTTCTACTCTGTCACATGGGGTCCATATGAGTCAGAATTGACTTGACAGCACACAACAACTTTTGACAAGTCTCTAACCTAATAGAACTTTCTGGGATGATAGAAGGAAATGTTCTGTATCTCACTGTCCAGTATGGCAGCCACTGGCCACGTGTGGCTGTTAAGTACTTGAAATGGGGCTAGTACAACCACAGAACTGAATTTTAAATTTTATTTCATTTTAATTCATTTAAACTTAAATAGTGACGTGTAGCTAGTGGCTACCATTTTGGACAGTGCAGCTATAACCTCTATGTGCGTCGGTTTCCTTGTATGTGCAATGGGGATAATCATAGCACCTTTCCCACAGGGTTGCTTTGGGGATTAAATGAGTTAATAAGTGTAATTAGAACAGGGCCTGGCAGTGTAAGCTTTTGTTATTATCCCCATTTTACAAATGAGGGGGAAACTCAAGAGAGTGAAAGTCACTAGCCCAAGGCTGCAAACTGGTAAGTTGTGCTGAGACTGGAGCCTACATCTGTCTGATTACACTGGGTAAGGCTCTTGACCCCCACGCCCTCACTAGGTGTCAAATTGAGTTGAGTGGTTAGACAACAGTAGGGACCATTTGGGGACACTAGCGGCTGGCACCCCTTGGCAAGTGCAGCAAGGGAGTCAAGGGAAGGGAGAGGCCCATTATTTGGTGATGGGGCTTAAAACAGTTTTGAGCAAGAGTCTGAAGCAGAAAGCAGACTGCAACAGGATCAAGGTAGGAACAAGTAGGGAGGAAACCAGGCTAGTAGCTTAGAAGACTTGGGCAAGCAGTTTGACTGCCACAGAAGAGAAGGGAGAGAAGAGGTTCTGAAGAGATGGGGAGGCCAGAGAAGTCTTTGGAAGGTCCGTTTGGTGTGTCGGGGTGGGAGGTCTTCGGGAGGTCCATGTGGTGTTCAGGGTGGGAGGTCTTTGGAGTCCAGTTATGGCTTCTACACAATATGATCCTCCCTTCACATCCCAGTCTCTGCTCCTTATTCTCCCCCCTGCCAACACCACCCCCCTCAGTCTCCTCTTCCTGCCCTCCCTGCCTGCCCCAACTGTGGGCAGCATGGCCTCTCTTTTTCCCTACCCCCATTTCTGTCCTTGTCACCAGCTCTGGGGTGTGTGTCAGGGGGTCTTCCACATGCATCTCCACGCTCCAGTGGGTGGGTGAGAAGGTGTAGAGAAGAGAAATGCTGAGCCACAGTGACAGGAATGACATTTTGACTTGAAAATTGCCAGAGAAGAAATGGCACAGACTGTGTAGGCACAGGCGGAGCCCAGGCACTTACCTGGGTGACCTTTCCAAGACAGGCACGTAGTCAGGGCAGATATGAGAAAGTCTCAAGGAGGTAGCTCCCTTGTCCCCAGCCCAGCTCCGGTGCCTGGCTGCCCTTCACGTGGCAGGGCACGCTTCCAGGATGGGACTAGCTGGGTACGGTGTGGGCAGGGGCGCTGGATTGAGGCCCAGATGGGAAAAGCAAGTTCTGTACTTTTAGTTTGCAAAGCAAGTTTATGGATTCAGACTGGAAGAGCTGAAAGGGTCTTAGAGATAATCTAAGACAGGAGCTTTCATTGGGGGACTGAGCATTCCTTGGAAAAGCCCATGAAAGCTATGGAAACTCTCCCCTGAGAAATACATTTGTTCATTGATTCATTGAAAAAATATTTATTGAACACCTACTAAGTGCCAGGCACTGTTCTAGGCACCAGGAATATACCAGTGATGAAACAAAATTTCTGTTTTTATGAAGTTTACATTTTAGTGACAGACCATAAACATAATAAATAAGGAACAAATAGACTATGTCAAAATATCAAACGGTGACAAGTGAAATGGAAAGAAAGGCACGGAAGGGATGTCAGAGTCGGAGGACCAGGAGCTTGTAAATTTTAGGAATAGTAGCCGGGTTGGGGTCTCACTGAGATGACATTTGAGTGAAGACCTAAAGGAAGTGAGAGGGTGAGTCATGAAGATGGAGATCTGGGGAGACAATGTTCTAGGCAGGGGGAAGAGCAAGCACGCATTACTCATACCCCCAATTTCACCTGTGATTTCAGAGGCTCATAGATCCCCTACAGTCCATCCACAGGTCCTTCTGTGGGTCCCAGATACAGAACCTCTGATAGTGGCCAACTCCCTGGGTTTACAGGTGAGGAAATGGAGGCCCAGGGAGGGAAGGGCTTGCTCACGGTCACACAGCATGTTGGCCCCAGAGCTGGGGCTAGAACCTAGATCTCCTGACACTCACCCCAGGGCTTATCCTACCAGTCCAGGTCCTCACCTGGTATAGGAATCCTCTCTGCAGCATCACCAGGAAATGACCATTTATGCCTGGATCCTGCTAGCAATGGGCACCTTATCACCTGATGAAACCATAGTTTCTATTGTCTGGCAACTAGAGATATAAGCCAGCTGGCTCCTCTACTGACCTGGATTCTACCTCCCTCGGGTTCGGGCCTGACAGCTTTTCCCTCTCTTCTTCTTCACCAGGTTCACCATTTGCCACAAGACCGAGGTCATGAAGAATACCCTAAACCCAGTCTGGCAAACTTTCTCCATTCCCGTGAGAGCCCTCTGCAACGGGGACTATGATCGGTAAGATGGGAAACTGCCCCTTCTTTTGCTTCCTCCCACCCCTGTGCCCTTCCCAAGCTTGGGGACAGTCCCATCAACATCACTGGTAGCTCCTGGACTTGTGCGATGGGTGGCAGGGATGGGACTTGGTGAGCTCCGTCCCCCCACCCCCCACCCCCCACCAGGTAGTTTCTGCTTCTTCATACCCTCAAAGCTTCCTCCTGCACCTCCTTGCTCCCTGTCTGGCATCCCCATTAGTGGGAAACTCCCAAGCCTGGGGTTGGGGATGTGCCTGGGATTCCAGGGAAGCCCAGGTGTGGGTCCCCAGGTGCCCTGGCCTGGAGCTCAGCAGCCTGTCTTTTTATTTTTCCCAGTGGAAGGACAGGTGGAGGGGTGGTGGGAGGCCTCTAGGTGCAGGCCGCCACCAGCCCCAACTCCTGACCGATAGACTAAGCGTCAGGATCCCGGGGATACTCTCTGCCAGCCAAGTTGCTATATATGGAGTGCAAGGGAATGGGGTGCAAAGAAGTACAGCATTTTTTGATGCAACATAGCCTACTCTTATTACATATTAGTTATCATCATCATCATCATTGTTACACAGTTCTAAAATATTATTGAGCATAGATACCAGATACCTGGTTTCTAATCCTGGCTCTGTGACTAAAAGGCGCCATCAACCTGGGCAAACTTTGATCTTGTCTGAGTCTCAGTTTCATTATCTGTAACATGGGTATTAAAGTGTCTGCCTACCTCATACGGCTGCTTTGAAGCTTACATAGCACAGCCTACACAAAAATACCAAAGTCAGCACTTAACCCTCAAATATCCCTACTACGTGTCAGGCGCTGTGCTAGATGCTGGGAAATCAGCAGTGAACAAAACCCACAACCTTCACCCTTCCCCCAGCCTCCTGGAGTTATCACGCTTGTGGGGGAAGCAGACATTAATTAAATAATCACACTAGGAAATGTGTAATTACAAATTGTGGTGAGTGCCAGGAGAGAGTGGGGGGATGTTAAGACAGGAGCTGGAAGATGGCAACGGTCTGGATTAAGTCACGAAAACCCATCCCGGTTTCCTGGCGGTGGCTGCAGCTCTGGTGGGTGAGCTCTCAGGGGCCCATTGGCAGGGCTGCCCAGGCAGCAGAAGCCATGCCTTAGAGAAGCTGGACCTCTGCTGGCCACTCCAACAGAACACTGGGGCCTCAGAACAGACACCTTGGGGCACCCTGGCTGTTGGAATTGGCATGGGCTCCCTGAGACCCTCTCCACCGTGGTCACTGAGAGGGTATGTGTGGAGGTGGAGGAGGTAGTAGGGGGAGCGGATGGCCTCCCTTCCAGGCACATTTGTCTCCCACCAAGGAAACCCTCAGGCTGCCCTAATAGGTTGCTGATCTCAGAGATGAGGTAGCTTCTCCTCCTGCCCCTTGGCGTGGGCAGAGAAGCCACACTGTTCTGCTGGTGGTCTTGAGCACCTACCAGGCGCTTGGGTACTGTGATTCCAGCTGAGCAGCATTCAAGGGAGCCTGCCATGCACATTTGCATGCTCAGGGAGCTTATACTGTGGCCCCAGGGAGCTCAGATGTGCGCTCGTGCGTTTTACAGAGCTAAAATTGTGCAGAAGGAGACTGCGGACAACCTTAGGGATCCAAACCCATGTTACGTGTCCGGCTGGGTCCTGGAGCTTCTAGAGTTGGGAGGCGGGGGGGACATGGGAAGACAATCTGGTTGGAGCAGTAGAGTCTAAAGAAGGCTCAGAGAAGACTGGCAGGTGGAACAGGAGGACTTCCTGGGTTAGGGGTGTGGGAAGAATGGGCCTGATGGAGAGGAAGTGAGAGGGAATTCCAGGTAAGGGGATGGGAGAGCATGGCAGTTAAAATCTCCTGGGGTGAAAGGAACTGGAGGTCCTCAGCCCTGCTGCCCTGGGTTTGTTGGGAGCCCAGCTGACCCCCACAAACCTGCATCCCTAGGGAGGGCTCCCAAGGCCTCAGAGCCCAGGTTTGTCAGGGATGGGGAGGGGGCAGCGGTGCTCAGAGGCCTGGGCACACTGTCCTGCCATTGGAGGAGGGGACAGCTCAAGGAGGAGGGAAAGGCCAGGCAGGCGCCCCTCCCTGTCCCAGGCTAAGTCCCAGCCCAGCTCTCACCAGGATGTCAGGATGTCAGGATGTCAGGGCACCTTGGCCCTTCTCCATGGCTGGGAACAGATTGACTGTGACGTGACTGACAGAGGTGTTAATCGAAGGGGCCGGGCATGTCACGCTGACCCTGCTGAGCCCTAGCAAAACCCTCATACCCAGCAGCCACTCAGGAGGTGCTGGCATCAGAGGCCCTCCCAGGACCAAGAGAGCATTGTGCAGGAAAATGAGGCCATTATTCCTCTCCTTCTGAGGCACCCCCTGGAGCCTCACAGAACACACTCTGTAATCCAACAGCCACGTATTCAAAGCCAACCAGGCATCAGACATTTTAATTTGGGGGCCTGCATATCCCTTTGCAAAGCCAAGGAAAGCTATGGAAACCCTCCCCTGAGAAATACATTTATTCATTGGTTCATTCAAAAAAATATTTATTGAACACCTACTAAGTGCCAGGCACTGTTCTGGGCAGTAGGGATACAGCAGTGATCAAAAAAGACAAAAGTCTTTGCCCTTATGGAGCTTACATTTTAGTGGGGAACCCATAAACATAATAAGTAAGAGAAAAATACATTATTTTCCCAAGCCTCCTTCTTAGGTTGTTTCCAGGCCAGTGAGGGAGATGAACAGGTGATAATAATAGCAAAGGCTCATACAGGCTGTAGTCTGAGTGCTTTACTTATATTAACTAATTTAATTCTCCCAACAATTAGTAGCTTCTATGAAGGAAGCAGTCAGAAGAAAGGCCTGGCAATCTACTTCCAAAAAAATCAGCCATTGAAAACCCTATGGAGCACAGTTCTACTCTGACACATATGGAGTCGCCATGAGTTGGGATCAACGTAACGGCAACTGGTTTGGGTTTTGGTTTGGGTATGAAGAAGGTGGAGTCTCTGAACGGTGCAAATGGTTAACATGCTTTGCTGCTAACTGAAAGGTTGGGTGTGTGAGTCCACCCACAGGCACCTTGGAAGAAAGGCCTAGAGATCTACTTCTGAAAAAGTCAGCCATTGAAAACCCTATGCAGCATAGTTCTACCCTAACACACCTGGGGTCTCTATGAGTCAGAATTGATTCGATGGTAATTAAAAAGAAACAAAGGAGGTACTGATCTGAAGAAACCAAACCCATTGCCGTTGAGTCACTTCCAACTCATGACAACCCCACGTGTTACAGAGTAGAACTGCTCCATAAGGTTTTCTTGGCTGTAATCTTTACAGAAGTAGATCACCAGGCCTTTCTTCTGTGGTGCTGCTGGGTGGGCTCAAACCACCAACCTTAAGTTAGTAGTCGAGAGCAAACCATTTGTGCCATCCAGGGTCCTTGGAGATACTAATACTATCCACATTTTACAGGTAGGGAAACTGAGGCCAAGAGAGATTAAGTAACTGTCTGGTGTTTTACTGCCAGCAAATGGTTTAGAACCAGGATTTGAACCTAGGCAGCCTGGCTCTAGAATCTGTCCTTCACCCCTATGCTCTGCTGTCAAGACGTGGTAAGACATGGTGTGATGGGAGGGGGGTGTATGTGAAGGAGGGTTCTCTAATGGTGCCTTGCTCAAGGGTTAGAGGCAGATCTGCTTTGGGACGGGAGGTGGGGAAGCGCAGTCCGAGTAGGTTTAGTCCTGAAAGCATTAAAGATCCTTCTGGCTTTAAACCCATGTAATTCAGAGAGGCGAGGGAGACAGCATGAAGGAAGACTCAAAAGGCCTTGGCATCTCCTAAGTAAGGGAGTGAAAGAGACATAGAGATAACTATGGTGTGGAGCTTGGGGGACAGGAGAAGGTGGTACCATCCACTGAAATGGGAGGTGTGACGGGGGAGTGGGATTTTCTTCGCTGACACAGATTTGCTTTTATGCACTTTTCTTTCATAGCCTACGTGCAACTGAATTTGTAAAAACTATCCTTTTTAAGTTATAAAAGTAGCCCTGGTGGTGCAGCGGTTAAGCACTCGGCTGCTAACTGAAAGGTTGGTGGTTGGAACTCACCCAGCGGCTCCTCCGGAGAAAGACCTAGCGATCTGCTCCCATAGAGATTACAGCCTAGAAAACCCTGTGGGTTTATATTGTTATTATATGTTGTTACATGATCAGCTCAGCTTCACACACCCATGGATCAGAAACAGTGCTTGGCATTCTGGCACGGGGCAGGTGAACTCACTTGAGAGCTTATGTATTCTGTCCTGTGGGGTTGCTATGAGTCTGAATTGACTCAACGGCACACACAACAACAATTTATAAAAATTGTGTTTGTGGTTGAAAATGGGGAGCTGCTGTTGACAGGGTCCAGGAGAAGAGAGGTAAAAGTAGTTTCAGCCACGTGGAGAGTTGAGGGCAGTGTGACAAGCACTGCAATGTCGGGCCAGGGGGCTGGGAGACAGAGGTCTGGGAGTCACCAGCAGGGGGAGCTGGCAGAGGTCAGGTGCTTGACGCCCTGGGGATGAGCCTGGGTTCTGGGGGATGCCCATACTCTGGGAGCAAAGAGTAAGGAGGCAAGGAAGTCAGAGATCTAGGAGGGGATTGAGAGGAGGACGGGACGGGGAACCAGAAAGGATTCAAACAGAAGTATCAATTATTTGTGAAAAAGAGGTTAAGGAGGACGAGAACCAGGGATCTGCTGAGAAAGGGCAGTTGCCTTGGAATAATGGGAATGGAAACCAGTGAATATTACTAAAATTACTGAGTATTTAGGACAAGGCCAAGTTGTGTCCTGATCATTTTAAATACATTATCTTATTTAAATTTTTCAAAAACTCTGGGAGGTGAGTAATGGTGATGTGTCCATTTTACAGATGGGGAAACAGAGGACCAGAGATTATATAACTTGCTAGAGGTGAGAAGGCCCAGACCAGAAGTCCCCTCTGGGCTGGCCCTCTGGTTTGGGGTCCCTCTGCCTTTGCTTTGTCTGTAGTCCAGACAAGCCAAACCTGAGTGACTCAGCTGAGCAGAGCTGGAGTTGGAGGAAATGGCGTTGGGTCAGAGCCAGCCCAGTGCTCCAATGGGATAAAGTGGGGTGATCACAAGAAGCACTTCCTCTGTCTTCCCCAAATACCCCTACCCTCTCTTTGAGCTTTCTGTGGCTTGAGGATTTATCCCTGGTAAACCAGATTCCCCCAGGAGGGGCTGCTGTCCATCACTCACAGTTTAATGTTGGATGAGTAGATTTTAACAGAGAGGGTATAAAGGGCATGGAGTTCTAGAGGATCCCCTAGGAGTTGGGGGCTCTAATATTACCACAATGTCACACTTCTGTTTATGCCCTGGAGGGAGGCTTTATAGTCTGTTCTCCTTTGTTTCTCCACATGCTGGACACCCAGGAGGAGGAGGGGTCAGACACAGTATCAGCACTTCACGTCCTCCGTGAGGAGGGTCTTATCATCCTGGGTTTGAGCCACGCAGAAGCTGAGGCTCAGACAGAGGAGGTGAAGTCATCACAGCACAGCCTGGGGTTGCACAATGGAAGCTGGAGGCTGGGATTTTAATCCCTGCAACGGCCATGCCAGCCTCACAGCCTGTGCCAGGTCAGGTCCTGGCGCTCTGCTTCCTCCCCCAAGCCTGTCTGAGCATCACTGGACTGACTCAGTCAGTTTAGGGCAAACCCCTCAGGGCCTCCAGCCCCTGGGGACTTGCAAGCAGCAGGGAAATGTACCTTCTTGCCAGGGAGAGAGGCTCACTAGGAGGAAGTCCTTGCAGCTCAGGACTGGAAGGAGACCACAGATAGAGCTGCTTGGTGGGCAGGGAGCACAGCCTGGCGTCTTTGCTAGTGTCCCTTGTCCCTGCTGGGCTGCCGGACTCACACAACACCCAGTGGCTCTGTCACTCCAATGCCCACAGACACTGGCTCCCAGCTCCAAGGCCGGGCCTTGCTCCTGACCACCAGCTCTGTGACTCGGGGAAAGGCACACACTCTAGGCTTCCACTTGCAGATTTGTGAAACAAGGGTATTGCTAGCTGCGTGGACCACTTCACAAAGTTGTTAGGAGATCTCAGTCAGCCAACAATAATTAATTGAGCACCGACTATATGCTAGGCACTATTCTAGAAACTGGAGCCCTGGTGGCACAGTGGTTAAGTACCAGGCTGCTAACCAAAAGGTCAATGGTTCAAACCCACGAGCCGCTCAGCAGTAGAAAGATATGGTAGTCTGCTTCCATAAAGATTACAGCCTTGGAAACCCTATGGGGGCAGTTCTACTCTGTCCTGTAGGGTCACTATGAGTTGGAATCGACCCGACAGCAATGGATTTGGGTTTTGGTGCTGATTCTAGAAGCTGAAAATTTAGTAGTGAACAAAACAAGCAAAAGTCCCTGCCCTCGTGGAGCTCATATTGCCCAGGTGAATGGGAATTGTCTGGGAGACAGAAGCTTGGACAAAGGAGTTGAAGTTTTAGATGGGAGTGGAGTACATGGCAAATACTGCCCATTTGAATGATATAGTCTGATTCTCATGGCAACTCCAGAGTGGGTATGATTATCCCCATTTTACAGAGGAGTTGGCAGAGCCTTTGAGAGATTAAGCCAGCTGCACAGAGGCCACACAGCTAGTAACCGGAGGAGCTGGGATTGCCACCCACAGCTTCAGTCTTCCCTCTCCACCCTACTACCTCCCAGATTAGGGGCTCTGTGTTCTGAACCTTTTATGCCAAATAAGGTGTTCATTTAGTGGGCAGCAGAGGCCTACTTCATTGTCCGCATCCAGGAGCCCCCTCTCTTTAGTGCTGTCCTCAGAAGTCGCAGTTGGCCTGACAGGAGCTTTAGTTGGGCCTGTGCTAAGGGGTTGGGAGTCAAGGCCTGCGAGCCACAAGTCCAGACGAGGCCAGCAGTCCAACCAGGCCCGGACAGTGACAACGGAAAACACAGTAGCCAAAGCTGTGTCTGGCTTCTCCCTACTGCCTTCCCCTGACTCTGGGCACCGTTTCTCTCACCCCAAGGCTGGAGGTTGCAGCCTCTGAGCTAATCTGACCCCCAGACTGCAACCATCTCTGGACGCTCGAACGAGACCAGCCCCAGTTTGCACAGGAGGCCGCCACTCAGCAGGTCTCAACCTTGGCTGTTCCTTCAGATCCCCTGGGTAGCTGTTAACAATTCCCATGCCTGGGGGTGGCCTGGGCCTCAGTCTTTCTAAAACTCCCCAGGTGATCCCAATGTGCAATCCAGTTTGAAAACCAGTGCTATAGTCCAAAACCATGGTCAGTGGTGCTAGCTGCAAATTAGAATCAGCTGGCGAGCTTTTCAAACCTACCCATGCCTGAGATTTAGTCAGAGCAAGTCAGTCAGGCCCCCGGCTGTGGAATTTTCAAAAATCTCCCTGGTGATTTCATGGGCATCTAGGGCTGTAAGCATGACTAAGACACCCCCCACCCCACCTTGGAGCTTGTGGCCCTCACTGATCCAGTCACTTGATGGAGCTGATGTTGGTAGCTGGAGAGGACACCCCTTGCTGGAGTCTCTGAGGGCTCTGGGGAAGGAGCGGGAGGCAGGTGTGTAGGAACAGGGCGACTGCAGCATTTCATGCCAGTGGCTGGAGACAGGGACTTGGGTCTTGTCCTGGCTCAGACTTTCACCAGCTGTGTGACTGGGCACTCTTAGGTCTTAGCTTCCCCATCTGAAAATGAAGGGATAGAGATCATCACTCTAGAACATGCGCAACGGACTCACTTGGGAAGCCTTTAAAATACAGATCCCTGGGCCCTGCCCCAGAGCTATAAAATCAGAATGTTAGGGCTGGGCCCAGGAGTCTGTGTGTCTGAAAAATTCCCCAGTGATTCTACCAGATGGTCAGGCTTGGATACCACTAAGGTCACTTCCAGGCTTATCATTCCAGGAATGGGAGATTGCAGGGCCCAGGTCTCCAGGCTCAGGTGTTCTCTGACTTAAGTAAATTTCATGTGCAAAACTATCTCAGTGTGGCCAAATGATAAAGTGGAGAGTTGTTTGTGCTGTCGAGTCGATTCCAACTCATAGCAACCCCATGTGACAGAGTAGAACTGCCCCATAGGGTTTCCTAGGCTATAATCTTTATGGGAACAGATCAATGCGTCTTTCTCCCGTGGAGCTGCTGAGTGGGTTCAAATTGCAACCTTTTGGTTAGCAGCCAAGTGCTTAACCTTTACGCCACCAGGTGGAGAGAAGGTGGCATCTTTATAGAGAGCCTCCCATGTGCCAGTGGATTTTACCAACTTGCCTTTGCAGCTATTCTACAAGGCTGTTATTATCCCTACTTTAGAGATGGTGGTTTGCAGCTCAGAGAGGTTGTGTGACTTCTCTAGGTCCCACAGCTGAGGCCCAGCGTCCACCCTGAGAGCCCTCCAAGTCTAGACCCCAGTCTCTTTCCAATCATTCACCTCAGGGACATAGTTTCTTTGTTTTTCGTACGAGTGTACAGGATTCCTTTAAAGGGTGGTCTTCTATGACCAGCCCATTTTACACAAGATTTGATTGACAAAAATCCAGTCTGTGCACAACCTAAACCAGGCATTCCTTCAATCCAGAACAGACTCTGCCCTTGTGTAGAGAATCCAACACCCCTCCACACCTTACCCCGAGGAGGCTCGTCTGAAGGGAGACAGCACCTTCTTCTGGGGGCTACAGAACCCCAAGGCTGACTCTTCCAGGCCCAAGGAGACAGGCCTCAGCCATGGTCAAGATGATGGGATGTTAACAGAAGACCAGGCCTAGGCAGCCGCCCCCACGCGCCCCATTTAGGACTGAAAGCTGGAGATGAGCTGCTCCCCAGGCCTCTCTGGCCTCCCCAGACCCCGGCCCTGCAGCAGGACACTGGAAGCCCCCTGTCCCTGGGCATCCCTGGAGGATCCAGCAGCCCACACCAAGGGTTAATCAGAAACCCTCCACCTCCCTCCTCCCACCTCTTGTCCGCTAGCCTGTTGCCATGGGAACGTGGCTAAAAATAAAATGGGCTCCCAAAGCGCAGCCCCATGCACAGGAGTCAAAACAAACTAATTAAAGCAACCAGGCTAAAATGTGAAGATAATTACACCCTCACTCAGGAGCCAGTCGTGGGGATGGAAACGCTGGGCGGGCTAACACCCCCCCCCCACCCCCGCCCCCGGCCCCAGGAAGTGCCCCATAGGCCATCCCTGAACACTGGGGCTGGCTCTTCCCCACTCCGACCAAGCAGTCTTCTTACCCCTCCCCAGAAGAACTCACGGTGCTTAGGCCTGAGATCTGAGGAGCTCACACTCCCACTATAATGGCCCACTCCTGATGAATCCACAAGTATGGCTTCATCCTGGGGCCTGTGCCCTACCTCGGATGGCCAAGGAGAAGGTGGGGTGAGAAGAAATCTGAAGCTGTTTTTCCATACCTTTCTTGAAATTCCAAAAGTCCCTCCACAGCTCTGGGGCTGCTTGGTCCCTAAGACCTTAGCTAAAAGGCCCTGAGAAAGCTCTCTTGTCTCCTGGGCTGCTACCTCCCCATTTAGGGCCCTGGAGCCTGGAGGGTGACCCCTCATCCTCTCTGGTCCAGGGGCTTGAGGAGTGCCCTGTTCTCAGGCCACATGGGTGGAGTTCAGGCTTATCCCATCGCTGGCCCTTTGCCTTACAGGACCATCAAGGTGGAGGTGTACGACTGGGATCGAGATGGCAGGTAAGCGGGCAGGAGGGCACAGGTGAACAGTGATAGAGGCAGTCCCTGGGGAGGGAGGTTGGGGCATGTCCACACATGGGGAGAGCTGTGCCTAGGCCCCCCCCACGGCAGCTCTCTGGGAGGGAAGAGCATGGGTTATCCTGTGGCTCGGTGGCTCATCCCCCCACCAGCTGCACTGAGCACAAAGTCTCCTTCCTGCAGGGTATGGTGCAAAGGGCATAAGAGGCCTCCTAGCCCCAAACAGCTGCCAAGTGGCCGGTCAGTGACTGAAATCTCCCCAGCTTTGGCAGAATTTAGAATTTTCTGAAATGTGCATGTGTTAGGGTAATGATAGCACTCATAGGTTAAATAATGAGGACCCCTGAGCATTCAGGGACATGTTCTCTGTGTGAGACTTTGAGCTGAGCATTGTGGGATCACCAAGATGCAGAAGATGAGCTCAGCCCTCTAGTGAGGAGGCCCATCACACGTATAACCCTCTTTTTGTCAGAGGTGTTGTTTGCAGAGAGCAAGGACAAAGGGACTGGGTCATGGGAAGGGAAGCTTTGATGCACAAGAATGGACTCTCAGGAGTCATAAGCAGTGCCCTAGTAGAGCTGTGCTTGCGGGGTGGGAGGGTCTGGTTCCTACTTAGGGTCTTTGGGAGGCCAATTGTTTCCCCTTCTGTGGATCTGAGTGCCCCCAAAGAGCCAATGTTCTGGGAATTCATAGATAAGGACAAGAACAGGCCTCTCACAGCTTTAGTCCAAAACTCTCACCGACTCCTACTTGTCCATTGAACCAAATCTAAATATGTCATTTTGACTTTTGTGACTCCCTGCATTGTGTGACAGCACCAAGGGGTGGCCCTGTAATCTGCATTGGTATCTCCCAAGTCTGTGATGTGGACCGTGATGTTGTCTTAATCTTACATAAAGGGCTCTCCTAAATAATGTAGGTTTAACTTAAATCCCCAAACCCCCTTCTAAGGAGCTTGCTTTCCCCTAAGACCTTCCTATGGAGAAACTCCAATGCCAACAATCCCTCCAGTCCCTCCCTCCCTCCTTCCTTTCCGTTCCTCCCTCCTTATTTCCTCTCCTCTAACTACCTCACAGCTGGGGAGGTCAGCTGGCTGTTTCCATCCATGATTTGACTTTTCTTACCCTGGCGTTGCCCATACTTCTTTACCTGGATCATTCTCCTCTCCCGTATCAGCTAGAGGTTGCCGCGAGGTGCCACTGGGTTCTGGCCTCAAGGAGCTCATAGTCTGAAGGCTGAGAGCTGTAAACAAGCTGTCAGAATACAGGGTGGGCTCAAGATGGAGAAGGTCCCCGGGACACCTTCTGGGTATCACTCTCCAGCAGGACACCCCAGGCCAGGACGCTGAGTGCTGTCATAACTAGGGCACTCTAACAGGGACAGTGGAGGTTAGGAGGGAGCAGACCACAGGATAAATACTGGGAGTTCTGCTTTGTACAGTTTTTGTTGCATTTGCAAAAACACACTCCTTAGGGGCAGAGCCTCAGAAGGTGTGGGCACCGCAAAAAACAGCCCCTGCTGCCTGGGTGGACAGAGCTCTAATCGTCTTTTTAAAAACGGTTATTGGACAAATGTCAAATATACCAAAAAGTAGAGAGAGGAGTTTAATGGGCACCTGAATTTAACTGTTGTTAAATTTTGACATACTTGCTTTGTACATGTTTTGCTGACATAATCTAAAGTAAATTACAGACATCATAGCAATTCACCTTTAAATATTTCATTGAGCATGTCTGAAAAACGAGGACATTTTTCTGCATAATCACAAATACCACTATCAACCTGATACATTGAACGATATTTCTTGACTACCATCTAATGTGTCTTTCATATTCAAATTTCCCCAGTTGTCCTCAAAATAGCTTTTCTTGCTGGTTTGTTCCTACCAGGATCCAAATAGGAGCCTTGCATTGCATTTGGTCGCTATGTTTTATGCAAACTTCAGATTGCTGCGTGAGAGTTTTTCCCAACTCCTACCAGCCTTGGGGTCTGTCCTTCCCGGGAACCTCTTGGCTCTCTTTTCTCCATCAAACGTGTCTATCCAGGGTCTCATTCCTCCAGGATGCCTTTGCTAGGTGACCGTTGGGGTTTTGCTCTACGGGTGATATTGGACTCTCTTCCCAGGGACCCAGACTTTCTGGTGTCAGGTGCTCCTGGGACAGAGACCAGGTGGAATTGAGAGCCAGGGGAAGGGATGTGTGAGAGGTGGGGGGATGGGCAGAGTTGGAGCCCCGTCTGGGCCTCAAGGTCTCAGCAGAAGCCTTCCCTTACAGCCATGACTTCATTGGGGAGTTCACCACCAGCTACCGGGAGCTGGCCCGCGGGCAAAGCCAATTCAACATCTACGAGGTGAGGCTGCCGCCAGAAGTCTGGGGTTTGCTCTGATAATGATTAAAAACTTCCCAATCATTGAGGACTACAGTGAGCTAGGCCCTGGGCTGGGGCTTTGTGTGTTTGCCTATGAGGTGGGTGTCATTGTCCCATTTTATAGTGAAGGAGACTGAGTCCGAGAAGTAGGGGAACTTGCCTAAAGTCATGTAGTTCAGTAAGTAGCAGAATCCAGAGGCAAACAACCCAGACTTGTCTGACTCTGGTTCACTGAGTTATAGTACTCACCTAAAGAGCACGTCTGGCAAGGGAGAAAGAAGAGGGAGAATGGGGATGTGGGGTGGGGGACACTCTGAGGAGAAGATTCCAGGCCTGGGACCCAAATCCTGAGTTCAGGCCTGCCCTCTGCCCTCACTCAGAAGAGTTTCAGGCCCTGTTGAATATCTTTGCATTTCTGGGAGGAATCCAGAATAAAATAGGGGCCAGGAAGCCTTGATCTAGACTTGGCCCCGCCATCAGCTGGATGACTCTGGACAAGGCACCTAATCTCTCTAGAGATGATAGCATTTGCCCCCAAAGGACAATTTCTGCCACTGAGCCTTTGCTTGTGTGTTCACTTCCTCATGGAATGTCCTTCCCACCATCCAAATCTAGCTCTGGTCCTTAGTGGCCTTCCTCAGCTGCTCTATCCTCCTGTGCTTTCTCCCTCTTCTAACGTCCACGGACAGAACGGTTGTGCCAAACTTCCTTAACCATGGATACTTATGATCCTAATAACTGCTTGTATTCATATCCTGACTCTACCACTTACTCGCTGTGTGATCTTGTTAAGTCACTGAACTCCTCTGTGCTGATAATAAGCTGAGGTTAAATAAGTTAATAGCACAGTGCCTGGCCCTGAGTGAGCAATACATAAAGCGCTCCCATTTCTTGTCATCTGTTGAGTGCCTGTGTGCCAGGAGATTTACCATTTCACAACCATCCTGCAGTTCTGGTGGTGGTATCCCCATATAAGCAGCCATCCAGCTAGAGAAGTTAAAGAGCTAGATTTGACTCCCATCACTGAATCTGAACCCCTTGTACTTCCACTCCTTTGCCCTGTGCAGTGTACACACGCCGTATCTGTGATCCACTCACAGGTTGTTCATAAATACAATGTCCTTCCGATCAGAGCCAGAACACACAAGACGGTCCCAGAGCGTTAACACAAGGAAAGTAGATAGCAAACAATACACAGAAGTCAGTGTTCACTCTTAAATAACGGTTTCGTGGTGAGGAGTCAATGTTTACTCTTATATCACTGGGCTGGCATATCTCTTGGCTGGCTCTGCCCCCTTCGCTGCTGGTGTAGCTTTCAACCAGTAACTTTGGGATAGTCCTGGACCAATGTCTCTGGAAGCAGAACTGCTCTGAGGGCAACCTTATGTGGGACGTACCCAGGGTTGGTGGCAGGAGCCCACTGCCTCAGACTGACCTCCCCCAGCGCCTCAGACTGGGCACCCCCCAGCGCCTCAGACTACGGGACCCCTAGAGCCTCAGATAGGTGTCCTTTGCTACCTCTGGGCCTGTCTCTCTCAGCCAGGGTTTCTGCTGCTGCCTGGGCCCACACGTGGTCTCTGCTGCCTCCGGTGCTGCTGCAGCCCCAAGCATGTAGTTCTCAGCCCACTCCTCTCTGACCGCTCTGCTGCCACCTCTCTGCTCAGCAGACGCCAGCTCTGCTTCTCCCGGCTCTGCCTTCTACCAGGTCCAGAATTTCTGCCACTTCTGGTGCCAGTCCCTTCTGATATATCTCCAAATTTCTTATCCCCTCAACTGACTTCTCCACCCTAGGACAAGTATGGGGTGGTATTCTTCAGTACAGAGCTTCCGTCTCCCCAGGGGACGTGCTCACCCCCTCCTCCAAGAGCCAAACATTAACACTCTCCAGTCCAGGAAGCTTTGGTGAGCCTGGCTTCCTAGGCTTTCATTGGCCTCACCATGGGCCTCCTGAGGCTTAGTTAGCATCCGGCCCTAGGTGGTCCCTCTTAGTTGGGTCGGCCCTCACTTATTAGCCTCAGCTGTAGTCGTAAAAACCAGGACCAAAGGCCAAATCATTCACTGAAAAGAGGTGCCGTACCCCATACCCTGAATTCCTGTTCTGCATGGGCAGGTCTTGTGTTCCCATCAAGATTTTAAGCTCCCCACAGGCAAGGAAAGGGACAGTCCTCTCCATTGTCTCCCCCTACTATGGCCAGGGCAGTTCTGGGCACACAGTAGGTGCTTTATACACACACTGAATTAGATCAGACAAAGCTATTGTGAAGATGGAGTGTGGATGAATTTCCTTGAAAGGGCTCTGATAACACTCAGTAAATTGTTTTGTTTTCTGCATCTACAAAGAGAAGGGCTGTCTTTGTGCCCCAACCCCCTATCCACCCACCCAGGCAGAGAGAGGCAGCCTCCCTCACCCACCGGTCTCCTTTGAGGAGACTTTTAGGGTGGTGAAGGAAGGAGTCAGACCTCCTGGAGTTGGGTGTCTAAGGGTGCTGGATGGGCTCAGAAGAGGCCATGATCTCTCAGGCTGAAAGCAGAAAAAGTTCAGTTGTTTTCTTGGTTGTTGATCCTTGCTCCTTTGCAATCAAGAAGAGAAACTGCAGACCTGGGAAACAGAAGTGCTCTCTTCACACATCAGAAACACCATCAGGTAGAAAATGAATTCAGTTTCTGGCAGCCCCGGAGGGCAGATCTTGGACTGTGGCAGGGTGTCACTCCTTGTTTGAACTCAGGAAGGCCTTTCTAGGGTCAGAGCTGCCTGAAAACAGAACAAGCTTCTGGCAGTAGAGGCCCATGTCTCCAGCCCTGACACCATCCTGAGTGTCAGACTCCATGTCCAGTTGTCTACTGGCCCATCCTCAAGCTTGTTAGACTCATCGATTCCAGCTCATGGCAACCCTATGTGACAGAGTACAACCACCCCATAGGGTTTTCTAGGCTATAGTCTTTACGGTAGCAGATCACCAGGTCTTTTCTCCCATGGAGCCACCAGGTGGGTACAAACAGCCAGCCTTTCAGTTAGCAGCCAAGTGCTTGACCATTGCGCCACCAAGGCTCCTATCATCCTCAGGCTAACCTTCCAAAACTGAATGCATTAGCTAAAGCCTTCTCACACCCTCCCTGCCTCCTAGCCAGCCAGCTCCTTCTCATGTGTTCCTGTCACTAGGGCCCAAGGCACCCTGGGAGTCATCCTTGATACCTCCCAGCCCACATCTGATCCATGATTGAATCCTGCCCCTCTACCACCCAAATTTTACAACATTTGTTCCCCTCATCTCCGTCTACCGTGTCCTTATCATTTCGCCTGTGTGGGGGCTTTGCAACAACCTCCTAATGGCCTTCCTACCTCCTTCAGTCTCCACATAGTACCCAGAGTGTTCCACCAAAATGGTGATCTGACCACATGGCTCCCTTGATTAGAACCTGTCTGTGCATCCCATCCCCACACCAGCGTGGTGCTCACACGGCAGGTGGAAGGAGATTCCAGAAGATGCCACTACCCCAGCTGAGATTTGTTTACCTCCAGGGTGAAGTCCAAGCTCCTTCACATGGGATACTGTCCCCCCATTCACCCCACAGTCATGTGTGCAACGAGTATACCAGTTGCCATGGAGCCAACTCCAACTTATGGTGACCCTATGTGTGTCAGTACAGAACTGCATTCCATAGAGTTTTCAGGGCTGTGACCTTTTGGAAGATCGCCAGACCTTCTGAGGCATCTCTGGGTGGGTTCGAACCTCCAGCCTTTCAGTTAGCAGCTGAGTGCTTAACCATTTGCGTCACCCAGGACTCTTGTGCCATAGGTGTGTGTATATAAATAGCTACATAAATCATACACCTTTCAAGGCTCCTCAGATGTGGCCCCTGCCCCTGCCCTCTGCTCTTCTCCCATTTTAGCCCATCACACCATCTGAGGCTCTCTGAACCTCCATGCTGTTTTCCACCTCCATGATTTTGTCCATGCTGTTTCCTTCGGGAGGAACCGCCTCTTTCTTCTTTACCTGGTTAGGGCCTGCCAGACCTTGTAGATTCCCTTCAGATGTTACTTCTTCCAGGAAGCCTTCTCTGCCTGCACAGCCACCCACCTCAGGTCTGGATCACACACCCCTCCTCTATGATCCTAGGTGTCTCTGTTCCCACACAACGATTCCCTATTTATGATACTTTCTACCTCCTCACAGACCAGGAGGCCTTTAGGGTGGGGCGATGTCTCACTCACTGTTGCATCCTCAGAGCCAGCACAGCCTCGGGCTTATCAGAGCCACTCAGTGCCCCCTTGCACATAGGCAGACCCCAGACCTGCCCTGGGGCCCTGGGGGTGAGGGGAGAGGGAGAAAGGAGAAGGCTTAGTGGAGTCAAGAGGGAGGAAGGTTCCTGAGATGGCCCCTAGGGGGCGCTGGTACCCTGCCTGGAGCTTCCCAGCCACAGCCACATAAGGCTGGAGAGGCTGGTACCTGAGGAGCAGAGATGCCTGCAGTACAGGAAGCCTTGGAATGAACAGGACACCTCATCAGCGCCCACCTCCGTGAAGACCTGGTTGCAAAACATTGCGTTAAGATTAAAACGGTTATGTTATAGAGTGGAAATGTGGAATATGGGCTAATTTTAAGGATAACATAGAAGACTTGAAAGAAAATTTGTGCCTGTGGCTAGGTCTTTGGGCTATGCCCAGACCTCCAGGAGTCCAGCCCCAGCTAGAGGGCTGCTTTGGAGTTTGAGATGCACTAGGTTCAACTAGGGAAAGATAGGGAAGCTGAGGCACAGTGTGGCATTAGGGCTGCGTTTTTGCCCTCACCTCAACAGCTTGCTTAGTTAGTAAGCCATTTTCCCTTGGATATGTTTGTGAGCATAGGGACATCTGTGTGGCCCTGGTGCCTGTGGAGGAGATATCCCCCAGTGCTAAAGAAAGTCCTCCAAGATCTCCTCGACTTCTCTCCCCAGGTTCTCTCAGCATTTCATCCAGGCTGTCAGGTTGTACCTGCACAGCTTGCCAGCCTCCCACCCAAACTTCCCACCTGTGTCCCAAATCCAGCTCCTCCGTCCTTCTCTACCTGGCATCACAGTCTCTCCCCCAACCCCATGGCCACCTCCAGGGCCCAAGATCTGTGGTCACTTCTTGACAATGCTGTTCCTGCCACAGCTCAGCACCTGTCCCGGCACCCCCCAGGCCCTCATTACCTCTCACCCAGGTTAGTGGTGGTAGTAGTAATAATAATGAAAATAACAGCAGCTGACACTTACACAGTACTTCGTATATGCCAGGCCTTGGTTTAAGCATTTTACGTCTACTGACTCATTTAGTTCTCATACCTCTCTAAGAGGTAGTACTGTTTTTATTCCCGTTTTGACAAATGATGAAACTGAGGCACAGTGAGGTTAAGTACCTTGCCTCCGGTCACACATCTATTCAGGGGCAGAACCAAGTGAACATCTCCCTGGCTTCCCCCCAACCCCCGGCCTTCCTCGGACTCGCCTCCCCCAGGTCCCAGCATCCTAGACGGGTTGTGATCTTGTCCCCAACCAGCTTAGAGCTCACCAGAGTTCTTTGCAGGTTTCTGGATGACATTCAGACATTTAACTTGGCATTCCAGGCTCCCTTCCAGCCAAGCCCAGCTTACTCTTCTACCCCATCGCTCTTCCATCAAACTGGACCCCTGTTCCGTGTTTCTCTCCCACCAGTCTTTGCCCACAGCCTCTCCTCTGTCTGGATTGCCCTCCCTTGAACTCTCATGCCCAAATTCTTCTTGTCCCTCAGGGTCTGGCTTCAACACCACCTTCTCCAGGAAGCCTCCGCTGATACTCCTACCTGGAATGGTCTTTCCTTCCTCCAACTCCTCTGATACTTCTTTTCTGATTCCTCCATTTTTGATGGCCCTGTCACTTGTTGTCCTGAGTAACCAGTTGCTGTTGAGTCAACTCTAACTCATGGCGGCCCTATATGTGTTGGAGTAGAACTGTGCTCCACAGGGTTTTCAAATGGCCGATGTTTCAGAAGTAGATCATCAGGCCTTTCTTCTGCATTGCTTCTGGGTGGACTCAAACCTCCAACCTTTCAGTTAGTACCCAAGCACATTAACCCATTAACCATTTGCACCACCCCCAGTATTTGTCTTCTTTTTCCCACTGGAGCGAAGATCCTTGAGGGGAGGAACTGACATCCCCTATCTCTGCCGGTAAGTATTTGCTGAAGGAATGTGTTGGTATTTGTTATCAAGGTTAGTATTTGTATGCAACACTGGCCTGGGGGCAGGAAGCCTGGTTTCTAATTCTGTCACTTCCCAGATCAGGTGTGTGACCTTAGGCAAATCACTTGTCATCTCTGTGCCTTAGTTTCCTTATCTCCAGAAGTGGATATCAACACTCATTCATGCAAAAGAGACCTGGGCTAAAGATGTAGCTTGTGGCCCCTGAGGAAAGAGCAGGTTTATCAGAAACCTGGAGGCCACAGAGCAGGTGTGAAAATTGCCTCCTTTTGTTTGATGGGAGGTTAGGGAAAGGTTGTACCTAACTTCCCATGTAACAGAAACAAAAAACAAAACCAAAAAGGCTGATAAGGCTCAAATGGGAGTACAAATGCAATAAATATGAAAGTCTCCTGGGGGGCTGATAAGGGCAGGGTTGATGATGTTACACTATTGAGTAGATTCCAGCTCACAGCAACCCCATGTGTTACAGAGTAGAACTGCCCCATAGGGTTTTGTGTGTGTGTGTGTGTGTGTGTGTTTAAAATAGATTCTACATTATTTATTGTTACAAAGATAACCAAAAGAAAAATACCAACGACAAAAATAATGAAAACCCCAAAACCAAATCAGTGGCCCTCAGGTCAGCTCCAACTCATGGTGACTCCATGTGTGTCAGAGTAGAACTGTTGTGCTCCATAGGGTTTTCTTTTTTTTTTTTAATAATTTATTTTATTTTTGTTGTTGTTGGGAATATAAACAGCAAAAATATACACCAACTCAAGTTTCTACATGTACAATTCAGTGACATTGATTACATTCTTCCAGTTGTACAACCATTCTCACCCATTTTTTTCTGAGTTGTTTCTCTCCCATTAACATAAACTCACTGCCCACAAAGCTTCCTGTCTTTCAAGTTGCTGTTTCCAATTTGATCCCATATAGGTAGGTCTTAAAAGAGCATGATGCTCAAGGCAGGCATTCTTTACTAGTTAAGCTAAACTATTGTTTGGTTTTAAGAAGACTTCAGGGGATATTTTTGGTTTAAGGTTTAAAGATTATCGTAGGGCAATAGTTTCGGAGGTTCATCCAGTCTCTATGGCTCCAGAAATTCTGGATTCTATGAGAGTTTTAAATTCTGTTCTACATTTCCCCCCTTTTGATCAAGATTCTTCTGTAGAATCTTTGATCAAAACATTCAGTAATGGTAGCTGGGTATCATCCATTTCTTCTGGTCTCATGGCAAAGGAGGCAGTTGTTCATGGAGGCAATTAGCCACGCATTCCATTTCCTCCTCCTATTCCTGACTCTCCTTCTTCCTTTGTTGCTCCGGGCAAATAGAGACCTAGTTGTGCCTTGGATGACCACTTGTACTTACAGAGTTTCCTTGGCTGTAATCTTTACAGAGGCAGATTACCAGATCTTTTCTCTCACAGAGTTGCTGGGTAGGTAGTCCTCTTCATTTAGCCCAGAATTTCTCAGCCTTGGCACTATTGACATTTTGGGCTGGATAATTCCTTGTTGTAGGGAGTTGTCCTGTGTGTTGTAGGATGTTTAGCAGCATCCCTGGCCTCTACCACCAGATGCCACTAGTATACCCCTCCGTCCAAGTTGTGACAAACCAAACAGTTTCCAGACATTGCCAGATGCCCCAGGGGCAAGGGGGCACAAAACTGCCCTGGTTGAGGTCACTGAGTTAGCCTATCAACAAGCGTGTTTTTCAGCATCAACGATGAGCCTGGAGTTCCTGGGTAGTGCAAACAGTTAAGGCACTTGGCTGCTAACTGAAAGTTAGTTGGAAGTTCAAGTCCACCCAGAGGCACCTTGGGAGAAAGGCCTGGTGATCTGCCTTCCAAAAAATCAGCCATTGAAAACCCTGTGGAGCACAGCTGTACTCTAACACGCACGGCGTCACCATGAGTCAGAGTCGACTCAACGGCAACTGGTTTTTACTGTGATCCTAGCCCTGTGATTTACTCTCTGACGTCAGATCTGGTTTGGAAGTTAAGCGTTGCACGTAAAGAACAGTTAAGGAGGTTCATACCACCCTGTAAGGGCCTTGGTGGTCTAGAGGGGACCTTTGAAGGTTCCAGGGCAGCCGTTGGGCTGGGACTTGAAGGAGGAGCAGGGAGGATTGGAATTGGCCGAGGGAAGCAAGGAAAGCGTTTTGGGTGAGGGGAGCAGCCTGAGCCAACACATGGGGCAGGCACGGACAGGGCCCCTTTGCGACATCAAGCCTTCTTTGGCTGCATAGGGTGGAGGGTGTGTTTGGGGGAACAGTGGGAAAGACGGTTAAATTAAGATTATTCCTGGTGTGTTTGGTCGTGGGACACCGAGTCTCATCGGGGAGCCAGTTGTGTAACTCTAAATGTCAAGCCCCCACAAAACCTAGTTGAGCCTGAGTCCTCCCCCGCCCCAACGTCAGACTCCACTTGTGGGACCACACCCAGGGACACACCAGCCTTGACTAGTTGGAAATGTTCCTTCTTACCCGATAACTGGTTTTTCCTGCAGGTGATAAACCCAAAAAAGAAAATGAAGAAAAAGAAATATGTGAATTCTGGCACAGTGAGTAGCCACCCCTCCCTGCGGCGGGTATAGATATTCTGTGCCCCAAGACAGGTCTGGTGTCAGGGAGCCTTGAGTGTCTGTCTGTGCAGGTGTGGACTGTGGGAACTGGAGGCCTGGAGAGGCTGGGGAGGGGGAGGGAGCCACAGCCAAGGTGGGAGATGGTGGAGGCAGCACAACAGGGCCATGGTCCAGAATGAGAAGTTGCTGAGAGACACTCCCAGGGGGACTTCCTGCAGGAAGGAAGAGGAAGAGGAGTAGTGTTGATAGTGCCCTTATTCTGGGAAATTCCCCGTTTTGGAGCTTTCCACTGGCTGTTTCCCCAAGAGGCAGATCTTATCATTCACTTGTCTTGAAAGAGGAAACCAAGGCTTCAGGCAGGGAAGTGACTCAGCCAAGGCCACCCAGTGAGAAAGCGGCAGAGTGGGAGTCAACAATAGGATTGGCTCCAGGGCTGGCAGCTGCTGTGGGTACTGCCCCTGCTTAACTTGTGACCATCCTGGGGTGACTCATGGGCCCAGTGGCTTCTAGGGGCTGGTCTTCAGCATATTCGTAAATTCATTCAACACGTATTTACTGATGCTGCTATGTGCATGGGGTCGCCATGAGTCAGAATCGACTTGACAGCAACTAACAACAACCTCATGTGCCAGGCAGTGTTCTGGGCACCAGGGGTACAGCTGGGAACAATATGAACCAAACTCTTTCCCCTCGTGGTGCTTATATTCTAGTCGGGGGAGATAGAAAACAAATAAAAAACCAAACCCATTGCCATCCAGCGATTCCAACTCAGCAACCCTATAGGACAGAGTAGCACTGCCCTGTAGGGTTTCCAAGGAGTGGCTGGTGGATTCGAACTGCCAACCTTTTGTTTAGCAGCCGAGCTCTTAACCACTGAGCCACCAGGGCTCCAGAAAACAAATACACACACCTACATACCTGTGTGTGTCAGGTGGTTTTAAGTGCCGTAGAAAAAAAATATAGTAGGGTAAAAGGACAGGGAATGCCAGGGGAAAAACTACTGTTTTATGTAAGGTAGTTAAGGCAAGCTTCTCTGAGAAGGTGACCTTTGAGGAGAGATCCAAAGAAGGTGAGGGAGCAAGTATTGAGGATATGGGGGAAAGGGCATTCTAGGTAGAGGGAACAGCACATGCAAAGGCCCTGAGGTAGGAGCTCACAGGGCATTTACAGAGCAAGCCAGCATCTTTGTAGCATAAACGTACCCACGCTCTCCCCCTTCATGTCCCCTCCCCACTCTAGAGGTCCATGGCCCCATCATTGAATGCAGTCAAACTTAGTGATTTGAGCCAGGGAGACTGCAATTCCAGACCTGACTAAGAAGAGGTCTTGGTTCCTTTGAGGAGCCTCATTTTTTTTTCATCTGTAAATTGGGGCTAATACATCATCCCTACCCTGCTAACTATACAGGGTGGCTGTGACGGACACATGGGAGATGCAGGCTTGTAAACTGTAAAGTGCTCTGTACATTCAAAGCAGACTGGCCACTGTCTCTGTGATTGTAACTGTTTCACAGACTGGGGCTGGAAGTAATAGTTCCTTCGTCCAAAGCTACAGTGCCTCTCAGCAGGGATGCTGTCAGTGTTTGGGGCAGGAAAATTCTTTGTGTCACAGGTGCACCCTGGCCTCTGCCCATAGCTGCTGGTAGAGCCCCAGTCATTGTGAGACTCCTCCGCCAAACTCTCCCACACATTCCCAAACACCCCTAGGGGAGACAGCATCTCCCCCAGCTGAGCACTCTTGATTGTATAGCTGAAACAAAAGTTTGAAAGCCACCGACTTTGTTCTGCATTCTTACTTTAAAGATGGTTGAAGAAACTGAGGCCAAGGTAGGGGACATAATTTGTCCCAGGTCACAAAGTGAGGTAGGGACAGAGCAGGACTAGGCACTTTCCTTCACCCCACCTTTCCCCGTCATCACCATAGACATCATCCAGGATCCAGAATGCTTGTTAAAATACAGATGCCCAGGCCAGTTCCCTGGGGTTCCATTTCAGGAGGCCCAGGCTGGTGCCCAAGAATCTGTGTTTTTGACTAGTGTATTAGTGCTTCTGGAGCCTTGGTGGCACAGTGGCTAAGAGCTCAGCTACTAACCAAAAGGTCGGCAGTTCGAGCCCACCAGCCGCTCCTTGGAAACCCTACAGGGCAGTTCTCCTCTGTCCTGTAGGGTCACTATGAGTCGGAATCGACTCAGCGGCAACGGGTTTGGTTTTGGTTTCGTTAGTGTTTCTGGTACCTTACTATGTGCAAGAATCTCGTCGGGATCTTGTTAAAATGAAGACAGTCTGCATTTCTGAATTTCAAGGTGATGCTGATGCTGCTGGTCTACTTTGAGTAACAATCCCTGGGTGAATCCTCACCATCAGGCAAGTTAGGGAATTGCTTCAGCTCAGGGCTTGGGGTTCAACCCTTGCTGTGGGTTAGACTCACATGAGGAGCTTTAAAAAAACCGAGGACCAGAGCCTCACCCTGGAAATTCTGTTGTAATTGGTCTAAGGTCCCCACGAATGCCAAGAGATGCTTTAAAAGATCACCAAGGCTTCTAATGATTATCAGTCAGGGTTGAGGGCCACTCCATTCCTCGTGAGTCTGAACCACTCACTACACTTGGAAAGAAAGGAGACTTTGTTCATCCAGGTGCCTCACACCATTACCCCAGTGGGCAAGTGTCTCCAGAGCCCAGCCCAGCGCTCACATACCCTCCCATGATTCAGGCTAATGGCTCATTAGCTTTGCCAAGCTGAGGCGCTAGCTGCCCCACCCGGTGAGTAGATAAAGATGAGTCTGCCCCAGTGGGGTCACTGCCAACATACTAGAGAGGCGTTTGTCCTCTTACATAGGTGAAAAGTCTCCTGCCCCAATGTTGCCTTCTTTAATTGGTTTAGGCTGCCAGCCTTTCTCTTGTTTCGAGGATCCTAGCTTGTTATTGTAATAGCTGCCAGGTAGCTGCCTCGAGCTGGCACCTTCCAGATGGTGGAGGTCTGCAGGCCTCTGCTTGGGAGGAGGGGGGCCTGGAGTGGTCAGTTACCTCCAGGGAAAGAACAGGCTGCTTATGAGGGACTTGGGTCTGAGAGGGTGGAGGCTGAGAGACCCAGAGGGATGCAGTGGGACGAGTAAGGTTTAAAAGAAGTGTACAACAAAGAGGCATGTTTTAGGACTTATAGTCAGTGGGACATGGAGGCGTGGGGCTTGTCAGTACCAGGAGGTTGTTAAGCCTGTGTCAGGAAGACCCCCTCGCCCTCCGCACCCCAAACCAGGATCCTGGGGCTGGAGAGCAGGTGCCCACTTGGGGGAGCCCTGTCCTCCACAGACTGAGAAGGGGACCCTCCCAGGATGCAGTTTGGTATCAAGATCAGGAGTACAGGCTCTGGAATCAGACAAACCTGGGTTCAAATACCTACTCTGTTTCATCCTGTCAGTGCCCTTGGGCACATTGTGTTACCTCTTTGAGCCTCAGTTTCCTTGGCTGTAAAATGAGGGTAGTAATAGCACCTCTTCATAGGGTTGTTGCAGGCAGTGAATGCAGTAATGCGTGCAACACTGGCATGTACTGAACGCTGAGGAAATGTCCGCTCTCGTGTGGTTATCACAGACTGCCCCCCACCCTGGCTCCCCACTGACCAAGCTCCCTCTTGTTTTCAAGGTTACCCTGCTTTCCTTCGCTGTGGAGTCAGAGTGCACATTCCTCGACTATATCAAAGGAGGGTGAGAAGAACTGTGGCCTTGGGGAGAGGGAGGCGCCCCACATACCCACATGACCGGTGCTGGTCCCCCCCCGGCCAGACCTGTGATGCTGGGCTCTGAGTGAACCCCGACTGTCTGGGTGGAGGCAACTCACCCAGCACCCTGCATGCCGCTGGATCCTGAGTGGCTGCAGAGGAGCTCCTGAGCCAAGGAGGCTGGCCTGGGTCACATCAGGTCCCCAGACAGACATGAGACCCTGAGGTAGTATGGGACTCCATGACAAAAAGAGCCAAAGGCTTGAGGAGGTAGAGAGCCCTGGACTAGGAGTCAGGAGGCCTAGGCTCTGGTTCCTCTTTGCCATGGATTTATTTGCTGGATGACTTTGGATAAGTCGCTTTCCCTCCCTGGGCATCTTATTTCTGCCTTGGTACACAAAGAAGTTGGAGTAGGTGGGTTCTCAGGTTTCTTCCAGCTCTGAGCTTCTGATACCTCTGATCTGTTCTGGGGACAGTGATTAACGTGCCCAGTGGTATCAGAGGCCTGTAAGGGGCAGGTGGGATTGGGGAGTGAGCCAGTGGATGGTCCTGGGGCCTGTAGGTGGTCAAACACGAGTTAAGGAGGAGAAAGAACCAAAGGGTGCAGTATCCAGGACACAGGAGGCAGGGAAGCCACCAGGGGCTCCAGCCAGCAGCACATGGGATGAAAGCCTGACTCCAAGGTGAGGGCCTGCCCAACGTGCTCCCTGCCAGGGCAGGTGCCAGGTCAGAGCGGGGGCAGCCAGGAGCCCACAGGTGCAGGCAGGTGAGTGACTGCACCTGTCTGGAAAGGAGACAGGCAGGGGCAGCTGCCAAAGGCTCATCCCAGCCAAACAGGCACCTTGGCTGCCTGGTTCTCCAGGGCAGAGGGAGAAGTCAGATCCCGGGAAGCCATGCTCACTTTCCCACGACACCACTCCTTGTGGCCCTGAACCTCCACAGCCTTGATGGTGCAAGCTCACCTTCTACTCACTGAGCAGTCTCCCTGCAGTCATCCAGAGGCCTCCTCTGCCCCTGCTTGCCCCTCCTCTGAGCCTTCTCTGACCCGGCCCTTGCTCCCTCCCCATCAAAACTGCCCTGTCCTCTATCCCATTAAGCAACCACCCACCCTTATATTCCTAAAAACCCATTGCTGTCCAGTCGATTCCAACTTATGGTGACCCCATGTGTTACAGAGTAGAACTGAGCTCCATAAGGTTTCCTTGGCTGTAATCTTTACAGAAGCAGATCACCAGGCCCTTCTTCCACAGCGCCATTGGGTGGGTTCAAACAGCCAACCTTTCAGTTAGCAACTAAACATAAACCATTTGGGCCACCCAGGGACACGTGAGGTCACCATGAGCTGGAATCGACTCCACAGCAGCGGGCTACATTCCTAACACGTTGTAATTTTCAAACAATCCTCATCCTATTTAAGCCTACTCATTTGCATAATACCACCAACTCACAGAGCACAGTGGGCAGGGTGGGGACGATTATCTTCATTTTACAGATGGAGAGATGACATAACTTGCCCGAGGCCACATGCCTAATAGGGAGAAGGGCTCCTTTCACTCGACATTTGCTGCTTTTTGTTCCATAGTAATTAATAATACTGGCCCTGCCTGCCTCACTGCTACAAGGTGGGGTGTGATGAAGAGAGAGACTGCTGAGTTAAAGGGCTAGATGTTGTGAGGTGTCATCGAGAAGGGGCCCGCAGAGGCCAGGTAACTGTGCAAAACTGGCGCCACCAGTACTGGGCAGGTTAGAGCCCCAGTGCCAGCCCTCCCCACACCTCTCTTTAAACTGTCTGGAGAGTCTGAGTGAGAGCTGACTCCAGGGAGCAGGTGCCCGGTGTGCATGTCCGGGCAGGAAGCCCATGGAGGAGGCATTTGTCTAGGGATCTTCTCCTCCCTGGCCTCCCTCACCTGCCCACCTGGACCCTCGGAGGAAGGGTACAGTCACTTCTGCCCCCATGTCAGAGGAGCTGGGAGCTCAGAACCTTCATTCTGCCCTGCTCCACCCTTTAGTGGGGAGATGAGGCAGCAGGGAGTTATTTTTCCACAAAAAATGTCTGTTTTTTTAGAACCCAGAGCAGGAGAAGAGGACTAGTTAAGGAGTAAGACCTGCCTTACCCCTCATTGAATATTTGGAAGAGCCAGCTTGACTGTGCCCCTCAGCTGCAGTCCTAGGGGCCAGAACCACCCTCCCAAGGATGGCTTCAGAGCAGGGCTCTGACCCTCCAAATGTCTCCTTTTTCCTAGCAAAGACACAATCCCTATGTTCCACACTGAGAGATGACAACAAACGGCTATAATAAATAGTTCTCCAACCTCAGGGCTTGCTACAAATCAAGGCTTATTTTTCACCCATGGATAGGATAGCAGGGATGGATGGGAAGACTCTGCTCCATGCAGCCACACAGGGACCCAGGCTCCTGCTGTCTTGTGGCTCCTTCTCCCCTGCAGGCTAGAGTCCACCCGCTGCTCTGCTCCAGCCAGGGCTTCGAACCAGTTCATTCTGGTTCAAACCCCTGCTGAGAATTCACATTTCTAACAAGTTCCCAGGCGATGCTAATGCTGCTGTTTAGGGACCAATTCTGAGAACCACCAGTAGAGCAGTGGTTCTCAAAATTTATCATACATAAGAATCACCTGAGAACAAAATCCTAACTTACAAAAAAAGACCAGACTTATTGGACTGACAGAAAACTCAAGAGTAACACCCTTTTAGCTCAGTAATAAAGTCACTCCTGAGGTTTACCCTTCAGCCAAAGATTAGACAGGCCCATAAAACAAAACAAGACTAATGGGGCACAACGGCCCAGGGGCAAGGACTAGAAGGCAGGAGGGGACAGGAAGGCTGGTAATGGGGAACTCAAGGTCAAGAAGGGAGAGTGTTGACATGTCGTGACGTTGGTAACCAGTGTCACAAAACAATATGTGTGCTAACTGTTTAATGAGAAGCTAGTTTGTTCTGTAAACCTTCATCTAAAGTACAAAAAAAAAAAAAATCACCTGGGGATCCTGTTAAAATGCAGATTCTGATTCAGTATATCTAGGGTAGAAATGCAAGTTCTCAGCAGGGGTTCATACTGGAACCAACTGGTTCGAAACACTGACCCCAGCCGGCAGATGAGGGGAAAGGGTGTGGGAGATCTCAAGTCTCCAACTAACCATGTCCTTGGCCCTTCCTGGGGGTTGGGGGTCACATGAACAGCAGCTCATTTGTGATCAGGTGGAGAGAGGGCTGTGGTTTCTCATATTGACCATCTGCTAAATGCTGGTGAGGTGAGGCCTGTCTTATCTTATATCATCGCTCGCCCCAAGTTGGAACCACCAGAAGTTTCCCCAAGTGTGATACCAGAACCTCCTCCTTAGAATCCTGGATGAGGCCAGGGGATGGGGGAATGTTGGAGTCTCTGAGGTGGGGCCCTGTAATCTGCTTTTTAAACAGTGCTCTTCCTGTAGTGTGGCAACCCAGGACTAGACTTCATCAGGGACTCATGTCCTAGTCAGCTTTGTTTGGTCAGCATCCAGCCCCTACAACACCCAAGTCCCCAGAAAGTTTCAACCCTGAAATCTGAATCCCCAAAACCTAACTTTTTATTATGGAAAATTTCAAACACATACAAAAGTGGAGAAAAGGTACTATATAAATGAACCCCCTTGTACCCTTCACCCAGCTTCAGCAATTACCAACTCATAGCCAGTCCTGTTCCCTCAGCTCTCCCCTCCATCCAGTTATTTTGAAGCAAATCCACGACCACATAGTTCATCCCAAAATACTTCAAGATGTATCTCTAAAATATGAGGACTCTCTCTTTTTTAAAAAAACATAATCACAATACCTCAGTCACACCTAAAAATCGTTATTGTTGTTAGGTGCCATCGAGTTGGTCCCGACTCATAGTGATCTGTGTACAACAGAACGAGACACTGCCTGGTCCTGTGCCATCTTCACAACCATTATTATGCTTGAGCCCATTGTTGCAGCTACTGTCAGTCTATCTCGTTTAGGGTCTTCTTCTTTTTCGATGACCCTCTACTTTACCAAGCATGATGTCCTTCTGCAGCGACTTGTCCCTCCTTATAACATGTGCAAAGTGTGTTAGACGAAATCCTAATGCTCATCCTAATGAGCATTCGGGCAGTGCTTCTTCCAAGACAAATTTGTTCATTCTTCTGGCAGTCCATAGTATACTCAGTATTCTTCCCTAACACCATAATTCAAAGGCATCAATTTTTCTTCGGTCTTCCTTATTCGTTGTCCAGCTTTCATATGCGTATGAGGCAGTTGGAAACACCATGGCTTGAGTCAGGCACACCTTAGTCCTTAAAGTGACACCTTTGCTTTTTAACACTTTAAAGAGTAATTCCTTAATATCACATATCTAGTCAGTGTTCAGATTTCTCCAGTTGTCTTATAAATTTTAAAATTAGTTTCTTCTAATCAGAATCCAGACAAGATCTCTGTTTTGAGATTGCTTGATTTGTTTCTTAATTCTCCTTTCGTCTACAGGCTCCATCAAGCACCTGATCAAAAAAAAAAAAACAAACCCATTACCATCAAGTCTATTCCGATTCATAGCGACCCTATGGAACAGAGTAGCACTGCCCCACAGGGTCTCCAAAGCTGAAATCTTTACAGAGGCAGACTGCCACATCTTTCTCCCATGGAGCACTTCAAACCACTGCACCACCAGGGCTCCCTCCAAGCACCTGAAGGGCTTGCTGAAACTGATTCCTGCCACCCCCCCTCCCCCAAGAGATTAATTAGTTCTAGAGGAGGGCCTCAACAAGATGGGTTGACACAGTGGCTGTAACAGTGGGCTCAAGCATAACAGTGCGGATGACGCAGGACCAGGCAGTGTTTCATTCTGTTGTACATAAGGTCGCTATGAGTCGGAACCGACTCGACGGCACCTAACAACAACAATAACACAGGAGGGCCTGAACTTTCTAACAAGTTACCGGATGATGCTGATGCTGCTGGCGCGTGGGCCACAGTTCCCACCGTGTTCCAATAAGAGTTTCCCACAGTCTGGATTTTGCTGGCTGCATTCCCTGCAGTGTCCCCTATATTTCCTGAGAACTGTTAGATAGACCTGGAGGTTCAGTCGGATTCAGGTTCAATTTTCTGGGAAGACCACTTCGTGAGTGGTGGTTTATTCTTCTCGCAGGAGATGCACGATATCTGTCTGACTCTCTTTTTTGTTAAATAAGTTTAACCCTAAATCTGACTCCATTTGAGCCTGAAATACAGGCACAAGCTTACTTTTAACTCTACCTCACTGGCCTCAGGTGGGCCCACGGGTTTGAGGAGGAAATAAGGAATCATAATCACATGTCCACACAGAACTTAATCATCTTCAAAGAACTTTCATGCTGCTAAATTCTTTTGATCCTCAGAACAGTCCTTTAGGGAAGGATGTGTCTGGTGTTACTATCTCTGTTTTCCAGAATTGGAAGCTGACTCTTGGCAAGGAGAATGATTTAGTACCTGGCAAGCAGAGGGGCTGGGACTGCAGCCAGGGTTTCTCATCCTTGTCCAGTGCTCCCCACAGTCTGAGGTAACTTCCCCTCTGCTCTGTCTCTTCTAGGACTCAGATCAACTTCACAGTGGCCATTGATTTCACCGCCTCCAATGGTGAGTCGGAAACCCTGGTGGGATAGTGATTAAGAGCTACTTGGCTGCTAACCTAAAGGTCGGCAGTTCAAATCCACCAGGCCCTCCTTGGAAACTATGTGGCAGTTCTACTCTGTCCTTCACTATGGGTCAAAATCGACTTGACAGCAACGGGTTTGGGTTTTTTTTTGTTTGTTTGTTTTTAACGGAGAGTGGGGGGATGGGCAGAGCAGGATGGGGGTGGGGCTGGGAAAGAGGTGGGACTGGAAGGGGAGGCTTTTAAAGGCTATGTCGGTGGCCCTTGCTGGGAGCCGGGTCCTCCATAATCCCTGGCTTCTTCATTACCAAAGAATGTTGTATAAGCCTGGAGGGCCAAAGATACAACCATGTTGGAGATGGTATCGCTGTCACTAACAAATCTAGGCCCTGGGGCTACATACTATGAGCCACAACCTTGTCCTTGAGGGACACCCAGTCTTCCTGGGGCAACAGGACAGTGCATCCACTGGGCCCATAAAGAGCCCTAGGAAGAGGTGTTTCCACCACAGGACCAAATCCTGCACCCTCTGTGCAGCCCATCCCACAGGCTTGAGGGGAAGACTGCAGCCAAGACTGACCTCTGTGGCCCTCGGGGAGGCCAGTAACCCAGCCAGGGACCCCGGCCCTTCCCCTTCTGGGGCCACCTCAGCTTCCTCCCCTCCTCTAAATTTTTTCTGTATCAGGCTGTGGCCAAGTCACCAGGCACAACTTACCATGCCAAACTTTACAGTATTATAAATATCTCAACCTTGGATTCTGGACCCCATTAGGGGTGTTCAGTGCTCATTTTTGTGCCAGGCTTGTAGAAGATGCCATGGTCTGCTACTCAAGTGTGTCAGAAACCCCTCTTGGGGCTGCAGGCCCTAGTGTCATAGAGTAGAGAGGGGCCTTCACCTGCTTAATCCTCACAGCAATCCCATGTGGTAGGAACTATTACTATCCCATTTTGCAGGTGAGGAGACTGAGGCTGAAAGGTTAAGGAGCTCATTCAAGATTACACAGCTTGCAGGAGGTAGAGGCAGGATTGGTACTTTGGCAGTCTGGCTCCGGAGTTTGTGTTGTCCAGCCTCTCATTCGTAAACAAATAAGGAAAATATAGACTCTGTTAGCGGTGACAAGGTCTATGGAGAAAATTAAGCCAGGGAGAGACTGTAACTCTCAATGGGCTGCTTAGGGAAGGCCACACTGAGAAGGGGACAGTTGAGCAGTGGTAAGTCATGTGGACCTCTGGGGAAAAGTGTCCCAGGCAGAAGGAACAGCCATTGCAAAGGCCCTGAGGTGAGAAGCTGCTAAGGCTTCCATTAAGACTGAGTGAATGATGAAGGAGGGTAGGAGAGAGGTAACTGGAGACCAGATCACGTGGCCTCTGGGCCCTTGTAAGGACTTTAGGTTTGACTCTGAGTGAGATGGGAGCACTGGAACGTTTTGAGCAGAGGAGAGGCATAATCTGGCTTAGCCGGAACAGGCTTGCTCTGACTGGTGTGCTGAGTATGGACTGTAGGTGCCAGGGCAGAAGCAGGAAGCCCAATTAGGAGGCTGCTGCAGTCCCATAAGCAAGATGATGACTGGACCAGAGTGGTGGCCTTGGAGGAGGGAGAAGTAGGTGGGATTCTGGACATACTACAAAAGTTCAGCAGGCAGGATTTCCTACGGACTTGAATGTGGGCTGAGAGGGAAAGAGAGGAGTCAAGAAGAAATAAATAAAAGTTGGGGAGTCTCTTGGTGCAAACGGTTAAGTGCTGGGCTATTAACAGAAAGGTTGGCATTTCAAACCTACCCAGAGGTGCCTCAGAAGACAGGCCTGACCATCTGCTTCTGAGAGGTCACCGTCATGAAAACCCTACAGAGAGCAGTTCTACTCTGCCAAACAAAAAAAAAAATCGGGGTGCCCTTGGATGCCCTTCTGCATTCTGAACCCGAGGTGCTTTGAGGGTCCAGGCCAGTAAATGCTCCCTTGTCCTGTGCCGCAGGGAACCCATCGCAGTCCACGTCCCTACACTACATGAGCCCCTACCAGCTGAACGCCTACGCGCTGGCACTGACGGCTGTCGGAGAGGTCATCCAGCACTATGACAGCGACAAGATGTTCCCCGCCCTTGGCTTTGGGGCCAAGCTGCCCCCTGACGGCCGGGTGTCCCACGAGTTCCCACTGGTAGGAGGTCCCGGGAAGAAGGGCTGGCTGGGCTGGGGTGTAGTCACAAGCCCAGGGTGGGGGGCGTTTCCCATCCTCCAGACTTAGGGACTTGAGGTGCAGCCTTTGTGGGGTAAGGCGGCTTGCTGGCTGTGTGTAGGGGAGCTTGTGTCAGGGCCTCTGGAGACCCACTCTCTACCCTGCTCACAAACACCCCCGACCACCCCATGTCCGAACCACCTACAGCTGGCTCTGGCCTCCTTTTTCCTGACAAGATGGAGGTGGGGGTAGAGTGGAGCTGTGGCTGAACTATTCCCCAAGGCCCAGAAAATAGGATAAGGGGTGTGGGCAGCTATAGGTAATCCTAAGGACTCCCTGCATTGGTGCTGAGAGGGGAGTGAGGGCCAGCAGTGTTCTGGAAGGTGGGCTTCTAGGGGGGTAGTTCTGTGGGACATGGCATCATTTGGGGACCCGAGGCTCTGTGGTGATACCTCCTCTTCCTCCCTCCCACAAGCTGGGAAACTCGGTTGGTCGCTCGGTCAGTTAGATGTGTTTCGGGAACATTGCTCATACGCCTGCAGAGTGCCAGGTGCTGTGCTGGGCCCTGGACAGACGGAGATGGGTCAGCCACAGGCCCTTCCCTGAATTGCTCAAACCCAGCAGTCATCATAGGGAGTGATGGGCTTTCTTGTGGTTCTCTGAGGGAAGCAGCAGGGCTCTTGGGGCCTTTTTGAGTGGGTGCAGGGAGGGGAGCAAGGAGCAGGCTTGAAGCTAGCTCACCAGAGCATGTGCTGACCTTCAGGGTGGGTCCAGGAGCTCCCTGCCCTGCCTCTGGCCCCTGCCCACCAGAGAAGAGTCTAGCAGACCCCAGCTCCATTTCCACAGACCATCCAGCCATCCTCCTTCCCATTCTTCCTTCCATCCTGGGCTCAGCCTCCCCATCCTAACCCCCTGCCTGGCACTCTGCCCCCAGAACGGCAACCAGGAGAACCCCTCCTGCTGTGGCATTGATGGCATCCTGGAGGCCTACCACCGCAGCCTGCGTACTGTGCAGCTCTACGGCCCCACCAACTTCGCCCCCGTGGTCACCCATGTGGCCAGGTAAGCACCTGCCTCCACCTCGGCCGGGGTCATGAGACCCCCATCCCAGCTGCTCACACGACGGAGTGAGAATGTATATCTCCCGTTGACTCCCCTTTCAGGGGGCCCTGACCCTGAAGAGACCCCCCCCACCCGAGACCCATCCCCACCAAAGTGCTCAGGGTCCTTGAGGGGAGGGTGACATGCCCAGAGGCCTGGCCAGGCAGGCCTCATCCCTACCTGCCCCCTAGGAATGCGGCGGCCGTGCAGGATGGCTCCCAGTACTCAGTATTGCTCATCATCACGGATGGAGTCATCTCGGACATGGCACAGACCAAGGAGGCTATTGTCAACGTGCGTGAGGGGAGCTCCTGGGTCCTGCCTTCCTGCTCCTTTAGGGAAACACCAGGGCGTGGCTTCTCTCCCCTCCCTGCCCTTTTAGTGACCCACAGGCCATACCCAACTCCTGCCTCCTGGCTGCAGGGTCTGGTAGGGTTTTCCAGAGGGGAAGGAGCACTGGGCTGACGTGAGACCCTGCTGGGGAGCTATGCACCCACCTCTTCGTCCCACTTGGTGGTCCTTTCTCCAGACACCTATGGCTCCCTCATTAGCCCACCTCAAGGACCGTGCTTCCCCAGCCCCCAGCCTGGCCTGCCAGGCTGAGGAGGTAGAAGGCCCAAAATAGGGGAGGCCCAGGAATGTGGCTCCCCTACCTGTTGGCCTCTCTGAAAAAGGAGTCCCATCTGCACCCTGGCCCCTCCTTCAGACCCACATAAAAGAGGGGCCCCTCATGATGGTGGTCCAGTGGGCAGAGAGGGGAGGGGGTGGCTGGCAGAAGCAGACTTGTGACGGCTTCCCCCCCCACCCTGTCTCTCTCTCTCTCCCCACCTTCTTCTTGGGGCCTCACCTCGGTTTCCCTTGGTGTTTATCTCTGGGCACCATCTCTCCTTCTCTCTCCCCCCTTTCTCTGTGTTTCTGTGTCTCTCCATCGTTCCCTCTCATTTCTTCTCTGTTCTCTTGCCTCTCTTCTTTTGACCTATTTCTTTCTATCCCTACCTGTGGCTTTCACGTTCTTTTAACTGGCCCCTCTGCTGGGTCCAAACCCCACCCGCCATGCTGTCTCCCAGGCTGCCAAACTCCCCATGTCCATCATCATCATCGGCGTGGGCCAGGCGGAGTTTGACGGTGAGTCCAGCTGCTGCCCTCCCCCCCCCCCCCATTCCCATCCCTCAGATGTTTCCCCAGAGGCTTCAGGCCCCTGGGAATGACCCTTCCCAAGAGCGAGAGCGCTCACCTGAGTGTGCGTCTGACTGTCTGGGTGAGTGTGCAGGGCATAAGGGTGTGTTTGTTTGCACAGGGAGGGGTGTCTCAGGGTGTACAACCCATGCCCCCATCCCAAGGCTGTGGGGAGGAGGCTCTGAGTCACTCCTCCTTCCTCCAACCTTGGGGGGCCAGGGAAGGCAGGAGCACTGGGCTAGAAGTCAGAGTCCTGCTTGGTTGTGCTCCTCCCGTCTTGGGCTTGTTTCCTCATCTGTAACATGGAGGCATGAGTCTGTGGTCTCTGCCCTGGATTGGCCTGGGATTGGACGACAGTCCACTGTCCTACCAACCTGGGGTCCCCACCATACTGCTCCTCCCCACACAGCCATGGTGGAGCTGGACGGTGATGACGTGCGGATCTCCTCTCGGGGGAAGCTGGCTGAGCGGGACATTGTGCAGGTGAAGCCCCGGCCCTGTCTGCCCACAGGAAATGCAAGGCATTTTTTTCCCTCTAGCCAGGCTTACCTGGGAACTTCTTTGGGGAGGGCCCCCGGAGGGAGGCACTGGGAGCCCCAAAATGGCCTGGCCACCACAGAGGGGAACAAGGGTCAGTCCTCGGTTCCCACTTCTTCCTGGTCTGGACCCCACCCTGCCATGTCACCTAGCATTGACTCCTCACCCCTAACATTGCTGGTGCCTCCACCAGAACGTTCTGTGGCTCCTTCCCGAGTCCTGCCAGCCCTCGCTGGCCCTCCAGGCCTCCCCCGTCTCCTGCAGAGCACCTACAGCCTGATTCCTTGCACCTTCTGCTGTTTTCCACCCGGCTGCCTTCCCTATGAGATGGTAAACTGCTTGACGGTGGAGGCGATGTCTTTAGCGTTGCTGCAGCCCTCTGGAGAATGGGCATTGCTTGGCTAATGGAGTCAGTGTCTTAACATCCCCTCATACCAGTTGCTGTCTAGTCGATTCCGACTCACAGTGACCCCATAGGACAGAGTAGAGCTGCCCCAGTAGGGTTTCCAAGGAGTGGCTGGTGGATTCGAACAGCTGATCTTTTGGGTAGCAGCCTGAGCTCTTAACCACTGTGCCACCAGGGCTCCAACATCCCCCTCATAGGATGCAAATGTAGTGAGCAGAGAGATCTTTGTCCTCCGGGAATTCCTGTTCAGCTAGATGTAGAATGTACCCTCAACAAGCACATCTCTCATTTAATCTCATGCAGACTGAGTCCCTAGTATTTAGGAGATTCGAAATAAAAAATTGACATTCTCTACACTTCCTTGATTAAAAGAAGCGGCAGGAGGGGAGGAGCATTCCAGGAATGAAGACCGAAGATGAGGGGCTGGAAATGAGTGAGGACAGCCTGGGAGGAGGGACCAGTGTATGCAAAGACCTGGAGGCAGGAGTGAGCAGGAGGCCCTCAAGGAATGGCGGGCACCCAGGGAGGAAGCCAAGGGGCTTGGCTTTGGATGATGACCAGATGAGCCCTAGAGAGGGAAGAGGAGAAGCAGGGGCCAAAGAGAGAGGGCTCTGCCAGAGAGTGTGGAGGACACCCTGAGGGCTTAGTGTCCCTGAAGTCGGGATTCATTCAACAACCTTTCCTGAGGGCCTACTAAGTGCCAGGTGCTGTGTTTCACGCCAGGACTAAAGAGATGAGCAATCTTGTTCAGTGGAGTATCCTGGCATGGAGTAGGTGCTCAATAAATGCTTGTTGAGTGAATGAATGAATGGTGACTCTGACGTAGTCCTTGCCCTCAGGGAATTCACCCTGGAGGTGGGGGTAAAGTCAGAAGAGGCTGGAGAGGGGTGAGGACATGACCCCAGGCCTGGAGATTTTCAGGGCTGGGGTAGGAGGGAGACCCAGCCTGACCCTGCGTCCCTGCCCCTCAGTTCGTGCCCTTTAGGGACTACGTGGACCGCACGGGCAACCACGTGCTGAGCATGGCGCGCCTGGCCCGCGACGTGCTGGCTGAGATACCCGACCAGCTGGTGTCCTACATGAAGGCACAGGGCATCCGCCCACAACCCCCTCCTGGACCCCCAGCCCACTCACCCCCACAGTCTCCGGCCCACACGCCCCCTGCCTCCCCCCTGCACACACACATCTGAGCCTGCCTTGAGGCACGCAGGTGGCTGGGACCTGGGGAGGGCCAGTCAGACAGTGGCAGGGTCCCTGGACGGATCTCCAACCCTGCCCAGTCTAGCCTCTGGGACATCTGTGTGCCTGGCAGGAGGGCTGGGGGCAGGGCCTCCAGAAACTCCGCCCTGATTTCCTGGCCTCACTCAGGCCCAGACCCCAGGAGTTGGCTACAGGGGTGGAAGTGTGCACGAGGCTCAGCGTCTCCGCTCGGCCCTTCTTCCCGACTCCTAGTTCTAGCCCAGCCAGGAAGGTGTTAAGCAGGATGATGGGGGTTCCTCCTCAGCCCACTCTGGGCAATTCCATCTGCTCATCTATATCCAGGCAGCCTGGGCTGGGCTTCCCTCCTCCAGCCCCAACCCTCTCCTCTGGTGTCTAGTTCTATCCCAAACCCCCACCCTAGTCTCTATCCTGTGCCCTATTCCAATGAGCCTCTTGAAGCTAATGGGTTTACAGGAATGCCTGGACGTGTGACCGTTCCCAGGGACATGTGCATGCAATGGGAGCCCTGCAGACCCATGAGGGAGAGGCTGTGATGGTGGGCTGGTGGGCCATGTGATGGGCCAGCCTTTCTGGTGCCTCTTAAGCCGAGTATGACTCTGGTTCTAGACACAGACCCACAGGCCTCTTCCTGGTGTGGGTCCACAGGCCCCTTCCACAGATGACACCAGGGCCCCTGGTGCCCACCCCTCTGCTGCCCACCTGGAGGCCTGGGCAAGGAGCAACCCAGCCTTGGTGCTCCCACACTGCCCCTTCCTCTCTGAGCAGTCTCCATCCCATAGGGATAGGAGACAGGAGTCCTGGGTTCAAGTCCTGCCTCCATCCCCTCCTTGCTGTGGGAACCCAAGCAAGGCCCTTTTGCCTTCTGGGCCTCAGTTTCCACATCTGTATGGCGAGAAGGTTGACCAGATGGTCCCAGCTTTTCCTTCAGCTTTGATGTCCTGACAGTCCATTCATCCCATTCCTAGCTCCCCCCATCCCACACCTCACCAATGTGATCTCCCTTTATCCCAGGCCGTCTTGGCCCTAGGGTCACCCTGTCCTGTCCTGTCACCTCAAACACACCCCAGTCCTTCAGCGTTGGGCTCTGGTGTCTGAGCCCAAGCTTCTGCCCCTGTTGTGGGAAAGGTAGGAACAGGTGAGCTTACCCTTGGGCCCACCCAGCTGCCCACCTTTACCCACACGGGGAGCAAGACATGCATGCCAGCCCCTTCTTCCGCATGGGGCTCCTCAGCCCACTGAAACCTAACCTTCCCATGCCTGGGTGGAGACCAGGCCCCACCGTGTCTGATGCTCAACACTGCTTCCCTTCCTGTCATGCATGAAGGTGGTGTTTCTACTCTGTCTGGTCCTGTGCCCGTCTCTGAGACAGTCTCTGTGTGGAATTTGCCTTAAACTGAAGTAAATCTGGTTCTTTTACTACAGTCCCTTGTTTTCCTTTCTCCTATGAAAAACTGTACAGGCACTGCTGTTCGACAGAGGCCAGGTTCTCCTCCTCCTTCTCTTTCCGTTCTTTTGTTCGACAAGGATTTACTGAGCAACTACTCTGTGCCAGCCTCTGTGGCAGGCACTGCGAAAGCAGCAGTGAACAAAACACAGGCCTGTCTCCACATGGAGCTTACAACAAACACACAGATAAGACAGGGAGAAAAACTGTAAGCACATAAACAAATAGGTAAATAACAATTTCAGGTAGTGATAAGAGTTACAAAGAAAAATAAGAGGAGAGAGAGTGACGAGGTGATGTTTTAGATGAGGTGGTGAGGGAGGGCCTTCCTGAGGAGGTGATGTTGTTAAGTGTCAATGAGTAGATTCTGACTCATAGTAACCCCATGTTACAGAGTCGAACAGCCCCATAGGGTTTTCTAGACTATCATCTTCATGGAAGCAGAAGGCCAGGCCTTTCTCCTCCTGCAGAGCCACTGGGTAGTTTCAAACCACCAACTTTTTGGTTAGCAGCCGAGCACTTAACGTTTGAGGTGAACCCTAAGGAAATGAGAGGGTGAGCCATGCTGATATCTTGGGGAAGAGCGTTCCAAGTAGAGGGAACAGCAGGTACAAAGGCCCTGAGGTGGGAGTGTGCGCTTGGTGTGTTTGAAGGACAGCAAAGAGGCCTATGTGATTGGAGCTGAGAGGGGGAGAGTATAGGAGATGGGGTCAGGGAGGTGAAGGGGCTAGAATGCATGGTAAGGAGTTGGGTGGTGTCTTAGTTATCTAGTGCTGCTATAACAGAAATACCACAAATGGGTGGCTTTACCAAACATAGATTTATTTTCTGACACTATAGAAGGCTAGGAGTCCAAATTCCGGGTGCTGGCTCTAGGGGAAGGCTTTCTGTCTCTGTCAGCTCTAAAGGAAGGTCTTTGTCTCTGAGCTTCTGCTCCTGGGCCATCTTCATGTGGCTTGGCATCTCTCTCTCTTCCCCCATCTCTGCTCTGCTCACTTGTTTAATCTCTTATATCTCAAAAGAGATGGATTCAAAATAAACCCTACACTAATCCTGCCTCATTAACATAACAAAGACAACTCATTCCCAAATGGGATTATAACCACAGGCATAGAGGTTAGGATTTACAACACATATTTTTGGGGGATATAATTCAATCCATAACAGGGGCTCCAACAGATGGTTACTCTAAGCAAAATGGGGAGCCATTGAGGAGGTGAGAGAAGTGAGTAACATGAGGTGACTATTCCCTGAGCAAGTGGATCACTTTATTTCACTTGATCCCTCATTCATCCATCTCAGCGAGTTTTTACTGAACACCAGTGCCAGGCCCTCCTCAAATGTTGGAGACGTTGACTCACATACACAGGTCTGCCATCAGGGTGCTGCTTCCTGCGCTGGAGCAATGAACCCCTACAACTCAGGGGCACCGATGCCAACCCAGTGTGAGGGGCCAGGGTCTGTGGACACCCAAAGCAGGCCTCCTGGCCCAGCCTGGGTAACTCACAGGCCATGTGCCTGTGATGAGCTACTACTGTTCTGTGCAGTGGGGCCATCACCCCTACCTGCGGGATTACCATGTAGCCAAATGGAGTGACATGCAGGTATGTGCCCATGGCCTGCCTGTGTGACACCTGCACAGGATAGTAAACATGGTTTTCCTCCTTGTCCCTCTTTGCATCCCTCTGACCTTCAGGGAGCAGGATCACAGGGAAAAGGGTCCTTGTCTCTGTTCTCAGGTTAGATAGACCTTCAGACAGCCAGCTCCATCCTGTGCATCACAAAGAATTTGGTACTAATTATGCCAAAGTTCAGGAACTGTTTACTTCTTATGATTTTATAGTAAATTAGAGCTGATTCATGGCTGTCGCTATAATTAGATGCCCCTCTGACTTGCATTCCGATATGCTTTCTGAGTGGGAAAGGGGTGGGGTCACAGTTCAGCAGGAGGGAAGTTCCCATAACCAGCAGCACGGTTTGCCTCACCTTTGGCACCCGTGGGAAAGTGTTGGGAGGAGATGCCAGCCCAGCAGGGGAATCAAGGCTCAGAGCTGCTGCCCCCGGGCACCAAGAGCATCTTTGCTGTGCCCAATGCTATAGCTTCTCTCCTGTGTTCTTTCCCTGGTGTGGATTCTGGGAAACTGCCTGCTCTGAGCCCCTCTCGGAGAGTCCAGTGGCCTTTATGGTATTCAAGGCTCTGATATATCCTGCAGCAAAGAGACCAGTTTAATTTGGTTTAACCCAGTGTTTCCCAAGATGATTTTTGACTATGGAGTTGCTGTGTGTGGAGTTGCTCTGTGTGTGTGAGTGTGTGTGTGAAAGAGAGTTTAGCTGGTAACACTGTTACCAAGAAGACCATGCTGTCTTGGGAATTTCAGGAGAGAGACTCTCCTCCAGCTCCCAGGCCAGCCCAGGCTGAAGCATGCTGTGAGGAGGCCAGAGGTTGGGCTTGGAGGGTAGGAGCTTCTTGGAGGAGACGGGGTGGGAGAGATGGAGACCTCAAGTTGGACTTTGAAAAGAAGGAAAGGGTCTCAAAGGGGCCTCTGTTGCAGCCACCAAGGGAAGGGAAAACACAGAGAAGAAAGGAGGGTATCTAGAAATTCACAGGCCCAGCTGCATAGCTCCATGGTTGATATTATTTTTATTCCCTTATTGGGTTGAGTGGTGTGTGGGACAGAGCTTGAGGATGGCAGGTGGAGTAGGGAGAGTTAGCTGAAAGGGTCTCCTGGGCTGTGAGCCCCCAACCAGACCACGGCTAGCCCCTTCCATCCCCCCCACTCAGTCCCCATTCCTTTAGGATTAAGGACCCCAGACAGCTGTCAGCCCCCACATTACTCCTCTACCCACCTCTCTGCCTTTGGAAGTCCCTCTACCCTTATTCCCCGCCCCCCTGCCCACTCCCCTCAAATGCCCATGAACTAATAAAAATAAAAGGTTAATAATAATAGTAAGATTCATGCATTTACTAAGCACCAGGCACTCTTCTAAGTACCTTACATGTGTTAAGTGAATTCGTCTTCATAACAACCCTATGAAGAAGGTACTATCATCCCATTTTCCAGATGAGAAAACTGAGGCCCAGAGAGGTTAAGGAACTTGGCCAATGTCACACAACCAGAAAGTTCTTGTGTGCGGTCTAGTCAATTCCGACTCATAGCAACCCTGTATGACAGAGTAGAACTGCCCAGTAGGGCTTCCTAGGCTGTAATCTTTACGGGAGCAGATCACCAGGTTTTTCTCCGGTGGAGCCGCTGGGTGGATTTGAACTGCCAACCTTTCAGTTAGCAGCTGAACAGTTAACCATTGTACCACCAGGGCTCCTTACCTAGAAAGTAGTGAAGCATATAGGTATCTGAGCCTTAAGATGGTGTGAGAAGGTTGGTCTAATTATCTAAAGACACATGTTCTAGTTGAGTCATTAAGTTGCTGTGTGACATTTCCTGGGCCACCTGCCCTTTATGTTTCTCAGTCTTCCCACTGGTAATATGAAGGGGGTGGGATCTAATATTATTAAGGGTCTTAATAATAATATCTCCCTGGAATCTCAGCCCTCCAATCAGCCTATCCTCTCAGACCCCTGCCAGACCCCATAGGCCTCCTGGGGGAGGCCTGTCATGGGGAGGCCGGCCACTTTCCAGCACCACAGCAACCCCTCCCTCGCCCCGGTGATGCCCGGCTGCCAGCGGCCTGAAGAAGAGTTTCTGGAGTCCTTCCCGGCAAGGGCAAGAGAGGTAAAAGCAGAGGATGGGGCTGACAGCACAATTGGAGTAGGCCAAGATGGTGCAGGGGCTGGAGGCCACAAAAGCCACCGGTGTGGCAGGCAGGCTGCCCACGGCCACCACATAGCCCAGCACGGAGCAGGGCCCCCACATCAGCATGAAGACCACCAGCACCACGAGGATGAGCCACGTGTTCTCTTGGTGCTCCCGGACGCTCTACCCGACAGGGCTGTGGGTCTGTGCCCACAGGAGCCAGCCCACGTGGCTGAAAGAGCAGCCCAGTCCCAGCACACAGGGCAAGAAGGCCAGGGCTCCCAGCAGAAATAGCAGGAGGTCCGAGCAGGGCTCAGGAGCAAGAGGCAGGCCCAGTCCTTGGGGGCCCCCACTGCTGCCTCCTTCACTACCACTCTCTGGAACAGCCAGTTGGGCAGCGATGCAGTGATGCCCAGGACCCACATGGCCCCACAGAGCAGCAGCCGGGGGCCCCAGACAGCCAGAAGGGCCATGTCAGGCCAGGCCACAGCCATGGAGAGCCATGGCCACCATGCTGTAGAGGGTGCAGAACATGGTGGCCATGTTGACAGCCTGGCTGGTGGTGCAGACGGCAGGGCCTAGCCATCAGTCATGCTGCAGGAAGCTCAGCAGCAGCATGGGCACCACGCAGGCCAGGAAGAGCAGGTCAGACAGTGTGATGTTCACCATGAGGCTGTTGGTCAGGGTGAGGAGCGGGCAGGGGGCGCCTGGGCCCTGGCCCAACACCAGCAGCATGAGCCTGTTGGCCAGCAGCCCCACCAGCAGAATGAGGCCACAGATTCCAGCAAAGACAAGGCGGAGCAGCTGTTCAGGCGTGGCTGTGAGCGTGGTGGTGAACGTGGTGGTGTGCTCCAGCCCAGACTCCATTCTCCTGCTTCGGACACACAAGGACAGCACAGAAACCAGTTCAAGTGCCATATGAAAACAAAGCAAACCTGTTGCCGTCAAGTCGATTCTGACTCATGGTGACTCAACGTGTTACAGGGTAGAACTGAGCTCCATAGGGTTTTCTTGGTTGTGATCATTATGGAAGTAGATCACCAGGACTTTTTTCCATGGTGCCACTGGGTCAATTCCAATTGTTGAATACAAATCATTTGTGCCACTCAGGGACCTTTTCTTTGCCCATAGGAGCCCCCCTCATTTCACAGAATAGAAAGCCTTAGTGGCACAATGCTTAAGCGCTCTGCTACTAACCGAAAGGTTGGCAGTTTGAACCCACCCAGCAGCTCCGAGGGAGAAAGACTTGGTGATTTGCTCTCGTAAAGATTACAGCCAAAAAAACCCTATGGGCAATTCTACTCTGTCACATGCGGTCACTATGAGTTGAAATCAACTCGATGTCACTAACAACAACCTTTCACAGAGCTCTGCTTACAGTGGGCCCAGACGTGTGCACATAGTAGCCCCTTTAGACCTCACAACAGCTTGATACAATGGGCTCTGGATACCACCTGGGTTCAAATCCCAACTCTGCTATTTAGTAGCACTGTGACCTTGGGAAATTTGCTTAATGGTTCCCTACCTCAGTTCCGTCACTGTAAGGAAGTGAGGAAATAAAACAGGTGTCAACAGTAATTATCACTAAGGGGTGAGATTCAGGTAATTTTAATTTTCTTATAATTTTTAAATTTTATAATCTGGTAAATAGATTAAAAATTATAGTGAGTGCTTTTATAATCTGGTAAATAAATGCTACGTATATTATAAAACAAAATCCTGTCCTACCTGTTTCACAGGCAGATTTAACACTCAAATGAAAAAGTGGATGTGAAAAGGCTTTGAGAAGGTATAAAGTCTAATACATTGGGGTCACCTGGGGGGCTTGAAAAAACACTGGTGTCTGGGTCCCCCCCTCCCAAGATGTGATTTAACTGGTCTGGGCTTTGGCAGTTTTTTCAAGATCTCTAGATGATTCTAATATGCAGACCAGCTCAAGAAGCACTGCACCTTAGCTGACGTGCCCTGAGAACTCACCACTTGTCTGCGAGTTGTGTTGTGCTGGTTACTTGGTAGGAGTTGGGGGAAGCCCTCACCCCCATTCCGTCCCACTTGCTAAGCCCCTGATTGAGAGAACTCAAGCTGGGAGATGGGGACTAGGCATCCCAGACTCAGCCCCGGGGTAGCGTCAGCCTTCTGCTACCCTGTGGACCAGGCCACAACTCCCAGCTTAAGATGGGGAGAGGCAGCCAGCTTAGAGGTTTGGTTATTAGCTCATTAACTATTTCCTGAGTGGTTTACATTGGACCGGGCACTGCGAATACAGTAGCAAACAAGACTGACCAGTGGGGTCCTGACCGAGTTTCCATCCCCTTTTCTCCCACATTCACTCCATACCTGAGACCTATCAGCCCAGTCCCACCCTCCTTTTCTTAATCAGCCTCAAGCTAAGTTGTGATCAGAGCTTCTTAGCTGACATGCCCTCAGAACTCACCCCTTGTCTGGAAGTTCACTTTGCAGTCTACCTCGAGTCCTGCCTGCTGCTGTCCTCACCAGCATCATGCTTTTTTAAGGTTCTTGGGCCCTGTTTGCTGACTTATGAGCCCCTTGATGATGGGAAACAGGCTGGTGGCTCCTCCACAGCTATTCTCTGCAGAGAAGGTGAATGTAGCCAGAGGAGGCTAAGAGAGGGTCTGGGCAGTATGCAGTCTCTTCCAGAACCCTGCTTCTAGGGAACCTGAGCTGGCTGCCTGGAGGCCGGAGCAGAGCTGAGATGCGAGCAGCAGCCCAGGGGGCCACTCTCACTCTGGGTCCCCCAAAGGACAGGGGCGCTGTCCACCCCACTGGCTCCCCCAGGATTCATGCCCTACCTACCTGTCTCATTAACGCCCTGGCCCACAGACAGAGATGTTGATGCCTGCCTGGCCTCCTGGACCTCAGAGAGAGAGCCATTGGCAACAGCAGGACTTGCCTCCACCCTGGCCCAGAGCTGGGCATCACTCACAGCAGCACACATCTCTCTCCCTCTGTCTGTCTCTCTACACACTACAGCCTAGAAACTGCTTGGAGCAGGGGAGGCTTGTGGGATAGGTCGGGGAATGGAGAAGACATTGAGGTGAGAAAGAATCAGCGAGGGGCTCAGGAAGAGAGTGGGCTGGTTAGTGGGAATCGTCTCACAAATAGTCTGGAGGTTAAACGGGGCCTGTTAAGCCAACTCTTTGTGGCTTCTGATGCCTGAATCCTTTCTATCCCACCTCTTGCCAAGTGTCACCTGGCTTCTGCTTGTACACCTCTAAGTGACAGAAAGCTCACGGCTGCTTGCTCCTGCGGTATCCCTTTTAGAATTGAGAAGAGAGATGGGGCCAGGAGCTGCAGAGACTGATTAAACAGGAAGAAACAAGACTCTGTCCTCTCTCCCCTGCTCTCCCTTTTTCCCCGTGATTCTCTCTCTCTGCAACTCTGTCTCTTGGACTGCCTTCGCTTGTCTCACTATGAAGCTGGGTTTTCCTCTGATTCAGCCGGGGAATTCATCAGCACGCAAGTGATTAGCAAGAACCAAACTCAGCACCCGCATGCAGCAGACACTCAGTGCGTGGTGAGCATTATGTGGTTGATGGTAAGATATAAAGAATAACATCTGCAGCAAACACAAACGATGGGAGACAGTTCAACCCTGAGGGGCAGTCTCCCGAAGGCTCCCAAAGCAAGCCCGGTGAGGGCACTGGAAACCTCAGCCCTGGATTATAATGTGCAGCAAAGCTTTAAGAGGTGAATGTTGGGCAATGTTCCAGGAACTCCTGCAAAAGCTTCAAACTGGAGTCTGTGAGCGATTCTGACTCCAGTTTCCTTGGCTGCTCCCCAGGCCCTGCCAGCCACACCCCAGCTATACCCCACATAGATCCAGAGGCTGACACCTCAGGGCAAAGGGCTGCACCAGGGGACACTGGCATCAGGGTTGTCCCTGAATGTGGGCCCTTAGAGGTGGATCATGTGGAAAGGCAGTGGGGTTGGGGCTCAGGGATGCAGAAGGACATCAGAACACATCAGAACATAGCCCTTTCCCTAGGACTGGATTCTCCTCAGAAGAAACCCCACACTTGCAAATAAATACAGTTCATGAAACAAGGTTAACACCATTCTGCCAGGCACGAAGGGGGCAGAGATGGTTCAGCGGTAGAATTCTTGTCTTCCATGTGGGAGACCCAGGTTCAGTTCTTGGCCAATGCACCTCATGCACAGCCTCCACCCATCTGTCAGTGGAGGCTTGCGTGTTGCTATGATGCCGGACAGGTTTCAGCGTAGCTGGTGGTCTGCTTCCAAAAATCTGCTAATAGAAACAGTATGGATCACAACAGTTTGATCCTCAACTGATCAAGGGGATGGCGCAGGGCTGGGCATCATTTCTTTCGCTTTTGCAGCGGTTGCCATGAGTTGGGGGCTGACTCCACAGCAGCTAACAACAGCCAGGCACAGAACAGAGGGATTGCTTTAACTAACAGAGCAATTCGTAGTTCACAGGTATCTCAGTTACCTACTGCTGCTATAACAGAAATACCTCAAGTGGGTGGCTTGAACAAACAGAAATTTATTTTCTCGTAGGTTAGGAGGCTAGAAGTCTGAATTCAGGGTGCCAGCTCTAGGGGAAGGCTTTGTCTCTCTGTCAGCTCTGGAGGAAGGTCCAGTCTCTTCTGGGCTTCTGCTCCCGGGCGATCTTCATGTGGCTTGACATCTCTCTTCTTCCAACCCCACTTGCCTAATCTGCTCTTTTTATTTCTTGTAAGAGATTAACTCAAGACACACCCTACATGAATCCTGCCCCATTAACATAACAGAAGACTCATTCCCAAATGGGACCATAACCACAGGCATAGGGGTTAGGATTTACATCACATATTGTGGGGGGACACAATTTCAATCCATAGCAACAGACTACATTGTTTGTCAGCACCAAAGCAAGCTCATTTGAAACTTTTTCCTCCCCCTCAACATTTTTTTTTCTGATTATAGAGACCATACCCAGCCATTGTAGAAAATCTGAAAATACAAATATGCATAAAAAGGAAAATAACACCCCCACAATTCACCCTGTAATTTTACCACCCAGAGGTGTGTAGCCAATATTTTGGTGTATTTTCCTTAGGTCTGTTTTTCTAGATTTTTCCTTTCTTTAAAGGGTTTCAAACGTCCTCCCCCACCCCACACCCCCAGCCTTGTTTACTCAGCAAAGTCCTTCTTCAGAGGGCAAAGGGCCCCACCCTGGCATCTGGGTCATGAGTTGATGAGGATTTTTCTGAACTTCCCAGCTGGTCCTCTCTGCCCCACCTGTGGCCAGGCAGGCAGTACAGGAGCTGAGGGACAAGAAACCCGGGGGGTGGCCGTCCTACCCTGGTCAGCCCCGGCGGTCAGGAGCAGCAGCGAGTTCTCTTTGGAGACTTCTTGGGGACCACCTCCACCAGTGAGCCCCTCAGGAGGTCTTCTTGCATCTTGAGTGACCTGCATGGCAACGACTAGGCCTCAGTCCTCCCTCTCACCTCCCAGGGGCAGCGTAGAGGGGCAGGCAGGAGACTTCCCGTGTGCACCTGGGAGGCTAGGGGACTGCTCCCTCAAGCTAACCCCTCCCACTTGCTTTGCCCCTGCCCTGCATTCCCACGGCACCAGGAAAATGGGACATTGGTCTTCTGTCTCTTTGCTGGCACTCTTTCAGGCCTACTGTGTGCCAGCTACTGTGCCAGGGACTCTGATATGACAAAGATGCCAATACATCCCTGCCTAGGGTAGTGAGGGTGACGGGTAGGAAAGGGGGCAATTGTACCCTAGGAATGAATGATAGATTGGGGAAGCACACAGAGGGCCTTCCCAGGGAGGAAGGAGGTGGGCTGAGGGGTGGATGAGGGTTTGCTGGCAGAAAGGGAGGTTCATTGCAGGCAGAGGGCAAAGGCTTGGTGTCAAAAGAGAGCTCGGGGGTTGAGGTAGTAAAAGAAGTCCATTCATTCATTCATTCACTATGTATTTACTGTGTGCCAGGCACTATGCTAGGCCACAGAGCCTAAGGGCTTAATGGTCAGAGAGAAGCCTTAGAAGCAGCAGGGGCCCAGGGCTCTGTGGGCCTCAGAAGTCACATTCAGAAACTTGGGCTTTTATCCTAAAGTAAAGGGAAGTCATTGAGAAGTTTTGGCCAGGAGGTGTGCCCAGGTTTGCAGTCTAGCAAGCTCACTCTGACTACTTCGTCAGAGATGGAGCCTTAGAGCTCATCTGGTCTAACACCCCCACCCTTACTCATTTCATTCATTTACGGAGCACCTACTATGTGGCAAGCCCTGAGTATGGGGTGGAGGGTGGGGGGAGTGAACAAAACAGACATGGCCTTGCCCTTCCAGAACTGCAGCCTAGTGTGAGAGGCAGATAAACAAACAAAAAAACCAGACAAATCCACATATAATTACAATTTGTTGAGAAGGCTATGAAAGGCACAAAGAGAGGGCTGTGCTGGAGAACAGCACTGAGGGCAATGGTCAGAAGGGGCCTCTCTGAAATGAAATCTGAAAGATGTTGTTATTGTTTTCTGCCATCATACAACCCTATAGGACAGAGAAGAACTGTCCCATAGGGTTTCCGAAGCTGTAAATCTTTACAGAAGCAGACTGCCACGTCTTTCTCCCAAAGAATGGCTGGTGGGTTCAAACTGCCAACCTTTCCGTTAGCAGCCAAGCACTTAACCATTGCGCAACCAGGGCTCCTTTCTGAAAGATGAGAGGGAGCCAATTATGTGGGGGGAGGGGATATTCTTGACAGAAGAAAGAGCAGGAGCAAAGGCCCTGAGGCAGGAAATCTTGTGAGAGGAACTGAAGGGTAGCCATCGAGACTGGAGCCTGGTGACTGACAGTGTGTGTGTGTTTGTGTGTGTGCGCGCGCGAGCATGCACGTGTGGGCGGGGAGAGGCAGGGGAGATAGCACTGGAAATGATGCAGGCCATCAGGAGGCATTTGCATTTTATTCTAAATTCCGTGGAAGTCACCAGAAGGTTGACAGCAGACGAGTGACACTTCCTCTCCCAGCTCCACTTTACAGATGAGAAAACCGAGGCTCAGAGAGGGGAAGTAGCCTCCCTGGAAGGGATACAGCTAATGAGAATGCTGGAACTGGAGTCAGGAGACTCTCAGTGCAGTGTTCGTTCCATTTGTCCAGACTGGTGAGCCCTGTTATCTAACTACGTGTTTCTTGACCCGCTTCCTCAGAATGAGCCTTCCCTCCGATGAGTCTGGGCTGAAGGCTGCCCCAAAGGATTCTGGGTGGAAAGTGTGAGGCGACACTCACCGGGCCAAGTTTACCACAGGCTCCAGGATGTTGTGACCCAGAGCAGCGCTGCACTCCCCAAAGGAGACTCCCAGCTCCTGCAGGCCAGACAGACAAGGGCATGGGTGCCTTGAGGAGACGGACCTCTGAGAAGCCAGATGGCAGCCTCCTGGGCCAAAAGCCTGGCCATCCAACAGAGTCCTGCCTAATACTTTCTTGAGCCCTGTCTCAGTGTGGCCCGTGGTCTCCAGCTGGGCCCTTCTGCCTACTCCCCTCCATCTGGGCTGGCCGAGGTGTCGAGGATGCCACACTAGAAATATTCCTCAGTCTTCTGAGTTCCAACTTGAAGATTTTTGCAGACATTTTATAACCATTAATTATGTTTTCTGATTTCAAAAATGTTTCATTGGGGGAAATTCTGGAAAAATAGTATAGAAAAGTATAAGAACAAAATGTAAGCCACTCCTATCAGCGTTTGGGTGTATGTATTTCCATTCTGTTTTATATAACCCTTTTGCTTGGAGAAAATAGGATAAATGTCATCATGCTATTATTAGGTTACCAGTTGCCATCATTGTGACTCGTGGCTACCCCATGCGGGTCAAAGTAAAACTGTGCTCCACAAGTTTTCAGTGGCTGGTTTTTTGAAACTAGAATGCTAGGCTTTTCTTCTGAGGCACCTCTAGGTGGACGTGAAACTTGAACCTTTTGATTAGCAGCCGAGTGTATAAACCATTTGCACTACCCAGGGACTCCAGATAAGAGCTGGATGTACCAGGAGTCAAACCCTCTGCCTCGTACATGCAAAGCACATGCTCTACCACTGAGCTACACTCCCACCCTACTATTAGGTTAAACCATATGAAATTGCTGTTTGGGTAAGCCCCAAACGATCATATATCAGCCATTCCATATGGTTCAACCTAACCTATATCCAGATTTGCAGCTGGCTTTTCTGACTTCTCATTTTATTGTAAGCATTTCTCCCACACCTTTAAATATTCTTCCAGGACAGAATTCTGAACAGAAAATAACTAACTTCTCATGTGAACATGCCACAGTTTAACCACCAACTTCAGCCAAATGTTCTTCTTATAAATAACACTGTAAAGAACATCCTCATATAAACATGTTTGATTATATATTATACAGGTATCCATTATGTCATTCCCTTCAAAAACCAAACCAAACCCACTGCTGTCCAGTTGATCCCGACTCATAGGAACCTTGTAGGACAGAGTAGAACTGCCCCCATAGGGCTTCCAAGGCTGTAATCTTTATGGAAGCAGACTGTGCCACATCTTTCTCCTGCAGAGCAGTTGGTGGGTTTGAACCGCCAATCTTCCGGTTAGCAGGCGAGCACTTAACCACTGCACCAGCAGGGCTCCTCTGTTATTCCCTTAGGGATTATTTCTGATTCTTTCCTGAGGATAAATTGCTAGAGGAGGAGTTACTGTGTCAAAGGGGTGACCTACTACTTTTAAAAGGAAAAAATTCCCACAGACCAGGAACCACAATGATGACCTTATGATTCTGAGAAGTGAGAATAGTAACAGGAAGAAAATGTAATATGGAAATATTAATTAAGAAGGGTTGTGTTGGAGGTGGAACGAGGAGTGGCGTTTTTTTCTTTTTTTTTTACTATTCTCCAGATTTTCTGGAATGTGGTTAAATTCTATTCATAATTAAATAGTATCCACTGTCTGGTGATGGGGCTTTTGATGTCATCTTCCCAGGCAAGAATTTGAGTCTTAAGATAGAATAAATTAGAAGGAAGAATTTTAATTAGAGGCCAGAGATAAAATTAAGATTTGATTGGGAATTTTAAGTGGAGCTTTTAAAACTCTTTTACTCTGAAGATATTTTTTATGTAGGTTGGGACATTGTGTGGGAATTTGCTGATTCAACGGGGGTTCAATGTCATGCCTGCTGTTACAGCCTTGTATTTGGGTCAAGGCTGGTCTCCAGAGACTTGGGTGGGTAGGGGCAGAGGTAGGCAGGCTGCTGTCTGCTCTGACCTGGCCTTTGGCTCGGGCAGAGGCAGTAACAGGCAGAATGTTCCTTCTCAGTTGCCCAGGCCAGGGAGACCCTCCAGGGCAGTGCCCGCCCTGTGCAGGCTGGGAGAAGGGCCGACGCCCAGGAGCTCACCTTGGCCAGTTGCCGCCCGGTCTCAGTGGGCACCTGCCGTTCCTCCTCACAGTCCATCTTGTTTCCCAGGAGAAGGATGACCACCTTGTCGGACCCTGCATCCTGCACACAGAAACGCATTCTCTCAGCCACAGGTGTTGAGCACTTACTGTATGCCAGGCCTGGGACAGATTTGGCCCTGCCTTCCTGGGAACCGAGAAGGTGTCCCCTCCCTGACGTGCACCCAGGGTTAGGTGGCTGCCTCTTCCTGCCCCACCCCTCCACACCCTTCCCACCTCACCAGCTTCCCTATTTACAGTGAATCTGCTTCTCTCTGCCTGCAAACATCTTACCCACTTTCCAAAGCCAGCCTCAAAGGCATCTCCCCCAGGAAGCCTTCATGGATGGCTCCTGCCCATGTCCCTCTCTTTCTGTTTGTGCTGAATAAACAGTACTTGATTACCCAGAATGCCTTGGCTCATTTCCTAATCGTTTCATGTATAATAATAATAACAGCTTCTGTTAACTGAGTGCTTGCTACACACCAGGTACTGTGCCGAAAGCATCATATCAGTTAATCCTTACAACTCCCTTATGAAAGAAGTAGGAAGATTGAAGTTCAGAGAGGTTAAGTCACTTGTCTAAGGTCACTGAGTTAGGAGGCTGGGTAGCTGGGAATCAAACCCAGGTCCTGTCATATCTCAGAGCTCAATTCCTCTCCTCATTCATTAGCTTATCCTGCTTTCTTTGCATCTCTTCAACTAGACTAGGAACTTCTGGAGAGAAGACAACATGTCTTGCTTCATACCCCTCTGCTGTGCTAGCATATACTGCAGAATTTCAGTATATATGTATCAATTAAATACATAGGGGAAAGAACTAGGGATGTATGAACAGATGAATTTATCACCTACAATGGCAGAACTGCATTATTACCAGATGTTAAGAAGAAGATACCACGAACAGGTATAGGATGGCTGAGTGTAGGAAAGAAACGTTCATAGGACAAACGAAGTAGTTTGGTTTGGGGACTGTGCTGCGTGGCTGTGGTTTCTTTGCACTAACGTGCTCAGTTCATCCAGCCACATGCCCTCAGTAGGTGGTGTCACCCATATGTCTTTGTGCCATTTGTAATTCTGGGAAAAAAAGGCAGAGCAGGCAAGATACAAGCTTCCTCCTGACTACAAAAACTGGGCCACCCCTGACAGCCATCTGCTTACCTGGAGACAGTCCAGCCAGTAGCGCACATGGGCGAAGCTCTCATAGTTGGTGACATCATACATGAGCACCACCCCATCAGCCTTGCGGAGCAGCTGCCGCGTTATACTGTGGTACCTGCCCATAGAGTCTGCATGAGGCCCCGCCAGGTGGCCTGATCCCAGGCCCTGGCCTCTCTAGCCACAGCTACTTCATCTGCGAAGTGGGGAGAATTAACCTGCCCTCCCTCTGATTGCTTCCCAAAGAGAGCCTGCATATGATTTCCTTTTTACAGTCTAGCTATTTATTGTTGACCAGGTAATGTTCTCACAGCTCAATTTTCAAAAGGTACCAAAGGGCACCCAGTGAAAGGTCTCCCTCTCCCGTTTTCTGCAGCCACTCAGTCCCCTTTCTCAGAGGCAGCCAGGGTTACCGGTTTCTTAAATATCTTTCCAGATGTATTTTATGTTTATTTATGTGTGTGTGTGTATATATATACACACACACAGACATATACACACATAGATGTTTTCTTTTCTGTTTTACACAAATACAGTGTAAAACGTCCACTGCATTCATTAATATTCAGTTTCCTGCACTTGGTTTTTTCCAGTTAACAAAATGTCTTGGAGATATATCCCTGTTGGCACATAAAAAGAGTCCCCAGTCTTTTTTAGGGCTTCGTCATGTTCCATTGTATGGATAGACCTTCATTTATTTTGCTGGTCCCCTGCTGATGGACATTTAGGTTGTTCCCAATGTTTCATAATATGCATGATATTGCTATGAATGGTCTTGGTCCCTGTGTTATTATAGTCACGTGTAAGTGTATCTGTAGGATGGATTTCTAGAAGTAGAACTGCTAGGTCAAAGAATATGTGCCTTTTAATTTCGATCAGCACCGCTTAGCTGGAAAGTGGAAGACCAGTGTTTTCAGGACAGGCAACTGGGACAGCCCTAACCTGTGCACTGCCAGGCTGGGGAGAGGGGTCTGTGCCTGCTGCCCTGTCCCGCACTTGGGCTTGACTCATGTCTCCTTCCCTGACATCCTTCCCTGACATCTTGAGCCCTTAGGGGGCTGATGCCTCATTGGCACTTGGTAGCCTCCAGCTCGTGTTGAACTCCTCAAAGTCGGGATTGCCCTCGGCCCCTCTGTGCCCCCAGGCTCAGCCCTGATCCCTGACACCACTGATGGTGGAGCCTGTCCACAGTGCCCATTACCTCTCCTGGCCAGCTGTGTCCCAGAGCTGCAGCGCAAAGTGCTTGTTGTCCACCAGCAGGCTTTTGACCCGAAAATCCACTCCTAGGACACACGGAGAAGGGGTAAGGCGCACTTTCAAGTAACCATCCAGGATTTTCAGTCAAAACCAAACCAGTTATGTCGAGTTGACTCTGACTCATGGCAACCTCATGCGTGTCAGAGTAGAACTATGCACCATAAGGTTTTCAATGGCCGATCTTCTGAAAGTAGACTGCCAGCCCTTTCTTACCAGGAGCCTCTGGGTGGACTCAAACCTCCAGCCTTTTAGTTAGCAGCTGAGTGCATTAACCATATGCACCACCCAGGACATCTCTAGCGAAAACATGACTAGATATATGCCCATCCCCAACACCAGCCCCAGTGCAGTAGAACCTTCAGCTGGTGGGCTTCCTCTCCGCTCTCCAAGTCCCATCCATACTCCAAGACCCACTTCCTCTGAGAAGGCTTCCCTGACCACCAAGCCCACAGGGTTCACTGCTCCTGCTGCACTCCCACACCCTGACAGTGGGTGCCAACATCAATACAAGGCACTTTGTGTTATATTTATCGCTATGAACATAACTGTCTTCCCAACTGCATGGCAATATTTATTCCTCAGGCCTTCGGGAAAACTAGTCTCATTATTTTATTTTTATAATACTCCTTGTTTTATTTCCTAATTGCCGTATGCATCTTCTCCCTTCAACTAGACAGTAGTGTAGACAGGAGCGCCGAAGGAGCACTGGCTTCAAGGAGGACTCCTTCAGCTGTGAGTCGTCCACCCTCTGCTCTGTATAGGCTGTGTGACCTCGGGCAAGTCAGTTCACCTCTCTGAGCCTCCATTTCCTCATCTGTAAGGTGGTAATTTAAAAAGACCTGCACTGCAGAGTGATTGGGAGAATTCAGTGAGAGACTTACATCAAAGGTTCAACCTGGTTTCCAATGGGTACTTGAGAGGTGGTACTTTTTATTATTTTAAATAATTTTATTATTAAAATGACAATTAAAAAATTTATCAATTATCAAAAAATTTTATCAATCACCAAAAAATTTATCCATTAAAACTGATAAATAATTAAAATTTTATTATTAAAAATTGATAATTATTATTATTCTCATTTCCCTGAACCCTAGTCCCCCAAATTTCATAGCCCCATCCTTTCCTGTGCTCATGCTTCCAGACCTTTTCTGTCCCGGGAAATACATAGGTAATAGTGAAATCCCAGGCAGGTTTGGAATTTTAGAGTGCAGTGAGGAAACCTGGCTAGGGTTGAGGGAGTGATGGGGAAGGGCTGCTCTGTTCCCATTCCCCATTACCTTTCCAAAGGAGCCTGGAGGAGGCTGAAGAGCGCACACAGGCCCCAGGCCAGCTCAGGAAAGATGCCTCCTCATATTGGCAATGGCAGACTCCATAGCGACCCCCCAGCAGCACCTCCTGCTGCCCCCTGGTGGTGGCTGAGACCATAGGCCCTCCCCACTTCCATGCTCTCCAAGGAGGCTGGGGAAAGTGGCAGCTCCTTAGCAAAATGGTGAAGCAGAGGAAGTCTGTCTTTAGCATCTGCTTCTCTTTGATGCCGTCTTTCCTGAAGGTCTTAGGAGGCCTAGGGTCTCTTGAGGTTATCTAATCCAATCCCCTTGCAATGATATCTAGCCTCTGCCCAAATACCCAAAGTGATAGACAGCTCACTGCCTCTATTGAATAACACTAACAATTCCTCCTTGGATTCAATAACTCTCTCACCATCCCTACTTTTCCACCTTCTGCTCATCCCCTTCTTCAGTTCACCCATGTGTCCCCACACTCCCCCAAATCATGTTACAAAAACCACATAAACTGTTAGGGGTATAACGTTTTCTGGGTGGTGCAAGCGGTTTGCCATTGGCTGCTAACCTCAAGGTTGGCAGTTTGGATCCACCAAGTGGTACCATGGAAGAAAGGCCTGGTGATCTACTTCCATAAAGATTACAGCCCAAAAAACCCTATGAAGCAGTTCTTCTCTAACACATGGAGTCGCCATGAGTCAGGGCCGACTTGATGGCAACAGGTTTGGTTTTTGGTTTTTGCCCATCCCCTTCTTTAATCCAGCCATATGTCCTTGCACTTTCCTTAAAAACAAGTTACAACTTAACCATATAATCTGTTAGGGATATGATGTTCTCTCCTTCTCAGGGACTCCACTATTTTAAAAGAGCAGCCCCAGAGAGAGGGCTATGCTAAAACTTCCAGTGTGTGGGCATGAGCTTTGAACGGTGGCCCTGGGTATGAGCTCTAGCTGTGGCGCCCGGCCAGGGCAAGAAACTTAACCAGGTCCTCAAATCAATTTCCTTATATGTAAAATGGTAGATATGGAAAAATCTCACAAAAACGCACATTTGGATGTAACCCAATCGGCTCTGGTCTTCCAGCTGGCCCTGTTCTCAAAGGCAGGCAGGCTATGATTCTTATCTTCTGAGCAAAGTGGGAATGGATGGAGAGTGGGTGACAGGGTGGGGAGATATTCACAACTGGTGAAGCCAGAATAGTCCCCAGTGGTGCCAAACCACAGCTGGGATTAGGACAGATTTGTATTCTGTACCTGGATCTCAGGTTCTCCCAGCTGGACAGCAGTGCATGCAACCTTGCCCTGTTTTTTTGTTTTTTTTTTAAATTAGGCAACTTTTTTTTTTCCTTGATTAAATGTTGTAGAGCTGTCTTACCACATAATAATGGGACAGCTCAATTATAAGGAGGGTTGTTGTAAGAAATAAGACACATAGATAAGATGCCTGGTACATTGTAGGTGTTCAGTAAACAGTAGCTAAAAAAAAAACCATTGCTGTCAAGTTGATTCCAACTCATAGCGACCCTATAGGACAGAGTAGAACTGCTCCATAGGGTTTCCAAGGAGCAGCTGGTGGATTCAAACTGCAGACCTTTTGGTTAGCAGCCGAGCTCTTAACCACTGCGCCACCAGGGCTCCAAAATAGTAGCTAAGATGATCCATAATGGTGGCCCTGCAGATACTGTGACTCTGCTCAACATCAGGCCAGGCCTAGTAAGGGCTCCCCCTCCCTGAGGCACTGCATTTTTAACACTCACCCCAGATGAGGATTCTTAGAGCACAGTTTGAGAACCTGTGCTGGGTCCCTCTTGTGCAAGGGCTGTCATCTACCCACTGGCCTGGCACTGGTCCCCAGTCAGCACGTGCCCTGGCTGACACAAAGACGTGGACCCCTCCATCTTTGGCCCTAAATGGGCTCCCCCTTCATTCCCAGCAGCTTACTTTTCTGTAGCTCTATACAATGTGGCCATTTAAAAAAAACACCAGTTCCACTGAGTTAATTCCCACTCAAGGTGACCCCATGTATGTCAGAGTAGAACTGTGCTCCATAGGGTGTTCAATGGCTGATTTTTCAGAAATAGATCACCAGGACTTTCTTCCAAGGAGCATCTGGGTGGACTGGAACCGCCAACCTTTCATTAGCAGCCAAGCACGTTAACTGTGTGCACCATCCAGGGAGTGGCCACAGATCCTGGTATTTTTAGGGAGGGGAGGCTTCATGCTTTCAGACATTTCATTTGCAGGAGTCACTGAATTAGACATTATCAAGCATTTGCTTATAACAATAATAATAATAACTAATATTTACTGAGCTCTTACTAGGTGCTAGACATTATTCTAAGTGCTTGCTATGTTTTAACTAATCTTGAATCTAGAATTTTAGGCAGTCAGCACTATTGCTGCCCCCATTATTCAGATGAGGATTTAGAGCTCAGAGAGATTAAATAATTTGCCCAAGGTGATACTGCTAGTAAGTGGCAGAGCTGAGATTTGAACTCAGGCACCTGGGTTCCTCACTCTCCAAATGCATTCTGTGTGAAATATTCAACTTGCCCAAGGTGACTTCCTGCCAGAGCATGGTAACTGGCCTGGAGCCAGTCATGAGCAAATCCAGCCACTATGGGCCCTGCAGCAGCCTGCCCATGGGCCACGTGTGTGGAGACTTGCTTGCTTTCACCATCAACCAGTGCTGGCCCCTAAATTGCAGGATGGTTTGTTGATGTGGCACATTATACGTTAATCAGATCAATGTAGAAAAAGCAAATTACCTGTAATTAGAGATGATTACTAGTAAAATAGTAAGATCATGCCCATATAAAATAATATCTCATGTGGTGCCAGGGCAAAATCTGTAGCATCCCCAGGGATGGCTTGCTTTCAGCCTGCTCTGGCTCATTGGCCTGGGCCCCTGGGTCTCCCCTGCCTCCCTGCCACCCTCCCCAGGCTGGGCCCTTACCCACAGTAGCTGTCAGCCCAGTGGCGAAGGAGTTTTGGTGCAGCAGGTACAGGAAGGAGGTTTTACCCACATTCGAGTCCCCCAGGAAGATGACATGGAAGATGTAATCAGGGTCAGCCGGAGGCTCGTTGACCGGGAGGTCCCCTGGGACTGGGGACCGCCCAGCCTCCCGAGAGTCCGTTCCTGGGTCTTCAGGTCTGCTCTCTGCTCTTGGCTCCCTGGATTGAGGGGCGTCTTGCTCTCCTTCAGCTTGAGCAGCTGTGGGTGGGGGCCTGGATTGGGCTTCCAGCTCAACTGTGGTAGGGAGGGTTTGTGTGGGCTCCTGGGGCCCTGCTCCATCATCAGGCTGAGCGCCCATGGGGAAAGGGCTGCCTAGAGCTAATGGTTTCCCAGGAGCAGTGGCCTCTACTTCAGCCTGAGGCTGGGGTGGGCCATGTGGGGGAGTAGCAGGCAGAACATCTTGCAGGGGGTGTTCTGAATGCTCAGCTTCCAGGCCCTGAGCCTCAACTGACTGCTCTGAACCCATGTCCTGCCGGCCTTGGTCCTCTTGCTTTCCTTCCTCAGCCCAGGGCTCCTCTTCCAGATTCTGGTGGTGGAAGGTGGGCAGCCCACCTGGCCTGAGGATCTGGATGTGAGCCCCTCTTGGTCTCCCAGGGTGGCCCCCCTGCTCGTCTGGGCCCGGCTTGCCTGGCTCCAGCCCCTCTGTGGAAGCCACAGTCTCCAGACCCTGGGAGGGTTCAGCTGGACCCAGTGTCAGGGTCCCAGCCCCTGGGGACCCCAACCCAGGCTCAGAGCCTGTGGTGTGTGGGTCTTGACGGAGGGCCTCTCTCTGCCTGAGCAGTTTGACTGGGGCAGGTCCAGGCCCAGGGCCTTTGTCATCTGGGTCTGTGGCCTGGAACAATTTACTGGGCCCAGCTGGGGCCTGGGGAGGGGGAGGTTCCACCTGAGGAGGGGACCCATCTTCCAAAGGAACCAGCACATTGAGTGCGGCTGCCACCAGGCCCCCTGACTGCCCGTCTGGGACCCCCAGAAGATCCCAGCGGAAGTGGGCCTCAGGGTCAGGCCTTGGCTCATCCTTAGCTTCCAGGCTAGGAGGCTCCACAGGCTGCTCTGAACTGATGTCCTGCCCATCTGGGTCCCCTCCTGTCCCTTTCTTGGCCCTGGAAGGCACCCCAGGGGGACTCCTTGGAGCCCCATCTGGCTCTGAAGATGGCTCCTGATCAAACGGCAGAGCGTGTGACTCTGAAATGGAGATCTGCCTGATCACGCGGGGGGTCTGGGGGACTGAGGGGCCTCTCGGAATAGGAGGCGGGCTCCAGGAGAGCTGCAGGGGTCTGAGTGGGGAGCTACTAAAGCTCAGGAGCTGGTCCCAGCTGTCACTGTCCCCAAATAGTCTGGGCAAGGATGTTTCCTCAGGGGAGATGGCCTGGGGAGCTGGGGCCTTCTCTTCCACTGCTCTGGGGGCACTGGAAAGGATGAGGAGAGCAGAAGGTTAGGGGAGGGGCAGGCAGGGGGTGGTGTCACAGTAACCCTACCACATCTCTCACCATCCTTTGCACGCCCACGCCTGGTCCTCCCTCCCAAGGTTTGCTCAGGCAGTCCTTCTCACCTGGCACGCCCTCCCTCTCATCCAATCCTACTCATGCTTCAAGGACCACATGAAGCCTCACCTCCTCCAGGAAGCCTTCCCTTACCATTCTGGCCCATCCCCCTTCTTCAAGCTATAAAAAGTAGAGCAAGTGCCTGCCAGGGAAGCAGCACCCCATGAGGCCCTGTGTGTGTATCCCAGTCACGTGGCCTTGGGCATGTGACTTACGCCTCTCTGTGCCTCACTTTCCTCATCTGTGAAATGGGCATGATAATCCCAGCCCAACAGGGCTGTTGAGAGAATTAAAGGCTGGCGACCCTGTGTGTGTGTGTGCACTAGGTGCTGACCAGGGCCTTGGAGAACTCAGAGCCTTCCTCCCCTCTTCCCGGAAGTCCCTGACCACTACCCCAGCAGCCCAGGCCTGGCAGTCACTTGCCTTGGTTCCTCCTCCTCCACCTGCCATGACACTCGGCCCTTGGCAGCTTCCAGGTGACCCCTGGTCACCTGCAGCTGTTCCCGCACCTCCTCCAGCTGCCCAGCCAGGTCTTGCTCAGCCTCCCGAAGCTGCTGGTTCTCTGAGTTGGCCTCCTGGTGGGTGCTACGGAGATGATGGAGCTGGGCCTCCAGCTGTGGGGAGTGGAGGGTGAGGAGGAGAGAAGCCCAGTTGTCCTCCAGTCAAGGAAAAGCCTTCCAAGGCCACTCTGGGGCCTAGACCCCTCCCCCTCCCCCGCCACTTAAAGGCTCCTGGAGACCCAGCTTAAAACATAGGTTTAGGGTGGTGGGTGGTTACCCCCGCTGGCCTAATTAGCCCCATTACCTCCCACCCAGGAGAGACATGTTAATTGTTGGGGTAGGGAGGAGACAGGAAATGCACAGGGAGCGCAAAGTGCCAGCACCACGCCCTCCTCTGCTCATGGCCCTCCAGGGCTGCCCATCAACCAGCCTCCATGGGATCCACACAGGGCTCCTGACCCAACAGCAAACCAGGACACTCCCAGATGGAGTTCTGACCCCCATTTCTCTTAGGAGGAAACTGAGGCTCAGCGGTTAAGAACCTGTCAAGGTCACTTAGCTGACAATGGAGACGAAAGTTGAATGTCACCCTGTCACCAAGCCTATGCAATATCAAGACCTCATGCTTGTCCGTTGCTCGCCTATCTCAAAGTACTTTCCCATATATTACCTCATTTGACATAGCAAGCCTGCGAGATGCAGTAGATATGATTATCTCCATTTTACAGATGGAGAAACTGAGGCCAGGACAAGCAAAGTGATTTCCTCAGGTTTGCGTGGCTCTTAAGTGGAACAGCAGGGATTTGTACTCACGTCCCATTGCTCCCACAGCACTACCTAGCCTCATCTAAGAAAAGGGCCCAAGACATCTTTTTACCATAGAGCTGTACTTATATGGAGCCCTGGCAACACAGTGGTTAAGAGCTTGGCTGCTAACCAAAAAAAAAAGGTTGACAGTTTGAATCCACCAGCCACTCCTTGGAAACCTTATGGGGCAGTTCTACTCTAGCCTACAGGGTCGCTATGATTCAGAATTGACTCAACGGCAACAAGTTGGGTTTTATACTCATATGGGGGCCCAACCAGCCTAAAGAGGCCTCCAGACCAGAGAGCATTTATTGCAAGTCCAAAGGTGGCTGTCAGAGTTTGTGACTCAGAAATCGAGCTTCCAGGGAAGCCCTCTGGCTCACCTCCCTCTGGCCCTCAGCCAGCTGCTGCACCTCATGCTCCTTGGCCTCCAGGACCTCTTGCATCTGCGAGCTGAGGGCCAGGTCCCGGGAGTCGCTCTGGGGAGCAGAGACGACTCAGCTCCTGCACTGCAGGCTCCATGACCCAGCAGGCTGGGCTGGTCCTCTCCACACGCATTCTTCCACCCAGGCCTGGGGCACAGGGCCCAACAGGGAGAGTTCTCAGGGTGACTCCCTGGCTCAAGCCTAGATTGTGGCGACCAGGAGACTGAGGCCCAGAGAGGTAAGGACTGGCTGTGGGGTGCACAGTGAGCCCCCACAGAGATGGGAAGAGGCCCAGGCTCAGCACTTGCCACCCCATCTCTCTGGGGAACACACACTGGTTAGGGCTGTGAGAGGGCCCACTCCCAGCAGCCTCCTGCTGCCCCCACTGGCCAGTCACAGCCCCCATGACTTAGCCAGCGGAGAAGTCCTGGGCAGGGCGTGAGGGGCAGGGGGCAAAGGGCAGCCGCTGGAAGGGAGCCCACCTCAGCCTGCAGCTGCTGCTTCTCCCGGTGGATCTGCTGTTCCATCTCTTCGCAGAGCTCCTGGACCTCGTGGTGGTGTTCAGAGTCACGCCTGGAAGGGGTCAAAGGTGGCGGGGTGGGGGTGGGGGGCAGGCAGCCCATCAGCCCCTCTGGGGCCCTGCTGCTGGCAGGGATGGTCTGGACCTGGGTTTGGAGTCCACTCTGCTTCTCACCTCTCCCTGGCAGCGGTCACTGACCCTGTCACCCTGAGAACAGTCATCCCGTCCCATATGACTTTGATATTGGTTACCCTGTTCCCATCATACTGACTCCTGTAACCATCACCAAGATATTGGTCCCCCTGGCCCGGTCACATAGTCCTCATTGCCCCATCACTCTGTCCCACCTCCCTGTGTCACCATCCTCCTGCTCCCATAACTCAGAGCCCCTGGCAGGGCTGCACCCTTGCCAACTCCAGGCGTCACTACCAAAAACCAAACCCATTGCTATCGAGTTGATTCTGACTCATAGTGACCCTATAGAACAGAGTAGAACTGCCCCTAGAGTTTCCAAGTAGGGTCTGGTGGATTCAAACTGCTGAACTTTTGATTAGCAGCCATAGCTCTTAACCACTACGCACCAGGGTCACCGAACATATGGCAATTGTGTGACTGGCCCCCTGCACGACCTCTTCCTCCAGCTCAGCTCTGCCCCATCCAGCCCCCAGGCCCTGCTGTGCTGGAGGAATTCCACTTGGATTCAGCTAAAATGTAAAGAGCACCTACTAGGTGCCAGACACCGGGTGAGGGCACTTTCTGTGCGTGCTCTCAACCCACACACTTACTTCCTCAGGGTCAGCTCCAGAGCCTCCTTGTCGGCCCGCACCTCTTGCAGACGACTGGTCATCTTGGCCAGAAAGCCCTCCAGGTTGCCCGCCAGGTGGGGCTCCTCCTGCCTCAGCTTCCTCCACAGCTGCCAGATCTCCGCTTGCCTGGGGAAGAGGGTAGCCAGAGGTTAGGTAAGAGGTGGGACCGGAAGGAGGGGGAACCCACTCCTTGGTCATAATTGCAGTGCTCCAAGAGACTTGGGCACCTGGGCTCCGAAAACCTACTGACACCCTGCAAGGTGAAACTCAGATGCTGCCTCCTCCAGGACCCTTTCCCAGATGTGTCCTCCCCCACCTCGAACCCAGCACTTTGTTTCTGTATGATTTAGTGATTAAACGTGGGATGGGGAGCCTTGGGGGTTTCCATTGGCCTTCTCCCTTCTCACACATGCTGTAGCCATGTGGCCTTTGGCAGGTCCAGTGCCCTCTCTGGGCTCATTTGTCAAATGGGGAGGCTGACACCTAACTGGCAAGATGGATGGAGAATGACAGACACGCCCAATGAAAGCACCAGCTTGGGGTCTGGCACCCAGTTGGCACTCGATAAATGTCGCTTTCACATGGATTTAATTAAGTCATGAAGACAGATGCCAGAGGGCTGACCCAGGCCATGCTGCCAAATGGATAAATGGCTCCCACCCCACCTGCCCTGCCAGCCTACACCCTAAGCCCCGCCCAGCCTGCCCCACAACACTGGCCACATCTTGTCCCAGGGAGCCCAATGGGGTGAGCAAGCCTGGGCAAATGGGCACGGGCAAGACCTTCACAGCCTCTAAGGGATGCCAGTGGGGTCTGGGGTGTGTGGGAGGGGCATTTTCAGGCAGTCCCCCTTCTCTGAACCTGAGGGAATCTCATAAGCCTGAGACAATTTGGAGGAAATGCCTTCCTGTCTCCAAACCTCCCCAACCCTGGGCATCACCATGCCTGAAATCACCCCACTGGAGAACCCCCTCTTTGGGTTAAGAAAGGCACATTCAGGGAGCCTCCTGTTCTTCAGAATGGAAGTGCCCTTGGGAGACTGATACCCCAACTCACTCATCCTGCTGGGGAGTGATTCTATGGGACAGGACAAGAGAGGGAGAGTGTGGGAGTGGGGGGAACTTCTCGTGACACATGGTTTCATTTGATCTTGTCAGTACCAGTTGCCCATGAGTCACCTCTGACTCATGGCAACCCTATGCGTGACAGACTAGAAATGTGCTCCATAGGGTTTCCAATGGCTGATTTTTCAGAAGTAGATCGCCAGGCCTTTCTTCTGAGGCACCTCTGAGTGGACTCAAACCACTAATCTTTTGGTTACCAGCAGAGCACATAACTGTTTGCTCCGCCCAGGGACTCCCATTTAATCGCACAACAGCTCTTATGCTCATTCTGCAGCTGGAAAAGGAACGAGGGTAGAGAGGCCAAGCCTTTTGCCCAGGTGGCACAGCCAGCAAGTAGCCAAGCCAGGATTTGCACCTTGCTCTATCCAAGGCCTCCCATCTTGCCACTCTGCCTGGGCAAGCCCCCACCCTACACCCACCGCTGGCCTTACTCAGGAAGTAAGTGGTTGGCCCCCAGCTTCTCCATTAAGGCAAGGAACGCCTCCTTCTCCTCGGTGTTGGCCTCCTCCAGTGCTGGCAAGCTGGCAGCTGCAGATCCCCGCTTGGAGGTCAGTGGTCTCCTTCTGCGGAGCCCGTGGGTGCTCAGGCTGGAGCCAAAGATGCTCTCTGTGGGCAGAGGGGGACAGAGGAAAGCATCCCATACCTTCCACCCTGACCTGCTCTGATCCAGCCCTTGCGGAAAGTAATCATACCTGTGTCATCACATTTATACGGGTCGCATTCATTCATTCTTCATATCAACCTTGGAAGTCTACTCAAGATAGACATCATGCCTACTTTACAGATGAGAATCTGAGGCCCAGAGAGGCCAAGAAGCTTGCCAGAAGTCACACAGTGGCTCCATGGTGGCCTTCATCCACTCACTCAAGGAATATTTATTGAGCATCTACCATGTGCTGGACACATAGTAGTAGTTCTAGGTGGTAGGGACAAAATTGGCCCAAATCCCTGCCCTGGTGGAGCTGACATTTTAGTGAGGGTTGAGGATCAGGATACTTTTTAAAAAAAGAGGTAACTTTGCCAAGTGAGCTAAAGGAATAAATAAGCTGATGGCCATCGAGACACTGGGAGAGGGGCCTACTTTAGAAGGGGTGGTCAGGAGGTGTCCCTGAGGATATTACATAGGAACTGAGGTAAGAGTAACAAGAAGGAGCAAGCCATGTGGCTATTGAGGGAAGCGCATTCCAGGCAGAGAGAACAACACATGCGAAGGCCCTGAGGTGAGAGCCAGGCTGGCACGAGAGAGGGGCCGAGTGACACTGAGTGAGACCAAGAGGTTGGAGAGGTCCAGTCCGTGCAGGTCCTGTTGGCCCCAGAAAGTGGTTTGGATTTTGTTCCCTGGGCAATGGAGAGTCCCTGGCATGTGGGTATGATTGGATTCGGATGTGAACATGGCCCCGTGGGGTTGTATGAAAAACAGATGTTTCCTGTCCCCTCAGTCCCAATCCCTTCTCCCCACCTGCACTCCTCCTGGGGTGTCCCCAGTCTATAAATGCAGATCTCTGGCCTCCCTCTCTGCTGGCCCCCAAGCTTTTGAAGACTCAGCAGACCTGAGGACTCTGAGTGGCTTTGTGGGCATTGAAGGCTGAGTTGTACTTTGCAGGCCCTCTACTGAGAACACCACAGCTCTCATTCCCTGGACTGAAGTCCTTCCCCCAGCAAAAGAATCAGTGCATGTATTGTGCCCTCTTGGCCTTGGTCTCTCTAGGTCCTGTTGGGCCTGTCTTGAGAGGTGGGTGCTGGGGTGGCCCTGCCCAGTGGAGTTCGGGGCCTGGGAAGCCCCCAAAACCAGTACCAGTTGCCATGGAGTTGATTCCGACTAATGGCAGCCCCATGTGTGTCAAAGTAGAACTGTGCTCTGTCAGGTTTTCAATGGCTGATTTTTCAGAAGTAGATCACCAGGTCTTTCTTCTGAACACTTCTAGGCGGGCTTGAACCTCCAACCTTTTGGTTAGCAGGAGAAGCCATTAGCTGTTTGTGCCAGCCAGGGGACTCACCATGAGTCCAAATGACTTGAGGGCACCTGATTCTGGGAGAAGTCCCTACCTTCTAAATATCACACCCCTGCTGTTCCCTGGGGCTGGAATTCACTTAAGCAAAGGCAGGATATGACCCTTCTCAGGCAGAAACAAGGGCAATGTTTAACCTTTCACCCTAGAGAAGTCTTTTGTTGGGGAGAAGACAGGAGAGGTGTCAAAAAACAAGCCTGGAGACCTCTCTGGAGGAGAAGGGATGCTCAGGAGAGCCCCCCAGCCAATGAACAACCCTGGCTGGTAGGAACAGAAGTAACCATATCTGCTGGGCGGGGAGTCTCAAGGCCCAGCTCTGCCTGTAACTGCCTTCCCAGCCCAGGCTCAGTTTCCTCATCTCCGCAATAATCCTTATTCTCATCCATGCCCTGAACTGCTCTTAGGGGTGTGGTAAAGATCCCTGGCTGTTTAAGGAATTACGGTTGCCTTTCCTGCCAGCCCAGCCAAGACCCAGGGTGGGTACATTTCGTGGGACACCTAGCTATGCAGGAAGTCCCCAGAGGCCCTGCCAGGACAGACATACTGAGCCCAGAGCTGAATTCTTCAAGGGAGAGGCGTCCCTTCCGCTCCACATCAACCCAGTCGAAGATCATCTCCGGCTCCTGTTCGCTGCCCAGGAAGCTGAACTTTGCCGCCTGGAAGAAAGGGTGAGTTGAGGGGACAGCTCTGGGTCACACTCAAAAAGGGGGAGGTGTTTATCTTCAACCACCCCCTCCTCCCTTCTCCCCAAGTTTGGAGTCTTCTGCCTAACCTAAGCCGGGGTCTACCCTTGAAGCTCCCCAATCCCATCCAAGACAGCCCTCTCAACAGTGCCCTGAACTGGCCCCAAACCTTTCCCTTCACCCATCCAACATCAAAACGTATCGGTCTGCATCCCCTCCCTTTAGGCCACTGCTGAAGTACAGCAGCTAATACCCCCCAGAATGAGTTCGTCAGTGTTCATAAGTTATCTGATACTTGAAAATAAGGCAAAAAGGTGGACAGTAGATCCTTTCAACATTGCACAGGGACAAAGGCCACCCAAACATTTTCTAGACTATGCGAATATACTTAGTTCATCTCATTATTTACTACTGATTAAAGGTCCAGACTAAATGAAGTCCCATGTTAACATGCAGATTTTTGTCCAGGAGGGATGCAAATATTTTTTGTCTGATGGAACACATAGCTCAAAAGATTTAGGTCCTGTTGGACATTAACCAGCTTTGTAAAATCTAACTCAGCAATTGGATTCTAACATTTCTTTGTTAAATTACCTATAGATACGTTAACTTTTATAATTCTCTCTGAACCACAATATCCCTCATTAATTAATGAGTTAAATAAAATCTTCCATATGTGTTCATTTTATATTTGTCTAAGAGTCATGATTTTACCTTTTTGAAAATTATCCTTTAACGGTTTTGGAGGTTCCATCGAGATGCCCCAGTGGACTCATGACAAAGCCAAGAAAACTGTATTGCAGGAGAGTGTAACTGCTGAGCTCTTTAAGCCTCATACCAAAACAAAACCCTGCTGCCATAGAGTTCATTCAGACTCATGGTGACCCTATGTGTTACAGAGTAGAGCTGCTCCACTGGGCTTTCTTGGCTGTAATCTTTACAGAAGCAGATCATCAGGCCTTTCTTCTGTGGCACTGCTGGGTCGGTTCAAACCACCAACCTTTAGGTTAATAGCCGAGAGCAAACCGTTTGTGCCACCCCGGGACCTTCTTTAAGCACAGGCACTTCTATTCTGGACTATTGGAGGGAATCCCAAGTATTACAGAATGTCAGCTTTGCTGTCTCTCTCTTTATCTAGGGTTTTTGTTTGTTTGATTCTTTTTATCGATTTTGTGTTTTTGTGTCTGGTTCACACTTGACCGAAAAGTTATTCCCTACTGGCGGCAGCGATGATAGGAAATTCAATTTTATGGTCTGACCATTGGTGACCTTTGTGGGAAGGAGACAGAGAACTAGTGCTTGTTGGTTGAGATGACAGACAATCTGGTTGGCTAATCTTATTTGTTTGTGCATTTGTGACTTCAAATCAGTTAAGAATTTCAGACCCACAGGGAAAGAGAACAGGAGCCCTGGTATCACAGTGGTAAGCACTCGGCTGCTAACCAAAAGCTTGGCAGTTTGAACTACCTGCTTCCAAAAAGATTTATAGCTTTGGAAACCCTATGGGGCAGTTCTACTCTGTCCTGTAGGGCTGCTTTGAGTGGGAATTGACTTGACAGCAACGGGTTTGGTTTGGGTTTGGGAAGGAGAAGAGCTCTTTGAGATCTGGACTACTGAGTTTTTGTGTTTCTGTGTTTACTTTTGACTGGTAGCTGAAGTTGTAGAAATGAAGCCATATGTTCTCTATGTGTCTGTAATTCAGAAAGGCCTTTAACTTTTGTGAATATGAAATGTTGTTCTACATTCCATTGAATCCGTTGCCGTCAAGTTGATTCTGACTCATAGCGACCCTACAGGACAGAGTAGAACTTCCCCAAAGGATTCCCAGGGAGCAGCTGGTGGATTTGTACTGCCAACCATTTGGTTAGCAGCCGAGCTTTTAACCACTGTGCCACTAGGGCTCCTTTGGTTACTATAACTTACTGTGTCTCTTAAAGCAAGACTGTGTTGACTGGGTTACAGAGACAAATAAGTGCTTATAGAAATCCAGTGTTTCCTAAAATCACAGTAAATAAAGAAACTGAACTTCTAATACTTTAAGTGTGCTAGGCATTTAAGAAAAATCCTTCTTACAGAAATTGCTAGTTCAGAAACCTTTTAAGGATCCAGATTCACATAACTAAGGTGAATCTTTGGACAAATTAAACTGGTTTAATAATTGTGGTTTACAAAAAAAAAAGCTATGTTATAGCTACTTTATATTAAATATAATGCAAGTATACATCTATTTTTTAATAAGATCTTGATGTATTTTTTGTAAAGAAACTAGTCAATCTGAATTTCCTACACTTCTGCTTTTGGTTTGCTGACCAATAAGCCAACAATATTCTTACATAATGTTTAAGATTATAAAATGCCCATTTGTGTTCAAGTAAACTGAGTCATTATTCTGGCAAACACATTTTATATCAGCAGTAATTGTATTTTATCGTGTGCCATCTTAAATACAATTTTCAAAATCCTTTCAAAACCAAAACCCACTGCCGTCAAGTGGATTCTGACTCATAGCGACCTTATAGGACAGAGTAGAACTGCCCCATAGTGTTTCCAAGGCTGTAAATCTAAACAGAAGCAGACTGCCACATCTTTCTCCCACAGAGTAGCCGTGATTGGAACCAATGACTTTTCAGTTAGCAGCCGAGTGCTTAACCACTGCACCACCAGGGATCCTTCAAGATCTTTAGGTAACTTAAAAAAACTTAATTCATTGTTGTTGTTACTTGCCGTTGAGTCAGCTCTGACTCATGGTGACCCCATATGTGCAGAGTAGAACTGCACTCCATAGTGTTTTCAAAGCTGTGATCTTTTTGAAGCAGATTACCAGGCCTTTCTTCCAAGGTACCTCTGGATGGAGTTTGAACCACCAAACTTTGTTTAATCACCTGTGCCACCCAAGGACTCCTAAACTAATGTTAAATCAAGTTAATTAATAAATAATTTTTGGCTACCTGGATAATTTCTAAGAAAAAATTAATACTGAAACATTGAATGCTAAGCATAATTTTAGGTTGAGATCCTTTTGCTTCTTACTTTTACATGTTAGAGAGTAACTATATCTTTGGGTTGTATTAATGAATGCGTTCATTTCTACCACTTTCAAAAGTTGTACAAGGGACATGGGTGGCTATTAAAAGTTGTCTTGTGTGTATTTGTGAGCTTTGTGAGTCTGCTAAAATGCTAGTACAGACAGTCCTCAATTATTTACCCACCAGTTCTCTCTGTGAAATAATTGTTGTTGTTGTTGGGTGCCATCGAGTCAATTCCAACTCACAGCGACCCTATGTGACAGAGTAGAACTGCCCCGTAGGGTTTTCCAGGCTGTGATCCTTACAGAAACAGATTGCCAGGTCTTTCTCCTGCAGAGCCACTGGGTGAGTTCCAACCGCCAACCTTGCAGTTAACAGCCAAGTGCTTAACCGTTGTGCCACCAGGGCCCCTGTTCTGTGAAGTAGAGATTAGTTATTCTGGCTAAATGATGTGATCACTATGGGTGCTTGAGACTGTACCAGGGGCAATGGTATCTGTAAGGAAATGAGATGAGTTTTTTGCTTTTCAAGGAGAAAGGCAAGTGATTTTTGCCTTAAAGTCTCTGGTTGTTCCAAAATATGAAAGGGGATAAAAGGCTAAACCTGAATGGATATAAAAAGTTGTAGAGGATTTGCAGAAAGGAAATTTTATTTGCCTTGATTTAGAATACCTGAGTCTGAAAAACACACATGAAATGTGTTAACATTTTACCAGATTTGGTTCGATTTTGAGGGGTTTAGTCATAATTTTTTTTTAAGTGTGAAACTTTTACTGTCACATGTTATATTAATGCAAAACTATAATTTGGATTTAGCTCTATTAAAACGATAAATTGGTGTTAGAACTCTTCCCAAGGAGTAAAAAGAGGTTACTATTTATCTTCTATGTAAGCTGTCTAGATTGCAGAGATTCTATGTCTCACCAGAATAATTTTCTCTGCTTTATATTGACTTTATCACATCCTTAATTTTTATTTTAAGTGAAAAGCAAAGGCACCTCCCTTATGAAAGAGTTAAGTAAGTATCCTTGACATTTCATTGTAAAAATCTTTATAACAATAAAATGTTTATTTTAAAATATTTAATTTCATCGTCACTTTGGTTAGATAACCAAGCACTATTTCTCAGGCTCCCATGATCCTATCTTCGTTTTACACCCAAATCTTCTCTGACAGCTCTTTTGATTTTGCCTTCCCACAATTAGATCTTTTTTTTAAATAATATTTTATTGTGTTTTTGTTTTACTTTTTTCTTTCCTAACTGTGCCCCTAAACCCTAACCTCTTGCCGTAGAGTCAATTACAACTCCTAGCGACCCTATAGGACAGAGCAGAACTGCCCCATAGAGTTTCCAAGGCTGTAATCTTTATGGAAGCTGACTGCCACATCTTTCTCCCGAGGAGTGGCTGGTGGGTTCGAACTGCCGACCTTTCAGTTAGAAGCCTAAGATCAGATCTTTAATTTAAAAAAAATAATAAAAATTCCAGGACATCTTTCTCTGTATTTATTAAATAGCTTACTATTATTATAAGAGTATCATGTAAGAATTGTCCAATGAGTGGAGATGCTCAGCCTTTCCGAGGCTATTTATCTAGGTAAATTGCTATTAACATAAATATTTCAGCAATTGCATGCTTTATGGGAAGGCCCTGGAGAATTCTCAATGCCTTTGCTATCCATAGTATGTTCTTATCTTCAGGGGAAACACTGATCAAATGCGAACGAAATAGTTATGTACCGTATCCCAATAGAGAATTTTTCTCTCCTCCTTTCTGATATTATTCACTACTGTAATAAATAACCACAGCCTTTCAGCCTCATTATTAAACAGGTTTGTGCTTCCCTATACTCATCTGAAAGGAGCCCTGGTGGCACAATGGTTAAGTGCTCAGTTCCTAAAGGTTGGCGGTTCGAACTCACCCATCAGCTCTGCAGAAGAAGGATCTGGCGATCTGCTTCTGTAACGATCACAGCCTAGGAAACCCTATGGGGCAGTTCTGCTCTGTCACATGGGGTCACTGTGAGTTGGACTCGACGGCACCCAACAGCAACATGCTCTCTTATAAGCTGCAGGTCAGAGTTTGTGTCTTCAACAAAAAAGGACAAACTCAAATCCTGGCGAGAAAGGACTGTCCCCTGTTAACGTCGAGTCAATTCCAGTTCATAGTGACCCTATAGGACAGACTAGAACTGCCCCACAGAGTTCCCAAGGAGCAGCTGGTGGATTCAAACTGCTGACCTTTTGGTTAGCAGCCATAGCTTTTAACCGCTACACCGCCAGGGTTTCCAGGACTGTCCCAGGTTCCCTGAGTTATTGATGCTTCACTTGCGTACAGACGTCTAAGCTGACATTGCTTAGATGCCTCCAGACTGAGCTAGCGGACGGAGTCAGGATTTCCAGGAGTCTTTGAGTCCAAGAGCAGACAGCTTGCCCAAGATCCCGTGGAACAAGAACTAATTACATGAGACTGAATGAACAGCTGAGGGTACTCTAATTGTGGTTATTTGTTTGGAATGTGGTCGGTATTATTTTTACTGTCCTATTTTTATGGATATATGAGGAAGTCCTTTTTCTGTCTTCTTGAGCTGTCCCTAACCCTCAGTTTTATGCTTTTGCTTAAAGTGGCTTATGCTTTTGTAAACTGAAATTAAACATTTTAAATGGTATCGGAATCTCACTGACCCCCCTCAGACTTCAGAAACTAATACTTTCACAAGTCTCCTTATTTTCCATGGCAATATAGTTATCTGCACAGATTCAATATGAACCTGTCCACCTTTTTACTAGGATATAACTGGATAAATCAGTTGTGCCACTAAGGCCCTACTTGGAGTGTCATGGTGGAAAATGATTCTCATTTAATCAAGCATGCTGAGCCCACTATAAGGGAACACATGTGGAGCCAATGCCTGCAAGTCCTCCTAGGAAGCTAGCCTGGAACAAGGTGATGAGGTTACTTCCTAGTAGGAGAGAGACATTAGAAAAATTGGGGATCTTACGAAGAGAGGAAGTCACTCGAATTTATCGATATTGCAGGGGAAATCTGGTGGAGAGAGCATCTTGGGCTTGGTATCCAAGCCTTAGGATAAAAGTAGGATGACCGACTTGTCCCAGTTTGCCCAGAACTTTCCTGGCATTAGCACTAAAAGTCCTACATCCCATAAACTCCTTCAGTCCTGGGCAAACAAGGATGGCTGTTCGCTCTAGATAGAAGAGCAAATAACAGAGGTTTTAAAAGTCCAACCTAAATTTTGTGCTTCAAAGGCCATTATCAAGAAAGTAAAAAGACAATCTACAGAATGGGAGAAAATATTTGCAAATCATATATCTGATAAGGGTTTAATTTCCAGAAAATATAAAGAACTCCTACAAATCAACAACAAAAAAGACAAACAACCTAATTTTAAAATGCGCAAAGGACTTGAACAGACATTTCTCCAAACAAGATATACAAGTGGTCAATAAGCACATGAAAAGACGCTCAACATCATTAGCCATTAAGGAAACACAAATTAAAACTACAATGAGATGCCACTTCATACCTATGAGGATAGCTGTAAAAAAATAGAAAATAGTAAGTGTTGGCAAGGAGAAATTGGGACCCTTGTCCATTGCGGGTGGGAATGTAAAATGGCGCAACCACTGTGGGAAACAGTTTGGGGATTCCTCAAAATGTTAAACATAAAATTACCACGTGATCCAGCAATTCCACTCCTAAGTATATACCCAAAAAAAGTGGAAAATAAGGACTAAAACAGATACATGTACATCAATATTCATACCAGCATTAGTCACAAAGCCAAAAGGTGGAAACAACCCAAGTGTCCATCAACAGATGAATGGGTAAACAAAATGTGGTATATCCATACAATGGAATATTATTTAACCATTAAAAAAAGAATGAAGTTTTGATACATGCTACAACATAGATGAACCTTGAAAACATTATGCTAAGTGAAAGAAGCCAGACACAAAAGTACAAATATTTTATGATTCCACTGATATAAAATATCTAGAATAGGCAAATTGATAGAGACAGAAAATAGATTAGAAGTTACCAGAGCCGGGGGAGTGAGAGAGATGGACAGTTATTGCTTAAACGGATGTAGCGTTTCTGTTTGGGGTGATGATAAAGTTTCGGAAATCGTGGTGATGGCCATGCAGCATTGCGATTGTAATTAATGCTACTGAATCCTACACTTAAAAACAGTTAAAATGGCAATTTTACTTTAGACGTATATTACCAAAATTTTTTAAAATGATGTTAAAAGACAAACTGCCACCTAAAATTCCACATGAAAACTGCTGGATAGGAGCTGAAATGACTCACCATTGTAAAAGTCTAGATTTGCCGAGCAAACTCAAGGAGGCCCATAGGTTTAATTTATAGCCTTACTGCGCGTATAGAAATAACCAAGCCAAACCAAATGAGACCAGCCTTTTTTTTTAAATCAAGAATAAATTTGGAATAGACTGCAACTACCACAGCCTCCACCAGACTGAGTCCAGCACAACTAGATGGTGCCCGGCTACCACCAGTGACTGATTTGACAGGGATCACAACAGAGGGTCCCAGACAGAGCTGGAGAAAAGTGGAGAACCAAATTCTAACTCACAAAAAAAGACCAGCCTTACTGGCCTGACAGAGACTGGAGGAACCCCGAGAGTAGGGCCCCCAGACACCCTTTTAACTCAGTACTGAAGTCACTCCTGAGGTTCACCCTTCAGCCAGAGTTTAGATGGGCCCATAAAACAAAACGAGACTAAATGGGCACACCAGCTCAGGGGCAAGGGTGAGAAAGCAGGAGGGGACAGGAAAGCTGGTAACGGGGAACCCAAGGTCAAGAAGGGGAGAGTGTTGTCACATCATGGGGTTGGCAACCAATGTTACAAAACAATATATGTATTAATTGTTTAATGAGAAACTAATTTGCTCTCAAGTACAATAAAGAATTAAAAAAAAATAAACTTCAGAGATTATTTATGATCATAGAAAAAGTATTTGAAACTTACAAAGGAGGCAAAAAGGTAGATAACACGTCCTTCCAATGCTATGCAGGGACAGAGACCACCCACGCATTGTCTAGACTGGAGGAATGGACTTAGTTCATCTCATTGTTTACCTTTAATTAAAAGCCTCAGACTTACTGAAGTTACTTATTAACCTACAGAGTTTTTGTCTGGGAGAAATGAAAATAATTCTTGTCTAGTAGAACAAATAACCCCAAAGATTTACAACCTGTTAGGCATTAACTATTTTTACATTTTTTTATGCTGGTAAATACATATGTATGTGTATTATGTTGTTCAACCATCACAGTTATCTATTTCCAAATTTTCCCATCACCCTTCACAGAAGCTCAGTATCCCCTAAGCAGTGAGTCCCCCATTCCTCCTCCCTTCCGCCCACCCCTGGTACCCAGTCATAAACTTTGGTCTCTATGTACAGTGAAACCTGCAAGAGCCGGAACACCATGTGACTGCCTTGTTTTTCTGGGTCTCCCAAGTTTTCTGCCTCTGACAGGGTGCCATTTTACCACTTTCCTAACACTGGTTTTAGTGGAAAATGTATGAGTTTTCCTTCTCTGACAGGTTTCTGCCTTACATGGGTTCTGGCTTTCACAGGTTTTACTGTCCCAGGCATTAACCATTTTAAAAATGTATTTCTGCAATCTCAACACTTCTTTGTCAAATTGCCTATAAATATCATAGCTTTTCAAATGCCCTTTGAACCAGTCATGACATCTTACTGGTTCCATCATTCAATTAATTAATTAACTACTTAACACCACACATTTGCTTGAAAGTCATTATTTTACCTTTTTGAAAAGTATATTTTAACATCAGCCATTAGCACTTTGCTGTGGATTTAAACGATGGGGCCCTGATGGATGGACTATGGGAAGGATCAATTTTGATGGTGGGAAGGACAAAGTCTGGAGCCTGGAGCAGCATCAGGAGGAGGCAGTAGGTCCAAGAGACCTCAGCAGCCCACAGAGGCCCTTTTACAGAGAATGAGGAGGGATGAAGGAAAGAAAAATTGATCTTGGTGTTTCAGCGAAGTGGATAGTCACTGACGTGGTTTGATTTCCAGGTCTCTGACTGCTCCCCTAGATAAACTTATTTGCTCAATGGGCCTAAAATTTACTATTATCAAGTTACTTCTTTGATTTAAAGTCCTTTCTGTTGTTAAAATGCAAATGCTTCTGGAAGTGGGTAACACAAAAAGGCTTATCAGTCATTTACATGTTAGTATAAACAAGTTGTTGACCTTTCCTGGGAGCAGGTTTTAGACAAGAGAAAGGGGAGAGGGCAGGTAATCCTGCCTTCCTGGGATAGGGAGTCTCAGACAGCTGCATAAAGGGAGGGGATGCAGGGTTGAGATGGGGCCTTGGGCTCACCGCCATGTCTTCACGGGTAACAAAGCCCCTCTCCTTGGCACCGCAGTCCTGGAAGAAGTCCTGTAGTTCTACAGCTGCTTGGAAGGACCAGGATTCTGGCTCTGGGGCCACAGCAGCATCCTGGCCATCAGCTGGCTCTCGTGTCTGCCACCGGCGGCTGGAGCCCAGCTTCCGGGCCTTCCGGGACACTCTCTGTCCACTCTCCATGGTGCTTTGGCCCTGGGGATAGAGGAGAGGTGAGGGGGCAGTGGGCCACTGAACGAAGTCACTCCCTGCTTAAAACCCTCCATAACTTCCCATAATCCCTGGAAGAAAATCCACCTTTGTCAATGATCTTCCTGATGATCCCCCTCTGGCCTCTGACCTCATCTCCCAGCCCACCACACTGGCCTCCAGCCCACCCTGCTCAGGGCCTTTGTCCTTTCTGTTCTTTCTGCCTGAAATGCTCTTCCCTGAGCTATCCACATGACTCATACCCTTGCCTCCTCCTACAGGTCTCTGCTCAAACGCTCAAAGCCTTCTCTGATCATTAAATAAGATAGCCCCCCAGCAGGAGATGTTCTATTTCTCTCCTGGGGTGTGGTTGCAAAGGGTAGTCCACGATCTCCCTGTGTGAAGGGCCAGAAACAGCTTCCTGAGAGCTCTCTCCTGTGGCCCCCCTCAATGCACTTTCTTACTTGCTGCTGCATCAAAACAAGGGATTCTGGGCTTCCTAGAAGGGATCCCTTCACCATCTCCTCCTCCCTCTCTCAGCCCTCACAGCCCTCTCCTCTCCTCCAATGTTTTTTCTCCTCAACACCATTTCTCCACTCCTTCAACACATGCACCAGGGGATCAGTATCTCCTTCACAGGGCTACTAAGACCCTGAACGAGGTGGCCCCTGCCTCATCCCACCCCCCCCCCCCCCAACACCCTTGAGGTCAACCACAACCCTACTGAACCACTTGTGGCTCAGAATGCCAAGTTCCCTCCCACACTTTGCCCCAAATCTCCCCTAACTTTCACACTTCCTTGTCTAGTTAAAACCTCTTTGCCTAACCTTAGAGGCTGCCTCCTCCCAGAAGCCTCCCGAAAACCACTCCCACACTTCAAGCTGGGTTCAGTGCCCCCTTGTCTGTGGCCTCATGATATCTTGGGCTCCCCCTGTGGATGTCACTGTGCACCTTGGTCCACATTGTGCCGCAGTTCCTTAGCACATAGTAGGTACTCAAGTAAGAGTTGTCAAATTCATTAATCAGGGTCCCTTCATCTGTTGCTGAAGGTCTTAGGTCAGTAACTCAATCAATAAAGATGTCAATGCATAAGGATTGGTCCAGGTAAGTCCCCAGGGCAGGGGAAAGGCAGGTAGCATCTGGAAGAGGGAAAGAAATTCAGTACTTATAAAATGATAGGATGGGGTGTGGGATGGTGTTGGTGTTCTGATGGTCAGAGCAGGCTTCCCTGGGCAGGCAGTCTTGAACCAAGCTCTAACGGAGACGAGGAACCAAGGCAGCAGAGAGCAAGGCCTGTGGCCAGGAGAGGGAGGAAACTTTCCTCTCTGGGCTCTGTTGGTCCAAAGGCCATAGACAGCTGAGCAGAGGGGGTCAGAGGGCTCTGCTTTAGGAGTGACGGGCTCATTCCATGGGGGATGGAGCCACTGGTCCAGCCTTCCTTTGAGTAAGTTCCCGCCTGCAGGTTGCACAGGACTTGAACGAAGCAATTCTTCGCCCTGGGGAGGCCCAGAACTTCAAAGTGAAGTAGAGTGTCCCTCTGTGTGTGTGTTTTGTCTATCTGTTTCTGTGAGTCTGTCTTTGTCTCTCTGTCTCTCTCTGTTTTGGGACTTTAAAATTTGATTCAGATGCAGTTTCAAGATCATGGCTGTTAAGCTACAGTGGTTTGCTGGAGCCAGATCTTAGGGGCTCGCGAGAGTCAATTGTGCGCATCTCTTGCGAACTCAGTGGTTTGAAATCAGCCATGGTGGGAGTATTTACACCATGGGAATTGGCAAATGCTGCAAATCAGGCTTTTGCCTACTTGAGAACTGGTTGTTAAACACTTACCAGCACATCTCTTGGAGAAGCCCTCCTGTACAAACCCTTCCCAAGATCTATCACACACTAAGCAACAAGCACTTAAAGTGAATTAGGAAAAGGTTCCCCTTCCCTCTTGCAGACGGTGTCCAGTGTCAGGGAGCATAGTCTGGCAAGTGAAATGTGGACTGGATCCCAGTCCCCACTCACCCTTCAGCAGGGCACCTTTGTGCAGGACACCACCTACACACCCAAGCAGAGAACCTGGCCCTGCAGGTACAGGTGTGACTAACTCCTGGTCTCCCCTGGAAGCACTCACAGCCTTATTCAGAAGACAAAAATAATTACAGCGCAGCTTGGAAGGGGCAGCAGACCTGTGTGCCAAGCACTGAAAACACTGAAGAAGCAGCAGCTCACCTGCCTGGACCTGCCAGGGAGGCCTTCCTGGGGAGGGTGATAAAACTCAGCAGTGAGCTCCAGGGGGGAAGGGTCATATTTAACCCTGGATCCCCTCATGGTGCCTAGCCTTTTTCTGGGCGTGTTTAGGGCACTCAGATACTGTCTAATTCCCCCACCGACACACTGCCGCCTAGAATGTGGAATGTTCTTCTAGATAACTGAATGGACTCTTAAAAACTATCAATGTCATAAAAGAAAAACTAAGGCAAGGGGACTGTTTTAGATATTCAACACACTAAAGAGAAATGACACCTAGATACAATGTGTAATTCTTAACTGGATTTTCTATTAGAAACACAAATAGCTATAAGGGACATTTTGGAACAACTAGGGAAATTTGAATGTGGACTATATATTAGATGATATTGAGCAATATGAAATTTCTTAGGTGTGATAAGGTCTTGTGGTCATGTAAGAGAAGGTCCTTGTCTTGAAGAGATGCCTGAAGTAGCTAGGGGCAAAGTGTATAATGTCTGCAGTTTATTTTCAAATGGTTCCAAACAAACAGAAGTGTGTGCGTAAAGAGAGTGCAAATGGAGCAAAATGTTAGTCATCAGTACAACGGCACCCTTGTGCTAGTCATTCAACCCTTCTGTAGGTTTGAAAGTTTTCTTCATAAAAAGCAGGGAGAGAAAAGCTGAGAATGAAATTCCGTGTGTTAGAATAGGGAAGTTTCTACACTAATCTAACTGCCCTTCCCCTGTATCTCTCATACTCACTTAACCCCCATCTTGCCCCATGGAAACAATGACCCCTCTTTGGGCCGCACTGTTAACACCCCAAAGGCCACCATCCAGCCCCATTCACCATCTGCCTCAGAGGGGAGCCCGCTCCCTCCATGACCCCATAAGCCTTCAATGGCCAGTGGGGCTGGGCTTGGGGGCTGAGGCCTTGTGGCTTTATAAGCAAAGGAAGAATCGCTAAGAGTCAGTGACAGAAGAGGGTCAGCCCCATCCTTTTGACTTACAGGGGTAGAAACTGAGGTCTAAAAGAGGAAATGGCTTCTAGTCATAGTGCTCTGGAGTCAGACAGGCCTCTGCCTCTCCCAGCTCTGCTGCTTGCTGGCTGTGGGTCCTTGGGTAAGTCACTTAACTCCTCTGTGCTCAGTTTCCTCACTGGAACAGGGGACTAATACCTACCACACAGAGTTGCCGTGAGGATTAGACGAGATCATTAAAATTAAAACACCACCTCCCACTACCCAGTACAGCCTACTCCCCTTTCCGTCTTTATTCTTTCTTAGCACTTGTCACCATCCCAGCGTAGAATATTTCACTCATTGATTTTGTAAATTTCTCATCTCCTGCTGCTGAAATATAAGCCTCATGTGAGTAAGGAGATTCCTGTTCTGTTAACTGCTGTATCCCAAACGCCTAGAAGAGTGCCTGGCATACAGTAGGTGCTCAACAAATATTTGTTGAATGTGTAATGCATGTAAAGCACTAGTGACCATGCCTGGCATACAGTGACTGCTGGGTAAAGGTAGCAATGGCAATGGTGGTGAAGACATTGATAAGGGTGCAATGCCACGTGAGTCTCATAATAACTGAGTATTGTACAGGTACAATTTATCCCCACTCCACAGATAAGGAAACTGAAGGAAGTTCAGAGAGGCAGAGTGTGACCTGCCCGAGCCATGACATCAGTAGCAAAACTGACACTAGATCCCACCCTCCCCGTTTGTCATGGAATAGACTTTCCCCAGTGGACTTCTCAGCGGGCAGAAGGCCCCTTGTGGATCACAGACATCCAACTGAGCAGCTGTGGGTGTGGCAAGAAATTTGGAGCAGGGCAGAAGTGGGCAGGCCCTGCTCAGTGTGGTGAAACCCAGGCATGGTCTCTAAGAGCAGTTTCACGCATACTTCCGGCAACTGAGGTAACTCACATGAGGCAGCAAGATAAGATTCCCAGTACGGAAGCCTCCCGAACCCAAGCTCTGGGGGAAGCGTCCACTATGATGTGGGCACCATGCTGCTGAGGCTGTCAGGCTCCCACAAGTGAGGGGACTTAGAATCCTGAAATAAATTTCCTGTGGCCTCATCTAGGACATGTGGCACTCTTCTTTTTTTTTTTTTTTAATTTTGTTTATTTTATTGTTTTGTTCAGAATATACACAGCAAAACATATACCAATTCAACAGTTTCTACGTGTACAATTTGGTGGCAGTGATTACATTCTTTGAGTTGTGCAACCATTCTCACCCTCCTTTTCTGAGTTGCTTCTCCCCCGCTAACATAAATTTATTAACCCCTAAGTTTCCCATCTAATTTTTCAAGTTGCTGTTGTCAATTTGATCCCATATAGATAGTTCTTAAAAGACCATTACGCTCAAAGCAGACATTTTTTACTAGTAAGCTAAACTATCGTTTGGTTTTAAGAAGACTTCAGGGGATATTTTTGGTTTAAGGTTTAAAGATTATCTCAGGGCAATAGTTTCAGGGCTTCATCCAACCTTCACGGCTCCAGGAAGTCTGAGTCAACATGGGGCACTCTTAGTATCTCTTTAGAGAAGTTCCTAGCAGGGCAACACCTCCACAGCCCTTTCCCAGCAGTCCCCTGGCATTTTATAAGAACACAGCACCTTCTAGACACCTCACCCAGCCCCACCCGCCACCTCCGGCACCAGCCCTCTCAGTCAGTCAATCCTTCTCTCCCAGGAGGGTCCTTCGGCAGCCTCCTGCTTGTCTTTCAGAAGGTCTGGGGCAGAAAGGCCTGGAGCCTCACCCGGTCAGCAAGTGCCCTACAGCCAGCACTGCCTCAGTCAGTTGGAACATCTGTCATTGTCAGTCAGGACAGTATACACCCCTGCTTCCTCATGTTCAGATCAGTCACAGCACCCCTCATGGCCTTACAGCATACCATAAAAATAATCTTTGCCCCTTTCATGACCAGGCATGGCCACTCAGAGACCGTGGGGACATCCTTCAGTCAGTCAGCGCACGCACACACACAGTCTCTCCCCCTCTCTCCTCAGTCAGCTCCCACTCAGTCAGTCATCACCCTCACACAGTCTGCTGAAATGGACTCCCACTCCCTCATGGTCAGCACACCCCTGGCACAGTCTGCTCTCTCCCAGTCACAGCACCGCGCTCAGACATTCCACATGTAGTTACTGCCCACTCAAAGTCACTCAGAACACCCTTCAGTCAGCCAGCAGGAGTACCCATTCTGTCAGCATCCCCTCTCCTCTGCCACATTCCCCTCAGTCGTTAATTGCTACCTCATGCCCTTAACAGTTGGAAATCCCCTCATGGCCAGGAATATGCATACACACAGCCCCTCAGCATTCTGCCTCTTCCCACATTCCTTGCCCAAGAAATCACACAAAATTTGAAGTCAAACTTGAAAGCAAATGAATCCCACTCCCAGGCATCTACAGGAATCAGCTCGCCACTGTGGGATTAGGTTCAAGGAGCATGTGCCACAGGCCTTCCCCAAGAGAGTGGAGGTCCATAAAAGGGGGATGAGATAAGATGGAGGGCAGCAGTGGAATTATGGCATCTGCAGGTGCCTTAGGGCCTCCCCCAACTTCATCACTCTCTCACCCACGGGGCTAGGAACTGAGTCTGCTCTTCACTTCATTTACTTCAACAACTATGAAAAATAGCAGTGTTCACAGAACCCAAATTGTTGAAACCAGATGGGCCTAAGAGACCACCTAGTACCCTATTCTAGTCTATCCTCCCCATTCTCCCACTTTATTGATAGAGAAACCAAGGGCTCTGAGGAGACACTTGACTTGTTCAAAGTCACACAGCCATTTAAGGATAGGTCATCTATCCCAGTCCCCTGCCCCAGTGCCCTCCATTAGGCCATGCAGAGGGCTCCAAATTCATGAGGAAAGAGGGCTCGGCCCTTTGTACTCTCATCGCAGCAGCTAGATGGGGACTGCTGCTCCCTCCCCCATCCCTACCCCTCCAGAGAAAAGAAGCATCGCAACTTTGGGGTGACTCCCACCTGTCAAAGGCTCCTGGTCCTGTGCATAGCCTCGTGCCTCCTGGACCTGGTGCCCCCATGAGCCGTGGAGCTCTAAACTGTTAACAGTCTTGTCTCTTGCTTAATCACCCCTTCCGGTCCCCAGCAAGCCAATCTCCTTGGTTAATCTATGGGACTTCCTGTTGAAGAGACCACTTGTTATCCTTTCACAATCTTTCCTGGCTCCTCCAAGGCCCCCTTGGCCCTAAAAGCTTGGAACTGGAGAATGTTGGAGCTTGGAGGGAGGTCCTTCTAAACAGAGGCTCCAAAGGGTGAGGTGGGCTGCTCAAGGTCACCCTTATTGGAAAACCAGAATTTGGACCCAGGCTTCTGGTTGCCAGGGTGATGGCACACTTTGTCCCAGCCAGAGTATTGATGGGCACAGCTGTGAGCAAAGCTAGAATATCCTGGGTTAACTGCACATCTGTCATACCTCAGGTCCTCACTCTCAGGCAGTGTCTTAAAATACCAGGAGAAGCTTACATCTAAATCATCTTTTGGAGAAAGTATCTTATCTGGTGAAGTCCCTGGGTAATGAAAACGGTACATGTGCTCAGCTGCTAAACAAAAGGTTGGAGGTTCAAGTCCACCCAGAAATATCTCAGAAGAAAGGCCTGGTGATCTACTTCTGAGAAATTAGCCATTGAAAACCCTGTGGTGCACAGTTCTACCATGAGTCAGAATCAACTCAATGGCAACTGATACAGGTATCTTACCTGATACCAAAATATACTGTAAAGCTACAACAGTAGAAACAGCCTGGTACTGGAGCATGAATAAGGAGATAAATCAGTGGAACAGAATAAAGAAACCAAGGGTAGACTCAAGTATGTATGGGAATTTAAGATATGCTAAAAGTGTAAATCAGTGGGGAAAAGTTTTTTTTGGTTGTTTTTTTTTCAATAAACTGTGCTGGGAGAATGGGCTAGATATCTGTAAAAAACAAAGTTGAGATCTACCGCTAAAAAAATTCAAAGTGATTTAAGAATTTAAAAATCATAAAATTATATGATGTTTGGGATTTTCTTCAAAATAATCAAGGGGTGGGGAATAAGTAGGGCATAGATGAAAAAGACTGGCCTTATTCTGATCACTGGTGAAGCTGATGAAGACTTCGCAGGCTTGATATAGTCTTATTTCTGCTTTTGTGTATGTTTGAACATTTCCGTAATAAAAGTTTTAAAAATTAATTAAAATATCATAAGAAATCAAGGGATAATTCTAAAATAACCTTGAAGTGGGTAAGACCTTCCCATGTATATCACAAGGCCTTAGAAGCAATAAAAGAAAAGATCAAGGTATTTGACTATATAGAAATAAAAATTAAAAAAAAAAAAAAAAGACTGAGTGTGTATATTTTCACCAAAAAAAAAAAAAAAGGTCAAGAAGGGAGAAGGTTGACATGTGGTGGGGTTGTTAACCAATGTCATAAAACAATATGTGTACTACTGTTTCATGAGAAACTATTTGTTCTGTAAACCTTCACCTGAAGAACAATAAAAATAAATAAATAAATAAAGACTGAGTGGCAAAAAAAAAAAAGGCAAACTGTGAAAAAATATTCACATATCACAGGGAATAAGCTAATTTCCTCTATATATGAAGAGATCCTACAGATCAATAAGAAAGCAATAATGCAATAGAGAAATTGGCGCCATATGTAAGTAGACAAATCATGGAAAAAGAAAAACACGTGGTTTTTAGACACAGAAAAAATGTTTATCTTCACTCATAATAAGAGAAATAGAAATAAAACTACTACAATGAGATATTTTCAACTATGCAATTGGTAAAACGTAATAATAAATAAATAACACACCGTGTTACAAAGGAGTAGGAAAACAAACACTTTCACACATTGTTGCTAAGAATACAAACTGGTACACCTTTTATGAACAGAAATGTGGCAATCCCTATCAATATTTAAAATACAAAAAGCTTTTGACTCAGTAATTTCACTTCTAGCCGTTTGTCCTACAAATGACGTACAAAATGATAGTATAAAAGGATATTCATTATAACATTGTCTGTAGTAGGGAAAGGATTGGAAACAACCCAAATTTCCATCAATAGAGAACTGGTTAAATTAACTCTGATACATCCATACAAGACACGCTATGCAGCTATAAAGAAAATGAGAAAGACTAAGTGTAGTGATATAGAATGATCTTCAAGATACATTACTGAATGGAATAAGTAAAATGTGGAACTGTGACTATAGTGGGTTTGTTTGTCTTGTTTTGTATGTTATTATAGTAAATATATAGGTAACAAAACATTTGCCATTTCAAGTATAGTGTTTTTCATATGAAGAAAAAAAATATGTGTTATATTTATGCAATATATATGCACACACGGAGCCCTAGTGGCACAGTGGTTAAGAGCTCAGGTGCAAACCAAAAAGTCAGCAGTTTAAATCCCTAGCTGCTCCATGGAAATCCTATGGGGCAGTTCTACTCTGTCCTACAGGGTCACTATGAGTCTGAACTGACTCGACAGCACCTAACAACAACAACACGCACGCATATTCCTATATGCTTGTAAATGCCTAGAATATTTTTGAAAGAATATACAAGAAACTGATGGCAGTAGGGCTGGAGAGAGGAAGAGATGCAATAGAGAAGGAGGGAGATTTATGTTTCACTGTTTACTTTTTACATGTGTTACACTTTGTACCATCTCTGTATATTACCGCTTCAAAAATAAATTTAAGAATAATTTGTACATATACAAAGAGAGAGAATGATAAAGCAAATGTGATAAGACATTAACATTTGAGGACTGTAGATGAATTATTTTACTATTTTTCCAGCTTTTCTGTATGTCCAAAATTATTTCAAAACAAAAAGTTTTAAAATTTAATACACTTAAGTTCTAAATTAATAAGTTTAATTTTTTAAATAGATAAATGTTCTCACATCCAGTTATCCCTTTCACCTCCTTTTTACAGCTAAGGAAATTGATGCTCAGAGTTTCTAGGACTCTGTTGAAATAAATAAGTCATTCATTTATTTATTCAACAAATATTTACTGAGCAAATATTTTGCACTATGTGTCAGACACTGTACTAAGCACCAAGGATACAAAAGTGTGGGGAAAAAAAAAATCTATAATATAATGTCCAGTGGTGATAAGTGCTATGAAGAAGAGGAAAGCAAGGTGAGGGAATAAGTGGTGGGGGGTTATTTAAAGGGGGTGGTCAGGTGAAGCCTCTCTGATGAGGTGATATTGAAGCAAAGACGGGAATAAAGTGAAGAAGAAGATCTGGAAATAGGGTGTTCGGGCTGAGGGAACAGTGAGTGCAAAGGCCCTGGGGCAGGAACATGCTTTGTGTATGTGAGGAACGCCCAGGGGACCAGTGTGTGGCTAGAGCCGGAAGTGGAGGGAAGAGTGGAGGTGATGAGTCAGAGGGAGCAGGCAGTAGGACCTGCAGGCCATGTAAGGACCTGGGTTTCTAATAGTAGATGAGATGGAAGCCGTTTGAAGGGTGACATGATCTGACTTAGGTTTTAAAAAGGATCTGTCTGGCTGCTCTCATTCTGGAAGATAAACAGTACTAGGGCAAGGGCAGAAGCAGGGAGACCAGTGAGGAGGCTGTTGCAATAATCCAGGAAAGATGTGATGGCTTGGACTAGAAGGCAGCGATGGAGGCGAGGATGAGAGGTGACTGGACCCTGGACGTATCCTGAAAGTAGGGCCAACAGAGTTCGCAGCTGGATTTAGGCAAATACAACAAATTCAGGACTTTCTTCCCTCCTGTGAGGGGCTGTCTGCACTTGTTTAATAGGAGAGTGAGTTGGATTATCAAGACCCAGTTCCCAGGATCTGAAGACAGCCTCAGTTCATCCCCTCCTTCCGCCAGCCCACCTCCCAATCACGTAAACAAAAGGGGCACAAAGAGGGCAGGGGTCATCCAGCCCTGTCTGCCGAAGTCTAAATTCTGTGGAGCCCTGTAGGCGTATGTGGGTAGGACTCACCCTGGCCTTGCCCTATAACCAGCACCGCAGCCCCAGGTGGAGAAACCTGTCCATGAGCAGACTGGCAGGAGAACGTACCAGGAGCTCGAAAAAAGTTATATTCAGGCCTTTTGGGAATCAGCGGAGGTAATTTTAAAACACTGAGTGTCACCGAGCTCAGAAACTGAGTTTTATAACAACAGAAGAAGGATCAAAGCAGGGAGACTGCCGCTGTATGAATGGGAACGTTTTTACACTCACTACTTCTCATTCCCTGAAGAGGCTTGAATTCACTTCACAGTCTCGTAAATTCGGAAGCAAGATACTCTCTGTTCCGGGGTGCAGTGGCGAGAACTGGGGCTCAAGGAGGGAGATCTGGGTCTCTGCATCAGGCTTGCAGCTCCAGAATATCTCTGGGAGTTTAGCTGGGCAATCCCATAGGAAACCATGGCCATGGGTTGCTTTGCAGTTGTATTTGTATAGTGCTTTAGGGAAGATTGAGAAAACATCGGTTACATCAAAGACTGAGATGGTCCCAGATGGAGATAGGGCTCCACCAGCCTCTTCTTCATGTTGTCACCGTGGCAGGGACCTAGGCGAGGCACTTCTCCTTTCTGGTTTTATCAAGCAGGCAGTATGGCCTGGAATCATCCGCGTAGATATTCTGGCTCTCCATCACTTCCTAGGGTGTGATCTCAGACAAAGGGGACTTAAGCACTCCGGGGCCTCAGTTTCCTTATCTGTAAAATGGAGCTGATAATAGTGTCTACCTAATAGGTTTGTTGTGAGGATTAAATGAAGTAATCCATGTAAAGCATCTGGAATGATGTTAGGCAGATTGTAATTAATGTTAGCTGTTGCTGTTTTTGTGCTTATTAAAAGGCTGAGTTAGAAAACCTCCAAGGGCACACCTAGTATCTGATCTACCGACTTGAGGCCCCTCATAACGTCCCCTCAGATCATAAAACCCACTTTATGGTGAAGGCGAGGCAACAGTGGGCACAGCACCACAGGATCCACTAGTTCTACCACGTACCACATCCCCAGAAGTTGCCAGCCCTGTAGAGTACTGTAACCACCACTTGGGCTCAACTAAATGCCAACTTGGGGGTGATATCCTGCAGGGTTGGGGCACTGTGCTGAGAATGTGGAATGTACATTGAACTAACAGCCATGCAGAGTTCCATGACCCCAATAACTGGAATCACAGGTCTAGGAACCAAGGGCTAGAAGTAGGAATGGGCTCTCTAATCACTTCCAATGGCCCTTTTGGGGATTTTGTGCTCCCTTTCCCCAGTCTCTAGACTCTGGGGCATTGAGGTCTTGGTCCCCAGGGAGGGAATGCTTTCTCCAAAGGATACTGTAAAGGTCCTGTTGAACCTAAAGCTGCAACCACTGCCTGATCATTTGGAGTTCCTCATGCCAGAAGACTAGCAGGCAAAGGAGTCACGGATAATTGACTTTGATTATCGTGAGGAGTTGGCATTGATGCTGGATAATTGGAGCAGAAAGACTATACCTACAACTTGGGGATTCACTAGGGTGCCTCTTGGTGCTTCTATGTCCAGTGATAATGAAGAATGAAAGTTGCAGCAACTACGGCCTCATTCAATGAACTGTAGCCACCACCTGTCAGTTTGATGTAATGTAGTGGCTTGCATATTGCTGTGATGCTGGAAGCTATGCCACCGGTATTTTAAATACCAGCAGGGTCACCTGTGGTGGACAGATTTCAGCAGAGCTTCCAGACTAAGACAGACTAGGAAGAAAGACATAGTGATCTAATTCTGAAAATTAACCAATGAAAACCTTATGGATCACAGCAGAAAATTGTATTATACAGTGCTGGAACATAAGCCCCCTAGGCTGGAAGGCACTTCACAATACCCACAGCAATGGACTCAAACATACCAATGATCATGAGGATGGCACAGGACCAGGCAACGTTTTGTTCTGTTGTACATATAGTCTCCGTGTGTCAGAGCCAATTTGGCAGCATCTAATAACAGCATTGCCTGCAAAGATAACCAGGAGCTCCGATGTATCAGAAATGAAGATCTGGATTACTCCACTGAGCATGCAACCCAGATCAGCAAACAACAGCAAGGGCGGGGCCAAGGGTGGATAACCCAATAAGAAAGGTACACACGGGCTTTCTTGTGCTTGTTTACTAATCTGTAGTGAACAATGTCAAATGCCTTAGGCTGGGTTCTCTAGAGAAACCAAACCAGTAAAGTATATATATATGTATGTATATATAAACCAAAAACCAAACCCGTTGCTATCGAGTTTATTCCGACTCATAGCAACCCTACAGGACAGAGTAGAACTGCCCCATAGTGTTTCCAAGGAGCAGCTGGTGGATTTGAACTGCCCCTAGGAGGGGGACTGTAGAACGGGTAGTGGAGGAGGGAGAAGATAAATATCAGTTATGGCCTCAGGACCAGTTATATAGCTCTAATTTGTTCCACTAACCTTCCATTTTAAGTCATTTTAGAGATTGTTGCCAATCACCATTTTGAAACATCAGTAACACAGTAAACTCAGGATGGGGAACGAGCAGATCGGAATAACGCAAAGTGCTTCGGATTCCCCACCTTCTGCTCCCTGGGTCCAACCTTGAGTTTGCCTGCATCTGCGTCAGAGCGTTCCTGGGATGCTGAAAGCTCCCACTCTTAAGCTCCTGCTTCCTCTACTTTTCTGTCACTGTGAGAGCTTGCTCCACCCTGTGTGCCAAGCATTTAAGGCTTCCAGGGGAAACCTTCACACAATGTAGGTGAAGAGTCGAAGGATAAAATATCCCAGTGTCCTGTCCCTTGGAGGAGTATTTCTGAGGGACATTCCACACAGTTCCTTATAGGGTCCCCACAGGAGTGAGGTCAATTGCCCAGAGCACTAACCCACTCATTAACATACCCTGTGTGACTTTCCTCCATTCCTTGACTCACTTCCCCTCTCTCTCACTTGCTCTTCCTGGAGTTTCATGTCAAATAAGCTACTAGCACCCAGGTCCTTGTCTCAGGTTCTGCTTTGGGGGGAATGCAATCAGCACTAGAAGTGGCAGTCACCCAGTCCCAAGCCCAGCTTGGGGGAAACTGTGACATGGTAAGAGGCAGGAGGGCAAAATGGAAACGAGGCTTCTCCAGTTGGACAGGCCTGAGTTTGAACTTGTGCCCTTTACTCGCTGAGTGAAGTTGGACAAGTGACTTAATCTTTCTGAACCTCAGGTTCCTCATCTGTAAAATAGGGACAATAGGAGCTTCCTTGAGGAATTGTTGTGAATGGAGTGAAGTCTGGGTTTGATGACTTCCTCTCATAGCTACAAAATTTTCTCAAAATAAGTATATTCAAGGTAAAGATGAGGTCAAAGCTACAACTATAAAACATTTTGTGCGATCTCAGAAAGATCTAAGGGCATGCCTCTTAGGCCCTCACATGAACAATAGTATTTCTAACCACCTTAATTTCATTAAACCGTTTCTGCTGGACAACAGAGCTTCTAAGAATCTTAAGGAACTTGTTTTAAGGATGCGGGGAAATTGGAACCTTTATCCATTGCAGGTGGGAATGCAAAATGCTGCTACTGTTGTGGAAAACAGTGTGGCGTTTCCTCAAAAAACTAAAAATAAAACTACCATATGACCCAACAATTCCACACCTAAGTATTGTAAAAATGGCGTCAGGGTGGCATCTGACCTCATCTAGCTTCATGAGGCGGAAGGAGAATCAAGATCAATAGTACAAGGCTGATTCCTATGAGGCAGAGTTCATACGTGCCTCCTCTCTCTGCCATCCTTACCAATTCCAACCCCAACTGTCCCTCCCAGTAGACTTTCTACTTCTCTGCTGAGTTCAGTAATTCGTTGCAATGGCCACACAGAGCTCACAGACAATACTCACAATTATGAGGTTTATTAGAGAAGTAAGAGGTTACAAGTCAGGTTCAGGAACACTCAGGATACAGTTCTTCCATCAGGACAGGCTCTTCTTAGCCATGCCCACCAGCATGCCTCTGTCTGGCCCTTGGCCTCTGCCCTGCTCAGGCAAGTGTTATAAATCTCTTTTAACTCTTCTGCTAAGTGCCCAGAGACACCCAACTCTGCAAGTAATCCTTGGCCCAAAGGCGCTCAGCTTTCTGGCTCTGTGGGCCAGGAAGCCCAGCGTGCCATCTCCTGCCAGTCTCCTGCATCTGCTGCCACCATTTCTCTGCCACCACTTCTCACAGTCTTCAGTATTACAGCTCTCTCTTTCTCTTTCTCTCTCTCTTGGTCTCCTGGTTCCAGGAGCTTCTCAGCACAGGGATCCCAGGTCCAAAGGTTGCGCTCCGCTCCTGGCTCTTCTTTCTTGGTGGTGGTAAGATCTTCTCCTCCTGATTCTGGGATGGCTCATTTTACACCTAGTGGGATGGCAAAACTGACCAATCCTTTCGTTAAGTTTCCACAGTCCTTATTTGCATGATCCCACCCCCACATGGGTGCCATAGACTATATTTGCATTATTAGTTAGCTATCGAATGCTCTTGGTGGGCCACAGTTACCTTATTGTGACTGGGTGGGAGTTACAAGACCATAGAGAGAAAGGTCATATAAAAGCAATCCATCAAACTATAGTATATACCCGAAAGACTTGAAAGCAGAGACTCAAGAAGAGACTAGTACACCAATGTGCACTGGAGCACTATTAACAATAGCCAAAAGGTGGAAACAACCTACATGCCTATCAGTGAATGAATGGATAAATAAAATGTGGTACATACATACATTGGAATACTACTCAGCCAATAAGGGAAATGAAGGCATGATACTGCTACAATATGGATGAAACTTGAAGACATTATGTTGAGTGAAATAAGTCAGTCATAAAAGGACAAATATCGTATAACCTCACTTATATAAAAAGACAAGAACAGACAAATGTATAGAGACAAAAGTTTCTTAGTGATGACCAGCGGCAGGAGGAAAGGGGGAGTGGTGATTGTGATTATAGAGTACTGGGTTTTGATTTATGGTGATGGAAAGATCACATTCATTAAGGTTAGAGTTGCACAGCCAATTATTGTAAGTGCTGTCAGTAAGTTGTACACCTGTAAAAAGTTGAATTGGCAAAAGTTGTGTGATAGACATATTTACAACAACAACTATCTTAGTTATCCAGTGCTGCTATAACGGAAATGCCACAAGTGGATGAACTTAACAAACAGAAATTTATTTTCTTACAATTTAGGAGGCTAGAAGTCCGAATCTCAGGGTGCTGGCTCTAGGGGAAGGCTTTCTTTTTCTGTCGGCTCTGGGGGAAGGTCCTTGTCTCTTCAGCTTCTCTTTCCTGGTTCCTTGGAGATCTCCATGTGGCTTGGCATCAATCCCCCCATCTCTGCTTGCTTGCTTGCTTGTCCTAATCTGCTCTTTTTATATCTTGTATATCAAGACACCCCCTACACTAATCCTATCTCATTAACATAACAAAGACAATCCATCTCCAATGGAATTATAACTACAGGCATAGAAGTTAGGATTAACAACACATAATTTTGGGGTCACAGTTCAATCCATAACATTCCACCCATTGGCCCCCAAAAACTCATATCCTTCCCACATGCAAAACACATTCACCCCATCATATCATCCCAAAAGTCTTAAATCAACTCCAAATCCAAAACCTCATCTTCTGAATTATCTAAACCAAATATGGTGAGACTTTAAGCGTATTCCATCCTGGGGCAAAATTCCTCTTCATCTGTGAACCTGTGAAATACAGATTACAAGTTATCTGTTTCCAAAGTACAATGGTGGAAGAGGCACAAGGTAGACATTTCCATTACAAATGGAAGAAATTGGAGAAAAAGAAGGGATAACAGGCACCAGGCAAGTCCAAAACCCAGCAAGAACACATTACATTAATTCTCATGGCTTGAAAATAATCCTCTGTTCTCTGAAACCATCTGGGCAATGGCCTTACCCTACAGACTCTGGGAGTTGGCCACACCCTCTGGATTCTGGGTGGAAGCCCCTTGGCCCTAGGCTTCAGCTCCGCCTTCCAGGCCCTCTGGGATGGCAACTCTTCTCCCTCAGCTTTAGGTAGCCCCATTCTCCTAGTCCGTTTCAGTGGCAACCTACCTCTCCCCCTTGGGCATGGTAGCCCTGTTCTCTCAGCTTTGGGTGGTGTCCCCTTCCCCCTGGCAGCCCCACACTGTGGAACCAAGTTGGCAAAGATCCAGTTTTGAAACCTAGGAGGCTGTGGTGCCACCCTTTGATAGCCAAGAGACCCTGGCCCCACCTTTTGAAACTGAGAAGGCCCTGCTTCCCGTGCTCCTTCCAACAGTTCTGCTAATCTTCAAGCCACTCCAGAGATGGTCCTTTTTTTTTCTTGAAGGACAGCAGATGTAGCTCCTTTGGCCTGTTTCCTGCCTGTAGAAGTCCAAGAAGCAGACAGTGTTCTTCCCTTTCATTCTTTCTCTGTCCCCTTCAGTCTAAGCTGATGGGTTTCTGCTGTAGTAGTTGGTTAGATCCATCAGTCACAGGCTTAATCTCTCTCTCTCTCTCTTTTTTTTTTTTAGCATCAAGTCTTTTTATTTTTGTTTTATTGTTGTGCTTTAAGTGAAAGTTTACAATTCAAGTTAGTCTCTCATATAAAAATTTATACATACATTGTTATGTGACCCTAGTTGCTCTCCCCATACTATGACAGCACACTCCTCCTTTCCACCCCTGATTTCCCGTGTCCATTTCCCGTGTCCAGCTCCTGACCCTCTCACATCCAGACAGGAGCTGCCCATTTAGTCTCATGTATCTACTTGAGCTAAGAAGCACACTCCTCACGAGTATCATTTTATGTCCCATAGTCCAGTCTAATCTTTGTCTGAAGAGTTGGCCTTGGGAAAAGTTTTAGTTCTGGGTTGACAGAGAGTCTGGGGGTCATGCTTTCTGGGGTTCCTCCAGTCTCAGTCAGACCATTAAGTCTGGTCTTTTTACTAGAATTTGAGTTCTGCACCCCACTTTTCTCCTGCTCCATCAGAGACTCTCTGTTGTGTTCCCCATCAGGGCAGTCATGGGTGGTAGCTGAGCACCATCTAGTTCTTCTGGTCTCAGGCTGATGCAGTCTGTGATTTATGTGGCCCTTTCTGTCTCTTGGGCTAATACTTCCCTTGTGTCTTTGGTGTTCTTCATTCTCCTTTACAGGTGGGTTTGGACCAAGTGATACATCTTAGATGGCCGCTCGCTAGCTTTTAAGACCCCAGACGCCACTCATCAAAGTAGGATGCAGAACATTTTCTTAATAAACTTTGTTATGCAAATTGACCTAGATGTCCCCTGAAAGCATAGTCCCCAGACCCCTGCCCCTGCTACTCTGTCCCTCAAAGTGTTTGGTTGTATTCAGGAAACTTCTTAGCTTTGGTTTAGTACAGTTGTGCTAACTTCCCCTATAGTGTGTGCTGTCCTTCCCTTCACCTAAGATAATTCTTGTCTACCATCTAGTTAGTGAATAACCCTCTCCCTCCCTCCCCACCCTCGTAACCATCAAAGAATGTTTTCTTTGTTTAAACCTTTACTTGAGTTCTTATAATAGTGGTCTTATACAATATTTGTCCTTTTGCTACTGACTAAATTCGCTCAGCATAATGCCTTCCAGATTCCTCCATACTATTCAACACTGTTCTTTATCGTTGCCTAGTGTTCCATTTTGTGATATATCATAATTTGTTTATCCATTCATCTGTTGATGGACACCTAGGTTGTTTCCATCTTTTTGCTATTGTGAACAGTGCTGCAATGAACATGGGTGTGCATATATCTATTTATGTGATGGCTCTTATTTCTCTAGGATATATTCCAAGGAGTGGGATTGCTGAATCATATGGTACTTCTATTTCTAGATTTTTAAGGAAGCGCCAGATTGATTTCCAAAGTGATTGTACCATTTTACATTCCCACCAACAGTGTAGAAGTGTTCCAGTCTCTCCGCAACCTCTCCAATATTTATTATTTTGTGTTTTTTGGATTAATGCTAACCTTTTTGGGCTGAGATGGTATCTCGTTGTAGTTTTGATTTGCATTTCTCTGATGACTAAAGATCGTGAACATTTCTTCATGTGTCTATTAGCCACCTGAATGTCTTGTTCGGCCAAGTGACAGGCTTAATCTCTTTAACAAAAGTTTGTGTAGCCATGTCCTTGGTGAAAATTCTAGGACACATGTCCTTTGTTTGTACAACGGAATTTTCCAAATCTTTAAGTTGTATTTTCATTTTGCACGGTTCATTTTTAAGTCCATCTCTTTCCTCTCGCATTTTACTATAAGCAGCAAGGAGAAACCAGGCAGCCTCTTTAAGCTCTTTCTTAGAAATCTCCTCAGCCAGTATCCAAGTTCATCACTTACAAGTTCTACCTCCCGCCAAACACTTGAACATAATTCAGACAAATTCTTTGCCACTGCATAAAAAGCATTGCTCTTCCTCCATTGTCCAATCACACATTCATTGTTTTCTTTTAAAGCCTCACCAGAAGCACACTTGACATCCATATTTCTAGCAACATTCTGTTGCTGGCACCATATGTATTCTGTAAGTCGATAGAGAATTTCTCTATAGCTCTCCTCACTTCCTTCTGAGCCCTTATCAGAATTGCCTTTGATATTCATAATTCTACCAACAGTCTCTTCAAGGCAATCTAGGCTTTTACTATTAGGCACCTTAAAACTCTTCCAGTCTCAAAAAAATGGCGCTCTATGCAGAAGCACCACGCTGTCCTTCCACAGCAAAGATCCAAAAACTAAGCAGAACAGAGAAAACAACAATCCTGAAACCCTAAAACATCAAATGAAGAGATAAGGAACTCAGCCAAGCACCAAATGGAGTGAGAAAACTGACAGAGAATGGAGAGTGAGGAGAGATTCATGCAGAGGTCCCCTATCAGCTAATGCAGCGCAGATCTGCCATCTTGGACTCCAATGGGAGACCAGCAAACAGTGGATAGGAGAAAGCAGCTTCACGGAGCTTCCAGCTGGAGACAAAACAACCAGTAATTTCTGATATATGCTTTCCCACCCCCCACCCTTCTTCACCCCCACGTGGCCTCCTCTGCTTCCTGCAGCCACAATCTCTTGTCCAGGAAGCACTGGATGCTTGGACTGCACACACCAGAATGGGCCAGCTCTCTGAGTGCCATTTGTTGGCTGCTGGTGTTACTTTTTTCTGCTTCTTTTGATTTCTTCCTTACCTCTCACCACCTCCCCTTCCTTTCACTCAAATACCTGGCTCCGTGCGCCATCTTTGCTTATTCCTGAGGGGCTGCAGAGCTCCGTTCGAGTGTGTAGCTGCTTCCCAGTCTGGGCTGCTGCGCTGGTGGGATCCCGGAGCTTTTGGTCATTTGTTTGTTTTGAATTGTTTGTCTTCTTTTCCTTTTCTTGAGTTGGGAGCCCGTTCTGGCCAGGTGGTGCTGCGGGGATTGGAACTACCCCCTCGGCTTGCACAGACATGCAGAGGGATCTCTGAGGGCATTTCTTTTCTTGTTGGGTTGTTTTTTTTTTTTTTTTCCTGTTTTTTTGGGGGGCTTTTCTTGTTCTTTTCTTTTTTTATTATTTGTTTTGTTTTCTGTTTCCCTTTTTGTCTTTCTTCATTACTCAGTTTCTTGTCTCTCTCTCTCTTACTTCTCTTTCTGTTCCCTGAATACCTGGCATTGTATACCTCTACACCTTCTAGCCAGGCTGTACTGCAACACCCAAGAACAACTTCCCCAGACCTTATAGCTGCACTGGTGGGATCCCTGGGAAATTTGCTGTTCTTTTCCCTTTCTGATTTTTATTTATTCATTCTTTTCTTTTTTTTCTTCCTCTTCCCCTTTTTGTTTTTCTCCATTTCATAGTCTCTCATCTCTCCACTCCAATGGCAAGCTCCCCTAGCACTCTTTTTTGTTTGTTTGTATGTTTTTGGCTCCTGTTCTTCTCTCCTCTCTCCCATGTCCATCTTAGCTCCACACATAGTAATCCCCCTGCTACATCCTGCCTACCTGCACCATGCGCTTAGCATCACACCACCAAGCAGCACAGGCACGGCCTACTGGAACCTGCCCTGCACTGATTACCGACCCACCCTCATGGCTGCAGTAAGTGCCACAAACAACCCATCCCAGTAACTCCTCTTCAGCTAGATCTGCCCTGCTGTACCATATCTGAGTGACTGACACTGCCAGTTGGAGAAGGAGGTGAAAACTATTGTGCCTACAGACGAGCAAACAACAAAGAACACATAGCCTGCCTGCTCAGACATAGCCAAATTAAAAAAAAAAAAGGGGGAACGAGAAAAATAACTACTGAATGCCCCAAAGACAGCAGACAATATCAAAACATTTACAAAAACAGGACAGGATGGCTCCAGTAGGTGTCCAACATAAAACAGCAGATGACTTTCCAGTGGAAGAAAAGGCACTAGAACTACCTGATAGGGAATTCAAATCTCTAATACTCAGAATTATCCAAGAGCTGAAGCAAAAAGCAGACAAAAATGAGGAAAAGATAGACAAATTCATGGAAAATACAGAGAAAAAATTGGAATAATTCAGGAAAATAATGCAGGAACAAAATGCCAAAATAAATTCACAACTAGAAATTATACAAAAACAACAATTAGAAATCCAAAAGATAAACAACAAGATTTCAGAAATAGATGATGTCATAGAAGGGCTGACAAGCAGATTTGAAACAGTGGAAGACAAGATCAGTGGAATTGAAGACAAACACTTGGATACTCTGTTTGAGTATCCTCAAACTCTGTTTGAGGAAAACTCTGAAAAAAGAGCAAAGAAAAATGAAGACACCCTGAGAGTTATGTGGGATACAATCAAACGCAAAAATTTACGAGTGATTGGAGTTCCAGAGCAGAGTGAGAAAACACAAAACACAAAGAGGATCATTGAAGAACTGCTGACAGAAAACTTCCCCAATATCATCAAAGATGAAAAGCTGGCCATCCAAGAAGCTCAACAAACCCCATATAGGATAGATCCCAAAAGAAAATCACCAAGGCATATCGTAATCACACTTGCCAAAACCAAAGACAAACAAAGAATCCTGAGAGCAGCTTGTGGAAAACAAGAAGTCACATACAGAGGAGAATCAGTAAGACTAAGCTCCGATTATTTGACAGAAACCATGCAGGCAGGAAGGCAATGGATGACATATATAAAATCTTGAAAGAAAAAAAATTGTCAGCCAAGAATAATATATCCTGCAAAACTCTCATTCAAATACGATGGTGAAATTAGGTGATTTTCAGATAAACAGAAATTAAGGGAATATGTAAAAGCCAAACCAAACTTACAAGAATTATTAAAGGGAGTTCTTCGATCTGAGAACAAACAATTTCAGCTCACAGGCAGAATCTAGGACACAGGATCATACGAGCCAGATACCAGTCTAGGAAATGAACTCTCAAGGACTATCCAAAACCAAAAGAAATACAACAGGGAATCAGAGCAGTTAATCAGTAAATGACAACAACATCGAAACAATAAAAGAGGGAATAAACGGCATAGGTATAGAACCTTCTAATGGAGAGGAAGGCAAGGCGATACCAAGTAATGGTAGACTGCTTCAAACTTAGAAAGATGAGGGTAAAATTCATGGTAACCACAAAGAAAGTTAATAAACATACTCATAAACATAAAGATGAAAAACATAAAGTCTCAGCAAAAACAAAACCTAGAAAAACAAAAGAAATGAAAAAAAAATCCACAAACAAAAGTAACTCAGTACAGGAGAGTAAAAAGAACAAAGAAAACGTCAGCACCACAAAAAAAAAGCAGTACAAAATGACAGCAACAAACTCACATCTATCAATAATTATACTGAATGTAAATGGACTCAATGCACCCATAAAGAGATGGAGAGTGACAGAATGGATAAGAAAACAGGATCCATCAATTTGCTGTCTACTAGAGACACACCTTAGAAACAAAGATGTGAATTTATTAAAAGTCAAAGGTTGGGAAAAAATATATCAAGCTAACAACTACCAAAAAAGAACAGGAGTGGCAATACTAATCTCAGATAAAATAGACTTTAAAACAAAATCCACCATAAAAAACAAAGAAGAACACTATATAATGATTAAGGGGACGATCCATTGTGAAGACATAACCATAATAAACATCTACGCACCCAATGACAGGGCTCCAAAATACATGAAACAAGCTCTAACAACACTGAAAAGAGAAATTGACAGTTCCACAAGAATAGTAGGAGACTTCAACACACCACTCTCAGTACAGGACAGAACAACTAAGAAGAAACTCAGCAAAGATACAGAAGACCTAAAGGGCACAATCAGCCAACTTGACCTCATAGACATATATACAACACTCCATCCAAGTGCTGCAAAGTACACATTCTTTTCCAATGCACATGGAACGTTCTCCATAACAGACCACATCTTAGGCCACAGAGCAATCATCAACAAGATCCAAAACGTTGAGATAATTCAAAGTATCTTCTCTGACCACAGTGCCATCAAGGTAGAAATTAACAACAGAAAGAGCAAGGAAAAAAATTAATTACATGGAAACTGAATAATACCCTGCTTACACATCACTGGGTAATAGAAGAGATCAGAGATGGACTCCAAAAATTCCTAGAATCAAATGAGAATGAAAACACATCTTACCAAAACCTTTGGGACACAGCAAAGGCAGTCCTCAGAGGGACAAAATCAAAACATTAACTACAGAACTCAAACAAATAGAAAGAGAACAGCAAAAAAAGCCCACAACCACCGGAAGAGAGGAAATAGTAAAGATCAGAGCAGAAATAAATGAAATAGAGAACAGAAAAACAATAGAAAGAATCATCAAAACCAAAAGTTGGTTCTTTGAAAGAATCAACAAAATCGACAAACCACTGGCCAGACTGACAAAAGAAAAACAGGAGAGAAAACAAATAACCCAAATAAGAAATGAAATGGGGGACATTACAACAGACCCAACTGAAATAAAAAGGATAAAAAATATTATGAAAAACTATACTCCAACAAATTTGAAAACCTAGAGTAAATGGATAAATTTTTGGAAACACACTACTTACCCAAACTACAACAAAGTGATGTTGAAAATCTGAACAGACCCATAACAAGAGAAGAGATTGAAAAGGTAATAAAAAAAACTCCCAACCAAAAAAAGCCCTGGTCCAGATGGCTTCACTGGAGAATTCTACAAAACCTTTACAGAAGAGCTTGTACCAGTACTACTCAAGCTATTTCAGAGCACAGAAAAGGAAGCAACACTTCCAAATTCATTCTATGAAGCCAGCATAACGCTGATACCAAAACCAGGCAAAGACGCCACAAAAAAAGAAAATTACAGACCAATATCTATCATGAATATAGATGCAAAAATTCTGAACAAAATTCTAGCCAACAGAATTCAGCATCATGTCAAAAAAATAATACACCACGACCAAGTAGGATTCATACCAGGTATGCAAGGATGCTTCAACATTAGAAAATCAATCAACATAATCCACCACATAAATAAAAGGAAAGAAAAGAATCACTTGATCATCTCAATTGACACAGAAAAGGCATTTGACAAAGTTCAACACCCATTCCCGATAAAAACTCTCAATAAAATAGGTATAGAAGGGAAATTTCTCAACATAATACAGGGCATCTATACAAAACCAACGGCCAACGTCATTCTTAATGGAGAGAGGCTGAAAACATTCCCCTTGAAAACAGGAACAAGACAAGGATGCCCTTTATCACCACTCCTATTTAACATTGTGCTGGAAGTTCTAGCTAGAGCAATAAGGCAAGAAAAAGAAATAAAGGGCATCCAAATTGGTAATGAAGAAGTTAAACTGTCCCTGTTAGCAGATGATATGATACTATACCTGGAAAACCCTAAAGACTTCACAAGAAATCTACTGGAACTAATAGAAAGACTCAGCAGAGTAGCAGGATGCAAGATAAACATTCAAAAATCAGTTGGATTCCTATACACCAATAACAAGAACAATGAAAAGAAAATCAGGAAAACAATACCATTTATAATAGCCCCTAAAAAGATAAAATACTTAGGAATAAATCTAACCAGGGATGTAAAAGACCTATACAAAGAAAACCACAAAGCACTACTCTAAGAAACCCAAAGGAATCTACATAAATGAAAAAACATACCATGCTCATGGATAGGTAGACTCAACATTGTGAAAATGACAATTCTACCCAAAGCAATTTACAAATACAACGCAATCCTGATCCAAATACCAACAACATTCTTCAAAGAGATGGAAAAACTAATCATTAACTTCACATGGAAAGGGAAGAAGCCCCGAATAATAAAGCACTACCGAAGAAGAAGAATAAAGTTGGAGGACTCACACTACCTGACTTCAGAACCTACTATACAGCTACAGTAGTCAAAACAGCCTGGTACTGGTACAACGACAGATACATTGACCAATGGAACAGAATTGAGAAGCCAGATGTAAATCCATCCTACTGAGGTCACCTGATCTTTGATAAGGGCCCAAAGTCCATCAAATGGGGAAAAGACAGTCTTTTTAACAAATGGTGCTGGCAAAACTGGATATCCATCTGCAAAAAATTGAAACAGGACTCATACCTCACGCCGTATACAAAAACTACTTCAAAATGGATCAAAGACCTGAATATAAAGCCAAAAACTATAAAGTTCATAGAAGAAAAAATAGGACACCACTCTCAGTACTACAGGCCTTAATACACAGCATTAAACAGGATACAAACCATAACCATCAATGCACAAACCCCAAAAGATAAGCTAGATAACTGGGATCTTCCAAAAATCAAACATCTATGCTCTTCAAAAGACTTCACCAAAAGAGTAAAAAGAGAACCTACAGACTTGGAAAAAATTTTTGGACAGTACAAGTCAGACAAAGGTCTAATCTCCATAATCTACAAGAAAATCCAACACCTCTACAACAAAAAGACAAATAATCCTATTAAAAAATGGGCAAAGGAAATGAACAGTCACTTCGCCAAAGAAGACATTCAAATGGCCAACAGACACATGAGGAAATGCTCGTGATCACTAGCAATTAGAGAAATGCAAATTAAAACCACAATGAGATACCATCTCACCCCAGCATTACTGGCAGGAATAAAAAACACTGGAAATAGCAAATGTTGGAGGGGCTGCAGGGAGATCAGAACTCTTATGCACTGCTGGTGGGAATGCAAAATGATACAACCATTTTGGAAAATGATATGGCGCTTCCTCAGAAAGCTAGAAATAGACATACCATTTGATCCAGCAATCCCACTCCTAGGAATATATCCTAGAGAAATAAGAGTCATCACTCGAATAGACATATGCACACCTATGTTCATGGCAGCATTGTTCACAATAGCAAAACGATGGAAACAACCTAGATACCCATCAACAGATGAATAGATAAACAAACTACGGTACATACGCACAATGGAGTACCATGCAACGAGAAAGAACAACAATGAATCTGTGAAGCATCTCATAACATGGATGAAACTGGAGGACATATGCTGAGTGAAATAAGTCAATCACAAAAGGACAAATATTGTATGAGACCTCTATTGTAGAAACCCATGAAAAAGTTCACAGACAAAATCTAACAATCTTTGTTGGTTACCAGGGTTGGGAGGCGTTGGGGGGAAATACTAAATAGGCAATAGATAAGTGGTATCTTGGGTGAAGGGTGGGACGATACACAATACAGGGGAAACCAGCACAACCTGTAGAAGGAAAGGTCATGGAAGCTCCATAGACACATCCAAACTCCCTGAGGGACTGAATTGCTGGGTGGAGGGCTGTGGGGACCATGGTCTCCGGGAACATCTAGCTCAACTGGCATAACACAGTTTATAAAGACAACGTTCTACATTCTACCTTGGTGAGTAGCGTCTGGGGTCTTAAAAGCCTATGAGCAGCCATCTAAGATACTCCACTGGTCTCATCCCTTCGGGAGCAAGGGAGAATGAAGAGACCAGGATACAAGGAAAAGATTAGTCCAAAGGACTAATGGACCACAGCTACCAAGGCCTCCACCAGACTGAGTCCAGTACAGCTAGATGGTGCTCGGCTACCACCACTGACTGCTCTGACTGGGGTCACAACAGAGGGTTCTGGACAGAGCTGGAGAAGGATGTAGAACAAAATTCTAACTCACAAAAAAAAGACCAGATTTACTGGCCTAAAGGAGACTGGAGAAACCCCGAGAGTATGGCCCCCAGACACCCTTTTAGCCCAGTGGTGAAGTCATTTCCGAGGTTCACCGTTCAGCCAGGGAGTGGACAGTCCATAAAACCAAATGGGACTAATGAGGCACAGCAGTCCAGGGACAAGGTCCAGAAGGCAGAAGGGACAGGAAAGCTGGTGATAGGGAACCCAAGGTTGAGTAAGGATAGTGTTGATGTGTTGTGAGGTTGTTAACCATTGTCATAGGGCAACATGTGTACTAACTGTTAAATGAGAAACTATCTTGTTCTGTAAGCCTTCATCTAAAGTGAGAATAGCACCACAATTGGAAGAGCGTAGTCAATGTCACTGAACTGTGCATGTAGAAATTTTTGAAATGGTGTGTCTTTTGCTCTGTATATTTTCACCAAAAACAAAAAAGGTCGAGAAGGGAGAGGGCTGACATGTTGTGGGATTGTTAACCAATGTCATAAAACAATTTGTGTACACTGTTTCATGAGAAACTATTTGTTCTGTAAGCCTTCACCTGAACTACAATAAAAAGTAAAATAAAATAAACAGAAAAAAAAAAAAAAAAAAAAAAAAAACACCACCTCTCCCAGTCTCTACCCATTATCCAATTCCAAAACTGCTTCTACATTTTCGGTAGCTGTTGGAGCAGCACTCCACTCTTCTGGTATAAAATTCTGTCTTAGTTATTTAGTGCTGCTATAACAGAAATGCCACAAGTGGATGGCTTTAACAAACAAATTTATTTCCTCACAATTTTGGAGGCTAAAAGTACGAATTCAGGGTGCTGGCTCTAAGGGAAGGCTTTCTCTCTCTGTCAGCTCTGGGGGAAAGGCCCTTGTCCCTTCATCTTCTGTTTCCTGGTTCCTTGGAGCTCTCCATGTGGCTTGACATCAATCTTCACCCATCTCTGCTTGCATTCTTGTCCTAATCTGCTCTTTTCATATATTGTAAGAGATTGAATCAAGACACACCCTACACTAATCCTGTCTCATTAACATAACAAAGAAAACCCATTCTCAAATGGGATTATAACTACAGGCATAGAGGTTAGGATTTACAGCGCATGTTTTTGGCGGACACAGTTCAAACCATAACAACGACAGAAAAAAGAAAGAGTAGCTGCTGAGGCTGCTTGTGTACAACCAAACACCTCATGGGATTTGGTTCCTTGGTTTGGAGGTTTAGGGTCATAGTTTCATGGGACATCCCACTTAATTGGCTTAATAATGTGTTTAGTACTTCTGTTCTACCTCTTAATTTATTGTGCAGTGCCTGGGGTCTTACAAGCTTGCAAGCAGCCATCCAAGCTACAATAATTGGTCTCTATTTGCTTTAACAATAGGGAAAGAAGGAGAGTCAGGAAGAGGAAGAGAAAATGGAATGTTCATGGCTAATTGCTTCCATGAGCAGCTACCTCCTTCACCATGAGACCATGAAAATGGTGCCTGGCTACCATTACTGAATATTTTGATCAAAGATTTTATAGTAGAATCCTGATCAAAAGGGAGAAATGCAGAATATAATTTCAAATTCTCAGGTGTCAGGGATTGAATTGTGTCCCCCAAAAATATACGCCAGCTTGGTTAGGCCATGGTTCCTGGTATTGTGTAGTTGTCCTCCATTTTGTGATTGTAATTTTATGTTAAAGAGGATTACGGTAGGATTGTAACACCCTTACCCAGGTCACATCCTTGATCCAATGTAAAGGGAGTTTCCCTGGGTTGTGGCCTGCACTACCTTTTATCTCTCAAGAGATAAAAAGGAAAGGGAAGTGAGCAGAGAAGGGGGACCTCATACCACTCCTCAAAGCAGTGCTCAGAGCAGAGCGTGTCCTTTGGACCTGAGGTTCCTGAACTGAGATGCTCCCAGACCAAGGGAAGACTGATGAGAAGTCCCGTCCTCCAGAGCCAACAGAGGAAGAAAGCCCCCTGGAGCTGATGCCCTGAGTTTGGACTTCTAGCCTACTAGACTGTGAGAAAATAAATTCCTCTTCCTTGAAGCTATCCGCTTGTGGTATTTCTGTTGTAGCGGCACTAGATAACCAGGACATCAGGGAATCTAGAATTTTTGTTGCTATGGAGGCTGGATGAACCCCTGAAACTATTGCCCTGAGGTAATCTTTAAACCTTAAACCAAAAATATCCCCTGGAGTTTTCTTAAAACCAGATAATACAGGTGATCCCTGACTTACGACATACTTGAGTTACAACAAACTGCACTTACGACCATCCTTTTTTTTGTAATATATCTTATCTTTAGTGGAGCCGTGGTGGCACAGTGGTTAAGTGTTCCACTGCTAAACAAAATGCTGGCAGTTCGAAATCACCAGCTGCTCCTTGGAAACCCTATGGGGCAGTTCTACTCTGTCCTATGGGGTTGCTATGAGTCAGAATCAACTGGATGGCAACAGGTTTGGGTTTTTTTGGTGATCATTAGTAATGTGTACTACATACAGTGTTGTAACATGGAATTTGCTGATGGTATCATTCTCGGATGTAATGTTTCCAACCCCTAAAGACAAATAAAATAGGACTTATACTGATAATAAAAGACAATAATAATGAAAACTAAAAAAAAAAAAGTGAGCTATTCGACTTACGTCGGAACTGACTTATGATGGAGTAGTCATCAGAATGGAACCCCATCGTAAGTCGGGGACTATCTGTAGTTTAGCTTAACTAGTAAAGAATGTCGGCCTTAAGCATTGTGTTCTTTTAAGTTCTATCTATATGAGATCAAATTAACAACAACTTGAAAGATTAGATAGGAACCTTAGGGTGAAGAGAGTTTATGTTAATGCAAGAGGAACAACCTGGAAAAGGAGGGTGAGAAGGGTTGCACAACTTGAAAAATGTAATCAGTGTCACTGAAATGTACATGTAGGAATTGTTGAATTGGTATATGTTCTGCTTATTCTCAGAAGAAAAAAATAAATTTTTAAAAAAGCACTTTTTTGTTTTAATGTTGTATAGTATTCACTATATAAGTATACCACAATTTATAAGTCTATACTTCTTTTATGGAAATTTAGGTTTGGGGCTATTAAGAATAATGCTGCTATGGTCATTCTTGCATGTGTCTTTTGGTTGAAATATGTACTCATTTCTCCTGACACCATAGCTAAAAATGGAATTACCAGGTCATGGAGTAGGCATAAATTTAGCTTCAGGAGATACTGTCAAACAGTTTTCCAAAGGAATTAAATAGTTTATACTTCCAACATCAAGGTATAAGCGTTCCAGTCGCTCCATATCCTTGTCAACATTTGGTGTTGTCAGTCTTTTTAATTTTAATCATTCTGGTAGGTGCATAGTGGTATCTCACTGTGGTTTTAATTTGCATTTCCCTGATGAGTAATGACGTTAAGCCACAATATGTTCTTTACTAAAAAGACTATACATAAAGAGATGACCTACAGACTGAGAAAAAAATCTTTGGGAACTATATAACTGATAAAGGTCTAATATGTAAAATATACAGAAAACTGTAACTTAACAACAAAAATACAACTCAGTCAAAAACTGGGCAAGGACATGAACAGACACTTCCCAAAGGATGTTCAAGTGGCCAACAGACATGTGAAAAGATGCTCAGCCTCATTAGCCATCAGAGAAGTGCAAATCAAACCACAATGAGATACCACTTCACTCCCACTAGGATGACTAAGATTAAAAAAAGACTGAAAATAACGTGTTGGAGGAGATGTGGAGAAATTGGAACCCTCATCCATTGCTGGTGGGAATGGTATAGCCAGTTTGGAAAACAGTCTGTAGGTTCCTCAAAAAGCTAGAGGTATAGCTGCCATATGACCCAGCAATTCCACTCCTAGTGTCTTAGATATCTAGTGCTGTTATAACAGAAATACTGCAAATGGATGGCTTTAACAAGCAGAAATTTATTCTCTCACAGTCTAGGAGGTTAGCAGTTTGAATTCAAGGTGCCAGCTCCAGAGGAATGCTTTCTCTCTCCGTTGGCTCTGGGGAAGGTCCTTGTCTTCAATCTTCTCCACTCCTGGCTCTTCTTGCTTGGTGGTATATGGCCCTCTCCCCTCTGCTCGATTCTCTCTTTTATATCTCAAAAGAGATTGATTCAAAATACAACCTAATCCTATAGATTGAGTCCTTCCTCATTAACATAACTGCTTCTAACCCTGCCTCATTAATATCATAGAGACTAGGATTTACAACACATAGGATAATCACATCAGATCACAAAATGGTGGACAACCACACAATACTGGGAATCATGGCCTAGCCAAGTTGACAAACATTTTTGGGGGACACAATTCAATCCATAATACCTAGATATATCTAATAGGAGTGACATGAACATATGCACACCTATGTTCACTGCAGCATTATTCACAATAGCAAAAAGATGAAAAGAACCTTAGTGCCCATCAACTGATGAATGGATAAGTAAAATGTGGCACATACATACAATGGAATACTGCTCAGCAATAAAGAAAAAAGAGTTCCTGAAACATCTTACAATGGATGAACCTGGAGGACGTTATGTTGGGTGAAATAACTCAATCACAAAAAAACAAATATTGTATGTTCTCACTTATGAAATGACATGAGCAGGTAAATACACAGAAAGAAATGTTCATTAGTGGTTACTGGGGAGGAGGGGAAAAGAAGTACTCCCTAGGTAGTAGTCACTTTTTGTTTCTAGAAATGGGAAAAGTGGGTGAAAATATGGGTGAAGTTTGCACAGCGTCACTGGTGTAACTGATGTCAATAAGCTGTACGTAGGGAAAAGGGATGAATGGGCAAATGCTAGGTTGTGTATGGTTTTGCAACGATAACAACCACAAAAAAAAAGAGAGGAGGGGGAAGGCTACAGGTGTGCTATTAATTAGACATAACCAATAACCTCATGGGATTAGTTCTCTTGATTTGGGGGTTTAGGGCCATGGTCTCGCAGGACAATCCAGTCAATTGGCATAATATAGTTCTTAAAGTTTATGTTCTACCTCCCATTATGGTGAGTAGTGTCTGGGGTCTAAAATCTTATGAGTTGCCATCTAAGTTACAACTATTGGTTTTCATCCATCTGGACCAAAAGAGAAAGGAAACCCAAGAATCAGAGAAGGAACTGGACTACAGGACTACCGTATTTTTAGGCATATAATGCACACCCTCTGTGTTTGTTTGCTGGCCGAGCCTTCTTTTCATAAGCGTGCTATGCTAATTTTTTATCTGCGGCATGTGGAAGACAATTGGCACGGTGGCACTTGTGAGGGTGACTGGGGTGGGGCATAGCCAGCAAACAAAACAAAAGGTGCATGTTATTTGCATAAAATACGGTGATTGTCTACATGAACCACTACCTCCTCCACTTTGAGACCAGAAGAACTAGATGTGCACTGGACTAAACCAAAGCTAAGAAGTATCCTGAATATGACCAAACGCTTTGAGGGACAGAGTAGCAGGGGCAGGGGTCTGGGGACCATGGTTTCAGGGGACATCTAGGTCAACTGGCATAACAAAGTTTATTAAGAAAATGTTCTGCCAAAGACTGGACTGGACTGTGGGACATAAAATGATACTCGTGAAGAGTATGCTTCTGAGCTCAAGTGAAAACATGAGACTAAATGGGCAACTTCTGTCCAGAGGTGAGATGAGAAGGCAGAGGGGGTTAGGAGCTGGTTGAATGGACATGGGGAAATCAGGGGTGGAAAGGAGGAGTGTGCTGTCACAGTACAGGGAGAGTAATTAGGATCACATAAGAATGTATGTATGAATTTTTGTATAAGAGACTAACTTGAATTGTAAGCTTTCACTTAAACTACAACAACTGAAAAAAAAAGAAAATGTTCTGCATCCTACTTTGGTGAGTGGTGTATGGGGTCTTAAAAGCTAGTGAGTGGCCATCTAAGATGCATAAACTGGTCCCAACTCACCCAGAGCAAAGGAGAATGAAAAACACCAAAGACACAAGGAAAGTATTAGCCCAAGAGACAGAAAGGACCACATAAACCAGAGACTTCATCAGCCTGAGACCAGAAGAACTAGATGGTGCCCAGCTACCACCAATGACTGCCCTGATGGGGAACACAACAGAGAGTCCCTGATGGAACAGGAGAAAAATGGGGTGCAGAACTCAAATTCTAGTAAAAAAAACCAGACTTAATGGTCTGATGGAGACTGGAGGATCCCCAGAAAGCATGGCCCCAGACTCTCTGTCAGCCCCGAACTAAAACCTTTCCCAAGGCCAATTCTTCAAACAAAGATATTAGACTGGACTATGGAACATAAAATGATACTTGTGAAGAGTGTGCTTCTTAGCTCAAGTAGATACATGAGACTAAATGGGCAGCTCCTGTCCAGAAGTGAGATGAGAAAGCAGAGAAGGTCAGGAGCTGGTTGAATGGATTTAAGAAATCAAGGGTGGAAAGCAGGAGTGTGCTGTCATAGTATAGGGAGAGAAATTAGGGTCACATAACAATATATGTATAAACTTTTGTATGAGACTAACTTGAATTGTAAACTTTCACTTAAAGTACAACAATAAAATAAAAATTAAAAGAGCACTAGATGTGCCCAGCTATACTACTGAACATTCTGATCATGAACACAGTCAATGAATTCTGATAAAAAGGAGAAAAATGTAGAACAGAACTTGAAATTCTTAAAGAATCCAGACTTACTGGACCTATTGTGGCTGGAGGAGTCCCCAAGACTATGACCCTGAGTTTCTCTTCAAACCTTGTATTGAAACTATCCCTGAAGACAACTTTAAGTAACAGTTTAGCCCCAAGAGTAAGCTTGTCACTCTTGATACTGCCTTACTTTAAAAAAAAAAAACTTTGTAAGACCAAAGGGTCAACAGGTATTTTAAAGTATAGATGAGAAGGTTGAGGGGCAGGGAGATTTAAGTAAATGGAGGTGAAACCATTACAACAGATATAATGAGAATGTTGACACAATGTGAAGAATGTAACTGACGTCACTGATCATTATGTCTAGACACTGTGGAATGGGAGTGGGTTTTGCTATGTATATTTTTACCAAAAATAAAATTAACAAAAAAGGACTATACATTAAGTACAGTATATTATCAAAAAATATAAATGTTCATATTTGGTATATATAGACATCCAGAGGAAACAAACCAAAATATTGACAGTGGCTATCTTGGCAGAGGTGTTAGGATATATTGTTTTTGTTTTTTGTTTGATGTTTGCTTCACGATCTATTTGCCAAGCTTTCTACATTTCTAAAAAATCTAAATTCTTAATTTAAAATTTTACTTTTAAAATTATTAAAATGACCAAAAAAACACGAACTACTTGTTCTTATAAACGACAAGGTGTAATGAGAACACTAATACCACAAGTAAAGTCAACAAGAAGTATTTATTGAGCACCTGCTGTATACCCAACATTGTGGAAGAGGCTGAAGATCACAGAGCAGTACAGGTCGCGGTCCCTGCCTTTGAGAGGTTTACAGTTTTAGGTGGAGAGACAGGGAATAGGACACGTGGGAGCCAGGAAGAGTCTAGGCCAGGATGTTACAGGAGCTGGAAGATGTCTGGGGTCAGACCCACTAAGTGCTTCAGCGTCTCCAGGGGCTCAACTTTCAATGCCAAGAAAGACAACTCACAACCCTGAGTCCCAAATCAGCCCACTTAGTGTGCCCTATCCACAGCCTCTACTCCCTGACTCCTTGTTCAGCTGCTACAGAAAGTGCAATGAAATGGGGAAAGGGTTGGGCAGATAGGGAAGATCCTCAGATGAGTTCTACACCAGCCCCCTCCCAGAAAAATCTGCCCCCAGAAAAATTACCCAATGTCATGGATTGAACTGTGCCCCCCCAAAAAATGTATCAATTTGGCTGGGCCATGATTCCCAGTATTGTGTGATCATCCACCATTTTGTCATTTGATGTGATTTTCCTATGTGTTGTAAATCCTGTCTCAATGATGTTAATGAGAGGGGATGGGCAGCAGTTGTGTTGATGAGGCAGGACTCAGTCTACGGATTGGATTGTGTCCTGAGCCCGTTTCTTTTGGGATATAAGAGAGAAGCGAGCAGAGACAGGGGGACCTCATACCACCAAGAAAGCAGTGCCAGGAGCAGAGTGCATCCTTTGGACCCTGGGTTCCTGCGTGGAGAAGCTCCTAGTCCAGGGGAAGATTGATGAGAAGAACCTTTCTCCAGAGACAACAGAGAGAGAGAGACTTCCCCTGGAGCTGACACCCTGAATTTGGACTTTTAGCCTACTTTACTGTGAGGAAACAAATTTCTCTGTGTTAAAGTCATCCACGTGTGGTATTTCTGTTATAGCAGCACAAGATAACTAAGACACCCAATAAGCAAGATACACACGGGCTTACTTGTGTTGGCTTAGTAATCTGTAGTGCACAACTTCAAAGATGTGGTAAAACGCATGTGAAATTGTGCACTACAGATTAGTAAATTAAGACAAGTAAGCCCATGTGTACCCCGCTTACTGTAAGCCCGTGCGTACCATGCTTACTGGTTAACCTGCTCCTGTGCCCCCTCATACACATACTCTTAACAGAGAGAGATCCTAGCTCAAGGAGGCCTGTCCAACCACCTAGGGTCCCCACCCCCCGAACTAAAAGAGGAGGTGGTCGCTGCTTGAGCTGCTTGAGTTAGAACTTGGAATCCCTTCTTCAAATGTGCCCCTTCCCCATCCAGTCCACTGAGATGAGGAGAGCAGGCATCCTGGAACTGCCACCCAGAGCTGGGAGGGTACTAGAGGGAAAGAATAGAAGGAGGGGAGAGGAGCAGAAAGGGACTTGAGAGACCAGCTGGAAAAGAGCTGGGGCTCCTAAAAAAAGGCTGGGGGAGCCAGCAGGTTTGGGGATCAAACACTGAGGCTGGCCCCCCTGGAGAGGGCAGAGGGGGCCTGTGGGGAAATGAGGGTGGTTTGCTACAGGACCCTACCTTCCTGCTACCTTCCCAGGACAGAGTAGGGTATCATGGGCCAGGAGGGTGCCAAGTCCCTAGCCCTGTTCCTAGGCTGTGCCACTTCAAGTTCACCCTTCCCAACCTTAGAGGAGGTAAGGAGACCCCAAAGTTTCTGATGATGCTCCATTCTTCTGGGCCTCTTAAAAGTGCTATCTGTTTACTTCTCAAATGATAAAGGATTTAAGTCTGAGAATTCAGGAGATGGGTGGAATTTCATAACACCCATGAGACAGTGAGTGGGGGGAGCCATGCCCCTCCAGAGGTGAGGGTGAAGGAAGAAGCAGCTGGCATGAAGCCAGTCCCCCCTTACCTCCAGAAGAGAAGACATGAAGATCATAGGATGAGGAAGTTTTAAATAAGGATTCATATAATAAAAAATACCTGGCGCTCTGACGGGCCTACCATTCTGCTGCCTACTTATCTTTTTAAATAATTCTAATGCCAGTGGCTGGGGGTGGGGGGTGGGAATCAGGGTATATACATGAGGAGGAGTTTAAATTAAAACACAAATAATAATTAAGACACACAAACTGAAGGACTACCGCATTTTCACAAATAACATGCCCACATAAATAATGCACCCACACACATAATGTGCACGGTGTGCCTAGGAAAATAATGTGCGAGGGGATTGCACGGTTGGTAAAAAATCATATAACGTGCATGTTATTTGCGTAAAATACGGTAAGTCAAAGGACGTGGAAGGGGCCATGGGGGCCCCCTGGTTCCAGGAACGCCATGCCTCTGTGGGTGAGTTAAGGCTTCCTCTTGGAGAAGACCAGCCGACGTTTGGAGTGGTAGAAATCTGAGGAGAGAGAACAAAGGTCAGCATGTCCAGAGGAAGGGGGTACAGAACAGAGCCACCCAACCAAGGCAAACCACAGAGGGGTCACTGCCAAGTACAGGGAAGAACTCTGGGAACCTCCACTCTGACTCCCAGGGGTGCATTTACCGGCATTCATTTCACAGATACGATTGGTAAGTGGACGTACATCCATGGGTCTGCTCTAGAGTCAAGCAGCTCAGTACTGTAGCCTTGAGTCATATGTGATTACTTAAATTAAAATCAAATCAAATTAAAAATTCAATTCCTCAGTCACACTGTTGCTGTTGTATGCTATCAAGTGGATTCTGACTCATAGTGACCTTATATGACAGAGGAGAACTGCCCCATAGGGTTTCCTAGGCTGTAATCTTTATGGGAGCAGATTGCCAGGTCTTTTCTCCTGCTCCTGTGGAGCGGCTAGTGGGTTTGAACGGCTCGTTTTGGGGTTAGCAGCTGAGCGCTTAACCATCACACCACCAGGGCTCCTTACAGTCACACTAGTCACATGTTAAGTGTCCAACATCCTCCTGTGGCTAGTGGCTACCACACTGGACGACATAGATACAGAACATTTCCATCCTTGCAAAGAGTTCTATTGGACAGCGCTGCTCTGGAGATTCAATTAGATAATTCATGGGAAGCATTCTGCACAGTGTCTGGCTCATAGAAATGTTAGCTATTATTATTATTACATTATTACTTATTCTGATCCAGCTGCAAATTTGCTCTGGGACCCTTGGCTTCGCCTCCCTGAGCCTCAATTTCCAGTGTAAAATGAGGATAATGCTGGCCTGATGCTGTAAGGACTAAATGAAATGTTTTCTATAAAGGCCTGGGTCCAGGGCCTGGCATAGTATATGCTCAGCTGTTAGCATCATGCATTCATTATTTATCAAGCACCTACGGTGTGCCAGACATTGTTCTGAGTGATGGGGATTCAGCAATGAACAAGACAGATACAGATCCCTTTCTCGTGGAGCTGATATTCTAGTGGGGGAGACAGACAATATCAAGATAAGGAAGTAGCTGTTGAGAGATAGTAAAAAGTGCTAAAGAGGGTAAAATAGGGAAGGGGGACAGGAAGTGTGTGTGTGTGTGTGTGTGTGTGTGTGTGTGTGTGTGTGTGTTAGGGAGGAGAAGTGAAGTTTGGATAGGGTGGCCAGGAAATCATGATCATTAATCTCTTCTCCACTGCAAACTCACTATGGAATCTTAGGCAAATTTCTACCTCTCTGAGCCCTGCGGAGCCCTGGTGGTGCAGTGGTTAAAAACTCGGCTGCTAACCAAAAGGCCAGCAGTTTGAATCCACCAGCCACTGCTTAGAAACCCTAAGTGGCAGTTCTAGCCTGTCCTATAGGGTCGTTGTGAGTCAGAATCAACTCCACAGCAACAGGTTTGGTTTTTGGTTTTCTGAGTCTTGTTTCCTTGCCTGTAAAATGGCAGTTAAGAATGTCTTACGGCACAGGATTGCTATAAGGACTAAGTAAAATCCACCTTAGAAGTTTAGCAAAGGGCCAGGTATATAATAAAACCAACCAGTTGCCATTGAGTCTGCTTCAACTCATGGCAACCCCACGTATGTCAGTGTAAAATTGTGCTCCATAGGGTTTTCAAATGGCCGATTTTTCAGAAGTAGATTGCCAGGCCTTTCTTCCAAGGTGCCTCTGGGTGGACTCAAACTTCCAATCTTTCAATTAGCAACTGAGAACATTAACTGTTTGTACCACCCAGGGACTCCTGGTATATAATAAGTTCCCAATAAATGTTAGCTAGTCAGTCATGGCGGCAGGCTTGTTGTGTGACCTCAGGCAATTCACTTCCCCTCTCTAGGCCTCTTTTCCCCTTTGCCTAATAAGCAAGAAGAATCAAACAGATTGGCTCTTTGGGTCTCAGTTATGCTGTTCCCAGTAGTACCCTCTTCCCTACACCTGTCCTCACCTGTCATGCTGGTCTGTCCCCGCTTCCGGCCCCGAGGTGCACCAGGCCCACCTGGGGACACTTCAGGCCGCTCAGGGGAACGAGGCACGAGGGTGCAGGACAGCGATAGGTCCACATGGTCCCCTTGGGCCATCCCCTGAAGCAAGACAGTTGAGGTGCAGGGCCGCTTGCCCCCTCCCAGGTCGTCCCAAGCCCCCCGAGGCCCTGGAGGCAGGTAGAACTTCGGCAGGCCAAGGCCCTGCACAGGCTCCCAGGCATAGTTGCCCTCCAGTGGTGTCTCGGTGACAAAGTCGAAGTTCCAACGTGCACGGGCCTCTTGCAAACAGTCCGCCATAAGCGCATCACAGTCTCGACGCAGCTGCTCTTCATCAACGGGGCCGAAGAGGCGGCGACACACCTTGCTGCTGCATGGGATCTGAGGGACGTCCCCTGACCGCTCCGACATGGTGCCTGTAGCTGAGACATAAGTATGGCCCAGGTCACTAAGGAAATTGGACCCTCCCTTAGCCAGCCATGCTTTGTTGTGTGACCTCAGATGAGGCCCATCTCTAGGCCTCTCCTGCCCACACCCCTCCCAGAACATGAGGTAAGGTGTCTCCGGTTTCCTCCAGCTGACTTTCCACCACTTCCTTCCCACAGGCCCTAGACCCATCAAAAGGCACTGGGTGGGCCCAGGGCTCAGGCAGCCGGAAGCCTCCAAGGTCACTGGGGGAGTAGGCCACTGAAGGGTAGGCTTATGTCAACAAAGACAGGTCTACTGGAATAGCAAGGAACAGAGTCCTGTTTACCACCAGGTATTATCAGCTAAAATCAATTTGTTTTCCCCCCTGAGGTGTCCCTAGAAGGTGTGAATGCCCCAAATATGTGTGAATTGCCAGAGTCCAGCAGTTTCCCAATCCAGCCAAGAGGTCAATTCTCAAATGAATAAATAGACTGATGGCTCCTCCCACGACTGGACACTAGCAAGTCCTTGTGAGGTAACCCTGCTCTGCAACTTAAAAAAAAAAAAAAAAACAACTGTTGCCCACACTGACTGCTCTGACAGGGATCACAGTAGAGGGTCCTGGATAGAGCTGGAGAAAAATGTAGAACAGGATTCTAACTCACAAAAATGATGAGACTTACTGGCCTGACAGAGACTGGAAAAACCCCAAGAGAGTACGGCCCCTGGACACCCTTCTAGCTCAGTAATGAAGTCACTCCTGAGGTGCTCCCTTCAGCCAAAGATTAGATAGGCCCATAAAACAAAATGAGACTAAAGTGGCACACTAGCCCAGGGGCAAGGACTAGAAGGCGGGAAGGGACAGGAAAGCTGGTAATAGGGAATCCAAGGTCCAGATGGGAGAGTGTTGACAAGTTGTGGGGTTGTTAATGTCATAAAACAATACGTGTACTAACTGTTCAATGAGAAGGTAGCTTGTTCTGTAAACCTTTATCTAAAGTACAAAAAAAAAAAAAAAGTTGCCTGTCAAATCAATTCCAACTCATAGTATAAGTACCCCGGAATTTGGGGTCAGGAAGATTTGGGTTTTAGTCCTGGCTCAACCAGTTACTTCCTAAAACTTTAGCACATGACTTAATGTCTCTGGGCCTCAGTTTCCTCATCTGTAAATTGGTGGTGCATGAAAGTTCAAAGAGCTTGGCTGTGGAAGCATGCTCAGGCAATTGGTTGGTGAGTCCCTCCAGGGAAGCCAGATGGAACAGAGTTGAAAGACTGTATCTTCATGGTCAGAATGAGGGCTCTGGAGCCAGATTGCCTGGGTTGGAATCTAGGCTCTGCTTGGTGACCGTGGACAAGTGACTTAACCTCTCCGGGCTCTAGTTTCTTTATCTGTAAAACTGGGACAGTAATAGGGAATGTCTCAGCCAGTAAGTGTTAAGGATTAATTGAGTCAATGTAGGTAACATGCTTAGAGCAACACCTGGTACACTGAAGTGCTTGGAAAACGGCAAGCACTGTACTTCTCTGCCTTCAGTTCTGGTTGAGCCTCCTCCTGCCTCCTCCCCATCATTCCCACTCCCCCCCGCCCTCGCCTCCCCCCACTACCACCAGCTATCAGCTCCTTCAGACAGCAGCTGACAGGTGCTGTGCGCTGAGGGCCTTTCCCAAGAATGTCATCAGGCGGATGGCCTGGGGCTGAGGAGGGGCTGGGCGGGACAAGGCAGGGTCATGATTTCTCCAGGGCTGAGCCACATCCTGCCAGACACATCAGGTGATCTGAAGTCTAGACACCTCACAGTCCTTGCCCTGCCTTGCCTGCACAAGAAACCCGTTTTGCAGGCAGGGAAAATTCAGGTGGCCGGTCTACCCAGCTCCTCTCCTCCCAATTCAGGAGAGGGAAAGCTGAGGGTGAGTTTGCCCATAAGGGGAGCCCTTTTTACAGATGAGGAAACCAAGACTCAGAGAAGTTAAGTAACTTGCCCAAGGTCACTCAGCAGCCACACATCCTTAGCAGGGACTGGGTTTTTCTGGGCCCAAGTCCTGATTTGCAGGCTCTGAGAATGAAAGCTCTGCTGAGTGGCCTCCTGGGGCAGGAATCTGGACCCAGTGCCACATCTACTCCCTCCTCTCACAAGGAGCAGGAGTCCACAACTTCAAGTCTCAGCTGATTGGGCAGGGTGTAAAGGGCAGGTGCTCAAAGAGATACAAATCTTGCCCCCAAATCACACAACTAAAAAGGGCAAGGACCACTGCCTCATAGAAGGGTCACACAGTGCCGTGGGCAGAGCCCTCAAATAACCTTTGTCCACTCTCTTCAGGGCAGGGGCTGAGATTTATTTATGTATTTTTACTTGCCAGGGACTGGTCTAAGCACTTTACAAATATTAATCCTCCTAGAACATGGGTATATATTAGCTCCTTTTCACAGAAGAGGAAACCAAGGCTCAGAGATGTTAAGTAACCTGTCCCAGGTCACACAGCATACAAGTAGATTTGAAGTCATGCCTGTGTAGGATTTAAATCCAGGCCTGTTTGCCCTGAGTTCTGTGCTCTCGGCCCCTACACCCTATTCTTTCTCCAATTTTGAGGTTTCTTAACCAGATATGCCCATCAGAATTACCTGGAGGGGGGGGCTTTTTCAAAATATACATTGATGACCCTCCTTGCCTAGTCCATCTTAACCCATATCGAAGCGGTTTCAAGCAAGTGTTTGGCACAGCTCCCCAAGAGACTCTGAAGGGCTCTCTTGGGGTGTCAGCGAGGGGGCACAGGAGGGCTGAAGTGGGGGTTCTGAGTGTCTTCATGCCCCATTGGCACAAGGAGGAGGAGCTGGCTTTATCAGGGCGCTGGACATTCCCTGGCTTCTAGGAGCTGAAGATGGGTCCTGCAGGTACCCTCCCCCCTTCTACCACTCGTTCCCTGATGGCTCTCATGGGCCTCTCCATCCCCATCAAAATCTGCTCTCACGCCCACTGTCTTAACTCCCAGCTCAGAAAACCCATAAACCCTCGTTTTACGAACAAGATTAGCTTTTTTTGTTGGCCTGTGTGTTTTAGATCAAATCCTAATGGTGACACCTCAGCAATATTTTAATCCCCAGGTAAATAGTAAGCGCTCAGTAAATACTGTTGAACCAATAGGGTACTCTTTTTAAGTGGTGATATGGGAAGAGCGACGTTGGAGCAGCACAGGGGTAGCGGCGGGAAGGAAAGGCGGGCGAAGCCTGATTCCGTTGGAAGGCGTGTTTGCTATTTTTGCCAGGGCCGGGAGGGGGCGCTGATCTCCAGGAAATCACGCGCAGGGTGGGAGGTGCGTGGGCAGAGCCTTAAACAGCGGGAGGGACAAATTGTGATGAGTCAGTTTCCTGCAAAGCTCTCCCGCCAGCCAGAACTCGGCTTCCACTCCTGCTGCGCGTCACCCTGGGGTAGGGAAGGAGGGAGGGGCCGGGGGCCGCGAACACGTCACGCTAAACCGGCCCCGCTTCCTAAACCCCCACCGCTGCTGGGAAACCGCGCGCTCTTGGGCCGTCTCACACACAAACACACTCACACACGCACGCACGCACGCACAGGCGCGCCGAGATCTGGCCCCTCCACCTTATCTCCACGCCCAAACCACGGGATGAGTCAGATCCCTGGAAAATAAAAATAGACGGGAACAACGAAAATAAAACCGCTCGAATGTCCTCCCCGAAACGCGACGTGGAGAGAGGGACACAGGGAAGGGACTACCCCGGTGCCCCGAAGTACCAAACCCAGTGACAAGATTCTTTTCCGGACAAGAGGGGCGCAAGTGTCCACCGGGTGCTCAGGACAGTTCCCCAAATGACTCTGGTGGTGCCAGTGGTCCGTGGTCCGCGCTAGCCAGCTGCGCCCGAGGGTGACTCGCCCTCCTGCTCCTCTCAACCCTTTGGCCCTCGAAGAGGGAGTTTTGGGGTATGCGGGGCGGGGGGGCTCAAGTCCCTCGATGCAGATGACAGTGCGTGAGCAGCGTCCGAACCCTCGGAAGCCCCACCCCGCAAAGATGCGCCCCCTCCCCACCTCCCACCTGGGTGTGGGCTGCGCGCCCCGGCTCAGCTCTGGCCCCGGAGTCCAGCGTCCTATCCCGAGGACAGGCTGGGCGGGGTTCTCTCAGCGGCGGTGGTGGAAAAGGGGTGGGTGAGTCCCCTGCGCTTCGACTGACCGAGAAGCCGTACCGCACAGGACTGCGGCTCCGGGTTTCCGCGGGCGTGCCGCACCGCAGGGGCCGGACACCAGGTTCTGGACCTCTTAGTGCCCCGGCTTCCCTCGGAACACGCTGTGCCAGCCAAGTAGGTCACTGTGCTGATGGAGGACTGAGATCGCGGAGGGGCGGGAGGCTTCTGGGGCGCCCCCGCCCCCCAGCCCGGGCGGGGTTCTGATTTCACCCAGCCCGCTCCTCGGGGTCTCCTTGTCACCATGAGTCACCTCCTCATTTGTTCTTAAGGGACGTGTCCTGGCATGTTCCTGAGGGCCGGGGACAGCCTGCGCTGACCTCAGCGCCAAGGGGGTGTCGGACACCGCGGCGTCGGGGATCTGGACCTCAGGGGCCTGGGTCCAGGAGGCACCAGTTGGATACGAAAGCCCGAGAGTCGTCCCTGGGCGGCGCCCACTTGAACCTGCTCCGCTTTCCCCGGGCGTCCCCCGCACCGCCCGCAGCGTCTGTGACCGCCTCTCCACGCCGCGGAGCCAGCGGCGGCGGGGGTCGAGGGCGCTCCCCTATTGCCGCAAGCTCCTAGGGCGGCCCCACCCACGCCTTTCCTAGCCCCAGCAGGAGTTTCAGCCGGGAGAACGCGGGCAGAGGATCCCCCGTACTCGTTCCACCGCCCCCGCGCCCCCCGCGTTGAGACTCCGATACATCCCGACCCCCGTCACACGCATACTTACACTCGAGCGCGTAAAGCCCAGAACACAGACACACGCCCGTCATTCACCTGCAGCAGAAACAAATGTTAACCCAGCACACACACACTCCTGCGGACACACACACACAGGGACACATGCGGATACACACGCAGACACACTCAGTTCAGGGTCGCTGGCCAGGGGTCTGTTCTTGCCAGTTGTGTCTCCCTCACCTCGTTTGAATGTCTCGGTGTCTCTGCGAATCCGCGCCGGGCTCCGGATCTCTGAAGCACTGACTCCGACAGCCGTTCACACCTCAGCTGGTGCTGAAGTGCTCCGTCCTGATATAGCCAAGGCTCGGGCACGCCTCGGGAGGCGGGACCTGCCCCTCGGCCCTCCGAGCCGCCGGGGACCGCCCTCCGCGGGAACCCAGGCGGTTCAGCGCCGGAGTCTGGGCGGGGTTCCAGGCCCGGGGACTGCTGTAGGTCTCCGAACCCCACGAGCTGCCGGGGGCGCGTCCCCTCGCGCGCCTGGGTTTGCACGCTCTACACATTTCCCCAGGAATTGAGCCACAAATCCGGCTTTTTCCAGTTGGAGAGTGAGTGGGCGCTCCGCAGGAGGGGCACGGCGTTGTTAGGATGAATCCCCCTCCTCCCTTCTCGCCCACCGCTGACCCACTCTAGGCAAGGACTTACCCAACACAGCTAAAAAATCATGAGGAGTGGCATTAATAAGTAATATTCCATAAATAATAAAAATTATGTACCTCACTTTGTAATTCCCAGAAAAGCCCCACTATCCCACCACAGTTCCCACGGAGTTCTCTCTAGACCACCTCTCCTCGAAGCACATTGGGGCAACCAGATACCCTGACAAGCATCTTTGAGGCCAGACAGCATTCAATCCCCTTTATTTCAAGATGAGGAAACAGACTCAGTGAACCTAAGGGATACAAAACCGTTGCTTGTCAAGTGCCTCAGAGAAAGAGGGAAATGGGGACACTCTTCAGAAGGCCCAACATGGTCTCCAGGAAAATCGGAAAATCGAACCAACCTCCCCTCCTCTTCCTCTCCCAGCTTCTCACCTCGACAGAAGACTAACCACTGATTACAGCACATGTGATGCTTAAGAAGGGGAGAAGATCATTATGCACTTTTACGAATTACCTATATGGGATCAAAGGGACAATAGCAACTGGAAAAATTAAATTAATAGGAATTAAATTAAATAGGAACTTAGGGGGCAGTGAGTTTATGTTAACTCAGAAATGAAGGGTGAGAACGGATGCACAGCTCTGAGAATGTAATCAACGTCACTGAATTGTACATGTAGAAATGGTTGAATTAGTGTATGTTTTGCTGGGTATATTCTCAACCACACAACAAAATTTAAAAAAGAAGAGAAGGATTTGGTGAGTGAGTTATCTCCTGGATATTTCCCCACACACCTCACATTTGCCATGGGGGAAACTGAGGATCCAAGAATCTAAGTGACACAACTAGGTCACACAGTAAATAAATGGCTATCGCAGGGTTGGAACTCAGGTTTTTACCTCCTGCCATGGTTCTGCCTGATGTCTTCCCTGCTTCAGTGACTCTAGAATCCGGGGAACTCCCCAGGACCCCTCATTTCCAGGCAGCTAACTGAGGTAACACTACTGAAGGACAATTCTAGAAGTGTCCACTAGTGTTTCTGACAGATATAGAAGCAAGTGAGATGTCCAGCTGTTCCTGCTCACCCTCACACCTTAGCCTTCCTTGTACCCCACCTTTGCCTCCTCCCTTCACCTGAAGTATTTGCAGTTTCTGCTTTAAAAAATATTACAAAACATGATAAACATAATTAATGTCACTGAACTGTACATGTGAAGATAGTTGAAATGGCAAACGTTTTGTTACCTATTATTTACCACAAAAAAAGAATTTTTTGTTTAAAATATTGCAGAGAATGGAGTGTAAATCTGAACACAAATCTCATTAAAAAATAGAATCCAGGCTCTTGGAAGGGCTGTGATTACTGACATCTAGGGCTGTTGAGTGTCTGGAAATCTCTGCCCAGACATGCCAGGTCTTCTTCCTCTAACGCAGCTGACCTCAGGGAACAGGCTTCCTCCTCTACTGCTAGGATGGGAGCTCCAGTAGAAGTGGGAGGGTACCGCCTCAAACCCCCTCCTCTGTCTTAACCTCAAGTCAGGCCAGAATTGTAGCTGGACCTCAGGAGGGTCCCAGAGAAGCTGAGATCCCAGGACCGCCTCCCCCTAGTGCCTGCCCCCACCTCCCTTCTACCCACATCATTCAAGTGCTGGGTTGTCAAATGTTCAGCAGAGGACAAGGACATCCTCCTACTGCCTTGAATCCCCCCAGCTTTGGGGCATTTCAAATAGACTTGACATTGTCTGTCTGTTTACTTTGGAATTTTTCTTTTTTTTTTTAATGAAGGCTTGTATTGAATTATTTAGAGTTTTGTGGTACTGAGCTTCACAATGAAATAATTCTTTTTGTTGTTATTGGGAAGTGATTTTTTTTTTTTTTTTTGATAGCTTCTAGCTCCCTACCACCACCATAATGGAATTCAACAAATATTTAGTAATCACCTACTAAGTGTCTAGTACTGTTAAGCACATAAACAAAAAAAAAATGTTTGCAACATGTAGCCAGGCACATCCTTCAAGGAAGGATTTCTGTGTTGAAGAGGGCAAAGGAGCAGGTAGGTTGTCAGAGGTCACAAGAGCTGATTCTCACCTTGCATGCATGTGCGCGTGCTCACACGCACATGCGCGCGCGCGCGCGCGCGCGCACACACACACACACACACACACACACACACACACACACACACACACACACCCCTGTGCCAGACCCCAAACTAATCCCAAGAGATCTACTGCAAACTATATTTTCTGTTCAGAGAAACTCAGGCCCCTGAGAGAAGACTTTGACCCATGGAGGCCAAGGTCTCCCTGGGGTCTCTGGGGGTTCTCTATCTCCTACCACCCTCTCCCCACCCCAAAGTAGGTAGCCAAGGGCAGAACAGTCACCAGCCTCTTCTATGCCATGGCTCAACTTGTTGGGACATGTCCCTGAGGGCCAGAGGGCTGAATGGGGCCATAGCCTGCTGCCCAGGCATGCTCCCCAGGAGGCAAGCGGCTCAAGGATGGAAGGAGGCTCAGTCTAGAAGACAGGAGACTCCAGGCCAACCCCCTGTCCCCACCCAGCAGGCTCCAGATAATGGAGAGGAAAGGTGGAAAGCGCAGGCCTGAGGAAAGAGGATGTGAGGAAGGCCGCATGGTGGCTGCTGGAGCTACCCAGGAAGGGAGAGGAAGTTCTGGGTATAGTGTCACCCTTTCTCAGAAGAGGCCTGGGGAGTCCCAAACAGGGACAGCCAGCTTTCAGAGGAATTCACCTCCACCCAGGCTCCCAAGAAGTGAGACCCCAGAGAAGCAGAACAGGGATACTACATTACCGAGCAGAACAAGTAAGCCCTGCTTTTTTTTAAGAAGAATGAGATTGGGAGCCCCCACCCTGATCTGACTGGGGGCTTTATGCAACCAGCACAAGGGTCAGGACTGACCATACAGTGAGGCACAGAAATTTGTGACAGAACTGGTGCCACACGAACACTTCTAGTCTCCTAGTTTACTGCCAAAGCCTGAAATTTCACCATTAGAAATTAATCCTTTGGCTTCGATTTGGTTCTTTGTTAAATAAGATCATACAGCCAAAGTGCTCAGCATAGTGAAATCACTTCATGAATTTTAGTTGTAATTATTGCTATAGTACAAACACTCTCAGAGAAGGCATCCTTTGGAGTTTCATAATCATTTGCACTTTAATGAGTGTCTTTGGTATGTTTCCCAGAAAACACTCTGAGGTAGAGATTTTCATGCAGGAGGTTTATTGGAAAGTGCATTCAGGATCAACACATATGGGAGTGTAAAGAAAACAAGATTCAGCAGAAGGAGGAATTGGGCTGTGATAAAGGCTGACCCCACTGGGAGCTCTGGAACTAGGGTGGCTCTGCAGAGTTGCTGAATTGAGCAAGGGGGCTGTTGTGACCAGTGGCTTGTGGGGACAGAGGGGTGGCAAGGGAGCTCCCTTATCTGAGGCCAATTTCTGAAGAAGTACTCAGTTGTGAGTGTCAACAGCCAACACTTCAGACCGGGTCCTTCAGAGGGTTCTGGGTGGCACAGCTCAGTGTGAATGAGTTAATTAGATCATTTAGGGACTAACCTGTCGCCATTGAGTCGATTCTGACTCAGAACAACACTATAGGACAGAGCAGAACTGCCCTATAGTGTTTCTAAGGCTGCGGTCTTCACGGAAGCAGACTGCCACATCTTTCTCCCATGGAGAGGCTGATGAGTTCAAACTGCTGGTCTTTTGGTTAGTAGCCGAGTGCTTTAACCACCAGGGTTCCTTTAGGGACTAGAAGGAGGCAAGGAAATGCTATGGACAGAGACCACCTGAGGTGCAAAGGGACCCCTGTGCTTTTGCTCGTATTATTCTTCCTGGAATGAGTTTCCCTGATCAACCTACCCCACCTCTGCTCCTTTCTCTGCCTGTTGAACTCCTTCTGATCCTTTGTGATCCAACCCACATGACCCCTTGGTGGTGAAGCCTTCTAGGGCTCTTTTCGGCTCCCAGGGCTCCCGGGGAGCAAGCCTCTGAGCTGTGCTTTGCTGGCCTGCTTGGTGTTTGTGCATAGTGCATCCTTGGAGCTGGGAACGTGGCGGGGATGAGCTCATATTTTATTTATCTTTGTACCTTCAAGCCCTAACATCCTCAGCCTGGGGCTCAGGTAATATTTATGCAAGGACCATTTCTGGCCTGTACTCTGAGGTTAGGCTTCAGTGCCCCTGTTTCTGAGCCCTCTCTTTTATATTCATCCATCCATTCATTCGTTTAAAAAATAATAACACCCACTGCATCATCCCCATGATCAGTTTCGGATCAGACCATTGTGATTTGTAGGGTTTTCATTCTTAACCTGAGAATTAGAACATTGCAAATCACTGACACCTTCCTGTGTGTTCCTCTCCTATCCTGTCCCCTCCCTTCCTTGCCCTGAAGTAAACAATATCTTGAATGTTTTGCTTAACTTTCCTTTGTTTTAAATAGTTTTATCACATGTGGCCAAGAGGGTGATAATAAAAAATAAAAAATAACAAACAGTTGCCAACGAGTTGATTACAACTCATGGTGACCCTATAGGACAGAGTGAACTGCCCCACAGCGTTTCCAAGAAGCAGCTGGTAGATTTGAACTGCCGACCTTTTGGTTAGCAGCTGAGCTCTTAACCACTGTGCCACCAGGGCTCCCAGACAGTAATGCTCACCATTTTTCTATGTGCTCTCCTACATTTCCCAGCTCCCCTCCTTGTAGTTAGGTGGGGCCATGTGACTATTTCTGAACAAATCATTGTCTTATTTTTGGAAGTAGATCACCAGGCCTTTCTTCCTACTCCATCTTAGTCTGAAAGTTCTGCTGAAACCTGTTCAGCATCATATCAACATGCAGCCTCCACTGACAGTTGGGTGGTAGCTGTGCATCCAGTACAGTAACTGATAATTGAACCCAGGTATCCAGCATGGAAGGTGATAATTCTATCACTGAACCACCGCTGCCCCCAGACTAATATTACAGATGGGGAAATGGAGGCCCTAGGAGGTGCTGGTTTTGGCTGAGGTGACGCAGGGAAATCCTGGCTATGGCCCTACCCTTTCTATTCCCCCACCCCCATGGGTTGCTTGTCCTTGTCTTTGCTCCCCTAGGGTGGACTGAGTGCCACCCATGGTCATAATGCCACCAGAACCACTACAGAATGCAACAGCTGCAACCTCCAGGCCCCAAATGCCTAGTGGCCCTGCTGGAGCCAAGCTCAGAGCCAGAGAGATGATGCCTCCTTCTACACCCCTCCACTGATTTCTAACAGCCCTGCACCTGCTGGGAGGAATAATTGCTGATGTCTCCTCCTGGGTACATGCTGTCAGCTCAGGGCTGGACTTAGAAAAGTGCAGTATGTATTAGGATAATGCTAGCCACCACAACAAATAAACCCTCAAATTTCGGTGACTTAACCCAATAGAAATTTATTTCTCACTCACATATGAATCCAGTAGGGGGGTTCTGGTTGGCAGGTGGCTGACCTCTATGTGGTGATTTAGAAATGCAGGCTGTTTCTATGCTGTGGCTCCAGCATTCCCTAAAAACCACTTGCCATCAAATTGACTGACTCGTATTGACCCCATGTGTGTCAGAGTAGAATTGTGCTCCATAGGGTTTTCAATGGCTGATTTTTCTAGGGTAGATCACCAGGCCTTTCTTCCGAGGTGTTTCTGGGTGAACTTGAACCTCCAGCCTTTCAGTTAGCAGCCAAGCGAGTTAACTGTTTGTATCACCCGAGACTCCCCACCATCCCCCCAGGGTCTCAGAATCTCTGCTTCTAGCAGGAGGAAGGCACATAAGCATGAAGGCATGTGCACATCTTCACCATCTGGCTCAGAAATGACACACATCATTTCTCATCCACATTCCATTGGTGAGAAATTGTCATGTGACCCCACATAGATGCAAGAGTTGATGTCGTCCCTGGATGGAGGCAGACATCTGTGATGACCTGCTAGCCATCTCGGTCACGACAAAGGCGTGAGGTAGATGGGAAGCCCTTCCTCCTCCCTCCTTTCTACAAGAGTGTTTTTTCCTGTTGAGTCTGTGGACACAGCCACAAGAAGAACAGTACCACCTCTGCACTGTGTGACCTTGGACCTCAATGTCTTCATCTATAAAATGGGTACTTTCATATCTATGATCGTATAACCACTCTGAGAGATTGGAGGGAAAAGAAGAACATCAAGATAAACATGATCCTCCCCAATTTCCAAAGCAGCAGGACTCAGTTTCTGCCTTCTGATCCAGAGCTTTTATTTTTTTAAACTAGTCAACACATCAAAGTCTGCTGACAAGTCATAGCACTGAAATGCCGGAAAATCCCTTACTCAGCAAATCTGTCTGAAAAACCCCTGAAGCCCTAGGAGAAGGATTACTAAGAAGAAAAGCCCTTTTATTGCTAGAAATTCAGGTACAGAGACCCTGACAGGTTCTTGATGGGGTGTGTGGGACCAGCCTGGACACGGTGGTGGGGGAGAGCAGCTTGCTGCCTGAGACTTTAGGGGAGGCCCAATCCTCCTTTATCACTGTGAAGGTGCCCGAAATCCCTCTGAGCTTCATCCTTCTAGCTTGCTGACTCTCAACAAAGGGAGTGGGATAAAAAGAAACTCCTTTTTAAAAAATGCTCGGCCTATATCACGCAGACTCTCTCCAGAAGAAGACACAAGAAACAATGATAGTGGTTGCCTTTGGGGAGAGGAGCAGGTCCACCAAGATGCCCACCTCCAGGGGCACCATTGACATCATCTGAGTCTGTGTGCACAGCGCCCCCTGGAGTTATGCTCTGCACAGCCACCATGTCTCAGGGTGGAAGTAGGCTTCCTCTTCACAATATATTTTTACATAGTTAATACCACTTCAAATAATAATTAACACAATTTTAAAATATATTCCACAACTTGAAGAATGTAATCAATGTCACTGAATTGTACATGTAGGAATTGTGGAATTGGTGTAAGTTTTGCTGTGTATATTTTCATCAAAAAATAACAAATTATTTAAAATATATATATATAATAAAATATATTCCAAGTTCCAATCCTACTGAATTAGTTCCAGACTCATTGAATTAAAATTGAGGGTCAGTTGAGGGAGGTATCTTGAAAAACTTCCCAGGTATTTGAAACTTTCCCATCCCCCAGCCTCACCGCTTTGGGAACCCTGATTTAATCTGTCCATGCTTAGGGTCCTTTTGTCACCTCTAGAAGCTCTCGGCAGACCCCTCCACCTCAGTGCGAATGAGGAAACTAGGAATAGGTTGTCAGTGGAGGGGGGTGGGGAAGAAGAGGAGGGAGCCGGGATTTACAGTAGGGTGGGGTGAGAGGCTGAAGGCTAAGCAAGCAATAGGCCAGCTTTGCCTCCAGGGCAGTCGCCGCCCTCCCCCGCGCCTACGGCCCTGCAGCCCTGAAACTCCCTCCACCTCGCATATCCCCCTCCGTTCGTCACACCAGCATCTCTGGACGGCTGGGCTGCTCTGCTCGGCCTTGCCCGGGCTTGCCTTGAGTTGCATAACCATGGGGCCTCCACAGTGGCCTTGCTGGGTGCCAGGGGAGCCGCCCACTCACCGCTGGATAAAACCAGCTAATTATATCACCCGAGACCCAGGGCAGAGCCTCGTAGGCGTTTTCAGCTGGTCCAGCCTGTTTCTACTTGCTTTTCATGATTGCTCATGATTTTTCAAAATAATAATAACAACCAACCAGGAAAAATTGCCGAGGGCTACATGGAGCATGCTTCTGAAGTAAGAGCCATCGCTCACCTGCTGCTAAAGTCTCAGAGACCTATCCAGCCCTTTCAGCTTAGGAAACCCAAAAGGGGACTCTTGATTCCCAGATCAGCGCTCAATAGATGCTGGGGCTCTGAGAACAGGATACACTGGAATCAGCAGAATCAGAAAGACAAATACTGCTTTGACAAATAAAGACATCAGTAACAGCAGCACACGATCATTTATTTTTTCAAAAATCTTTAAAATTCTATTTGTAGTTTAGTCCAAAGTGCAGAGTTTTGTTTTTCAATAATTTCCTGTATTTATTTTTTTGAGTAGGTAATACATTCACATAGTTCACAGTCAAAAGATGTAAAAGGATATGCATCGAACACTCTCCCTCCCACCCCTACCTTCCAGCCACCCATCTCCTTCCCAGAGGCAAAGGCAGTGGCCAGTTGCTTCTGTCTCCTAGGGATACTCCATGTATGTCCAGGTCCACAGTCCTCCATCTGAAACTCTTGGGAACAGATGAGTTTCAGAATCCAGAAGTGTTCAGATTTTAGAAAGGTAATAAGGTGCGTCTAGCATGTATTGTATAACACCCCTAATCTAACATGACGAATCATGTTGATTGCCCTGGACTGTCCTGGTTTTTGCACCGTAAGTCCCATGACTGGTAACCCCCTAAGTCCCAGTCAAACCAGGACCATTGTTCACCCTAGGTCTGGGGCAGCACCACATAATGTATTCACACCGACAGGATTAAATAGAAACTGCAAATGGTTTCACATCCTTTCAGATCAGGTTTTGCTACCAGATTAATTCGCCACACACCAAAGATAAAACTTTTAGTTTTCAGAGCTCTTTGGATTTTGGAATTGTGGACAAGGGATTGTAGACCTGTAAGCAAATATACATATATTCTTATGACACAAATGGAAACACAGTACTGGGCTCCTTATTTCATTTTGTTTTGTTTTTTCCATTTAGTTTATCTTAGAGCTGTTCTACATCAGTATGTACAAAGCTCCCCCCGCCATTCCTTTTGACTGCTGCATAGTACTCCACTGTGTAGCTAAATGTTTAGGCTGTTTCTAGTCTTTTGCTATTACAAACATGCATAGTTTTAGATGTAGCTAACTAGATGGCGGTTGGCAGAGGAGGAATCGGATCTTCATTGCTAATGCTTATTTGTGACTGAAAGTGTAAGTCCAGGCCTGCTCAGAAATAGGGGGAGAGATAAGAGGCCTGCTAAGGTCTCCTGGACCTCCTACGCCTGTCCATCTTCCCACATCATGAAAAGTTATTTCACATCAAGAATGATTTTTTTCAAAAAAGAAAACAACTTACATCCAGACCTACTTAAACCCCTCACCACCCCAGCTTTATCCAGCCTTCAGTGTTTATCAGGGCTGGGATGTGGAAGTCCCTGCCTTCCAAAAGCTGACAATCCCATGAAGGAGATAAAGCTGGAGCACATGAAACAATCACAAACAGTACCAGGAAGCATCTAGTGTGGGGCAAATTCAGAGGTTCTGAGTACACCCTAGAAAAGTACCCTCAAGTACAATCCAGAAAGCCAGAGAGACACTGGCAGTTCATGCCTGACACTGAGACAAGCAGGCGTCCTCTCTTCCCAATTTCACCATTTTAAAATAAAAATATAAATGTTTATAGATATATACATGTTCGTGTGTGCTACACATATATATAATAAAGCACATGGGGGCACAGTCATGGACACCTCACACTCATAATTGGGTTTGAAGGCTTAGGACCATAGTCTCATGGGACAACTTGGTCAATTGGCATAACACAGTCAATAAAGTTTATGTTCTACATCCTAGTACGGTAAGTAATGTCTGGGGTCTGTCTTAAAAGCTTGCTAGCAGTCATCTAAGATACAACTGTTGGTCTCTATTCATCAACTATTGGTCTCTATTCATCTGGAGCAAAAGAGGAAGAAAGAAACCAAAGACTCAAACAAGAAACTAGTCTACACGACTAATTGTCTACACAAACGAACCATGGCCTCACCTATCCAGAGACCAGAAGAGCTAGATGGTGCCCAGCTACCACAACCATTCTGACCAGGGATGCAGTAGATAGGATGGGAGAAAACTGTAGAACAAGATTCTAATTCTAGGGGGAAAAAAAAAAAAAGGCCAGACTTATCGGACTGGTAGACTAGAGGAGCCTCCGAGACTATCAGACCATTGCCCTGAGAAACCCTTTAAACTTTGAACTGAAACTACGTACCGCCGGAGGTCACCTTTCAGCTAAATAACAGATTGGCTCATAAAATAAACAAGATCACCCATGAGTACTGTGCTCTTAAAAAAAAAAAAAAAAAAAAACCATCTATGTGAGACTAAACGGTCAACATTTACCCTAAAGCAAAGATGACACTGTCATGGGGGGCAGGGAAGCTGGATTAATGGAAGCGGAACAACCAAAAACAGAAATAACGAGAATGTTGACATGATGTGGAAAATGTAACCGAAGTCACTGAACAATATGTACAGAAATTGTTAAATGGGAACCTAATGTAAACCTGTGTAAACTTTCACCAAAAACTGAATAAAATATTCAAAAAACAAACAAACACATAAATGTTTAAAGTAGACTAGCAGAGAAGTCTTAATAGACCCCAAATTAAGGAGAAAGCAAGTCTCAATAATGAACACTGATCTACAATAGGGCCCTTTTCTCCCTGACATGTGACTGTTCATCAATTTTAGCTTCTGTTTAAGTCTCTAGACTAGCGTATTTTCCCAATTAGTCTTGTAGTCAAGTTCCTGAGCTGCCAGCCATTCTGGGATTTCAGAGGTTTCTTGTCTCTTATGGATTCAAAAGGCATTCCAGCTTTTCCTGTCTGCCCAGGGCTTTGCTCTGCCCCAGGAATAAGCCATTTCCTCTTCTGGTTTTCCTCCAGAACAAAATGGACTCAGAGCATCTGCATCTATTCCCCTATTCATCCAAGGTTAATACGCAGCCCAAATGGTGACAGGTAGAGGTTGTGCCTGTAACAGCGGTGACAAAGGTTCAACAGACTCACATGGGCAAAAACACTACCCAGATAGGTGTCTGGGGACCAGGCCCAGGTAAAGAAAGGGGTTGAATTTCAGCAGATGGGGCCTTCAAATTCTGAACTGGAGTTCTCTTCCTAAACCCAGGGGAGGGTCCAGGTTTTGTGGGGCCAAAGTTTATGCAATGATGGAAGTTCTCTTTAAGAAAAAGAAGACACAACTTTAATTTAATTGCCAGGGCACCTCCCCAGCAAATTAGAGTCCTAGAAGCCCCCCTTGCGTGTGACTGAATACGGGCCAGGATAGTAGCGGGGGTGGGGTGGCAGCACTTGGGGAGCACAATTTTAAGACTTAAAGAAGCAGAAAAGCCTGGACTGGAAGAGGACACAGGAGAGACAAAGAGAGGATGGGCCAGTGCCCAGCTCAGCCTGTCTCATGCATCCTGGACCCCCCTGCTGGCTCTATACAGGGTGCTCTGTGGTGGTTCCCACTCCCAACCCCTGCCTCCCCCATACTAATACTACTACTACAGTAATAGTAATTCGTATTATAGCAATTCGCATTTATCAAGCACTATCTACATGCCAGGCACGTTTCAAGTACTTTACCCACAGTTATTCAGTTGATTCTCACAGCTCTATGAATGAGACACCATTACTTTCCTCCCCATTTTACAGATTAGCAAACTGAGCTAGAGAGAGATTGAATTACTTGCCCAAACCAGAGACAGAGCAAGGATTTGAACCCAGACAGGCTGGCTCCAGATGCAAACTCTGAACCTTTAATAACAGTAACAGCTAACATTTAGGCCATGATTACCCTGCGCCAGCTGCTCTTTTAAGTGTTTACATGTATTAGCTCAACTAATCCTTATAGGTACTATTATTATCCCCATTTTACAGATGAGGTAACTGAGACAAAGAAAGGTCAAGCCACTTGCCCAGGTCACACAGCTTGGAAGGTGCAGACAAGGGATTTGAACCCAGGCTGTCTGGCCTCCTAAGGAGCCCTGATTGCACAATGGGTAACCACTTAGCTGCTAACCAAAAGGTCAGTGGTTCAAGCCTACCAGCTGCTCTGAGGGAGAAAGATGTGGCAGTCTGCTTCCGTAAAGATTACAGCCTTGGAAACCCTATGGGGCAGTTCTACTCTGTTCTATAGAGTCACTGTGCGTCGGAAACAACTCGACAGCAATGAGTTTTTTGTTTTTTGTTTTTTTAAGTCTGGCCTCCAGAAGCCTCATTCTTATGCACTGAACTTATGCATGACTGACTTTAAAGGTAATCTGAGAGCAGTGACCATGGCTCATATTTCTCTGCGTCTCCCATGGTTCCAACACTGTAGAATTTAATAAGCACTCAATAAATAGTCACCTAATCCTCTTCTAAAGTAAGTCTTTTCCTGATATTTACAAAAATCCTATTCCAAGTTCATTGTAGAAAATACAGAAAGGCTCCAAGAAGTGCAAGTCATCCTTGCTACAGCAGTGATAACTATAGCTTACATTATGGTGTCTTGCCAACCACTATTACAAAATAGGGATCCCACTTTATGTGCTGTTTTGTAACCTCCTTTTTTCTCACTCATCAATAAATCACAAACATTTTCCCATAGCATTACATTTTCTTCTGTAATTTCCACAGAGGTATACTTTGCCTGAGCACCCTGTGCAAGGAGCTGCCAGCAATAAGCCAGAGTGTATGCCACCAACAGTTAGCCCCCTTCTCAGGCAAGGACCCCACCCTCAAATATGCCCACCTTATGCGTTTGACCCTCTTCTTCTTTCTGGCATCTCTGGAAAGTTCATGCCATTCCCTCTGCCCTCCTTCTTAGACCCAGGGTCTCTTCTACCCCTGTCAAGGGTCTGTTTCCCATCCTTCTCAACATTCCCATACCTTGACTACCTTATCTCCCTCAATTCTCTCTGAACCCTTCCCACAACCTCCTTCACCCACCATCAAAACTTCTCCATTCCGTGCCCCACTCCCGCAGGACTTGCAAGAGACAATCTAATTCCATCAGCAAGCTGACATTAGGCAATGTCTGATGTAATGCATAAAGTGACAGGGAAGACAACTCCAGCTGGAGGCTGCAGCGTGGGAGCCCCTTTCAGGAATACAGGTGCATTTTGAGCAGGAACCTTCAAGACACAATGCCTTAACCCAACAGGGGAACTCCTGGTGTGATTTCAGGCTACCAGGCAGAACTTCTGAGAGTTATTTTGGTGCAGGGAGCCCTTTTGATGTGTGTGCCTTAAACTCCAACAGGGGGACTGCGGCCTAATCCACCCCAAGGGTGGGGCAACCTGGGCACCTTGCCCCATTAGGATGGAATGAAAGTCTTTTGAAGGTGGTGGCTCAAGACAGGTGGTTTCTTGATTCCAGCTGCAGTGTCTCCCCCAGGATGGGGGAGGGAGGAAGCTATGCAGACATCTGGCTGGAGGGGAAAGACTGATTGGGGGGAGCAGGGAGACAGGACTTCCTGACCTGGTCTGCATGCCTTGTGCTGTGTGACCTCAGGTAGGTGCCTACGCCCCTCTGGCATCATCATCATAACAGCACCTACCCTACCTACCTCATAAGATTTTTAAGGATCAGGTAAGATGAGTTCAGTAAAAGTGCTTTGCCAAGGGTGAAACCCCAAAGTCAGAAGTGGTTACGCCTCCTTGCCTCTTTCTTGGAAGGTGCTGACAGCTCCTTTATGTTTGAAAGCATTTCCTCCCTGAGCTGTATTTCCCCCTGCGGGGGAGGGTGGTGGGGAGGGGGCGGGGAACGGGGTGGGATGGGGGGACAGGACAGGGGGACGACTTGAGGCTCCAGAAGTCAACTTTAGGTGTTCTTAGATCTGGACCGCTGCAGCCCACTATTTTTCTTCCCCCAAAGCAGCTCAGATTTTATCACTGATATTTATTGGGAATCTAAGCAGGATTCATTTGAATGATGTGTAGGTGACCTCCTGGAATGCCTGGGATTGAGGACTTTCAGTGCTAGTATCATGACAGTCCGGGGCACACGGGATGGTTGGTCATCCTAGGCGTACCTAGGGGTTGTGTAGGTCAAATGTCGATGTGGTTTTGTTTGCCATGGGGTATATGTATATTGTGTGTGCTGATGTGGGTATGTGACTATTTGTGTTTGTGTGGAGTGGGTGGAGTGTGGATCTGGTGGTACATTGGGTTTTGTGTGTTGGGTTTATGTTTCTGTGTGTGTGAAGAATATACGTACTTTGCGTACAGTGTGTGCTGTAGTATGTGTGGTGATATGATGTGTGCATGTTATTTCTAAGATGCATGTATGTGTGTGGGGCTTGTATGGTGTGTTGGATTTAGAGTGATATGGGTAATGTACACATACTGGTTGTGTGCAATGAATGTATTTTTTTTCAGCAAGGGTGCATATGTTGATTATTTTGTTTTTGGAGCAGTGTGGTTTACATGTCATTTGCGTGAGGATGGAATGGTGCCTTGTGGTGTGTATGTGTCTGAAGTGTAACTCGGTGTGCAGGGTGTGGGTGAGTTGTGTGGTCTGTTGGGAAACTGCATGTGTTTTGTAATATATGCATGTGTAAGAGGTGCACTAATGTGTCCGTGTTATGTGTGCTGTGTTTGGTGAGTTACAGGATGTATTAATGTCTTTTGAAAGCAGAGTGAATGCTATGTATGTTGTGGATTCTGTGTTTGGTGAGGGGAGACCGGTGCCGTTTATGTGCAGAATGCATTTCTGTTGTGCTTTCCGCATGCTCCGTGTGCAGTATGCATGATATAATAGGGTGTGCAGTCGTGTGTGTGCTTTCTTTGTTGTGGAGGAGGAGATGTGTGTCATTTGCATGCCAAATATAGTGTTGTCATGTATGTAGTTATGTAGCTGTGTGCTAACGTATCTGTGCCTGGTGTGTGGTATTCGTGTATGCTCGTTGCTCGTGTGTGATACACACTACACACACACACACACACACACACACACACACACACACACACACACACACACACACACACACACACACACACACACACACACACACACACACACACACACACACACACGGTGGTTGGAGGGAGGTAGTGCGGTAAGGCGTGGAGCAGTGCGTGCTGACGGGGCCGGGGTCCACCGCCCAAGACATGGCCGGGAAGGTCCCAAGGCCGCCGCCGCCCACCCAAGAAGGGACCTGCCGCGGAAGGCAGGGCTTTCTGGGAAGTGGGTCACGCCCACCGCGGAGGCCGTCGGGAAGCGGCGGGAGGCGACGCCCAGCCTCCCGCGCGGGGGAAGCTGGTCTCGAGCGATGGCGCCTCGGCGGCGGGCGCAGAAAGTGGCCGTGCGTGTCTGGCGGGAGCCAGGGCCGCGCCAAAGTCACGCGCCCGGGCCCTCGGCGACCCAGAAATGGAGAAGCAGCTCCGCGCACAGTCTCTCCTCACTTGTTGGGGGTCGGGCCCTATCATAGTCATCTGTGTTTTCATTTTCCCACTTAATTATGGCTCCTATCGATCGAGCGCCGTGCCCATTACGTGTATTTCTCGTTTAATACGGCCATCCTATGTAGGGAAATTATCTCCATCGCTCAGCTAGGTTTCCTGAAGCTCCAAGAGGTGAAGGGACCCGCCCCACTCGCATCCTTAACGCGCAAACTTGTCTCTGGAATTTATGAGAAGAAAAACGCCACAGGAAAACGGAGCTCACTGGATAGCGTGACTACGAGTTTTCCCAAAAACCTGTCAAAAGCTGCTTGCCAAAATCTCGTCTGAGATACCTTTCTGAATTCCTCGCCCGTGATGGAAAGGGTTTCTAGGGTTATTGACGCCCAAGCCAGGAAGAATGAAGATGTTAGATAGCCGTGTATAGTATAATATGATACTTTCCAGAGAGTATGTAGGTGAATTAAACAGGACAATAAGGTAGCTAATTGCTTCCAAGTTATATTTAGTACCCCGTTGTGGGGTGAAGGATTAACATATCTCTTTTTAAATCCCAAATGGTTATACTTCAGGTTTGCTTCTGGTAGCATGTACCTCTCTTCCCGTGCCATCCGTTTTCCCTCTCTCCCTTCCTTCTTTTTCCTTCTTCCTTTGGTCCCGTGTATTTGATCTAGTAGGCTGAGTCATATGAAATTGCCCTTTATGTAGATCAAAACTGGTCAAATACTGGCAATTTCATTTGTTCAGTCTAATGCACGCGTTTGGAAAGCTCTATGTTTTAAACATGCAGGGGAATTGTTTATGTTTGGTTAAAGTTGTGAAAGTCCCGAGACTCACTGATTGCATCAGCTTGTGCTTATGTACTATATGGCTGGAGGGGTAGCCTGTGGTGTTGTGGAGCTGGCTAGTACTGGATCATCAACGATTTTTAAATATTCAGGAATTTTGCAAGCTGGTTGTTAAACCATAGGTAGCTTGAAATTGGCCACGGAGGGAGTATTTATTTACTCCATGGAAATGAGCTTTCCTCTCCACCCCTCTGGGAACCAGATTATCTGTACAATACTGGCTATTTAAGGAGCCCTAGTGGTGCAATGGTTAAGTGCTGAACTGCTAACTGAAACGGTGGTGGTTCCAACCCACTCACCAGCTCCAGGGGAGAAAGACCTAGTGAGTGAGCTGTTTCTGTAGGGATTACAGCCAAGAAGACCCTATGGGGCAGCTCTACTCTGTCATATGGGTCAACTCTGAGTATTGATTCCACGGCACTTAACAACAACATTGACTGCTTGGCTCATCTTAGGCCAAGTGAAGGCATAGTGAAATCAGTTTCCCCCAACCTCATAGATCCCTAAATAGAAGGTAAGAGCTATGGAAAGAGTGTAATGGATGGGGGAGGCAACCACCAAGTTCAGTGATTGTGGGAGAAAACATTAAAACTTAGGGACGGGCTGTGGAAGTTCATAATTGCAGTTCACTTTTAAAACCATAAACCCATTGCCATCGATCGATTCTGACTCATAGTGACCCTATAGGACAGAGTAGAACCACTCCATAAGGTTTCCAAGGAGCGCCTGGTAGATTCAAACTGCCAACCTTTTGGTTAGCAGCCGAACTCTTAACTACTACACCACCAGGGTTTCCAGTTCACTTTTAGTTAATATTTATTAAGCATTTACCATGTGCCAGACGCTGTTCAAAACACTTTGTATGTGTTCACTCATTTGATCTCCATAGTAACCTTATGAAGTAGGTATTATTATCCACATTTTACAAATGGAGACACTGAGGCTTGGAGAGGCTGAGTAACTTGGCCAAGGTTATACAGCTAGTAGGTGGTAGAGCTTGGCTTGGACTCTAGGCTATCTAACTCCAGGGTGCATGGTCTTAACTACTCGGCTACATAGTATGTACTGTATCCATTAGGTTAGGCTGCAGTGTTGTTATTAATTGCCTTTGAGTCAATTCCAACTCATGGTGACCCCATGTGTGCAAAGTAGAACTGCTCTATAGAGTTTTCAAAGCTGGGACTTTTTGTAAGCAGATTGCCAGGCCTGTCTTCCAGAACATCTCTGGATAGGTTCAACCCAACAACCTTTCGGCTAGTAGTTGAGTGCTTAACCATTTGCACCACCAGCAGTAACAACCCCAAAATCTCAAATGTTTTTCAATAATAAAGGTTTATTCTTGCTCCTGTTGCATGTTGTCATGTGACATGGGTCAGCTGTGATTCTGCCTTACGTATCCTATTCAGGCACCCAGGCTGAAGGAGCAGCTCCTAACTTGGCCTTTCCCCTGAGAGAAGAGAAATTCCAGAACCATGTGATGATTCTTAAGATACTACTCAGATATGGCATACATTACATCACTTCGGTCACATTCCATTGTTCAAAGCACATCACTGTAGCCAAGCCTGACTCAATGGGGGCTGAGATATAGACCACTCCCCCAAGGCACAGCAATTCACATGGCAACCTGCTGAGCAATGAATAATTGGGAATGGTCTGGGGTCAGGTTCCCTAGAAGAAGACCCTGAGTCAAGGATTTGTGTGCAAGTGATTTATTAAAGAAATGTTTCTAGGAGAAACCAGAAAAAGAGTAGAGGAGCAAGAATGAGATGAAGTCAAGTAAGGAGAGAATTTCAGGCAAAGTCCCAGGCTCAGCTTGATCCTGCAAGGGGGTCTGGAGTGTAAATCATGTCTCAGAGTTTATTCAGACTCAGGGAAGCTGTGCTTTCATATTTCCACAGCTATCAGTCATTGGTTAAGGACTGCTCCAAGGGGACATCAGCAACTCGCACTTTTTACTTTCTGCACCTAGATGAAGCAGCTCCAGTGGCCCTGGAGCAATCCTCCAAAAAGAGTCACAGGTACATGACTCTTAGAAGCAAAATCACACAGAAGTTGGGGGAGAGAACAGAATGTAAACGGGATCTGAGAAGATCTGGGAAGAGCACCAATAATATCCACTAAAGGAACAAGAATACCATCTACCACATGGCCTCTACTTCGTACTGTCTTGTTTCAGCATCAGAAGTATGACATTATTTCTCCTATAGTTAATAGCATGTCTTTGATGCCAGGCACAGGAGCCAGGAACAGCAATGGGAAGTCTATACAGGTTTTTCAGTAACCCAGTGTCACATTTACTGAGCATATGGGTTTAACACTGAAATCTTTCCAGATTTAAGAAAGACATGTAATACCAGATTGCAGAATCATACTCAGCGTTGAGCAGAATTTTTTTTTTTTTTTTTAATTCATAGGAAGACACATGTGAGAGCAACTGCAGAACACCAAAGACAAAGAGAAAAATCTTAAATGCAACTAGGGAAATGAAACATATAACCTATAAAGGAACTAAAATAGAGTGACAGCAGGCTTACCTTCAACAACAATAGAGGCTAGAAGATAATAGAATGATATCTTCAAGAGAGCTATAAGGTAGGCTGATATTTCTTATTAGAAGGTAAAATGTAAAATAATTATAGGATACTGTAGTAAATTTATTTATCATCATGAGGAAAAGTTAATCTCCAGTTATTGAGGTTATCCAAGTAAAAACTAAAACATTATTTTAATAATTTCTGATGGAGATCATTAAAAAATATATCACCTTGTCCCTCCCTTCTTAACAGAGGGTTCAGGTTCAACATTAGTGTACCATTAGGTAGTGAGACTACCAGAAGTTACTGAGGTTTGCTAGGCTGTTTGCACCTGCATTAAATGTTTCCACACTGCTGTGTTTTAGAGTTCTGTATGCTTTTTATAGTTCTGTCTCCCCACTGCAACAACAGCTTTCTCAAACCTCCTAATCTGCTCTTACATTTTACATGCAATTGTCTGTGAGTCAAGGGGTTTCTCAATCTGTAGTTCATTAGCTGTATGTAGCAGATTATATTTTCCAAAGAAAGCCAACACAACGTATCCATCCACCATGCTTTCTTTACAATATAACATTGACACTCCATCCATCATATGTGCTTCCTCCCTTGGATCTGAGTGGGCCCATGACTATAGCAAAAGTGATGCTTTATGACATACAGCTTCCATCTGGGACTCTAGAGATGCTTGTTCTTGTTCAGTCACCATGGCACAAAGAAGAGGAGAAACCACATGGAGAGACCACAGGTATTCAGGCAGACAGTCCCAGCTGACAGCCAGCACCAACATCCAGATCTGTGAGCCTTCAGATGGTTCCAGCCTCCAGCCTTTGAGCCACCACAGCTGATGCCAAGTGGAGCAGAAACGAGTTGTCCCAGCCAAGCCCTGTCTAAATTATGAATTCTGGAGCAAAAGAAATTATTGTTTTTTTAAGCCTCTAAGTTTGGGGTGGTATCATTCATAGTAATAGATAACTGGAAAACTGTGACCACTTTTTACTCACTGCTTAAATGCTGCTGCATGTGACTTGTTGGTGGGAGCCCTCTGGGGATCTTAACCCAAAGGAGTCCTTTGCCAGCTGTAAGGAAGTTCAAACCTTATAAATTATTTCAAGTTTCCTTCTGCTCCAGACAAAGCTTCTTTGGTTTCAAGGAAGAGAAGACACCCATTCAATTTACCTCAGGAAAAAAAGGCTTAATGAAAGGATACCAAGAGGCTCATGGGAATCCAAGAACAGGAACTTCTGCACAGCATGGCCTCGTGGAAACTGGAACTCTAATATATATATATATTTATAGCTTTTTTTCTACTCTCTGCACATATACTCTATTCTTCATTACAGATTTGGTTTATTTATTCATCAGTTCAGACATTGATCATCACGTCTCTCTCCACTTCCTAGTCCCCTTTCTACATCACAACCTTCAGTTTCCACTACTGACTCAGTGACCAGATCCAAATTCCTAAAAAGGCACCTGATTGAAACAATGCTTCTTTGCTAAGAAAGGTCCCACAAAGTAGAAGTCCCTGGGCTAATTACAACTGAACTGACTTTGGTCAGGTCTCCATCTTGGAGCCAAGCAGCTGGGGCCTTGGGGGTGGATTTTGAGGTAAGGAGTTCCCCAGAAAGGGTATGGGTGGGGCATGCAGTGAGTGACATCTCCAGGACACTTCTCCCTTAAGGCTGTTAACTCCTGGACAGAAAATGAAAGCTCAAATGGGCAGAAGTATGAGCTCCAGACGGAGTGCCAGCAGCACAGAATCAGGAACTGCCAGCACAGTGGAGGGTCAGGAGGAAGAAAAGATGAAGAGCAGCAGATGATGAGGCCAGTAAGTGTGGAGATGAGCCTAGAGGCAAAAGAGTCCCCCAGGCAACCCCCAGAGCTGGTTCAGAGCTTTACTAAGCTTGCAGGTGGTGTATTACTCTTGAAGGCTCCATAGTGTCCTAGATACAGAGTCTGTGGAGTCCAGCACACTCTGAGCTCAGATCCCAGGTTCACTAATTTAAAAGCTGTGACACCACAGACAAGTTGCCCTTCTTGAGCCTTGGTTTCTTATTCTGTAAAATGCAGATAATAAGACCAACTTTAAAGGGTGAGGATGATAACTAAATGAGATAACTGTATTCAAGTGTTTAACACAGGGTCTGGCACATCACATCCACTCACTAAATGTAACCTCCGTTTCTTCCCCCACTTGGGAGCTGGGGCAGGTTGTGAAATTTGCCGGAACAAAGATCCTATGACTAGACATCAAAAGGCCTCTTACCCCAATTACTAACACCCTCAAAGGAGTTCCCACCTCAGGGCTTTGCACCTTACAAATAAGAAACAAGCCTGCTTGAGTCCAGAGAGGCCTCACCCTGATTTTCAATTCCTAAAAATCTGCAAAAAGGAGAGAATTAGACTGTAAATGGTTTATAGTCATAACCAAGAAACGTGCACATTAGGAATCAATGAATAGAAATTCATGGTACAACAACATTGAAGCAGTGCTTTTGAATGGGTTCCTCTTTGTCTTAGATATCTAGTGCTGCTATAACAGAAATACCACAAGTGGGTGTCTTTAACAAACAGAAATTTATTTTCTCACAGTTTAAGAGGCTAGAATTCTGAACTCAGGACGCTGGCTCTAGGGGAAGATTTTCTCTGTCTGTTGGGTCTAGGGGAATCTCCTTGCCTCTTTTCAGTTTCTGCTCCTTGGTTCCTTGGTGATATTCATGTGGCCTGGCACCTATCTTCCCCCATCTCTGCTTGCTTTCTTCATCTGCTCTTCTATATCTTAAAAAGAGATTGAATTAAGACACATCTTACACTAATACTACCTCATTAACATAACAAAAACCCCATTCCCAAACGGAATTATAACCACTATAGGGGTTAGGATTTACAACATATATTTTAAGGGGACAAAATTCAATCCACAACACTCTTGTTTTAAGAACTCAACAAAATTCATCTGGAAGACCTCAGTCCCCTGAAGACTCCCACTGTCCTCAGGAGTTCAGCCAGCTTCCCATAGCGGCAATTCCTTAATGTTGAGGATGGGACATCAAATTCTAGGGCTGAGTCACTGAGGCTGAGGGGAGGAGCACTGGATCAGGAGTCCTAGGCCTGGTGTCCAGTCCCAGGCTTGCTGCTGACTAGCTCTGTGTCCTTAGGTAAGTCACTTTGCCTCTCCTAACCTGAATCTCCACAGCTATACAATAAGAAGGTTGGACCAGATGTTTTCCAAGAAATGTCAAACTCAAATTAGGGAAAGGGTATCTTTGTGATTAAGGGTAGAGTTACTCAGATGTCAGTTCAAATCCAGTCTCTTCCACTTATTAGTGGTCTGACCCAGGCCAGGTTGTTTCTATTCACCTATTTCTTTATCTATCAAGTGGGAAGACTTACATCGTAAGGTGGTTGTGAGGATTGTTGTTGTTAGGTGCCGTCACGTTGGTTCTGACTCATAGCGATCCTATGTACAACAGAACGAAACACTGCCCAGTCCTGTGCCATCCTCACAATCGTTATGCCTGAGCCCATTGCTGCAGCCACTGTGTCAGACAATCTCATTAAGGGTCTTCCTCTTTTTCACTGACCCTCTACTTTACCAAGCATGATGTCCTTCTCCAGGGACTGATTCCTCCTGATAGCATGTCCAAAGTATGTGAGACGTAGACTTGCCATCCTTGCTTCTAAGGAACATTCTGGCTGTACTTCCAAGACAGAATTGTTAGTTCTTCTGGCAGTCCATGGTATGTTCAATATTCTTTGCCAACACCATAATTCAAAGGCATCAATTCTTCTTCAGTCTTCCTTATTCATTGTCCAGCTTTCACATGCATATGAGGTGATTGAAAATACCATTGCTTGGGTCAGGCAGGAAACCTTGGTGTGTGGTGGCTAAGAGCTACAGCTGCTAAGCAAAAGGTCAGCAGTTGGAATCCACCAGGTGCTCCTTGGAAACCGTATGGGGCAGTTCTACTCTGTCCTGTAGGGTTGCTGTGAGTTGGAATCGAATCAACGGCAATGAGTGGGTCAGGCACACCTTAGTCCGCAGCGATACCTTTCCTTTTAGCACTTTAAAGAGGTCTTTTGCAGCAGATTTACCCAATGCAATACATCCTTTGATACCTTGTATCTTGACTGCTGCTTCCATGGAGATTAATTGTGGAGCCAAGTAAAAAGAAATCTTTGACAACTTCAATCTTTGATTCGTCTGTCGTGATGTTGCTTGTTGGTCCAGTCATCAGGATTTTTGTTTTCTTTATGTTGAAGTGTAATCCATACTGAAGGCTGTAGTCTTTGATCTTCATCAGTAAGTACTTCAAGTCCTCTTCACTTTCAACAAGCAAGGTTGTGTCATCTCCATATCACAGATTGTTAATGTGTTTTCTTCCAATCTTGGTGCCACATTCTTCATATAGTCCAGCTTCTCAGATTATTTGCTCAGCATATAGATTTAATGAGTATGGTAAAAGGATACAGCCCTGACACACACCTTTCCTGACTTAAACCATGCAGTATCCCCTTGTTCTGTTTGAACAACTGCCTTTTGGTCTATGCACAGGTTCCACAGGAGCACAATTAAGTGTTCTGGAATTCCCATTCTTCGCAGTGTTATCTATAATTAGTTATGACCCACAGAGTCTAGTGCCTTTGCATAGTCAATAAAACACAGATAAACATCTTTCTGGTATTCTCTGCTTTCAGCCAGGATCCACCTGACATCAGCAATGATACTCCTTGTTCCGTGTCCTCTTCTGAATCCAGCTTGGATTTCTGGCAGTTCCCTGTCGATGTACCGCTGCAACCACTTTTAAATGATCTTCGACATAATTTTACTTGCATGTAATATTAATGCTATTATTCAATAATTTCCACATTCCATTGAATCACCTTTCTTTGGAATGAGCATGAATATGGACTTCTTCCAGTTGGTTGGCCAGGTAGCTGTCTTCTGAATTTCTTGGCATGGACAGTTAAGAAAGGATTAAAGAAGATAATTCATAAGAGCATGTAACTAAATGCCTTTCACATAGTAAGCTGTCAATGAATGCTAGATATTATTGTTAGCAAATGGAAATTAAAAAAATTTTTTTTGAAAGCATAGTATTCTCTGTTAATCATGTTGATCCCTGGGGCTCCTCAGCCCCAAATCAGCAAATTTCAGCAAAGACCAGCTTGTACAACAAAGTCATTGCTCACCTTTAACTAACAAAGTTTCCCTTTTGGAGGATGGGTGGGTGGGAGGGGGAGTTCCTTACAAGACAATAATCTTGAAAGTCAGGCTTTAGGGAGAAGAAGACTGTTTTATGCTTTGAGCTTCCCCTCCTTTAACAAGTCAGCCTGGAAAACTTGACCATTGAGGTTACTGTAAGCCAGGCTGGTGAGAACCCAGGATACACAGAGGAGTATTTCCCTAACTTCCCTGGGAGAGAACAAAGATTTGTGCTCCCAGCCCAAATCTACTTGATCAAACTCTCTAGTCAAGGGACCTCGGGATGAGTATTTTAAACTAGTGCCTCAACTGCTTCTTATTGTTAGGGAAGTTTAGGAAACCCTGGCAGAGAGAGTATGCCTGCCCCTCAGGCTCTGGTGCACCTTCCAAGGTTTTAAATGGGAATAGACCAAGACGCCTAATTGGGAAATTATTCCCTCCTTCCCTCCCCAGCTCCCACTCCCCAAAGTGGAGCTCATGAGACAGATTAGATTATCATCTTGCAAGGAACTCCCCCTCTGAAGAACTCTGAAATTCTGGACATCTAGCTCTTTTGATTATTGTGAAAGTAATAATCATAATAGTAAACTGATATTTAAATTGTCCTTTAGACTTTTTTTCAGGGTTTTTTTTTTTTGTATGTGTGTGTGTGTGTATGTGTGTGGCATATGTAACATAAAATTTACTGTTTAAAATGTACACTCAGCGGCCTTTAGTACATTCAAAGTTTGTGCAACCCCCACCACCATCTAGTCCCCAAACATTTTCATGACCCCAAAAGGAAGCTTCAGACCTCTTAGCCAGTCACTGTCCATCCTCCCTTTCCCCCAGCGCCCGACAGCCACTAATCAGTTTTCTCTGAATTTTCCTCTTCTGAATATTTCATATAAATGGACTTCTACAATATATAGCCTTTTGTGACTGATTTCTTTCGCTTGGCATAATGTTCTCAAAGTTCATCCATGTTGTAGCACGTGTTGAAACTTTATTCCTTTTTATGGCTGAATAATACTCCATAGTATGAATGTACAATATTTTGTGTGTCCATTCATCAGTTGATGTCCTTTTTACTTTTAAAGTGTTTTCACGTATATTATGTCGCTTGATCCTCATAAAAACGCTCGGGGGTAGTCGAGAAGCACTATTCATTATTCTTATGATAATTCTTCCCACATTACAGATGAAGAGGCTGACGGTTAGAAAGGAGAGATGACCTGTCCAAGTTTCCACAGCTAGACAGTGGTAGACCAAGAACCAAAACACAGGTCTCTAGAGTTTGGTTGAATAAAACTGTTGTTGGACAGTTTGCTTTGTAATTGTTAGTGGTGTCCCTCCACTAACAATATTCTTTGTGGACATGTGCTCACTATGGCAAAGCAGATAGAGACTGTGAGGATTCAACCCTCGGACAGGCCTGAGTTTGTCCATTGGTGAAGTTGGCTTCTGCCTTCAAGGCCTAATATTTTGTGTGTGTGTCTGTGTGTGTGCTTTAGATGAAGGTTTACAGAGCAAATTAGTTTCTCATTAAACAATACACATATTATTTTGTGACACTGGTTGCCAAACCCACAACGTGTCAACTCTCTCCCCTTCTTGACCTTGGGTTCCCCATTACCAGCTTTCCTGTCCCCTCCTGCCTTCTTGTCCTTGCCTCTGGGCTGGTGTGCCCATTTAGTCTCGTTTTGTTTTATGGGCCTGTCTAATCTTTGGTTGAAGGGTGAACCTTAGGAGTGACTTCATTACTGAGTTAAAAGCATATCCAGGGGCCATACTCTCAGAGTTTCTCTGTCAGACCAGTAAGTCTGGTCTTTTTTTTAAGTTAGAATTTTTTTCTACGTTTTTCTCCAGCTGTGTCCGGGACCCTCTATTGTGATCCCTGTCAGAGCAGTCGGTGGTGGTAGCCAGGCACCATCTAGTTGTGCTGGACTCAGTCTGGTGGAGGCTGTGGTAATTGGGGTCCATTAGTCTTTTGGACTAATCTTTCCCTTTTTGTCTTTGGTTTTCTTCATTCTCCCTTGCTCCAGACAAGGTGGGACCAGTGGAGTATCTTAGATGGCTGCTAACAAGCTTTTAAGACCCCAGACGCTACTCACCAAAGTAGAATGTAGAACATTTTCTTTATAAACTATGTTATGCCAATTGAGCTAGATGTCCCCTGAGACCATGGTCCCCAGCTCTCAGCCCAGTGATTCGATCTTCAGGGAGTTTGGATGTGTCCATGGAGCTTCCATGACCTTGCCTTGGTCAAGTTGTGCTGACTTCCCCAGTACTGTGTAGTGTCTTACCCTTCACCAAAGTTACCACTTATCTGTTGTCTAGTTAGTGTTTTTCCCTCCCAGCCCTCCCCACTCTCATAACCATCAAAGATTGTTTCTTTCTGTATGTAAACCTTTTCATGAGGTTTTATAATGGTCTCATACCATATTTGTCCTTTTGTGATTGACTTATTTTACTCAGCATAATGCCCTCCAGATTCATCCATGTTATGAGATGTTTCACAGATTGGTCATTCTTTATTGTTGGGTAGTACTCCATTGTGTGTATGTACCATAGTTTGTTTATCCATTCCTCTGCTCACGGGCACTTAGGTTGTTTCTATCTTTTTGCTATTGTGAATAATGCTGCAATGAATATGGGTGTGCATATATCTATTGGTGTGACGGCTCTTGTTTTTCTAGGATATACTCCTAGGAGTGGGATTGCTGGATCATATGGTATTTCTGTTTCTAGCTGTTTAAGGAAGCACCATATTGTTTTCCAAAATGGTTATGCCATTTTGCATTCCCACCAGCAGTGAATAAGAGGTCCAATCTCCCCACAGCCTCTCCAACATTTGTTATTTTCTGTTTTTTTGATTCGTGCCAGTAATGTGAGGGTGACATGGTACCTCATTGTAATTTTGATTTGCATTTCTCTAATGGCTAGTGATCCTGAGCGTTTCCTCGTGTGTCTATTAGCCCCCTGAATGTCTTCTTGGTGAAGCATCTGTTCATATCCCCTGCCCATTTTTTAACTGGATTTTTTGTCTTTTTGTTGTAGAGGTGTTGGATTTTCCTATAGATTTTAGAGATTAGAGCTTTGTCAGATTTGCCATAGCCAAATTTTTTTCCCCAGTCTGTAGGTTTTCTTTTCACTCTTTTGGTGAAGTCTTTTAATGAGCATAAGTGTTTAATTTTTAGAAGATCCCAGTTATCTAGCTTATCTTCTGGTGTTTGTGTATTGTTAATTATGGTTTGTATCACATTTATGCCATGTATTAGGGCATTGACCTTTTTTTCTTCTATGATCTCTATAGTTTTTGGTCTTATATTTAGGTCTTTTAATCCATTTTGAATTAGTTTTTGGGTATGGTGGAAGGTATGGGTCCTGTTTCATTTTTTTACAGCTGCACATCCAGTTTTGCCAGCAGCATTTATTAAAAAGACTGTCTTTTCCCCATTTAATGGAATTTGGGCCTTTGTTGAAGATCAAGTGACAGTAGGTGGATGGATTTACACCTGGGTTCTCGATTCTGTTCTATGGGTCAGTGTGTTTGTTATTGTGCCAGTACCAGGCTGTTATGACTACCGTAGCTGTATAGTAGTTCTGAGGTCAGTTAGTGAGAGTCCTCCTACTTCTTTCTTCTTCTTTAATAGTGCTTTACTTATCCGGGGCCTCTTTCCTTTTCATATAAAGTTAACGATTAGTTTTTCCATCTCGTTAAAGAATGCTGTTTGGATTTGGATCGGGATTGCATTGTATTTGTAGATTGCTTTGGGTAGAATTGACATTTTCATAATGTTGAGTCTACCTATCCATCAGCATGATAAGTTTTTCAACAACAACAAGAAGTTCTCTTTTGGTTTCTGGCAGTAGTGTTTTTGTAGTTTTCTTTGTATAGTTCTTTTACATCCCTGGTTAGATTTACTCCTAAGTATTTTATTTTTTTTAGGGGCTATTATAAATGGTATTGCTTTCCTGATTGCCTTTTCATAGTTTTCTTTATTGGTATATAGGAATCCAGTGGATTTTTGTATGTTTATCTTGTATCCTGCTACTCTGCTGAATCTATTAATTCCAATAGTTTTCTTGTGGAGTCTTTTGGGTTCTCCATGTGTAGACTCATATCATCTGCAAATAGACATAGTTTTACTTCTTCCTTACCAATTTGGGTGCCCCTTATTTCTTTTTCTTGCCTTATTGCTCTAGCTAGGATTTCCAGCACAATGTTAAATAGGAGTGGTGATAAAGGGCATCCTTGTCTTGTTCCTGTTCTGACGGTGAATGTTTTCACCCTCTCTCCATTAAGAATGATGTTGGCTGTTGATTTTGTATACATGCCTGTCATGGATTGACTTACTATCCCCAAAATATGTGTATATAATTTGGCTGGGCCATGATTCCCAGGATTGTGTGGTTGTCCTCCATTTTGTGATTGTAATTTCATGTTAAAGAGGATTAGGGTGAATTGTAACACCACCCTTACCCAGGTCACATCCCTGATCCAATGTAAAGGGAGTTTCCCTAGACTGTGGCCTGCACCACTTTTTATCTTACAAGAGATAAAAGGAAAGGGAAGAAAGCAGAGAGTTGGGGACCTCATACCACCAAGAAAACAGTGCCGGGAGCAGAGCGTGTCCTTTGGACCCAGGGTTCCTATGCAGAGAAGCTCCTAGTCTAGGGGAAGATTGGCAAGAAGGACTTTCCTCCAGTGCTGACACAGACAGAAAGCCTTCCCATGGAGCTGACACCCTGAATTTGGACTTCTAGCCTACTAGACTGTGAGAAAATAAATTTTAAAGCCATCCACTCGTGGTATTTCTGTCAGAACAGAACTAGATGACTAAGACAATGCCCTTTATAATGTTGAGGAATTTCCCTTCTATGCCTATTTTATTGAGAGTTTTTTTAATCAGGAATGGCTGTAGGACTTTATTGAATGTCGAGGCCTAATCTTAACAGACCCCTGCTCAAACCCACTTGAAGGCTCCCCCTCAATCTCCACATGAACCCCCTTACCCTAGAATGCCATCAGAGGCTGGAGCCCAGGGAGGGCATGGACTGGGTCTTGATATCCTTGTACTACCCAGCACAATGCCTGGCAGAATTGGGCCTCCATAAATGTTTGCTAAGACATTTTAAGGGCCTAAGGGTGCTCTGAAGCCTCACTCTTTCTCCCCAGCAACATGTTACCAGTACAGATCTCCCACCATCCAAACAACTCCTTGGACCTTGTTACTCAGAATGAATAACAAGCAATTAGGAGCTCTAGCTCTTTAGTAGTATAAATCAGCAGGCTTTTGGGGAGTAGAGTCCCGCTCTGTATCAGTGAGGGTCTTGTTCCCACTGAAATAACAACAAAACCACATTATGAAAAGTTTGGAAAACTGAACAAAGCAATAAAAATCATCCATAATCTTACCATCCTAAAACCAAAAACCAAACCCTTTGCCATTGAGTCGATTCCAACTCATAGCAACCCTATAAGACAGAATAGAACTGCCCCGTAGGGTTTCCAAGGAGCGGCTGGTGGATTCGAATTGCCAACCTTTTGGTTCACAGCCAAGCTCTTAACCACTACACCATCAGGTCTCCCTTACCACCTAGACAACTTATTTTTAAGAATTCTTTTCTGCTAGATTTTCTTCCTTCCTTCCTTTCTTTCCTCTAGTCATAGGAGAGTAACACAAGATGATTGTAATATTTTAAAAATCATCTGTTATCCCACATCCAGAGACAATCACTGCGAACATTTTGCATATTTCCTTCCAATCTTTTTCAATATCTTGTGTACATATTGAGATTATGCAGAATGTACAATTCTCTTACAGTATATAAGCATTTTCTTATATCATTAATTTTTTTCTAATCATAAAAGCAATATGTATTTATTATAGAAGTTTCTGGAAAATAATGACAAAATAAAGAGGAAATAAAAATTACCAAGAATTTTCCTTCCATAGATAGAAATTCTAACATACATTTATTTTACATAGTTGTAATCCTACTGAATATAGAATTTTTATCTTGTTTCCCACCTAAAACTAACATTATAAGCATTTTCCATGTTGCCACATAGTCTTTATAATTAATTTTATTTCAATGTTTAGTAGGTTACACATTTACATGGCACAATATTTTGGGATTTCCTCCCACCTCGTTCCCCTTTTTGTCCATTTCTCCTCTCACAGGCATTTATTGTTACCAGTTTCTTGTATTTCCTTTCGGAAAGATCCTTCTGTGCATATGTAAACAAATAGATGCATATTTAAATGCGTCTTCCCCCATGCCCCCTCCATTTTTTTACCCAAAGAGTAAGGAATTATTCCCATGCTTCCTCACCTTTCTCTTCAGCTCAACAATATACCTTGGAGGTTGTTCTCTTTATAGTCAAAGAGGCCTTCCTCATTCTTGTTTTTTTGTTTTTTCCGTAACAGCATAGGATTCTATTCTATATAGGTGTACCACAACTTATTAAACTAGGTCCCTGGGTGGCGCAAACAGTCTGCGCTCAACTAGTAAAGGCTAGTGGTTCCAACCCCCCCAGCAGCACCACGGAAGAAGGGCCTGGTGATCTGCTTCCATAAAGATTACAGCCAAGAAAACACTATGGAGCAGTTCCATTCTGTAACACACGGAGTCCTCATAAGTAGGAATTGTCTGTGGCAGCAGGTTTTTTTTGTGTCTAAAAAAATGTTCTAAACATTTAAGTTGTTTCCAATCTGTTGCAAACAATGCTGCAACATATATCATTTCACATGTGTGGGCATCTATCTGTTAGGTAAATTCCTCGAAGTGGAATTGCTAGGTCAAAAAGTAAATGCATTTGTAATTTTGATAGAGATGGCCAAATTGTCCTCTGTAAGATAGCTTATTCTAACAGCAGCAGACTGTTTAACCCAGTGTCTATGCCTTACTTGACTTGATTTGTCTTTTGTTATCCCTAAATAACAGAGTTAAGACCAGCTTTGGGCACAACCCAAATTCCTGTTCTGTCCACTTGAATGTAATCTGCAATGTATAGAAGGCCTTTCCAGTGACTGGCACCGTGCTGGGTGCTAGGAAACAAAGATGCATAAGACAGAGGAGCTGGGGTGAGGGTGGGGGAAGAGGGATATACAAGCGGACATATGCAGGGCAGGTCATGCGGGTGTGAGTGAGCCAAGGAAGAGCCCCTGATCCTACCCACCAGGTCTTCAGAGGAGGGACGGGGCCTGTTTTTGCTCTCCTTATCCCAGCAGCTAGCAGAGCACAGGGCATATAGCAGGCCCTCCTACACACTGAATGGAAGAATGATCAAATAACTGTACATCTTGTGTGGAGGGAGGGGGTAAAGGGCAGGGGGAGCATGGGTCAGGGCAGGTTTCACATAGCAGGAGCAGCATTTGAGGGACTATTTGTTGATTCATTTCTCAAAGTGAAATTCTGGGTCAGAGGGACCCAGGATATTTCTTGGCCTCCTGACTCACAAAGGGCAGTTTGATTAGCAAGGGAGGGTGACTGTTAGGAATGGTCCAGGGCAGATCTGAGTGGGTAGAGGCTGGGAGTCCCTCTGATCAGCCCCGGACAATGCACATCTCCAGAATTAGGTAGGGGGTCTCTGAGGTGAGACAAAGGAGGAGAAGGGACAGATGGATAGTAAAGGCTGCCAAAGACAAGTTCCTCATTTTCCACTCTGGTGCAAACCCAGCCTTGGTGTGGGGAGTGACCACTCTGCCTACCTGCCCCAGGCTCAGATGCACCCTGAACAGCCCAGAGTCCCCCCCCCTCCTGGTGTAGGCTTCAGAAAGAATGCCCACCCTCTGCCCTACCAACCGGATTCCAAACCCCGGAAACCGGTCTGATGGCTTGGAAGCTCCTGGCTGCATCCCCAGGAATGCAGGTGCCCATTTCTCTACGGGGGGAAGGAAACCAGCATGGTTTCAGCTCTTCTGGTTCATTTTCTAGAATTTTAGGAAGATACAACAGCAGAAGATTCGACTTTTACAGAAAATCAAGTACCAGCTCATTCCCCACCAACCCACTCTGCTTTATAGAAGAGGAAACTGAGGCCCAAGAGTGTGGTCAGACAGAGGTCGCATGAGAGTGAGAGTCAGAGCTCAGTCTAGAACAGGGCTCCGGACTCTGTACACAGGGGTCTCGGGATGGGGACCTAGATGTAGCTCTGGGGAGCGAGCAAGAGAGGGGAGAACAGTGCCACAGCTGGAGCCAGGGTCAGAGGGAGGTCAGGGGGAGGAGCATCTACCTACATCTGTCCCAGTTGCTGGGTTATAAATCCTCCAGGAATTCCTGATATTCCACTCATGTCCAAGTTCCCCGCTTGAAAACAGGTTTGCCAGTATGGGTTTCAGAGAGGCACCAGCCGGGAGAAGTAAGGCCCATGGTGGAGAGGAACAGCCTGGCTGAAGGAGGGGGCCGCCTTAGAGGGAGCTGCCCCAGCCCTGCACTCCCAGGGGCCCAGGGTAGATTCTAGCCATCAGCTGAGCAGTGACCCAGGGCTTGTGGGTAATGTTCCCGGGAACCCAGCCAGAGTGGGGAGGGGTGGCAGCCAGCCCGGACACCCCTGTTCCTTGGATAAAGGGTGGGGAATTACTATTCTTCCGACCCTCTTGGGACTTTGACTTCCCTTTAGAAGCTGCTTTGAGAGTTTACTGGAACTTAGTTTTACCTGCATAAAATCCTTAGGAGAGTCTCCCTTTGGGATTCAGCCTCTGAAATACCTTTTCCCGGATACCCCTGAATCCCTGGCGCACTCCTTGCCAGGGATTCCTGTGGAGTGAAGAGCACAGGTGTTTCTCCTGAGGCGGAGGAGGAAGAAAACAATCAGCCTACTGGAGCAGACAGACCTGAACGAAATGATGAAATAACAAACCGCCTCTTACATCAGCGGGTGCTTTCAGGTTCCTTGGCTCCTAGTAATCCTCACAGCACCCCTGTGAGTAAGTTGTGTAAGTCCTCTTTTACAGATGGGACACTAAGGCCTAGAGAAGTCATGTCACTTGCCCCAGGACATAGAGAAGAAAGACCCCAAGGCCAGGGCACTGTGGCTATTTACCTGGACCAAGTGACTCCTGTCCATCTCGGGTTCTCGCCTGAAGGCCTAGCCCCCACCCCCACACCACTCCAAGCCTGGCTGGTTTCTCGACAATAAACTTACTCAAAGAGAAATTGAAAAACCTGAGTTGTTGTTATTGTTAGCTGCCATTGAGTCAACCCCACTCATGGCGATCCCATGCACAATGAGATTGGACTGTTGTGATCCATAAGGTTTTCACTGGCTGATTTTTTGGAAGTAGATTGCCAGGCCTTTCTTCCTAGTCTGGAAGCTCCACTGAAAACTGTTCATCATCATAGCAACATGCAAGCCTCCACTGATAGACAGGTGGTGGCTGCGCCTGAGGTGCATTGGCCGGGAATCAAACCTGGGTCTCTCACACGAGGGATGAGAATTCTACCACTGAACCACCAGTGCAGTGTTTTTCAAAGGTTTTGGACTGTAACTCACAGTAAGAAATGCATTTAACATCACAAGGCAGTAATCAGAAACACACAAACATAATTCAAAGCACTTATATAATTTGTAATTATTTTATTTACAAATATGCAAAACCAAACGCCAAGTTTTGTGAAGCAGCTCTGTCTGAGGTGCACCCTGGCATCTATTCTCTGCTTTTCTGTGTCATTATTTTTTAAAAAGTGCTCATGTGACTTACTAAATTGATTACATGCCCACTGATGGGTGGAGACTCACAGTTTTGAAGAGCACCTTGGTGGATAGCAGCTTGAGATCCCCCCCACCCTTGTCCGCAGGACTGTGGGTGCACAGGGAAAGACACACCTGCCTGGATCTGTCCCTCAAGTTGTTTACAAGCAGAGAAACAAGACTTCGCAGACACAAAACAAGGCTGAAGCAAATTAAAGGCAGAAAGAATCGCTATTAAGGACCTACTATGTGCATAACGGAGCCCTGGTGGCACAGTGGTTAAGAGCTACGGCTGCTAACCAAAAGGTTGGCAGTTCATATCCACCAGCTGCTCCTTGGAAACCCCGTGGGGCAGTTCTACTGTGTTCTGTAGGGTCGCTGTGAGTCAGAATCAACTCAACAGCAACAGTGCGTGCGCAGCACATTAGCGCATGTTTCTTTACCCCAGAAGGGGCGTTGTGGGCCTTATTCCTGTTTTAAAGATGAGGAGGCTGGTGTTTCATAGGCTGGTAACGCCTTTCGGTCTGCCAGCTGGCGCAGCATTTGAATTGAGCATCCCTGACCCGAGTTCATGCGGGACACCGTGTCCCTATCTTCTGTCACGGGAGAAGCAGATGAAGTTGGGCTGAGTTTTGAAAGGCTGTCCTGCCAGGTGGGTGGGTGATGAGATGAGCAAAGGCCAGAGAAGTGGGAGGAGGAGGTACCCAGGCAGGGCCTCGTAGTTTAGTTCAGAGGAAAGGGAGAGGAGACAGCTTTCCAGGCAGGGACAGTGAGAGCTGGAAGAGCCTCCAGTCCACCTCTGCCATTTCATTGGTGAGGAAACTGAGGCCTGGAGAGGGGAAGTGACAAAATGCTTGCACAAGACTGTATGAGCCAGCTCTAGCACACCCCTAGACCTGCCCCAGGTGAGGTGCGGAGGGTGGGAACAAAGTAGAGGAGGAAGAGAGAAATCCTCCAGCCACCCAAGCAGTACATCAGCCGGTAGAAAAGATGGTGTGGGATGGTATGCTGGTGGGAGAGGGAGAGTCTTCTGGGCCCCCAACAAATCAATGGGGGCCATCCCCTCTGTCAGCCAGAGTCCCCGTCCAAGACCCTGGGCCCTGGCCCATGCCATCTTTCCCTTTGGGGGTTCCCCTGCCCTCCAGGAGCCCCAGGTCTGGTTAGGGTGGTGGATGGGGTGGTGGCATCCTACAGGACCTCCCCCACCCAACAGGGCATAACAAGGCTTTATGCACACACCCTCACCCTTGCCCCAGAAGGGAAGCTCAGAGAATCCAGATCATCTTGTCCAGAGCCTCTGGTCAGGCGGTCACCCGCATGGGTGATTCTGTTGAAAGGCCCACCTCAGGCATGGGGGACCAAGAGGTGGGGGCTCATTTTCCCACCGGGAATCAGAGGGGCCTATTCAGCGATATTCCTCCTAATGAGATGTTCCCAGGGAGAGCAATGAGGATGACATGGCCTTCAGTGCTTGATTAGGCTGGGCTCACAGAAACTTGGACTGCCTTCAGGGGCCCCTTCAGTGCTGGCTGGAGTGGGGATGGAGGCTGGGGACAGGCCAGGCATGCAGATCCCAACAGCATGGGCCTTAGTTGGTAGGGTGGGGGCTCAGCAGGGCAGAATGGGGAGGAGCCCTTCTCCTAGGACGTTGACTGTGGTTACTCTAATTGCTTTGGAGGCAACCAGCCCAAAGTCAGCCAAAGACACTTTGTTTTCTGTAAACAGGGCGGAGGAGGCTCAAGGGACCTATGAAGAGGCAGCTCCCTTTCTTCTCTCTGGTCTATGTCTCTCCTCCTTTCCTGATCCATTAGGAGGCCAGGGTCTTGCCCGCTGATCCAAAGGCTCTCTGGATCCCTTACAAAACCCCAGCACGGCTCCTCAGAGCCTTATTCCGCAAAAGCCCAGCTGCCTCCTGAAAGGGTCAGGCTGAGAAGTCGCCCAAACAGCAGCACTCCACTCCAGCCTTGCCTTTCCCTTTCCCTGCCCTGTAAAAAGGGCTTAATCATTGCCTTCCAATGTAGTGAAGGAGTGGGAGTTAATTGGTGTGTGCTGAGGGCTCCAAGACTCCAAGTTAAGACTCTGGCAGTTGGTGGGGGGGCATTGCCCATTTGTGCCCATGTCTCCACTGAGTTTGCTTTTTACAATGGTCACTTTATAGGGTGTAATAATTCAGTCACTTTCCAAAGACTCCTTTATCCCACTCTCTATCCCATGTGGCTCTTCCTGAAGGTCCCCAGACCATCCTCCAGCTTCAGGGCTTTTTCAGGCCTCATGCGCCCCACCTGTGACTTGGAGCTGGGGAAGGCTGGGATCCACTAGCAGGTGATGGCCAACCTTCAGTATGATCCAGGAAGGGCTGGCCACAGGGCTGCAAGCTGAGGTTATGGGGGGGTCCCAACAGGTGGGCTACATGCCTGGGAAAACTGACAAAGTTCAACTAGCCAGAATTCAGGAGCAGGACTTGAAGTTGCTTATACTTACCATGCAGTCCCCCACCTCAGGGCCTTTGCACATGCTGTTCTCTCTGCCTGGCACACTCTTCTTCTTTTCATTTGATTAACTCCTATTTATCCATCCCAGCCCAGTTATCACTTCCTCCAGGAAGTAACCTTCTCTCATTTCCATGTCTATGACAAATCTCTGTGATTACAGTTTTCATAGCTACGAAGAAGGAAAAAAATCAAACAATTGCTGTCAAGTCAGCTTCAACCCATGGCAATCAGTGTGTGTCAGAGTAGAACTGTGCTCCACAGAGTTTCCGATGGCTAATTTTTTGGAAGTAGATCACGAGGCCTTTTTCCCAAGATGCCTCTGGGTGGACTCGAACCTCCAACCTTTCAGTTAGCAGCCGAGTGCATTAACCATTTGCACCACCCAGGGATTCCTTCATAGAAATGGAGGCCTGTTTACTGGAGCACTTGCCACAGTTGCAACTTACTTTTTTGGAACATGGAAATTTGATTAATGTCTGTGCCTCCAGTAGAAGCTTCCCAAGAACAGATAGAATGTCTATTTTTGCTCACCATTCATTGAGTGAATTACATGAGTTGCCACCTCTGTAAGCCTTCCTCACATGGCATTTTCCACCCAGAGAGCTGTAGTGAGCTGTTTACATGTCTGTTTCCCTAGGACCTGAGGCAACAGGGTGATATGCTGCAGAACGTAGGTAGTGGAACCAGACTGCCTAGGCTCATATTCAGGCTCTGCCACTTACTAGCTAAATAATAACCTCAGGCAAGTTACTAAATTTCTCTATGCCTCAGTTTCCCCATCTGTAAAAGGAGGATAATAGGAAATGAGTTAATGCATGTGACATGCTTGGAGCGTAAGTGCTCCAGTGTTGGTGCTATTACTATATCTGTATCTCTAGCACCCAGATCTCAGGGCCTGTGGAATAATAGTTGCTCAGTAAAGGGTTATTGATTGGACCAGCAGAGAGTTTGGGATTGGGTCATGGGAAGAAGAAAACTAGGAAAGGGCAGTGTATGAGCCTGCGGGTGAGAATGGAAGGTCCCCTGGGCAAGGAGATGTTAGACAACCAGAAACCCAGCTGCCCCTGATATCCTCCTACCCTGGCACCACTTGTTCCAACTGACAGAAGCAGTTCATTCCGGGAGTATTTGTAAACATTCTCGTTTGCAGTTTGTTCCAGTACATGTCATGGTTTCCCCTCAAAGACACTAGCACCACCAGTTGGCACCCCCTCCTTAAAGGTCTGGGTTTCAGCTCCACAGGGTCCTCCTCCAAGCTTCCATGTTTTAATACTGTAATTTCAACTGCAAGGAAAAGATTAGTCCGAAGGACTAATGGTCCACAGCTACCAAGGCCTCCACCGGACTGAGTCCAGTACAGCTAGATGGTGCCCGGCTACCACCACTGACTGCTCTGACCAGGATCACAACAGAGGGTTCTGGACAGAGCTGGAGAAGGATGTACAGCATAATTCTAACTCACAAAAAAGACCAGATTTACTGGCCTAAAGGAGACCGGAGAAACCCCGAAGAGTATGGCCCCCAGACACCCTTTTAGCTCAGTGGTGAAATTACCTCCAAGGTTTACTGTTCAGCCTGGGAGTGGACAGGCCCGTAAAACCAAATGAGACTAACGAGGTACAGGAGTCCAGTGACAAGGGCCAGAAAGCAGAAGGGGACAAGGAAGCCTGTGACAGGGAACCCAAGGTTGAGTAAGGATATTGTTGATGTGTTGTGAGATTGTTAACCATTGTCATAGGGCAACATTTGTAGTAACTGTTAAATGAGAAACTATTTTGTTCTGTAAGCCTTCATCTTAAGTGTGAATAACAGCACAGTTCGAAGAGCGTAGTCAGCGTCACTGAACTGTGCATGTAGAAATTTTTGAAATGGTGTATCTTTGGTTATGTGTATTTTCACCAAAAAAAAAAAAGGTTGAGAAGTTAGAGGGTCGATATGTTGTGGGGTTGTTAACCAATGTCATAAAACAACATGTGTAGTTCTGTTTCATGAGAAACTATTTCTTCTGTAAGCCTTCCCCTGAAGTACAATAAAAAATAAATAAATAAATAATAATTTAAAAAAAAAAAAAAATACTGTAATTTCAGCATTTGTTCCTCCAGCCCAAGGGGTGGTAGCTGCTTCCTGCAATTGTGACCTCCATGATACTTTCAGTGTCTCTTTTTGCCTTTTCGAGTCTTCAAAACCCAATTAGCAATTATTTATATTAGATTCTCTCTGCTAAAATAATTGGGGTGGTTTCTATCTCCTGACTGATAGTCATGGAACCCTCAAACCTGAGGCTCAGGGTGATACAGTTAGAAGCAGGAGGCAGGCCCCCCACGCCCAACTTGCCTCAACTGCCTGGGAAACAGCTGCTTCAGATGCCGAACGGGCATCCTTTGTCCTAGAGATGGATGTGCTGCAGCAGGGATATCTAACCAGCCCTGGAAAAACAGGGCCAGCAGTTAAACCACACAAACAAAGGAGCCCAGCCCCACACAGAGCCGCTGCTTGGGTCAATGCCAAGACAAACAGCTGTGGCAGGCTTCCTGGCCTCGCACCCCCAGAGTCTCTCCTTCCTTGATGTCCCTTTTGCTCCTTCAGTCCTTTCAGGGTTCTCTGAAACCAGTTGCTCTTCCCTCTACTTTAGAACCTCCTGGTCAAACTTGAAGCCTTCAAGGGCTTACGTCTTTCAGTACACATTGGAGACAGTGGAGTGTACGTTGGATTCATCTGGATCTTTCAAAAATACTGATGCCTGGGTGCCACCCCTGGCTCAGCATTAGTATTTATTAAAGTTCCCATGTGATTCCACTGTGCAGTCAGGACTGAAATCCACTAAGTTAAAAGAATGTGTTATGATATCAGTTCTCGAACTTGAAGGTGCATCAGAATCACCTGAATGGTGTGTTAACACCTGAGTTTTTGAGTCAGTAGGCATTTCTTATAAGATCCCAGGCGATGCTGGTGCTCCTGGCCAAGAGACCCCATTTTGAGAACAGATAGATATAGAGTTGGTCAGACAGGCCAAAATCCCAGCTCTGCCAGTGCTAGCTGCGTGACCTCCAACGACTTGACACCTCTGGGCCTTTGTTGCTCATCTCTAAAATGCACATGAGAGGGTTTTATGAGGACTGAAAGACACAGCTTGGACAAACAGTCTCACACGGAGCCTGGCATGTAATCAGGCTCAATGAGCACTAAGTTCTCAGTACTGTTACGTGTTTTAGTAGGAGATAGGACCAGGCCCAGCCAAACCAAACCAGCTGCTTAGAAGTCGATTCCAATTCATGGCAACCCTATAGGACAGAGTAGAACTGCCCCACAGAGTTTCGAAGGATCAGCTGGTGGGTTCGAACTGCCAACCTTTTGGTTAGCAGCTGTAGCTCACCGTAGCTCTTAATCACTGTGCCACCAGGGCTCCTCCAGGACCAGGCCAGGCTCCAGAAAGCTTGAGTTATAACACTTGACTTTGACGCATTAGTTTAATCAATGCCTCAGCTTCCCCATCTGCAGAATAGGGGTAATGATATCCTGGCTCAGCCCACTTCACACGCCATGGAAAGATCAAAGGAGTTCCCTGACTGTGAACGTGTTTTGAAAACTGTAAAGCCTAGTCGGGGGAGTTTTATTAGAAAGAGATCAGACAGGTGCGGCCCCATCCTGGAGCCACCAAGTAGAATTTCCTACTCTTCTGCTCTGGGGGACCTCTTCACATTCTGGGGAGGAGGAAATTCCGATGCCTCCCTCCCTCCAGCTGCCTGCGGGCCTCTCTGTTGTCCTCAGGCATTTGGAATGCCAACTTGGCACGCCTGGGTCGGGGGAGTGGCTGGTTGGCTCTTCAAACATCTCCAGGGAAGAGATGGGGTCTCCCCACCCCCACTCCCTCCTCCCTCCAATAGCCCCACCAATATTTCTGGGGTCGGGAGAGGAGTAGGGGAAAGTGACCAAAGTTGTGAAATCAAAGATTTCCTCCCAGGCCCTCACCACACATTTCCCATCCCCAGGGTCCACCCTCCCACCATGATCCTCATTCACACGCCCACCCCCATCCGCCCGCCCACCCACACACCTCACCCGTTTCTGAGGAGAGCAGCCCGGTAAAAGCTGCGCTCCCAGGAAACCCAAGAGGGCAGTGATGGAACAACCATTGTGCTCAAGTGCGAAACTAGTCCGTTTGGTTTACAACCCTCTTCAGCTCAACCCAGACATACATTACAGGTCTGCTAGTATCAGGCTCCCAGGCTAGCTAATATTAATGATTTTTGTATTTAAAAAAATACATATTTAGGAGGAATGCCCTCCAAGGGGCTAAGGTGGAAAGAGCTGAGTGCCCTTGGCATTCCAATGTCCTTGACAGTGAGGATGTAAGAAGTGGGTCCTCCCCAGCACTGCTGGTGGGAGGGTGCACTCAGGTTTGACTTTACTGAGGGGCATTTGGCCCTCAGAAGAGGTCAAGAGCCCGAAAAATATGCATACTCTGACCCAGAGTTTCAGGTCTAGGAATCTGTCCTAAGGAAATATCACAGGGATCAGTGCTGGGTGACCTTGGACAAGTTATGGCCTTGTCCTCAGAATGGGGCTTCATAATCACACCCCGCTGCACAGGGTTGGGGAAGAAATGAGATAGCACCTGTGAGGTGCCTGGCATGCAGTCAGTGCTCCGTAATGGTAGTGTGTTGATTTGGGTTCCCCCAGTAGCAGACCCCAAGACAAGGATTCAAACCATAAGCCCAGGAAGCACTGGTGGGTTCATGGGGAAGTAAGCCAGGGAGGGAAGGAAGTCCTTGAAGGGCGCATTCATCAAGCTCCACTCAGAGTGAGCCGCGTGCTGGGAAAATGCCTTGAAGAAGACTCAGAAAGGTGCGTGGTACCCAAGTGCCTCTATTCGTTTAAGTCTTGCTTTTAAAATCCCCAGGACTGTCTGCCTCTGGAGTTCTTTTTACACAAAAGCGAACCCCTCTCTGATTTAAGCCATTTATTTTGCTTTTCTGTTACACACTGCTGAATTTAATCCTTATCTGAAGCCAGAGGCCAGTGGCTTTCTCATCAGGAAATGGCCAAGGGACGCACCTTGGTGACCCAACATCACAGACAGGCATTGTGGTGCCAGCGTCACACCTGGGAAACATCGCATCAAGGAACCCTACTCACCTTACATTCTTGAAGCCTAACTATGCAGTGAAAAAAGCCATCCTAGGTAGAGGTTTGTACTTTTCATCCAGATCCCCAGATGGCTGGAGTCCCTGGGTGGTGTAAATGGTTAACACACTCGACTGCTAACCAAAAGGTAGAAGGTTCAAGTCCACCGAGAGGCACTTCAGAAGCAAGGCCTGGCGATCTACTTCCAAAAAATCATCCACTGAAAACCCTATGGATCCACACGTGGAAAAATGAAACAGGATCCTTCACACCATACACAAAAACAAATTCAAAATGGATTAAGGACCTAAATATGCAAACCAAAACCATAGAATTCTTGGAAGAAAATGCAGGGGCTATGCTGTCAGGCCTAGCTTTTTACAATGGATCATCTAATACAATAACAAAAGCACAGACAGCAAAAAACAAAATAAATAAATGGGACCTCATAAAAATTAAAAACTTTTGTTCATCAAAAGACTTTACCAAAAAAGTGAACAGACAAGCTACCAAGTGGGAGAATGTCTTCAGCAACTATATCTCCAACAAGAATCTATTAACCAAATATATACAAAACTTTGACAACTTAACAATAAAAAGACAAACAACCCAATCATAAAATGGTCAAAGGACTTGAATAGACATTTCACCAAAGAGGACATTCAAATGGCCACCAAACACATGAAACGATGCTCAGCATCATTAGCCATTGGAGAGACGCAAATCAAAACCAAAATGAGATACCATTTCACTCTTGCTGCTATGGCTAAGAGAAAACAAAAGAAACTAACAAATGTTGGTGAGGGTGTGGGGAAATTGAAACCCTTATCCACTGCTGACAGGAATGTAAAATGGTACAGCTGTTGTGGAGAACAGAGTGGAAGTTCCTCAAAGAACTAAAAATAGAACTACTATATGACCCAGCAATTCCACTCCTAGGTATATACCCGAAAGACTTGAAAGCAGAGACTCAAAAAGAGACTTGTACACCGGTGTTCACTGCAGCACTAATCACAATAGCCAAAACGTGGAAACAACCTCAATGCCCATTAACAGATGAATAGATTAACAAAATGTGGTCCATACATACAATGGAATACTACTCAGCCAGTAGGAGAAATGAAGTCTGGATACATGCTACAGTACGGATGGAGCTTGAAGATATTATGCTGAGTGAAATAAGTCAATCACAAAAAGACAAATATTGCATGACCTCGCTTATGTAAAAAGACAAGAAAAGGCAAATATATAAAGACCAAAGTTCGTTAATGGTTACCAGGGGCAGGAGGGAGGGCGGAAAAGGGGGCTAATGTTGATGGAAAAATCACATTGAGTAAGGGTAGGGTTGCACAGCCGATTATTGTAACTGCTGTCAATAAGTTACTCACCTGTAAGAAGTTGAATTGGCAACAGTTGTGTGACAGATATATTTATAACAACGACAAAAAAAAAGAGTAGCTGCTGAGGCTGCTTATGTACAATAAAAACCTCATGGGATCTGGTTTCTCGGTTTGGACGTTTAAGGTCAGGTTTTCATGGAAACTTCCAGTTAATTGGCCTAATGATGTGCTTAGTGCTTCTATTCTATCTACAGTTCATTGGGTACAGCCTGGGGTCTTAAAAGTTTGCAAGCAGCCATCCAAGGCACAACAGTTAGTCTCTATTTACCTGGAGCAACAGAAGAAAGGGAGTCAGGAACAGAAGGAGGATATGGAATATGTGGCTAAGTGCCTCCTTTGCCATGAGACCAGACAAAAAGGATAGTGCCCAGCTACCATTACTGAATGCTTTGATCAAAGATTCTATAGAAGAATCCTGATCAAAATGGGGAAAATGCAGAACAAAATTTCAAATTCTCGTCACTCCAGACTTCCTGGAGCCATGAAGTTTGGATGAACCTCTGAAACTATTGCCCTGAGATAATCTTTAAACCTTAAACCAAAAATATCCCCTGAATTCTTCTTAAAACCAAACAATAGTTTAGCTTAACTAGTAAAAAAGGTCTGCCTTGAGCAAGATGCTCTTTTAAGAACTACCTATATAAGATCAAATTGACGACAGCAACTTGAAACATTAGATAGGAACCTTAGCAGGGCAGTGAATTTACATTAATGGGGGAGGAACAACTCAGAAAAGGAGGGTGAAAATGGTTTCACAACTCAGAGAATGTAATCAATGTCACTGAATTAAACATGTAGAAACTTGAATTGGTATATGTTTTGCTGTGTATAGTCTCAACAACAACAATAAAATAAATAAAACTAAAGGAAAAAAAACCCTATGGAGCACAGTTCTGCTCTGACACATATGGGCTCTCCATGAGTCGGAATTGACACAGGGCAACTGTTTTTTTTCTGGCACCCCCTTGCTGTCCTCCAGCTGCCGAGACCAACTCTGTACAGCACCTCCCCAGGCAAGCACTCTGTGTGCAGACCCTTCCTACACTTGTCTTCAAAACTTATCTGTTCCATATGCTCTTCCCTTTGGTTTCTGTTCTCTCTTCCACAGCGGCTGACACATCTGACAAGTGAATTCATGTTACTGGGTTAATATGTCACCCTTGCGAGTAACACATGTGCTTTTCTGGTGGGGGCCTTCTGGGGCAAGGCCTTATGCCCAGAGCTGAGTGACGCAAAGATCCCCAGAAAAACAAAGAGGCCATCCTGGTGCTGGTCTCACTTCCTGTATTCCACCCCCAGTTTCCTCCTTCATCCCATCCGCTCCCTTGGCACGGCTCGCTGTGGCCACAGGTCCCAACTCAGCAAATGCGAGGACCCCACCCTCCACTGCCACTCTGCCTGAGCTGCTGTATCGAAAGCGAAAGGAGGAGTTGGAACAGACAGAAAAAATAATCAAACCACTGAAAGAGAAGAAACAGCTGGCAGAATATTGGAAAAATTCCCAGGCGGGAATTCCCAGCCCTCAAGGGCTAAGCCAGGCTGAGGAAGTTCTTAAAGAAAAGCCTTGAAATTCATTCGTGACATTGTTCCCACCTCATGGAGGCCCCTGGCCTGTGTTCCTGCCCTGCCCCAGAGACAGGCATGCGTTGGAGTTGAGTTTTGAGGGTCAGAGCAGAGCTAGGGTGGAGGGAGTGGGGAGGCCTAAGGTGGACAGAGGGGAGAAGGGGCCTGGCAGCTGGGGGCAAAAGGTGTCTGAGGGTCTGGACCTTCCCTCCAGGCAGAAGCAGGAGGCTGCCTGGCTGAACGTGTGGCCGGGAGGGCAAGTGTGCAGCTGTGGGGAGGGGTGCTTTACGAGCTGGACCGGCAGCAGCCGGGCAGTGGCCGCCAAAAATTCAAGTTGGCTGCTCTTACCTAAGTCAGAGTGAGAGCCCACATCCATTCAGGAAACACAGATGAACACTGGAAGAGGTTGAAACAGGGACCTGGCGGGGTTTCTGGGAGTCTGCAGCGGGTGTGGCCGTGGTTGGAGGCAGGGAGACAATGGCAGTGGCACCAACCCACACAAAAGCGTAGATCCAGCCGTGCACTGGCTGGCCACCAGTGAGGAAATGTGAAGGGTCCTGCAATCCCGCCTGGGGAGAGGGGAGATGGGGAGTGGGAGTGGGCTGGGACTCATCTGAACACTGAGTTTGGGGACTGGCTGATGGAATTTGGCGAGAAGGACCAAGGACGGACAGTGTGCAAAACACTGTGTCTTCCAGCCGAGGCTGGGAGGCCCTTGGAGCTCTTCACTGTGGGCTCACGGCCTGATGCCCCAGAAAGGCTCCTTAAAATTGCAATTCATGATAATAAAAACAATAATCCACAATAAACCCGGTAGTCAGTCCTCTTTCACCAAGGAAGGAAGGATTTCTGCCAAGTCCACTGATTCTAGGCCTGACGAAGCTTCCAAGCCCTACCTGACTGATTCTTTTGTCTTCACTCACCCCTCTGCCCTGTCCAGTGAGGCTGTGGGCTTGTACGGCCCCCTAAGCCCACAAGTCCCTCCAGCCACCTGCCCTTGCTCCCTGATGGACTCCTCACACCACCCCAGATTAATCTTCCTAAAGCCCTGGCTCCCCACGCCGCCTGCTCAAATTCTCCACCCTCCAGACCAGCTGGCATTGCCTGGCTGGCCTGATCTCTCACCACTTCATTATTGCCGGTAGTGGAGCCGTGGAGTGTCATGGTTCAGAGCACTGGCTCCAGGTTTGATCTCTGGCTCTACCACTCATGCCTTTACTTCGTCTGTGAAATGGGGATAATAACAATACCTACTTCACATGAGTGTTTTGAGGATTAAATGAGTAAATAAATATAAAGTGCTTGAAACAGTGCTTGGCATGTAGTGAGCTTTCAGTAAACGTTAGCTGTTATTATTTATACTGTTGCTGTTAATCACTAGAATGTCCATAGAAGAGGGATCTCTTTTTTGGTCACAACTGTATCCCAGTGGCTAGAACAGTGTCTAGTACATAGTAGATGCTCAGTTAATGTTGGTTGAATTTATTATTATAAACTCTCTGTTCCAACCAAACTTTCCCATAACTATACATTCTTACCACTATGCTTTTGCTCATACCAGCCCCACCCAAGGGCCCTTACCTCAGCTCACATAATTCCTACCAATACCTCAATTTCCATTTCTAGCCTCCCCTCCCCTTGGAAGTCCCACCCAGGCTCAGAACCTGCACAAAACAGGCACTCAGGAAAGGTTCAGTGGTTTGTGGATTGGCTGGGGTTTTTTATGCTTTGGCTCCAAAACAGTGTTTCCTCTATTTATGTCCTTTATCTTGTGACTTTGACATTCAGAGAGGCTTCCCAGGTGTGGCCACCTGAATAACCAGACATGTGGTCTCCCAACCACTTTTTCTGGGCTTCCTAATTGACAGAGTTGAGAGACAAAGCATCTGTTTGCCCAAGAAATACGAGCCAGGCAGCTCCACATCAACAGGCTTCTTTCCGCTCTGGATGGGGGCAACAGCTGCCGAAAACTTGGCTGTTTACGCACTAAAAAAAGAAATTCCATGGTGACCAGTTGACTCAAGCCAGCTCTCAATGTGAGACAGTGGTTTAAAAGTAATCCCTGATGACACCAAATGCTCTCCACCCAGTCCTCAATAAAAACAAAAAAGAAAACAAGGGAGAAACTTGAGCAGGAGTAGGCATGAGTCAGTACTATAAATGGCCTGAAGTCCTGCACAGAGTGGCGGAAGCTGCAGTGGATCTCAAAGTTCAGCAGTCTAACAACCCACTCCAAGCAGGCATGCCCCTGCAAACACCCCTCCAGAGAATGGGAAAGGGCCACACTGAACTCCACCGGCCCCAGACTCACAGCATGGCCCTGACCCAGCAGAGCTGGGTTCCAACCAGCCAGACCAGTTTTCAAGTTGTGTGGAATGGAGAATTAGTCTCTCTGAACCTTGGTTTCTTCATCTGTAAAATGGCAAAAATCATCAGGATGTCGAAGACCAGCAGTCTAACAGCCTACTCCAGGCAGGGATGCCCCTGCAAACATCCCTACAGGGACCAGGCACACACCACTTCTTGAGAAAGGTCCTCCTGAAAGGCTGGGGTGGGAAAAGATGAGACACTGACCTTTCCAAGTGCCTGCTATGGACTAGGCCCCCCGCGGGGCTCTCTGTATAGCATGATTTCATATTTCCCTCACACCCACCACCCAAGCACTAAGTACCTTCTTCTAAGTGCTTTACATACATAGCTCTCTTAATCCTCACATGCAGCCAGAAAAATAGGCCCGATGATTTTTGCCATTTTACAGACGAAGAAACTAAGGTTCAGAGAGACTACACAACTTGAAAACAGGTCAGGCTGGTTGGAACCCAGCTTTGCTGGGTGAGGGCCATGCTCTGAGTCTGGGGCTCTGTGGAGTTCAGCGTGGCCCTTTCCCATTAGAGTCTCCAATTCCACAGCCATGCTTCCCGCCTCCCAGACGCTGCTATCTCTGTGAACTTTGCTCTCTAGCCCTATTGACTCAGAAGAAGGGCTTGCTGATAAGAAGGACATTGCCCAGGTTTATTGTTTCCTCCCAGCCTCTCTGGCGACACCTGAGCCTGCCACTCCCCTTTCCCTCCTCTACACATACTCACACATTCATGCTCACACGTAGTCACAACCCCACACAGCCAGTCACAGTCACTGTCACTCAGTCACACACACAGTAACATTTACATAGACACATTCACACACACACTCACCCATCTCTGTGGTGTGGATTCAGAAGACTACCAGGCTTGGAGATATACTTTCTAGAAAATCACATTTGCCTCTCTTGCCGTCCTTCCCAAGCCACTGGAGTTACAGGCCTCTGCCCCATTTCATGCCTAATAAATAAATTAGCCTCTCTTCAAGGGCCATAGTTACCCACTTCCTGTAACTGTGGGCAAACCTGGATACACAGTTGGCCTGGAGTTGAGAAGTGGCTTTCTTTCCCAGCTGGATTCCAGGCGCCTGCACCAGCCACACTGCCACCTTGTGGCTTGAACTCAGAATGGCAGGCTCTGCACTCAGGGGTTAACCACTTCCCAGGAATTAAATGAATTACAGTAATACATGCAAACAGTAGCTGGCACCTACCAAGTGCTTAGTAAAGGTTATTGTTTTTCCATTTATACCCTACAATAGTCCTGGAAGCCAAGTGGGCTGTTAGGTGAGGTCTCTATCCAACTGCCCCCCTTTGACAGATGGACAAACTAAGTAAATGAAGACCCCAGCTTTCCTTCACCTGACCCTCAGGGCCACCAAAAGGTCTGATGTTTCACAGGCACACCCCACGGGAGATGGGCAGGTTTGCCAACTAGACCAGCACGTGGCAGGGTCCTCACAGCGATCAAGCCCACATTGTGACTGATGACCTATAATCGTGGAATTATTGGCCTAATCTGTATCTTCTTGACATCCTTAGGATCATTCTAACAGTGGATTTGGCTATACCTTGGTGAGGTAGGAGCGACAGCAGGTGACTACGTGACCCCTGGTACTAACTAGCCAAGAGACTGCCCTTCACCAAGGCCTCGGTGCGTCTGTCTGTGGCCCTTGGCCTGCAGCTGGGGTTGATGGAGGTAAGTGTGGCTGACCCTCCCCTCGACCTCACTCACCGCACCCGTGACACTCTTTCAGGCCTCTGCCTTTGGTGAGGCAGCCCAAGATGCATGCCCACCTTTCCTCCGTGAGCCCAGAGTCAGGGTGTTTCCGGCAGTTTCTGTCAAGTCTCTTGTTTTTACTTAATTTTATTTTCGGCCCTAGGTACAGAGGGAGGAGTTAATCCTACTCCCATTCCTCTGCCCCACAGGCAGCCATTCCGAGTTGACTTTCATTTGTATGTGTTCTAAAGTGCAGTGCTTTGTGGGCATGTGTTTTTCATTTACATGAGTGGTACCAAGCACTCAGCACTGTTTTCAAGCTTTATCTGAGCTGCATCTAAATCCAGCCCACATTTTTCTAACTGCCATGTAGCGCTGCATCGTATCTTATTTCATTACCAGTTTTTTTCCTTACCATTTATGTCACACATTGAACGTGTTATTGAATGTACTTGGGGAGCAGGGTCAATGGACAAAACATGTCAGAGGGTGGCAGGGATCAGAGTTTAGACTCCGTGTTAATGCTTGTGGAAGGGATGGCACTTTTCCACCATGAGTTGTGTTTCCCAGAACACAGCCCAGGATTGTGGAATCTGGGTGCCCCTAACCAGGCATGGCTGTCCAGAGACCTGAGCCTTCACCTGAGTTCTGCCATCAACTGACAAGAACCATCAGCAGGCTCCTGCCCTCTGACCCCTGGGGTCCTCACACATTACACAATAGGCTACACTAAAGCCTTCCTAAGCTGGTCTACCTTGAACAGCCTGTCACCCTCAGAAGGTTGTTGTCTAGGATTCTGTACCACCAGCCTTGGAATTCATTATTTATCTAATAGGTTCTTATCAAACACCTGCTCTGAAGCCAGACCGTCTGGGTTCCAATCCCAGCTCCTCCATTTGCTGCTGTGTGACATTGGGCAAGTTACATATCTGTGCCTATTTCCTAAAACAGAGATAGTACTAGCACCTATGCTGAGGGTTGCTGTGAAGACTAAATGAATTACAGTAATACATGCAAAAAGTACCTGGCACCTACCAAGTGCTTAGTAAAGGTTACTGTTTTTCCATTTATACCCTACCATAGTATTAATAGTATTAATTAATAGTATTAATTTTGAATATTATTAATTTTACAGATGAAGAGATCAAGGCTCAGGGAGCAAAGTAACTTGCCCAGACTTGCGTGATGATGTTCCCAGGAGCAAAATCTGACTCTGAAAGCTGTGCTCTTCCACCAGACTCTGGCCTTGATCCCTGCTGTGCAACTTGGAGACTGTATTCCAAATCTTTCTGCTGCTGAGCTGAATAATGAAAAGTAACCCAGGGGCCATTAGAGTGGACTCCTGGCCCTGGTGGTCTTCAGTCCTCGTCGGCAACCTTCTATACCATGACCTTTACACCCACTGGTCCTTTCTGACAAAGAACCCACCCCCTTGGGTACCCACATTCACCAAGCAACCTCTGAACCGGTGTGAACCTCAGTGTCAGTCCTGCTAATAGCCCTACGCGCAAGTGCCTGAAAGAGCACAGGCCCAAGGAATTAGTCAGGCCTTAGGGTCTAGTCCTGGCTCTGGCATTCCCACACTCTGGGACCTTAGATCATTTTTTCTCAAAGCTTGTTTCCACATCTGTAATGACTCTAATAGAGTTGTGTGAGGACTAAGTTTTAAGAGAGTATTCCAATCCTGATCAAATACTGACGCTTGCCTAATCCCTATATAACAAAGACTGGTTATAACCTGGTGCTGCTTTAGATGATTAGGAGTGTGGCTGCTAATCCAAAGGTCAGCAATTCGTATCCACCAGCCACTCCTTGGAAATCCTATGGGGCAGTTCTACTCTGTCCTATAGGGTCACTATGAGTCAGAATTGACTTGACGGCAACAGGTTTGTGTTTTGTTTTGTTTTTGGTTTTTGGTATGCACTTGCAAGGAGCCCCAGCGGTGCAGTGGTTAAGCACTCAGCTGCTAATCGGAAGGTCAGCAGTTCAAGAAAGATGTGGCAGTCTGCTTCTGTCAAAATTTCAGCCTTGGAAACCCTATGGGGCAGTTCTACTCTGTCCTATAGGGTTGCTATGAGTCGGCATGTACTTGATGGCAATGGGTTTGGGTTTTGCATATGCACTTACAGGAGCCCTGGTGGTACAGTGGTCAAGGGCTCAGTTGCTAACCAAAAGTTTGGAGGTTCAAACCCACCAGCCACTCCTTGGGAGACAGATGTGGCAGTCTGCTTCCATGAAGATTACAGCCTCAGAAACCCAATGGAGCAGTTTTACACTGTCCTATAGGACCGACTATGAGTCATAATGACTCAACGGCGACAGGTTTGGTGTTTTGGTTTTGGAATGCACTTACGATTTTTCCTTTCCCTCCCAGTAAGATGACCATCTATACCTGCCACCTTCATGAAGAAAACAGTTTTTTTCTGGAGTCACAGAATCCTGGAATGTCAATGCTAGAAAGGACCTCCAGACCAAGGGGACTTGACAGAGCAAATTGCTTTCCCATCAAGGGCTGGTTCTGCCTGAAGCAGTGGTCTGAGGCTGTGTCAGAGCTGGGCTGGAAGGACACTGTGGTCATTCGGTCCAGAGGCACAGCATGGAGAAGTGGGCAGGCCTCCATGCAAGGCATGTGCCACCCCTAGTCCCCTTCTACAGATAGGCGAACTGAATAAATGAAGACCCCCCTCTTCCTTCACCTCAGGGCCACCAGATCTGACTGATATTTCACAGGCACACTCTGCTGGCACAGGATGAGTGGTGGTACCAACTGGACCAGCATATGGTGGGGCCTTATGGGGACCCCAAGTGATTGCTCATACTCATCACACAATTAGGGTTCATTGGCTCACACCTTTATCTTCTTGGCATTCTTTAGAATTATTCTAACAGATTTCATGAAACCTGGAGCATAGCCCGCCCACAATCCACTCGACCTTGCCCACTTCAATGCATAGACCTTTCCCACTTCAATGCATAATTTTAACATGGGAGTGTACTTTAGCCATTGAAACAATGCTGTATTTGTTTCTCTTTTGGAAAACAATAAAAATATTTGCTGGGAATCCCAAGACAGCCATCTAGAAAACCAGTGTTAATGACAAAAAACCAGAAGAAAGCAAAAACAGATTAAAGAGCATCCTTTAAAGCAAGGGAAAAGTCCAACGAAAACAATTTCCGAGGCCAACTCTTCAGACAGGGATTGGACTGGACTGTGAGACATAAAGTGATACTCATGAGGAGTGTGCCTCTTAATCAAGTAGATACAAGAGACCAAAGGGGCAGCTTCTGTCCAGGGGTGAGATGGGAAAGCAGAGATAGTTAGGAGCTGGTTGAATGGACATGGGGAATCAGGGGTGGAAAGGAGGAGTGTGCTGTTGCAGAATGGGGTGAGCAATTAGGGTCACATAACAATGTATGTATAAAATTTTGTATGGGATACTAACTTGAAATGTAAACTTCATTTAAACTACAATAATTAAAAGAAAAAAAAAAGCAAGGTAAAAGTCCAGAATGACAACTCTTATGTACCGGCAGGCCAAGGCCACAGACTCAGTGCCCTAAGGGTAGTGCTGACCCAATATTCTGTGGAAGCAAAACTGAGGGGCCTGAAAACCCCAAACCTATCAGATTGTTTATTCACAACCTATCCAGTCCCAGGACCCTAGGTCAGGGCAGACCACAAAGCAGTTGTTTATGTTCATGGGGAATGGTCACTATCTCACAAGGTATCACGAGGGAAATATGGTATTATGGGCACAAAGCTCCCAATACACATGGGTGTTTCAGGGCAGGTGTCTGAGAGTCACCTGTGTACAATAAGGGGCATCTCCAGGGCCCCTTGTGGTCCTGATACACGAGTGCTGGGCTTGGACTCACGAAGCTGTGGGTTTCAAGCCAGGGTCAGGCCTCTTATCTGCATGACCTTGAGGAGGGTACTTCCCCTTTCTGGAATTCAGTTTCCTCATTTGCAATGTGCGGCCATGATATCACCTCCTTAACACCACCTAAACACAGATGAAGAAGCTTCCCACCCTAAGCACACAGAATTTAAAAAGAAAAAAAAAAAAAAAAACCAGGATGGAGAAGAACTACTTAAGAAAACTAGAAGCTATTGGGTCACTTTCTTCCTGTTTTATTTACCTGTATTGTAATTTTTCTACCATAGTTTACTTTTTTAATTGTACTTTGAAGTTTACAGAGCTAATTAGTTTCTCATCAAACAATTAATACACATATTGTTTTGTCACATTGGTTGCCAACCCCACGACATGTCAACACTCTCCCCTTCTCAACCTCAGGTTCCCCATAACCAGCTTCCCTGTCCCCTTTTGCCTTGTCATCCTTGCCCCTGGGCTGTTGTGCCAATTTAGTCTTGTTTTGTTTTATGGGCCTGTCTAATCTTTGGTGGAAGGGTGAACCTCAGAGTGACTTCAGTAGTGAGCTAAAACGGTGGCTGGGGGCCGTACTCTCGGGGTTTCTCCAGTCTCTGTCAGACCAGTAAGTCTGGTCTTCTGTGTGTGTTCCAGCAATTTCCTCCAGCATAGATTACTTTTGAATTAAAATCAGTAGTTAAAGGGAGTGGGGCAGAGCCAACGATGCAAAGGAAAAAGCTGACCTTGGCATCTTCTAGGGCCTCTGTGCCAGGTGCAGTTTTTGGTCTTTTACATCCATTACCTCATCTTTTTGTCCCAACAAGCCTGGAAGGGAAGCAGTGTGACTCCCACTTGACAGCTGAGGAGACTGAGGTTCCTAAAGTTGAGGCTTCTCCATAATGAAAGCCCACATGAAGTACCAGGAGGGGGTATACAAATATTTGACAGTATTATCAAGGTCAGGACTCCAACTCTAGGGAAAACAGAACTTTCTCCTTCTCCCAAAACATTACCACTGACTCCCTGAGAAAAGCCTTCCTTATCAGAGCAATAGTCCAGGAACAAGGTTCAGGGGGGCCTACTCTGGCTTAAGACTAGGCTATTACTAAATAATGGCATTGGATAATGTGGCCAGAAAGATTTCAATGTACAAACTTACTTGTAGAATATTTTCTTGTGAGTCATTGTTTACGGGGCACTGAGTTTCTGTTAAGGGTGATGGAAAATTTGAAAATGGATAGTGGTGATGGTTGCAGAACATAATGAACATAGCATCACTGAACTGTACATGTAAAACATGTTGAAATGGCAAATACTTTGTTATATACATATTCTTACCACAATTCAAAAAACAAACCTTGTTTCTGTATAAAAAATAGTTTGCAAGTTGTATTCTCCTATTCAGCAGCAATACAGCTCATTCTGTAAACAAATATTCTAAGTATACTGTACTAAGAAACATCTAATGATTTACTGTGAATGCTTGTCTCAAAGAAAGGAAAAAGAGCAAGGTAAATTTTAAAAGGTCCTGCCACTTATAAGCAGATTCTTTCCAAAGACAAATGCAGATGTATGGTTATTTCTGAAATCCTGTGAGTGGGTAGCTCATCTGTTCTCCTGCGCCCAAGCCACCACCTGTTGCCAACACGTCTGTGGCCAATAAGGGCTGCCCTGTTAACAGTGCCACAGCCCATGCTGCCCCACCCTGTTACTGAAACTGAGGCTGATGGGGCAATGCTGAGCCGCCCAGCAGAATGGAGCAGACAAGTTCCTCAGTGGCCTGGAAAACCCTCCTTAAAGAGCAGCCGTCATTCTCATGCCCACAGGTGTCTGCCTGTTGCTCAAGAGTCCCAGTCTGGCCAGTGAAGGGAGTGATTAAAAAAGAGCAGAGGATGAGGGGACAGCCTTTGGGGCTGGCACAGGCACAAGTTGCTGGGTGAATCAGACCTGTACGAATTCCTTGAGCCAAGAATTACTTGCTGTCATCTGAGGCTTTAACTGCCAACACGAAGGGCAAGAGGCCAGGGCCCTCTCAGGGTGAGGGGTTAACCAGCCACATGCCATGGCTGGTCACGCAGAAGGAGCACTAGACCAGGAGTCAGGAGACGGAGCACCTGGAGATGGCCCCAGCTGGGCTCTGTGAGTGAGCAGCTGACCCCATCTCCCTGGGTCTGAGGCTCTCCCTCTGTAAACTGTTGGCGGCTTTAGGCGTCTCACAACAGGGCTGCAGGAGTTTCACAGACACTTGATTGCATTTAAAAATACATACACGTACTTAACAATTTTTAGAAGTTTTTTTGTTAATATAAGACATATTCAGTCATATGCATATTAGCATGTTGGTGTGAATTTGTGCTGCTAGGCTGTTTTAGGCTGGCCCTTCCTATCCTGGGATTGCAAAACAAAGTGTTAAAAAAAGTTACCATTTGCAATTACTTCTTTGTACAATCAAAATACAGAAATTGCATTCCAAAAAAAAAAGTTTAGCTACATTTTTATTTTGTTGTTGATTTGTGATTTAGGACACTCCATGTGCTACAGAGTAGAACTGCTCCAAATGGTTTTCTTGGCTGTAAATTTTTATGGAAAGGTGCCCTGGGGGCGCAACAGTGAAGCACTCAGCTGCGGACTAAAGGTCAGCGATTCAAACCCACCATCAGCTCCGTGGGAGAAAAGACCTGGTGACCTGCTCCTGTAAAGATTAACAGCCTTGGAAATCCTATAAACCGATTGGCGTCGTCAAGTTGATTCTGACTCATAGCTACCCTACAGAACAGAGTAGAACTGCCCCACAGGGTTTCCAAAGAGCGACTGGTGGATTTGAACTGCCGACTTTTTGGTTAGCAGCAGCTCTTAACCACTACACCACCAGGGTTTCCAGAAACCCTATTGGACAGTTCTATTCTGTCCTAAGGTATGCTGTGAACTGGAATCAACTTGTGGCCACACAACAATCTTTATGGAAGCAGAACACCAGAGCTGTTTCTTCTCTGGTGCCACTGGGTGGGTTCAAACCACCAACCTTTTGGTTACCAGCCAAGTACAAACAACCCTTTGCACCACCCAGAGAACTTGGGCTTGGCTACTTTTAAAGTTTTAAAGTCAACGTCACTTACAACCTACCTCTATGGTCTTCTCTGACATTCTACTAATCTACAATTCTAAACTCTGAACAAATCCATAGGTTTTTAAACTTGTCCACATAAAGCCTTTTGCTTTTCTGCCTTTGTGCTTTTAGAAGTACATGGCTCTTTTCTTAATACAATCTTCGCCCAGCTTTCTATCCAAACCCCATTCTTCAGCACTTAGCTCAACAGCCTAAGTCTAGTTTTCTTCATTTGCAAAATGGGATAACAAACTCCCTCAAACGGTGAGGTTTGAACAAGCTTGTGGTATACATATATGTAAAAAACAGCAAAATGCTTGCACACAAGAGCTCAAGAACAGTAATTATTTGTTACTATTTTTATTCTCATAGTGGAGACGACTTTGGGGATGTCAAAGCAGACTCAATTCTGCTGAACAGATCGATGCAACCTCTGGCAAAGATTTTGACCCAGTGATTTCTCAGTGGGGCAGTACTGCCTCCTAGTGGGTGGTTGAGAAAATGGAGTCTTCTTTGGCTGTCACACTGGCCAGGGAGCATAACCAGCTTTAGGGGAAAGGGGCAGAGATATTAGCATCTGGCACACAAATAATTGCCCATGGCCACGGGACTGAACCCCCCCTCCCGCCACCACAGGTATAAAATATGAAGTGATTTTAAGTTTTGCAGAAGTCCAGTAATTTAGGATAAGACCATTAGAGTTCAAATGGAATAAAGGCAATGTCTAGAAATAACTGATTACCCTGTGCATTCCGACTACTCTTTTTCCTAATCCCACTCCCCTTCTCAGAATACACACAGTTTAATACTAGTAAGTACTAAAGTGCCAGAAACTATTTTGGGCACAATTCATGTATTCACTTAACCTCTCCTGACAACCCCATGGGATACTGTACTTTGTCACCAATCTGCCCTTTGTTATAACAGTAGTTATGTTGACATTACACTTAAAAGGCCCAGCTCATTTGTGAGAACATACTCCCTCATTTTCTCCAATTCAGCTGTCTGTTACTTGTCTTGGCATGCCATCCCTATTTCAATTAAACCTTATTTCCCCCCTCCCTTATCATATTCCAGTAAGTCTGGTCCATTATTACTTCCTGACTTCAGCATTTATTCGAGTGTCTACCTGCACTTCCACTCTTAATTTTCCTGCAGGTCGGCTATTCAATGGCTTCAAATGGGTTCAATCATCTGTCTCTAGCACAGTCATACCGGACATTCGCATACGGAAATACCTGTTTTATACATTGCTTTTCTTTAAAAGCTTCATAGTTTTAAACATGAACATAATTTCACTTCAGAATATTCCAGGATCATGATAAAATTTGTTATAAAGAGGGGGCCCAAGTTTAATAGGGCAGATTACCATGCAACCCTTCTGTGAGCTTCTTGAGTCAACAGGGGATAACCCCAGTGTGGCAGGGTTCATAGTGAAAAACCATCTTACATGTGGTCAGCATATGGTTTAGTTCCCTTCCTGACTAGTTGTCACACAGCCCTGAGGGTGTTGAATGAAGCAGCAAAGCAAAGCATTTTTTGGTGAGTCTCACCCAGCTGCTCAGTGACACCAAGATACCAAGGAATACTGGGATCTTCTGAGCCAGTAGCTCCCTACTCTTCCCCAGCCTTCCAAACCTTTGTCAGAAGTCTAAGAAAAGGCCCTCCCAACAGAGGGAAACCCTGTGTAATTGTCGTTTCAGCTCCACAGCCTCTAGAAAACAAGCAGGGTTGCCTGTCCCAGCAAGGTTAAGTGACAAGAATAGGGCTAGGCAGTGTATCCCATGGGCACAGTGCCAAGCTAAGAGCAAATTTGTTCCATATACAAGTAGACCTGGGGCAACTGGAGTAGGGCAGGGATGGGATAAATAGGTCCAAAGTGGCCAATAGGATCACTGTGGGATAAGAACCGCCAGACCTTAAACCTGTTCATTAGAATTACCTGACCAACTTGTAAATTAGATGTCCAGTTCCCACCACAAACTGAAATCAGAACTTCTGGTAAGGAAGTGACTTGCCCAGCAACGTAATAGTTAAAAAGCTGGACACTGAACCCAGGATGGTCTAATTTGAAAATCTTTTAAAAGTCATCTAATGCTTTTATCTTTATTCCCCTTTCCTACTTGCATAACCCTGACTTCAGAAACCTTTCTTGAAAGGTCAGAACTTTCATCTCCAGTGTCCCTCCTGACATTTAACCCCTCACCCCTCGCCAGTGAAAGCCCACAAGGGCATTCCTGCCTGCCCAACACCAAAAGAAGTCAATTCTGTGTAAAAGGCATTTGAGTGCCTACTGCATGTCACTGTGAGCTAGTCACACAGCCATTTAGTCAGCAGTGTGCCGTGGCCTGTGCTGAGCATTATATATGCATCACATCACTAAATTCTCATTAGATTAACAGTAGCAGGAAGGTAGCTCTGATTATCTCCATTTTACAAATGAGAAAACGAAACTCCAGATTATGTAGCTGGTCCAAAAATATACAGCTCTAAGTGAGGAAACCAGGATTCAAAGCCTCGCTGCTGGCTTCCAACCCCTAAAACCTGAACATTGTATTACTCTCTGGAACAAGCACTGGATTAGTTGTCTCAGCTGTGCCAATGTCCTTGTGTAACCTTAGATAAATCCACCTACCCATCTCTACCTTTTGTATCATTTTCTTCTGTCAACTGCAATCATGCCAACAAGTTGGCCCTGATTCAGGAAACAATCTTGGACAAGGCGCATGGTACAGACTTTTAATCACCAAGTCCCATCAGAATCTAAGCAATCACTTAAACATGCCTTATTTCTTCCCCAACCCCCACCAACTCAAAAATGTTGCACAACGGGCTCCTATGTTGGGCCACCCTGTGTGATGTTTTTGAAACCGCAAGGGAATATGTGCTTTCGTGAATCCTGGAGCAATCTTACCTGGCCAGAGAATTCTCTTGAGGTGTTAAGGTCCCATTTAAAAAAAAAAAAAAAATTGTACACTTTCATCTATAATTAAATTTTAATTTTAATAAAAGCCAAGTTTCATACTTACCAGTCCTCATGCAAAGTCCAATACTCACGAACATTACTCACATTAGGAAAAGCATGGGTGGTGTCAAGACCAGAAGAGCGTAGCCATATCACCTAGTCACAGCCTCAAATGATGCCCATGACTGACGGTGAACATAGCCAGACCAATTGAATGCCAACCCACCCAACACGTAGCAGCAGATTCAACCTCGACAACGGCAACATTTGTTGCTGTTGTTAGGTGCCACTCAATTTTCAAATTCAGTGACCCCATGTGACAGAGCAGAACTGCCCCCATTGGATTTCCTGGGTTATTTATCCTTATGGGGGTGCCCTGGTGGCACAATGGTTAAGAGATTGACTGTTAAGCAAAAAGTCAGCAGTTCAAATCCATCAGCAGCTCCCTGGAAACCCTACAGGACAAAGTTCTACTGTCTTACGGGGTTGCTGTGAGTCACAATCGACTCAATGACAATGGATTTGGTTTAATCTATGGAAGCAGTTCGCCACTGGGTGGGTCTGAACTGTCAACCTTTTGGTTAGCAGCACTTAACCATTACACCACCAGGGCTTCATATGAAATTATCACCCGGTATCCTCAAGACAAAGCAAGGCAGGCCTCTGTGTCAAATGTCTTAACAATTAGTTTCTGCCCTTATAATGGCATATATTATGCAAGCATTACAGATTAAGATCTATGCAGTATACACAAATACATGCCTCAAATTGTAAAAAGGAGGAAAAAAAGTTGACTACAATGATTAACACGATCCTGTTAAAATACTTGCTCATATGTACATAAAACAAATTTTAACAAGATACCTTTGGAAAGTGAGACCAGAGGAGGCATTTTCCAATGTATGATTTACATTTAATCCCATGAGCATGTTTTATTTAAAACAACAAAACAAAACAAAAAAACCCCTAAATCCTGACAATCACTGTGTGGTAGTAACATGGCAGCTGATAACTAGGCTGAAAAAGTAAAAAACATAGTTGGCTCTAGGAGTCAAGGCTGGCCTGGGTTTCTATAAATACACTAGTTAGCAGTATGTGTGATAGGTTGAGGGAGGACCGTCTAACTTCTAACTAGAGCTACAAAATCAGTAACTTTCTTGTCCTCGTTAAACCCCCGAAGCTGGGACCCATGAGCCAGCCGTTTCCTTTTCCCTCTACCGCTCTCAACTTCCTCGACTTTCTGCCAGTACTATCTACAGAGCTTGACAGGACATCCTGCATCTGGTTGCTTGGAATGTAACAAATCTTCAAACTGGACACCTGGATCCACTTCACTCATGGTTAAAGAATCCTACTGCATTGTCCTCAATTTCTCCTGCCCTCTTTAACCTCTCTGTTCCTCTTCACCTCCAATTCACATAGCCTTTCCTTACCTAGATGTGAGCTCTGCCTTCTTCAGTTTCCTCTTACACCTTGCCATTTACTTACAACTCCTCTTCTCCTGCCACTAACCTCTTAACAGCCTTTCAAAGAACACCCTCAATTAAAATTACTTGCCACCTTATTCTAGGTTCAGGAGTATTCCCCTTAAAAAGCATGTAAAGTCCTACAACAAATATCTCATTTCACTCAATCTGGAGAGAGTATGAAATTAAGTGATTAGCCCAAGTCGTAACAGCAGCCCAAACTTGAACCTGGGTCAAACACAAATATTACTATGTTCTTCTCTAGACAGTTGGGGCTGCATGGAGGTGACACAAACATGACTAAATGACAAATCAACATTCCAATTCGTATTTATTTGTAAATCAGTCATTGAAAACTTGACATGGGTAGTTTTATCTAAGCTGAAAATAAATGTCCTCATTATAAAGAAATTCTGGTGGCAGGGAGCCAGCTGGAAATAAAAAAAAAAAAAAAGTTACCAGCTGCCTGAGCTTAAAAGAGTATTTAGAAAATTATTTCCTGAAGGAGTTCAAAAAAAACCTCTCATAACTTACATAATTTTTTTATACTCACGATTTCAATTTCCTTTTTAAACAATCAATGCAAATAACAAATCACACACCTTCCCGGCCAAAAAAGGGAACACTTTAAAAGAAAAGCATTCAGCAATTCAACTTCAGGAACTTCTCCCCCTTGGCTTTGGTGTGAAGTTTTTGGGCTTGTCTGCAATAAAAACCACTAAAGAATGTTAATTCGATCCAATGAAACCTGAATAAGATACGTAACTGAAAAAGCTGCCCATTCATAAACTCAGTAGTTTTAAAGACAGAGGAATGTCTTTCAGTCTATACACTTTTCTAGAAAACTTAATATTGCTCAGGAAGTAAAGCATAATACAGGTAGGTAGTCCCTGACTTCACAAAAAGGAAAAAGGTTCTGTTTCGACAACTCTGTCCAAAGTCAGTTCCGACGTAAGTCAAATACGTTTTTTAAAAACGTTTTCATTATTACTGCCTTTTATTATCAGTACCTCTAAATCTAATCTTTGTCTCTGCAGACTGGATGACATACAAACTTACAGATATGACAATATAAGCAAATTACATACTAGAACACTGTATGTACTATTACTAACGATGAGATGTACTGGAAAAAAAAGTCAGCGCGGCTCGAATACATCGTTTAAGTTGGGGACTACCCATATTCACATGTTAAGAGTTTGAGAGACATTCTGGATATTGCCCCATGTTCCAGATTACAAAGAAAAATAACTAAGCTACTAAATGTTGAGTGTAAATACCCTAACCTTAAATTTCTGCAATCCCAAAGGAAAAGTTGCATAACAAAATCAAGCAGTATCAAAATACCACTTTACAGATTATGTAAGTGATCCCTTTTTCAGATCCTCACAAGTGTGCTAGAGCTGAATTCGTTCAAAGTATCCAATGAATCCTTAATAAAACAGATGAAAAGAATTTTTATGACATATAAAATCTAACATAACGCTACAGGACTGTTTTGATAAAAATATATACTCCAACCCAGTTTTTCTTCAAGCTATTTTAATTACAAAAATCTTTGTTACGTTCTCAAAAAATTGGAAAACCAGAAGGCAACAATCTGGTAGTACAAAAAATATACAAATGGAAGACATTACCACCAACCCTGCCTGACAATCATATTCAGAATTCTGAAAATAAAAGCACATTAAAATATTAAACCAGTGGTTTGCTTATCACCTGGGATGACTTCCACATCATAGGGCTGGACCAGCACAGAAAACTGAGTCAGTGGGCCTGAAATTAGAATCTGTGTATTGCTGAAAAATCTTATGATCAACACTCTTGATGGGCACCTTCAGGAAAATGACCAGAGCTCTACAATAAAACAGAAAGCAACCAGAACTTCCCATCCGAATATAGGTTTTGCATGTAAAACATTACTGACTGCAATCTAACAAAAAGGGGTGGAGATACACCATCTATAGCTCACAGGATTCGTTTTAAGGATTGGTTGTTTATCTCACAATAAATTTTCTCTGGCCAACTTATGTTTTCACTCTCTTTTCTGCTTAACACATACAGGGCAGAAGAAACCCACAATGAACTGAGGAACATGGATGAAATTAGATACTCTTTATGGCGTACAAACCAAGTATGATCCTTAGTTTGTTTTTTCAAAATTACCAATTTAGTTTACTCTATTAATAATGACCTGAAGTGAATACCTGCAATCATTACACCACAGGTCAAAGCTTGGCTTTGTGACGGCTTTCTCAACTATACTCAACTCAGTCCTTTCTATGGAGAACTAGCCTCTGTAATTTGTATACTACCAAAACAATGCTCATACGAATGTGTGTTTATACTGATTGACGTACCATGGTACTTCTTAGCTTACGTACCTTGGCTTTTTCCCAAAATGAGGAGTGTTTAGGCTATGGCAAAATGTTAAAAGACAAAAGGCCCAAAAGCCAAAGCTCCCAATTCATCAACAGGGAGACTGAAAAGTGTCTTCCTGGAACATGTTCAACTGTAACAAGGTTCATACTGAACCTAGCCAACACCAATTCTCTTCTCCCTCAGAGATTTGCATGGAAGGTTTAAGAGGATCACTGGTAAGAAATTATATCATTTGTTTAATAATATCCTTAATAAACCAAACTCTTAATGCAATGACTTATCTTTCATATTAAAGTCAAAACAGCATTAAACCAAAACTATCTTTAAAAAGTACATTTAACGAAACTAAACCACAAGACTGTTGCAGTATGATTTAATCTAATTGCACACAAACTTGAAATATTACAACTCCTGATTCTAAAAGGAAGGTTATGCATGCCTCCATATTCTTCACTGTTACACTGGAACCATGTGAAATTTTACATCATGACAGATCGGTTTAGAATTCCCATGCAACACCTCAAAATATGTAAAATGGAAGCAATTTTTTAAACTCTGCAAAGTTTTCATGCTAATGATAAAAGTTTTTTTAGGGGCAACTTACTTTGTATTATAATGTACTGGAGGTTGCTGTACTTTCAAATATGGTCACTGAACTGGCTTCTGCTAATAAATGGGTAACTACTAACAATTGGGTGACATCTAAAATTCACTTCAAAAGATTAATTCATAGTGCTTCTCAATTTTGTTTCTTAGAAAGTAAGAACTATGTAACCAACTTTTTCATGGGACAAGAACCGTGTTAACAGTGGATTCAACTGACTATATTACACAATTATGCCAATATTTTATTACTTCAAAAGCACTTTACAAGAAAATAACTATGGCTTCCAACAGGAATGTTATACTTGGACTTGGTACCAAGCTCACAGATTTGAGTTTTGCAAGGAAAAACAACAGGCTTTGAAGTTAAACAACAATTTATAACCAAAACTTTAATCCCAAGGGTTCTCACAAAACATTACAAATGACAGCATGAAAAAAAATCTTGCACAGTAACTTAAAGTTCATCTCTACAATGTACCCTTAAACTGACAGGACATTGGTATTTTGAATAGTCTCAAATTTCCAAAATAAACGATGTTACAGCTATCTACTCGTATACATTAATCACATAAAGAATTTATGACCTAAAGCAAAAGACTTACTCTTGAAACTCATCAGTTTCTACATCAACTGGGTAACCTCTGCACACTGTGAAGACTTAAGATTTTTTTTTTTTTCTTAACAAACCTCTACTCTAGTTAAATGGTGCAGCTTTTAAAGACTGCTTATTCAACTATAGCTGCATCCTAGATCCCAGCTATTGACAAAAAAGTTCTTGGTTCAACTTTGCCAGTTTTGTTTCTATAATATTAAAACATCACACTTCAACTGGGCAAGATTTAGAGGCTTATTATCAGTCTACGCAAGACTAAAAGTTCAGAACAAATTCAATTTTGCTTAAGGGAACATTGTAAAGTAATAAATTCTTGGTATTACATGCCTCATATGATCCATTTGAAACTATAGAGAATTACATCTTCGTATGTGTCACCGTTACAAGAGACAAATTCAAACAGCTAAACATCTTAAAAATGCACCAAGAAGTCTCAAACAAAACTTGACTTTTCTGTACATACTCCTGTCAAATGAAGTTTTTTCCTGTACATCACTACTCCTCTTGCAAACTGGTCTTCTATTTCCTTTCATTTGACCTAGATCGGCTGAAAAAAAAAAATAAAAGTTTTTTTTACTATAACTGTATTAGTGACATAACTTCGAAGTTCTTTTCAAAGATTATCAAAATATCTCACTTACCTACGAGATCTAGAGAAGGATCGAGACGGCTTGTGATTTCTCTCCCGAGACAGAGATCTCTCTCTTCTCCTGTCTCTAGAAAGGGACCTAAACAAGGAAAGAAAACCAGGCCCAATCAGGCATAACCATACATAACAAATATTTTCTCACGTGTCTTTGAGAACTCAAAGCTAGTTCATTCTGAAAGTATACAACTCTGGCTTTATACACCACTTGATTCACCACTAGCTCAAGGTCTGTTACCACTAGGCTCCATCATTTGGAAAATTGACTTAGGCTGTTTTTTAGAATCTGTCCCCAAGAAGATGCATCTTAGTTATTTACCTGCTCCGGCTGCGAGAGAAGCTTCTCCTTCTTGGAGACCTAAAAGCAGAAACAGGAAAATTAGACTAATTGTCAATTACCAGTGATGGCGTGAGGCATTTCCCAACTTTTCAATCTCACTGTTGGGCCCAGTGCATGTGCCGAAGAACTGGCACCCATCGTCCAAAAAAAACAAAACAAAACAAAAAAACAAAAAAAAATGAAAGAAAGAAAAGAAAAAATAAATATAGGCACAGAAGGAATAAGGAACAAAAAGCTCAAGTGAAATGCAGGTATTCCAACCATGGATTCACTTTAACAAAGAATGCTTCACAGCAGATCTGTCCAATGCAAAACTTCATGTCAAACTAACTTCACTACCCAAACACCACACCAAAATGTAGACCCACAAATAGTTCCAAAAACAGTACCATAAACCAGTATTTGGAACCCATGCAAACCTAGAAGTCCATGACAAGACTTAGGTACCAGGTGGATAGTGTAATTTTGTGAAAACGCGCTAGGTGTAAATACTGATGCCATTAAGTGCTACATTAGAACTGCATTTGTGATCGTCACATTTAAGAGTGTTTAGGCTTATCAAATTACCTTAGCTTGGCCCACTTCACCCCAAAAATTGTTTTTAAATTTTGAAAACGGTTAGTAAAACCATTTAAAGGTGATAAGGATTCAACAAATTTTTGCTAGAAAGGAAAGCTAAATCTGTTAGAGATATTAAAATTTTTAGTTTGGCATCTCACACATGCAAATAAGTTTCACCTGAAGGTCTAGTCACATTATGAGTTCCCTATCACCCTTAAAAGTTTTATTCAAGCAATATATATGTACGTTACCATTCAATTATGCACAGCCAGCCTTTGATCCAGAAAAAAGAATTACTTTAAGCCGCTTACTCCTTATTTTAACCAGCAGTAAACTGTATAAGCAGGAAAAACTTACTAGTTTTGGGTTTCAACAAGCTAGAAATGGTGAGGTGAGGCTGCCGGACTGACGGCCAGGAAGAATTTGCTGAAAAGGTTTTGCCAGATGTTGCGTTGGATTTAGTTGGTTGGCGAAGGGGGTGTTGTGGATTTTTCCTGCTTTTTTGTTAGCCGAAGGCTGCTGCTGTAGTTGTTGTGAAGACATTTGGTAAATAAACAGCTGAGCTGATTGGCCAGGAATGTGTGGGCGGTCGAGGTGGCTGCTGCCGATTTGGTTAAGGTTGGAGAGAAGGCTGAGAGAAAACAGCATGCTCGGGAACCAAAGGGCGGTGCAACCTGGCGACTGGCCATGCCTGGGTCATGTGAAACGACACCAGCCAAGCTGAATGGGGCGCGCTGGTCACATGACGCTGAAAGGGCTAGTTGACTGGCTAATGCAGACTCAGAGGGTGGTGAGAAGAGACATGATGGTGACTCTGTAACGGGGTTCATTTTTATTAATAGATGGACCAAAAAGCACAAAAAAAAAAAATGAAAAACAAGCCATCAGTACAACCATCTATTAGCTAACAATACTCTTTATTATGATGGGCAACAGCGTGTTGTTTTGTTTTCCAAAACAGCAAAAGGGGCAAGACTTTGAACTCCTTTCTCCTAGAAGGACTGCACTCACCTGTAAGAGGTAAATTCAGTCCTGTACAAACTATTTTGGAGGTTTGAGGAGACGTGGAGTTAGCATCCAGACAGTACTGCCTGGTCCAAGAATGATGCCATTTTCAATTACAAAAAAAAAAAAAAACAAAAACAAACAAAAAAAAAAAACCAACAACAACAAAAAAAAACTGAATTCTCTCCTATTTGGGTCTGAAGAACAGATGAACTGGGATTACTTCTTTTTAGCCCCCTTTATTGGTCAGTGACTTAAGTTAGTCTCAAATGATTTCTACTTTACAGTTGCAACATTAAAACAGCTGCCTGTTTGATAAATATTACAATTGTGCTAACAATAGAAAACACATCTTTGTGAAGAACTAGAGTTGAATGTAATGTTTGTCATTATGGAGTCAAGAAATGGAAAAAGGCCTAACTGAAGTATAAGGGAAGACTTGGGAAGATGCAACTAGAAGATGAACTAGAAGATAGATCCAAGATAGAAGTTACTACCTACCAACATGAACAGTGACCTAAAGACAAAAGCCAACACTCAGCACAACTCACATACCCCAAACTACTGCCCAACGTTTCATAAAAACCTCTGATTTCTCACAATATAAGTTTAAAACCCATCAACATACGTTAAGAGAAATACCTGCTCCTACTATCTACTCCATTACACCAATACCTTTAAACACTCTCTCTCAAGTACCTGCGACGAGGTGGAGGACTTCTTCTACGATAATCATCCCGAGGGCGACGACCCCAAGAGGGAGGTGGACCACGATTCCGACTTCTTTTTTCACCATTTGACAGTTCCACTCTTACACGGCAGCCACACAGTGTTCTAGGAGAAAAATTATTAAATTTAAATTTATTAGACTTAAAGCAACCAACTTTCTAAGAAACGTACAGCAAACACATCTAAATGTCTGCTGGCTGCCACTGAATTGATTCAGACTCATAAATCCTTTTAATAGCAAAATAAGTTTTAGTTCTTATTTCTAATACATAAACAGTTGGGCTGATTGCTCAGTTTAATTTCTAATTAAATTTCACAAATAAATGATTTTTTTAAAGTACTAATTCACAAGTAAAGGAAACCAGCTTGCTTGTATTTAAACACTTAAACGTTAAGATCAGTTTAATCAAGGGGCTCCATGTTAATTCGTTCAAGTTGCTATTTAAGTGTGAACTTAAAACTTCATCCTAGAAGAACTAGTTCACATGCTACCTTCGCTGGGACCTCCTCCCCTTGAGACCCAGCAATCATTTATTTCAGTTACAGATCTTACTACACTTCATTTTGCCTCCCCAGCCCTCATAAACAGAGCTCCTCCAAGACAAGGACCAGAAGAACCATTTTGGTCATCTCATATCACCCTTGCCCTACAATACTTGGATAAAAAATTATAGCCAGGATTACTTTAAAAAAAAAAAAAAAAAAAAAAAAAGTCAACCCCTATCCTTCCTTTGGTCCACAACCATCAAATTTAGATAAGCCACTGTATTTGGACAGTAATTGGGAAAATTTTCTATTTCTAGAATCTTTCTGGATAAACAACGATCTTTTATACAGCCTTGCAGCCAGCCCTCAGACCCTTTTTCATATTATAGCAAATAAGAAACAGACCAATTTAGGATACTGTGAACCTACTTCAGGACCCAAATTCTGAAACACAGATTATCAGTTTTCCTTGGTTTCTTGGAATTCAATGATTTTCAAATGCAAGAAAAGAAGGGAAGAAAGGCAACCCGTTACTATTATGAAAACCAAACCAGTTGCTGTCGAGTCGATTCCGACTCACAAAGACCCTATGGGACAGAGTAGAACTAACCCATAGGGTTTCCAAGGAGCCCCTGGTGGATTCGAACTGCCAACCTTCTGATTAGCAGCAGAGCTCTTAACCACTACGCCATCAGAGATTAAGGGCTACTTATTCTTCAGCTACCGGTTTAGCTAACAGGATACTATAAACACAAAGGGAAACACAGACCTCAACAAATTAACATTGCTTGGATGAAATAGTTCCAACAAAAACAAAAAGGTACAATAATCCCCATGTGACTCACCATTTTACAGCTACAACGATTACCAGCAGGATTATGGCCTGGATGCTGTTATTCCTCCCTGCCCCCCTCAAGTTATTTAAAACCCATCAAGAACTCAGATTTATCATTAAATCTCTTAATTAGGTTTCTTCAACAGCCAACTAAATAAAAATGAACTTTTCCTACGTACTTCCACTAAACCCTCTTAGTGTTTTTTTTTTTTTTTTTGATTGAAGAAAAGGCCTATGACATCTCCAATAACGTCCCTTTTGGTTGATGGTGCCCACAGCAAAAAGCTATTTAAAGCAAACAAATACTAAATACAAATAACACTTTTTCTACCATTACATTACCTTCCATCTAGTTCTCGAACAGCATCAGCTGCATCCCGAGGATCTTCAAATTCAACAAAAGCAAAGCCAGGAGGGTTTCTAGCAACCCACACACTTCGGAGTGGGCCATAATATCCAAAAGCCCGTTCCAATTCGGTCTTGTTGCCATTGTTTCCAAGATTACCTACATAAACCTTACAGTCCAATGGACAGGAATCACGATGCATTTCTGTAACAACAAAAAGACAGCCAAAAATATTTTAGTCCAAATAATCCACACATCACTAAGGAGAAATTCAAAAATGCTTTAAAAAAGTATCACCCTTGAAACAACCTAAATGCCCACTAACAAATGGAACTAAACGTTGTATATACATACAATGGACTATTTACTCAGCCATAAAGAGAAACGAAGTCCTCATACATGCTACAACATGGATGATTGTTTAAAACATGCCAAGTGAAGTCAGTAAGTCACACAAGAACAAATCTTTTATGATGCCATTTACATGACACGGACAAATGTGAAATACATAATGGTAACGGTTGCACAACATGGAAAACTGACAGGTGTTTTGCCATCTTTTACCACAATAAAACAATCTTTTTTTAAAAACCCAACTATGCATGTTACACACCAATAGTTATCGAAAATATCAAACTTAAAAAAAAAAAAAACAAAAAACCTACCCTTGAAACACTCACTCCCCCAACCTTTACTGCATCAAAACACCTACCCCCCCAGCCCCCACCAGGAAGCCAGTACAAAATAAAGGGAGTGGGGAGCCTACCCAGTAAGTGAGAGGAGCATTTACTAAGTAAGGTCTGGGCACCGAGTTAGGGACTTTAGCAGGTATCTCACTGAATACTCAAAACAAGGTTTTAGAAAACTGTAACCTGCTCAGGAGCAAATCAATTTTGTCACACTCAAAACCCAAATGAATTCAACTGTAACAAATGTACTACAGGGATGCAAAGACTTTAATAGGAGAAACACTGTATAAGAGGGAGGGGAGTATACGAGCACTCTAGTTTCTGCGTAATTTTCCTGTAAATCTACAACTGCTCTAATAGTCTATTAAAAACGATTTAGTAAAGAGCCAATATTTAATGTTAAACTAGCACATAGGTTACACAGATCTGCTTTCATTAAGCCAAAAATAACAGGGTTTAATAAAGCGAAATATTTTTACCATCCTTGGAATGCCACAGAAACTTCCTTTTCCACAGGGAACAATTTTAGTACCACATATCATCAAACAGATAAAAGTCATTCAGTAAAAATTCCTCAGTCAACAGGAAGTACCAGGTTTAAATATGGGTGTGTATTTATAAAAGATTTATAGCAAAACTACTTACAGTAGCCAAGAGGTGGAAACAATCCACATGTCCATCAATGGATGAACTGATAAAATGTGGTATATACATACAATTGAATATTCAGCAATTATAAACAATGTACTGACACATGCTACAACATTGTAGATAAATATCAATACACTAAATGAAAGCCACACAGAATGTCACATATCGTGATTCCATTTATATAAAACAGCCTGCATAGGTAAATACATAAACAAAGCAATTACTGGTTGCTAGGGCCTAGGAGGAATCCCTGGGTTAAGACCTCTCAACTACTAGCCAAAAGGTTGGCGGTTTAAACCCACCCGGAGGCGCCTTTAAGTCAGGCCTGGCAATCTACTTCCAAAAGTTCCCAACCACCATGCCCTACGGAGCACAGTTCTACTCTGCACACATGGGGTCGCCTGGAGCCGGAGCGTCCACTCCATGAAAACTAACTAGACTGGGAGAACAGGACTGCTTAACGGATATGGGTCATTCTTTGGGTAAAATAAAAACGCTCTGCAACTAGAGGACAGTTGCACAACATTGTCAGTGTACTAAATGTCACTGAATTATACACTTTCAAATGATTAATTTTATGTTGTGAATTTCGCTTCAATAAAATAAATGAATCACAAAAATTACTTTTGCATTTAATCTAATCAACTGGTAGACCAGCTTCAACTACATAAAAGCCTTCCCTGTAACTCATGTGAAAAGTTTTTCATAAACATCACGTTCTTCTCACTCTAAGCTTATCTAATAAAAAATCCAGTCCAGACACATCCTATTTACCCCGACTCCACCCTGTGCCCGGAGCTGCGAATCCAAACCATTGGTACAAATTTAAAAAAAAAAAACAAGCTTTGCCGAAACAGATTTAAAAGAATAACGCAGCCCAACTCTCTAGGGAAGATCGTCCAGTTTAATAAAAAGTTCCACCTGTAAAAAGTGGACTTAAACCAGCAAAAAAAAAAATACAGGTGGCATGAAAAAAGGTGAATAGGGAGCTCGTTTAATAAGGATTCAAAGATCCGGTGTTAGTGTCTTGAGAAAAAAATCCTAAGGAGCTTCCTAAGAACACGAGAAGCCAAAAAAAGGCGCCACAAGTTGAAAGGCCGCGCGCGGCCTGGAACCTAATTCGGGTACTGGCTCCCCTTTCGTCACAACTCTCAGATATCGCACCACCTCAGTTCCCCCGAGCGAAGTGAAATAAACACCTCCACTCCAAGGCCAGGAAACATCCTCGGATGGGCCGGGAGCACCCGCCACCACTCCCGGTTGAGCGTCACAAAATGGCGGCGACGCTTCTTTGTCTCAATCTGGCGCCGCCATTGGGCCTGGCCCCACCTTGGTACTGTTAAATTCCGCTTCCCATTTCACTCTTTTCCTCCCTGGTTTCTTACCGAAATCTTGGGTTAGAAACGCAGAGGCCTCAAACCACTCTTCAAAAGGGCTTCTCGCCCTCCTTCGGCTCTGCTCCTACAGACGATCGCGCTTCCCCGGCGTCCACGAAATGGCGGACTACCGCCGTCTCCTTGCCCTTATTTATACGCCATGCTGGAGTCACATGATTGGATGGGCTCGCCCAATGAGAGGCGGAAGAAGTAATGACGAAGCAGTTACAAACGCAGCGAGAGCCGCGGTTGCCGGGAGCGCGCGCAGGCTGCACCGCCTAGTACTTGCAGGCGTGCGCTAGCGCGCTCTTGTCGTTGCCGGCCTGGAGCTCCTTTGGGTGTTTCTCCCTTGGCGGCCCCGATGTTACTCTCCTTCCTCTCGCCTTCAACTCCAAAGAGACTGGAGTTTAATAAACAACGCCATCCCCGTCACTCCCGAACAGTAGCTGTTTGTTCCTAACAAGATTGGGTGATTAGATGAATTCATTAATTCATTCTTGTAAGCGTTTAGGCTGTAACTAAAATAATCGCGTCTACAAACGTGGGTCAGAGTTGTTTCTAAGGTCAGGAGCTTAGCTGTTTGTGAGTTGGCACCAGACTTGTGCCCAGGTCCTAGACTTATGGAAACGCTTCACCCAACTGACTGGCTTCCCGCGTCTCAACCAAACTGCAAGACTTGGCTGAGACGGTTGGCGCCAACATCCTGGATTCTTAAAATGTTTAACAGAAACTCATCAGCAAATGAGACGGGTCTGGCCACCTAGAAACAATCACCCTTGGCAAACAACAGGAAAAGGAAGTTTCTGAAGACTGAATTTAAATTATAGGACCCCTACCAAAGCTAAGAAGTTTCCTGAATACAATCAAATACTTTGAGAGACAGAGTAGCAGGGATAGGGGTCTGGGGACCACACTTTCAGGGGACATTTAGGTCAATTGGCATAACAAAGCTTTTTAAGAAAATACTGTGCATCCTACTTTGGTGAGTGGCGTCTGGGGTCTTAGAGGCTTGCAAGCGGCCATCTACAATGCATCGATTGGTCCCAACCACCTAGAGTAAAGGAGAATGAAGATCACCAAAGACACAAGGAAAGTATTACCCCAACAGACAGAAAAGGCCACATAAACCAGAGACTTTATCAGCCTGAGACCAGAAGAACTAGATGGTGCCCGGCTACCACCAATGACCTCCCTGACAGGGAACACAACAAGAGTCCCTGATGGAGCAGGAGAAAGGCGGGGTGCAGAACTCAAATTCTAGTAAGAAGACCAGACTTAATGGTCTGACTGAGACCGGAGGAACCCCAGATAGCATGGCCCCTGGATTCTCTATATCAGCCCAGAACTAAAACAGTTTCTGAGGCCAACTCTTCAGAGAGGGACTGGACTGGACTGTGGGACATAAAGTGATACTCGTGAGGCGTGTGCCTCTTAACTCAAGTAGATACAAGAGACTAAATGGGCAGCTTCGGTCCGGAGGTGAGAGGGGAAGGCAGGCAGGGTTAGGAGCTGGTTGAATGGACATGGGAAATCGGGGGTGGAAAGGAGGAGTGTGCTGTCACAGTATGGGGAGAGCAATTAGGGTCACATAACAATACATGTGTAAATTTTTGTATGGGAGACTAACTTGAAATGTAAACTTCATTTAAGCTACAACAATAAAAAAATAAAATATAAATTATAGGACCCCAAACAGAAATTCCAGGAAGGGTACCTCTGGCCTTTCTCCTCATGCCCTTGCCCTGCCTGGCTAAGGCCACTGAATTTACCTGGAATGGGAGGGTCCTGTGGGACACATCTTCCTCTATTTTCCACTTTCCCCAGGAAGAAAGAGCCACAAGAATAATTAACTCTTTGGGGAGAAATACTGCAAATATGTTAGAAAAATCATCAAGATCTCCCTCTCCAGAACAGTGAGTTCAACTAGAAATTTTGTTTCTTGTGCTCTCAAATTTACCCACTTACTCCCTTTCAGTAAAGTTTGACTTATTGCTAAAATTTACTTAAATCTGCTCTCAAAACAAAAACAACAACAATTAACAATCAGTATTTTCAGTCATTTACAACAATGGACTCAAACATACCAACAATCATGAAGATAGCACAGCACTGGGTAATGTTTCTATTATACATGAGGTCTCCAACGGCCAGCTCCAAGGCAACTAACAACACTCCCTCTTAGCTGAAAGATATGCTGATCATTTCCTCATGTTTTACCTCTCTTAGATGTTTTCTTTTAAAGTCTTATCGCTTATTGTTGTTCTAAACGGTTTGTCCTTACTGGAAAAAAAAAATACAAAGATTTAGTCTCTCTGAGCCTTAGTTTCCTCACTTGTAAAATGGGGATTTCATACTGCAAGTCAAACCCGTTGCCATCGAGTCGATTCCAACTCATAACAACCCTATAGGACAGAATAGAGCTACCCCCATAGGGTTTCCAATGCTGTAAATCTTTACAGAAGCAGACCACCACATATTTCTCTGGAGGAGCAGCTGGTGGGTTCAAACTTTAGCCGCTGAGCCACCGGGGTTCCTCCATACTGCAAGAGAGGGGGGAATGGGAATTACAGTTGTTGAGCCAGGCCTTGTTCTGGCCTTACCAAGGGAATTTCCACCCTGAGGCAGGTGAAGGGGGATGGGGGGAGGGAGTTCTAGCAAATCTTTTTACCTTCTTTTTCTCTCCTTCTCTAGGTGTTTTTCTTCTCTGGCTGACTTGAGTTTGCCTTGATTTACTCCCCTCCTCTGTCTACGCTTTCTCTTCTTTTTAATTTTATTTTCTTCTATCTGCTTTCATAAAGATTACAGCCTTGAACAGTGGTGTTGCTAGAGGGGTGTGGGGGTGCAGAAAGCATTGCGTGACGCTGTCTGAGGGAGTGACATGAAATGACTTTCCACAAAATTTTTGTGCAGTGTTTCAGTAGAAATTTATTATTTTTTATAAAGATATACTTGTGGTTAGTTATAACAACAATAAAAATTTTTGTAAGCCCAGCTTACATGTAGCAGTATACCTACAAGGCTAAAGCTCTATGCTAATTTACTTTTTGAACCTTCTGACATGCTTCCATCAGAGCTGTCATTATTACCCAATTACAATGACACTTCAAATCACGTGGTTTTGTCTGCACACGCTATAGTCATCATTGCAGTCAGTGTTTTTATAGTTGCTGATTTTGTCAAACTTTCTAATGTTTTAGCTTCAATATTATGGTAATTAGCACGAGGGTGTCATGGATTGAATTGTATTCCCCAAAAATATGTGTATCAGTTTGGCTAGGCCATGATTCCCAGTATTGTGTGATTGTTCACCATTTTCTCATCTGATGTGATTTTCCTGTGTGTCATAAATCCTACCTCTATGATGTTAATAAGGTGGGATAGGCGGGGTTAAGTTAGTGAGGCAGGACTCAATCTACAAGATTGGATTGTGTCTTGAGCCAATCTCTTTTGAGATAGAAAAGAGAGAAGCCAGCAGAGAGACATGCGGGACCTCATACCACCAAGAAAGAAGCACCAGGAGCAGAGCACATCCTTTGGACCTGGGGTTCCTGCCCAGAGAAGCTCCTTGTCCAAGGGAAAATTGATGACAAGGACTTTCCTCCAGACCGGACAGAGAAAGCCTTCCGCTGGAGCTGGTGCCCTAAATTTGGACATCTAGCCTACTAGACTGTGAGAGAATAAACTTCTGTTTGTGAACGCCATCCATTTGTGGTATTTCTGTTAGAGCAGCACTAGTGACACCATGAGTTACCACACTGGGTGACACCAACCCCAGTGACGCCACTGGCCTTGGAAACCTTATGGGGCCATTCTACACTGTCCTATAAGGTCGCTATAAGTAAGAATCGACTTGCCAGCAACAGGTTTGGAGTTTTGTTTTGTTTTCTCTATCCAATGCAAAGGCTTTGAGGTCAGTCAGTCCTGAATTGGGACTGGAATCCAGCTACTACTTACTATTAAAATGTCTTGAGAGTAATCTCTTCTCTCAGCACTAGTTTCCTCTCTGTAAAATGGGATAATAACACCAACGTTATAAAGTTGTTATTTGCTGTCACTCCCCTCAGGAATGTCAGCCTTTGTCTATTGTGTGCACTCCTTGTCCCCAGACCTGGAATCATAAGTGTATTAGCACCTAGCAGTCGATCAATACGTATTTATTTAATTACTTAATTTTAAAAAGTGATATATGTAATCACTTGGCAAGTCTCTGCTCAAAATTATACTGGCTCTTTTTAAATGTTCATTTCCTGTCAAATGCCATTTCTCATTATCCCACTCTTTCCCACCACTTTTCCTATGTTTGTGTGTGTGTTACGCTAGTCGTGAAGCTTCTTTCAATAGAGTACTCTTAATCCCTGCAACTCTATTCACAAATATATTCCCAGTCTTCTGGCCAACCATGCACACTTGCCGTCTCCAAAAAAAAAAAAAAAAACCGTTGCCATAGAGTGGATTATGACTTACAGTGACCCAATAGGACAGAGTAAAAATGCCCCATAGAGTTTCCAAGGAGCGGCTGGTGGATTCCAACCCAAACCCGTTGTTGTCGAGTCGATTCTAATTCATAGCAACCCTATAGGACAGAGTACAGCCGCCCCATAGGGTTTCTAAGGCTGTAATCTTGATGGAAGCAGATTGCCACATCTTTCTGCCACAGAGCTCTTGGTGGGTTCAAACAGCTGACCTTTCATTTAGCAGCCAAACACCTTCAGGGCTCCTTTTTGAGACCGCAACCAAGTGAATTATCCATTATCCAAGTGAGTTATATTATGGAGTATTTTAATGTTTCTTTAAATGTGTACAACCACCACTCTTGTCTAGATGCTAGAACCACATGAAGCTTCCAACGGGACATATCAGAATTTCTTGGTAGGGACAGAGAATGGGGATCATCTGTTGTAGTGAATATCTTCTTACAGGAGTTCATGTTATGGATTCAGGTGTGGTAGAGCCCTACAGGGGTGAGGACGTGACCACCCCTGGTTGTTTAAGTCATCGCAGTTCCTAAACCCCTTCATGATTTTGGAAACAAATGGGTAATCCATTCAGATGAGTCAGTTGCTAATTTTGGCATTACTGCTAGACCTAACAGAGGGGGTGTGCTCATTTCCTCTGAGTAAAGAAGTACTGAGCCAGGGCGGCCATACTGTCTCCAGGAGGAAAGAAGCGGCCTGCAGTGGACCCAACCTGCAGGGAAGGAGGGCTGAAAGATGGGAAATAAGGAGCCCAAGTCTCTGGGTGGCCTAAATGGTTTGCACTCCACTACTAACCTAAAGGTTGTTCGTTCTAACCCTTCCCGAAGTGTTGTCAAAGAAAGGCCTGGCAATCTCCTTCCGTAAAGAGCACAGTGAAGAATGTTCTTATTCGTAACACATGGAATCACCATGTGTCAGAATCAACTCATGGCAATGGTATTTTTCTTTTATTTTGGAGGGTGGGGTGGTGAGGGTGACTCTTGTTTAAGAAGCCCTGAATCCCTGAACTCACTTCCACTTTTGGAATTCCCAGTTATTTAAACACACAAATTCCCTACCTTTTCCCCCATTTTCTTTAGCCAGTTTGAGTTGGTTTTTTCCCATCAATTGCAAATGGAAAGATTCCTAGTACAGAAATTACTCTGATACAGACTTCACATTACCTCAAGTAGAGAGCCACGGCTCTAAGTTATCTTCCAATTCTAAAATTCACTCATTACCAATTCATTAAGTCTTTTTTTTTAATTTAAGAAAAAGTCACTGGTGACCAGGCACCAATATCTACCTACAAAATATAATGTTTTAAATACTGTGATTGACTTCAAGTACCTATCAGCGAAGGAAAATCTAGTAAGAGAACGGGCTATAACGATAGTTCATTAACTATTTGATTCAGTCAAGGTCCTGGCAAGAAGTGGATGGTACACTCAAAGGATTTGGAAGATAACTTAGTAAGCCAGAACAGAGCCTCAGACTGCCATCATGGGGCTTACTTTCCAACAGAAAAGGATAATGAAAGAATCACACAAAGAAATGTAAAGTTATTTGTGTGAAAAATGGTCTGGAGGAGAGCAAAATGCTCCTTTAAGAATATATCATAGGGGAGATTGGCCTGATTGGATAGACTAAGGAAGGCTTCCCAGAGGAAGGGATGCTTGAGCACAATTAGGAGTAAATAGGCAAGGTTTGTAGAAGAAAGGAGTGTCTTATGGATTGAATTGTGTCCCCGCAAAATATGTGTTGTAAATCCTAACCCCTAAACCTGTGGTCATAATTCCCTTTGTAAATGAGTTTTCTTTTTTATGTTAATGAGACAGTATTAGTGTAGAGTGTCTTGAGTCAAACTCTTTTGAAGTATAAAGGGAGCCTATTAAGCAAAGAAGCACAATTGGTGGAAGATAGATGCCTTGTCACATGAAGCTACCAAGGAGCCAAGGAATAGAAGCTGAAATGACAAGGACCTTCCCCCAGAGCTGTTAGAGAAAGCCTTCCCTAAGAACCAGAACCCTGAATTCGGGCGCTAGTCTCCTAAATGTGAGAGAATAAATTTCTGTTTGTTAAAGCCATCCACTAGTGGTATTTCTGTTACAGCAGCACTAGATAACTAAGAAAGCGTCCCTGGAAGAGAGTACAGCATATGTAAAGTCTCTGTGGTGAGATAGAGGAATTAAAACAAGAGTGTGGCTGAAGCACAGAGAGTGAGAAGTATGTTTGAGACTTTGTCAATGAGATGTAAAATATTTATTTTATACATGTATTTATTAACATATCAGCAAGCACTTGCAAGTGCCTACTAAGTACTTTCAGTGGAGTAAAGATGAATCAGTCACATTCGTTCAGCCAGTAAGCATTTACTGAGCGCTTATTATGTTTCTCCCCAGAAAGCTCATAGAGAGCTGCTGTGAAGACATGTTAGAATTATGTGCACCAAGAGGCTGAGGGGATTTTTCTCTTGTGCCTGGAAAGGAATAATTATTAATTCTTGTGGTTTGGTTAATATTAAATTTATCAACTTTTTAAATTTTTAAAGCAGTTACTTTTGTATTTTTAAGTTAAATTTCAATCAATGCTATTTTATTTTCTAAAAATGTAGTGTTTTTTTAAAATAAGAACAATAATTTATACTGTCCTTAGATGAATCTTTAACTTAGAAGTTACGTAGAATTCCCCTAAATAATTAACCCTATTTACACACTTGACTAATTCCTTACAAATATAAAATAATTCAGTCATGAAAGGGTTAAACGTTTATGGCTACCTTTAATATATTTTATTTTCCTAAAACGCTTCAAAGTTCTGTCATAGCTGGCTTAGAATCCTAACAAGCAAAAGTGTTCTCTCTAAGCAACTCTTGTAAATCTAATGAATTAAATGTATAGATTTTCTGCTACATCAGATTTTCTGATTCTTCACCAGGACATGGGAACTAAACACTGACTAAATATTTGATGATGTAAGGAATTATGATTAATTTTAAACAACTGTGATTATATGATACTTATGATGTTTTCAGTCCGTATCTTTTAGAGATACACACTGAAGCACTAGCAGATGGAATGATGTTCGGGATTTGCTTCAAAGTAATATGGGCACGGGGGAAGCAAGTTGGGGCTGCAGATAACACAAGACTGTGAGCTGATAATTATTGAAGCTGGGTAATAGGTACAGGGGTTCATTATACTATTCTATGTTTGTATATGTTTGAAAATTTCTATAATAAAAGTTAAAAAAAAAAGGAGAGAAGGATAGAGAAAAAGAATAATTATGTTACTGCTGATGTCATAATAGCATAGCATTTCATAGATTACAGAACATTTTACATTTTGTATTTCAGAAGAGACAGATTAGCTTCCAGATTCTTCCCAAACCCCTTCCTTGCTAGCTATATATAATTATTTATACATATGTATATGTATGTATGTGTATACGTATGTATCTACATATACATGTATACATGTTGTTGTTAGGTGCTGTCGGGTCGGTTCTGATTCATAGCAACCTTATGTACAACATAACAAGACACTGGCCAGTCCTGTGCCATCCTCACAATCATTATGTTTGAGCCCGTTTTTGCAGCCACTGTGTCAATCCATCTCTTCGAGGGTCTTCCTCTTTTTCAATGACCCTCTACCTTATCAAGCATGATGTCCTTCTCCAGGGACTGATCCTTCCTGATAACATCTCCAAAGTATGTGAGATGAAATCTTGCCATCCTCGCTTCTAAAGAGCATGCTGGTTGTACTTCATCCATGACAGATTTATTCATTCTTCTGGCAGTCCATGGTATATTCAATATTCTTTGCCAATACCCTAGTTCAAAGGCATCAATTTTTCTTTGGTATTCCCTATTCATTGTCCAGCTTTTGCATGCATATGAGGCAACTAAAAATATCATGTCTTGGGTCAGGTGCACCTTAGCCCTCAAAGTGAAATCTTTGCTTTTCAACACTTTCAAGAGTCTCTTGCAGCACAGTTGCCCAGTGCAATACATCGTTTGATTTCTGGACTGCTGTTTCCATGGGCGTTGATTGTGGATCCAAGTAAAATGAAATCCTTGACAATGTCAATCTCTTCTCCGTTTATCATGATGTTGCTTATTGGTCAGTTGTGAGGATTTTTGTTTTCTTTATGTTGAAATGTAATCCGCACTGAAGGCTGTAGTCTTTGATCTTCATCAGCAAGTGCTTCAAGTCTTCGCTTTCAGCAAGCAAGGTTGTGTCATCTGCATATCGCAGGTTGTTAATGAGTCTTCCAACAATCCTGATGCCATGTTTTTCTTCATATAGTCCAGCTCCTCAGATTACTTGCTCAGCATACAGACTGAATAAGTATGATGAAAGGATATAACTCTGATGCACACCTTTTGTGATTTTGCAGTCCCCATTATCCCCTCCATCTGTTCAAATGACTGCCCACTGGTCTATGTACATGTTCCTCATGGGCACAATTACGTGTTCTGGAATTCCCATTCTTCTCAATGTTTTCCGTAATTTGTTATGATCTACACAGTCAAATGCCTTTGCATAGTCAATAAAACACAGATAAACATCTTTCTGGTATTCTCGGCTTTCAGCCAAGATCCATCTGACATCAGCAATGATATCCATGTCGTCTTCTGAATCCAGCTTGAATTTCTAGCAGTTCCCTGTCGAGGTACTGCTGCAACCGCTTTTGAATGATCTTCAGCAAAATTTTACTTGCTTGTGATATTAATGATATTGTTTGATAGTTTCCACATTCTGTTGGATCACCTTTCTTTGGAAGGGGCACAAATATGGATCTCTTTCAGTCAATTGGCCAGGGAGCTGTCTTCCAAATTTCTTGGCATAGACAAGTGAGCACCTCCAGCACTGCATCCGTTTGTTGAAACATCTCAATTGGTATTCTGTCAATTCCTGGAGCCTTGTTTTTCACCAGTGCTTTCAGTTCTTGATCATATGCTACTTCCTGAAATGGTTGACTGTCAACCAATTCTTTTTGGTACAGTGACTTCTGTGTATTTCTTCCATCTTCTTTGGATGCTTTCTTCGGTGTTCAGTATTTTCCCTGTAGAATCCTTCAGTGTTGCAACTCTAGGCCTGAATTTTTTCTTCAGTTCCTTCAGCGTAAGAAATGCTGAGTGTATTCTTCCCTTTTGGTTTTCTAACTCCGGGTCTTTGCACGTTTCATTATTGTCATGGATTGAATTATATCCCCGCAAAAATGTGTATATCAGTTTGGCTGGGTCATGATTCCCAGTATTGTGTGATTTTCCTATATTGTAAATCCTGCCTCTATGATGTTAGTGAGGGAGGATGGGCGGCAGTTGTGTTAGTGAGGCAGGACCCAATCTACAAGATTGGATTGTGTCCTGAGGCCATCTCTTGAGATATAAAAGACAGAACGGAGCAGAGAGAAGAGGGGGACCTCATACCATCAAGAAAGCAGTGCTGGGAGCAGAGTGTGCCCTTTGTACCCGGGTCCTGCGCCAAGAATCTCCTAGTCCAGGGGAACACTGATGAAAAGGCCAACAGAGAGAGAAAGACTTCTCCTGGAGCTGACCCCTTGAATTTGGACTTTCAGCCTACCTTACTGTGAAGAAATAAATTTCTCTTTGTTAAAGCCATCCACTTGTGGTATTTCTGTTATAGCAGCACTAGATGACTAAGACAATTATAATACTTTGTCTTCTCGAGCTTCACTTGAGATCATCTGTTCAGCTCTTTCACTTCATCATTTCTTCCAATTGATTCAGCCACTCTATGTTCAAGAGCAAGTTTCAGAATCTCTTCTGACACCCATTTAGGTATTTTCTTTCTATCCTGGCTTTTTAATGACCTTTTGCTTTCCTCATGTATGATGTCCTTGATGTCATCCCACAACTCGTCTGGTCTTTGATCATTCATGTTCACTGTGTCAAATCTATTTTTGAGATGGTCTCCAAATTCAGATGAAATGTACTCAGGGTTGTATTTTGTTTCTCGTGGACTTGTTTTAGTTTTCTTCAACTTCAACTTGCATGTAAGCAATTGATGGTCTGTTCAGAAGTTGGCCTTTGGCCTTGTTCTTGTAACCTGACCCTAGGAATACCAGTAAATTTCCATTAGTCCTTAAACTAGCCCAAGCCAGATTTGGCTCGCCTCACATGTGCAGAAGGGCCAGCTGTGACCGCCAATTGACTTCAACAGAAGACACTGCAACAGTTGGAATGAATCAGAAGGAAAATCATCACCCAGACCCTATTCTGAAGCGAGAGATCCGACAAGAATCTCGTCACCTCCTGGTTCCTGGCCTCCTAGAATTTTCCCTCCCCAGTAAGCCTGTGCAGCCGCCCTCTTACTGCCCAAATCACATATAAGGCCTGCTTCCCTGTAGCTTGGTGAGCCGGATCTGAGGAACTTCCTCCCAGCTCCTTGCTCTGCGCATTGCAATAAAGTTACTTTCTCCTTCTCAAAGACCAGTGTCCAGATAATTGGCAAGTCTGAGCTCACTGGACAAGGACCCACCTTCTAGGGTTCGGTAACATTCTGACTGACGGTATTGACCTTTTCCATCATCTCTTTTCACAGACTTGGTCGATTTGATTCCTGTGTTTTCCATCTGGTGAGGTCCACATGTAGAGTAGGCAATTACATTGCTGTAAAAAGGTATTTGCAATAAATAAGTTGTTGGTCTTGCAAAATTCTGTCATGCTATCTTCGGTGTCATTTCTATCACCAAGGACATATTTTCCAACTACAGAACTTTTTCTCTGTTGCCAACCTTTGCATTCCAATCATCAGTAATTATCAATGCATCTTGATTGCATGTTTGGTCACTTTCAGACAGCAGAAGTTGGCAAAAATCCTCAATTTCCTCTCATCTTTGGCATTAGTGGTTGGTGTGTAAATTTGAATAATGGTTGTATTAACCGGTCTTCCTTGTAGGCGTATGGATATTATCCTATCACTGACAGTGTATTTCAGGAAAGATCTTGAAATGTTCTTTTTGACAATGAATGAAACACCATTCCTCTTCAATTTGTCATTCCTAGCATAGTAGCCCATATGACTGTCTGATTCAAAATGGCCAATACTAGTCCGTTTCAGTTCATTAATGCCTAGGATATCAATGTTTGTACATTCCATTTCATTTTTGACAGCTTCCAATTTTCCTAGATTCATACTTTGTACATTCCATGTTCCAATTATTAATGGATGCTTGCAGCTGTTTCTTCTCATTTTGAGTCATGCCACATCAGCAGATGAAGGTCCCTAAAGATTTACTCTAACCATGTCATTAAGGTTGACTCTACTTTGAGGAGGGAGCTCTTTCCCAGTCATATTTTGAGTGCCTTCCAGCCTGAGAGGCTCATCTTACATTACTGTATCGGACAATGTTCCACTGTTATTCATAAAGTTTTCACTGGCCAGTTTTTTTCAGAAGTAGACTGCCAGGTCTTTCTTTCTAGTCTGTCTTAGTTTGGAAGCTCCACTGAAACCTGTCCACCTTGAGTGACCCTGCTGGTATTTGAAATACCAGTGGCATAGCTTCCATCATCACAGCAACATACAAACCACCACAGTATGACAAACTGACAGATACGTGATGGATATATACATGCATATGTGGGTATATATATATATATATAGAGAGAGAGACAGATTTAGAAAGTAGAGAAGGTTATATACCAGAATGATCATATTTACCGCTAGGTGGTGAGATGGTTGAGGATCTTTTTTTTTAACTCTGTTTTTCTGTGTGGTCTAATTTTTCTATATTTATTTATACATTAATGAAAATTAATAAGTTCTTTCTACTAGAGTAGAGAGCCAAAATATCTAAAATATGATTTGGCTTTACAGCTTTCATTTTAATTGGTCCACAATCGATTTCCAAAAATCACCAGTTAATTATCTGATTTCTCCAAGCCTGGGGAGTGTCACAAGATCACTGAACTTTGTGAGTTATCTGAGTGCATTTGGGAAATGCCGTCTTCCTGACACGGCCCTCTCTCATCATATGTATTTCTTCACATGCAGCAACCTCCCGCCCCGGCAATAATGTTCACTCTGTGGTTTTTCCTACAATTTATTTGATTTATAAAATGTAATTGTACTACTTGAAACAGGTGGAAATTAAGATACAGAGAAGTTAAGTAATTTGCCAAAAGTCACACAGCTTTTAAAGTGTGAAGATGGGACTCAAACCCCACAGTCTGGTTCTGGAGCTCCGAGTGTGTGTGGTGTATATGAGAGAGAAAGAGAGAGGAGCAGGAGTGGAGGGGCGGCTGAGAAAGTCAGTCTCTTTGAGGAGTGGAAAGCAGCAATGCTCAGAAGTTGTGGCCATTGGAAGAGCTGCCTTTGGTGTCTCTGGGTGTGTATGTTTGTTTTGGACTCTCCCGTTCCTCCCAGGAACCCCAAGGAACAACTGTAACAAGAACAGACGTCTTTCCTCGCTGTGCCCAGCCGCCTGAGACAGCGCAATTCCTGTACTTCTCAAGACCCGCCCCCAACTCTGCTCCTGCCTTTTTGATTTCTGCTCCGCCCTCTTTCTCCTTCTGTGGTGCCTGAACTTCAATGCCTGCTTCAGTGTGTGTAACCGTATTTGGTTCTCAGACCTACAAAGAGGTCTGGAAAAGAATCCCAGGCCAGAATTAAAGGATTTCTCATGCAGAGCTGGAGGATGAGAAATCTTTTTTTCAGCAACCACGGCTTGTGTCTGGAAATCACAAATATGGGGGAAAAGAACTTTGGCCTCAAAAGCAACTACAAACAGCAACTGAACAGGGCAGAGTGGAGATGTCACAATTTTTAGTGTGTCCTTAATTCTGTGTTTTGAAGAAGATTTGTCTTTATTCGGCTCCATCATGACTGTCTTTCCCTCCCTATTTTCTTTCTTCCTTCCGTCCTTCCTTTTCTAAAACAGTGCCAAGACTTTACAGACCAATCTCTAGTTTATAGGCAAGGAAACCCAGGCCCAGAAAGTGTAAACAGCTGTGTGCCGTAGTCGTCTTAGTACACACTTACACGTAGCACTTACTACCTTGTAAGCCCGTTTGAACCTCTCACCACACACGCACGGATGTGCGTGTGTCCGCACATCCGCCCCTACTCACACGTTTATTTAATCCTTGGAATTTTATGAGGTAGATAGTTTTATTATTCCCATTTTATGAATGAAAAACTGAGGCACAAGAGGTTAAGCAACTTTCCTACAGTCGTGGAGCTCAGAATTACCAGAGCCAGATTGGACCCCTGCAGTCAGGATACCTAACTGGGTCCAGGGGATGTTCTGGAGTCCTTATCTTGCTCGACCAATCACATTTCATCCTGTTGATTTTCTTCCTTTTGCATCTCTGTCCTCTCCCTCTGAGTTTCCCAAGTTCCCACTTCTCTGGTTCCTCTTTCTCAGTGACCTCCGGAGTGCCTCTTGCTCCACCACTGATTACCACCTCCCCCTCCTGGGCCTCTTCCCAGCTCCCTGCATGCCTCTTTCTGTGAGAGACCTCATCTACTCTTAGGACCTCAGTTTTTGGTTCTTTGTGTGATCTTTGGCTGGGCACTTATTCCTCCACCTGGAACCATGCCTCCAAACACACATGCTTCTTGCCTTATGCCCCCAGCATACTTGAGATCCTCAATTCACCATCTTTCTCTTCTGTGCCCCACATCTAAGACTCACTGCCTCCAGGCCACTCTCAACTACCATGAGGCTGATGTCCTTACACCTGGCCCCTGTCTACTGCCTGGTCATCTTGTCCTTCTCTTCAAGGAGCAAGTCATGCACCTCAGTCACCATTGCCCAAAAGGCCCTAGCCTGGATTTTTCAAACCTTTGACCCCAATAGCAAGAAATATGTGACATCACAACCCACGACCTACGAGTACATGATGCAAGTTTGGGCAGAGTCTTGTGTCCCAGTGGTCTCAGACTGTGGTTGACAACACCATGTTCCAGATAGAATATGGGTGCAGGCCACATCAGTTAGAATTCCAATCTAGTTTGTATCCACACCCAGGGGAGTTGTTCAAAACATTTAACCATAGTTCATCCTAGTCCCTAACCAATCAAAATAGTGATGGGAGGGTGGCAAGAGAAGGGCTTCAGCCCTGGGAATGGGGGTGGGGAGTCTCAGAGAAGAAGTTATTCACCAACAAACATGGGAGCGTTGGGAATATTGCAACAACTGATACCTCTATACCAGAGCCTTCCAACTGAACTCTGATCACCCCTTAGCTTCTGTGTCCCTCCCTGACTCCGCCATCTAATCCCCCTTTGGATTCCTGGCTTTTCTACCACTTACTACTTTCTGCCCCATCCTTGCTTGGGAAAGAGCCCTGAAGGTCATCCCTGATTAATTCTAATTTCTGAAAGAAAAGCAGTCCACCCTGACAGAAGTCAATAATGGGAGATTTCATGGCAGTGGAGTGTATCAGAGGGCTGTTGAGCCACGGTGTTTAGCTCCCGCCTCATACCAGCAGGTTCTGGAAAAGGGCAGTGCAACAGCCTGTGAAACACAGAACAGTAATGACCTTGCCACCAGTAAGGGGGTTAATGGTGGAGAGATGAGATGTTTCTCCCTAGACTCTGACCATATTACTAGGAGGCAGGCTTCCAGTGCAGGCATACCATGGCAAATCTTCAAAGTACTTTGGCAGCCAAGAGCTTTTATTTCAAAAGGAAACTCTTATCAGGATTCTTGATTGTTGGCTGAGACCTTGAGCAACTTCCTGAAACTTTTTTAAGTTTCAATTTCATATTGCAAAACGGGAAAACAAGAAAGACCAGCCTGAATCAAAAAGATGCATGAGGATTAAAGCAACTCTTTTATTTTGAAAATTGTAATTAGAGGGAAAGAATTAAACATTTACTCTGCCTTTCAGTGGGAACTATATTTAGGGTAACTCCATAATCTCAATTTATGAGAGAAAGCTTTATTTTACTGAAGAATGCCAGCTAATTGATGTAGAAATAATGTTAGAATGAATATTTGCAAGCTTTAATGAGATTGGGAAACCCTGGTGGCGTAGTGGTTAAGAGCTATGGCTGCTAACGAAAACGTCAACAGTTCGAATCCACCAGCTGCTCCCTGGAAACCCTATGGGGCAGTTCTACTCTGTCCTATAGGGTCGCTATGAGTCGGAATCAACTCGAAGGCAGTGGGTTTTGTTTTTGGTTTTAATGAGATTGAGTCAAGCAAGGATTGTCAACTCTTCTTAAAATCATACCATATTGACCATAGTAACCAAACTAAATGTTGAAGAGGATACAGACGAATTGGAACCCTTACGCACTGGTGGTGAGAATGTAAAATTGTACAACCATTTTGGAAAACGTTTGGCAATTTCTTTAAAAGTTAAAGCTATACCCACCATAGGGGTCAGCCATTCCATTCCTAGGTATTTACCCAAGAGAAATGAAAGCATGTGTCAGTACAAAGATTTATACGTAATTGTTCCTAGCAGCTTTATTTGTATAGCTCAAAACTGAAAACAACCCAAATGTTCACCAATAGATGAATGGATAAACAAATATGGTATATCTATACAATGGTATACTACTCAGCAATAAAAAGGAATGAACTACTGTTACGTGTGTAACATAGATTAATCTTAAAATAATTATTAAAAATAATATTAAAATAATTACAATATGTTGAATGAAAGAAGCCAGATGCCCCCCCCCCCCCAAAAAAAAGACTTCATGATTGCATTTATATAAAAGTCTAGAAAATGCAAACTAATTTTTAGTGACAGAAAGCAGCTCACCGGTTGCTTGGGTATGTGGGGCAGAAAGGGATAGAAGGGAGGGATTACCAAGGGGCATGAGAAATCTTGAGGGTGATGGATATGTTCATCACCTTGACTGCGGTGATAGTTTCATGGTGCATATACATGCGCGTGCATATGTGTATATGTATGTATGTATATATATATATATATATATAGAGAGAGAGAGAGACAGAGAGAGAGAGGGAAAGGAGAGAAGTGAGAAGGAAGTGACTGTTGACTTAAAAGAAGGTTACAAAATAATGTGAAGTGTACAGTTTTATTTGGGTTAAAAAATATGTATACAGGAAAAGATCTAGAATGATATACACTAAGATGTTAATAGTGTAATCTCTGGTGATAAGACAATGATATTTTCTATCTTTTGCCTGCTTGCATTTTCTAACTTTCTACACTGCACATGCATGCTTTTAGAATAATAAAACATTATTTTAAAAAATATGTTAGAGTTATGTCTTAGTCATCTAGTGCTGCTATAAGAGAAATACCACAAGTGGATGGCTTTCACGAACAGAAATTTGTTTTCTCACAGTCTAGTAGGCTAGAAGTCCAACTCCAGGGGAAGGGTTTCTCTCTCTGTCGGCTCTGGAGGAAGGTCCTTCTCATCAGTCTCCCTGTGGACAAGGAGCTTCGCGCAGGGACCCTGGGTCGAAAGGACACACTCTGCTCCTGGTGCTTCTTTCCTGGTGGTATGAGGTCCTCCACTCTCTGCTTGCTTCCCTTTCATTTTATCTCTTGTAAGATAAAAGGTGGAGCAGGCCACACCCCAGGGAAACTCCCTTTACATTGGATCGGGGATGTGACCTTAGTAAGGGTGTTACAATCCCACCGTAATCTTCTTTAACATAAAATTACAATCACAAAATGGAGGACAACCACACAATACTGGAAATCATGGCCCAGCCAAACTGATACACCCATTTTTGGGGGGACATAATTCAATCCATGACAGGTTACATAAGACAACATTGAATACAAAGCATTTGGACTATATTAAACACACCTGTGGTTACTCCACAGGGTCTTCTTGTTGCGTGCAGTCCAGTCAATTCTGACTCTTAGCAACTCTTTAGGACACAGTAGAACTGCCTTGTAGGTTTTCTTAGCTTGTAATCTTTACAGGAGCTGAACGCCAGGTCTTTTCTCCTGCAGAACAGCTGTTAAGTTGAAACTGCCAACCTTTCAGTCAGCTGCCGAGCACTTAACTATTGTGCCACCAGGGCTCCTCCACAGGGACTAGCACTGTAATAATATCTAACATTTACTGAGTGGTTCACAAGGTGCCTGACATATGTCTGATTGCTTTACCTGTATTCATTCAGTGGTTTTCAAACCTTTCTGATGACAACTCACAATAAGAAATAACATTTTACAGAGCAATGTAGTACACTCATACATACATATTTACGTACTATAGTCAATTAAAACAAAAGCATCCAGAAGACAATCATCTATCCTGACAGTGTGCAATGCATTCTGATATATTGTGTTCAATTTTATTCCATCTGATTCTATTTCATTTTTAAAAATATTCTAGCTGACCCAACACATTCAATTGATTTCATGACCTACTAATGGGTCCTGACTTGCAGTTTGAAAAACACTTTTAACTCATTTAATACACACACACACACACACATACACCTATGAGGGTAGGAACTATTATTATAATACCCATTTTTCAGAAGAGGAAATTTTGGCACAGAGAGGTTAAATAACTTGCCTAAACTCACACAGCCTAAGGAAGAAGTGGAGGAATAAGGACTTTGAACCACTCTGTCACAGGGCCTCTCTCATACCCTGAGCCGCACAGTGATAAATGAGCGTCTGCTGGTATAAGCCTCTGATCCTCCAAAGGGGTGATTCAAGTGTTACTTTAACAGAGAGCTCTGTTAAAATTATTGGAGTGTTCAAGGTCACAGGGAATTTAGGGAGTAGGGTCATATTTTCTGACTCTTGTATTTTATGATGCACAATCCAAACAGAAACCAAACCTGCTGTTGTCGAGTCGATTCTGACTCATAGCAACCGTATAGGACCCCATGATGCACAGTAGTACTGTGTAAAGACTTCAAAATCAGATATTTCTGGGTTCAAATACTGACTAAACACCAGGAGCAGATCCAGATTTTGTGGGGACTGAAGCTTATACAATTTTGAAAGCTCTTTTAAAGAAGAATATTAAAAATTCTGGATACTGAGTTAGGTAGAGGTCCTTGAGAGGGGCCTATGTAAGTGAAGGCCCTTGAGGTGTGAGCTTCATTGGCTTCTTGGTTAAAATGTCTGTCTGCTTTTATTAAAGGTCCTGGGTGGCACAAATGGTTTATACTGGGCTTCTAACCCAAAAGTTGGCAGTTCCAACCCACCCAGTGGTGCCGCAGAAGAAAAGCCTTGGCAATCTGCTTCCGTAAAGAAAACCCTACGGAGCAGTTCTACTCTGTAATACATGGGGTCGCCATGAGTTGGGGCCAACAGGACCACAGGTAACAACAGCCCTTCATTAGTCCTTCATTTCTGAAACTCAGTTTCCTCATCTCTGAAACAGGAGTAACAATTCCTGCTTTTCATGGTTGTCAGAGAAGTCATTAGAAGAACCTAACTGGAAAAAAAAAAGAACAGAGTTTCTGTTTATGGTGATGGGGAATTTGGCAACAATTACGGGTGATGGTTGCACAACGTGATTAATGTAACTGATATCACTAAGTTGTACACCGGAAAAATGTTGAATTGGCAAATTGTATTATATACATTTTTACAACAATAAAACAAACAAAAAACTGAAAGGCCTAGAATAATATTCATTATTGAGTAGGCACCCAATAAGTGATTGATAATAATAATAATAGAATATTTGGAATATTTAGAAGAAAAATTGGAAACAACTTTTAAAGCATAATTTTGAAATAAAAACATGGTATGGAGAAAAATAATCTTTGTCAGTTCATTTAAGCCTCAGCTTTGCAACTCAGCTCTCCCTAGAGCCCAATTATTTCCGTTTCTCCCAAGTGATCTCCCCAAAGAGAAGTCTAACTGAGAATAAAGCAGAGCGTCCAAAAACAAAGGCAGACAGGGAGTATCACAGGAGAGAGTCTTCTGCAGGGACCCTCAAGGCTAGATTTCCTTCCTGTCCCCTGGAGAACCAGAAGTATTTGTAGTAAAGGATGAGGTCACTTTGCCTTCCACTTGCATTTTAGATTTTCCTCACCGGGTTTGAGATTCTAAAAAAGGAATATCTTAATACAGATTTATAAGAAAATATGATAGGAGTCTTTCTCAAGCAAGTGGGTTTTTTTGGGGGGGTAACTGTTGTTTCGTTTAGGTAATAAACAATGAATGCAGATATGTGGGAAGAGAAAGGTCAAAGATGGTAGGAGGTAATTAGATTAATTAAGTAATTAAAGGAAGATATGTGGGTAATTATTAACTTTGTTGTTAGCTACATTTAGGCAGAAGTATATGTCTTATTTTTCTTTATATTTACAAATGACTCATACCCTTTGCTATTCAACAATCACAAAAATCTTCACATTTTCCCCCAGAAATTCTTCTGCGTAATGCTGAAGGTGAAACAGCCCTTCTTTTCCTATTCTCTAGCAAAATGCACCCCCACCCCAGCTATATCTATTTGGAGTCTCTGGGTGGTGCAAACAGTTAACAAACTCGGCTGCTAACTGAGGTCAGAGGTTCAAGTCCACCCAGAAGCACCTTGGAAGAAAGGCCTGGTGCTCTACTTCCAAAAAATCAGGCATTGAAAACCCTGTGGAGCACCATTCTACTTAACACACGTTGGGTCAGAGTTGACTCAATAGCAACTGGTTTTTATACCTATTTATCTACCTCATAAGGACCATCAGGCAGTTTGGATTTATCTATTGTCTCTAAACTCAAGGAGTCTTACACACCGCCGGCATCCTCCCATGTTTCCCTACCCGTTGCCGTCGAGCCAATTCCAACTCATAGTGACCCTATATATAATTTCCTAGACTCTCAATGTCTACAGTAGTGTGGCAGGACTTTATTTTGGAAAATTAACTAATGGCTTCTCTCCCCAGGATTTTCTTTTCTCTGTGGCCTTACCCCCTATTCAGTGAATAAAATCTTTGTTGACTCAACTCTGAGAAGGCTGGATCCAGCTGAAAGACCACCGTTACCACAGAGTCAATTCCAACCCATGGCGACCCCATATGTGTCAGAGTAGAACTGTGCTCTATAGGGTTTTCAATGGCAGAGCCAAAAGATCACCAGCCTTTCTTCCAAGGCACCTCCAGGTGGACTCAAATCTCCAAACTTTCAGTTAGCAGCCAAGTGTGTCAACCATTTGCACCACTAAAGGACTCCCAGCTGAGAGAGGAAGGAGTATTTTACTGCTTTTGAGCTAGGACTCTGGGAAACAGAAAGAACTCTTGTATGGAGACAACACACAAGGCTTGAAAGAGTCCACTCTACCTCTAGATGAGATCAGGCTCCCTGAACTGAGGGGAAGGTAATTGGAGGACTCAGAAGCTTGTGTCTTCCAGGCCCTGTGCTGTGCCCCCATAACTGAGCCAGGTTCTCTGGGGTAGGAATCAGGAATGGGATGCGCAGACTCCCCTGGTAATAACAGTGTTGATGTCTTCAGTGGTTGTTAGGTGAAATCTTATACAAAAGGGCTATATGGCCACTATCAGGCCACCCTCAGGGACTGCTTCGAATAACGTCTAGAAAAATACAGGGAAAAAATTTAACATTTGTGAAGAGAATGAAGGGGAGCTTTCAGATCACTTTAAACTACCATGCACGAAGACTGTGCACTCTCTCGGTCCATTTTAACCAAGCCGGCATAATAGGTGATACTAAGGACCAGAAAGCCATCCTCTCCTATGTCATGCCACCACAGAAGTCCCTGGAAATTAGAAACAACCCAGGGGGAAAGCTTGGGGTATAGAATGACCCTAACACATATAATTGCAATCTGTGATAATTGCTACTTGGGCAAAGCACAGGAAGACAGGCGGACCAGCCTGGGGGGACAGGGAGGAGCCCCTTGAGCTGAGGCCTGGAGGATGAGTTAGAGGTAACTAGGTGTTTGTGAATGTACAAAGAAAATACCGTCCCTGGGCTGGCAATTACCCAGTGAGCCACCCAGAACCATTTACAAAATATTGTCATGAGGAAGAGGGCAAGGAAACAGAGTGCTTCAAGGAGAAGGGATTGTAATGGGGAAGGAACAACTTGGAAAAGAGGGATGAGAATGATTGCACAACTCCGTCGCCCAGTTAGGGTCTGTGCCCTGAAGCAGTTGAGCCAATGAAACGCACTCCAAGTCAGAAACAGAGAGAAAGTTTATTAGGAGGTGACACCAATGGGGGGTCCAACAACAATGCAAGTTGTCTTTATGGAGTCCCAAAAGGCAATTTTACATTAGAGCTTATATATGATTTTTACATGCGTTAGAAGTGTCTTTTGGCACATTGCCCACAGATGGCTGGATGGGTTACACATTACAAGATAACTACAACAGACTCCTTATCAGGCTAAAGACAGATGCCAGACATCTCCTCATCAGGCTAAAGATTTACAGACCGAACACCTGGGCTCTAATCTCCATGTAGGGGGGGGGGGTCGTAAGTCACAGGTGGCCAGACAGAGCAAAACAAATTCATTAACAAAGGTATGTGAAAGGAGAAGGTGGGCAGAAAAAACCTTATAGGTTCATCATGGTGTTAGTTATGTCAAGCTCTCAATTGCCCATTTTGAAAAGGAGAAAAAATATGCTGTGGAGTGTTAGGGTGACAACTCGAAGAACGTAATCAATGTCATTGAACTGTACATGTAGAAACTGTTGAATTGGTGTATGTTCTGTGTATATTCTCAACAGCAGCAACAAAAATAAAATAAATTATTAAAAAAAAAAAAAAAGGATGAGGGACTGGTTGACAGTGGCAAATGCTGCATAGAGTTCAAGCAAAATAAAGACCAAGAAGGGTCCATTGGATTAGATAATATGGAGGACATTGGTGTTGACCTTGTCAAGAAGTTTCAGCAGACTGTGGGAAGAAAGTGAAGTTGCAGGAGTTTGAGACATGTGAGAGGTGTGGAAATAGAGGCACTCAACAGAGACAACTCTTTCAAGAAATTTGGCTGTGCAAGTAATAGTAAGGCTTGCCTTCCATGTAGGAGACCCAGGCTCAATTCCCAGCCAATGCACCTCAAGCACAGCCACCACCGGTCTGTCCATGGAGGCTTGCATATTGCTGTGATGCTGAACATGTTTCAGGTGGGCTTCCAGAGTAAGACGGACTAGGAGGAGAGGCCTGGCCACCTACATCTGAAAATTAGTCAGTGAAAACCCTGTCGAGCACAACAGTCCAATCCTGTCATGTGCATGGGTGTTGCCATGAGTTGGTGCCTGATTCAAGGCCAGCTAACAACAGCAACAGTAGCTGGAGCTGGATGTGAGGCCAGAGTAAGAGGTTTTTAAGATGGGGATCCCTTGAATATGTATAAATGTTGATAGGAAGCAGCAAGTAGAGAGGGCAGGTAAAAGAGGATGAGAGGGGTGGCCACTCGGTGGCAAGGGACCCCTGAGGAGCCAGGAAGTGACACAAGCCAAAGCCCAGATAGAAAATTGGCCCAAAAAGGAGGGAAAAAGGATGGGAGTGGATGCAGATACCTGTCGATTTTGTGGCAGAATATGAGGAAGCTCTCTAATGGCCTCTATTGTCTCTCTGAAGTGGGAGGTGATGGGATCTACTAATTGGAGTGAGTGGGTGGGTGGGAAGGGTGGGGAAAATCAAAGAATTGAAGAAAGGAAACGATTTGCAACAATTACTAGAGTGGGTACAAATTACATGTGTATAAGAAAAACAACTTTGTATTCTTCATTTCTATTTCAAGCTCTCTTTCCTCTAGGTGGCAGAAGCTTCATCTCAAGTCAATTCAAGAAGAGATGACAGGTCTGGAGCTCAGACGGGGATGGGCTGAAAACATCAGTTTGGGATTCATCAGCTTAGTTTGTCTTCGGAGTCCTGCAAGGTCTTGACTTGGCTCAGGGAGAGAAGAGGCTGAAGACTCAAACCTGGAAAAACGCCAACATTTAAAAGCTGGGAGGAGAAAGAAGAATTAGCAAAGGAGACTCAGAAGGTAGGAAGAAAAGCACGAGAGTGTCATATTACAGAACTAGGGGAAAACAAATATTTTAAGTAGGTAGAAATAAGAGATCATTTAGAATTATAAAATACCCCTTGGATGCCATATATTCCTCTTTCTTTTGGTTGGAGCACAAAGAACAGTGAGAAGATGTCATAATAATATCTACTATTTATTGAGTGCACTCATTGCCGTCAAGTTGGTTCTGACTCATAGCGACCCTATAGGACAGAGATGGACTGCTCCATAGGGTGTCCAAGGAGTGCCTGGTAGATTTGAACTGCCAGACTTTTGGTTAGCAGCCAAACTTTTAACCACTACGCCACCAGGTTTTCCACTGAGTGCACAGTGCCTAATTATATCCATCAACCAGTCCACCAACCAACCAATCAAATGTTAACTGAGAGGGGTCTTAAAAGCTTGTGAGTGGCCATCTAAGATACATCGATCAGTCCCATCCCTCTCAGAGCAAAGGAGAATAAAGAAAACCAAAGACACAAGGCAAATACTAGCCCAAAGAACTAAAGGACCAAATAAACCGGAGACTTCACCAGCCTGAGGCCCAAAGAACTAGACGGTGCCCAGCTACCACCAATGACTGCCCTGACAGGGAACACAACAAACAGTCCCGGACAGAGCAGGAGAAAAATGTAGAACAGAATTCAAATTTATGTAGAAAGACTGGACTTAATGGTCTGACAGAGACTGAAGAACCCCTGAAACTATGACCCCCAGACGCTCTGTTAACCTGGAACTGAAACCATTCCCAAAGCCCACTCTTAAGACAAAGATCAGACAGGACTATAAAACAAAAAATAATACACATGAGGAAGGTCCTTCTTAGCTCAATCAGATATATGAGACCGAATGATGGGCAGCTCCTGCCCAAAAGCATGATAAGAAAGCAGGAAGGGACAGGAACTTGTCGAATGGACACAGGGAACCTGGGGAGGAAAGGAGGAGGGTGCTGTCACATTGTTGGGATTGCAACAAAACAATATATGTATAAATTTCTGAATGAGAAATTAACTTGAGCTGTAAACTTTCACCTACAATTAAAAAAAAAATTCAAAATGCAAATAAAGAAAAAACGTTAACTGAGAACACACCATGTGCCAAACGCTAAGCTAACAGCACTGTTTCTTCTCATGGTCCTCATCAGGCTTCTCAACCTTTTTCATTGTCACACATAAAAAATATAACATTTGTGCATCCACTGGGGTAAATGGGTAATGAGGCTATTCAAGGCTGCCTGGGGCCTCTTGGCCACCCCGTGGATTGGGAGATCAATATCTTGTCATCCCTTACTCCAATCAAAGTTCTTCCTGTGCCTGTACTAGGTAAGACTGTTGTTACTTGCTGTAGAGTTGGCTACTCCTCATGGGGACCCCAGGTACAATACAATGAAATATTGCCTTGCCCCATGCCATCCCCAAGAACTTCGGCATGCTTGAGTACATTGCTGAAGCCACTGTGTATTTTGAGTGTCTTTTTCCCCAAAAGATCGGCAGTTCGAATCCACCAGCTGTTCCTTGGAAACCCTATCGGGCAGTTCTACTCTGTCGTATAGGGTCGCTATGAGTTGGAATCGACTTGATGGCAATGTGTTTGGTTTTTGGGTTGGCCTCTGTGATGGTTAAGATTGTGTGTCAGCTTGGCTGGGCCATGATTCTCAGTGTTTTAATGTGATCACTCCCATGATTGAATGTACTGTGAGTAGCCCATCAGACGAAAGGGAGTCTCCTTGGAGGTGTGGCCTACATCTGAGTATAAGCAGATGTTCTGGCTTTTTGCTCACTCTGGCTCCTGTGGCTGCCTCCTGTCATCTCATCTTCGGTTTGTGGGACTTGAGCTAAATTGGTTCTCAAGTCTGGTTAGTCTTAAAGATGTTGATGACTCTGCTTCCAGCAGTAAAGAGGCCACTGCTAGTCCATGGAGTGAGGTGGCGAAACAAATATGCAAAATATCACCACCAGTAGATCAGGTATTGGTGAAAGGCGAGGCTCAGGGTGAACACATGTGTGATATCTTTTTACAGCTTTGTCAGAATGAGAAGTATAAGGAAGCTGGTTGGTTTGTCCTACTTTCGCTAGACAAACTGATGAAAGAAAGAGATGCGCACAGGGCTTCAGAGTCAAAGCTCAAGTGCCACATACATGACCTCAAGGCTTCCACTTGTGCTTTGAAAGAAAGCCTTATTTCGTGTAGTAACAGAGCTGAAATTGCCAAAAACCAAACCCAGAGTCTTACTGTAAGAGTGGCTGAATTACATGCCAGCTCAATTGCCAACCTCGAGAGGTGTCTGAAGTTAAAGTAAGGGCATTGATTGGGAAGAAATGGGATACTGAAACCTGGGATGGGGACATATGGGCAGATAATCAGGAAGCTGGGAACAATGAGCCCGTAAATTCCGTTGAACCACTCCTGCCAGCAGAACCAGTCCCATCTGAAGAGATTACTTCATGTTTGTCTGCTAAACCACCCTGCCCAGAAAAACCATTAGCCCCTCCACTCCCGTCTAATGAAATTAGTCCTAGCCCAGCTGCCTCTAAAGAGCCCTTGCCTGAGTCATTGCCTGGGGCATCGCCTGAAGCAGATGCTTTACAAGACAATGTTGAATGTTCTCAAAACAATTCTACACTACGGATTCTGGCTTCTAGACCTATAACTAGGCTCAAGTTCCAGTGAGCCCCAAAAGGTGAAGTACAAAGTGTGACCCAGGAGGAGGTACGCTACAATCCAAAAGAACTGCTTGACTTTTCTAATATGTACAAACAGAAACCTGGGGGATATGTGTGGAATGGCTATTAAGGGTGTGGGATAATGGTGTAAGGAACATAAAGATGGATGTCTGAGATTATTGATATGGATCCACAAAGCACAGATTGTTCATTCAATGTTTCAGCTAGAGAAGTTAGGAAAGGATCTAATAGTTTATTTGGTTGGGTTGCTGAAGCATGGATTACGAGGTGGCCTACACTAAATCAAGTTGAAGTACCAGACCTGCCTTGGTATAGTGTAGAAGAAGGTATCCAAAGACTCAGGGAAATTGGCATGCTAGAGTGGATTTATCAAGTTAGACCCACAGACCCACACATGGAGTGCCGAGAGGCCACACCTTTTACCACAACTGTGAGGAACAAATTTGTGAAGGGAGCTCCAGTATCCTTGAAGACTGCTGTGATTGCTATTTTATGTAAGTCAGATTTGACAGTGGGAACTGCCCTAACTAAATTAAGACACCTAAATAAAATGGAGGTGATTGGACCCTGTGGTAGTAGGGGCCAAGTTGCTGCACTCAATCAACAAAGACAAGGTGAGCATGGTTACAGTAATGGACAGAGGAGTCAAAGCAGTAATCCGAATAGTCTAACTCGTATGGACTTATGGCATTGGCTACTTAGTCATGATGTCCCTAGGAGTGAAATAGATAGGAAATCTACTAAAAATTTACTTGATCTATACAAACGGGTGAATTCTAGGTCAGGTGAACAGGAATCTAACTCAAATCGCCAGAATAGAGAGTCACAGTCCCTCAAACAATTCCCAGTTTTGAGCGAGTTTAAAGACCCACAACCCCTTGAATGAAGGGGAGGCTGGGTCCCCTTGAGGAAGGACTCCAATACACTGCTAAAAATTTTTACTGTTAATCTTTCTCCCAGCCTTTCCCAAAGGGATCTACAGCCTTTTACGAGAGTGACTGTTCATTGGGGAAAAGGAAATAATCAGACTTTTTGGATATTACTGGATACTGGCTCTGAACTGACACTAATTCCAGGAGACCCAAAATGTCACTGTGGCCCACCACTCAGAGTGGGGGCATATGGAGGTCAGGTTATTAATGGTGTCTTGGCTCATGTCCACTTCACGGTATGTCTAGTGGGTCCCCGAACCCATCCTGTAGTGATTTCTCCAGTTCCAGAATGCATAATTGGAACAGATATACTCAGCAACTGACAGAACTCCCACATTGGATCCCTGGCAAATACAGTAAGGGCTATTATGGTAGGAAAAGCCAAGAGGAAGCCATTAGAACTGCCCCACCTAGAAAAATAAGAAACCAAAAGCAATACTGCATTCCTGGAGGGATTGCAGAGATTACTGCCACCATCAAGGACTTGAAGGATGCAGGGGTGGTGATTTCCACCACATCCCCATTCAACTCGCCTGTTTGGCCTGTGCAAAAAACAGATGGATCTTGGAGAATGACAGTAGATTATTGAAAACGTAACCAGGTGGTGACTCCAATTGCAGCTGCTGTTCCAGATGTAGTTTCACTGCTTGAGCAAATTAATACATCTCCTGGTACCTGGTATGCAGCTATTGATCTGGCTAATGCCTTTTTCTCCATACCTGTTTCAAAGGACCACCAGAAGCAGTTTGCCTTCAGCTGGCAAGGCCAGCAATACACCTTCACTTGCCTACCTCAGGGCTACATCAACTCTCCAGCCCTATGTCATAATTTAGTCCACAGGGAACTTGATCACCTTTCCCTTCCACAAGACATCACACTGGTCCATTACATGGATGACATTATGCTGATTGGACCTAGTAAGGAAGAAGTGTCAATGACTCTGGACTTATTGGTAAAAATTTGCGTGCTACAGGGTGGGAAATTAATCCCACAAAAATTCAAGCACCTTCCACTTCAGTGAAATTTCTAGGGGTCCAGTAGTGTGGGGCATGTAGAGTCATTCCTTCTAAAGTGAAAGATAAGTTATTGCATCTTGCTGCTCCCACAGCTGAAAAGGAGGCACAACACCTAGTGGGCCTCTTTGGATTTTAGAGGTAACATATTCCTCATTTGGGTGTGCTACTCTGTCCTATTTATCAAGTGACTCAAAAAGCTGCTAGTTTTGAGTGGGGAGCAGAACAAAAGAAGGCTCTGCAACAGGTTCAGGCTGCTGTGCAAACCGCTCTGCCGCCTGTACCGTATGATCCGGCTGATCCAATGGTGCTTGAAGTGTCAGTGGCAGATAGAGATGCTGTTTGGAGTCTTTCGCAGGCCCCCATTGGTGAATCACAGTGCAGAACCTTAGGATTTTGGAGCAAAGCTCTGCCATCCTCTGCAGATAACTACTCTCCTTTTGAGAAACAGCATTTGGCTTGTTATTGGGCCTTAGTAGAGACTGAACACTTAACCATGGGACACCAAGTCACCATGTGGCCTAAGCTGCCCATCAAGAACTTGGAATTGTCTGACTCACAGAGCCATAAAGTTGGACGTGCACAGCAGTACTCCATCATTAAATGGAAGTGATATATTCGAGATCGGGACTGAGCAGGACCCGAAGGCACAAGTTGCATGAGGAAGTGGCCCAAATGCCCATGGTCTCCACTCCTGTCACATTACCTTCCATCTCCCAGTCTGCACCTATGGCCTCATTGAGAGTTCCTTATGATCAATTGATGGAAGAAGAGAAAACTTGCACCTGGTTTACAGATGGTTCTGTGCAATATACAGGCACCACTCAAAAGTGGACTGCAGCAGCACTACAGGCCCTTTCTGGGACCTCCCTGAAGGACAGTTGTGACGGGAAATCCTCTCAATGGGCAGAACTTCGAGCAGTGCATCTGGTTGTTTTACTTTGCTTAGAAGGAGAAATGGCCAGATGTGTGATTATGTAATGATTCATGGGCTGTGGCCAGCGGTTTGGCTGGATGGTCAGGGACTTAGAAGGAACATGATTGGAAAATTGGAGACATGGATTTATGGGGAAGAGGTATGTGGATAGACCTCTCTGAATGGGCCAAAGAAGTGAAGATATTTGTGTCTCATGTGAATGCTTACCAAAGGGTGATCTCGGCAGAGGATGATTTTAACAATCAAGTGGATAGGACGATGCATTCTGTGGAAGCCAGTCATTCTCTTTCCCCAGCTATTCTTGTCATCGCTCAGTGGGCTCATGAACAAAGTGGCCATGGTGGCAGGGATAGAGGTTATGCATGGGCCCAGCAGCATGGACTGCCACTCACCAAGGCTGACTTGGCTACAGCCACTGCTGAGTGCCCAATCTGCCAGCAGCAGAGACCAACACTGAGTCCCTGATATGGCACCATCCCTCAAGGTGATCAACCAGCAACCTGGTGGCAAGTTGATTACATCGGACCACTTCCATCATTGCAAGGGCGGTGTTTTGTCCTTACTGGAATAGACACTTACTCTGGACATGGATTTGCCTTCCCTGCACACAATGCTTCTGCCAAAACTACCATATGTGGACTTACAGAATGCCTTATCCACTGTCATGTTATCCCACACCGCATTGCCTCAGATCAAGGGACTCACTTCACAGCAAATGAAGTGCAGCAGTGGGCCCATGCTCATGGAACTCACTGGTCTTACCATGTTTCCCAACATCCTGAAGCAGCTGGCTTGATAGAACAATGGAACGGCCTTCTAAAGACACAATTTCAGCACCAGCTAGGTGGCAATACCTTGCAGGGTTGGGGCAACATTCTCCAGGAGGCTGTATATGCTCTAAACCTGCATCCAGTATATGGTGCTGTTTCTCCCATAGCCAGAATTCATAGGTCCAGGAAACAAGGGGTGGAAATGGGAGTGGCACCGCTCACTATTACCCCTAGTGACCCACTGGCAAGATTTTTGCTTCCTGTCCCCTCGACCTTATGCTCTGCAGGCCTAGAGGTCTTAGTTTCAAAGGGAGGAATGCTCCCATCAGGAGACACATCCCTGATTCCATTGCACTGGAAGTTGAGAATGCCACCTGGCCACTTTGGCCTCCTTATGCCTCTGGATCAACAGGCAAAGAGGAGAGTTATCATACTGGCTGGTGTGATTGATCCTGATTACCAAGAGGGAATCGGATTGATGTTACATAACGGAGGTAGGGAAGACTATGTCTGGAATGCAGGAGATTCCTTAGGTCGTCTCTTAGTACTACCATGCCCTGTGATTAAAGACAATGGAAAACTACAGCAACCTAATTCCAGCATGGCTGCTAATGACCCAAACACTTCAGGAATGAAGGTTTGGGTCACCTACCAGGCAAAGAACCGTGGCCAGCTGAGGTGCTTGCTGAGGGCAAAGGGAGTATGGAATGGGTGGTGGAAGAAGGTAGTTCTAAATGCCAGTTACGGCCACATGACCAGTTGCAGAAAGGGGGACTGTAATTGTTATGAGTATTTCTGCTTTGTATGTGTGCATCAAATATATTTGTTTCCTTCACTTACAAAATATAAGATGTAAACAGGGTTAGTGCATTTTCGATTGTATGCATGTTAGTTGTATCATGTTAGGTGCAAGTACGACTTTCTAATTGTCTTTATTCAGAGATTATATATGGTTTAAAGAGATGTGTACATATGCCAAGTTGACAAGGGGTGGACTGTGATGGTTAAGATTGTGTGTCAGCTTGGCTGGGCCATTATTCTCAGTGTTTTAATGTGATCACTCCCATGATTGAATATACTGTGAGTAGTCAATCAGATGAAAGGGAGTCTCCTTGGGGGTGTGGCTTGCATCTGAATACAAGCAGACATTCTGGCTTTTTGCTCACTCTAGATCCTGCAGCTGCCTCCTGTCATCTCATCTCTGGTTCTTGGGACTCGACCTGTCAGCTTATCTGCCAAATTTGGGATTCATTGATCTTCACAGCCTGTGAGCGGAGCCCTGCTCTCTGACCTGCTGATCTTGGGTTTGCCAGCCCCTGCAGCTACATGAGTCAGGAGAAACCTTGTGGTCTTGCCTTCCAATCTTGGAATTCATCAACATTCACAGCCTGTGAGTGGGAACCCCGCTCTCCGACCTGCCGATCTTGAGCTCACCAGCTTCTGCGGCTGTGTGACTTGGGAGAGGCCTCTACCCTGATCCACGGACTTGGGATGTTCTAGCCTCTACAATTGTGTGAGCTGTTTCCTTGATGTAAATCTGTCTCTATATATTTATTTATACCCTTTACTGGTTTTGCTTCTCTAGAGAACCCAGCCTAAGACAGCCTAAAGAAAAGAAAAGCTACCTTAGATTCTTCAGTTTTCAGTAATGAGGAAAGAGAGTAAGTTTATTCTAAAAATTAGGGAGAAGGAAAACTTATTTTAAAAATTAGGAAGATTAAGCTTTGAGGATCTGGACGCAATCTGAGATTCAATGTTAAGATTTCAGAGGTAAAAACATTTGTTAGTTTCTATTTTGCACATTTGCCTGCGGCTGTTGTATGCTGTAAACAAAGGGAAGCACCCTGAGAGATTCTCATTTCCTGCAGTAGAGAGTACTTGAAAATAGGTTTCAGAGATTACATCAGATTGTCAGTAGAATAGAGGAGTTCGCTATTAAAAAGAACCCCTTTAAATTCCTGGGTAGTGCAAACGGTTAAGCACTCAACTACTAACCAAAAGGTTGGCAATTCAAATCCACCCAGACGTGCCTCAGAAGAAAGGCCTGGTGATCTATTTCCAAAAGGTCACAGCCATTGAAAATACTTTGAAGTGCAGTTCTGTTCTACGCACAAAGGGGTCACCATGAGTTGAAATTGACTCGACTTCAACTGGAATAATCATTTAATTAAAAACAAAATAAAATAACTCAGGGTAAACTCATTCTTTAAAAAGAATGAGGCATCTATTTGCATTGATGTGGAAGGATTTCCAAGATATACTAATCAGTGGGAAAAAAAAAAAACAAAAACAAACAAGACAGTGCTTTTAGAATGCTTTTTTTTTTTTTAAAGACTATGTATGGATTGTTTACATATGCAAAGAAATGTGAATGGGAAGATACACAGGAAACTGGTAACAGTGGTGGCCCATGAGGAGGGGAGTTCAGTGGCTGGGGATCAGGGTGAAGCGTTTCTTTGTATACCCTTAATGCAATTTGAATTTTGTGCCACATGTAAGTATTATTTATTTAATAAATAAATGTATGTAAATGCATGAAAGATGCCTTTGCTGAATCATTTTGCAAAGTTCATTTGTAATACAGCCACTCCCTAATTTGCTTTGGAAATGTTGACATTTGTGTACTGGCTTTTCTTAAAGCACAAAATATCAGCGTTTGCAAGGCCGCACCCTGAGTGCTCTAAATTTGAGGTCACTGACAAAACCAGCCACGCAAGTGTGACTTTCCAAAAAGCTAAATAAACATTGTCAAGAGAGGCAGAGTAGATGGCAGAGGACTTGATGAATTCATAACACCTGAGAATGTCAGAGAAGAAGGATCTTGGAGAGAGTTCCTCCCCTATATAAATGAGGAAAGGCCCAAAGGGAGAGATAATTGCCTAGTAAAAGCATGAAGAAAAAAATCAGTCTCTATATCCATATTTGCTCCATTTGCATAAAGACACTCCAGAAGGATACACAAAACACTAATACAAATGACTAACTGTATGGAGAGGGAAGGTGAAACATAGAAGATGGAGACAAGTGGGAATGACATTCACTTTGAATCTTTTATGTTCCTTGGCATATTTTGTGAACAATACAAACCTATTTAAAAAATTTAAAAAGAGAGGTGGACCATGTTATCTGCATGACCTGCAATTCAGTTTTCATGAGGCTATGGGTTCAGAGATAAATTAAGAATCCATCATTGAAACCTCACATCAAATCCTGCTGCTTCAAATGCTAATGAATGAGTTCTATCATATTGAAGTTACATCACACTGAGATTTGTTTGAGATAACGTGGGCCATCAGCTGTGCTTAGATCTCTTTTTTTTTGGTTGTGGACAGATTTGTCAAAATCGTGCCCTAACAGCCCATTGCTACTCTGTGGATTTAGTCACAAGGAGAGGCATCCCATTGGAGGGGAAAGATCAGTGGGCAGGAAGTTGGGAAACCTGGTTCTAAATGAGGTTTGCAATTTAATTAACTTTGTGACTTTAGGCAACTTAATTCTCTCCTTAGGTCAGTTTCCACATCTGTAAAATGGAAGGGTTTGATGAACTAATCTCTAGGTTGGCTTCTAGCTCTGATAGGATTGGATTCTGCAACAGTTATTAGTAATTTAGAACTACAGGGATATTTACGAAATCATTTAATCTAGCATTTTTCAAATTCAGGGAACGGTAATGGGCTGTTGGGCCTGCTTTTACTCCTTACCTGAAGCAACACAGGAACTAGCAAGCGATCTTCTTGGCTCCTTTCCTCAACGCATTTCTTGATTGTGGTCATCTAGATCACTGTTCCTCAGAACACTAGTGTCTTAGTTACTTAGTGCTGCTAAGTTACTTAGTGCTAAATAACACAAGTAGATGGCTTTAACAAACAAATTTATTCTTAGTGTCTAGGAAGCTAGAAGTCTATATTCAGGGCACCAGCTTTGGGGGAATGTTCTCTCTCTGTCGGCTCTGGGGGAAAGTCCTTGTCATCAATCTTCCCCTGTTCTAGGAGCTTCTTAGCACAGGGACCCCAGGTCCCAAGGATGTGCTCCACTCCTGGCTTTTCTTGCTTGGTAGTATGAGGGCCCTCTTTGCTCTGCTCAATTCTGTCTTTTATATCTCAGAAGAGATTGACTCAAGATACAATCTAATCCTGTAAATTGAGTACTGCCTCATTAACACAACTGCCTCTAATCCTGCCTCATTAACATCATAGAGGTTAGGATTTAAACACATGGGATAATCATATCAGATTAAAAAATGGTGGACAACCACACAATAGTGGGAATCATGGCCTAGCCAAGTTGACACACATTTTTGGCAGACACAATTTAGTCCATGACAACTACCTTTGGGAGATGTTAAGCATGCTCCATGAAGCATCTCAAATAAATTTGGGAAATCCTGTATAATAGATGTTCCTGACAGAGCGTTACAAGTTATTAAAGCTCCTAGGAGCCCTCGTGGTGCAGTGGTTAAGTGCTCAGCTGCTAACCAAAAGGCTGGCAGTTCGAACCCACTAGCTGCTCCATGGGAGAAAGATGTGGCAGTTTGCTTCCATAAAGATTACAGCCTTTGAAACCTTATGGGGCAGTTCTACTCTATCCTATAGCCTTGCTATGAGTAGGAATCAACTTGATGGCAGTAGGTTTGGATTAAATTTATGAACTTCGGCACTAAAGAAACCCATATACCTTTACTTAACCCAGCATTTTCCAAATGTATGGATATGGAACACTTTGGGGTGAGTGTGTATGCGTGTGTGTGTCCCATTACCTGTATTTGGAACAAACAGTATTCAAATGCCTCAATTTTTAGAGAATTTCTGAGGTCAGCTATCAGTTGGCAGACAGGACAGTTCTGGAGCCTCTGCAAATATGGGAAGATTTAGCACGTTCCTGAGGGAGCCTCAGAGTGACTTGTGATTCATACAGCACCCCACCCCTACCAGTTGAAAAAGCCTGGTAACACCCCCCCAGGAAACTTGAGAGCCTTCGAAACTCCCTTTATTTATTTTTTTTATTGTACTTCGTGAAGGCTTACAGAACAAATAGTTTCTCACATATTGTTTTATGACATTGGTTAACAACCCCACAACATGTCAACCCTCTCCCTTCTCAACCTTTTTTTTTTTTTTTTTTGGTGAAAATATGCATAGCCAAAGACACACCATTTCAAAAATATCTACATGCACAGTTCAGTGACATCAACTACGCTCTTCCAATTGTGCTGCTATTCTCACTTTAGACGAAGGCTTACAGAACAAAATAGTTTCTCATTTAACAGTTAGTACACATGTTGCCCTATGACAATGGTCAGCAACCTCACAACACATCAACACTATCCTTACTCAACCTGGGGTTCCCTATCACCAGCTTTTCTGTCCCCTCCTGCCTTCTGGACCTTGTCCCTGGACTGCTGTGCCTCATTAGTCCCATTCGGTTTTATGGGGCTGTCCACTCCCAGGCTGAACAGTGAATCTCGGAAATGACTTCACCACTGAGCTAAAAGGGTGTCTGGGGGCCATACTCTCAGGGTTTCTCCAGTCTCCTTTAGGCCAGTAAATCTGGTCTTTTTTTTGTGAGTTAGAATTTTGTTCTACATCCTTCTCCAGCTCTGTCCAGAACCCTCTGTTGTGATCCCAGTCAGAGCAGTAAGTGATGGTAGCCGGGCACCATCTAGCTGTACTGGACTCAGTCTGGTGGAGGCCTTGGTAGCTGTGGTCCATTAGTCCTTTGGACTAATCTTTTCCTTGTATCCTGTTCTCTTCATTCTCCCTTGCTCCCGAAGGGATGAGACCAGTGGAGTATCTTAGATGGCTGCTCACAGGCTTTTAAGACCCCAGACGCTACTCACCAAGGTAGAATGTAGAACATTGTCTTTATAAACTGTGTTATGCCAACTGAGCTAGATGTTCCCCAAGACCATGGTCCCCACAGCCCTCCACCCAGGAATTCAGTCCCTCAGGGAGTTTGGATGTATCTATGGAGCTTCCATGACCAAAACTCCCTTATTTTACAGAGAGGTTCCCATCTAAGCACAATGAGATCAGTGGACTTCTTATACCTTCCACTTTTTTTTTCTTTCTTCCACTTCTGGCTTTCAGATTTATTTTTGCTTTTGGCTTTCAGATTTATTTTTGCTTTTGGAAACTTTTTCTTCATCACTCTTTTTATTGAGAAATTATGGTTATCTTTTTCTCCTCCCTCCATGAGACCTTCAGACCACATCTGCTTGTATAATTCCCTCTCTGCTCATATTTTCACTCCCAGATGGGTAGGTGGGAAAAATTTATGCGTCATCTGGGTACTGACCTGCCACATTTCACATCCTTCATTAGTTTCTGAGATTTCTCACCCTGAATTCCCAGAGAAACATTGACTCATCATGACACACAAATGCATTCATTTGGAAAAAATTAATTTTAAATCTATATCCCTTAAGACTTCCCAATTGTTCTGATCCCATTGTTAAGCACTTAGCTTAAAGAAAATTAAAAAGCTCTAAGCAGGCAAAAATGTATGATCAAAGCTATCATTATATTATATCTTGGCATATTTGTAAATCTGAAGCCAAGAGACAATATGAAAAGCTATTTTTGCTGAGTGTTTTCTTTACTTTGAGATTTTCGGGTTTGTGACCTAAGGATTAGGATAAAAATGACGAGCTAGACAGCTGTTGCAGGCCCAGCTAATTATACTAATGCTTTTCTGAACGACTGAAACTACAAATAAAGTCTCTTTTAGCCAGGCTATTGGCAGTTGCCATGGGAGTATATGCTGTCTGGGCTCAGCACCCTCCCTCCTGCTCTCCTAGGACAGTGGGAAAGAAATTGCAATGAGAAGGTGGCTGGATGAGGGTGGAGGAGGTACCCACTGACCCTCCCATCCACCCTATGGCTCTTTCAACACTTTGTCAACCCTAGCACAATTCCCTAATGGGTTGTCTTAATTCATCTGGTAAATATTTGCTGAAAGCTATGGTTGATGCTTAAGGAGCCCTGGTAGTGAAAGTTTGGTGGTTCGAACCCACCCAGTGGCTCTGCGGGAGAAAGGCCTGGCATCTGCTTCTGTAAAGGTTACAGCCTAGAAAACCCTATGGGGCAGTTCTACCCTGTCACATGGGGTCGCTGTCAGTTGGACTCGACTCTTGACAGCACCCAACAACGATAGTTAATGTTTAAAGGGAGGGTGGCAGAATAAAATAAGAGGAGGACATTAAAGAGAGCGAGGGAAAAAACAAGGGTGGGAGAGGGATAAGCAAGCAGATCCTATTACTTAGGAGGATGGCGGGGGCGGGGTGGGAGGCTCCTGGAGGAATGACCTCAGAGAAAAAAATGGAGCTGATAGACTAACTGTGAGTTTGACCATATTGAAAGAAGTTTTCCGGTTTTGGCAGAGAGCCTGGAGATAAATCAATTATTAATATTTTAAAACAGAACTATGCAAAGGAAAAAAAAATCAAGGCAATTGTAAACTCCAGGGAAAATAAAATGTGGTACACTTGACTCAGTTATGTTGTTGGTAGTCAGCCCCCATGCAAAACAGAATGAAATGCTGCCCAAGCCTGCACCATCCCCATGATCGGTTGCAGATCTGACCATTGTGATCCATAGGGTTTTCATCGGCTGACTGCTAGGCCTTTTGTGCTAGTCTGTCTCTGTCTGGAAGTGCCTCTGAAACCTGTTCAGAATCATACCAACAGGCAAATTTCCACTAAGGATGGTTGGTGGCTGTGCATGAGGTGGATTGGTCAGGAATAGATCTCGGGTTTACTGCATGGAAGATGTGAGGTACAAATCTTTCAGACAAGCCATGCGGCCATGGTTTTCTCCAGTCCCTCTCACTGCTGGCTTCTTTAGGCCTTAGAACAAACCAGCACCCTGACTGAGACCTGATGTTTGTTAGCAAGGTTAAAAAGATACCATTCTGGGCTAACCACCTCCCCTCCTCTGGAAGTCAGGGGGCATGTTTCAGTAGGATATTTGTTAGCAAGGTTAAAAAGCTACAATTAGTCACTTAGGCTGGGGATGTAAAACAACTGGGAGAGGACATTTTCTTTGGTCTCTTCAGCTGTGGTGCAAGTGGGGCACACATAGCATAAGATTACAGTTCACGTAAGTGGACTTACCTGGCCAGGGGGAGACCAGCAGTAGTTAGGGTCCCATTTAAGCCCATCACCCACGGCACAAAGAGAGGTGTATGAGGAAGAGTCATCATCTCTATCCAGACAGTTTTTGAGGGGAGACTTCTCATTAAGGAATTTTTCCAGTTGTATGTTGTCTGATGCTTGTAAGTAATGAAAGCTACTTTCTATCAGGGCTTGGAACCAGTTCTTCCCAGTCCAGTCATGGCCAGGAAGTGAAACTGGAACAGATCCGAATTGTTAAAATTTGAGTGATCTGTACTTGCTAAAACCAAAGACAAAAAAAGAACCCTGAGAGCAGCTGGAGAAAAGCAAAAAGTCACATACAGAGGAGAAACAAATAAGACTAAGCTCGGATTATTCGGCAGAAACCATGCAGTCAAGAAGACGATGGGATGACATATATAAAACCTGGAAAGAAAAAAACTGCCAGCCAAGAATAATATATCCTGCAAAACTCTCGTTCAAATATAACAGTGAAATTAGGTCATTTCCAGATAAACAGAAATTAAGGGACATGTAAAAACCAAACCAAACTTACAAGACTTATTAAAGGAAGTCCTTCAATCTGAGAACAAGCAATATCAGACCACAGGCTGAATACGGGACACAGGATTGTACTAGCCAGATACCAACCTAGGAAATGAACTCTTAAGGACTATGCAAAACCAAAAGAATTACAAAAGGGAACCAGAGAGGTTAATCAGTAAATGACAACAGCATCAGAACAATAAAAGAGGGAATAAACAGTGTAGGTATAGAACGTTCTAATGGAGACGAAGTCGAGCGATACCAAGTAATAATAGACTGGTACAAATCCAGGAAGATACGGGTAAATTTCAAGGTAATCACAAAGAAGTTAACAAACCTACTCATCAAAATAAAGAAGAAAAACATAAAGTCTCAGCGAAACCAAAACCTACAAAAACAAAAGAAATGAAAAAAACATCCACAAACAAAAGGAACTTAGCACAGGAGAGTAAGAGGAACAAAGAAAATGTCAGCACCACAAAAAAAAAAAAAAATAATATAAAAAAAATGCAATCCCACTCCTAGGAATATATCCTAGAGAAACAAGAGCAGTCACGCTAATAGACACATGCACACCTATATTCATTGAAGCACTGTTCACAATAGCAAAAAGATGGAAACAACCTAGATGCCCATCAACGGAAGAATGGGTAAACAAACTATGGTACATACACACAATGGTGTATTATACAAAGAAAAAGAACAATGATGAATCTGTGAAGCATCTCATAACATGAACGAAACTGGAGGACATTATGCTGAGTGAAATAAGTCAATCACAAAAGGACAAATATTGTATGAGACCTCTACTGTATAACTTGTGTAAAAGTTTACACACAAAAAGAAACAATCTTTGTTGGTTATGAGGGATGGGAGGGATGGGGGGGTATGAACTAAGTAGATAAGTGGTATCTTTGGTGAAGGGTAAGACAGTACACATTACTGGGGAAGCCAGCATATCTTGCACAAGGAAAGGTCATGGAAGCTCCATAGACACTTCCAAACTCCCTGAGGGACTGAGTTGCTGGGCAGAGGGCTGTGGGGACCATGGTCTCGGGGAACATCTAGCTTAATTGGCATACACATTTCATAAAGAAAATGTTCTACATTCTACCTTGGTGAGTAACGTCTCGGGTCTTAAAAGCCTGTGAGCAGCCATCTAATATACTCCACTGGTCTCATCCCTTTGGGAGCAAGGGAGAATGAAGAGAAGAAGATACAAGGAAAAGATTAGTCCAAAGGACTAATGGACCACAGCTACCATGGCCTCCACCAGACTGAGTCCAGTACAGCTAGATGGTGCCCGGCTACCACCACTGACTGCTCTGACTGGGATCACAATAGAGGGTCCTGGACAGAGCTGGAAAAGGATGTAGAACAAAATTCTAACTCACAAAAAAAAAGACCAGATTTACTGGCCTGACAGACTGGAGAAACCCCGAGATTATGGCCCCCAGACACCCTTTTAGCTCAGTGGTGAAGTTATCTCCAAAGTTCACCGTTCAGCCGGGAACTGGACAGCCTCATAAAACAAAACAGGACTAATGAGGCACAGCATTCCAGGGACAAGGACTAGAAGGCAGGAGGGGACAGGAAAGCTGGTGATAGGGAACCCAAGGTTGAGAAGGGACAGTGTTGACATGTCACGGGGTTGTTAACCATTGTCATAGGGCAATGTGTGTACTAACTGTTTAATGAGAAACTATTTGTTCTGCAAACCTTCATCTAAGGTACAAAAAAAAAGAAATTGCTTTGAATAGAATTGCCATTTTCACAATGTTGAGTCTACCTATCCATGAGCATGGTATGTTTTTCCATTTATGTAGATCCCTTTGGGTTTCATGCAGTAGTGTTTTGTAGTTTTCTTTGTACAGGTCTTTTACATCCCTGGTTAGATTTATTCCTAAGTCTTTTGTCTTTTTAGGGGCTATTATAAATGGTATTGTTTTCCTGATTTCCTTTTCACTGTTCACCTTATTGGTGTTTAGGGATCCAACTGATTTTTGTATGTTTATCTTGTATCCTGAAACTCTGCTGAATCTTTCTGTTAGTTCCAGTAGATTTCTCGTGGAGTCTTTAGCGTTTTCTAGGTGTAGTATCATATCATCTGCAAACAGGGACAGTTTAACTTCTTCATTACCAATTTGGATGCCCTTTATTTCTTTTTCTTGCCTTATGGCTCTAGCTAGAACTTCCAGCACAATGTTAAATAGGAGTGGTGATAAAGGGAATCCTTGTCTTGTTCCTGTTTTCAAGGGGAATGTTTTCAGCCTCTCTCCATTAAGAATGATGTTGGCCATTGGTTTTGCATAGATGCCCTTTATTATGTTGAGAAATTTCCCTTCTATAACTATTTTATTGAGAGTTTTTATCAGGAATGGGTGTTGGACTTTGTCAAATGCCTTTTCTGTGTCAATTGAGATGATCATGTGATTCTTTTCTTTCCTTTTATTTACGTGGTGGATTATGTTGATTGATTTTCTAATGTTGAAGCATCCTTGCATACCTGGTATGAATCCTACCTGGTCGTGGTGTATTGTTTTTTTTGATTGATGCTGAATGCTATTGGCTAGAATTTTGTTGAGAATTTTTGCATGAGGGACATTGGTCTGTAATTTTCTTTTTTTGTGACGTCTTTGCCTTTTGGTATCAGCGTCATGCTGGCTTCATAGAATGAATTTGGAAGTGTTGCTTCCTTTTCTATGCTCTGAAATAGCTTGAGTACTACTGGTACAAGCTCTTCTGTAAAGGTTTTGTAGAATTCTCCAGTGAAGCCATCCGGGCCAGGGCTTTTTTTGGTTGGGAGTTTTTTTTATCACCTTTTCAATCTCTTTTCTTGTTATGGGTCTATTCAGATTTTCAACATCACTTTGTTGTAGTTTGGGTACGCAGTGTGTTTCTATAAATTTATCCATTTCCTCTGGGTTTTCGAATTTATTGGAGTATAGTTTTTCATAATATTCTGTTATAATCCTTTTTATTTCGGTTGGGTCTGTTGTAATGTCCCCCATTTCATTTCTTATTTGGGTTATTTGTTTTCTCTCCTGTTTTTCTTTTGTCAGTCTGGCCAGTGGGTTGTCGATTTTGTTGATTCTTTCAAAGAACCAACTTTTGGTTTTGTTGGTACTTTCTATTGTTTTTCTGTTCTCTATTTCATTTATTTCTGCTCTGATCTTTACTATTTCCTTTCTTCCAGTGGTTGTGGGCTTGTTTGCTCTTCTCTTTCTATTTGTTTGAGTTCTGTAGTTAATGTTTTGATTTTGTCCCTTTCTTCTTTTTCGATGTGTGCATCTATTACTATAAATTGTCCTCTGAGGACTGCCTTTGCTGTGTCCCAAAGGTTTTGGTATGATGTGTTTTCATTTTCATTTGATTCTAGGAATTTTTTAATTCCATCTCTGATTTCTTCTATTACCCATTGATGTGTAAGCAGATTATTATTCAGTTTCCATGTGTTTGATTTTTTTTCCTTGCTCTTTCTGTTGTTAATTTCTACCTTGATGGCATTGTGGTCAGAGAAGATACTTTGAATTATCTCAGCGTTTTGGATCTTGTTGAGGATGGCTCTGTGGCCTAAGGTGTGGTCTATTCTGGAGAACGTTCCATGTGCATTGGAAAAGAATGTGTACTTTGCAGCAGTTGGATGGAGTGTTCTTTATATATCTATGAGGTCAAGTTGGCTGATTGTGCCCTTTAGGTCTTCTGTATCTTTGCTGAGTTTCTTCTTAGTTGTTCTGTCCTGTACTGAGAGTGGTGTGTTGAAGTCTCCTACTATTCTTGTGGAACTGTCAATTTCTCTTTTCAGTGTTGTTAGAGTTTGTTTTATGTAATTCAGAGCCCTGTCATTGGGTGCCTAGATGTTTATTATGGTTATGTCTTCATGATGGATCATCCCTTTAATCATTGTATAGTGTCCTTCTTTGTCTTTTATGGTGGATTTTGTTTTAAAGTCTATTTTATCTGAGATTAGTATTGCCACTCCTGTTCTTTTTTGGTAGTTGTTAGCTTGATATATCTTTTTCCCAACCTTTGACTTTTAATAAATTCACATCTTTGTTTCTAAGGTGTGTCTCTTGTAGACAGAAAATTGATGGATCCTGTTTTCTTATCCATTCTGTCACTCTCCGTCTCTTTATGGGTGCATTGAGTCCATTTACATTCAGTGTAATTATTGATAGATGTGAGTTTGTTGCTGTCATTTTGTAGTGCTTTTTTTTGTGGTGCTGATGTTTTCTTTGTTCTTCTTACTCTCTTGTGCTGAGTTACTTTTGTTTGTGGATTTTTTTTCATTTCTTTTGTTTTTGTAGGTTTTGTTTTGCTGAGACTTTATGTTTTTCCTCTTTTTTTTTTTTTAATAAGTATGTTTGTTAACTTTCTTGTGGTTACCATGAATTTTACCCTTATCTTTCTAAGTTTGAAGCAGTCTACCATTACTTGGTATCACCTTGCCTTCCTCTCGATTAGAAGGTTCTATACTTATGCCGTTTATTCCCTCTTTTATTGTTTTGATGTTGTTGTCATTTACTGATTAACTGCTCTGATTCCCTGTTGTATTTCTTTTGGTTTTGGATAGTCCTTGAGAGCTCACTTCCTAGACTGGTATCTGGCTGGTACAATCCTGCGTCCTACATTCTGCCTGTGAGCTGAAGTTGTTTGTTCTCAGATCGAAGAACTCCCTTTAATAATTCTTGTAAGTTTGGTTTGGCTTTTACATTTCCCTTAATTTCTGTTTATCTGGAAATCACCTAATTTCACCATCATATTTGAATGAGAGTTTTGCAGGATATATTACTGTTGGCTGGCAATTTTTTTCTTTCAAGATTTTATATATGTCATCCCATTGCCTTCTTGCCTGCATGGTTTCTGTCAAATAATCTGAGCTCAGTCTTATTGTTTCTCCTGTGTGTGTGACTTCTTGTTGTTCACGAGCTGCTCTCAGGATTCTTTGTTTGTCTTTGGTTTTTGCGAGTGTGATTATGATATGCCTTGGTGATTTTCTTTTGGGGTCTATCTTATATGGGGTTCTTCAAGCTTCTTGGGTGGCCAGCTTTTCATCTTTGATGATATTGGGGAAGTTTTCTGTCAGCAGTTCTTCAATGATCCTCTCTGTGTTTTTTGTTGTCTCCCCCTATTCTGAACTGCAATCACTCACAAATTTTTGCTTTTGATTGTATCCCACATAACTCTCAGGGTCTCTTCATTTTTCTTTGTTCTTTTTTCTGAGTTTTCCTGAAACAGAGTTGTATCCAAGTGTTCGTCTTCAATTCCACTGATCCTGTCTTTCACCGTTTCAAATGTGCTTCTCAGCCCTTCTATGGCACTGTCCATTTCTGAAATCTTGTTGTTTATCTTTTGGATTTCTAATTGTTTTTGTATAATTTCTAGTTGTGAATTTATTTTGGCATTTTGTTCCTGCATTATTTTCCTGAATCCTTCCAATTTTTTGTCTGTATTTTCCATGAATTTGTCTATTTTTTCCCTCATTTTTGTCTGCTTTTTGCTTCAGCTCTTGGAGAATTCTGAGTATTAGATTTGAATTCCCTATCAGGTAGTTCTAGTGCCTTTTCTTCTACTGGAAAGTCATCTGGTGTTTTATTTTGGATGCCTACTGGAACCATCCTGTCCTGTTTTTGTAAATGTTTTGATATTGTCTGCTGTCTTTGGGGCGTTCAGTAGTTATTTTTCTTGTTCATTGTTTGTAGATTCGTTTGTTTCATCCCGTCTTTTTTTTTTTTTTTTTTAATTTGGCTATGTCTGCGCAGGTGGGCTGTGTGTTCTTTGTTGTTTGCTTGTCTCTGGGCACAATACTTTTCGCCTCCTTCTCCAATTGGCAGGGTCAGTCACTCAGATATGGTATGGCAGGGCAGGTCTAGCTGAAGAGGAGTTACTGGGATGGGTTGTTTGTGGCACTTACTACAGCCACCAGGGTGGGTTGGTAATCAGTGCAGGGCAGGTTCTGTACCTGTGCTGCTTGGTGGTGTGATGTTAAGTGCACAGTGCCGGTAGGCAGGATGTAGTGGGGAGATTGTTATGTGTGGAGTTAAGACGGATATGGGAGACAGGTGAGAGGGACAGAAGCCAAAAACATAGAAACAAACAAAAAAGAATGCTAGGGGAGCTTGCTGTTAGAGTGGAGAGATGAGAGACTATGAAATGGAGAAAAACCAAAAGAGAAAGAGGAAAAAAAGAAAAGAAAAGAAAGAATAAATAAAAATCAGAAAGGGAAAAGAACAGCAAAGTTCCCAGGCATCCCACCGGTGCAGCTATGAGGTCTGGGGAAGTTGTTCTCAGGTGCTGCAGTACAGCCTGGCTAGAAGGCATAGAGGTATACGACTCCAGGTATTCAGGGAACAGAAAGAGAAGGAAGATATAGAGAGATGAGAAACTGAGTAATGAAGAAAGAGAAAAAGGGAAAAGAAAACAAAACATATCTAAAAAAAAAAGAAAGAAAAGCCCCCCCCCCCAAAAAAAAAGAAACAGAAAAAAAAAAAAACCCAACAAAAAAAGAAATGCGCTCAGGGATCCCTTTGCATGTCTGTGCAAGCTGAGAGGGTAGGTTCCAAGCCATGCAGCACCGACTGGCCAGAATGGGCTCCCAACTTAAGAAAAGGAAAAGAAAAGAAACAAACAATTCAAAACAAACAAATGAACAAAAGCCCCTGGATCCCACCAGTGCGGCAGCCCAGACCAGGAAGCAGCTCCACACTCGAACAGAGCTCCGCAGCCCCTCAGGAAGAAGCGAAGATGGCGCACGGAGCCAGGTATTTGAGCAAAAGGAAGGGCAGGTGGTGAGAGGTAAGGAAGAAATCAAAAGAAGCGGAAAAAAAGCAACACCAGCAGCCAACAAATGGCACTCAGACAGCCAGCTAGTGCGGGCTGGTGGAATCCAAGCAACCAGTGCTTCCTGGACAAGAGATTGTGGCCGCAGGAAGCAGAGGAGGCTGAGTGCCGGTGAAGAAGGGTGGGGGTTGGGAAAGCATATATCACAAATTACCGGTTGTTTTGTCTCCCACTGGAAGCTCCGTGAAGCTGCTTTCTTGTACCCCATCTGCTGGTCTCCCATAGGGGTCCAAGATGGTGGGTCTGCGCTGCGTTAGCCGATAGGGGACCTCTGCATGAATCTCCCCTCGCTCTCCGTTCTTTGTCAGTTTTCTCACTCCATTCAGTGCTTGGCTGAGTTCTTTACCTCTTCATTTGATGTTTTAGGGTTTCAGGATTGTTTTTTTCTGTGTTCGGCTTAGTTTTTCGGATCTTTGCTATGGAGGGACAGTGTGGTGCTTCTGCCCAGAGTGCCATTTTGCCAGAAGTCTTCTTTTATTTTTGTACTGTTGTGGTTTAAATGAAGTTTACATTTCAAGTTAGTCTCCCATACAAAAATCTATACATATATTGTTATGTGACTCTGATTGCTCTTGCCACACTGTGTCAGCACACTCCTTCTTTCCACCCCTGATTCCCCATGTCATTCAACCAGCTCCTAACCATCTCTGCCTTCCCATCTCACCTCCGTACAGAAGCTACCCATTTAGTCTCTTGTATCTACTTGAGCTAAGAGGCACACTCCTCACGAATATCACTTTATGCCCCACGGTCCAGTCCAATCCCTGTCTGAAGAGTTGGCCTCAGAAATTGTTTTAGCTCTGGGCTGATAGAGAATCCAGGGGCCATGCTTTCCAGGGTTCCTCCAGTCTCAGTCAGACCATTAAGTCTGGTCTTCTTTCTAGAATTTGAGTTCTGCACCTGACCTTTCTCCTGCTCCGTCCGGGACTCTCTGTTGTGTTCCCTGTCAGGGCGGTCATTGGTGGTAGCTGGGCACCATCTAGTTCTTCTGGTCTCAGGCTGATAAAGTCTCTGGTTTATGTGGCACTTTCTGTCTCTTGGGCTACTACTTTCCTTGTGTCTTTGGTGTTCTTCATTCTCCTTTACTCAAGGTGGTTGGGACCAACTGGTGCATCTTAGATGGCTGCTCGCAAGCTTTTAAGACTCCAGACACCATTCACCAAAGCAGGATGCAAAACATTTTCTTAATAAGCTTTGTTATGCCAGTTGACCTGGATGACCCTGAACACATGGTCCCCAGACCCCTACCCCTGCAACTCTGTCCCTCAAAGTGTTTGATTGTATTCAGGAAACTTCTTAGTTTCGTTTAGTCCAGTTGTGCTGACTTCCCCTGCAGTGTGTGCTGTCCTTCCTTTCACCTAAGATAATTCTTATTTACTGTCCAGATAGTAAATAACCCTCCTCCTCCCTCCCACCACCCTCGTGACCATTAAAAAATATTTTCTTTTGTGTTAAACCTTTTCTTGAGTTCTTATAATAGTGGTCTTATACAGTATTTGTCCTTCTGTGACTGACTAAATTCAGTCAGCATAATGGCCTCCAGCTTCCTCCATGTTATAAGACGTTTCACGGCTTCATCGTTTTTCTTTAGCATTGCATAGTATTCCATGGTGTGGATATACCATAATTTGTTTATCCATTTGTCCATTGATGCGTACCTAGGTTGTTTCCATCTTTTTGCTATTTGAACAGTGCTGCGATGAACATGGGTGTGCATATATCTATTCGTGTGATGGCTTTTATTTCTCTAGGATATATTCCAAGGAGCAGGATAGCTGGATCATATGGTACTTCTATTTCTAGCTTTTTAAGGAAGTGCCAAATTGATTTCCAAAGTGGTTGTACCATTTACATTCCCACCAACAGTGTATGAGTGTTCCAGTGTCTCCACAACCTCTCCAGAATTTATTATTTTGTGTTTTTTGGATTAATACTAGCCTTGTTGGGGTGACATGATATCTCATTGTCGTTTTGATCTGCATTTCTCTAATGGCTAATGATCGTGAGCATTTCTTCACGTGTCTGTTAGCTGCCTGAATATCTTCTTTGGCGAAGTGACTTTTCATATCTTTTGCCCATTTTTAAATTGGGTTATTTGTATTTTTGTTGTTGAGGTTTTGCAGTATCTTGTGGATTTTAGAGATTAGATGCTGATCGGATTTGTCATAGCCAAAAATTTTTTCCCAGTCTGTAGGTTGTCTTTTGACTCTTTTGGTGAAGTCTTTTGATGAGCATAAGTGTTTGATTTTTAAGAGCTCCCAGTTATCTAGTCTCTCTTCTGGTGCTTGTGCATTGTTACTTATGGTTCATATTGTGTTTAGGCCATGTATTAGGGCTCCTAGTGTTGTCCCTGTTTTTTCTTCCATGATCTTTATTGGTTTCGTTTTTATATTTAAGTCTTTGATCCATTTTGAGTTAGTTTTTGTCCCTGGTGTGAGGTATGGGTCTTGTTTCGGTTTTTTGCATATGGATATCCAGTTATGCCGGCACCATTTGTTAAAGAGACTGTCTTTTCCCCAATTTACGGATTTTGGGCTTTTGTCAACTATCAGCTCCTCATAGGTCGATGAATTTATGTGTGGATTCTCAACTCTGTTCCATTGGTCTATGTATCTGTTGTTTTACCAGTACCAGGCTGTTTTGACTACCATGGTGGTATAATAGGTTCTAAAATCAGGTAGTGTGAGGCCTCCCACTTTGTTCTTCTTCTTGAGTAATACTTTAGTTATTTGGGGCCTCTTCCTTTCCATATGAAGTTGGTGATTTATTTCTCCATCTCATTAAAAAATGCCATTGGAATTTGGATCGGGATTGCATTGTATCTGTAGACGGCTTTCGGTAGAATTGACATTCTCACAATGTTGAGTCTACCTATCTATGAGCAAGGTATGTGTTTCCACTTATGCAGGTCTCTTTTCATTTCTTGCAGTCGTGTCTTGTAGTTTTCATTGTATAGGACTCTTACGTCTCTGGTGAGATTTAACCCTAAGTATTTTATCTTCTTGGGGGCTACTGTAAATGGTATTGATTTGGTGATTTCCTCTTTGAGGTTCTCTTTGTTGGTGTACAGGAATCCAACTGATTTTTTTTTTTTGTTATTGTACTTCAGGTGAAGGCTTACAGAACAAATAGTTTCTCATGAAACAGAAGTACACATGTTGTTTTATAACATTGGTTAACAACACCAGAACATATCAATCTTCAAACTTCTCAACCTCCTTTTTTTTTTTGGTGAAAATACACATAGCGGAAAGATACACCGTTTCAAAAACTTCTACATGCACAGTTCAGTGACATTGACTACGCTCTTCGAATTGTGCTGTTATTCTCACTTAAGATGAAGGCTTACAGAACAAAATAGTTTCTCATTTAACAGTTACTACAAATGTTGCCCTATGACAATGGTTAACGATCACACAAAACATCAACAATATCCTTACTCAATCTTGGGTTCCCTATCACAGGCTTCCTTGTCCCCTTCTGCTTTCTGACCCTTGTCACTGGACTCCTGTACCTCGTGAGTCTCATTTGGTCTTACGGGGCTGTCCACTCCCAGGCTGAACAGTGAATCTCGGAGGTAACTTCACCACTAAGCTAAAACGGTGTCTGGGGGCCATACTCTCGGGGTTTCTCCAGTCTCCTTTAGGCCAGTAAATCTGGTCTTTTTTGTGTGAGTTAGAATTATGTTCTACATCCTTCTCCAGCTCTGTCCAGAACCCTCTGTTGTGATCCCGGTCAGAGCAGTCAGTGATGGTAGCTGGGCACCATCTAGCTGTACTGGACTCAGTCTGGTGGAGGCCTTGGTAGCTGTGGTCCATTGGTCCTTCGGACTAATCTTTTCCTTGTATCTTGTTCTCTTCATTCTCCGTTGCTCCGGAAGGATGAGATCAGTGGAGTATCTTAGATGGCCACTCACAGGCTTTTAAGACCGCAGACACTACTCACCAAGGTAGAATGTAGAGCATTGTCTTTATAAGCTGTGTCATGCCAATTGAGCTAGATGTTACCCGAGAGAAATCCAACTGATTTTTGTATGTTTATCTTGTATCCTGAAACATTGCTGAAATATTCTGTTAGTTCCAGTAGTTTTCTTGTGGATTGTTTGTGGTTTTCTGTGTATAAGATCATACCACCTGCAAATAGAGATACTTTGACTTCTTCTCTACCAATTTGGATGCCCTTTATTTCTTTTTCTAGCCTAATTGCTCCATCTAGGACCTCCAGCACAATGTTGAATAAGAGTGGTGATAAAGGGCATCTTTGTCTGCTTCCTGTTCTCAATGGAAATGCTTTCAAAGTTTCTCTATTTAGGATGATGTTGGCTGTTGGCTTTGTATAAATGCCCTTAATCATATTGAGGAATTTCCCTTGTATTCCTATTTTTTTGAGAGTTTTTATCTGAATGGGTGTGGGACTTTGTCAAATGCCTTTTCTGCATCGATTGATAAGCTTGTGTGGTTCTTGTCTTTTGTTTTATTTATGTGATGGATTACATTGATTGTTTTTCTCATGTTGAACCTTCCCTGCATACCTGGTATAAATCCCACTTAATCAGGGTGAATTATTTCTTGATATGTTGCTGAATTCTATTGGCTAGAATTTTGTTGAGGATTCTTGCATCAATGTTCATGAGGGATATTGGTCTGTAATTATCTTTTTTTGTGGTGTCTTCACCTGGTTTTAGTATCAGGGTTATGCTGGCTTCATAGAATGAGTTTGGGAGTATTCCATCCTTTTCTATGCTCCGAAATACCTTTAGTAGTAGTGGTGTTAACTCTTTTCTGAAAATTTGGTAGAATTCTCCAGTGAAGCCATCTGGGCCAGGGCTTTTTTTTTTTTTTTTTTTTTTTTTTATTGTACTTCAGGTGAAGGCTTACAGAACAAATAGTTTCTCATTTAACAGTTATTACAAATGTTGCCCTATGACAATGGTTAACAATCTCACAACACATCAACAATATTGTTACTCAGCCTTGGGTTCCCTATCACCAGCTTCCTTGTCCCCTTCTGCTTTCTGGCCCTTGTCACTGGACTCCTGTACCTCGTTAGTCTCATTTGGTTTTACAGGCTGTCCACTCCCAGGCTGAATGGTGAACCTCGGAGGTAACTTCACCACTGAGCTAAAAGGGTGTCTGGGGGCCATACTCTTGGGGTTTCTCCAGTCTCCTTTAGGCCAGTAAATCTGGTCTTTTTTTTGTGAGTTAGAATTATGTTCTACATCCTTCTCCAGCTCTGTCCAGAACCCTCTGTTGTGATCCTGGTCAGAGCAGTCAGTGGTGGTCCAGGGCTTTTTTTTTGTAGGGAGTTTTTTAATTGTCTTTTCAATCTCTTCTTTTGTTATGGTTTTATTTAGTTGTTCTACCTCTATTTGTGTTAGTTTAGGCAGGTAGTGAGTTTCTAGAAATTTGTCCATTTTCTCCAGGTTTTCAAATTTGTTAGAGTACAATTTTTCATAGTATTCTGTTATGATTCTTTTAATGTAAGGATCTCTTCTGATATCAGACATCTCATTTCTTATACGGGTTATCTGCTTCCTCTCCTGTTTTTCTTTTGTCAGTTCTGACAGTGGTTTATCAGTTTTGTTGATCTTTTCAAAGAACCGTCTTTTGGTCTTGTTAACTCTTTCAATAGTTTTTCTATTCTCTATTTCATTTAATTCTGCTCTAATTATTATTATTTCCTTTCTTCTGGTGCCTGAGGGCTTCTTCTGATGCTCTCGTTCTACTTGTTTGAGTGGTAGGGTTAATGTTTTGATTATGGCCCTTTCTTCTTTTTGGATGTGTGCATTTATTGCTATAAACTGACCTCTGAGCACTGCTTTTGCTGTTTCCTGAAGGTTCTGGTAGGATGTGTTTTCATTCTCGTTTGATTCTATGAATTCCATCCTTAATTTCTTCTATAACCCAGTAGTTTTTGAGCAAGGTGTTGTTCAGTTTCCATGTGTTTGATTTTTTTTTCCTTGCTTTTTGTGTTGTTTATTTCTACTTTTATGGCTTTATGGTCAGAAAAGATGCTTTGTAATATTTCGATGCTTTGGATTTTGTTAATGCTTGCTTTATGGCCTAATATGTGGTGTATTCTGGAGAATGTTCCATGTGCATTGGAAAAAAAAGTATAATTGGCTGCTGTTGGGTAGAGTGTTCACCATATATCTATGAGATCAAGTTGGTTGATTGTAGCATTTAGCTCTTCTGTGTGTTTTTCTTGAGCTTCTTTCTGGATGGTCTGTCCTTCACTGAAAGTGGCGTTTTGAAGTCTCCTACTACTATTGTGGAGCTGTCTTGCTGTCTTTTCAGTGCAGGTAGAGTTTGTTTTATGTATTTCGGAGCCCTGTCGTTGGGTGCGTAAATATTTATTATAGTTATGTCTTCCTGGTGTACTGACCCTTTTATCATTATATAGTGTTTTTATCCTTTGTGGTGAATTTTACTTTAAAGTCTATTTTGTCAGAGATTAATATTGCCACACCTGCTCTTTTCTGAGTGTTGTTTGCTTGATATATTTTTTTCCATCCTTTGAGATTTAGTCTGTTTGTGCCTTTAAGTCTAAGGTTTGTCTCTTGTAGGCAGCATATAAATGGATCGTGTTTTTTTAAATCCAATCTACCACTCTCTGTCTCTTTATTGGTGCATTTAGTCTATTTACATTCAGCATAATTATTGATAGGTATGAGTTTAGTGCTGTCATTTTGATGTCTTTTTTTTGTGTATTGTTCAGGTTCTTTGTTCTACTTAATTTTCTCTGCTGAGTCTTTTTTTTTAATGTATTTTATTTTCATCTTTTTCATTGTTGTTGATTTTGTGTTTCCTGAGTGTTTACATTTTTCTATTTTTTTATTTTGACTTATAGGAGTGTTAGTTTCCTTTGTGGTTACCTTAATATTTACTCCTATTTTTCTAAGTTTATACCAGTCTTTTATTTTTTTATATTGCCTTGACTTCCTCTCCATATGAAAAATCTATGTCTCCATTTCTTAAGTCCCTCTTTTTTGTTTTAATGTTGTCATCTTTTCCATATTGACATCTGTTTCCCTCTTTTCAGTGTTTTAGCTTTGATTTACTTTCGTGACTTCCCTATCTGGGTTGCTATCTGGTTGCTCTGTCCTGTGTTCTAGTCTTGGATTGTTATCTGATGTCACTGATTTTCTAACTGGAGGACTCCCTTCAGTATTTCTTGTAATTTTGGTTTGGTTTTTGCAATTTCCCTAAATTTCTGTTTATCTGCAAATGTCCTCATTTCGCCATCATATTTGAGAGATAGTTTTGCTGGATATATATAATTCTTGGCTGGCAGTTTTTTTCCTTCAGGGCTTTATATATGTCATCCCATTGCCTTCTCCCCTGCATGGTTTCTGCTGAGTAGTCCAAGCTTATTCTTATTGACTCTCGTTTGTAGATGACCTCCCATTTACCCCTAGCCACTTTTAAAATTCTCTTTATCTTTGATTTTGGCAAGCTTGATTATAATATGTCTTGGTGACTTTCTTTTGCCTCAGTTCTGCTCCTATGACGTTCTATTGAGCTAATTCTGAAATTTTATTGTTAATCTTCTGTATTTCTCATTGCTCTCTCTATGGATTCTTGCAGCCTATTAAATTTGTCATTATGCTCTTGTCTAACCTTTTTAATTTCCTGTATTGCGTGTTCTGCACTTTGCTTAATTGTCTGAAGAGTTCTGTACATTAATCTTTTGTATACTGCCTCCGGTAATTCCATGAAATTTTCCTCCTCTGGAAAATTTCTAGATTCTTTATTTTGGGAGGTTGCTGAAGCCATCATGGATTGCCTCTTTATGTGATTTGATATTGACTGTTGTTTTCGAGCCATCAATAAGTTATTTTTTTTATTTGTTTTATGTTTGCTTATTGTGTCCAGCTTCTTTTGTTTTGATATGCCCAAATAGGCTGCTCGTGTGAGCTAGTTTGATTATTGGCACCTTTGAATCTCTAATGTTCTGTCACCAGGTGGTTAGATCTGTTACTAGATATGTGAGCTGAGGAGTCTGCCCACTCCTCCTGTATGAATTCAGCTCAGGTGCCCAGGTAGATAGCCACCAAGTGTGTGGTGTAGGCTCTGCCTTACAGTCCTAGACAGGCATGGGTGATTGGTGTAGGCACAGGCATCTGGCTGCAGCAGGGGGACACACTCTGAGGAAGGCAGGGGGCTGTCGTTGACCCTAGTGTCCAGGAAGGTGTTTTCCTGTTCCCTAGAGCATGTAGGTGGGTGGGTTTTGTAGCCAGACTATAAGCACCTAAAGCTGTTGGTTATAAGGACTGGGGGGCACCTTTTATTCATGTGTCCCTATCACAGGTGGCTAGGTGGTGTGGGTGGAGCCACCAGTCCTCAGGCCTCTGATGTGGGTAGGTGAAGACCCTGCTTAATAGGCAGAGAAGTGTCAAATGTCAAGAACCTGCCACTTCACAGCTGAAACAGTGGAAGGTAGACTTCCGGTATATACCCTGTTGTACTGTGGTAATGAACGCCTGTGCTGTTGAAATGGGCCCACACAAGTCTATGCAGGTGGAAAAGCACTCAAAGTCCGCGGATCCCTTATGCTTTGTGCCTAGGCCAAAGAGCTGTGCCTATCCTGGGTTCCTGGGTTAGGGGAGCTGGCAGGTTTTTTTTTCCCGTTTGTTAATTTGTTTACTCTCCACGGCAGGGAGAATGGTTCCGGGCATGTGACAGATCCTACTTGCAGTCCAGGGGACTCAGCAATTGCTGAAGCCGGTCCGGGACCCAGTTCAGAGCAGGGAGGTAAATGGGAGAGTTTTTTCCATAAGGGGGGTGTTTTTGATCCGCGTGGTAGGCGGTATGCAAGTACTTGTCTTTCGCTGATGAGGGCTGCTTCTCACTTGTTCTGAGTGGCCATGTAGACTCTCTGGCGCTGGGTCTCTCCCAGTGCAGATAACGCACCTCCCAAGCAGTGGTGCTTGCGTGCCTCACTGCTCACGCCGGAGGTGATGAGGCCTGAAGGACTCAGGCTATCGCCGGGTCAGGTCTGGCAACTCCTTGCTCCTTCTGAACCGTCTCTCCCTCCCCCTAACACTAAGTCTGGTTCCTTAACTCTGGCTTTGATGTTCAGGGCTCCCAGATTGCAATATATAATCGATTCACTTGTTTTCTGGGGTCTTTGTTGTAAGAGAGTCCACTGGTAGCATCTGACTGCTCCTCCATCTCCGCCCCGCCTCCTCCACAGGGCTTTCAATGGCTGATTTTTTGGTAGTAGATCTCCAGGCCTTTTTTTCTAAGGCACTTCTAGGTGGCAGGAGAGTGCATTAACGGTTTGCACTATCCAGGGACTCCAATTAAAATGATATTGAAGAAGAAGAAGAAAAAAAAAAAAAAAGCCGGGGATAGCCAGAGAGCCAGGCTGAGTGAAAAGCATGCAGGGCAAGGCCTGAAGTCACAATGTAGAACCGGTCCAATGAAGGAACTATGGTCCCCACCCCTGTGCCCAGACCTTGAAGCTGATATAGTCGATACCACTGATGGTGGAATCTCCCACTGAAGCCACGGCTACATAAACTTCTAGAAACTGTATGGAACAGCCACCAACCTTGCCAGAATGGATTCAGGGTAATCTTTCCAGGGTTGAGACTACAGTGAGGGAAGTGAGAGACTCACCTTGGTTGTAAGATTTAAGGAGGCACCAAACAACTCAGTAATCAAGATAAATAACATTTTAGTGCAATATGTCAACGAATTAAAATTAATGCAAAAAAAACCTATCATTAACAAAATATCAAATTTTAAAATAAAGGCAGGATCTGATAGGAGCAAGAGTAGAGTGAGGCAAATGAGGCTGAGTTGTGTAAGTGCAGGGTCGGATCATCCTAGATTCCACTTCAAAGTCTAGGGTGGGTATGACTGGTAGGTAGCACCTAGGTTTTGTGCCCATACCCTAGCTGCAAGGGAGTCTAGGAGAGAGGATATGCAGAAGTTTTGTCAATGGGAAGTGGGCTCTGCTTCATAAATTAGGAGATTCCCTTACACACATGAAGGGGATTCAAATGTTGCCTGGCCAAAAAGAATGACAAATGTCCACTACACTTACTGGTATCATAGTAAAATGTTACCCTTTGGGTCCAGCATATTCTGGCTGGGCTGTTCTGAAGAAAAGTTTGGTGTTAATCAGAGTAGGGTACAGACAGTTTAATATAGGTATACAGGAAAAAAAAAAAAAAAAAAGGAAAATAAAACCATTGCCCTTTAGTCAATTCCAACTCATGGAGACTTATGTTACAGCGTAGAACTGCTCCATAGGGTTATCTTGGCTGTCATCTTTATGGAAGCAGATCATTAGCCCTTCTTTTTTTTTATTTTTATTTTTTACTGTACTTTAGGTGAAGGTTTACAGAACAAATATTTTCTCATTCAACAGTCAGTACACATATTGTTTTATGACATTGTTTAACAACCTCATGACATATCACATGCACCCTTCTCAGCCTTGGAGGACCTTTTCTTGTTGCTGAAAATATACATAGCCAAAGATACACCATTTCAAAAATTTCTACATGTCAATTCAGTGACGTTGATTATGTTCTTCCAGTTGTGCTGTTATTCTCTCTTTAGATGAAGGTTTACAGAACAAAATAGTTTCTCATTAAACAGTTAGCACACATATTGTCATCAGGTCCTTTTTCTGTGGTGCCACTGGATGGGTTTGAACCGCCAGTCTTTGGGTTAGTAGTGTAGAGGGGAGAGAGTGAAATACTTCTTCTGAAACTGAGAAGGCTCCAAGGAAAATATAAGGTTTGAGCTGGGCTTTGGAGGAAGGAAAGAGGAAAAGCAGAGATAACACTGGATTTGCAATCAGGAAATGGAGTTCCCTGCTTGGTTACTCAGCTTACTAAACCAAACCAAAACAAAACAAAACAAAAAAAAACCCAAACCCATTACCACTGAGTTGATTTTGATAGGTTACTTTGAGTAGAACTGCCACATACTGTTTTCAGTGAGCAACTGGTGGATTTGACTGTTGACCTTTTGCTTAGCAGCTGAGCTGTTAACCACTGGGCCATCAGTGCTCCACACTTACTCAGCTTACTAGCTGTGAGAATTACGAGTGTCAGCTACTTTATCTCTAAAACCTCATCACACGTGACGCGCCAAAGAGTTGTGAGGATCAACTGAGATTAAACGAGTGAAAATGGTTTGTAAACTGTAAAGCACTACACAAGCATCTTGCACTGTTATTAAGTTGTTAAGAATGGTAGGACTCTGTCAAAAGGCCTTGGGGGAGAAGGGCCTCTGGACAAAGAGAATGAAGGGTGAAGAGATTTCTATATGAGGCTAAACAAAAGGAAACTGGGGCTTTGAAGTCTAGAAAGATGAGAGCAGTCAAGACAGGCCTCTGTTTTAAGACCATTAAGGAAACAAAGTCTGGGACCCCAAACTTGAAGGATAAAAATCAAGCCCTATGGTCTCACACACAGTTACCAGAGCATGAGGCACCATAGCATCACAAAATACCCAAATGATTTGTGCACAAGCTTATTTCTTTCCCTACATGGCCCCTTTGAAGGCAGACAGGGACCATGTCTTACTCGTCTTTGTTTCCAGGAGGCTGACACTTCCTGGTAGGTGACACTGTGCTCCATTTTCAAGGAATGAGTGAGCACCCAAAGGCTAGTCAACCTGAGGACCTTTTTACCCCAAGAGATGGTACGTACTAAGCTGTTGGGTGGCCTTGAAAAGCAAGTTCTTATATGCACACTGGGATGCCCTCAGGGTGACAGATGTCCAAACATAAGAGAGCTCACCTGATCGCAGGTAAAGTGTGTTAATCCCTACTTTTAGGTAAAGTAGGTAGGGCCAAGGTCTTCAGCGGACCAATTGCTACAACGGCCAAAAATCAATGGGGGTATAAAACCATACACGTGATAAAATTTCATAGACTTACACACATACAGACCCACACCCAAATGAATGCACGCAAAACTGGTTAAATACGAGGGAGGGCTATAATCTAGCTAATTGTATTTTGCCAGTGTCAATTTCCCGGTTTTGAGAGGGTAGTACAGTTATGTAAGACATAGAGGGAAGCTGGGTGGGTAATGGGTTTGAGGCCTGCACTAATTCTGCAACTTCCTGTGAGTCTATAATTATTTCAAAATAAAAAGTTTAAAAACAAAAAAATCAAGAGGAACCTTTTCCCAGCCCACCGCGCCCGGAGACCGCCCTAAACCCCACACTTCCCTGCTTGAGACGGAGGAGGAGGTTCTCTGGATGGGTAGGGCGGGGCCGCGCAAGCGCAGGCCCGCAATCCGGACTGCGCCGCCGGAAACTCGCGCATGCGCGACTCCGGCTCCTGGCTGCTGCGGCAGCCCCTCTCCGTCGTGGCGGACCGGGCTGCATTGGTCCCTCCGCCCTGCCGTCTTTTCCGGCAGTTGGTTCGTTTCCTGTTGTCCTTACCCGCAACGGTTCCTCGGTCCCTACTCCAGAGCCCGTCACGCGTTCCTTCTTCTCTTGCTGGCCGCTGCAGCCGCCGGGGCTTCGCCTGTTCTCACGTCGAGACCGCTGGCGGGACCGGCGTCTGGGCTGCCCGCTGCCCGCAGCCCTGCCTCCACGGGGGTCTGGTAAGTGTCTTGCTGCGTTTGCTTCCACTCCACCTCAGGCTTTTTCCTTCATCTCCCCTTCCCGTGACCCCTTCTCGCTAAGAAACAAAACAAAACCCGAACTCGTTGCCGTCGAGTCGATTCCAACTCATAGCGACCTATGACCCTTCTCGCTGGCGCCTTTTTAGCCGTGTCCTGTCGACCCTGAGGCCCGTCTCCTCATCCTCCTGTCATTTCTCCTTCTCTCAATCTTTAGAGGCCCGTTGTCGGGCTTCTCCACATTTTCCCACGCAGTCCTTTCTCTTCCTCCGTGCAGTTGGGGCGGGGAGCCAGCCTCTCCTCTCCTTTCCATGTTGCCAGCTTTGTCTGCTCGCTTTCACCGCTCAGACCCCTCCGGGATCACAATCATCACCAATTTCCACCTCCTCTTCCCTTTTCTGGGATTTACGAACCTGGGAGCAGAGATCCTAGGAATCTGGGAGTCAGGCAGAGATGTGGAAAGCCCACTTTGGGGTCTGGTACTTACATTGAGTGTTCCGCCCTTCTGTGGTTAGTCTTAGGATACTGGGCTTCGGATACTCTTAAGAGCACAGGAAAGTGCAGTGAAGACTCTTAAGAAGGCAGTGGAAAAGGAACAGAGCCAGAGGAGAGGGAAGAGTCCATAAGGATTTAGAGGATAGTGTCGAAGGTGGTTTGCAGAACGGCTAGTAGAGAGACCAGATACCTCACTTGCACTGTGAAATAACTAAAAGATACAAAGAGAAACGTGCTCTTTTTGAAGTGTACAGAGGAAGGTTGGAATGAAGTCGACCCTGTGCCTCCCTCTTCCTTTCAGCTCACCTTGCCTCTGATTTACGTAGGCAGTAGATGTGGTTTCTCCAAACATAAAACAACCACCACAGTAACAGGCTCTTCTTCCTACCCCAAACATTAGTTATCACCTTCCTAATAAGAGAACAAGAACTTTATCCTCCAACTCCATGCAACCCTACCCCTCATCACACATACATGCTCTCAACTCCTACAGGGGAGATCAAAAATAAGTTCTTTCTCTGGTAAATATATTTTTATAAAGTGCTTATGAAGTGCATGACACTGTGCACGAGTTGGGATAAGGACAGTAAAAAGAGTATAAGACAGAATGCTTGCTTTCTAGTGGTTTATAGTTCGGTAGAGGAGATTGTGACTCTTGAGTCTTGGCTCCAGTGCTGAATTCTCCAAATAAAATATTAGAGTTTCAATCACAAAGCAATAAAGTATTGGTGAGGGCAAGGGTGTTTATAGAGATAACAGAGTATAATTGTAAAGTCAGGCAGAAGACCAGTCATAACTATCTCGATTGAATAAAACAGTGGTTTTCATTTGACCCACTTTTGTGTTTGTGATCCCTACCCCTGACTTTTATGAGGATCACATCTGTCTCTTTTTGTTAAAATTTTTTAAGTTTTAAACATTTCTCACCTATTATTTCCTAATTCTGCAGAGTTGAAGGAGAATGAAACCAATAGGGCAATGGCCTCCAGTGATCTGTAGGTCAGGGCATGAAGGATGAATTATCAAAAGCATGAGGGAAAGCCCTGTCATAAAAAGTACTTGTTTGGTCCAGTAAACCTGTGAATTACTACAGGGCAATAGTAATTGTATCTTTTGATTAAAGGATATTAGATTAAACCTTTTATGAGAGGAGGAAGAGGAAGTTTGAAGAAAGGTCAAAGGGAAGGACAGTGCAATCTTTGCCACAACATTAGAGTCTGTATGTGAAGGTTGAAAACCACTCTTTTAGAGAATTTGTTGGCCCAATATATGGTGCAAATAATCTTTTTGTTGTTGTATTTTTCTGTTGAAATAATTTCAGTTGTTATATATATTTACATTTTAACAACTGAAATTACTTTTTTCCTTTTTTTTAATTGATGTAATTAAATGAAGTTTACATTTCAAGTTAGTCTTCCATACAGAATTTTTTTTTTAAACATACATTGTTATGAGACCCCAACTGCTCACCCCATTCTGCGACAGCACGCTTCTCCCCTCCGCCCCTGATTCCCCATGAACATTCAACCAGCTCCTTACTCTCTCTGCCTTCTGAAATTACCTTTTAACAACTGAAGTATATATGTATGTAAAGGGTCTCCAGAAACTATCATACAAGGAAGGATTACAAAGCTCTCACTTGCCTCTGACTTGTTTTTAAATTTGGTTTGAAAATTTCTTCGTCAAACGCACTTAGAGTGCATGTGGTTTTCATTGTGGGTGGAGGGGGTACAGGCTGACAAATAAGGAACCACACCCAAGCTTCATAAACCAAACTGTTTTTTTAAAAAAAAATTCTTCCGTCTACTGATATTCTAAAAACATTTGAGTTTGCCAAACTTCCTCATAAAAAATAGTGATATTTTATAGTAAGGTGGCTTTAAATGCAGTGTCTTGAATTTGTGATTACGAATCATTTTGGCACATCATGAATCAAAATACTTGATTCTGAAGTAGAGCCTTGATTTTGGCTCTTTGCTTTGAAAGGATTATTTCTTTTTTTGGAAGGGATTTTTTTTTTTGCCTGAATGCCTTCGTGGCTCAATGGTTAAGCGCTCAGCTGCCAACTGAAAGGTTGGCAGATCTGACCCACCAGCCGCTCCATGGGAGAAAGATGTGGTAATCTGCTCCTGTAAAGATTACAGCCTAGGAAACTCTATGGGGCCGTTCTACTCTGTCCTGTAAGGTCGCTATGAGTCGGAATCAACTCTTCGGCAACAGATGTGGTTTGGTTTTTATTGCCAATGCTGGAGGAGGTCAGGGTTGATGAACAGTCTGGTCAAGTGCAGCAATATAGGTTGGCAGAAATACCTGGGGAAAAATGAGATGTTAAATTTAGGGAAAAAAGAAGTTCTATAAGCAACCTAAACTCATTGCTGTCAGTTTTTTCATATGTAAAACAAGGGAGTTAGGGTCCCTTTTTTTTTTTTTTTATTGTTGTGCTTTAAGTGAAAGTTTACAATTCAAGTTAGTCTCTCATACAAAAATTCATACATACATTGTTTTGTGACCCTAGTTGCTCTCCCTATACTGTGACAACACATTCTTCCTTTCCACCTCACATTTCCTGTGTCTGTTCAACCAGCTTCTGTCCCTTTTTGCCTTCTCATCTCGCCTCTGGACAGGAACTGCCCATTTAGTCTCGTGTCTACCTGAGCTAAGAAGCACACTCTTCACAAGTATCATTTTATGTCCCATAGTCCAGTCTAATCTTTGTCTGAAGAGTTGGTCTCGGGAATGGTTTTAGTTTTGGGCTAACAGAGAGTCCGGGGAACCATGTCTTCTGGGGTCCCTCCAGTCTCAGTCAAACCATTAAGTCTGGTCTTTCTACTAGAAGTTGAGTTTTGCACCCCACTTTTCACTTGCTCCATCAGGGACTCTCTGTTGTGTTCCCTGTTAGGGCAGTTATTGTGGTAGTGAGGCACCATCTAGTTCTTCTGGTCTCAGGCTGATGAAGTCTCTGGTTTATGTGGTAGGGTCCCTTGTTTTTTATTTTTTATTTTATTGTGGTAAGTATATGTATGGGAGTCCCTGGGTGATGCACATGGTTAGCGTGCTCAGCTGCTAACTGAAAGGTTGGCAGTTCAAGTTCCCCCACAGGTACTTTGGAAGAAAGGTCTGGTGATCTGCTTCCTAAAAATCAGTGAGTGAAAACCCCGTGGAGGACAGTTCTACTCTGATGCACATGGGATCGCCGTGAGTCAGAATTGATTTGACAGCAACTGGTTAAGTATATAATTAACATTTGCCATTTCAACATGTACACTGAATTCAGTGACATTAATTCATTCATCATGTTGTGTAACCATCAGCACTGTTTCCAGATTTTTTTCTTTACCCTTAATAGAAGCTCATTGCCCCCTGAGCAGTGACTCCCTCTTTCCCCATTCCTCCTGCCCGAGGTAACCACTAACAAACTTTGGTCTCTATATATTTGCCTATTCTAGATATTTCATGGAAACCCTGGTGGCATAGTGGTTAAGAGCTACATCTGTTAACCAAAAGGTTGGCAGTTCGAATCCACCAGGTGCCCCTTGGAAACTCTGTGGAGCAGTTTCATATAAGCAGAATCATAAATAGTTGTCCTTTTGTGATTGATTTATTTCACTCAGCATTTTTTTTTTAATTGTGCTTTAAGTGAAAGTTTACAATTCAAGTTAGTCTCTCATACAAAAATTTATACACACATTGTTTTGTGACCCTAGTTGCTCTCCCTATACTGTGACAGCACATTCTTCCTTCCACACCATATTTCCTGTGTCTGTTCAACCAGCTTCTGTCCCTTTTTGCCTTCTCATCTTGCCTCTGGACAGGAGCTGCCCATTTAATCTCATGTATCTACTTGAGCTAAGAAGCACACTCTTCATGAGTATCATTTTATGTCCCATAGTCCAGTCTATTCTTTGTCTGAAGAGTTGGCCTTAGGAATGGTTTTAGTTTTGGGCTAACAGAGTCTGGGGGCCATGTCTTCTGGGGTTCCTCCAGTCTCAGTCAAACCATTAAGTCTGGTCTTTTTACTAGAATTTGAGTTCTGCACCCCACTTTTCTCTTGCTGCATCAGGGACTCTCTGTTGTGTTCCTTGTCAGGGAGGTCATTGGTGGTAGCCGGGCACCATCTAGTTCTGGTCTCAGGCTGATGGAGTCTCTGGTTTATGTGGCCTTTTCTGTCTGTTGGGCTAATACTTTCCTTGTGTCTTTGGTGTTCTTCATTCTCCTTTGCTCCAGGTGAGTTGGGACCGATTGATGTCAGCATGTTTTAAAGGTTCATCCATGTTATAGCTTTTATCAGGATTTCATTTGGGTCTCTGCTTTTATGCTTTCTTCCATCACTAGAATTATGATTTGGGTTTTTCTTTGTGATATTGTTTCCATTATAGGTCTTTATTTGAACTTGTAAATTAAAATAAACAGTAAACATATATCAAATATCATTGGCTTGTGTTAGAACATGTATATACCTGTAGATCAGTATTTTTTGCCATGGATTTTTTTTTTTTAATCAATAGAAATTGTAAACTTAAAAGTTATTGGTAACTTATTAGTAGTAGTACATGCTCAGTGAAGAAAATAGAGAAAACATGAAAAAGCACAAACAAGAATAAAATTATCTGTTGCATTGTCACTGCCTAGAGTTAAACCACTAATAGCATTTTGATATATATATTTCTGATAATTGTGATATTATACACAGATAGTACACACATAAGATTGAAATTGTACATCCTGGTTTATAATATTTGGAAACATTTCCCCTGACATTAAAAATTTTAACATTTTAATTGTCTGCTCAGTATTTCATTATAGGTCTCTTTGATGATTAATCAGTCCTCTCCTGTATATTCAAATTATTTCCAGTTTTCCTTTGTTATTAGCAATGCTGCACTGAACACCCTGTGTGTGAATCCTTGTGGGCCTCTGATTTCTTCAGGGTAGATTCCTACATGGTAAAGAATTTTACTATATCTGTATTATATATTCTTAACGTCCACATATGGTATTGTAATCTTTTCCTTTTTAAAAAGGCAACACTTTGTTTTAAAGGTATATTCATGTTGTTTGTAGGTAGGTATAGTTGCTTCTGATGGCTGTATATACATTTTATTTATTCATTTCCTTACTGAATTGCCTCCAACACCCCATACCACAAGTGATGGCATAAGGAACATCCTCTCTGTAATGTCTCCTTATGCACCTGTGTGAGAATTTCTCTAGACTTTGTACCCAGGGCTGAGATTTCTGGGTCAGAGGATGTAATGTATACCCATTTTCACCAAGTACTAGAATTCAGTTTGTCTTGCTTTTGTTATATATTACTTGTTTGTCCTCCAGAAAACTTGTACCAACTTACATCCCTATCAGTAGGGTGGGAGAGTGCGTAACTAATAGATTCTAATTCCAAAACTAATACCTCTCCTTTTCTTTGCTTCTAGCAGCCATGGCAATGACAGGCTCAACACCTTGCTCATCCATGAGTAACCACACAAAGGAAAGGGTGACTATGACCAAAGTGACACTGGAGAATTTTTATAGCAACCTTATCACTCAACATGAAGAACGAGAAATGAGGTAAAGAATTTTGTTTGAAAGAAGTGTGTCATAGTTGTGGCATTATGTCTGATACTGAAAACATTCATAATACTGTTGACAGGAGACAAGAATAGCAGCTGTGTTATAGCCTATTCCATTACATTGGAATGACAGTGTAACAGATTTCTAAAGCTCTGCCATTAACCCATTATTTCTGCTATTGGTCAATAGCACAAAATTTCACTGCAGTATAATAAAGTAATTAGGCCAGATCCTTAGAGTTCATTGTTAAGGTAGTGTGGTGTAATGGAATGAGCACCTCCTTTGGAGTCAGACTTGGGTTTAGAATTCTGCCTTTACCATTTACTAGTTGGGTGAGGTTGGACAAATTACTTTCTAGTTCCCCCATCTGGAAAATGGGGATAATAATACTTACTTTGCAGGATTGCTGTGAGGATTAGATGCAACATATGTGAGTATCCACCATGATGCTTCCCACATGGTAGTCGCTTAGTTAATGGTGCTAGTAGCAGCTGTTGTTATTATTATTGAGCTGATGTATACTATTTTGGTAGTAGCTCATGATTAAAACTTTTTTTTAACGTTTCATTATGAAAATACTGAAAAGTTGAAAGACTTGTACAGCTTAAATATCCATAGGCACGTCATCCAGCTCCTACAATTATCATTTTGTTCTATTTGTTTTATCACATATTTGCCTTACCCATTCATTAATTCATCTTAGTTTTTTTCTGTATTTAAAAATATGTTGCAAACATCAGTACACTTTATTTCTGAATATTTTCACTTGTATAACATTAATTAGTCCAATATTTATAAATTTTTTTAGGGGTATCTTAGATATCTAGTGCTGCTATAACAAATACCACAAGTGGATGGTGTTAACAAAGAGAAATCTATTCTCTCACAGTTTAGGAGGCTGGTAGTCCAAATTCAGGGTGCCAGCTCCAGGGGAAGCCTTTCTCTCTCTCTTGGCTCTTGGGGAAGGTCCTTGCCATCAGTCTTTCCTGGTCTAGGAGCTTCTCAGCGCAGGGACCCCGGGTCCAAAGGACGTGCTCTGCTCCCAGTTCTTCTTTCTTGGTGGTATGAGGTCCCTCTGCTTTCTGCTCACTTCTCTCTTTTATATCCCAAAAGAGATGGACTCAAGATACAACCTAATCCTGTAGATTGTGTCCTGCTTCATTAACATAACGTCCTTTCATCTGCCTCATTAATATCATAGAGATTAGGGTTTGCAACACATAGGATAAATACATCAGATCACCAAATGGAGGACAATCACATGATACTGGGAATCATGGCCCAGCCAAGTTGACACACATTTTTGGGGGACACAATTCGGTCAATGACAAAGTAAAAAAATACCCATTGCTGTCGAGTCAGTTCCGACCCATAGCGACCCTATGGGACAGAGTAGAACTACCGCATAGTGTTTCCAAGGAGTGGCTGGTGGAATTGAACTGCTGACCTCATGGTTAGCAGCTGAGCTGTTAACCACTGCGCACCACCAGGGCTCCAGTCCATGACAGGGTAAAATTTGCATACGATGAAATGCACAATTTTAAGGGTACCGTTTGATGAGTATTGAGAAATGCATACACTTGTATAACTCAAACCTCTGTCAAGACATAGAACATTACCATCATCCCAGAAACTTCTTTTGTGCCTCTTGCTTCCCCAATGCCAGGCAACCAGTGTTGTGATTTTTTTCTGTTGTAGATTACTCTTGCTTATTGCATACAAATGAAACGTAAATGGAATCATATAGTAAGTACTATTTTGAGTAAGGCATCTTTCACTTAGTATAATGTTTTTGAGGTTCGTTGATGTTGTGTTTATCAGTGATTTGTTCCTTTTTACTGCTTAGTAGTATTCTGTTTTATGACTTTACCTCAGTTTATCTGTTCTTTTGATAAACTGGGCTTTTTCCAGTTTTTAGCTATTTTGAATAAAGTTTCTGTGAACACTTGCGTACAAATCTTTTTGTTCTCTTGGGTAAATACCTAGGAGTGAGATTGCTGGATTGTAAACATACATAGGTAGATATGTATATATATACACATATATTTTCCTTCTATTACAGTTTTATGATACCAAAAAAGGTACAAATGAAGAGATGCATAAAGTGAGATCTGTAAATAATTACAGTATTTATTTTTCATTTTCACTTCTTACACCTTTTGTGTCTTTTCTTGCTTTTTTGCATTGGCTAAGAGCACCATCACAGTAGTGAAAAGGAATGGTCACAGTAGTTACACCTGTCTGATACTGCATGGTTTCTGTCTGATTGATAAGGGAAAAAAAGTCAGTATTTTAAAATCATTTATAACGTTTGCTGTAGGGTTTTTTTTTTTTTTTTTTTTTTTGGAAGCTATCCCTTAGCAGATTACAAAAAAAAAAAATAAACCAAACTCACTTCCACTGACTCTAGCGACCCTGTAAGACAGAGTAGTACTGCTCCATAGGGTGGTTTCCAAGGCTGTAAATCTTTACAGAAGCAGACTGCCATGTCTTTCTCCCGAAGAGTAGTTGGTGAATTCGAACTGCAGACCTTTCGGTTAGCAGCTGAGCCCTTAGCAGATTAGGACTGTCTATTCCTATTTTACTAAGAGCTTTTTTTTTAAACCACAAATTGATGGTGCTTTTTGTAAACACCTTTTCTGTGTTTTAGTGATAATGACGTTCCTCCTTTAAGTTGTTAATGTAATGAAATAAATTAGTTTATTTTCTAATGATAACTTTTTTCCCAGGATGAAATCAACTTCATCATGATATATATATTTTTAATGTAGTCCTGGATTCAGTTTGCTAAACTTTTTTTTTTTTTTAATTGTACTTCAGGTGAAGGCTTACAGAACAAATAGTTTCTCATGAAACAGTAGTACACATATTATTTTATGACATTGGTTAACAACTCCGCAACATGTCAACCCTCTCCCTTCTCAACCTTTTTTTTTTTTTTGGTGAAAATATACATAGCCAAAGGTACATCATTTCAAAAATTTCTGCCTGCAGAGTTCAGTGACATTGACTACGCTCTTCTAGTTGTGCTGCTATTCTCACTTTAGATGAAGGTTTACAGAACAAAATAGTTTCTCATTAAACAGTACACATGTTGCCCTGTGACAATGGTTAACAACCTCACAACACATCAGCACTATCCTTACTCAACCTTAGGTCCCCTATCACCAGCTTTCCTGTCCCCTTCTGCCTTCTAGTCCTTGTATCTGGACTGCTGTGCCTCATTAGTTCCATTCGGTTTTATGGGGCTGTCCACTCCCCAGCTGAATGGTGAACCTCGGAAGTGACTTCACCACTGAGCTAAAAGGGTGTCTGGGGGCCATACTCTCGGGGTTTCTCCAGTCTCCTTTAGGCCAGTAAATCTGGTCTTTTTTTTGTGAGTTAGAATTTTGTTCTACATCCTTCTCCAGCTCTGTCCAGAACCCTCTGTTGTGATCCCGGTCAGAGCAGTCAGTGGTGGTAGCCAGGCACTATCTAGCTGTATTGGACTCAGTCTGGTGGAGGCCTTGGTAGTGGTGGTCCATTAGTCCTCCGGACTAATCTTTCCTTGTATCCTGTCTTCTTCACTCTCCCTTGCTCCCGAAGGGTTGAGACCAGTGGAGTATCTTAGATAGCTGCTAACAGGCTTTTAAGACCCCAGATGCTACTCACCAAGGTAGAATGTAGAACATTGCCTTTATAAACTGTGTTATGCCAGTTGAGCTAGATGTTTCTCGAGACCATGGTCCCCAGAGCCCTCTGCCCAGCAGTTCAGTCCCTCAGGGAGTTTGGATGTGTCTGTTGAGCTTCCATGACCTTTTCTTGTACAAGTTGTGCTGGTTTCCCCTGTATTGTGTACTGTCTCACCCTTCACCCAAGATACCACTTATCTATTGCCTATTTCGTATTTCCCTCCCACCCTTCCCATCCCTGGTAACCAACAAAGATTGTTACTTTTTGTGTGTGAACTTTTCATGGGTTTTTACAATAGAGGTCTCATACAGTATTTGTCCTTTTGTGATTGACTTATTTTACTCAGCATAATGTCCTCCAGTTTCATCCACGTAATGAGATGTTTCACAGATTCATCATGGTTCTTTCTCTTTGCATAGTACTCCATTGTGTGTATGTACCATAGTTTGTTTATCCGTTCTTCCGTTGATGGGCATCTAGGTTGTTTCCATCTTTTTGCTATTGTGAACAGTGCTGCAATGAATATGGGTGTGCATATGTCTATTCGAGTGACGACTCTTATTTCTCTAGGATATATTCCTAGGAGTGGGATTGCTGGATCGAATGGTATGTCTATTTCTAGCTTTCTGAGGAAGCGCCATATCATTTTCCAAAATGGTTGTATCATTTTGCATTCCCACCAGCAGTGCATAAGAGTTCTGATCTCTCCGCAGCCCCTCCAGCATTTGCTATTTCCAGTGTTTTTGATTTGTGCCAGTAATGCTGGGGTGAGATGGTATCTCATTGTGGTTTTCATTTGCATTTCTCTAATGGCTAGTGATCCCGAGCATTTCCTCATGTGTCGGCCCCTTGAATGTCTTTTTTGGTGAAGTGTCTGTTCATTTCCTTTGCCCATTTTTTAATAGGATTATTTGTCTTTTTGTTGTAGAGGTGTTGGATTTTCTTGTAGATTATGGAGATTAGACCTTTGTCTGACTTGTACTGTCCAAAAATTATTTCCCAGTCTGTAGGTTCTCTTTTTACTCTTTTGGTGAAATCTTTTGAAGAGCATAGTGTTTGATTTTTAGAAGATCCCAGTTATCTAGCTTATCTTCTGGGGTTTGTGTGTTGATGGTTATGGTTTGTATCCTGTTAATGCCACGTATTAAGGCCTGTAGCGTTGGCCCTGTTTTTTCTTCTATAAACTTCATAGTTTTTCGCTTTATATTTACGTCTTTGATCCATTTTGAATTAGTTTTTTTGGTGTGAGGTATGGGTCCTGTTTCATTTTTTTGCAGATGGATATCCAGTTTTGCCAGCACCATTTGTTAAAAAGACTGTCTTTTCCCCATTTGATGGACTTTGAGCCCTTGTTGGTGATCAGGTGACCATAGTTGGGTGGATTTACATCTGGGTTCTCAATTCTGTTCCGTTGGTCAATATTATCTGTCATACCAGTACCAGGCTGTTTTGACTACCATGGCTGTGTAGTAGGTTCTGAGGTCAGGTAGTGTGAGTCCTTCAACTTTATTCTTCTTCTTCAGTAGTGCTTTACTTATTCGGGGCTTCTTCCCTTTCCATATAAAGTTAATGACTAGTTTTTCCATCTCTTTGAAGAATGTTGTTGGTATTTGGATCAGGATTGTGTTGTATTTGTAAATTGCTTTGGGTAGAATTGTCATTTTCACAATGTTGAGTCTACCTGTCCATGAGCATGGTGTGTTTTCCATTTATGTAGATCCCTTTGAATTTTTTGCAGTAGTGTTTTGTAGTTTTCTTTGTATAGGTCTTTTACATCCCTGGTTAGATTTATTCATAAGTATTTTATTTTTTTAGGGGTTATTATAAATGGTATTGTTCTCCTGATTTCCTTTTCATTGTTCTCCTTATTGGTGTATGGGAATCCAACTGATTTTTGTATGTTTATCTCTTATCCCACTACTCTGCTGAATGTTTCTATTAGTTCCAGTAGATTTCTCATGGAGTCTTTTGGGTTTTCTTTGTATAGTATCATATCATCTGCAAACAGGGACAGTTTAACTTCTTCATTACCAGTTTGGATGCCCTTTATTTCTTTTTCTTGCCTTATTGCTCTAGCTAGAACTTGCAGCACAATGTTAAATAGGAGTGGTGATAAATGGCATCCTTGTCTTGTTCCTGTTCTCAAGGGGAATGTTTTCAGCCTTTCTCCATTAAGAATGATGTTGGCATAGATGCCCTTTATTATGGTGAGAAATTTCCCTTCTATACCTATTTTATTGAGGGTTTTTATCAGGAATGGGTGTTGGACTTTGTCGAATGCCTTTTTTGCATCAATTGAGATGATCATGTGATTCTTTTCTTTCCTTTTATTTATGTGGTGGATTACGTTGATTGATTTTCTAATGTTGAACCATCCTTGCATACCTGGTATGAATCCTACTTGGTCGTGGTGTATTATTTTTTTGATATGATGCTGAATTCTATTGGCTACAATTTTGTTGAGAATTTTTGCTTCTATATTCATGAGAGATACTGGTTTGTAATTTTCTTTTTTTGTGGCATATTTGCCTGGTTTTGGTATTAGGGTTATGCTGGCTTCATAGAATCAGTTCGGAAATGTTGCTTCCTTTTCTATGCTCTGAAATAGCTTGAGTAGTACTGGTACAAGCTCTTCTCTGAATGTTTTGTAGAATTCTCCAGTGAAGCTGTATGGGCCAGGGCTTTTTTTTTGTTGGGAGCTTTTTTATTACCTTTTCAGTCTCTTTTCTTGTTATGGGTCTGTTCAGATTTTCAACATCACTTTGTTGTAGTTTGGGTAGGTAGTGTGTTTCTAGAAATTTATCCATTTCCTCTAGATTTTCAAATTTGCTGGAGTATAGTTTTTCATAATATTCTGTTATGATCCTTTTTATTTCAGTTGAGTCTGTTGTAATGTTGCTCATTTCATTTCTTATTTGGGTTTTTTGCGTGCATGATAGGTTTTTTCTGGGATGTTTTCTCTAATGAAAGAATCTGATTGTGTTCAAAAAGAAGTTAATTCTGATAACTGTACTCCTAGACAAGTGTTCTGTGGAAACTGAATTACACCTGCAGTAACGCAGTGGGAAACTTCTCTATTTAGATTTAAAATATAGTCAGAATGAGCCATCTCTGTAGCACAATGGACTTCTCGCCCAGCCTGGTGTGGTTGTTGAAAGAAGTAGTCAGAAAGTATGACAGTGTTTGCGACTGAAGGTACAAAAAGAGCTGACCATAGTTTAGTTCTTTGTACTAGTTCTTGCCATGATGTTATGCTTTCACTCTTCTGGCTCTTCCCTAATTCAGCTATCCTAACCACTGAAAGGGAATTAATGTAAACTCCTGAAACTACCAGTGCAGCCCTCTCCCTCCAATACATGTGCTCACATAGATGCATATCCCAAAGTATTCTTAGAACTAAGAGGAGAAAAGCAGGGAGACTGGGGGCCATGTAGGTGCTTTCTTCTTTCCATCAGAATCAGGGTAGTTCTTTTCATTTCTTGAGAGTTTGGACACAAATTCTTATTATTTGTCTGATCTTATAGATTTGTGATATGATTTCTATACAATGTATTTGTTTTAACTAAATACTGTTATTGTAATAAGGAGCTCGGCTGCTAACCAAAAGATTGGCAGTTTGAATCCACCAGTCACTTCTTGGAAACCCTGGGGCAGTTCTCTGTTTTATAGGGTTGGTATGAATTGGAATAGACTCAACGGCAATGAGTTTTTGGTGGCACAACAGTTAAGCACTTGGCTGCTAACCAAAAGGATGGTGGTTCATATCCACTCAGCTGCTCCGTAGGAGAAAGACCTGGTGATCTGCTCCTGTAAAGATTGTAGCCTAGACAACTCTGTCAGGCAGTTCTACTCTGTAATGTGGGGTCATTATGGGTCGAAATTGACTCATTGACACTTAAGAACAGCAACAACATTATTTCAGTGCAATTCAGTGACCAAAGTGAAACTCATTATTTTCCCATGTTCCTCTCTCTGTGTTTCCTGTCTTGGTTACTGGCAGCATTATCTACCTAGATGAGAAATTCTTTCCCTTGACGTCTACTGCTATTTGGTCATCTTTGCAGTGGCTCCGTTGACTTCATTCCAGTTTTCTAACCTTAGTCCCAGATCTTTGCTGTACATCTGAATTGTTACAGTAACTTTCATTCGACCCCAGGTCTTTCTCAGTTGCTTTCCCTGCCAGTCCATCAGATCTCATTACTGCTGGTTGTCATTCTAAAATAGAAATCTTATCACGTCACTCCTTTGCACACAAGCTTACATTAACTGTCAGTTGTCTACGGAATAAGATTTAACATTCTTGGTATGGCTTCCGAAGTCCTTTATAGTTCGGAGCTATTCTGACCTGCCTGCTGTGTGCCGCAGCCACAAGCTGTTACTTCAGCATTTCACAGGCTTTAGTCTTCCCTGGCTTGCTCACGTTGTTTCTCTTTATCTGGAACGCTGGTTAAGTGGTGAAGGGGAGATTGCAGCCCATGCACTTTGATTGGTATTACGCTGAATACATGAAAGTCCTGTGGAGTTGGTTGTACTGAAGTTTTACTTGTTTCTTTTAGTTAAATCAGTATGAGACTGTAGATCAAATTTATTCTTGGATGAAGTTTGTTAAACTAAAGCTGTCTACTCCCAGGACTTGGAGTCTTTAAGTTTTGATAGTGGTGCCAGTCACCTTTTTTGATCATTTTTCCCCCTTGAATCTCCAAATTCTGCCTCTATCTTTGTTGTTTATTGCTCTTTGCTTGCGGCAAGCGGGAGGAGGAAGGTGTGCAAATAAAGGAAGTAGATTTCAACCAGAGAGAGGGAGAGGTAGCACTCTATATAAGGTGTTATCAAATACCAGCTATTTTGTGGTTTGGTAAGGAGGAAATTCTGTGGGGAAAAAAAAATGAAAAAAGGGAGGGAGAGAGAACTTTCCATTTTGAAGCAATATTATTTATTGCATTAACATCTTATATAATCTTTTTCAAAATACAAAACTAACAAAGAATGGAAATCTTTTCACTTGTCTTAGTACTTGTAATTTTTTGTTGTAATGAAACATTTTGAGATTCACCAGTTTTTATCATTTTTCAAAAAACAATTGCATACAATACTTATTTAGAATTTTCAGAAAGTTATCATTCAAGTGTTATTCCACGTGTCTTTTTATAGACAAAAGAAGTTAGAAAAAGTGATGGAAGAAGAAGGCTTAAAAGATGAAGAGGTAATTAATACTGGAATTTTCCCCTTGAAACCCAGCATGGCAGGTCATATCGTGCCCAGTAAGTTGTTAGCCTTGGTGCACAGGCGAAGGCTTTGTGATAGAGGAATTTATGACGGCTGGCTTGCTTCTGGATTTAAGTACTCATGCAGAGGGAGAAGTTAATTATTAACTATCCAGGAGTGGAATACGTCTCTAGGCATAGTTATAATAAGTTAATTAGATTTAGAATTTTAAGGAGAGTAAAAAAAAGGCAGGGGGTGGGGGAGGATGAAATTAGTGAAATCAAATTGAAATTTAAAAGGGAAAATTTGTAGCGTACTTCCAGAACTCACTGAAGAGACTCCATGAGAAGTGGGGCAAATTTCTGAATGAAATTTCTGAAATCAGCATCAAGGCAACATATCCATCTGAAATCACCCCTTCCTCCCAGTTCCCACAGATGTGGCAGGAGAAAATATAGTTAACAAGGGACTGTGTAAGGAGGTGAAATGGCAGTGGCAGTGCCCTCAAAAATAGGTTGAATCAAAGAACCCAGGAAGATGGTGAAAAATACCCAGAATTTGTGGGAATAATAGAAAGAGCATAAAATGAAATGTGTAAAAGACTCAAAGGGAAATAGGAAATCATACTTTATTTTATATAGAAAAGGTTAAAGGAAAATGTTGATTGTTTATCTGCCTTCATTAGAAAAGTTAAAGGATTACTGAAGTAGGTCAGTCAGAATCCTCAGAGGAGGCCCCCATCTGTTCAGGCTTGGTTATTGCATCTGAAGGCCAAGGAGAGGGGGAGTGACCTCTTCAGAGTCCTGGTGGCACAGTGGTTAAGAGCTCAGCTGCTAACCAAAAGGTCCGCAGTTTGAGTGTACCAGCTGCTCCTTGGAAACCCTATGGGACTGTTCTACTCTGTCCTGTAGGGTCGCTATGAGTCGGAATCGACTCGACGGCAACGGGTTTGGTTTCTTTGGTTTTGTGGTGCTTTCATGGGTGAAAGGATTATGCCTAATGGAGTGTGACCCTGCTTTCTGGCTGGGTCAAATTATAATATGACTTTGTTACAGAGTTTCAGAATTTCAACTCCTCCTCCCTTCCTTCCTTATTTAAACATTTAGAAACAACTAAGGAGATCAGCACATGCTCGGAAGGAAACAGAATTTCTTCGTTTGAAAAGAACAAGACTTGGATTAGAAGATTTTGAGTCCTTAAAAGTAATAGGCAGAGGAGCATTTGGTGAGGTAAAAACCACCAGTTCTACTTATCAGATGCAAAAATACCACAGAACTTTGAAGCTTCTGACATACCATAAGCTCATGTTGTTGATATAGCTGAAAATAAGGTGGTTAGGCGGATCAGGTATGTCAGCCCCACATCCTGACTGCTCTTTCTGTCCTTCTCTCTTCCCTTTCCACTGTCCCAGATCTCTGATTGCTTGTCTCTGTTTTGCCAGAGATAATGTTGGTGCTTGTAAGTATTGATTTAGAGGGAGAGTTGAAAGGTAGAAGAAAACCAACATTTATTATTTACTGAGTGCCTCTCTCCTATAATCCTGACAATAATCTATTTTATAAATGATCAAATCAACACTCAGAGAGGCTGTATAATGTTCCTGTGTCACAGAGCTACTGAGCAGTGAGTCCAGGAGTTGGGCCCAGTTCTTCCTGAACTTAAAGCCCTGCTTTTCCAGTGCCACACTGCCTCTCCATGAACAAACCAACATATCTCCATCCTTTATTTCTTCCCACCAGATTGGCACAGCTCTAAAAAGATGGCCCTAGGCGACAGAATTTGTAGAATGGAGTTATATAGGTAATGGTAGAGAGTTGAAAGCATTTGCACCTTTGTCTGAGCTAGTCTTACAGATGCATCCTGCTTGGTCACAAGAGCAATCTGTTGGGGAGGGTTTGAATGAGCCCATGTGCGGTCTTTCCCATTAAGGGAATATTCCCAAAGTGAAGGAGCTACTGATGCAATAGTTGCATTATCTTTGTATGAAAGGAGCAACATATTATTAAAAACTAGTACCCAGGGGAAATGTGAGTACATATTCAAAGGCACAGGTGAAAGATTAAATTGATCCCAGTGTTCAGAATCCTTGGGTTGGCCCCTTGAGAGAGAGGGAAAGGAACAGTACCACCTCTCAGAGAGCTTTTGTTCATTCAGTGGGGAAGGGCGTTGTGGGACTCATGGGAAAACATGAAGACAGATTGTGCAAGGAGAAGACTACATGCATATCTTAGGAGAGGAGGGCAGGATGTATAGGGGCTTTCATCATTAAATCATTTATTTAAAAGTATTGGAACATAAAAAACAGAAAGGAAAACGGCATATCCCAAATTATACATTATACACATACATACTACATTTTCCTAATTACATATTTTAGGTTTTTTTCCTTCCAGACATTTTTCTTATGTGTGAGCTTTTGCCTTTGTTTTAAACGTTGTAATCATTTACTTTTTTCTAACCTGATTGAATGAGTGTGCCAGAGGTTTAATGAGTCCTTACATTCAAACTGAAGATTTTTAATTAGATTAGTTTGCCCAGATAGCGACCAAAACTGTTCGGATGTGGAAATATTTGAAGATATTTCTAGCATTGACTTTGCTGTGTGTAATGTATTCACTTTGCAACTTTGAAAGGCATTTTTTTCCTGCTTTGTTCTTGCTGGTTGCTTATATTAAAATTGTAACACTTTTTCAGTTTAAACATTATTTGCTGTAACACTTGAAAGCATTAGCATGACAGTGTAAACTTTTGACTTGGCTTTTTTTTTTTTTTTTTTTTTTTTAATAACTTCTAGGTGCGGCTTGTTCAGAAGAAAGATACAGGGCATGTGTATGCAATGAAAATACTCCGTAAAGCAGATATGCTTGAAAAAGAGCAGGTAAAGCCCAACTGTAGCAGTGCTTCTAGTCAAGTTATGAATTTTTTTGTCTCCTAGAATGTTTTTTTTTGTTTAATTAAAATTTAGTCTTACTAGTTTTCTTTAACTCTATCATGTACGACTATATATTTAATACTACTTTTTTCCCCCAACAAAGAAGCAGTTACATGTGTTTTAAAAGTACAAATAATGCTTCTATGTTACGTACAGTCTTTTTAAAGTTGGCAGCCTGTTAGAGAAGCATCTGTTGTTTGTGTCACCCACTTGATCATGAGATGTTCTTGTCAAAAAGAGCTTTTTTAGAGGTCACACTTACTGTGGTAGCATGTTCTTTATTGAATGTTGAGAGATAGAAATTGGGACTGGGGCCTAGGAATTAGAATTTGGGATTTACCATCTAAAATGTGCCTTAATACGTTTTATCCTGTAAACCAAACCAAAGTTGGGTTTTCCAGGTAGCTCAGTACTATCTAAGAGAGACCAGTCTTCCAGTTTCTGAATGAATTTGAAAAATATAATGCAAACGGCAGAGTAGTGCAAAGTTTCTTTTAATGATTAGAACACTTTCTAAAACCCAAACCCATACGGCAAATAGATTTATGAGAAGATAAGTACTTATGTAAAATAAATAAGATTTTAAATATTAGACCATATGTTAAAAAAAAAAGGAAGGGTGCAGGTTTTCTATAAATCTAATTTAATTTAGCTGGCTGCTTAAGAACAGACTGCATTGATGATGACAGTAGATGTCCTACAGAAGGTCAGATCCTGCAGGAGGGCAAGAAAATCCCCCTGGGAAGGAGAGCACCTGATACAGAACCCAAGAGCAGGGGTGGAGACTGGGCCTGCACCCAGTACTTTCTGCCTCTAGAGAGGAAGTATAATCTCTGAGTCTTCTCTGCCCTCATTTAAGTGCTACCTCAAAGTTTGGAATTTTTATTTTCTCTCTAATTTTCATGTGTTGCCCAGAAGCTTTAGACTCCCAAGAATTTCGATTTAGAGTACAAAATACCCCAGCAGTAAATCTTTAGACACTATAGTTTATGCCAACACCAAACTTACTCAAAATGCACAACAGCCCTATATATATATTATCTAAAATTTAGTGTGTGGTATCGGTGTGTAGTTACTGAAAGAGTTTCATTTAATCTTGAGAAGGAAAATGTAAAGCTTCTGAATAGAATAGTCAGTATATTTGCAAGTTTTTTTTTATTTTATATTTGTAAGTTTTATTTTTACAAGACATATTTCCTGCAACTTTTAACCAAGACTCAAAACCCCTCTTTATCAAATAATTAACATACAGAATACAGTTGTGAAGAGAAGCACACATCATGACCTGCAGAGTTATTTATTCTGTGTAGCACATGCCAGGTGCCTGGTATGGTAACAGAGAGGATGATTCAAACATATCATATAAAAACATTTTCTCAAATATTGTGCCTTCCTCAAAAGCAATTTCCAAATGAAAGTAAAGGAAATAATCTTTAGAATTAGGATTTTAAATGATGCACTGACTTAATTGTTTAGCTCATCTTGCTTATGGACACAGGTCCCTAGGTTTGATCTCAGTATGATCCATTTAAAGTCTCCGGCCACAAACTTTACCTGGGTTGGCCATCTTGAAGAAGCATGCTGTGGGTTTGTGCTATGTGGGAACTGGAAGGAGATCAGTACAAATCCATCCTTATTTTTGGATAGAGGTGACAAAGTTTAGATTCAGAGATACTAAGATTTTGTAGGCATAGGTGCTTTATCCAAACGAAAAGTTGTTTGTTTGTTTTTAATTAACTGAGCAGAAATTAAAGCTACCCACTGAGAGTTCTGGTTGTTATTCTGTCCCACAGGGTGGAAATTTCTGCTACGTAGAAAATAAAATATTAAAGGATAAGAGACCAGCATTTGGCCAGTTTCTTGATGTTTCTCTTCCAGTGTAAAAGGAAAACCTCCAGTTGTGTTGCCAGTATAGTTTTCTAGAACAAAAGACTGGCTTTTATCTTACTTTCCTATTGCCCAGGATAGCAACCAGCATGTAATCCCCCACTTCATTAAATATTTATGGAACAGGGGAGAGGGAACCTTTTGGTGTGAGTTGTGCTTCTAGCTCCTCCCTCCCTTACCCTATATTCCCATGACTCCATTCCTAGGTGTTGAAGTTCCTAGCTCCTGTTTCAGCTCCAGGAGAGTAGGGCAAGGTGTGCTCAACAGTGACTGTAGCTTCCCCATTGATAAAACAGGAAATGTTGCAGCCACCATTCTGTCCTCCAGTGTGAGTGACAAGTGGCAGTAGTAGTGCCTCGCCTTTTCTTTGGCTCCTTGAAGTAGGTAGAGCCTGAAGGGGGGAGCCAGAGGAAACCAAGGTGCATGGAGGCCAGCCTTCTGCTGTCTTAGTGTTTGGCAGTGACTAGGTCATAGCCTAGGCTGCAGTCCAGCTAGCAGCAGCTAGTGTTTCCCAAAGGCTTCACTTGTGTATTAAGGCTGCATAAGGGCGGATGCTGTACTCTGCTTCCTGGTGGTTTCATAGCACTTACCTTGCCACCCTTACCTTCCATTTTCCCCACCCTCATAAGTAGAGACGTAAGTTTTCTGCAACAATGAAGCTCTTAAAAATTCCCCAAAGACCAATTTTAGTAGAGGCTGAAAACCCAAATATGCACATTAAGAAGCCTCAAACCCCCAGGAGTTGGCATGGAAGGATGAGGCAGATTAGGTGCAAGATAGGAGAGAGGGTTGGTACTCAACAGAAAGAGTACCTGGCTGTGCAAAAAAATGTTCCAGTAAAACAAACAAGCACACACAACATTGTATCAAACAGAACACAGCCATGAGCTGAATTTGCCAACAGAAGTGCCTGTCTGTGAACCTTGGTACATCTTTTACCTCAGGACATACTGTGAAACTCAAGATTTGGAGCATATGTTAAGACTAAAACCTCTATTCAAGGTTTGGACTGGGTCCTGATAAATTTAGACCTGATTCAACCGAATTTTGGATCTTGTGACACTTAAAAAAGGGAGTAGGGAACAGGATTTGATAATATGTAGCAATGTTTTGATTACTATTATTTATTTAAAGTAAATGTGGTAAATTTTATTATAAAACATTATTTTAATTAAGTATTTAAACTTTTAATTAAGTAATTCTGCCAGTTCCCCCAAACCTTCTATAGCTTGATTTTCTGAGCTAGATAATAAAGGTATAAAATTGGGAATATCATTAATTTGTACCTATAACTTTTCTTTGGTGCTCTTATATTTCAATTCAGTGAGAATTGATTGAGGACATAGTCTGCACAGCAGTGAACTAAATGCTGTGGCATTATAATCTTCTAGAATTGTCAGCTAGGTCATTGTCATTGCAGTTATCATTGCAGACCTGAGATGGGACTTGTTTAGAGAATTTCATTTTGAGGACTTATTTTCATCATAGAAGTTTATTATAATAAAAAATATATGAAAAATGGTAATTTTAGCTAATCAGAGGTTCAATTTATAGGACTGTTAAGTTGCCATTTGCGTTAAAGCCATTAATTTTGCAATTTTTGTAGCCTTTTATCATTCAGGTTTTCATCACTGAAGATCTTCAAGTCAAATGTTTTTAGTTTTGAGTTAGTAGGTTTGCCTAAGCATCAATTAGATCTCATTTGCATCTTCACAGTTAAATACTCAAAACTGTGCTTAAATTGTTTAAACAAATATACAGTCTAATAAAGCAGAGCAAGGCTTGTCATTAATCAAATGCATATACCTCCAGGTTGGCCACATTCGTGCGGAGCGTGACATTCTAGTGGAGGCAGACAGTTTGTGGGTTGTGAAAATGTTCTATAGTTTTCAGGATAAGCTAAACCTCTACCTAATCATGGAGTTCCTGCCTGGAGGTAATTACTTGCTGATGAAAGGTCATTTTTTCTTCTTGTCCTGTGGTTTCTCTCTCACATCAATAATTAACCCTCCTTTCTACTTTTAATTGTGCTCACGAAGTTGCTTTCTTCTATCTCTTTTAGGTCTATAAAGGAGGTCAGTAACGTGTCTTGTGCTGAGGTTCCTTTCTACAGTCTTAGTGCCATAAAAGTAACCTTCTCATTCACTCTCATGATTTCAGATGGACATTTCATTTTTCAACATATAGGAATAAACTAGGAGGCTCTGTTGCTCTCCGGTCAATGGGAATCACGTATAATGAGTTACTCAGGTGGCTAAATTGAAACTTTAACATTCTTTGTGTCAACTTTTTTTTGTTTTTCTATAACTTACATTAATAAGGAATGAATTTCTCATTGTCTATATTAGTAGCCACAGTCATTTTCTCATTTCTGAGATTTCAAGTTTTATGTAACTCAGCTTGGGCATCTCCTAAGAAGGCTCCAAAGTAAACCCAGAACATTATGTACCATCCGTTCTTGGGGAACACAGTCTATTTCCTAGCGAGCAGTCGAACTTTGCGCAAACCCTGGTAGAGAGAGGGGGGAAAGAAAATTCAGCTTTTTCCTTTTTGGTAATAAAGCAAAGCAGATAGAATTGTGGCATAATATTTTGGCCTTGTGCTAACCCTCAGTTTAGACTTAAGGTCGTAAGAAGTTTTTTAGTAACAATTGATGAAGGTTAGAAAAGAGTCTGGCTGGTAGAACGAGGAGAAACCTTTAACATTTAGGTGCCATTTCTTAAATAGGAGAAAGAGCCAGCTTGGTCACTAGCCCCTTGACATGTGTCTCCTTAGGCCTTAGCTATACCACCTTCTATAGCTTCTCCTCATGTCTCCTGGACCCTGCCCCTTGCACTTGGTGGAGCTGGCCTGCAGAGCCAGAGACTAGCTGGCCTCAGCTCTCTCATCATCTGGGCACGCTCACAGGTGAGGCCATAGGCTGCTCTCCTGGGCGGTGGAGCTAAGGCCACACAGCTCCTTAGAGCTGGCAGAGCACACTGCCCCCAACTCCCCAGTGTGCCTCCGGGTTGAATGTGTGGCTGCCAGGAGTGATTAGAGAATCATATTTTTCAAGTCTTGGGCCAAAAAAGAGAGCACTTTAATGAACGGTTTAATTTTTGCCTGAGGGAAAAAGACCTACTTTTCTCCAAGAATATAGAATTCTCCCAAAGTTATAAATGAAATGAAATTCAAAAAGTAGCGGGATGCTCTGTTAAAATCTGAGGTTTCTTTTCTCTTTTTCCTGTTTTCTAACATAAGTGCCTTTATGCTTTATATGGTCTAAACTGTGACTCTTTTCTGTTCCCTTAGCTTTAAAGTACTTACACATATTTTTTTTTACTTTTGTCTTAACTGTTGAGTTAGGGTCAGAACCTTACCTTCTTTCTGCCATCTTATGTGCTGGTATTAAGCAGAAATAACTAAAATTTGACTTTGCAGAAAATTAAAGGGTATAAGTTTAAATAACTGCTACTGTGTTGTAAAAGTTGTATAAAACATGGTGCACATTTAAATATTTATAATAAAATACTGGAGGAAAAAGAATGCTGATCTTGGGAGATATTTAATGTGCACTCCTGGGAGGCAGCTATTACACGTTCTAGTATATAGCATTTTTAGTTCATTTTTAGCTTTTGTTGACTAACACTTTGCTACATATGTCCTGCCTTTTTTGTGTGTGTTTGTGTTCTAGTGTTTTGTAAATAGAAATTGAAGAGCTTGTTTTCAGCAACCCCAAAATGTTTACATTTTTGTTTGACATTTTAACATCTCTCTCTAACAATGGCAGTACTTATGTGGAAATGCCATTTAGTTCTAGTTATGAAGAGAGAAGTTTGTAGGTATTTGCGCAAAATGAAAAGCAGTTTCTCCCCCCAGTCCAAAGCAAATCTTGCACACATATATATATTCTATATATACATGTATGTACATGTATGTGTATATATATATATATATATTTTTTTTTGGTATGAGGGAAATTTCCTTTTTCTCTCACAAGTAAAAGGTAAATCACAGCTCTGTGGTCAGCATCAGCCAGCTTAGGTGGGAGAAAGCGCTTTGCTCCCTAGAGCTTGGATTTTTACCTTTTAAGCGTTAGAAACCACTTACCATTTCCTTTCATATTGGCAGTGTGGGTCAGTCTCTGGAACACAGCAGGGGCCTGCTTAGCCCTGTCTTATGTTGGCAGATAGTGAAGACATCTGAAAACTGACACTTACTCATGGGTTGTTTTTGTGTGTGTGTGTGTGTGTGTGTGTGTGTGTGTGTGTGTGTGTGTGTGTGTCTGGTGGCTTTGTATCTTCTTGTCTCCAGGGGACATGATGACCCTGCTGATGAAAAAAGACACTCTGACGGAAGAGGAGACTCAATTTTATATAGCAGAAACAGTATTAGCCATAGACTCCATTCATCAGCTTGGATTCATCCACAGAGACATCAAACCAGACAATCTTCTCCTGGACAGCAAGGTATCCACGGGAAGGCCAGGGTAGCAGCAGGAACATTTTGTATTTACTGATCAGAGCAGCCTCTGCTTTAACACCTGCACCCCTTTGGTAATCACAGGAGGGGTGCTGTGAGCTGCCTTATGTATTTTTTACTCTCTGCAGGTAAGCTTGCTGTCATTTCTTTTCTTTGAAAGGCTTGAATGATAGACTGTGATTTTATGATTTTATTGAACATTGCTCCTAAAAATAAACTTAGAAGGTTATTTTGTAATAAAGCCAAAGATAGTCCTCTTCTCTTAGCATATAATTAACTATACTAATGCATCACCTATTGAGAACCCCTCTGTTGGATAACCTCCTCAGTGAACGGGAACCCAACCAAGAACCAGGAAGTAAGGCTAAAAAAAAAAAGCCCCTAAATATTTCAGTGGAAAAAAAAAAAAAGTTCCGGTTCCAAATCATATGTTGTCTGCTTAGAGAAGAGTCTGCTCCACCTTTGTAATGGCCTGTTTATATTTATCTTTAGACATGTAAATAAGCTTAGTTGCTTGGTTCCTAAACTCACAGCAAATTAGTAGAGAATTCATGTGCTGGAAACTAAATTGCTGGATAATCCTTGATAAATCTCTTCACCCAATAGACCTTTCTTTTCTTATCTATAAAATGAATATATTGATCTAGAGAAGTTCTGAAGTCCCTTCCAATACCAAAATTCTAGAATGTTATGTTCTGTTATGCACAATTTTGTCTTGACTAAATTTTTTTTTTAAATAGGTAAATTTAATTTGTAGGGGGTTTTTCTTTCTTGCTGTCTTTTTGATAACTGTTACAAACTACCTGAATTCTTCTGCCTGTTTTCTTTGAAAATCTTTATCTTTCTGTTTCAAGAGGGCAGGAGACTTGTCAGACAATTTCTTCTGTTTAATAGCTTTCTCCTTTATTATAAGAGTAATGCACATACATAGAGAATTTGAAAAATATAAACAATTGGAAAGAAGAAGAATCGCCTATAATCTTATCTCTCAAAGATAACCACTACTTTGTTGTAATAGCATCAGTACTTTTTCTGTTTGTGTCAGTAACTTATATAAAATTATCATCCTAAAAGTAAATAGCTTTAAAAGCAACTCTCCTTTTAAAAACTGAATACTAAAAATATTTTTCTGTTCATTAAGTCCCAATATATTCTTTTGTTTTTTAAATATTCTTAGTAAAGCACTAGCTCTACTTTATGTGGTCTTGAGTTTAGATGCCTTAGGTGCTGTAATGCTATTCCCTTGTAGCCTATGTTCTGGTCCAGTAAACATATTGAAGGCCAAGAATTTGGGGACTGAATATGGCTGAGGAGGAGTGGGGGACCCTGTTGAGATTTGCTTTTCACAATATGCTAACCCAGACTTGTAGTGAAATTCTCATAAGCAACCTCATTTATGTGTTCAGTCACATAGATCGTAGAAGTGAAAATGAAGAAGTGTTGAGTTTCTGCTGATTACTCAGAATAACTACAGAATTCCCTGAATGTCTAGATGTAAATAGCATTTGCTCCAGGGGCTGCTTTTTAAGACATACTGCTTTCTTAGAGGTGTCCAGGTAGAATATATAATCATGAGAACTGTACATTAAACTCTGTTCTTTGCTTGTAGAACAAGTTATTTGCAAATCTGAAAAAAATAATACCAAGTTAGTAAGCTCAAAACGGTCCTTGTATGGCAGCTTACCTTGCTGCACAGACGCGCATGCACACACATGCACACGTACAGCCAAACCTAATGGAATTTCTTTCAAAACAAAACAACACTTGACCCATCTGAGCAGGGCTCCTGTACCCTACTCAGTTAAAGCGTGAGGATTCCTGAAAGAGGCAGTGTGTCTGGTCTCATAGAAAGACCCTAGATGGTGAAGTCATTGGGGCTCAAACCTTGGCCCCACCACTTGTAACTGTGTAACCTTGAGCAATGTAGATCTGTGAGTGTCAGGATTCTTCCTCCTTGTTTTTGTTTCCCCACCTCATCTACTTCAAATGTCACCACCCCAAGGATACCTCCCTCTTACTTAGGGCTAGTTGTGTGCCAGGCACTATGTTAGGAGCCTCACATGCCTTAATTCTCATCATTCCTGCTAAGAAGATGTTATTATCCCCATTTTCCAGCTAAGATAAGGGAAGTTTGGAGAGATGAAGTGATCTGGCCTGTGAGGAAAGAGCATGCTGGCTTTGGTTCTACCATTTCACCAGCAAGCCATTTAACTTGTCTGAGTCTGCTGTGTGTAGCTTAAGAGTTACAAACGAGACAACACATTTGAAGCGCTGACCATGGTGCTTGGCTCCTAGGAGGTGTGAGTTTTCTGTGAAGAGAATGAATAAAGTCAAAGGCTTATAATTGGAGTCCTGTATGGCAACATTTATCAAAAGCCATGAAATAATGCTTATTCCCTTTGTCTTTGGAATAGTCTACTCCTTGGAATTTATCCTAATGAAATAATTCAAAAGAAGAAAACACTTTATGAACAAAGATTTGTTCAGTCACTCATCATTTAATAGCTATTTATGAAGACTTTCCTCTGTGCCAGGTATGGTTAGACAGGCCCACTCTGTCCCAGGGGTGATCATGATCCACATTGTTGTTGTCGTGTGCCATCAAGTTGATTCCGACTCATAGCGACCCTACGTGACAGAACAGAACTGCCCCACGGGTTCCCTAGGCTGTTATCCATTACATGAGAGCAAAGAATTGAAAATAGAGTAAACATCCAGGAGTAGGGGTATGGTTAGGTAAAAAGTAATGTATTAAGTCAATTGACTATTGTGTAGACATTAAAAATTGTAATATTGAAGAGCATCTAGAAACACAGAGAACGATTTGAATGAGTTTAAGAGGTAGTTAACTTATGTTCAGCTATGTTTAAAAGTGTGTATTTGGACAGAGACAAAGATCATGCAAAAATGAAAATAGTTTTATTAGTATGGTAGGATTTGGGGTGATCTTTTAAAAATCTATTTTCTATTTTATGTTTTTCCCTGTAATAAAAGAAAAAAGGGAGTATACTTTGGCTATGGAGATACAATGGATACTAGGAGGAGCCTGGAAAAGTTAATGTTCTGTTCCACATCCATGAATTTCATCCACCCGTCACCTTGTTTATTTTTTCCTGTAGGGCCATGTGAAACTTTCTGACTTTGGCCTTTGCACAGGACTGAAAAAAGCACATAGGACAGAATTTTATAGGAATCTGAACCACAGCCTCCCCAGTGATTTCAGTAAGTGTTAACAATGATGTTGGCCTTTTTGTCCCTTAAGTGGGCCTAGAAGAGCCATTCCCCTGGTAACCAAACTAAGCAGGACAGATCAGGAGAGTCACAGCATGAGTCTTCAGAGAATAAAAATACCTTCCCAGGTCTGACTGACTTGTGATGTCTAGTGAGGCAAGATGAGTGCTACTGAGTGTGTTTAAGGCAGATGTCAGAATAAGCTTTATTTGGAGCTCTGCTGGGAAGGTTACTGGGGATGAATATGGGGTGAGCAGAAGTAGAAGTCCTGGAAACAGCTCCAGACTAGATTTTTCCTAGGTGTTTCTATCACGGCAGAAAGAACCTTACCTTTCTTTATGAGAGTTACTTTCACTTGTGCACTGTCAAACTGTAGAAACTATGTAGTAACATTTCAGGTCATCCTAGAGAAGCCTGTGTCAAATAACGTATCATAAATTCAGCAGTCCTGGAAATACAACAGTTACTACTCTTTGAAATTTGACTGTGATTTTGAGGAAATGTGAATGTTTTAGGTCAACTTTGGGACCTTTATTTCTGATATAGACTGAATTCCGTGTAATTCTTACTAAGCCTGTCTGTGTCCTGCCTTGCTATATGACCCACTAGGAAGTGCTATTTAATTAGAACTCTCCTGTATGATTCTTTAAATTAATACTTAAGGGTCTCTGATTTGGGCTTATTAACTTGCTGGGAAATGTGTCATGATAAGTTACTGTTGTATGGACAGAAAAGCAAGACTTCATGTAGCTTGAACCAGAGCCTGGACAAACAGTCCAACCATTCCTGTTTGAACTTCGATTAGAACTTGTTTTCTCTACTTTTAGCTTTCCAGAATATGAATTCCAAAAGAAAAGCAGAAACCTGGAAGAGAAATAGACGTCAGCTGGTAAGTAATAGCTGTGGTTTCTGAACTGCTATAAACCAAGTATGAATAAGTTAAAAAAATATGTATATAAATTTGTATTTGATAAATGTTTGCAGCATATCCCTTCTTTTGAGATTACCCTAATAGAACACTCTCATTATGTTGTTAGCACTAAAAGGGATCTTTTGAAGGAGAGCATATGATAAGTTGCCTCGGTCGTGACATTTTCAATGTATGACTTCATTCTGATCTTTTACATTGGTGACAACCCATTTCTTCCCTGTTCTACTTTTTCTCTATTTTATTCATCGTAAAGAGTTATATAGTTAAGCTGGAGGACTCTCAAAATGAAACTAAGTACAGCTTAGAGCTTTACATCAGTGGTTCTCAAACTGTTACACTTTTGAGCCACTTAGGCAAGTCAAGACTCCTCAATTCTCCTGCCCCATACTTTCCTACTTTGCAGTGGAAAAAAGAAATTGGTGATAAAAATCGGAGAGAAATATAGGGGAAGTCCTTGTTATTTATGAGTGTTTGAGTATATACAGATATTAAATTATGCCCCACAAGCTTAGAAATAAGTACTTTTATTGCACTTACCTTGATAGTATGTTGGAAGTTATTTAAACAGTACCAATTCACCAGTGAAATACCACCATCTAGGCAAACTTTTATTCTTAACCATAGTTGATTAGTTGGTTCATATTTGAAGTACAGTATACATTTCCTAATGTCTAGTGGTTGGCAGATTATTGGCCAGAGATAATAAAAATATGTGTCACTACATACTTATACTTTGCCAGAAACCCAGAGCAAATGAAATTGATTACAGTAAAGCTAAACTAACAGATAGCAATGAGAAAGCAAGAATGTTGATCATACACAGATAAAACGTATTGTGTAGAATTGTGGCATTTCTTATCTGCATATACGTTAGTACCTTGGCAGCCAAATACTGTGTTTCAGCCAGACTTTCTTAGTAAAATACTGAATTAGAGTTCTCTATAAACTCAAGTAACATGTTAATTTTAATTTATAGTATCAAAAATCAGTACCTTTAATAACTCACATAGTAGGTTGCTACTAAGTAACTCATTCATGTGTGAAATGGAAGCCTTTGGGATTGTTTAGGAAAGAATCAAAGGAAGGGCTTATATATTTTTTTTAATTTAATTGAGGGCCATCAGTGGGCCTCAGACCATGCTTTGAGTATTACGATTTTTATGTTAGACCTGGGCCCTGGGAGAGGCATTAAGTTAAACCAGACACCTTCGGTGGTGCAGTAACTGAAATGAATCTTTGATGTCTTTTTCCAAAATTAACTTGGGGATACTTAAGTTTAGTATAATTAGTGACAACACGGTCTCCTTTACTTAGAGGATACCCTTTAAACATCTAAATTCTGTATAAGATTGAAAAACTGTTTACACAGCTTATTGAGGGTTAGAGAGTCAGAAGCAAGTTTGGTCACATGCTTCTAGTATGTCTCTCCATAGAGCAATAGTTCTTAACCTTGGTTGCACGTCATCATCACTTGGGGAACTTAAAAACTGATATCTGGGTCCCACCTCCAGAGATTCTGAATTAGTTGGACTCGGGTATAATCTGGGCATCTTGCTTTTAAAGGATTCTGGGTGATTCTCCTGTGTAGTCAAGATTGAGACCCTTCACTGGGGAGACTGTTCCTTAAACAATAGCTCCTCCGTTGTTGGGAAACTGATATTTATCTATATTTATTTTGAAAGGTAACAAAAAGTAAAAGAATCTTTTGTGAATTTTTCTTTTTTTAAAAGCAGGCCAGGATTTAACCTTTGGTTACTGTACTGACATTTATTTTGGGGGTAATTAAGCTTAAATACCTTCAATTATCCTTATAATCTGGGACAAGCATTGTGCTTTTTGACATGCACCAAATGGTCATGTCAGACTTACTAGGAACTACTTATAAGTCTACAAGGAAGGATATTTCACCATTTCTAGGTTTGACATTAGATGTGCTTTGATAATTAAAAAGATTTTTTAAAAAATCTGAATAAGCTAAGGCCATCAGGCTGTGATTAAGGCCCTTGCTTTTGTATTCTGTCTAGTAGAAATGGAAAGATATTAATTAAGGTCATCCTCATGTTACCTCTTTTGATAAAACTTGAAGAAAATAATGCCACCTGTCAATCTTCAAAGGAGCCCTGGTGGCACAGTGGTTAAGTGCTTGGCTGCTAACCAAAAGGTTGATGGCTCGAATCCACCAGCTGGTTTGCGGGAGAAGGATGTGACCGTCTGCTCCCATAAAGATCTACAGCCTTGGAAGCCTATGGGTACTTCTGCTCTGTCCTGTAGCGTCACTATGAGTCGGAATCAACCTGATAGCGATGGGTTTGGTATCAGTCTTCAAAAAGTCAGTTAGCTCTGTTCCTTTGGCCTTTTGTAAGTGATCTCATTCAGCTGGTACCAGGACGAAGGTTGATATTAGTTAATGCTTAATAGATATTCACTGCTCTAGGTTAAACCTAACATATGTAGTTGCTCACCCAGGATATTACTTTTCAGTCTGTTGCGAATCATTGGAAAAAGTAGAGACTTTAGCTTTATTCCTTGGCTGCTTAAATCATATTGCAATGTTTTAAATAGCTGTGTGGTCCTGAGTAACCTTAGGCCCCAGTAATTGATTAGGAAACGGGTATGAGTCTGCTTTAAGTTATTACACCACAGAGATGAGGGATGAAGTATACATGGGCATCTGACCATTGTCAGATTTTTTTATTTTTAAAATGTAGAATTACAGAAGTGGTTAAGTAGGAGTTAAAATGTTTTATTTCCCCTAAATCTCTGAAATGAAGTGATAAGACTAGAGCACATCCTGTGGTTGAAATGACTATTAACAAACCAGAAAGCTGTTTTAGAGTACAGCTCTAGTAGACACTATAAATATCCAGAGAACAAAGGAGAAAGAAGGGTACAGGATTTGAGGCATTAAGAGCTTGGAGTTAGAGGAAACTGTGGTTTGGAAAACAGACAGAGGTTTGGGGAGGGGCAGTCCCTAGATTAGAAAGGACAACCCGGTACTGAAAGTGAAATGAAAAGAAAGTGCACCCCTATGGAGGGACTCCAGTTCCCAGAGTGAGAGCATCACCTACTCCGACATCACAGTTTTGACCATGTTGTTGGCTTACTTTATGTGTGTACGAGAGTTTTTTAATATCTTAGTATCTTGAAGGAATTATTTTCCTGTGGTGATAGATCTCTGGTTTTATAATAGAAGTCTTTGAACAAATAGGATTTACTTAACATTCAGTTTTGCTGGAATAAGCCTAGTCTCTAAATTGAAGAATGTCTGTAGTTCCTAACGTTTATGATTAGGATGAAAATACTTCTTTGTCTCGGGGAGGGCCCAATCCATGTGTCAGACTTTAAACCTCTAAGAAAAACAATATGATATTTATGTTAATATTTGTATCTAAAAGAAAACAATGTACAGTTACCTCTGTGGAAAAAAATGGATTCCTGCCTTATAGTGTCCACAAAAATAAATTCTAGATGGAAAATAAAACTTTAAAAATTTTGGAAGAAAATATAAGGCAATATCTTTATGACCTCACCTTAGCATAAGGAAGGATTGCTTAAATAAGATACAAAAAGTACAAACCGTAAAATAAGAACTTGATTTATCCTACTACGTTAAAGGAAAACACTTCTGTATATCAAAAGACATAAATAAAATGAAAAGACAACCACATGGTGCAACTACTTTGGAATTGCCTTACAGAGTTCAGGTGCATGCTACAACTCAGCAATTCTATTCCTGGTCATGGGCCCTGGAGAAACCTGCACGTATGTACCAGGAGACATGTATGAGAATGTTCATTGCATTTTTTAAATAATAGCAAAAAACTGGAAATAACCCAGTATCTGTCAACAGGAAAATGGTTATATTGTGGAATAGAATATTTTACAGCAGTGAAAATAATTGAACTACAGGTGTGCATGACATCATGGATCAAATTTAGAAATTTGAAGGGAAAAATCAAATAGCAGACGACTTTATATAGAATGATACCATTTTTATAAAGTTCCTAAACAAGCAAAATTAAAATATCATTTAGAGAGACACAGGTGGCAAAACTAAATTTTTTTCAAAGCAGAAGATGATGAACATGAAATTCAGCACAGTGGATAGAAAGAGCGGCCAGGGGAATGGCACGGGGGAGGAATACACGTTAGCTTCAGTGGTATTGGTAATATTTTGGTTCTTCAGTTGAATTCATGGGTATTCATTTTCATTTTTCTACTGCATAATTTCATAAATTACACATTTTTTGGTATATGACAAATATTACATCATTTAAAGAATCATAATAAAAATGATAAGCCTCAGACTGGAAGAAGCTATTTGCATCATTTTTCTACTTCATAATTTCATAAATTACACATTTTTTGGTATATGACAAATATTACATCATTTAAAGAATCATAATAAAAATGATAAGCCTCAGACTGGAAGAAGATATTTGCAGTATATAAAACTACAAAGGATTAGTGTTCTTAATTTACAGTAAAATCTCACGAATCAAAAAGAAGAAGGTAGTACAACTGAAAAAATTGATAGGCAAAGGATTTGAATAGGAATTCACAAAAAAGAAACCTGAATGGCTAATTAACATACGAAAATGTGTTCAACCTAGAAATAAGAGAATATACATTCAAATGACCAGGAGATTCCATTCCATATTCATCAGATTGGTAAAAATTTTAAAATCTGACAAAACCAAGTGTTGGCAAGATTTGGAGTATTAGGAGCTCACCCCTACTAGGGTAGTCTGAATGGGTATAACCACTTTGGAGGACAACTGGAAGATATATCTAATTAAGTTGAAGATCCAGCAGTACTACTTCCAAGGAGATAATTACAAGAATGTTTTTTCAGGTTTGTCATAGTGAAACATTGGAGCAACATAAGTGTCTATTTACAGGAAAATGGATAAAGAAATTGTGATTTACTCATTTAACAGAATAGCGTAGTACAGAAGAGCGATGAATGAACTAGAGCTACGTGAATAAATCCCAAAATCATATTGTAGCATTATAGAATGATGCACGACAGTATGAAACCCTTCATTAAAAGTTTAAATATATAAAAAAGTAACATGTTATTTATGAGCCTATTCATACAAGACCAGCACAGCAACTTCAGGGGAGTGTGTGTACCTCTGTGGGGCAGGAAGAGGGGACGTATGATGTATGGGGCAGAACTTTGTTTCTGTCGTTTTTTGTTTCTTGTTTTTAAAAGATGAATGATCAGGAACAAATATGGTAGATAGTTAACCTCTCTTTGATACAGGTAGTGGTACATGTATGTTTATTGTCTGTGCTTTTTTTCTGTATGTTTGTAATATTTTGTAATAAATATTTTTAAAAAGACAACACAGCCCTAGTTTTTAATTTTAAAATATGTGTAACATGTAAAGCACCTAGATAAGAGCCTTACACATGGTAAAACTTTGTATGTTTAACACATTAGAAGGCTTTAATTATATGTCCTCCTCATGTTTTGTAGCCCTGGTCTGTGAGAGTAAATTCCTGGAGTTTAGAAAATATGCCCCTCAGAGCGATTTATATAAGTGATAAGTTTGGTAGATAAGACATTTATAAACCTTTAACCTCTAGGATGTAACTTCAGCTTTTAATAAGAAAGCTTCCCTTTATGATTTCCTCAAATCAAAGAGTATATATGGTAGAAAGAGGGATGATTTGGAGCAAAATTTTAATTTCCAAACTGGCTCTTATCACTAGTTCTGAGGCCTTGGGCAAATCCTTTAGCCATTTTGGGCATCAGATTTTTTTATCTGCAAAATTAGCCTGATAAGGTCTTCCTTGCAGAAGTTTTGTCAGGATTAAATAGGCTTATATGCACATTTCCAAGTACAGAGCCCGGCTCAATGAGTGCTCAGTAAATTATGGTACTAGTTGTTATGATAGAGATTTGACCTAGTAAGTTATGGTCTTTGGCTGTGCTTAGGTAGAACCTCAGTAACAAACCTTCATTGTTGCGATTGGAAAAAGAAAGTGCCCTGGCAAATCAGCTTGGCATTAGCTACTGCGCAGTCATGCTTATTTAGGTTGTGGGTATCCCCAGGTGGTCTTGGCAGAATGGAACTCTGAACACCCTCTGCCTGACTGGGCGTCTCTAACGTGTGGTACGTGTTTCAGGCTTTCTCCACAGTAGGCACTCCTGACTACATTGCTCCTGAGGTGTTCATGCAGACCGGGTACAACAAGCTCTGTGATTGGTGGTCGCTTGGGGTGATCATGTATGAGATGCTGATCGGTAAGTTGCATGCTTTAAGGGGACTTTTCTGTGCGGCCAGGGAAGACCCCTAAATTGATAATTAGAGTCCATTTCAGTTGGGGGTAGACCAAGCACTTTTTCCTCCCTTGCCTTTAAAAAAGCGAAGTTTCTTAGGTAGACAACTCTTGCAGTCAAATGTATCCCACTATATTCTCAGGCTTACTGGCATCCTGTGGTTGCTTTGCCGATCATTTATCATGTTTTTCTTTCATCTGCTCTTTCTTCCTCTCCATGTAGCACCTTTTTTATTCACTGGCATTTATTAGGCATCCATTGTATGCCAAACACTTTAACTGGGCATTGCCTTCCTCAGTTTTCATTTCTAATTTCCTGTCCCCTTCCTCTCTGAAAGCCTTCAAAGCATGGAACCCTCTAACCTCTCTCCTTGTTTGACTGGTGTGTCTTTGTATTTAGGGGACATATCTGTGGCGGTGGCCATTTGCCAGTGAGTACTAGAATGAGTATATCCATGGTAGTACCGAGTGAACCTGTGTGGATGACTGAGTGTGGTATCTGGCTGTATTGTCTTAGGAACATTGGATGGATGCCTGTGGAGGCGGACATACCCTGAGTGCAGGGCAGATGGGGTAATACTGTATGTGAGTGCTTATGCTCTTGCCTAGAGTTCTCAAAAAGAGGCATGGTGGTCTCTTTTAAAACCTGTACTTTTCTTCTGGCTCAACTTGTTCAGCACTTTACCCATATAAGGATATCCCTAGGATGGAGTCTTTTCTTAATGATGATGTTTTTTCATCCTTTCATTTCTAATCTTTGGGCACAGTTATTCGTACACCTGCAGCTCTACTTCTGTCCTTCTTTCTCTGCCCGGCTCCAGCTGTTAGCTGACTTTGTAGTGGTACCAGAGACTCGCTTTGGGTTTAGGAGTTTGGGGGAAAATAAAAGGTTGGTTTAGATTTTTCTGGGATGATGGAAATCCTGTCCATGTCATGGAGGGAAGGCCATATAGAGGTATCCAGTAGCCATTAAAAAGATACATAAAATTGTATTAAGGAGAATAATCTCAGTCACATTCAAAGGTCTAGGGTATAAAACCTCCAAAATTCCTTTTTTATTACAGGCTACCCACCTTTCTGTTCTGAGACCCCTCAAGAGACATATAAGAAGGTGATGAACTGGAAAGAAACTTTGACTTTTCCTCCAGAAGTTCCCATCTCTGAGAAAGCCAAGGATCTAATTTTGAGGTATCGGTCAGAGAATACCCCCAACCCAGCCTTTCTGACTTGAATGAATCTTTTTTTTTTTTTTAACGTTCAGTATCTCTTGAGTTTGTCCCCTCCTTCCTCCTACTCCTGCCCCTCCCCTTGCTTTAAAAAAAAAAAAAAAAAAACAACACCCCGTTGCCATAGAGTCAATTCCAACTCATAGTGACCCTGTTGGACAGAGTAGAGCTGCCCCATAGGGTTTCCAAAGCTGTGAATTGTTACAGAAGCAGACTGCCACATCTCTCTCCTGTGGAGCGGCTGGTGGTTTCAAACCACTGACCTTTTGCTTAACCACTGTGCCACCGGGGCTCCTTTGCTGCCTTTTAAAAGGTATTATTCCTTTTTTTTTTCCCCCTAAAGAGACTGCTTGAAGTTTGCTGAAAGAACTCTGTCTTTTCCAGATTCTGCTGTGAATGGGAACATAGAATTGGAGCCCCTGGAGTTGAGGAAATCAAAAGTAATTCTTTTTTTGAAGGTGTTGACTGGGAACATATCAGGTATATCCATATGAAAGCTTTCAGGATTATTTCAGAAAGTCTATAGTTTGCTTAATACTAATTTGGAAGCACTGTTATTGTCAAGCCAAGTAAGGGAAGAGAGCTTCTTAGGAATTTAGGTCTTTTCCTGATTCTCATTCATTCATGGTCAGGATTGGGAGTTGGGCTTCCTGTCACCCATGTGCCATGGGGTCTGTTGAAGCCAGCAGCTGTTTACAGAGTGAAGTGCGATGTGGGTTTCATGGTGAAGGGAGCATCTAAGAAGCCTGTTGCCCTTGCTTTTGTCTAGAATTCCACAGCTTCTCTATCATTGGGGATCATTAGCAAGGCTCTTCCTGCCCACAGGCTGGGGGCTATCACTGGGAGATCGAGAAGGAAGAAAGGGAGTGGAAGAAGGATTGGGGTTGGGGGTAGCATAGAGGGTAGTGGAGATAGAGACATAGAGAAGGAAAATTGTTACGGTGGTAGAGTTCTGCCAATGGCAATGAGAGCCCGGACTGCCTGCCGTGGTCCCGGACCTTCTCACTCAGCATTTGTTGGTTGCTGAACAGAAGATGAAGTTGCCATTTATTTCATAACCATGTTGATTTGCATCCTTGTGATTTTTATCTTTACATCCTTATTGCTGCTTTTTTAGCTACCCTCCTACTCATTGGCACCTCCAGTGGAAGGGCAGAGCCATAGATGAGGGAACACTTAGAGGTCCAGTTTCTCTTTTTAGCAGACAGGGCAGGCAGTTGATGGAGCTTTGGATTTTAGTTTCTTATTATTATCCCTGTCTTTCTTCCTAGGTGTGTATAATTGAGTTATTTCTGTTAGTTTGTATGTAGTCAGTTGGCTCAGCTTGTCAGGGTCACAAGTTTTTTAAACAAAAGAAATACTACCTGCTGGTGAACAGTCTTCCCCATGTCAAACCAGAGATCCTTTTTGGAGATAGACTTGGTTAGTATGATCCATATATTTATTAAGCATGGTAATTTTTGGCATGTCTATTCTTGACAGAGAAAGACCTGCTGCAATATCTATTGAAATCAAAAGCATTGATGATACCTCAAACTTCGATGAGTTTCCAGAATCTGATATTCTTAAGCCAACAGGTAATCATATCACCAATACCGGCTTCTGTTGCCTTATAAGCACATTATTTCCCCCAGTTTTTGGGTGATGTTTACAAATCAGGGTAGAGAACATGGAGAGGAACTTCATTTCTTCAGATTCTTTGTAAGTATTTTTCCAGTGCTAGTGCTGGGTAGTGGTGAGACCTTGTTGAATGGAAAATGAATAAAAATCCCATATTTAGACTGCTCAGCTGGTTGGGTAGGTCACAAAGATTAGTTTGTTATTTATTAAATTGACAGGAATGGGAAAAAATGACAGAAATGGGAAAACAAAACTTTAAAAAATATTTGTGAAGAAATATGACGTTCAAAAAATATAGTCAAGCAAATGTAAAAAAAATTCTCGGAGTGAAAAATAACTTTTCCCACATAGAAACTGCGGTATGGTCTTCAGAATGTCACGTCTTCAGTACTGAGTAGTCCGTCGGGGTAAGGCAGTAGATCAACTCTCACATCTGTTTCTTTCCCAGTGGCCACAAGTAATCACCCCGAGAGTGACTACAAGAACAAAGATTGGGTCTTCATCAATTACACGTACAAGCGCTTTGAAGGCCTAACTGCTCGGGGGGCAATACCTTCCTACATGAAAGCAGCAAAATAGTACTCTCGACATGGAATCTTAAATTGAGCAGAGTTTTTCGTACAACATCACAGTTTTCCTCTTACACACTTTTGAAAGAGCTTCCAAGAAGTTTTGTGGAACTCACCAGTTGTCATGGTAAAGTCTTCTGAATTGTGATAGTAAGTGGATTCTCTTCCATGATGGATTTGAAAACTTACAGAACAAAGACAACTATTTCTACTACATCAGCTATATATAGCTGTCCTGCTTCTTTAGAAGCCTCATGAGCCAATTTGATAGGTTTTCAAAACAAAACAAGAAACAAACTTACGATTTCCTAAGTTCATCAGAATGAAGGGGAAAAACAGCCATCATCCAGCATCATTGGGATTGTAACGTATACTCATCGAATAGCAGCCAATTCCTGTGATTTTGAGATGTGTTATCCGCCAAGCCCACCAAGTATTTTCTTTTTTTAAACTACCTAAAGTCCCATAGTACTATGGAAATAAAGCAATAATAGTACTAAGAAAATAAAGCAGCCAGCATCCTGGCTGAAGGAAATGATCCACCGTCCTCTGAGGAGGTGGCAGTGGTAGCTTCTCCCCACACCTCGGCCTCTGGCGAGTGGCTCTTTTTATAGCCTCCATTCGTGGTGCACTTTATTTACGGTACCAGGATACAGACCCTCAATCCATTGATTTATTCCCTCCTCCCCATCTAAAATGCTCATGCTGCTTTTCTGAATGTTGATGGGGGGGGGGGGCGGGTACCAGCTTGGTCCATTGTTGCTCTACAAGGCTCAGAAAGCCACTGGGTATTGCCAAGGAGTCCTGGATCATGTGGAAAACCCTAACTTTTTCTTCACGGCTGCATCGGAAAATCCCTAAGGCGAGTTGCCGCGGTCCAGCAGTACCCACAAGTGTTGCCAACAAGAACTCATTTTTCACACAAGGAGAGCCGAGGCAGAGGCAGGAAGCCTGGGACACTTGGCTGAGGTGCTCCTCCTGCTCCTGCAAAGTCTACCCCACCTCCTTGCAGATGGTGAAGGAGCCAGCCCAGTAGAAAGCGCCAAGCTGGCCGCCGAGCCCTCAATCCTTGGTGCAACTGTGTTTTGTCTTCTCTTGGTATTTCTCCTCCCCCAACTTTAAGTAACCATTTTGCCTTGGAATCATGATTGAAATTTTTTTACTTTGCAGATGCCTTCCTGGGGGATACTCCTCCCCACCCTAAAGGGTCGCCTGCAGCTTGGGCCTCTGCTGCAGCGTTCTCTCACGAAGACCCTCTGAATTTTAGCACAAAGTGCCTTCTCTTTCACAGCTGCCACCACCTCTAGGGGAATTGTGCTGTGTCAGAAAAGTGTGGAGGCTCCATTTTAATGCATTATTACTTTTTTTAAAGTTTTGATAACTCTTAAAGCATCATTTGCACCTGCGTTGGTAACTTTGCCTGTTGCAGAGAGTCACGGCCAGGCAACAGCTGGGAGACTGCTTTCTGCCAGTCTTGAGGTTGTCAAGTCAGCTTTGAGAGGAGGGTATGTCCTCGCTTACATCTTAGAGGAGGAAAAAAGAATGGTAGGGAAGGTTTATTTTGGATGAAGGTCATGTGTTTGCCCCTTAATCTTTCATTCATAGCCTGTTAGTGAAAAGGAAGTAAATGCGATTCTTTTGTGTAACTTTGTAGTCTTTTTGTATTACCAAATAGTCAGGTTTTGACCCCTGTGTGTGTTGCAAGAGTGTGTGGTAAGCACGGGTAAGGAGAAGTAACTGGAGTGGTAGTTGAGTCTGTGTGTGTTGGGGAGTGGCAGGGGATGATTTAGAGGAAAATGGCACATTTTAAGTTTTAAACTTCTGAATAAACTGTGTGAAAACAGTAGTGGAAATGTGTTTTTAAAGCAATTTGGCTTGTAATTCAAAGAGGCAGAGTGCTGGTGCCTTTTTTTTAAACCCCATTGTCTGCACACTAGGAGAACACAGCATCACTATCTTTACGCAAGTTGCTTCTTTTCTGACTCAGGCAAGCTGGGACTGGCTTTTTTGTTCCCAGGAAGCCAGTCTTCTGGACTGCTGTCCATATAAAGAGACTGCCTGATGTTGGCCCCACACACTTGAGGTGGTGGGTCCTCCACTTGCCCTTGCAGTAAGGCCAAGAGGAGACAGCTGACCAGTGCTGTCAACTGGTGGACCCTTTTACAGCTGTTTCCAGCCCAGCCCTCCTTTTTCTAATCCTGGGATCAAGTGGGAATCTCATGAGCTCCCAGGCTGGGACTTCTCAGCCCTCCCAGTCCACCAGAGCAGGGGTCTGCCTCTGAGGTGGGGAAAGGAGCCTCAGAGGCAAGAAGAGGGGAGTCAAAGACCACAGATGGTAGGAGCTGCAGACAGAGGGGAGCTGAATCCAGCCAGAGTGGGTAATGTCTATTCAAGGCTTATGGGTCCCAAGAAACATGTTGAGAAACATGGGCTCATTGTTGATACTGTTCACATATAACTCTTTCCTCCTTCAGTTGGGGGAGTTAGAAAGATAGAACTGTAACTACTACATACTAAAATGAAACACTACTGAATGTCATTCAGTCTCTTCTTGATTCAGGAGTACATTAGAATATTATTCAGGATTAATATTCAGGGTTGAAACATTGTAAATATTCAGGTTCTAATCTAACAGATTGCTAATTTCAAAACTCATCTATCTGGCACAGTAGGAGTCCTCTGCCAACAGTTTCGTGTGCATTTTCTCTGAATCATTTCCTTAGAAAGTACATTTCCTGAATCACCCTGTCCTGTTTATCTCTCCTTTGTAATCCAAATGATACTTTAAATTGAACTCAAAAGGATTCAGTGTGAATGATAACTTTCATTTCCGAGGTAGCATGTGTATCCCTGGATTGATCTATCAAAGCCAACTCTGACTTCAAAACAGCCTCCATGATGCTTTTTCATTTATGTTTTTAGACAAAAACATCTTGCCCAAACGACATTTAAGCACCCGTAATGTACTGAGCTCAATAATGGGCACTCGGGGATGCATTAGGGAGCCTACCATGGTTCTGAATTGCAGATTGGTTTGAGAACACCCACCCACTAAGTGGCTTCACAGTGCAGCACCAACTGTAAAGTTACTATATTAGTGTACTGACAAACCAAGGCAGAGTTGTGAGGGGTTAGGAAGCTTCCTGGATATGTTTTTATTTAAGTAGCAGTGATTTGGCAGAGGGGAAAAAAGTGAATCCAGAATTTTGGAGACTGGTCTTGTGCTGTGGATAAAGGGATGGAGCTGATCGTGTTAGTTATCTAGTGCTGCTGTAACAGAAATAACCACAAGTAGATGGCTTTAACAGAGAATTTTATTCTCTCACAGTTTAGGAGGCTAGAAATCTGAATTCAGGGCGCTAGCTCCAGGAGAGGGCTTTCTCTGTTGGCTCTGGCGGAAGGTCCTTGTCACCAATCTTCCCCTTGTCTAGGAGCTTCTCTGTGCAGGGACTCCGGGTCCAAAGGACATGCTGTATTCCCAGCTCTGCTTTCTTGGCGGTAGGACGTCCTCCTGTCCCTCTGCTTGCTTCTCTCTTTTATATCTCAAAAGCAGTTGACTCAAGATACAACCTAATCTTGTAGATTGAGTCCTGCCTCATTAACATCATACAGGTAGGATTTACAGCACATAGGAGAAGCACACCAGATGACAAAATGGTGGACAGTTGCCCAGTACTTGGGAATCATGGCCTAGCCAAATTGACACACATTTTGGGGGGACACAATTCAATCCATAACAGTATTACTTTGTGGAGAATGGAGTAAGGAACACTCTGCAGTCACTTCTGTTACTTCCTCATTTCCCTCTCTCACTATAACCCACTCCAGTCTGGTGTCTTTCCCATGTGCGAAACATGTTAGTATTAATTATCCCATGAATAGAATATACTAGAGTTAATTTTTATAATCATTCTTCTGGTCGCCAGTGTTTTAACTGCCATATCCACTGGATTCTCTTCAGTCTTCATCTTACTTGATCAGCCTGCTATGCTCGACACTGTTGACTTTTTTTATAATACTGTCCTCCCACCTCTCTGACTTTTAAAAATTTTTTCCTGTACAAAAATTTATACATACATTGTTATGTGACTCTAATTCCTCTCCCCATACTGTGACAGCACACTGCTCCTTTCCACCCCTGATTCCCCATGTCCATTCAACCAGCTCCTTAGCATCTCTGCCTTCCCATCTCACTTCCGGACAGAAGCTGCCCATTTAGTCTCTTGTATCTACTTGAGCTAAGAGGCACACTCCTCATGAGTATCCCTTTATATCCCACAGTCCAGTCCAATCCCTGTCTGAAGAGTTGGCTTTGGAAATTTTTAGTTCTGGGCTGATAGAGAATTAAGGAGCCATGCTTTCCAGGGTTCCTCCAGTCTCAGTCAGACCATTGAGTCTGGTCGTCTTACTAGAATTTGAGTTCTGCACCTGACCTTTCTCCTGCTCCATCCGGGACTCTCTGTTGTGCTCCCCCTCAGGGCGGTCATTGGTGGAGAGCCGGGCACCATCTAGTTCTTCTGGTCTCAGGCTGATGAAGTCTCTGGTTTATGTGGCCCTTTCTGTCTCTTGGGCTAATACTTTCCTTGCGTCTTTGGTGTTCTTCATTCTTCTTTACTCCAGGTGGTTGGGACCAATTGATGCATCTTAGATGGCTGCTTGCAAGCTTTTAAGACCCCAGACACCACTCACCAAAGTAGGATGCAGAACATTTTCTTAATAAGCTTTGTTATGCCATTTGACCTAGATGTCCCCTGAAAGCATGGTCTCCAGACCCCTACCCCTGCAACTCTGTCCCTCCAAGTGTTTGATTGTATTCAGGAAACTTCTTAGCTTTGGTTTAGTCCAGTTGTGCTGACTTCCCCTGTAGTGTGTGCTGTCCTTCCCTTCCCCTAAGGTAATTGTTATCTACTGTCTAGTTAGTAAATAACCCTCACCCTCCCTCCCCACCCACCTGACCATCAAAGAATGTTTTCTTCTGTGTTTAAACCTTCTCTTGAGTTCTTATAATAGTGGTCTCATACAATATTTGTCCTTCTGTGACTGACTAAATTCACTCAGCATAATGCCTTCCAGCTTCCTCCATGTTATGTTTCCTGGCTTCATCGTTGTTCTTTATCATTGTGTAGTATTCCATTGTGTGAATATACCATAATTTGTTTATCCATTTGTCTGTTGATGGGCACCTAGGATGTTCCCATCTTTTTGCTATTGTGAACAGTGCTGCAGTGAACATGGGTATACATGTATCTATTCGTGTGATGGCTCTTATTTCTCTAGGATATATTCCAAGGGCAGGATAGCTGGATCATATGGTACTTCTATTTCTAGCTTTTTAAGGAAGTGCCAAATCAATTTCCAAAGTGGTTGTACCATTCTACATTCCCACCAACAGTGTATACCACCTCTCTGACTTCCTTCTTGATTCTTTTGCCCACCACCTAAATGCTAGTGCTCCTCAGAGCTCTCTTTTCACTCATGATCTCTTGGTGGCTTCAGCTACCACTTCTGTGTTGAGGTCTTCAAAGTCCCTCTGACCAACCTCAAATCCCCCCCCGCCACAAGAATTCTAGATTACATATAGCCAAGTGCCTACTAGAAATTGCCATCTGGACAAGGCCTCCTATAGGCCTAAAGTCCAAATGGAACTCCTCTTGACCCCAAAGCCTTTTTCTAACTCATTCTGCCCAGCCGTCCGAGCCAGAAACCTTAGTCTTCTTAAACGGGAGCCATCAGTAAACATGTACCATCAAACTCCAGGGCACGGCCATCCTTTCTACCAGTGCCTTCATCATTCCTTGCTGAGTCCGTTGCAGTGGTCTCTTAGCTGACCTCCTAGTCTTTTTCCCCTTTTAAGCTTGTCCTCCTTAACTGCTGCCAAGAAATTCTTTGAAATTTCAAGTCTGATAGTGTCATTCCCCTTTAGGGCTCCCAACAGTTTACCTAGTACAAGTCCAAACACCTGTGTCTGAGCTACAAGAGTCCTTCCTTACTCTGGCCTGGCCTTATCTCTGCATCACCGCATCCTCTTCCCTGGTGACCATAAGCAATCATTTCACTTTTGCCTCACTGCTTATATAGTCTGCCTGGAATATCTCCTCCCCTCATAGCCATGGATCCAAACCACCTAGTACTTGTCCTTCACCATTTGGCTCCTGCACAACTTCTGGGAGCCTTTTGTGAACGAACTCTCTTCTGCTGCTCACAGCAAACTGGTTATTCATCCTTTTGGGCTTCCTGAGTGACCCAAACTGTTTGTTATAGGTCTGAGTGCTCCATGTGATTGTAAAAGCCTCTTGAGGGAAGAACTGTCAGCATATCCCTGTGGCCAAGCAATGCTTCACACAAAATACTCAACACAGGCCATATGTCTTCAGGATATGTTGTTCTTAACCCTTGTGCTGTCTGTCTGATAAAGAAGGCCTGCTTGGGAGGTGCAGGCTTGCTTTAACACCCCTTGAGGTTGTCAGCGTCACCAGTGAGCTCCCAGGCTAAGCGCACTGAGGGAGCCCAGCAGACTGGAGGGGAGCAAAATAGTGGAGACCGAGGAATGAGCAAGAGGCTCTCCCAGTGTTTCCTAGGTGCATGCCAGGACTCCACCTTATCCTTTTACTTGCCTTTCTTTCCTGCTATTGTTCCTCACTTGATTCAAACCACAACTAGGTGTTCACGGCTCCCCTTCCCTTCTGAATTTACATTTGGCTGTGTGGAGTTCTGTTTAGTTGAATTTGAGAAACCACGGGCATTCAAGGAGTCTTGAATGCTAGTTAACCAAGAACTAGAGAGAAGGCTGACCATAAAGGGCTCTGGTACCTGTAAGTTATAAAGAAAAGTACTGGGGTAGGAAAAGCACATGCAGGCTCAAGGCGAGCCCTATGTCCCCCTAGAAGGCAGAGCCTCTGTCCCGGGCAGTCTGGATACCACCTCTTTAAGTCCCTTTTAACGTCTTCTGATTTTCTGCTAAAAAACAGTACAGACACACAAATGATAATACTTTAATTATAGAAAAAGCATCCCAAATACAGGATTTTGTAAACACTGGTAGGTGAACAAGTACAATTTTAAAAGTAAATACAAAGTGAAAGGCAAAACCTACAGGTATTTTGCCTTTAAGAGAAAATGTAATGTTCTCCTGAAGAGGCGATCCCACAAGGGCACAGATGTGGCTCTATCTTTCAGGAAGGCATCAGGTTTGCTTTCTGGGTCCACTACGCTCATGTTAATTTCAAAATGACAGCAAGAAGTGGCATTGAACAAATAACACCTCTTGATTTTTTTCTACTGACACTTGATTGCAAAACAGAACTTCCTAAGCCTGTGTGCTGGATAAAATATTTTTTATTTAAAGAATGACTCTGGAACACTATTTGCAAGTACACCCACCTTTCCCAGGGTTACTCCACAGTAACTTCACAGACCTGTATACACTAATTATCACACTGTTCTCCTGGAATTTAGTTTAAAATAATATTGGCTATTGCATACTGTACAGTAAATCCAGCTTTCTATCTTCCTTACTCTTTTTGCTGTCATTCAGTACCTTTTCTCCCCTTTGGAGACACCATAAAATAACCTGACACGTTTAACACTGTCTCCCTGCCCTCTCTCTAGCTCCTCAAAGGCAAATGTTTCCTAATCAAGTATACATGATATGATAAACACAAACTCAGATTCTAAACCTCAAATTCAGGTTCATCTTGGCTTGCTGAGATGCCCGAGTAAGATATTCTGGGTAAAACTATTTTCTTAAGAAAATGTTTCTGTATAAACAGCCTGCCTTACTTATTCAGGCACTTAGGAAAAACACCAAACCTAACTTCCACCTTTTTTTTTTTTTTTTAAATTATGAAAACTTCTCTTCTTGCTCAGCTGGCCAGTAACTGACTCTGAAGGGGATGACCACAGCCCAGCCCTTGTCCACGAGGACTGAGAAGTCCTGCCATTGCCAAATGCCCTGGCTGAGGGGCAGGGTTCCCCCTAAGTCACTGGCACCCAGGTGACACTGGCACAGATTTGGTTCCACAGATTTCCAGCTCACTCAACCCTACCCCGGGTTGGGGCCAAGAGCATGTTAACCCAAACTAGGGAAAAACGATCTAGTTCTTGAAAGCCTGAGAAAATCATTTACATAGAACAAGGTGTCAGGTACACGCCATACTTTCATAGCTGGCTTTTTACCGATAAAAGGGTTAATTAGAGTGTTAGCGGTGGAGTGTTTACACTTAATGTTAACACATAAGCTTTATATGGAGGAGAAGTTACATCAAAAAACATGATGAAAGCCATAAAATACATAAACATTAGATAAGTCCTTTGCAATGGCATGGAAGTCCACTGAGAAGGGTAAAGGAAGCACCATTAAACACTTATTGGGCTGGTCAGCTGCTAGTTGGTATGAATGTGGTGCTGGTAAGGTCAATGCCAAACCTAAACTCAAATATGAGCCAAGCAGTTTCACATACAAAAACTACCCTCTGGCTACAAGTTACCCCCTTAACCCCAGCCATCAGCCTTGCAAATGGAAGTCAATGGTTATCAGAAGACCTCTGTAGGCGTGGGATGGCTCACTTTAATCCCCATTTCCCTTTCTGAGTAAGGAACAGAGCCTTGATTTCCACTGTAATGCTGGCCATATGCACAGAGAACCCATTTCTTAAGAAACCTCTGTTCAAGCCTGGAAAGAGTATCCTGACTTTTCTCTTTGGAGAACCATAACTAGGGAAGTCATAAAGTGCAATCAAGTAGTTTGCCCCATAGTGTCTTACAGAAATGGAATATAAGAAAACCAAAGTCATACTCTTACATGTCAAAGATCCTGAAGGAAACTATGCCTCTTCATAATCTGTGGTGAGTAAATGCCCTGGATGGGTGACTGGGAGGCCAACTTATACCACAAAATGGGAGATAACCTCAAGACACAGCTGGCTTTGGACTGTTCAGTTCCTAGACTATGAAGGCATTCACCCACCACCATACCCATACAGGGTGCTGCCCAGCTCTATAGGAAGGTGGCTCAATACTGTGGGGGTTGGCGAGAGCAGTCTAGGGTCTTACACCGTGCGCTGTTAACAGAGCAGACAGATCAGAATTACTTAGGCCTAATTTCCCTTCAATTCACCTTTCCTCTGAAGGATGACATTGGTACTGTTTACTTAGTGTGTAAACAGCTGACAGGCTATTTCAAAAACTGAAACGTATTAGTGTCCAAAAAAATTCGACAGTATGAAGAGAATATCCAAAGAAAAATCTCCACACTGGGACAGAGCCTGTGCAGGTGACATTTCCACACCCAGCTTCACTGGGGTGCCCCCTCCGTTGAGCTCTTGTCTTTCCATTTTCCAGACATTTCTGCCCACAAACTAAATGCCTTTAAACCAAATCTAAGGTCTCCCAGTCACACCCACAGCATTGTGCCGCACAGGGCCCAAGACCGATGGCTTCACGCTAGATTCCAAGCCAGGATAATCAAAGTAGCTTGATTTGGAAAGGTTCTTCTGCTTGAGTTGCGAGTTTCATTCCAAATGAATAATCTGTTTAGGCTCAAAAACCTTGAAGCTCAAAAAGTTTTATAAGCACTGTTATGCCATCACCCTTCTTGCCAAAGAATCTGCTTATGTGGTTTTGGATTGTTCACTGCATTAATGAAAAACAAAACTGAATTTAAACTCTTAAGAATTTCCTTTTGGACGTTCTGAACACTCGAGAGCCTTGCTTCCCAGATGCAATCTGGGTGCAGGGACCACCAGGAATGGCAGATTCATCAACCTCTAATGACCACCCCCTCAATGCCTGCTTTCAGGAGACAGAGATTGTCTCCTTTTAAGTTTGGTCCCTTTGCTACTGAGTGATTTGCTTGGTATGAAACCAAAAAACAAAAATCAAGAACTGCGTGTAAAGGATGAGGACTGCTTTGCTGACTACGAGGCAACAGGAGCCTTCCTTTCCTGCTTTTGCAGTTATGCAAAGACTCAGTGAACAGCACCAGACCCAAATTTTTCAAGTTCCCAGGGCTGCTGCAAAGCTGGTAGCTTCATTACCAGTGTTTTTTCACCTCCTGCTAGAGGAATGAACTTACAGAAAAGAACACACATTAATTATGGGAGAAAGGGAAAGGATGGGGGAGAAACATGTCCCCTACTCAGAGTGAGACAAACCATGGGGAGGACTGGGTGTAGGCATCCCGGATGGAGAAAAACTCCAGAAAAGAGTGGACCCACAGCCGGCCCTAATCCTGAAAGTCATTAGAAGCCATCTGAGAAAGTGGGGCATTCAGCCGATCAAGTTCATCCACTTGGGGAGGGTGGTGCATTAGTATCTCCTGGTCCTCCAAGACGTCCTCTCCAGCAGCTACCAAGTTAGTGAGGGATTTGCTTCGAACACACTGGAAATCCACATGGCGACTCTTTCCTTCTTCCTTTTCCCATGACATCTGGATAAAGGGGCGCTGCACATAATTATAGATTACTTCAGACCGGCCACCAGGTCTTCTCTTAATCTTTTCTTTACAGGTAGGATAACCTGGAACAGTGAAAAAGGCTGGTCCTCATGACTCTGGAAAATTGCTCACTCTGGTGCCCACACTTTCTCTTTCCTAACGACATCAGTTTCCTCCCAAACCCCAAAACTTCACATGAAAACTACTTGGGAAGCCAACCAGTTACTGATCCCTGCCCTTCCAGCTCCGAGTACCTACATGCTTGCTTCCCTCCTGCTAAGGCTAATATATGTCTTGTCCCTAGAAGGAGTTAATTAATCCAAGGGAAGTAACAAGAATTCTATCCCTCTGAGAGAAGCCTCTTAGTCATTTCAGGAGTCTTTCGTTACTGGCAACAATACCACAGAACAAAAATCCTACCAGGGCACGGCTATGCCACTCTTAATTGTGTTGTCTAGAGGGTCTCTATGAGTCTACTCACTCAGTGGAATGGATTAGAGGGCACAGTCTGTGAGGAACGAACAGTTAAGGAAACATGGAACGTTTAGCCTAAGAAAACAAGGATACTGCCTGAAAAATCTGAAAGGCTGTGACAAGGAAAAGGAAGAAATCTTAGAGTAGCTTAACAGACTAGAGCTAGAAAGGCAGAAAAGGGAGGCAGTTATCTATGAGATGTTTGGAAGAATGTTCTAAGGGCAAAACACTTTTATGATCTGCCCTGGGAAATGGTGGATCCCTATCAACCTGTCCCTGGGGTTTCCCAGGAGACAAGTGAAGGACACAGTGGAAGGTTCTTAAATGGATGATTTTTGAATCTCTTCCAGCTTTAAAATTCCAACCTAAGTCAGACACAATGAAGGTCTGATGAGTTCTGTGGGCAAGAGTGAGGCAGCAAGAGTGGCAAAGCACAAGAGTCAAAGACACGATGGGGAGTGAGAGGAGAGGGATCAAGATGGCTTCAGCACCCTGCGAGAATCAGTCTCTGAGACCCTTCTATGAGCCTGGGGACCACAGGTTGGGAGCCACTGCTCAAGATGATTTCAAGTAGTTCTGTAAATATATCCAGATATTCCTCAAAGGTATATAGTGGAATAATGACTTAAATTTTGAGTTCTGAACCTATAATTTTCAGAAGGACTCATTCAGATCTCAGAAACATCCTCACCAAGATTGCTGGCAGAATAGTCCTCTCACATGGTGAGCCCACAAGCCTGCTATATCTACCCACTAGTGCCCTTGCCCTCACTGCTCTTTATCCTCAGGTGGCAAACAGAAACCTGTTCCTGGGCTGTTTTAATGCATTTTCAACTGAAAATAAAAAGGAAGCATGAGGGCAAACAAATCCTTCAAACATAAATAGGAAAGTACTTTTCATATGTGCCTATTTCCTAGGCCCTCTGGAAGCTGAATTTTGAGGACACAGGTTGTGGCCATAGGACCTACCCTACTCCATAAGCATGCAACTGCAATACTAACTGGGATTTTTGTTTTACCTTCAATTCCAATGCGAATGTTTTTTAGGCCCCGTTCCTTCAACACTGTTTTTGCAACATCCCGATTCTCAATGTATTTGAAGAATCTGTAGAGCTTGGAGCTATAAAGAACTAGGAAGGAAAAAAAAAGGTTAGTCACGATGAGTTCCATAAGTAGGAGATGAGCTCATTGATTCAGACTAATGAAAGGTATACCTGACCCAGATGCCAAAAAATCCAGATGAATCAAAGATTAAGTGTTAAATAAATTAATGAACCATAAGAATACTAAAAGAAATGAGAAGAGTTTTTATAGTATCAGGGTGGGGAAGGCCTTTCTGCATATAACATAAAATCTAGAAGCCATAAAAGAAATATGGTTCACCACATAAAAATGCAACATTTCTGCATAGCCCAAATGACTGTTAGCAAAACTAAAAAAATACCAACTAGAAAAACACCTACAAGTCATATTACAAAGCTAATTTCCTTAATATATACAGAGAGCTGCCACAAATAGCTTTCAAAAATCAGTAAGTAAAAAACAATTCAATTCTGTAATGGGCAAAAGATACAAATACAGCTAACAGGAAAAGAAAATGGCTCTTAAAAATTAAAAAGATGTTCACCCTCAATCATGAAATGAAAAATGCAAATTAAAACTCAGTGAGATGCTGTTTTTACCTATCAGACTGGCAAAGAGAAAAGTTTAGTAAAACACTGTGTTGGTGAAGGTATGGGAAACAAACCTGTCAGATATTATTTTGTGAATGTAAATTCGTACAACTTTTGTGGAGGACAGTTTGATAACATCTATCAAAATTATAAAAGCACAAAGCTTTTGACACAAATTCCATTTTCAGGAATATTATCTATAGAGAGATACATGTGTGAGAAGACTATATAAAAGGATATTCAGTGCAGCATCACTTAAATGGCAAAAGACTGCACATAACTTAAATGTCCATCAACAAAAACCAAAAACAAACTAAACCTGTTGCCATCGAGTCGATTCCGACTCATGGTGACCCTATAGGACAGAGTAGAACTGCCCCATTGGTTTCTAAGCAGTGCCTGGTGGATTTGAACTGCCAACCTTTTGGTTAGCAGCCGTAGCTCTTCACCTCAACAGGGGACTGGTTAAATCAGTTACAGCACATTCATGCAATGGAATACTATGCAGCCATAAAAAAAAAGTGGTTTTTTTTTTTTAAAAATGTAAGACATGATATGGACAGTGTGTATAATACAGTATCACTGAAAAAAGGGAAAAATCATGTATGTAATCGCTTATGTAGGTACACTGAGTATACCTGGAAGGATGTAAAAGAAACTGAGGAGGAAAACTAGGTGGATGGGGCAGGGGTGGGAACAAGACTTTTCAAATGTACATCCTTTTGTAATTCTTGAATTTTGTACTATTACCAATTCAAAAAGATTTAAAAATGAAAAGAAACAAAGAAAAGAATGAAACTACCATCTAATGTGCTACCTCGGTATCTGATGGAGTATGAGACGTTAGGGGTAGAGGTGGGAGATATAATATTCACTAGATTCCCCAGCATAAGGTTAGACCTGCCATCACTAGAGGCTTATCACCCAGGTCAGTGTGTTAGTCATGATGGTTCTAAGATCTAAATGCTGCTCTGGGCAGCATGTTTCTTGCTGAAAGCATCTACACCAGGTAGGGGGTCCCTACTTTGAGAATATTCCTCCCCCATAGGTGGGGGGTGGTCTTCATCCCAGTCCACAGAATCCTCATCTGTCAGCACAACAATGTGGCACTCTCGCTCCCCCTTCTTGGCACAGCCCACCATGATGGGTAGGATCAGCTCTTCGAGGTAGTGATCAAATTGCTTGTGAGCACCGTCATTAGACAGTTCATGCAGTAAAGCACCTGGTGAGAGAAAACGCACGTGAACATCCTTTTTGCCCAAATGCACGTTACTGAAGTGAAAAAAAGACTATGAGGTAATGTATGTTATCATGGACAGGGCCCAGAGAAGTAGCCTGTATAAAGGCAGAGAGATTGTTTCCTGCTCCAAGGTGATAATTAAGCTGACTTTGTTAGATGTTTCGTATTCTACCACTCTTCACCTTACTCAGGTTTAATAATCCCTGAGCACTCTGATCAACTGAGGTTTTGTTGGGCATACAGCCTCAGACCATAAGTATATTAATTCTACAAGAGACAGAACCATCATTTGGGGATGAGTCTTTGTAGTACCTCTTCTGAAGATGCTCTGGACCCCGATTTCAGTAGGTAGAGGACCACAGTAGAGGAATAACCTTAGTTTGGAGACACTAAGGAGCTTGCTCTTAAGTGTGTGCCAGGCCAAGGAGAGAAATCACAAGTCCAGAGGCCTTCATGGAACATGTAAGAAAATGCTTCATGTACTTCAAAGAATAAAGAGCCCAGATGGTGCAAACGGTTAAGCACTCGGCTGCTAACCTAAAGGTTGGTGGTTCAAACCCAACCAGTGGCTCCACAGGAGAAAGACTTGGCAATCTGCTTCCATTAAGATTACAGCCAAGAAAACACCAGGGGCAATCTACTCTGTCACGTGGGGTCACTATGAGTCAGAATCAACCTGACAGCACCTAATAACAACTTCAAAGAATAATATGTTAAATAGTTTCAGGAAGTTTAGACAGTGACAAGAGCATGAAGTTTATAGTCAATCTGAGTTCTAAACCCAGCCTTAATGCTCAGAGACTTGAGAGCAAGACAATTTCCCAGTCTTCTTATTTGTTAAATGATACCACTATCCATGCTTCCTGGTTAACTGTTGTAAGATTTAGGCAAGTCCCTATCTATAAACACTAATAAATGATGATAAAAATGGTAAGAAGAACCCAGACAATTTATAGTTTGATTTTATTAGTGAGGCTTTCCTTATGTCTCAGAATCAGTATCCTTGTCTGTTAAATAGTTGAATGACAGACACCAAGATCCTGAGAGGAAAAGCAGTTAGCTTGGCGACTTAGTGGTCAACCTAGATTTAAGATCTTCTGCCTCTTCTCCTCTGTATACTCCAACTTCTCAGTATTTTGAGGCAAGAGGAAGAATGGATTCCCATAATTAGTATCATGTCTCTGCCTTTGCAGGTGATTTTCAACCCACACTTGAAACTCCTGTTTAGTAATAAAAACATGAGTCAATTCCAAGCAAATTCAAAGTAAATGCTGCTGGCAGGTCCTCCTGTACTTACTCAGGTCTTGACATCGGATGGTGTTGAAGTCAAAGTTAATACAGAGATAATCACATGTATCTCTAAGGTCTGGAATAGAGATGCCATCAGGACAATTGATGATACCAGTTTTGTAGTAATCCTGTAAACAATTAGGAAGAAGAAATGTAGGCAAAGAACAAGATGAAAAATTACCTCTTCTACCCTAATTCAGTTTTGATTCTGTTAGAGTGATGGGTTACTGGGATCATCACCAAATTGGGTAATTAATTAAATGGTAAAGAGGCTCCTGGCTATCCTGACATGTTGAATTACAACTTGGCACCTGACTGAGAGAAGCAAGGACAAGGTTACAGAAGCAGGAAATAAGGAGGGAAAGACAACAACCAGAAACCAGGGACCCTAATGTCAGTCACACGGTTTGAAGGGACTCAAGGCTGCTGACCATGCATGCTCTGGGGAAGAGGACATAACAAAAAACGACCACTACACACCAGCACCGTGCGAAATACAGTTGCACTGATTCCTTCAGCAATCTCATACTCTCCCTTCTCATTGGGCCGTGTAAAGTTGTACTCTCTTCCTGGTCCAAACATCCTGAAAGAGACACAGGCAACAAAGTTACCTTCTCCAGCAGGACCCTTCACAGATGAGACTTCTCTCCTGCCACCTCATTCTAAAGACTTCACTGCCTCACAATGTAAGTTAAAACACAGCACAGGGACCCAGCCCCTACTAGACATATTCAAGTCTTAGGGAAACTCCTTTTAGATAAGAGAAGAAGCTGGCAATTGCTATACAAGGAGGAATGAAGCAGCAAGTCCTCAAGGTTCACCTGTAGTAAGTTTCTTTGACAGCAGATGTAGTAAGACAGCAGCTGCAGAGTTAGCCCTTGGAAAATCAATGGAGTGTGTGATGTTGCCTTTCATACCCTCCCCACTGCCCAGGAACCTGCCTGGGCACTGTGAGAGCTCAGGAATCTCATGCACCTGACCTTTCCTGTTCCCTCCCTTGCCTCCATCAACATTTACCTATTCAGTATGCCATTCCTCAATATTTCTGAGTTTTGCTTTTCAACCTCTAATTTGGTAGATGAAATCTGTATTCATAGGTGCAGATAAGTTAATGCTTTCCCTTTCCTGGTACTTTTTTTTTGAATTGTACTTCAGAGGAAAACGTTTACAGAACAAACTGGTTTCTCATTGAACAGTTAGTACACATATTGTTTTATGACACTGGTTAACAATCCCACGACATGTCACAATCTCCCTTCTCCACCTTGGGTTCCCTATTACCAGCTTTCCTGTCCCCTCTTGCCTTCTAGTCCTTGCCCCTGGGCTGGTGTGCCCCTTTAGTCTCGTTTTGTTTTATGGGTCTGTCTAATCTTTGGCTGAAGGATGAACCACTGGATTGACTTCATTACTGAGCTAAAAGGGTGTCTGGGGGCCATACTCTTGGGGTTTCTCCAGTCTCTGTCAGGCCAGTAAGTCTGGTCTTTTTTTGTGAGTTAGAATTTTGTTGTACATTTTCTCCAGCTCTGTCCGGGACCCTCTATTGTGATTGCAGTCAGTGGTGGTAGCCGGGCACCATCTAGTTGTACTGGACTCAGTCTGGTGGAGGTCGTGGTAGTTGTGGTCCCTTAGTCCTTTGGACTAATCTTTCTCTTGTATCTTTAGTTTTCTTCATTCTCCCTTGCTCCCAAAGGGGTGAAACCAGTGGAGTATCTTCGGTGGCCACCCACAGGCTTTTAAGACCCCAGACGCTACTCATGAAAGTAGAATGTAGAACATTTTCTTTATAAACTATGTTATACCACTTGAGCTAGAAGTTCCCTGAGACCATGGTCCCCACAGCCCTTAGCCCAGCAATTCAGTCTCTCAGGGAGTTTGGATGTGTCTATGGAGCTTCTATGACCTTGCCTTGTACAAGTCGTGCTGGCTTCCCCAGTATCGTGTACTGTCTCACCCTTCACCAAAGTTACCACTTACTTATTGTCTATTTAGGGTTTTTCCACCCCCACCGCTCCCCTCCCTTGTAACCATCAAAGACTGTTTCTTTTTGTGTATAAACCTTTTCATTAGTTTTTATAGTAGAGGTCTCATACAATACTTGTCCTTTTGTGATTGACTTATTTCATTCAGCATAATGTCCTCCAGTTTCATCCATGTTATGAGATGCTTCACAGATACATCATTGTTCTTTATCATTGCGTAGTACTCCATTGTATACCATAGTTCATCCATTCATCTGTTGATGGGCATCTAGGTTGTTTCCATCTTTTTGCTATTGTGAACAATGCTGCCATGAACATGGGTGTGCATATGTCTATTGTGTGGTCGCTCTTATTTCTCTAGCATATATTCCTAGGAGTGGGATTGCTGGATCATATGGTATTTCTATTTCTAGCTTTCTAAGGAAGCACCATGTCGTTTTCCAAAACGGTGTATCATTTTGCATTCCCAACAGCAGTGCGTTAAGAGTTCCAATCTCCCCGCGGCCTCTCCAACATTTGTTATTTTCTGATTTGTGCCAGTAATGCCGTGGTGAGATGGTATCTCATTGTGGTTTTGATTTGCATTTCTCTAATGGCTGGTGATCGTGAGCATTCCCTCATGTGTCTGCTGGCCGCTTTAATGTCTTCTTTGGTGAAGCTGTCTGTTCATTTCCTTTGTCCATTTTTTAATGGGATTATTTGTCTGTTTGTTGTAGAGGTGTTGGATTTTCCTGTAGATTTTAGAGATGAGACCTTTGTTTGATTTGTAATAGCCAAAATTTTTTTCCTAGTCTGTAGGTTCTCTTTCTCCTCTTTTGGTGAAGTCTTTTGATGAACACAGGTGTTTAATTTTTAGAAGATCCCAGTTATCTAGCTTATCTTCTGGAGTTTGTGTGTTGTTGGTTATGGTTTGTATCCTTTTAATGCTGTGTATCAGGGCCTCTAGCATTGATCCTATTTTTTCTTCTATGAACTTTATAGTTTTTGGCTTTTTATTTAGGTTCCTGGTACATCTTAATGGTGGAGCTCTGGAAAAAGTTCCCCTTATTCAATCTAAAAAGTAATTCTAATGATGGAAATTTCAGGTCAAGTAGAAAAGGTAGGTAGGTATTAGGCTGACCAGCAGTTTGACAGATTTCAGAGAAGCAAGCCTGCTCTGGCATGAACTCATGAGGTCATGAGGGCACAGGGAGGAAGTCTTACCTTTTCTTATTCACCTCTTCCCATCCTTCCTCTCTTCTCTCATATCCCCTCCAGTCTAATTGGCCCTATGACTTCCACTATTCCTATTCCACTCTGTGTAGGAGTTGTGGATGGGATGCTGGCACAAAGAAGAGGGCATGCAGTCAGGTATCTTTAGCCAGCCTGATTTGATTTCCCAAAGGAGACTCACTAACATTTCCTTCCTTAACCTGCTGGCAAGCCCTGTTGTTCAACTGTTGCCAACTGTTATCTTCTACTTTGAACTGGCTGCCTTTCAAAGGTCTGTAAAAGATTCCCAAATCACATGCATTCCAAATCACTGCACCAGGCATAAGAAATCCATTTTGATGAAAGTAGTCTTCAAAGAATGTTGACATTTTTCTGGAACACTCTGGATGAAGTCTAGCTGAGACAGCTGTGAATCAGAGTAATGAACAAAGTGCCATACATATAGTCCCCCATCTATCATCAGCAGGACTTACTCTCAAGAGTTGTTTATCTAGTAGTGACATGAATTTGTATTAATTCATTCAAATTCTCTCAGCTCGTCCCCTTTGTGACTAGTGGCCCACATCTGTAAGCTCACTGGCTACTCTATGTAGCCACAGGACGGAACAAACCTAAATAACTCACAGAACTCATGACCTTGGCCTCCTCAGCTGAATGAACCACCTAAATAGACTCTCTTCTTCAGGTGACAACCCTTCCTAAATCCAAAAAACCCAGGTATCACCCAAGAATCTGTTACCTGGAACACATTAGCCTTTCTTCTCTTGATCACTACTTTCAGAGGCAATGTACCCCAGCCAGCCTACACTGAGGAACGCTTTTTGGGGAGCCAATAGTGGTGGTGGTGGTGGTGGTATCAAGACTAGGGAAAGAAGTTAAGCTTGATAAAATATAGGGCTGATGTGGAAAATGCTTCCTTATTCCAGTGTCATCTTAATTTACATGTTTGAGAAATATATAGGTTTGGTTCTGGTTAAAAATTGTTGTGAATTTTATATGTATATTCAGAACAAAATAGCTGAATTCCATTTATACTAGAATTTGGCAAACTGGTAATTCATTCTGATTTCTAATTCAGTTCAAATTAGTTCAAAGTCCTGACAGGTTACAGAACTACTGCCGTCGAGTCAATTCCGACTCACAGCGACACTACAGGACAGAGTAGAACTGCCCCATAGAGTCTCCAAGGAGCAGCTAGTGGATTTGAATTGCTGACCTTTTGGTTAGCAGCCGAACGCTTAACCACTGTGCCACCAGGGCTCCTAATAGAGGTCAGATCTTGAAGTAAAATCTAAGTAGGTAAGAGTCCATTTAGATTTTCTCCTGTGTAGCTTTCTCCTGTATCACGTGGAACATTTATCTAATTTTATTTTTTATTAAAAAACAAACAAAAAAAACCCCGACTTAGGTCTCACCTTATCCCAGCACCTTAGACCTGCAGAACTCAGAAAACATTATTACTTTTGTGAGATTATACAAATTGTGGATAAAAGAAATTTTAAATATCTGACTTCTGTTTCAGAATGAGTTTATAGAGGAGTAGGGAAAGAGATTCAGCAAGTTATTTTCCATAGTTCTAACCAGATTTTACTTCCTTTTGTGGGGGCTCATTTCATTATAACAGCTTTGTAAGCAAAGTAGTATAAAATATTAAAAAATAAAAAACATCACCAACACATATACACTTACCAGCTTGCCCTCCCTTTCTCACAAATGCAGTGCTTTTTATTCTCACATCTGATGCAAGATAAACAGCAGGTATAGCTATGCATTCTAGAGAAAAGAGTGAAACTGGAAGGAAATTATTGTCAATTACCTTCCCAACATGGTATCTGGATGAGCAGTAAAAATTTGTGGATTCACAACAAAACGTGTGCCATCTACAAGAAGCGTCACTTTCTCTGGCGCTTGCAAATGGGAGTTACTGCCAAAGCCCACACTGCTGTTTCCAAATCGTTCTGGAGCAATAAAGGGTTCATGGTTCCGTTTATTCCCAGTTTGGAAACAAGAGCCTTTGATGTCTTCGGGAAGTGGCATTATGTGAGGGAACTGAAGATGTGCTGGCTGAGAGGCATAGTCAAGTGAAAGGTCTGAAAGAGCACACAAACAAACCAAAATAATTTGAGAGCAAAAAGACTTGGGGGAAAAATAAACTCTGTTTAAAAAACTAAATAAGTAAACAAATTTTTTAAAAAAACAAACTTTCAAGTGTTCACAGACAAAAACTCTTGCCTGGAGCAAGTAAAGATAAAAATACAAACTAGAGATTCATATACTGGACCCCCTACACTTTTTTCCATGTATGTTTGTGTGTTTGGGGGAGAGATCAAAGGCAGGAATGCCCACACTTCAAAAATAAAATGATTAAAACATTTAAACTACTCACATGGTTTAAAAAAAAAAAAAAACAGTAGGAAAAAATACATGTAGAAGAACAGCAGTCCTCTGCCACGCCCCATAACTCTTCAAGTCTTGTTCCAAAGGATCAATCATTTTTCACTTCTGTTTTCACTTCTCCCTCTAAATTGTTGTTTTTGTTGTGTGCCACTGGGTTGATTCCAACTCACAGTGACCCTTTAGGACAGAGCAGAACTGGTTCATAGGGATTCCTTGTCTAATTCTTTATGGAAGCAGACTGCTATTATCTTTCTCCCGTGGAGCGGCTGGTAGGTTCGAAGTCAAGTGCTTAACCATTGTGCCACCAGGGCTCCTACCTCTAAATAATACTCTTATATTTCCTGTGTTTTATTTAAGAAGTGTGCTACCTCTGTGTGCCAAAGCTATTCATTTCTATAGTCTCCAAATTTTTTCCTAGAAATGCACAGAAAAATTCATTTTCACTATGCACTGAAGAATCCAATTCACTACACCATTTTTAGAACAAGCAGGTCTTGCTCTCAGCAGAGAAGCCTGGTACAAATGACGCTGGATTAGGATTCACTCATGGAATCTCAGTTTTTGTTCTAGTGTCACCAAAAAGCTGTTTTCTTTAACCAATTTATTTAATTTTTCTGAACCTGGCTCATCACCTGTAAAACAAAGAACAATCATGTTCACTCCACTTACCTCATAGGGTTGTTGATTATCAACTGAAATAAGGTGTGTGAGAACACTTAAAAATGTATAAAACCACATGATACAAAACTGGCTTAAAACTAAATATATGAAATCTAGATGTACACGTAAGACAATAAAGAGCAAGTATTTACAAAAGGATTTACCACAGGATTCTTTTAAACAGGAAGTGCTCCTAACACATTTTAATGAAAAAAAAAATTAACGAAAATTTCAAACATACAGAAGCACAGACTTAATGTAAATCCATGTCCCATCACCTAGATTTGGTAAGCTTAGTTAACATTTTTCTAAATATCCTTCAAACCTTTCTTTTTGAAAGAAATAAAATGTTAAAGATACAGCTGAATGTATCACTCCCACCCCTCATGTATTTTAAATTTATATACAATTATTCAGGAACGTTATGGATTGAATTGTGTCCCCAAAAAATGTGTGTCCACTTGGCTAGGCCATGATTTCCAGTATTGTGTGGCTGTCCTCCATTATGTGATCTGATGTAATTAACCAATGTGTTGTAAATCCTGATCTCTATGATGTTCAGTTCTTCATAGCATGCTTGATTTCTCCCCAACAATGAAGCAATTAAATTGGGTTTGATGCCTGAAGGGCACCTCAGGTTCTACTCAACTTAAATGGGTGAGCAGGAGAAGATTCACTGCCCAAGTTCTCCCTAATGGTGCACTCTAGGGTGGCAGTCACACTCTGCTTTTTTGTCAGTTTATACAGATAAAATAAAAAAGCACAGCCTGATCAGAAAAACAGATTCAAATCCCAGTCCCTTACATCCTAATAATGTGAACCTGAGCAAGTTACCTAAGCTTTCTAAGCCTCAGCTTCCTTTGTGAGGATTAGTGTATGGATCAACAAAGTTGCCATAAAAGGCCAAAAGGTAAATATTTTAGGCTTTGCGGGTCAACTCTACCGTAATAACTAGGAAAGCAGCCAATACACAGTATGTAAACAAATGGGCATGGTTGCGTTCCAATAAAATTTTATTTACAAAAACGGAGTGGGCCAGATTTGACCCATGGGCCATAGTTTGCCATCCTGATATAAAGAAATGTATATAAAGTTCCTAGCACAGTGAGTGCTCAATAAATAGTTGCTATTTTATTGTTCCTATTGTTTTTATTAAAAGTTAAAAAAGAACCTAGCCATTTGTCAAGAGTTTTCACATCCATTAACTCAATAATCCACTAGCCTTGTGGATTAGGAAGAATATTAATATCTGTTTTCTAGATTAGGAAAGCAGGGCTCAGAAAGATTAAAGATCCCATCCATGGTTACAGCTAATATGTAGCAGAGCTAGAATTTGAATCTGTCTTCTGACTTCAAACCTGTTGCTGTTTCTCTTATACCATTATCACCAAGTTAAATGTGCTGAACTGATTAAATAACTGGAGATGTTCTATGATGGTCAGCTTTATTTAACTGTGATGCCAATTAACTGGATAATTTATTTAGATTAAGTACATCCATGCCTTCTGGGTAGAGTGGATGCTTAGGTGTCAGAAAGCCCCCCAAATTATGTCAAGACCTAATCATCTTACCATCACTCCTGGGACCTGAGGGGTAAGTCAGATTCTGAAGACCAGATAAAGCCAGGCTACTTGCTTCTCTTTCTTGAGTTGCAGTTGAAGTATCATCCACTAGGCAGCTGGTGTCCTGCCGCAATAACCTGTCACTGTCACTGGCACGGTGAACATTCATCCTTGGACTCTGTATCCTGAACTGTCTGCTTGACCACAGATAAGTCCTGGAAGACAAGAATATGATTTACAGCTCTCCCAAAACAGGTTTCCAAGGACTTCTGTGACATGAAGGCTGAATTAGAGAACTGACGAGGACAGCTCTCATTCTTGTTCTCAAGAGAAATGGGAATCTTAAAACATTTTTGTGATTTTATATTGAGAGGAACTGGACTGATTTAAAAGGAATCTTTACTAAAGTACCAAGAATGTTGATAAATGTGTTGTTTTTGTGTGCCATCAAGTCAATTCCGACTTACAGTGGCCCTGCCGGATGGAGGAGAACTGCCCCATAGGGTTTCCTATGCTGGAATCTTTACAGGAGCAGATTGCTCGGTCTTTTCTCCCACAGAGCCATTTGTGGGTTTGAACTGGCGATCTTTTGGTGTACAGCCAAACGCTTAACGACTGCACCACCAGGGCTCCTGATTAATGCATTGTCGGGGAACAATTTTAAGCTTTATCCATAAACAGACATCAAATCTACTGACTGTGGTCATATTCATGATCAATTCCACATATTAAATGGTGGTGCAATAATATGGTGGTGTTTATGCCAGAGACACAAGGTAGAGGGGCAGGGGGAGAAAGAGTCCAATTGTTCAATAAAAAAACCTTCCCCCCTTTTTTTAAAGACTGACACATAACTCTTGTAGTAATTAAGCATCAGGAAAATAAAAACAATCACAACCGTAATACTAATATCAGAGTGGAAACTAGAAGTCACCTGTGCTTAAAAAAAAAAGAAAAAAAAAAATTTGACTTGTAATGTGCAACTTCTCCTTTTTATCTTCCATTTTCTTTTACTTTCTGTAGCTCAACTCTCCACCCCAAAATCACACCAGGGTGTAAGTGGCTGTAAGGCTAACCATGTCACCTCTCCCCCAAGCAGTACCTGATCATCACGAACAACACACACTGACTGCCATGTGCAAACCACTGTCTGATTAGGCAGAATGGAGGAGCCACACAGGAGGCCTCAGACCTCTCTTCCGGATAATCATACCCTGCAACCTTTCCTTCTGAGGCTGCTCAACTACTCAAAGCATTCCTGAAGTTCACTTTACTTAGCACTTTCATAGTTAGTACCATACTAATTTCCAGTTAGTGTTCTGGTGGAAGACATCCTAAATCACCAGTAATTTTTATGCATGTGGGTTGCACGCTTAACACCACTTTAGGAAGCAGTAAGGTCACCAAGGGCAGTAACATGTTTTCATACTCTGGATTTCCTGACATGCCTAGCATGTAGTAGGTGCCAAAAACATCTGTAATGTGAATTACATTTTTAATTCCTTCATAACCTGTATTAGAATATTTTTTAGCATAAAGTTGATTGATCAGTTTAGTGCCTAAGAATAAGAGAGCTATTTTATGGGGCTGTTTAACTTGGATGAAATATAAAAATGACCACTTTAAAAAGATGGATCAGTACATGTGCCTGTAAACAAATCAATTTAAAGAAGAGATATTTTCAGCTGATGAGATCTTTATTCTCGGTCAATGTCACTTACAACCTAAGACAAATAGAGGGAATAAAGTGAATGTTCTAATAGAAAACCTGATATATGGCTACAGCTGTTTTAGGCTTACCCTTTCTTAAAGAAAAAAACATGTTTACATTACAAAAAAAAAAGGAACTTCAATTGATCTCCAGAAACTGGTAAAGTCAAACAGAACACCACTGTCCTCAAGTCTGACTCTAAAGTTGTAAAAATCAATTCCAGAGAAGAGGATAAAGAAGAAGGTCCATGGAACTGGAAAGAGCATTACCAACACAGAGGGGGTCTGCTTCTTGAAGCGCAACTGCTTTTGAACCATAATGTTCTACTCTACCCACAGTTACTGCTACTGCTTCTCAACTCTTCACTAGCTGCTAAGGAACCAAGCTCAAACTTCTCTTTGTTGCTCTTCAAAAGATCTCTTTGACCAATATACAACAAGCTTGAATAAGCCTGTCTCCTGAGAACTTGCACTGATTTAGACTGTATAAAGTTATTTCCTTGTTCGAAAAACAGTCTCGTTATAATGGAATATAATGAAAGTATTTCCTTCCTACTCTGTAGGACCAAGGGCCAAAACTCAGTTTAACATGTATACAGTGAATTAATAAATGGGAAGAAGTACTTGGAACTTAGCAGGACAGATAGATATCTCCAATGAGGGAAAAGAAAGTAACTTTCCGAGCACTTAATAGGCATTTTATTCATATTTAGTTTTTACTGTAAATAATACACAAAAATATTCCCTTCTAAAAACATTTAAACATTACAGGTAAGGCAAAAAAGGACCCTTTGTTCATCACCCCAAATCCCAGTCACCTCTCCAAGAAACTATCACTACTTGTAAAATTATAAAAATGCATTTATACTACACAGATATACTGGTGAAAGTATATGGTTTTTTAAAATTCACAAACTATATACTTATGCATCATTCTCATTCTATAATATATTTTTCTAACTTAATGCTGGAAGACAGATGTAGTTCATTCCTAACTATTGTGTAGTATTCTATGGTACCATGTTGGTTTTCCTATCTACAAATATTTAAGTTGTTTCTAACTTAACTATTACAACAATATTGCAATGATCAAGATCGGAACACACTATGAGACTCCATGGAGACTGAGTATGCAGAGTCTTCCCAAATGTATTTGGCCTCAGAACCTTTTTTTTTTTTTTTTTTTTTTTTAAGAAACCCTTTCAGGATTAATGTTTAATGGCACACACTTTAGAAAATCACGTAATCCAGCATTTCCCAAATTCCTCCATAAATTCTAATTCCTCTATAATCCCAGAATGAGAATGAAAATCTCTTCACCTATGAAACCCAGAAAGTAAGCGGACTGACACCAAATTCTCCAATATGTACCAGAACAGCCAATGTAAACTTAACAATAAGAGTCTAATCCCTTTCCAGGAGCTCTAGTGGCACAATTGTTAAGTGTACAGCTGTTAAATGAAAGGTCAGCGGTTCAAACCCACCAGCTGCTCCGGAGGAGAAAAGACCTGGTGATCTGCTCCCATAAAGATTATAGCCTAGAAAACCCTATGAGGCAGTTCTAATCTGTTCTATAGGGTTACTACGAGTCGGAATCGACTCAATGGTACATAATAAAAACTAAATTCCCTTCCAAGGAATCCCTGGGTGGCTGTCGTGGATTCTGTCCCCCCAAAATTTGTCAACTTAGCTAGGTCATGATTCCCACTATTGTATGATTGTCTACCATTTTGTCACTGATGTGATTTCCCTATGTGTTGTAAGTTCTATCACTATGATGTTAATGAGATGGATTACTGGCAGTTATACCGATAAGATCTATACGATTAGATAGTGTCTTAAGCCAATCTCTTTTGAGATATAAAAGAGAGAAGTGAGCAGAGAGACATGGGGACCTCATACCAACAAGAAAGTAGTGTCAGGAGCAGAGCATGTCCTTTGGACCTGGGTTCCCTGAGCAGAGAAGCTCCTAGACCAAGGGAGGATTGATGACAAAGGACCTTCTCCCAGAGCCGACAGAAAAAGAAAGCCTTTCCCTGGAGCTGGCACCCTGAATTTGGACTTCTAGCCTACCAGACCGTGAGAGAATGAACGGCTTTGTTAAAGCTATCCGCTTGTGGTATTTCCGCTATAGCCGCCCTAAATGACTAAGACAGTGACACAAATGGTTAAATGCTCAGCTACTAACCAAAGGGTTGGTGGACTGAACCACTAAATGGATATACCAAATTGTTGACCCATGCTCCTGTTGATAGGCATTTGGGTTATTTTTAATTTGGGGCTATTATGAGTAAAGATGCCAGGAACATTCTTGTACAAGTCTTTTTTGAGGGCAAATGTTAAATACCTAGGAGCAGAATGGCTGGGTCACAGGGCGGGTGTATGTTTATTAGAAACCAAAACCAGTTGCTATTGAATCAACTCTGACTCATAGTGACACCATGTGTGTCAGAGTAGAATTGTGCTCTCCATAGGATTTTCAATGGCTAATTTTTGGGAAGTAGATCACCAGGCCTTTCTTCCAAGGCTCCTTTGGGTGGATTCAAACCTACAACCTTTCAGTTAGCAGCTGAGTGTGTTAACGCTTTGCACCACTCTAGGATTTCATTTTGTGTCCTCAGCCTTTTTAGCCACGCTAGGGGCTATGTAGTAGGTTATCTAATGGAGGTTTTAATTTGCATTTCTCTGATGAGTAATAATACTAAGCATATTCTCATATACTTATTAAACACCTGGATATCCTCCTTTGTGAAGTATCTGTTTAAATCTTTTGCCCACTTTTTTGAGGTTTTTTTTTTTAAATTGAGTTGCTGAAGTTCTTTATATGTTCTGGAAACAAGTTCTTTGTCAGATATATGCATTGCAAGTATTTTCTGCCAGTCTGTGACTTGCCCGTTTATTTTCTTAATGTATTTGAGCAGAAGTTTTTAAACTTTGGAAGTCTACTTTTTTGTGGTTAGCACTTTCTATGTCATAAGAAATCTTTGCTTATCCCAGGGTTGCAAAAATATGTTTTCTTCTAGAAGCTTTACAGTTTTAACATTTAGGTTTATGATCGATCTCAAATTCTTTTTTGTGTATCCTATGAGGTAAGGGTTGAAGTCCCCCGCTCATATATATTTCCTCAACTACTTTAATTACCATTATTGACCTTTGTCTAGTTCCATTATGTTTTATTCTTTATGCACAGTAGTTAGAACTCTGCTAATGTTTTCTACTAAAGGTGAACAGACTTCCCATTTTGCTTCACGTATGCTCTCTGGTGATACCTGGGATTTCTGGGAAAAGGAGGTTAGAAAGGACTGGAGATGGTAGGAGGGGACAAAGGAAGTGAACAGACACAATCTAAAACGTCTACAAGATCTCCTTCTAGGTCATTGTTAACACAGCTAAGAGGCCACCATCATCTTAAAAATATGCTCCGGGTATATTTTCTTTAAAATCAACTCCACTGAAGCTTTTCTTTTGTGGTTTTGCTCACTCTTTGTATGTGCAACCCTCCAATCAACCTAATGCTCCAATCTCAGAAGAAATTCAGTCTTCTGAATACTTAAGGCTTTCTGGATTTCCTTTTTCCAGACTATTTCTAAAAATGATAAACAAGACCAGCTTCAGTACTCAGCTTTTAAAAACTCTACTTTTCACATTTCTAAATATTGGCATTTTACTACAGTATGTTCCCTAAACCTGCAATAATTTAGCTGTTTGATTTTATATTTAAATACAAAACAATCACCAAAGAAAGAGACCCTTGTTAGTAAGTTATTTACGCTGGGTCCCTCTTTCCCACCCACTTGCTGTCTCCCTCAAAGAACACTGGCAGACTGGTGAGAGATGAATAATTCTTACAGAGCTCTTGCTGCTTTCCTCCCCAAATATGATCTTCTATTATGGCTCTACCTCTTACAGCTGTGGCCTTGGAGCGGTTCCTAAGTCTCTCTGTGTCTTCCTCGTTTATAAGACAGGATAAATAACCATTAATCACACCAGGTCTTGATATAAGGAATAAATGAGGTAATGCATTTAAGGTGCTTAGTACAGTGCCTGGTACATAGAAAGCACTCAGTAAATGTTTATTATTATTGTTATTCTCACTACTACAAATAGGGAGGCCTCTGAGTCTACAAAAGAGCCTTTACAAACCTAATCTTATTTGATCTCAAAACCCCCAGGAGAGGTAGTTTAATTATTCTCACTTCATTGCTGGGGGAGGGAGGGAGAGACACCCCAAGCCTCAGAGAAGTTAGCAATTTGCCCCAAATCACAACTCTAGCTAAGAGGCAGAGGTAGATTCCAACCCTAGGTCCTTGGATTCCCATATTCTTTCCATCCCACTGCTTCCCTCAAACCATCTTGCGTTTCACCTATCACCAATCTAGAAGTTGTTATTCCTTCTAGGATTTGTCAGAAAGGAAAGCAAAACCAGTAGTTTCCAGGGTCTCTGCTGCTGCAGTTCTTATCGGTATGAAATACAGCAGTAATATAAGAATCCTGTTATAGAATGGTTATTTTTCCACGAATAAAAACAGCATTATTGGATTTTTCACTGCTTATAAAAGCAATATGTGCTCACTGCCGGGAAAAAAAAAATTTAGTCAGTATCAAACCCATTGCTGTCGCGTCGATTCCAACTCATAGTGACCCTACAGGACAGAGTAGAACTGCCCCACAGATAGGGTTTCCAAGACTGTAATCTTCACAGAAGCTGACTGCCACATCTTTCTCCCTTAGAGCAGCTGGTAGGTTCAAACCACCGACCTTCTGGTTAGCAGCTGGGTGCTTAACCACTGTTCTACCAGGGCGCTCCTTAAAAATGGAAACTAGTAGTTCGCAGTATTGTCAGTGTTCAGTTAACATGAGTTTCCCCTTTGCTTCTCCTCTTCCTTAGCACTTAATCACCATGCCACCAGGGCTCTTCATCATTTAATATAGAAAGTTATCAATATTTTAAAAATCAGTGATGGCTGTGGGGAAATCTTTGCACACATATCTTTGGGCATCTATCCCATTATTTCCTTGGAATAAACTCCTAGAAATGAAATTGCTGTGAAAAAGAGTACACGATTTTTATGTTTTGATATGTACTGCCAGATAGTTTTCTATGAGTTTACCAACTTATACTCCTTTCACCAGCATAGTGTGTCCACTCCTTGAACCCTTGCTAACACTCAGTGTTTCAGTCTTCCTCATCTTTGCTAACGTCATAAGTGAAATATGGCAGCTTGTTTTAATAAGATCATTTAAAAAGTCATTCATTTTCAACAATACTCCCAAAATTTCACCTTTGAGAGCCTTAACAATTTGGATGGGTAGAAAAATAACCCATACCGGGTGGATACTAGGTAACAGCAGTGATTTATTCGTATCAAGTTTGTCAGGTTTGACTAGAATTACTAAATGTTTTCATAACTTGCTCACCCCTCCCTGGAAGTCTGTGAGATGACAAAATACGACATCAAGACCACGCACTGGATTAAAGCAAAGTGAGTTCTGGCTTTGGCTTTATTACTAACTAGTCATGTCACCCAGAGGTTTACATACCTTAAGCTTCAGTGTTTTCATCCATAAAAAAATGGGGATGATGTCTACTATTACCAAGTTAGACAATGCTTTCTCAAACAGGATATATGGAAAAGCTCTCAAAAAGCTTAGTGCTATACAAAGGCAAGAGATGAATTTGGGTGTGTGAGCCACCCTTCCATCACTGCTTAGTTAGCACTGATTTGGCTCTTTAAGCTTATCCTCTACCTCTGAATGTACTTTCTATGTTCTGGCCATTGCATAGCTCCACTGATTTTCAACTACCTTTCTCATTTTGATTCACTGAAATGACACACTATACTGCTTTTGGAGCTCTCTGAATTTTTTGTCCTAGTTACCTAATTTCTCACTTGCACCTGACCTTATGTGTCCTTCAATTTTCCCTCAGGAAAACGCCTTGTCTCTTCCTTCCCCCACCAAACTGTCTTCTCTTTAGCTTTTTTGACTCTCTTATTAGTCATGCAGAATTTACAAGAACAAAGACAAACAATAATCCTGCACTTGGGTAGTATGTGTTCATTGTACCTGGCAGAAAATACTGAAAAAGACAAAAATAACCCATAATTCTATCATCCATAGATTAACCATGGATTATATTTTGGTAGATCCTCTTCCAGACTTTCTTAAGTATGATACATAAATACATTTCATTCATTTTTATGATTTGAAATTATGCTGTTTTATATTCTCAACACATCCTAAACTTATTTGCATGCCAGTAATCATACTTTTACATCACTTTCAAAGATATATAACATTCTGTTATATGACTGAATAAAAATTTTGCTTAACTAATTTTTTTTAACTTAATCTTTAATCCATATAGAATTAACTTTGGTATATGGTATAAGTATGGCTCTAACTTAAAATTCAAACAGTTAACCAACTAACTGCCTTAACAATATATTCTGAAGAGTTCATTTTTTCCACACTGATATGAAATGTCACTTTTATCAAATACTAAATTCTTATGTATGTTTGGTCTGGTTTTTAAACTGTCTTCCACTGATTCATCTATTTCTGTGCCAATGTCATGTGTATAATTACTATTTAAGACTCTTACCACTGTTTTTCTATGTCATTTTCTAAAAGTTCTAACAGTTGCCAATAGGAAATTATTTTCTAACCTTTAAAATTATGTCTTAACTACTCAGTTTAATTTTTCCTGCAATGAATAACACCTCTAAGCTTTATCAGTTTAGAATTATCATTGTGATAAATTTCACAGAACATTAAATTTAATGGAGATTGCGGCTGCACACGTTCAGACTCCCTGCACCAGTTCACTAACCAGAATGCAGCTTTGTTTCTTTCTTTGTACTAACTCTTATTATATGGAAGTAATCATTTGCGGAGCAGGAGAAAGATGTGGCAGTCAGCTTCTGTAAAGATTACAGCCTTGGAAACCCTATGGGGCAGTTCTACTCTGTCCTAGGGGGTCGCTATGAGTAGGAATCAACTAGATGGCAGTGGGTTTGGTTTTGGGTTTTAATCATTTGCTTTGTCTAAAAATGTTAGTGTCATAACTCATTCCAGTGAAATATCAACAAAAATACGTGTGGAAAAGTGAAGTTATTATTACTAGAACAATTTTGCTATTTATTGTTAGAGGATGGTAGTCAATTTTTTAATTCAAAAAGTAAAATGTAATTTAACTTTAGTCATCTTAATACATAGGAATGCACTGTATTCTTTAAAGACAGACTGTTGTTTAGGTTAACATTGCTGCTATAAGAGAAACCTTTTTTTTCTGTGCATAAAAAGAACTTCTCGTGATATTATACTCCTTTAAACACTGGTCAAGGTTCATACGCATCTCTTTCTTATATACACTCCCTATGATCCTGCACAGCTGTATAATTAGTCCCTAGCAAAGATCCCTCCCCTTCCTCATTTGTTTCTTTTTCTTTTCAAAGAACTGATGCTATAAAATGTTTACCCATTTACCATAACATTTCCTCATAAAGTCTCAAATTAAGGGAGGCTATATTTAACCATAGGGAGCCCTGATGGCACAGTGGTTAAGCACTCAGCTGCTAACCGGAAAGTTGGCAGTTCGAACCCACCAGCTGCTCCATGGGAGAAAGGTGTGGAAGTCTGCTTCCATAAAGATTATAGCCTTGGAAAGCCAATGCGGCAGTTCTATTCTGTCCTGTTGGGTTGCTATGAGTCAGAATCGACTTGATGGCAGCAATAGGTTTGATTTTGGATATTTAACCATGGCATTGGTGGTTCAGTGGTACAGGTCTTGCCTTTCATGTGAGAGACTGGGGTGTGATTCCTGGCCAGTAGAGGCTTGTGTGTTGCTATGATGGTGAACAGGTTTCAGTGGAGCTTCCAGACTAAGAAAGATTAGGAAGAAAGACCTGGAAATCTACTTCTCAAAAAGAGCCAATAAACACACTATGGATCACAATAGTCTGATATGCAGCCTATCATGGGGATGGCACAGGACTGGGCAGCGTTTAGATCTGTTGTGCATGAGACTGCTATGAGCCAGGGCAGACTCAATAGCACCTAACAACAACATATTTAACCATAAGCTTTCCTGCCTCACACAGTTACCAGCAAATGCTTTGGAATCAGATTGCCTGCTCTGGCTGAATCTGGGCACATGACTAACTTCTCTGAGCCTCAGTTTTCTCATCTGTAAATTGAAAATAATAATAGAACCTACTTGGAAGGACTGTTGTAGAGATTGCAAATAATTCAGATGAAGCACAGTCTGAATAGTATGTGGTAAGCACTGAAAATAAAGTTAGCTGTTATTTTCTGCAATTTATATATTCAAAACTAGCTTTAAGCTTAAAAAAATTCAAAAAGCTTATTTTTTAAAATTTCCACTAGTTTTTCCTCTTTTTATTAATACCCAGCCACCACAGCATCCCTCATTTCAATTCCACTACCAACAATCCTCTGTTTATATCTATGGTTATTTTTACAGAGAATAAATACTGGATTCTGAATATACCCATTTGCAGAGGTAGTAAAACTCAGTTATGATACCATTGTTACTTCTTAATTCCACAAATTTACTGATAACAAACATGTTATTTCTGTAAACTTGAATTTGCAGTTTTAAAACTAAAAGCCAGACAGCTTTCTAATGATGTAACCTGATCTTCTACATTAACCAAGCACTTTTATGGCTAGGTTTTTTTTTTTTTTTTTAAATCTCTCAAAGTTATAGTGAAGTGTCTGAGAATATCTTCAGATTATCAACCAATCAGTCAACTATATATAATGTTGACTAAAACCAAACCCAGTTGCCAGCTGATTCCAACTCACAGTGACCCTGTAGGACAGAGTAGAACTGCCCTAGGGTTCCCAAGGCTGTAATCTTTACCAAAGCAGACTGCCACATGTTTCTCCTGCAGATTGGTTATTGGTTTTGAACCACTGACCTTTCAGTTAGCACCGGAGCACTTAATCACTGCGCCACCAGGGCTCCTTGTCAACATATATTTACCAAACATCTATTATGTGGAAGACATTGTGCCAAAACTGAGAGACAAAGGACAGAGCGATGCTTTCAAGGGTTGGTCCTACACTCCCAAGCCAGTGGGTGGGGATATATGAAAAAGATGTAAACAAAGTAATAAACACAGGAATGAATACAGAATAAGTGGTACAGACCAGTGGTTCCTGAGAAGATTCTTAGGCCTGTTCCCACAGAGTCTGTCTCCATAGGCTTGCAGTGGGTCCTGGGAATTTGTAATTGGGGAGAAAATAAAAAAAATCAACTTCTCAGTTTCTCATGAGCATTCAGGCTTGGGGACCATAAGATAAAAATAAATGTCATAAACATTCATGTAAGAAAATCACCTCTAGCTAAAGGAAGTCTCCCTATAGGAGGGCAAACTCTGAGCTGGGTTCTAAAGTATGGTTTTTCTTCCCAACTTTTTATTTTGAAACTCTTCAAATCTACAGAAAAACTGAAAAATCAGTACAGTCAGCACACCTATATACCCCTTACTCAGATTTATCAATTATCATCCTGCCTCATATGACTGCATGTACATGTGCATACTTTCTCTCTCTCTACACACACACACATTTTCTGAATCACTTAAACGTAAATTACAGGCACCATAACACTTCATCCTTAAATACTTCAGCATGCGTATCTGAAGAATGAGAACATTCTCCTAAGAACAACAGTACCATTTTCATGTCTGAGAAAATTAACAATTCCACAATATCAATATATAATTCATATTCACATTTACCCAACTGCCCCCATATTTTCTTTTATACCCTTTTTTTTGGTTTGTTTTTGGATCCATTATCCAGTCAAGGCTCACTCAATGCATATGGTTGTTGTTCTATCCCTTTTAATCTTGAATATTCCTCCTCCATTTTGGGGGATTTTGTTTTTCACGACACTGACGTTTTTAAAGAAGTCTAAGTCAGTTCCAACATTCTGGATCTGTCTGGCTGTTTCCACATGATTAGACACAGATTAAACAGTTTGCAAGATTACTACATAGACGGCAGTCCATTACATCAAGAGACACATAACATATAAAGAAATAAAAGACTGGTATAAACTTAGAAAAATAAGGGTAAATATTAAGATAACTACAAAGGAAACTAACAACCCTACAAATCAAAATAAAAAACTAGAAAAATATAAAGACTCAGCAAGCAAAATATCAACAACAATGAAAAAGATGAAAACAAAATACATAAAGAAAAATGACTCAGTACAGAAAATTAATGGGAACAAAGAAACTGTGAACAACACACAAAAAAAGACATCAAAATGACAGCACTAAACTCATACCTGTCAATAATTACACTGAATGTAAATGGACTAAATGCACCAATAAAGAGACAGAGAGTGGCAGACTGGATAAAAAAACATGATCCATCTATATGCTGCCTACAAGACAAACCTTACATTTAAAGACACAAACAAACTAAAATTCAAAGGATGGAAAAAAATATATCAAGCAAACAACACTCAAAAAAGAGCAGGAGTGGCAATATTAATCACTGACAAAATAGACTTTAAAGTAACATCTACTACAAAGGAAAAGGAAGGACACTATACAGTGATTCAAGGGTCAGTACACCAGGAGGACAAAACTATAATATTTATGCACCCAACGACAGGGCTCCAAAATACATAAAACAAACTCTAACAGCACTGAAAAGACAGACAGCTCCACAGTAGTAGGAGAAGACTTCAACACACCACTTTTGGTGAAGGACAGAACATCCAGAAAGAAGCTCAACAAAGACACGGAAGAGCTAAATGCTACTATCAACCAACTTGATCTCATAGACATATACCAAACATTCCACCCAACAGCAGACAAGTATACTTTCTTTTCCAACGCACATGAAACATTCTCCAGAGGAGACCACATATTAGGCCATAAAGCAAGCCTTAACAAAATCCAAAGCATCGAAATATTACAAAGCATCTTTTCTGACCATAAAGCCATAAAAGTAGAAATCAACAACACAAAAAGCAAGGAAAAAAAAAATCAAACACATGGAAACTGAACAACACCTTGCTCAAAAACTACTGGGTTATTGAAGAAATTAAAGATGGAATAAAGAAATTCATAGAATCAAATGAGAATGAAAACACATCCTACCAGAACCTTTGGGACACAGCAAAAGCAGTGCTCAGAGGTCAGTTTATAGCAATAAATGCACACATCCAAAAAGAAGAAAGGGCCATAATCAAAACATTAACCCTACAACTCAAACAAGTAGAGGGCATCAAAAGAAGCCCTCAGGTGCCAGAAGAAGGGAAATAATAAGAATTAGAGCAGAATTAAACGAAATAGAGACTAGAAAAACAATTTAAAAAGTTAACAAGACCAAAAGCTGGTTCTCTGAAAAGATCAACAAAATTGATAAACCACTGGCCAAACTGACAAAAGAAAAACAGGAGAGGATGCAGATAACCCATGTAAGAAATGAGATGGGTGATATCAGAACAGACCCAACTGAAATAAAAGAATCAGAACACTATGAAAAACTGTACTCTAACAAATTTGAAAACCTAGAGGAAATGGACAAATTTCTAGAAACTCACTACCTACCTAAACTAACACAAACAGGGTAGAACAACTAAATAAACCCATAACAAAAGAAGAGACTGAAAAGGTAATTAAAAAACTCCCAACAAAAAGAAGCTCTCGCTCAGATGGCTTCACTGGAGAATTTTACCAAACTTTCAGAGAAGAGTTAACACCACTACTACTAAAGGTATTTCAGAGCACAGAAAAGGATGGAATACTCCTAAACTCATTCTATGAAGCCAGCATAACTCTGATACCAAAATCAGGTAAAGACACCACAAACAAAGAAAATTACAGACCAATATCCCTCATGAACATTGACACAAAAATCCTCAACAAAATTCTAGCCAACAGAATACAGCAACAGAATTATATATAAAAAAAATAAATCACCATGATCAAGTGGGATTTATACCAGTTATGCAGGGATGGTTCAACATCAGAAAAACAATCAATGTAATTCATCACATAAATGAAACAAAAGACAAGAACCACATGACCTTATCAATCAATGCAGAAAAGGCATTGGACAAAGTCCAACACCCATTCATGATAAAAACTCTCAATAAAATAGGAATAGAAGGGAAATTTTTCAATACACTTAAGGGCATTAATACAAAGCCAATAGCCAACATCGTCCTAAATGGAGAACAGGAACCAGGCAAGGATGCCCTCTATCACCACTCTTATTCAACATTATGTTGGAGCAATTAGGCTAGAAAAAGAAAGAAAGGCCATCCAAATTGGTAGGGAAGAAGTCAAAGTATCTCTATTTGCAGATGATATGATCTTATACACAGAAAACCCCAAAGAATCCACAAGAAAACTACTGGAACTAATAGAAGATTTCAGCAAAGTTTCTGGATACAAGATAAACATACAAAAATTAGTTGGATTCCTTTACACCAACAATGAGAACCTTGAAGAGGAAATCACCAAATCAATACTATTTACAATAGCCCTCAAGAAGATAAAATACTTAGGAATAAATCTAACCAGAGATGTAAAAGATCTATACAATGAAAACTATAAGATACTACTGCAAGAAACCAAGAGACCTGCAGAAGTGGAAAAACATACCTTGCTCATGGACAGGTAGACTCAACATAGTGAAAACGTCAATTCTACCCAAAGCAATCTACAGATACAATGCAATCCTGATCCAAATTCCAACAGCATTTTTTTAATGAGATGGAGAAACAAATTACCAATTTCATACAGAAAGGAAAGAGGCCTCGAATAAATAAAGCATTACTCAAGAAGAACAAAGTGAGAAGCTTCACACTACCTGATTTTAGAATCTATTATACTGCCACGGTAGTCAGAACAGCCTGGTATTGGTACAACAACAGATACATAGACCAATGGAACAAAATTGAGAAACCAGACATAAATTCATCCACCTATGAGCAGCTGATATTTGACAAAGGCCCAAAGTCAGTCAACTGGGGGAAAAGACAGTCTCTTTAACAAACGGTGCTGACATAACTGGATATCCATCTGCAAAAAACTGAAACAAGACCCATACCTCACACCTTGGATAAAAACTAACTCAAAATGGATCAAAGAGTTAAATATAAAAAGGAAAACAATAAAGATCATGGAAGAAAAAATAGGGACAATGCTAGGAGTCCTAATACATGGCATAAACACAATATGAACCATAAGTAACAATGCACAAGTACCAGAAAAGAAACTAGATAACTGGGAGCTCCTAAAAACAAACACTTATGCTCATCAAAAGACTTCACCAAAAGAGTAAAAAGACAACCTACATACTGGGAAAAAAGATTGGCTATGACAAATCCGATCAGCATCTAATCTCTAAAATCTACAAGATACTGCAAAACCTCAACAACAAAAACACAAATAACCCAATTAAAAAATAAGCAAAGGATATGAACAGGTACTTCACCAAGGAAGATATTCAGACGGCTAACAGACACATGAAGAAATGCTCATGATCATTAGCCATTAGAGAAATGCAGATCAAAACTACAATGAGATATCGTCTCACCCCCACAAGGCTAGCATTTATCTAAAAAAACACAAAATAATAAATGCTGGAGAGGTTGTGGAGAGACTGGAACACTTATACACTGTTGGTGGGAATGTAAAATGGTACACCACTTTGGAAATCGATTTGGCGCTTCCTTAAAAAGCTAGAAACAGAAGTACCACACGATCCAGCTATCCTGCTCCTTGGAATATATCCTAGACAAATAAGAGGAATAGATATACAAATAGATATATGCACACCCATGTTCACTGTAGCACTGTTCACAACAGCAAAAAGATGGAAACAACCTAGGTGCCCATCAACGGAAGAATGGATAAACAAATTATGGTATATCCACAAAGTGGAATACTACGCAACAATAAAGAACAACTATGAAGTCATGAAACATAACACGGAGGAATCTGGAGGTCATTATGCTGAGTGAATTTAGTCAGTCACTGAAGGACAAATATTGTATAAGACCACTATTATAAGAACTCAAGAAAAGGTTTAAACACAGAAGAAAACATTCTTTAATGGTTTCGAGGGTTGGGAGGGAGGGTGAGGGTTATTTACTAACTAGACAATAGGTAAGAATTATCTTAGGGGAAGGGAAGGACAGCACACATTACAGAAGAAGTTAGCACAACTGGACTAAACCAAAGCTAAGAAGTTTCCTGAATACAACCAAACACTTTGAGGGACAGAGTAGCAGGGGTAGGGGTCTGGGGACCATGCTTTCGGAGACATCTAGGTCAACTAGCATAACAAAGCTTATTAAGAAAATGTTCTGCATCCTACTTTGGTGAGTGGCATCTGGGGTCTTAAAAGCTTGCAAGTGGCCATCTAAGATGCATCAATTGGTTCCAACCACCTGGAGAAAAGGAGAATGAAGAACACCAAAGACACAAGGAAAGTATTAGCCCAACACAGAAAGGGACACATAAACCAGAGACTTCATCAGCCTGAGACCAGAAGAACTAGATGGTGCCTGGCTACCACCAATGATTGCCCTGACAGGGAACACAACAGAGTCCCTGATGGAGCAGGAGAAAGGTAGGGTGCAGAACTCAAATTCTAGTAAGACGACCAGACTTAATGGTCTGACTGAGACCGGAGGAACCCTGGAAAGCATGGCCCCTGGATTCTCTATCAGCCCAGAACTAAAACAATTTCCGAGGCTAACTCTTCAGACAGGGATTGGACTGGACTGTGGGACATAAAGTGATACTCGTGTGGAGTGTGCCTCTTAGCCCAAGTAGATACAAGAGACTAAATGGGCAGCTTCTGTCCGGAGGTGAGATGGGAAGGCAGAGATGGTTAGGAGCTGGTTGAATGGACATGGGGAATCAGGGGTGGAAAGGAGGAGTGTGCTGTCGCAGTATGGGGAGAGCAACTAGGGTCACATAACAACATGTGTATAAATTTTTGTGTGGGACACTAACATGAAATGTAAACTTCATTTAAAATACAATAAAAAAAAAAAAGAAGAGGCACATAACACCAATCACTACAGGTGATGCTAAATTTGATCACGTCCTTAAAATGGACTATGGTAAAGAGTTAATAACCTATTTCTCAATAACCTTTCATTCACTGGTTTTAGCATCTACTGATGATTCTTGCCTGAATCAATTATTACATCTGGGATTGCAAAATGATGACTTCCTAATTCCATCATTTTCCCTATATTTATTGTCTGGCATTCTTCTGTAGAGCTTACTATCCCTTCGTTGTTGTTTTTTGTCGTTGTTGTATGTTGTTGAGTCAATTCCAACTCACAGTGACCCTATATGACACCCTGGGTAGAAATGCCCCATTTCCTAGGCTGTAATCTTTATGGGAGCAGACTGCCAGGTCTTTTCTCTCATGGAGCCACTACTGGGTTAGAACTGCCAACCTTTTGGTTAGTTACCAGAGCTAACCTTAAGGGAGCCCTGGTGGTGCAGTGGTTAAAGCGATCGACTGCTAACTGAAAGGTCTGCAGTTTGAAACCATTAGCAGCTCCCCAGGAGAAAGATGTCGCAGTCTGCTTCCATAGAGATTTACAGCCTTGGAAACCCTATGGGGTTGAGTCAGAATCAACTGGACAGCAGTGGGTTTGGTTTTGGATACTCTCTATCTCTTTAAGTATCATTACAAACTCATAAATTTGTTTTAACCCAGTATACTATAATCCATTACTATCATTATTTTTTTTTTCAAATTGTTCTGAATTCTGGGTTAAAACTGGCCCAAATTTGCTAGGAGGGTTCCCTTCAACCAGCATCTGTGTCATTTTAACACAATCTCACTGGCATTTGAAGCTGCTTTCTGGCACAAGAGTTCTTCAAGCTCACTTTGTACTATCCCTGTCCCAGACCTGAAATCAGCCATTCTCCATAAAGCCTTAGTTCCTTTTAGTGGGGAATGGCATTTAGAAACCATGATCTGAGCACTAAGTGTCCTCACTGCTATTGGGATGTCATCGCTTCTAGACTATTTCAGCAGACAAAGTTAGGATTTTTTTTTAAACACCCCGAAGTTCATACTTCCAATTTAAATATACAGGGTTTTTTCCTATTTTATACATCTTTTCTCTCACATTGAAAAATCATAGTTGATAAACGAATTCCAGAATTATAAGATCAATATTATTACTAACAACAAACCTACTAAGTTTAAGTGTTTTTGGAGGTGAAGTTCTTTTTGTCCTTAAAATACATCCCACTAAGGATGTATAGTTAGGGTGTTATGTTCAAGCTACTTTATTTTTTCTCTGTATGGTTATGCTATCAGGTACATCTGTTTCTCTTTGTATTCAATTATACAATATTTTTTCATTATTTAAAACATTTATTTTCTCTCCCTTTTTTCCTCCAGTCTGTTCCCACCTATCCTCTACAAACAGCCACTTTTATGAATTTGTTATCTTTTGCAGAAATAAGCAAATATGTGTGTGTAGATAAATATTCTTAATTCTTCCTGTACCTTATACGATACCATATCCAGTCTTTTGGAACTTGCTGTTTTTACTTAACAATATATCCAGGAAATCACTCCATAGTATAATACTACACTGTCTGGATAGAAATAGGCAGAATTTTGATAGAGAAAAGGGGGAAAGGGCATTCCAGACAGAGTGAATGGGATATAACACGCAGGAAGATTAAGAATTAACGGGCTTTATTACTATATGAAAGAGAAAGAGAGTAGACTAATTAGGCATGAGTGAAAGATTAATTTAGAAGGGTGGGAGAAATCAGCCCCACTACCACATCATCATCTTTAAAGAGGAACACCATGCAGACCAGTATCTAAGGAGCTATACAATGCATAGCTAAGCTAGCTGTACACAATGGTCCTTGGGGAAGATAAAGCTGAAAAACAAGTTGGGGCTAGGTTGTGGAGATCTTGAATTATAAGGTAAAACAGAGTTAAGATTTTGTCTTGTATGTGATGGGGAAGCCAAAGTTTTTTCATAGAAGAGAATCATGTTCAAAATCTTGATTTAAGATGACTACAGATAGACTAAAAAAGTTGTAGGAGGGGGTTACTGGAATTGTCTAGGTGTGCATAATAAAGATCTCCATTGGTTGATGGCAATGAAAAGGGTAGTAGTACCTATCTTCAAAGAGTTTCAATCTATTTGTTGAGATTATGCAAGTTACATAATATAGAAAAGTGATATATTAGAATCAGAAGAGACCTTGGTTATCATATTGCACAGTGGTTCCAAGTTCAGCTGATGATTAGAATCCCTTAAAGGAGCCTGTTAAAAACAGATTCTTGGGCCTCATTCTCCAGAGACTATGATTCAGTATGTCTGGGGTGTAGCCTGAGACTCTGAATTTTTTTTTTAACTGCACTTTAGACAAAGGTTTACAGAACAAGTAGTTTCTCATTAAACAGTCAGTACACATATTGTTTTGACATTGGTTAACAACTCCATGATATGTCAACATTCTCCCTTCTCGACCTTGAGTTCCCTATTACCAGTTTTTCTGTCCCCTCCTGCCTTCTAGTTCTTGTCCCTGGGCTGTTGTGCCCCATTAGTCTCATTTTGTTTTATGGGGCTGTTTAATCTTCAGCTGAAGGGTGAACCTCGGGAGTGACTTCATTACTGAGCTAAAAGGATGTCCAGGGGCCATACTCTCAGGGTTTCTCCAGTCTCTGTCAGGCCAGTAAGTCTGGTCTTTTTTTGAGTTAGAATTTTGTTCTACATTTTTCTCCAGGTCTGTCCAGGACCCTCTGTTGTGATCCCTGTCAGAGCAGTCAGTGGTGGTAGCCAGGCACCATCTAGCTGTATTGGACTCAGTCTGGTAGATGCCATGGTAGTTGTAGTCCAGTAGTCCTTTGGACTAATCTCTCCCTTGTATCTTGTTTTCTTTGAGAATCTGAATTTTTTTTTTTTATTGTTGTAAAAATATATATAACAAAACATTTGCCAATTTAACATTTTTTCAGGTGTACAGTTTAGTGGTATCAATTACATTAACCACACTGTGCAACTACCAGCCACAATCATTGCCAAATTCCCCACTGAGAATCTTAATGTTTTTTTTTTAATTTTACTATGCTTTAGGTGAAAGTTTACAGCTCAAGTTAGTTTCTCATTCAAAAATTTATACATACATTTCGTGACATTGGTTTCGATCCCAACAATGCGACGGCACTCTCCCCCTTTCCACTCCCAGTTCCCTGTGTCCATTCGTCCAGTGTACCTGACCCTTCCTGCCTTCTTGTCTTGCTTTGGGCAAGAGTTGGCCATTTGGTCTTATATATTTGATTGAACTAAGAAGCACGTTCCTCATGTGTGTTACTGAATGTTTTATAAGCCTGGCTAATCTTTGTCTGAAAAGTGGGCTTTGGGACTGGTTTCAGTTCTGCTTTAAAAATATCTGGGGGCCATAGTCTTAGGGGTTCCTCCAGTCTCTGTCACACCAGTAAATCTGGTCTTTTTTTTGTGAATTTGAATTTTGTTTTACATTTTTCTCCTGCTGTCCAGGACTCTCTATTGTGATCCCTGTCAAAGTGGCTGGTGGTAGTACCTGGGCACCATCTAGTTCTTCTAGGCTCAGGCTGATAGAGGCTTTAGTCCTAAGGGCTAATATTTTCTTTGTGTCTTTGGTTTGCTCCAGATGGGATGGGACCAACAGATGTATCTTAGATGGCCGCTCACAAGCTTTTAAGACCCTAGACCAAAATAGGATATAGAAAATTTTCTTTATGAACTATGTTATGCCAATTGACCTAGATGTCCCCTGAGACTATGGTCCCTAGCCCTCAGCCTCAGCAACTTGGTCTTGAGAATCTGAATTATTTACTTATTTATAATTTTTTTTTAATTGTACTTTAGATGAAGGTTTACAGAACAAATAGTTTCTCGTTAAATAGTACACATATTGTTTTATGATACTGGTTAACAACCCCACAACATGTCAACACTCTCCCTTCTCGACCTTGGAGGACCTTTCATTTGGTGAAAATATATATAGCCAAAGTTACACCATTTCAAAAGTTTCTACATGTACAATTCAGTGACATCGATTACATTCTTCCAGTTGTGCTGCTATTCTCACTGTCCTTTTCCAAATTATTCCATTACCATCATCTTCAACTCACTGTCAACTAGGCTTCCTATCAAACCTTTTGAGTTGCTGTTGTCAATTTGATCTCACATAGATAATTCTTTTTTTTTTTTTGTACCTTAGATGAAGGTTTGCAGAACAAATAGTTTCTCATTAAACTGTTGGTACACATATTGCCCTATGACAATGGTTAACAACCCCATGACATGTCAATGTTTCTCAACCCTGGGTTCCCTATCACCAGCTTTCCTGTCCCCTCCTGCCTTCTAGTCCTTGTCCTGGACTGCTGTGCCTCATTAGTCCCATTTTATGAGGCTATCCAATCCCCAGCTGAATGGTGAACTTCAGGAGTGAATTCACCACTGAGCTAAAAGGGTGTCTGGGGGCCATACTCTCGGGGTTTCTCCAGTCTGTCAGGCCAGTAAATCTGGTCTTTTTTTTGTGAGTTAGAATTTTGTTCTATATCCTTTTCCAGCTCTGTCCAGGACCCTCTATTGTGATCCCAGTCAGAGCAGTCAGTGGTGGCAGCCAGGCACCATCTAGCTGTACTGGACTCAGTCTGGTGGAGGCCATGGTAGCTATGGTCCATTAGTGCTTTGGACTAATCTTTTCCCTGTATCTTGTTCTCTTCATTCTCCCTTGCTTCCAAAGGGGTGAGACCAGTGGATTATCTTAGATGGCTGCTCATAGGCTTTTAAGACCCCAGACGCTACTCACCAAGGTAGAATGTAGAACATTGTCTTTATAAACTGTGTTATGCCAGTTGAGCTACATGCTCCCTGAGACCATGGTCCCCACAGCCCTCGGCCCAGCAATTCAGTCCCTCAGGGAGTTTGGAAGTGTCTATGGAACTTCCATGACCTTTCCTTGTACAAGCTGTGCTGGCTTCCCAGTATTGTGCACTGTCTTACCCTTCACCAAAGTTACCACTTATCTATTGTCTATTTAGTTTCCCCCCATCCCCCATAACCAATGAAGATACAAAAATTGCTTCTTTTTGTGTGTAAACTTTTACATGAGTTTTTACAGTAGAGGTCTCATACAATATTTGTCCTTTTGTGACTGACTTATTTCACTCAGCATAATGTCTTCCAGTTTCATCCATGTTATGAGATGCTTCACAAGAGAATCTGAATTTTTAACAAGCTGTTCAGATGATCCTGCTGATTGGCCACGTTTGGGAACAACTGACATAGTCTAGCCTTTTCATTACATGGATGAGAGACTGAATCACAACACTATACTTTTCCAAGAATGTTCTAGATTATAATCTAGGGGTGGAGGCCTTTTTAATCAGTGCCAAAACCTCAAAATTTAAAAAAGAAGAGAAAGACAAATCTGACTAAAAACAATTAAAAACTTCTGCATGACAAAGGATCCTGTAAACAAAGACAACAGAGAAAAGACAGACTTAAAAAAATACATTTTAACAGACTAAAGGGGTTATAATCACAATATTCATTGACGGTTTATGAAAATAAACGAAATTAGAAGAACATCAAAGACACAAAGTAAGTATTAGCCCAAGAGACAGAAAGGGCCCCATAAACCAGAGACTGCATCATCCTGAGACCAGAAGAACTAGATGGTGCCTGGCTACCATCAATCATTGCCCTGACAGGGAACACAACAGAGTCCCTGATGGAGCAGGAGAAAGGCAGGATGCAGAACTCAAATTCTAGTAAAAAGATCAGACTTAATGGTCTGACTGAGACTGGAGGAACCCCAGAAAGCATGGCTCCCAGACTGTCAATCTAGAACTAAAACAATTACGGAGGCCAACTCTTTAGACAAAGATTGGACTGGAGCTGGGACATAAAATGATACTTGTGAAGAGTGTGCTTCTTAGCTCAAGTAGATACATGAGACTTAATAGGCAGCTTCTGTCCGGGGGTGAGACGAGAAGGCAGAGAGGGCTAGGAGCTGGTTGAATGGACGTGGGAAATCAGAGGTGGAAAGGAGGAGGGTGCTGTCACAGTATAGAGAGAGCAATTAGGGTCACAATACAATGTATGTATAAATTTTTATATGAGAAACTAACTTGCAATGTAAATTTTCACTTAAACTACAACTATAAACAAGAAAGAAAAAAAAAAACATGGTTTGTCCTTACATAAATTAAACCAAATTAAACATTAATTTATAATATATCCTATGTGGAAAAAACTGCAAAAAAAAAAAAAAATCTATTTACAGTAATCATATTACTGGTGGTAGTACTGGTATTATTATTCTAAGACTGATATAAAGCAAATGAGTAATTATGTGGTATTTTATCATACCTGGTATCATTAAGAATCAGGGATTCTCACCCGGGAGAAAGTTAAAGAAAGTCTAGATTAACAGACTGGTTCATAAAATAAAGAATATCACCCATGATTAATGAGCGCCTTTAAAAAACCACCTATATGAGACCAAATGGTCAAAAATTGCTCTAAAACAAAGATGAGATGGTAAGGGGACAGGGAAACTAGAGTACTGGAAATGGTACAACCAGAATGGAACAAATGAGAATATGACACATTATGAAACATGTAACCAATATCACTGAATAATCTGTGTAGAAATTGTTAAATGGGAACCTAATTTGCTATGTAAACTTTCGCCTTAAACACAATAAAATATTATTTCAAAAAAAAAAAAAAAAAAAAAACCATGAAATTAACCCAACAGAAAAATGGGCAAAGGATGGAAAAAGAGGCAATTGCCCACAAAAGAGCTGGTGAAGCTTTATTAATAACCTACAAAATAGAATTTAAGGCAAACACTACAGAAGCCGGGCAAGGCAGAAAATTCAAAGTCTTCTGTTGCCAGGACTACTTCTGTTCCTAATTTCCACTCTGGAAGAAAGCCATAACCGGAGAAAAGGGAGAGCATGAGAGAGGAGGGCATTCCATTTCCACAGGAAGGCTGGAGCTCCTCCTATTCTACTTCCCTTTTCCTCCCTTCTCTATGAATCACTGAGGCTAGACTAATAGGTGGCAAATGGAAGCACAATAACAGCAGGGACATGATTACAATGTTTGGTCATATCTTCCAGTCTCCTCTACTTGACACTCCTAAATTCCTACCCTTAATACCCTTTTGTCAGTATGACTCATGTTCAAAAACCATTTTTTTGCACAGAAAAAACTATATTACAGTTACTTGGCTTTAAATTAACATTTAAGATCTTAAGTTCAATTTATACTTAAATGGTCTAAATGCCCTTAAACAATCTGTTTCTTTTACCACTTTATTAGTCAAAGTACCTAATATAAAAAAAAGTACTATAAGCAAAAAGATTTAAAGAAATATGTAATAAAAACTCTTGTACTCACCACCTAGTTTAAAAAATAAAACACGACCAATTAGAGTTGAATCTCCTGTAACCACTATGCTAAATTTGGTATTTCCATTAAACATTTTAAACTGTAGTTATGATCTTAACATACTCTCTTTTCTTGTTTTAGCACTTCAGTTGTCTACCAAGCAAATCTTTCTTGAGTACTCAAAAAACTCAAGTAAACCCTAAAAAGTTAAACTTATGAGTATATCTAAGTATAGCTCCACAGTTGATGCTCTGCATGGTGTTCCCCAAAGTTATATGATATGACAGTGGGACTGATTTCTCTGACCCTTCTGAATTAATTCTTCATTCAAGCCTGATTAGTCTACTCTCTATACTCTTTCTCTCTTTCGTATAGTAATAAAGCCTTGTTAATTCTTATCTTCCTTCCTGTTAAATATTGCAATACTGTTGCAATACTCATTTCAAATTATCAATGGTCTTTACATCTTTAAATAATCAAATCTACACCCAATTACTCGAGAACATATTTTAAATTAGAATAACAAATTTAACCTGTTGAGATTTTTCAACATGCATTACATTTTAATTCCAGGTGGTTACAAAGCTCATTCTTAAACTTGATTGATTTGACACATATCATGTGCTACATATTATTCTAAGTGCTTTATAAAAATCCATTTAATAATCAAAACTCTACAAGATAGGTGCATTTACTTATGATTTACTTCCTGATCTCTATGTAATTTATAATCTTCACAGGGTTGGAGTTACCATTCTAAGCGCATGATCTGGGGCAAGGACATAGGACCTGTCTACGCCCATAAGTTTATCTAGCACTTTTTCTGTTTAAGTAGTTGCTATGAGGGGTCCTCTAAATCCATTACCTCCAGATGGGATTAACTTTGCAATCTGAGTTCTCTGAGCTCAAATTAAGATCTTACCTAATTCTCTCGTAATTTCTTTCAACTTTATTACCTAAAAATTGGGTAGATGAAATTCTGTAATTTCCAGCCATGATGCTTCATTTTTTAATTGGATTCAACTAGTTATGGTCATTCTAACCATACTCTTAAGTTAGGAACACTCCTAGGCACTTAACAGACCAGGCAAAGCTCATGACTCATAAGAAAAGGCCAGTCAACATAATGGACTCTCCAGGGTAGGCTCCCTACTATCTAGGACACTCTTCCATCTGCTGTTACCCAAAACCCTCTGAAGGAAGAGATACACAAGCTGTTGTTGTTGTTAGTGCCGCTGAGTCAATTTCAACTCACAGAGACCCTGTGTGACAGAGTAGAACTGCCCCATAGGGTTTTCTTGGCTGTAATCTTTACGAAAGCCAATTGCCAGGTCTTTCACCTGCAGGGTTGCTGGGTGGGTTCGAACTGTCAACCTTTTAGTTAGCAACTGAGCATTTAACCGTTGCGCTACTAGGACTCCTACTAGGGCTCAAGCTGTTAAGGATAACTTAATGACAAACTTCCAGGAAATCAAAGGATATATTATTAGCAATAACATCTTAAAAGGATTTATTCAAGGTAGTACAATTAAAAAATAATGTTGAAAATTCTGGAAACAACCCCAAATCACTGTGTCAGAAGAGATCATAAAGGGCATCTAGTTCAAGGACCAGTGCCAGTTGGTGTCAAGTTTCCAATGATTCTTAGCAAAAATGAGGACAATGTAAGACACTAACACACACACATTATTATCCCAGTTCTAAGATACCTGACATTGACTAAGACAAACCATCAACCTAATAACGGGTTTTCTGGGAAGGAAAAAAAAAAAACAAAAGCAGCAGCACTACCGTATTAAATATCTATGTAATTTTAAGGTGCATCCTGATTTCAAAAATTCAATTGTTAGCCAAAGAATTATGGTATATATTATTGTAGTGCTTTATTGAGAAGGAGTGTCATTTTAACCTAAATTGTATCTTTACTTCTTTTTGGATATTAAAAATGTCTTTTCTTTTTATGAAATAATGGTGACAGGAAATGACTGCCAGGGAGTTTTTTGTTTTTTTTTTTAATGTCCTAATCTGCAGAAATAAAATGCTGACAATGTTATGATGGTCTCTCAAACCCCCTCCCCACCGCCACACACACACAATTTTACCAGTCACAAATCTCAAAAATCTGGAATCTTGATCACCGTCTACCTAATCTAGGGCTATAAAACATCTCTACATTCCAGTCAACCTAAAAATACCCAATAATAGTCTATTACTTAGTGAGACAACTCACTCTGTTGCTGAACAAGTCTCCTTGGGAAAAAGAAAACTGCTTTGCATTGAGCTCAACCCACCATGACTTCCATGCATTGGTTTTAGTCTGTCCCCTGGAGTAATACTTCTATCAATTGCACCCTTCAAATATAAAGACAAGTATTATCAACTCCCTTCTCTGATCATCACATTAAATCTACAATTCCTACCATAGTTTTGCATATCACACTGTTTCCAGATCTTTCAACATTTTGATCAAGAGTAGAGACTTCAAAAACAGCAAGGTCATCTTTAATGTTCAGCATTAGTAAAATTACAAGAAATTCTAAATTCCACAATATGACAGATGCAAATAATTTGGGAGTCTCTGAAAAGTATCAGATAGGTAATTCAAAGGATTAAAAAATATCTTCATTAACTAAAGAATAGCATACTAAAATGGGATACTATTTTTCCTTATTCAGTTATCAAAGACTGAAAAATTACAATGCACTGTTTGCTAGAATAAGGGGAAATGGGGACTCTCTCTGGTTGAACTGGTACAACTTTTCTGGAGAGTAATTTAGGAATATAATTCATGAATCTTATTAAAAAATTTGACCCAAAGTATACTTCTAGAAGTTTGCTGAATAGGAATAATACAGATAATAGGAATGAGCAATGTTTTTGTATAAGGATGCTCATCACAACATCATTTACAATGGGGAGAAATAAGCTAATTATGGATAATCTAAATGCAGAATTTCTATGCAACAATTAAAAAATGTATTAGAATATTTTTCTAGATCACTTTGGGACTTCTGCTTCTAACTGTGATGGACAAGTTCTATCAGACTAAACCTTCTACTGAGAGCAATCAGAAAAGCTGGGTAAAACAGAAAAAAAAAAAAAAAAAAATGTTTGAAGGCACCTGATAACTATTAAGGTAACCATGACTTGAGGGACAAATTCCTGGAGAGAAGGTGTGGTGGTTACTTTTATGTGGCAACTTGGCAAGGTTACTGTCCCCAGTTATTCAATCAAACACTAACCTAGGTATGACTGCGAAGGCATTTTGGTAGATGTGATCAATGTCTGTCAACAGTTATTATCCTAAATAATCTAGGTGGGCCTGATCCAATCATTCAAAAGACCTTAATAGCAGAACTGGGGCTTCCCTAAGGAAGAAATTCTACCTGTGGACTGAAGCTTCAGCTTGTCAGAGTTCCAACCTGCCTTTCCTGACTGCAGGCCTTATGGATTTTGAACCTGCTGAACAATTTTAAAAAGATGAGTGGCTATTCTGTACGATTTATGGCAATAAATTATATATGGATGAAATGGACACATTCCTAAATTTACCACAATTTATCTAAACTGACACAAGAAGAAATAGAAAACGTGAAAAGTTCTATATATATTAAGGAAATTTAAACTATAATTAAAGCCTTTCCATTAAGAAAACTCCAGGACCAAGTGGCTCGATTAATAAATTCTTCCACACATTTAAGGAAGAAATTATATCAATGTTATACAAACTCTTCCAGAGAACAGAAAAAGAGGAACTATTTACCAATCTGTTAATAAATTCATATTCATATAAAAAAGGATAACACAGGACAAAGGTTAGTTTAACATCAAAAAATCAATTAATGTAATTCATCATGTTAAAAGAATAAAAGTTTTAGAACAATAATTAAAACAGCACAGAACAGTACTGACATATTAAGTTAAAAAAGGTTAAAGGACAAATTATTCTCCCTTACATGTAGGATCACATGATTTAAAAAAAATTTTCTTGTGTTTACTAAATATTCCAAATTCTCTAAATTGAATGTTATTTTTTTTTATTGTACTTTAGATGAAGATTTACAGAACAAATAGTTTCTCATTAAATAGTCAGTACACATATTGTTTTATGACATCGGTTAACAACCCCACAATATGTCAACACTGTCCCTTCTCAACCTTGGGTTCCCTATCACCAGCTTTCCTGTCCCCTCCTGCCTTCTAGTCCTTGTCTCTGGACTGCTGTGCCTCATTAGTCCCATTTTGTTTTATGAGGCTATTCAATCCCCAGCTGAATGGTGAACTTAGGGAGTGACTTACCACTGAGCTAAAAGGGTGTCCAGGGGCCATACTCTTGGGGTTTCTCCAGTCTGTCAGGCCAGTAAATCTGGTCTTTTTTTTTGTGAGTTAGAATTTTGTTCTACATCCTTTTTCAGCTTTGTCCAGGACCCTCTATTGTGATCCCAGTCAGAGCAGTTAGTGGTAGCCGGGCACCATCTAGCTGTACTGGACTCAATCTGGTGGAGGCAATGGTAGCTGTGGTCCATTAGTCCTCTGGACTAGTCTTTTCCTTGTACCTTGTTCTCTTCATTCTCCCTTGCTTCCGAAGGGGTGAGACCAGTGGAGTATCTTAGATGGCTGCTCACAGGCTTTTAAGACCCCAGATGCTACTCACCGAGGTAGAATGTAGAACATTGTCTTTATAAACTGTGTTATGCCAGTTGAGCTAGATATTCCCTGAGACCATGGTCCCCACAGCCCTGCACCCAGCATGAATGTGTTATTTTTAAAATGAGAAAAAGGAAACTATATCTCTAAAAACAGGAAACTCAAGAAAATCCTGGAATCGCTGAAATTTTTTTCTTTTTTTTTTGTTAAAGCTGAGAATAGTTTAAGAAAAAAATTAAAGAGTTTAAATACCAAAAACACCCAAAGCTGTTGCTGTATAGTCGATTCCAACTCATAGCAACCCTATAGGGTTTCCAAGGCTGTAAATCTTTATGAAAGCAAACTGCTACATCTTTCTCTCACAGAGTGGCTGGCAGGTTCAAACGGCCTACCTTTTGGTTAGCAGCTGAGTGCTTAACCATTGAGCCACCAGGGCTCCTTAAGAGTTTAAATAGAAACTGATATATTAGTACATAAGAGACTCTGATATTTTTCCATCTAGACTAAGAGAAGAAGAGATATACTAAACAGATGAATTAGCAATTTAGGTTAAATACATGAAACAGTTATTAAAGCTGATTATTAAATAGGATGTCAATGCAGTCTTAATAGTTTTAAATCCAACATTTGCAATGACTTATGCAGAAGTATAATTTGCTTCTTTGGGTATTTAATTCTGAATAACAGGTGAAGGTGGGATAGGTAATCAGACATGAAAAAGGATATAACTGCAAAAAATTAAATTTCACCCTCCCCACCAAAAAAAAAAAAAAAGAGAGAGATTTAGGACAAACTCATATGATACAGACTATAATCTTTATATATGGGTATAAATCACTGTACCACTGGTCTGTCAGTTTGTCATACCGTTGTGGCTTCAGTGTTGCTGTGATGCTGGAAGTTATGCCACTAGTATTTCAAATACCTGCAAGGTCACCCACGGTGGACAAGTTTTTCAACTTGCAGACTAAGGCAGACTAGGAAGAAGGATATGGTGGTCTACTTCTGAGAGAACAGACCCGTGACAAACCTTATGAATAGCAACAGAACACTGTCTGAGATAATGCTGGAACTTGAGACCCTTAGGTTGGAAGGCACTCAAAATATGACTGGGGAAGAGCTGCCTCCTGAAAGTACAGTCGACCTTAATGGCATGGATGGAGTCAAACTTTTGGGACCTTCATCTACTAATGTGGCATGACTCAAAATGAGAAGAACAGCTGCAAGCATCCATTAATAATTAGAACATGGAATGTATGAAGTATGAATCTAGGAAAATTGGAAGTTGTCAAAAATGAAATGGAACATGTAAAGACTGACATCCTAGGCATTACTGAGATGAAATGGACTGGCACTGGCCATTTTCCACTGGATGATCCTATGGTCTACTATGCCAAGAGTGACAGACGGAAGAGGAATGGTGTTGCATTCATCGTCAAAAAGAACACTGCAAGATCTATCCTGAAATACAATGCTATCAGTAATAGAGAATACCCATACTCCTATAAGGAAGACCAGTTAATATGACTATTATTCAAATGTACACACCAACCACTAATGCCAAAGAGGAGGAAATTGAAGATTTTTACCAACTTTTGCAGTCTGAAATTGATCAAATATGCAATCAAGATGTATTGATAATTACTGGTGATCGGAATGCAAAAGTTGAAAAAGAAAGAAAGATTGGTATTGGAAAATATGGCCTTGATGATAGAAATGATACTGGAGATTGCATGATAGAATTTTGCACAACCAATGACTTATTCATTGCAAATAACCTTTTTTCAACAACACAAAAGGTGACTATACACGTGGACCTTGCAGGAATCAAATCGACTACATCTGTGGAAAGAGATGATGGAAAAGCTCAGTATCATCAGTGAGAACAAGGCCAGGGGCTGACTACGGAATCAACCGCTCACATCCAAGTTGAAGTTGATGCTGAAGAAAATTAAAACAAGTCCACCAGAGCCAAAATACGACCTTGAGTATATCCCACCTGAATTTAGAGACCATCTCAAGAACAGATTTAACGCAGTAACACTAACGACCGAAGACCAGATGAGTTGTGGGATGATATCAAGGACATTATACATGAAGAAAGTAAAAGGTCATTAAAAAGACAGGAAAGAAAGAAAAGATCAAAATGGATGTCAGAAGAGACTCTGGAACTTGCTCTTGAACGCAGAGTAGCTGAAGTAGATGGAAGAAATGATGAAGTAAAAGAGGTGAACAAAAAATTTCAAAGGGTGGCTTGAGAAGACAAACTAAAGTATTATAATGAAATGTGCAAAGACCTGGAGTTAGAAAACCAAAAGGGAAGAGCACATCCAGCACTTCTAATGCTGATAAGAACTGAAGAAAAAATTTATGCCTCAAGTTGCAATATTGAAGGATTCTATGGGGAAATACTGAATAATGCAGGAAGCATCAAAATAAGATGGAAGGAATACACAGAGTCACTGTACCAAAAAGAACTGGTTGACGTTCAACCATTTCAAGAGGGAGCATATGATCAAAAACCAATGGTACTGAAGAAAGAAGTCCAAGCTGCACTGCAGACACTGGCAAAAAACAAGGCTCCAGGAATTGACAGAATACCAATTGAGATGGTTCAACAAACAGATGTAATGCTGGAGGCGCTCACTCATCTATACCAAGAAATTTAGAAGAGATACTTGGCCAACCAACTGGAAGAGATCCATATTTGTGCCCATTCCAAAGAAAGGCGATCCATCAGAATGCAGAAATTATCAAACAATATCCTTAATATCACACACAAATAAAATATTGCTGAAGAGCATTCAAAAAGCAGTACATCAACAGGGAGCTGCCAGAAATTCAAGCTGAATTCAGAAGAGGACATGGAACAAGGGATATCACTGCTGATGTCTGATGGATTTTGGCTGAAAGCACAGAATACCACAAAGTTGTTTACCTGTGTTTTACTGACTATGCAAACACATTGACTGTGTGGATCATAACGAATTACAGATAACATTTCGAAGAATGGGAATTCCAAAGCACTTAATTGTGCTTATGAGGAACCTGTACATAGACCAAGAGGCAGTTTTTCAAACAGAACAAGGAGATACTGGGTGGTTTAAAACCAGGAAAGGTATGCGTCAGGGCTGCATCCTTTCACCATACTTATTCAATCTGTATGCTAAGTAAATTATCCGAGAAGCTGGACTATATGAAGAACACGGCATCAGGACTGGAGGAGGACTTATTAACAACCAGCGATATGCAGATGACACAACCTTGCTTGCTGAAAGTGAAAAGGACTTGAAGCGCTTAACTGATGGAAAATCAAAGACCACAGCTTTCAGTACGGATTATACCTCAACATAACTGAAACAAAAATCCTCACTACTAGACCAATAAGTAACAACATAATAAATGGAGAAAAGACTGAAGTTGTCAAGGATTTTATTTTACTTGCATCCACAATCAATGCCCATGGAAGCAGCAGTCAAGAAATCAAACAACGTATCACATTCGGCAAATTTGCTGCAAAAGACCTCTTAGAAGTGTTAAAAAACAAAGATGTCACTTTGAGGACTAAGATGCACCTGACTCACACCATGGTATTTTTAATCACCTCATATGCATATGAAAGCTGAACAATGAATAAGGAGGACCGAAGAATTGATGCCTTTGAATTATGGTGTTGGCCAAGAATACTGAATATACCATGGACTGCCAGAAGAATGAACAAATCTATCTTGGAAGAAGTACTGCCAGAACGCGTTTGAGAAGCAAGGATGGCAAGACTTTGTCTCATGTACTTCGGACATGTTATCAGGAGGGACCAGTCCCTGGAGAAGGACATCATGCTTGGTAAAGTAGAGGATCAGCAAAAGAGAGGCAGACCCTCAAGAAGATGGACTGACACAGTGGCTGCAACAATGGACTCAAGCATAGCAAGGATTGTGAGGATGGCACAGGACCAAGGCAGTGTTTTGTTCCGTTGTACACAGGGTCACTATGAGTTGGAACCGAGTCAACAGCACCTAACAACAATAAATCACTAGTTGTTTTACTCTAAGGAGGTGAGATTTCTTTTTACAATCTATTCAATGGTAATTCATTATAATTCTCCTCCATAATTTGAATGATGACATTTTACATTTGTGCTGCTGTGATTAGGGTCACTATGGGTCGGAATCGACTCAATGGCAACGAGTTTCTTTTGGGTTTTCTACTTTACCAGATGGAGCGCTGGTGGCACAGCAATTAAAAAGAGCTTGGCTGCTAACCTAAAGGTCTGCGGTTCAAACCCACCAGCCGCTCCACAGGAGAAAGATGTGGAAGTCTGCTTTCATTAAGATTTACAGCCTTGGAAACCCTATGGGGCAGTTCTACTCTGTCCTATAGGGTTGCTATGGGTCAGAACTGACTCAATGGCAACACGGTTTTTTTTGGTCTACTTTACCAAGCATCATGTCCTTCTCTAGGGATTTGTCCCTTCTGATAACATGTCCAAAGTAAGGGAGACAAAGTCTCACCATCCTCACTTCTAAGGAGCCTTCTGGCTGTACTTCTTCCAAGACAAGTTTGTTTGTTCTTTTGGCAGTCCATGGTATATTCGATATTCTTTGCCAACACCATGATTCAAACATGTCAAATTATTTGTATTTGTTACTTCATCTGTTCCTTACAATCTTTTCTATGAAAGAGAAATTTCTAACCTAGCATCACAAAGTTAGCAGCGACAGAAACAACTAGAACCAAATCTTCTGGTCCAGGTCACAGATTTTTCCACTACACCTCGATGCCTTCCAAAATTTTAGTAAGGCTCTCCCTGTTTCATTAAGAACAGAGATAAAGTTTACATTTACACTTATCATAAAACCATAGTATTTCAAATTAAATCAGTAAAAGGACAATCTGAATCTCAACAGTGTCTTGAAATAAGTTAAAATATTTTAAAACAAAATTAACAGCCAACATTTCTGGGGCAGGGCCAACATAGCGGAGTAGTCAGATGCTTTTGGTGGACCCTCTGACAACAAAGGCCCGAAAAAACAAGTGAACTGATTATATACGACAATCTGGGAGCCCTGAACATCAAAGGCAGAGTTGAGGAACCAGACTGAATGGCAAGGAGAGGGAAAGATCGTTTGGAAGCAGTGAGGAGTTGCCAGATCTGACCCGGCAAGAGCCTGAGCCATTCAGGCCTGATCAGCTTGGGGGTGAGCGGTGAGGCAGGCAAGTGGCGGTGCTCGGGAGGCACGTTTTTCTGCCCTGGGAGAGACCCAGCGCCAGAGGGTCTACACAGCCACCCAGAACCAATGAGAAGCAGCCCTGGATCAGTGAAAGATAAGTAATTGCGTACAGCCTACCACATGGATCAAAAACATCCCCCTTAGGGAAAAACGTCTCTCCCATTTACTTCCCCACTCCCTGCTCTGCACTGGGTCCCTGACTGGCTTCAGCAACTGCCGAGTCCCCTGGGCCAGAAGTCAGATCCGTCACACGCCCGGAGCCATTCTCCCTGCCTTGGAGAGTGAACAAATAACAAACGGGAAAAAATAAACTGCCGGCTTCCCTAAGCCAGGAACCCAGGGTAGGCACAGCTCCTTTGCCTAGGCACAGGCATAAGGGATCCACAGACTTTGAGCGCCTTTCCACCTGCGTAGACTTGTGTGGGCCCATCTCAACAGCGAAGGCCCTCATTACAACAGTACAACAGGGTATATACTGGAAGTCTAACTTCAAGTGTTTCAGCTGTGAAGTGGCAAGTTCTTGACATTTGACGCTGCTCTGCCTATTAAGCAGGGTCTTCACCTACCCACATCAAGGGCCTGAGGACTGGTGGCTCCACCCATGCCACCTAGCCACCTGCAATAGGGCCCATGAATAAGAGGTGTCCCACAGTCCTTACAGCCAACAGCATTAGGTGCTCACAGTCTGGCTGCAAAACCCACTCACCTACATGTTCTAAGGAACAGGGACACACCTGCCTCCTGGACACTCGGGGGTGGCTGTCAGCACCCTGCCTTGCTCAGAGTGTGTTCCCCTGCTGCAGCCAGATCCCTGTGCCTACACCAATCACCCATGCCTGTCTAGGACTGTCAGTGAGAGCCTACACCACACACTTGGTGCCTATCTACCTGGACACCTGAGCTGAAACCACACAGGAGGACTGGGCAGACTCCAGAGCTCACATACCCAGTAGCAGATCTAACCACCTGGTCACAGGGCATTAGAGCTTCAAAGGTACCAATAATCAAACTAGCTCATACGAGCAGCCCATTTGGGCATATCAAAACAAAACAAGAAGCTAGGACAAAGTAAGCAAACATAAAATAAATAAATGTAATAACTTATTGATGGCTCGAAAACAACAGTCAATATCAAATCACATAAAGAGGCAATCCACGATGGCTTCAGTAAGCTCCCAAAATAAGGAATCTAGAAATTTTCCAAAGAAGGAAAATTTCTTGGAATTACCAGAAGCAGTATACAAAAGATCAATATACAAAACTCTTCAAGAAATTAGGAAGGAAATTAAGCAAAACGTAAAACACGCAATAGACGAAATTAGAAAGATTAGAGAAGAGCATAATGACAAATTTAACAGGCTGCAAGAATCCACAGAGAGACAGCAATCAGAAATCCAGAAGATTAACAATAAAATTTCAGAATTAGACAACTCAACAGAAAGTCACAGGAGCAGAATTGAGGCAACGGAAGTCAGAATTAGTGAGACTGAAGATAAAGCACTTGACACCAACTTACTTGAGGAAAAATCAGATAAAAGGATTTAAAAAAATGAAGAAACCCTAAGAATTATGTGGGACTCTATCAAGAAGAATAATCTATGAGTGACTGGCAGAACGGGGGGATAACAGAAAATACAGAGAGAATTGTTGAAGATTTGTTGGCTGAAAACTTCCCTGACATCATGAAAAATGACAAGATACCTATCCAAGATGCTCATCGAACCCCACATAAGGTAGATCCCAAAAGAAAGTCACCGAGACATATTATAATCAAACTTGCCAAAACGAAAGATAAAGAGAGAATTTTAAGAGCGGCTAGGTATAAACGAAAAGTCATCTACAAAGGAGAGTCAATAAGAATAAGCTTGGACTACTCAGCAGAAACCATGCAGGCAAGAAGGAAATGGGATGACATATATAAAGCCTTGAAGGAAAGAAACTGCCAGCCGAGAATTATATATCCAGCAAAACTGTCTCTCAGATATGATGGCAAAATTAGAGCATTTACAGATAAACAGAAGTTCAGGGAATTGGCAAAAACCAAACCAAAATTACAAGAAATACTAAAGCCAGTCCTCTGGTTAGAAAATCAGTAACATCAGATGACAACCCAAGACTAGGACACAGGACAGAGCAACCAGATATCAATACAGATAGGGAAGTCACAAAAGTAAATCAGAGCTAAAACACTGAAAACAGGGACACAGATGTCAATATGTAAAAGATGACAACATTAAAACAAAAAAGAGGGACTAAAAAAATGTAGACATAGATTTTGCATATGGAGAGGAAATCAAGGCGATATAATAAAGAAATAAAAGACTGGTATAAACTTAGAAAAACAGGGGTAAATATTAAGGTAACCACAAAGGAAACTAACTATCCTACAAATCAAAATAAAAAACCAGAAAAATATAAAGACTCAGCAAACACAAAATCAACAACAATGAAAAAAATGAAAAGAAAATACATAAAGAAAAATGATTCAGCACAGAAAATTAATGGGAACAAAGAAACTGTGAACAGCACACACAAAAAAAGATATCAAAATGACAGAACTAAACTCATACCTATCAATAATTATGCTGAATGTAAATGGACTAAATGCACCAAAAAAGAAACAGAGAGTGGCAAATCAGATAAAAAAACACAATCCATCTATATGCTGCCTACAAGAGACACATCTTACACTTAAAGACACAGACAAACTAAAACTCAAAGGATGCAAAAAATATATCAAGCAAGCAACACTCAAAAAAGAGCAGGAGTGGCAATATTAATCTCTGACAAAATAGACTTTAAAGTAAAATCCACCACAAAGGGTAAGGAAGGACACTATATAGTCATTAAAGGGTCAATACACCAGGAGAACATAACTATAATAAATACTTACGCACCCAACAACCGGGCTCCAAAATACATAAAACCAACTCTACCTGCACTGAAAAGACAGCTCCACAACAGTAGCAGGAGACTTCAACACACCACTTTTGGTGAAGGACAGAACATCCAGAAAGAAGCTCAACAAAGACACGGAAGAGCTAAATGCTACAATCAACCAACTTGATCTCATAGACATATACCGAACATTCCACCCAACAGCAGACAAGTATACTTTCTTTTCCAACACACATGGAACATTCTCCAGAAGAGACCACATATTAGGCCATAAAGCAAGCCTTAACAAAATCCAAAGCATCAAAATATTACAAAGCATCTTTTCTGACCATAAAGCCATAAAAGTAGAAATCAACAACACAAAAAGCAAGGAAAAAAAATCAAACACATGGAAACTGAACAACACCTTGCTCAACAACTACTGCGTTATAGAAGAAATTAAGGATGGAATAAAGAAATTCATAGAATCAAATGAGAATGAAAACACATCCTACCAGAACCTTTGGGATACAGCAAAAGCAGTGCTCAGAGGTCAGTTTATAGCAATAAATGCACACATCCAAAAAGAAGAAAGGGCCACAATCAAAACATTAACCCTACAACTCGAACAAGTAGAAAGAGAGCAGCAAAAGAAGCCCTCATGTGCCAGAAGAAAGGAAATAATAAGAATTAGAGCAGAATTAAATGAAATACAAAAAACAACTGAAAGAGTTAACAAGACCAAAATCTGGTTCTTTGAAAAGATCAACAAAACTGGTAAACCACTGGCCAAAATGACAAAAGAAAAACAGGAGAGGAAGCAGATAACCTGTATAAGAAATGAGATGGGTGATATCAGAACAGACCCAACTGAAATTAAAAGAATCTTAACAGAATACTATGAAAAACTGTACTCTTAACAAATCTGAAAACCTAAAGGAAATGCACGAAGTTCTACAAACCCACTACCTACCTAAACTAAAACAGCCACCATTTCCTGAGAACTTACAGTGTGTCAGGCACAGTTCTGAACACTTTACGTGAACTAATTCAATCCTAATAACCCCCTTTGGGTACCATTACTATGTTTTAGAGACATAGAAACTGTTCAATACTTCATACAGCTAGTAAATGGAGGAACTAGGATTTGAACCCAAGCAAGATTGACTCCAGAGCCCTCACTCTTAAGCCAGTGAAGTATAATGAGGACATTAATAAGTTTTAATGGCTTTGGAGTGAGGAGGACACTGTTGAACACGGGCTCAGCCACTTACTAGCTGTGTGATTTGGGGCAAGTTACTTATCATCTCTTTGTGTCTTATTAGAGTCCTCATCTGTAAAATTAAATGGGACCATGGATATAAAAGCATTTATTACAAAGTCTGGTACATAATAATAATTCTACTAATTATTAAGCCCTTACTATTATTATTTCTACTTCTACTACTTTAATGAATATACAAAAACAAGCCAACAATGTCCAAGCAAAACAATGTCTAAACTGCAAGCAAAAATATCAAAAGGCTCTCCTTTCATCTATACTTTTTCGTTCCTGCTATTCCACAAATGCATGTACTATTTCAATAATCTCATCTGCCATAAAAACTTAAGAAATATCATATTAAATCAGATTAATAGTTAGACCAGTCTTACAGTCTCTTACAGAAAGACCAAATGACTTTGGTAAGGAAAACAGTATACTTACAAAGCCAACTTGAAAAGATCTTGGCAATGCTCAAGCATTTAACATCTACTAAAAATTCACTGAAGTATTTATCTAAACTTTCCTGAATCTTTTTAAAATATCGAGTTCATGACACCTCTTGGGATAACAAGATAGTTATCTGCTTGCTTTTATTAGTCCTTTAATAACTTCAAGCTTCAAAGAATTCCTTATTTTAGAACTCCCACTCTTCATGATTTATATGGCTAAGTGAAATTCTCCTTCAATCCCCATTTTCCATATGATACTGCTTTTGTAGTCTCTTCATTTTCTTCATGTACTTATAATTGATTTTCTCTGGACCTTTTCCATTTTTGAAGAATTTTCTTGAGGTGATTTAGTGGTAAAAACACTGGGCTAGAAGCCAGGAGTCCTCACTCTGCCATCTCATCTCTCAGATTCTTTATCTGAAAGATGAGAGGATTGTGCTAAATAAACTTGTAATCGGTTCCCATATATCTCTAAGCCTCATTATTTCCATGATTCTGGGTCGTCCGACTAGAATGTAGGAAGCTTTAGAAATCATTCAGTATTCTGAAAATTCCCCTAAACCTTTCACTCCAGTTGGGCAAAGAGGAACTGGCAGGTTCAGATTGGGAGCTGGAGGAGGACATAATAATCAGGAAGCCCAGGACTACAGAAAGACATGACACTTTGTGAATCAACAGGAAAAGATCAATTAAACAAGAAAAATTAGGCACCAAAGACAGAAAAAAAGGCTGAAACATACGGCGTAACTCTGACCTCATCCCTATTCATCTATCTGAAGGAGAATAAAAAACAGAAAAAGCTTTTGGCAGCAGTAGAGGTCATCTGGCCCTCCTTTCTTCAAGGGAGCAATAAAATTCTGCCATATTTGCAACGTTGTTACTAAAATGGCCTACTACAATGCCTAATGCAATCCATACGGTTTTTCACTGGCTAATTTTCAGAAGTAGATCACCAGTATCATTCACAAGTATAGAGGGCCAAGGAAAACGAGGGAAACCCTCAATGAGATGGATTGTCACAATAGCCAAAACAATGGACTCAAATGATCATGAAGATGGCACAGGACCAGGCAAGATTTTGTTCTGTTATACATAAGGTCACCATGAGACAGAGCAGACTTGACAGCAACTAACAACAGCGCTTACTACAACACCCTACATATAATAGGCATTACTGGGATATTTATTTCATGACTGAATTAATGTCCAGCTGAACTGAAAGCCCTCACAAATGCTACTGGCACTGCTGCATATCAGGGAATCTGAGAGCTCTAAGCCATGGGGAAGTACATAGCATTGGCTGTCCTGGTTTTAAGCAGAGGGGATGACTGAGTTAGTTGGGGGACAGGAGAAGGGGAAGAAGATTTGGCCTAATGGCATTGCTTAACCTCTGATGATACTGGAGGCAGCCCCAGAAGGAAAAGGGATAGATTAATCAGGCCTGGGCTATTTCTAAACCACCAAGGCAATATCAGAGTATGCATATGAAAATCATTTCCTACCCTGGTGCTGGCATCCAAGAAAGCTCTATCTTTTCTCACTTTTCCTTCCAGAGAGGCAAGGCTTTTTAGTCAGCCTTTGGAGCCCCGGTGACACAGTAGTTAAGAGCTCGGCTGCTAAGCAAAAGGTCGGCACTTCAAATCCACCATCTGCTCCTTGGAAACCCTAAGAGGCAGTTCTACTCTATAGGGTCCCTATGAGTCAGAATTGACTCAATGGCAATGAGTTTTTTGTTTTTTCTAAGACTAGTTGGAGTTAGAGGAGAAATAGGTCAACAAAGGGATAAGGGAGTTGGGCAGTTATAAAAATTCCCTGGCTATCCTTAAAGTGGTTTCTCAAGTGTGGTCCTTCTAACACCAACGATGGACCAAGGGAAGGAGTATTTGTTTAAAATGCAGACTTAGGGCCCCACTGCATCAAATTTCTGGGAGTAGTGCTACGGTGCTGGCATTTTTGGGGTGGGGGTTGTTGTTGGGAATATACACAGGAAAACATAAACCAATTTAACAGTTTCTACATGTACAATCCAGTGGCATTGATTACATTCTTCTAGTTGTGCCACCATTCTCACCCTCGTTTCCTAAGCTGTTCCTTTCCCATTAACATAAACTTATTGCTCTGTAAGGTTCGTATCTAATCTTTTGAGTTGCTGTTGTCAATTTGATCCTATACAGATATTTCTTAAAAGACCATAATGTTCAAGGCAGGCATTTTTTTTTAGTTAAGCTAAACTATTGTTTGGTTTTTGAGAAGACTTCAGGGGATAGTTTCGGTTTAAGGTTTAAAGATGATCTCAGGGCAGTAGTTTCAGGGGTTCATCCAACCTCCATGGCTCCAGAAAAGTCTGGATGCCATGAGAATTTGAAATTCTATTCTGCATTTTCCCCCTATTGATCAGGATTCTTTTACAGAATCTTTGATCAAAATGTTCAGTAATGGTAGGTGGGCTCTATCCAGTTCTTCCGGTCTCATGTCAAAGGAGGCAGTTGTTCATGGAGGCATTTAGCCACATATTCTATTTCCACCTCCTATTTCTGACTCTCCTTCTTCCTCTTTTGCTCCAGGCAAATAGAAACCACAAGTGTGCTGCCGCTTGCAAGCTTTTAAGACAGGCTACCGGCATTTTAAGGGGCAACTTTATGTTTGTGAATTACTGCCCTGGAATTTGCAAGGAGAAAGGCAGGAGAGGTTGAGGGTGAAGTTCTTTGATACTGGATTCATCATTATCTGATTGATATGACTACAGCACTTTGTTTTGGGGACCATTAAAAAAAAAACTCAATCTCTCAGGTAACAGTTGGAGCTAGCTGTTTAACCTCCAACAGGGGGACACAGTTAAAGCAATTACAAAAGTGTATTTTCATAAGCTAGTTAAACTTCCTCCACAGCTTTGTTTACCCTGTTTGTTTACTAGGTTTTTTTTTTTTTTTTAAAATAAATTCGTTCAACCCAAGAATTTTCAGGAAGGTTCGCACACGCCAATAGATTTTTTTTTTTCTTTTTGATAGTGCAGAACTGGGCTTGTAAACCTGAAAACACTGTATGCTATAAAAAGTAAGGTTTTATTTAAAAGAAAATTAACAGTTAAGGCTCTCCCCAGCTTTTTTGCACTCAGGCCACTGATGAAAGCTAGTTATTTGTGGGTGGCAGGGAAGAAAGACTTTGAAGCGTGGGTGAAAAGACCCAGCAAAACGCACTCTGCTTCAGATGGTTTGGACGAAGTCCGACCAACTACATAATTTTTCATGAATTCAATTAACTTCCAGAAAAATAAGCTTGTACAGATGCGTTGTTGACAAACACTACAAGGTTCTCGTCACTTCTCTGCAGACGGGATAAAAACACCGAAGGCCTGCAGAAAACAAGGTCCACGACTCCTAGGTTTATGATTTTGGTATAGCGTTCTCCACCGCCCACCTCCCGGATTATCAGACTTTACCTTCAGTACGAAAACAAGCGTCCATAACCTATTTACTGACATTTTCTCTTGGGTGATTTTAGTCACCGGGCCTTTCATCAGGGTCCGGGCCGCAGCGGTCCCCCCCACCGCCCGGAAAAACGTCCTAAGAAGACGCCCCCCACCCCAGACACAAAGGCAAAACTCGGGACATGCCCGCCGCCAGACTCGCCTTCCCTGGTCTTCGCGCCTGAATCCGTCTTACGCTACCACTTACTTGTCGCTCCCCCGGGGTCGGAATCCGCCTGGGAGGCGCGCGCGCAAGCCGCGCCGCGAAAAGCCGCCGTCGCCGCTGTTGCGGGGATCCGCAGTTCCGCAGCGGCGCACGCCCCGCGCCCTGGCCGGCGCGGCCACGCGGCTGAGTCACTCGTTGCTTCACATTAAAAGTCTCCTCCTTGCGCAGGGCACGCCGGGAAGGCCGCGCTCAGGCGCCGGCCGGCCTCGGGGTTGCAATGTTGGTAGGTGTCACCTCTCTTTTTGTACTCTCCGCACCCCGGCAGAAGGAGGACGCTTTCATGCTTGCACAACGGAGTAGATTCGATTCCTGAGCTGTGGATTCCCTCTTTAAATTATTAAAGGTATAAAACAGAAAGTTAGTAGTTATCTGAATAGTAAAATAAGTTCACGCAGCCAAGAGGACAGCTAATGCTAAAGTAGAGTCCTTATCTCCATACCTTTGGGGGAGGAAGGGAGGCAGTAATAGTAATAGAGTTCTTTAAACACATTTTGCTGGGAAGCCCCTAACCTGGACATACATTCTGGCCAAAAGAAGAAGAAAAAAAACACATTTTTCTCACAGCTTAAGTTTACGAAGGTACATGCTATAGCAAACAATACTGAATTAGTTTTTGAAATCAACCAAGCAAATTATTGGAAAATCGGTTATGTTAAGAGTAAAAAACACTAAAAAAACCCTTATGGTCCATGTTCTATAATACAAATGTTGGAAAATATAAAAGGAAAGAAAATAGCATCACTCCTTACTGTCGTGGTTTCCAGTGACTTTTGTACTTTTAAAAACTATCATACTAATTAAAATAAAAATTATACATATTATGCAAACTATTCTATTTAAAAATTGTTTAAGATCATATAAGTTAATAACATTTCTTAAAATCTGAGTCAACTTTTTTGTTACAAAAGACTTTAAAAACTAAACTGGTTAAAATTGGGATTAGAGTTGAAGCAGAAAGAATATGAGAAAATAGTTTGACTCTTGACTATAACATCTACTAACAATAAACATTACAAAGCACTTTTCCCAGTATTTTACGTCACTTAAACTTTTCAAGAACGCTGGGAGATAGATTTTATTACTTTAAAAATACAAATGAGGAAAACAAGACACAAACAAGAAGCCGTGAATCCAGGTCATCTAACCCCAAAGTGCTTGCACACCATTCACTGAGCATATGGCAGTTCCACCTAACAGCTTGCAGGTGAACTCCTGCCACTTCCAAGAAACACCTTGGAACTTTCAGTGCATTCAGCTGTTAATATCAAACAAATAATTTGAAGTTGACTCTGTTGTAGCCCAAACAAAGTCTTTACTCTGTAAAGAGTGAAAGCAAGAGTTTTATTGAGGAATAGAACAGTTCCAGCTGGGCAGCGCTAAATGAAAGTACAAAGTGCCCTCCTGTTCTGTAAAAGGGCAGAATTTTTATATACAGAGTTTATTGTGACCAATACCACAGGAATTTCAGAAAGGATTCTATCCATTTGTTAATCTATTTTCTGACAAACATTTCCTAATAACAGTTTGGGTAATCAGTTTTTGAGAATATTTTTGTTTCGTGCTCCCAGAACGTCCTTGGCGCATGTTCTGTGAGAACAATTACTTCTCCTCTGCCCTCTCCCTTGTTTGCCCTAGAGTGGCTCAGCCCCTTGTTGAGAGCCCATTCTGAATGCCTCTGTTTTGAAGGTCTGCTAGCACATTCTCCCCTTTTGATCAAGCCTCTACTAGACACGTGGGTTAGTGAGAAGCACTAGGTATGGTCTGTTCGAGTACGGCTCCAATGAGTTCTTTAATTGATATCTTTTTGAATACACATGTTCTCCTGGAGAGATGTCAGGCAGGTGTCAGGGATCTGATTCCTGTTCACAAAAGGCTTTTTGGACCTTTTAGAGTATTCGATTAAGGATTAGCAATACTTTACCTCAAGTTTAAGAAAACTTGGGGAGGGACCTTAGTCCCAGATAAATTTAAACCTTCATAGTCCAATGGTGTCCACATTTGAAATAATTATATTCCTCTTTATAAATCTGATGTAGTCCATTTTTGTTGAAATATTTTGTCAAGCGTCTTCAGTGAATCAGCAAAGTAAAACTTATCTGCAGATGACAACTTAAAAATGTCTATGGTAAACTTCTTGGGAGAAAGATGTGGCAATCTGCTTCTGTAGAGATTTACAGCTTTGGAAACCCTACGGGGTTGCTATCAGTTGGAATCGACTGGATGGCAGTGGATTTGGTTTTTGGATGGTTAACTTAATAGTTCTTAAAAGTGAAAGACCTGATGGGAATTAACTGAAAGAAATGCAAAGTCAAAGTCAATTAAAAAGAAACCTTAGACAAAATATCTCTAAACATACTGATTAACCTTATTTTCAAAGAGCTTTATATATAACACATAATAATCTTGAGGCTAACCTCAAATAGTTAGGATATGCTGAGATTATACCAAGATTATCAAGTCTCTAAGCATCTGAATAGTAGTAAAAACACTATGAGTGAATGATATGAATTCCCTAGTTAAAACCATTGGCCTTGATGATGCCAGATTTAAAGGAAACGAAGTTGTGATCAAATTAGCAACTGAAATAACAAAATTATGACATAATATTATGTGCTTGTTTATTATCAGGCAGACATTACTGACACATGAATTCTAACTCAAAGAAAATTTGGTACTTCTGATTTGACAACATGTTTCATGGAATTCATAATATATTAAATAAACTCTTTTTTAGCACTTGTCTCTTTATAAAACAGAAACAAATATGTTGTGGTTGTCCATAAAGCTTCAGAGTTGTCAGATGTTTATCATAGGTCATTGAGAAACAGTACTTGAGTTATGTAACAAAGATCTTAAAGGTAAAAAGCCTTAGCTTTTTTCAAAGACATGCAACTTGGTTTTTGGCTCATGAACTTATTCTGCTGATCACTTGCCTTCGAGGCCGATTGCTTAAAGAATAAAATTAACTCTTCGACCCAGTAATGAAAGAAAATTTTGTTATCTTAACAGCAAGAAACCCAATTCTTTGCTATTTGACATTAAAGTTCTTAAAAATTCTCATAAATTAACCCATCAAACTTTTCAGCTGCAGCAAATAAGAATTTTGACCATATCAAACAAATTCCCTTTTAATAAACCGTTGTTAAATTTCCTGTCCTTGTTACATATTTCTTATAGTACAACCCTTTAAGTGGCAACAATGAATACACTTGTTACCAGACCCAAAAATATGTATGTTATGGATTGAATTGTGTCTCCCCAAAATGTGTGTCAGCTTGGCTAGGCCGTGATTCCCAGTATTGTGTGGTTGTCCACAATTATGTGATGTGATGTGATTATCCTATGTGTTGTAAATCCTAACCTTTATGATGTTACTGAGGCAGGTTAGATGCAGTTATGTTAATGAGGCAGGACTCAATTTACAGGATTAGGTTGTATCTTGAGTCAATCTCTTTTGAGGTATAAAAGAGAATTGAGCAGAGAGGAGAAGGACCTCATTACCACTAAGCAAGAAAAGCCAGAAGTGGAACATGTCTTTTGGACCCAGGGTCCCTGCGCTGAGAAACCCCTAGACCCAGGGGAAGATTGATGACAAGGACCTTCCCCCAGAGCTGACAGAGAGAGAGCCTTCCCCTAGAGATGGTGCCCTGAATTTGGACTTCTAGCTTCCTAAGCTGTGAGAGAATAAATTTCTGTTTGTTAAAGCCATCCACTTGTGGTATTTCTGTTACAGCAGCACTAGGTAACTAAGACTGTATATATATATATAGTCTTTCTCTGAGGCATAAAAATTAAGAGCCTATAAACTTCAATTATAATGAATATCCATTAACTCAATTTAATATCGGTAAGTTACCTAGAAATCTTGGAAACTAATTTAAGCCTATACACTACCAAACATAATTACTGTTGAAGTAAAGTTCGTCTAAATGATCTAAATTTCCATTCGAATTTTCACCATTTCTTATGTTGTCTCATTCTAACCTTATATTTCTCCATGGATTTCCCGATTTCTGTTAACTGTATTAAGACAGCGTTTTCTTACTTTGTTGTTGTTGTTAAGTGCCGTCAAGTCAGTTCCAACTCATAGTGACCCTATGTACAAAAGAATGAGACACTGCCCAGTCCTGCGCCTCCTCACAATAGTTATTATGCTTGAGCCTTAAGGTTCACATTATTATTTTCTTTTGTCTTAAAAGGGTTTTTGCTTGGTTGGGAGGGGTCTTTTCAAAACTTTTTCTGGAGCAGTGTGGGTCTCAGAGGCTCATTATCAATTCATTTACATATGTTTAAGTTGGCCTAGGTATTTTGAAAGACAAGAGATAACTAAATTATTTACGTTCTAATTTTTATTATTTTCTTGGTAAGTAGTTTAGCATTCTTTCTTCTCATTAGTAAAAATTGCTCCCTCTCCTTAAGTAAAACACTTTTTATATAATATCTAGCTTAAATTACTTAAAAAGGTTTTGCTTTTAAGATTTTGCTTTCAAGGTTAACATAAACATAAAAACCTTTGTCAGAATGAATTTATTTTCATTAATTCCTGGGAATGTTAGAACTATTTAATTTATGTAAGTGTTTATTCATCATTAAACCAATCAGTAAGTTTTTTGAAGAAATATTATAATGTAATTTAATAATATTATCCAGAGGTAGGAAACCCTGGTGGCGAAGTGGTTAAGAGCTATGGCTGCTAACCAGAAGGTCGGCAGTTGGAATCCACCAGGCGCTCCTTGGAAGCCCTGTGGTGCAGCTCTGCTCTGCCCTATAGGGTTGCTATGAGTCAGAATCAACTCGACAGCAACAGGTTTGGTTTTTGGTTTTGATATCCAGAGGTAGGAAATTATTGCATTTTCATAACTATGTCTTTTGCATACTTTGTGGGATCCTTCAGAGAAAAAAATTAGAATAATGTGTCCTTTTTTAAAGGCCTTGTTATGCCAATCAAAATAAGCAATCTATCCTTTTTCAGTTCACTTTTCAAACAGACTTATTTATATTAAAGTTTCTCAGAGTAGCTACTAAAAGCCCAGGTGCAGGAAGTAGTTTTTCTTGGTAGAGAAAAGAAGTGAGGTTTTAGACAGCCCCATGAAAAACAGCAACCATGGCCTTCAACTTGGTACAAGACAGAAACTCAGATACAACGCTCTAAACTGGAGGCAAGCTTTCAATGAAACAGAAAAACTACATAAACTCACTGAGCTGTGAGGCCAGCTCCAAACCAGGCTTCTACAATACTACACAACACAAACAACCTAGTTTCTTAGAAATGTATATGGCAGTCTTGGATGAGATTGATTCAGAAAAACAGATCCTAGGTAAAGTCATTAATTTGGCAGAGTCTCAGATGGAGGGATTTTATTCAGGTCCTTTAACTAAAACTGAGCATTAAACAAAAGTTCCCCAGAGGAAAGAAAAGACAACATGAATGGAAACTCATTTTAACAAAATGGAAGGAAAAGAGCAGATGGAAACTCATTTTCCTAAAATGGTCACTGAAATTCTAAATTACTTCAAGTGTATTCAGCATGAGTATGTTGGATCCCTGAAGGGACTTCATAGTCAAGCTTGGGCAAGGGTCTCAATGATGGTAACCTCAGACCCAAAAGCTTTCCTCATCTTGGTGCCTGGTGTTATAGAGATCACAGTCACTTGTGCAATGATATCTAAAAAACTCAAGACATAAAATTCATTTCGTTTCCTCATTGAACTTTAATTGTAACATAGGGCCTTTGGTCCTCCCTTGTGACATAGGGACCCAGGCTTAATCCTCAGTCTTACTTATTTCTGAAAGTCAGAAGATTTGGACAAAGTTGGCAGCCTTAGTCATTGTGGAGCCACGCCTCCACCATTTCAAGTCCAAGTAGCACAGGACCAGCCCGGTTGCCTGGTAACATGGAGGCGGTCCCTCCCATTTTAGTTTTCCTATTTCTTATTACTATTGCAGCTGCGACTATGTTGCTACTTGGTTATCTTGGCAGGGACAGTTATCATCACATTCTAGAGGAAGCCTTTAAGTGCTCTTCAAGGCTGCTTATAATAAGCCTGTCTTGAAGAGCTTTTTACTTTGTTTTTCTTGCTTTATACTGGGTGTTCTCAGTGCTGGAGACTCAGAAAGATGTTATATATTGGTGTCTAAATTTTTCCAGTCCCATGAGCTTTCCATTTCTTGTTTCTTTATGGTTTGAATCAGATCTTTCATTCTCGAATTAGAGGGACCTCCCTCTGCCCGATAGTGTTGGTGGAGGTCTACTGTAGGGGCATTATCAAATTTTTTCCTTGATCCTAGTTTTAGTGAACAGAACCACATTGCTTTGTGGGTTGGTTACACTCCCTTTCTTCCCTTTTATTGACCTTTCAGGTACCAATTCCCATTACCAGATTTCTGTCCTTCCAGTCCTCTCCTGGTACAGCACCTTGCTAACTCTATTCCAAAATGGGACTCTGCAGTGGAACCTTCACTGCCTCTGGAGGAGTTTCCCATTCAGCATTTTCTAACCATAGCTGAGCTTCTTAAGGCCCAGTGATGATATGGACTAGTTGAAACACATCTGGGAACCCAGGCTGATAAGCTTCTACAAGGATTTAAAATTCCTCAGCAAACTTGTAAGGATCTTCATGTAGTTTTGGAGAATCTTTCACAATGCTCGCAGCTCTGAGCTTGTCCAGGGGGCAAAAGTAATACAGGGAGTTTCCTCAGCTTCTGCACTAGGATGGATCTTAAAGGGTGTTTCAGACAGAGGTTTCTCTGTTGGTTTCTTAGGAAAGAAAGGAAGTTCAGATAAAGTATTGTCAGAGGAATAGGAGGATAAAGAAGGGTACAAAAGAGAGACAGCCAGCAAAGGGGAAAGTGGGGTAGGAGTGGAGTTTTTTTTACATTGTAGCTGCATATTTTGTTTGGTTAAATTTGGAAAGAGTATTCTGCAAAGAAGCAATTTTACTGTCTTGATGTCTTTTGGAGACGTCTAGCTACCAATCAAAATAGACATCCCATTGAGGTTGTTTAATCCAGTAGCCCTTATTTTCCAATCTACTGCACAGAAACACTAATATTACCAAGTTCAAAAGAATCCTAGAGTGGCCACAGATTTTCCAGACTTTCTCTGGTGAAGTATGTCATCCAGACAAGAATGTAATATCAAAGGACCAAAGTGCTTATTCATGTAGTGGGCAGAAATCCCAGAGGGTGGCTCCATGTTGCCCCTAGATTTGGCATTTCCCAATGTCATGGATTGAACTGTGTCCCCCCAAAAAATGTGTGTAGCACCTTGGCTAGGTCATGATTCCCAGTATTGTATGATTGTGTTATCTGATGTGATTTCCTTATGTGTTGTAAACTCTACCACTATGATGAGATTATATGTGATCTCCTCATGTGTTGTAAATTCTATCACTGTGATGAGGTTATACTGATGAGGTTGACAAGATTTGTGTCTTAATGCAATCTCTTTTGAGATATAAGACAGAAGTGAGCAGAAATACATGGGAACCTCATACCACCAAGAAAGCAGTGCTGGGAGCAGAGCGCATCCTTTGGACCTGAGGTTCCTGCGCAGAGAAGCTCCCAGACCAAAGGAAGACTGATGACATGGACTTCCCTCCAGAGCCTAGGGAGAAAGTGTTCCCCTGGAGCTGATGCCCTGATTTTGGACTTGTAGCCTACTGGACTGTTAGAGAATAAGCTTCTCTTTGCTAAATCCATCCACTTGTGGTATTTCTGTTGGAGCAGCACTAGATGACTGAGACACCCATTATCCAGCAGACAGTAATGTGCTTGCAAGAACAAAAACAGATTTACAGATTTAACAGATCCAACAATAAAACTTGAAGAGCTGTTTACCTTTAGATGACTCCTGAGAATTCGTGGAAATGCAGAGCCCGAATGGCTCAGCTGGTACCAGGGCCCAAGTCCTTGATGCCTTGGGGGGGGGGGGGGTGTCACAGAAGATAATATGTTTTCGAGATCCCACTTCTGACACCAGAAATATTGTAATGCAAACAAAGTCTTTACTCTGTAAGGAGTGAAAGCAAAGAGTTTTATTGAGGAATAGAACAGCTTAAGTTGGGCTGCACTAAGTGAAAGTACAAAGTGCTCCACCATTCTGAAAAAGGGCAGAGTTTTTATATACAAGGTTTAGCATGACCAATACCACAGACATTTAAAAAAATTTTTTTTTCTTCATTTGGTTGATGTATTTTCTGATAAACATTTCCTGATACCAGTTTGGGTAAGCAATTTTTGAGAATATTTTCGTTACATGCTTTTTGGAATGTCCTTGGCAAGTATTTTCTGAGAACAACTGCTTCTCCTCTGCCCACTCCCTTGTTTGCCCAAGAGTGGCTCAGCCCCTTGTTGAGAGCCCATTCCAAACACCTCTATGTTTTGAAGGTCTGCTAGCACAACTCTATTGTAGGGTGAAAATATTTTTAAAGTAATCAAGAAAAAAAAAGTTGCCATCAAGTTGATTCTGACTCATAGCAACCGTATAGGAAAGGGTAGAACTGCCCTATAGGGTTTCCAATTCTGTAATCTTTAAGACTGCCACATCTTTCTCCCGCAGAGTGCCTGGTGGGTTTGAACTGCCAACCATTCTGTTAGCAGCAGAGCACTTTAACCATCATGCCACCAGGGCTCCTTTTTTTTTTTTTTTTAAGTAATAGCGATTATCAATTGTCATATAAGAAGATAATTATCCTTTCTAACTACTATATTATATGTAGTAAATATAAAGACAAACCAAAAATTCCAAGATTTTTTTAATAATCTCTCTTAAAGTAATTACATTTGTAAAATGTTTAATTTTTTTAAACTAACTGCTGTAGATTTTATGACCTATAGATCACTGCAGATATATCAAATGAGACTTTTTGAAAGAATGATCACCTTCATTTGGAAGTCCAAAATTGCGTTCAAATATAAATGTAAATAATTATTTAATTTCTGACTTTCTGGGGGAAAAAAGAACCTACACGTTGACCCATAAAAGATTCACATGAGTCCTTTTTACTTCAGTTCCATCAGTTCACCTTTGTTAACAATCTCTTCATGAAAATCACAAAACCATGGATCAGCAGGAAACAAAGACTAGACCTTGAATACATAATCAACCAGAGAATCATTGGCTGGAACTTGCTATTAAAACTTTATTAATATACACCTGCTTTATGTATGACTTCAATGTGTCTCTTGGCCTGATATGTAGGGAAAGTCTCATCTGCAAATTCAACAAACATCTAGCCATAGTGCAAAGGCCCTGAGAGAGCTATGAAGATGATGATTACAGGATCTCTGCTCTAAATGAACTTTATAAAGTTAAATTTGGTTGTTTGGGTAACCAAATTAGAGACAAGGGAAAGTGAACTACATAAAAGTGTTATGTAGTATACTTAAAAGTATTTCCACTTAAGGGAAAAGTACATGATAGCTGCATTAGATTCCAATGGTTACCTTAACAAAGTACCACAAACTGGGTGGCTTAAAACAACAGAAATTTATTCTCTCTCAGTTCTGGAGGCTAAAACTCCGAAATCAAGATGTCGGCAGGTCCATGCTTTCTCTGAAGGCTTTAGGGGAGAATCTGTTCTATGTCTTTCTTTTAACTTCTGGTATTGCTGGCAATCCTTTGCATTCTTGATTTATAGATACATTACTCCAGTCTGTACCTGCAGAGTTGCAAGGCTTTCTGTTTATCTACCCTGAGTCTCTTCTCTCCTTCTAAGGACACCAGTTGTTGGATTAAGGGCTCACCTTACTCCAGCATGACCTCATTTTAACTAATTACTAATTGCATCTGCAAGGACCCTATTTCCAAATAACGTCAATCCTGAGGTTCTGGGAAGGACATGAGTTGGGGGAGGGGGCACTATTCAATCGAGTAAAATAGAATATCACAATTTTGCAACTCTCTATGCATTACTCATCGACAGCTCCTAAAATCAAAGAATGGGAACTAGACTATATGCCTGCTGAGAGAAGACCATACCACCACCTAAAATGCTGCCAAAGAGATAGAACCTGAGTCTGATCCAGCCTCTGGATCCAGCTGCCAAGTTGCAGAAAATGCAGGGAATAGAGGAACATGCACCATGAGAACAGAGAACTGCACCATGAATGTGCAATCTGCAAAATCCAGACTGTGGGAAACTCTAAGGTCAAAAGGTCTAGGTTTTTTAAGAGATAAATTATGAAGTTAAAAAAAAAAAAACCTTAAAAGAAATATCAAAATTTTTAAAAAACTGAAGTGTGTGTGTGGGGTGTGGGGTGGGGGGCGGGGGGTAGAGAAGACTATTCTGTCTAGGGGTGCACATTGCATGATAAAACCATAAAGAAGAAATGAAATGAAAGTGGTTACTATAAAAGTCAGGATAAAAACCAGTTGCTGTCGAGTTGATTTGGACTCATAGCAACCCTATAGGACAGAGTAGAACTGCCCATAGGGTTTCCAAGGTTGTAAATTTTTACAGAAGCAGACTGCCACATCTTTCTCCTGTAGAGCGGCTGGTGGGTTCAAACCACAGACCTCTCAGTCATCAGCTGAGTGCTTAACCACTGTGCATCCAGCGCTCCTAAAAGAAAAATGGTTATTTATGATGAGGGGAAGGAGTTGTGACTGAGAAACGGACACATGGAGGGAGCATCTAGAGTGGGTAGCAAAGTTCTGTTTCTTGACCTGGTGGTGGTTACAAGGGTGTTTGTCTTCGAATAATTCATTAAGGCAAACATTTCTTTTGTGAGGTTTTCGGTTTCTCTGTTTATGATAAAAAAGATTTTAAAACAAAAAATTTGGAGGGCAAGGTCAGTCCTACCCAAGAGCTGAAATACTATATTGTCTCCACACTGAGGCATTTGCAAATATATCCAACGCATTTGCTTTCCTGGGACAATACTAAGGTTGAATTACTTAAAGAGAGAAATAAATGCTTTAAAAAAATCCATTGAAAGATATTCCACATTGTAATACAATTTTGGAATTTTATTTGAGTATTCTGTCTTTTTCTAAGAAGGCAATGGACAGGTAAGTAGTAGAGTTTATTTTGAGTGTCAAAAGAAAAGGTGAAATGGAACAACGAAGGATAAGGAGAATAGAGAAATTTCTTGGAGTTCCATGGTTAAATTCCACTAATGGATAGGAGAAAGATCTATAAACATTTCCCGTTGAAATTCTGATGAGGGCATGAGCTCTCTCCCTTTCCCACCCACATACCAGGACAATTCATCCCAGAACTGTATGACTTTTTAGAAGTACACAGAATACTCAGCTTGAGATTCAAGAATCAAATAAACCTAAATAGAGGTCCTGCAGGGAGTCAGAATGGGAGAGTCAGAAATATAGAAGTGTGTTTCCCTGGGCTTCAGCGTAGGCTGGGTGTAAACTGATGATATGTTTATCTCTCTTTACTTGTGTTACCGGTTTACAAACACTCTGACCTTCCTATTCCAGGCATCAGCTCTAACGGCTCATGTTGCCTCTGTTTATGAACACACAAGTCTCATTCTTGAACCTAATACTGAGAATGCTGGGAAGTTTTTTTTAAGAAAGTTTTTGTTGTGTTTTCGGTGAAAATTTACACAGCAAATTAAGTTTCCATTGAACAGTTTCTACACAAATTGCTCAGTGATGGGAAGTTGGTTTTTTTAACCGTATATGAGTTTTTAAGTAAACTATGTTTGAAAAAGAAAACAATCTACATTCTTCATACATTCAAACAAGGATTTGAACCAGTGAACTTTAGGTTTACAAAATGGACTCCATCCACACAGCAAGCTACTGCAGAAAGCTGAGATTCTTTGGCCTTCCTTGCTCAAATCACACCTTCTCCTTCCCGCAGACTTTCTCCCCAAACTTTCAACAACAGAAAAAATACAAATCTGTTTACCAAAACAAGTATCCTGGCCCTTACCTCTACTCTCTGAGAAACTTTACAATGAAAAACAAACAAGCAAATGAACAAAAAGATAAACAATGGGAACTAGGCAAATTCAGAAAGATTTCTTCTGCTTGTTAGCCAACAGTTCAAACAATGTTTTCTCCATGCTTAGGCATAGTTGTGATGCCTACTTGGATATATATAACTCACAAACAGTGTTTGTGAACGTACAAAACATACAAAAAAGGAAGCACACAAACATGAAATGGTAACATATTCACAAGGCAATATGTAGTGGAAAAAATATTGGAAAAAGAGCCAGATGATCTCTGTTTGAGGCTGTTCCACCACTTGTTGACTGAACAAGTCACATATAAGCTTCAGTTTCATAATCTGTAAGATGATAACTGACCTACCTTTGTTACGAGGTTGTTATAAGGAACAAAAATAATAAAAGTATATGCAATAGTGTTTTATAACCTCAAAGCACTAGAGAAATTTAAGGTACCACTAGTATTAATATTATACACAAACCTTGTCTAAACCAATAGCATCTCTAAAAGGAATACTCAACAACTTTTTTGTGATGGGAAGTTCCCCTTCTTGCTACCAACCTTAAATTGTTTGTATATCAAAATATACTGTTTCCTTCACATTTATTATGCAGTTTGAACCAAAATAAAAACACATTACAGTGACAAAATATTTTCTCCTTTACCCATAATCACTGATAACAATAGTTACTGTTTAGAAAAGAATTTAACATCACTTCTTGAGGCGCTATTTGGTTTTCTTTAAAAATATGTCCCCTTTAGTGCATATATTTTATGATATAATAATTGCCCCTTTAGCTACTCTTCAGTGATTTTTAATAAACCACATGACAGCAACATATGAGCAAGTGTGAGCATATGAAGAGAGTAATTCCAGAAGGTTCTTTCTCTGGATGTCTCTAACACTTGACACTTAAACTGACACTAGCAATCTGAGTTGTTCTCTTTTATTTATTGGAAATGGAGGTAAGCCCCTAAGATTCTGAAAATTAATAGATACTTGGCCTTGTGGTTGTTATGAGTTGGAATCGACTCGAGGGCAACGGGTTTTTGTTTGGCTTTTTTTAGCCTTGTGGCGGAAATCATACACTTGGAAATTCATTTTGAGAAGGGTAAAGTGAGACAAGAAGGGTGAACAGGGATTAAGGAGATCTGGCATCTGATACCAGCCTATCACCTTTGGTCAGCCATTATCTCTCTGGTCTTATGTTTCTTTTTTTAATCTGAAGAGGAAGAAGTTTAGACCAAATAATAGCTGCCATTTGTTGGGTACCTTCCGTGTGGTAGACAGACAAAACAAAACAAAACAAAAACCAATGCGTTGCTGTCGAGTCAATTCCGACTCATAGTGACCTCATAGGGCAGAGTAGAATTGTCCCTTAGGGTGTCCAAGGCTGTAAATCTTTTAAGGAAGCAGACTGCCACATCTTTCTCCTGAGGAGCGGCTGGTGGGTTTAAATGGAGGACCTTTTGGTTAGCTGCCAGCATTTAACCACTTCACCACCAGGGCTCCTTGGTAGGAAGACACTAGCTGTAATTCGCCCAACAGCCTGGTAAGATAGATCTAATCAGTACCATATTGCAGATAAAGAAATCAAAACTCAAAGAGATGAAGTTATCATTTCAGATCACATCAGGTGAACTCCATGGGACCATTTCAGCTTTGAAATTCAAGGATTCCTTAGAGAGAGCATCCATCCTTAAATATACACAGCCTTTGGGCATCCTGTTCCCCTTCTAGAAATTTCATTGTTTGGAATCCAATCGTAGAACGCCAAATGTTGAAAGGACCTTAAAAATCATCGATGCCAGGTTTTTCATTTCTTAAGAAGGATGCTAAGGCCCAAAGAGGATCAGTGACCTGCCCACAGTTATGATTTATTTTCTCTTTCAAGTTTGCCTGTAATGCTCACTGCAACCTGATTCCACCTGGGTAGAAATATATATGGGACTATGGATCAGGAAGTGGAATTTGGCTTGGACCCCAAGAGCTTCCTATAGATGACCTTAGTTGTATATATAAACGTTGTCTATCCAAAAAAGCAGAGTTTCCAATGGTTGAAGCTCACTGAAGGACATTCCTTGTCCTTGGAAAGGTATAAGAGTGGTGAAAATTTTTCACCTAGAGCCACTGAACCACTGAAAAGTGAAAGAAGAATCACCAAAAAAATTGGGTTCTTAACATGTTCTTAAAATAAGGAACAAAAATAGACATATGATTAATTTTTTTAAATTATTGTAAACACTAAAAACAAGATATAACATTTTCTATAAATAATAAACTTTCAACAAATAAATAATTATTTATTATGGGTAGCTAAAGTATCTATCAGTTTGTCACATTGTGGTGGCTTGCATGTTGCTGTGATGCTGGAAGCTATGCCATCGTTATTTCAAATACCAGCAGGGTTGCTGTCTTAGTCATCTAGTGCTGCTGTAACAGAAATACGACAAGTAGATAGCTTGAACAAAGAGAAGTTTATTCTCTTACAGTCCAGTAGGCTACAAGTCCAAATTCAGGGTGTCAGCTCCAAGGGAACACTTTCTCTGTCGGCTCTGGAGGAAGGTCCGTGTCATCAATCTTCCCTTGGTCTGGGAGCTTCTCTGCGCAGGAACCTCAGGTCCAAAGGACATGCTCTGCTCTCAGCACTGCTTTCTTTGTGGTATGAGGTCCCTATATGTCTCTGCTCGCTTCTTTCTTTTATATCTCAAAAGAGATTGGCTTACGACACTATCTAATCTTGCAGACCTCATCAATATAAATGCCACTAATCCACCTTACTACGTCATAGTGATAGCATTTACAACACATAGGGAAATCATATCAGATGATAAAACGGTAAACAATCATACAATACTGGGAATCATAGCCCAGCCAGATTGATACACACATTTTTTGGGGGACATAATTCAATCCATGACAGTTACCCATGGTGGACAGGTTTCAGCTGAGCTTCCAGACTAAGACAGACTAGGAAAAAGGAACTGATGGTCTACTTCTGAAAAAATTAGCCAGTGAAAACCTTATGAATATCAGCGGAACATTGTCAGATGTAGTGCTGGAAGATGAGACCTTCAGGTTGGAAGTCACTCAAAATACAACTGGGGAAAAGCTGTCTCCTCAAAGGAGACTCGACCTTAATGATGTGGATGAAGTAAAGCTTCCGGGACCTTCATTTGCTGACGTGGCACAACTCAAAATGAGAAGAAACAGCTGCAAGCGTCCATTAATAATTGGAAGATGGAATGTACAAAGTATGAATCTGGGAAAATTGGAAGTCGTCAAAAATGAAGTGGAACACATTAAGATCAATGTCCTAGGCATTAGTGAGCTGAAATGGACTAGTATTAGCCATTGGGAATCACACAGTCATATGGTCTACTATGCCGGGAATGAGAAATCAAAGAGGAATGGCGTTGCATTCATTGTCAAAAAGAACATTTCGAGATCTATCTTGAAGTACAATGCTGTCAGTGATAGGATAATATCCATACACCTTCAAGAAAGACCAGTTAATATGACTATTATTCAAATTTACACACCAACCGCTAAGGCCAAAGGAGAGAATATTGAAGATTTTTACCAACTTTTGCAGTCTGAAATTGATCAAACATGCAATCAAGATGTATTGATAATTACTGGTAATTGGAATGCAAAAGTTGGAAACAAAGAAGAAGGATCAGTAGTTGGAAAACATGGCCTTGGTGATAGAAATGATGCCAAAGATTGCAGGATAGAATTTTGCAAGACCAACGACTTATTCATTGCAAATACTTTTTTTCAACAACATAAACTGCGACTATACACGTAGACCTCACCGGATGGAAAGCACAGGAAGCAAATAGACTATACCTGCGGAAAGAGAAAATGGGAAATCTCAGTATCATCAGTCAGAACAAGGCCAGGGGCCGACTGTGGAACTGACCATCAATTACTCATACGCAAACTCAAGCTGAAGCTGAAGAAAATTAAAACAAGTCCACCAGAGCCAAAATATGACCTTGAGTATATCCCATCTGAATTTGGAGACCATCACAAGAATAGATTTGATGCACTGAACACTAATGACTGAGGAACAGACAAGTATCGGGATGACATCAAGGACATCATACATGAAGAAAGCAAAGAGTCATTAAAAAGAAAGGAAAGAAAGAAAAGACCAAAATGGATGTCAGAAGAGACTCTGAAACTTCTTCTTGAACGTAGGGTAGCTAAAGCAAATGGAAGAAATGATGAAGTAAAAGAGCTGAACAAAAGATTTCAAAGGGCAGCTCAAGAGGACAAAGTAAAGTATTATGAAATGTACAAAGACCTGGAGTTAGAAAACCAAAAGGTAAAAACACTCTCAGCATTTCTCAAGCTGAAAGAACTGAAGAAAAACTTCAAGCTTCGAGTTGCAATTTTGAAGGATTCTCTGGGCAAAATACTGAATGATGCAGGAAGCATCAAAAGAAGATGGAAGGAATATACACAGTCATTGTATCAAAAAGAATTGGTTGACATTCAATCATTTCAGGAGGTAGTATATGATCAAGAACTGATGGTACTGAAGGAAGACATTGGCAAAAAACAAGGCTCCAGGAATTGACTGAATACCAACTGAGATATTTCAACAAATGGGTGCAGTGCTGGAGGTGCTCGCTTGTCTACGCCAAGAAATTTGGAAGACATCTACCTAGCCAACTGACTGGAAGAGACCCATATTTGTGTCCATCCCAAGGAAAGGTGATCCAACACAATTTGGAAATTATTGAACAATAGCATTAATATCACACTCAAGTAAAATATTGCTGAAGATCATTCAAAAGCAGTTGCAGCAGTACATCGACAGGAAAATGCCAGAAATTCAAGCTGAATTCAGAAGAGGACATGAAATAAGGGATTATCGTTGCTGATGTCAGATGGATCTTGGCTGAAAGCAGAGACTACCAGAAAGATGTTTGCCAGTATTTCATTGGCTATGCAAAGGCATTCCACTGTGTGGATCATAACAAATTATGGGCAACATTGTGAAGAATAGGAATCCCAGGACACTTAATTGTGGTCATGAGGGACCTGTACATAGGCCAAGGGGCAGTTGTTCGAACAGGAAAGGTGTGCGTTGAGGTAGTATCCTTTCACCATACTTATTCAATCTGTATGCTGAGCAAATAATCTGAGAAACTGGACTATACGAAGAGGATTGAATGAAGATTCATTAACAACCCGTGATATGCAGATGACACAACCTTGCTTGCTGAAAGTGAAGAGGGCTTGAAGCACTTACTGATAAAGATCAAAGACGACAGCCTTCAATATGGGTTACACCTTAACATAACTGAAACAAAAATCCTCACAACTGGACCAATTAAGAAGCATCATGATAAGTGGAGAAAATATTGAAGTTGTCAAGGATTTCATTTTACTTGGATCCACAATCAATGTCCATGGACGCAGCAATCAAAAAAATCAAATGATGTATAGCATTGGGAAAATTGGCTGCAGAAGACCTCTTTAAAGTGGTGAAAAGCAAAGATGTTATTTTGAGGACTAAGGTGCGCCTGATCCAAGCCATGGTATTTTCAGTCACCTCATATGCATGCGAATGCTGGACAATGAATAAGAAAGATGGAAGAAGAATTGATGCCTTTGAATTACAGTGTTGGGGAAGAATACTGAATATACATGGACTGCCAGAAGAACGAACAAGTCTGTCTTGGAAGAAGTAGAACCAGAGTGCTCCTTGGAAGTGAGGATAGCGAGACTTTGTCTCATGTACTTTGGACGTGTTATCAGGTGGGACCAGTCCCTGGAGAAGGACATCATGCTTGGTAAGATAGGAGATCAGCAAAAAAGAGGAAGACCCTTGATGAGATGGATTGACACAGTGGCTGCAGCAATAGGCACAAACATAGCAATGATTGTGAGGATGGCACAGCACCGGGTAGTGTTTTGTTCTGTTGTACATAGGGTTGCTATGAGTGGGAACCGACTCGACGGCACCTAACAACAACAGCTAAAGGGGAGAAATTCCATGGAAGGAGAAGGGGACAGGAGCCAAAAGGAGAAACAGAAGAATTGAGAAAGAAAGGGACAGAAGGATGGAGTGGAGGTGGAGTATTGGTGAGAGAAACAAGGTAAAAAGGGAAAAGAAAAAGGGAGGTGGCAGAGGAAAAGAGAGAGAAGGAAGAAAGAGGGGTGATACAAATTAAAGAGAAAAGCAGGGGGAGGGAGAAAAAGTAAAAGGAGAGAAACGCAGGAAGAAAAAACTTAGAGTTGGGGAGAAGAAGAGAAAGTTGCAAAGAGGAAGAGAGGGAAGTAGAAGGAGGAATCAGAGGGGAAGAAAGAAACCGGGAGTGGATGAGAATAGGAAGAAGCTGGTTTTAGAAAGGAGAGAAAAATTAAGAGCAAGAAGGAATGGTAGTGGAAGGCAGGAGAGATGAGTTAAGAGGATTCCTTTTTCATTCAACAAATATTTGTTACCCACTCACTGTATGCAAGGCACCCTGATAAATACATTTCCTGGGAGAAACAAATATGCCTTACTCGTGGTCTAACTCTGAGTAGGGTCAATGATTTCATTTTTTCAAAAACGCTTCCATTTTTCTGACAGTGAAAGTAACTTACGCTCATTTAGAAAATTTGGAAAATAGAGTATAGAAGAAAGAAGTAAGAATTTTACATGTAATTCTAGTCCCCCTATTGACATTTTGGAGTCTCTTATTTTTTGCATTATTTCTGTGGCTCAAGCTGAAGCAGCAGCAGCTACCCAGGGAAAACTCTTCTTATGGAGATGGCAGAGGCACCGAATGGCAAGCAGAAACACAACAGGCCTCTTCAGGCCTAGACTTGCAACCAGCACACTGTCACTTCTCTCCCATTCTGATGAGGCCACGGCAAAGGTATAGATGCAGGGAGGGGTTAAGATTGGGGCCAATATATATTTGGGGCTTATATGTATATATAAACTATTAATCTAATGGTTGCCCTCAAGATTGCAACATGCATCACTGGCTTTTAAAGTATAATGTAAATTTGTACTTTTACCTCTTCTGGGACAATGCAAGGACCTTAGAACACTTTGAAACCTACTTTTTAAGATAATATGTTGTTACACTTCCTTTTCTCTCCTGGAATGACATTTTATGGTTAATATTAATTATCTACACATCAAATTAAAACATCTCTTTAATTTCTTTTTCATAAAAGAGAATTAAAAGCAAAGTAATTTACAATGATATTTATCATAAAATTATATATATTTCACCATGTTAATAGTCACAGATACAAGAGAATGCAATTAAGTAGCCTTTTGCTTGCACCTATACATAGAATCACTGTGAATGTGACAGCTACAAACCCAGTTTCATAAGGTAAGTAAAATTAGTAACTCGATTACCACATGTAACATTGAACTCAATGACCTGCTTTTCGTATATGTTGAACAAATCTTGGTAAAGTTCAGAAAACCATAAAACAATAGCAACAATAACAACAAGAAAAGTACAAGTTTTCCTTGATTTATACTGTAGATGCATTCCTGCAAAATCCAGTGTGTATAAATCCCACGCAAAAAAATTTTTGCCTGTAGGTAGTCCCCATCTTATGATGGGGTTCTGTTCTGACAACTCCATCATAAGTTGGTTCTGACATAAGTTAAACACTTCATTTTTTTCTTTTATTTTTAGTTTTCATTATTATTGCCTTTTATTGTTGTATCTATATAAGTTCTATCTTTATTTGTCTTTGGTGGTCAGCATGAGAATGATAACATCAGCAAATTATGTGCTGCAACATTGTGTGTCATACATATTACTGCTAATGATAAGATGTACAAAAATAATAATAAAAGGATAGTGTCAGTGCAGTTTGTTGTAACTTGAATACGTCATAAGTGGGGGACTACCTGTATATGTGAAACAGACTTAAGTTGTAGACTCAGATAATTATAACTGTTTTTGTTTTTAACCTATGCAAATATTCAGCAAGACAGTCAAAAGTAATATAGAATGCGGAACAGTTTTTTTTTTTTTTTGTGGGGCAGGAAATTTATAGGCATTGGAGAAGGTCTAGTATACCTGACTACCTGTTAAATTTGAATATATCCCTCCCTTAATTAAGAAGACCATCCAAATACACTTCAACATTTCCAACAGTCCCCTATAGTGGCTGGTACTACCCTCACTAAAGTCTACTCCTCATACATCCTGCACCATGAAAGTTTTTGCTTACTATTGTAACCTAGCATCTAGTGCAGTGCCTGGCGCGTAGTAGGAGTCTAATAAATATTTTCTGAATGAATGAACACAAGGTGTTCTTTCTACTTAGGCAGAATTTTTCATCTTCTCTACAATAAAGACTCACAAATTTATATTTCCAGCCTGACCTCTCTTTTCTGAGCTCCAAATGTATTTTGCCAAATTCTCACTCAACAGTTCCACTTGAATAACTTTCATATACCTTAAACTGAATATATCCAAATTTTTTTCCACTTGCTGTTGAGTCGATTCCAAATCATGGTGACCTCGTGTATATCAGAGTAGAACTGCATTTCATAGAGTTTCCAAGGCTGTGACCTTTCAAAAGCAAATCACCAGGCCTTTCTTTTGAGGCATCTCTGGGTAGGTTCAAACTGCCAACCTTTTGGTGAGTAGTTGAGAGCTTAACCATTTGCACCACCCAGGACTCCTATATCCAAAATAGAAGTCATCATTTACTATCCCTGAACACACTCCTCTCCCAAACAAAACCCACTACTAAACAAAAAGGCACCATGTAAATCTTATGCCAGTGTTTTCTGGCTTCATAAATGCCATGATAATCCATTTACTTGCGCATCAAAAACTGGTCATCATCAGTGGTTATTCTCTCCCCTAATCAATCATTTCTAGTTTCTATGTTTTCTCAAATTTATATACTTCTTTCCATCTCCAGTGCTACTACCCTAGTGGATTATTGAATTACTACCATAGTCTCTTGCCTGCTTCCAAACCACTCTCCATCCAGCAGCCAGAATGATATTTGAAAAGAGAAATTTGATCATGTCATCTCCCTGTTTAAAACCCTTTAATGATTGTCTTAGGCTGGGTTCTCTAGAGAAGGAAAACCAGTAAAGTGTATAAATATATATGTAGAGAGAGATTGTATCAAGGAAACAACTCATGCGATTGTAGAGGCTAGAAGGTCCCAGGTCCATGGATCAGGGTAGAGGCCTCTCCCAAGTTACACAGCTGCAGAAGCTGGCAAGCCCAAGATCGGCAGGTCACAGAGCAAGGTTCCCGCTCACAGGCTGTGCAGACTGATGAGTCCCAGGTTCAGCGGATAAGCTGACAGCTCAAGTCCCAAGAACTGGAGATGAGACAACAGGAAACAGCCGCAGGATCCACAGAGAGCAAAAAGCCAGAATGTCTGCTTATATTCAGATGCGGGCCACACCCGCAAGGAGACTCGCTTTCATCTGTTTGGCTACTCACAGTATATTCAATCACGGGAGTGATTACATTAAAACACTGAGAATCATGACCCAGCCAAGTTGACAGACAATCTTAACCATCACAATGGTTTATTTCTTCTTTTAGGATAAACTCTAAAACCCTTAGCAGGGTGCTGCATGATGGGGCACCTGTCTACATATCTTTTCTTATTTTGGGTCACTTACTCACTATGCTTCAATCACACTGGCTTTCTTTTTTTCCCCTTATTTCCCCCCTTGCTTTTATTTAATATGTATTTTTATTTATGTTAAAATATACACAACATGAAATTTGCCATTTTGTAAAAATGGCATGGTGAAGGCATCTGACCTCCTCTAACTTCACAAGGAGGAAGAACAATCAAGATCAACAGCCCAAAGCTGACTCCTATGAGGTAGACGTCAGACATATGTCCTCTGACCAGCCCTTTTTACCAGTTCTGACACCATCTGTCCCTCCCAGCACACTGTACTTATCTGCTGAGTTCGATAATTTGTTGCCATGGTCACGCAGAAGTCACAGACAATACTCATAATTATGAGGTTTATTAGGGAAGTAACAGGTTACAATTTAGGTTCAGGAATACTCAGAATACAGTTCTTCCTGATCAGGACAGCCTCTTCTCAGCCATGCCTACAGACAGGTCTCTCCCTAGCCCTTGGCCCCTCGGCCCCTAGGCCTGGCCTCTGTCCTGCTTGGGCAAGTGTTATAAAGCTCTTTTAGCTCTGCCGATAAGTACCCAGAGGCACTCCACTCTACCAGAAAGCCTCCTGCCTGAAGGTGCTCAGCTTTCCCATGGCGCTGTCTCCTGAGGTCTCCTGGCTCTGCTGCCGCTCTTTCTCTGCTGCTGCTTCTTGCCATCTCCAGTATTACAGCTCTCCCTCTCTGTCTTCCGTGTTACAGCTCCTACTCTCTCTCTCTCTCTCTCTTAGTGTCTCCTTTTAAGCCTAGCAGGGTAGCAAAACAGACCAATCCCCTCATTAGGTTCCATACACCTCATTTGCATAGTCCCACCCAGTCGTTTGGTGGGAGTTACAAAGACTATGGCTAGAAGGTCCATATTAAGTAATTCACTGCAGTGCACATTTTAACTATTTTCAAGTGTACAGTACACTGGCTTTCATTTGCTTTGCTTCTCTTTAAAATTAATTTTTAAATTTTTATCAAAATCATCCAGGCATGTAATTTAAAAGCCAGTCAGTGCTAAAAAGTTTATGACAAAAAACTTTTTTTTTTTTTCTAATTTAGGATCCCTGCTCTCATCTCCTTTGGTTTACTTCTTTCTTTTTTATTCTCAATTCTTTTTTTTTTGTGGTCTGGGACAGTGGTTAAGAGCTCAGTTGCCAACCAAAAGGTCAGCTGTTCGAATCCACCAGCTGATCCTTGGAAAACCTATGGGGCACTTCTACTCTGTCCTATAGGGTCACTCGGAGTCAGAATTGACTCAACAGCAACAAGGTTACAGTTATTTATCACTGATGTTTGAAACTTCAAGATGTGTGTGTACCTTGGTGTAGGTCTTTTTCATTTGTCGTGCTGAAGACTCAGTGGGCCTTTTCATTCTGAAGACATATATCCTTCAGTTTTGGGAGGTTTTCTTGCTTTATTTCTTTGATAATTTCTTCTTCAAAGCTTTTGCTGTTTCCACCCCACCTTCCTATTATTCAGATATTAGACTTTCTAGATACTTTAGTCTTATTTTTTTTCCTATTGTTCACATATTTGTCTTTGTGACTGAGTTTTTTTAATGTCCTCAAGGGTGATTTTCAACCACATAAAAGTACTATTCAGAAGTTAATTTCCCTAAGCTGTTAGAAGAATAAAGAGAAAATTATAAAATTTCAGCTGATATATTTCATTATTTTAGTTAAAAGTCTGATTTTACCGATGAATTGAAAAAGTAAATATCTTTCAAACTGCATAATTTTAAGGTATCTTATTTCTTCTTTACAAACTTTTTAATTGTCTGACCGACAAAACTTTTCAAGTATTTAAGCAATTATTATAAACCTAATAAGCTTATAAATGTGGTTGATTGCTAATTTTCTTACACGCCAAATTCTCTTGGATATTATAAATGTAGGTTTTATTTTACTTGTTATTTATACATCCAAGCTATTCCACCAAAATTAAGGAAGATTTCAGTTATATCATTAACTAATTTTCCAGTTTGATTAGAACCTGTAATGGCTGGCTTACTTGATTAGATTCAACTAATTTGTTTACTGGTTCATTCTATTTTTTTCTTTTATTTGTTTCTTATTGTGGAAAAACATACAGAACATAAAATTTGCCATTTTAACCATTTTCAAGTGTACAGTCCAGTGGCACTAATCACACTCACTATGTTGTGCAGCCATCATCACTATTTATTTCCAAAACTTTTTCATCACTCCAATCAGAAACTCTATAACCATTAAGCAGTAACTCTTCATTCTTCCCTCCCACCAACCCATGGTAACCACTACTCTACTTTCTGTGTCTACATTTGTCTATTCTAGATATTTCATATTGATGGGATCATATTTGTTCTTTGTGTCTGGCTTATTTCACTTAACATAATGTTTTCAAGGTTCATCCATGTCACAGCATGTATTAGAACTTCGTTTTTATGCCAGAATAATATTCCATTGTACACATATACCACATTTTGTTTATCCATTCATCTGTTGATGGACACTTGCGTTGTTTCCACATTTGGTTATTGTGAATAATGCTGCAATGAACACTGGTGTATCATTTTATTTTGAATTCTCTTCAAAGTAGGCAATAATTCTTATGATATTAAAATACAATTCTATTAAAATGTAGATATCTCTTATGAATTTTCCCCAAGTTTTATTATGAAAAAATTTAAACAAAAAGTTGATAGCATAGTATATTCAACACCAGTATACCCACTACTTAGATCTAAAAATGATCAACATTTTGCCATATTTGCTTTATTTTTTTAGCTACTTATTATGAAAAATTTCAAACAGAAAAGTTGAGAGAATAGTACAATCAACACCAGTATATCCACTACTTAGATTAAGCAATTGTTAACATTTTGCCATATTTGCTTTACCTGTTTATTTATCTACTTATTTTGCTGAACCATTTGAAAGTGACAGACAACATGACACTTCACCCCCAAACACTTTAAAATGCATGTCCTAATAGTAAGGATGTTCTCCTACAAGCCTACATTAGCTTTATTACACCTAATAAAAGTGAAAATAATTTCTTAATATCATCTTTTAAAAATTATTATAACAGGGTTTTTTTTTTTTTAACCAGGATCCAAAATTCATGTATTGCATTTGGTTGTTTTATCTATTTACCAGTCACCAGGCACAACCAGTCGAATTGATTCTGACTCATGGCTACCCCACGTATTTTAGAGTAGAACTGTGTTCCATAGGGTTTTCAGTGGCTGATTTTTTGGAACTAGGTGGCCAATCCTTTCTTCTGAAGCGCTTCTGGGTGGATTTGAACATCCAAGTTTTAAGTTAGCAGCCGAGCATGTTAACCACTTGCACCACTGAGGGACTCCTGTATCTGTTTCTCCTCTTCTAATTCAGAGCAGTGCCCTCCACCCACCCACCATTTTATTCCCCCATAATATTGATTTTTTAAAGAGACCAGACCAGTTATCTTGTAGAATGTTCTCATGGCTTTTTCTGCCTTGTAAAAATTTCCAAGGTCATTCTACTTTTTAGAAGATTTCTTTGTCTTCATCATTCAACATATATATATATATATATATATATATATATACTTACTGAATTTTAATTAGCTATAATATTGATAATTTCCAACTGTTCTCTCTTGTTTTCCGATTGTTCCTTCTTTTTTTATAGCATACTGTTCTTGTTTCATGGGTGCAATATTTCTCTGATGACGATATAGCTTCTTTGAAATATTTTTTCTGCTCCCTTCGTTGTCTGTTTCCTGTGATGTCACCCACCCCTAGTCTTATACATTGGAGGTTTTTCTTTCATGTTGAAAGTTTTCCTGTTGTATCTGGTGATCTTTGTCCATTTGTATTTTAAGAATGAGGCCCAAAAAAGTGATTGGAGGCTCCAACTGTGTACATTCAAGACTTGTCAGTTGAAGGGATTCACTGTAGGTCTTTTCTATGAGAACCCCCAAATGTCTGTATCTCTGGCTCTTTTTTTCTGAAATAGCTCACTTTCTCCTGAGAAATATCCTTCAATTTTCTGCGTGGAGGGTAGAAGTCTGGCTGCAAAGTTCTGTATCTGAGCAGGAAAAGACACCTGTGTGTTTCATTTTTAAGTTTCAGACTTAATTTCTTTTCAGTAAGATGTCTCCATCCCACCTGACCTATGGCCCATATTCTTCAGGTGAGGTGGGGACCTGGGAGTCTAATCACTTATTGAACAATTTTTCAAGCACTTCTCTGTTTTCAGTACTACATCTATCTCACCTCCAGTCCTCTAACTTCCCTCTGCACTTCACAACCATCTTTGCAGTCACCAATGCCTCCGATTCCTCTTTGCAGGATTCCTCAGGATGACCTGGTGTGCTTCTCCTTGGTTTTTCCTTCTCCAAGCACTTAGGCTAAGTCTTTTACTATCCTCTACCCATTTTCCTTTTTCATGCGTTGTGGTTTGGGTTGACTCCCAGTTCAATAAAGATGACATTTGTGTTTCTTCCTCTCTCCACTCCCCCTTGTTATTTTTGGGTGATTTTTGAGAGAAGCAGTATGGGAAAATCTCAGCTATCTTGGACTGGAAAGTCCTCACTGTTTTTAGTTTTAGTTCTTCAAATGCCTTGAATCCTTTACTGCCTTTGAGGTCTTGTACTTAGTGTTCAGCTCTCTGAGATATTTTTTTCCCCTTTCCTTATCTTCCCCCCTGGCCAATTCCAAGTCATATTTTAGGTTCCGGCTTAAGTGTCATTTCTAGGTGAATCCTTCCTGACCACCCAGACTAGGTCCATCCCCCATGACATAATCTCGTAACACTTACAGTGATTCTAATTAAATGTATATGCCTATTTTCCCTGCTAGACTTTCAGCTCTACAAGGGAAGGGACCTGTCTCGTTCACTGCTATATCCCCAGCATCTAGCACAGTGTGTGGCTTTCTTTTCATTGTTGATCAACATATATTGTTTGCTATAAGGATTTATAACAGCTTATAGTTGACCCCACCAGTAACTAGTTATTTAGAGTTCAGTAACCCTAGTTATTATGATTGACTAATTAATATTATTGAAACACTGTACTATAACATTGACTCTCACCTATAACTGCATCTCCAAGCTTATTTTCCCATGAACACTTATAAAATTATAATGTATTGACCATAATATAACATACACTCAGATTAACAGGGTGTATTAGTTTTCTCTTGCTGCTGTAACAAATTACCATAAATTCAGTGGCTTAAAACAACAAAAATTAATTGTTGTACAGATTTGGAAGTCAGAAGTCTCAAATGGTAGGGTAGCATTCCTTTCTGGAGGCTCTGGATGAGAATTGTTTTCTTGCTTTTTTCAGCATCTAGAGGCTGTCTTCATTCCTTGGTTCATAGCCCCTTTCTCATAACACTCCAACCTCTGCTTTCATTGTCACATCTGCTTCTCTGACTCTGACTCTCCTGCTTCCCTCTTATAAAGACCCGTGTGATTAGATTGATCTCACCAGGATAATCCAGAATAAACTCCCCATCTCAAGATCCTTAATTTAATCACATCTGCAAAGTCCATTTTGCCATGTAAGGTAATATATACACGGGTTCTGGGTATTAGGACGAGGACATCTTTGGGAGGTCATTATTCAGCCCACCACAGACTGACATGAGGCAACTGAGCACATTAAACGTGGCTAATTTGAATTGAGAAGTGCTGTAAGTGTAAAATTCATACCATAGTTTGAAGACTTACATTAATGAGAATGTAAAATATCTCATTAATAAAATTTAAATACTGATTACATATTGAAATGATAACAATTAGAATTATTTTGGGATGTATTGCGTTAAATAAAATATTATTAAAATTAATTTCATTAAACATTTTTTTAAAAATGTAGTTACTAGGAAACTTAAAATTGCATAGGTGGCTCATATTTCTTTTTTAAAATTTTTTTCCATACAAAAATTTATACATACATTATTATGTGACTCTAATTGCTCTCCCCATACTGTGACAGCACACTCCTTTCCATCCCTGATTCCCCATGTCCATTCAACCAGCTCCTAACCCTCTCTGCCTTCCCATCTCACCTCCAGACAGAAGCTGCCCATTTAGTCTCTTGTATCTACTTGAGCTAAGAGGCACGCTCCTCACGAGTATCAGTTTATGCCCCACAGTCCAGACCAATCACCGTCTGAAGAGTTGGCCTCAGTAATTGTTTTAGTTCTGGGCTGATAGAGAATCCAGGGGCCATGCTATCTGGGGTTCCTCCAGTCTCAGTCAGACCATTAAGTCTGGTCTTCTTACTAGAATTTGAGCTCTGTACCCCACCTTTATCCTGCTCTGTCCGGGACTCTCTGTTGTGTTCCCTGTCAGGGTGGTCATTGGTGGTAGCCAGGCACCATCTAGTTCTTCTGGTCTGAGGCTGATGAAGTCTCTGGTTTATGTGACCCTTTCTGTTTCTTAGGCTAATACTTTCCTTGTGTCTTTGGTGTTCTTCATTCTCCTTTACTCCAGGTGGTTGGGACCAATTGATGCATCTTAGATGGCCACTTGCAAGCTTTTAAGACCCCAGACGCCACTCACCAAAGTAGGATGCAGAACATTTTCTTAATAAGCTTTGTTATGCTAGTTGACCTAGATGTCTTCTGAAAGCATGGTCCCCAGACCCCTACCCCTGCTACTCTGTCCCTCCAAGTGTTTGATTGTATTCAGGAAACTTCTTAGCTTTGGTTTAGTCCAGTTGTGCTGACTTCCCCTGTAGTGTGTGCTGTCCTTCCCTTCACCTAAGATAATTCTTATCTACTATCTAGTTAGTAAATAACCCTCACCCTCTCTCCCCACCCTCGTAACCATCAAAGAATGTTTTCTTCTGTGTTTAAACCTTTTCTTGCGTTCTTATAATAGTGGTCTCATACAATATTTGTCCTTCTGTGACTGACTAAATTCACTCAGCATAATGCCCTCCAGTTTCCTCCCTGTTGTAAGATGTTTCACAGCTTCATGGTTGTTCTTTATTGTTGTGTAGTATTCCATTGTGTGGATATACCATAATTTGTTTATCCATTCATCTGTTGATGGGCACCTAGGTTGTATCCATCTTTTTGCTATTGTGAACATTGCTGCAATGAACATGGGTGTGCATATATCTATTTGTGTGTCGGCTCTTTTTTCTCTAGGATATATTCCAAGGAGTGGGATAGCTGGATCATATGGTACTTCTATTTCTAGCTTTTTAAGGAAGAGCCAAATCGATTTCCAAAGTGGTTGTACCATTTTACATTCCCACCAACAGTGTATAAGTGTTCCAGTCTCTCCACAACCTCGCCAGCATTTATTATTTTGTGTTTTTTGGATTAATGCTAGCCTTGTTGGGGTGAGACGATATCTCATTGTAGCTTTGATCTGCATTTCTCTAATGGCTAATGATCATGAGCATTTCTTCATGTGTCTGTTAGCTGCGCGCATATCTTCTTTGGTGAAGTGCCTCTTCATATCCTTTGCCCATTTTTTAAATTGGGTTATTTATCTTTTTGTTGTTGAGGTTTTGCAGTATCTTGTAGATTTTAGAGATTAGACGCCGATCGGATTTGTCATAACCAAAAATTTTTTCCCAGTCTGTAGGTTGTCTTTTGACTCTTTTGATGAAGTCTTTTGATGAGCATAAGTGTTTGATTTTTAGGAGCTCCCATTTATCTAGTCTCTCTTCTGGTGCTTGTGCATTGTTACTTATGGTTCGTATCGTGTTTATGCCATGTATTAGGGCTCCTAGCATTGTCCCTATTTTTTCTTCCATGATCTTTATTGTTTCTGATTTTATATTTAAGTCTTTGATCCGTTTTGAGTTAGTTTTTGTGCATGTTGTGAGGTATGGGTCTTGTTTCAGTTTTTTGCAGGGGGATACAGTTATGCCAGCACCACTTGTTAAACAGACTGTCTTTTCCCCAATTAATGGACTTTGGGCCTTTGTCAAATATCACCTGCTCATAGGTGGATGAATTTATGTCTGGATTCTCAATTCTGTTCCATTGGTCTATGTATCTGTTGTTGTACCAGTACCAGGCTGTTTTGACTACCATGGCAGTATAATAGGTTCTAAAATCAGGTAGTGTGAGGCCTCCCACTTTGTTCTTCTTCTTGAGTAATGCTTTACCTATTTGGGGCCTCTTCCCTTTCCATATGAAGTTGGTGATTTGTTTCTCCATCTCATTAAAAAATGCCAGTAGTATTTGTTTTTTGTTTTTTTAATATATATTTTATTGTACTTCAGGTGAAAGCTTACAGAGCAAATAGTTTCTCATGAAATAGTAGTACACATGTTGTTCTATGACATTGGTTAACAACCCCACAACGTATTAAGCCTCTAAATTCTCAACCTTTTTTTTTTGATGAAAATTACAGATGGCCAAAGATACACCGTTTCAAAAATTTCTACATTCACAGTTCAGTGACATTGACTACGCTCTTCCAACTGTGCTGTTATTCTCACTTAAGATGAAGGCTTACAGAACAAAATAGTTTTTCATTTAACAGTTACTACACATGTTGCCCTATGACAATGGTTAACAATCTCACAGCACATCAAGAATATCCTTACTCCACCTTGTGTTCCCTATCACCAGGGGGCTTCCTTGTCCCCTTCTGTCTTCTGGACCTTGTCAGTGGACTATTGTACCTCTTTAGTCTCATCTGTTTATTTATTTATTATTTTATTTTATTGTATTTAAACACCATTTCAAAACTTTTTACTTACACATTTAAGTGATATTGACTATGCTCTTCCAATTGTGCTGCCATTCTCGCCCAAGATGAAGGCTTACAGGACAAAACAGCCTCCCATTTAATAGTTACTACAAATGTTGCCCTATAGCAGTGGTCAACAATCTCACAATACATCGACAGTGTCCTTATTCAATTTGTGTTCCTTATCATCAGTTTCCTACTCTCCCTCTGCCTTCTGGCCCTTGTCACCGGACTCCTGTACCTCGTTAGTCCCATTTAGTTTTACTGGGCTGTCCATTCCCAGGCTTAACATCGAACCTCGAAGGTAACTTCACCTCTGAGCTGAAAGGGTGTCTGGGGGCCACACTCTTGAGGTTTCTCTAGTATTCTTTAGGCCAGTAAATCTGGTCTTCTTTTTTTTTTTTGGGAGTTAAAATTATGCTCTACATCCTTCTCCAGCTCTGCCCAGAACCCTCTGTTGTGATCCTGGTCAGAGAAGTCATTGGTGGTAGCCGGGCACCATCCAGTTGTACTGGACTCAGTCCCATGGAGGCCTTGGTAGCTGTGGACCATTAGTCCTTCGGGCTAATCTTTTCCTTGTATCCTGTTCTCTTCGTTCTCCCTTGTTCCCGAAGGGATGAGATCAGTGGAGTATCTTAGATGGCCGCTCATAGGCTTTTAAGACCCCAGACACTACTCACCAAGGTAGAATGTAGAGCATTATCTTTATAAGTAGTGTCATGCCAATTGAGCTAGATGTTCCCCGAGATCATGGTCCCCAGAGCCCTCCGTCCAACAACTCAGTCCCTCGGGGGGTTTGGATGTGTCTATAGGGCCTCCATGACCTTTCCTTGTGCAGGTTGTGTTAGTTTCCCCTGTACTATGTACTATCTCACCTCTCACCCAAGTTACCACTTACCTATTACCTATTTAGTATTTCCCCCCCCCCCCATCCCTGGTAACCAACAAGGATTGTTACATTTTGCATGTGAATTTTTTCATGGGTTTTTGCATTAGAGGTCTCATACAATATTTGTCCTTTTGTGATTGACTTATTTCACTCAGCATGATGTCCTCCAGTTTCATCCATGTTATGAGATGGTTCACAGATTCATTGTTGTTCTTTCTCGTTGCATAGTACTCCATTGTGTGTATGTACCATAGTTTGTGTATCCATTCATCTGTTGATGGACATCGAGGTTGTTTCCATCGTTTTGCTATTGTGAATAATGCTGCCATGAACATAGGTGTGCATATGTCTATTCGAGTGATGACTCTTATTTCTCTAGGATATATTCCTAGGAGTGGGATTGCTGGATCGAATGGTATGTCTATTTCTAGCTTTCTGAGGAAACGCCATATCATTTTCCAAAATGGTTGTATCATTTTGCATTCCCACCAGCAGTGTATAAGAGTTCCCGTCTCCCCGCAGCCCCTCCAACATTTGTTATTTCCAGTATTTTTGATTCGTGCCAGTAATGCCGGGGTGAGATGGTATCTCATTGTGGTTTTAATTTGCATTTCTCTAATGGCTAGTGATCGCGAGCATTTCCTCATGTGTCTGTTGGCCATTTGAATGTCTTCCTTGGTGAAGTGTCTGTTCATTTCCTTTGCCCATTTTTTGATAGGATTGGTTGTCTTTTTGTTGTAGAGGTGTTGGATTTTCTTGTAGATTATGGAGATTAGACCTTTGTCTGACTTGTACTGTCCAAAAATTTTTTCCCAGTCTGTAGGTTCTCTTTTAACTCTTTTGGTGAAATCTTTTGAAGAGCATAGATGTTTGATTTTTAGAAGATCCCAATTATCTAGTTTATCTGTTGGGTTTTTTGTGTTGATGTTTATGGTTTGTATCCTGTTAATGCCATGTATTAAGGCCTGAAGTGTTGGTCCTATTTTTTCTTCTATGAATTTTATAGTTTAAGGCTTTATATTCAGGTCTTTGATCCATTTTGAAGTAGTTTTTGTATATGGTGTGAGGTATGGGTCCTGTTTCTTTTTTTTGCAAATGGATATCCAGTTTTGCCAGCACCATTTGTTAAAAAGACTGTCTTTTCCCCATTTGATGTATTTTGGGCCCTTGTCAAAAATCAGGTGACCGTAGGTGGATGGATTTACATCTGAGTTCTCAATTCTGTTCCATTGGTCAATGTCTCTGTTGTTGTACCAGTACCAGGCTGTTTTGAGTACTGTAGCTGTATAGTAGGTTCTCAAGTCAGGTAGTGTGAGTCCTCCAACTTTCTTCTTCTTCTTCAGTAGTGCTTTACTTATTCGGGGTTTGTTCCCTTTCCATATAAAGTTAATAATTAGTTTTTCCATCTCTTTGCAGAATGTTGTTGGTATTTGTATCGGGATTGCATTGTATTTGTAGATTGCTTTAGGTAGAATTGCCATTTTCACAATGTTGAGTCTGCCTATCCATGAGCATGGTATGTTTTTCCATTTATGTAGATCCCTTTGGATTTCATGCAGCAGTGTTTTATAGTTTTCTTTGTATAGGTCTTTTATATTCCTGGTCAGATTTATTCCTAAGTATTTTATCTTTTTAGGGGCTATTGAAAATGGTATTGATTTCCTGATCTCCTTTTCATCGTTCTCTTTACTGGTGTATAGGACTCCAACTGATTTTTGAATGTTTATCTTGTATCCTGCTACTCTGCTGAATCTTTCTATTAGTTCCAGTAAATTTCTCGTGGAGTCTTTAGGATTTTCTATGTATAGTATCATATCATCTGCAAACAGGGAGAGTTTAACTTCTTCATTACCAATTTGGATGCCCTTTATTTCTTTCTCTTGCCTTACTGCTCTAGCTAGAACTTCCAGCACAATGTTAAATAGGAGTGGTGATAAAGGGCATCCTTGTCTTGTTCATGTTTTCAAGGGGAATGTTTTCAGCCTCTCTCCATTAAGAATGATGTTGGCTGTTGGTTTTGCATAGATGCCCTTTATTATGTTGAGAAATTTCCCTTCTATACCTATTTTATTGAGAGCTTTTATCAGGAATGGGTGTTGGACTTTGTCAAATGCCTTTTCTGCATCAATTGAGATGATCATGTGATTTTTTTCTTTCCTTTTATTTATGTGGTGGGTTACGTTGATGGATTTTCTAATGTTAAACGATCCTTGCATACCTGGTATGAATCCTACTTGGTCGTGGTGTATTATTTTTTTGATATGATACTGAATTCTATTGGCTAGAATTTTGTTCAGAATTTTTGCATCTATATTCATGAGAGATATTGGTCTGTAATTTTCTTTTTTTGTGATGTCTTTGCCTGGTTTTGGTATCAGCGTTATGCTGGCTTCATAGAATGAATTTGGAAGTGTTGCTTCCTCTTCTATGCTCTGAAATAACTTGAGTAGAACTGGTACGAGCTCTTCTGTAAATGTTTTGTAGAATTCTCCAGTGAAGCCATCTGGGCCAGGGCTTTTTTTGCTTGGGAGTTTTTTTATTACCTTTTCAATCTCTTCTCTTGTTATGGGTCTGTTCAGATTTTCAATATCACTTTGTTGTAGTTTGGGTAGGCCGTATGTTTCTAGAAATTTATTCATTTCCTCTAGGTTTTCAAATTTGTTGGAATATAGTTTTTCATAATATTCTGTTATAATCCTTTTTATTTCAGTTGGGTCTGTTGTAATGTCCCCCATTTCATTTCTTATTTGGGTTATTTGTTTTCTCTCCTGTTTTTCTTTTGTCAGTCTGGCCAGTGGGTTGTCGATTTTGTTGATTCTTTCAAAGAACCAACTTTTGGTTTTGTTGATTCTTTCTATTGTTTTTCTGTTCTCTATTTCATTGATTTCTGCTCTGATCTTTACTATTTCCTTTCTTCCGGTGGTTGTAGGCTTTTTTTGTTGTTCTCTTTCTATTTGTTTGAGTTCTGTAGTTAATGTTTTTATTTTGTCACTTTCTTCTTTTTTGATATGTGCATCTATTGCTATAAATTGTCCTCTGAGGACTGCCTTTGCTGTGTCCCAAAGGTTTTGGTATGATGTGTTTTCATTTTCATTTGATTCTAGGAATTTTTTAATTCCATCTCTGATTTCTTCTATTACCCATTGATGTGTAAGCAGATTATTATTCAGTTTCCATGTGTTTGATTTTTTTTCCTTGCTCTTTCTAGTGTTAATTTCTACCTTGATGGCATTGTGGTCAGAGAAGATACTGTGAATTATCTCAGCATTTTGGATCTTGTTGAGGATTGCTCTGTGGCCTAAGATGTGGTCTATTCTGGAGAACGTTCTATGTGCATTGGAAAAGAATGTGTACTTTGCAGCGGTTGGATGGATTGTTCTATATATGTCTATGAGGTCCAGTTGGCTGATTGTGTCCTTTAGGTCTTCTGTATCTTTGCTGAGTTTCTTTTTAGTTGTTCTGTCCTTTACTGAGAGTGGTGTGTTGAAGTCTCCTACTATTATTGTGGAACTGTCAATTTCTCTTTTCAGTGCTGTTAGAGTTTTTTTAATGTATTTTGGAGCCCTGTCATTGGGTGCATAGATATTTATTATGGTTATGTCTTCATGATGGATCATCCCCTTAATCATTATATAGTGTCCTTCTTTGTCTTTTATGGTAGATTTTGTTTTAAAGTCTATTTTATCTGAGATTAGAATTGCCACTCCTGCTCTGTTTTGATAGTTGTTAGCTTGATATATTTTTTTCCAACCTTTGATTTTTAATAAATTCACATCTTTGTTTCTAAGGTGTGTCTCTTGTAGACAGCAACTTGATGGATCCTGTTTTCTTATCCATTCTGCCACTCTCCGTCTCTTTATGGGTGCATTGAGTCCATTTACATTCAGTGTAATTATTGATAGATGTGAGTTTGTTGCTGTCATTTTGTAGTGCTTTTTTTTGTGATGCTGAAGTTTTCTTTGCTCTTCTTACTCTCTTGTGCTGAGTTATGTTTGTTTGTGGATTTTGTGTTCATTTCTTTTGTTTTTGTAGGTTTTGTTTTCGTTGAGACTTTATGTTTTTCGTCTTTATTTTTATGAGTTGGTTTGTTAACTTTTTTTGTGGTTACCATGAATTTTACCCTTATCTTTATAATTTTGAAGCAGTCTACCGTTACTTGGTATCGCCTTGCCTTCCTCTCCTTTAGAAGGTTCTATACCTATGCCGTTTGTTCCCTCTTTCATTGTTTTGATGTTGTTGTCATCCTTTGATTGATTTCTCTGATTCCCTGTTGTATATCTTTTGTTTTTGGAAAGTCCTCTGTAGTTCAGTTCCTAGAATGGTATCTGGTTCATGTGAACCTGCGTCCTAGGTCCTAGGTCCTGCCTGAGGGCTGAAGCTGTTTGTCCTCAGATCGAAGAACTCCCTTTAATAATTCTTGTAAGTTTGGTTTGACTTTTGCATATTCCTTTAGTTTCTGTTTATCTGGAAATGACCTAATTTCACCATCAAATCTGAATGAGAGTTTTGCAGGATATATTATTCTTGGCTGACAATTTTTTTCTTTCAAGATTTTATATATGTCACCCCATTGCCTTCTTGCCTGCATGGTTTCTGCCGAATAATCTGAGCTCAGTCTTATTGTTTCTCCTCTGTATGTGACTTCTTGTTTTTCACGAGCTGCTCTCAGGATTCTTTGTTTGTCTTTAGTTTTAGCGAGTGTGAATATGATAAGTCTTGGTGATTTTCTTTTGGGGTCTCTTCTATATGGGGTTCGTTGAGCTTCTTGGATGGCCAGCTTTTCATCTTTCATGATATTGGGAAAGTTTTCTGTCAGCAGTTCCTCAATGATCCTCTCTGTGTTTTCTGTTTTCTCCCCCTGTTCTGGTATGCCAATCACTCGTAAGTTTTTGCTTTTAATTGTGTCCCACATAACTCTCAGGGTCTCTTCATTTTTCTTTGTTCTTTTTTCTGAGTTTTCCTGAAACAGAGTTGTATCCAAGTGTTTGTCTTCAGTTCCACTGATCCTGTCTTCCATGGTTTCAAATCTACTTCTCAGCCCTTCTATGACACCGTCCATTTCTGAAATCTTGTTGTTTATCTTTTGGATTTCTAATTGTTGTTTTTGTATAATTTCGAGTTGTGAATTTATTTTGGCATTTTGTTCCTGCATCATCTTCCTGAATTCTCCCAATTTTTTGTCTGTATTTTCCATAAATTTGTCTATTTTTTCCTCATGTTTGTCAGCTTTTTGCCTCAGTTCTTGGAAAATTCTGAGTATTAGTGATTTGAGTTCCGTATCAGGTACTTCTAGTGCATTTTCTTCCACAGGAGAGTTATCTAGTGTTTTAATTTGGACGCCTATTGGAGCCATCTTGTCTTGTTTTTGTAAATGTTTTGATATTGTTTGCTGTTTTCGGGGCATTCAGTAGATATTTCTCTCGTTTATTGATTGTAGATTTTTTTGTTTGTTTGTTTCGTTCTTGTGGTACAGCTGGGCAGATCTAGCTGAGGAGGAGCCACTGGGACGGGTTGCTTGTGGCACTCACCGCAGTCACCAGGACAGTCGGTAGTCAGTGCTGGGCAGGTTCCAATAGGTCGTGCCTGCACCGCTTGGTGGTGTGATGTCTAGTGCACGGTGCAGGTAGGTAGGGTGCAGCGGGAAGATGGTTATGTGTGAAGCTAAGCTGGATATGGGAGAGAGGAGAGAGGAGGAGGAGCAAAAAGCGTACAAACATAAAAGAATGCTAGGGGAGCTTGTCGTTGGAATGTACAGATGAGAGACTATGGGATGGAGGAAAGCAGAAGGGGGAAGAGAAAGAAAAGGAAAGAATGAACAAATAAAAATCAGAAAAGTTAAAGAACTGCAAAGTTCCCAGGGATCCCACCGATGCAGCTATGAGGTCTGGGGGAGTCGGTCTCAATTTTCACAGTTCAGCCTGGCCAGAAGGTACAGAGGCATACATCGCCTGGTATTCAGGGATCAGAAAGAGAAGGAAGAGTTAGAGAGACGAGAAATTAAGCAATGAAGAAAGACAAAAGGGAAAAAGAGGTAAAAGATGACAAAACTAATCAAAAAAGGAAGAAAAATAAAATTGAAAAAAGAAAAAAAAAAAAAAGGGCAACACCAGCAGTCAGTGCCTACAAATGGGACCCAGAGAGCCCCCACTCAGGGGCGCGAATTCCAAGAAGCTGGTAGTCTCGGGGTTAAGAGACCATGGCCACAGGAAGCAGAGGGGCCAACGAACAAAGGACCCAGGATCCCACCCGCGCGGGAGCCCAGACCTGGAAACAGCCACACGCCCGAACGCAGCCCTACAGCCCCTCAGGAGAGAGCAGAGACGGCACTCGGAACCAGGCACCCAGGCTAAAGGAGGGGGAGGCGGGAGAAAAAGTTTCACTAGCTGCCAGCAAACAGCTCCCAGGAAGCCGCCAGCCCGGGCGCGCGGAATCCAAGCACCGGCGCCCCCCAGCTCAGGGACTCCGGCCACGGAAAGCAGAGGGGCAAACGAACAAAGGCCCCGGGATCCCACCCGCGCGGGAGCCCAGACCTAGAAACAGCCACACGCCCGAATGCAGCCCTACAGCCCTGCAGGAGAGAGCAGAGACGGCACTTGGAACCAGGCACCCAGGCCAAAGGAGGGGGAGGCGGCAGAAAAAGGTTCGCTAGCTGCCAGCAAACGACTCTCAGAAAGCCGCCAGCCCAGGCGCACGGAATCCAAGCACCAGCACCGCCCAGCCCAGGGACCCTGGCCACGGAAAGCAGGGGATCCCCAGCTGAGGCGGAGAGGGGTGGGTGGTGGGAGAGCGCGCACCGCAGTTTACCGGTCGTTCTGTCTCTGACCAGATGCTCTGCAAGGCTGCTCTCCCGTTCGCTGGTCTCCGATAGGAATCCAAGATGGTGGATCCGCGCTGCGTTAGCTGGTAAGGAATCTCTGCCTGAGTCTCTCCTCGCTCTCCGTTCTCTTTTAGTATTCTTACTCCGTTTGGTGTTTGGCTGAGTTCTTTATCTCTTCATTTGGTGTTCTAGGGTTTCAGGATTGTTGATTCTCTGTTAGGCTTAGTTTTTCGGATCTTTGCTGTGGAGGGACGGCGTGGTGTTTCTGCCTAGAGCGCCATCTTGCCCCCTCTCTCCAATGCCAGTGGTATTTGGATCGAGATTGCATTGTATCTGTGGGCGGCTTTGGGTAGAATTGATATTTTCACAATGTTGAGGCTACCTATCCATGAGCAAGGTATGTTTTTCCACTTTTGCAGGTCTCTTTTGGTTTCTTGCAGTAGTGTCTTGTAGTTTTCATTGTACAGATCTTTTACATCTCTGGTTAGATTTATTCCTAAGTATTTTATCTTCTTGGGGGCTATTGTAAATGGTATTGATTTGGTGATTTCCTCTTTGAGGTTCTCTTCGTTGGTGCAAAGGAATCCAACTAAGTTTTGTATGTTTGTCTTGTATCCTGAAACTTTGCTGAAATCTTCTATCAGTTCCAGTAGTTTTCTTGTGGATTCTTTGGGGTTTTCTGTGTATAAGATCATATTGTCTGCAAATAGAGATACTTTGACTTCTTCCCTACCAATCTGGATGCCCTTTATTTCTTTTTCTAGCCTGATTGCTCTGGCTAGGACCCCTAGCCAATGTTGAATAAGAGTGGTTGTAAAGGGCATCCTTGTCTGGTTCCCATTCTCAAGGGGAATGCTTTCAAAATCTCTCCATTTAGGATGATGTTGGCTGTTGGCTTTGTATAAATGCCCTGAATCATGCTGATGAATTTACCTTCTATTCCTATGTTTTTGAGACTTTTTATCATGAATGGGTGTTGGACTTTGTCAAATGCCTTTTCTGCATCGATTGATAAGACCATGTGGTTCTTGTCTTTTGTTTTATTTGTGTGATGGATTACATTGATTGTTTTTCTCATGTTGAACCAACCCTGCATAACTGGTATAAATCCCACTTGGTCATCATGAACTAGTTTTTGATATGTTGCTGAATTCTATCAGCTAGAATTTTGTTGAGGATTTTTGCATCAATGTTCATGAGGGATATTGGTCTGTAATTTTCTTTTTCTGTGGTGTCTTTACCTGGTTTTAGTATCAGGGTTATGCTGGCTTCATAGAATGAGTTTGGGAGTATTCCATCCTTCTCTATGCTCTGAAATACCTTTAGGAGTAGTGGTGTTAACTCTTCTCTGAAAGTTTGGTAAAATTCTCCTGTGAAGCCATCTGGGCGAGGGCTTCTTTTTGTTGGGAGTTTTTAAATTTCCGTTTCAATCTCTTCTTTTGTTATGGGTTTATTTAGTTGTTCTACCTCTGTTTGTGTTAGTTTAGGTAGGTAGTGAGTTTCTAGAAATTTGTCCATTTCCTCTAGGTTTTCATATTTGTTAGAGTACAATTTTTCATAGTATTCTGTTAAGATTCTTTTAGTTTCAGTTGAGTTTGTTGTGGTATCACTCATCTCATTTCTTATATGGGTTATCTGCTCCCTCTCCTGTTTTTCTTTTGTCAGTTTGGTCAATGGTTTATCAATCTTGTTGATCTTTTCAAAGAGCCAGATTTTGGTCTTGTTAACTCTTTCGATTGTTTTTCTAGTCTCTATTTGATTTAATTCTGCTCTAATTCTTATTATTTCCTTTCTTCTGGCACCTGAGGGCTTCTTCTGATGCTCTCTTTTTACTTGTTCGAGTTGTAGGGTTAATGTTTTGATTATGGCCCTTTCTTCTTTTTGGATGTGTGCATTTATTGCTATAAATTGACCTCTGAGCACTGCTTTTTCTATGTCCCAAAGGTTCTAGTAGGATGTGTTTTCATTCTCGTTTGATTCTATGAATTTCTTTATTCCATCCTTAATTTCTTCTATAACCCAGTAGTTTTTGAGCAAGGTGTTGTTCAGTTTCCATGTGTTTGATTTTTTTTCCTTGCTTTTTGTGTTGTTGATTTCTATTTTTATGGCTTTATGGTCAGAAAAGATGCTTTGTAATATTTCGATGCTTTGGATTTTGTTAAGGCTTGCTTTATGGCCTAATATGTAGTCTATTCTGGAGAATGTTCCGTGTGTGTTGGAAAAGAAAGTGTACTTGTCTGCTGTTGGGTGAAGTGTTCAGCATATGTCTATGAGATCAAGTTGGTTGATTGTAGCATTTAGCTCTTCCATGTCTTTGTGGAGCTTCTTTTTGGATGGTCTGTCCTTCACTGGAAGTGGTGTGTTGAAGTCTCCTCCTACTATTGTGGAGCAGTCTATCTGTCTTTTCAGTGCTGTTAGAGTTTGTTTTACGTATTTTGGAGCCCTGTCGTTGGGTGGGTAAATATTTATTATAGTTATGTCCTCCTGGTGTATTGACCCTTCAATGACTATATAGTGTCCTTCCTTATCCTTTGTGGTGGATTTTACTTTAAAGTCTGTTTTGTCAAAGATTAATATTGCCACTCCTGCTCTTTTTTGAGTGTTGCTTGCTTGATATATTTTTTGCATCCTTTGAGTTTTAGTTTGCCTGTGTCTTTAAGTGTAAGACGTGTCTCTTATAGGCAGCATATAGATGGATTGTGTTTTTTTATCTGATTTGCCACTCTCTGTTTCTTTTTTGGTGCATTTAGTCCATTTACATTCAGCGTAATTATTGATAGGTATGAGTTTAGTTCTGTCATTTTGATGTCTTTTTTTGTGTGTGTTGTTCTCAGTTTCTTTGTTCCCATTAATTTTCTGTGCTGAGTCATTTTTCTTTATGTATTTTCTTTTCATTTTTTTCATTTTTGTTGATTTTGTGTTTGCTGAGTCTTTATATTTTTCTGGTTTTTTATTTTGATTTGTAGGATAGTTAGTTTCCTTTGTGGTTACCTTAATATTTACCCCTGTTTTTCTAAGTTTATACCAGTCTTTTATTTCTTTATATCGCCTCGATTTCATCTCCATATGCAAAATCTACGTCTACATTTTTTTAGTCCCTCTTTTTTGTTTTAATGTTGTCATCTTTTACATATTGACATCTGTTTCCCTGTTTTCAGTGCTTTAGCTCTGATTTACTTTTGTGACTTCCCTACCTGTGTTGATATCTGGTTGCTCTGTCCTGTGTCCTAGTCTTGGGTTGTCATCTGATGTTACTGATTTTCTAACCAGAGGACTGGCTTTAGTATTTCTTGTAATTTTGGTTTGGTTTTTGCCAATTCTCTGAACTTCTGTTTATCTGTAAATGCTCTAATTTTGCCATCATATCTGAGAGACAGTTTTGCTGGATATATAATTCTCGGCTGGCAGTTTCTTTCCTTCAAGGCTTTATATATGTCATCCCATTTCCTTCTTGCCTGCATGGTTTCTGCTGAGTAGTCCAAGCTTATTCTTATTGACTCTCCTTTGTAGATGACTTTTCGTTTATACCTAGCCACTCTTAAAATTCTCTCTTTATCTTTCGTTTTGGCAAGTTTGATTATAATATGTCTTGGTGACTTTCTTTTGGGATCTACCTTATGTGGGGTTCGATGAGCATCTTGGATAGGTATCTTGTCATTTTTCATGATGTCAGGGAAGTTTTCAGCCAACAAATCTTCAACAATTCTCTCTGTATTTTCTGTTATCCCCCCGTTCTGGTACTCCAGTCACTCATAGATTATTCTTCTTGATAGAGTCCCACGTAATTCTTAGGGTTTCTTCATTTTTTTAAATCCTTTTATCTGATTTTTCCTCAAGTAAGTTGGTGTCAAGTGCTTTATCTTCAATCTCACTAATTCTGACTTCCATTCCCTCAATTCTGCTCCTATGACTTTCTGTTGAGTTGTCTAATTCTGAAATTTTATTGTAATCTTCTGGATTTCTGATTGCTGTCTCTCTGTGGATTCTTGCAGCCTGTTAAATTTGTCATTATGCTCTTCTCTAATCTTTCTAATTTCATCTATTGCGTGTTCTACGTTTTGCTTAATTTCCTTCCTAATTTCTTGAAGAGTTCTGTATATTAATCTTTTGTATTCTGCCTCTGGTAATTCCAAGAAATTTTCCTTCTCTGGAAAATTTTTAGATTCTTTATTTTGGGAGCTTTTGGAAGCCATCACAGATTGCCTGTTTGTGTGATTTGATATTGACTGTTGTCTCTGAGCCATCAATAAGTTATTATATTTATTTATTTTATGTTTGCTTACTTTGTCCTAGCTTGTTGTTTTTTTTGATATGCCCACATGGGCTGCTTGTATGAGCTAGTTTGATTGTTGGCATCTTTGAAGCTCTAATGTCCTGTCACCAGGTGGTTATATTTATTACTATGTATGTGAGCTCAGGAGTCCGCCTACTCCTCCTGTATGGATTCAGCTCAGGTGACCAGGTAGATAGCCACGAAATTGTGGTGTAGGGTCTCACTTACAGTCGTAGACAGGCATGGGCGATTGTTGTAGGCACAGGCATCTGGCTGCAGCAGGGGAACACACTCTGAGCAAGGCATGGGGCTGACGGACACCCCAAGTGTCCAGAAGGAAGGTGTGTCCCTGTTTCGTAGAGCATGTAGGTGGGTGGGTTTTGTAACCCGACTATGAGCACCTAATGCTGTTGGCTGTAAGGACTCAGGGGCACTTCTTATTCACGGGCCCCTATCACAGGTGGCTAGGTGGCGTGGGTGGAGTCACCATTCCTCAGGCCCCTAATATGGGTAGGTGAAAGCCCTGCTTAAGGGTAGAGCAGTATCAAATGCCAAGAACCTGCCACCTCACAGCTGAAACAGTTTAAGTTAGACTTCTGGTAAACCCTGCTGTACTGCCATAATGAAGGCCTATGCTGTTGAGATGGGCCCACACAAGTCTATGCAGGGGGAAAGGCACTCAAAGTCCATGGATCCCTTATGCCTGTGCCTAGGCAAAGGAGCTATGCCTACCCTGGGTTCCTGGCTTAGAGGAGCCAGCCGTTTATTTTTTCCCTTGTTTGTTAATTTGTTCACTCTCCAAGGCAGGGAGAATGGCTCCGGGCGTGTGACGGATCTTACTTCCAACCCAGAGGACTCAGCCATTGCTGAAGCCAGTCCAGGACCCAGTGCAGAGCAGGGAGCGGGGAGGTAAATGGGAGAGAGGTTTTTCCCTAAGGGGAGTGTCTTTGATCTGCATGGTAAGCCATACACAAGTACTTATCTTTTGCCAATGAGAGCTACTTCTCACTGGTTCTGGGTGGTTGTGTAGAATCTCTGACGCTGAATCTCTCTCAGTGCGGAGAATGTGCCTCCCGAGCACTGCTGCTTGCCTGTCTCACAGCTCCTCCACTAGCTGCTCATGTCTGAAGGGCTCAGGCTCTCACCAGTTCAGGACTGGCAACTCCTCGCTGCTTCCCGAGCCATCTCTCCCTCCCCCTGCCACTCAGTCTGGTTCCTCAACTCTGCCTTTGATGTTTAGGGCTCCCAGATTGCCATATATAATCAATTCACTTGTTTTTTCGGGTCTTTGTTGTAAGAGGATCCACCAGCAGCATCTGACTACTCCGTCATCTTGGCCCCACCTCTCATATTTTATTTCTATTGGACAGCACTAATCTAAAGCTTCCCTAAGCTCTCCCTGTTACCTTCTTGAGTGATTCATTATGGTCTGACCCCTTTCACCTATTCCTTCCCTTTCCAGTAACTGCTTAGATTTAGGAGATGGAATAGAAACTTGAAGTCTGTGGCCAGTATTTAAATCAAGATAATTAAGTGCCCAAGTGGATAATAATGGTCTTAGTTCAATAGTCCATCTCATTGGATTGGTGCTCCAATACTAGAGGAAAGAATGTGAGGAGGTAGAATAAACCTTCATTAGTGTCTGTAGAGACGGACTGTGGATATGTGGAGGATTAAAAGGAGAATACAAGAATCATTCTGGGAGGAAACTTTCTCCCTCTCTCTCACACACACACTTACACACACACAAACACATGAGGAAACAGGAGAAAGGATGTATTCCATCTCCGCTCCTCCCTACCTTTCTAGGTCTTTATTTTTCTTTTGCCTACACTAATACTAATTTGTCTCCCTTTTTCTATGTGTACCAATTTAAACTCTTCCCTTGATGTAATGCGGTTTTTGAAAAAAACAAAGGAAAACTACTGGGAGATTAAGGTGAGGAGTCGTGTAGCAGATCTAAAGATCAAACAAGATAGAAAGATGATGTAGCATCTAAGTTGAAAAAGACCTTAGAGGTCACCCAGTTCCACCTCCCAACCAAATCCATAACCCTTTTATGTGAAATAAAGTTGCCTTTATTGTTTAAACATCAATAGTCATCTAACATACCAAATATATACTGATAAGTATATATGGTTAATCCTCTGAAAATATATTTTTCAACAGGAAAAAAACACGAAGAAAAAACACAACAGCATTGTTTGTGAACCTAAAGAAGTCTTGAATCCCTTTCCCAAAGTATCCAATTGTTGCAAATCATTGCTGGTGAAATACAGTTTTCAGAAGGCATACATGCCCCAACTTGTCAGCTCCCAGACTGTTTCAGCCATGTCGAGGAACCCTGGTAAGTTATTTACATTAATCTAAGATAAATATTCTGTTTAGCATATATTTTTCTTGGGATTGAAGATTTAATATTAGGCATTCTATAGATTATTTTAAAATTAACTGTAAGAAGATAGTGTATCTGTTTGTGAAAGTTCTTAGGTGGTGCAAATCTAAAACTGACTTTACTTCATGGTGATAAATCCCTTAGTTTTTACTAATCCTGAATCATTTATTTGACAAATAATTAAAGTTATCTCAAATTCGCTAAATTAGATCAAAATAATCTCTTAATAAAAAATAGCCTTTAAGCTTGACCTGCCAATGTCTGCACTGTTAAGACAGGGAAAATTCAGATTAGGTTCCTCTTGATTTTGAAAATATAGGGAAGAACATGAAGGAAAGATAAACTTGAAACTGTTTTGCAAAAATATGTGATTTCTAAATGTCCCAGAATGTTAGAAAATTAAAGCCTTATGTTCTGAACAGCACTAAAGGGGAGTGTTTGCATTAAACTTATTACGTTTTAGGCTTTTAATTAAAAATATGCTAGATACCTGAGATTATTATAATTAATCTCACATTAATCATCCAATTTTAAAAAAATTACACGCCACTGAGAAAGTGGAAATTTCAAGCATCCTGGTAGTCTCGTCAGCACACCAGATACGGTATCCATCTTTTAGAAAGACTGCAATTGACTAAAATTTTGAATTTTCATCTGTGCAGGTATCAACAATTATTTCTCTAACATTCAATCAGCTATGAACACGTTCTAGAACTTGTATTTTTTTAGATTTAAAAGATTAAGATCGAATTCACATACCATGAAGTTCACCCTTCTAAAGTGCACAGTTCAGTAGTTTTTAGTATACAGTATTCACAAAGTTGTGCAACCATCACCACCGTTTTTACAATTTGTATTTTATTGTAAACCTTTTCCAGTGTTTCACACTCACGATCTATATACCACTTGATCAGCATAGATTCCTTGTGGAGCTGATGGGTACCTTCGCAAGTGCCCTGTGGGTTTTGCCACATTTACCTAAAATGCTTTCCCTAATTACAGTTCACTTCAAGAGCCGAGGCGCAGTGAAGTTAATAAGGCTCCTACATTTGTATAGAGTAACAGCCCACAATCCAGTCTACGTGTTTTTCTTGCCTAGAACTCTCATTTTACGATGTATGTAAAATCCTATTATGACTAGTGTTTTAGTCTGGTGGGCCCCTAGTGTGCATTCAACGACCGCCAAACAATTCGAAACAAAATTAGTGATGGTAGAGGACACAAGCCTCCTATGTCTTTTACACAATTTTTCTGGCTCAGAAGACCTCGTTTGCCTTTTGATATTCACGCAGCAGTATGTTTCTCGCCTTATATTTGACGGTATCGCTAAAGCAACTGGGGATGTACAGGTTGAGAGGGGCGAGGTAAGAGGATCACGAACTTGTGGTTAAAGCTTGGAGAACGCCCAAAACCGAGTACCGGAGGAACGAGGCTACGCGTTCTGACGACTCCGCCTCCTCCCCTCTTCGCCTCCTAGCCTTTTGCTCTCGCCAGTGGGCGGGAGAAAGCCGCGCGCGCAGCTCCCCTGGCCCGGGAGACCCGCCTCCGGCCGCCGCGCGCCCTGTGCGCTTCCCATTGGGCGTAGTCCGGCCACGTGATCTCTACCGCCAAAAGTGTCCGGCCGAGCGCGCCCTCTTCCCGCCAACAAGCCGGCCTGGGCGGAGGTTTCCGGCCTAGGCCCCCCAAGGTGTGGGCGGTCGCTCAGAGGACCCAGAGAAGCTTACTGGCGGGGACACTTGAAACAAACAGACGCAGGCTCTAGTACTCCCCAAAGTAAAGCTCTTACTGAGGAAACGGAGTAGGAGATCTTCCCTCAGTGGCTTTTGTCCGCGACTGTAGACACAGACTGAAAGTGGAAATCACAGGCCAGTCACTGGAAAATGACTCGCTGAAGCCAAGATTTATCTCTGTTACTTTGGGGATAATCTACACTCATAAACATGACCCTTTGGGGGAAAAATACGTAATTGTTGCATGGGGAATTCAAAACTACTTTTTCTTAGAAAAGAAGCCCTGGTGGTACAGTGGTTAAGCACTCGGCTGCTAACAGAAAGGTCAGCTGTTCCAGCTGCTCTGTGGGAGAAAGATGTGGCAGTCGGCTCCCTTAAAGATCACAGCCTTGGAAACACTATGGGGCAGTTCTGCTCTGTCATATGGGGTCGCTATGAGTCGGAATCTACTCCATGGCAATGGGTTGGGTTTTCTTCTTAGAAAAGTGGCGGGGAGTGGGGTGTGGGAAGTCCACGGCAACCATCCTCATGCGTCATTTAAGCGAAGCTAGGAACTCTTGGGAAAACAAAGATGAGTAAGAGCAAAAGGAGGTTCTTCCCACCACTGCTCTGTGGGGGTGCAAGTTATTTGGCAAATGATAAAAATGTAATTACTGATAGTAAAGGGCAGAATATGTCGGTCTATCAGTCTATATACCTATCACACATAAATGGGATATACAGTATAACTAAAAGTGGATAGAAAGTCTGGTTGTTCAGCTTTCTCCCTTTGAGAGTGCTTGGATGCTCACTTATGCTTTTTTTTTTTTTTCTTCTTTCTTTAGCTTCTAAGCTGACCAGCACGCTTCTCTTCCTCTAGATGGACGCATTTTCTTTTTTCAGTCATTCAATAAATACTAGGATCTACTATATTTCCACGCATTGTGTTAGGTACTGGGGTGACAATGATGGGCAAAACCAGGAATAGCCCCTTTCTTTGTGGAGCGTACAGTCTGGTAAAGGAGGCAGATAGTAAATCCCACATGAAAATGTTAAATATAATGTGGTAAGTGCTAAGAAGAGGTGCAGATGCTGCCATAATTGGGATTTGATCTAGTTGGGGAGGTCAGAGAAGGCTGCCCACAAGATGTTACCCTGGATTGAGACCTGAAGAGGTTAATGGGGCTGGAGGTTAAGGAGGAGGGAGCAGCCTGTGCAATGGAGGGCTGGGAGTCTCTCCTCTTCCAGTAACTGCCCGTCTCCACTGTGATACATTAATTTCACCTCAGTTCTCAGAAGACACTCCTTTTTCTCTCAGTTCCACGTTTTTAGGGAATACCTTCCTGTAATCAACAGTTATTGTTATAGACAATGTATATCCATGTGTTTATGTACACATCTAACGTGCATTATATCTTTTGTTTTATATAATAAAAGCCTGCAATGATTATAACAAAATATAGACTATGATGTATCCCAATAGAAATAAAAAAGCCATAGACATTGAAAGTGATGAGAGATCACATTATCTTAGAAGACTCAAAAAAAGCATCTTAGAGAAAGCTTAAAAGCAAGATTTTGCCATATAGATAGTTTAGTTAGAGCATAAGGTTCAAGAAGAGGAGTCAGAAGGCTGGATGGATAAGTTGAGATATTTTCTTAGGGGCCTTGAAAATCAATCTAAAGAAACCAAATAGAAAAGCTTTATTTAATTTTTCTGGGATTTTCTGGGATACTTTTTTCTCCCCCCAACATTTATTTTGAAAATTTTAAAATTTACAGAAAAGTTGCAAGAATAAATCAATGGTTACTCATATATCCTTCACATGGATTCTTCTGTTTATGTTTTTGAATTTTTTTTTTAACCTTTTACTACATTCCCTTTATCTTTTAAATACTATTTAACACATGGTCCAGTGGTGGTAGTCAAGACTTATATAGAGCTTATTGTGTACCACATACTTTATAACCAAAAACCAAAAAAAACAAACCTGTTGTTGTCGAGTCAATTCTGACCTGTAGCACCCCTACAGGACAGAATAGAAGTGCCCTGTAGGGTTTCCAAGGAGTGGCTGGTAGATTCGACCTTCCAGCCTTTTTTGGTTAGCAGCCAAGCTCTTAACCACTGTGCCACCAGGGCTCCTTTATAACATCATTTAATATTTACAATAACTTTAAGGTCCCATTTAACAAATGGGGAAATTGAGGCACAGAGAAGTTAAGTTACTTGCCTAAATCGAAACCGAAGCAATCCCACTGCCATCTAGTTGATTCTGATTCATAGTGGCCCAGTAGGATGGAGTAGAATTGTCCCATAGGGTTTCCAAGGCTGTAAATCTTTATGGAAGCAGACTGCCATAGCCTTCTCCTGTGGAGTGGCTGGTGGGTTCAAACTGCTAATCTTTTGGTTGACAGCCGAGCACTTAACCACTGCACCACCAGTGCTGAGGGATATGAAATTAGAAAGTTGCTGAGCCAGGGCTTGAACCCTTCTCTATGACAGGACGGGATAAATTTTTCTTTTTTAAGTATAAATTTAGGACCTGTCTTAGTTATCTAGTGCTGCTGTACCATAAATACCACAGGTGGAGGGCTTTAATTAACAAAATTTATTTTTTCACAGTTTAGGAGTCTAGAAGTCCGAATTCAAGGTGCCAGCTTCAGAGAAACTCTTTCTTTCTCTGTCAGCTCTGGGGGAAGGTCCTTCTCATCAGTCTTCCCCTGGGTCTAGGAGTTTCTCAGCACAGGGACCCTGGGTCCAAAGGATGTGCTCTGCTCCCTTCTCTTTCCTTTTATCTCTTGTAAGATAAAAGGTGATGCAGGCCACACCCAGGGAAACTCCCCTTACCTGGTATCAGGGCTGTGACTTGAGTAAGGGTGTTGCATCCCACCCTAATCCTCTTCAACATAACCTAGTCTTACCTCATTAACCACGGGTAGAGGTTAGGATTTACAACACATAGGACAGTTACATCAGATCACAAAATGGAGGACACCCACACAATACTGGGAATCATGGCCTAGGCAAGTTGACACATATTTTTGGAGGACACAGTTCAATCCATGACAGGACCCTTGCCAGCTGCAAAAAGAATGTACATCAAGGTCAAATAAATATTTTCAGCTCCTGTCATATAACCCTGGTCAGTTTTCTTTTTTGCCATTTCTGTTAGTGACTAATTTCAACCACTTGAGGATCCCCATTTCTCAGCAGATAGCCTAGTCTTCTACTTCATGTAAAAAAGTGATGTGACAAGGGGTAAGCACCTGAATCTCCTTCCTCCTTGTTCCAGATTTCCCTATATGAGCATCATATCTTATCTCCTTCTGTCTCAAAGGAAGAGAGGACCCTCCTCCTGTTCAAAGCTAATCTTTCCGTATGTTTCATGCCCATTCTTCCTAAATCCTCTGGGATTTTGCCCCAATAATTTTCCCTCTCTATCTTCCATTTGCCATTACTCCTACTCTGATTCCTTCTCCTCAACCTACAAACTGGCTCAAGACTTCCAACTTAGAAAGAAAATTCTTGCAGTGAACCTCCTCCTCTAGCTACCTCCCATTCTCTTGTTTATTCAACAGGGTACTTCTTGGAAGAGCAGTAGTACTGGATTGAATAGTGTCCCCCAAAACTCATGTCTGCCGCTATGCCTAACTGCCTTTCCAGAGCTCCCCTCTGGGTAGGGACTCAAATGGGTAGAGGAGCGCTCTGAGTGAGGGGGAGGGCTTTAAGGAGTTGCCTTCCTGTCCCTAAGCCTTTAATCCAAGGAACCAACATCCATACAAGAAGCTTTGACTTTCCCCATAAGGTTTATTCTTTTCCATTAGAAAAGAATCATCTGGGTTTTTTTTTGCCTGGAATCTGTGCTGGATGCACTGGGTTGGGGGTGCAGAGGGTACCAAATGGTGCAGTTGATCCCCATCAGACCTCCAGTTATTGACAGCTCTCCCTCTGCCAGCCTCTGGGTCTCTGTGGGCTAGATGGGCTTCTGAGCCCCAGGAGCCCTTGTGGCGCTTTCTTTGCTTGGTTCATTTGTCCATATCTTGTCTGATCTGCTTTCTGCCTTCCAGAAACGCATACAGATCTCTCATCTGCTGTTGACCCTGACTCCTATTCACTTCACTGTTGTGACTTTATTCATTTTTATACTTTCATTTTAGTGGGGTCTTGGGAGGGATTAGGAGTGATGAGGAGCCGATACTTGTGCTCGGTCTTGAACCAGAAACCTCTATACTCCTACTTTTAGTGAACAAAACCAGAGTTATAACCGGCAGTGTATAAGCACTTATAATTTTCAGAGCATGCTTGGTTAAAAGCTTTTCTAAACACAACTGAAAGACAACTGATCAGTTTCTCCTATAGAATTCTCAATGTACAACAACATTTTTTTAAAGATCCAACACAATGAGGATGATTATTTACCTTACAATGGAATTATTCTTGCAAAAAGATTAACCATGAGATTTTTCCAAATTCTCCACTATTCAGACTATGATTTTATTTTCAGAACTTTGTGTAGATATATACATATTCATACAACTTTTCAGTAACAGTTACTGCATAAAAGAGCTATATATGCATACTTTTTCCTCTGGATATTAAAAATTAAATACTTGGAAAATACTTGGAGTTACACTTTTTGTATTTCATTCCTTTTAATGATCTTGTCACAGGACTCCTTGCTTGCCTCCAATATGTGATCACTTTAGGGCGTTGGTTTTATGATTTTTCCTGTTGTCTTACAATATTTCTTACAATATGGTGGTATAGCTATTTAAGTGCATAAATGTCCATAGGACAGGTACACAAACTCTCTTTAGCCAGCAAATAATGCCATTTGTAGGTTGACTACAGCAGAGCTCTCAATCTATTAATGCATTCAGCTTTCATGAGGAATGGGTAAGTGACCAGAACCAAAAACTCAGCCCACTAGAGTTAGGATCTGAATTTTTAAATTTTACTCTCAGAGTCTTCCCTGAAGCCGATTTATAACCAACACAATCTCCTACACAGTTTAATCTACATCAGACAGTTCTGGATAATGGCAATTGAGATTGACATTTATGATTATTTGTTTGGTTGCAGAGAAGAGAGACCTATTCCAGTCACCTCCAGAAAGATGTGGTTTCTGGTGAGGATGCTTATAAAAAGGAACTGAACTTGGCAGGTTCACCCTCTGAGGCAGTTCTGGGGGCTAGTCTTTTTTTTTTTTTTTTGGCATCTTGGTTTTTTTCTGAGTGTCTGATCAATTTTTCTCTATTGACTAGCGTCCCCTAACTCTCCTTTGAATGTTTTCTTCCCCTTCCTAATTGTGACTTGCAAATGGCTTTGACTGATCCTGGGCCCCATGCAATCCCGTAGCTATCATTAATGTACAATTCCTAGGCAAATTAACCACTTTAAACCACCTAAAAAACCCAAATCCACTGCCGTCGAGTTGATTCCGACTCATAGTGACCCTATAGGTCAGGGAAGAACTGCCCCGTAGGGTTTCTGAGGAGCAGCTGGTGGATTCGAACTGCTGCCCTTTTGGTTAACAGCCTGAGCTCTTAACTACTGTGCCACCGGGGCTCCTACACCACCTGAGGAGTTTTAAAAAAATACTGATGCTCTGACTCCAAGGATTTCGATTTAATTGGAATGGAGCAAGGCCTGAGCGTTGGGAGTTTTAAAAGCCTCCCCAAGGGATTCTAAGGCGGAGCCAAGTTTGAGAACCATTGCTCTAAACCACAGCTTTTTTCATCTGTAATATGAGGGTAATAACCTCACGGGATCATTGTGAGGGTGTAATAGATAATGCATGCATGGCCTGGTATTTGGTATGTTAGTTATCATTAGGCCCTCCCAGGACTTTTGTTTGTTGTTGTTGTTAGGTGCCGTCAAGTCATTTCCAACTTACAGCAACCCCCCCATGCACAACAGAACGAAACACGGCCGGTCCTTCCCCATCCTCACAAGCGTTGTTATGCTTGAGCCCATTGTTGCAGCCACTGTGTCACTCCATCTCACTGAGGGTTTTCCTCTTTTTCACTGACCGTCTACTTTGCCAAGCATGATGTCCTTCTCCAGGGACCGGTCCCTCCTGATAACTTTACCCAAGTATGTGAGACATAGGTTCACCATTCTTGCTTCTAAGGAGCAGACTTTTGTAGTGGCCTCTAAATGCATTCTCTGCCTTTAAGTCTTACCAGCCTTTACTCTGATGCCAGAGGGAAATAGCTAAAAAGCAAACCTAATCATGCCATTTTCTGCTTAAAACCCTTCAGAAGCTCCCCTGCTCCAGCAGGTAAAGTCCAAGCCTCACACTGTGCCTTCAGGATTTTGCTCTTGCCTACTCTTAGCTTTGTCTCCTATCACTACCTGCCTTTCAAATAGCACTACTTAGAGTTTATGGCATAAAATCTCACTGTCCATGGCCCCCTTGCCTTTGCTCATGTGATCCTTCTGCTTGGAATGCCCTGTTTGCCACTCCCTCCCCAGTGCCCATCCCTCCCACCTCCAATCTGTCTCTTCTTCTGGATAATTCTTATTCATCCTTCATCCTTCCAGACTCAGTTCAGATATTATTCTCTTTGAGGCTCCTCTCCTGACTCCCCAAGGCAGGGGGCTAATCCCCTCCTCTGTGCAAACCTTGCCCTTACTAACATGTTGAATTGTAATTTGTGTCACTCCCCCAATAGACTCTTTAAGGACAGGGCTTATTGTCTGGGTAAAAAGCCTGACAAATCAAAGATCTTCAAGTTTTATTGAAATGAACTTGCTTCCTCTATAAAGCTATACTTACATTTACTTTAGCCCATATTTATTTCCTTCTCCTCTGTATTCCTAAAGCACTTGGGAATTGATTCATCATAACCAGTGGGTTGTAAGTAACTTAAGGACTTAAACCATGTCTTTATTCTTTAGAAGTTCCCCAAAGCACTCAGCATAGTAGTTAACTAATGTGTAGCTTAAAAACACTGGTTGCTGGAAGCAAATAAGGTTTGCTTGAATTCAAGGAGAGTAGGTAAAAATATTAAATGGAAAAACCCCCTTTAAAAAACCGTAAAGATCTAGATCTGTGCTGTCTAATACAATAACCACTACTCACATTTAGTTGTTGAATTGAGTATTTGATATGTAGCTAGTATGATTGAGGAACTGAATTTTTAATTTAAATTTAAGTTTAAAAATTGATAGTCAGTTCAATTGTTGTAAAACATTGAGAAATTGTGGTAAAATATATGTAATAAAAAGTTTGTCATTTTAACCAATTTTAAGTGTATAATTCAGTGACATTAATTATATGCACCATTTTGTGCTACCATCACCGCTATCTATTTCCAGAAGTTTTTCGTCATCTCAAACAGAAACTCAGTACCCTGTAAGCAATAATGTTGGAAAACTTGTAACTATGTTTGGAATAACTTCGGTATGCCAATCTACTTCTTTAACTGTAAACTTCATGAAATCTAAATATAAATCCAGGTGTTCTAGTGAAAAGTTAGCATCTGAATTGAGATGTGTGTTTGAATTTTTATAAGTAAAATATTGTTATAAGTAAAATACACACTGGATTTCAAAGACTTAGGTATGATTAAAGAATGTAAAACATCATTAATAATTTTTCATGTTTATTATATAATGATAATATGTTGGATACTTTGGATTAAATAAAATACATTACTAAAATTTTACCTAATTTTCCTTTTTTTAGATGTGGTTACTTGAAAATTTAAAATTACATGTGTGACTTGAATTATATTTTCATTGGACAGAGCTGATCCATTCCAACGCAGGGCTTTTTGATGATGATTATAATGGTGGAATTTTATCCCTTTGATAGTCTAAGACAGCTTTTAGTAACTAGTGATAAGTGATTTTACAAATAGTTAAATAGGGTGATCTCTTTTGAACTCTTTTCTTACAATGCAGGTCACAATTTGCCGTCTCAACCCAAGGAGAACAGCATTGGCCAGAGCGATGACCAGGAGGAAATAATCTACAAGTTGGCCATGAAGCTGAAACACATTGGGGACAGCGTCAATCATAGGATGGTTCAAGAGGTAAGGCTTTCAGTTCCCCCAGCAAGGGCCCACTAGGTAGGAGGAAAAAGCAAACAGAACAATGGCTGCCAAGTGGCTGGATGCCCAGGAATGATTGGAACACGCATGTCTGGATTACCAAATGTAAGACCTAAAAATTGTGAACCTGAGTCAAAGCCAGTATTTGATTCTTAAACTTGCTTTTCAAACTGTGGTCTGTGAACCAGCAGGATTGTTATCACCTGGCATCCAGTTAGATGTACAAAATCTCAGGCCTCAGCCCACAACTTCTGAATGAGAACCTACCTTTTTACACATTCCTCAAGGGATCATTTGCATACTTTGTTCCACACCATCAAACTAGGATGCTCATTTGAATAACCTGTGGAGTTTTTAAAGCTCCTGATGCCAGGACCCCACCCCTAAAGATTCTGATTTAATTGGTATGAGGTGTGGTCTGGGTATCAGGCGTTTTAAAAGCTTACCAGGTGAATTTACTGTTCAGTCAGAGACTAGCACCTCTGCCTTAGATTGTGGTTATCATCCTTGATTCACACCCAAAGAGTGAGCCCTACCCTCACCAATTTCTTAGTTTCTCCTAATTATTACAAGGAATAGTAAAGAAAGATAGGAAAGAATACTGATTACTGTTCGAAAAATATGTGTAGTACCACCTCTTGGGAGTGGTGAAATCCACATCCAACCTAGTTTTCCTCCAGAACCACCTGTAGTTGGCAGTGGAGATAATGATCTCATGGGGTTCTAAGGTAGAAAGGGTGGCTGTGCCTCAGAGCTGCTACTTCTTGCCCTTAAATTCACCCGTTCTTGTCAATTTCTTGTCAATCACTGTTGCCTTCACTATGCTATGCTGGCTTTGGGGAATGCCATGCCTTCTTTTATGCTCTATTCAGAATGTGGCTAATACACAGCCTTTCCCTCAAATAAAATATCCCCTGAAACAGCACATGCGTGGAAAGTTTCAACAAGAATGCTACTAAAAGCAAGAAGGAAACCAAGAGGAATATTTGATATACCAATTTCATTCAAACGAATATTTATTGAGTGTCTACTTTGTGCCAGACTCAATTCTAGGCATTGGTAGTGGGAGCAGAGAACAGGACAGAAGATGAGCCTGCTCTCCTGGGACTCATAATGTAGTGAGGAGACAGACAAGCAACCAATAAACAGGATAGTCAGAGAGGGATGCGGGCTCAATGAAGATTAAAGCAGGATTTAGGGAATATTGAGTGATGGGAGTGACTAGGTGGGCGGTCAGGAAGGCCTCTCTGGGGAGGTGATTTTTGAGCAAAGATTGGAAGTGTAGGGGTGAGCCATGGGAATAGCTGGGCAGGGGGTGGGGTTCAAGGCAGAGGTAACAGCTAGTAAAAGCCCTTGTGACAGGAACACGCTTAAGGAATGGCAAGGAGGCCAGAATGACTAGCGTAGAGTGAGTGAGGGGGAGAGTGAGAGGTGAGGTCTGGGATGCAGCCTCAGTCTTAGAGGCCATGGTAAGGCATTTGGGTTTTATCCTAAGTGTAAAGGAAGCCTCTGGAAAGAGACAGCAGGAGAGTGCCAAGAGCTGATTTACATTTTGAATGGAGACTGGTTGCTGTGAAGAGAGCCAGCTGCATATAGGGGCAAGACGGGCAGCAGGGAGGCCAGCTAGGGGGTCTTGGAAAGACCAGCGTGTAGCAGTGGAGGTGGTGAGAAATGATCAAACTCAAGATAAATTTTGAAAGTAGAGCCTGCGTGATTGGCTGATGGATTAGATGCGGAGAGTGAGGAAAAGGGGTCATTGGATGACTCCGTTGTTTTTGGCATGAGCATCCAAATGGATGGTAGCACCATTTACTGGGATGGGGGGAACCGGGAGAGACAGATTTGAGGGAAAATACAAAGTTCTGTTTGTGACATGTAAGTTTGAAATTTCTAGTAGACATACCAATTGAGAAGTTGCGAAGTTGTGTATTAGTTAACCGGACCAGTCTAGAGTTCAGAGATGTTGAGGCTTGAGATAAGAATTTGGATTATAAAGTATTGCTTTCTTGGTAAACTCCCAGGATCTATCGTTGTTCTAGCTCCCAGCCTAACTGCATTTGGAGGATATACTAAGGCTATGTCCTGCACTTACTGAGGTTTTGCTAAGGGCCATACTAAGGGTTTCACTTGCATTGTTTTTATTTAATTCTTACAAACAATAAGGAGGTTGGGGTTATTATTATTCTCACCTTTCAAATGAGGAGATTAATGCTTAGAGAAGTCGTATAACTTGTCCTCATTTGCACAGCTAGTAATTTGAATATTTAGGACTTGAATCCATATCTGCTGTTTCCAAAAACCCATGAACCGCTCCACCAAACTGCCTATTATTTGACCCTTGTCTCCCAGGAGCCACCTGTAGCCATCTGCTCTCTTTGACATCTGGACCCAAGAAGTCAAGATCTACACTTATGCTTTCTTCTAAGAGTTCTCTAGTTTTAGCGCTAACGTTTAGGTCTTTGATTAATTTTGAGTTACTTTTTGTATACGATGTCAGGTAGGGTTCATTCTTTTGCATGTGGATATCTAGTTGTCCCTGCACTATTTGTTGAAAAGACTTTTCTTTCCCTTATTGAATTGTCTTGGCAACCTTGCTGAAAATCAATTGACTGAAAGTGTGAGGATTTATTTCTGGACTGTTTTCTATTCCATTGATCTATATGACTATCCTCATGCCTGCTCTAGCTTTTCCTGCCTCATTTTACAAAGCTAACTTTGACCTAGACTTTTAAAGATATCTTATCTTATATCACAAAATTGTATTTTAGAATACCTTCAGATGGACCATAACAGGTTTTAAAAATAATAATTAAAAAAATTCCTCGTAGGTTTGGCTCTAAAATACTGAAGGCTTTACTCTGCTGCTTTGAGGCTTAAATCAAGCATGGTACATTTCTTTCAAATATAGCCATTTATTCATCTTTTGTACTCTGTTCAATCAAGTGGTCACGTTGACTCTCCAGATGCCTTCCTGCCTTTGATGTATTGAAAGAAACTTTTATTCTTGCTCTTGGAATTCTCTAGCAAGGAGCTCACCTGTTATAATTTGTCTGCAGAATTTATTGTTTGCCCATGAGCTGCCACATTTCTTGCTTTCTTGTTCTTTTCATTTAAGCAAGTGTTCCGTGTTTTCAAACAGGCCTTGATTCTCCGAATGACACCTTCTATTTTGCCATTTAGTCATGTGGGGCTTTGGTTCAAGCACCTGGTCTTTTTTGTCCGGGGCATGCATTTTTCCTAGATATAAAGTATGTTTTAAAATAACTGGGCTTCCCATAGCTTTTTAGGATCTTAAATGGTGCCTTTGCAATTTTTTTCCACAGGACTCTCTTTCTGGGTTCTGGAAACTGTTCCCTCACTGTCACTTCTGGCCTAGGAGTGATGACAATTGCTGTTACCAGCCCTGGGTACTGCACCATCCCCTGTGGTTGCGCCACACATTGCCCCACACGTTGGTAGATTATTGTTGTTGTGTGCGGTTGAGTTGATTCTGACTCACAGCAACCCCATATGATAGAGCGGAACTGCCCCATAGGGTTTCCTAGGCTGTAATCTTTGCAGGAGCAGATTGCCACGTATTTTCTCCCGTGGAGCGGCTGGTGGGTACAAACCACCAACCTTTTGATTACCAGCCGAACGCTTAACCATTATGCTTTGGGAAGGAAAACTAACATTTATTAAACAACTTCTTTCAGGTACTCTTTGAGGCCTTCTTACATGTTTTATTTAATTTTACCAATAACTCTATGAATTACTTTCTATAGGTGTTTCAGGAGGAGCAGTTAATTAAAGTTCAGAGAGATTAGGTAACCTAACTAAGGCCACTCAGCTCGTAAGTGGTAAAACTAGAATTTCAATTCTAGTTAAGCATCTAACTCAATGTTCTATACGTTGTCTCTTCTCCTGTGCTGAAAGGCAATTAATTAACTTTGCCAAATAATATCAACTATAAAAGGAGGAAAAAAAAAAAACCCTTTAATGATTCCCAGTTACTGACAGGACAAAGTCTAAATTCCTTGGCCTGTAGCACAAGGCTCTTTCATTCATTCATTCAACTACTATTTATTGAGCACCTACTATGTGTCAAGCTCTGTTTAAGAACTGGGGATATGGTGGTGATCAAAACTGACAAAACCCCTGCTTTTATGGAATTTATATACTATAAGGGAGGGACAAACAAACAAAGTATATGGTTTATCAGATAGTGATAAATATTTTGGAGAAAAATAAAACAATGAAAGGTGGTGAGGAGTGTTGGGGAGTTTGCAATTTTAACTAGGGAAGATTAGGGAAGGTCTCACTGAGAAGGTGACTTCTGAGCAAAAATTTGAAAGAGATAGGTGAGGGAGCCACATGGGTATCTGGGGAAAGAGCTTCCTCCAGAGGCAGGCAGATGGCAAGGACCATGAGGCAGGAGCTTGTCGGATATGTCTGAAGAATAGCAAAGAGGCCAATGTGGCTAAAGCCTGGTAAGGTGATGGGGGCAGACATTATGTAGGAGATTATATAGCGAAGGAACATGTGAACTCTTCTGAATAAAAATAACATGAAATGAGCCAGGGCATCTCTGCCTTCCTGTTGAAGAGCTTGTTTAATGAGAGAGCGAGGTTTAAAATAACCCAAAGTTAAAAACTCAACTTGGAGTCACTGTGGGGACTTTTCTTCTGAGTGAGGTGGAGCCATTAGAGGGTTCTGAGCATAAGAGCCCCATTTCAACAGTGGCACCAAGGCGGCTGCGTTGAGAATAGACTGCATGGGGCAGGCAGGGGCAGAAGCAGGGAGAACTATTTATTCTAATATAATCCTCGGCCTCCTTTCCTGATGTTCCCACATACACAATGGCATTTACTTATCAGTACTAGTATCATTTGCCATTAAATGACCCCATGTGTGTCAGAGTAGAATGTGCTCCACAGGGTTGTCAATGACTGATTTTTTGGAAATAGATCACCAGTCCTTTCTTCCGAGGTTCCTCTGGGTGGACAGGAACCACCGACCTTCTGGTTAGCAGCTGAGTGTGTTAACTGTTTGCAGCATCCATGGACTCTAGTGTTTACTTATTGCTCCACAAACCTTCTGTGCTCTTTGGCATCTCCAACTTTGCTCATGGTCGCCTCACCTTGTCACCCATCTAAGTTACTTGTTTTTCCAGTCCAGAAGCAAACTTGGTTTCTTTGAGAGGACTAGGAAAGTGCTCTAGGAAGCCAGAGAAAGGTTATCAGGCCTGAAAAGATTGCCCCAATTTGCTGATGATCAAAATAGGAAAATAGGTCAGATGGAAAACTTTCCAAGGTCAGTTGGACAATGCGAACATTGTAAAACAGACCTAGATACACTTCTTCAGCTCATACGAGAGTAACCCAACATGCTTGTTTGCTGCGTTGATTCAATTAATATGTACTATTGTGTTGAATTTTTAACTTTGGGTTATTTTATTGTTTTGTTTTTTAAACCTCCTTCCCTCTCTGTCTTTCTTTTTAAAACAGGATTTTCAACAGGAAGGCAGAGATGCCCTGGCTCATTTCGTCTTATTTTTCTTCAGAAGAGTTCATGTCTTGCTGCAATTTTTCTGGAATAATCATCTGATGTAAAAAGGAATGGAAATGTCAAGTTCTGTTTTTCTTCTTCCCTCTGAGAAACATGAATTCCATGGCGACAGATGGGAGGAAGACCCTTCTCCGTCTCCCTCTCCCTTTGCCCATCACTGTTGGTTTATGTCTGGTTTGTCAAACTGCGGACTCACTGGCTATTGGTCTCTTTGGAGCAACCACCTAGGAGATGTCTACAGTTGCCTCATGGTAGAGCCCAAGGGGTAATTAGGAACTCAGGTGTCCTTGCCTCCCAGAAAATACCAGCGCTGTGGATGGTCCCAGTGCTTCTTGTAAGGGAACTCATAAAAATTTCTTTTCCTAAGTGAAATAGGACCTTGTCCTCAAACCAGAGGTCACGGAAATGAGTGCTCTGTCCTGTGCCTGTCCCTGAGTACCATGCCCACCCTGGGACCTGTTGGCTCCACTGACTTGTCCATGTCCAGATTTGCAGTGCCCTGGCTTCTGCTTCTCAGCCAATCATCCCTCCCCACCCCAGCTCCGACTGTCTCTGAAAAATCAGAGGGAACTTCCTGTCCCTTATACTCAAATCCAACCTATTGCCCATCTGCATTCCTGGCTCTGTGCTTGGAAGCCCTCCCACCACTTCCGGTTACCACCACCACCACCACTACCACCCCTGCTGGGTGTTTCCAAACACTTCTCAGGCTCCTCTTCTACAACATTTAAGTTCTTTCTCAGCTTTATTGCTCCTCTCACTCTCCTGTGACCCCCACTGGGTCTTCCTTAACCACTCCTGATGCCTTGGCACTGCCATTCAACCCTGGACGTTAGCATCTTTCACTGCTCTGTCGTCCTCCTCCAGCCTTGTCTGCTTAAAATTGTGAGGGGTTAGTCCTTGTCGAAGAAGCAAGACCAGAATGACTTACGAATTCATTACAAGGCAAAAACTTGTAACTGTTTTCCTATTGCCGTGTGGTTTCAGTATTATTGATGGGTGGGCCCTTTGCCAGTTGAATTTATTTTGCTTATTCTCTCCTGCCCTGTTTTATGTAGCTCTTTCCCTTCGTTTTTCTCTTTTTACCTTTTTGTCTACCTCACATTCTCTCTCCCTCCCCTTTTATAAGTATTACAAGTATTAAGAAAGTTGATTGGTATAAAAGTTCTAAATATGCATCTTGAGTTCTTTGTAAGATAGTTATTTTAAAAAACTAATAATTTAAAAAATAAACATTGTTATTTTATTGAGCGTGAAACACTTGTGCATAGTTCTTTTGTGAAGGATTCCACTTTTTCCTGCTCATAATTCTGTACACTTTGATCATATGTAGCATTATTTTTGTCCTTCCAAATGGGAATGTCTCTTTTCAGCCTGTCTCGGGCAATATCCATTTATTTCCTTCATTGCCTAGTTTATGGCTGACTGGCATGGAAGAAACCCGAAAACTTCCTTTTTTAAAATTTATTTTTTTATCTTTTGAATAGGTAATTAATTCGTATGTTCATGTCTTAGTTATCTAGTGCTGCTATAACAGAAATACCACAAATGAATGGCTTTCACAAAGGGAAATTTATTCTCTCACAGTCTAGGAGGCTAGAAGTTCAAATTCAGGGTGCTAGCTCCAGGAGAACATTTTCTCTCTCTCTCTGTTCTGGGGGAAGGTCCTTATCATCAATCTTCCCCTGGTCTAGGAGCTTCTCCGTGAAGGAACCCTGGGTCCAAAGGATGCGCTCTGCTCCCAGCACTGCTTTCTTGGTGGTTTGAGGTCCCCATGTCTCTCTGCTTACTTCTCTCCTTTATATCTCAAAAGAGATCGGCTCAAGACACAATCCCATCTTGTAGATTGAATCCTGCCTCTTTAACACAGCTGCTGCTAAACCCATCTCATCAACATCATAGAGATAGGATTTACAGCACATAGGAAAATCACATCAGATGACAAAATGGTGGACAATCACACAATACTGGGAATCATGGCCTAGCCAAATTGATACACATGTTTTTCAGAGACACAATCCAATCCATGACAGTTCAAAATCAAAATAAGAAAAGTGTACAGTAAGAACTCTTGCTCTAATTTCCTACCTTGAATCCTAATTACGTTTATCAAGTTCTTACATGTGCTTCCAGAGTTTCTTTATAAAAATGCAAGTTAAATATATATTCATATATATATAAGACATATATACCTACAATATGTATTTATAATATATACATTGATTACACAGAAGGTAACATGCAATACACATTGTTCTGTACCTTGATTTTTTTGTTTAGGATATTTTGCTTATTTAAATACTATTGTACTTACCATGATGGTCAGGCACTGTTCTAGGTGTTTTACAAATGTTAGCTCAATTACTGTTATAACAGCCCTATGAGGTAGGTATTATTATTATTATTATTAGCTCTATTTTACTGTTAAGAAACTGAGGCAGTAGTTAGTTGAGACAGGCAGTACAGAGGTTAAATAGCTTGGTCGAGAGCATACAGCTAGTAAGTGATGGAGTCAGGGTTCAAAGGCTGGGATTCAGGCAGGCTATACTCAGAGTCCAGGTTCTTAAGTGCTACACTGTACTGTTTCCCGGAGAGCTTGCCATGGTCCACAGAGAGCTTCATCATGCCTTTTACAGCTGCACCGTGTTCTGTCAAATGCATGTACCATCTTTTACTTCGTCCCATAAAAAAAACAACAACAAACTGTTGCCGAGGAGTCAATTCCGATTCACAGCATTTATTTCATCAACCCCCTTTAAATGCCCACCTGGGTTGTTTCTAATCATTTGCTATTATAAACGATGCTGAAATAAAGAACTAGGTACATTTGGGCTATGTAGGGGTATATTCATTGAATAAACTTCCGGTGCTGGTATTGCTGGGTCACAGGGTAAATGCATTTGTAACTTTGCTAGATCCCGCCATACTGCCCTTTGTGGCATTTGTACCACTTTCCAGTCCCAATGGAGGACCTGTTCCCCACAGCCTCTCCAGCAGATTGTGTCATTGAACTTTTGAATTTTTGGCAACTTAATGGGTAAAAAATGATATTTCAGAGTAATTTCAGTTTGCACATCCTTTATAATGAATGAGTCTGAGCATCGTTGTCTATGTTCTGGGACATTTCCTTTAGCATGGACTGCCTACTCATATCCTTTGCTCATTTTTCTATTGGGTTGCTGGCCTGGTTCTTATTGGTTTCTAGGAGCTCATTGTTAACGCTGAAGCCTTCTTTATAACAGCACCTACACCCTCGGATTTTCAGCAAAAGGTTATTAAGGCTTTTTCCCTCCTTTTCTTTGGCGTGTGTGTTGGTTTGATTTTGTGCTTAAAACCTCTTTCAGGTTCCCCTCAAGGCGGGGAGAGTTGAGGCAGGTGGACAGGGGTGATGGGTAGGCTGGCACCATGCCTGGAGCAGCCAGAGGCTTGGGAAAAGATGCCAGTTTGGATCCACTGAGTGCTAGGGCCCAGATCAGGAGGAACACGACAGCAGCTCTGATGGTGGCGCACAGGCCCAGAGCCGAGGGCTTCCGCGGGGCCAAACGGGAGACCGAGGCCGGGTCGGGGCTAGGAAGGAAGGTAGGGGCACCTGGTCCAGGTGGACCCAAGGTCAGCCTCCTCCTATCCATCTGCGGAGACGCACGGGAGCAACATTCAAGTTAGTCTGTTGCCACCCGGAGTCCTGGACCAGGGGTTACCTTGGCTCCCAAAATCCTGCAGAAACCCTCCCCATCCCCCTACAGGCCCGGGCCAGGCCGCCCGAGGGAGGGGCTGTCCACCGGCAGGAAGATGCAAGCGGAACTGATGCCTCCCCGGCCGGCAAGCGGGCAACCCCCGGGCCCCGCTACTGCAGGGGACGGTGCTTGCCCTACACTACCCCGAGTCCGCCGCGGCGGGAGTGGAAGCCGGATCCCGCTCTTTCGTTTTCATTTCCCGGAAGGATAGCGATTACCGGAGCTCCCTGCCGCGCCTGCTCGCTAGCTGACCCGAGTGCACACCCCTCGGCGCTTCTCAAAAGCGATTCCGGTCCACGCGCCCCTCCCGGTTTTCCCGGCCAAGTTAAGTGGTTGAGGGAGGAGGGCCCGGGAGCACGGCCCAGGGCTCTCTGCAGCCGCAGCCGGGGGAGCGCTCACAACGGAAGGCTGGGTGGCTCCCTCACCTCCACCTGTAATGCAGGTAAGAGCTTGGTGGCTGAACCACGCAGGGGCGCGCGGAGTCACCTGCCCCTTCTCCCCCCATTCTTTCTCCATCGCCTAAATTTTCATATCCACTTTATCAGACCTTTTTCCTGACTTTAAAGCGCTCGGCTGCTAACCGAAAGACTGGCGGTTGGAACCCACCAGCTGCTCTGCTGGAGGAATATATGGTAGTTGGCTTCCGTAAAGATTACAGCCTTGGAAACTCTATGGGGGCAGTTCTACTATGTCCTGTAGGGTCGCTATGAGTCGGAACCGACTGGACAGCAGTGGGTTTGGTTTTTGGATTTTCCTTGGCTGGAATTTCACTTGAACACATTCCCAAATCTCAGCATCTGTCTCTCCCACCCCTATTCCACCTCCAGACATTGGTGCCCCCTACTCCCTCTCGGAGACCCAAGGCTTCTCCATACATAGCGCCTCCAGACTTTTTGCTGTCTCCTTACCTCCTGGCCACCCCTAACCAAGCATAGGTGAGGTCCCTGGTAGTTCCTGCACAAGCCAGGTCCTTCCATCTGGCAAACTGCATTAGAACCCCTTTCCATTCCCTAGGGAGCCTCAGGACTGCCCCAAAGGCCCCGTCCCACCTCTAAGGCCTTTCTCCACTACCCTTTCCCGAAGATCCACACCCATTTTATGAGACGCCTTCCTGTCCTTCATGCTGAAACCCAGAACTCTGACCCTCAGCTCCCTGGCTGGCATTTCCCAGGTAGTTACAGCCCGGGAATTCCCCATTTGTCTTGCTTGGAAGAGGGTTGGAGGAGTAGATGAGGAGTTGCCTGCAAGTCGTAGAACAAGGATGGGCCAGTCTAGAGCCCCTTCTCCAGCAGGAGCCAGAGATACAGCACCCCTCCCAACGCTGGGTGCGGCTCCTTAGGTTTAATAACGTTAGGTTCAGCAACTTGTGGGGAGGGGAGGTTAGGCAGAAATGAAATGGGAACTACCCAAAAAGATGTTGCATCTTTTTTTTTGGCCACCAAGGCTTCTGGAGTTTGCTTTACCGTCTCCAGGTCCAGAATGTTTGGCTGCAGATTTCCCTCCTCAGACACTGAGAGATGTAAAGCTCTCGAAGATCCCAGAGTGAACAAAAGACTCTTGCTGGAACTTGTTTCACTTTTCCGCTTCACAGTGTGGCAGCCTGTGGCTGGCCTTGAGCCCCAAGGAGCCTCCTGTTTCTATAAGATCTGTCATTTTTCTCATCTCCTCATCCTGATGGATGAACCAGATCAGCTCTGTGGGTGATGCTGATTGTAAAATTATAAAGATACAGACTTCATTTGGTGGGGGACCATGGGGTTCAGAAATTTATCTGAGAATCTCTTTTTTTTATTATTGTAAAATATGCATATAACACAACATTTGCCAATTCAACATTTTTCAGGTGTATAATTTAGTGATATCAATTACGTTAATCATTGAGCAACCATCACCCATAATCATTGCCAAATTTCCCATCATCATCTTTTCCTTTTTTGAAAACAGCATGTATTTGTTTGCTTGTTTATTTATTTCTGATTTAAGATTTTTTTCCTGGCCCCTCGGGTCATCTTGTGTCCTCTCACAAGGACAGGTTCCAGTAAGTATTCAAGCTTATGAGTCAAGTCTTAGCAAGTGATCCTTTTGCTGGGGTTAGGCATATGCATGATAAAGCTTGAATTGGAAAGATGAAATTCCACTCAACCTTTATCAAATATCCATCACGTAGGAGATGTTGATGGTAGCAAGATGAAGACACGTGTGGTTCCTGCTTTTAAGGCAGACACAATCTATTGGCAGCGATGAATGCTCTTTTCTTTCAGAAATAATCCTTACACATTTAAAGGTGACTGAGCCTTTCCCGGAGCTCTAGTGGTGCAGTAGTTAAGCTGCTAACCAAAAGGTCGGTGGTTCGAACCCAATGGCTGCTCTGTGGGAGAAGGATGTAGCAGTATGCTTCTGTAATGATTTACAGCCTTGGAAACCCTATGGGGCAGTTCTGCTCTGTCGTATAGGGTTGCTATGAGTTGGAATGGATGGTAATGGGGGTTGGGTTGAGCCATTACCATGGTGCTCTTCTTTGATCGCTCTGGTGTTTCCTCTCTAGGAGGCAAGATCGACTGGTTCTCCTGTAAGCTCAGCAGTAGGCATGCCACCCCCGGCCACCCAGGCCCAAGCCAGATGTGAAGCTCAAGTGCATCTGCTGGTCGAGGGGAGGATGTGTAAACTGCCTGGAAGACTACGTGAGTAGAGAGGACAACGGTCGATTTTTTACAGCATATTAATGTGAGGCATAAACTCTTCTTATCTAAGGAATTACTTTCCCTCCAGTTTGCTATTTCCTTGCTGGGTTTTCCTTAACTTTTCCTTGGCAAGGAAGTCAGAGAAGGTAAATGTGAATTCTTGCTGTGAAGAACTCATACAGCTGACATGGCCAAGCATGTGGGGCGGGTGGTCTCTTCATTGGTAAGGTGAGGGTTGGGATTGGATGAGCTGTTGGGTGCCTTCCAGCCTGAAGCCGAAGAGTTGAGGACATTAGCCAGAAGGGATTGAACAGAGAATAGTTGTATATATGTATAGCCCTCTTTAAAATAATTATATTTAATTGAAAAATTATATTTAATTTTTATTGTTACAAAAGTAGCATATGCTTATTGTCAAAAATTGGGAAATGGTAGAGAAGCATAAGAAAAACATGTGGAAGAGCCAAATCCACCCAAAGATAACCACGAGAAACGTATCAGCCATGTCCTTTCATTTCATTTTTCTACATAGCGCTCTTGCCTGAGGAAACACATAACCATGGAGGAGGCTGTAGACACAAGCCCAGGCGTCTGGCTCCAGAGCCTGTGCTCTGAATCGACACACAATGAGAAATGTGCTTCTAGAGCAGGATGTGTTAGTTCTAATGCTGCATGACAAATCGTTCCAAAATTTAGTGTTTCAAAACAACAGCAATGATTTATTATCTGTTAGGGTTTCTTTGGGTCAGAAATTTGGGAGTGGGCTGACCGGGAAGTTCTGGCTGAAGTCTCTCATGAGGTTGCTGTTGGCTAGCGCTGCAGACATCTGAAGGCTTGATGGGGACTGCAGGGTCCACTTCTGACGTAGCTCACTCACATGGCAGGCAAGTTGGTATTGGCTGCTGGCAGGAGGCCTCTGTACCTATCATCTTAGATCCCATGACTCATACTTATTGAAACTTCTGAGAATATTCACACAACACAGCTCTGGTCCTTAGTAGATATCTGACAGTCTTAAAAGATAGGGTACATTAAATGACTCACTTTCCTGTCAATGACATCCCAAATAGGCAGACTGCTGACATTAAATGTGTACAGGAATGCACATGTTCTATAATGTGAAGCCAAGTTAGAGAATGCTTAAAACTTGAAAATTAAGAAGTACCTACAATAGCCTAGATGAAATGAACAAATTCCTAGAAATACATGGCTGGGGATGTCAGCCCTCTATTTCTCACATTTCTAGGCATCTCTCTGCCATTTATTCCCAGTCTCCCACCCTTCACCCTCCTCCACCTTCAACCTCCATTCTAATAGTCAGGGCTGATTTGCCTCAATAGGAAGATAAACAAACAAAACAAGTCTTACTTAGCTTTGTGAGTCGGAGCTAAGTGGAACACACGTTATTTCCTTGTAGCGCTCACTTTTCTGTGTTTGCTTGTCCAGCTACGATGTGCACTAAAGATGTAGAAAGTCCATTCTGAGGATGATTGTAATGTCTAGGGTTGTGGCAAGTGACGGGGGTAGCCTGAGATGGAGGGGTGGGATCTACAGGGGCTCTGGCAGAGTGTCCCCACCCCACTCACAACAGGGGATTCACAACTATGCTCTGTGAAAGAGGACAGTGAAAGAGGGTTTGCCCTCACCCTATGGTCTATGTCCTTTAGGGTCTGCCTGGGGCTGGGGTGAGTCAGGAGCTATGAAGGGACACAGCTGCAAGGCTATGACAGCAGCTAGTGGTGGTGGGGGACCACTTGCAGGACACAGGCTGAGGTCACGGGGAGTAAGTCTGAACGAGGGGACACATCCTCAAGGGATGACTTGGGGGAACTTTAAGACAGGAAGTTGTTTAGAGATTGCCACCTCCATAGCCTCATTCGATGACAGAGAAACAGACTCTATGAGGACAAGGGCGTCAACTGTGATGCTACTGTCCAGATGGCCTCAAACCAAGACTCTTAATTCTCCATCCTGAGTCTCTCTTCATTTTCCTGGAACTTATTCCTCCTGGGTTGTGCAAATAGTTAACGCACTCGGCTGCTAACCAAAAGGTTGGAGGTTCGAGTCCACCCAGAGGTACTTCAGAAGAAAGACCTGGAGATCTACTTGAGAAAAATCAGCCACTGAAAACCCTGCAGAACACAGTTCTGCTCTGACACACATGGGGTTGCTGTGAGTCTGAGTTGACTCGATAGCAACTGGAGGTGGTGGGCTATTCCTCAGAGAAAAGCTCTGTGAACTTCCCACTGTCAGATATAGAGGAATTGAGGCATCTCTGTGTTTTGAAATTGACTTTCAGAGATCCTGGTTGTGAATAAGCCATGGGAGACATAACAGCGCCACCTCCTGTATCCATATGTCACAGATGGAGGGTTGGCGCCTCTCTGGAACTCTCTGGAACTATTTTAAAAAAAGGAGAAAGGGCCTTTGGGAAGCCTAAACAGAATTTACCTACCCCTGCTCAAGTTCACATATTTCAGAGAGTCCCTAGGAACTTATTAATAGATACAATTCTAACCAGTGTGGCTTCAGCCCACTCCTTTAGGCATTTTATGTTTATTAAGCATGCTCCAGATGCTGCAGAGACAACAGCCACAGGCAAGTCTGTGCCTCATGGAGCTAACAGTCCAGTGGGGATGCAGTGACTACATGAAGAAGTTCTCTGTCCAGTGATAAGGGCAGTGGGGGGCCATAGAGCTGGGGAAGGGGCAGGGGACTGGGAGCCCCCATGTCCAACACTACTCTGGGTGTGCAAAGGTGCTGACCCTGCTATTTCCTATGAGCACCCCTGAGTCTCAAGTGCCCACTGCCTACATCTTATCCCTCCAACTGTGACCTGGACAGGCAGCTCCTCCTGCTGCCCCAGCTGGGGGCTTTACCGAGATCTGTCCCAAAAGCTGGGAACTGGCCAAGCTGGAAATCCCCAGTTAGCAGGCCCCTGGGCAGGGAGAGTAAGGTGGTATCTGGCTGGAGTCTTGAGAGACAAAGATGATTAATGTGAAGGAAGTGAAAATACAGTTGATTATTGCAGAGAGGGCGAAGCCATAGGCTGGTCTGCAGGTGAAGACCCTGGAGGTTTAATTTGGTTTAATTGGTAAGGGAAGTCACAGTTATTAGGCTCATTCCAGGAACAAGATCAAGGAGGCTTCTCGGGCTAGTAGACTCCTTGGGGATTTGTTGAGAGCTTTTATGCATGCGGGGCCCTGTGTCAAGCACCAACAATTAAAGAAATGAATACATACATAATACATATATAGTGTTAAACATAAACATATAATTATATCAAACGTAAAGTGCAATTTCAAAGAACAGGACACGTGACAGAGAAAATAAACGGGGGCGAAGGGACGGGGAGCAGGGCTTCTGCTTAAAGGGTGTGTTCAGGGTGGGCTGTGCTGGGGAGGTAACATTAAATGAGGACCTGAAGTTGGAGCCATGAGAGATTGGCTGGGGAAGAGCCTGCCCCCAGCCTCCAGCCCGCGTCCTTGCCGATTCCAGGCATCCAGCCCGCGCTCTGGAGCAGGGAGGACGTGCTGCATTGGCTGCGCTGGGCGGAGCAGGAGTACTCTTTGCGGCGCACCGGTGAGCACGGTTTCGAGATGAACGGCCGCGCCCTCTGCATCCTCACCAAGGACGACTTCCGGCATCGTGCGCCCGCTTCAGGTCGGGGAAACTACTGACATGATCTAAAAGGTTTTGATGGAAACCCGGATAGGCGAGGGCGTCCCAAGTGCCCCGTGGGGACCCAGGGAGGGAGATCGGGGAGGCTTTATTGGGGTGTCATGCTCACCTCCCAGCGTTGCAGGATACCCCTCTCTCCCATAAAACTTTGCCTGGTGGCTGCTAGCCAGAGCGGCCTTGTGCAAAGCAGTCGAGTTGTCTGCTTTTTTCAGAGCCTTATGAGCCTCTTCTGCCCCTTCCCTTTCCTTTCCCCTTCCCCGAGGCCCTTGTTTCCCCTCTCTCATTTCCCACCCTACTGCCTCCCATATCCTCTCCCCCCCCACTCCTAAAAAAGAAAACAAACAAAAAACCTCAAACTAGAGAAAAATTTAATATTCATTCACAGTGAAGCATAAATGACTGATAAAGGTTGAAGCCTTGCCTCCCCACTGCCAAAAACAAAAAACAAAAAACCCACAAACCCTTGTGGTAGAGATGATTCCAACTCATAGCGACCCTATAGGACAGAGTAGAACTGCCCCATAGGGTTTCCAAGGAGTGGCTGGTGGATTCGAACTGCAGACCTTTTGGTTAGCAGCTGAGCTCCTTCCTAACCACTGCATCACCAGGGCTCCCAATAGGAGTTTTTATTTTAACCAGATACTAGGTCTGAGTCTAAAGGCGTGAATTTCTAATAACAGTGTTTTGGGCAGCAGAGAGTTTGGTGGGGCAAGAAGAGGGTGGGCGGTAGCCGGTAGCAGAGCCTTCCAGGAATCACACCTGCTTCACAGTTGGCCCGATTTCAGGTGGCTGTCAGTGTTTTTGCTGATTTGGTATCTTTTTTTTAAGAATACTGTACACTCATGTTTTCCATGCCACCCTTCTTTCGGCTAAGCAAGCCCATGGTGTACGTGACACAGAGATTTTCTTGAATATTCTGGTTTACCTCCTTTCTCCTAACACTTCCACGGCCAGTCCTCTATCACCTCCCAAGTTCTATCACACACTTCACCTATAAGCCTCCTTCAGTGACTGTTGGGACTTAATTCCCGGATTTAAGAGCTCTGGTGGGAGGTGGAGGTAGGCAGAGGGCAGAGAGCTGTCTCTAGACAAGCTTTCCCCTACAGCCCTGACAGTTGTGCCAGAGGCAAAGCTGGGAAGGAGGAGCTTGGGGCTGGTCCCCTTCCTCCCCATATTCACTGCTTCTACTTCCTACGAGCACCCCCTTGGTCTCAAGGGCCCACTGCCTACCTCTTATCCTGCTGACTGCCCCGGATCTGCAGGATGGCTCTCTGTCTAGGGATTTCCCCTCTTTCCTCCCCCATCGGCAGCACCTTACCCCAAAGATGTGAGTCAAGGGAGATTTCTGGGCCCATGGACAGGGCCCCCAATTCCTAACTTGGAGGAAGAGGCTGGTTCTGTCTCCAGATGATGAGGCATTGGAAAGAAGTGTCTGGGACTGTTTTGCTCCTTAGACGGCAGGGGCAGCCCTTTTGTAAAGCTTAGGGAATCCAGTGAGCCTTAGAACAGTCTCTGCCCCCTAGGGACAGGTACATTTGTACAGTTTGTGCACGGCACACAGGCTCTCAGCCTGTGGGGGCTGAGATGCAGCCTGATCTCGCCAAGCTGCATGCCCTGGTGGGGGCTGTATCCACCAAGAAGAAGGGATGCCTTTTATGTTTACCCACCAAAGGGGTGACAGTGGCCCTGCCCAGCCCCAGCCTCCTAGGAACTTCATCAGAATCCTAGCCCTCATCCGGAGAGGCAGGTGACTGCAGGGGGCAGGGGGATGTGGCTGTTCATCCCCATCCAGCTGGGTCAGCAGCCTGCCCTGCCGTCCCCTGTACAGGTGACGTCCTGTATGAGCTGCTCCAGTACATCAAGACCCAACGGCGAGCCCTGGTGTGCAGACCCTTTTTTGGAGCGATCTTCAGGCAGAAGATGCCCACGCAGCAGCCCCCTAACTCCCTGGAAGGTGAGGAGGCTTTCTATGGAGTTCTGAGACCTTCCCCAAATTGACCTCATTGGGAGAGCAGGGGCTCCTCAAAGCAGGGTAATGAAAGAGATGGTGGGTGTGGGGCAAGCTGCCCATCTGCCAGCCCTCCTCCTCAGCCCTCACCTCCTCACCTTGGGGATGCTACTGGCAACTCTCCCTGAGAGACCCCACCTCTCGTCTCCCCATTTCTCTGCTTTCCTCTTCAGCAAAGAGTTGTCTCTTTTGTGCCTTTATTTCCTTTCCTCCTAGTCTCTCCTGAACTCACTCTCCTCAGGCTTTCAGCCCCACTGCTCCACTGAAATGGCTCTTGTCAAGGTCTCCAGGACCTGGACGTAGGAATGTTCACTCTCAGTCCTTATTTACTGTGACCTCTGGCAGCCTTTGATCCCAGGGTCAGCCCTCTCTCCCTCCCTGTGAAACTCTTCCTTCCCTTGGCTTCCGGGACACTCTGTTCTCCTGGTTTTCCCCTACCCCACCGGCTGCTCCTGCTCAGCCTTCTTTGCTGGTTTCTCCTCTTCTCTCTTACTTGTAAATGTTGGGGTTCTCCAGGCTCAGGGACCTCTTCCCTATCTCAGACCCTGGGTGATCTCATGGAGTGCTGATGGTTTCCATACGCATGTCTCCAGCCCGCACCTATCTAAACTCAAGACTCGCGCACTCCATACTGCATGTCCCGTGGGCACTGCAGACCTGACATCTAAATCAAACATTTGATGTCCTGCCCTTTCCAGGCCTACCTCAACCATATCCCTCTCTCAGTCTTCCCCATCTCAGCAAATGACAGCTCCATCCTTCCGATTGCTCAGGTCAAAACATTGGCAGTCATCTTTGTTCCTCTCTTTCCCTCCCACCCTCATCCCAATGGTCAGCAAATCCAGTTGGCTCTGTCTTCTTAATCCCTCCAGAATCCAACCACTTCTCATACTTCCCTTGTTGGTCACCCTGGCCCAGCCCCCATCATCGTCACCACTCGCCTGGAGGAACATATCAGCCTCCTCAGTGGTCTTCCTGCTTCTCCCCTTGACCCCTGATGGTGTATTCTCAACATAACAGCCAGAGGGATTCTTTTAGAACTTAAGTAAGATCATGTTGCTTCTCTGCTCAAAATCTCCCAGTGGCTCCCATCTGACTTGGAGTCAAAGTCACGGTCCTTACAATGACCTCCTGCCCTCGGCCCTTCTCTCCCACGGCTGTCTCTCTTGCTCATGCTCTTCCAGCCACATTGGAATCCTTGTTCATTGAACCAGCCAGAGACACTCCTGCCTCAGGGCCTTTGCACGTGCTGTTCCTGCTGCCTGGGATTCTCATCTCTTCTCCAGACTCCCACATAGTTGACCCTTCTACCTCCTTCAGGACTCTGTTCAAATGTTGCCATGTCAGTGAGGCCTCCTCTGACCAACCGCTGCGCTGTAAAATTGCAACCTCTGCTCCTGTCCCAGCATTCCCTATCTGCCTATGGTGCTTTATCCCTGCCTCCCCCCCGCCCACACAGCCATATTATATACTCCTTCCATTTCCTTTTTTATTTTCATCATCTGTCTCTCCACACTAGAATATGAGGGCAGAGAATCTTTTGAGTTCAATGATGTATTCCCCATTAGAAGAAAACCTACCTCATACGAAGTTCTGAATAAATATTTTTTGGGTGAGAAGAGAGGACACTGGACTAGAATACAGGGCACCTGGATTCTAGACCTGGCTTTGTGACCAATTTTACTGGGAGCCGGGATTAGCACCCAGGTGTCTGGCCCTTACCCACTGCCTTCCACTGCCTCCCTGAACTTCTTACTCAGCTGGATGAGGAAAGAGCATTAGAAGTGCTGCCCAGGGGGCTCCTGGGTGTGTTGTTTAGGGCCCTGGGCTCACGGAAGCTCTGGACCTGCAGAACCAACCATGCTCATCTGCTTGCAGAGGGGACCAGGCCCTCTCAGGCGGCCCCCCAGAGGGACCTCCTGCAGCAACCACCAGACCTGGGGCTTGCCAGCTCCTTGAGCCACTTGGATGTCCCCAGCCTGGCCAGGTGGCCCCTTGGCAGGGAGGAGCCCTTCACCCTGTCTCACTGTGCAGAGCTCAGCTGCAGGCCTGAAGGAGTCTGCTCCTTCCCTGCCATGCCACAGGCTCCCATTGACGGCAGGATTGCTGGTGAGTAGGGGGCTGTGTTCACCTGGCCAGGAGGGAGGTGTGCTGAGGCCAAGTCCTTCAGGGGCCACGGGTGACAAGCAGGGGGGTTGTTTTGACCTGGGACATTATTGTAAGGGGGTGGGATGACAGCCCTGTGTGATGGCCATAATCTGCTTATATTGGCGGTGCTGCCAGGGAGAGCCAAGCCCAGCCTGTCTCCAGGGCAGGGACAGTTCAGCAAAACTGAGCCGACTCCAGTCTTTGCCAGACACTCAGATTGGCACGCAGTAGGTTTTCTCCCATCTTTTCTTTTAAACGCCATTTATTTTTAAATAGTTGAGTGCTTACTATGTGTCAGGCATGGTTTTAAGGCCTTTACCTGAATTAACTTATTGAATCCCCACAGCAGCCCTTTCAGATTGGTACAATAATTAGTCCTATTTCATAGATAAGAAAACTGAGGCTCAGAAGGGTTAAGTGACTTGCCCAAGATCACACAGCAAGTAAGTGGCAGAGCTGGAATGTAAACCCAGGCAGCCTGGCTCCACTCTACAGTCATCGTTAACGAACTAACAGACAACGAGACAGACTAACAGATAAGCTGCCTGCTTTTCTGAAGAATGTTTTCTAGCCATGGTGGGGCTACCACGTTTATTTTAAGACACTGTAGAGGACCAGAAGCCTGGCTTTCAGGTTGGAAAAGACTGGAAATCACTGAAAATACAACAATTTGATCTTTTTAATAATAATACTTAACATTCTTTGAGCGTTTACTTTGTACCAGGCAGTATGCTAATTTTTTTTTTTTTTTGTCTATTATGTCATCAATACTTACACCACCCTTATGAGGAAGTGGTGGCTTGGAAGAGATAGGGTGACTTGCCCTAAATCACCCAGCCAAGAAGTCCAGGTACCAGGAGTCAAGTTCACACAGTTGCTCCAGATTCCCTTTGCCCACTTGCACTCCATAACGGCGCATTTAATTTTCTAGAACCTCACCAACAGGGGTGTAGATGGTTATTGTTGTTTGCTGCTGTCTAGTTGACCCCCAACTCCTGGTGACCCCATGCACAACAGGAGCTGATCGTTGTGATCCATAGGATTTTTGGAGGTAGATCACCAGGCCTTTCTTCCTGCTCTTAGTCTGGGAGCTCCACTGAAATGGTTCAGCACCATAGCAACACGCAAGCCTCCACTGACAGACGCATGGTAGCTGTGCATGAGGTGCATTGACCAGGAATCAAACCTGGGTCTCCTGCGTGGAGGATGAGAATTCAACCACTGAACTACCACTGTCCTTCAGGGGCGTAGATAGGATGGATGTTACAATCCTGATTTAATAGAGGTCTAGGTGGCTGAGTGACTGGGTGAAGGCAGAGAGGGACCTGGATGCAGGGCTCTGGCCATGCAGCCTGTGCTTGTATTGCCCTTGGATCAAAGTGCCCCAGCCTTGGCATCAGGCAGAGCTGGGTTAGACTCCCTGCCCTGCCTGCCACTTAGGAGCTCAGCAAATGGTTAAGTGCTGGACTACTAACCAAAAGGTTGGTGGTTCCAACCCACCCAGAGGTACCTTGGAAGTAAGGCCTAGTGATCTGATTCCAAAAGGTCGCAGCCTTGTAAACCCTATGGAGCAGTTCTACTCTGCACACATGAGGTTGCCATAAACCAGAATCAACTCAACAGCAACTGACAACAAAATGGGGATAAAGGTACCCACCTCCTAGAGTTATGAGGATTAGATGAGACAGTGTGTAATGAACTTCCAGAAACAGCTGTTTCTGTTAATACCATTGTCTTCACCACCCTGCCGATGCTCTTAGGGCCCCAGACTCAAGGTCGTCCAGTCCTCACAGCACCAGTAACACACCCTGTCCTCACCCCCTGTGCTACATTGCAGACTGCCGGCTGCTGTGGGATTATGTGTACCAGCTCCTCTCTGACACCAGGTACGAACCCTACATCAAGTGGGAAGACAAAGATGCCAAGATCTTTCGCGTAGTGGATCCAAATGGACTTGCCAGACTCTGGGGAAACCATAAGGTAAACCTCAGTTCCAGCAGGCAGGATGGTGTCAACATTTCCAGAAGGGGATGGGGCAGAGGGTCAGAGTGGACCGCTCAGCACTAGAAGACAGTCCTCAGCTGACAGGGCTTCACCACTAACCCCAAAAGTGCTAGGGTCATTTTACTTTGGAAGATACTGAGGAGCCTGCAGTTACCTCTTGTGGATGGGGAATGTAGGTGGAACTCAGAAATCTTGCCTTCTAACTGCTTAATCCCACTTTTACTTACCATTTGAGCCTTTTGAAGCACATTTATATGAATTGTGCAGCGTATGCTGTGGGGCTGTTAGGCCAGATGAAGAAGCTGATTCCCTGGGGGAAGCTGGGGCAGAAACCCAGGTCTCAGGGCCCATAGACGCATTGGAATCGGGACTGGAAAGGCCTGGGAATGTTTGAGCCAGCATTCCCAGCGTGAGGAATGCCCATACCTAAATGGGCGTCTGTGAGTTTAGGTGGTTTACCCCAAATTTTAATAATTAAATATTTATTTTCGTGAGAATTATGGTTTAAAAAGTTAACTACCATGTTAATCTCATGATTTTCGGTGGTGTTATAAGGAAAATGTCCTTTTTTATACAGTGAAACTTGTGAGAGCCAGAACTCCGCAGGTCTGCCTTGTTTTTCTGGGTCTCGCGAGTTTTCTGCCTTTGACAGGGTGCAGTCTTGCCATTTTTCTGTTGCTCTCTCTTAGTGGAAAATATTTGAGTTTTCCTTCTCTGACAGGTTTCTACCTTACACAGGTTCTGGCTCTCACATGTTTCACTGTAAATATGTTTATTTATGTAAAAAAAAATGAGTCTTTTAAAGAAAACTATTAAGAACAATAATGATAATTAGCAACATGTAGGATTTCTAAAAATGTCTAGCATTTGAGTGCCCGGCACTGCTCTGAGGGTTCTGCCTGTATGAACTCATTTAATCCTCTCAGTAGCTTAGTGAGGTAGGTATTTTCAGATGTAGAAACTGAGGTACAGAGAGGTTTGACAACTTGCCCAATGGTTGCAGCCAGTAAGTGGCAGAGTAGGGATTTGAACCCAGGCTGCCTGGCTCTGTGCTCCATTTATTATGTTGCCTCTTAGTAGTGGTGGTGGCCGGAAAGATGCAGATTACTGCAGTTTGGGAAGTACTAATTCGGTCCAATCTCTTTTTAGTATGCGGGAGCGGGAGGAACTGAGGCCCAGAAAGCAGCAATTCCATTCAGTGAGCACTTATTACATGCTGGCACTGTAGCTAAGTACTTTCATGGATTAACTAATGTAATCCTCACTACAGAGCTGTGAGGCGATATTCTTATCCTCATTAGCTGGCAGATAGGCTCAGAGATGTAAAGAAACTTGTCCAAGGTCACACAGCTTCCAAGTGGTGGAGCTAGGCTTTGAAGTCGAGGTGAGAGGACCATCACATTATTTCTCCCCTGGCCTTCTCCTGTCTTTCTTCTTCCAAACTCAAGGGATGGTGACGTGGGGCTGCTTTGCCTTCCAGAACCGGATGAACATGACCTACGAGAAAATGTCACGTGCCCTGCGCCACTACTACAAGCTGAACATCATTAAGAAGGAACCTGGGCAGAGACTACTGTTCAGGTGAGTGGCCTGAGGGCCAAGGTGAAAAGGGGAACTGAGTCTGTGGCCAGGTGAGCTGGGAGCCCCCTGCAGCTGGGGCAGGGGCTAATTTGCAGCTGTGGCCTGAATTCCAGATTTCTAAAGACACCAGGGAAGATTGTCCAGGACAAGGGTAGCTGTCTGGAGCAGCTGGAGAACCAGGGGCAGGACAGGATGGATTTCAAGGACGAGATGCTGCAAGTCTCTCCGTGAGGGGCAGGTAGACTCCTCCAGGTGCCTGGCACTGACACTGCAGGAACTGAGTCCCCATGAAGACAGCCGTGTGGCAGCCTCTCCTCTCCTCCTGGGGCAGCAGGAATCCTCAGCCAGATTTTATACTCATGGGATCGTAGCTGTAGTCATGGGGCCTCACAGCTGCCTGGGGACCTAGGAGGACTGAGAGCTGCAGAGGCCCTCACCTCCAGGATGGGGTGGCATTGTCCTTTGAGTAGGGCAGCCCTGGGGCTAAATGGGGGCACAGGGAGTGGACTTTCTGCCCACCCTACCCCTTGGTACACATCCAGCTTGGGAGAGGGAGCCGGGTACTGAGAGGGCATCCTGCCCAATTCCCTTCAATTTTCTCTGAAGGAAGTGAGGTCCTTCACTGAGCCTCAACTTTCCTCTTCTGTAAAAGGGGCATGCTTATAAAAACGCACCCTCAGGAGGCTGATGTATGAAAGAGCAGAAAGGATTAGTGCTTTGTCAGTCTTAGTAATAATGATGGTAATGATAATGATAGTTGACATTTCTTAAGTGCTTACTATGTGCAAGGCATTGTGCTAAGGGCCCTACATACATTTTATCTCATTTAATTTACACACCTACCCTCTGAGGTTTAAAGATGGGGAAAGTGAGGCACAGCCACTTTGAAATGGGCAGATCTGAGATGCCTCTCCAGAATCAAGTTTTCTTTTACCGCCTCTGAGTGTATCTGGTTACTTCCCAAACAGAGGCCGTGGTCCCACCTCTCTATCCCTGAGGTCTTCGTTTGACCTGGCCCAGCCACCATGCCCTCAGTTTTCAGTCCTTCGATGACCATGTGACTATGACCCAATGAAGATCAGTACCCCTCCTCCTCCGCCTTGTCTTCTTGCACCTTATGTCTTTACACAGATGTTTCAGAAGCCCCACGTGGCTGGATTCTTGGTTAAATGTCTCCGTTTTCACTGTCTGTGATTGTGTAACCAGTGGTTCTCAGGATATGGACCTTGGACCAGCAGCATCAGCGTCACCTGGGAAGTTGTTCCAAATGCAAAATTATGGCCCCACCCCAGACCTGCTGAAACAGAAGCTGTGGGGTGGGGGGCAATCTGAGCTTCAAGGAGCCATCCGGGGGATTGTGATGCTTGCTCAAGTTTGAGAGCCATTGGTGAAGACACTGCTTCACTTGTGCTTAAGGCCACAGCCCCTCCTTACCCCCCTTACTTCTGTGTGTCCATCCAGTGGGGGAGGGGCACTGGCTGGGAGAGAAAAGGGAGATAAGCAGGGGCAGATTAACTAGTAATACTTGATGTGGTGAAAAGCAGGTGAAATTGTGCACTACAGATCAGTAAGTAAGCACAGGTAAGCCTGTGTGTACCTTGCTTATTGGGTATTCCATCCCTGGGATAAGGATGGAGCATGATAAAGGGGAAGTTGTCAGAAAATGGCTCCGTAAAATCTCAGAGTGAGATAGGGAGAACACAGAAGCAGCAGACAGGGCCTCCAGTGGCTCAGCAGGGACTCCAGTCCCACTTCCTGCCCTGGTGGATGGTATCTAACTTCCACTGTGCTGGGCACTGTGCTAAGGATTTTTCTCATCCTTTCTCCAGATGGCTATCCCAGGTAAGTGTTGCCACTCCCATTCCACAGGTGAGAATACGGAGGCTTGAAGAAGATTCTGGAACTTGCCCACAGTCACACAACTGTAAATAACACGACTGGGATTCCAGCTTAGGCCTGTCTCAGTCTAAACCCTAAGGCACAGAAATTCCCCAGTATCACTATTGGAACCCGAGAACTCACCACTCTCAGGGCTAAGGACACAGGAAACCCTGGTACATTCCCTGCATACAGTTGCGGGGTCTGTGCACTGCACAGGGGGTAGAGGAGCGGGAAATCCAGCCAGGCCAGGTTCTCCAAGCTGGGAGCTCCAGTCCACCAAGAGTGGGTACCTTTTCTAATTCATGAAGGTACCATATGGGATAACAGTGGCCTCACCTTGGTGAATGAATCCCCACAGGGTTGACCACACCAACTTTCCCTTTGTATACAGGAAGCAGCCCCAGCTGAGTTGAGAGACGTCTGAGCTCCCCCACCCAAATGGCTCAGCCTCTGAGGGTTTGCCCTGGGTGGGGGCGGGGAAAGAAAAATGAAGAAAAAGATAACTGAGTAGATAGAAAAAATGGATGAGGAAAAGGAAGAGTGTTCAGGACAAGAAGGGAGAGGAGGTATAAGGGGAGAGGAAAAGCTAGGTGGCAAGGAGGACTCAAAGTGTTGAGGGGAAAACTGTCTGTGTGTCTTGGGCTGGGTTCCCTACAGAAGCAAAACCAGTGAAGCATATCTCTCTCTCTCTATATATAATCTGTATGGAGCCCTGGTGTGATGCAGTGGTTAAGAGCTATGACTGCTAACCAAAAGGTCAGCGGTTCGAATCCACCAGCCACTCCATGGAAACCTTATGGGGCAGTTCTACTCTGTCCTATACAGTCACTATGAGTAGGAATCAACTTGATGGCAATAGGTTTTTCTATCATTCTCTGTCTCTCTCTCTCTTTCTCTCTGCCTACCTACCTACATACATGTATTTCAAGGAAATGGCTTATGCTCGGTTCTCTAGAGGAGCAAAACCAGTGAAGCATATACATATATATACAAATATGTATATAGAGAGATTTATTTCAAGGAAATGGCTCACGCAGTTGTGGAGGCTGGCAAGTCCCAAATCCATGGGTCAGAGATCAGGCTGAAGGCCTCTCCTGACTCACGTGGTTGCGGGGACTGACGAACCCAAAATTGGCAGGTCAGACAGCAGGCTGCTGGCTCACGTCGCAAGAACCAGACGTCAGAGGATGACAAGTCAGATGCTGGATCAAGAGAGAGTGAGCTCTGCCAGAACATCCATATAGATTGGATGTAAACCATACCCCCAAGGAAATCCCCTTTCAACTGATTGGCTGCTCACATTAGTTCACAAAATGGAGGATGATTACATAACATCTGCCAAACCACTGAGAATCATGGCCTAGCCAAGTTGACACATAACCTTAACCTTCACAATGTGAAAAACAGGTTAAAGAGATAACCCCCGGACACCTTTAACTCAGTACTGAAGTCACTCCTGAGGTTCACCCTTCAGCCAAAGATTAGACAGGTCTATAGGGCCAACAATAACATGAGGGACGTGTTTCATAGTTCAATCGTGTATACAAGACTAATGGGCACAGCAGCGCAAAAGCAAAGATGAGAAGGCCGGAAGGGACAGGAGAACTGGACGAACGGAAATAGGAAACTTAGGGCGGAGAAGGGGAGAGCATTGACACAGTGGGGTTGGCAACCAATGTCATAAAATAATTTGTATATTAACTGTTTAATGAGAAACTAATTTGCTCTGTAAACTTTCATCTAAATCACAATTAAAAAATAAAATTAACATATTCTAAAAAACAAACAAGAAGATTAAAGGGATAAAAAGGAAAGAGAATGGGGGGCGCATCACAGAAGGTATGAGGATATGAGCCCACCCTGGCCCCCTGTAGTTTACACTCAGAAAGCCCTGGAGTGCCTATCTGGCCCACCTAACATGGGGTTGAGACCTTTTAGGGCCTTGGGCCTCAGCAGGACATTAAAATGTTAATTGAGCACCTACAGTGTCCAGCCCTGGGCTTGGCACTTGAGGGAGAGGGAAGAGACACCACCACAGAACTCATATTATGGATGTTTCTTTAGAGACACAGACCCTGTGCAAAGGCAAGGAAACCCGACGGTTCAGGACAAGGCCCACTTAGGACCAGAAAGGGCAGCCGTGGAGGCTTCCTGGAGGAGATTGGATCTGAGCTGGAAGGAGTTCTGATGGCTAGGAGGGAGAGTGGGAAGGGAGAGGAGGATAAGGATAAGAGTATGGTGGTCAGTCAGTCCTGGGTTCAAATCTTATCTCTTTCCCTGATTTTCTGTGTGACCTTGGGCAAGTTGCCTTTGTGGAGCGTCTGGTTTCCCATCTTTAAAATGGAGATGCTACTGCTGACCTGACCTCACAGGCTTGTCAGAAAGCTTCAAGAAGAGAGTATTTGTGAAGTGCTTAGTATGTGCCTGTTAGGTAAGGAGCACTTAATAAGTGCTAGCTGAAAAAACTCTATAAACCAAAAGGCACTCTGAAGCACAGAAGTGCTTCTATCCTATTTGTTCAGCTTCTTTGCCCTGCTCCCTGACCCCCTGTACTTGGGCCTCTCGAGAGGGGGGCAGAGCCTCTGCCCTTGCAAATGTCCCGGGTATGGTTTGGGGAGAAGGCGGGGGGTCGGGGGAGTGTTTTCCCTTAATCAAAAAGAAAACGTCTTGGATTCACATCATCTTTCTGTGAAGGAGGAAGCCACCTCTGCTGCTTGCCCCTAGCAGGTCAGGAAATCCCCCTGCTTTGAGCCTGGGCCACCTTGAGTCACAGTACAGAAGTTGATAAGATTCTCCGACTTTGGAACTCAAAGATATGGCTGTTCAGGAGCAGGGAAACCCCTGGCTTGGTGTCATCTAGGGCCCTTAATCTGCCCTCTTTGTAGCATTGAGACAATCTCACACTGGAAGGGGCCAGGCAGGTGGTCTGGGGTGGGGGGGAAAGGTTCAGTAGGAAAATTCTTGGCTCTTTTCGTCTCTGCTTGAGACTGTTCCATCCCATTGGCTTTGCTCCACGATGAGCCCTGTGCCCCATAACTGGACTGGGAGGGGCCATTGAAATCAACTTGTGCATCCCCCCCACCATTTTATCAGTAAGGAAACTGAGGCCAGAGAGGGGAAGGGATTTGGTCCCACAGCCCAGCCCGGCCTCCTGGCTCCTAATGTTGCCTCATTTCTTCTTGTCTCGGCACCTTGCTTGTGGGGCTAAGATGAAGAAGTTTAGACCAGAGGATGGATTCATAGGTCACCTTTTCCAGTTACCGTGTTGGCACCTGCCTGCTGGTGCGTTACGATCGTCAGTAGTTGATATCCCAGGGACTGTGCCTTTAACCCAGGACAATGAACCTCCCCCGAAGCTGGGATCATTAGGGCTAAGAGTGGGGCTTGGGCAGAGTCCACCATCCCAGATTCCTGAGCTCTGCACCCTGCCTGGCAGTGAACTCCACCTATCTTCCCAGGCACATTAGGCCCTGGTCCGGGGATGGACACCTGGGGGCCAGGAGTAAAGAGATTGATTCTGTCCTTCCTTCATTCCACGAGCATTAGTTGAGCACCTGCTATACACCTGGTGCCAGGTGAGGCTCCAGGTTCACTTTCATTTCTTACACAACACTTAGGTTCCTGAAAAATGGTGGGTTGCTGAAATCTATGTAGGTCAACATGAATTTTCTCGTGAAGAATTTTAAAAAGCAGGAGGTATATTCTCATGGGTTGAAAAATACCAGCCATGTCCTTTTAAAAACAAAAAAAAAGTTTGTTTTGTTTTTGCCAGATTACGTTAGTATTAATGGTAAGTAAAGAGTTTGTGGAAAAAATGAGTATACGAAGATGCTCGTAAATGAAAGAAACGACAGAGTCCCTGTCCCCACCCGGGCCCTCCACTTGTAGGATTAACCCATGACCACGATCGGCTAGTCTCCATTATATGGATTCTTGCTGAAAAATCTTTGTCCCTCTCAGGGAAGTTCCAGATCTAGCACTTTTTGAAAATCCTGGTGTTCTTGCCATGTCTTGGTCTTTTATTGCAGGAAGCCTAGGTTGGTACTGGTGACCCATCACTTCTGTCACTGAGGGTCCTAGTGGTGACAACCTTTCTTGGCTTCTTCCTCTGGCTCCTCCTCATGATCTTAAAACACATTTTCTACTCAAATATTCTCCCGAAAGTTTTATGGTGACACCCAGGAAACACATTTACAGAGCAGGTCTTGAACCTCCGAACAGTCTGGCTTCTGGTGGTAAGTGGGCAGGTGGCACTGGCTCTGAAGGAGCCTTGTTGAGTGCTGAGCATCCTGTCACCTGCTGGCTTGGTCACTCAGTGGGACCGCTGAACTAAGCCACCGCTAGGACAGCCCTAGAATTTGGGTGGGGAGTTTAAGTGGGTTGGTCTGAATTTAAAACGTGCATATTTAAAAAATATTTGATCATGACTTTAATCTTGTAAATTCAAAAATCCTCGTAAGTTAATTGCTCATATATTGGGAGGTGGGCGTACAAATGGAAATAGAGTCCTACTCTTGAGACATTCAGATATCAGAAGGGGAGACAGACGTCACTGATAGGCAGACATTGCAGTCCCCAGGGAGAGGTGGTTAGAAGTGTCCACTGGGGACATTGGAGACAAAGTGGCACTCGTGGATTCTGTTTGGGAGGTGCCAGGGACAGTGCCCCTAGGGAGGGGATCATATAGCCTTCTGCTATCTTTTCCCCTCCCTATTTGAAGGGGTGAGGTTTGGGAGGCAGAGTGGTGCTCCTTGAGCCAACAAAGGTCAGGGAGAATGCAGGGGAAACGGGAGCTGGGCTGGCTGCAGAGGCCCGTCTCTGAGGGAAGGTAGAGCGGTCCCTGAGGTTCACACACAGGTCAGCCCAGTTCAGGAAAGTAGACCAGGATCAGGGCTGAGGCCATAATGACGACAAAGAGGGAGCCTTTGGGGAGGGGTGTCCCCGTGTCTGATCCATCAGGAAGGGCAGGAAGAAAATCCCAACAGCACCAACTTCGTATAACCTACTTCACGGGCAACTGATGCTGTGTGAAAAAAAGTTACTTGAAGCCAGTCCACAAGGAACCTTCAGTTGTTCACCCAACCGACATTTACTGAGCAGCACGCGTGTACCAGATCCTGCACTGCGGGCTTCCCTGGGCCACCTTACAGATGCCTGGCTGGCCTGCGATGCCCAGGTCTAGAACTGGGGTGAACCGTTTATTAAAACTACTCTCTTTTCTCAGGGACATGAAGTGAGACTGGAAGGAGAAGTGGTGAGAGCAGCAGCTGGCCTAGGATGGCAGCTCCGGGGCAGAGGGGACGTTCCCTCAGGGGCAGCTGAAGTCCTGTGGGTCACCACCCAGAGCACAAAGCCTGAGTGGGGGCCAGAGCTCAGTTCAGTCTTTCAACAGGGCTGGACAGAATCCAACATTTACCTCAGATAGGGCCATGCCGGCTGACAGATTTCAAATGTCTTCATTTTTGCCCAAATTAAATGAACTCTGTGTAGTAGTGCTAATGGCTGAAGCTCGTTAGAGTTTGTAACTGGCAATTGCAAAGGCCTTTGGCAATAATAAATGATGTAATAAGAAAATAAATATAAATAATAATATGAAAAATATAATGCAAATATGCAATCTTTCAGAATATGATATCCAAAAAGTTATTTATTTATTTATTTATTGTGGTTTCATGGAGGCTCATGCAGAACTGACTGGAAGATTTATCTCTGGGCAAAGACAGTTCAGGCTCACTCCCAATACAGAGATGAGCAGCATCAACAAATGAGCCTCCTGCTGCTCTCCACCAGGTAGCCTCCCAGCTTGTTATCCCAGGAACCTGGAATAAGGTCTGGGAGGAATGTGTCCCTTCCAATCAGAGGGACCTGCCTCAGCAACCCCTGGGTCCTCTCAATAAATTCTCCCTGTAGTAATGACTTCTTTGAAGGCTGCTGGTGTCTGGTTCAGAGCAGGGGACAGGGATGAGCTCTCAGAAACTGATGTGGGTCCTCAGGAAAACCCTTATTCTGCCTTCACTGCCAGGATTCTGGGGACACTCAGGCTGTGTGTGGGCTTCTCTCCATGGAAAGGCTTGCACTTTAAAACCATGTCCACCAGGTGGCGGAAAAGCCGTTGGTGACACGCTGTGGGCTTAGTGCCTGTTCTGTGACCTAGCACGTCAGTCAGCCTTCTCTCACAAGGAGGTGAGTAGAACTCTCCAACTCAGGTATGCTCTGTAAGTAGTCATCCAGCCTCTTCTTAACCACCTCCAGCGACAGGAGCTCACCACCTCCAGGGGGCAGAGTAAGTAGCTGGAGTGGGGATGGAATTGAGAGACACCAAAATGCCACTTGCCCAATGATAGTGTCACCCTTTCTCTCCGAACCCAAAAGGCCACTCACTGGTTTCTGAAATTCCCACCTTCCCAGTCTCTTTGTTGGGATAACTTACTATCTCCTCTTTTTATTATCACCTTATCCCAACTAGTTTATCAAACTTCTGAGCAGAGGCTTATAAGACCTTGTAAGTCTGGGACACGTGACAGAGGTGTGCCGAAAGCGTCTCACCCCAGACACGCAGCCCCTGATGAGGAATCAAAAGGACCGAGATGCCCTGAATTTCCTAGCGGCTTTAGTGAAGCCAACCTTCTGGGCCTCAGTTTCTACATCTGTAGAAGGAATAACAGCGTGTGAAGCTGTTGAGAAACTTTAAACGAAATATTCACTGATTTAGCAAATTTTTTTAAAATTATTTTTTTAAATTGTGCTTTAGGTGAAAGTTTACAGCTCAAGTTAATTTCTCATTCAAAACTTTATACACATGTTGTTTTGTGACATTGGGTGCAATCCCCACAATGTGACAGTGCCTTCCCCCTTTCCACCCTGAGTGTCTATTCGACCGGTTCCTGTCCCTTCCTGCCTTCTCATCCTGCTTTTGGACAGGAGCTCCCCATTTGGTCTCATATATTTGATTGAACTAAGAAGCACATTCCTCACGTGTATTATTTTTTGTTTTATAGGCCTGTCTAATCTTTGTCTGAAAAGGCTTCAGAAATGGTTTCAGTTCTGGGTTAACAGAGTATCCGGGGGCCGTAGTCTCCGGGGTTCCTCTAGTCTCTGTCTGACCATTAAGTCTGGTCTTTTTATGTGAATTTAAACTCTGTTCTACATTTTTTTCCCGCTCTGTCTGGGACTCTCTGTTGTGTTCCCTGTCAGGGTGGTCACTGGTGGTAGCTGGGCACCATCTAGTTTTTCTGGTCTCAGGGTGGCAGAGTCTCTGGTTCATTTGGTCCTTTAGTCCTTTGGGCTGGAATTTTCCTTGTGTCTTTGGTTTTCTTCATTCTCCTTTGCTCCGAGTGGGATGGGACCAGTAGATGTATCCTAGATGGTCTCTCGCAAGCTTTTAAGACCCCAGACGCTACTCACCAAAGTGGGATGTAGAACATTTTCTTTATGACCTGTGTTATGCCAATTGACCAAGATGTCTCCTGCAACTATAGGCCCCCGGCCCCAGCCCCAGTACTCTGTCCCTCAGAGTGTTTGGATGTGTCTAGGAAACGTCTGTGCTTTTAATTTGGTCCAGTAGTGCTGACTTCCCCTGTATTGTGTGTTGTCCTTCCCTTCACTGAAATTGACCCTTGGCTACTACCTAGTCAGTCATTTGTTCTCCCTCTCCCTCCCCACCCTCATGATCATCAAAGAATGCTTTTTTCTGTGTGTAAACCTTTTCTTGAGTTCTTAGAATAGTGGTCCCATACAATATCTGTCCTTTTGTGACTGACTTATTTCACTCAGCATAGTGCCCTCCAGATTCATCCATATTGTGAGATGTTTCACGGATTCATCAGTGTTCGTTATCGTTGCATAGTGTTCCATTGTGTGTGTGTACTATCATCTGTTGATAGACGTTTAGATTGTTTCTATCTTTCTGCTATTGTGAACAGTGCTGCAGTGAATGTGGGTGTGCATATGTCTATTCATATGATGGCTCTTATTTCTCTTGGGTATATTCCTAGGAGTGGGATTGCCTGATCATATGGTATTTCCATTTCTAGCTTTTTGAGGAAGTACCGTATCATTTTCCAAAGTGGGTGTACCATTTTACATTCCCACCAGCGGTGCATAAGAGTTCCAATCTCATGTGTCTGTGATTTAACAAATATTTATTGCGCACCTACTATACGCTAGGCACTGTTCTAGAAACTGGGAAATACAAAACCAAAAAACCAAACCTGTTGCGGTTGAGTCGATTCTGACTCATAGTGACCCTATAGGACAGAGTAGAACTGCTGTAATCTTTCTGGAAGCAGACTGCTACGTCTTTCTCCTGTGGAGCAGCTGGTGGGTTCAGCCAACTGCTTAATCACTGTGCCATCAGGGCTGTTTCTGGGAAATACAGTGGTGACCATAGAAGCAAGTAAACAAACAAACACATCATGTAACGTCAGGTGGTGATAAGTGCTACAAAGGAAGATAAAATAGAGTCAAGTTTTAAATCTGTCAGAGATGTCAAAAGCATGTGAACATAAGAGCAAGTCATCTTGGTGACATCAATTTCTCCCCTGTAGCTGTTCCCTTCTATTTGGCTGCAGTTCTCACTGTGAAAATCACGCCTGAGATAGACACTGAAGGGGGTTTCTGTTAAGTGCACTTAAAGCAGTCATCAGGGATTTGAATGACATAGGCTGAAAGGCTGGCAGGAGAAGACCAACTTGGCCTGCTTCCCAGTTTGGCCTAGAGCTGCCCCATCACCATCCCCCTTCTTTACCCATGAGGGAGCCACAAGCTAAGCCCAGTGAGGTCATAAGTCTCCTGAGCAGACCTCAGCTTTCCTGGTCAGACCCATCAAAACAACTCAGTCGAGGAAGCACTGTGTGTTGTGGAAAGTGCTCTGGCTGGAAAGCCCCAGAGTTCTAAATATGGTTCTTGAAATTCCAGCATGCCTGAGCAGGAAGGGACTTCACCTCGGGCTCATGATCACACATCCTGGCCAGTGACACGCTCAGGTCACACCTGGTTTTCAGCGAGTGGTGTGGGGTAGGGGGTGCATATCAGATTCTCAGGGAAGGGATGCCTGGAATGGGTAGACATGCTGTGTGACACTCCAGAGAGATTCTGAAACCCCTTTTTTCTCCTACCAGCCCTGACAAGCACCAGGGATTTGACCCCATTTTAGGGATGGGGAAACTGAGGATCATAAATGTAAAGGGGAGCCCGAGAGTCTGGGATCCTGGCTTTCATCCTGGAATCCTTCCAAACTTTGTAGCAGACCATGCCATCTATAAACTCTAAAGAGATCTGCAATAAAGAACATTTTATTTTCCTGAAATATAAGTATGTAATTCAACCACTTGGGTCTTGACAGGCCACAAAAAAAAAAAAAAAAAAAAAAAAGGATAGGGCCTTGGACAGAGCAGATCTGAATTAGAGCCAACAACAGAAGGTCCCCAATGAAATAACAGAAAGCTTGGCAGCTCAACCACGTCTTTATTTTGAGCAAGATGCAATGCTTTTCTGACAATATAAACTCATTCATCTGACTTCATAGGGAGATAGACATGCCCAGATAAAATGCAGCTCCTCTTCCAAGGAAGCCAGTGCTGGTTAGTCTGCTTCCACTGTATTAGTGAAGGGAATGCTAGCTGCTGTAGCATAAAAATGGAAATCTCAGTGGCTCAACTTGATGTTTGTTTCTTAGTCATGTAGTTTGGTTGGTGGGTGGGAGAAGGGATGCTGTCCATGAAGTCATTCAGGGACCCAGGCTGATGGAGGCTCTACTATCTTCTTCATGTGGTTTCTATGTGGGGGTTGACATCCAACCAGCAGGTGGGAGGAAGAGAGAGCAAGGAGGATTGGGTGGACATCTTAATGGGGGAGTGGAGCATTTTAGTGCGCTAGACCTGTTACCTCACACCATCATTTCTGCCACATTCCGTTTATCAGAACTCGGGTGCGTAATACGCAGGTATCAGAACTCCTTGCCCCTCTGAATCACCCTCTACTTTTCTTCATCCTGTCTGGGTCAGATCTCCATTTCCAATCCTTGAGATCTCCTAGCTGTCAGAATCCCTGCAGATCTTCCTTCAATTCTTCAACAACCCTGATAGCTTTCTAATAAATCTGTTTTTCACTTAGGTTGGCTTGAGCTGGGGTTTCTATCTTGTGCAATTAAGAAAGTCCTGTCTATTTTTTGAGGGGGATCAAAGGATTTTTTAGTACCCTTCAAGTTTGCCCCTAGGCCTGCCACTTCTCTCAGTCCCGGGATGTGAGTTCCATGTCACCAGAGATTTTCAAGGAGAAAAACAAAGCAGAACAACCAGTTGCTGTGGAGTCAATTCCAACCCTACGTGTGTCAGAGTAGAACTGTGCTCCATAGGGTTTTTAATGGTTGTCTTTTCAAAAGTAAATTGCTAGGCCTTTCTTCTGAGGTGCCTCAGGGTGGACTCAAACCTCCAACCTTTCCATTAGCAGTTGAATGTGTTAACCGTTTACACCACCCTGTAACTTCTTCAATCAGAGAGGGGATATCCTTTGTCTGGGATGAATCAGAACACTGGAACTCAGGAGGTTTAACTGGGTGGTGTCAAATATTCTCTGTAATATTTGCTGATCCCATTGTGTGGAGTCTTCACCTGCCAGGGATTAGAGTCCTGGTATTTGAATATGGTTCTAGTTTCCCCTAAAATGTATAGATTATGAGTTTACAAGCATCAGTGTAACACATTGTATTACTAGAATAAAAGACAAAAACGACATGATCATCTCAATAGATTAAAAAAAAAAGCATTTGACGAACTCTAACACCCTTTTATAATAAAAACATTCAACAAACTAGGAACCCTAGTTTCTTCTGGCACAGTGAAAGTCGTTTTATTACTCACAGAAAGACAGCAAACAATAGTTCCATGGTAAGCCAGTCGCCTCTGGGCTCAGAAGGTTGACTGGGCGGAAATGGAGACTCCTCTACGCACGCCCCATTTTGCACTGTAGGAGAAGGACTCTCTCAAAGGGGACCTGCTCACCTTTCCTGAAAACCGATGTTCACTCTTACTTCACTGGGTGGGCACGTCATGGCTCAGGTGTTAGCAGGTGCACTGTGGTTCAGGTGCTGGGTTTTCTCTCTCTCTCTCTGTAGCTCCTATTGGCTGGCTCTGCCCTCATTGCTTACTGGTCCAGCTCTCAACCAGCAGCATTGGGCTGGCATCACGATAGCTCTTGAGGTAGAGCTGCTCTGTGGGTGAACCCTGAAAGGGGTTGTCCCAGGCTCGGTGGGCAGACCCCTGAACAGGGCCTCTCATCACCAACTGCTCTGCGGGCTGATTTGGCCCCATGCCGCCACAGCTTTGCAGTTCAGGATGGAGTGGGCAGCACTGTGCACGGGGTGCTGCCCAAAACCTCTGGGCCTCCTGCTTGCGCTGGACGTTTGGACCTGCTAGTCCTGCATCTGAGCCTGTTGCTGCTGCCCGGGGCCTCTCACCACCAAGCGTTACAGCTCTCCATCTGGGTTTCTGCCGCTGTCCAGGCCTGCTCGTGGTCTCTGCTGCTTCTGGTGCTGTTGCAGCCACCCCTCTCCAACTACTCTGCTGCCATTTCTCTGTTCAGCAGGTGCTGGCTTTTGCTTCTTCTGGGCTCTGCTGCTGTTTCTCCAGGTCACTGCTGACTGCTCTGCCTTCTACAGGGTCTAGGCTTCTGTTGCTTCTGGTGCTGGTCCTTTATTTCTTGATGCTTTCCCTCTAATATCAGGAGGGTCTAGCCAGGCCAATTAGGCAAGAAAAAGAAATAAAAGGCAACCAGATTGGAAAGGAAGAAGTATAACTATTTCTACTTACAAATGACATGATCTTGTATATAGAAAGTCCTAGGAATCCACAAAAAAAATCTATTAGAACTAATAAATGAGTTCAGCAAGGTTACAAGATACAAGATCAATATACAAAAGTTAATTGTAAACCAGATGGCACTAATGAGGTACAGTAGTCCAGTGACAAAGGCCAGAAGGCAGAAGGGGACAAGGAAGCTGGTGATAGGGAACCCAAGGTTGAGTAAGGGTATTGTTGATGTGTTGTGAGATTGTTAACCATTGTCATAGGGCAACATGTGTAGTAACTGTTAAATGAGAAACTATTTTGTTCTGTAAGCCTTCATCTTAAGTGAGAATAGCAGCACAATTGGAAGAGCGTAGTCAATGTCACTGAACTGTGCATGTAGAAATTTTTGAAATGGTGTAGCTTTGGCTACGTGTAATTTTCACCAAAAAAAAAAAAAAAGGTTGAGAAGTTAGAGGGTTGACATGTTGTGGGGTTGTTAACCAATGTCATAAAACAATATGTGTACTACTGTTTCATGAGAAAACTATTTGTTCTGTAAGCCTTCACCTGAAGTACAATTAAAAAAAAAAGTTAATTGTATTATACACTAAAAATGAACAATAGAAAAAAAAAGAAATTAAGAAACAATTCTGTTTATAAACACCACCAAAAAGAATAAATACTTAGGAATAAACAAAAGAAGTACAAGACTTGTCTACTGAAAACTATAAAATATTGTTGAAAGAAATTAAAGAAGCCCTAAATAAATGGAAGAAACCTCATGCTCATGGATCAGATGACTTAACATTGTTAAGTATTAACTTCTCAGACTGGTCTACATATTCAGTGTAATTCCTATCAGAATTCCAGTCACCTTATTTATTTACTTATTCTCAGAAATCAATAAACTGATCCTAAAATTCACGTGCAAATGCAGGAGACCTAGAATAGTCGAAAGAAACTTGAAAGAGAAGAACAAATTAGGAAGACCCACACTTCACAATTTCAAAACTTACTACAAAGCTACAGTAATCAAGACAGTGTAGTACTGGCATAGGATAGACATATAGATGAACAGGATATAATTGAGAGTCCAGAAATCAGCTCTTGCGTATATGGTCAATTGGATGGGAATTCACAATTCAATGGGAAATAGTCTTTTCAGTAAACGGTTGTGTGTTCAGTAAACATGCAAAAGAATGAAGCTGGAGCCATACCTCACACCATATACAACAATTAACCTAAAATGGATCATAGACCTAAATGGAACAGCTAAAACTATAAAACTCTTAGAGGAAAACATAGGTGTAAATCTTCACGACCTTGTATTTGGCAATGGTTTCTTAGATGTGACACTGAAACCATGAGTGATGGAAGAAAAATAGGTAAAATACATCATCAAAATTAAAAACCCTTGTTCTTCAAAGGACACCATAAAGAAAATGAAAAGACGGTGCAAAGAATGGGAGAAAATATTTGCAAATCACGTATATGATAAGGGACTTGTGTCTAGAATATATAAAGAACTCTTACAATTCAATAATAAAAAGACAACTCAATTAAAAAGATGGACAAAGGACTTGAATAGACATTTCTTCAAAGAAGATATACAAATGGCTAATAAGCACATAAAAAGATGCCCAACATCATTAGTTATGAGGGAAATACAACTCAAACTATAGTGAAAGCTGTGAGAGCCAGAACTTGACGGGACTGCATTGTTTTTCCAGGTCTTGCAAGTTTTCTGTCTTTGACAGGGTGCAGTCTTACCATTTTTCTATCACTCTCTCGTAGTGGGAAATACTGAGTTTTCCTTCTCTGACAGGTTTTTGCCTTACACAGGCTCTGGCTTTCACAGGTTTTACTGTACAATGATATACTATTTCTTATCCAGAAGAACAAACAAATCTGTCTTGGAAGAAGTACAGCCAGAATGTTCATTAGATGCAAGGATGGCGAGACTTCATCCCACATACTCTGGATATGCTATCAGGAGGGACCAGTCCCTGGAGAAGGACATCACGCTTGGTAAAGTAGAGGGTCAGCGAAAAAGAGGAAGCTCCTCAGTGAGATGGATTGACACAGTGGCTGCAACAATAGGCTCAAGCATAATGATTGTGAGGATGGCACAGGACTGGGCAGTGTTTCCTTCTGTTGTACATAGGATTGCTATGAGTTGGAACTGACTCAACAGCACCTAACAACAACAACAAAAAACCAAACAAAACCCACTGCCATCTAGTTGATTCTGACTTACAGCTACCTCATGTGTTACGGAGTAGAACTGCTCCATAGAATTTTCTTGGTTATAATCCTTATGGAAACAGATCACCAGGCCTTTCTTCTGCAGTGCTGCTGAGTGGGTTCGAACCACCAACCTTTAGGTTAGTAGTTGAACACAAACCATTTGCGCCATCCAGGGACCTTCATAGCCACTATAATGGCTATAACAAAAACGACAGACAATAACAAGTGTGGGTGAGGATGTGGAGAAATTGGAATGCTCATACATTGCTAGTGGGAATGTAAAATAGTGCAGCTGTATTGGAAAACAGTTTGGCAGTTTCTCAAAAAGTTAAAGGAGTTACCATATGACCCAGCCATTCCACTCCTAGGTAGAAGAGAATTTAAAACGTATGTTCACACAAACACTTGTACAAAAAACATATGCCCACACAAAAACTTTTACAGTTATACCAAAAGTGAAAACAACACAAACTCCTATCAACCAATGAATGGATAAACAACATGTGGTATATACATACAATGGAATATTATTCAGCAATAAAAAGGAATAAAGTACTGATATATGCTACAACATGGATAAACCTTGAAAACATTATACTAAGTGAAATAAGCTAGACACAACAGACCACATATTGTATGATTGCATTTATATGAAATGTCCAGAAGAGACAAATCCATAGAGACAAAGAGTAGATTAACGATTGCCAGAGGATGGGAGTGGGTGGGATGGGGGTGACTGCTAATGGATTTCTTTTTGGGCTGATGAAGATGTTCTGGAATTAGATAGTGGTGATCGATACACTGCTTTGTGAATATGCTAAAAACCACTGAATTTGTATACTTTAAAAGGGTGAAGTTTGTGGTATGTGAATTTTGTTGTTGTTGTTAGTTGCTGTCGAGTCAGTTCTGGCTCATGGCCATCCCATATGTGTAGAACTGGTCCATAGGGTTTTCAAGGCTGTGACCTGGCAGATGGCCAGGCCTGTCTTCTGTGGCACCTGTGGGCACCAAAAGAGTTCCTGGGAGGTACAAGTGGTTGATGCGCTCAGCAGCTAACCGATAGGTTGGAGGTTGAGCCCACCCAGAGGTGCCTTGGATGAAAGGCCTGGTGAGCAACTTCTGAAAATCAGCCACCGATAACCCTGTGGAGCACCGTTCTACTCTGACACACATGGGGTCACCATGAGTTAGAGCCGACTGGATGGCAACTGGTTTTGTTTATTTTTTGGCTTGTGTTTTGGTTAGCACAAAAATCAGCCCGGACTCACCTCGGCAGTCAGCCGGTAAGTTCTGCCCCCAAAGAACAACAGCAGCCAGTTAGGGCCAACATCTCAGTGGGCCTGAGTGTTTTCTTCTCATCAATATTTGATTCTTGTGAAATAACCAGTGATTTTTATTTTATTCTTTGTGCCTGTTTTTGTGGTTTTCAAATTTTCTACAGAGGCGACGTGTCTGATTAAAGCGCACTTGGGAAAACCATGGAAAGTGTGATTCATCACAGCATTGCCCTTTGCTTGGGTTTTTCGTTCTCAATATCTCTCATAGTTCGGTCAAGATAAGGAGTATTTGTGAGCTGTACCGGTAAGAGGTTTCAGTTGGAGGAAATAGAAGCGACCAGCTAATTTTATTAGAAAAGGAATCGGGCTTACAAAGCCATTGGAAGGATCAGAGAAGTGGGCCTCCAGGAATGATCCAGAACACCACCAGCATAGCTGCAGTCCAGACAGCAGGGAGCCACCGTGCCCCATGAATGTGTGCGTGTGTGCTGAAACACAGCTGGAAAAACTCTAGCTTCTCCTTGACCTTGGTTGTTACAGCAGCAGCTGGAACCACAGGAAGATGACCCCATTTCACTTCCTTCTCCCCAGTCTTGGGCCAGTGCATCTAATTGCTGTTTTTGTGTGCCTTCGAGTTCATTCTGACTCATAGTGACCCTATTGGGCAGAGTAGAACTGTCCGCATAGGGCCTCCTAGGCTGTAATCTTTACAGGAGGAGAGTGCCAGGTCTTTTCTCCCGAAGAGCAGCTGGTGGGTTTGAACTGCTGACATTTTAGCAGCAAGCACTTTACTATTGCACCACCAGGGCTCCTTGTGCATCTAATTGAAAGATCCTAATTCACATCTCAAAGTCTAGTTGCAAAGGAGTCTGGGAAAGGTACTTTCCAGCTTTCCAGCTGTGGAGTTTACATTAACTTTATGCAAAGAATTTGATCTTTGTCCTGAGAGATAATCCCTAGTACCTTGTAATTTCCCTAATAGTTTCAGTGTTTTTTTTTGATAACGGCTCCAGACCTGGCAGGTTATGTCACAGAGACAACTCTGGAGTGGTGGCTGGCCAGACCAGAGGGATTTCCCTCATGATGATCAGCTTATGCTGGAAATGGCCAGAGAAACCTGCTTCATGATCACCTCGTGATATGGATGGACCTCAGGCGAGAAGGGCTGGAGTTTTCCTTATGTGATGAGATCCCCAATAAAAGCTCTTGACGCTGAATCTCCATAAGCTTCCTACTTGGCGGAAAACATCTGTTCTCAGAAGGGTGACATGCCCTCTTTGAGACAAGGAAGCTTCATGTTAGGAACCTCCCAGACCTTACCCTATATGTCTTTTCTTTGTGTTGGTCTTGATTTGTGTCTTTTATAATAAAGCTGTAATCATAAGAATAGCACTTTCCATGAGTTCTTGGAGTTGTTCTAGCAGATTATCAAACCGAAGGGAGTAGTGGGAGCAGCGCGTCAGAAGGGAGGGGGCTGGCAACTGCTGAGTTTATGGCTGGTATCCTGAGGGTATGGAGGGAACAGAAGTGAGGGAAACCCTGGGGACTCCCAAGCTTGCGGCTGGCTTCTGAAGTCTTGGGAAGACTTGGCAATCTGGAGGACTGGGTCCTTTAACTTGTGACCTCTGACCTAGCTCCAGGTCATTAGGGTCAGGGGAAGAAGTGCTGCATGTTGGAACTGGTGTCAGAATCAAACAGAGACGTCAAAAATGGGGATTTTGATTTATGTTGACTATTATCCTCAAAGTTGCTATCAGAAAGAGTGGAATTTGATATTTATCCACAAACCAGCTTTGGAGGTAGAGGAGGGGATCCTTGAAGGAGGTTGGGATGGATGTTGAGTGAGGCCAATCCATCATGACCCATCTTCTTAGGTCAAGATTTTAACATTTAATTTGGATCAGTAATTACTTGAGATCAACACAGATGATCTCTTTATTTTTTCTGTATAAAAATTACATTTGCAGTGGGGAATGACTTTTTTACAGTTTGTGGAGTCTATAGATTTTCCTCTGAAGCCCCGTCTGTGACACAGGAGCCCTCGAACGCTAGGTAAGTGGTTTCCTTTCGAAGAGTCCCTGTATCTGGCTCCAAGTGCTTTGCGTGCAGCTGATGCTGAAATGAGACAGCTCCTTCTCTATGAGATGTGAGAAACACCTGTATGCTATAGGTAGCCAGAGCTTCCATTTGTTTTCTTGAGCATAATGAGCACTTCCTGGAGGAAACAATATAATTCGATAAGTGGAGTATTTTTTTAAACAAAGAACTGGCTGCTCGAGAAGAAACTTGGAGGCCAAGAAGCATTTGAAAAGATGCTTAATTTCAGTAATAATTAAATAAAGGCAAATTAAAACAGGAGGGTCTCATCAGATGACCCAGGGCTTCAAATTGGTTTGTTCTGGTTCCAACCCCTGCTGAGAATTTGCATTTCCACCCCAGATATACTGATATACTGAATCCAGATACACTGAATCAGAATCTACAGTTTAACAAGATCCCCAGGTGATTCTTATACTCTTAGGTATACAAAGAATCACCTGGGGATCTTGTTAAACTGTAGGTTCTCACTCAGTATATCTGGGGTGGAAATGCAAATTCTCAGCAGGGGTTCGAACTAGAAACCAGTCAAGAGTTCAAAGCCCTTCACTGATCACCATTAACAGGATCTAAGGTGTTCACAGGAGCCCTGGTGGCACGGTGGTTAAGTGCTAGGCTACTAACTGAAAGGTTGGTGGTTTGAACCCACCAGCCACTCCACAGGAGAAAGATGTGGCAGTCTGCTTCCATAAAGACAGCCTTGGAAACTGTGTGGGGCAGTTCTACTGTGTCCTAAAGCGTCGCTATGAGTCAAAATCGACTCACTGGCAACGGGTTTTTTGGTTTTGGAAGGTGTCCACTGTGAGTGGGAGTGTGAGGAAGAAGCTGCACTCATAGACATAGCTGGAGTTTTAAAAAAGTCCACTGGTGGTTCACTGGTAGAATTCTCACCTTCCATGCTGGAGATCAAGGTTTGAGTCCTGGCCAATGCACCTCATAGTCAGCCATCACCTGTCTGTCATTGGAGGCTTGCATGTTGCTATGATGCTAGCTAGGTGTCAGTGGAACTACCAGACTAGGAAGAAAGGCCTGGCAATCTACTTCTACAAATCAGCCAATGAAAACCCTAAGGATCACAACTGTCTGATCTGCAGCTGATCATGGGGTTGGCACAGGATTGGGTAGCATTCTGTTCCATTGTAAATGGGGTCACCATGAGTTGGGGGGCACTCAATGGCAGCTAACAACAACAAGCGTCTTCCTTGTGACCCAGCTATTCTATTTCAGAGAATACATTTTTTATTTTTATTTCTTCCTGTACAAAAATTTATACGTACATTGTTATGTGACTCTAATTGCTCTCACCATACTGTGACAGCACACTCCTCATTTCCACCCCTGATTCCCCATGTCCATTCAACCAGCTCCCAACCCTTTCTGCCTTCCCATGTCACCTCCAGACAGAAGCTGCCCTTTTAGTCTCTTGTATCTACTTGATCTAAGAGGCACACTCCTCACGAGTATCACTTTATGCCCCACAGTCCAGTCCAATCCCTGTCTGAAGAGTTGGCCTCGGAAATTGTTTTAGTTCTGGGCTGATAGAGAATCCAGGGGCCATGCTTTCCAGGGTTCCTCCAGTCTCAGTTAGACTATTAAGTCTGGTCTTCTTACTAGAATTTGAGTTCTGCACCCCACCTTTATCCTGCTCTGTCCAGGACTCTCTGTTGCGTTCCCTGTCAGGGTGGTCATTGGTGGTAGCTGGGCACCATCTAGTTCTTCTGGTCTCAGGCTGATGCAGTCTCTGGTTTATGTGGCTCTTTCTGTCTCTTGGGCTAATACTTTCCTTGTGTCTTTGGTGTTCTTCATTCTCCTTTACTCTAGGTGGTTGGGACCAATTGATGCATCTTAGATGGCCACTTGCAAGCTTTTAAGACCCCAGACACCACTCACCAAAGTAGGATGCAGAACATTTACTTAATAAGCTTTGTTACGCCAGTTGACCTAGATGTCCCCTGAAAGCATGGTCCGCAGACCCCTACCCCTGCTACTCTGTCCCTCAAAGTGTTTGATTGTATTCAGGAAACTTCTTAGCTTTGGTTTAGTCCAGTTGTGCTGATTTCCCCTGTAGTGTGTGCTGTCCTTCCCTTCACCTAAGATAATTCTTATCTACTATATAGTTACTAAATAACCCTCACGCTCCCTCCCCACCCTCGTAACCATCAAACAATGTTTTATTCTGCGTTTAAACCTTTTCTTGAGTTCTTATAATAGTGGTCTTATACAATATTTGTCCTTCTGTGACTGACTAAATTCACTCAGCGTAATGACCTCCAGCTTCCTCCCTGTTATAAGATGTTTCACAGCTTCATGGTCATTCTTTATCGTTGCGTAGTATTCCATTGTGTGGATATACCATAATTTGGTTATCCATTCGTCCGTTGATGGGCACCTAGGTTGTTTTCATCTTTTTGCTATTGTGAACAGTGCTGCAGTGAACATGGGTGTGCATATATCTATTCGTGTGATGGCTCTTATTTCTCTAGGATATGTTCCAAGGAGCAGCATAGCTGGATCATATGGTACTTCTATTTCTAGCTTTTTAAGGAAACGCCAAATTGATTTCCAAAGTGGTTGTACCATTTACATTCCCACCAACAGTGTATAAGTGTTCCAGTGTCTCCACAACCTCTCCAGCATTTATTATTTTGTGTTTTTTGGATTGATGCTAGCCTTGTTGGGGTGAGATGATATATTATTGTAGTTTTGATCTGCATTTATCTAACAGCTGATGATCATGAGCATTTCTTCATGTGTCTGTTAGTCACCTGAATATCTTCTTTGGCGAAGGGTCTGTTCATATCCTTTGCCCATTTTTTAATTGGGTTATTTGTCTTTTTGTTTTTGAGGTTTTGCAGTATCTTGTGGATTTTAGAGATTAGACGCTGATCGGATTTGTCGTAGCCAAGATTTTTTTTCCCAGTCTGTAGGTTGTCTTCTTACTCTTTTGGTGCAGTCTTTTGATGGGCATAAGCGTTTGAGTTTTAGGAGCTCCCAGTTATCTGGTCTCTCTTCTGGCGCTTGTGCATTGTTACTTATGGTTCATATTGTGTTTATGCTATGTATTAGGGCTCCTAGCGTTGTCCCTATTTTTTCTTCCATGATCTTTATCGTTTTTGATTTTATATTTAAGTCTTTGATCCATTTTGAGTTAGTTTTTGTGCATGGTGTGAAGTATGGGTCTTGTTTCAGTTTTTTGCAGATGGATATCTAGTTATGCCAGCACCATTTGTTAAAGAAACTGTCTTTTCCCCCAATTAACTGACTTTGGGTCTTTGTCATATCTCAGCTGCTCATAGGTGGATGAATATATGTCTGGATTCTCAATTCTGTTCCATTGGTCTATATATCTGTTTTTGTACCAGTACCAGGCTGTTTTGACTACCGTGGCAGTATAATAGGTTCTGAACTCAGGTAGTGTGAAGACTCCTGCTTTGTTCTTCTTCTTGAGTAATGCCTTACTTATTTGGGGCCTCTTCCCTTTCCATATGAAGTTGGTGATTTGTTTCTCCATCTCATTAAAAAATTCCGGTGGATTTGGATCGAGATTGCCTTGTATCTGTAGATCGCTTTGGGTAGAACTGACATTTTCACAATGTTGAGTCTACCTATCCATGAGCAAGGTATGTTCTTCCACTTCTGCAGGTCTCTTTTGGTTTCTTGCAGTAGTGTCTTGTAGTTTTCATTGTACAGATCTTTTACGTCTCTGGTTAGATTTATTCCTAAGTATTTTATCTTCTTGGGGGCTATTGTAAATGGTATTGATTTGGTGATTTCCTCTTCAAGGTTCTCTTTGTTGGTGTAAAGGAATCCAACAGATTTTTGTATGTTTGTCTTGTATCCTGAAACTTTGCTGAAATCTTCTATTAGTTCCAGTAGTTTTCTTGTGGATTCTTTGGGGTTTTCTGTGTATAAGATCATACCATCATGTGGTTCTTGTCTTTTGTTTTATTTATGTGATGGATCACATTGATTGTTTTTCTCATGTCGAACCATCCCTGCATACCTGATATAAATCCCACTTGATCATGGTGAAGTATTTTTTTGATATGTTGCTGAATTCTATTGCCTAGAATTTTGTTGAGGATTTTTGTGTCAATGTTCATGAGGGATATTTGTCTGTAATTTTCTTTGTTTGTGGTGTCTTTACCTGATTTTGGTATCAGAGTTATGCTGGCTTCATAGAATGAGTTTAGGAGTATTCCATCCTTTTCTGTGCTCTGAAATACCTTTAGTAGTAGTGGTATTAACTCTTCTCTGAAAGTTTGGTAAAATTCTCCAGTGAAGCCATCTGAGCGAGAGCTTCTTTTTGTTGGGAGTTTTTTAATTACCTTTTCAGTCTCTTCTTTTGTTATGGGTTTATTTAGTTGTTCTACCCTGTTTGTGTGAGTTTAGGTAGGTAGTGAGTTTCTAGAAATTTGTCCATTTCCTCTAGGTTTTCAAATTTGTTAGAGTACAGTTTTTCATAGTGTTCTGATTCTTTTATTTCAGTTGGGTCTGTTCTGATATCACCCATCTCATTTCTTACACGGGTTATCTGCATCCTCTCCTGTTTTTCTTTTGTCAGTTTGGCCAGTGGTTTATCAATTTTGTTGATCTTTTCAGAGAACCAGCTTTTGGTCTTGTTAACTTTTTAAATTGTTTTTCTAGTCTCTATTTCGTTTAATTCTGCTCTAATTCTTATTATTTCCCTTCTTCTGGCACCTGAGGGCTTCTTTTGATGCCCTCTACTTGTTTGAGTTGTAGGGTTAATGTTTTGATTATGGCCCTTTCTTCTTTTTGGATGTGTGCATTTATTGCTATAAACTGACCTCTGAGCACTGCTTTTGCTGTGTCCCAAAGGTTCTGGTAGGATGTGTTTTCATTCTCATTTGATTCTATGATTTTCTTTATTCCATCCTTAATTTCTTCGATAACCCAGTAGTTTTTGAGCAAGGTGTTGTTCAGTTTCCACGTGTTTGATTTTTTTTCCTTGCTTTTTGTGTTGTTGATTTCTACTTTTATGGCTTTATGGTCAGAAAAGATGCTTTGTAATATTTCGATGCTTTGGATTTTGTTAAGGCTTGCTTATGGCCTAATATGTGGTCTACTCTGGAGAATGTTCTGTGTGCTTTGGAAAAGAAAGTATACTTGACTGCTGTTGGGTGGAGTGTTGGTTTATGTCTATGAGATCAAGTTGGTTGATTGTAGCATTTAGCTCTTCCGTGTCTTTGTTTAGCTTCTTTCTGGATGTTCTGTCCTTCACAGAAAGTGGTGTGTTGAAGTCTCCTACTAGTATAGTGGAGCTGTCTGTCTTTTCAATGCTGTTAGAGTTTGTTTTATGTATTTTGGAGCCCTGTCGTTGGGTGCATAAATATTTATTATAGTTATGTCCTCCTGGTGTATTAACCCTTTAATCATTATATGGTGTCCTTCCTTATCCTTTGTGGTGGATTTTACTTTAAAGTCTATTTTGTCAGAGATTAATATTGCCACTCCTGCTCTTTATTGAGTGTTGTTTGCTTGATATGTTTTCCATCCTTTGAGTTTTAGTTTGATTGTGTCTTTAAGTGTAAGATTTGTCTCTTGTGGGCAGCATATAGACGGATCATGTTTTTTTATCCAATCTGCCACTCTCTGTCTCTTTATTGGTGCGTTTAGTCCATTTACATTCAGTGTAATTATTGATAGGTATGAGTTTAGTGCTGTCATTTTAATGTCTATTTTTGTGTGTTGTTCAGTTTCTTTGTTCCCATTAATTTTCTGTGCTGAGGCATTTTTTTAATGTATTTTCTTTTCATCTTTTTCATTGTTGTTGATTTTGTGTTTGCTGAGTCTTTGTATTTTTCTAGTTTTTTATTTTGACTTGTAGGATTATTAGTTTCCTTTGTGGTTACCTTAATATTTACCCCTATTTTTTCTAAGTTTATACCAGTCTTTTATTTCTTTATATCACCTTGACTTTCTCTCCATATGCAAAATCTATGTCTACATTTTTTAGTCCCTCTTTTTTGTTTTAATGTTGTCATCTTTTACATATTGACGTCTCTGTTTCCCTATTTTCCGTGTTTTAGCTTTGACTTATTTTTGGGACATCCCTATCTGGGTTGATATCTGGTTGCTGTGTCCTGTGTTCTAGTCTTGGGTTGTTATCTGATGTCACTGATTTTCTAACCGGAGGACTCTCTTTAGTATTTCTTCTAATTCTGTTTATCTGGAAATGCCCTAATTTCTCCGTCATATTTGAGAGACAGTTTTGCTGGATGTATAATTCTTGGCTGGCAGTTTTTTTCCTTTAAGGCTTTATATATGTCATCCCATTTCCTTCTTGCCTGCATGGTTTCTGCTGAGTAGTCCAAGCTTATTCTTATTGATTCTCCTTTGTAGATGACTTTTTGTTTATCCTTAGCTGCTCTTAAAATTCTCTGTTTATCTTTGGTTTTGGCAAGTTTGATTATAGTATGTCTTGGTGACTTTCTTTTGGGATCTACTGTATGGGGGTTTGATGAGCATCTTGGATAGATATCTTGTCTTCTTTCATGATATCAGGGAAGTTTTCTGCCAACAAATCTTCAACAATTCTGTCTGTATTTTCTGTTATCCCCGCCCCGTTCTGGTACTCCAATCACTCGTAGGTTATTCCTCCTAATAGAGTCCTACATAATTCTTAGGGTTTCTTCATTTTTTTAAGTCCTTTTATCTGATTTTTCCTCAAATAAGTTGGTGTCAAGTGCTTTATCTTCAGTCTCACTAATTCTGACTTCCATTGCCTCAGTTCTGCTCCTATGACTTTCTGTTGAGTTGTTGAATTCTGAAATTTTATTGTTAATCTTCTGGATTTCTGATTGCTGTCTCTCTTTGGATTCTTGCAGCCTGTTAAATTTGTCATTATGCTCTTCTCTAATCTTTTTAATTTCCTTTATTGTGTGTTCTACGTTTTGCTTAATTTCCTTCCTAATTTCTTGAAGAGTTCTGTATATTAATCTTTTGTATTCTGCCTCTGGTAATTCCAAGAAATTTTCCTTCTCTGGAAAATTTCTAGATTCTTTATTTTGGGAGCTTGTTGAAGTCATCATGGATTGCCTCTTCATGTGATTTGATATTGACTGTTGTCTCTGAGCCATCAATAAGTTATTATATTTATTTATTTAATGTTTGCTTACTGTGTCCTAGCTTTTTGTTTTGTTTTGATATGCCCAAATAGGCTGCTTGTATGAGCTAGTCTGATTATTAGCACCTTCGAAACTCTAATGTCCTGTCACCAGGTGGTTAGATCTGTTACTAGGTATGTGAGCTGAGGAGTCTGCCCACTCCTCCTGTATGGATTTGGCTCAGGTGACCAGGTAGATAGGCACCAAGTGTGTGGTGTAGGCTCTCACTTATAGTCCTAGACAGGCATGTGTGATTGGTTTAGGCACAGGGATCTGGCTGCAGCAGGGGGACACACTCTGAGCAAGGCAGGGGGCTGATGGCCGCCCCCGAATGTCCAAGAGGAGGACGTGTCCCTGTTCTTTAGAGTGCGTGGGTGGGTAGGTTTTGCAGCCGGACTATGAGCACCTAATGCTGTTGGCTCTAAGGACTGGGGGACACCTCTTATTCATGGGCCCCTATCACAGGTGGCTAGGTGGCGTGGGTGGAGCCACCAGTCCTCAGGCGCCTGATGTGGGTAGATGAAGACCCTGCTTAATGGCAGAGCAGTGTCAAATGTCAAGAACCTGCCACCTCACAACTGAAACAGTTGAGGTTAGACTTCTGGTATATACCCTGTTGTACTGTGGTAATGAGGGCCTATGCTGTTGAGATGGGCCCACACAAGTCTATGCAGGGGGAAAGATACTCAAAGTCCTTGGATCCCTTATGCCTGTGCCTAGACAAAGGAGCTGTGCCTACCCTGGGTTCCTGGCTTAGGGGAGCCGGCAGTTTATTTTCTCCAGTTTGTTAATTTGTTCACTCTCCAAAGCAGGGAGAATGGCTCCGGGCATGTGATGGATCCTACTTCCAGCCCAGGGGACTCAGCAATTGCTGAAGCCAGTCAGGGACCCAGTGCAGAGCAGGGAGTGGGGAGGTAAATGAGAGAGAGGTGTTTCCCTAAGAGGGGTGTTTTTGATCCGCGCTGTAAGCCGTATGCAAGTACTTACCTTTCGCCGATGAGGGGTGCTTCTTGCTGGTTCTGGGTGGCCGTGTAGACTCTCTGGTGCTGGGTCATTTCAGGTGTGGAAAACACGCCTCCCGAGCACCACAGCTTGCCTGCCTCACTGGTCATCCATGAGCTCCTCAGGCCTGAAGGGCTCAGGCTCTTGCTGGGTCAGGTCTGGCAACTCCTGGCTGCTTCCGAACCGTCGCTCCCTCCCCTGCCACTCAGTCCGGTTCCTAAACTCTGCCTTTGATGTTCAGAGCTCCCAGATTGTCATATATAATCAAATCACTTGGTTTTTTCCGGTCTTTGTTGTAAGAGGGTCCACCAGAAGCGTCTGTCTACTCCACCATCTTGGCCCCGCCTCAGAATACACTTTTTAGAAATGGTCTCACACATGCACAAAAACGTATTAATAGAGATGTTCTTTGAAGTGTTGGTTTAGTTTCAAAAAACTTGGGGAGAATCCAAATGTTAAACAATGGGAGACTGGATAAATAAATTAAGGTATATCCATACAATGAAACACTATGCAAATAATTTAAAGAAAAGTATATCTATAAGCACTGATATGGAATGGACATGTGGACACTCTCACAGACACAGGGCTGAGGTCTCTTGGCCATTTGCTAAGTGAGGATTCTACCCTGGTCTGTGAACATTTGGAATTGGTAAAACTGTCATTCAGAAAGCAGGGCACAGCAAGGTTTATTCATTTTAGTCCTATAAAACACTTTGTGTAAATTATATGAAGGATTTAGGCTAAAAACTAGGGGTATTCTCTAGCCTTTATGTCTTCCATTATGCCATGAGAATTTTGCTTGCTTGCTTCATGGTGTCCCGAGTGAGAAAGGGAAAGTTGAAATTGGATGTCCTCAATTGTCAATCATCTTGGGTTCAAAACAGGGAGGTGTATTACTATCTCAGGGGAGAGAAGCATGACCTGGATATGAACAAACCCTCTTGGTCCACCTTTCTCAACACCTTTACCCCATTCCTGTCTCACTTGGGGTGGGAGTGGGGACCACAAGTTCTGCTCCAACTTTTGAAAATTTCAAGGAGAAAGATCATCAGCACAATGCTGAGAAACCAATGTAGGCAACATGCACTTATTCCTTAATGTCAGCTTGTGTGGAAAATGCAGGGACATAACCCCTCCTGAGTATTGACTGTCTCTTGGAATTCTGGCCCCTTTCACTCAATAAGTTAAAAAAAGAAACTGTTTGGAGCTTGGAAAGGAAAGGGAGTTGCCTCTGCTCTTTGGCCAAAAACTCCCTTAAAAGAATGTTTATTGTGAAACTATCGCCACTGCAAGAACAAAAACAAAAAAGAAAAACGTACTAAAAAAAAGAAAAGAAAAAGGGCAAGTTGTGGAACAATATATACCGAATGCTCCCATCTATGAAAATAATGATCAGAATATATGATGATATATGCATAGAACCATCAGTTTGTCTTTCTGTGGTAGCTTGCATGTTGCTATGATGCTGGAAGTTATGCTGCTGGTATTTCAAATACCAGCAGGGTCACCCATGGTAGACAGGTTTCAGTGGAGTGTCCAGACTGAAAAAAGGTTAGGAAGAAAGGGCTGGCAATCCATTTCTGAAATTAGCCAATGAAAACTTTATGGATCCCAACAGAAGAATATAGCCCGACTCACTTGCTTTTGACATGTCATCAGGAGAGATCAATCACCAGAGGAGGCCATTGTGTTTGGTGAAGTAGAGGGCCAACGAAGGCATGAGAGACCCTTGGTGAGATGGATTGGCACAGTAGCTGCAAACATGGACTCAAACATGCTGGCAACAGTGAGCATGATGCAGGACAAGGCAATCTTTCGTTCTATTGGAGTCCACTCGAAGACAGTTGACAATGAGAACAATATGCATAGAAAAAGGATTCTAGAAGAGCTTATTCAAAACAGTGGTTCTCTCTGAGGTACAACCTATTGCTGTTGAGTCAATTCTGACTCATAGTGACCCTATAGGACAGTAGAACTGCCTCATAGGGTTTCTAAGGCTATAATCTTTATGGAAGCAGACTGCCACATCTTTCTCCAACAGAGCAGGTGATGGGTTCAAATCACCAGCCTTTTGGTTAACAGCTAAGTGCTTTAACCACTGCATCACCAGGGCTCCTCAAGTTACATGCGGACATGTATTATTCCTGTAGTACAGCAGCCTCTCTCCCAGCAAAGTCAGCCGCACAGGCTTGTTTGCCTGTCAATGGGCTGTTGTTTTGATAAGACATTCAAAGTCTGTCCTGGAGCGCTCATTTTCTGGTTTGCTGGTGGGAGAGGGATTGGGAAAGGACAGTCACGTGCTAATGCAAAGGCCGTGCCCCTTCCAGCTTCACATCTCTCAGCCAGCACCTGAGATCCTACCGACTAATCACCAAAATGGGATTAGTCCCTGGAGAAGGACATTTTGCTTGGTAAAGCAGAGGGTCTGCAAAAAAGAGGAAGACCCTCAATGAGATGGGTTGAGACAGTGGCTGCAACAATGGGCTCAAGCACCGCAATGATTGTGAGGATGACGCAGGACCAGGCAGTGTTTCTTTCTGTTGTACATAGGGTGAATAAGAGTCAGAACTGGCTTGACGGCACCTCACGACAAAAACAACAAATCACTCATGCACACACAAAAAACAAACAAACCCAAACCCACTGCCATTCTGACTGATATCAATCCGACTTATTGCAATTCTGACTCACAGACACCCTGAGGAATTTCAGGATGCAGCTTGTTTGGCTCAAACGGCCTGGTGGAAGCCTGGTTTCAACCTTGGACTTTAAAGGGAAGGTCAGAGCTAAGAATGAAAGTCATTAAGGGCAGAAAATGTATGTGTAAATGCCTGAGGGATCGGTGTTGGCTTTAGTTTCCTCAATATCGGTTTCAGTATTTTTTAAAAAATAATATTTTATTGTGTTTTGGGTGAAGGTTTATCCAGCAGTTTAGGTTCCTATTCAACAATTTCTACACAAGTTGGTCGGTGACATTGGTTACGTTCTTCACAATGCATGAACATTCTCATTATTTCCATTCTGGTTGTTCCATTTCCATTAATCTAGTTTCCCTGCCCCCTTACTTTCTCATCTTTGTTTTAAAATAATTGTTGAGCATTTGGTCTATATAGGTGATTTTTTAAAGGAGCACAGTACTTACAGGTGATATTCTTTATTTTTTGAGCCAATTTCTTATTTAGTAGCAAGGTAACCTCAGGGGTTAGTTTTTGTTTAAGGTTTTTGAAGAGTATCTGAGGGCAATAGTCTTTAGGGAGTCCTCCAGTCTCAACCAGTCCAGCAGGTGTGTGTGTGTTTTGTTTTTTGAGGAATTTGACTATTCCACAGTTTTCTCCCATTCTATCAGGGTCCGTCTACTGTGGCCGTGATTAGAAGTCAGTAGTGGTAGTCAGGCACTATCTAGTTCTTCTGGTCTCAGGGTAGATGAGGCTGTGTTTCGTGTAGACTATTTGTCCTGTAGACTAGTTTCTTCTTTGAGGTTTTAGCATTTTTATTTCAAGATTAATTATTTTCTATTCTGTTTGTTTAATTTTTAGGGCCATTAAAGAGACAGGATGGAAAATCTTCAGGTACTGTCATCTACTTGGCACCCACCTCCTCTGCTGGCAATCGAGACAGGACAGTTGAAGTGGTGGGCTCCTGAGGGCCCTTTCCCTCCAGTGAGAAGGGGAATATCTGGTGAGTTCTGACGCAGAGGAGATGGGCCACCGAACCGTGAACCTGGATGGAAGTTAGCTGGGCAGGGGCATCAGGACCTTTTCCTGGAGTCCCAGCTGCTGAGTGGCTGAGTGTGGAGAGAGGGACCTAGGCTGACTGAGACCAGCTGCTGCTCTCATGGCCCTTCAAACCACGGTAGTTAACTAGTGATGGTGTGTTGTGTAGTGATGGTTGCAAATCTCTCTTTGCCTAATAATTTGCATAACTTCATATCTGCCTGCCTCCTACCTGTAAAAGAGATCCTAGTTCTTGAACTGCATCCTTTCAGCCAGTTCAGGCCTGGATGGGAGGTAGGACTGGGTATAATGGGACCCATTTGCAGAAGGAACTGGGGCATTCATTGGAAGGAGAAAGAGATGGGCACCCTGGGGCAGGTGGTCAGCTCCTGGGGAGCAAGGATCATCTTGAGATCCTTCTCCTCCTGTCTGATTGTTATCACTTCCAGGCCTTGTGCTAGTGAGGAAGTGATCCCCACCTCTGCACTCCAGATGGCAGGGCTTGACTGGGTGTGTTCAACGTCCAGAGAGCTGGGCCCATTGTGTGGTATTCTCTTTGGGAGAAGGGTCGTGACAAAAAAGGACTGGCCCGGAAGCTGGAGTTTCTCTGTGAAACTGAGAGGACCCTGGGCAGTGTGTTTGAGGCCCAGTGTGGACAGAGAGGAAGCTTTACATGGGGCACAGTAAACTGGAAACTATCACTGTGGGAGACACTCCAAGAATCCACCCTTCAAGCCCTGTTTGCCAAAGAGGGGCTAAATGTTTTTATAATTCCACTGGTGGAGGACAAAGTCAGGGCAACACTGTAAAGTAATGTTTAAAAACAGGGTATATAAATAATACATATTTACTATAGAAAATTTGGAAAATTTGGCAAAGAATAAAAAAATCAAATAAAAATCACCTGTAATACCATTCCAAATGAAAGCCAGTTAACATATTTAGGTGATTACATTTCCACTGTAAAATGCATATGTATGTTTTAATGTTATTTGGATTATCCTGCATATGCAATTTTATATCCTGATTTTCTACTTAATGGTATTTCGTAAATATTTATATATGGAAAATAGTGGAAATAGTGTGTACGAGGTGCAGTCAGTCATACATTAACGGTGAAGGTGTTATGGATTGAATTGTGTCTCCCTAAAATCTTGTGTCAACTTGGCTAGGCCATGGTTCCCAGTATTGTGTCGTTGTCCACCATTTTGTCACCTGATTTTCCTATGTGCTGTAAATCCTATCCTCTATGATGTTAATGAGGCAGGATTAGAGGCAGTTATGTTAATGAGGCGGGATTCAATCTACAAGATTAGGTTGAATCTTGAGTCAATCTCTCATGAGATATAAAAGAGAGAACCCTGCAGAGAGTAGAGGGACCTCATGCCACCAAGAACGAAGCAACAGGAGCAGACCGTGTCCTCTAGCCTCAGGGTCCCTGCACTGAGAAGCTTCTAGACTAGGTGAAGATTGATGACAAGGACCTTCCCCCAGAGCCCACAGAGAGAGGAAGCCTTCCCCTGGAGCTGGCACCCTGAATTCAGACTTCTAGCCTCTTAAGCTGTGAGACAATAAATTTTGGTTTGTTAAAGCCATCCACTTGTGGTATTTCTGTTATAGCAGCACTAGATAACTAAGAGAGAAGATAAACGGATTATGTGTATTGGTTATTTGTATTTATTTTTCCTGTGAGCTATCTACATCCTTTGCTTATTATTATTATTTTTTAACTTCAATAGTACTGTTTTCCTTATTAGTTTGAGTGATTTATAAGATGAGTAACCATTTGCCTGTCATATTTGTTGCAAAAATTTTTTTCTAGTTTGGTTGTTTGCCTTTTACCTTTTTATAATGTTTTTGGTAGGCAGAATCCCTGGTGGCATAGCAGTTAAGAGCTGTGGCTGCTAACCAAAACGCTGGCAGTTTGAATCCACCAGGCACTCCTTGGAAACCCTGTGGGGCAGTTCTACTTTGTCCAGTAGGGTCACTATGAGTCAGAATTGACTCGACGGCAAGGGGTAGAAGCTATAATTTTGACTTAGTCAAGTCTTTCATTCTTTCCTTATGTAATTCCTTTCATGATTGTTTTTATTCTTTAGAAAGTTCTTTGCTCAAATTTGGTTATTTACTCACTTTTAAAAATGACTTTTTTTTTTTTTTTAAACATTTAATGCTTTAGTCCGTCTGGAAAGTATTTTTTGGGTACAGTATGATGTATGGCCCTAAACTGATCCACGTCTGTCCTCCAGCCCATTTCTCCAACGTCATTTGCTGCATAATTCACCTCTTCTTGTTGATTGTGAGCTTTCTTTCTCAAACTTGAAATTCATGTATCATTTGGAACTGTTTCAGAGTTGTCTATTTTTTCTCCATTCCTTTGCTGGTTGATTCTTGTCATGTTACAGCACTGTTTTAGCTTTGTAATACATTTAATATCGGGCAGAGAAAATGACCTTTCCTCATCCCACTTGTTTTTCATTTCCAAAAATTTTACATAATCTTTTCTGTTAATTTTTCAGGTAAAATATGGCCAGGGAAATTTTGTCAAATTCTAATTGTGTCAAATTCTCTTAAATTTTTAATTAGAAATATGATGAACTATGAATTAATCAAGGAAGAATTAAAAACATTTTTCATAAGCTTTGCATTCCAGAATATAAATGTCTCTATATTTACTCAAACCTTCTTTTATATCTCTTATAGGTCTCACACCTTTCTTTTTAGGGGTATTTTGTGTGTTTTTAAGTTGCTGCTGTGGCTGGGATATTTTATCTCATAACATCCCTTAGTTGGTTATGTAGAAATTAAAAAAATAGCAAATAGAAAATAACAGTAAGTAAAAAAAGTTGATGTGTGTGTGTGTGTGTGTGTATTTTGCATGTCCCTGGGTGGTGCAAGTGGTTAACGTGCTTGGCTGCTAACTGAAAGGTTGGAAGTTCGAGTCCACCCAAAGGTGCCTTGGAAGAAATGCTTGGAGATCTGCTTCTGAAAAACCAGCCATTGAAAACCCTATGGAGCACATTTCTACTCTGACACACATAGGGGCGCAATGAGTCAGAATTGACTTGACAGCAACTGGTTTTTACTGGTTTATTTTGCACATAGGCTGTTTTGTGTTATTAAATCTAAAAGTTTTCAGTTAATCCCAGTTTTCTGGGTGTGAAATTATATTTTTGCAAATGATAATTTGCCTTCTTCTTTCTATATCTGTCTACTCATCTATCTATCAATTTATCTACCTTTTATTTCTATGTCATGTCTTCCTGCTTTGGTCAGAATTTTTGAGAACAATCTTAACGAATCCTGGGCTATTGGGCTTTCTTTTCTTATTTCTGTTTTTCAATTGGCATGCCTCTGGAACTTCACTATTGTGTATGCAAATGTGTTTGCAAATTAAAAAGACTGATTCTCTTCCTCTTTGTTTTGTTTTTGTTTTTTTGAGTCCTTTTTCCACACCCTCAGGTGCAGTTTATGGTACAACACCATTGGCCTGTGCAAGATCCCCTTGTTGTGGATTGAATTGTATCCCCCAAAAATATGTGTTGTAAATCCTAGCCTCTATGCCTGTGGTTGTAATCCCATTTGGGATGGGCTGTCTTTGTTATATTAATGAGACCGAATTTGTGTAAGGTTCTCTTGAGTAAATCTCTTTTGAGATATAAAAGAGATTAAACAAGCAAGCGAGAGAAGCAGAGATGGGGTAAGACAGATACCAAGACACATGGAGATCTCCAAGGAACCAGGAAGCAGAAGCTGAAGAGACAAGGAACTTCTTCCAGAACTGACAAAGAAAGTCTTCCCCCTAGCTGGCGCTCTGAATTCCGACTTCTAGTCTCCTAAACTGTGAGAAAATAGATTTCTGTTTGTTAAAGCTATCCACTCGTGGGATTTCTGTTATAGCAGCAGTAGATGACTAATACACCCCTCTTGTGTGTATCATGTATGTATTTATTCCATGTTTCCTCCCTCAAAGTAACCCTCTGTGTTGAACGTGTATCTTTTTGTATGTGCACTTACCGACAGGCATTGTTGTTTTTCTTGTTTACTTCTTCCGAAGTTCTACACTGAGGCTCTTTCAACTCCTTGCTACCACAAATGGGGCAGCAGTGTCCACCCTTGTACATATGCCCTTAAGGAGCTGTGTGAGAATTTCTTTGAAACATATACCTAGGAGTGGAATTTCTAGGTCCTAGGAACAGATACCCAGAATTTTTTCCTGTTATTTATTTATTATTGTGGTAAATCTGTAGGTAACAAAACATTTGCCATTTCCATAATCTTCACATGTACAGTTCAGTACATTAAATATGTTCATCATGTTGTTCAACCATCATCATTAGCCATGCTTGAATTTTTCCATCACCATTCACAGAAGCTCAGGGTCCCTAACAGACACCAGTTTTGACTACTACTGCCTGATTGTTCATTGGGGTGTATAGAGGTTCCTGTATCCCCACGTCCTCGCCAACACATTGAAGCAATGCATGATCCCTGTTAAAAAATAATTCAAACATTACAGGAGACCCTCCCCCTCATTCCCACTCCCTGAAGTCTCAGTTAATTTCAATTTTTAGTTTTTCTGGTGGTTACTCTCATTTAAATAATATTTTGGATATTATTTAAGAGAAATGATTTTTATCACGGCAAAGAAATATCTTTCTATGCCTATTTAAAAAACTTCCATTAAGGTTGCATATAGAAGTTGTCCAACATTTTTGCCTGAAGCTATTGTCAGAGGGGTTATTGTCAAAACAAACTGAGTCAATAATAAAATTAATCTATTAGATGAGGTTTATTTGGGCAGAAGATTCACGAATCAGGCAGCACCAAACCACATGTGGAAATGTCCTCCACTGAGTATCAGCAGAGACTGGCTTATAGTGACAAAATGAGGAAGCAAAAGCTTATTTCTGATTGGCTTATACAATTTACTGTTGAACGGTGTCAGGATTTTATTGGTCAAAGAGGGTGGGAGAGATGTCGGAATCTCATTGGTCAACAAAGGTGGTCTGATTTACAGGAAAGCTAGGCTTAAGTTTCAGTAAAGACAAGTCTTAGGGGCATTGTCAAGTTGACCACCAATGCCGTTTTGTCAACCACACAACTCCATTTTCATTTCATTTAACACTATTCATGTGGCGTGTCACAGTACCAGCTCACTACCTGTAGTAGGTAATTCCAGAACACTTAATTGTGCTCATGAGGAACCTATACACAGATCAAGAGGCAGTTGTTCAGACAGAACAAGGGGATACTGCGCGGTTTAAAGTCAGGAACAGTGTGCGTCAGAGTTGCATTCTTTCACCATACCTACTCAATCTGTATGCTGAGCAAATAATCTGAGAAGCTGGACTATGTGAAGAAGAACAGGGCATCAGGATTGGAGGAAGACTCATTAACAGCCTGCATTATGCAGATGACATCACTTTGCTTGCTGAAAGTGAAGAGGGCTTGAAGCACTTACTGATGAAGATCAAAGACCACAGCCTTCAGTATGGCTTACACCTCAACATAAAGAAAACAAAAATCCTCATAACTGGACCAGTAAGCAACATCATGATAAATGGAGAAAAGATTGAAGTTGTCAAGGATTTCATTCTACTTGGATCCACAATCAATGTCCATGAAAGCAGCAGTCAAGAAATCAAAAGACGCATTGCATTGGGCAAATCTGCTGCAAAAGACCTCTTTAAAGTGTTGCAAAGCAAAGATATCACCTTGAAGACTACGTTGCATCTGATCCAAGCCATGGTATTTTCAATTGCATCATAGGCATGCAAAAGCTGGACAATGAATAAGGAAGACAGAAGAAGAATTGACGACTTTGAATTGTGGTGTTGGCAAAGAATATTGAATATATCATGGACTGCCAAAAGAATGAACAAATCTGTCTTGGAAGAAGTACAACCAGAGTGCTCCTTAGAAGCGAGGACGGCGAGACTACGTCTTACATACTTTGGACATGTTGTTAGGAGGGATCAGTCCCTGGAGAAGGACATCATGCTTGGTAAAGTAGAGGGTCAGCGAGAAAGAGGAAGACCCTCTATGAGATGGATTGACACAATGGCTGCAACAGTGGGCTAAAGCATAACAACCATTGTGAGCGTAGCACAGGACCAGGCAGTGTTTCATTCTGTGGTACATGGGGTCTCTATGAGTTGGAACAGACTTTACGGCACCTAACAACAACACCTGTAGTAAGTCATTGGTCTCTTGGGACCCAGTCTTCTGGGTGGTGACGGCTAAATCATTTAATGTTCTTTCAAGTTTAATTTACTTCTTGGTATTAAGAAATACTGTGTATTACTGCTTTAAGTGATCCTGTTGTATCCCTGAGGGTGACCTGGAAAACCCATTGCTTGTGACTAGCAGTATAAATCAGGGATCAGCCAACTACAGCCCTCAGGCCAAATCTGGTCCTCCACTGGTTATTATGGCTTGTGAGCTAAAAATGGTTTTAATATTTTTAAGTCGTTGAAGAAAAAATTCTTTAAAGAATAGTATTTCAAGACACATAAAAATTAAATAAAATTCAAATTTCAGCGTCCGTAAATAAAGTTTTATTGGAACACAGCTATACTCATTCATTTACTTATTGTCTATGGTTGCTTTTGCAAATTGATACCAACCCTTAGCTACAAGGGAGGATGGGAATTGTTGGCAGACTTTATCAGTTGCAACAGAAATTGTATGGCCCACAGAGATTGTATGGCTGAAAATATTTGCTATCTGGCCCTTACAGAAAAACTTTGCCAACCCCTGGGATAAATGATTCAATCAACAAAAGCTTATGGAGAACCTACTGGTGAAGGGCATGCTGTCCTGGTCCCCTTGGGAGTTTACTGTCGTGTTAGGGAGACATTATGACACAGAGTGACAAATGCTAGGATGGAGCAGCATAGATGGCTGAGGGGGACAGAGGCTTCTGAGCCACACTGGGAAGATCAGGAAGGCTTCCTGGAGGTGGTGATGTCTAAGCTGAAACCTAGAGGGTGAGAAGGAGCTGGCTAGAAGAAGAGAGGGAGGTTGGTGGGTGGTGGCAGGAAGAATGTTCCAGGCAAAGAGAACAGCATGTCCAATGGACAGAGAGACCATGGCTTGTTAGAGGGACCTGGAGATGTTTGCTTCATCATTTGCGTTATAAACTTACTAGAGTTAAACCAAATTTAGTTTGCATATGAATAAATAATGGCCTATTTAGGGCTCCTAGTGATGTAAGCAAGGATGTGGAAGTTTAAATCATTCATTCATTAACTCATTCATTCGATGTGTATTGATTGAGCACCTTCTAAGTGTTGAGCACAGGGCTAAGTTCTGAGGATACAGAGGAAAACATGAGGCGATCTCTTTCCTGAAGGAGGTCATGGTCTAGCAGCGGCATAGCAAGGGTAACCAGAGGGGAAATCTCTAACTTGCACTCCCCCTTCCTCCGCCCCCATGCTCCCATTTCAAGATGAATAGATGTTGATAGCCACAACTGGAAACAGCTTCCCCTGTCTTGTCCCACTGCCTTGTCCAGCTGCAGGATACTCAATTGTATGTACGTACAGTAATTTGTTTATCCATTCATCTGTTGATGGGCATTTAGGTTGTTTCCATCTTTTTGCTATTGTCAATAGTGCTGCAATGAACATGGGTGTGCATATGTCTATTGGTGTGAAAGCTGTTATTTCTCTAGAATATATTCTTAGGAGTGGGATCGCTTGATTGTATCGTATTTCTCTGTCTAGCTTTTTAAGAAAGCACTGTATCATTTTCCGTAGTGGTTGTGCCATTTTACATTCCCACCAGCAGTGCATAAGAGTTCCAATCTCCCTGCAACCTCTCCAACATTTGTTATTTTGTGTTTTTTGGCTTAGTGCCAATATTGTCGGGTGAGATGCTATCTCGTTGTAGTTTTGATTTGCATTTCTCTAATGGCTAATTATCGTGAGCATTTCCTCATGGGTCTGTCAGCTGCCTGGATGTCTTCTTTGGTGAACTGTCTGTTCAGATCCTTTGCCCATCTTTAAATTGGATTCTTTGTTTTTTTGTTGTTGAGGTGTTGAAGTATTTTGTAAATTTTAGAGATTAGACCCTTATCGGATATGTCGTGGCCAAAAGTTTTCTCCCAGTCTGTAGGTTCTCTTTTTACTCTTTCCATGAAGTTGTTTGATGAGCATAAGTGTTTAATTTTTAGGAGCTTCCAGTTATCTAGTTTCTCTTCTGGTGTCTGTGCACTGTTAGTTATGGCTTATATACCATTTATGCCATGTGTTAGGGCCTCTAGCATTGTCTCTATTTTTTCTTCCATTATCTTTATTGTTTTAGATTTTATTTTTAGGTCTTTGATCCATTTTGAGTTAGTTTTTGTGTATGGTGTGAGGTATGGATCTTGTTTCATTCTTTTACAGATGGACATCCAGTTATGCCAGCACCATTTGTTAAAGAGACTGTCTTCCCCTCATTTAATGGACTTTGGCCCTTTATCAAATATCAACTGTTCATAGATGGGTGGATTTATGTTTGGATTCTCAATTATGTTCCCTTGGTCTATGTGTCTGTTGTACCAGGACGAGGCCGTTTTTGACTATGGTGGCTGTATAATAGGTGCTAAAATCAAGTAGTGTGGGGTCTCCCATTTTGTTCTTCTTCTTTGGTAATGGTTTACTTATTCGAGGCCTCTTCCCTTTCCATACACAGTTGGTGATTTGTTTCTCCATCTCGTTAAAGAATGCTGTTGGAATTTGGATCAGGATTGCTTTGTATCTGTAGATCACTTTTGGTAGTATCAACATTTTCACAATGTTGAGTCTCTCTATCCATGAGCATGGTATGTTTTTCCACTTATGTAGGTCTCTTTTGGTTTCTTGCAGTAGTGTTTTGTGGTTTTCTTTGTATAGGTCTTTTATGTCCCTGGTTAGATTTATTCCCAAGTACTTTATCTTCTTGGCAGCTGTTGTAAATGATATTGATTTGGTGATTTCCTTTTCAAAGTTCTCTTTGTTAGTGTAGAGAACATTTTATCTTTTTGAGCCTCACTTCCCTAATCTGTGAAATAACAATACATATTTTATAAGTATTATTGTGGGAATAAAAATAATACATGTAAAGGCTCTGCATATAGGGCCTGACATATAGTAAACATTTAATAAATAGTTGTTACTGTTGTCTGAGTCTCTGTGTGGTACAAAAAGTTAACACATTAGCTGTTTACTGAAATGTTGGTAGTTTGAGCCCATCCAGAAGTGCCTTGGAAGAAAGTCCTGGAGATATTCTTCTAAAAAACCTACCATTGAAAATCCTATGGAGCGCAGTTCTACTCTGACACATGTGGGGTTGCCATGAGTCAGAATCGATTTGAGGACAACTGTTGTTATTACTATTAGTAGTAATTATACTGTAGACCATAAGAACCTTGCTCAAGGTTGTGCATGTCGGAGTGAAGAGCTGGGCTTGTAGTGCAGCTTAGTCCAATGCCAAAACCATGGCTTTTCCACTCCATCATGATGGTCACCACAAGTTGTCCTAGCAGGGGGAACCAGAAATAACTTAGGGAGGGGAGATACTGGGAGCCACTGGAGGGGCAAGAAAAGTTACTGACTTCTTAGGGAAGAGTGAACAGGAATGGAAATTTGTTGAGCACTGTAGGCACAAGACATACATTTTGCCATGTTATATACCAACTGAAAGAATATCCTGAGACTCTCTTCTTGCCAGAGGACTTTGGTCTTGGTCCTGACCTGGCATGGAAAAGGGCAGGGCCACAGACTTCCAGGTATGTCTCAGAGAGGACAGGGAAGAAGACATCTCTCCGGGAAGCCTAGTGGGCTGGAGGCCCAGACACGGGGTGGGAGCTGGATCTTGAATAGGGACTTGCCCTCGATTCCAGATGGAGGGTGCAGCCCTGGAAGAAAGGGCGTGTTCTCTCATTGAGCTTGCTCTTTGCTCCTGGAGTCACCAAAGTCATGTGTTACATTTTCGTAATGTAAATCCTATAGCTAGGATGAGGGCAGATTTCTGGGAAGCTGGGTTTCATACTCTCTGAGGTTTGAGTGTCCCTTGTGAAAAGTCTTCTCTTAAATATGCTCTCAGAACCACCTCACCCACAATTCCTGAGGCTCCTCTACTAGTCCCTTTAATTTAGGACCCCTTCATTTTCACTTGGAGTCCCCGGGTGGTGCAGACTGTTAAGTGCTCCATTGCTAACTGAAAGGTTGGAGGTTCGAGTCCACCTAGAGCACCTCAAAAGGAAAGGTCTGGTGATCTACTTCTGAAAAATCAGTCACTGAAAACCATATGGAGCAAAATTCTGCTTTGACACACAAGGGTCGTCATGAGTTGAAGTTGACTGGATGGGACAACTGGTTTGCTTTTTCATTTTTACTCAAGACCAAAGTGTATTTTTTGTGTTCCCTTGTTGCATACCCAGGACATGCAAGAGGATACATAGCTTTTCTGAACAAACAAACATATAAACCCCCAGAAAAAAAAAATCTCTCTCCATTTTGTGTGACTATACCCATTGCTGTTGAGTTGATTCCAACTCGTAGTGACCCTATAGGACAGAGTAGGACTGGCCCATAGAGTTTCCAAGGCTGTAAATTTTTACAGAAGCAGACTTCCACATCTATCTCCCACAGAGTGGCTGGTGGGTTTGAACCTTTGACCTTTTGGTTAGCAGCTGAGCACTTTAGCCTCTGTGCCACCAGGGCTCCTTGTGAATATAACAACAACAAAAAAACCCAAACCGATTGCCATCAAGTCAATTCTGATTCATAGTGAGTGACCCTATAGGGCAGAATAGAACCGCTCCACAGGGCTTCCAAGGAGCAGCTGGTGGATTTGAACTGCCAGTCTTTTGGTCGGCAGCTGAGCTCTTAACCACTCACTGCACCACCAGGGCTCAATGAATATACCAGTACTTATTTATTCCTTTTATTATTGATGGGCATTTGAGTAGTTTCAAGTTTTTGTCTATTACAAGTAGTTGAGAAACAGTTTTAATTCTCCTGGAATCTGGATTTCTTGGGTCCATGGAGTTGGGGTGACCCTCCCAGGCTATTGTCCTGAGATCTTCTTTTGAACCTTGAGCCTTGAGAAAACTGGTTTCTTAAAGTCACCTTTAAGTCAAAAACCACTTAGTAAGTAGCTTGGGCTCTTTTGAAGAATTGTCTACATACAGTCCATTTCAAGAAACAGAACCTCCAAGGTCAGACTAGAAGCTGTGTTTAAGGGTAACTTGTTATTTTATAAACACTGTTCTGGCCCCGTTTCCAAGGCAATGTTGATAATATGGGGTATAAGAATCTTTGGAAGTTCTTTAATCTTTGGAACATTTCTGACTCCCTAGTCAAATGTTACCCTGATTTGCGAATCATATATTAAATAAACTTTAATCAATTTCTATTATTAGCTTAATATGAGTTTTGTTTTAACATAGAGCTGATATGAACACTCTTGTAAATGTTTTTCTTGGGGAACATCTGTAAGCATTTCTGTTGTGTATCTGCCTGGGGATGGAATGGCTGGGTCATAGGGCAGGTATCTGTTCAACTTTAGCAGAGATTGTCACACAATTTTCCAAAATAGTGTATGATCTTCCACTCCTTCCAGGATCGTCTGAGAGTTCTGGTTGCTCCACATCCACGTCAGGTTGTTCTGACATTTGGTATTGTCAGTCTGAGAATCTACAGCTACAGCACAGTGTGACTGAATCTCACAAACATGGAGGAGCATGGAAAAAGCTAGGCGTTAAAGAAAACACACAGTTTGATTCACATTTATATGAAGCTCAAGAATAGGCAAAACTAAAAAAAAAAAAAAAAAAAAAACGTAACTAATACCTTGCCTTGGGACATTTGCCTTTTGATGAGAGACAAACTGTAAGCTACAGATATAAACCTGTGATGGAGAAATTTTACTTCTCAACAAATAAAGGAAGTCCTTTTAGAAAAAAAAAAAAAAAAGAATAGGCAAAACTGCTTGTACACCAATTTCATAGCAGCATTACTCACTATAGACAAGGGGTGGGTACAACCTGAGTCTCCATCAACCAATGCATGAAAAAACAAAATATGGCATCTGTATGGATCTAAATGACAGAATATTATTTAGCCATAAAGAAAAATGAAATCCTGATACATGCTACGACATGGATGAACCTTGAAAACATTATGCTGAGTGAAATAAGTCAGATGCAAAAGGTCAAATATTGATTGATTGGTTTCCCTTATATGAAATAGCTAGAATAGGCAAATGCACAGTGACGGAAAGTTAGTAGATTTGTGGTTACCAGGGACTGGAGGGAAGAGGGATGGGAGTTATTGCTGAAGGAGTACTGAGTTTCTGTTTGGGGTGATGAAAAGCTTTTGGAAATGGATAATAGTGATGGTAACATAACATGGTGAATGTAATTAATGTCATGGAATGGTACACTTAAAAATGATTAAAATGGTAATTTTTTGTTATACATATTTTACCACAATAAAATTTAAAACAAAACAAATAAAAAACAGGCAAAACTAATTGAAGCTGTTGGAAGCCAAGATAGTGGTACTTATTGGGGTGGGGGGCACTAACCGGAAAGGGACCGGAGGGGGCTTCTGGGGCACTGGGAATGTTCTATTTCTTAATCTGGGTACCGGTCACACAGGTTTATTACCTTTGTGAAAACTCATCTAGCAGTGTACGTATGAGTTGTGCATTTTTCTGTATGATGTCCTTGAATAAAATTTTCAAAAAATATTCTCCCCCTATCTCCCTCTCTTCCCTCAGCCATCTCTTCTCACAGTGTTTGGTTGGGGTCTGTCCCCATCAAGGCCGCCTTCCTGGGCATTGACTTGTGCAGCCACACAGATACCAGTGCTCAGAAGAGTCATGCTTGGTTTAATGCCCTGATGCTGCCATCTTGAAATTCTTAGTGCTTTCTGAACAAGGAGCCCTGCATGTTCATCTTGCACTGGATCTCACACATTATTTAGCTGGCGCTGGCCACCAGGACAGGCAGCTGCTACTGTCTGTCCACAGATCTCTGGCCTAAGACTTGGTCTTTGACAGGCACTGAGGACAGGGCACCCCAATTAGAGAAGGTGTGGAATGCCCACAATGGCCCCATGATGGTTCTCCCTTCTGTGAGAATCTTTACCAGTAGTTGTCAAGTTGACTCTCATGGCGACGCCGTGTGTGTCAGAATAGAACTGTGCTTCACATGGTTTTTAACGGATGATTTTTTAGAAGTAGATTGCTAGACCTTTCTTCCAAGGCAGCTTGGGTGGTGTCTCAGTCATCTAGTGCTGCTCTAACAGAAGTGCCACAAGTGGATGGCTTTAACAAAGAGAAGTTTATTTCTTCCAGTCCAGTAGGCTACAAGTCCAAATTCAGGGCATCAGCTCCAGGAAAATGCTGTCTCTCTCTCTCTCTCTCTGTCAGCTCTGGAGAAAGGTCCTTGTGATGCCTCCGTTTTTCCTTGGTCTGGGAGCATCTCAGCGCAGGAACCTCAGGTCCAAAGGACGCACTCTGCTCCCAGCACTGCTTTCTTGGTGGTGTGAGGTTCCCATGTGTCTCTGCTCGCTACTGTCTTTTATATCTCAAAAGAGATTGCATTAAGACACTGATCTTGTCAACCTCATCAGTATAACCTCATCACAGTGATAAAATTTACAACACATGAGGAGATCACACATAATCTCATCATAAGGGTAGAGTTTACAACACATAAGGACATCACATCAGGTAACACAATCATACAATACTGGGAATCATGACCTAGTCAAGGTGCTACACACATTTTTGGGAAGACACAATTCAATCCATGACAGGTGGATTTGAACTTCTAGCCTTTTGATTAGCGGCCGAGTGCCTTGAGCGTTTTAGGGACTCCTGTGGGAGCCTAAAGGAGCCCTGGTGGTGCAGTGTTTAAGCACTCGGCTGCTAACTGGAACGTTGACAGTTCGAACCCATCAGCCACTCTTCGGGAGAAAGATGTGGCAGTCTGCTTCCATAAAGATTACGGCCTTGGAAACCCTATGGGGCAGTTCTACTCTGTCGTATTGGGTCGCTATGAATTGGAATTGACTTGATAGCAGTGGCTTTGGGTTTTGGTATAGGTAGGAACCTAAAAGTGTACATATTGCTGGGTCACAGGACAGATACATGTATAATGTCCCATTTGGCTCTGTGCCCCAGTCCTTGCACCTGGGTTTATGATTATCTCTGTGTGTGTTGTCTGTCTTCTCAACTACATTGTGGGTTATTTACCTCTGAATAAGAGAAAGCATGTACAATGTGCAGAGGGCATGAAGGAGGTGGTTAGTCAAATACAAAATGGAAATTTATTTAACCCTTTTTTGAAGCCTGGGTTATCTCTTAGGCTAATGAATTCTCTAAATTCAGCTCTGAGATAGTATTTTCACTTAGCCCAAAACTTGTTTGTTGACAGAAGGAAGGAAATGTTAATAACTTTGCTACCAAAAATAAAATAGTGGAACCTTTACCAAGCATTTACTAGATGCCAGGCATTGCTAATACAAAGAAAGGACTTAGAAAAATGCTTGGCACATAGTAGGCACTCAATACATTTTCTTCTTTTCTTGGTAAGCATCATCCCATTTGGTCCTTACGATCACCCTCTGAAGTGAGTTCAGCTAAAACGCTCGTTTTATAAGTGCAGAAATAAGCTCAGAGAAGTCATGTCCTCTGGCCAGGGTCATACAGCTGGCAGATGGTTCCAGATATGGGAGACACCAAAGCTTAGTGCTTTCATTATTTACTTTGTATTTCCTCCCCATGTCAGCTAATTAAGGTAGGATTTTAAACCTTTTTTTTTTTTTTTTGCTTTTGTTTAAATAAAACTAGCTTTTAACCCCCCTGGTTATAAAAATGATATGCTCTGTATAAAAAAAAAAATGCAGACACTATAGAAAGTGAAAATCTTAGACGTTTTAGAATGTTCTCTCGAGACTCATGGTGACCCTGCCCAGGAGACGCAGGATTTGGAAAACACACCCATTATCAGCTCGTCTTTCTGACTTTGTCTCCAGGTCGAAGAATATACGTGTTACATCGATGACCTCTCTTTCTAGGTCCTTCCCTCCCTGCTAATCTTGGGAGAGAACTGAGGGAGATGGTGGAGGTGATAAATTGCCCACAGAACAGGAGCAATGGTCTTCCTCTTTCCCCATCCCTTGGTTGCCCATAAAGGCTTGTTTACAATTCCACAGACTGGCCTTCCTTGCCCCAGCCAGACCTGAGGTTGTTCTCTGGGTGACTGGTTTCTTTTTGGGGTTGGGTGCAATAAGGAAGTTGTCAAGTGAAACTGTTTTTTCCAGGGGAAGCTGAGCCAAGCCTCCTGTCACTGGAGGCTTGGGAAGCAGCTGCAGGCTGGGGCATAGCAGGTGGAGGAGGTGGCCTGCACTTCACTCCCAGGATTGGCTGCCCATGAGCTCAGCCCCTGAGAGACAGGATATATATGACCAAAAGCATCTTCTGAGAAATTCCAAACACTGGCAACAACAATAGCAGCATCTTCTCTCTTGGAGAGCTGAATCTGACCCCTTATCCAACATACCCTCCAGCTGACGGGGAGAGGTGCCCAGCTGCTGCGGGTGGCGTCAGACCCAGAGCCCCCTGACCTGGTGATCCCGGCCAAGCGTGCCTGCGACAGGAACGACTTCCGTGGTTCGAGGTTGGTTGAACAGTATTCTCTCCTCTAGGGGCTGGAGCAGTTGGGTAGGTATTTTGAGCGTCCCGAAAGGAGGTTAGACCCGGGAGTCAGACAATGAGTCTGGTCTCAATTCTGCTTCTACGTTGCTGGGGCCTCTCTGGGCCTTGGTTTCCTCATCTCTAAAAAGACAGAGCAGGGATCCATTAAGTGGTTTCAACCAAATCTCTTATGAAAAGCTCTAAATTAATTTGGAGTCATAAGCTCTGAACTCCAGTCCCAAGCCTGCTGCTTGGCCAAGCAGCCCTGAGCAACTAACTTAACTTCTCTGAGCCTCATCTGTAGAATGGGGGCACTGTGACATACCAGTAGGACGTTGTGTAAGTCAAGTTACAGAGTGTACGTGAAGGTACATAGTACAGGGAAAAGTCCACAAGAATGAGAGGTGTTATTGCCTATGGCTGGGTGAAAGTTTTATGATTTTAAGGTTCTTAGAAATTTCTCCAAGGAGAGGAGTGAAATGAAAAGAACTCCGGCGACCTGCCGCTCTGATGGGGGCTTTAGGGTAATTTTAAGCAGTTGCCTTGTGGTCTTGGACAGAGGACCCAATAGAGGGAGTGGGTTATGGGGTGTGGTGGGGGCACCTCTGGGGCACACACTTGAGGTGTTGGATTGAGGGAGAGCAGTGGTGATTTTTGGAGTTCTCCAGTTTTGTGGATGACAACTCCACTGCCCCCCCAAGCCAGATCTGCCCCCTGCTGTATCGCAGTGCCTGGAGTTCCACCACTGAGGACTTCATCCTTTTGGGTTTTGAAGGGTGCCCCAAAAGATGTAAATCTATACCCTTTGGAAAATCGATGCCGGGTGTTATGTGTGCGGTGGTGATACTAAGGAATGGCCAGATGATCAAACCCCACTGCCTTCCACTGAGCTGCAGGCCAGCTCAGGCAGAACTGACACTCTCCACGTGTGGTGTGGTTACTCAGGTGACTCGTGTGATCTGAGGTGCATTAATGGAGGCATTGGGTGCAGACCCCCCGGGGCTCTGCCATGGTCAGATCCTGGAGAAGGACCAGCTGGGGGTATCTAGGGATGGTGCCCAGGCTCAAAATGAGCCTAGAGGCAATGTGATCTGAGGAACTACCAAGAGATCTGGGGAATCAGAGATGTTGTACCTGATCAGAGAGCACTCAAGGGGGCGACGTGACCCCTCTTCAGGTGTGTGAAGGACTAACTCTGGCTGACTCTGGCTAAATCTGAGGTGGACTTTTCTTAAAATCCATGCTGGCTAACAGTGGAAAGTTTGGCCTTGAAAGGTGGTGAGTTCCCATTGCAGAAGTGATCAAGCAGAGGTTGCAAGTCTACCTGCCAGGAATGTGGCATAAGGGATTTCTATACTATAGAAGAGGAGCCCTGCCTGGTGGAGCAGTGGTTAAGAGTTTGGCTGATAACCAAAGGGTTGGCGGTTTGAATCCACCAGCCACTCCTTGGAAACCCTTTGGGGCAGTTCCACTCTGTCCTGTAGGATCACTATGAATTGGACTTGATTTTGGATACTATAGACGAAGGAGCCCTGGTGGCACAGTGGCTAAAGAGCTCTGCTGCTAAACAAAAGGTCAGCAGTGCAAACCTACCAGCCGCTTGGTGGGAGAAAGATGTGGCAGTCTGCTCCTATAAAGATTTCTTGGAAACCCTATGGGACAGTTCTACTCCGTCCTATAGGGTCACTATGAGTTGGAATCAACTCAACAGCAGCAAGATTGGTTTTGGTTTACACGCTAGAAAAAGGAGCCCTGGTGGCACAGTGATTAAGTGTTCGACTGCTAGCCTAAAGGTCGGCAGTTCGAACCCACCAGCGGGTCCGTGGGAGAAAAGACCTGGCGATCTGCTCCTACAAATATTATAGTCTAGGAAACCCAGTGGGGCAGTTCGACTCTGTCATATAGGGTCGCTATAAGTCAGAATTGACTTAATAGCACAACAACAACAATATATTCTAGAAGGTGGGGCTAGAGACTTCTCAGGTCTCTTCCAAATCTAGGAATCTATTTGGTACTCCACAAAGTAGAAGAAGTGCCTCGAATGGTACCATCTCCCACAAAGATTACAGCCTAGGAAACTCTATGGGCAGTTCTACTCTCTCATATGGGGTCCCTATGAGTCAGAATCGACTCGATGACACACAGCAACAACACCTGGAAGGCAGGCGTGGGCGAAGGGTGGGTCCAGGTATTGAGGAGGGAAGAAATGGCCACCTTGTCTGGTTTACGCCCCTTCCATCTAGTCCTGCCAGTAGAGGTTGAGGGTCTTCCCCCAGGACCCTCCACATTGCATGTGGAGAGGTGTGGAGAGCAAATTCCATTGCCCCCACCACAGATGTGCCCTCAAGAGCTGCCCTGGGAGCCTCACCTTGGGATCCCAGGTTGAAGTTTTTGAGCTTGGACTGGCATGACTCACCCTGGGGGGTGATTGTGAATGATATCAAAGACATCGTTCTAAGTGTGAATGATACCAATGAGGAGAAGATCATAAGCTTACGGTACAGTCCCTGGCCCTTCAGCCCACTCCCTTGTCTGTGAATCCTGGGTCAGGTATACAATCATTGCCTCTGGACGATGGTGTCTATATTTGGGCACATGTGGACATCTGACTCCGTGTGTACGCATGGTGGGCATGCGTGTGGATGTGGTTATCTCTGTTGGTGTGACCTTAGCAACTTTGCTCACCTGTAAATCCCTTGTGTACGGGCATGCATGTGTGCATATGTGTCTGTATTTATGGAGGCCACTTGGTGTAAGAGAGAGAAGATGGGACTTAGAATCAGGAGGAGTGGATTCAAGTCCCAGCTCTCTGCTTCCCAGCTGTGGGGCCTTGGGCAATCTCTTAAGATCAAAGCCTCAATGCTCCCACAGCTAGGCTGATTCACAGACCTGGGCAAAAGTTAAATGAGATAACGTAGATGAGAGAGCTCTCTGGATGCAGCGTGGCACAGCAGAAAGTGAGCAGGTTTTATGTCTGTGTATAGCTTATTCCTTCCATAAACACTGAGAATCTCCCAGGTGCCACGGACACAGTAAATAACGTAGGCTGGGTCCTCTCTCATGGAGGGCAGGTGGCAAAGAGTTACATCGATAATTTTTTTTCCCAGTTGCTGTTCAGTGGATTCCAACACATGGTGACCCATGTGTGTCAGAGTAGAACTGTGCTCCATAGGGTTTTCAATGGCTGATTTTTTGGAAGTAGATGGCCAGGCCTTTCTTCCAGTGTGCTTCTGGGTGGACTCAAACCTCCAACCTTTTGGTTAGCAGCTGAACACGTTAACCATTTGTACCACCTTAGCAACCTCATTGATAAGTCCTCCCTTACAATTGGGATGGGAAAAATACAAGGTGTTATGAGTCCATGAAGGAGCCCTGGTGGGGCAACAGTTAAGTCCTTGGCTGCTAACCATTTGGCAGTTTGAACCCATGGCAGTGGCTCTGTGGGAGAAAGACCTGTCGGTCCGCTCCTGTAACGATTACAGCCTAGAAAATCCTATGGGGCAGTTCTACTGTGTCAAGTGGGGTTGGTATGAGTTGAAAATCAACTTGACAGCGCCTAAGAACAACAACGAGTCCATGTCAGTATACTGGTGTACACAAGTGTGTCTCTGTGACACGTGCGTCTGTGGGTGCTGATGTGTGGGTCCACACCTGTGTGCCCACACCCACTCTCTCTAGTCGTGGTGGGTATGGGTATGCAGCAGTAGGGTATTTGTTAAATACCTGTTTTGTGAAGGTTACAGTCGTAGGGGAAGGAGAGTGATAAAATCTTTATGTGAAACAGTGCCAGAGCAGTCACAGAGTAAAGCAGCCGAGTGAGCAAATTAGAGATGAGTTGATAGATGATATCAGTGTACAATTTAAACAATAAACCACAAAAGCCTGCGGGCTTGGAAAAAATAGCTAAACTTCCTGCTCCACGATAACTCAAGGTCCGTTTTGTATGCTTTCTTTTGATTGTTTCTTGTCATTTTTAAACACGTCACTGGTATGTCATGTCTTTTCAGAAGTCATGGGATCCGCTGATCAGTTGGGTATTTCTGAGCTGATCTGAACCTTGCTCTGAAACTCACCATCTGCCAAGGCAATAAATAAGTTTACAAGAGCAGCTGGGTTTCTACAAAATGTGTCTGCTGCTGTCACAGGGTGGCTGGTCTGGAAGCACATCCCGGGCAGGTTGGGATTCCCCGATAGCCAGACTCAGCATGGGTTAGCATTGGTCAAAGCAAGGGTACAAAACAAGAAAAAAGAGGAAGGAAAAGGAAATCCTTGCTTTGATGAATTCTGGATAAGCAGAATTTTATAATTAGGAAGTCTAGAAGGATTTAATTTTAGCACATGTAGAATTTGAGGTTGGGGGAGTAATATTAAAATGGAGTCCCTGGGTGGTGCAAGTGGTTAACGCACTGGCTGCTCACCAAAAGACTGGCGGTTTGAGTTCACCCAGAGGCACCTCAAAAGAAAGGCCTGGTGATCTACTTTTAAAAAATCAGCCATTGGAAACCCTACGGAGCACAGTTCTTCTCTGACACATGTGGGTTTGCCACGAGTAAGTGGACTCAATGGCAACTGGTTAATATTAAAACTTAATCGTCTCAGGGCATGCAGAACACACCCTCCACAGAGAAGTTCCACAGAAGGTTTTATTCTTAGGGGTGGGTGGGTTTTCCTTCTTTGGCTTAATCTCTGGGGCTAGAGACCAACCTGGAGGGGGGTGGCACAAGAGTTTGAAGACAGAATCTTTAGAACATTATGGAGGAGGAGCAGTTTGAGAGGTAGAAGGAGGACTGGGCTGAGCTCAGTCCTCCCACCCTCTCCCTGCCTCTGTGGGCTGCAGCAGCTGCTGCGTTGGGCTCTCTCTCACCTCCCTCTGGGCTCTGGGCACTTGTTATCCCAAGGATGGGGTAGCCAAACCAAGGCAGTTTTTTTGAAAAATCATTTTAAAAAAAAAAAAAAAACCAAACCCAAAACTAAACCTATTGCCGTCAGGTAGATTCCCACTTATAGCAACCCACAGGACAGAGCAGAACTGCCCCGTAGGGTTTCCAAGGCTGTAAATCCTTACAGAAGCCGACTGCCCGCATCTTTCTCCTACAGAGCCAGCGGGTGAGTTCAAACTGCCGACCTTTGGGTTAGCGGCTGAGCACTTAACCATTGTGATACTGGGGCTCCTTCAAGAAGGAAAAACATGGCCTTGTGAAATTATATTGATGCTCTGATTAGAAGTGGCAGCGTGTCCTTTGAAAGTGGTAGGAGGACACTGCCGCCATCAGCAATTGTGAAACGGTTTCCATAGTAATGACAGCTTCCTAAAAGATTACTGCGCCTCTTTTCCCATTAGCTGGTTACAGACTCCCCAGCCCTCCATGTGATGGGCCCCCTCAAGCCAAGTTAGCACAAGAAGAGCAGTGAGCTGAACAAAAGGGTCCTGTGCGTTCAGCTGGTTTTATGGTTTTGTTGTCGAACAGTTTATCTGCCAATCCCATCCAATTGGCTCTGACCACAGGAACATATAGGAAGAGCAGAGAACCCTGTAAATATTTCTGGCTCAGTTTATTTTGATCTTAAAATCAAATAGAACTTCAACTTAAATGTATCCTCTCTTAAGACCATGTGCTGCTAAACAGAGTAGGGTAATGGAGACCAGGATATTCTCTTTGAGGGCATATACTGCATCTTATTCATTATTACATCCCTAGCACTGAGCATGGAGTCCCCAGGTGGTACAAACGGTTAACGCACTTGGCTGCTAACAGAAAGGTTGGCAGTTTGAGTTTACCCAGAGGCAGCTCAGAAGAAAGACCTGGTGATCTGCTTCCAAAAAACCAGCCATTAAAAACCCTACGGAGCACAGTTCCACTCTGACATACATGGGGTCACCATGAGTCAGAATTGACTCGACGGCAGCTGGTACTGGTACTAGCACCGAGCACAATTCTGGGCACACAGTGGATGCTTATAAAAACAAGGAAAAATCTTTCCCTCTATGATTTCTTCTCCTTGTCCCACCCTGTACTGTGTTTTGGAAGCACAACGGTAAGGCAGCCTTTGAGACGGGAAGTTTCCACATAAGGTACTGGTGTGTTTGCTAAGGGTTTTCATTATAACCCAGGTGTTCCTTTGAGGGAACATTAGAACACAAATAAACCCTTCCAAGGTGTCTGCCTCCTCCCTGGCCCATTTTCTCATTTCCTCCAAGATTATCCTCACATGGATACTCAGCAGAGCCAGTTCCCAGTCCTGGCTCTGCTATTGACTAGCTGTGAGATCTGGGCCATGACCTCAGTTTCCTCCTTTGGAAAACGGGCATAATGATATACCCCCCACCCCCCAGGGTTGCTGAGGGATTTAAACGAGACCACAACTTTGGAAAAGTGTCAGTGTGAGAGGTTAATATGACTCTCGTTAATGGGTGAAAGTGAACGGGCCCACATCAGCATAATTAGCTCACCATGGCAGTTTTTGATAGGCCTCTTCTAAGGATGCTGTTTGTTTTGGTTGTAGCCCAATGGAGAATTTGCGGGACCCGAAGAAGCCTTTGCGGAAGAGGAGAGCCAGGTCTCTGGACAGGTCGCAGGACCCCAGGAAGGACTCAGGGTCGTGCGACTGCCAATGTCTCTCTCTGAACAGCACCCACTCCAAGAAGGAACTTCGCCGGACGGCCAGCGATGGGGCCAGATGTTTCCAGAGCCCAGCTCAGCCTGCAGAGGCTCAGGGCGCCATGGCCACTGCCCTCAATCTGGAGAAGACCAACAAGCTTGTCCTCGGTGAGCAGAGCTCACCACAGGACACCAAGAAGGACAAAGCCCATAGGTGGGCCCAGCAGGGGCTGCTGAAAGCCCTGTTCAACTTCTTCCTGAGGACGAGTCCTGAGGAGCCCAAAGAAAAGGCCAGCAGGAGGTCAAAGAGGAAGGAGAACCTCTCCCAGCCTGTGGAGCCTCCGGTGACCCCTGAGCAGCCAGCCATTAGAAAGAAATCCCATGACAAGAAGTCCAGCCGTAAGAAAGCCTTTAGTTACAGGAAACTTATCACTGAGGAAACGAAGGCTGTTCCAGATCAGGAGGCTGCACACCCTGAGGAGGCTGACCTGGGCCCAACTTGCAGGGGTAAGCACAAGCTCGCATCCCCCAGCCCCTGCCACCAAAGGGCTAGGGTACTTGTTCCTCAAACCTCTCAGTAGAGGGGTCATGAAGGTGGGGGAACTTTTGGGGACAATGCCACTGTGAAATTTCTATGGGGCAGAACAGCACAGTGACTGACAACTTGAAATAAAACTCCAGCTCCACCATGAGCTAGCTGTGTGACCTAGAGCTGGTGATTTCCCTCTTTGAGCCTCAATATTTTTTCGTTGGTAAAATGGAGATAGTAGTTGCTGTCTCATGGGGTAGTCACACGAATAAAACCAAAAACCAAACACCAAACCCATGGCTGTTGAGTTGATTCCACCTCATAGTTGACCCTATAGGACAGGCTAGAACTGCCCCATAGGATTTCCAACGCTGTAATCTGTACAAAAGCAGACTGCCACATCTTTCTCTTGAGGAGCAGCTGGTGGGTTCGAACCTCCAGCCTTTCAGTTAGCAGCCGAGTGCTTAACCACTGCACCACCAGGGCTCCTTGGTCACATGAATAGTGCTTAGTAAATGGTAGCTGTTGTGAAGTACTCCTGTTTGAGAAGTATGGTCCTGGGAGGAAGGGGGAAAACAGGGGGTGGGGAGGTGGAGACGGGGTGGGGGTGGTAAGAGGACAGCCCTACCCTTCACACTGGTCCATATTGTAAGGACCTGGGGCAGGTGCTGGGAAAAGAGACGGCTGCTGGGGTGCTGAAGACCTTGGTTCTGGACTTGACTCCATTAAGAATAAACTTACTGTGTGACCTTGAGCTAGCCACAGATCTTCTCTGGAATGAGAGAGCTGGTCCCCCAGGTGCCTTCCGGTTCTGACTCCTGGAACCTTGGGAATGAATTTCTAAGATGCCCTGCAGGCACCTGCGGGGGATGGAGCTTTGCCCTGTAGAACTTGAAACTCACTGTGATATTAATGGGGAGAAGAGACCCCAGGAAGAACTAGGATTTACTTTCTTGGTGGTAGGGGGGTGGGGTGTGGGGGGGAGGTGGGGAGGGAGATGGATGGAGGTGGCCTCTTTTCAAATCAAAACCTTGGTGGGGTCCTGATGTTTTGGTTAAGCTTAGAGCTGGCTACAGCTTTGGATCCTGTGCTGTTTCCTTATCTCAACTGACAAGGTCAGATGCATATCACTGACCACCCCCCCAACTCACTTTCATGTTTATTCCAGGCAGGGAAGATCCTGATCTGCATGAGTCCTTGTTCACTGAAGGCGGGTATGCTGAAGTCAAGGATGATTCTCCCCAAGCTATAGGTCACCAGAGGGAAGGGGAGCGACAGCTTGATGGTGAGTCAGAATCTAGTTAGGTTCCTTTTTGCTTACAGGTGGGACTAATTGCTCTGAATGCTTACATAGACCTTGGATGGTCACGCTCAATATCTGTGCACTGTTCTCCGCTTTTCTGGTGCTTCTGGTCGTGTATACTTGCTTTAGAGTTTCACAAGAGGGAGTCTTAGGAATCAGAAAGGCAAATACACCTTATGGCAAATAAAAAACCAAAAAACCAATTGCCATGGAGTTAATTCTGACTCATGGTGACCCAGAGTGTGTTAGAGTAGAGCTGTGCTCCGTACGGTTTTCAGTGGCTGATATTTTGGAAGTAGATCACCACTCCTTTCTTCTGAATCACCTCTAGGTGGACTTGAACCTCCAACATTTTGGTTAGTAGCCGAGCGTATTACCTACTTGTAATAGGGACTACATTAATGGGAATGGGGCTTTTTTTTTTAGTATTTAAAAAATTATTTTACTTTTAAAAATATATAATAATTCACACTCATATACTGACACCTAGATTCGACAACGGTTAACAAACTGCCACATTTGCTTCATATGTCTGTATAATTTTGTTGCTAAACCTTTTTAAAGTAAAATGAGGCTTCACCCCTAAATGCTTACGCATGCATCTCCAAAAACTAAGGACATTCTCATATACAACCACAATGCCACTACTGAGCCTAGCAAAATTAACAGTCATTCCCTATTCATCCAATTCCCTGTATAAAACCAAAAAAAAAACCAAAAAACAAAAACAAAACAAAAAACCAAACCTGTTGCCATCGAGTCGGTTCAAACTCATTAGCGACCCTATAGGACAGAGTAGAACTGCCCCACAGGGTTTCCACAGAGCAGTTGGTGGATTTGAACTGCCAACCTTTTGATTAGCAGCCATAGCTCTTAACCACTACACCACCCAGGTTCCCTGTAGAATGGGCATATTTCAACAGATATGCAACAGAGGAGCTATATGGTTCTGTTAAAGAATAACTAAGGGATGTAGTAATTATTTTGCAGGTTGTTTAGTTATTTTACATGTTAATTGTTTTCTCACACGAGAGGGAGTCAGCTGGTAGACGGAGTCAAGGAACAAAAGCCAAAACGAATTTATAAGTAAGAGGAAAGTAAAGGAGGGAAACCAAAAACAAAAACCAAACCCATTGCCATGGAGTCAGTTCCGACTCATAGTGACCCTACAGGACAAAGTAGAACTGCCCCATAGAGTTTCCAAGGAGCGGTTGGTGGATTTGAACTGCCGACCTTTTGGTTTGCAGCCTAAGCTAACCAAGGAGGGAAAGGAGGGAGTGAAAAAAACTGCAGTCAGCCTGGGAACAGTGAATATTATCTGCACGTGTTTCTGTGTAAACGATCAGCTGGCAGCTAGCAGAGGTCAGTCTGGGAATAATTGTCCTTGAGTCGGTTGACTGAGGTATCAAAGAAAATCATTTCTGTTGTTTGTGGATTCTCCAAGAAACCTTGGGAGTGTGACTGAGGTGCATACGTGGCAGGCTGTCTCTGAGTCATGGCTGCTGGTTTCCTTCTGTCCTTTACCTTGCTTAGGCCAGGTCTCCACTGTTACCTCTACTGATATTTAGCAGATTGGAAGATCAGCATCAGACTTACAAAATGTTTCCAAGTGCAGCTGCTCATTTCATGGCTCCCAGCCTTTTGAGGGAGGTAGGATAGGCATTACAATCCACATTTCACAGGGGGAAGCAGTTGAGGCCCAGAGATGTTAACAGACTTACCCATGGTCACACAGCTTGCTGAACCCAAAGTAGATAGTTACAGACATGTGAAGTTCAGAGGAAGTAATGGGGCACAGGTTGAATGCCCAGAGGGCTGACCTGCACTCTTCTGCATAAAAATTCATACTTTGGTTTCTTACCTTCACCCTGTGGATCTTCCAGTGCCCTCCAACTCTCTCTCAGAAGGACCAGCTCTGGGATGTGGTGCTTTTTCCTCCTTCTGTGGCCTGAGGAACTATTTTAGGAGAGCACTTACCCAATCCTGAAGGCCCAAGTCCATCTCAGAAGTCCAAGACAGTCACTTAGAAAGAATTCCCTGTGCATTTGGAAAGATTAACCGGGTACATTCTCTTTCTTCTAGAGGATGCTATCATCCAAGTGATAGTGAAATTACTCCAGAAAATGGGAGATGATTGGGAGGAAAAGGTAAGGGGTAAACCACCTGTTATGTTCCCAGAGGCTCACTGCCTCTCCTTCTCATTCAGACTCTGCCTGTCCTTCCAGGCCTGGCTCCAGCTGCTCCCCGCCCTTGAGTTCCCCCTAATCCCTTCAACTTCAGACCTCAGTCCTCCCTGGGCTCTTGGCTCTGTCTGGGCCACCCTGTAGCACTTGGCTGCTTTCCAGCTTTTCCTGAGGGAGCTCTCCCTTCTCTTCAGGTCAGTGGCCTTGACTCAGTTTCTCTCATCTTTCCCACAGAGACTTCAAACCCAGAAGCTTGAGATTGGTCTTCAAAACCTGGCTCCCATCTTTAGGAAGAAATCCCAAGAGAAAAAGTCCAGCTTCAGGAAAGCCTTTTCTCAAAAGAAGAATGACTCTGAGGAGCCCAAGAGAGTGGGGGTTGCAGATGTTTCCAGCCTAGAGGCCCGGATGCCCAAGAGGCCCAGCTTTCTGCCCCTGTGTGTTGGTGGCCATCCACCCTCCAACTCCAGCAGCACTGGTGAGCAAGCTCCGCAGTAGCCATAGCAATACTGCAGCTGCCTCCAGCTCTGGAACCTTCCCCAGGGCTGGAGTTAGCCCTTATAAGGCTGCCATCCCAGTTCTGACTTTTGTATTCAGCCCCAAGTGATGTGGAGAGGGCTGTGGGGGAAAGAGAAGGGACTGGATATCAGCAGGTCACCTACCACCACACCCAGAACCTCCCTAAAGTCTAGGCAACCCCTTGATGGAAATTGTGTTCAGAGAAACCCAGTCATCCTCAGCTTCCACATCCTGGCAGCGGTAGTGTGTACCGGAAAAGAACTGGAGCCTGGAAGGCAGGAGACCTGAGTGCTGAGCTGCACCTTCTATGTCATTCCCCATCTCTATGCCTCAGTTTCCTCACCTGTAAAATAAGACACCACCCTATTGCATATCTAGATCTAAATCAGTCCCCACAGCTACCTTATGAAGTACTTATATTGTCCCCATTTTACACATGAGGGAACTGAGGCTCAGGGAGGTTTTAAAGCAATGTGTTTAAGTCACATGGCCCATCAGTGATGGAGCCAGGGCTAGAGGAAGACAGGATCAGACAAATTATTTCATCCCAGCCAAGGGAATTTGCATTTTAAAAAGGAAGGGGGCAATGCTTGACACCAGAGAGTGAATCTCTAATGATGGAATTTCAGGCCAAGAGGAGAGAGATTTTCATGCAGGGGATTCTGGTCATGATCCATCAATTCATGCAATGAAAGAAGCATCTACTATTCACTTGTGGATCAAGCAAAAACAGCGGAGGGATGGGGGAATCAGAGGAGGAAGGAGAGCCAGTGCTATGGAAGTGCAGAGGGATAAGGGAGCTTGGTCTCTTCAGTAAATCAGAAACCCAGCCCAGCCCAGCCCAGCAGACCACCCCACCCACCAGCAAGGCCTTGGTGTGATTAGCCAACACACTGAGGTTAACACACCCACATTTAATTTTGCCTTTCAGACTTGGATGAACCTCAAGTCCCAGATGTTAGGAGCCCTACTCCCTTAAAGATCACCCCAGGAGCAAGAAGCCAGTGGCTTGAAGAGGAGTTGGAGCTGCACAGAGACTCCGAGTCCAGTCAGTACCCCTACCCCATCTTTTCCTCAGGGGCCCCTCAGGAAACATGTGGCCTGACCCCTCCCCTTGAAGAAGAGAGACCAAGCCAGAGACGGGTGGTGACCTGCCCAGACCTCCCCACTGAGTGCAGCAGGCTGGGGAGGCAGGGCAGGGCCCAGAGCTCAGGCCCTGAGCCACACTGCCTGTTACCCTGTCTAAGCCTTGGCTGTAAACCAGCAGTGGTTGTAAAGCCCTCCTTGGTGAGGCTGGCATAGGTAATGCAAGGAACACTGGCCCTTGGAAAGGGCTTGGGAGATGGTAGTGATCTTTAGGGTCTGGGTTTGAATGTAGCTCTGACCCCTTGGAGCTGTGTGAACTTGGGAAAGTCACTTCATCTCTCTGGTCTCAGTTTCCTCATCTGTAAAATGGGGTGAATAATAGTACCTACTTCCTCAAGCTATTGGGAGGCTCTAAATGAGTTAAAAGGAGCCCTTCTGGTGCAATAGTTAAGCCCCCGGCTGCTAACCGAAGAACTGGAAGGTTGATGGTTTCAACCCACCTGGCAGCTCCACGGGAGAAGGATATGGTGATCTGCTTCCATAAAGATTACAGCCAATAAAGACCATGGAAGAAAAAATAGAGACAACACTAGGAGCCCTAACACATGGCATAAACAGAATACAAACCATGACTAACAATGCACAAACACCAGAAGAGAAACTGATAACTGGGAGTTCCTAAAAATCAAACACTTATGCCAATCAAAAGACTTCACCAAAAGAGTAAAAAAGAGGACTACAGACTGGGAAAAAAATTCTGGCTATGACATATCCGATAAGGGTCTAATCTCTAAAATCTACAAGATACTGCAACACCTCAACAACAAAAAGACAAATAACCCAATTAAAACTGAGCAAAGGATATGAACAGACACTTCACCAAAGAAGACATTCAGGTGGCTAACAGATACATGAGAAAATGCTCATGATCATTAGCCATTGGAGAAATGCATATCAAAACTACAATGAGATACCATCTCACACCAACAAGGCTGGCACTAATCCAAAAAACACAAAATAATATATGTTGGAGAGGTTGTGGAGAGATTGGAACACTTATGCACCACTGGTGGGAATGTAAAATGGTACAACCACTTTGGAAATCAATTTGGTGCTTAGAAGTTTCATACGATCCAACAATTCCACTTCTTGGAATATATCCTAGAGAAATAAGAGCCATCACACAAATAGATACATGCACACCCATGTTCATTGCAGCACTGCTCACAATAGCAAAAAGATGGAAACAACCTAGATGCCCATCAACAGATGAATGTATAAACAGATTATGGTACACAATGGAATACTATGAAATGATAAAGAACAATGCTGAGTCTGTGAAACATCTCACAACATGAATGAATCTAGAGGGCATTATGCTGAGTGAAATAAGTCAGTCGCAGAAGAACTAATATTGTGTTAGACCACTATTATAAGAACTCAAGAAAAGGTTTAAACACAGAAGAAAATATTCTTTGATGGTTATGAGGGTGGGGAGGGAGGGAAAGGGGAGTTCACTAGATAGAAGACAGAATCATCTTAGGTGAAGGGAAGGACAACACACAATACAGGGGAAGTCAGCACAACTGGACTAAAGCAAAAGCTAGGAAGTTTCCTGAAAACAACCAAACACTTTGAGGGACAGAGTAGCTGGGGCTGGGGTCTGGGGACCATAGTTTCAGGGAACATCTAGGTCAATTGGCATAACAAAGTTGATTAAGAAAATGTTCTGTATCCCACTTTGGTGAGTGGTGTCTGGGGTCTCAAAAGCTTGTGAGCAGCCATCTAGGATGCATCAATTGGTCCCAACCCACTTGGAGCAAAGGAGAATGAAGAACACCAAAGACACAAGAAAAATATTAGCCCAAGAGACGAAAGAACCACATAAACCAGAGACTTCATCAGCCTAAGACCAGAAGAACTAGCTGGTGCCCGGCTACCACCAATGTCCGCCCTGACAAGGAACACAACAGAGAGTCCCTGAAAGAGCGGCAGAAAAGTGTGGAGCAGAACTCAAATTCACGAAAAAGACCAGACTTCATGGTCTAACTGAGACAGGAGGAGCCTCCGAAGCCAAAGCCCCCGGATGCTCTGTTAACCCAGAACTAACACCGTTCCTGAAGCCTACTCTTCAGACAAAGATTAGACTGGACTATAAAACATAAAATAATACTTGTAAAGAATGTGCTTCTTAGTTCAAGCAGATACATAAGATCAAATGGGCAACTCCTGTCCGGAGGCAGGATGAGAAGGCAGAAGGGGACAGGAGCTGGTTGGATGGACACAGGAAAGCCACATTATAGGGATTGCAACTAGTGTCACATAACAATATGTGTATAAATTTTTGTATGAGAAATTAACTTGAGCTGTAAACTTTCACCTAAAGCAACAATGAAAAAAAGATAGCCAAGAAAACCCTATGGGGCAGTTCTGCTCTGTCATGTGAGGTTGCCATGAGTTGGAATCTACTTGACAGCACCTAACAGCAGCAACAACAAATGAGTTAATGCCTATAAAGCATTTAAGGTGGTACCCGCTGGCTGATAATAAATGTTAGCTGCCATTTCTTGTTATTATTGTTGCTGTTGTTAAGTAGCCCAGCTTGAGAAGCATAGCCTTAGGGGAAGTAAGAAGGATTGGAAGGGCATGGGGGCCATGGGAGAGAGGCTCAATAAATGGCAGCTGTCGTCATTATTATTATTTTATCATTGGCAGAGCCAGGTTGAGGATCATATAAATCACCGTCAGTTCTGTGTGTCTGAAATACTTTTAAATAAATCTCTGCTTCCCACCCTCCCCCTGCCATTTGGCCTAGTTTGCTTTTCACAGGACCTGTGCCTTTAAGGGGAACTGGAAGGGACCCCATTATGCCTAGAAGAGGAGGGAGGTGTGAGAAGTAGGCCTTGCCAGACACACTTGTGGCCCCTTCTGGAGGCAAGGACCAGGTCTGTTTGGCTCTGTGCTAACCACACACATGAAACTTGGCCCTCACTGCTGAAGGAAGAAGTGAATATTTATTCCCAGGAAGCCAGCTGGGCCTTCAGGCCACCCCTGAGGAGTCTGTGGGGTGAGGCAACCACAACAGCAAACTTATTAGCACCTGGGAGGGATTGGGGTGTGAAGCCCTGTCCTGACTCTGAGGATCTCCCAGGTTGCCAACTGGGCCTTAGGAAATGAAAATTGCCACATGAGAAAGCTTTCTAAGTACTAAAATGTAAACAACCACTTTGATCTTTTTTAGAAGAATTCGTCCAGAAGATCTTTGCCCTACTCCAAGATGCTGAGGAGCAGGGGGCAGAGAAGGTGAGGACATTCCGCATGCAGACCCTGACCCTCACTATGAACATCCCCACCCCTGCCTGGCCTAAGACCTTCCCTGCTCCCCCACCCACACCCCCATCCTACCATTTCTACATCTTGCCAAAGCTCGGCTCCTGTCCCTCTTCCTTCCTGAAGCTTCCCTGACCACCACAGACCGTACCTCTTTCCCCAGCTCTGAGCATCAATTGCTCTTCTGTCTGGGCCACACCCCACACCCTCTAGCCCTCAGTGGGTCTGCTGTTCAGGGGATGCTGGTCTCTCTTCCCAGTTTATCTGCAATCACCTCAAGGTCAGGGGTCCTGACTCAGTTTCTCTCATCTCCCCCACAGAGACTTCAAACCCAGCAGCCAGAGGTGGCTGTAAAAAACCCAGCCCCCATCTTCAGAAAGAAATCTCAAGAGAAAAAGTCCAGCTTCAGGAGAGCCTTTTCTCATAAGAAAAATGGCTCCAAGGAGGCCAAGGGAGTGGGAGCTGCAGATTTTTCCAGCCCAGAGGCCCGGACACCCAAGAGGTCCAGCCTTCTGCCCCTGTGTGTTGGTGGCCCTTGGCCCTCCGTTCCCTACCTTGGTGAGCAGGCTTGGCGTTGCCATGCAACACGAAGGCTGCCTCTGGTTCTAGAGGCTTTCTCTAGGGCAGGGGTTGGTCAACTGTGTGTCACGTTCAGTCTTGACTCGCTTTCTACTCTGAGCAGGGTGGGGAGGTATGGGACGGCTGTATAGGAGAGGGTAGGGGCTAGTTGTCAGCAGGACCCACCACCCACACACTTAAATATGATATCAGATCAGTGGTTATTAATCAGAATTAATAGATTAATCAGATTAATCAGAATTAATCCAGTTATTTATCAGAATAACCTGGAAAGCTAATAAAAAAATACAGAGACCCAGGATAGGATAGGGCCTGGATCTCTGTTTTTTAGTACCTCAGAGTGTGAGGGCCGCTGTATACAATGATTCCCCTGACATTTATAGAGTGCCTATGGCATGCCACTTTCACATACATTATCTCATTTAATCCACTCACAACACTAAGCGGTCAATCTTATTACCCCCATTTGACAGATGGAGAAAGTGAGGTTCAGACAGGCTGACTTGACAAAGTCTCACAGAGTAAAAGCGGGGTGGGGTTCACTTTGTGGGACCTGTTGGCTTGACTGTTTTCCTAAGTGCCCAACTCCCAGACTGTGAGGAGGCAGAGGGGTTTGGTGGAAGAAAGAAGAATTCGATTTCTGGAGAGGGCAGAGAATACTGTGATCTCCTCCAAGGCTGGTCCAAGGAGGCAGGACATTCACTGAGGAGCCTGGTAAACCAGGACCCCTCTCTGGCCAGGGCCTTCTAACAGTTTCTTGTCAGAACCCGTATTCAGCTGTGTGTTTGTGGATTTGAGACAGATGTAAAACACACTCACACTAATTCCTTTTCTCCCTCAGACTCTGAGGATGTCGAGTTCCAGAAGCCCTCACCTGCGGAAAGGGGACCAATTGGCTCCCCAGAACTGCCCTCCCAGACAGGAAGCCACAAGCCAGAAGGGGAACCTCAGCTGGAAGGAGCTTGTGAATCTAGTTAGTATTACCCTTGCTCTCACCTGGGACAGACCCCCTGAGGGATTCTCATTTGCATGGATTTTCACAGGCTGAATCCAAGGGAGGGCTTGGGAAAGCAGCTGACCAGTACCCCAGGAAACTCTAGAACGGGGACGGGCAGAGAGACTTGGCCTTTGAACTGGGGCTTTTGGGCACAGTTGCCAGTGGAGAGTCTTTTCCACGTAGAGCACACCTGACTATTCTTGGGCTGTAACTTGACCCCCAGCCCCCATCCCACTCCCATCTATTGGTTTGCTTGAATTTTTTCATATAAAATTCCTGGCTTGTTCTATATTTCATAACCAGTGGTATGCTGGGAAACAGGCTCTATAGGACAAAAAAAAAAAGTCCTGATTTGTAGCATTTGCAGATTTCTGTGCTTTAAATATTCCCACCATGGCCTATTTCAAGCTGCCAATAGTTTAACAACTGGTTCATAGAATTCCTGAATATTTACAATCAAGTATAAACAGGCTGCACTCACCACCCAGGGCAGTGGTGTGTTCCTGCTACACCAGTAGCCATGGCATTACCTCTTCCTGCATTCTGATTTGCTGCTCTTGGTCCCAACTGGATAAGGCGTCAGTTTCTCCACCTGTCAAGTAGAAACGCATGTAGTTACGGGTGGGGCCTGGCAGATAAACCCAAAGACCCATCCTATTTCTATAAAGCAAACCCAAATGAAACTGTCACGTCCCAACCCTAGTTTAGGAGAAGATTTTTCTTTGCCTTTTGCAACTCATCTGTGGGCTGCGTTTCAGAGATAAAATACTTTTTTTGTTCTATAGATGTGTCATTGCAGAACTTTATTGTTGGGAGGGAATTAGGGAGACTCCAGTCAACGGCCCCTCAATCCTTCTTTATTTTCCTTAGAAGAGCAGATCATCCAGAAGCTGGTGGCTCTTCTTCAAAAAGTGGATGGCCAGTTGGGGAAGCAGGTAAGGGCCACTCAGACCTCCCTAGGTCGACCCTGGGAACCTCATCAACCTACAACTGACACCTGAGTTAAATGCCCATCTCTGCATCTCTGGGTGACCTTGACCTGTACCTTAACCTCTCTGAGCCTCAGTTTCTTCTTTCTTTGCAAAATGGGGGATAGATACCTACCTGACTAATTTTATAGCCAATTTTACATATAGAAAACGCCAGACATGTAGCAGATGAGATAGATGTTAGTTTAAAATAATACAGTGCTCCTGTGACTCCCCCTGCCAGCAAGGACCTCCCCAATCCAAGTCCTCTGTGAAGTTCAGCTCGTGCCCCACCTTCTCTGGAAACCTCCTTCTGGCTATAAGTCTGGCCTCCCAGCCCTCTGATCGCATTCTCTGCTGTCCCCTTTTCACCTTCTTTCTTGGCCACACGTTTTTATTTACTTGGTTTCCAATTCTTTCAAGTTTGTAGATTTTCCTCCCCTGCTAGCTAACCTGTAAGAGAAGACTCCCTGCCCTTGAAGAACTCATAGTCTACTTGGTGAGACAAACATAAATGATGCCTGAAGAGGTGTCCGGAATGAGCTCAGGTCATAGACGAGTAATTGGTGTTGGTGCCTCTCCTTACCACTACTGCACACCAGCCCAACTTCCAACTGCCAACACCTGCCTCTTATTGCCCGAGGACTGGCTTCCAAAGGCATTTTGCCCCCCACATGGTAGGCTGGAATTAACACTATCCCTTCTCCCCAAGAGTAGCCCTCAAACAATGGCTGATGGGAGTTGGTGTATAAATACCCCAGCTCCCTTGCCCCTTGGGAGGGATAACCCTGAGAAGTGTATTCCACACTGGCTCCCTGAATTCCCTGATTGGATTAAGCTCCAGTTGCCACCCTGGGTGGGCTTCTTTCTCATCCTTGTCCTATGTCTCTATGCCCCCATCAGTGTTTCCTGGGACCACTTTCCAAATAAACTATCTGCACCCAAGTCCTTCACTTAGGTCTGCTTCTGAAGAAACCTACCCTAAGACAGTTAAGTATTAAGAGCAGGGAGCTTGCTGGAGGAGGCTGAGGGTAGGAACTAACATTCATCTAACATCTACTCTGTGCCAAAGAGTTTTACATAAACGTCTCACTTAACCCGACCCACCAACAACCCTGGGTGGCGCAAACGCTTAAGCAATTGGCCACTAACCAAAAGGTTGGTGGTTCACACCTACTCAGAGGCTCCCAGAAGACAGGTCCAGCGATGTACTTCAGAGGAATCAGCCATTGAAAACCCTATGGAGCACAGTTCTACCTGACACACATCGGGTGGCCATGAGTTGACTCAACCAGCAACCCTAGGGGGCTATAACTATTCCCATTTTACGGAATGACAGAGGCTCAGAGAGGCCACACAGCTATGAAATGTGATTTATGCATTAGTTATCTGAACCCAGAAACTGGTATTTTTTTCACTTTGTCCTGCTGCTTTAAGCTGGACCTGGCAGAACACAGTCTGAGAGGCTAGGAGCGGTGGAGGAATTTAACAAGGGGAGCTCATTCTGGGACAATGAGGCACCCAGCCTGGCTGCATGGAGTTGGGGGAGGGGCAGCTGGTGGGAGGGGACTACCTGCCAGCAAAGCTGATGGCCTGCCTTCATTTCTGTTTCCAGATCAGGCAACACCCTAGCTTTAAGACGTTTCTTTACAAGCTCTCTGACTCCTCCCTCACAAAGCTGATGGCTACCCTGCAGAGCCAGGAAGCCCACCCCCCTGAGCCCGACAAAAGCCTTGATGAGAGATGCTACCAGTTTGCTGATAGCTTGGCTAACAAATTTGCTGGCAACAATAGCTACACTGTCCATCTCCTAGGCCACTACAGCTGGCATGTTTACCGCCGGTTTCCAGACAAGGAGGCCCAGCTGGTGAGTAAGGGAGGGAATGGCGGTGGCAATATGGCACAAGTAACAGGCTCATGGTCGGCCTCAAGTGGGAGGGATCTCCTTACTGTCCTCTCCCCTCCCCTTTTTATCCAGAACTTTGAGGGTCCAGCTCAAATGCCACCTCCTCACTGAGGCCTTCTGAGACCATTCTAAACCACAATGATCTTTCTTTTTCAAAACCCTCACTGGCTGTACTTCATAACCAGCATCTTTTTATTTGGCTCCACTCTCGAACACTTTTATGCTCTTCGATATCAGTAGGGAGTATTGGATTGGCTACCATCTTAGCTTGCCCTCTGATTATTTCGTGGGTTCTGCAGCTTGGCTTCCCAATTCTAGACTATCATAAAAAGTAAATAACAAAGAAAAGTAAGGCCATATATCAACTAAGGGATGGTTGAGGTAGACAAGAAGGCTCTGTGGGCTATTTAATTCTGAGAGGTTTCCAGAAAGTGATCATTCACCAACCTCGCCCTTGGTTGTTTGAAGAATAGCCTTTCCCTAGTATCACCCTTACTATTCTGATTGGTTTTAATTTTTCATAATAATCCTCCTTCCCTTAGAGTCTCTGAGATTTTTCCCTTTATAGATAATACTTATCACTGATTAAAAAAAAAAAAAAAGAGTTCTTGAGTTTTCATAAGTTTTCTGGTGGACTCTGATAAACTGATTCTCCCCCACCCTTTTCAAATTTATTGAGGATAAACTGCTAACAGACGTTTGATTCAGATCAATAATGTAGAAGCTAATGAATGAATGAAAGTGTGACTTTAAGGGAATAAAACATTCTGCTTGTTGGTGTGGAACAAACGTGACAGAACTTCTACATTCAAATGGTCCTCTGGGAAACCAGACATTTAGTGTAATGTTGTTACCGTCACTCAAAAACACTTGTAGCTTCCTCTCCTGGAATTATTTTAGAAGCCATTTGATAAGTCTCTTGAGAAAGCCAGTCTTGTTTCATAAAAGCTGTACTTAGTCACGCCAATGCTTTGCTTCACGTTTGCTTGTTTTCCCGGTGGGAAGTTGCGTGACCTCAGACCTCTCTTTTCTCTGCCTAAGTGTTTTCTCCTGGAGAATGGGTCTATTACAGATAATTTACCTTCTAGGTTGGCTTAGGTAATCGCTATGGAGTGATCTGAGTTCTTTGTGAAAGATGTTATAGAAATATCAGTTCTGACATCCTCAGTAGCCCCAACTCCATCTTCTGGTTTTATTAACCATTCATTCCTTCGTTTGTCCACTCACTCATTCATTCAACCAATAGTTATTGAGAGCCTCCTATGTGCCTAGGTGTGCAAGGTTCTGTGAGGTCCTGTAGAGGATCTTGCCTTTGAAAACTTCATATGTTAGTGTGAAAGACAAAATGTTTACCAATGACAAAATTCAATAGTGATTAAATGCCAAATGAGTGGTAACTGAGGTCAGCAAAGCAAGTTGGTCCTGGAAGGCTTCATGGAGGTGGCAGGCATTGATTTTGACCTTGGAGGATGGAGAGGCTTTAGATGAGGAGAAAGGACCAGGAGAGTGCTGTAGGCAGAAGGGATTGCATGAGCAAAGACCCAGAGGTGGGAGTTAGTGTGATGTGTTGATGGGATGATATGTCTGTTGTTACCAGAGGGAAGGAAGGTTTAGGGTGAAGCTCTGGCTGTGGGGCCAGCTTATAAGGGACCCACTAATAATTGGGCTGTGGCTAAAATTTATATTCTTTTTCTCCTCCTAGAATATCACAAGTCCTGAGAGCCAAAGTCCAGATTGATTGAAAGCTGTGCCCTGGACCCAAATTCCCTTGAACTGGCCAATCAATTGGCAGTGTTAGCCAGGAGGAGACCCTGAAGATGCTTCTTAATGCCCCAATCCAGTGCTTCACGGACTTGACTGAAGACAAGAGGGAACAACCATCCTATGTCCATGCACCATTGTGGATTTATTGAGACTGAGAAAGCACAAAGCATTCTTTCGTGAAACTAGATGCAGAAGCTGTGTTGGGGGTAAAAAGCACTGCGAGTTAGACCAGGGCTCCACCTGCTGAACCTGCCACAAACTTGCTGCAAGGCCTTGCACATGACCCCTCCCTCTCCAGACCTTGGGCTCCAGGCTGAACTAGATGCATCAGATCCCTTATGGCTCTATCATGTGGAAATCTCTTGAAAGAGAGGTAGTGAGTGCCTTCACTCTGTGGCTAAATATATCCCACTGAGCTGAAAGCAATCTTTAAGTTCTTACCAAATGAATGAGTGAATGAATCAAGGGGAGATCTCTTGAGATCCATGCAAATCTGCCAGGCATTCCCTGAGAGGCCTTGGTCCTCAATTGGAATTGTACAACCAGTGGTTGCAACTCTAAGTTGGGGGCTATGGGAGAAATGGGGGCGCTACCTTGACTGGCATTGGGCATGAGCACTGGACCGGGAGTCAGGACCTTTATGTTCTGGGGCCAATCCTAGTGCTGACTTATGTGTCCTTGGGCCAGTCTCCTGGTTTTTACTTTCATTTAAAAGAGTTACTAAATCCTTAATCTTTTTTGGTCATCATATATTTTCTCGATCCACAGGGGCTAAGAAATATGTCCATTATCATGTGGAAGGCCTGCTGACATTATTCAAGTTGTTAAAAATGGGTCTCAGTTTTAAAAATAAATTTTAATCTTTTCCCAGAATACCTTCCTGCATTTAAACAGATGTGTATCCATGTGCAACACATCATGCAGTTGGTTGGCCAGTAGTTCTTGGTGTCCATGTGGACTTCTAGATGCCTCCCAGGGACTCTTCAGACTCCAGATGGGGGAAATTTATAGATTGGGAACCCTTGGGTTAGAGGGTCTCTTGGAATCCTTCTAACCCCATGCTCTACAAGTCAACCAAAAAAAAAATGGAGCTGATGCCACACATCTCTCCTATCTCATGGAGTTTGTTGGGAGTCAGTGAGAAAATGGATGTGAAAGAGTTCCATGTATGTTGTTTTTCTTATTGTAACTACAATCTGGGTAGTTTTCAGGAAATGGGAGAGGAGCTCAAGCAGGACCACCATGGATGGTTGCACGGGTGTGCACTGCCCCAAAGCACCTTACTCCAGGAGGTGTTGTTCACATTCTAGACGTGGATTTGTAGATTTATGATAGCAATTTTCCAACTGACAGTATAAAATGTCTTGAGGAAAGGACTCCTTTTTGTATTTACAGAAAGGTAAGGTGTGAGTTGAGAGAGGCTTTGCCTTCTACGCAGATGAACATCTTCGACAGCTTGGCTCAGATGGGACAATTCACTACCAACGTAGGCACTTTGCCATGTGTCTAAATCTACATGCAAACTTAGCAGGGCAGTGAACAGACATCTGACTCCCTTGGACAGTTCCTGAAACACATGGCCATAGGGGAAAGGGTGTTAAAACTTGGATGGCAAACTTTAATACCCTTGGTATAAATTGTATTGCTGTGTTGAGCACCTTGGGGTGGGTTTAGGGAGTGGGAGAAGCCAAAGGCAGAGAGGCCTTATGTATTTAGATGGGACTGGCTTCCAACCCAAAGCAAGATTTTGGAAAGTCCAACCAAACATGTTCTGAAAGTCACTTCGTGTTTATTGCTGCTTCTGGGAAGTGAGGGAGAGAGGAGCTATTTATGGATTTATTTATTTTACGCAGTGTCCAGGAACACAGCACCAAAATGTGAAGGATCACAATAAGTTTTGAAATGAAGGGCAGGAACCTTTTGTACACAGTTTCTTATTTGGAATCATGTTCTTTAAGCTATATAAGTATTTGGTATGAGTTCCCGATGCTGGCATCTGAGTCTCATTTTTGTACCGTATTATTTGAGCAAATAAAGAAATTGACTCGCACCAAGGTCTGACTTGGATTATTCATGACAGGGGCAAGAAGGGACCCAACTGACATATCTGCCACAGTCTGGTGCCTGCATGCAGGGGGTCATCATCCTTGTCCCTGCCTGGGGCCCTTTCTGGATGCTCTTTCACCATCCCATCCTCAGTGTGCTGTGTCCTGGGGCTACTGTTACAAAGAACCACAGATAACTTTGGTGAAGGGTAAGACAGTACACAATATTGGGGAAGCCAGCACAACTTGTCCAAGGCAAAGTCACAGAAGCTCCATAGACACATCCAAACTTCCTGAGGGACCGAATTACTGGGCTGAGGGCTGTGGAGACCATGGTCTCGGGGAAGACCTAGCTCAATTGGCATAATATAGTTTATAAAGAAAATGTTCTACATTCCACCTTGGTGAGTAGCATCTGGGGTCTTAAAAGCCTGTAAGCAGCCATGTAAGATACTGCACTGGTCTCACCCCTTCGGGAGCGAGGGAGAATAATGAAAACCAAAGATACGAGGGAAAGATCAGGCCAAAGGAGTAATGGACCACAACTACCATAGCCTCCACCAGACTGAGTCCAGCACCACTAGATGGTGCCCAGCTACCACCACTGACTGCTCTGACAGGGATCACAATAGAGGGTCCCGGACAGAGCTGGGGAAAAATGTAGAACAAAATTCTAACTCACAAAAAACAAGACCGGACTTATTGGCCTGACAGAGACTGGAAAACCCCCAAGAGTATGGCCCCCGGACACCGTTTTAGCTCAGTAATGAAGTCACTCCTGAGGTTCACCCTTCAGCCGAAGATCAGACAGGCCCATAAAACAAAACAAGACTAAAGGGGCACACCAGCCCAGGGCAAGGACTAGAAGGCAGGAGGGGACAGGAAAGCTGGTAAAAGGGAACCCAAGGTCGAGAAGGGAGAGTGTTGCCATGTTGTCGGGATGGTAACCAATGTCACGAAACAATAGGTATTTAATTGTTTTATTGTTTGATGAGAAGCTAATTTGTTCCGTAAACCTTCATCTACAGTACAAAAAATAAAATAAAATAAAATAAACAAAAACAAAGAACCACAGAGTGGGGGGCTTTAAAGAACAGAAATATATTGTCTCACAGTTCTGGAGGCTAGAAGTCCAAATGCTGGGTGTCAGCAGGCCCATGTTCTCTTTGAAGGCTCTAGGAGATGATCCTTTCTTGTCTCTCTCTGCTTCTGGTAACCACAGGCACTTGTCCCCACCGCCCTAGACTGAGGGTAGGCCTCCCTCAACTCATGCCATGGAGGCCTTTACAAGGACACGGCCCAGTGCATGGGAGGTTCTGCTGCTTTGAAAGGGCTTCAAAAAGGTTCACAAGTGACATCATGACATAATTAATCTAATTTCCTCACCCTGAGAAGTTAGAAGGCTGAGCGCCTGAGGTGAGGCAGAGGTAACAGGGTCAGCCAGCAACCGGTTGAGCTAGAGGAGTCAGTTGACTTACAGGGAGGACTGTGCTGTAACCAGTTGTCACTGAGTGGACTCCGACTCCATGGCGGCCCCGTGTGCGTCAGAGTAGAACTGCACTTTGTAGGGTGTTCAATGGCTGATTTTTCAAAAGTAGATTGCCAGGCCTTTCTTCCCAAGGTACCTCAGGGTAGACTCAAACCTCGAACCTTTCAGTTAGCAGCCAAGTGCGTTAACCACTTGTGTCACTCAGGGACTCCAGGCTGTGCTGTAGGTATCCAGAGATGCATGTATGAAAGACAAGACAGCACCCAGCCTTGGCCTCAGCACCTGTGAGAACTCCCAATTTCAAAACACAGTGATTGGCCGGTAAAAAATGATCTATGAATGTTGTTTTTAAAAAATAGCATGAAAAGGAGAAAGGAACTCATTAGGGCTGCCCGATTTGGCAAACAAAAATACAAGAGGCCCAATTAAATGTGAATGTCAGGTAAACAACAAATAATCGCAATATTGGGAACATATACTAAATAATTACTCATTGTTTATTTGAAAATCAAATTAACAAGGCATCCTGTATTTTATCTGGCAACCCCAAAACTAATGCAAGAACAATTCTCTCAATTACCTCAAAATGGGGAAAAGAGAATAAAACGAGTAAAAGAAAATATGCAAGGGGATTTATTGATGCTTGTAGCATAACTGACATTAAGAGCATCTGGGCTGTAAACACAGCTATGAGTTAAAACAATCATTGTTATAAAGTTCAATTCTCCCTTGCATACCGGGGAAATGCGTTCCTAAGTTGTGCAGGAGAGAACCCTCCCTCCCTCGCCCTGGTTTGTGAGCCTCAAGGCCTCTGAGCAGGAGCCGCCTGCAAACAGCAAGAGCGACCCCTGGAGGAATGACCTGGACACTGCAGCCAGGTGGGAGACTCCAGGGACCCCTGGTCTCTTCCCTACCACACAAGCCTCCAGGGCGCTTTCCTTTACTGTTCTGGGCCACAGGATCAACCAGAGTAGGCAGAGGATGTGAGAATACCTGGGACTTTGATTCTTCTCATCTCAGACCTCACAAAGGCACATTTAGGTTCTCCCAGGCAGACCCTTCTAGAAGGATCTTGGGAGGACTCTGCGGGCCCTTGCTTCCTGCTCCACCTGAGCTTAAATTTGCACATATCCTCCTCAGCCCCCTACTCCCAGTTTAGGGTTGTCTTCCAGCCATTTGCTCTAGGTTTTGCATTCCAGGATTTGTTAAATTCATCTGAGGCCTGTGGGCAGCCCTTATCAGGACAGGATAGGGCTGGAGGCTGCCTGCTCTCTGGGGAGCCAAAACAAAACCAAAAAAAAACCAGTTGCCAGTCAAGTTGATTCAGACTCATGATGACCCCCTGTGTGCAGAGTAGAACTGTGCCCCACAGGGGTTGCAACGGCTGATTTTTTGGAAGTAGATCACCATGCCTTTCTTCTGAGGCACCTCTGATGGACTTGAACTTCCAAACTTTTGGTTAGTATCTGAGAGCTTAACTGTTTGCATCAGCTAGGGACTCCTCTCTGGGCAGTAGGAAGGCTAATTTTGTTTTTTTCTGGACAGGCTGGAAAGATAGAAGCTGAACGTGTCTTTCTTATTGAACCTTGTCACTGAGGTGTGAACAGCTGAGAGGGAAAGAGGGAGATTTGGCCTGGTTTCCTCTACAACCATCCCCCAAACTAGTTGCCATCAAGTCATCTCTGGCAACCCCATGTGTGTCAGAGTAGAACTGTGCTACACAGGGTTTTCAGTGGATGATTTTTCAGAAGTAGATCACCAGACCTTTCTATCAAGGTGCCTCTGGGTGGATTCGAACCTCCAGACTTTTGGTTAGCAGCTGAGTGTATTAACTGTTTGCAAAACCCAGGGACTCCACACCAGCACTCAGGGAAGTTCAGAGCAGTGGGGTTCCACCCTGGCTGACCAGGTAATCCACTGGGGAGCTTTTAAAGATCCCAATGTCCAGGCAGCATCCCAGACAAACCTCATCATTTAATTCCAGTGAGCGGCTGAGGTGGTGGTGGGGAAGGGAGGGGCGGGCAGTGTTCTAGTGTTCCAAGTCCACCCTTAGTGTACTGTGAGAATTCAAAGCAAAACAAAACAAGAGGATAACTTCGCCTCTTGACAAAGCTGGAAATGTGGAGGTCACACTGCAGGAGACAAGAGGTGCATCCGTGGCTCAGTCCTGCCTGACTCGCAGAGTTCTGCTCTGTGGAACTGCATCCTGGGAAGCTAGGGGTGATCTGGCCCATCTGGGGTGTGAACTCAGGCAAGGCTGGGAGGAAGGCCCAGAGCCCAGCCAGCCCAGGGAAGTCTGTGTTGTGCTCTCAGAGCTGCCTTCACAATGGTCCACAGCAGGCGGTGAAAGGTCCAGAGGGTCGGAGGAAAGCAGAGAGGCTGTTTGGACAAGTAGGCTCTCTTCAAGGGAAACAGGAACCTTCACACCATCAGGTCTGGTGGTGGGTGTTGCCCCTGGTTCCCAAAAGGCCTAAGGTCAGGGGATGGCATCTGAGAGCAGTGGGGAGAAGCCTTCACCTCAGGGTCCTCAGCTTCTCTCCTGTTTCAGGTCAGGTTTTCTCTCTCAGCTCATAGCTTCCTAGAAAAAGGACACGGATTCATCATTCCCAGGTCAGCCAGTCTAGGAGTCTCCTCATCCTCCTTCAAGAGAGGACACCCTCTCCAGCATCATAAGTCTTGGGCAGCTCTGAGCAAGTAGTCAGGCCCCATCATAGCCAACCCAATGCATGGAAATTGGAAATCTCCACTTATAGCAAAAAGCCAATTAGGGGGTTGGCTTTATCATACGAGGTTACTTTGCTGTTCGACAAATGGAATCCTCCACTGGGAGGTGATGAAAGAGAGTTTGAAACATTATTTTGTTTATAAAAGTTAACACTCGGTTTTTCAGGAAGGGCGTGGGGTGGAGTGGCCTCCAAAGTGCTGAGGACAGTTGCACAAATTGTACACTGTGCAAGGGTAGGTTGCACAGGGGCAGGCACCTCACAGACACTGTGGCTCTGTACGTTATTTCTCAATTTCCTAGCAGTTGGCAGTCAATGTCTTGTTGTAACAAAATCAGTATATTATGACAGATTTCCAACAGCTAGCAGTCAAGTCCCCAAGGAAGGGGTGCCATTTTTCTAAGTGGCACAAGGCACAGGGCTAGTGTTCACCTTGACTGTGACCCAGGAAGAGGAAGGTGGGAGCAGAAAGGAGGCTGGGTCGATGAGGCCCAGAAGTCAGCATAACTTCCCAGGGCAGGACAGGCAGTATCAGGCCTCCAGGGACACCCTGGGGAATTCCACACTTCAGGGTGACTATATTCCTGGATCCGGTTGGGATGAGACCTCATAAGTGACCCAAACTGTATCAGGAGCAGAGAACAGAGGGAAATCAAGTGGGCAGGGAACAGACCTGGATAAGAGAAGTCGCAGAAGCCCGTGTGAGGAGAAATGAGACAAAAGCAAGGAGTCAGAAGACTCGAGTTCCAAGCTCTGCCTCTACCTACTGTGTGACCTTGAGCAAATCACTTGCCTTCTCTGAGCAACTGGAGGCATATACATGCAGAGCCCACCTCGGAGAACTGCTGAGTTGTGGACTTGCATGTTCTTGGATGCTCCATAACTTTCAGATCTAACCATGTCATTCTGCTACTTAAACCCTGAGGTGACTCCCTAGCACCACAGGCGAAGTCAAGCCTTGTTAGCATGACATCCAAACCAGCTGGACCTAGCCCCAACCCAGTCCCCAAGTGCACCTCAGTCCTCTACCTACCTCCATCCTTGCAACTGCTGTTAACTGCTTGCACAGACTATGCTGTTTCCTGGTTCTGTGCCGTCCCACAAAGATGTGTTTGTGGGGATATTTATCACAGCAAGGTTGATAGTAGCAAAAAATTGGAAGCAACCTAAATGTCCATCAGTTAGGAACTGATTAAATAAACAATGGTATATCCACACCAATGGAATACTATGGGACTATTACACACTTACTAGATTTATATTTATTTGACATGGAAATAAGTGACAGTATATATTTAGTTAAAAAGCAAGCTACAAAATAACACGTAGTGCATGACACCAGGTCCATAAAAAACAAAACAAAATAAAACATACGTCTGTGTATGTGAGTATGCATGAAAAAATACAGAAGGGTGTACACCAAAATATTAGCATCTTGGCAGTGGGATTTCTGGAAATTTTTACTTTCTTCTTAGGTTTTTTTAAATTTTAAGACTTTTTTTTTTTAATGAACACATACTGGTTTTAAAGTCAGAAAAAGCCATAAAATGGCTCAGCCTATAAAGAAGGCAGGTATAAAATTAAAAAAATATGGATAATGTCTCTTTCAAGCGACATTTCTATTGGGCTAATAATATAGGGCTTACCCAGCCCAGAGTCATAAAGTAGGTGACTTGTTTCTTTGCATTCTTCCTCCGTGCATTCAGAGACCTCTCCATGCTCCCTTCTCTTGGGAGAACCCACCTGGTGCCCCAGCTCTCAAGCTGGCCCTTCACCCACCCCAGTGTCCCATACACAGGCCTGGGTACTAGTCATAAGGATGTGACATGCCTTTGTCACTCAGAATTACACAGGTTGCCTGCATGTTCAGCGTTTAATTTAAGCTCTAAATAATTGTAGGATGAAGGCAGGGTAGATGTTATGTAGATAGGGAAACCGAGCCTCCCATGAAGTAAAGTGACTGCCCAAATGGAGAAACTAGGGCTAGAAACTGATTTCTGACTCCCACTCCAGTGCTCCTTCTACCCTGGGAGGTTGTATGCTTAGTGGTTTAACATTAAGACGCTGGTAAAAGACAACCTGCATTTGGATCCTGGTTCTGCGACCTACCAACTGTGTGACATTGGGCCTCTTACTTAACCTCTCTGTGCACAGTGCCTAGAACATAATAAGTGTATTTTTGGGTGTACCAAAATCCGTTGCTGTCGAATCGATTCTGACTCATAGTGACCCTATAGGACGGAATACACAGCCCCATAGAGTTTTCAAGGCTGTAAATCTTTACAGAAGCAGACTGCCACATCTTTCCCCCAGAGAGCAGCTGGTAGGTTGAAACCACCAACTTTTGGTCAGTAGCCGAGTGCTTAACCACTGCACCACCCAAAAAAAAATCGGCCTGTTGCCATTGAGTCAATTCCAAATAATAGCAACATTATGTGCCATCAGGGCTTCTCAATAGATGTCTAATAAAACTTAGAGTATGAATTTGAATATCTGATTAAAAAGTACATACACATTGATTAATATATGGAACATCTACCCTGCAGCTATTATTCTAACCCTCTCCTCTTTGTTGGCGAGGATATCAGATGAGGGTCAAGAGTTTGCCCAGGACTAGCCCATGTACATGACAATGTCTCTTGTAATTATAGTTTGGAAGGAAAAGAGCAGATTTTTCCTTTTTCTGGATTACTCCCCATTCTCATCCCTAACCTTTTTGAGCCTCTTTTTTCCACTCCCTTATCTGGCCTTCCAGTCCCTGGGTGGTGTAAATGGTTAATGCACTTGGTTGCTAACTGGAAGGTTGGCGGTTCCAGTGCACCCAGAGGTTCCTTGGAAGAAAGGCCTGGCAAGCTCCTCCTGACCAGCCTTTGAAAACTCTATAGAACACAGTTCTACTCTGACACACATGGAGTCGCCATGAGTTGGAGTCAACTCCACAGCAGCTGGTTACCTGACTTTTGAAGCTCAAAGTAGTGAATTTGCAAGGAACTTCTTAAGAACTGTCAATCAGTAAATGGCCTCCAGGCATTTTCACAATCTGGTCTATAAAGAGGAGCCGCAGACAAGCACTTGCCTGGTGCAGGATGTGTGACTCAATGATAACAGTGTTTCCCACAGTTTATGAATGTTATTGGTTTGCTTTTATCACAGCTTATTTCTTTACGAAACACTTTCACTCCTAGAAGTTCATCAGCCAAGGTAGCTCCGGCTGAACTGCATAGTTGCCAATGCTCTGAGATGTAGTGGAAAGGCCTGGCCCTGCAATCAAGGGACTCGAGTCTGGACCTGGTTCCCAGATCATCCTCAGTACCCCATCCTTGGGAGATCTGTTAAGTTTCCATGAATAAATTTGACCCTGAGCCCCCGGATACAGGCTATGGAGACGAAGAGATGGAAACTCAAAGGTCAGGGAAGTCCTGGGGCTGGAGACCAGGGAATAGAGTAAGAATAATCCCAGACTGCACTGATCCTATGACCTCCAGGGACCTCCAACTACCCACTGGATCCTGCACCCTCTCTGCCCATCCTTGAATCCAGAAAGTGACACCTGAGTCTGTCTACTCCCTACAGCTGCTCCTAGAATCTCCTCTCCACCATCCTACTTCCCACCACCCACCAACAGCCTACTTGCCCAGACTCTGAAGTGGACTTTTGGCTACCTGGGTGACGCTCTGAACCTCTCTTTCTAACACATGTGTATCCAGCGACTCCAGCTTGGACAGAAACAACCAGGCAGAATGTTCCCTAGAATGATGTAGGGATCTTTCTGACCAATAAAGGCTTGAAGCAAATTCAATAGCAGCATAAGACGGTTCCATTCAAGGAACACGTTGGTAATCCAGTGAAATAAGTGTCCATCATACCAACTAATACACTGAAATGCAATTAAACTCTTATCCAGTCATATGTGATTGCAATAAAGTTTAAATCACGTGAACAAAGTACATAATTTATGCCTAAGCTCAAAATAATAGGCTCAAAATTACCTGGTTTGATTTGTTTTTGAGGCTGGCATTTTGAATTTGTGAGTGCGTGCATATGTGTGCATGCTCCTTCAATAACAACGTTATGGTTCAATAAAAAATTAAGATTTGGTTTAGGTGTGGTTCAAAGTTCATCAAATTAGTATGTTTTTTCTTATCTCTGGTCTAAAGTTCAATTTGGGATAAACTCTTGAATGTCAGGGATCAAGTTTAATTATCCCCAGCAAAAAACCCGTTGCCATCAAGTTGATTCCAACTCATAGTGACCCTATAGGACAGAGTAAAACAGCCCCATAGGGTTTCCAAGGAGCCGCTGGTGGATTTGAACTGCTGACCTTTTGGTTAGCAGCCAAGCTTTTAACCAATTATCCCCAGAGTCCAGTAGAATGCTTGGCACTTAGTAGGTGCTCAATAAATATGAACTGATCAAATCAATGACAATATTATATAGTCAAGGAGCTATAAGAAGCAGGCCTACATTGATTAGGGCTTTTAATTGTAAGTTGGCATCAGCTTGGAATTCTACCTGTTGAAAGCCACTGACCTGTGTAGTTTGATTTTTAAGTACATTTCTGTTCAGAAGCTGAGAGGTTAACCTGCGAACCACAACACCTACTAATTTTTGAGGGCTTATTACACATCCTGCACTCTGCTAAGCAGCTTACATAGTTGATTTCCTTTTATCAGCACGATAACCTTGTGAGCTGGTATCATTCCCATTTTATAGATCAGGAAATGGAGGCTCAGAGAGACCAAGTGTCCTAACCATGATCACTGAGCTAGAAGATGGCAGTGCAAGGATTTTATATCAGGTGTGTTTGACTCCAAAGTCCAAGCTCCTAACTCCCCCTCCATACTGACCCCCCCCTACTCCTTGAAACCCTCCTGCAGACCATTCCCTGCAGAATTTTGGAAACATTAGCCAGGCTCACTGTATTCTGCTGCTTGATTTGTTGGATCGTGGATGTCTTGGGAAGCCTTTTCTGGTGCCACTTGTCTTTTGTTTGTTCTTCTTGAGCACCTTGTTGCCCCAGTTTGCGTCTTTAGCAGAGCTCTCCCTGGAAAAACAGATGACGTGGAGGTTTGTTAACAGCCTGTCCTGTGTTCTATAACATCAGGGCCCTTCTCCAACTCAAAAGGCAGATACACCAGTGCTGTGGTGCACAACCTTGGCTGAACATCAGAGTTCCCCAGGGAACTTCTTTTTGTATTCAGTGAATATTTATTTAAGTAACATCATGCCCACTAATCAACGGAAACTCAATTAAACTTTTACACAGTAATATATAAATGCAATGAAGTTTAAAGTATGTGAACTAACTGTATAATTTATGCCCAAGCTCAACATTATTAAATGTATATAAACCTCAAAAAAAGTTTTATAGTAAAATTTATACTTAATGTGGGAAGCAGGTATATTTTAATATATTTGATATGATGTGGTGTGGAAACATCAAACGTAAGAGTGTCTCAGACCTTGCATCTAGGGCCTCAGAGAAGCCCAGCCACTGCCAGAACGGCTCCAAGGCAGGAGGGATAGCACTGGGGGGAGAAATACCCTAAATTTTTTCTTGTCTAACCCTCTGGTCTCCTGTTGGCGCCTTGTGTTGGCTAACCCAATTGGCATCCAACCATCAAGGGAACCTGGGTAACTCAGGGAACTTAAAAAAATATAAATCTCCAGGCCTTTTCATAATTACTTTAAAGATAATAATGGATTATATGTTATAGACCCCAGACAATTGATGTGCACTATAAAAAATATTTTCTGGGGATAATCTCTAACATAGGAATATTAGATCCTTCATCATGCTAAAAGGAACCCCAGTGGTACAGTAGTTAAGTGCTTGGCTGCTAACTGAAAGGTTGGTGGTTCAAATTCACCAGCCACTCTGCGGGAGAAAGACGTGGCAGACTGCTTCTGTAAAGATTATAGCCTTGGAAACCCTATGGAGTGGTTCTACTCTGTCCTATAGGGTCGCTATGAGTCAGAATTGACTCGACCGCAATGGATTTTTTTTTTTTTTAATCATGGTAGAAAATAATTTGAATTAAGGGAAGCCTTTGGTAGTGCCAGGTCCCTGGATGCCACAACAGTTAAACACTCAACTAATAACTGAAAGGTTGGTGGTTCGAACCTACCCAGAGGGGCCTTGGAAGAAAGGCCTGGTAATTTGCTTCTGAAAAGTGACAGCCTTCAAACCCTATGGAGTGCCATTCTGCACACGTGGTGCCGCCATGAATCAGAATCAACTCAGCTGCAACTGGTGTTTTGATAGAGCTGCTCAATGCATACTGTGCAGAGGCTACCTAAGGCTAGGATGTGGAATGCCTGCTAATTCTCTTGAACTGAGGGTAAAACATGAGGGGGGAACAAAGAGAGGCAGCCCCTTCTCCACTGAGCTGAAAGAAGATGCATTCCCCAATGTGGATAGGAGGGAATGGAATAGAAAGACATTGTCGACATGAATAGGCTCACTTGCTGCGTATTTCCCCCACTGAAGAAGAACAGAGGAGGGGTGGTGGTGGTCTGTGAAATGTAAAGGGGTGGACTGTAATAACACTAACTAGAATATGATCCTATTGTTCCCAGGGGCGGCAAAAGAAATGGAGTATATCAGAGGCCTAGCGAGGGAGAGGGACAGAGGCGGCACTTGCCCCTGGGCACAAGTCCAAGGGAGTGCCAGATGAGACTCAGAAAGACATTCCAAGGTGTCACAAATATAAACAGCACCTGACTGAGGCAGCTGGACAAGAGAGGGGAAGGCATTTCTGCTGACTATCAATGTCTATTCATCTTGAAATTGGGTGGGGGTTGTGGGGGCGCAACTTAGAGATTGCCTCTGGGCACTCGTTACCCTTGCTATGCCCCTGGAAAATGTCACTTAGCTGGACCATCCTCTCAACCCTGAGCCCTTGCTCTTACCTCTGACCAAAGGAAAGTAGGAGTTCCCAGTGAAGAAGAAACTTACGTCACACAAGGCTTGCAGATGGTTTCCTTCACATTAACCACAGGCGTGGCACTTTTGGGATTTGAAGCGGCAAGGGGAGCTACAGCCAAAAGTAAAATTACAGGAGGAGTGAGATGGGGTGGGGGAAGAATACTTAGTCATTCTTGAAATAAAAGCATTTAACAATAGTAAATATCTCTCTTGTTCTCAAAAAGTGAGGACTAGAATCAGGTTGTTGGATTTGATTCAGACCCAGGTCAGCACCATCTGTGGGAGAACCAATACTGACCTTTGATGTAATATTATAAACAACTCCCTCACAAAAAATCGTCATGTTAGGGACAGTTTTCAGGCAAATAGGAGCCTGAAACTTTTATCTCCTGTATTACGTAATGATTTTTTTTTTTACTGGAATAGAGAATATGACCATTATTCTTACACAATATCTTTGTAAGTTTTTGATGATTATGGGGATACAGTAAATATGAAGATTAATATGCATTTATGTCACATATGTATTTATGTAAATAAATATAATCTAGAATATATTTGGATTCCTCTACTTGAAGTTCCTTTGTTTGGGGGCCTGTTGGATGGCCCTAGCTCTCCCAAATCGATTTTCAGTGAGGCTTGTTCCTTTATTTTTGGATTTTCCTAGGACTTTTTGCCCTTCCTCCCCCGCCACCAAGGCCATCACTAAATGACTGATAAGAACAAACCCTGGGGAGGCTCTGCTCTGCCAAAGTCCCACAGATGTTCTGCCGTGTTACTGCTGAGGCTCAGCTGAGGGCTATACCAGGGTTTCTCCCAGATAATTTTTTTGTTGTAGGACTGTTCCGTGCATTGTAGAATGTTTAGCAGCATGCCTACCCACTAGAGATTTTGATTCAGTGGGTAGTGGTGGGGCCTGAAGATTATCATTTCTAACAAGTTCCCAGGTGATATGCTTGCTGCTACCCACTAGATACCAGTAGCACACGGTTGTGCCTGTTCTGATAGTTGTGACAACCAAAAATGTCTCCACTCATTGCCAGATGTCTCCTGGGACGGGTGGTGGTGGTAGGAATTCTCACCCAGTTGAGAACCATTGAGCTATAGGTACCCTCTGTCCACCCCCAATGCAAGGGAAGGTAAACATGAATGAGAAACACCAACTCAGGGCCCAGGATTGCTCGGGCACCTGACAACAAATGGCACAGGTGTGAGTAATATAAAATAAATGCATTGCATTAAACAGGAAATAAAAGGGCGTGTGATACACTTTGACCAATTTTCTGACTACTAATGTTCTAATATTTTTGTCTCATTGCGACGAAAACAATTATAGGTAAACCTATTACAGAGAAGGGGTCACTCCTGACTTGGGGCAGATCCCTAAACAGGGAAAACTTGCTAATCTGTGCTGCCATTCACCATACCTAGGGAAGCTTGGCTGATGGACCGTGGGGGCTGTCTTCAACCTGACTTCAGTCTGCCATTTGGGTACCTCTCCTGCTGCCCTCACCTAGACCATCCACAGAGGTCAAACATGAATCCTCTTCATCCCGAATATACCTTGCACTTTCCCACTCTGCAACCGAGTCTCTAGAATAAACAAAATCTGAAGTGCTCTTTCTACTCTATCCCATTCAATCCCACAAACCAGGACTGCCAAAATCATGCCTGTTTCAATTTGCTTGTCACCTCCTCCAAGAAGCCCTCCTCGTTTCCCCAGAGACAGGTGATCTTATTCTCCTCCATAAATACCCTCCAACACTGTTTTGCTAATTATGTAGTACTCATTCATTCTTGTTGTATTTTTGAGGTTGGTATCCATGTCATCTCCTCTCCTGGAGGGGAGATTTCCTGAGAGTGGGGAATCAAGAACTGTTCATCTTTGCAGCCTCTATAGTGGGGCTTCTCAAACTATCTGTAGTGAAGAGCTAGTTGACTTTTTTTTTTTTTTAATTATTTTCCAATCCATAATGGACTAGTACTTTTGTGAAGTACAATACAAATGAGTTAGTAAAAAAGATGACTCAGCTCTTGGATGTCATGGCAATATTTTACTACTGTAAACGTTTTCTAAATGCTAACGCTTGATGTACACTCTCATCTTGTCGTGAACTAGTAACAAAGAGTTCAGGGACTGGCATTAGTCCACGGACCACTCTTTGAGTAGTACAGTCCTAGCACAGTGGCTTTCACAGGGAGGCATTCCATAAAATTCTACTAGAGCAGCAGTTCTCAGACATTAAGTGTGCAAAAGAATCACCTGGAGGGGCTTGTAAGAAAGATAGATGGCTGGGCCCCACACCGAGATTCTGATTCAGTAGGTCTGCAGTGCAGCTCTAGAAGTTTCATTTCTAACAAGTTCCTAAGCGATGCTGCGGCTAGCTGGTCAGGGGATCTCACTTTGAGAATCACTGGACTAAAGGAAGAGCCCTGGAGGTGCAGTGGTTAACCGTTTGGCTGCTAACCAAAAGGGTGGCAGTTCTGATTCAACAGCCGCTCCTTGGAAACCCTATGGGGCAGTTCTACTCTGACCTATAGGGTCGCTATGAGTCAGAATCAACTTGATGGCAATGGGTTTTGGTTTGGATTAAAGGAATGAGCAAATGTCAAGTACACTGCCTCCTGGTGGTGGCCTGTCCTCATAACAGGCAGAGCCACTGAAGCAAACTCTGCTAACCTCACAAATCCACCCCCTGAAGCAAAGGTTATCAGCCGCGGTGTTGTTACACATGTGAGAAATCCATGAGAAGCCACAAGGGTCCATACCTTGGGGCTTTTCTGGGTCCAGTTCCTCTATTGGTGACTGTGCAGGAGATGCTGAAGGAGAACATTGGGCTGAAGGCTCCAGAGATGGCCTGGGTGATGTGGATAACTGGGAGGACGAAGATCTGCATGGTGATCCAGATGGTTTTACCTGCTGCTGTGGTAACACAGGTGGCAGCTCAGGTGATGTAATGGGTATTGATGAGTCAGATGTTAAGCTGGGCGGTAATTGCACAGCTGGGGGTGATACAGGTGGTACGGGTGATATAGGTGGCAAGCCATTTGGAGAATGTGAAGGTGATGAGGCCAGTGGTGACGCAGGTGGCTGCTCAAATGAAGAGATAGGTGTTGAAACTGGTAACTCCACAGGCCACTCACATGTAGACTCAGGTGTCTGCACAGGTGGGGACATGGGTGGGCTATGTCTACCCTTCCCATCCCCTTTGGAAGCCCACTGTGTGTGAAGTTGCATGGATTCTTCCAGACTGGCTCGCTCTGTTCGGAGGCGTGGCTTGCTGTGTTCAGGGCACTCATTGCCAAGGTCGAGTTCTATCTGGCAGTATACTTCTACCCAGGGGAAAATCACTCTCCTGGAGGGAGAATTAAGGTAAACAGCATCTAGGAAAAACAAGAACATGGGGCAATAAATGGTGTTACTAACCCCTGGCATCAGCATGGCATTTGCAAAAATGCTTTTTCAGATTATTTTCATGAGCAGGATAAGCGGTTTTCAACTTGAATTTATACTTGAATATACTTGAATTTATATTGAGCATCTGATTGTGTATTAACTCACCTATTTAATGCATCTTTACCGAGTATCTATACATACAGGTATTGTACCAGCCACTGAGAGGTGAAGGGGAACAAAAGCAAACATGATGGTTCCTGACCTCTTGGAGCTTACAGTCTAGTGTGGGGGAGGCAGGTAATTTTTCTGTAAGTCTAAAACCGTTCCAAAAATAAAGTTCATTGAAGATCTAGGGGAAAATGGGCAAAAGAATTAAATGAACACTTCATCAAAGAAGATATATGGATGGCAAATAAGCAAATGAAAAAATGCTCTACGTCATTAGTCACTAGGGAAATACAAATTAAAACTACAATAAGATTCCACCACACACACACTAGAATGGCTAAAATTAAAAAGTCTCATTATACTAAGTGTTGGCCAGAATGTGGAGCAACTGAATCTGTCATCCAGTTGCTAGTGGGAATGTAAAATGGTACAACCACTTTGGAAAACAATTTAGAAATTTCTTAAAAAGTGAAACATATATCTACCCTATGATCCAGTCATTCTACTCATAGGTATTTACCTAAGAGAAATGAAAGCATATGTCCATAAAAAGACTTATGCATGCATATTCATAGCAGTTTTAGTTATAATAGCCCTAAACTGGAAACAACCCAAATGTCCAACAACAGGTGAATGGATACATGAACCTTGGTATGTCCATATAATGGAATGCCACTCAGCAGTAAAAAGAAGTGAACTATTGGTATGCAATAACATAAACGCATCTCAAAATAATTATGCTGAGTGAAAAGAATCCAGAAAAAAAGGAATTCATACTGTAAGATTCCATTTATATGAAAATGCAAACTAGTCTATAGTGATGGAAAGCAGAACAAGGATTGCTTGAAGATGGGGTGGGGGCGATGGAAATGGGAGGGTAGAAGGGATCACAAAGGGGCATGAGGAAGCTTTTCGGGGTGACGGATTGTTCACTATCTTGATTGTGGTGATGGTTTCACAGATATGTCAAAACGTATCAAATTGTAAGAGGGAGGAAGGGAGGGAGAGAAGGATGGAGGGAAGGAAGTAGGGGAGGAAAGGAAGGTCTGGCCCAGCATGCCTGGAGCTGGGTAATATTGTAGACCAGGCATCCCCTGAGCTCCAACTTCATTCAAAACCCAAGTTCACGGGTCTGTGTGGGGAATGTGGATTTTCTAGTACGCCGGCAAGCAGCGCCCTTCCCTTTGGCAAAAAGCTGCTGCCAGGAGAGGCCAAAGTGGAGAGCGTGGCTTGTCTGGCAGCAGGAGTAATAGGTGGATGTGAGTCCTTTAGGAGGGAGGAAAAAGAGGATGCAAGGATGCGAGTGAAGAGTTGAGGGTGACACCCTCAGGGTGTGGCTTCCTGCGGGAGCTGATGCCCATCCATAGGCAGGCAGGCAGGGGCTGTGGGCTGGGGCAGACCCGTTCTCTGTTCCCAGATGGCAGGTGGAGAGTAAGGGGTGGCTCTGGGCACCAACTGCAATTGCTCAAGGTGCATCAGGAGCTCCTGCTCCCCTCTGGTGTCAGAAGAAAAATCCAGCCCCACCAAACCCAAGAGGATTTAGGTGGTGAAGGTGAAATCTGGATCGGGAAAGCCAAATTGGAAGAAAAAGCAAAAATAGCCAGTAGCCAGTGCAAGATATTTTCTTCCTTATGAGTTATGTTTGTTCCTACTTGGAGTGATTCTAGGGCCAGGAGTAAAACCTTCAACCTTCATGTACCTCTCCAATTTTTTTGATGATGCCCGAAATAACACCGTTAGAATTTCATCCTTCCTAAATGGGTTTAGGACTGCCATTCGTATCTGTCAAAATGTCTATGCCCAGCTAAAGGCAGAAGTTTGGGGAGTGGGTGAGAGGGCACTGGGTTTCCAGAGAGTGGGAGGAAGGGGCTATTGGGAAACGTTGAGACTAGAGACGCTGAAAAACCCACTGTCATGGATTGAATTGTGTCCCCCAAAAATATCTGTCGACTTGGCTGGGTTATGATTCCCAGTATTGTATGACTGTGTAATCTGATGTGATCTCCTTATGTGTTGTAAATTCTATCACTGTGATGAGGTTATACTGATGAGGTTGACGAGATTTGATAGTGTCTTAATGCAATCTCTTTCGAGATATAAAAGAGAGAAGTGAGCAGAGACTCATGGGAACCTCATATCACCAAGAAAGTAGCGCCAGGAACAGAGCGCATCCTTTGGACCTGAGGTTCCTGTGCTGAGATGCTCCCAGACCAAGGGAAGACCGATGATATGGACCTTTCTCTAGAGCCGACAGAGAGAGAAAGCCTTCCTCTGGAGCTGATGCCTTGAATTTGGACTTGTAGACTACTAGACTGTGAGAGAATAAACTTCTCTTTGTTAAAACCATCCACTTGTGGTACTTCCATTAGAGCAGCACTAGTTGACTAAGACACTCAGTTTGTAACTTTCTCCAGGGCTTTCCCTGAGTGGAAAAGGATGGAAAAGAATTTCTAGGAAAGACAGGTGAGATAGGTGTGGAGGTAGCTAGGAAGTCAGGCTGTAACCAGAGGTGGAGAAGGGGTCCTCCAGGGCAGGGAACCAGTATCTGCTCCAAGATCCAACTACAAAATCAGGGGACCCTGCTGTCTTAGGCTGGGTTCTCTAGAGTAGCAAAACCAATGACGCATATATATATATATATATACACATATACATTCATACATATATATATGTATATGCATACATATATATATATATACATACATATACATACATACATATATATATGCTAGTAGAGGCTGGCAAGTCCCAAGTCTGTGGGTCGGGCACCAGGCTGGAGGCTTCTCTTGACTCATGTAGCTGCAGGGGATGAGGAACCTAGGATTGTCAGGCAATACTGCAGACTGCTGGCTGAAGTGTCAAGAACCAGAGGTCAGATGATGACGAGCTGGATGCAGGTTCCAGAGTGAGCAAAAGCCAGCAAGCTTTGCCAAAATGTCCATATATATTGGATGTAGGCCACGCCCCAAGGAATCTTCCCTTACAACTGACTGGCTGATCACATCAGATCACATCATGGAGGTGATTACATGACTCTCACAAAATGGAGGATAACTATATCATTACGTAACTGCCAAATTACATCAGTATGTAACTGCCAAACTACATTATTACATAACTGCCAAACCACTGAGAATCATGGCGCAGCCAAGTCCTTAACCATCACAACCTTAACCTTCATAGTCCACCTCTTGTCAACCTGGCACCTGTACACATCTCCCTAAACCGTACGCAATCTCCAAATAAAGATAATTACAAAGCCATGCTTACACATAACATGATAGAACTAACATGCATAAACCGGAACCACACTAGCCCGTTTACATCTTATATTTTATAAGTGAAGACAACAACAATATTTGATGCATACATACAAGGGAGAAATGCACTTAACAATCACAGTCCTTGTTTCTGCAACTGGTCACGTGGTCATAACTGGTATTTAGAACTACCTTCTTCCACCACCCATTCCATATTCCCTTTGCCCTCAGCAAGCTGGTTGTGGTTCTTTGCCTTGTGGGGTGACCCAAACCTTTATTCCTGAAGGGTCTGGGCCTTTAGTAGTCACGTTGGAATTGGGTTGCTGTAGTTTTCTATTGACTTTAAAAATAGGACATGGTAGTACTAAGAGATGTCCTAAGGGATCTCCTGTATTCCAGACATACTCTTCTTTACTTCATTTATGTAATATCAATCCAATTTCCTTTTGGTAATCAGGATCAATCACACCAGCCAATACAGTAACTCCCTTCTTTGCCTGTGATCCAGAGGCATGAAGAACCCAAAGTGGCTGGCTAGCATTCTTCTAGTTCAGTGGAATCTGCGTTGTGTCTCCTGATGGGCACATTCCTCCCGTTGAAACTAAGACCTCTAGACCTGCAAAGCATAGGGTCATGGGGACAGTAAGCAAAAATTTTGCTAGTTGGTCACGAGGGGTAATAGTGAGTGGTGCCACTCCCATTTCCATCCCTTGATTCCTGGACCCTTGAATCCTGGCTATTGGAGAACAGCACCATATATTGGACACTGGTTTAGAGCATATGCAGCCTCCTGGAGAACATTGCCCCAATCCTGCAAGGTATTGCCACATAGATGGTGTCATAATTGTGTCTTCAGAAGGCTATTCCATCGTTCTATCAAGCCAGCTGCTTCAGGACGATGGGGAACATGGTAAGACCAGTGAATTCCGTGACATGGGCCCATTACCACACTTCATTTGCTAGGAAGTGAATTCCTTGATCTGAGTGATGCTGTGTGGGATACCATGACAGTGGATAAGGCATTCTGTAAGTCCACAGATGGCAGTTTTGGCAGAAGTATTGCTTGCAGGGAAGGCAAATCCATATCCAGAGAAGCGTCTATTCCAGTAAGAACAAAATGCTGCCCTTTCCATGACGGAAGCAGTCCAGTGTAATCAACCTGCCACCAGGTTGCTGGCTGATTGCCCCTAAGAATGGTGCCATATCAGGGACTTAGTGTTGGTTTCTGCCGCTGGCAGATTGGGCACTCAGCAGTGGCTGTAGCCTAGTCGGCCTTGGTGAGTGGAAGTCCATGTTGCTGAGCCCGTGCATAACCTCCATCCCTGCCACCATGGATACTTTTTTCATGAGCCCATTGAGCAATGACAGGAGTGACTGGGGATAGAGGATAACTGATTTGTACAGAACATTATCCACTTGATTGTTAAAATCCTCCTATGCTGAAGTCACTCTTTGGTGAGCATTCACAGGAGACACAAACATCTTCACCTCTTTGGCCCATTCAGAGAGGTCTATCCACATACCTCTTCCCCATAAATCCTTGTCTCCAATTTTCCAATCATGTTCCTTCCAAGTCCCTGACCATCCACCAAACCATTGGTCACAGCCCATGAATCAGAATATAATCACACATCTGACCATTACTCCTTCCAAGCAAAGTAAACACCCAGGCGCACTGCTCGAAGTACTTCCACTGTGAGGATTTCCTGTCATGACTGCCCTTCAGGGAGGTCCCAGAAAGGGGCTGTAGTGCTGCTGCTGTCCACTTTTGAGTGGTGCCTGACTATTGTGCAGAACAATCTGTAAACCAGGCATGAGTTTTCCCTTCCTCAGTGAACTGGTCATAGGGAATTCCCCTTGAGGACATAAGTGCAGACTGGGAAAGGACAGGTAATGTGGCAGAAGTGGAGACCATGGGCATTTGGGCCAATTCCTTATGCAACTTACTTGTGCCTTCAGGTCCTGCTTGGGCCAGATCTTGTATATACCACTTCCATTTAATGATGGAGTGCTGCTGTGCACGTCCGACTTTATGGCTCTGTGAGTCAGACAACACCCAGTTCATGACGGGCAGCTTAGGCCGCATGGTGATTTAGTGGCCCATAGTTAAGCGTTCAGTCTCCTTTAGGCCCAGTAATAATAAGCCAAAAGTTGTTTCTCAAAAGGAGAGTAGTGCAGAGGATGGCAGGGCTTTGCTCCAAAATCCTAAGGGTCTGTGCTGTGATTCACCAGTAGGGGTCAGTCAAAGACTCCAAACAGGCTCTCTACCTGACACTGACACTTCAAGCACCATTGGATCAGCTGGATAATATGACCCAAGTGGCAGAGTGGCTCGGCATGGCAGCCTGAACCTGTGGCAGAGCCTTCTCTGCTTCTGGGCCCCACTGAAAACTAGCAGCTTTTTGAGTCACTTGATAAATAGGCCAGAGTAGCACACCTAGTTGAGGGATATTTTGCCTCCAAAATCCAAAGAGGCCCACTAGGGATTGTGCCTCCTTTTTAGTGGTGGGAACGGCCAGATGCAATAACTTATCCTTCACTTTAGAAGGGATATTTTGATGTGCCCCACACCACTGGACCCCTAGAAATTTCACTGAGGTGGAAGGTGCCTGAATTTTTGTTGGATTAATTTCCCACCCTCTAACACACAAATGTCTTACCAGTAAATCTAGAGTCTTTGCTACTTCTTCCTTACTAGGTCCAATAAGCATAATGTTATCAAGGTAATGGACCAATGTGATGTCTTGTGGAAGGGTAAGGCGATCAAGAGCTCTGCTGACTAAATTATGACATAGGGCTGGAGAGTTGATATACCCCTGAGGTAGGACAGTGAAGATTTATTGCTAGCCTTTCCAGCTGAAGGCAAACTGCTTCTGGTATTTCACTGAAACCAGAATTGAGAAAAAGGCATTGGCCAGATCAGGAGATGCACACCAGGTGCCAGGAAATGTACTAATTTACTCAAGCAATGAAACCGCATCAGGAACAGCAGATACAAGTGGAGTCACCACCTGGTTAAATTTACAAAAATCCACTGTCATTCTTCAGGATCCCCCTATGTTTTGCACAGGCCAATTAGATGAGTTGAATGGGCATGTGGTGGGAATCAGCATCCCTGCATTCTTCAAGACCTAAATGGTGGCAGTAATCTCTGCAATCCCTCCAGGAATACTGTATTGCCCCTATTTTCCTAGGTAGGGGCAATTCTAATGGCTTCCACTTGGTTTATCCTACCATAATAGCCATTACTCCACTTTTCAGGAATCCAGTGTAGGCGTTCTGCCAGTTGCTCAGCACATCTATTCCAATTATGCATTCTGGAACTGGGGAAATCACTACAGGATGGGTTTGAGGACACACTGGACCCACTGTAAGATGAACCTGAGCTAAGACTCCATTAATAACCTGACCTCCATATGCCCCCATTCTGACTGGTGGGCCACAGTGATGTTTTGGGTCTCCTGGAATTGGGGTCAGTTCAGAGCCAGTGTTAGTAATCCCCCAAAAGTCTGATTATTTCCTTTTCCCCAATGAACTGTCACTCTCATAAAAGGCTGTAGATCCCTTTTTGGCAGTGTAGCGGGGTCCTTTCTCAAAGGGACCTGGCCTCCCCTTCATTCAAGGGGTTGTGCATCTGTAAACTGGCTCAAGTCTGGGAATTGATTGAGGGGCCATGACTATTCTGGCCATTCGAATTAGACTGTCCTTCGCTCGGCCTAAAATTTTTCAGCTTGTACAGATCAAGTAACTATTTAGTAGATTTCCCATCTGTTTCACTCCTAGGGACACCATGACTAAGTAGCCAACATCATAAGTCCATACGAGTCAGGACTATTCTTATTACTGTTTTGATCTGCTGTCCATTATGGTAACAATGCCCACCTTGTCTTTGTTGATTGAGTGCTGCCACTTGGCCCCTACCATCAGGGAGTCCAGTCAGCCCCATTGTAGTTAGGTGTCTTAATTCAGTTAGGGCCATTCCCACTGTCAAATCTGACTTACCTAAAATAGCAATCATACCAGTCTTCAAGGATGCTGGTCCTCCCTTCACAAATTTGTTCTTCACCATTGTGTAAAATGTGTGTCCTCTGGGCACTCCATATTGGGTCTGTAGGTGTAACCTGATAAATCCACTCTAACATGTCAACCTCCCTAAGCCTTTGGATACCTTCTTCTACAGTTTACCAAGGCAGGTCTGGTACTTCAACTTGTTTTAGTGTAGGCTACCGATTAATCTATGCTTCCGTGAACCAATCAAATAAACTATTAGACCCTTTCCTAACCTCTCAAGCTGAAACACTGAATGAAGAATCTGTGCTTAGGGGATCCTTATCAATAAACTCAGACTGATCCATTTTTATGTTCTTTGCACCATTATTCCACACCCTTAATAGCCATTCCCACACATATCCCCCAGGTTTCTGTTTGTACATATTAGAAAAGTCAAGCAGTTCTTTTGGAGTGCAGCATACCTCCTCCTGGGTCATACTTTGTACTTCACCTTTTGGGGCTCACTGGTACTTAAGTCTAGTTATAAGTCTAGGAAAAAAAATGAGTGGTGTGGGATGTGTTTTGAGAACATTCAGCAATGTCTTGTAAGGCGTCTGCCTCAGGCAATGCCCCAGGCAATGACTCAGATGCCTCCCCAGGTGATGACTCAGACAAAGGCTCTTCAGACACACCTGGTTAATCTCATCAGATAGGGGTGGTGGGGTTAATGGTCTTACTGGAGAATGTATCTTGGCAGACAAAGATGGAGTAATCTCTTCAGATGGGAGTAAGAGGGCTGGTTCTGTTGGCAGGACTAATTCAATGGAATTCAGAGGATCAATGTCCCCAGCTTCCTGATTATCTGCCCATATGTACCCATCCCAAGTTTCACGATCCCATTTGTTCCCAATCAGTGCTCTCACTTTAACTTCAGATACCATTCAAGGCTGGTAATTCCATCTATGTTTTAATTTAGCCACTCTTACAGTAAGACTCTTGCTTTAAATTTTGGCAATATAAGCTCTGTTACTGAAAGAAATAAGGCTTTCTTTCAGGGCACATGTGGCAGCTTTGAGGTCATTCATAAATTGCTTGAGCTGCGACTCTGAAGCCCTGAGCGCATCTCTTTCTTTCACCGCTTGGTCTAGCGAAAGTAGGACCAACCAACCAGCTTCCTTAGACTTCTCATTCTCACTAAATTGTAGAAAACTATCAAACATGCAATTACCCAGAGCCTCGCCTCTCACCAATACTTGGTCTACTGGTGCTGATATTTTGTGTATTTCTATTGCCACCTCATGCCATGGATTAGCAGTGCCCTTTTTACTACTGGAAGGAGAGTCATCAACATCTTTAAAATTAACCAGACTTGAGAACCAATTTAGAAATGTCATCCTTACAATTTTGCTTCTCTAGAACCACACTTGGTACCAAACGTCTTAGACTGAGTTCTCTAGAGAAGCAAAACCAGTGAAGGAAATGGCTCACATGGTAGAGGCTGGCAAGTCCCAAGTCCATGGGTCAGGCATCAAGCTGGAGGCTTCTCCTGACTCACGTAGCTGCAGGGGCTGAAGAACCCAAGGTTGGCAGGTCAGATTGCAGGCTGCTGGCTCACAGGCTGTGGAGGCCAATGAATCTCAAGATTGTTAGGCAATATGGCAGGCCACTGGCTCAAGTCCCAAGAATCAGAGGTGAGACGATGATAAGCCAGATGCAGGATCCAGAGTGAGCAAAAGCCAGTAAGCTTTACCAGAATGTCCATATATATTGACTGCAGGCCACACCCCTGAGGAAACTCCCCTTACAACTGATTGGCTGATCACATCATAGAAGTGATTACATTATATCACAAAATGAAGGATAACATAACTGCCAAATTATATCATTACATAACTAACAAACTACTGAGAATCATGGCCCAGCCAAGTTGACGCACAACCTTAATCATCGCACCTCCCAAATCCCAATTCCTCAATACTCACCACCACTGAGGAAAAGGAGTGGAGGGGGCACCCCAGATGGTAGCAGAAAAGACCCAAGGCCCTAGCCAGCCCTTCTTATTTGCAAGGCTCTGTAGGTGAAGCCCCACCTCCAACCCCCACAACACCCCTCAGGTCATTTGTCTTTGGACACTTGGGCTCAGTTTTCACAGCTGTCACCTATGTAAATGTGGAGGATGGGTGGAATTATCAGAGAAGAAGCAGGGTTAGGAGGAGTCTGTCCTGCAGAGAGGTCAGGGGAGGGGGCCTGTCTCCACAGTCAGAGGGGGCAGGGGTCCGGATGGACTGTAGCTAGGACATCATAACACTCCTATGTTCTCAATAACAGCTACCATTTATTTGAGCATTGTGCTAAGGACTGTATGTGTATTCACTTTGTTAATCCTCACAACAGCATTCTGAGGTAAGTTCCACAATTAGCCCCCTTTTACAGATGAGGAAGCTGAGGCCCCAGGAGATTAACCACTTGCCCAAGATCACACAGGTAACAGGTGTCAGGAACCAGTATGCAAACCATTTTTACGGATTAGGAAACCTAGGTTCAGAGAGTGGAAGAGATTTTCCTTAGGTCACTCAGCTTGGAGAGGTGGAGATCCCAGCTCAGGACTACTTGCCTCCAGAGCCCAAGTTTTCCCTATCCTGCTCTCCTGCCTCCCCCCACCTATCTCACTGGGAGAAAGGACCCGAGAGGAAGTAAAGAGAAAGGAAAAAGGGAGCTTGAGAAAGCAGGAAGTGACTTTGAAAAAAAACAAAGTGAGCATATCCTAGAAAAGAATGTTCATTCAACCTCTTTATTTCATCTCCAAAGTATTTTTTAAAACTACATGCACAAAAATTCACCACAACATTATTTATAATAGTGAAAATTTAGAAACTCAAAGGAATGATCAAGTAAGGTTTTCCATAAAACTCTGTGGTGGAATATTATACAAATGACAGTTACAAAGCCATGTGGCACCATGGAAAAAAGCTTATAACATTAGGGAAATACCCTTTGATTCAGTAATTTCTTCTTCTGGGAATATGTTCTAAGGAGTTAACCTTAAATATGAGAAAGCTTCCCTCCACCCCACCCCTTTTAACAAAGATGTTTGCCACAGTCTTCATGAAGTATTTAATATATTTTTCTGGAATCATTCCTTCAGCCCTGATAATACACAGAGGGCATTTAGGGGTAGGACCATGCTTTCCAAACCAAACTCAGGGCAAAGGATCTTCTCTTTGATTTGTCGATATATGTCAAAGTTTTAACCAAATCTAAACTAATCACACTAGTTCTACACTAACAATATGGCTTTATGGAACATAAAACAGGAATTCTTCAGAGAGATATGAGCTCTCTATTTCCCAAGAATACAGTTTAAAAATTCATAAGTATACAGTTGGTTGTAATCATTCACAGTAGTGATGTTCTATAAAGTAATGTGAACACGGAATTAGCAAATACTGAACCATTGCTCCTAGAGGAAATACAGGGGTAGGTTTCTGCCAGCCTCTGGTAACAACATTTCATCAGTCAATCCATACATTACCTAGTTCTGTGTGTGTTTCTATTTAAAGACAGCTTATTTAATAGATACAGGTAGTCAATGACTTACGATGTATTTGAGTTACAACAAACCATACTTACAACCATCTTTCTTTTTTTTTTTTACATCTTATTGTTAGTAATAAGCACTACATACAGTGTTGCAGCTCGTAATTTGCTGATGTTATCATTTGCAGATGTTCCCTTGCAGATGCTCAGTGTTATGATTTACTGTTCAAAACAGTGCTGCACAGCAGGCTGTGGCCTGCTCTACAATGAAGTCAGTGTCGGTGTTGCTGTTGGGAGTTGTCACGGATAGAAAGTTGGGCCACGTTCAACTATAACAACATATGACAATTGAACTGTGCATGTGCCCAACAGCCATTACAACTCCGACGTCATTATTATGACGCTGACACCTACTTCATTGTTGACCAGGCCTGCAGAGTGATCTTAGTCAGCATTTTGTACAAACAGGAACATCAGTTGTTAATTTCATTGTTGGAGTGAATTTTTATGATTTTATGATTTGTGTATTTTTTATGTATATATGTGTTAAAATATATCTGTAAGTTTATACGTAACGTTCCCCACCCTTAAAGATAATATTGAAAACTCAGAAAAAAAAAAAAAAAAGTATTTCTCTTACGTCAGAACCGACGTATGACAGAATCATTGGAAAGGAACCCCATTGTAAACTGGCGACTACCTGTATCATTGATCCATTAACATTGAACTCACAGCCAACGGCACTATAACTCAGGCCCCAACAAACCTTATCTAACTCGTGTATTTCTTTATAAGGCACATCACAGCTTTCTTGTGCTTAGGAACACCAGACAGCACTTCAGTACTATGCTTGGAGGCCACTTTAAACAGTGAAATCACCAACGAAAAGCACAAAAATGTGAAAAACGTGGTACTAAAATGACACTTGTTTACAGTATGAGCTGAAACAAGAAGGCAGAGTGGCACCTTGTTGGGAACGTGCATGTCTGGTGACTCAAATTTTTCACCACTCTGCACATGTCCGTGAATGACTGCAGAAGCACCCTGAGTATGGATTTTGGAGTTACAAATTTTGGTGAGTGGGCAAATTGAAGAAGCCCTGGTGGTGCAATAGTTAAGAGCCGGGCTGCTAACCGAAAGACTGGCAGTTCGAAGCTCCAGAGAGAAAGATGAGGCAATGTGCTTCCATAAAGATTACAGCCTTGGAAACCCTATAGGGGCAGGTCTACCCTGTCCTATAGGGTTGCTACAAGTTGGATTCGACTCGATGGCAATGGGTTTGGGTTGGTTTTCAGGCAAATTGAAAATACGGAATCTATGAAGAATGAGGATCAACTGTATTTGCACAAATGCCCTAGATGCTGTCCCCTCAGTTAAACCCTCTCTTTTCCATGGAGACCCTTATTTCTGACACAGTGGCCTGTCCTGGACCTAACAGACTGTCAGGTCCCTGCACCCATTTCCAGTTCTCCTGGTGAAGGGTCCCTCCAGTTGAAAAATTGGGGCAGAATGCTCCTTTACTCAGCTCTTCTACTTCCTGTCTTTTCCCCACCCTCCAAGCCTCCCCTTTCCCCAGGTCCCCCCATGGTACTTACTCAGTCGCCTCAAGTATAAAACTGCATCCTCATATCCTCGGTAATAATACTTGTGCAGGACCTGGGGTTGGTGGGCGGAGGGGAGGGGGACACCAGGAAAATAACTAAGGCTGCAGCAATAGAGACAGCCACAGTCCCCTCACCCAGAGCAGCACCTTTCATTGCCTGTGAGCTTTATTTGATGGGCTTTTCAAAACTTCCTCATCCAGTGTCCTATCCCTCACAATCTGCTAAGAATTGGGGAGCAATTCCTGATAATGTTCCCATGCGATGCTGCGCTAATGTGTTACCATTCATGGCTGATCATTGGCCTCCCCTGGGTAGGGCAGGTGGGATGGTTATCGTAGAACCAGAGAAGGCACATTTGGGCCAGACGAAGAGCAGAGTTTAGAGATTAGGGTTCAAATCCTAGTGCTGCCACTTATTGGCCTTGTAGCTGTAACCTCCCACAGTCTCAATGTCTTCATCTGTAAAATAGGATAATAATAGTATCTATCACGGAGGATGCTGGAGGATTACATGAGCTATTGCCCATTGGAGCCCTGGTGGCGCAGTGGTTAAGAGCGTGCCTGCTAACCAAAAGGTCAGCAGTTTGATTCCACCAGCCACTCCTTGGAAACCCTATGGGGTAGTTCTATTCTGTCCTGCAGGGTTGTTAGGAGTTGGAACTGACTCGATGGTACCTAATAACAACAACAACAACATTGCCCATTAAGCCTTTTCTGTAAAGGGACAGATAGTAAATATTTCAGGCTTTGCAGGCAACATATAGTCTCTGTCACGTGTTTTTTCTTCTTTTTCTTTTTTAACAATCCTTTAAAAATGGAAAATCCATTCTTAGCTTATGGACTGTTGATAAACAAGCCAAGAGTTGGATTTGGTCCATGGGCTGTCGTTGGCTGAGCCCTGCTTTGTGCATTTCTTGGTAGAGCAGAAGCACTCAGTTAATGTTCCTATCAGGGGTTCTGGCATCAACGCATTTTATGGTGTAGAAAATTGAGGCTGGGACAGCTTAGGGGACTCACTCAAGGTTGCATAGCCAGTTAGCAGCAAGGCCAGGATGCAGCCCAAGAGGAACTTTAAGCGATCACTAGAGGGGAACTTGAGCTGGGTCCACCGGCTCCCCCATTCTGTCCCCAGTCCCTGCCTGCCCCAACCCCACGCAGCTGGCCAGCCACCCTGCCTCTCACCTGCAGGTCTGGGGGGAACAGTGCGTAGTTCATCCTGGTGATGTTCTCCAGGGAGAACTGGAAGGAGTAGTTGAACAGGCGGAAGTCGGCAAAGATGGCGGGGCAGTCCCGGGGGCAGATGTCCTGCTGTCCACTGAAGGTGGAGATGGTGATGGAGTCGGTCCAGAAGGAGCAGGGCTGCATGCTGGTGAAGCCCCCGTCAATGTACCTCTGTGGGTGGGGTGGGCAGAGATGCTCATCTGGGGTCAGGGATCCTCACACCACTCAGCGAGTTCATCAAGGAAACAAGTCCATGGGACCCTTCAGGACAGGCCTTGACACCAACATCCAGTGTTGGTGAGTGGTGTGCCCAAGGTCACCTGGTGAGTCCACAGTGGCTTCTGGACTCCAAGCCCAGTGCTCCGTCCCTGCGCTAACTCCCCTCAGTTATTTCAATGGTGCTGAGATTGGGGCTCCCAGGCCTCTGTCAGGAGAGGGGAGGGGACACCCACACCCTGGATAAAGGCCACCCTCCCCACCAGCCAGTCAGCTGCTGAGGGCAGGGCTGGGGAGTGGAGTATCTCCCCATGGCCCTTTGAGAAGATATACACAGGGTGTGTCTGAGCAGGCTCTGAACTACCCACCTCCTCATACTGCCACAGGTCCAGCCTGCCTCCCTCCTTTGAGGTCATGCATCCTGGCACTGTCCAAAGCACCCTCGACCACAGCCTCACCACCAGCCACTGTGTGTCCTCCCTCATGTCCCTCCCTACCTGAGGCTTCTGTCTCCTGACCTATGAATGAAAGTCAACAATATCGAGGCTCTAACCCTCTCGGGTGCCTGAGAATCACAGGGCTGACACGCAACACAGGCTCCATCTACTAGCTAAACCCTAATCTCTGGACCTCATTTTCCCTCTGTATAAAATGAAGATGGGGCAGTGGTGGATTAGACTCTCCCTACTCAAAGTGTGGTCCGTGGACCAGCAGCTCAAAGTGTGGTCCGTGGACCAGCAGCTCAAAGTGTGGTCCGTGGACCAGCAGCTCAAAGTGTGGTCCGTGGACCAGCAGCACTGGCATCACCTGAAGCTGGTTAGCGGTGCAGACTCTCAGGCCCCACCTCAGACCTACTGGAACAGAATCTGCATGTTTTTAAATAAGATCCCCAAGTGATTCATGTGCATGTTAAAATTTGGGATGTACTGACCTCGCTGCCCTCAAATGTCGCTTCTGAGCCATCACTCAGTGTTCCGGTTCTGCTGTTCCAGGATCTGTATTCTACGCTCTCTGTGGGCCCTTGGCCTCCCAGACTCAGTAAATCCTTCGTGGAGAGTTTAATTCCAGTTTGGTCCATAAAGGGGCAGACACGGGGAATCACGTAAAGAGTGGGAAGTGAAAGAGTTTTGGAAACTGGACAAAGATGACCCTATGTGCCATGAGGACCAACAGAGGCAGGGACCTTGGAGAATAGAAACCCTCAGCCTCTGTTAGGAGAAATGGGGTGTACTTGGAACAGGGAATGAAAGGAGGCCTGGAAAAATGAGAGCAGTTGGCTTGTTAGGGGGTAAATTTTAGGTGGTTTTTATTACATTTAAATTTTAAATGATTATTATTGAAGAACTAGTTCAATTCTAATCTCTGGATCTCATTTTCTCTCTATATAAAATGAGACCCTCCTTACTCAAAGTTATCCACAATAATTTTTGGTAGCAAAGTGAGGGCTGATTGTTATTTAGGGGGTGAAGGGTGTGGATGGGTGGGGTGTGGGGGAGACAGAGGAACTAGCTCCAGGAGAGGCCGCCCGGCTGTGCCCACTTCCACGTCTGTATCTGAGTGGCCTCAAGCAATTGGCAAGGGAAAAATCAATCGAATTCTATCAATCCTTTTGAAGATACAGAGATTCTACTGCCCCAAACACTGTTTAGAAGCAGCTGAGAAGGGTGGGAAGTTGTGGCTCATTTTTTCCAGAAAGAGCTGGGGAGATGTGGACTTGGGAATGCAGAGGTGAGGGCTAGGGAACTGGGATTATGTCAGAAGGGTGGCTGAGGGGCAGAGCCCAGGGCCATGACTCTTGAGGGGCGACTGCCACCGGCCCCCTGCCCCAAGTCTTCCTGCCCTGGCCATTCTCAGGGACCTGCCCTGGCATCTTAAATCACCACTGTCAATCTGGGCTCCTACAAGGACATTCCTTGAGCCGAAAGCAAATTCCACACACATTAGGAAGAAACACAGAAATCAAAGAAGGGAAGGACTGCCTGAGACCAGAGTCAGTGGGTTGGTGGGTCCAGAGAGAAGCCCAACCCAGCCTGGGGAGTTCATCTTGTTGTTGTTAGCTGCCATGGAGTCAGCCCCCAAATCATGGTGACCCCATGCACAACAGAACAAAATGCTGCCCAGTCCTGCACCGTCCCCAAACCGTTGTGATCCATGGGGTTTTCACTGGCTTATTTTCAGAAGTAGATCACCAGGCCTTTCTTCCTAGTCTGTCTTAGTCTAGATGCTCCACTGAAACCTGTTCAGCATCATAGCAACACACAAGCCTCCACTGATAGAGGGGTGGTGACTGTACATGAGGTGCATTGACCTGGGAAACGAACCTGGATCTCCCGTATGGAAGTTGAAAATTCTACCACTGAACCACCAAAAATCCCCGGAGATCTGTGCACAATGGGAATTCTAAGTGGAAAAACACAAGAAACTTTCCAACTCTTGGTCCTCCCACTGCATTCTGAAACCATCCCATAGCTCTCCCAGATGTGGGCCACGAGGGTCTCCTAGATCCCTGCTCTCCCCCTCACCATGCTGCAGTACTCACCTCACCGCGGTAAGTCGGGGGGATGAGGCCACAGTACACGGGGACGAAGCAGCTGCAATACAGGGCCTGTGGGGAGACAATGAGGGGCTGAGATGCCAGAGGACCTGGGGGCTGTGCCTGGCCTTCCTTAAACCCAAGGGGAAGCACCACCCTGGGAAGCAGGGCCCCCAGTTTAATTCCTGCCTTTGTGTTCTCAATAAACTACTTGGTCAGTTGGGGCCTGATGTCCCAACTTTGAAGGGAGAAGGTGGCCTTAATGACAGCCAAGGTCTCTTCTGGCACCTAAATTCTATGAATCCAATGGAATTCAACAACCACTGCTATGTGTCTGTCCTGGGCCAGGCCCTGGAATCAAAGGAAGGTGAGACCCCCACCCTTGGGAATGCCCACAGAGAGAGAGAAAGCAAAAGGTGATGGTACAGGGGGCTGACAGGTGCTGTGACAGGTCCATAGAGTGTCGCCCAGACTCCCTTATCAGGTTGATGCCGTCCCCCAGCTGCTGGAACATGCCACTCCAGCCCCCTGGCTGACAGCTCTCAGCTGTGTCCCTCCCCCAGAAATCCCACAGCTGAAGGGAGCTGCCTCACCCAAGTCACCTACCCCCAGGGGGCAGCCTGAGGCCAACGACTGGCTGTGACATGTCCCAGAAGCTGGGGGATGGCCTGGCCTTGTCTCAATTTGAGGACATCTCTGAAGAGCCAAGGGAGCCTTGGTGGTACAGTGATTAAGCCCTCGGCTGCTAACCGAAAAGTCTGCGGTTCAAACCCACTAGCTCTGCAGGAGAAAGATGTGGTAATATGCTTACATAAAGATTTACAGCCTTGGAAACCCTATGGGGGCAGTTCTACTCTGTCCTATGAGGTCACTATGAGTTGGAATCGACTCAGTGGCAATCGCTTTGGGATTTTTGGTTTTCTAAAGAGCCACCTCAGCTCCAGAGCTCCCTGCAGAATCTGCTGGGCCTCTGTTGAGCTGCATTGCAGGTCAGGTTCTCCCTCTGCCTAGTCCTACCCCCTGCACCCCCTGCAACCCTTCTGCTCACAGATTTCTGTCCAGACCCTGTCCCCAAGGAACCTGACCTAAGACGAAGCAGGAACCAGGGGGCCCAGATTTATTCGGCTTACAATAAAATAAAACAAATGATGAAGATGGACTCATCATTTGCTTCCAGTCTCCCGCTCCTAAGCTTTAGGCCCTCGCTGGCACCCTTCTCTGGTCCCTCTGGAATTGGGAGGTGGACCTGCCTGCTTACTTCTGCCAGCTTCCCCTGAAGGGTAGTGGCCAGTCTGAGTCTGCTGCCTAATTGTCCTTCCCGCTGCACCCCACTCCCTCACCACACAAGGCCTAGCTCAAGTACTCTCACTAGGAAAACCAACCCCTAAGCAAAGCTGAGGGCTAAGTAAACCAGGGTTATGTGAGGTGAACGGAGGAGGTGGCCACGTCCACTGCCTATTCTCACACACACACACACACACAACCCACCCTGCCCAGGACCATGGCCAGGTCAGTGTGAGGATGTGAAGATGGATGGCAAAGGCCCTCTATTTGGGAGGAGGGGAGTGGAAATGGGATGGAGTGCCGTCTGGCTTAACTCCTTTGTCCTGAAAGAAAATGGGCATATCTAGGGCACTCTACAGTAACAATAACTCATAACTGAAACTCACATGAATGAGTTAATACACTTAAAGAGTTTGGAACACTGCACTGCTAGGGTTGGAGCTGTTTCTCTGAGTGATATCCTTTCAATGATAGTTTAACCCTTTTATTCAAGGCCTGTGTTCAGCTACTAAACGAAAGATTGGTGATTTGAAGCTGCCTAGCAGTGCCACGGAAGAAAGGCCTGGCAATCTATTTCTATAAGATTACAGCCTTTGAAAACCCTATGGAATACAGTTTTACCCTGAAAACATGGGGTCACCATGAGTCAGAATTGACTCAATGACCGCAACGGGTTTTTTTTCTTATCAACGGCCACTGGAAGGCAGCGGGTACAAGAGGAAACTGAAGGTTCCTCTTCCCTGACTGTTCCCCAAAATAGTGAGTAATTCCATGTAGGTAGGTTCACACTGCAACCCAGGCTGGGAGGCCCTAAAGGAGACATGTGGGTTATGACATGTGGGTCTGTAGGCTATGCCCGGGCCTCTGAGAAGCTCCAGGATTGGCACGGAGGACAGCACAGAGGCGAAAGGAGGGTCTGAGGCCCTGGGGATGCTGGGCGATAAGCACTGAGGACAGTGACCAAGTCTGATTCGCCTTGGAGTTTTCTGTGTCCAGGGTGTCTCCTCTAACACTGTGCCTGGCACAGAGAGATGTGAGGGCGATGAAGAAAGGGAAGGAACAGGGAAGCAGGAAACAGAAGGAAGGAAGTGAGGCAGACGGTGGACCACCCCAGGAGCCTGTCAAGTTGGAGCAGGACCATTTCCAACCTTCTGCTCCCAGCCCTTGCCTCCCCAGTCCCAGCCTCCATTACCCCAGGAAAAAACCCTGCCTTCCAGGTCCCAGATCCTGCCTCCCCAGCACAGACCCTGCCTCCCAGGACCAGACTCCACCTTCCCAAGTCCAGACCCCTGTTCCCCAGGCTGGGACCTCCAACCGTACCCTCCCACCCCTACCTCCCCAGACCCAGCCCATCAACTTTCCCTTCCCAGACCCCGCCACCCAGGCCCCGACCCCGCCTCCCAGGCCTCTTGCCTCTATGAGCTCTTCCTTGGACGTAAACTCCGAAACCACGACACTCTCTCCATCCGTGAACCGGGTGAGGGCTACGTGCAGCTTCCCTGTGGCAAACTTGTAAGAGTTCTCAGGCAGAGCCTGGTACAGAAACTGCCTCATAATCTGCACCATCTTGCAGGACGGAGAGAAGGGCCCCAAGAAGGATTTCCTCACCTCGACCACAGCCATATTGAGGACTCTAAGGAACTCATCTGCAGAGGAAACAGAGAGAGGAAGGGTGGTGATCATCCTCACTGTGGACCGTGCCCAACAGAAAAATATACAAAAGAACCAAACCCACAGCCATCAAGTTGATTCCAACTCATAGTGGCCCTAAAGGACAGAGTAGAACTGCTCCATAGGGTTTCCAAGGAGCAGATTGTGGATTCGAACTGCCAACCTTTTGGTTAGCAGTCATAGCTCTTAACCACTGCACCACCAGGGCTCCTGGTCAAGAGAGGGCTACAGTACTTTTGCTATCTTATCCTGCATCCAACAATGGGGATAGCTAGAATTCTAAAGCTGGGAAGGTCTCAGGAGTCAACTTGCCATTTTGCACAGAGGAAACCAAGGCACCAAGAATTAAGTCACTTGCCCCAGAGAGCCCACAGCTGGTCCATGGCAGAACTAGATCCAGGTGGCCAGACTCTCTGTCCAGGAGTTGCTACATGACAGAGCTTTTCATATGAGGCCTAAAGAAATGCTTTCCTACCCCAGATAAGCTTACCTCAACTTCCTGTCACCACACATGAAACACCACCACCACAGCCATATTCTTTTGGGGTCCCTTGGTCTATATGAGGCTCCCATCAAAACACTGATACAGCGGAAAGCTTTTACCAAGTGATTCCCTAGGACACTTGCTTATTGTCCACTAAGTCTGTGGGCGTGAAGGGGACGCTGGCCTTGAGGCAGGTGGATTGTGAGGAGGAGGTAAACTTTGCCTTGAAACCATTGCACCATCTCCCCTTTATGGCCCCTGGTATAGACCTGAGACGGAGGCAGTGGTCATTCCGTGGTAGAACTCTGCCCTCCCATGTGGAAGACCCAGGTTTGATTCCCTGCCAATGCACCTGATGCACAGCCACCACCTGTCCGTCAGTGGAGGCTTGTGTGTTGCTATGATGCTGAACAGATTTAGTGGAGCTTCCAGACCCAGAAGGACTAGGAAGAAAGGCCTGGTAGTCTACTACTCAAAACTAGCTAATGAAAAACCTATGGATCACAAGAGTCTGATCTCACTGTTTATGGGATCACTGTAAGTCAGGGTCCAACTCAATGGCAGCTAAAAACCTGATAAGCCTGAGAGAGAGAGAGAGAGAAGGCCCTGTTTTCACCAACGGGTTTGTGAGATGCTGAGCACAGCCATGTGGCTGGCCTCCCCAGGAGGGGGAGATAAACCTTCCCTCTACTTCAGAGAGGAGTAGGGGCGGGGCAGGGCAAGAGCTCACAAGTGCCAGATGGGGCCCAGAGGGCAGATGTGCTGTTCAGGGCATCGTAGAGGAGGGCATGAACCCCAGCCCCCAACCCCCAGAATGCCACCAGGGAAGTTTGGGTTGTAAATTCAGTAAGTGCTATCTTGCTTAATCCTCACAACAGTATTATGAGGTAGCTATTTCTTTCCTGGAGCCCTGGTGGCACAGTGGTTAAGAGCTTGGCCACTAACCAAAAGGTCGGCAGTTTGAATCCACCAGCTGCTCCTTGGAAATCCAGTGGAGCAGTTCTACTCTGTCCTGTGGGGTCACTATGAGTCAGAATCAACTTGATGGCAATGGGTTTTTTTTTTTTTTTTCCTACTCTCATTTTACTGATAAGGAAACTGCGGCTGGGAGAGGTAAAATAACTAGCTCAGGGCCAACCAGTTAGTAAGTGGACAAAGAGGGATTTTAACCTAGAGTGCGACCCTGGAATCCATGCTCCTTCCACTACACTAAGTCCACACTTGCAGAGCCAAGCACAGGTTCACCTGGAAACCTCCTGGGTCTGACACTTGCCCACCTCCGTGCCTGCACCTGCTTCTTGCTGACCGCTGCTAATTTCTGTCCTGTGCAAACCCTCTGAGCAAATCAGGATTGGAACTAGCTCTGAAAAAGATTGCAATTTTTAAGAAAGAAATATTTCTCTGTAAAACATCCTATACAGAAGAACTTTCTTACAGCTAGTGCCATATAGCAATGGCTGCTTGGGAGGCTGTGCCATCATGAACTCTTTGCCACTGGATGTAACCAAGCAGAGGCTGGACCAGTACCTCTGCCAGAGAACTCAAATGGATGCCTGCATGGGCGGTAAGGGCTAAAATTCATTCCAACGGTGAGATTCTGGGATTCTCACAGGTGCCTTACAATATATCTGTGAAGTAATCAGGAAGGACATTACTCCCCTATTTACAAATAGAGCAGCTGAGACACAGAGAGATTAAGTGACTTGCCTGAAGTCACACAGAAATTTTGGGAGAAACCAAAGCTAAGGATGCCTTCTACGCCTCTAGCGTTTTGCAGTTCATAGATTATTCCACACCGGTCCTGGAGGCAGACAGGATAAGGAGCTTCAGCACCATTTTACAGCTGTGGAAACCACGGCAGAGATAAGTTGTGTCTTGCCTGAGGTTGGACAGCCAGGAAGTGGTTTTTCTGACTCCAAACCCCACCTTCTTTCCAGCTATTGGTCTGAACCCAGGGCTGAGGCCCAAGAGCATAAGGCTGAGCCTGGGTTGCCATGGTGACGGCCTTTTCTCGGCGACATTCAGAATCACACCTGCATATGTGTATTAGTGACCAACTGGAGCAATGGGAACATCTTGCTGTTACCCTCTTTCAGGGGAGGGTGCTCCTGGGAAGCAGTTTTATCGAGGTTAGCTTTTCCATGTGCTGACATGTACCAACAGTGTTTTCCCTCAAGGGAGGCCAGCAGCCAACCCATCTGCAGGTTATGAAGCAACTGAGCATTTGGATACCAAAGTGTTGGGTCACTGAGGTCTTGCCCAAGAGACTAGTTGGAATGGGGAGTCGAACCAGGGTGGGGACTCACTGTTTTTGGAATTCTTGATGAGTGGCTTGAACTGACCTCCCAAGGGTTGATGACCTTTCCCACAATGCCTCAGAGCCAGGAGCACTGGTCCTCACTCGCCCATACACTCACCCATATACTCCTGCACTCCTAGCAGGGGTACTGGCTGGAATGGTGTCATGGATTGAATTGTGTCCCTTCCAAAATATCTGTCAACTTGGCTGGGCCATGATTCCCAGTATTGTATGATTGTGTACCATTTTGTAATCTGATGTGATTTCCTTATGTGATGTAAACTCTATCACTATGATGTAATAAGATGGATTAGCGGCAGTTATACTGATGAGGTATACAAGATTGGATAGTGTCTTAAGCCAATCTCTTTTGAGATATAAAAGACAGAAGCGAGCAGAGACACATGGGAACCTCATACCACCAAGAAAGCAGTGCCAGGAGCAGAGCACATCCTTTGGACCTGAGGTTCCTGCGCAGAGAAGCTTTCAGACCAAGGGAAGATCGATGACACTGACCTTCCTCCAGAGCCGACAGAGAAAGCGTTCTCTTGGAGCTGACGCCCTGAATTTGGACTTGTAGCCTACTGGACTGTGAGAGAATAAACTTCTCTTTGTTAAAGCCATTCATTTGTGGTATTTCTGTTACAGCAGCACTAGATGAGTAAGACAAACGGATAGAAGGAAATTTATTCTTATAGCACAATTAATACATGTTCATTGTGGAAAAAATAATTTTTTAAAAATGCGGATAGGTAAAAAAAAAAAAAGATTAAAATGTGGAATTCCTCCACCTAGAGATTAACGTTTGTCTTTGTCCTTCTAGGCTATGTATTTTATTCTCATACGGGGTCATACTGTTGTTAAGTGCTGTCAAGTCGATTCCGATTCATAGCGACCCCATGCACAACAGAACGAAACACTGCCCGGTCCTGAGCCATCCTCACAATAGTTGCTGTGCTTGAGCCCATTGTTGCTGCCACTGTGTCCATCCATCTCTTTGAGAGTCTTCCTCTTTTTCGATCACCCTCTACATTACCAAGCATGATGTCCTTCTGCAGGGAGAGGTCCCTCCTGATAACATGTCCAAAGTATGTGAGATGGAGTCTCACCACCCTCACTTCTAAGGAGCATTCTGGCTGGACTTCTTCCAAGACAGATTTGTTAGTTCTTCTGGAAGTCCATGGTATATTCGATATTCTTTGCCAACACCATAATTCAAAGGCATCAATTCTTCTTTGGTTTTCCTTATTTATTGTCCAGCTTTCACATGATATGAGGCAATTGAAAATACTATGACTTGGGTCAGGAGCATCTTAGTGTTCTTTTAACACTTTAAAGAGGTCTTTTGCAGCAGATTTGCCTAATGCAATATGTCATACCATATATATCTATGTATCTAGATACAGTGTATCTATTTTGTAACTTGCTTTTTCACCTAATATTGTGACTATCTTTCCATATCAATCACTATCCACTTATAACCTCATTTTAAAAGCAGCACAGAGTGCTACTATAAAGTTATACCATTATTTATTGAGCAGGTCCCCAATTTAAAAAACAAAACAAACCAGTTGCCATCAATTTGATTCAGACTCATGCTGACCCTGTGTGTTGCTGAGTAGAACTGCACTGCATAGGGCTTTCAATGGCTGTGACTGTTTGGACGTAGATCACCAGGCCTCCATGGTGCCTCTAGGTGGATTCAAACCACCAGCCTTTTCGTTAGTAGTCAGGCACTTAACTGTTTGTGCCACCCAGGAACCCTGATAAGAGTTGACTGTTTAGTTTTCCTTTTTCGTTTGCTTTACTAAACAATGCCACAATGAACAATTTCCTCTAAAATTCGTTGCCCACCAGTTGCTGTCAAGTGAACTCTGACTCATGGCAACCCCATGTATGTTAGAGTAGAACTGTGCTCCACAGGATTTTCAGTGCTGATTTTTCAGAAGTAGATCACTATGCCTTTCTTCTGAGGCCCCTGGGTGAACTCATACCTCCAACTTTTTTGTTAGCAGCCTAGTGCATTAACCATTTGCACCACTACCCAGGGACTACTACATTCTTTGCCTATGTCCTTAATTATTTTCCTTAGGATAAATTCTGAGAAGTGGGACTGCTAGGTCAAAGGTATGCATCTTTAAATTCTTATCAAGCTTATTTTAATTTTTTTTTTGTATATTATGCATTTATAGTCAACTCTTAGCTCTTCAAAGGTGGGTGTAGGTAACAGAGGCAAAGCGGCAGTCAAGGTAATAGACATATTATTGACATTTCCAATGTACTTGCATCTGAAAATGGTGCTATCGAGAAATCAGCAATGCTGTAGCCAGAATTGTGTAGTCAGAGAGGGAGAGGGTGGGAGACTGCTTTCTCTCACTCCAGTCCTCCAGTTTAAATTCTTTCCTGCTGTTCCTTGGAGCCATGCACCAAAGTGAGACTTATTTCTGCCTCTCCTTGCTTCTCTCCAGGTCTCTGTCTTCAGAGTCTCTGTACACTTCTCTGTCTCTCGCTTCCCAGCTGGAGGAGAAGCAACCAGTCTTCTAGATTCTCTGTTGGTAGAAAGTCAATGTTAAGCACAGTTGTTGCTGGGTGCTGAGAGGAGGGGTAAATTTAGCTTGCTTTTTTATGCATCTCTGTACTTTCCAGAACCTTCTCCCATTTGAAGTCTTCCTTCTAGGCTGCAGGCTGCTGGGGTCTAGGGGACAGTGTCCCCCAATAACCACAGCAAGATGGGATTTAAAAGCAGCACCACAGGCCCAATGTGTCCTGATAGGAAACGTGAAATTGGCTGTTCCCACCCTAGCCCATGATCGCCACGTCCACTGCTGCTCCCCCATCTCCTTCCACATCTTTGTATTATCCAAGTGCATGTCTGTCTCTCCAGCCAAGAATCAAATTCTCTGAGGGCAGGTCTTTGTGGCCCTCCTCCTTTCTTCTTAACGGCCTATCACTGTGCTGTGCCCATAGAAGGCCCTTCAGAAACCTTTGCTATAGGTTGGGAACTCCTCAAGGACAGGAATGGCCTTCACTTACCTATGTCTATTGAGCCTCCCATGGCATTTGGTGGGTGCTCAGTGTTTGTTCCGTGTGTGAGCAAAGGAAAATAAAAATGTGAGAGGAAGGAAAAGCAAGCAATGGAGATGCTCAAAGAGAAGAGCTGCTTGACTTACCCAATAAAAGCTTAAAGGCAAGATCATATCCTAGATAACAGAATTAACTCTATTGATTAGTGTGGCCAGTTCACCAGGTTTTATGAGACTATTGTGTCAAGAATTCCAGTAGAAAAATAAATAAATAAGATCCCGAGACTGGAAGATTTTAAAGGGCACTAGGAAGCCATACATCCAAGTTTCAGCCACTTGGACAGTCTTGTACTCTTTTCTGTGACCAGATCCATTTCTTGGAAAGAGCCCAGGTTTTACAATCAGAGAGATTTGGTTCAAATCCTAGCTTTATCACATACTATTTAGGTCATAGCTGGCAAGTTAAATAACTTTTTTCAGCCTCAATTTTGCCACCTGTAAAATGGGAATAATAATCGTTACGTTACTGGGTTGTTGTGAGGAAGATTTTTGTTTAAAAACATGCCTGCCGATAGTAGGTGCTCACTACTGGTTATGCCAGTAATTCCCCACATGACCGTGCTCAAAGTTTCTTGATGTCTCTGGCACTCAGCTATCTCATCTGAGCAAGGGGACTATGATCCCTGCCCCACGTCCTTACAAAAGTGTGGGCAGGCACACACATGGATGCCAATGCGCAAAGTAAAAGCACTGTGTAGATGGGAGGGTGTACCCCATTTCAGAGCATGGTAGGGCTGTAGTATAGACGTGGTTGACGCAACACTCCCTCTCTTGCCCACTTTGTTGTTGTGTTATTAGCTACCGACTCATGGCGACTGTATACACAATGGAACGAAACGCTGCCCGGTCCTGCACCATCCCCATGATTGGCTGTGGATTGGACCACTGTGATCCATAGGCTCTCCATAGGCTGATTTTCAGATGTAGATCCCCAGGCCTTTCTTCCTAGCCCGTCTCAGTCTGGAAGCTCCACTGAAACTGTTCAGCATCATAAGCAGCGTGCAAGCCTCTTCTGCAGATGGGAGGTGGCTTTGTACGTGGTGCATTGGAATTGAACCCGGGTTTCCCACATGGAAGGCAAGAATTCTACCAATGAAGTATTTAGTAGGAAAAAAAGGGGCTCAGAAAATTCATAGAAGAGGTATAATTAAATATGTACTTATCTTGTTTATTTGTTTGAGGTCTAATGTCTCCTCCCTTTGTGAGGGCAAGGATGGTCTCTGTCTTGTTCATCCCTTTGTCCTAGCACTTAATACACTGACAGGACAATAGTAGACACTTAATAAACATGAATGCATGTATGCATAATGAATGAACAAGCCCCAGCAGTCAGAGGACGACACTGAGGCCCAGAGAGAGAAGTAGCTATTTAAGGTCACCCAGAGAGTAAAAGCAGAGAGTTTCTCTCCCCCTCCTCCACATGGCCTCTTGCTAAGTAAAAAATCCTAGAAAGATGGACACTTGGCGGCTGACAATTTAAGCTCCCGGGGAACTCGTTCACAGGGTGCCGGAATTAGGTCTGCTGTGCAGGATGCGCCTGCGGTGGAGGATGGGACTACGGAGGCGCCTGTCGCCCGTGGGCCGGTAGCTTAGCAACAACCTCCTGCTCAGCCAATCATCGCGAGGCGCCTCCCGCGGCCGCCCCCGCTCCTCGCAGCAGCGCGCCGGTGGGCACAGGGGAAGGCGAGGGGCGCAGCAGCCCCCGGGGAGGCGCCAGCGAGCCGAGCCTGCGTTACCAGAAAAGCCCTGGCAGTTCTCGGAATCCCTCCATGGAGCACCTGGGAGTCTGCTGTTCCAACCTGGTCCCTAATTGTAGGCTGCAGTTTCCTGTGGGTATATCTTGATTGCCCGACTCCACTACAATAATAATTATTGTTATTATCCTAACAACATTTACCCAAACAGGCTTTCACACTTATAATCTCAGTTTATCTTCACAGTGGCAGCAAGCCTCTGAGGAGCAGTGATCTGGCTTATTCATCATTTTATTTCTATAGGCCCACATGCCGGGGCATTGGTTGAACAACGGTTTGGCCTGTAGTCACAGTGTTACCATTCGAAGGCCCATAGAGACCCTCTGGGGCAGAGGGGTTTTCAGTCAGGGAGCCCTTTTTCAGATGCAATCTTAGGTGGAGATAAGTATATAAAATAGTTAACAGGAGGATTGTACTGGTTTAAGTCCCAAGCCCTGCCCATGGGCCCTCCCACCCTTGGAAGGAAGCCCCTGAAAGCATAGCCCTGGAATTCCTAAAATTCTGGAAGCCTAGGTCAAAAATATTAATCCAGTCTAATTCTTCCATTTTACAGGAAAGAAAACCAGCCCAGGATAAAGTTGGAGCTCAATCAATATTTGCTGAGTGAATGCATGAATGAAGAAGTGGATGGATAAGCAAATAAAGGAGTCTCTGAGAGGTGTAAACAGTTAAATGTTTGAAGGCTGGTGGTTTGAAACTGCTCAGAGGCACCTTGGAAGATAGGCCTGGCAATCTACTTCTGAAAGGTCACAGCAGTTCTACTCTACACACATGTGGTCACCACGAGTTAGAATCGACTTAACGGCAGCTAACAACACACCCCAGGTCAGGTCACTGGGTGTTGCAAACTGTATGCTAATGTTTTTTGTTTGCTTGTTTGTTTTTTTACCCTATGTCAGAGTCCCTGGGTAGTGCTTGGCTGCTAACCAAAAGGTTGAAGGTTTGAGTCCACCCAGAAATGCCTCAGAAGAAAGGCCTGGTGATCTACTTTCCAAAAATAAGCCATAGAAAACCCTATGGAGCACAGTTTTACTCTGACTCACATGGAGTCGTCATGAATTGGCGTTAATTCAATTGCAACTGTTCTTTTTTTTTTTTTTTTTTAATATACCCTAGATCACAGTCTGTGTGACTATGCAGAACCAGAACTAGAATATATTTGAAAACTCACATTTTTCTGCTCTGTTCTGAATGCATGACAGGCTTCAGCCAAGAGCAAAACAACTCTGACCTACTAAGCAGCTTTCTTTAAAAAAAATAATACTTTTTATGGACAAGAGCAATCCTTTGCGCAGACCTTTTTCTAACCCTAAATGTTTACTGAAGGCATCGGTGTTAAAAGTTCAGATTGTCTTGTATCATGTTGCCATGGAAACAGAAGTACCTCCTGCTGTTTTATCATGTTGATTCCCAGCAAGGTGTCTGTGGACCTCTTTCTGTCCTTGGGGCCCAGGCCCAGGGCCTCACTTTGCCCCCTGTGTGCCTCTCCTCCGGAATCCAGGCACAATCTCCCCAGCACTTCCCTGAAAGGTCTTACTGCTCAGCCTGAGGTGAAACAGGCAGAGAGGGAGGCTGCCTAGAAAGTTCTGGAAACTGGCAGCATTCTAGAGGTCACTGCTCCTGCTCTCTTCTATTTTCTTTGGTGAACTAAGTTCCTTTGGGATCCTGCCAAATCATTGCTGTCCCTCTTCCAGTCTGTGGCCCATCCTACCCTAAAGATTCTCCCTACACTATTGAGGGGACACTGGGATGACATAATAGTTGTGAACTAGGCACCCACAAGTCTTAAGAGTTTCTTGTGGCCCAGAAACTGCCAGGTGAGCCTCTGCTGTACAGAAAAAAGGTCTTCCCCATTTGGGATTGTCTCACATTAGGGCACAAGTGCAGAGGAACACCACATGCCTCCCTGCCAAACTAGGTTCCTCCCCTCTTTCAAAATCATGATAATTAATATTCACTTCTGCTGACTGCAGTAATTCTCCGCCCCCAAATGTCTGAGGTTTTGGTTGGCTGGGCCTGTTACCTGCATCTCCATCTATGTTACCTATGCCTTGAAGTCCTCATGAAACCATGTCTGTTTTCATGCTGTTTTTGAGTGCCTCCTTGGTGCTGGGCACTGTGCCTGGCTCTGAGGCCTCATTGTCTCATTTAATCCTCACGACACTGCTTTGAGGTGAGTACTGCAATTATCTGCTTTTTACAGATGAGAAAACTGAGGCTTAACCGGTAACTTGCACAAGATCACACAGCTGGAGAACACGGGCCCAAAGCCAGTGTTCTTTCCATCACAGCTCAGTCTCCACCAGGGACACACCCTTCATCTCTCAGAGCCTCTGTTTCCCACTGTAAGGCAAGGGGGTGGGACCAGATGACTGCACGAAGCCTCTCGGGGACCCACCCTTCTAATATGCAGGTCAGGCACACCTCCGGAGAGCACAGATGTCCCTGGGAGACAGAAAGACCCATGAGACCGTAGATGGTCAACCAATCTAGCCCCACAGTGCTGGGACATTGGTTGAAAAACAATTTGGCTTGAAGCCACAGTGTCACCACTGGAAGGTCCATAGAGACCCTCTGGGGCAGCGGGTTTTCAGTCAGAGAGCCCTGTGTTCAGAAGAAATCCTTGGCAGAAACTCAACATATATAATAGCTAAAGGCAGGGTTGTTCTGGTTTAAGGCAAATGCAGTCCCACACCCTGCCCCATGGGCCCTCCCAACCAAGGCACCTGTTATGGATTGAATTGTAACACCAAAAAATATGTGTTGTAAGTCCTAACCCCTATCTATATCTGTGGATATGGAGCTCTGGTGGAGCAGTGGTTAAGCACTCAGCTGCTAACCGAAAGGTCCGCAGTTCAAACACAACAGCCACTCTGATGGAGAAAAGACCTAGTGATCTGCTCCGGTAAAGATTACAGCCTTGGAAACCCTAGGGAGCAGTTCTACTCTGTCCTATAGGATCATTATGAGTCTGAATCAACAACCAGTTTTTTGGTTTGGTAAGGTGCATGGTTTAAAGTTAGGAACGGTGTGCATCGGGGTTGTATCCTTTCAATATTCAATCCATATGCTGAGGAAATGATCTGAGAAGTTGGACTATATGAAGAAGAACAGGACATCAGAATTGGAGGAAGACTCATTAACAACCTGCATTATGCAGATGACACAACCTTGCTTGCTGAAATTGAATAGGACTTGAAGCACTTACTGATGAAGATCAAAGACCACAGCCTTCAGTATGGATTACACCTCAACATAAAGAAAACAAAAATCCTCACACCTGGACCAGTAAGCAACATCATGATAAACAGAGAAAGATTGAGGTTGTCAAGGATTTCATTTTACTTGGATCCACAATCAACACTCATGGAAGCAGCAGTCAAGAAATCAGACGATGTATTGTGTTGGGTAAATCTGCTGTAAAAGACCTCTTTAAAGTGTTGAAAAGCAAAGATGTCACTTTGAGGACTAAGGTGTGCCATGGCATTTTCAGTTGCCTCATATGCATGCGAAAGTTGGACAATGGATAAGGAAGACCAAAAAAGAATTGACAACTGTGAAGTATGGTGTTGGCGAAGAATATTGAATATTGGACTGCCAGAAGAACTAACAAATTTCTCTTAGAAAAAGTACAGCCAGGATGCTCCTTAGAAGTGAGGGTGGCAAGACTTCGTCTCACGTACTTTGGACATGTTATTAGGAGGGGCCAGTCCCTGGAGAAGGACATCATGCTTGGTAGAGTAGAGGGTCAGCGAAAAACAGGATGGCCCTCAACAAGATGGATTGACACGGTAGCTGCAACAATGGGCTCAAGTATAGCAAAGACTGTGAGGATGGCGCAGGACCGGGCAGTGTTTTGTTCTGTTGTACATAGGGTCGTTATGAGTCAATGGCGCCCAACAACAAAAACAACATCCTTGTAAATGTAATCTCATTTGGGAATACGGTTTTATTTCTTTGTTATTTTTATTTTCTTTGTTATGCTGATGAGGCCATATCAGTGTAGGGTGTGTCTTTTAAGCCAATCACTTTTGAGGTATAAAAAGAGTAGATTAGGCACAGAATCAAGGAAGCACAAATGGAAAAAGATTGATGCCACATGGAGATCACCAAGAAACTAAGGAAGAGAGCTGAAAGACAAAGATCTTCCCCCGGAGTGGAGAGAGAAAGCCTTCCCCTAGAGCTGCCACCCTGAATGTGAACTTCTAGCCTCCTAAAGTGTGAGAAATAAATTTCTGTTTGTTAAAGCCATCCACTTGTGGTATTTCTGTTTTAACAGCACTAAGAAACTAAGACAGCACCTCTTCAAAGGTATGTGCTTCTCCCCCAGGCACAAAGGCCCTTCTCAGGTCAGGCCAATTTCTTCTCTGATCAGTAAACAGGTCATGCACACTCTTGCCTCCCCATCCACATCTGCACACGGGCCAGTCGCTCAGCCCTGAACCGTCAGCAGGCTGCCCTCCTGGAAGCTGGAGGACTGAGTGCCTCAGTCCCGCATGGGGGCCTGGGCAGAGCACCACTGCACCTATGACACCCCCCCCCCCCCCCGCCTAGAATGACCTCTCCTCTCCTCTCCAGGGGGTATTACCTCCTCCCAAGACACCATCCCATTTACCCCTCTTAGATCTCTCCTTTCTATGATCTCTAGTTTGCCCATGGAATCATCCCACCATTTCTAGCTCTTGGTTTTGTACTGTCTTAATAATTGTTTCAGATGTTGTGTCTCATTTCATCAACCTTTTCTTTTTTTACCATCTATGGAGTCCCTGGGTGGTGCAAACGGTCAATGTGCTTGGCTACTAACCAAACTGTTGGCAGTTCGAATCTACCCAGAGGCATCTCAGAAGAAAAGCTTGGAGATCTACTTCCGAAAAATCAGCCATTGTAAACTCTCTATGTAGCAGAGTTCTACTCTGACACGTGGGGTTGCCATGAGTTGAAACTGACTTGATGGCAAGTGGTTTGGTTATCCAAACTTTACCTGAATGCCTAGCTTAAGATCTGCCTCCTCCATAAGTCTTCCCTGATCACCTACCCCTCCACACTTCTCTCTTCCTCTCCTTAACAACTGCCTTGGGCACTTACTGTCTGCAGGATTTATCTCAAGTGGACTACCTGGTCTCCCTGACTAGCTAGATTGCCTGAGGACAGGGACTGTATCAAGAATACCCTCCTCCCCTCATTGTTGCCTAGCTCAGTGTTGAATACTTAGTAGGTATTCAAAAATGGAAATGAATTATTTAATGTTCAATGCGCAGGGACTATTTCAGTTTTATTTCCCATTATACCCCCCAGTACATGGAACACTGTAGGAACTCAATAAATGTTTGTTGAATAAATTAATGATGAATGAGTGAAAACTGAATGAATGAATGATTGAAGTGAAGGAGGAGATCAAAGAGGGTTTTCTACACTACTGAGCTGACAGAAATCTTTCCAACTGGTGCTCAGGAAGGTGGAATTTCACAATGACTCATGCAGAGACCTGAGGTTGTGGTGGGGCGAACCACAGAGCAATTCAGTCTGTCAAGCCTGGCCCTAACTCTTGCTCCCAATGGACATAAGACCTTGAGCTGGGGCTGAGTAGGAGATGGCTTCTTTATGTGGTGGTTTCTCGAGGACAGAGTTGGGTTACCCTCAGAATTGATGAGTCAACTCCTTACTAGGATGGGAACTCAACCAGTCTGGGGTTTTTGTTTATTACTTGTTTGCCTGTTTTCTACACGGGAAATGGAGCTCAACAGTCTTTGCAGAGTTTGATCCCAAAGTGAGCCAAAGGAAACGCTATTTTAATACTAAGTGAGATGGTTTTAAAATGGATCCACCAAATGCAATGTGGGATTCCAGATTGGATCCTGAATTGAATCCTAGGACAGGAAAAAGACATTAGTAGAAAAATTGGTGAAATCTGAATAAAGTCTGCAGTTTAGTTAACAGTAATGTACCAGTGCTGATGTCTTGGTGTTGACAAACGTACCATGGTTATGTAAGATGTTAACATTAGGGGAAACGGAGAGAAGGGTATTCGAGAACCCTGTATACTATTTCAGCAACTTTCTATAAATCTAATATTATCCTAAAATAAAAAGTTCATTAAAAAACAAAACAACAGATTGACCAAGGCTGTTAGACATACAGTGCCTGGCGCTTGGCTCAATTAGCACTTGCTGGTATTGGGAGGATTGGATCAATATCTGTCACCTGCATGAGTTGCTTTGATTATGCAGTCATTTCCAAATAGTGGGATGTTTTGCCCAGTGTAAGCAACACATTCAGTTATATCAGATTTTCCATTCAATGTTCTTCCATTTAAGAGTCCAAAGGGTTGTTTAGGTAAAACAAGTCCTTATCCATTTGGTTGGAGAGATCTAAACATATAAACCTCAGTTACTTGGAGTGAATTCCAACATGGTAGTGGGAATTACAACCGCAACCACTCAAAGACATCATTTCTATAGCATTTTATAAAAAGAACTTTTTGTATACACCATGTCATTTGATCTCACTTTCTTAACCAATGTATAAATGATTACTTGGCCCATAGAGTTTGGCAAAAAGGCTCTCATGTTGTTTGCAAAGTAACTTCTGAAATCATGATTAGGAAGAAGGTAGAATTAAGAAATTAAGAGAGATCCCAGTCTTGGCTCTATTGTATAAACACAGGCAGGCTATTTAATCTCTCTAAACCCCTGTATCCTCATTTGTAAAATGGGGATAAAGAAAGTATCTGCTTCTTTGGGTTGTGAGGGAATTACGGTAAATGATGCATGTAAAGTGTTTAGAACAGGGCCTGGCACGTTCTAAGAGCTTGATAAATAGTAGCTATTATTAGCTTAGGTCCCTGGGTGGTGCAAATGGTTTGCATTCGATTACTAACTGAAAGGTTGGTGGTTCAAACCCACCCAAGGGCACCACAGAAGAAAGGTCTGGCACTCTGTTTCCATAAAGATTACAGCCAAGAAAGCCCTATGGAGCTCAGTTATATTCTGTAACACATGGGGTCGTCATGAGTCAGGATCTACTTGACGGCAACTTTTTATTATTAGCATAGGAGTCCCTAGGTGCTGCAAATGATTAACAAGCTTGGCTGCTAACCAAAAGGTTAGAGGTTTGAGTTCACCCAGAAGTGCCTTGGAAGAAAGGCCTGGCAATCTGCTTCCCAAAAAATCAGTCATTGAAAACCCTATGGAGCACAGTTCTACCCTGAGACACATGGGGTCACCATGAATCAGAATAAACTCGACAGCAACTGGTTACTATTAACACGACCCTAAGATGTGAGTCAGAGGAGAGTATATTTTACAGAAAATACTACCATCTCAGGGAGATAAACATCTCTGGGAATGATTTTTAATGAAGGCATTTTTTATGAAAGTGCGCCCAACAGAGTTAGGATTGAACTCCAACCTACATTTGGGCAGCATACACATGCACGTGCACACACACACACACACACACACACCCCTACAACAGGAGGAAATGGAGGTTCTCATTCATGTCTTCAAGAAGGCTGGAGAGATTTCCAGCTCTGACAATATGGTGGGCTGAGCTAACAAGGAATATCTCCAGCTTCAGGAACAAAAACAGTGCCAGGTATACAATAAAACAAAGCAAAATTATAAGATATGGTTGAAATCACAAGAAAGAAAAAAAGGAAGAAATGAAGAAGGAACTGAGCTGGGACTCCAGCCCAGTCCCGCTTCTTCCTGGGCTCTCCATTCTCCACCAACTCTGGCAGTGTCCCGTTCCTCGACTGAGTGACAGAAACACAAAGGCACACAGGTGACCGAGGAAAGGAATTACTAGAGCCAAGGTTCTCACAGAGGTAGCCTTGTCCTCCCAGTGCCAGCCCCAGAAGCCCCAGTGGGCCTGCTGCCCAGAACATACCTTTGGCCACCTGCCAATGACAATAACATCAGCCACCCTTGGCTCCAGGGTCCCAGGAGGTTGGGCACTGGGATGGCATGAGCTGCCTGAGGCAGCACTGGACCCAGGTGTAGGGGGCAGATCGAAACACCTGTTGTGGCTCCTGCCCACTCTGTCTCCATGGGAGGAATTGTGCTGGGTCCTTCTGTGCCCATGTTCGTGGGATGGGGGCCCCCCGCTGGTCCTCTGTCCTTCTCATGTACTTTCCAAGGTCCTTTTGAAACCCAATTCCTATCCAGAAGGACAAGCTGCTTTCCTTTCTGATAATGCCAGCACACTGAGTCACAAGGCTGCTGCACCTGCTGATCTCTCAGCCACTCTTCCGCAGGTCTTCCCTGGCCAGCACATCTAAATCTGCACCCTTGCATCATTCACCACCACACCCTCAACCAGTTGCCATGGACTCATTGACAACACTTGTTTAACTTCTGAATGTCCAACCATGTAAATGTATTTCCAGTTCAAAAATTTAATAATTTAAAACACTTTCTGGTACATAAAACCCAAAACCAAACCAGTTGCCATTGAGTCAACTCTGACTCATGGAGACCCCATGTGTGTCACAGTAGACCTGTGTTCCACAGGGTTTTTAATGGTTGATTTTTCAAAAGTAGATCTCCAGGCTTTTCTTCCAAGGTGTCTCTGGGTGGACTCAAACCTCCAACATTTCAGTTAGCAGCTGAGTACATTAACTGTTTGCAGCACCCAGTGACTCTCACCACACCTTTATCCTGCTTTATTTTCTCCCCTGAGCCCATATGCTGACCTATTTCTGTAAGTTTATTTAATTATGGCCTCTTTTCACCACTAGAATGTCAGCTCCATGAGGGCAGACACTAGTCTTTTTTGTCCCTGCTGTATCCTCGGGTCCTAGAACACTTGAATAAATGTTTAATGAATGGATGAATGGTCTGTTTTAGCATCAAATTCAGCAAGAAGGAGCAGTGAGTCTGGTCCTCAGCCCCTTTGTCTGTACATTAAGGAGATTAGTCTCAAACAGTGGTTTCTAAACTTTAAAAAAATGGCTGGAGCCATCTAAGATACAACTATTGGTCTCTACGCGTCCAGAGTAAAAGAGAAAGAAGGAAATCAAAGACTCAGAGAAGAAACTAATGTACAGGACTAATAGTCTACACGAACCATGACTTCATCTACCCTGAGACCAGAAGAACTAGATAGTGCCTGATGACTACTATAGACGTTTCTGATCAGTAACACAACAGATGGATCCTGATGGAATGGGAGCAAAATGTGGAACAGAACTCAAATTCTGAAGAAGTCAAGACTTACTGGACTGTTTGAGACTGGAGGACTCCCTGAGACTATCGCCCTGAGATACTCCTTAAACCTTGAACCAAAACTATTCCATGAGGTCATCTTTTAGCTAAATAACAGATTGTTATGATAAAATAATCAATATCACTCTCAAGTACTGTGAACCTTTAAAAAATCACCTATATAAGACTAAATGGTCAACATTTACTCTAAAGCAAAGATGAGAAGGCAAGGGGGCAGAGAAAATAGATTACCGGAAATGGAACAACCTGAACAGAAATAATGAGAAAGTTGACATACTGTGAAAAATGTAACCAATGTCATTGAACAAATTGTGTAGAAATTGTTGAATGGTGTAAAAATGGCATGGTGGGGGCATCTGACCTCCTGTAACTTCACAAAGGGGAAGGGGACTCAAGATCAACAGCCCAACGCTGATTCCTATGAGGCAGAGGTCAGATAAGCCTCCATCCTGCAACCTTTTTACCAATTCTGACACCAACCTTCCCTTCCATGGCACTCTCTACTTCTCTGCTAAGTTCGATAATTTGTTACAATGGCCACACAGAACTCACAGACAATACTCACAATTATGGGGTTTATTAGGGAAGTAGCAGGTTACAATTTAGGATCAGGAAGGACTCAGGATACAGTCCTTCGATTAGGACAGCCTCTTCTCAGCCACGCCTGCAGGCAAGCCTCTTGCCCTTGGGCCTCTTGGGTCAGCCCAGCCTCCACACCACTCAGGCAAGTGTTACAAAGTTCTTTAGCTCCGCCATTAAGTGCCTGGAGGCACCCTACTCTGCCAGCAAGCCTCCTGCCCAAAGGCGTTCAGCTGTCTCTCTCTGTAGGCCAGGATGCCCACTGGGCCATTGCCATTTCCTGCTGGTCTCCTGGTTCTTCCATTTCTCTGCTGCTGCTTTTCACTGTCTCTCACTGTCACTGTCTTCCATGTTACAGCTCTTTCTGTCTCCTGAGTCTAGGAGGCTCTTAGCGCAGGGACCCCGGGTCCAAAGAACACACTCTACTCCTGGCTTTTCTTTTTTGATTGTAGTGAGGTCTTCTCTTTCTGCCCCTGAGATGGCTTACTTTAAGCCTACTGAGATGACAAAACTGACTGATCCCCTCATTAGTGTTCCATACACCTTATTTGCATGGTCCCACCAACACAAGGGTGCCATGCACCATATTTGTATTATTAGCAAGCTATCAAATCCCCTTGATGGGCCACAAGCACCTCATCTGCATCGTCCCACCCAGTCATTTGGTGGGAGTTACAAAGACTATGGCTAAAAGGGCCATATTAAGTAATTCTCTGCACCGCAAATGGGAATCTAATATGCTGTGTAAACTTTAATGGAAAACACAATAAAATATTATTTTTAAAAAATGGCTAGAGAATGATACAAAACAAAACAAAATTGCTAGAACATTTTCTTTAAATGGGATTTTACAAAGATCCCTGTCCGTAAGATGGACAACAGTGGGGCTTTACCACTGAAATTGAAGCCAGGGAAGACCCGGCTTCTCCTCCCCTTCAGCAGAGCCCTGAAGCCCCTCAGAACTCAGTTTGGAAACCACTGGCCTAGGTAGGCTCACCTCCAGCTAGTCACTTTCTCTCCCAGGGTCTAAATACATCATCTCTAAAATGAGGGCCCTGGACTTGCTGACCTTCCTTCTATGACATTCTAGTATTATAAGTCACATCCATAACTGTAGAAAATTATCCAGGAGCTAGGTAAACTCCAAAATAGAAATTGCAGAGGTGCATTTAGTGTCAAGCCTGCCATCAGCCAGCAATCCTTAGGAGTTTTTCGAGTAGCTCTTGTTTGACCAGCAGTTTGCGGGTGCCAAGGGACCCACAAGACCTCAGACTGTCAAGCAATCTGGCTGATGCAATGAGACACAACTTCTGAAACGAGCAAGACAGTATAAAATCAAGAGCTAGAATTGGTGGAAGGATTCTATGGACAAACTAGAGATCACAGAAAGGGGAGATCTGAGCGGGGTACATGGGATGGTGTCTTGGGAGAAGGTAGTACCCCCCGGAGAGTAGAGGTCATTCTAGGCAGGGCATGTCCTGGCTGCAGTGGTGCTCTGCTCAGGCCCCCATGCAGGACTGAGGCACTCACTCCCCTAGCTGCCAGGAGGGCAGCCTGCTGATGGTTCAGGGCTGAGCGCCTCCCCAGGAAGGGCCCTCCGCCAGGTAGTGCTCTCTCCTGGAGGGCAGCTGGCATCCAGTGGCTGGCCATGTGCAGGTGTAAAAGGTAGTACTGCAGGGCCAACCCAGCCCAGAGCTACAGTGGGATGGGCCGAAGCCTCTGTTATGACTACATCCCAGTTCATCTTCTACTTCAGCCCCTCCTGCTGCCCTCACTCCTGCACAAACCTCTGCCCCCAGATCTGCACCTTGGGGTCTGTTTCCTGAGAAGTCCCACTAAAGTTAGAGGCAGAGCTCTCACTTCTGCAAACCTTCCTGGCACATTTTCACATTACCCTTGACCAAGGGGAATTTAGGATTCTGTTCCAGGTCAGAGGCCATGCTCCCTTGACATCACAACCTGGTGATTGGTCTTGCATTTACAATTCAGGGAAGCATTATTCACAGTAGCCAAAAGGTGTAAACAACCCAAGTGTCCATCAACAGATGAATGGATAAACAAGATGTGGTATATAACATGCAATGGAATATTATTTAGCCAGAAAGAGAAATCAAGCTCCGATACATGCTATGACATGGATGAAACTTGAAAACATTATGCTAAACGAAATAAGTGACAAATATTGCATGATTCCACTTACATGAAATATCTAGAGTAGGCAAATGCATAGAGACAAAAGTTTATTAGTAGTTACTGGGGATGGGGTGATTTTATGGATAGCAGTAATGTTTGCACAACACGTTGAAGGTAGTCAATGCCACTGAATTGTATGCTTAAAATGACTAACATGGCAATTCTTTGTTTTATACATGTATTTAAAAAAACCCACAAAAAACTAAATTGGGATGAAGGATAATGCAAATTTAACATGAGTTCAAAATTATTTCAAAATAAAAAATGTGAAAAAAAAAAAACAAGACAAAGCTGAGTGGGGAGTGTATAGATGAAACACCATGGATAAAAGCTGATAAATGTTGAAGTTGCATGATGGGTACATGGGGGTTCTTTGGATTATTCTCTCCAAGAGTTTGGAAATTTTTCCATATTAAAAAGTTAAAAAAAAAACATGAATGTTCATAGCAGAATTACTACTTATTGACTGTCACAAAATAACCAAACATGTCCATCAACTGACGAATGGATAAATAAAATGTGGTATATCCACACACTGAAATGTCATTCTGCCATAAAATGGAATGTTACTGATACACGCTACAACATGAATAAACCTTGAAAACATTATGCTAAGCGAAAGAAGTTGGTCACAAAGGACCACATATTGTATGATTCCACTTACAAAAGATGTCCAAAATAGGCTGTTATGGATTGAATTGTGTCCCTCAAAAACAGATGTTGAAGTCCTAACCCCTGGTACCTGTGAATGTGACCTTGTTTGGAAAAATAGTCTTTGAAGACTTTATCAATTAGATCATACCAGAAAAGGGTGGGTCCTAATCCAATCTGAGTGGCCACTGATCAAAGAGAAGAGACATGGCGAGAGAGGAAAAACAACCATGTGACCACAGAGTTATGCTGCAGCTGCAAACCAATGAACACCTGGGGCTACCAGAAGCCAGAAGAGTCCAGAAAGGCCCTTCCCCTAGGGCCTTTGCCTTCCCCTAGGGCCTTTGGAGAGAACACGGCCCTGCCGACACTTTTGATCAGACTACTAGCTTCTAAAACTATAAGACAATAAACTTCTGTTCTTATAAGCACCACCACCACCACCCCGAATTTGTGGTACTTTGTTACAGCAGCCCTAGGAAATTAATAAAAAAACAAAATTAAACAAGTTGTTGTTGAGTCGATTCTGACTCATGGCGACTCCACGTGTTTCAGAATAGAACTATGTTCCATAGGAAACCAATACATAGGCAAATTTATAGAGACAGGAAGTAGATTATGGTTGCCAGGGGTTGGAAGGGATGGAAGATTGAAGGGTGATAGCTAACAGGTGTGTTTTCTTTTCGGGATAATTAAAATATCCTAAAATTGATGGTGATGATGGATGTACAACCCTGTGAGTATACTAAAAGCCATTTTGAATTATACACTTTAAATGGGTGAAATGTGTAGTATGTAAATTATATCTCAATAAAGCTGTTAAAAAAAATAAGAGAAGAACAAAAACCACTAGGAAAGGCACGAGCCTCCACTCATTTCTCTGAAAAGTGGATTGGGTGTGGGAACGGGCTAAAGGGAAGGGATGAAGACCAGTTCTTTAACCAGGGTCAGTTGTCCTCATTTATGGCCCAGCTGGAGGAATTCATGGAAAATAATGCAGCCTGAGGCATTAATAGGTGGTGCAAATGATTAAGTGTTTGATTATTAGCCAAGAGGTTGGAAGGCCAAACCAAGAAACCAAACTCGCTGCTGTCGAGTCGATTTCTGTACACATGTGGTCACCACGAATCAGAGTCGATTTGATGGCAACTCAGAACAATACCAATGCAGCCCGAAGTCAGGCGCGGATTATTCAATACACCAGGTAAGCACAGTGCTTACCTTGCTTACCAGATCGTCTGTAGTGAACAATGTCACATTTTTTCACCACATCAAAGATTCTGCTTCTACAAAGGAGAATGAAGAACACCAAAGACACAAGGAAAGTATTAGCCAAAGAGACAGAAAGAGCCACATAAACCAGAGACTCCATCAGCCTGAGACCAGAAGAACTAGATGGTGCCCGGCTACCACCAATGACCACCCTGACAGGGAACACAACAGAGACTCTCTGGTGGAGCAAGAGAAAAGTGGGGTGCAGGACTCAAATTCTAGTAAAAAGACCAGACTTAACGCTTTGACTGAGACTGGAGGGACCCCAGAAGATATGGCCCCCAGACTGTTAGCCCAGAACTAAAACCATTCCCAAGGCCAACTCTAGTCAAAGATTAGACTGGACTATGGGATATAAAATGATACTTGTGAAGAGTATGCTTATTAGCTCAAGTAGATACATGAGACTAAATGCGAAGCTCCTGTCCGGAGGTGAGAGGAGAAGGCAGAGAGGGTCAGGAGCTGGTTGAATGGATATGGGAAATCCGAGGCGGAAAGGAAGAGTGTGCTGTCACAGTATAGAGAAAGCAACTAGGGTCACATAACAATGTATGTGTAAATTTTTGTATGAGAAACTAACTTGAATTGTAAACTTCCACTTAAAGCACACACACACAAAATAAATAAAACAGAAAGAAAAAAAAAAAAAAAAGATTCTGCTTCTAGGTATGGCTGGCATCTGTCTCTCTCCCAACCCCACAGCACTTTCCTACAGAATCAAAGCCTCTTTTCAAATTTACAATCCCTAACAGGGATAGTAAGTACGGGCTTGCTATGCTTACTTACTGGTCTGTAGTGACCAATTTTACATGGTCACTACAGATTAGTAACTAAGCACAAAGCTACTGTAGTAAAACTGTTCCTCTCTACCCTGAAAAATGCCATTCACCATTAATAGTCAGATACAGAATTTTAGTTATTCCAGGACTGTGATGGGGGCATTTTGTGGGTTTACATATGAAATTCCTGACCCATTGCCACTGCCTGATCATATACTCACAGAATCTTGGGAAGTAATACATCTTAGTTTTTTGAAAATGCACTGATTTTTCACCTTGGCTGCACACTGGAATCACCTGGAGAGATTTAATAAACACTGATGCCTGGGTCCCGCCCCCAGAGATCTTGATTTAATTAGTTTGGGGAGGGGCCTGGGCAGTGGAATTTTAAAAAGCTCCCCCAGGTGATTCTATTATGTAGACAAGACTGAGAAGAATTGATCGCGATGAGCATTTTTTAAACGACTAGAAGAGAATAGAAAATACCAAAATTGCAGCATAGAGTATGGTAAGTATTCTACCATGAATCTTTTAGTTTTGTGTTTAATGTGTATACACTGGGCCAAAATATAAAAAGTATTTCTTACTTTGGGTTTCAGTATAAGAGTGCTGAGATCTGGGTTTAGAAGTCATCTCAGCCAACACACTAAGTGATGCAGGAACTGCCCCAGCAGCAACAAAGCAGGTGACCTCTCTGAGGGCAAGCGCTCCCCATCTTCTGGGATGATCCTTTCCCAACTTGGGCAGCTCTTACTGAGCTGAAGCTGCCTGTCTCAAACTCTAGCATGGACCCCTGACACCAGTCAACCTGCACTAGTCACCACCCCATGGAGGCCATCACATTTCCCCTCTGCCAAGTCTTTGCTGTGCTAAGTCTTTGCTAGAATCCTAGGTTCCTGCTCAACCTGTCTCTACCTGTTGAACTTCTACTCATCTTTGAAGCATTATCTCAATTGCCACTTCCATGCTCCCTCCCGCTGCACTCCTACACTTTTTAATTTTCTAGCATTCAGCTGGAACTTTCTTATATTATAACTACTTGGCAACTGCCTTCGAGTTTGAGTAGACTGTAAGCTCCTGGAGGGCAAGGGCAGAGTTTCATGTTGTATAGTATCTTTGTATCCTCTGCAGTGCCAGCACATGTTCAATTAACACTTGTTGAATGAGTAACTGGCATGTCATGAAGTTGTTTTGAGGGGAAAGACGCCTAGTAGTTGCTTAAGTGGAGGTGGGGTGGGTTTTAAGGTGGTCCAATCTCTGTTCCTTTATAAGAAAAATTGATATTTTTTAAAGTTATGCAAATACAACATTAAGGCGAATTCCCAGCCCCACTTCTAACCAGATTGGAAATTTTGGAGCCCAGACTGGTTGTCATGGAGACCATCTCTCCTCCCATAGATGAATGAATTAGGGAGCATTTATTGCATCTCTAATGAAAACCAGACACTGTGTTAAGTGTTTTTATAAACATTTTCATGCACCCTAAACTGGCCCCATCACAGAAGAAGGCACACATATCACCAGAAGACAGACTGACTGCTCCTCAGCTTTCTCTGGAACAAAATACACAATCTCAGGGCAGAACAGCTCAGGCTGGGGACAAATGAGGGGATATGGCTTCAGGGAGCGAGCCCCTGGGGGCCACTTGTTTAAGAATTCTTTTTAAAAAGAGACAAATCTGTGGTTGTATGCAGATAGCAGGATTGTTTACACAGAAAATATGCGATAACCAGCCAATAAATCTGTAGAACTATTAAGAGTTCAACCAGGTTGCTCAATACAAGACCAATATACAAAAACCATCAACATTACTTTTTATCAGCCATGATCAATTAGATTAGAAAATGTCATAGAAAAAAAGATTCCATTCCCCACAGCAACAAAAATTATAAGGCCTCCAGAAATAAATCTAATAAACCAAATCAAACCAAACCTGTTGCTGTTGAGTCAATTCCAACCCATAGCAACCCTATAGGACACATAGAGTTTCCAAGGAGCACCTGGTAGATTTGAACTGCTGACCTTTTGGTTAGCAGCCATAGCTCACCATAGCTTTTCACCACTGCTCCACCAGGGCTCCACATCTAATAAACTCAAAAACCAAACCCATTGCTGTCGAGTCGATTCTGACTCATAGGGACCCTATAGGACAGAGTAGAACTGCCCCATAGGGTTTTTAAGGAGCACCTGGTAGATTTGAACTGCTGACCTTTTGGTTAGCAGCCGTAGCTGTTAACCACTACACCACTAGGGTTTCCCCAAATCTGATAAAGGACATATAAGATCTTTACTGAAGAACAGAATGACCAGAAAGAATAGAGAGATAGACCGTATTTCTGGATGGGAAAATGTAATTTCAACCAAAGATCTCAAGAGAGCTTTTCACATGGAAAAACAAAGGGCCAAGAATAATAGAGGTAATATTAGAAGAAGAAATTAGGCAAAGACGGGGGATGGGGGGACAGAAAGATGTGAAGGATTTGGCATAGACATATAATAGCCCCTTATCAGACTTTTATGATTAAAACAGTGTAATATTGGTGCAGAAATAGACAAATTAGCCAATGGAAGACAAGAGAGAATCCAAGGACAAACAAACGTGAATCCAGGAATTTGAATATGTGAGAAGTCGTATTTGAAAGGAGTGAAGAAAGTCCTGCCTACAAAGAACCTGGTGGTGCAATGGTTAAGAGCTTGGCTATTAACTGAAGAGTCGGCAGTTCAAACCCACCCAGCGGCTCCACAGGAGAGAGAAAAAACCTTATGGGGCAGTTCTACTCTGTCATACGGGATCACGGTGTGTGGTAATTGGCTGTCATACGGCAAAGCAGTCAGAAATTTAGATCTCTGCCTCAAACTACATACGCAATGAATTCTAGATGGATTGACCTAAATATGAAAGAGCAAAACTTCAAAACCTTTAAAAGAAAATATAGAAGAAATCATTCTCATAATGCAGTAAAGCTATTAAAAAACACAAATTGTAAGAGGAAAAGGTTTGGTACATTTGCCTGCGTTAAAACTAAAATTTTCTAAATGACAAAAGATACCATAAACAAAAGGAAAAGACAAGCCATAGAATAGGAGACAATAGTGGCAGTGTCTATAACTGATAGATGATTAGTGGACAGAATATATGAAGAACACCTACAAATTAAAGAGAAAAGGGTAACTCAGTAGAAAAAACAGGAAAAGGTCATGAGCAGGCAAATTACAGAAGCGGAAATACCAACCAAACAAAACCCACTGCCACTGAGTCAATTCTGACTCACAGCGACCCTATAGGAAGAGTAAAACTGCCCACAGGGTTCCCAAGGCTGTAAATCCTTATGGAAGCAGACTATCACATCTTTCTCCCATGGAGCGTCTGGTGGGTTTGAACCACCGACCTTTTGGTTAGCAGCCACTGCGCCACCAGGGCTCCTTAGAGGAAATACAGGTGGTCAGTAAATATATGAAAAGATGCTCAACCTCACTAATGATCAGGATATGCAGATTAAGTAAGCAAAATAAAACAAGACATAATTTCACATTTATTAGATTGACATAAAACTTTCAAGTGTGATGGTACCAAGGGTTGGTGGCATGGAAAAAATTAGAATTCTTATACGCTGCTAGTGGTTAAACTGGTACAACCACTTTTTTTTTTTTTTTGGTTTTAACAAAGGGAAGTTTATTTCCTTACAGTAAAGTAGGCTAAAAGTCCAAATTCAGAGTGTCCGCTCCAGGGAAAGGCTTTCTCTCTCTTTTGACCTTCTCATCAGTGTTCTCCCAGACTAGGAGCTTCTTGGCACAGGGACCCCGGTCCAAAGGGAGCGCTCTGCCCCCAGCACTGCTTTCTTGATGGTATGAGGTCCCCCTAAATTGGTACAACCACTTTTGAGAATAATTTATCAATGTCTAGTAAAGTTAATGATTTTCAAATCACTCCATAGAGTTTCCAAGGAGGGGCCGGTGGATTCGAACTGCCAACCTTTGGGTTAGCAGCCTGAGCTCTTAACCACTGTGCCACCAGGGTTCCGTAAAGTTAATGATTTGCATGCTCTAGGGAAAGATGCCACATGGGCACAGGAGACACAAACAACATTGCAATGTCGTTTGTAATAGCAAAAAATTGGCCTTGTCCATCAGTAGAGTGGGTAAATGAACCCGCTATAGTCTCAATGGAATACTACATAGAAAGAGGTAAAGCGCCTTGAAGAAAGACAGGAGACATAGTCTTAGTCCTTGTTCTGCTTCTAACTGAGGAGGGGACCTTACATAAGTTTCTTTTCTCTTTGCATGGAATGCTCTCCCCCTGGTATTCTCGTGGCTTGCTCCCATATCCCCTTCAGGTCTGTGTGCAAATTCCACCTGCTCAGAGAGAATTCCCAGAGCACACTATCCATACAACCAGCACCCCCACCCCCCTGACATTGCTTTGCCAAGAGGCAGTGTAATTTAAAGGGTAAGAATAAGAATGTACACTCTAGCGCCAGACTGGATTAAAATCTCAGCTTTATTACCAAGTGCTGTTGTACGACCTTAGGCAAGTTATTTAAGCTTTCTGTGACTCAGTTTCTTCCTCTGTAAAAGGGGGTTAATAATAGTTATCAGGTCAGAGGGTTGTTGTCAGAAATAAATAGCTTAATATGCCAAGGGCTTAGAACAGTGCCTGATATAAAGTAAATGCTAGTTAACAGCAAATTACATGGCAGTTAAAATGAATGAACTAGACTCGAGTGATGTGGATAAAGCCCGTAAGCATGACGCTGAGTGAAAAGAGCAGGTCCCACACTTCTCTCATTCTTCCCTGAACTTCTGTCATAATTAAGGGCGGTGCACAGTCTAGTCCTTGATTACACACCCAAGTGATGTAATGATCTTGCCCCTGCCTCTCCTACCTTTTCTCTCACCTCCCTCCTCCTCACCCTGACTCCCCAGCCCACAAGCCTCCTTGCTACTCCTCCAGCTGGAATGTTCTTCCCCAGATCTTCAAATGGCTTGTTCTCTCACTTGCTTGGAGAAGCCTTCCCTGACCACCCTTTCTAAAATAGGCCCCATTTTATTATTCTTGGAGCCCTGGTGGTGCAGTGGTTAAGAGCTCGGCTGCTAACCAAAAGATTGGCAGTTTGAATTCACCAGCCGCTCCTTGGAAATCTTATGGAGCAGTTCTACTCTGTCCTATGGGTTCGCTGTGAGTAGGAATCGACTTGATGGCAACGAGTTTGGTTTCGGTTTATTATTCTCTGTCCCTATCCTGCTGTAATTTTCTTTACAGATAGTATCGCTTCCAGACATTTCATTCTAAGGCTACCTGTTTGAACGTCTCCTCTCTCTAGAATTTCTGCTCCACGGGGGCAAGGACTCTGCCCTCAGTGTCTGGGACAGAGAGCCTGGCACAGAGTTGGTGCTCAGCAAATAAGAAAACACACACCAAGGCAGCCCATGTGGTTGTTGGGGAGCTCTAGTACCAGGTCTAGACTCTCTGAGGCTCCTGGGAACATGGGATCTGGCTTTCTCCCACTGAGGTCAGCAGCCTGGGCCTTTCTTTCCTCTGGAGCCCCTGGCCTAGCAGAGCAGAAACTGAACTGAGATCTTCCATATTCCACCCCCCTCCCACCCCAGTTTCTCCCTTTCCTGGTCTCTTTCTTCTAAGCCCCAAGGTTTCCATCACTCCTGCCAGCTGGAAGCTGATTTGACAAATCCATCTCCAGAAAGACGTTAAAGATATAAAGCGTTGCCCCTCCCAAGAGTATCTGCATTTTAAAAGAGGCCTGGCAGGAGCAACACTTAACTCCAATATATGACTGTGTTATGGTGTAACTTCTGACACCGGATGTCTGAGAGGGAGATACTGCCTTCCCCTCTTAGATCTCACCTAGTAGCTCACTCCAGGCCCTGGGACACAGGGCAGCTCACAGATAAGGGAGAATGGGTAGAAGTGCACGCAGTGGGCCAGAGACTGAGACCTGGGAGCCTCGACCTTTGAATGTCCCAGCTGCCCAGATGGGCCCTGACCACTATCCCATCCGACTCACCTCTTCATTTCCTGCCACCCAGAAGGGCTGGTTTGGTTTCCAAAAGCAGCCTTCCTGAGACCTCCCACCCCCACGAAGGGGCTCAGGGAACCCAAAACAAAGGCCTTACCCGTTTCAATTCCGCAGACGGCCAGGGCTGCAATCACGGCACCTGCCGATGTCCCCGCGAAGCGATGGGCCGTTTCCAGCATCCGGGGGGCCAGGTCCCGCAGGGCGTCCACAGCCCCGGCCTGATAGAAGGAGAGGAACCCGCTGCCTGAGAAGGAGATGGAATGAGGGGTGTCTGGGTCCCCCTTGAACACCTGCTCTTCCATCTCCTCAGCCTCGGGCCTCCCGTAGTGGGGAGGAACCTCTCTTCAGCGCTGGCCTGCTCAGCCTGGGCCTGTCACTCACTGTCGGGACTTGCTGCCAGGAGTTCCTGCCAGGCCCGGAGCCTGGAATGCAGCCAACTCTACCTGGTGGGCTGTGGCACCACAGGTGGCTCAAGCAGTTGCCACCTGGACCTGTTAAGCTTCGCCAGGAAACAGCCCTGAAGGACGATAAAGAGCCCCGGATGAGTGAGCAGGGTCCCGATGCTGTGAGCCTCCCCTTGGCTTCACTGCTTGGCTGGATCCATCACTGGCACAGCCTGCAACCCTCCACCCATCCTCACTGCACCTAGGAACTATCTTGGCTTCCCGTGCAGGGCCAGGCCCAAGAAGGCGGGCATTACCCAACCCTCAGTCTCCACACATCCAGTTGCGTAAACTCAGCTGATGGTTATCGGTGGGGTGCCTCCCACCTGGAAGACAGTGTCCTCCCTCACCATCCCCACCAGGGCCTAGGCGGCCATGTGTGCTTCCTGTTTATGACGGAGACACACTCTCCACACCCTAGCCCCCAACACCAGCCAAAGGCCTGTCACTGGGCACCTTCTCAGGCCCCCTGTGGTATGTGTGATGTGTTACACAATTATTTTTGTTTGTTCTTACTCAAGTCCTAGTTTGCTTATTACCACATTTGTTTATCCCTATGTTAGGACTGGCCACAGGCAAAATTGTAAAAGAAGAGAAGTTTACTTTCAGGGGCCCCACCCACCACCACCACCATCTCTTCTCCTGGGCCCTTCACTGACCCTTTAACCCTTCGTTAGCACCCTCACACCAAGCCCCCAAAGCCTTATGCTATCTCCTAAGTGTTCAGGAGGAAATCTATCTGAAAACTAGATCATCCTAAGTGCTTGGGGCTTCGTATCCTACACTCTTCTGTCCACTTTGAAATGAGAAGTTTGAGATGGCACAATTCAACTCCAATGACTAACAGCTTGTAAGTGGGGTCAGGGCAGAGAGATATTTTGGAGCCTAGGGATGGTGGGCACCACATAGCTCCAGGGGGCACCAATCATGCAGATTGTAGTGGGAGCGCCCCCTCTGGTGCTGTTCCATGGAGTCCTGGAGAAGAGAGGTCTTCCTCACAGCCTGCACATTTCATTGCGTGGGCATGTCGCATAGCACTGATGTGGCACCTCTCCCTAGAGACCAACTGGTGGCAGGACCAGAATTAGAATTGAGACACCAAGCCCCCGCTCAAAGCAGCCTCTCTGTTAGGTTGTGATATCAATGGTTTAATTAGTCCCAGGGAGTCCCACCAACTTTGGTGGCCTGCCTGATCCGTAGCGGAATTCCATGAAGGAAGGCATTGCCAAGGATTCAGTTATGAGTTTCCTGTCTTGAGTAGGTTGTTTCAGGTATATGATTGCCTCAGTTGGGAAAGAGTGCTTTTGATTGAATGTGTATGCAACACAGAGAGAGAATGAATGTGTGTGTGTGTGTGTGTGTGTGTGTGTGTGTGTGTGTGTGTGTGTAGCGTACCACTGGGGTGGAGGGCAGGGGTGAGACAGGGCAGAGTCCAATCAACTTTGGGAACATAGAGACCCTGCCTCCTTCCTGGGAAATGAAGTCAACTCTACTGAGTGTTTCTGTGTGCACAGTTCTGTGCCCAGTGCCTTGCGGGGTGAGAATGAAGTGGAAGCTCCCTCCACTAACTCAGACACTCATAGGCTTCTTGGGGAACAAGGCAGGTGAATGTGAAATAACCAGAGAACCACACAAACCCATTGCTGTCGAGTTGATTCTGACGCACAGCAACCCTATAGGACAAAGTAGAACTGCCCCATGGGGTTTCCAAGGCTGTAATCTTTCCAGAGGAGCCCTGGTGGCTCAGTGGTTGAGTGCTTGGCTACTAACCGAAAGGTCAGTGGTTTGAACCCACCAGCCCTTCCTGGATAGAAAGATGTGGCAGTCTGCTTGCTTGAAGATTACAGCCTTGGAAACCCTATGGGGGCAGTTCTACTCTGTCCTATAGGGTTGCTATGAGCAACTTGATGGCAGTGGGTTTGGTTTTTTAATCTTTATGGAAGCCGACTGCCATGTCTTTCTCCTACAGATCAGCTAGGGTTCAAACTGCCGACCTTTTAGTTAGTAGCTGAGCACTTAACCACTGTGCTACCAGGGATCCTTGAGAACCATACAAGGCAGTCTATAATTAAGTACTAAATTGTGCAGGGCTGAGATTCATGCCAGAAAAGTTAGAGGAGGGTGAGGAGTGTGGGCTGAAACCATCAGAGAAGACTCGTGGTGGAGCTGTGGTTCGGAAGATTTGAGAAGCCGGGCAGAGAGAGGGTGTCACAGCAAGGAATAGCATGAGCTCCTTACAGAGGCAGGGACAGGTGTGGCAGAAGGCAGTGTATGCAGGAAAAAGGGCTTTGGACCAGACAGACATGGTGTTGAATCCCAGCTCTGCTATATACAGACAGTGTGACCTATTTGACCTCAGTTTTCCTCATCTGTAAAAGGGATAATAACTCCTAAAGTTCAAAAATAAGGCTGTAAAATGCCCGACACGTGGTATGTCTATTATCATAGAGTAGGAATCAGGAAGTGGCTTAGCTGAGTGGTACTGGCTCAGGGTCTCTCATGAGGTTGCAGTCAAGCTGTCTGCGAGGGCTAGAGTCATCTCAAGGCTCATCTGGGGCTAAAGAATCCACTTCCAAGGCATCTCTTCCAGTCTTCTGGAACAGATGGACCTGGGAGAAATGGTGGAATGGAAAGACGAGGTTGAAAGAGGAAGAAGGCTTGATCCGTGTATGGGAGAACCTCGGTGAGTTCTCAGGAAGTAGTCTTGGAAGGAGGATGAGATGGACTGGAGGACGAGGGTGGAGGATGGACCCATCCACTTAGGGATGATGGTGGCCAGGCCAGGGCGGTGGCTGAAGGAAGGCAAGTTAATGAAGGCATTGTCACAGAAGACTCTCAGGACTGGCGACTGGTTGGATGGGAAGGGTGAGTCATGGCAGATGCATCGTTTTTTAGCCTGGGGGTGAGGAGAGGTGGGGCTGCCTTTGGCAAACTTGGGGAAACTAGGTGGAGGATGGGGATTCATTTTGCTTTAAGATGTGTCTGAGATGACAGAAAGACATTGGAGCTGCCCATGAGGGGCAGGGACAGCTCCAGAGAGGGGGTAGAGACCCCGCCCTTGAGGCAGCAGGAAGGAGATAGAGGTGGACACGGGACCTGTTGAGGGGAAGACAGCCTTGGACCCGTAGTCTCTTCTGGGCCATCTCAGTGTTCTCAGTGAAATAAGGAATGAGATCACCTGCCCACGGGGGCGGCAGAGGGCTCAAGAAGGCTGGGACCCTGAAGGCCAGTGTGTTGTCCTGACACAGTCCTGGCATCCCCACCTCCTCAGGCTTGCCTGTTGAGTGAGCCTTGGTCTTCAGTGAGTAAAAATATCTTCAATCCGTGCGGTTCTTGCAACCCATTTAAGGAGTTTCTGAGGGACAGTGAAGACCACAGCAGGTGCAGCACAGCCTCTATGCAAATAAGCCAGTACCAAGAAGTTGTCATTGATTCCACTCCAACTCATGGCCACCCCAGAGTAGAACTGTGCTCTACAGGGTTTTCAATGGCTGATTTTTCAGAAGTAGATTGCCAGGCCTTTCTTCCAGGTCCTTCTGGATAGGCTTGAACCTACAACCTTTCAGTTAGCAGCCAAGCTCATTAACTGTGCCACCCAGGGACTCCACACGAACAGGCAAAGTGTACAAATTCACGAATTGCCACTGGGGGGCCCCATAGGAACTTTAACCTGGACACTAAGTGCTGACTCTGCAGCATGTTCTACTTGTCTGCCGAGGGCCAGTGAGCAACATGGGTTGACCTGTGCTGTGCTCACTGTTAATGGATCATTTCCGTTTGTTGCTGGCATTATACTTAAAGCTCTAAGAACTTCAAGTGGATGACATCGAGGAAGAATCACTTTCCAACATTTCTGCCTTTGATTTTTAAAGTCCTCTCACAATCCTCTCAGGTGTTTTTAGTTTTTAGTTAACACCACTTGTATGACTCTGAGGAAATCACATGCAAGAAACTGAGGTTTCTTATCATGCACAATTCCAACAAGACACGTAAAACGAATTTACACAAGACTCTGGTGTTTCCATAAGTATAAGGTATATTGAACTCACTCAGGACACTGCTCTTGGGGAGAAAGATGGCATAGATTCTGGGTTGGCCTTTCATTGAGGATGCACCACCCTCTGCTTAAATCTTGTGAAACTTCAGTGAGGATGTTGTAATCAGTTTTGCAAAGAACCTGGTTGTTTCTTGTTATGATAGAGTAGGAAGGTCACAATATCACCTATGAATATTCTTGTCAAAATTGTTCACACTGAATCTAATTGAGACCTAACTACCAGATTATAGTAATTTAGAGTATGAAGGAACAAGTTACATGATGCCAAGGGGAAACAATCAGACAAACTGAGAGTATGGGAAGGGCTGGGGAGATACTGTTGTTGGTTACCCAGCAGCCATCCCCAACCCACTTGTTTCTTACCAGCCTCCCTATAAAGTAGCTGAAAAGGCCTGATTTCTTAAACTTCCTTGAAGCTAGGGGTGATCATGAGACCTAGTTCTGGCCAATGAGAAGCAAGGGGAAATCTGCATGGTTTCTAAGAAATATTTTCCTTCTTGGTAAAGATAGAAAAGTGTATAATGAGAACCCCTTTGGCCCCATCCTCCTTCCTTCCTGAGATGCTATCCTGTGAGAACATGGTGTTTGGAGTTATGGCAGTCATCTTGCACCCATCAGGGGAAACATGGCAGACACACCGAATGTATTAGTTATCTATTCCTGTGTAACAAATTACCCCAAAGCTTACCACCTTAAAGCAACAAATTTTTATTGTCTCATACAGTTCTGAGGACTAGGACTTGGGAAGTGGCTTAGCCGGGTGCTACTGGCTCAGGGTCTCTCATGAGGTTGCAGTCAAGCTGTCGGCCAGGGCTATAGTCATCTCAAGGCTCATCTGGGGCTAAAGAATCCACTTCCAAGCTCACTCGCATGGTGTTGGTAGGCCTCAGTTCTTAATTGGCTGTTGGCTGGAGGCTTCAGTTCCTCACCACACAGACCTTTCCATGGGGCTGCTCCCAACATGGCAGCTGATTTTCTCCAGAGAGAGAGATCCAAGAAAATGAAAAAGGAAGAGAGAGAATACGTACCCAAGACAGATAACAGTTCTTTTTATAACCTAATCTCAGAAATGACAGACCATCACTTCTGCCATATTCTACTGGTCACACAGATCAACTTTGGTAACATGTGGGAGGGGATTACACAAGGGTGTGAGTGTCAGGAGGTGGGGATTATTAAGGGCCAGCCAGGAGGCAGATTCCCACACTCAGGATCGCTAAGGAAGAGCATGGGTCCTTGATGAGACTGTTGAGTGACTGCCTAGTAACCAGTTGCTGTGGAGTCAATTCCAATTCATGGCAACCCCACGTGTGTCAGAATAGAGCTGCGCTCCATAGGGTTTTCAATGGCTGATTTTTTCAGAAATAGACTGCTAGGCCTTTTTTCTGAGGCACCTCTGGGTGGACTTGAACCACCAACCTTTCAGTCAGCAGCCAAGCACGTTAACTGTTTGCGTCACCTGAGTACTGCACCAATCACCAAACCATATGTCTGTACCCTTCCTGTTTGTCAGATTATTAAATGTCTCCATTGTTTAAGCCGCTCTTCAGTTGATATTTGCTGCTGCAACCTCATGACTAAAGCAAGGGCTATTAAATCTTTCCAGGAAAATGTAGACTTTATCTTGAGAAGAACAAATACAGCGTGCCCTTTACTTCTAGTAAAAACAAAAGAAATACTTAAAGGTATAGATGCTTTGCTATTGTAGGTGAAATAACTCTGATTCATGAAAATGTTGAAAAACAATCTGAAATTGTCAGAAAAAAATTTTTTTTACACCTTTTAGAAATTGTTTTTCGACACTTACTTTTGTTATAAGCCAAGACGTGGAATTTTTTTCTCTTCCTTACCCCTTTCTGGAAAAAAAAGTGGATTTCTGATAATTAATTGAATAGCCCTCTAATATAGCATGTTGCCTTTTTTGTTTGTTGATAATATACACGGCAAAACATACACCAATTTAACAATTCCACGTGTACAATTCAGTGACATTGATTACATTCTTCAAGTTGTACAGCAGTTCTCACCCTTCTTTTCTGAATTGTTCCTTCCTCTTTAACAAAAACTCACTGCCCCCAAGTTTCTTATCTAAACTTTTGAGTTGCTGTTGTCAATCCAATCCCATATAGATAATTCTTTAAAAAAGCACAATGCTCAAAGCAGACATTCTTTACTAATTAAGCTAGGTAGCACAATGGTTAAGTGCTCAGCTGCTACCCAGAATGTCGATAGTTTGGACACACTAGCCACTCTGTAGGAGAAAAGACCTGGCGATCTGCTCCCATAAAAGATTACGGCTTAGGAAACCCTATGGGGAAGTTCTACTAGATTGATTCACTAGTACACAACAACCTTGTTTAAAGATGACTTCAGGGGGTATTTTTGGCTTAAGGTTTAAAGCTTGTCTCAGGGCAATAGTTTTGGGGGTTCATCCAGCCTCCATAGCTCCAGAAAGCCTAGAGTCCATGAGAATTTGAAATTTTGTCCCTCATTGCCCCCCTTTTGAGCAATATTCTTCTATAGAATTCTTGATCAGAAGGTTCAATAATGGTAGCTGTGCACCATCCATTCTTTTGGTCTCATGGCAAAGGAGGAAGTTCATAAAGATAACTAGCCACATATTCCATTTCCTCCTCCTATTTCTGACTCTCCTTCTTCCTCTGTTGCTCCAGGCAAACAGAGATCAATTATTGTAACTTAGATGGCCATATAGCACTTGCCTTTTGAGGTGTGTGACTTAACTTTTGAATATTTAATCGACATGTAGTTATACCTCTGTAGGGTGCAACTGTTTAAACCCTTTCTAAAAAGTCAGGAATTAAAATATATATATGTATGACTTAAGGAGAGATGAGAAGGGCAGAGATAGTTGAGATGGTGTCGGAGCTTGTTGGCATCCATCATGTTGACCTTTTGTATGATCTTGGGTTAATTCATGCAGCCTGAATTGGATCTTTTTCTCATTATGAAATAGCTTACACATACAGAAAAGTACCAAAAATAGTACAGCAAACATCCATGCACCCACCAGTCAGATTGAACAAATGTTAACATTTCACCCACCTTAGTCAAATATTTCTTTTGTTTAAAGAAATAAAACATCAGAAAGAAGTGAAGCCTCCCTTAAAACTCTTTCCTAATACCACCTCTCCCCCCTCCCCAGGGAAGCCATGTTCCAGAATGGGGAGAGTCTTTTCCTTCCATGAAAAGACTTTTATTACTTAAGTATATTTTATAAACAATATATAGTATTGTTTTATAAATATTTTAAAATTTCACAAAAACAAACATTGCACTTATTTTGCAATTTGCTGTTTTTACTCAGCATTATGCTATGTACTTCTAGTCTTTTTTTATTTTACTGCTTTTTGGTAATCCGTAATGTGACCAGGAGATAATATATTTGTCATTTTCCTACTGAGGGACATTTGGGTTATTTCCAATTTTTCATCCTGGTGTATGTCTCCCTTTGCATCATACAAGAATTTCTCAGGGCGGTAATGAGGCACATGTTCAATGTTACCTGTTGTTGTTGTTAGCTGTCTTCGAGTCAATTCCCACTCATGGCAACCCCATGTATGCAGAGTAGAACTGTGCTCCGTAGAGTTTTCAAGACTGCAAACTTTCAGAAGCAGATCACCAGGCCTGTCTTCCGAGACCCTTCTGGGTGGGTTCATACCACCAGCCTCTCAGCTAGTAGTCAAGTGCTTAACTATTTGCACCATCCAGGGACTCCTTCAATTTTACCAGGTGTTACCAAATTGCTCTCTAGAGTGGCTGTGCCAATTTACACACCCACTGAGACTTCATAAGAGATTTAAGGGCTTCATTTTTCTTGGTATTACCAGATATTAATTTTGTTGTTGCTGTTACTAATCGGAGGGATGTGAAATGCTATCTCATTGTTATTTGTATTTTCCTCATTATTTGTGAGTCCCAATGTTATTTCTTATGTTCAATGATCATTCCAGTTTCTTTTTCTCTGAATGCTTGTTGTTAGCCTTTGCTCACTGGGAGGAGAGGGTATCTTTTTGTTAATAATGTGTAGACGTTGGTACTAATATTAGCTCAGTTGAATGCTTTGCAAATATTCTCTCCCAGTTTGTGGCTTGTCTTTTAACTTTTTTATGATGTCTTCGGTGTTACAGGAGTGTTAAATTTTAATGTAGTAAAATATGTTGTTCTTTCCCTTTATGGTTTATGTTTTCGTGTCTTAAAGTCATAAAGATGTTATTCCACATAAAACACAGTCTCGGTTATTTTAAATGACTTGAATATCAAACCTAAGCTATTTGTTCAGTCTCTGTTGAAAAGCTGGAGTTTGGTGAGCGATTTGGTACCATCTATTTATAAAAATGGAGTCCCTGGGTGGTGCAAACAGCTGCTATCCAAAAAGTTTGAGGTTCAAGTCTACCTAAGAACACCTCAGAAGAAAGACCTGGTGATCTACTTCTGAAAAATCAGCCACTGAAAACCCTATGGAGCACAGTTCTACTCTGACTTACTAGGGTGACCATGAGTCAGAGTCAACTCAACTCAATGGCAAATAGTTTATTATCAAAAACAAAAAACTTATAATCATTTATCCTGCAGAAATACTCACAGAGAGTCTCCGAAAATATTCACACAAGGTTGTTAATATACCAAAAAAAAAAAAAAAAAACAACCCGTTGCCATCGAGTCGATTCTGACTCATAGCCCTATAGGGTTTCCAAGGAGCAGCTGGTGGATTTGAACTGCCTACCTTTTGATTAGCAGCTGAACTCTTAACCACTCACTACTCCACCAGGGTTTCCTTGTACGTTTAGCACCATTGTAATAGTAAAAATCTCGAGGCAATCTAAATAGCCATCAATGGAAAGCTAGTTAAATGAATTGTGGTATAGCCACATAATGTAACTCTCTGAAGCCATTGAAAAGAATAAGGTAGATCAGAGTGTGCTCATGTGGAAAGTCCTCCCAGGCGTACTAGTGAGTAGAAAAAACTAACAAGAATCCCAACAGCAAATATAGTGTCTTAGTTTCCTATAACAAAAATACCACAAGTGGGTGGTGACCCAATTATTTTCTGCTTTGAATTTTTTATTGATACCATGTGTTTTCATTAACAGAAGCATTCTGAATCAGTGAGTGTGTCTGAATTTTTGGTAGGTAGTATGGATTTTTTTTTCTTGCCCCCTCCCACAAGCCTACCCTAACTGTTTAGTGGTACACATAAAGTACCACTAATTATACCCCAGAGTCCCCACCAGGGTCTATTGATTGGTACCTATGTGTAAAGAATAAAAATTTTCAAAATTCTAATTTTCCTACCAAAAATTCAGACACCTCATACAATACATTGTAAAAACAGTAATTTGCAGCACACGCCCATTTTTTGGTTTCAAACAGTCATAAAAGTGCTGTGGCAGCAAGCGCTATCAATGGTACAGCAGTTTTCCAGTAAACCCAGAGGCTGAAAAAGTCATGGTCGCTATACATACCGCCAAGCACAAAAGGGTTAAAGAATAGAAATTTATTTTGTCAAGGTTTAGGAGGGTATAAGTCCAAATTCAGGGCGCCGGTTCTAGGGGAAGTCTCTCTCTCTCTCTCTCTCTAGTCTCTGGAGGAAGAGCTTTCTCAGTTTCTGGAGATCTGACGTTTCTTGATTCCTTGCTCAGCTCCACATGGCATGTATCTTCCCCTCTGTTTGTGCTTGCCTCTCTGTGCCTAATCTGTCCTTTTTATATCTCGTAAGTAGTAGGTTTAGGACACACCTTACTCTGGTATGGCTTCATTAACATAACAAAGAAAATCCTATTCCCAAATGAGATTACATCCACAGGTTGTGAGGGTTAGGACTCCAACACATATTTTGAGGGGACACAGTTCAATCCTTAAGATACGGTATACTACCACTTATGTCTAAAAGGAAAGAAAAATCTTGACATGTATAAGCATATGCACATAAAATTTCAGAAATAAAACTGCTGACAGTAGTTACTTCTGAAGAGTGGGGCCAGAACCTGGGGGTAGGAGGGAGACCCATTTTCCATCACCAATCTTTTGTGCTGTTTTCATTGTTACTTCCATTAAATAAAAAGAAGACTTGCTGTGGATGGTTCCATTTTCTGTAAGTTGCTATTTGTCTTGGCATTTGAAATATTCTGAGGTGAAGAGGGCCTTTTATTCCAATAGCTGAGAAGAAATTGAATTATTAGGAAGGTGGCAGGAGACTGGACATCACCGAGACAGTTTGATTGTGTTCTGTAGCCAGGACTGAAGACACAAAGTGCGGCGCTCCCAGCAACAGGCAGGTTGATGAGATTTAGGGCTGTTGTCTGTGGGCTGGGGAGGGGTGTGGGGGTAGGGGTGAAGCTAGGGGCGTGGCGTGGAAGGGTGAGGCCTGATCTGAGCTGAGAGGATCTGCCCAGCCCCCTGCAGTCCCAAGACCAAGTGTCTGTGAGTTCTGAGGTATAGGTCCATTCTTAGACCGGAAATTCTGGATGCAGGGCAGGAAGACACCTTATACTCCCTTCCTCAACGTACAAGTACAGCCCTAACTTTAAATTGCTTTCTCCTAGACATCTTCCCCAGGGGAAGAACAAGCAATTCTTAACCTAGGATGATGCTCATCCAATAAATGAGAGTTAATGGCATGCCGAGGCACCAGTTTGTCCTTGTAGAAATGAACAAAGGGAAACAGATTGGGTGGCAAGTTACTGAACATCTCTGTGCCTTAGTTTTCTCATCTACAAAATGGGGTAATAATAATAGTTACCTCATAGGGGGCTGTCCTGGCACAGGGTAAATGTTCAGGAAGTGTTACCTGGTGTTATTCTGTATTTCTTTACTTCTTTGTAAATTCAGAGCCCCTGGGTGGTACAAGGAAAACCTGGTGGAGTAGTGGTTGAGAGCTATGGCTGCTAACCAAGAGGTCAGCAGTTCGAATCCACCAGGCGCTCCTTGGAAACTATGGGGCAGTTAAACTCTGTCCTATAGGGTCACTATGAGTCAGAATCAACTTGATGGCAACAGGTTTGGTTTTTTTTTGGAGGGGGTGTGGTGCAAAAGGAGCCATGGTGGTGCAATGGTTAAGCACGCTTGGCTGCAGTGCTAACTGAAAGGTTGGCAGATAGAACCCACCCAGAGGCTCTGCTGTCGATCTGCTTCTGTAAAGATTACAGCCTTGAAAACCCTATGGGGCAGTTCTACTCTGTCATATGGGGTCTCTATGAGTCAGAATCGACTCATCAGCAACAACAAACAAACAAAAGGATGGGGCAAGCAGCTAATGAGTTCACTGCTAACCAAAAGTTTGGAGATTTGAGTTCACTCAGAGGTGCCTCAGAAGAAAATCCTGGCAATCGATCTACTTCTGAAAAGTCAGCATTGAAAATGCTTTGGAGCACAGTTCTACTCAGACACACGTGGGTCACCATGAGTCAGGATCTGGTTGATGGCCACTGGTTTTTGATTTGTAAATTCACCACAGCTAGGCCCGGCCCTGGCTCTCTCGACAGGTGATGTGGTCAGCACATGGAGGTTGGCTCTGTCTCTGAGGTGGTGCATGTTAACTGAGCTCTCAAGACTAATGAATACGCTGTAAGCTGACACGATAGTTTACACAGGCCGGGGCACACACCCAGGCGCATGCAGGCGGATCCATCAACACTGTTCTCTTTTCTCTTTTCCCCAAGTGGGAGGCCAGACTGTATCCAGAGGCTCCTTGGGGAAACGGGAACACTTCTGTGCTCTTGTTTATTTCCTTGGCTGGTCCCGCTGCGAGGCTGTAAGCCCCTTAGGAGAAGACACTCCGTACATAGAAGGGTCTCAATCCATGGATGGCAAATAAATATTTCTTGCATGAGTCAATGGTCATTGCAGTATCTTCTGTAATAGCAAAACATTGGAAATGGCCTAAATGTTCAACAACAGGGAGTTGTTATTAAATTGTGGTCCAGTCACCCACAAAACAGAAGTCATTAAAAGGGATAATTACAACGATTATAAAGAAAGATAGAGAAATAGTTGTGATGTAATCTTAGGAAAAAAATAAATCAGAATGTTCTGGGCGTGATGTGAATCTGTCTTCATGTATTTTTTAAGAAATAAGTGTCTTAGTATGCTACCATTTGTGTAAAAAAGGGGAGCAAGAAGATAAGATTGGCTTGCACGTATAAGCAAAAAAATAACTCTAAAAGCTACACAAAACACTGAAAACGGTGGTGGCCTCTGGGGAGGGGACTAAGAATTGGATGCAGGGAGACATGTCACTGACAACACTTTGTACCTTCTGACTGTCCAACCATGTGGATGTATTTCCAATTCAAAAATTAAATAATTTAAAATGCTTTCTGGTGCATAAAACCAAAAACCAAACCAGTTGCTGTGAAGTCAACTCCAATTCATGGCAACCCCATGTGTGTCACAGTAGACCTGTGCTCCATAGGATTTTCAATGGCTGTGATCTTTTGTAAGTAGATCGCCAGGCCTCTCTTCCGAGGTGCCTCTGGTTACATTTGAACTTCCAACCTTTGGGTTAGCGGTCGAGTGCCTTAACCATTTGCACTACCCAAGGACATACATAAAATAGATAAATATGTTTTGTATTATATTCCTCAATTCTAAGGCACATATTTATCCCCCACATTTCAAGGTTTCTGAAATTGAGCTGTATCTTGCAATCAATGGGCATGCTTAAAGGTGGCTGTGTTTTTTGACTAAACCAAAGCTAAGAAGTTTCCTGAATACAACCAAACACTTTGAGGGACAGAGTAGCAGGGGCAGGGGTCTGGGGACCTTGCTTTCTTGGGACATCTAGGTCAATTCACATAACAAAGTTTATTAAGAAAATGTTCTGCATCCTACTTTGGTGAGTGGTGTCTGGGATCTTAAAAGCTAGCAAGTGGCCATCTAAGATGCATCAATTTGTCCCAACTCACCTGGAGTAAAGGAGAATGAAGAACACCAAAGACACAAGGAAAGTATTAGCCCAAGAGACAGATAGGGCCACATAAGCCAGAAACTTCATCAGCCTGAGGCCAGAAGAACTAAATGGTGCCTGGCTACCACCAATGACCACCCTGACAGGGAACAGAACAGAGAGTCCCTGATGGAGCAGGAGAAAAGTGGGGTGCAGAACTCAAATTCTAGTAAAAACACCAGACTTAAGGGTCTGACTGGGACTGGAGGGACTCTGGAAGACATGGCCCCCAGACTCTCTGTCAACCCAGAACTAAAACCATTCCCAAGGCCAACTCTTCAGGCAAAGATTAAACTGGACTATGGGACATAAAATGATACTTGTGAAGAGTGTGCTTCCTAGCTCAAGTAGATTCATGAGACTAAATGGGCAGCTCCTGTCTGGATGTGACATGAGAAGGCAGAGAGGGTCAGGAGCTGGTTGAATGGACACGGGATATCAGGGGTGGAAAGGAGGAGTGTGCTGTCACAGTATAGGGAGAACAACTAGGGTCACATAACAGTGTATGTATCAATTTTTGTATGAGAGACTAACTTGAACTGTAAACTTTGACTTAAACAACAACGATAAAAAAAAAAGGTTGTTTTGTTTTTTGTTTTCCTAAAACGCTTTTGCTAAATCAAAACCAAGTCTTAAAATTGATCATATTTTAGAATCCAGGAAATACAGAACATAAAAATGTGGGCATGTGAACAGGCATCATAAAATGAAAACCATTCTGTCATAGGATTATGGGTATCTTTCTTTTTCAAAATATTCCTTACTAGTATTTTTACATCATCTTTTCAAAAATTTTTTTAAAAAAATGTGTTTAACTCTTTCCAAGGAACAACTGAGGGTTTTGGAGGGAGAATTTCCCCACGGCCTGGGAATAGAGAACCTGCAAAGCAATAACCCTGTGAAGAGCACCACTTCCTCAACTTAGTTTAACTTAAATAATTCACAGAGCAAAGCCCTGGGCCCTAAGTTTAGCTGCAGTTCCAGGGAAAAACCTTTTGTCCCTGGATTTTTTCCTGATATCCACCTTCCAGGAACAGGTTGTCAAAAACTGACATAATATTCCTTGGTCACTTGGGATGTCTATTCCAGAAACTGGTTCAGACCTTGAGTTTTTGGTCCAAACCATTGCTGTGTGTCACAGAACAGTTGTTCAGTTGGAAGAATGGATAAAACCCAGTGCCTGCTGGTCAAACTGCCACAGTGGTGAACCACATTGACTGCTGTGACCAAAAGGTGGCCTCAGAACCTTGCTGCTTACCCGGGTCCAGAGAGGGCTCAGCCCCTGGGGGGAGATGGGGGCTGAGTCCAAGGCTGAGGGTTAAGTAGATTCAATGACCAAGGAAATAGATTCCTGGTCTGGGAAGCCAAGCAGTCCTACACCAGCCCTGCAAGAGCTTTTAACTCCACATTCAGTTTAAATGGCCCATTCCAACCAGTGAGAGGACAAAGACAAAGATGGGATGAGGCTGTGATTAAAAATAATTCAGGATTAGTGACAAAAGAATAAAATCATTTATTTCTCGATAAACTTAAGCATTGTTTAAACTTAAGAGTTTTTTTTTTTTTTTTTTTTAAAAACAATGCACGATGTTGGATATTTGCTATTTAGTGGTTGTTTTGTTTAGCTATTTAATAAAGGGTTGTGATTTTAATTATTAGAAAAAAGTGAGGAAACACATTGCTTTCCAGTTCAGCTAACAATATCTACAACTTAAGCCCCAGTATTCAGACCACAGGACCTAAGAATGGGAAGAGCTTACCCTGACTGTAAGGACCTGAGACAAAAAGGACAATCCCGAGGGCTAAACTCAGAAGGTGAAAATAGCCATAATTACATACTGTTTTTCTTGATTCAGGTGATCCAGTCTTGTCTGTTAATGTTAAGACAAAATTCTCATGTGCAATGATAGAGCCATTTTGGAAAGCAATTTGGCTATCAAGAATCTTATCAGTTGGGTCTCTGGTAAGATTCACTGCTTTCAAGAATTCTTTGACCTACTAAAAAACTTGCAAGCAGCCACCTAAGATATGATTGGTCTCTATTTGCCTGGAACAGCAGAGGAAGATGGCGACCAGGAATCAGAGAAGGAAATGGACTGCAGGTTTAATTGCCTCCATAAACTACTACCTCCATTACTATAAGACCAGAAGAAATGGATGGTGCCTGGCTACAACTACTGAACGTTTTGATCCAGAACCCAACAGATGGATCCTAATCAAAAAGAGGAAAAGCACGGAACAGAACTTCAAATTCATATGGAAACCAGACTTACTGGAACCATTGCGACTAAGGGAACCTCCACACTCCAAATCTAATGCCAAAAATAATCTTTAAACCTTGATCCGAAACTATCCAATGAAGCCATCATTAAACTAAACAACAGTTTAGACCAATTAATAAAGGATGTTTGCCTCCAGCATAGCGCTCTTATAAAGAATTATCTATGTGAGTGTAAACCAACAACAGTTAATCCAAAGCACAGATGAAAACTTCAAAATGTAGAGAGCCGAAATTAATGGTGATGAAACAATATGGGTAGAGACAGTGAGAATGGCGGCACGATATGAAGTACATAACCAATGTTATTGAACCATTCACGTAGAAATTGTGAATAGATGTTACGGATTGAATTGTGTCCCCCAAAAACATCTGTCAACTTGGTTAGGCTATGATGCCCAGTATTGTGTGTTTGTCCTCCATTTTGTGATTGTCATTTTATGTTAAAGATGATTAGGGTGGGATTGTAACACCCTTGCTCAGGTCACAACCCTGATCCAATGTAAAGGGCGTTTCCCTGGAGTGTGGCCTGCGCCACTTTTTATCTTACAACAGATAAAAGGAAAGGGAAGCAAGCAGAGAGTGGGGACCTCATACCACCAAGAAAGCAGTGTCAGGAGCAGAGCACGTCCTTTGGACCCGGGGTTCCTGTGCAGAGAAGCTCCTAGTCCAGGGGAAGATTGATGAGAAGGACCTTCCTCCAGAGCTGACGGAGAGAGAAAGCCTTCCCCTGGAGCTGATACCCTGAATTTGGACTTCTAGCTTACTTAGACTGTGAGAAAACAAATTTCTCTGTGTTAAAGCCATCCACTTGTGGTATTTCTGTTACAGCAGTACTAGATGACTAAGACAGGATGTATGTTTGATTGTTCATATTGCCACCAAAAATAAATAAAACATTTAAAAAAAGAATTCTTTGACCTACCAATTCCATTTCTGAAAATTTATCCTAAGGAAATAATTTAAGGCATATGGAAAACTTTAGCCAAAAGAGCTCACCGTAGCATTATTTAAAATATTCAAGAACTAGAAACCACAGTGTCTGAGAGTAGGGGAATAGTTAAATGATCTACAGCATATCTACTTTTTAAAAATTTTTTTTTATTGTACTTTAGACGGAGGTTTACAGAACAAATAGTTTCTCATTAAACATTCAGTACACATATTGTTTTATGACCTTGGTTAACAACCCCACGACATGTCATCACTGCCCTTCTCAACCTTGGGTTCCCTATCACCAGCTCTCCTGTCCCCTCCTGCCTTCTAGTCATTGTCCCTGGACTGCTGTGCCTCATTAGTCCCAGTTTGTTTTATGAGGCTGTCCAATCGCTGGCTGAATGGTGAACTTCAGCAGTGCCTTCACCCCTGAGCTAAAAGGGTGTCTGGGGGCCATACTCTCAGGGTTTATCTAGTCTGTCAGGCCAGTACATCTGGTCTCTTTTTTGTGAGTTAGAATTCTGTTCTACATCATTTTCCAGCTCTGTCCAGGACCCTCTATTGTGATCTTGGTCAGAGCAGTCAGTGGTGGTAGCTGGGCACCATCTAGCTGTACTGGACTCAGTCTGATGGAGGCCTTGGTAGCTGTGGTCCGTTAGTCCTTTGGGCTAGTCTTTTCCTTGTATCTTGTTCTCTTCATTCTCCCTTGCTCCCGAAGGGATGAGACCAGTGGAGTATCTTAGATGGCTGCTCACAGGCTTTTAAGACCCCAGACGCTACTCACCAAGGTAGAATGTAGAACATTGTCTTTATAAACTGTGTTATGCCAGTTGAGCTAGATGTTCCCCAAGACCATGGTCCCCACAGCCCTCAGCCCAGCAATTCAGTCCCTCAGGGAGTTTTGATGTGTCTGGAGCTTCCATGACCTTTCCTTGTACAAGTTGTGCTGGCTTCCCCAGTATTGTGTACTGTCTCACCCTTCACCAAAGATACCACTTACCTATTGCCTATTTTTTTATTACCTCCCCACCCCTCCCATCCCTGGTAACCAACAAAGATTGTTCCTTTTTATGTGTAAACTTTTTCATGAGTTTTTACACTAGAAGTCTCATACAATATTTGTCCTTTTGTGATTGACTTATTTCACTCAGCGTAATGTCCTCCAGTTTCATCCATGTTATGAGATGCTTCACAGATTCATCATTGTTCTTTATGTTTGCATAATACTCCACTGTGTGTATGTACCATAGTTTGTCCATTCATCTGTTGATGGGCATCTAGGTTGTTTCCATCTTTTTGCTATTGTGAACAGTGCTGCATTGAATATGGGTGTGCGTATGTCTATTCACGTGACGGCTCTTATTTCTCTAGGGTATATTCCTAGGAGTGGGATTGCATTTTGTAGTGCTTTTTTTTTCTTCTGTGGTGCTGACGTTTTCTTTGTTCCTCTTACTCTCCTGTGCTGAGTTCCTTTTGTTTGTGGATTTTTTTTTCCATTTCTTTTGTTTTTGTAGGTTTTGTTTGTACTGAGACTTTATGTTTTTCTTCTTTATTTTGAAGAGTAGGTTTGTTAACTTTCTTTGTGGTTACCTTGAAATTTACTCTTATCTTCCTAGATTTGAACCAATCTGCTATTACTTGGTATTGCCTTGCTTTCCTCTCTATCAGAAGGTTCTATACCTACACCGTTTATTCCCTCTTTTATTGTTCTGATGCTGTTGTCATTTACAGATTAACCTTTCAGGTTCCCTTTTGTAATTCTTTTGGTTTTACACAGTCCTTAAGAGTTCATTTCCTAGGTTGGTATCTGGCTGGTACAATCCTGTGTCCTATATTCAGCCTGAGGTCTGATGTTTGTTCTCAGATAGAAGGACTGCCTTTAATAAGTCTTGTAAGTTTGGTTTGTTTCTTACATAGTCCCTTAATTTCTGATTATCTGGAAATGACCTAATTTCACCATCATATTTGAATGAGAGTTTTGCAGATATATTATTCTTGGCTGGAAATTTTTTTCTTTCAAGGTTTTATATATGTCATCCCATTGCCTTCTTGCCTGCATGGTTTCTGCTGAATAATCAGAGCTTAGTCTTATTGTTTCTCCTCTGTATATGACTTTTTGTTTTTCTCAAGCTGCTCTCAGGATTCTTTGTCTTTGGTTTTAACAAGAGTGATTATGATATGCCTTGGTGATTTTCTTTTGGGGTCTATCTTATATGGGGTTTTTTGAGCTTCTTGGACAGTTAGCTTTTCATCTTTCATGATATTGGGGAAGTTTTCTGTCAGCAATTCTTCAGTGATCCTCTCTGTGTTTTCTGTTTTCTCCTCCTGTGCTGGAATTCCAATCACTCGAAGATTTTTGCTTTTGATTGTATCCCACATAATTCTCAGAATTCCTTCATTCTTTTTTCTGATTTTTCCTCAGAGTTGTATCCAAGTGCTTGTCTTCAGTTTTGCTGATCCTATCTTCCATCATTTCAAACCTGCTCCTCAGCTCTTCTATGACACTCTGCGTTTCTGAAATCTTGTTGTTTGTCTTTTGGATTTCTAATTGTTGTTTTTGTATGGTTTCTGGTTGTGAATTTATTTTAGCATTTTGTTCCTGTATTATTTTCTTGAAGTCTTACATTTTTTGTCTGTATTTTCAATGAATTTGTCTGCCTTTTCCATGAATTTGTCTATTTTTTCCTTATTTTTGTCTGTTTTTTGCTTCAACTCTTGGATAATTCTGAATATTAGAGATCTGAATTCCCTATCAGTTAGATCTAGTGCCTTTTCTTCTACAGGAAGGCCATCTGATATTTTATTTTGGAAGCTTACTGGAACCATCCTGTCCTGTTTTTGTAAATGTTTTGATATCGTCTGCTGTCTTCAGGGCATTCAGTGGTTATTTTCCTCATTTATTGATTGTAGATTTGTTTGTTTCGTCCTGCTTTTTTGTTTTATTTGGTTATGTCTGAACAAGTGAGCTGTGTGTTCTTTGTTGTTTGCCCATCTGTGGGCACCATACTTTTCACCTGCTTCTCCAATGAGCAAGGTCAGTCACTCAGGTATGGTACAGTGGGGCAGGACCAGCTGAAGGGGAGTTGCTGGGATGGGTTGTTTGTGGCACATACCAGGACTAACAGTGTGGACTGGGAATTAGTGCAGGGCAGGTTCCAGTAGGCCGTGCCTGTGCTGCTTGGGAGTGTGATGTTCAGTGCACGGTGCAGGTAGGCAGGAAGGAGGAGGTAGATTGTGATGTGTGGAGCTAACATGGGTATGGGAAAGACGAGAGCAAGAAGAGAGGAACAGGAGCCAAAAACATACACACGAACAAAAAAGAGTGCTAAGGGAGCTTGCTATTGGAGTGGAGAGATGAGAGACTGAGAAATGGGGAAAAACAAAAATGAAAAAAAAGAAAAAGGGTAAAAGAAAAAAATTAATAAATCAAGAAACTGGCAATGAAGAAGGACAAAAATGGAATAAGAGAGAGAAGAAAACAAAACCAAAAAAAAGAAAATCCCCCAGGGATGTCCCTGTGCATCTGCGCAGAGTAAGGGAGTAGCTTCCAAGCCACGTGGTATTGCCCGGCTAGACGGGGCTCCCAAGCCGAGAAAACAAACAAACAAATTGAAACAGAACAAATCAGAGCAAACAAACAAAAAAGCCCCGGGGTCCCAACAGTGTGGTGGCACGGGCCAGGAAGCAGTTACACAGTCCAGCAGTGTTTCTCAGCCTTTCCGGAAGAAGCAAAGATGGCACACAGAGCCAGGTATTTGAGAGAAAGGAGGGGGAGGTGGTGAGAGATAAGGAAGAAATCTAAAGAAGCGGAAAAAAGCAACACCAGTAGCCAACAAATGGCATTCAGGGAGCCAGCCAGTATGACACTGGGGGAAACTCGTGCTTCCCGGCCAATAGACTGTGGCTGTAGGAAGCAGAGGAAGCTAAGACCGGGTGAAGAAGGGTGGGGGGTGGGAAAGCCTATACCGTGGGTTACCGGTTGTTCTGTCTCCTGCTGGGAGCTCCGTGAAGCTGCTTTCTCGTACCCCGTTTGCTGATATCTGATAGGCGTCCAAGATGGCGGATCCGTGCTGTGGTAGCTGATAAGCAACCTCTGTATGTATCTCTCCTTGTTCTCTGTTCTTGGTCAGTTTCTTATTCAATTTGGTGCTTGGCTGAGTTCTTTATCTCTTCATTTGATGCTTAGGGTTTCAGGATTGACATGTGACTCTGTTTGACTTATTTTTCTGATCTTTGCTGTGGAGGGATGGCGTGGTGCTTCTGACTATAGCGCCATGTTGCCCGGAAGTCCCTACAGCATATCTACTTAATGAAATAAGTAGTCATATTTTAAATGATGTTTATATTCAAAGCATACTTGGATATTTTAACTGGATTGTCCTATAGATGAAATCCAATAGGTAAAAATGTTTGAAACAAGGTTAAAAATGAAACTTGTAAGGCAAGGATTATTTGTAAAGTACTATTGTTGCCGGATGCCATCGAGTCAATTCCAATGCATAGCGACCCTAGTGACAGAGTAGAACTGTCCCATAGAGTTTTCTAGGCTGTAATTTTTACAGAAAGGAACCTTGGTGGTACAGTGGTTAAGCATTCTGCTGCTAACCGAAATGTCCCCAGTTTTTATACTTACTAGCTGCTCCTTGGGAGAAAAATGTGGCAGTTTGCTTCTGTAAAGATTACAGCCTTGGAAACCCTATGGGGGCAGTTTTACTCTATCCTATAGGCTCATTGTGAGTCGGAATAGACGGCAACAGGTTTGGTTTTTTTTTTTTTTTTTTTTTTGGTTAATCTTTAGTGAGGCAGATCACCAGGTCTTTTTCCTACAAGTGGCTGGGTGGATCCAAATTGCCAATCTTTCAGTTAGCAGCCCAGTGCTTAACCATTGCACCATACTACTAGCTACATATAAAATTTGGTCTAGGCTATCTTAGGAAGGACCTGCCCAAACTGTTATCTTCTCTATCCATCCAAACCCTAAAGCCCAGCTATTCTTCAAATTCTGTCCTCTCCACAAAGCCGTCCCTGACTCCGCAGTCCACCCCTCCCTCTCATACGCATCAGCCCTTGGCATAGGCAGCCTTGTGCAGTTGGTGTTTTTCTCACGTACTTGTCTCTTCCTCTGGGCCCCTTGGCATCAGCAGGGAGGGATTATGCAATAAGCAAGGTACTCACGAGCTTACTTGTGCTTATTTAAACTAATCTGTAGCTTACAATTTCACCTGTTTCTCACCGTCTATCTTTGCAGAGTGCTTCAACAATGAGGAAACTCTATTTTTTTTTTTTAATTTGAAAGAAAAATCTTTTCCAGAGAGCCCCCTCCCTCAAAGATGTTACCTCAGTGTCCACTGGCCAGGTTTGGGTCACACATCCATACCTTAGCTGTGGGAGACTGGGAAAGACAGCATTTGGCATTTTCAATCTCTATAGTGGGATGCAAGCAAGGAAGGAGTGAAGGGTGAAAGGACAGTGTCTATTGAGGTAGGAATCGAACACTGTATGCCTCATACTCCCTGCTTTGAGTCTCCTCATCCCTTTAATCCATTTCTGACACTGCTGCTATATATTCATTTAATTACTCATTTGTTCATCGTTATTACTCAGGTTTGGCTAAGTTATGAGGCAGTAACAAACAGCCTTCAAATCTCAGTAGCTTAGAATAACACTGGTTTATTTTCCTGCGTAGTGCCATATGGACCATCACTGGCCAAGGTGGGTGGGGGTGGGGAGATGGAATGTAGAGATTGTGCATCAGATCTTAAATGCTTCCACCCGTCATTTACATATACCAGCTGCTCACATTTTATTGGCTAAAGCAAGTCACACGGTCATACCTAACTTCAAAAGGGCATGGAAGTGCAATCATCCTTGATGCCCTGTGAGTTGCAGTAAGTTACCACATTCAACAAGTATTAACTGAGCATCACTATATTTTAGGGTAGGGGCTGGAGATGTATTGGTAAGCAAAACAAAGCATCTGTTTTTAGAGTTTACAGTCTAGAAAGGAGCCCTGGTGGTGCCACGGCTAAGCACTAGGCTGTTAACAGAAATGCTGGTGATTTGAAGCCACCTAGCAGCTCCAAGGGAGAAAGACCTGGGATCTACTCCTGTAGAGATTACAGCCAAGAACACCCTTTGGGGCAGTTCTACTCTGACACAGGGGATTGCTCTGAGTCCAGATCGACTATATGGCACCTGACAACAACAACACAGTCTAGAAAGAATAATCTGCTCCCTCCTTTACGCACTTATGGTAGCATCAAAGACATCATTGTATCACCTCTTACATTTTTTTTAACTTAATTTTTATTTTATTTTTTTTTCATTGTACTTTAGGTGAAGGTTTACAGAACAGATATTTTCTCATTAAACAGTCAGTACACATATTGTTTGATGACATTGGTTAACAACCCCACCACATGTCAACACGCTCCCTTCTCGGCCTTTGACAACCTTTTCTTTTTTTTTTTTTGGTGAAAATATACGTAGCCAAAGATACACCACTTCAAAAATTTGTACATGTACAATTCAATGACATCTATTGCGTTCTTCCATTTGTGCTGCTATTCTTACCTTAGATGAAGGTTTACGGAACAAAATAGTTTCTCATTAAACAGTTAGTATGCATATTGCCGTATGACAATGGTTAAGAACCCCACTACATGTCAACACTGTCCTTACTCAACTGTGGGTTCCCTATCACCAGCTTTCCTGTCCCCTTCCGCCTTCTAGTCCTTGTCCCTGGACTGCTGTGCCTCATAAGTCCCGTTTTGTTTTATGGGGCTGTCCAATCCCCGGCTGAATGGTGAACTTCGGGAGTGACTTCACCACTGAGCTAAAAGGGTGTCCGAGGGCCATACTCTCAGGGTTTCTCCAGTCTCTGTCAGGCCAGTAAATCTGATCTTTTTTTGTGTGTTAGAATTTTGTTCTACATCCTTCTCCAGCTCTGTCCAGAACCCTCTGTTGTGATCCCGGTCAGAGCAGTCAGTGGTGGTAGTCGGGCACCATCTAGCTGTACTGGACTCACTCCGGTGGAGGCCTTGGTAGCTGTGGTCCATTAAGCCTTTGGACTAATCTTTTCTTTGTATCCTGTTCTCTTCATTCTCCCTTTCACCTCTTACATTTTTGTTGCATTAAAAACAACAGCAAAAAAACTTGACATCCCCCTAATAGACTGTAAAACCATTACCATGTCTTATTCTTTCTTTTAAACCTAACACCTAGAATTATATTAATACATTTTTGTGGAATGATGCATGAGATAGGATGGACTCAGCTGCAAGGAATAGGAAGCCCAACTGACAGTGGCTTAAACAATAGGGTTTGTATTTTCACATAACAAGAAGTTTGAAGGCCAGCAGCTGCTGTGGTTGGCTTCTCTGCTCAGTGGCATCATCCAGGACCCAGGCTCTTTCCACCCTTCCACTATATCCTCAGTTTGTTGGCTTCTCCTCCTTGCAGTTGTGCCTCATGGTCACAAGAGTGCTGCCACACCTCCAAACAATGTACTTATATTTAAAACAGGAAGAAGCAGAAGAGGCAGCAGCAGGGGGCTCTCTCTGTCCAGAAAATCTGGGAATGAAACTTTCCCAGAAGTCTCCTAGTAAGTATCTTTACTCTGACTAGCCAAAACATGGGTCACATTGCCACTCTAAACTTCAAGTGATGCTGAGAAAGAGAATATGTGGATTTCCAGTCTCTGTGGTTGGATATGGCAAAGAAGAAGGGTTGGGAAGGGTTTAGTCATTCTGGTGAACCAAAAGCATTCACCACAAATGAAGAATATGTGCTCAGTAAATATTTACTGATGGTGGTTCAGAGGATGTTTTTATGATTGGGTTCTTTATTTTTAATAACATATAAAGAGCCCTCATCATTGTCGTGACTGATGAATATTGAACACATCTTCTGTGTGTGCCAGGCACTGTGCCAAGCAAGTTATATGAATATTCTCATTAAATCATCACAACTGTATGACAGAAGTATGATCAACTTCTGCTTTACATATGAAGGGATTGAAGCCCAGAGCAGTTAAGCAACTTGTCCAATTTGTTCATTTTGTAAATGATGAAACAGGGATCTGAACTCAAGTGGTCTGAGTCCAGAGCCCACATTCATAACGACTATGTATCCTAGAACTTTAGATCCAGAGAAGAACCTAGAGCTCATCAGACACAAGCCCTTTATTTTCATGGTGCTGAAACAGAGACCCGGAGATGGGAAGTGACCTGCTCAAGGTCACATAGCAAGTTCAAATCAGAACCAGGCCATGGTTCTTTCTGTCACACTGGGCTGCCTCTGTTTGGAAACTTCACATTAGTTCACTAATCTTTAAAAATGCCAACTTCAGGATGGCCTTGACAATTCTGTTTTTAAAAAATTGTATTTAAATCAAGATAAAAAAAAAAAGGTCGAGAAGTTAGAGGGTTGACATGTTGTGGGGTTGTTAACCAATGTTATAAAACAATATGTGTACTACTGTTTCATGAGAAACTGTTTGTTTTGTAAGCCTTCACCTGAAGTACAATAAAAAAATAAATAAAAAAAATAAGATACATGGGGCCATGATAAGGAAAGTGGTGCTCTCTAGATGCTGTAAACAACTCCCAGCAAACAGCCAGCAAGGAAATAGGGACCTCAATCCTACAACTGTATGGAACTGAATTTTGCCAACAACTTAAATGACCCTGGAAGTATTTTGCCCCCTAGAGTTTCCAGAAAGAACACAACCCTATAGACACCTTGATTTTGGCCTTGTGAGACTTGAAGCAGAGAAACCAGCTGAGCCTACCTGACTTCGGACGTAAAGAGCTGTGGTGCTATTTTAATAAATGCATGTTGTTTAAGCTGCTAAATTTGTGTCATCTGTTATGCTGTGATAGAAAACGAATACAATTGGCTTTTAATGATTCTCTTAAAAAAAAAAAAAAAAGCTAACTTCAGGATGGCCTTGACAATTCTGTTTTTAAGAAATTGTATTTAATTTAAGGTTTGGTAAATGAGAACAAGTTGTTTCCTTTTTTGGAGTCAGAACTTTTTGATAAGTTGACTTAAACTCTTCCTCCCAGATCAATGGAAACCCCCATCTGTAACATGTTTTTCAGTTCTCAAGTGATAAGAGGAAGAAAAGAACATGGCGGTCAAAGCCTCAGCTGGGACTTACTGAGATTTTTTTCAAACCCCAAACTCATAACCCAGAAATACATTATTTGCAATTTTTAAATGTGTCCAGTATAAGACAAGTCTTGGGAAACCACTTGGTATAGTTGAAAACGTGCAGGTTCAAATTTCGCTTCTACCACTGACTAGCTGTGGCATCCCATGACCCAGGCCCCTTGTAAAAACTAAGCAAGCTAATGTACAGAAAGCACCTGGCACAAAATGGAACTCGGTGAATGTTACTTCCCTTTCCCCTTTCCTCTGCTACTTCCTCTTCAGACTTCTCTAGGACTGAAATACAGCCAGCACCCAAGTTAACCCAGGTGGCGCCTACCTTACTGACAGCTCATCCTGTTTCAGAAGGATGGAGTTTCTCTTGTCAACAGAACTGAAACTTTTGGGGGAAAAAAAACTTGCTTAAATTGAAAAGTTATTTTGGAAAGGCATTTAAGACACCCAGAGAGTAAAGGTTATGAGTTTAACAAGGTTGGAATTTCAGCTCTGCCACATACTAACTAATTTTGTGATCCCCTTCCACAAGGGTGATATTCTTTATTTTATGAGTCAGTCTGTTATTTAGCTAAAATGTGACCTCAAGGGCTAATTTCAGTTTAAGGCTGAAAGAGTATCTCAGGGCAATAATAGTCTTGAGGAGTCCTCTAGTCTCAACTGGTCCAGTAAGTCTGGACTTTATAAGAATTTGAGTTCTGTTCCACATTCTTCTCCTGTTCTATCATGACCCATCTATTGTGGCTCTGATCAGAAGGTTGGTAGTGAGGTGCGTGGTTTTTAACGTTCATCTGTCTCTCTTTACTTTTCAATACAATGGAGGTAATAATGATAGTACCTACCTCATGGGGTTGTTGTGAGGATTAGATGATGAAGTAAGATGTCCTCTGGGTTCTCCAGAGCCTTGTTGGATCCATCCATCTCTTCTACCAACATTTTCAGTTCTCATCTGAGCATCTTGTGTAGGTTAGACTACACATTTTCTCTATTTCCTTTAAAGGTGAGGGCAACTGGGCAAATGGCCGCATGTGACAGCAGAGTGGCATTGCACACTGTAGCAGGTAGCCAGCACTGCAGAGCAGGAGACCTGGGATTGAGTCCCGACTCTACCACCAACGTCCATATGCCCTCTGTTCTCTGGGCCACAATCTCTTGCTTGTAAAATTCAGAGGTTGCAAGAGATGAATGGTCAGGTCACTCCTGGCTTTAGACATCTGTGCTAATCACTACCATCTAAGCTTCTGCATTGTTATTACGTGCCGCTGAGTCGACTTTTTACTATAGTGACCCTACGTGACAGAGTAGAACTGCCCCATAGGGTTTTCTAGGCTGTAATCTTTATGGGAGCAGATCACCAGTTCTTCCTCCAGCAGAGCCGCTTGGTGAGTTCAAACCATCAACCTTTCTGTTAGCGGCCAAGCGCTTAGCTGTAGTTCCACCAGGGCACCAATAAATGTCTGCATAGAAGCCTTAAGTAATCAAGACTGTCAGGAAGCAATAGTTTAGTGAAGGTGTAGGAACTTGTCGTTTGGGTTTGAGAATGAAGAATTCTTGTAAGGTCTCCCAGACGGAGAAGAGCCAGTTGGGAAGAAATAACTGCATTCTCCTTGGGCAATCTTGTGGAGTCCCCAGACTTGTCTTCCCCCATCCTGACCTCCAAGAGCCCCTTCTTGCCCCCCTTTGGATGCAGTGTGACTTCTACCCTCCACTTTTTTGCAGGCATTACTGGCAATGAGCTCTCAGATCCTCCATCCACACTCAGAAAGAAATTCATTCCACAAATGTGCATTGAGAGTAAAGGTTACTGGGCACCAGGCACTGTTTGGTGCTGGGATAAGGCAGTGGACAGAAGACAAAGTCCCTGCCCTCCTGGGCTGACGTTCTAGTGGAGGAGACAGAGATAAGCAAAAGAAACAGAAAAATATATAGTAAAACAGTTAAGAGTAGGCAGAGAGTTGGATTTAACTGGGTTGGGGTTTTGCCAAGTAAGAACGATCCAGCAAGAGAGGGTTGCTGAGGGGAGGGTGCAGACAAGAAAGGGGTTGTAATAACTAACTGAGAAATTTAGGCTGAGAAAGGAGGTATTATGGATTACATTGTGTCCCTCGAAATATGTGTTGGAATCCTATCCCTGTACCTGTGGATATAATCCAGTTGGGAAATACGATTTTCTTTGTTATGTTATGTGGATCATACCGGAGTAGTTGTTGTTGTTATGTGCCTTCAAGTTGATTTTCGACTCATAGCGACCCCATGATGGCCATGAGTCAGAATCGACTTGATGGTTTAGGGTGTGATCCGGGGACTGAGTGGTGAGGCAGGGAAGACAAGATCATTATTGGGGAGGAGATCAAGGAGCTGGGAAACCAGAGCATCAGGAGGATTTGGATCCTGTAAGTGAATGGTGAAATCACCCCGCATCATGGCAGGAGGGAGTGGAGAGAGGATGGTAAAGTGGCTGCAAGGCAAAGGGATATAGCTCCGATTGCACTATCATAAGCAACCCTAAGCTAGTGGGAAGGCTTTAATTTTTTTTATGGGTGAAGGACCTTCCTGTCACCCCTGAACTAATAGTAGCCACCATGTAGCCAAGTAGATAGCACCATTTCAGCAGAAGTTTGAAATAATACTGATAATGTTAATAATTTATTAGTATCATATATTGAATGCCATTGGTTGAGAGGCAGTGGAGTATAGAAATTAAGAACATGGGCCCCGCCTACATTTGAATGTCAGCTTTGCTCCTTACTCCTCATTTAACCTCATCTGTAAAACGAGGGTAATAGTAGCACCTACCTCTTCCGTTTCTGAGAAATAGATGAGATAATACATGTGGAGAGGGCTGCCTGCAGTGCTGTGGACGCAACAAGATTGGCTAGATATTCTCTTCAACCTCTCTAATCTTTGTTGGCAAAAAAAAAAAAAAATCAAGCAAAGTTAGAACAGTCTTCCGAAGGCCTTGCGCTATTAGTTTTTTTGTTTGTGAAATAGCAGCCAGAAGTGTAAAGTCCAAGGGTCAGTTATTCCTTGGCTAATGGCACTTCAATGGCCTCTGGGAGGCAGTGTGGCCCAGGGGGAACCACATTGTCGCGGGAATTGGAGCTCTGGGTTCTAGTTCCTCCTCAGCCTCTGATGTAAACATGGCTCAGGGCAAATCAGGATGTCTCTGAGCCTCAGCTTGGCCACCTATACGATGGGGAAAATCATTTCTGCCACACCCACACAAGGTTGTTTTGAGGGCCAGGTGAGGAAGTGTTCTCTGAAAGTAAACGTACCTCACTGGGAAAGTGTAGGCAACACACCTGTGTGGTGTGCCCACCTGCAGCATGCCTGGCACAGAGGGGAATCCGGGCTGCCCCCTCCCTGGAGAAGGGCCCAGAAAGCAAGATGTGTACCCAGATAGCCAGTCTGTGGGAGAAGGTGCCTGCCATCTCAGGCAAGTGCTAAAGGAGTCAGATTACAAAAGGAAGAAATATTTTGATGGTAAAGTCTCTGAGCAGATTTGGGGAGAATATAATGAATTGCAGCGAGCGTGCTGGGCAGCTTCCCTCCTAGAGCTCTTTCCTACAGATGTGTCTGCTTGTGCAAATGACCTGACGTCAAGGGTGTTCACTGGAGAACAGTTTGTAACTGCATAAGGACAGGAGCAACCTAAACATCCACCAAACAGGGCAAGTGGTATACATGGGCTGTGAAACTGAGTAAGGACAAGCTCTTAGTGAACTGATATGGAAAGGGTGCCAAGATGTACTAGGTGAAAAAACAAAAGGGATGTAAAACAGTATACATGGGATGCTACTTTTTTTTGTCCAAAAAAGTGGGGCAGATTTTTTGTATGTCATTTATTTATATATACAAAGAATATTCTAATTAATTATTAGAAACTGGCCACACTGGTTGCCTCTAGGTAGGAAGAGGAATATCACTGTATATCCTTTGTACCTTCTGATTTTTGAACCATGTAAATGTAATAGCTATGAGAAAGGGGGAGGCAGCAGAGGGAAATGGGGAGAGGGAGAGACAGACAGAGACACCACATGTGAGCTCTGGAATCATCAGGCAGACCTGAGTGTGAATCCCAGCTCTGTCATTTTGCAGCTGTGTGGCTTTGCCTGAGATACTCAGCCTTTCTGAGGCTCAGTTTCTGCATTAACGGGTTATAATAATACTGCTGACCAGCCTGGACTGCTGGGAGGTTAAAACTAGAGAGTTTAAAGCATTTGGAACAACATTGTTGTTAGGTGCCGTTGAGTCGGTTTTGACGCATAGTGACCCCATGTGACACAGCAGAACTGCGCATAGAGTTTTCTTGACTGTAATCTTTACGGAAGCAGATCACCAGGTCTTTCTCCCATGGAGCTGCTGGGTAGGTTTGAACCACCAGCCTTAAATGGTTAGGAGGCAAGCGCTTATCGATTGTACCAACAGGGCTCCCTCCAACAGCACTGCTCAAATATCCTTGCTCTGTTTAACCAGATCAGTGTCCAGACTTCCTGAAGGGCACATGCGGTTCATCTTGACTCTAATATTTTCCTTTCCCATGCAGGGCTCCCTCCCCACAGCTTGTAGAATACCCGTCAAAGCAGAGGCCAGGGGCTGGGAGTCCTGAGTCAAATACAGTACCCACCTCCGGATGCTTCCTCCCAGAGATAAAACACTAAGGACTAGCTGTTGGGCTCTCTGGTAATGGGGTCCAGCTCCACAGAACCCCACACCCACCCCTTCACCCTGGGCCTGCCACCTGACTCCTCCTTACTCCGATGAAAACAGCCTTCTCAAACACCAGGGTGCATCTGCATTGCTGGTGCAGTGCAGATTCCTGGGCCCATCCTAGGACCTTGCTTCACCCACCATAAGCCTCCAAGATGGAGTTCTAGCCACATCTTTGGCTCTAACTCTTGTGCCCTTTATACTTCATGTCTCTTCCCAAATTACTCACCAGTCCCCAAACATGTCCAAACCCTTCCATCGTCATCCTCCATGCTTCTAATGTCATAGGTCTCTCCTTCAAGCATCTCCCTACCCCCTATATATTCACGCACATTTTTCCACTTGCCTAAATGATGCCTATCTTCTCCACCAGGAAGCCCCTCTCATGTGAACTTCCCTCCCCCTCCTCTGGGTGGTTTCAGCCTGATTTTGAGTCTATCCTAGCATTATCACAGGCTTCTGAGAATTATAATCATCCCTAATAACAACGAAAGCTATGACCTGCAGGTGCGTGAATGTGTGATGATTTATAAACATTGGCCCTAATCCCCTTCAAACTCTAGTGAAGTGTAATTGTCCCCACTTTATAGGGGAAGAAACTGAGGCTCACAGACATCAGGGGATTTGCCCAAGACAGCACAGCTAATAGGTGGTGAAGCTGGGAGTTGAGCCTACCTCTATCCAGTTGTTTTTGGGTTTATATTGCCTCCCTCTCTGAGGGTAGTTGTCAGTTTTTTTTCTCTCCTTTAAAACCTAGCCCTTCAGTGAATACCAATGTGAATTATTGAGATGGGGACATTCATGAGAAGAAGAGTAGGGATAATTCTGAGGAGTCTGCATGGAGGTGGGGTGGTGATCTAGGGCAAACAGCTTGGTTCTAGGTTGGCTCTGGTGGGGGGAGGGTGGAAGAGGAACATCATCCTGAAGATGATGTTTGAGAGAAAAGTTGGGGTGATGAAGACAGGACAGGGGGCTGAGCTGAGGGCAAGGCAGATAAAGTTCCCACCTTGGGGAACGTGGGGAATTAAGGGAGTTTGCGGGAAATAGGAATAGGGCCAGAGGGGAGCAAAAACCATCTTTCATGTTCATCTAAATGTCTCGGGAGGATCGTGTGTAAGGAACCTACACCCCCACGTGCATATACATACTTTACTATTTATATACAACAACGAGTCCTGGTGGCTCAACAGTTAAGCACTAGGCTGCTAACTGAAAGGTTGGAGGTTCAAACCCATCTAGTAGCTTTGCTGAAGAAAGACTTGGTGATCTGCTTCTGTAGAGATTACAGCCTAGAAAACCCTATGGAGGCAGTTCTCCGTCCCATAAGGGATCGTTATGACTGAATCGACTTGAACATACCTAACAACTACAGTGAATACAAACTCATTCATTGCCAAATTGACATAGTAAAAGATTGGAGCCAACTCCATGTCCATCAGTAAGGAACTAGTTAAATAAATTAGGAGATTTTCCTATGGTGGAACACTCTCCAGTCCAGAAAGGAGGAGGGAGTCCTCACCACTCTGAAAATGGAACAATCTCCAAGACATATTATTATTGTACTTTAGATGAAAGTTTACAGAACAAACCAGTTTCTCATTAAACAATTAGTATACATATGGTTTTGTGACATTGGTTACCAACCGTCAACACTCTCCCTTCTCGACCTTGGGTTTCCAATCACCAGCTTTCCTATCCACTCCTGTCTTCTAGTCCTTTCTCCAGGGCTAGTGTGACCCTTTAGTCTCATTTTGTTTCATGGGCCTGTCTAAGCTTTGGCTGAAGGGTGAACCTCAGGAGGGACTTCATCACTGAGCTAAAAGGGTATTCAGGGGCCATACTCTCGGGGTTTCTCCACTGCCTGTCAGGCCAGTAAGCCTGTTTTTTCTTTGTTTTTTTGTGAGTTAGAGTTTTGTTCTACATTTTTCTCCAGCTCTGCCGAGGATCCTCTGTTGTGATTCCTGTCGGAGCAGTCAGTGGTGGTTGCCGGGCACCATCGAGTTGTGCTGGACTCAGTCTGGTGGAGGCCGTGGTAATTGTGGTCCATTAGTCCTTTGGACTAATCCTTCTCTTGTATCTTGTTTTCTTCATTCTCCCTTCCTTCCAGCAGGGTGAGACCAGTGGAGTATGTTAGATGGCTGCTCACAAGCTTTTAAGATCCCAGATGCTACTCACCAAAGTAGAAGGTAAAACATTTTCTTCATAAACTATGTTATGCCCATTGAGCTAGATGTTCCCTGAGACCATGGTCCCCACAGCCTTCAGCCCAGTAATTCAGTCTCTCAGGGAGTTTGGATGTGTCTATGGAGCTTCCATGAAGACATATTTTAAGTGAAAAATGCAATGGACATCACCAGGGAAGTGAAAATTAAAGCCACAATGAGCTCTGATTTCACACGGTATCAGTGTGGATGATTTACACACTGATAATTCCAAGTGTTGTTGAGGAAGTGGAGCAACAGGAATGCTCAAGCATTGCTGGTGGGTGTGTGAAGTGAGGCAATCAGTCTGGGAAACAGCTTGGCATTATCTACTGGAGTTGACAATGTGCATTCTTTAGGACCTGCAGTTGCCCTAGAGAAAGTCTTACCTCCCACCAGCATCATCACTGAGCACCAGGAAGAATGATTAAGATGTTCACACCTGTGCTTGTTCCTAGACGTCAAAAACTGAAAACAACCCGAATGTCCTCAAATACTACAATAAGATACTAATTGTGATATCTTCATATAATGGAATTCTATACAAGAGTGAAAATAATGAACTCTAGCTGCGCATCAGCATGACTGAATCTCAGGCCCACAACCTTGTGTGGGATAAAAGCAAGTAGCAGAACACTACATGCAATGCACTTCTTTCTATTCAGAATCCAGAAAGGTGAGAAACTAAATAACATACTTATTGTATTGTGATACAAAAGGAGCCCTGGTGGCTCAACAGCTGCTAACTGGAAAGTTGGCAGTTCGAACCCATCCAGTGGCTTTTCGGGGGGGAAAGACCTGGTGATCTGCTTCCGTAAAGAGTACTACCTAGAAAACCCCATGGGGCAGTTCTACTCTGTCACATAAGATCATTGTGAGTAGAAATCGACTGGACAGCACCGAACAACATTGGGATATAAACATGTGGCAGGAATGCAGAGAAAAAACAAGGGCATATTAAGCATAACGTTCAGGATAGTGTTTGAAGGAGGAGGGAGCGGGACTGGGGAGGGGCACACAGAGGATGTTAAAAGCCTTTCTTAGTCTAGGGCAGGTGATGGGTACTTGGTGGTGCATTGAATCATGGATTTTTTTGTTTTTTTAAATGTATGTGTATTTTATAACTACTCCTTTTGTATCTGGAGTCGCTGGGTGTTGCAAATGGTTAATGTGCTCTGCTGCTAGCCGAAAGGTTGGAAGTTTGAGTCCACCCAGAAGCACATTGGAAGAAAGACCTGGTGATCTACTTCTGAAAAATCAGCCACTGAATACCCTATGGAGCTCAGTTCTACTCTGACGCTCATGGGGTCACCATGAATTGGAATCAACTCCATGGCAACTGGTACTGGTATTTTTGTATCTACTCGATATTTAGTAAAAACAATTTAAAAAACGAGGCTTAGAACAGTATGAACAGTATGCTACCATTTGTATTAAAAAAAGAGCATATGTAAATACACAGACATACAAAAAAAAAAACCCATTGCCGTTGAGTCAATTCTGACTCACGGCGACCCCATGTGTTACAGAGTACAACTGCTCCATAGGGTGTTCTTGGCTGTAATCTTTATAGAAGTAGATCACCAGGCTTTTCTTCCACAGAGCAGCTGGGTAGGTTCAAACCTGCAACCTTTAGGCTAGCAGCCAATGGCAAACTGCTTTAGCCACCCAGGCTCCTTATTCACACACACAGAGACACACACACACACACACACACACACACACACACACACACACTTGTATTAAGGTGTCTCTGCAAAGCTACACAAGCAACTGGTAAAATCGGTTGCCTCTGGGGAGGGGAACTGGAGTCTGGGGACAAAGAGGGAGACTTTCTTGTATTTTTTAAATTTTGAATCACTTCAACCAATTCGAATTTTTAAAAAATAAAATTTAAAGAAAGAGGGAGACTGAGAGAGGGGAAGGAGAGAGAGAAGGCTGGACAGGAGGAAGACAAGGGACTAAGTCCTAGTCCAGGGAACGGAGCAGGAGGAGGGAGACTGCCCAGGCTCTGGCCACCAAAACCTTCTGGATGTGCCCAGAATTACAACTGGAGGCAGATGGCTGCTGGCCTGCCCGGTAAAGCCTCTGTGTCCTCTCACGGCTCAGGCCCAGACCGACCACGCTCTTATGCCTAAGGCCAGCTCTGCTTCAAACAGTTGTGCACGTTGACCCTGCTTCTGCAGTCTTTTGTTTCCAGAGCTCTGCTTCCAAACAAGGCTCACTCGGGTCTCTCCCCCTGACCCTGCCTTCTCATCTCAGGCCTTCACCCCACCTGTGATCTGCATGATTCCTTTGAAGTCACTTCACAGTGGTCTGAGCTTTAATCCTGCATGACTGTGAAATGTGTGTCCGTGTCACCAAGGTCAGCCAACAGCAAACAGGCCCTTTTCATCCCCTTTCTAATCCTCCCCTCAAGGACCCAGTGTCCTTTGCTATCTTGCCTCATCAAAACCTGCTCAGAGATTCTTTGTTCACACTGGGATACCAATAATTTAAAGGGGAACAGACCCACTCTAAGCAGGGTCCCGGGAATTTCCCCAAAATCCTGACCTTGAGAGTTAAAGGTATGAAGCACTAATGGTGGCATTTCGGGCATCAGCTAGTGGGAGAGGAAGGATTTGGGCACAACGTGCCGGGGTTGCCTTTTCCACCTCCACAAGGGAGATTCATCCTGGATGGCTGAGGAGGTAGTGTCTGAGGCTTGGGTTTGTAATCCTGAGTGGACCCTGGAGGCTGGGTTCAGTTCCTTACAGCCCAATGGCCAGAGGTGAGGAGGAGAGGGTGAGGGATGTGTTACTCTGACCTAAAAAGGACTGTCCTCAGAGTGACCTTGCTCCCCAAAGGGCCAGTGTGGGGATCTGGGTGGCACTGTAGTATGGTGGTGAGTGCTAAGAGGAGAATGCACCGCACAGCCAGGTGAGCACCAAGCCCTGGCCTCCAGGATGGGGTCAGAAATGACTACTACCCCAGGGCAGCTCTTCCACTCCACTCATCCTCTTATTCAGGGATCGTCTTTTAGTTGGAAAGCACTTTGGAAGTTCGTAACTCTCCCTTGGGAGCAAGGCTGAGTTGTAAAGGAAGAGAGAAGCCTTGCTATATAATAGAGCTTAGTGGAAGCCATTCCACAAACAGGTCTAAAATACGGGCTGACAATACCAAGTGTTGATGCAGATGTGGAGCAACCAGACTCTCATACACTGCTATGGGAGTGTAAATTATACACTGAAGCTAAACATACACCTGTCATGTAACCCAGCAATTTCACTCCTGGATACATAATGAAGAGAAATGAGTGCTTATGTCCATCAATGGTATGTGCAAGAATGTTCATAGGAGTGTTATTCATACCAGCCTGAAACTGGAGACAACCCAATGCCTGTCGGCAGGAGAATGCATAAACAAACTGCAGTGTATTTGTACAATGGAATACTGCTCAGCAGTAACAAACAGACTATCAGAGACATAATGTTGAATGAGAGAAGCCAGACACAAAAGAGCACCTGTTGTATGATTCCATTTATATGAAGTCTAAGAACAGGAAATACTAATTTATGGAGATAGAGGACTAGTCTGTGGTTACCTCTTAGGACAGTATTCACCGGAAGGGGCAAGAGGGAACCTTCTGGGGCACTAGAAATATTCTGCCTTTTGATCTGGCTGGTGGTTTCATGAGTAGATACACATGTAAAAATTCATGGAGACTAAACTTATGATTTGTGTGTCTTAATTACTGTATGGAAAGTAATTCCTAAATACATATATAGATATATATACCAAACCCATTGCCGTTGAGTCGATTTTGACTCATAGTGACCCTATAGGACAGAGCAGAACTGCCCCATAGGTTTTCCAAGGAGCGCCTGGTGGGTTCGAACTGCTGACCTCTTGGTTAGCAGCCAAACTCTTAAACACTACACCACCAGGGTTTCCTGAATATATATATATATATATGGTCTATAGTCCTATTAAGGAGCCCTGGTGGTGCAACAGTTAAGTTCTTGGCTTCTAACCAAATGGCTGGTGATTCAAACTCACCCGGCAGCTCCATGGGAGAAAGACCTGGTGATCTGCTCCCATAAAAAAAATTACAGCCTAGAAAACCCTAGGGGCAGATCTACTCTGTCACATGGTTCTGTGAGTCAAAATCAACTCGACGTACCTAACAACAACAACGTAACCCTATTGGTCCTGCTGCCCGACTTGCCTACTTGCAGGCTGGTCTTGCCCTCACAAGAGCATGGTGTCCACCTTGACCTTTCATGCCGGGTGCTAGTGGCTGCACCTAAGGGCAGAGAGTAGGAACTTTTTGAGCTGGAAAAGAATTTATACAGCCTTGCTCATAGGTGTTTGTACATGTGGCAGAATTTGGTGTGGGACTTATTTCCAGGAAAATGTATGCCCAAGAGCAAAATTGTTAGAATGGAAATCTAGAGCTCCCATCTAATTTCAACTATTGGAGTCTACTGATATTTTATCAAAACAGAGGGACAGGGAACAGACAAGGTTGGCTTAGGCCAGTTCACAATACATGGTAAGTGAGGAAAAGTTAGGCTTGGGCTGAGGAGGTGTTAGGACATGTGTTCCGGGCATGCTGAGAACGTCTGCTGTGATGTCAGACAACTAACAGCCTCTATGAGCAGCTGATTTCTCAGCTACCCAGAACAAGAAACTAAAAATACATGCTCCACCTAGAAAAAAACCTAGAGATTCTAAGGAATTACACTAAAATGGTGGAAATAGTTATTTCTGGGTGGTTAGAATAAGGGTGGTTCTTACTTTCTCCCTGGCACTTTTTTTTAATTCCCCAAATTAGATGGCAAAGAACACATTTTATAATCTTTCATGCAACAGCTTAGGCAAAATCTCCTTCGAGATCTTTCTGGACTCTGAAACTTGGGCAAAGAGGCCCTCGCCTTGGTTTCCTTGCCTCCCATACCTGCTGCCCACCAGAAACCATGAACATCGCACAGAAAGGGTATTTTGTGTGGCTCCCACCAGTCGGTGACCTCCTAAAGGACAAAGCCTTCTACATCTTCACTGCTGCTGTATTTTTTTTATTAAGTTGGCTGTCTATATCACAAAAAAGGTGCATGCAAAGCAGAAAGGAAGAGGAAGGATCTTAGACACTATGTACTTCAGAAAGGGGTTAAACTGAAACCAGCTACTTCCAATTGTCTTTACAGGTACCAAGCAAAGGACATATGATATTCTTTAAAATAACAACACAACGATCCTTCTGGAATTTGGGAATAATTAGCTTTTTCTACTCCATGTAGCCTGTGAGTCCTGTACCTTTTAAGAATATTGAAATTATAGAAGATTTATTAACATGTGTATATATATTTTCTGCCCACCCTCTAGTATCTTCTGTCACCCTTGAAGGGAAAGGGCAAAGAGGAAGGGTACCCCAAGTGCCAAGCTTGAGTTAGAGTTCCCTCAGCTCTGGACCAGCAGATACACACACACACACACACACACACACCCCCCAGGCCCCTCCTCACCATACAGTGAATACACACACACACACACACACACCAGGCCCCTCCTCACCATACAGTGAATACACACACATACACACACACACACACACACCAGGCCCCTCCTCCTTACCATACAGTGAATACACACACACACACACACACACACACACACACACACACACACACCAGGCCCCTCCTCCTTACCATACAGTGAATACACACACACACACACACACACCATGCCCCTCCTCCTTACCATACAGTGAATACACACACACACACACACACACACACACACACACACACACACACACACACCAGGCCCCTCCTCACCATACAGTGAATACACACACACACACACACACACACCCCAGGCCCCTCCTCCTTACCATACAGTGAATACACACACACACACACACACACCAGGCCCCTCCTCCTTACCATACAGTGAATACACACACACACACACACACACACACACACACCCCAGGCCCCTCCTCCTTACCATACAGTGAAGCAGAAATTTCTGCCCCATCTTTTGGAGAAACCATTTTCCTCTTCTAAAGATCTCCTTCCCCTGCCCCAGTTCTGGTAAAGGCCAGAGTGGCAGCAGCCAGCAGGGCCAGAAATGTGCACACTTACTGCCCTACGATACCGAGGGAGGTGCTGCAGACCCCTAGGGTAGACAAGGCCTCCACACTCCATCCCCCCTCAGTACACACATCCCCCAGCCCTCTGGTAGTCTCACCACTGCCCTCCTCTTCTCTCCAAGTCAAAGCACAGAGCCTAGCCAGGTCAGGAGAACCGATATGAGAAGCAAATTCACACCCACGTGTTCATGGCAACTAATACATTAATGGAAGTAGCCAGGCTGATCAGGGTTGTTGGCAAATGCTTTTAATGAGATTTTTTAACTTGGTGGGAAAACAGGACTCTCTATGCCTAGTCAAAGGTGCCCTCACATGCTCCAATATCACATCATATTAGACTTGAGTCCGTGGATTTTAATCACGGCTTTGGTAAAATCCCTAACGACACTTTCCTTGCTCACCTTGAGGGTTCTGAACGTGTAGGCCTGTGGTGGGTAAAAGTGCTGGGTTCTGGTCCAGCACTGCTCTTCCTTTGTGACGCTCAGCACCTCTGACATGTCTCTCCTCCTTTTCTCCATCTGTGACAGAGCTGGTGGGCCCAGAGGATCCATACGGTTTACACTCTGAGAGGCCCTTCCCGGTGAACAGCCGCCTCTGATGATGCTGTCTCCAGTCTCTCTTCCCCCACTCCCAGCCTCCAAATACAAGAACCTTTGCTCAGGTTCATCCTTCACCCTTCTGTCTCCTTGGCCATCCTCCTAATTGCCCTGGTCAGCATCAGTGGTCACTTCCAGTGCCCCCACATTCTGTCATCCACTCCTGCCTTTCTCTTAAGCTCCAGGCCCAAGTCCCACCTGCCTGTGAACTGGCTTTGTCCCTAGGAACTCCTCCCTCTGTTCCAAGCGCAGATGTCCCTTTCTGGAAATGCTGGGAGCCCTAGTCACTAAGAGGGGAGCATGGTACAGAACAGGCCACCACAGCCTTAAAATGCTATAGGGCATCCAAGGAAAGCCTTGGCCAGATCCTTGCCCTAGGATTCTGCGGTCATTGATTAGCTGGCTGACCTTGGACAAGTCTTTTAGCCTCCCTAGGTATGCTTCCTCATCTGTAAAATGAAGACCAGGCAAGCTCAAGGATGCCCTCCAGCTCACAAAGGAGCTCGGCTCCTGTAACCTCTCTGTGTGCCCACCTACAGAATGAGAACAGCAAGAACAGAAAGGAGGCATGAGCATCCTTGAGTCTTGAATTCAGCAAACATGGTAAACAGGTGCCAGAGATGTCCAAAACGCCATCTCTCCCACTTTCTCTTCTCTACCTGAATGCAGAACAAATGCCCCTGAGGAGCATGGCCACAGAGAGGCTGACAAGGGGAGGTAAACGGGACTTTCCACAGCTTCCAGAAGGGAAGGTGCTATTTGGGAGGAAAACAATGTCAGAACCAATCCACATGCCTTTCCCCGGGGTCCAAGAGATAGACAGAATCCATACCCACACCACCTAAGAGCCTGCAAAAGCTGGACAACCCCATCTCCAACTGTCCCTGCCTTTTGGAGGAGGGAGTGGGCTTAGGAATTAAAAAGAGGGGCAGGCCCCCACTGATTACACCAAACACAGCACAGCGACTGCTGCCCATTAGAACATTTATTTCTCAGAGAGAAAATAAGTTTCAGACAGTCATATTATAGTAGGTAAAATTAACTTTTGTATTCTTTACAAGCATAGATTTTTCTGTTTATTACCTCTTATACCATCTGTTATAAACAATTCTAGAAAGCAAATAAAGTCACTTTCTACAATAAATAGAGCATCATGTGCTTCACAGCAGACGCGACAGAGACACACAGGCCCCATGCCACAGCAGGATCTGAGCCATTTCCCGTTCTAAAAGAGCATTTTTAAAAATGAGACCCAGAGAGAGACTGAAAGATTCAGAGACTGAAAAAATAGAGAGGGAGAAAGTGTCAGGGAAGAAAGGGCTAGGCAGACATAGAAATAGAGAGAGGATGAAAACCCCAAGATCTTAAAACACAGGTTTAGACACAGGTCACGAAGTCCACAGCTGACCAACTACCTGGGGAGGGGGAAACATTGGCTCCTTTAAACAAACGACACTGTGTGCATTCAAAATACTCAGCCACACAATGGAGGACTCCAATAATGGAAACTATAGGCCTGAATAATTTAGAACTGTATTTTACAATTATATACACCATGTCCTTCCCTAGCCATATGCTGTATTGTATTTTTATTATTGTACAAAATCCAAAACCCCATCCTTTATGTTACAGATAATTTTGTTGGATTCCTTTTTAAACTCTGGCTCGTGTCCCAAAGGTATAAGAAGTTGTGGTGGTTGGTTGGTTGTATTTTTTTAAAAAGTCGAGTGCGTAAAAATGGCAGTGATCTCCCCAGTGACTTCATTTTGTCCAAAACTCCCCTATGAAAACATTTAAAACAATTAAAAAAAAAGGTCAGGTTAAAAATCAACATGGCGATCAGTGGCCTGCAACCTGGCCCTGCGACTTTGGCGCTTTAAGAGGTGAAAAGAAACATCCAGAGAACAGACATCGAAGCCTCTGAAAGTTGTGTTGGTTTGTTAGTCAGCATTCCCCATTCACAGTTGTTCTTTTTTTTCCTTCCATTTTTGAGACAGTGACGGTAGGGAGAGGGGTGAAGGGAGAGGGAAGGGGACGGACGGTTTGAAAGAAAAGCATGGCACTCCCTGGAGTCTGGAGGTGGGAGCAGCAGAGGCTGGGCAGGGCAGAGTGCAGGAAAGGATGATGCTGACTGAGGCACCATGCCAGCCACGGTGGTGGAGCGAGGCGTTAAGGATGCAGGTGCAAAAAAACAAAAGACCACGAGGAGAGGATGGGAGGGGCAGGGGCAGGCCCAGCTGAAGGGCACGGAGCGGTTCCACCCCAAACAGCCCTCAACAGCCAGTGGACAGATGGACACTCCCATGAGCGACCTGGCCTGCAGACAGGAGCCTGCCCACCCAGCCTCAGCCCACCCCTCAGCAAGGCCAGGAACAGGAGGAGGGGCCTGGCCTGCAGTCCGAGGAGCAAGTGCTCACAGCCCAGCCTCATAGCTGTGGGGCTGTAGCACATGTGAAGGTCATGGGTGGGTATGATGAGGGCCTGCCGGGGTGGGGGAAGGGGCACCCCAGGTGGTGTGCTGGCCTCTGTCCTGGGGCCTGAGGAGCCAGGTGAAAGCATCCACCTAGCATGGCAGCTGGCCACAGGGGGAATGAGACATTAAAGGAAAAGACCACTTTGGAATAGTTTCTGTCAGTTTGGCACAAGAGAAAGTAAAGAAAGGAACATGGGGAGGAACATGGGACAGAGGGAGAGAGAGACTGAGACAGGGAAGAGGAGTAAGAATCGGTGATGATGGGGGAGAGAAAGGGTGAGCTCGGTAAGGTTCCCCGCGGGACCCTAGCGTATCCACAGCACCTCTGGGATCAATGTCAAAGCCTCGCCCGCCCTGAGGTGGAGTTAGTTGGGAGTAGGGTGGAGGGGGCCAGGCAGCCTCTTGGGGAGAAGCCCAGGACCCTCTGCTCTCTGGGCCAGGTCCATCTCCTCAGCTGCGCCCAAGACCCACAGCTATTTCTACTTCTACCTGGTTCTTCAGTGGACTGTCCCCTGAAGGACCTTGGGTGGGAGTTTTTGGCACACAGCAGGCCTGCCAGGAGAGCCATGCAGCTGGTCAAAGCGGGGGCCTGGCCCTTGGGGAGACACAGCCCCAGTCCCTGTCCTGCCATGAAAGGGAGAAACTGCCAGCCACACATCTGGCTGGGACAGGAAGAGGCTTCTCTGTGCCCCACAGGACAGAGGCAGGGCAGGCAGATGCAGGCCAGGCCCTGCCCTCACAGGTAGCTGGAGGTGACGAAGGAGTGGGGCCCCCGGACACGGCTCAGGTGGATCATTGCGCGGTCGTAGGCTACTTGCACAGACTTGCGGATGCTGGTCTTGCGGCCTTCCAGCATCTTGAGCTTGTCCACAGTGTCTTCCACCCCCAGGGGCAGGACTTTGTCCCTGGGAAGCCACTGCCTGAAATGGAACCACAGTAAGAGGCCTGGGCCATGGCAGATCCCACAAGGGGGCTCTCAGGACCCACCTGCCCAGGACCAGCAAGGCCAGGGGGAGGAGACAGGGCAGGGGGAAGCTGACTGGGACACCCTAGGCAGAGAGGCCACCAAGAGCCTGGTGAGTCAGGGGACCAAGCAGGGTGTGCAGGTGGCAAGCGCAGCATGGGACCTACTCTGCACCATGTCCTTCCCTGGGGCCCAGCACTCACTCGGCTTGGAGGGTTGCCGGGACCTAGGAGCAGCGAGAGGCCGGTCTGCCACTCTCTGGGACTGGCTGAGCCATCCTGGAGGGCTCTGGGCGTCACCCTGCCTGGGGGAAGCAGGAGCTACAACTAGAAAGCAGGGCTGGTGCCAGAAATTGATGAACTGATCTCTGGTCGGGCCCACACCTCAGCGTGTGTGTGTGTTTAAAGCTTCCTAGGTCAGTCTAAGGCACGGCTAAGTGTACAGCCTTTGGGGCCGGATGCTGGTTTGGACCGCAGTTCTGGCTGTGAGGTCTTGGCTTTCTGTGCATTTTCCTCATCTGCAAAATGGATTCTGAGGGAATGCATGAGGATTTAAATGAGGATTAAGTGAGATCATATATATAAAGCAATTTGCATAACGACCCAGAGTAAGCACTCGAAAATAGCCGCTATTATTATCCTCATTTTCACTAGCTAGTTCTACCTCCTCATTCCACAGAAAAGGGGTGAAAGTACTTTGATGCTTAGCACACTGGTGCTAAGGAGAACTTCAAGGTGTTGGTAAACCATGAGCAAGTGATGTCCTTGTAGAGGGCACTTCACTGAGTCACCCAGAAACCCCTTGGGACCGAGACACTCACTCCTGAAGCTACCAGGAATGCTGGCAGCTGGCAGGCTATCAGCTAAGTCCCTCTGGAAACTCCCTCCACCAAGGGAGCTGCCTGGTCCCTCCCTGGGGCAGGCTGGCATTCAGTGACTACTTAATGTGGGGGAACAAAGGCACAGCCCCAACTGCCGACACCTCTGAGGGGCCACCCAGATCCAGAGCTCCCTGTGAGATCAGTTGAGGCCTTTGTTTCAAGGGCATCACAGTTCATCCCGTTCCTCTGCCCAATGCTGTGTCCCTCACCACCCACAGGTTTTATTCAAGAGGTCTACCCGATCGTAGAGTGCTTCCAAGGAATCTGATCTGTGACACCCCTCAGTTACCACAACACGGCAAGCGCAGGCCGGCTGCTTGCAGACAGCGCCTCGCCCTTCACCTGGTGGAGGCCCAGGGTGACTGAGTCCACAGCACCTGTGTGTACCTTTAGGGCACCTGAGCATTTGAATACCTCCCGGTCTGGGCCCCGCAGCCCACACCTGGTGCAGGTGCTCCCCTGGCAGCAGCACCCACTCACCAGGTGCGCTTGTTATCAAAGAAGAGGACAAGGAAGAGCTTCTCTCCAGCCTCTGCCTGTCTCTGCTCTCCCAGCTTCAGCACATCCAGTGGGGGGACTGGGATGGGGACACCATTGTGCAGGAGGCCCTCCCGGGGCATCTTGGGATCGATGATCTGGAGGCAGGAAAGGAGAGGGGAACTCAACTGGGGCAAGTGAGGTGGACAGGGCGTCCTATCCCAGGACTAACCGCTGAGCCACCCTACACCAAAGCTATGGAGAGCATTGGCCCTGCCGACAACCACGTAATGGAGGGGCTGACCTCCAGCATCCCAAGGCAGAAGTCTTGATTCTGTAACCCTAGTTCTTTTTCCTAATCCTCTGGCCCTGCCCAATCAGAGAGGGAGCTTGCTCCACAAATGGTCAGGCCCCAGAGCTGAAACAGACGTAGTGGGAAGCCAGCATGTGAAGTGTGTCAGAACTGAGTGGGGTGCTGATGTCCAGGCCAGACAGGCAAACTCCTTCCTTCCTTTAGGGGAGAAGAGTGGAGGTCATTTTTTTACCTGTCAATTTCTCTTTGGACCCTTTATAATTGATTCCCAGTGCTCAGTGGCCCGCCAGGCACCATGGCTATGAAGACAGTTCATCAGCAGGAGGGCCTGTTCCTTCAGTTTTACCTTCCTGTCTGACTACAACTCCTCCTGGTCTATGGACCAGATATGCTTGTGACATCTCCATGGTAAATCAAGGGGCTCCACTTGCCACCAAGATCAGAGAGAAGGCTCAGTGTACAGACAGAAGACTGAGGGCAGAGGGTCGCTGGAGAGGGGGAATGGTGTGGTTGGAAAACAAGAGCCACTGGAGGATTAATCCTCGAGGCTGCAAGCTCACAAGGGCAGGTGCTCAGCAAAATACCTAGCAGCCCCAACACAGCAGTAATTCTCTAGTTCCATGGAGCTCTTTGAAAGTTACCAAAGCCCCTGATTATTCACACATGATCATCTTATGTCACCCTCTTGCTGATGCTGGAAGTTCGCAGTGTAGGGATTAGCTGACAGAGGAAGACGCCAGGCACGGAAAGAGGATGTAGCACGTTGAAGCCAGGGCTGGGACTAAAACCAGCTGCCTGGATAAGGCTCGGGCCTCTGCTGCCTCCTACACAGCCTGCTTCTAGAGCAGCTGGCTGAGGATCTCTGTGCGCTAAGGCCCTAGAGACCTGGAAACTTGCTGAGGAAGCAGCTTCCTCCAGAGACAGAGCAATCTTTAATTCCTATGCCCCTCCCCAGGGGGCCTCTTCTCACAATAAGCTGCTCTCATTATTTACCTTTGGGTGTCCGCCAGCTTCCCTATACTCCTCTCAAGATAAGCAGCTGAAAGCAGGTGCTCTGGTTAAGACTCTAAGGAAGAACCACCCCACCCTGACCCCCAGCTGTGTGATTTGATCAAAACTCTAGCCTGTCAGTCAGTCTGTCCTTCTTGGGAATGGAACTAAGGATGCCAGCAAGAACACCATATGTACCCTCCTGGGATTCCTCAGTTATTGGAGCTATACTAATGTTTCCTCTTCATGAGGCCATCCTGGTCCTACCTTGGAGCTCAGGGTACTCAAAAAATCTCCCGAGGGCAAAAGCAAGGTGTGTAAGTCTGTCATTTGAGGAGAGTTCTCCCTTTTTAAGATAGTAGCAATTTTGTCCCAAGATAGTAATGGTCCATTCATTCAATGGAATGTTACGCAGGTATGAAATAACATGAAAATAAAGCTTGTGATACAATTCAATACATAATAAACGTGTACATACACTATTATTACTAAAGAAAAAACAGAAGAGATGACACAGAATGTTTACAGTAGACACGTTAGAATGGTGGGGGTTGCATTACTAATTTTTTCTCTATTTTTCCAAAAATTCTATCATTTGGATATGTTTACAGTTAAAAAAAAATACAAGCAAAGCCAAAATGAAAACATTTTTTAAAAAGACAAGAGTTAAAAAAAAAAAAAGATTACAAACTGTATATTCACTATGGATATAAGCACATATTTAAGTATGCATAGGAAAGACTGGGAGACCATACACTGAAATAAAAACACAGGTTGTGTTCGGGTGGTGGGGTTTTCAGGTGGTGGCTGAATTTCTTTAATACTGAAAAAACAACGTATGATTAAGAAGATAATTCAAAACAGAAACAAAAATGACTCACTGTAGACTGCCTTTTTTTTGAATTGTGAGGTTTTAAAAAAAAACCCAAACCTGCACAGCCTTAATCATTTCTTCAGTGAGCTAAGCTGCCTGGGGTCTCACCTGGGGCAGCCCCAGGCTCAACCTTTTCAGCTGCAGAGATTGCTGTGTGGGAGGGCGTCAGGCAGCCACTTGGGCTCCAGTACTGTCTCCAGCAAGTTGTATAACCTTCTAGGCTATAGTTTCCTCACCTGTTCAAAGAGGATCAGAGTCCCTGCCCTCTTTATCTTAAAAGGTTGCCACTAGGATCAAAAGCATCAGAGATGTGAAGAAGCTAGAAGCCTAGAGCACTGTGTGCGTGCCAGAGGTACTGGAGTGGCTCTCAACTCTGGCTACAGATCACGTGGGAAGCTTTTTACACTCCTGCCTCCATCTGGCCCCAGACAGTCTAATTTGGTAGTTCTGGGGTGGGACCTCGGCATCTGCATTATTAAAATTTCCCCAGGTCATTCTGATATTCTCCAAAGGTTTAGAATCCAGAGCCAGGTGGGCAGTACCTCTCCAGTTCAGAAACAGCCCTAAGAAATAACAATCAAGGTGGTAAAGATGTGGAAGAAATGGACTTTCAGCTAACCCTGGTGGCGTAGTGGTTAAGGGCTATGGCTGCTAACCAAAAGGTCAGCAGTTTGAATCCACCAGGTGCTCCTTGGAAACCCTATGGGGCAGTTCTACTCTGTCCTATAGGGTCACTATGAGTCGGAATCAACTTGATGGCAATGGGTTTGGTGGCAGTGTAAACTAGAACTAATTTTCTGAAGGGCAACCTAGCAATTTGCATCAAAGCCGTAGAATACTGTGTGGACCTTCCCCAGGAAGGTACCCCTAGAAACTCACTGTAAAGAAATAATCACGGATGTGCACAAAGGTAGCGCTACAATGTTCATTGCTGGCTGTTTGTCACAGTGAAAAATTCAAAACAATCTAAACAACCAACTAGGGAATGATTTAATTATGGTACATGCATACAACCGAGGACAATGCAGTCATTAAGAGTGATGTTGATGAAGAATGTTTAATGGCATAAAACGCTCATGCTCATGGTATGCTCTTAAGCGAAACAGAGGTTAAAAACAGTATGGTTTCTTGTATATGCATACTTATGCACTAAAAAAAGGCTGAATGGATGTACATAAGAAGTTATTTCTGAATAAATGGGACTGTGGATGATTTTGAATTTAGTGGCTCAGAACTCAGGCTTTGACATCACACATTTTAAGCCCTGGGCTCAAATTCTAACTCTGCCACCTTTAGCTGGATGACCACAGGTAACGAATCCTTAGTCTTCTTCCCTATAAAATGGGAATAACTGTACCTTCCTCAGTATTTGAAGGACTTAGCATGACAGATGTTTAATAAAAGAGCTAAGCATTATTAGTACCTTCTTAAATTCTCTACAATGAGCACATATTACTTTTATGCATAAGCAAATAAATAAATGCTATTTAAACCCTAAGAACCCTAGTCTCTGTCCACGTAATTTTAGCCCTATTTCAAGTGCCCCAAGCTGGGAGCCTTGCCGGTTTGACCCACCCAGGCTGGGGTAAAACCTCCCTCCCTTCTGTAGCTGAAGACACCCTGACCCCCACCACACTCTGCTGGCTTGATCCAATCAGATAAGCCCTGGAGGCAAGGCGGGGGCCAGAACCGCCCATGGGAGATAGGAGGGTGGTGTCTGGGGCAGACTCACCAAGGCAGGGTAGGAGGGGTAGCCTCGGCACTTGGCCCACACCAGCTCCAGGGGCTCCAGGTCTCCGCGGTCTTCAAAGGGCATCAGGAGGCTTCTGCCTGGGGGTGGGGGAGGGGAGGAGACAGTGCCCAAAGGGGACTTGGAATGGTGCCCAGAGGCCTGGCTATGGCCTCCATTATACTGGGGCAGCCCAGGAATAAGTCAGCAACATCCCCTCCACCCTTCCTCTCCCCTGCCCTTTCCTTAGGAGAGGTCCTTAGACTAGATCAGGGGTTGGAAACTTTTCCTGTAAAGGGCCAGATGTGAAATATTACAGGTTCTGCGGGCCACAGCATCTCTCAACTCTACTACTGTAGTAGAAAAGCAGCCACAGGCAATCCATAAACGAATTAGCATGGCTGTGTCCCAATAAAGCTTTATTTAGAGACACTGAAATTTGAATTTCATGTAATTTTCACATTATGAAATATTATTCTTCTTTTGAATTTTTTTTCCCAATCACATCTAAGTGTAAAAACCATTCTTAGCTATGGGCTGTACAGAAACAGGTAGTGGGCTATAGTCTGTGGACCTCTGGACTAGAACCCTAGGATGGTGTTCTCTGGAAAAACGTAACTGCTTCATCACCAAGGCCCCAGGGGGGAGGATCAAGACCCAGCTTGGGCAAAACCACTTATTGCTCTCTGGGCCTCTCTAAGTGGGGAGTCCTCACGATGGAGGCTTCCTGAACAAAGATACCTCGGAAGGACATCCCAGCAAAACCACTGGCTAAATGAGTTCTCTTCTGAAAGGGCCACACCTGGTCATCCAGGTTACCTGGCTGCACAGTGCTCAGCAGAGCCCAGCAGGTTTAGGTCTGCAAGTCCTTCACGCGCCTGCTTTTGTCAGAACCTCAGGTTTGGTGTCCAGCCTGGGGCAGGCACCACATCTCTTCAGCTTGCTTTGTTCTGTACCTACTGCACTAGCATGCGTGAAGGGTGCTTCCCCAGTGCTTCTGAACAGAGAGGAACCTCTCTGTCCCTGCCCAAGAAAGTGACCACACTCAGCCAAGGAAAAAGGCCCAAACTCCAGAGAGTGGAAACTGTTTCTAAGGAAACTTTACTACCCTCATTTTAACTTTTAAAAAATGTACTGAAGCAATAATGAGGCATTCTTTTGTACCTACTGAGTCAACAGCAATAACAACAAACAGATAAAATCTAATACTGAAGAGGTACATGTGGGGAAGCTGGTGCAGTCATACACTGCTGATGAAATTGCAGACCAGTCCAATCCTTTCAGAATGTAATTTGGCGGTATGTACCAAGAGCCATAAAAAAAAAGTATGAACCATCTGCTCTAGTAAATTCCTTCCCTGGGAATTTATTCTAAGAAAAATAACTTTAGAAACGAATGAAAGGATTTTGAACAAAAATATAGGTCACTACATTATGTTAAAAATTTGGAAATAACTCAAATGTCTAACAATAGAAGAATGCTTTAGTAATTTATAATGCATTGATTAGAAGATATACTGTTGTAATAAAACAAGAAATATAAAGACCGTGTCAATGTGAAAAAGGTGTTTAACATTGAAAAAAGCAAAAGTGCATGTGGTTTGCTGTTTAATGAGAAACTATTTTGTTCTGTAAACCTTCATGTAAAGTGAGAATAGTAGTACAACTGGAAGAACGTAATTGATGTCACTGAATTATGCATGTAGAAATTTTTGAAATGGTGTATCTTTGTCTATGTATATTTTCACCAAAAAAAAAAAAAAAAGGTCGAGAAGGGAGAGGGTTGACATGTTGTGGGGTTGTTAACTAATGTCACAAAACAATATGTGTACTGGCTGTTTAATGAGAAACTGTTCTGTAAACCTTCACCTAAAGTACAATTTAAAAAAAAAAAAGAAAATGCATGTGTTTTGGATTAGCATTTGGTTAAAAATGTCCCTAAAATAAACAGAAGGCAACACAGTGAAACAAAGGCAACTGTGTTAGGGTGATGGGCTGTGAGAGGTCAATCTCCTTTTGAAATTTCCTTTGGCACCATTTTAATCATAAGTACGTAAGTTTGTAAAATAAGAATAAAACGTCACCACCAGAAGCACAAGTATGTGCCAATCTGCTCCTGGTCTTGTGCTAGATGTTGTACAAATGCATCGAGACATGAGCCATGCCTTCTGGGAGCTGACAGTCACAGACAGTAATGAAACACACAAGGCGTGCATGCATTCATCAACACACACACACGAGAAAGAAACCGATGCTAAGAGAAAATAAAGCAGTTGGGAAAAGGAAAGAGGGGAAGAGAAGCTCTGAAACCTGTGTGTTGGGCAGAAGCTTCAAAAACAGGGCATCCACAGAATGCATCTGCCTCCAAGAGAGCTGGACAGAGTGAGCTCACAGAAGACCAGCCCGTTCTGTACCTGCTCCACCTGAGCACCATCCAAGCCTTTCTTCTTGGCCCTTCCCTGCCCTTTATCCCCTTGGTCCAAGGAAATGAGACCCATGTATTTTACTGTTTGGACCAGCTGGAATAGAATGTCTTATGAGGAGAGAGCTGAAAGCACTGGATAACATGAAATTACAGGGTTATGTGTGAGATTCAGTGAAACAGGCCATCATGAGGGCAGACTGGCAATATCTATCAAAATTACAAATGCACATGTCTATCAATATGGCAATTCCACTTCTATAGATATAATCCTCCTGTATAAAACATGATCTGTGTGGAAGGATGCTCACTGTAGTATTGATTGTGATAGCTAATAAGTGATAACAATCTAAACGTCCATCTTAGCAGCCTGGTTAAGTAAATTATGGCACATATACAATGGAACACTAGGCAGCCGATTAAAGCCTGAGTCAGAAGGACCTCCAAGATACATTATTAACTACCTGAATAAAAGGCATGGTTTAGAGCAGCATGCACTATTAGGCTTCTCTACTCTCTCACTTAGAAATCCACACACATTTTGGCTTGTGTATATATGGATTACCTCTGGAAAATAACAAAAGAAACTGCAAAGAGTGGTTGCTGTTAGTGAAACTGCTAACAGGGAGGGGAGTGCTGCTTTTTATTCACTGTCCTTTTGGACCTTTTTGGTTTCTGTTACCATGGGCATGTATGACCTAGTGAAATTTAAGATGAATTAAAAAAATATATATATGAATGACCTGGGAGGAAGGGCTACCTTCCTGCCAAGTGCCAGAGGGTTCAAAGGAGCTCAGGGACTGGCTGCCTCGTTCTGTGCCCCAACAGGACAGCAGCCTGCAGAGCTGGCTCCTCCAAAGTTCTGCCCCTACCCCCCAGCTCCATCTGAACCCAGATACCCACCTGAACTGTTGTAGTCAGAGTCTCCATTCACACCTTCCAGGAAGGGCACTCGAGACAGAGCTGGCTTTCCACGGCTACGTTTTGGGGGCATCAAACCACTGCATACAGAGCAAGGAGATAGGGGAGAAATGAGCTATCTTGATGAAAAGCATACCCACTCCTCTTCTTCCATCTTTGACAGGAGTCAAATGCTGCAAACAGTCTGCAGGGAGGATGGTTTCTCACCTTCCCCTACTTCATCCACTGAACCTGGAAGGAGTCCCCCTGGCCCCCTGCCCAGGAACCCTGGACTTCAACCACAGAGGAAGGGCAACCCCAGTCACTTGTTAATCCTTCCAGAGCCTGAACAGCCTGACCACAAGGAAGCGCCTTCTCACATCTGCCTAGAATTCTTTACTCCATGGTTCACATTACTTCTTCCTTCGAAACCAATTTATTTTTTAGGTACAAAAATCTGCCTTTTTTCCCAAAATTCCTACAATGGACATGTCTTACTTCCTTAATCAAAACAGACGTTTTTATACTGAAAAAAAAAAAAAAAAAATCCACTCCTCACTTCTAAATGGTTTGTGTGTGTGAAGACAGAGGGAAGCTCAGAGAAGAACAGCCCGCTCTGCTCCTGTTCCCTGCTCTCTCGGGTAGGAAGAGATGAATTTTTTTTTTTTTTTACTTAAAAGCAGAAGAATTTTTTTTACATGGATACTGCAAGGAAGTAAAACATACATCGGACAAAGACTGGAAAGTACTAGGCAAATGTGAGAATAGTTATAGCAAAGCAATGGTGTAACTGAGGCCCACCAAAGCATCAGTATTTTTAATAGTTCCCCATGTGATTCTAATGTACAACCATGGATGAGAGCCTCCAGGCAAGAATGATGTGGTTAGGGCCTGTTTCCATCCAAACTTGTTTTAATATTGTTGTTGTTAGGTGCCTCAAGTCGATTTTGACTCATAGTGATGCCATGTGACAGAGTAGAACGGCCCCATCAAGTTTTCTAGGCTGTAATCTTTATAGGAACAGATCACCAGGTCTTTCTCTTGTGGGGCTGCTGGGTGGGTTGGAACTACCAACCTTTCAGTTAGCAGCGTAGCACTTAACTGTTGCACCACCAAGCCTCCTTGTTTTAATATTACTGCTATATAATTTTCTCAACTAAAAAGAATGCTTAAAAAATAGGTTCAGCAGATCTGCAGAAGAGTAAGAATGCTTAAGAAACCCTTAGGCTAGGAAGAGGCTGGGGTTAGCACTAGTTAGAGAGCAGGGTTATTCCTGTTTTACTGAATCATAACTGCCTTAACATGATCATAGACAGAAGAAAATCTTGCTTAACCAGAGCCCAATGAATCGTTAGGCTGGGAGGTTTTTTTTCCTGCTAGTAAAAATTAGGACCTGTTTGAGAAAACATAAAAACAAAAGACACCCAGCTCACACTCAGGATGCAATTCCCACTCGCCCTGCAAAAATCTGTCACTGGGCTTGGATTCTCTGAGGCCTTTCACAAGTATTTTTATTAGGAAAGCCTCTCAAAGTTCACACTGTGGATCTGGGGAGACATCCTCAAAAGAGAGGAGAGAGCACAGCAAAGTGCCCTGAATACTGGAGCCAGACTCCCTGGGTTCAAAACCTGGCTTTTCTACTCTAGCTCTGTTGATTGTGAGAAAGTCATTTAGCCTCTCCCAGGCTTCTGTTTTCCATGTGCTGTTGTGAGGATTTACTGAATTAATACACACAAGGCACTCAGTACAGCACATACCAAGTACTCAATAAAAGGCAGCTGTGATTATTCTTATATACGAATGGCAGTAAATTTTAATGTCTCACATGAAGTAGTACAAACTAGTACTACTGTTCCATGAGATGAGGAGCTCTGAGAAGTATGAGCTCAATAAAATAGGACGAAACACCACCACTAGGTCTGTGTGTGTTCTGATCTGCAGGAAAATGCACAACTGGGCAGATCATGGCCTGCTACAGCCCTCTCTCCGAGTCGCCCAGGTCTAATAGGCAACCCCATCTGTAATTACTTCGTTGACTGATTTAATGTTCACCCCTGTCCCTCCAGAAGACTAGCTCCATAAGAACAGACACCATATCAGTGCTCAGAACAGTACCTGGCAGACAGTAGGTGCTCAGTTATTAGCAGATGAAAATCAGTGACCCATAGAAAGGGGGTTCTGCCCCAATCTGCTTAGACAATAATCAGAAAAGATAAACCAAAGGGCAGGTGAAGATGGGAAGTTTAGTAACCAGAAGTTCTTTTAAATTCTGGGATTCTACAATTCCAGTCTAATTAATACGCAACATCTTCCTTTATATACGTATTATCCTTATTACCACAGTGTAGCAAAAAAAAAAACCCAAAAACCAAACAAAACAACATCAAAAACCCTGCAGCTGGAAGCCCTCAAATCTCCTGTTTTAAACACTAAAATTCCACTGAGAACCACTGAGTTAAAGAGGAAATGAAGGGCATTATTCCTACATTAGAGCAGAAATTTGTGGCACTGGACTGGAGATCCATAGAAACGCAAACACACTGCCTGAATCAGCAGGCTGGTCACAGCCTGGCCTGGCTTGCTTCCTGTTGCCCACAGGTGGGAAGAGTGGCCTTCATGGAGGGAGGGACCAACACACCCTCCTCCTTTAGTCAAGGCCTAGGAAGGGACAGTTTGATAGCCCCACCCTGCCCCACCCCCAGTGAGCTGGGCTTCCAGGCACCATATCTTTGAAGGGAGTCAGGAACCTGAGACCAGGCTGGTAACTGTTTTCTTTCCCACCCACTACCCCTATAGCTCTGGAGGCCATGACAGGGAGGAAGAAGAGTTAGGGCAACTCTGAGGTGTGGCAGGGAGGACAATCTCAAAGCAACTACTGAAAGCTGGGTCCTACCATAGTAGGGGCCAGTCCAGGCCTGAAGGGTAGCTCAGGGGCTCCTGTAGTTCCACCAGGAGCCCACCAGCCTGGGTAGAGCAAATACTTAACACACACCCCAGTCAAAAAGCCCACCCTCCTTTGGAAACACTCCAAACACAGACAGATATAGTCTCTTGGTGCTGCCCTGGGACCTTTCCTCCCCTACTCTGCACCCAGGATCCATTCAGCAGCCATGTGAAGGGGCCCTTAGGTCAGCCTTCAGGACAAGTCATTTTCCCACCCCTGCTGTCTCGCAGAGTACGAACAAAGAGCAGGGGCCTCCATAAACTCTTGCACTTGGAAGCAGCATTAAAGCTATGGTCTCAGAAATCCTCCTTTCAGGTAAAAGAATAAAAAACAGAACAAAATTCACCTGTTCCCAACTCAAGGGTGGTAGAAGAGCTGGGCACCTGTGTTGGAATAAGGACTACCGAATTTCCTACGTGCTCGTTTTTTATTCTCCCATCACGCCTCTGAAGAGGCCACTGCTATGATGCACCAAAGGGTGAAGAAGTGTGGCGGAGTTGGCTCAAATGTTAATCTCACCAGGAAACATGCAGTTCAGCTGTCCCCACCCTCTAGAACCCAAATTCAGCTCCATTAACCCTATAAAGCGACAGTGCCACTCTGCCTATCTCAGATCAGGCCTGAGAGTGTCAAGGGTCACCTCGTTTCCTAGGAGGTCCCAGAGTTACAGACGAGAGGCCTCAGGAAATAGCAAGAGTGGGGAAGGGAAAAGGAGATAAGCAGAAAGAGGTCTGATTTACAGCTAAGCGGAGAATAAAGGGAGGGACGGTGGAGTTGCCGACAAGGCTCCGGGAACAATATAAATAGTCTTACCTGCAAGCTTCAAATGCCAGTCCACCACTGAGACCCAAACTACATTCCGAGTCAGACCCGCTTTCGGTATGTTTTCCAAAGCCATTGGTCACGCCTGCCAAGGACACACAGAGTGAGCCTGAGTGCAGAGAGCCCCCTTCCCGGACACATACTGCAGGGTGAAGCAGCTGCTTTGGGAGTTCAGGGAGGCAGGGGTGCAGAGGACAGCTGCTCCTTCCCCTATCGGAACTGAGTCTTGGGTGGTAGAGAAAACATGATAAAGACTTGTTGATTTGGGGGAAAATACTGCCGGCTGGGACAATGCGCAGACACTACATTTTCCTTTTCATTCTTCTGGTTTCACTTTAAGGAAAACAGCTCAACTCTGGCTACTGTGATTTGGCTATAAAGGGAAATACCAAGACCTCCCTACCTTGGCTGGCTCACATGGTCCTAGATCTGCTTCTAATTTCAAGCCTTAATTATCAGGGAGTTTCCTCTGCCTCTCAGGGAGCCCACCCGCCTTGCTTCTTCAGATAAACACTCACACACCCTATCTATCACACAGCTGGCAACAGCCAGATTCATTCTTTTGGGATGGAGTCAGGAAAGGTTGGGGCAGGGTAAGGGCTCTGTGACAACTACACCCTCAGATATCTAGCAGGGCTAGTTAAAGCAGGAGATGGCGAAACTTTTTGGCAAAACTAAAGCAGCTCAGACCTTCCTGGGATGGGGAGTCAGAACTCCCAGGGTACTAACCTGGGCTCTGAAAATAAGAGTCTATAACCCAGGGCAGGTCACTTTTCCTCTTTAAGCCTTGGCTTACCCTTTGGTGAAGATACTGAAAATAATACTTCTGACTTGTGGAGGATGCTATGAAGTATGAATGGGAGGAGGTCTGTTTACAGAAGGGAGCCCTTCAGAGGCAAATGAAGACTGCGTGGTCAGCCCAGGGACATGACCCTCATCTTGCAGTGAACGTTCCCACTCTCTTCCCTATTTATCCAATTCCTAACCACACTCCAGAGTCCTACAAGCCTGATAGTTGAGCCAAGAGGGTGTGGAAACATGCTAGGCACTTGACTCAAGAACTGTAAGTCACAGCAGCAGTGCCACTCCCCCAATCTCCGTCAGATCAGGCCTGAGAGTGTCAAGGGTCACCTCGTTTCCTGGGAGCTCCCAGAGTTACAGACGAGAGGCCTCAGGAAATAGCAGGAGTGGGGAAGGGAAAAGGAGATAAGCAGAAAGAGGTCTGATTTATAGCTAAGCGGAGAATAAAGGGAGGGACGGTGGAGTTGCCAACAAGGCTCCGGGAACAATATAAGTAGTCTTACCTGCAAGCTTCAAATGCCAGTCCACCACTGAGACCCAAACTACATTCTGAGTCAGACCTGCTTTTGGTGTGTTTTCCAAAGTCATTGGTCATGCTTGGCCAGAAAACCAGGGCTTCCAACTGGTTCATTCTAGTTTGACCCCCTGCTGAAAATCTGCATATCCACCCCTGATATACTGAATCAGAATCTACATTTTAACAAGATCCCCCAGGTGATTCTTATGTATAACTTCCTGGGAACTCATCAGAAATGCAAATTCTCAGCAGGGGGCCAAACCAGAATGAACCAGTTTGAAGCTATGCAGAAAACCTGAGGTAAAAGTCATACCTGTAAAGGCAGGTGTCTGAGCCAAGATGCCTAGACTCTGGCCTGGCTCTGCCTTTAACATTCATGACCTCAATTTAAGTCACTGAAGCCAGCTGTGCTTCAGATGCCTCATCTGTAAAGGATTAATCATATTTTTGTGAGAGTCAACTAAGGTTGCACAAACTACTCCTAGGCGCCAGGCAGCTAGGAGTGGGGCAAGAGTAGATTCTCACAGTACCTCCAAGTAGTGGGTCCCCTCAGGTTGGATGGGCCTAATGTCTAGGACCATTTCCCAACAGCAAAACTTCTCACTTTTAGCACGGTGTCCTTAGTGCTGTTTGGTTGAGCCTGATACAGCCAAGAGGATGACAACAATAGTAATTGCTACCATTTACTGCTATATGCCAAGTGCTTTATGTAAGCGATTTCTAATCCTTAGAACCCTGCAAAGTGGTATCACTATCACTAGCCCCACATCAGAGATAAGGAAACTGACAGTCTCAGAGAGGTTAATTAATTTGCCCCAGGATACAGAGTTGAGAAGAAGACTGAGCTTTCAATTCAGCTCTGCCCAACTCCAGGCCTCAAGCTCTTCTTGACTCTCTATACCAACCTACCGTTTTAATACAGAGAAACTTGGCCCACAAGAAAGGGAAGGTATTGCTGGAAATACAGTGTTAGGCAGGAAGACAGAAAAGCAAGTGCTGGCCTAACAGCCCAAAGCCACCACATAAACGGACATGAGAGGCACACAAGTTACAAAAGCCAAGAGCAGACCCTTCCCCACCAAGCAAGCTGGCTTCCCCATCCCACCAAGACTAAACTACTCTGTCTGGCATTTAAGGCTTTCCAATCCAGGCCCACCTCACCCGCCCAGCGTTGGCTCCTGAGGTTCCGGGTAGCCCCTCTCCTCACTGTCCCCTACAAAGACTGTCTTTCCTCCTTCTGTTTACACACCCAGGCCAGAGTTCTTCACTCTACCTACTCCTTTCCATTCTTTCCCCATCCCTCAGGGCGAGCCTAGTTGCCACCTTCTCAGGAAACCTTCCCAGCTTCTCCAATTCATATTCCCTGAACACCCCCAGCAGAGCTACCTGTCATCACCTGACACACAGCCACATACTGCCCAGCACTGGGATTGCTTTGCATCTTGGGGGACCACCTAGTCTATCCATTGGACTGTGGACTCTTCTGGAGGTGTAGATGAGTCTGACTTATTTTATTACACCCCCGTGACCAGCTGATGCTGGGCATGTAGTAAGTCCTCTTTAAGACATGAAGCCCCCATACCTACTTCTATGACCTCATCTCCTGCCACCCCCAGCTCACTAGGCTGCAGCCACATAGGTCCCCTCGCTGTTCCTCAGACATGAAGATGTTCTCGCTTCTAGGGCCTGTGCATTTGCTAGTCTATCTTTTTGGAATGTTCCTCCCCCAGATACCCAAATGGCTCTTCTTCAACTCCTTCGGATCTCTACTCAAAATGTCACCTCCTCAGAAGACCTCCCTGTCTACCCTATCTAATACCGCAATCTCTCCCACCCCAGCATTCTCTGTCCCCCTTCACTACTTGATTTTCCTCCATAGTTTCTAAAATAGGGTATAATTTACTCATTTGCTTAGTCTGTCTCCTCCGTAAGAGAGATTTTTGTACTTTGTTCATTGATTTTTCCCCAGTGCTTAGAATAGTCCCTGATATTATAGTAGGTGCTCAATAACTATTTGATGAATGAACTGAAACAAGACAGGAACCATTTTACCATACATAGCTTTGTATCCCCCACAGGGCCAAAGAGAGCCCCAGAGACAAATCTAGCTCTCCGAAAATACTTGCTCACAGCCTGTTCCCCAGGTTGCTACTCATGCACTAGGCCCAAGTGTGAGCTATGGAGGAGCTCAATGCTACTAGTGGAGTCCACAGGGGCCATAAGAGAGCTGGCCAATGGAGGAGGTGCTGATCGGCAAGGCAAAGCAGGAAAGCAGATGAGAAGCAGCGAGAGAAGTTGCAGGCGGGGTCACCTGTCTCCTCCTCCTGCTGGGGTGACCTTTCCCCTTCGCTCTCACTACAGCTCCTACTCCGTGGCCGCTTCCGGGAATGCCGCTCATCCTCAGTGCTGGCAGGAGAGGCAGGAGAGCCCACCACACCATGGTCCTCGCCATTCTCCAGGGCCCTGTCTGGGCTCCTCTGCAGCTTGACCCCATTCTTGGCCTTCTTGAAGAGGACTGATGTGCGGCGGCCCACGCCACTGAGTGGGGCACCAGCGGGGGCATCAGGGGCTGTAAAGGACAGTCTGTTGAGGCCACTGTCACTGAGCAGGCGTTGCAAGGGCTCACTCCCTAGCTGCAGAGGTGATTTTTCCAAGAGTTCATCTTCTTCCACCTTTCTGGGCTTTAGGAACCGGCTTGGAGGTTTGCTATCATTAATGGGTTTCAGAGTAGGGGGGTCCGGGGGAGATTCCTGCTCAGACAAGGATGGCGCAGGCCCAGTGGGCTCCAGGGTTGGTGGGGGAGGAAGTTTGGAGTCATCTGTTAGAGAAAAAGAGAACCTGCTTGAACATTTTAGAAAGAGTCTGTCCCTACAAATCAGATACTGACACTGATAACCAAGGACTAAAAGCATGTGCTGTCATAAGGCTTGAGGTATGTCCCAGGTCTTGGGCCTGAGCTGAAGAGAAAGTAGGACTAAATTTCACCTCACTAGTAGTTCTCAACTCTGGCTATCTATTAGAATCACCTAGGAAGCTTTTAAAAAATTTCAGTGCCTACTCCTCATCCCAGACTGACTGAAACCAAATCTCGAAGGGAGGGGTATTTTTTTTTTAAAAGCTATCCAGATGAGTCTGATGCGTAGAGGTTGCAAACCATTGCTCTACATCCAAGAAAGGCACCTGCTTAATCGATACTTAGCTCAGTCTCAGCCTGGCAGATTCTGGGTCTGCAATTCTCATTAGACTCATGAGTTTTTTCATTTGTCAATCTATTTTGTCTCACATCATCCAAGTGAAACAAAGTGGGGAAGGCAGAAACAGTAAGTTTACAGAAGTGGAAAACTGAGGCCAAGTAAACTAAAACAGTCGTTCCCAGACATGTTCACTTGCCCACCACCTTGGAACCCGCAGTAACAGAGGTTTCCAAACCACAGCCCAGACCTCCTCAGTCTGAATATCTGGGAGGTGAGGCCTAGAATTTTTTTTAAAAACCCTCTGGATGATGCTGTTGCAGCCAGTCCACTGAGTATGACTCTGCCCTGCCAGGGTCTAGGTGTGGAGAGCTGGGTGGTATGGCTGACCACCACATGGGAGACCGAGAGGATCACAATGGACACAAAGTCCTCCAATGCCAAGTGCAACCTCTGAACTATTTCTTCTCTTTCAACCAAAAAAAAATAAATGGGCTATTTGGACCTGAACCCTCTGGAGATAACTCCCAACCTTTCGGACTGTGTAGATGACAGGCCCTCCTAAGCCACAGGCTCAGACCCAAGGGCTAGTATGAGAAAGACAATTCTGCCCTCTATGAGTGGTGAAAAACTGGAAGCAGCTCAGTTCATAAGGCCCCTGGGTCCCTGACAGAATCACTTCCCCAGCTGTCTTTTGCAGTCTGGTCTTTCTGCTTGGAATGAGCCTGCAGGCTGAGGCAGCTGGGGTCAAAACTATGAAGTAGCTCAAGAGCCCAGACCACCTTCTCTGCTACCCCCCTACACAACCCATAACCTGCTCTGAGAGCCTTTCCACATGATGGTATAAAGTGAGCTGATATTTAAATGATATGCACACTATGGCCATAACAAGTGCAAAATATTGAAATAATTCTTTACTGGTTAGTAAACAGTGCTGGCCCCCAGCACCTGAGACTCCTTGAACATCCCCATAATCTAGCAACTAAACATTCACATCAGGAACCCTCAGGAGCCCACTCCAATATAACCAAAACAAGTTGCCATGGAGTCGACTCTGACTTACGGCAACCCCATGTGTATCAGAGTAGAACTGTGCACCACAGAGTTTTCAATGGCTGACTTTTGGGAACTAGATCGCCAGGGCTTTCTTCCAAGGCACTTCTGGGTAGACTCAAACCCCCAACCTTTTGGTTAGCAGTCAAGCGTGTTAACCATTTGCACCACTCAGGGATTCCTCCAATACAACAGCCAATGTCTATTCTGACTGATAAATGTTTAGTCTGTACTGATTGTTAAATATTTTGAATATCATCCCTGGGTATACAGAGAAGTATGACCCCTCCCAAGGGCTTCTGCTTCCCCAAAAGGGTCAGAACCTAAAGTGGGGGAAGGATGCTCCCACTTGCTTGGATTCAGGCTGGCCCTTAACCTCTTACTCCTCCCAGCACCTGCCTGCTTGTGACTCTCTCTCACCTCTGTCCCCATCGTCTTCTGGCTCCTCCTGCAGGGCCTGCTCCAGCATGGCAGCCTCGCCCCGCGGCCCTGCCGGCAGCTCCCCATTGGGCACAGTCTTGTTCAATGACGGCAGCGGTGGTGGTGGCTGTGCCAGCTTCTGCCGGAGGGTGTTGATTTCCCGGTGCAGCAGGCGGACACGGCGCGTCCGGGCCCCACTGGACCGCATGGCACTCACCAGGTCCAGTTTCTCCAGCAGCTCCTTCAGCTGCACCTCCGAGGACAAATGGGCCCGGTTCTCTGGGATGAGGATGTTGTCCACTGCCAGGGAGAAGGGAGGACAGAAGGGGCTGAAGGACCCGCCCAGCCCAGGGCAAGGGGAAGGGGTCGAATCGTCCGGATGCAAAACATTCTCCTGGAATGCCTGGGCCAGCGGCTTCCAGTAGCGTCACTGTGGGATCCTGGCCCTGGTAACACTGCTGCCCGGAGGGCAACCACAGGGACAAGGTCAGAATCTGGGAAACATCTGCAGGAAGCAGTTCACAGTCACAATTATGGGCTCTGTGGAGCAGGCATGAGGCGGTTTGGCAATCCCCCGGCCTGAGTGACTGTTTAGCTGCTGCCACTGAGAAGCAGAGAGCAGGGGCAGACACAGCATCGGGCTCAGAGGCAATTGCGTTTTTCTGGTCCTTAACCTGTACTCTTCTGAATAAGCCAGACACACACCCGCATAGCAACCCCCAGCCCCATGCTCCAAGCCACACAGAGGGGGTCTGGGAGAGGAAGATCCCAGGTGAAGCTTTTTCAAACCAGGGCTTTGAACCGGTTTGTTCTGGTTCAAAGCCCTGCTGAGAATTTGCATTTCTAACAAGTTCCCAGGCCATGCTAATGCTGCTGGTTAGGGACCAATTCTGTGAACCACTAGTAGAGCTGTGGTTCTCAGAATTGCTTCTACATAAGAATCACCTGGGGGATCTTGTTAAAATGTAGATTCTGATTCAGTATATCTGGGATACCAAACCCACTGCCATCGAGTCGATTCTGACTCATAGCCACCCCTTAGGGTTTCTGAGGCTGTAAATCTCTATGGAAGCAGACTGCCACATCTTTTTCCTGCAGAGCCACTGGTGGTTTCAAATCGCCAACCTTTTGGTTAGCAGTTGATCACTTTAACCACTATGCCACCAGGGTTCCTTATATCTGGCATGGAAAAGCAAATTCTCAGCAGGGGTTTGAACCAGAACAAACCAGCTCAAAGTTCCGTTTCAAACAGATTAGCACCTGATTCCCCTTCCCTACCATTCAACAAATACTAAATGCATTAGTTAACTTTTAACTCTTGAAACTATTCCAGCCACAAGCAAGTGTACCCTAGCTTTGCTACTGGAGTCTACCTAATAGCCCTAAGGCCCGCCCTGATCCCTGGCTCTGTGGGCTCTGGGCCTGTGCCTCCTCCTGGCCCATCTCCACCCCACCCACCCAGGCTTCTCACCGTCTTCCCAGGAGAAGCGGTAAAAGTCCTCCAATTTGGGTGACTCAGGCAGATGGGTGCCCCTTTCGGGGTCATAGCCAATGTTCTCCGCCTGCCGCCGGGCGTGCCGCAGAATGGCCCCTCCTAGGTCCCGCAGGCGGACAGCTGCTCGGTGGAAAATTGTGTCTTTAGCATTATACTTCATGCAGTTGGTAACTATAAGGTTAAAGTCCTCCTCAAACTCCTCCAAGGTGCGGTACAGGTGGGACTCCAGCTTCCGCCTCATAGTAGAAAAATCCATTGGCTTGGATATGAATTCCAGGTAATCTGGAACCTAAACATATAAAACCTGTACAATTACAACAACCATTTACTAGCCAAACAGGGCGTACCCTTCACCGGCACTCTCGGCCTCCCCGTTTTCTGGTTTAGTCACATCAGGTCTACTCAAAGCCCCAGGGGCCTGGCCCACCCTAGCATGCTCCCTGGGGCATTAACCCCTCACCAAGGGTCTCCTAGCCTTGCCAGACCCCCCATGTGTGTACATTCTGTGGCTCAACCCCCTCCTGGCCTACTCAGAACCTGCTTCCAGTTCAGAAGGGGTTCACTGCTCAGGGAGTGGGGAGGAACTTGCCTCACTCAGGTTGACTGGTTCGGCGAAGATGTGTGCGGGATCCTTCTCCTGCAGCAGGTCCAGCGTTGTCCTCAGCAGGACGTTGAATGGCATCAGTTCCAGCTCCATGGCGGCCTGCTGAACCTTAACCTATGGAGCGAGGTGGGGAGAGATCAGGATACCCCTGCAAAGAGGCACTGAAACTTTTTCTTGATAACTTTCACCCATCATGTACAACAAATTTTCTCAGGATATTAAGCTGACCAGGATGCGAGGAGCTATTCTATCACCCAGCCCCTGGCCTAGGAATAATAATACCTACAGCTACAATTTTGTGGATGTTTCCTATGTATTAAGCACCATACCAAAACTTGCAGTAACGATAATAATTGTTATTGTTTCATTTTATTAATATTATTATATAATAATTATTATTATTAGCACTTTTACAGTCCTTACTGACAGGTACGTTCTAAGTGTTTTATGCATTATTAACTAAAATGATCCTCACAACAACTATGAGGTAGGTAGAGATAAGGTATTGACAAAGAGAAAACTGAGGCACAAAGAGACTAAGTAACTGGCCCAAGGCCACACAGCTAATAAGAGGCAGGGTTGGGATTCAGTCCCAGACAAGTCTGGTTCCACAGTGTGTGCTGTTGACCACTATGCTCTAATGCCTCCTCACTTTACATTACTTCAGTTAATCATCACAATAACCTTGAAGGAGAAACGCTTATAAGGACCGTGAGGTTTAGAGATTATGATAAGGAGTCACTAGCCCAAGGTCACTTAGCTAGAAAAGAACAGAGTCACAATTTGAAATCAGATCTGACTGACTCCAAAGAGCACACTGATGATATACAATGTGCCTTGGACTACAATTTCCCACCCAGTGTGTTGCAATCTTGATCCCATCGGCCTTTGGGGCATCTGGCTCAGCCTGGGGTGACTAGAGCCTCTAGGCTTACCACCTTGGGTGGCATGCTATACAAATATTATTTTCTATGTGGGCCGTAATGTGAAATGGTTGAGAAGCCATGAACTGGACCACGAAAAGTTCCTGCCTTGGCTACATCAAAACAGGCCTGCCTGCTTCTGAGGATCATGGCTTCCTTTTCCCTCTCATTTCTCTGAACCACAGGCAGAAGAGGGGCTCAGCTGTGGGGCCAGACCTGGGAGGGCACACAGTCTGAACCTATGGAGAAGGTCCTAAGAAGTCCTCTATGGCCACCCACACAAACTATGGTAAGAGCTGTCCAGGCTCAGAGGTGGAAACTCAGGCTATGAGCCTGCTAGAGAAGGGCTCATGCTGGAGCTGAACAAACAAAGCGGGGTTTGGAGAAAGAGAAAAAGGAACATTGTTAACCAGGTTTCTGAAGCATGGGAGTAACAGCAGCTATTCCTGGACCAGAATGAACAGGTTTGGTTTGTCATCCATTCAATTAATAGTATTTGCTCTCTGCCATGCGCAAAGCACTGAGGTAGACACTTGAAGGAGGCAAAGAGTATCAATAATGATGATGGTGATGACAATAATAGTAGCTAACACTTACATAGCCCCTACAATGCGTGAGGCACTATTCTAAGCTCTTTACATATATAAAATCATCTAATCCTACAACAACCCCATGATGTGGGTTCTATTATTGTTCTCATTTTATAGACAAGGAAACTGGGATATAAAGAGATTAAATACATGCAGTAAGTGGCAGAGCCAGGATTTAAACCCAGGCAGTCTGGTGTAATAGCCCACGCTCCTAGCCCCTATGTTAAACTATCACGACATTTCCTACCCTCAGGGACTTAGAATCTCCCCAAACAGAGGGTAGAAATTTTTAAATTACTCAAGACCCTAATTGTTTAAGGGCCTACTGAGAAATTTGGAAAGAATTTCAGAAGGAAACTAATAGACATGGGTGAGCAGGGAAGCTGCAGAACAGAAACAAAACCAAAAAAACCCAAAGCCACTGCCACAGAGTCGATTCCAATTCATGATGACCCCATGTGTGTCAGAGTAGACCTGGCAGGGGATCCTGGCTCTCCCCATGCCACACGGACAATGGGAGAAAGAGGCCTTGAACAAGAGCCCTGGGGCTGGGGGTCCTCCTTACCTGCTCCCGCTTGAGTTTCTCTCTCTTCCGAATTAGCTCAATCAGCAGCCGCGCCCGCTCCAAGTCATGCCGGAGCTTCTGCCAGTATTTCAGCTCCTCCTTCACTGCACTTGTCTTCTCATCCTGCTCTCGCTGCAGGAGAGCCAGGGGAGGAGGAGCTGGGGGCCTCCTTCCTGTCCAAGCCTCACGGGGCCTCGGCAGGTAAGAGCCCCGTCCCCTTCCTTGACTGCCCACCTTCCAAGAGAGCCTATCCACCCCCTCTCCAGCTGGGTGTCTTGCTGCTGCACTTCCCTGGCCTTATGACAATGTTTCTTCATTGCCCCATGATAACCATGGCTGGAATGAGAACTGGGACTGCTTCCCCCACCCCTGGGGACACCACACAGCAGCTGTGCCCATCAGGCCTAGTAAGAATTTCAGAAGAAAACTAATAGACACCTCAAGGGTGGGAGGAATTCCATCCTAGGGCTATGAAAACAAAATGTGGTTCTTACTGTAAGCTTGTACTAAGTGGCTTGAGAGTACTTTGGTAAAACAACTGCAACAAGTTTGATTCCTGTCCTGGAGAGGTTATGGTATATCTAGCGGAAGGAGGAGACCAGGTTTTGAAGCACAAGGGCATATTAGCATGTAGACAACAAAAACTGTTGAGAAGATATAAAACAGAAAATCTGAATGGGTGGGGTTAGGCCAGGGAAGCATTTCAGTGGGAGCAATCCTGCTCGGGCTTCACAGTAAGGTAAAGGGATGGGCGAAGCACTAACGAAGGCCTCTTCTGGAACAGATGAGACCACATGGGCAGAGGCATGGAGGCAGAGTTGGTGATTCTTTGCTTGGTGAGCAAAATCACTGGCCAGAGAGGCTAGGGAAACACAAAAGCCAAAGAAGGTCAGTCCAGGATCGAGCTGACAAGAAACCTCCAACGACAGGGAAAAGAGCCTAGACTTGGCCTGCCTGGAGAGGGGGAGTATATTCTGGAAATGGAAGTAGCATGGTGGGAAATGGTGTGTGAGTGAGACTATGGCAAAGAAAAGAATTAGAGACTAGAGACCACCTAGAGAACTACTGCTAAAATCAACGGGACATGGGTAGAACAGGGTGGCTGTTGAATGGAAATAAAACCAAAAAAACCAAACCCGTTGCTGCTGAGTTGATTCCAACTCATGACGACCCCATGTGTATCATGTATAGAGCAGAACTACACTCCATAGAGTTTTTGGAAATACACAGCCATATATTGACAAATCCCCCAAAACAGCTTAGGGGATAATTAACTGTGGTCCATTATGGAGGGAAAAATCAAAAGTACCTCCAAAGTGGGGAATATACGAGCTCAGGAGGAAGAACGTTCCGTGACAGTAACGGGGAAGTAAGTTTATTAACAGTTAAGAAGATAGCGAACTCCATTTCCAGTGCTTTTGCATTACAACATCCAGTGGAAGTGTCCCAGAGAGATTGAGGGCAGAAAACGGGGTGAGGACAAAAAACCTGGGGCTGCTGCTACACAGTTATTTAAAACTATGAGAGTGGACGAGCTCTCCAAGCAAATGAGCAGGCAGCAGGACTACTGGGAATGTCAACCGTTAAGGAGTGGGGTCAGCACATGGTACAGTCAGTGGAGTAGAAGAGTAGAAAATAGTGTCACACAGCCCCATAAAACCAAATGGGACTAATGAGGCACAGCAGTCCAGGGACAAGGGCTAGAAGGCAGAAGGGGACAGGAAAGCTGGTGATAGGGAACCCTAGGTTGAATAAGGGTAGTGTTGATGTGTTGTGAGGTTGTTAACCATTGCCATAGGGCAACATGTGTACTAACTGTTTAATGAGAAAAAAACTATTTTGTTCTGTAAACCTTCATCTAAAGTCAGAATAGCAGCACAATTGGAAGAGTGTAGTCGATGTCACTGAACTGTGCATGTAGAAATTTTTGAAATGGTGTATCATTGGCTCTGTATATTTTCACCAAAAAAAAAAAAAAAAAAGATCAAGAAGGGAGAGGGTTGACATGTCGTGGGGTTGTTAACCAATGTCATAAAACAATATGTGTACTACTGTTTCATACGAAACTATTTGTTCTGTAAACCTTCACCTGAAGAACAATAAAAAAAAAAAAACAATATTAAAAAAGAAAAAGAAAATAGCGTCACAGAAAAACTCTTAGACAAGGTGATCCACAGTGTCAAATGCAGCCCAAGAGCCAATAAGGTGAGAATCTGGGGAAAGACTTGCTAGGCTGGGAGGAGGTCGATGATGTTCTAGGGGTGGCTTCGAAGGAGCAGGGGGACAAAAAGGTTCACGGAAGGACCGAATATAGACACTGGCTTCAGGAGGTTAGTTACAAAGGGTAAAAGCGAAATCAGACACAACTCCAAGGTTATCAGAGTCAAATAAAGGCTTGCTTCAACTCTGGAGCCGTGGTGTTGGGAATGTTTAAAGACGGAAGTAACAGAGCAAAAGAAGAGGGAGAGAGAACTAAAGATGTTAAAAATTGAAGGGAAATAAAAGTCCCTCAGGAGGCCTCTACCATCTTGGAAAACACCAAACATTCAGCAACTCTAGTTGCTAAGGGCTGGACGTACGTCCTTCTCAGCTCCCCACAAGGCTACCACAATTGTGCAGGCGGTACACTACAACTTAGATTATAAATTTACATAGTTACTATGAAACATTTTCTGGCAGGTGGCCGTATAATATCTTGAGGAAAGGGTGTCTTTTTCTAATTCACACAATGACAGCCCTGGCTCTCATTCAGCCCACCCCTTCTCTCTTTCTGCCACATCTAGAAGATCTCTTTTCCCCAACGTATGTGGAAAGTTGGGCTTGCCTGTCACTCTCCCTAGAATTTGCTCCAAAGTTGTGCCTCTCTCATCCAGAAGGATGTCTACTGTGAAAGGTCTCTGAAGGGCCCCTCTGCAGCCTCAGCACCAACAGGCAATCTACAGTGCTGGAGGTCATTCCTGGGGTAGACCACCTAGAGGGCTGATCCCTACAGGCAAAGGCTCCTTGGAGGACTCAGGGAGGTATGCCACCCACGCCCCAACCATCTCCCCTTCTCCGTCATTCTCCGTCTCCCTTCCCAGCCCTCATATCACCACTTTACCTACCTGCTCAGCGTTCCTTTGCGACTGCAGATGGGAGTGCAGGCGCCGGATGAGGGGGACACCGTTCCGTGCCTGCCGTTTCAACAGCCAGTAGTTGTGAAGCCGCTGCATGAACTGGTTTTTCCTCTGAAAGGAGAGACCACTACAGATCTTGTTCAACCTTGAGTAGAGGCACAGGAAGTGAAAGAAAGGGTCAGTGGGCAGCCCAGATTAGAGCCCATGCATCCTATCCAGACCCTTGTGCATTTCTGAACCATACAGAGGAGGAAAGAATAAAGTGACCAATTGCCTCACCTCAGAGAAAGGCTTGGAAAGGACAGCAAGGTTAAGCAGCTCAGATTCAGCATGAGGTATTTCACTTGCTTTTCCACTTCCTGCCCTGCGTCCTGAACCTCCAAAAAGAACCCCTCCCAGAAACCCCATTTCCTATGGCCCTTGAATCCTCAGTTGCAGGCACTGGTTAAGAAATAGGCCTGTGCCCCAGTGTCCCCCCCACTCCCCACCTGCTTCTTGAAAAAGGCAGCCAAAGGGAACAGGAACTTGAGTAAGCTATGGGCAATGTGGTCACTATTTCCTGACCCCTATGGCTAAGGGTGCCACCCGACCAGGGGGCAGTTCACAATCAGGCTGGAAGGAAAGTCAGTGGGAGTGTATTAGGCTACTGTTTTCTGCGCTCAAATGCAACCCCTTGGACTTGTCTGACCACTGGTTTTCCCATAAAAAATCTCAGCAGCCTGTGATTGAACCAAATGAAAAAAAAAAAATGGATTTGAAGATGTAAGAAGAAGAATCTGAAAATGTGGCTTGCTAAAGCACCCTAGAACAGAAGTCTACATCTTAAGGTCAGGGTTGAAGCAGTAACACCTGGGGGAAGAGAAAGGCATAGGAAGGAAATTAATGAAAACTTAATATCTCTACCCTAACACCCATACTACAAGGTGGGCACATTATTCCCAAATTACAAAAGATGGAAAGGTAGCCTGGGAACAGAGGCTGAAAATAGTGTCAGAGTAACTACTGCAGGTGATAAAGATAGTGGCATGAGTAGGATGTGAATCCAGGATTTCTCTACTATACCATGTTGTATCCCAAACATGGTTATCCACAGGGTAAATAAAGCTTCAGTACTCCTGTCATATTCCCTCCACCTTTTCACTTCATCTTACTCCGCTGAAAGGAAGATAAGCATGGCTAACCAAGAAAGTAAAGCCTAAGAAGGATGGGCATGTTGGGCTAGATGTTGATCCCCCAGGCCTTGCTCCTCTCCACAGTCAAGACATTTCTGCCCCAAAGCCAAGCTTACAAAATCAAGGCCTAGGCCCTTTCCCAAAGGACAGATTCCCCACCAACGTCCATGCCAAGCACACCTGTCCAGATGCAGGCAGCCCCCACCCTCTACAACCTCTTGGCCATGAAGGGCCCCAACAGCATTTGTGCAGGTAGGGAAAAGAATAATAGTAAAATAGCAGCAGCAGCAGTAGTCACCATTTATTGAGCGCTTACTATTTGCCAGGCACTGTGCTAAGTGCTTTACTTATGTCGTCTATTTCTTACACTAGCCCGATGTGATGCGTTCATTTACAAACAAACGAAGACTCAGAGACGTTAAGTAAGTTGTCAAAGGTGTACAGGTAATAAGAAACAGAAACAGGATTCAAGCCCAGGTCTGTCTGGCTCTTAGCCAGCACGCTATGCTGGCTCCTATGAGAACCATCTAGAAGAGCAGACACCTCAACCAAAAGGCCTAGCCACTGGGCACAACCACCATACTAAGCATCAGCCCATCCTCCTCAGGAAAGAGGATAGCCTAGAACAGTCCTGTGACTAGAAGACAAATTCCAAGTTGCCAAAATTCTAACTTGTTCCATGGATCTTCTCCACTCGTGTCTTCTCTCCAGCCTAGCAAGTCTGGTTGCCTATTCCCCTCACACAACTCATTCCCCACTACCCTCCAGCACTCCTTCTCCCTACCTCTCTCACCAAGAGAGAAAGACAGCAGAAACAGAACGCAAAGCCTCATGAACCCGAGATTGTAGTCCAGGGTCTGTCGCTTTCTACCTGGTCTCAGCCTTTAGAACAGGACTTGACATATAGTAAGTGCTCAATAAACATCTCATTGAATGAATAAAGGAGTGAATAACTTTACCTCCCGTGGCCGCAGTTTCTTCATCTGGGGGTGTGGGAGAAGGTGCAAGGACTACATTAGATGAATAATCACTAAGATTCCTTCCTGCTCTAACACCATGTAATTTTTTATGAGCATCATCACCCTTAAGATGAGCCTCCCCTGGGAAATCTTCTGTCTCTTGCCTCTCTTCCAAGCTCCAGTCATTCCAATAGCTCCACTTACCTATCTGATGGTTTAACCCATGTACAGTGGTCTCAGTGGGGGCCCAGGTGGCTTAACTACACAGCTAAGGAGTGATCCTCAAGCTTCTCAAAAAGAGAAACAGCATGCCCTACTCCCTCCCCATACCCCAGAAAATCCTCATCATACCCAAGACAGAGCTTTCTGGACAGCAGATACCCAAACTGACCCTGTGAAACAGTGGTTTTCAATTTGGAGTAGTTTCACTCTAGGAGTTTTTGGAAAAATGTGTGGACAGTGTTTGAGGTTGTCACAAAGACTCGGAAATGGGGAAGGGGATGCACCTGGCATTTACAGCAATGATCAGGAATGCTAAACATCTAGCAATGCATGGCACAGTCCCTAACAATGAAGAATTATCCTGTCCAAAATGCCACTAGTGCCCCTGTTGAAAAATACTACCTTAGATATCCTGTAACCTGGGTTTCTGAGCAACCAAAGTGTTTTATTTCACCTTAAATCAAAGGAAATATATTACTCCGAGGGCACAATCAAAACCGCAAACTTGGCCAGGCTAGCCCAGGGTCTAAAGAAGTTCAAATCTGGGAGCACAGAAGAGAACAGATGTCCACCAACCATGCTTGGGGGAGGAAGTTTAGCCCAGGGCTAATGCCAGCCAGAGAAGCCATCAGTCCTTGGGGAGCCCTTCCGGGCAGGCTCACCTGTAGGAGGGGATCTGTGGTACAGTGACCATTGGGACAGTGGAGGGTGTGTCCAGGCCCACTTCCTCTGGTTCTTTCTTGATCTTTTGTTTCAAACTCATCTTGTTCTTCTTGGGCACTCCCTTAAGAGGGCCGCCCATCCCACCTTGGCCTTCCTCCTCCTCCTCCTTCACGTCTTTCTCATCTTCTTCCTCTTCCCCACCACCCTCCTTTAGTCCTTCTTCATCTCCAGCTTCACTAAGGCCACCAGGGGAGTCATCCTTTCTCCTGGCAGTGGTGGCACGTGGTGGTGAGTGGGCCTCACAGTAGGCCGTCTTGCGCACTGTGAAGATGGTGCCATTGAGGCTGGTCTCCCGCATGGGCTCAATCTTCATGAAGAGCCCAGCCCGCTGTGCACACGTCACATGAAAGGCCGTGTAGCAGTTCACCTTATGGCACTGGATGGCTGCACCCAGTCCCTTCTGCTTGCAGATATAGCAGGTTAGTTTCCAGCGGGCAGGTGGGATGTTGTCAATGCCCTCGATAGGCTCCAGGAACACGGTGTTAGCGAAGCAGACTTCAGGGATCCAGATGGCGCACACCACATGGGCCCAGTGCCCGTCGCTCGTCTGTTTGAAGGCACCACCCTTATTGGGGCAGAGGACGCAATCCACAGGCCGGGAGGGAGACTGCAGGCAGCAGCGGCAGAGCCACTGGCCCTCAGGGATGTAGGGAACACCGTAGCACTCCTGGTGTACAGCCAGGTTGCAGATGTCACAGAAGAGAATGACATTGCTATTATGGCATTCATCATCCAGGCACACGCAACAGAAGGCGTCTTCATCAATGAGTGACTGCTGGGCCCCACTGCTGCGACTCTCCAGGTATGACTCTTTCTCAAGTCGGTCCACTAGCAGCTCAAAGGTGTCTGCTGACACCAAACTGTGCCCATCCACTCGCCGCTTCTCATTTACCATATCCAGCCAGGCAAGGTCTTCCTCATCCATGTCGTACTCTACCTCTGCATCCAGGTCTTCAGGTGGCTTCTCAATGTAGCGGTAGTAGGCTGCGGGCAAAGGAGGTGCTTCTGGCTGGCTGGCTGAGTCCACCATGCGGAAGCTGGGCTGTGGGAGGTTGAAGGAGGTGCCGGATGCATGCTTAGAGCAGGACTCCTTCTTCTTGCCTTTGGATGAGGGTTTCTTGGACTTGCCAGGGAACTGGGGCTGCTCACTATTTTCCTTATTACTGTTACATTCGGTGATATCCTGTGCAGTCAGTTCATCCTCTGTGATGATCTTAAGTGGGTCATAGATGCTAATGCGATGCAGGCGTCCATCAATGTCCACCTCGACAATCCGCTGGGCCTGGGCATATGTCAGGGTCTCACGGGTGGGTGAGCACTTGAGACTGTAGGGTGACGGGGAGCGCCGGCCCTCGGCATTCTGCCGCGACTTCTTGCGCGGCTTCCTCATGGTACCTGGGAACCAAGTGAACAGGCCTAAGGAGAGAAGGCCAGGAGACCATGAGCTGGATGTTCATGCATACACTTACCCATTCACCCTTCCATATGATCGAATGGACACCAAGAGGACCAGCTGTTTCCCTGTCCGAACAATCTGCCCTGCAGAATCCATGTGGCTTGTTCATTCACCTCCTTCAAGTCTTTCCATAAACATCATTTCTGTCATACTTTCTCTAACTACTCTACTTAAAATTTAAAATCCCTACCTCCCACTAGCAACCCACCTTTCATCCTGCTTTATTTCTGCCTATAGCACCAATTTCTGTCGAACTATGTAATTTGCCTACTTATTGTGTTTATTGTTTGCTTCCTTCCACTAGAGTGTAAGCTCCATGAGAGCAGGGATGTTTGCCTGTCTTGTTTACTGCTGTATCCCAACTGCCTGAAACGGTGTCTGGCTCAATAAGTATTTCTTGAATGGCAAGAGAAATCAAACACACATGATCCCTGCCAGCACTGGTGGCAAAGTGGTTAGCATAGCTGCCTTCCACATGATCCCTGCCCTCTCCGTCTGAGAGCTATCTGACTGAAGGGAAAGAGATGTAAACAGATTACAATGCGACAGGGAGAAATCTAATGTTCTAACGACGTACATGGTGGGCAGGAGTGGTTCAGTGGTATAATTCTTGCCTTCTGTGTGGGAGACCCGGCTTCAATTTCCAGCTAATGCACTTCAAGTGTAGCTACCACTTGTATGTCAGTGGAGGCCTGTGTGTTGCTATGATGCTGAACAGGTTTCAGCAGAGCTTCTTGACTAAGATGGACTATGAAAAAAGGTCAGGTGATCTACTTCTGAAAGTCAGCCAGTGAAAACCTATGGACCACTAGGTCCGACCCCATTGTGCATAGGGTCGCCATGAGTCAGGGGCTGACACAATGGCAGCTTAGAACAAGAACGATGTACATAAGGCTGTGGAACAATTAACTATGGAAAGGGAAGGGTGGTTAAGGCTTCAGAAAGAAAGAACGCAAGGATAACAGCCACTCTCTAGCTTTGTATATGAACAGCAGCTCCCATCAGAGGATGAACTTCTGTCGTACTATGTCATACCTCTGTCACACTCAATGGCCTAGAGCTTTCCCCAATCCCATCAGAAACCCTATCCCTTGACCACACCTGGGGTAAAGGGGTCATCTCTGAGATACCTATCATATGTGGTCTAAGGGCGTCAAGCTACAACATGCACAGTTTTCCCTGCAAAAGGAGCATCCAGGATGTGCTGGCTACTGTATTTCCAAACAGAAACCCTGGAAGCTCTGGGAGTGGACTCAAGAGATGTCTGAAGTTGTAAATGGCCTGTATGGGACCCTCACTGGACCCAAGGTCAAGGTGATCAGGACAGTATCTGAGGTAAGTCTCAATGCATTCTGTGACCTCAAAAGTCCCTCCCTGCTAAATACATACATCTAGTCTACCCTTGTGCAGCAAAGGGAAAGCCCTCAAGTTTCCCACATCATTCTCTGTGGGAGTTCATAAGACTCGTGGTAAGCAGTTACTGCCACCATCACTACCAGGAAAGATCTTTGAGGATATGGTGCCCCAAGGCACAGAAAGAGACTTGGAAGGGTATGAACAGGGAGGAGATTTCAAGGAGAAAAACAGAGAGTTCATCACTTTGGTGATAATTTAGCATACTTTTATACACTACAAAGTCCTTTCCTAACCAGCTTTGGAGTTAGTAAGTTATTATCCTCTCCATTTTACAAGTGAAGAAAACAACCTCAGAAAGGATTCACTCAACCCAAGGCTGTTGTTTGTTCTTGCGTGCTGTTGAGTCAATTCCAACTCATAGTGACCCTACAGGACAGAGCAGAACTGACCCATAGAGTTTCCTAGGCTATAATGCTTACAGGAGCAGATTGCCAGGTCTTTTCTCCCACAGGAGCAGCTGGTGGGTTTGAACCACCAATCTTTCAGTTAGCAGCTGAGTGCTTAACCACTGTGCCACCAGGGCTCCAATTCAAGGATAGTAAGTGATAAAACTACAATTCAAACCCAGATCTTCTAATCTGCTCAATTTATCTCACTAGGACATAAGAACACCACAGAGATGGCCATGGTCTGGTACAAAAAGAGGTCTTGGGGCAATCTAGGTTCTAATCTTGGCCAATTTGACTTGGAGAGTCTTTTCATCCCTTTGTGCCTCCATACTTCCTTAGTGAAAGGAGGATAATAAAACCTACCTCTTAAGGATTGCTATTTACTAACAAGCCATTATTAACACCCTCACTAAAAAGGCCTTCTGATCCCAAAGTGTGCCTGAGACCAAAAAAAAAAAAAAAAAAAAAAATTGGCCAAGGGACAGTACGGCAGGCACACACCCCAGCTGGAGTCAAAGGAAACAGAATCATCACAGCAATTTTGTCTTGGTTCCAGAGTCCCTTGGTCACCAAATGTCTTACAAATGCCAAGATCCTGGGGCAGCCTGGGGCCAACAGACCTACTTTACTGCTCCCACACTTCCCCACCCCCCACCAAGGGCATGGAGACCCTAACCCAAACCCAAACCCAAACTAGGACGTGTGAAAATCTACCAGAATCCCAAACGTATATAGATTAGAGGCAGAGAAGAGTGTTGCCCCTCCCTTCAATAAAGCCACTCTATTTTCTTCCTCCCCACCTGCTACCTCCTCAGCAGCTCAGGTTATCTCTCACCCAAGCAGTACCTGAGGACACCTCTTCTTTCCAACCCAAGCCTCTAGAAACTGGGGAGGGGGGGAACCCTGGCGGGAGAAGTGCTACTGCTGAGGAAAATGAAGTCTCTCCCTCAAGGCGCTTACAGTCTAGATGGGGTTTTTGGCGGTATTTTCTCATCCCTCACGGCCCTTCACACATATATACCTCCAAAAAAATCTCCAACCACCCCCAGTAGTCTTCCCGGTAGCCCCCTGTGCACCCACTCGCCCACCCCACCCGGGTTCCTGAGGAATAAGGGGTTTCTGCAAATAGACTGTACCCCCTGCATCCCACACAAAATAAATACTCATGACACAAGGGAGGACCCCAGCCGAGGCTCCTGCCCCTTTAAGAGGGCACCTCTTCCAGAAGAATCTTGACCCCTCGGAGCTAGAGAATGGAGGGAAATAACATCTCCTCCCCAAAAAGGAGGGGGTGAGCGCGCCAGAGACCGACAGCCGCGAAGTCCGATCCGCGGACAGAGAAAGCGAGCGCCAGCGAACGAGCGGGGAAGAGAGGAGAGAACCTATTGGCCACTGCATCTGCCCGTCAGAGGGACCCAGGGGACCAAGGGGCGCGCAGGGGGTGGGACTCTCCCTTGGCCTGGCCAATCGGAGAGGGGGGCGGGGGCGGGGCTCGGCGCCTCAGCTTCCAGAGCCGGGGGGAGACAAGATGGCGGCTGCGGGAGGGGGTCCCCGCTTCTTAGCTCTGCCCTCGCCCGCGCTCTCCTTCCCCGCCGCCGCCCCCGCCCCGTGGGAGAGCTTTTGCGCCCCCCCCCCCACCCCGCAGGGGACGCTTCCCGTTTCCCCCGGTCCCCCCTCGCCGTGCAGTCCCTGGTCCCCGAAGGCCCGCTGCCCCCGCCCCCGCTCTGTCCGGCCCCGCTGCCGCCCCCATTACCTCAGCCGCCGGCCCGGCTCCACTGCTCGGGGCCCCTGGGCGCGGGCGGGCCGGCCGCTGAGCTGATCGGCGCAGCCCCGGGAGCGGAGCGCGGCTTCCTCCCGCGCCGGCCTCCGTGGCCTCCGCCGTGCCCCCGCCCGGCCCACGCTGGGGCCCCGGCCTGGCCGCCGCCACCGCCTCCGCCGCTCCCGGGGGAGGAGGGGGAATGGAGCCGCCGCCGCCGCTGCCGCCACGGAGCCCGGCCGAGGGGAGGGAGGGATCAGCCCCCAGGCAGGATCCGCCCCTCCGGCCTCCCCCCGCCACCTCCACCCCTTCCCTCGCTCCCTCTCTGGCTCCGCGGGCTCTGCTGCTGCAAAGGAGCGAGAGCGCGAAAAAGGGGGGAAACGGGCAAAAATCCCCCCGCCCGTGCCCGGCGCCGCGGCGGCCCGGGCGGTGCGGAGAGGAGCGCGGAGCTGCCGCCGCCGCCGCCGCCGCCGCCGTCGCCACGGGGCACCGTCCCCGGCTCGGCCTCACGGTGGCGGTGCGGACGCGGCAGGAACGCTGATCGGAGACCGGGTCTGCACTCGCCGCGGCCCCGGCTCGCCGCGGCCCTACCCGCCGCGGGGCGAGCCCGACGAGAGAGCTGGGGACGTTCGGGTTTAGTTGGGAAAGAACGGGGATCCCCAAATCTAGGAGTGAGGGTCAGCCGCCCTCTCCCTGCGGGGAAGTGGCTGAGGTTGTGAACAGCAAGCACCCTCTCCGAAAGGGAGAGTCCCTCCAAAGCTTAAGCCACGGGAATCTTTGAAGTCAAAACCGTCTGTAGTTTCTTGGGGTGCATATGCCTGCACTACTCCCAGAAGGTCGCCCCCCCCCCCCCCCCCAGGTCCCGAGGACAAAGGTCCTGCTAAGTCCATCCCCTCTCCCAGTGAGGGCAGCCGGGAAAGCCCCGCCTCTGTTGTGTACAGGTGAGCGTCTTGTTCCCCACAAGCCATCCTTAGGAAACAGAGCTGACTTTTCCTTGTGTGCCATCTTCTCCCTTCTGTGTTTAAAGAGAGTAAACATAAAAGTTTGACAGTCTGCTTAAGGACGTCTGGTAACTCATTTGTCACTGTAGGCATGGGAAGCATTCTCTCCTTTTAAACCTGATTTGGCTAGGAGTCAGTTAATTCAATGCACTGGGGGGCTTTCTAAAAGATACTTGGCAAATGCTAACTTCAAACTCAGATGTGATCAAACTGGCTTTTGTTTTGATTTAAAAAAATAATAAATTTAAGAAAAGGGCTCCTTTGCTACCCCTTTGCCTTTAAATTGGAACACTTACCTCTTATGATTGAAGTCTTAAGCAGCAATATTTAATGATGTTTATAAAGGATGTATGCATAGGCTGCCTTTAAATGTGAAGATGAGTGACATATTTTGAAAGCGTTTTCTCTGCCCGCGCTGGTGGTGTAGCTTGTTGAGACTTTCACAATTTCTTGCTTGGTTCTGATGGACTCATGAGGATGAAGGAGAAAGTCTTAGGGTCCAAATACTGTCTTCCAAACGTTTAAACTGAACCTACTGCTACTTTTGATGTATAGATGTCCCTTGTCCGAAAGAATTTAAATATATAGAATTTTAAACTTTAAAGTTTGATAAAAGTAAGAAAGCTAATTTGTATTACAAAGAATTTTCCGATTAGATGTTGGCAACTTCTGGCAAAGTGATAAGCAAAAATAATTCTATTAACAAGTTTTAAAAAAAGAAAGAAAAAGGGGAGTGGCTCATGGGGCTAAGCAAGGGCAGGGCAATGTTTTGAAAGCTGTGAGGATGAAATAGTATGAATTAATGTCAAGTGTTCTAAGGCTAGGGGGAATAATCATTTGGAGGGGAGGTGTGGAAGAAAAGATGATTAATTGTGGAAAGGAAAGCCCCAGAGGCAAGAAAGCATTGCAGTTACTTTTAGTCAAGGAAAAAAATATATATAAAGAATAACAGAAACAGTAATATTATCTGACTTTCATTTCTTGTTCTTTTAAAACATGAAATACAGTAACCATTTATCCATATAGTTACTAGTTAGTAACTTTTATTTCTTGATGATGATCTCAAAATTTATTTAGCACAACTCCCATTTGTGCATTTGGGAACTGTCTTCTCCCAGGAAAATGAATGAATAAATACCTTGAGAAAATGCATGGTTTGGTTTCCGCTGGTAACAGTAAGTAAACTAATGATTTAAATGCTCCTGAAAATGCATTAAGTCAACCTAATGCACATGATTCCCAGGTTTATGTATTCAGAAGCTTTCATATCAGGACCTTATTCAATCTAAGTGTTTTTCTTTGATTTTCAACTTGCATTTTTTAAAGAACATTACAGATGTCCTCACTTTCATTTTTGATATCTGCATCTGGTTTCTGTAAGGGTAACTGCACACATAACTAGTTTGCTATGATGTAATCTCACATGTAACATGAAACAATTATGCCATTAAAAACAAATTACTATGAAATGTGCAAAGACCTGGAGTTAGAAAACCAAAACGGAAGACCCTGCTCAGTATTTCTCAAGCTGAAAGAACTGAAAAAATTCAAGCCTCGACTTGCAATATTGAAAGATTCGATGGGGAAAATATTGAATGACGCAGGAAGCATCAGAAGAAGATGGAAGGAATACACAGAGTCACTGTACCAAAAAGAATTGGTCAACATTCACCCATTTTAGGAGGCAGCATAGGATCAAGAACTGATGGTACTGAAGAAAGAAGTCCAAGCTGCACTGAAGCCATCAGTGAAAAACAAGGCTCCAGAAATTGACAGATTACCGACTGAGATGTTTCAACAAACAGATGCAACGCTGGAAGTGCTCATTCATCTATGCCAAGAAATTTGGAAGACAGCTACCTGGCCAACTGACTGAAGAGATCCATATTTGTGCCCATTCCAAAGAAAGGTGATCCAACAGAATGCGGAGATTATTGAACAATATCATTAATATCACATGCAAGTAAAATATTGCTGAAGATAATTCAAAAATGATTGCTGCAGTACATCGACAGGGAACGGCCAGAAATTCAAGCTAGATTTAGAAGAAGACATGGAACAAAAGGGATATCATTTGTATTGTCAGATGGATTTTGGCTGAAAGCAGAGATTACCAGAAAGATGTATCTGTGTTTTATTGACTATGCAAAGGCATTCTACTGTGAGGATCATAACAAATTATAGATAACATTTCGAAGAATAAGAATTCCAGAACACTTAGTTGTGCTCATGAGGAACCTGTACATACACCAAGAGGCAACTGTTTGAGCAGAACAAGGGGATACTATGTGGTTCAGGGTTGTATTCTCTCACCATACTTATTCAATCTGTATGCTGAGCAAATAATTGGAGAAGCTGGACTGTATGAAGAACGTGGCATCAGGATTGGAGGAAGGGTCATTAACAACCTGCAATATGCAGATGACACCACCTTGCTTGCTGAAAGTGAATAGGACTTGAAGCACTTACTTATGAAGATCAAAGACTACAGCCTTCAGTATGGATTGCACCTCAACTTAAAGAAAACAAAAATCCTCAAAACTGGACCAACAAGCAACATCATGATAAATGGAGAAAAGATTGAAGTTGCCAAGGCTTTCATTTTACTTGGATCCACAATCAACACCCATGGAAGCAGCAGTCAAGAAATCAAATGATGTATTGCATGGGGAAAATCTGCTGCAAAAGACCTCTTTAAAGTGTTAAAAGTAAAGATGTCACTCTGAGGACTAAGGTGCACCTGACCCAAGCAATGGCATTTTCAATCACCTCATATGCATGCAAAAACTGGAAAATGAATAAGGAAGACCTAAGAAGAATTAATGTCTTTGAATTATGGTATTGGCCAAGAATATTGAATATACCATGGGCTGCCAGAAGGAACAGATCTGTCTTGGAAGAAGTACAGCCAGAATGCTCCTTAGAAGCAAGGATGGCAAAACTTTGTCTCACATACTTTGAACATGTTATCAGGAGGGATCAGTCCCTGGAGAAGGACATCATGCTTGGTAAAGTAGAAAGCCAGCGAAAAAGAGGAAGACCCTCAGCAAGATGGATTGACACAGTGGCTCTAACAATGGGCTCAAACACAGCAATGATTGTGAGGGTGGCGCAGGACTGGGCAGTGTTTCGTTCTGTTGTACATGGGGTCACTATGAGTTGGAACCTACTCAATGGCACCTAATGACAACAAAAACAAATTTGGAACATGTATCAAAAATCCCAGAGGCACTAAATTTAATTCACTTTAACTTTTAAAGAGTTTAAATTCACCAACCCATGGTCCTTCCAAAAAGACACAGGGCAATTAAGTTCAACAAGGCAATTAAGTTCAGCAAATAGGAGCAGGAACTTTTGATTCCAAATAGTGTTTTAAAAATCCTTGACCTTTTAGGAGGTTCCAGCAAAATGGCGCTCTAGGCAGAAGCACCACGCCATCCCTCCACAGCAAAGATCCGAAAAACTAAGCCAAACAGAGAATACAACAATCCTGAAACCCTAAAACATCAAATGAAGAGATAAAGAACACAGCCAAGCACCAAACGGAGTGAGAAAACTGACCAATCTAGGAAATGAACTCTTGAGGACTATCCAAAACCAAAAGAAATACAACAGGGAATCAGAGCCGTTAATCAGGAAATGACAACAACATCAAAACGATAAAAGAGGGAATAAATGGCATAGGTATAGAACCTTCTAATGGAGAGGAAGGCAAGGCGATACCAAGTAATGGTAGACTGCTTCAAACTTAGAAAGATAAGGGTAAAATTCATGGTAACCACAAAGAAAATTAACAAACCAACTCATAAAAATAAAGACGAAAAACATAAAGTCTCAGCAAAAAACAAAACTTAGAAAAACAAAAGAAATGAAAAAAAAAAATCCACAAACAAAAGTAACTCAGCACAAGAAAGTAAGAAGAAGAAAGAAAACGTCAGCACCAAAAAAAAGCACTACAAAATGACAGCAACAAACTCACATCTATCAAAAATTACACTGAATGTAAATGGACTCAATGCACCCATAAAGAGACAGAGAGTGACATAATGGATAAGAAAACAGGATCCATCGATTTGCTGTCTACAAGAGACACACCTTAGAAACAAAGATGTGAATTTATTAAAAGTCAAAGGTTGGGAAAAAATATATCAAGCTAACAACTACCAAAAAAGAGCAGGAGTGGCAATACTAATCTCAGATAAAATAGACTTTAAAACAAAATCTACCATAAAAGACAAAGAAGGACACTGTATAATGATTAAAGGGACGATCCATCATGTAGGCATAACCATAATAAACATCTACGCACCCAATGACAGGCTCTGAAATACATAAAACTCTAACAACACTGAAAAGAGAAATTGACAGTTCCACAACAATAGTAGGAGACTTCAACACACCACTCTCAGTAAAGGACACAACAACTAAGAAGAAATTCAGCAAAGATATAGAAGACCTAAAAGGCATAATCAGCCAACTTGACCTCATAGACATATATAGAATACTCCATCCGACTGCTGCAAAATACACATTCTTTTCCAAAGCACATGGAATGTTCTCCAGAATAGACCACATCTTAGGCCACAGAGCAATCCTCAACAAGATCCCAAACGTTGAGATAATTCAAAGTATCTTCTCTGACCACAATGCCATCAAGGTAGAAATTAACAATAGAAAGAGCAAGGAAAACAAATCAACTACATGGAAACTGAATAATACCGTGCTTACACATCAGTGGGTAATAGAAGAAATCAGAGATGGAATCAAAAAATTCCTAGAATCAAATGAGAATGAAAACACATCATACCAAAACCTTTGGGACACAGCAAAGGCAGTCCTCAGAGGACAATTTATAGCAATAGATGCACATATCAAAAAAGAAGAAAGGGACAAAATCAAAACATTAACTACAGAACTCAAACAAATAGAAAGAGAACAGCAAAAAAAGCCCACAACCACTGGAAGAAAGGAAATAGTAAAGATCAGAGCAGAAATAAATGAAATAGAGAACAGAAAAACAATAGAAAGAATCAACAAAACCAAAAGTCGGTTCTTTGAAAGAATCAACAAAATTGACAAAACGCTGGCCAGTCTGACAAAAGAAAAACAGGAAAGGACACAAATAACCCAAATAAGAAATGAAATGGGAGACATTATACAACAGAACCAACTGAAATAAAAAGGATTATAACAGAATATTATGAAAAACTATACTCCAACAAATTTGAAAACCTAGAGGAAATGGATAAATTTCTAGAAACATACGGCCTACCCAAACTACAACAAAGTGATGTTGAAAATCTGAACAGACCCATAGCAAGAGATTGAAAAGGTAATAAAAAAAAACTCCCAACCAAAAAAAGCCCTGGCCCAGATGGCTTCACTGGAGAATTATACAAAACATTTACAGAAGAGCTTGTATCAGTACTACTCAAGCTATTTCAGAGCATAGAAGAGGAAGCAACACTTCTAAATCCATTCTATGAAGCCAGCATAACGCTGATACCAAAACCAGGCAAAGACGTCACAAAAAAAGAAAATTACAGACCAATATCTCTCATGAATATAGATGCAAAAATTCTGAACAAAATTCTAGCCAATAGTATTCAGTATCATATCAAAAAAATAATACACCATGACCAGGTAGGATTCATACCAGGTATGCAAGGATGCTTCAACATTAGAAAATCAATCAACGTAATCCACCACATAAATAAAAGGAAAGAAAAGAATCACATGATCATCTCAATTGACGCAGAAAAGGCATTTGACGAAGTCCAACACCCATTCCTGATAAAAACTCTCAATAAAATAGGTATAGAAGGGAAATTTCTCACCATAATAAAGGGCATCTATGCAAAACCAATGGCCAACATCATTCTTAATGGAGAGAGGCTGAAAACATTCCCCTTGAAAACAGGAACAAGACAAGGATGCCCTTTATCACCACTCCTATTTAACATTGTGCTGGAAGTTCTAGCTAGAGCAATAAGGCTAGAAAAAGAAATAAAAGGCATCCAAATTGGTAATGAAGAAGTTAAACCGTCCCTGTTTGCAGATGATATGATACTATAGATGAAAACCCAAAAGACTCCATGAGAAATCTACTGGAACTAATAGAAAGATTCAGCAGAGTAGCAGGATACAAGATAAACATTCAGAAATCAGTTGGATTCCTATACACCAATAAGGAGAACGATGAAAGGAAATCAGGAAAACAATACCATTTTCAATAGCCCCTAAAAAGATAAAATACTTAGGAATAAATCTGACCAGGGATGTAAAAGATCTATACAAAGAAAACTACAAAACACTACTGCATGAAACCCAAAGAGATCTACGTAAATGGAAGAACATACCATGCTCATGGATAGGCAGACTCAACATTGTGAAAATGACAATTCTAACCAAAGCAATTTACAAATACAATGCAATCCCGATCCAAATACCAACAACATTCTTCAAAGAGATGGAAAAACTAATCATTAACTTTATATGGAAAGGGAAGAAGCCCCGAATAAGTAAAGCACTACTGAAGAAGAATAAGGTTGGAGGACTGACACTACCTGACTTCAGAACCTACTATACAGCTACAGTAGTCAAAACAGCCTGGTACTAGTACAACAACAGATACATTGACCAATGGAACAGAATTGAGAACCTGGATGTAAATCCATCCACCTACGGTCACCTGATCTTCGACAAGGGCCCAAAGTCCATCAAATGGGGAAAAGACAGTCTTTTTAACACATGGTGCTGGCAAAACCGGATATCTATCTGCAAAAAAATGAAACAGGACCCATACCTCACGCTGTATACAAAAACTACTTCAAAATGGATCAAAGACCTGAATATAAAGTCTAAAACTATGAAGTTCATAGAAGGAAAAATAGGACCAACACTTCAGGCCTTAATACACGGCATTAACAGGATACAAACCATAACCATCAGTGCACAAACCCCAATAGGTAAGCTAGATAACTGGGATCTTCTAAAAATCAAACACCTATACTCTTCAAAAGACTTCACCAAAAGAGTCAAAAGAGAACCTACGGACTGGGAAAAAATTTTTGGACAGTACAAGTCAGACAAAGGTCTAATCTCCATAATCTACAAGAAAATCCAACACCTCTACAACAAAAAGACAAATAATCCTATTAAAAAATGGGCAAAGGAAATGAACAGACACTTCACCAAAGAAGACAGTTTTGCCCAACAAAGCAACCATCATTCTGATACTACAGTCTGTTCTCCACTATAGGGTTTCCTCCTCTCTTTTTTTCCTTGCTCTCCTTTCTCTTCTTCCCATGAGGCCTCTGTTTCAAATGCAGAAATTCTAAGCCTTAAACATTCCTGGCCGAAGCCTCAGATTAGGACATTTAGCACTTCTCACTGCATCAACCCATTCGTATAATTTTTATTGATTGATTCAGTGTTACTTGTTAGTGCTGGCATGGAAAAGCGGAAAGTGTTTTGGAAAACAAAAATCGTTCCAGTGCTACTGTTTCTTCTCCCCTGATCCAACTTCCCACGATTTCCCGACCTCTCCAAACATTCCCACCACACCCCTTGGTTTAAAATTGAACTCTTTTATATCTCTTTGTATGCTCCTCAGCCCCCCATCCAGGCCCTGACAGTAGATCAGCATCCTCCTGACTCCCCCAGGGTTATGTCAGCACCAGTAAAACAGTCCCCACCCTTTTGTTAAGAGGTCTTGCATTTTAAGGGTTCCTGACATCCATCTAGGACACCTACAGTCCTCATCGCTGTCAAGGTTCTTTTCGTTTGTTGTTTTGGTTTGGGTTTTTTGTTTTGTTTTGTTTTTGCCTGTGGATGCCCAATGCTCCAGCACCATTTATTGAAAAGGCTGTCTTTCCACCATTGAATTGCTTTTGCACCTTTGACCTTTGTCATAAATCAGCTGAGTTCACCAAAATCTATATTCAGATGACCAACACACACATAAAAAGATGCTCGACGTCATTAGCCATTAGGGAGATGCAAATCAAAACCGCAATGAGGTATCACTGCACCTCTGAGAATGGAAATGATCAAACAAACAAAAAAACTCTGGAAAACAACCAGTGTTGGCAAGGTTGTGGAAAAACTGGAACCCTCGTCCGTTGCTGGTGGGAATGTAAAACAGTGCAGCCACTGTGGAAAACAGTTTGGTGGTTCCTCAGAAAGTTGAATATAGAATTACCATATGACCCAACAATCCCAATCCCAGCTATATACCCAGAAGAAATGAAGGCAGGAACACAAACAGAAACCTGTACACCAGTGTTCACTGCAGCATTTTTCACAATAGCGAAAAGGTGGAAACGACCAAAATATCCATCAGGAGATGAATGGATAAACAAAATGCATATACACACAATGGAATATTATGCAGGTATAAACAGAAATGAAGTCCTGATGCATGCCACAACACGAATGAACCTTAAAAACATTATGCTGAGTAAAATAAGTCGATAAGGGACAAATACTGCATAATCTCGCCTATATGAAATAAGCAAACATATAGAAACCAAAGATTGCTAATGGTTACCAGGGGTGGGAGGCAAGAGGGAAGGGGAGTTTTTGTTTGGGGGCATTGCATTTATGTTAATAGTGGTGAAATTTTGGGGAAGGATAGCGATAATGATGGCACAACATGAAAAATGTAACAAATGTCGTTGAATGGAAAAGTTGTGTTGGCAAATATTTTGGTGCCTATATTTTCACAATGAGCAAAAAAATCAATTAGGCATTTTCGTTTGTGTGGGTCTGTTTCTGAGTTCTCCCTTCTGCTCCATTAGTCTGTGTGCCTATCCCTCTGCCAATACCTCATGGTGTTGATTAGTGCTGCTGCATAAAAGTCTTGAAACCGGGTAGGCTGATCCCTTTACTTCATTCCTCTTTCTCAAAATTATTGTAGCTGTTCTAGTTCCTTTCCCTTTCCCTCTAATTTTTAGAATAATCTTGTCTCTATCTACAAAAACTCTTGCAGTGATTTTGATAGGAATTGTGTTAAACCTGTAAGTTTAACCTGTATGTTGAGGAGAATTGACATCTTTAGAAGTACGTTTTAAACTTTCTGAATATATGGAGAATGTTTTATTTATCTCTTTGTTATTAACTTCTAATTTCTCCCCTTGTAATCAGAGAGTGTGATCAATATCATAGCAATTATTTGAAACTTTCTGATACTTGCTTTATGAAATAGTTGTTGCTGTTGTTGTTAGGTACCATCTAGTCGGTTCCAACTCATAGCGACCCTATGCACCACCGAATGAAACACTGCCCCATCTGCGCCATGCTCACAATTGTTGTTATGCTAGAGCCCATTGTTGCAGCCACTGTGTCAGTCCATCCCATTGAGGGTCTTCCTCTTTTTCACTGACCCTCTACTCCAGGGACTTCTCCAGGGACTGATCCCTCCTGAAAACATGTCCAAAGCATGTAAGAGGCAGTCTTGCCATCCTTGCTTCCAAGGAGCATTCTGGTTGTACTTCTTCCAAGACAGATTTGTTTTTTCTTTTGGCAGTCTATGGTATATTCAATATTCTTCACCAACATCACAGTCCAAAGGCGTCAATTTTTTAAAAAAAATTTTCCCATACAAAAATTTATACATACATTGTTATGACTCTAATTGCTCTCTCCATACTGTGACAGCAGTCCTCTTCCTGATTCCCCATGTCCATTCAACCAGCTCCTAACCCTCTCTGCCTTCCCATCTCACCTCCGGACAGAAGCTGCCTGTTTAGTCTCCTGTATCTACTTCAGCTAAGAGGCACACTCCTCACGAGTATCACTTTATGTCCCACAGTCCAGTCCAATCCCTGTCTGAAGAGTTGGCCTCGGAAATTGTTTTAGTTCTGGACTGATAGAGAATCCAGGGGCCATGCCTTCAGGGGTTCCTCCAGTCTCAGTCAGACCATTAAGTCTGGTCTTCTTACTAGAATTTGAGTCCTGCATCCCGTCTTTCTGCTGCTCCATCAGGGACTCTCTGTTGTGTTCCCAGTCAGGGCGGTCATTGGTGGTAGCCGGGCACCATCTAGTTCTTCTGGTCTTAGGCTGATGAAGTCTCTGGTTTATGTGGCCTTTTCTGTCTCTTGGGCTACTACTTTCCTTGTGTCTTTGGTGTTCTTCATTCTTCTTTACTCCAGGTGGTTGGGACCAATTGATGCATCTTAGATGGCCGCTTACAAGCTTTTAAGACCCCAGACGCCACTCACCAAAGTAGGATGCAGAACAGTTTCTTAATAACCTTTGTTATGCCATTTGACCTAGATGTCCCCTGAAAGCATGGTCCCCAGACCCCTACCCCTGCCACTCTGTCCCTCCAAGTGTTTGATTGTATTCAGGAAACTTTTTAGCTTTAGTTTAGTCCAGTTGTGCTGACTTCCCCTGTAGTGTGTGCTGTCCTTCCCTTCACCTAAGATAATTCTTATCTACTATCTTGCTAGTAAATAACCCTCCCCCTCCCTCCCCACCCTCATAACCATCAAAGAATGTTTTCTTCTGTGTTTAAACCAAAGGCAGTCAATTCTTCATCAATTCTTCTTCGGTCTTCCTTATTCATTGTCCAGCTTTCACATGCATATGATGTGATTGAAAATACCAGTGGCTTGGGTCAGGTGCACCTTAGTCTTCAAGGTGACATCTTTGCTGCTCAACACTTTAGAGAGGTCTTTTGCGGTAGATTTGCCCAATGCAATGCGTCTTTTGATTTCCTGACTGCCGCTTCCATGGTTGTTGATTGTGGATCCAAGTAAAAAGGAATCCTTGACAACTTCAATCTTTCCTCCATTTATCATGATGTTGCTTATTGGTCCAGTTGTGAGGATTTTTGTTTTCTTTATGTTGAGGTGTAATCCATACTGAAGGCTGTAGTCTTTGATCTTCACCAGTAAGTGCTTCAAGTCCTCTCCATTTTCAGCAAGCAAGGTTGTGTCATCTGCATAACGCAGGTTGTTAATGACTCTTCCTCCAATCCTGATGCCCCTTTCTTCTTCATACAGTCCTTCTCCGATTATTTGCTAAGCATACAGATTGAACAGGTATGGTGAAAGGATGCAACCCTGACGCATACCTTTCCTGACTTTAAACCACGCAGTGTCCTCTTGTTCTGTCCAAACAACTGCCTCTTGATCTGTGTACAGGTTCCTCATGAGCACAATTAAGTGTTCTGGAATTTCCATTCTTCCCAATGCTATCCATAATTTGTTATGATCCACGCAGTCTAATGCCTTTGCACAGTCAATAAAACACAGGTAAACATCTTTCTGATATTCTCTGCTTTCAGCCAGGATCCATCTGACATCAGCAATGATATCCCTGGTTCCACGTTCTCTTCTGAATCCAACCTGAATTTCTGGCAGTTCCTGTCAACATACTGCTACAGTCACTTTTGGATGATCTTCAGCAAAATTTTAGTTGTGTGTGATCTTAATGATATTGTTCGATAATTTCCACATTCGGTTGGGTCACCTTTCTTGGGAATAGGCATAAATATGGATCCCTTCCAGTCGGTTGGCCAGGTAGCTGTCTTCCAAATTTCTTGGCATAAACGAGTGAGCACTTCCAGCGCTGCATCTGTTTGTTGAAAAACCTCAATTGATATTCCGTCAATTCCTGGAGCCTTGTTTTTCGCCAATGCCTTCAGTGCAGCTTGGATTTCTTCCTTCAGTACCATATGTTCCTGTTCATATGCTACCTCTTGAAATGGTTGAACAGCGACCAATTCTTTTTGGTATAATGACTGTATATTCCTTCCATCTTATTTTGATGCTTCCTGCATCATTTAATATTTTCCCCATAGAATCCTTCACTATTGCAACTTGAGGCTTGAATTTTTTCTTCAGTTCTTTCAGCTTGAGGAATGCCAGGTGTGTTCTTCCCTTTTGGTTTTCTATCTCCAGCTCTTTGCACATGTCATTATAACACTTTACTTTGTCTTCTCAAGCCGCCCTTTGGAATCTTCTGTTCAATTCTTTTACTTCATCATTTCTTCCTTTGGCTTTAGCTGCTCGACGTTCAAGAGCAAGTTTCAGAGTCTCTTCGGACATCCATTTTGGTCCTTTCTTTCTTTCCTTTCTTTTTAATGACCTCTTGCTTTCTCCATATATGATGTCCTTGATGTCATTCCACAACTCATCTGGTCTTCGGTCATTAGTGTTCAACTCATCAAGTGTATTCTTGAGATAGTCTCTAAATTCAAGTGGAATATACTCAAGGTCGTACTTTGGCTCTCGTGGACTTGTTCTAATTTTCTTCAGTTTCAACTTCCAAGTTGAAGTCCTATTATGGAATAGTAGGCATTTAATTTTTACAAATGTTTCACATGTGCCTGAGAAGAATTAATATTTTCGAATTTTTTATTGCAGGGTTCTATTGTGTCCAACAGTTAATGGTGTTTGTTCTTTGAATCTTCTATATTTTTACCAATTTTTTTGCATACTTAATCTACCAGCAATTGAGAGAGGTGTGTTGAAATCTCTTACCATGATGGTGAATAGATGAATGATTCCAACCATTTGGTAGTTACATCAATTTTTGTTTTGCTTATTTTGAAGCTGTTTACTTGGTGCATACAAGTTAAGAATTTTTAATCACTGCCTTGTGTTTAACCCTTTAAAAATTATGTAGTAACGCTCTTTCTCTCTAATAATGTCTTTTGTCTTAAAATCCATATTCTCTGAAACTAATATAACTAACTTAGCTTTCTTTTATTAGTAATTACTGTATCTGTGTTAGTTTTTTCTGTCCTTTTACTTTCATCCTCTCTCTGGCCTTACGTTTTAGGTGTGCCTATTGTAAATAGTATATTACTGGATTTTTTTTTATATTTTAAATTTAATTTAAATATCTCTGTCCTTCATGGCATTTAAAAAATTTTTTTTTATTGCACTTTAGTTGAAGATTTACAAAACAAATAGTTTCTCATTAAACAGTTAGTACACATATTGTTTTATGACATTGTTAACAACCCCACGACATGTCAGCACTCTCCCTTCTCGACCTTGGCTTCCTTATTATGAGCTTTCCTGTGTCCTCTTGCCTTCTAGTCCCTGTCCCTGGGCTGTTGTGCCCATTAGTCTCATTTTGTTTTGTTGGCCTGTCTAATCTTCGGCTGAAGGGTGAACCTCAGGAGTGACTTCATTACTGAGCTAAAAGGGTGGTTGGGGCATACTCTTGGGGTTTCTCCAGTCTCTGTCAGGCCAGTAAGTCTGGTCTTTTTTTGGAACATTTTCCAGTATAGATCACATATTAGGCCATAAAGCAAGCCTTAACAAAATCCAAAGCATCGAAATACTACAAAGCATCTTTTCTGACCATAAAGCCATAAAAGAAGAAATCGATAACAGAAAAAGCAAGGAAAAAGTCAAACACATGGACACTGAACAACCCTTTGCTCAAAAACTACTGGGTTATAGAAGAAATTAAGGATGGAATAAAGAAATTCATAGAATCAAATGAGAATGAAAACACATCCTACCAGAACCTTTGGGACACAGCAAAAGCAGTGCTCAGAGGTCAGTTTATAGCAATAAATGCACTCTCCAAAAAGAAGAAGGGGCCATAATCAAAACATTAACCCTACAACTGGAACAGGTAGAAAGAGAGCAGTAAAAGAAGCCCCCAGGCACCAAAAGAAAGGACATAATAAGACTTAGAGCAGAATTAAATGCAATAGAGACTAGAAAAACAATTGAAAGGGTTAACAAGACCAAAACTGGTTCTTTGAAAAGATCAACAAAATTAATAGACCATTGGCCAAACTGACAAGAAAAAGGAGAGGAAGCAAATAACCCGTATAAGAAATGAGATGGGTGATATCACAACAGACCCAACTGAAATTAAAAGAATCATAAGAGAATACTATGAAAAATTGTACTCTAACAAATTTGAAAACCTAAAGGAAATGGAAAAATCTCTAGAAACTCACTACCTACCTATACTAACACAAACAGTGGTAGAACAACTAAATAAACCCATAACAAAAGAAGAGATTGAAAAGGTAATTTAAAAACTCCCCCCCAAAAAAAGCCCTGGCCCGGATGGCTTCACTGGAGAATTCTACCAAATTTTCAGAGAAGAGTTAACACCACTACTACTAAAGGTCTTTCAGATCATAGAAAAGGATGGAATACTACCAAACTCATTCTATGAAGCCAGCATAACCATGATACCAACCAAAACCACGTAAAGACACCACAAAAAAAGAAAATTATGGACCAATATACCTCATGAACATTGACGCAAAAATCCTCAGCAAAATTCTAGCCAATAGAATTCAGCAACATATCAAAAAAATAATTCACCATGATCAGGTGGGATTTCTACCAGGTATGCAGGGATGGTTCAATATTAGAAAAACAATCAATGTAGTCCATCACATAAATAAAACAAAAGACAAGAACAACATGATATTATCAGTCGATGAAGAAAAGGCATTTGACAAAGTCCAACACCCATTCATGATAAAAAACTCTCAACAAAATAGGAATAGAAGGGAAATTCCTCAGTATAATTAAGGGCATTTATACAAAGCCAACAGCCAACATCATCCTAAATGGAGAGACTTTGAAAGCATTCCCCCTGAGAATGGGAACCAGACAACAATGCCCTTTATCACCACTCTTATACAACATTGTGCTGGAGGGCCTAGACAGAGCTATTAGGCTAGATAAAGAAATAAAGGCATCCAGATTGGTGGGGAAGAAGTCAAAGTATCTCTATTTGCAAATGATATGATCTTATACACAGAAAACCCCAAAGAATCCACAAGAAAACTACTGGAACTAATAGAAGATTTCAGCAAAGTTTCAGGATACAAGCTAAACATAAAAAAATCAGTTGGATTCCTTTACACCAATAAAGAGAACCTCGAAGAGGAACTCACCAAATCAATAGCATTTACAATAGCCCCCAAGAAGATAAAATACTTAGGAATAAATCTAACCAGAGACGTAAAAGACCTGTACAATGAAAACTACAAGACACTGTTTCAAGAAACCAAAAGAGGCTTACATAAGTGGAAAAACATACCTTGCTCATGGTAGGTAGACTCAACATTGTGAAAATGTCGATTCTACCCAAAGCGATCTGCAGATACAATGCAATCCCGATGCAAATTCCAATGGCATTTTTTAATGAGATGGAGAAACAAATCACCAACTTCATATGGAAAGGGAAGAGGCCCTGAATAAGTAAAGCTTTACTCAAGAAGAAGAACAAAGTGGGAGGCCTCACACTACCTGATTTTAGAACCTATTATACTGCCATGGTAGTCAAAACAGCCTGGTATTGGTACAACAACAGATACATAGACCAATGGAACAGAATTGAGAATCCAGACATAAATTCATCTACCTATGAGCAGCTGATATTTGACAAAGACCCAAAGTCAGTTAACTGGGGGAAAAGACAGTCTCTTTAACAAATGGTGCTGGCATAACTGGATATCCATCTGCAAAAAACTGAAACAAGACCCACACCTCACACCAGGCACAAAAACTAACTCAAAATGGATCAAAGTCTTAAATATAAAATAAAAAATGATAAAGATCATGGAAGAATAAGTAGGAACAATGCTAGGAGCTCTAATACATGGCATAAACACAGTATGAACCATAAGTAACAATGCACAAGCACCAGAAGAGAGACGAGATAACTGGGAGTTCCTAAAAATCAAACACTTATGCTCATCAAAAGACTGCACCAAAAGAGTAAGAAGACAACCTACAGACTGGGAAAAAAATTTTGGCTATGACAAATCCAATCAGCATCTAATCTCTAAAATTTATAAGATATAGCAAAAAGACAAGCCAATTAAAAAATGGCCAAAGGATATGAACAGGCACTTCACCAAAGAAGATATTCAGGTGGCTAACAGACACACGAAGAAAAGCTCACAATCATTAGCCATTAGAGAAACGCTGATCAAAATTACAATGAGAAATCATCTCACCCGAACAAGGCTAGCATTAATCCAAAAAACACAAAATAATAAATGTTGGAGAGGTTGTGGAGAGACTGGAACACTTATACACTGTTGGTGGGAATGTAAAATGGTGCAACCACTTTGGAAATCAATTTGGCACATCCTTAAAAAGCTAGAAATAGAAGTACCAATCGATCCAGCTATCCTGCTCCTTGGAATATATCCTAGAGAAATAAGTCATCACATGAATAGATATATGCACACCCATGTTCATTGCAGCACTGTTCACAATAGCAAAAAGATGGAAGCAACCTAGGTGCCCATCAACAGGTGAATGGATAACCAAATTATGGTATATTCACACAGTGGAATACTATGCAATGATAAAGAACAACGATGAAGCTGTGAAACATCTTATAACATGGATCTGGAGGGCATTATGCTGAGTGAATGCGGTCAGTCACAGAAGGACAAATATTGTATAAGACCACTATTATAAGAACTCAAGAAAAGGTTTAAACACAGAAGAAAACATTCTTTGATGGTTATGAGGGTGGGGAGGGAGGGGGAGGGTTATTTACTAACTAGAGAGTAGATAAGAATTATCTTAGGTGAAGGGAAGGACAGCACACACTACAGGGGAAGTCAGCACAACTGGATTAAACCAAAGCTAAGAAGTCTCCTGAATACAATCAAACACTTGGAGGGACAGAGTGGCAGGGGTAGGGGTCTGGGGACCATGCTTTCAGGGGACATCTAGGTCAAATGGCATAACAAAGGTTATTAAGAAACTGTTCTGCATCCTACTTTGGTGAGCGGTGTCTGGGGTCTTAAAAGCTTGTAAGTGGCCATCTAAGATACATCAATTGGTCCCAACGACCGGAGTAAAGGAGAATGAAGAACACCAGAGACACAAGGAAAGTAGTAGCCGAAGAGACAGAAAGGGCCACATAAACCAGAGACTTCATCAGCCTAAGACCAGAAGAACTAGATGGTGCCCGGCTACCACCAATGACCGCCCTGACTGGGAACACAACAGAGAGTCCCTGATGGAGCAGCAGAAAGACGGGATGCAGGACTCAAATTCTAGTAAGAAGACCAGACTTAATGGTCTGACTGAGACTGGAGGAACCCCTGAAGGCATGGCCCCTGGATTCTCTATCAGTCCAGAACTAAAACAATTTCCGAGGCCAACTCTTCAGACAGGGATTGGACTGGACTGTGGGACATAAAGTGATACTCGTGAGGAGTGTGCCTCTTAGCTGAAGTAGATACAGGAGACTAAACAGGCAGCTTCTGTCCGGAGGTGAGATGGGAAGGCAGAGAGGGTTAGGAGCTGGTTGAATGGACATCGGGAATCAAGGGTGGGAAGGAGGAGTGTGCTGTCACAGTATGGGCAGAGCAATTAGAGTCACATAACCATGTATGTACAGATTTTTGTATGGGAGACTAACTTGAAATTTAGACTTCATTTAAACCACAACAATAAAAAAAAAGAGAAAAAAAGCCCTATAGAACACAGTTCTACTCTGACATACATGGGGTCACCATGAGTCAGAATCGATTCAACAGCAACTGGTTTGTTTGTTTACGCTTTTTTTTTGTTTAAAAAAGAAGGAGGAAGAGAGAGAAAGGAAGCCATTTAGTACTTTTCAAGGAAAAACTGAAACCTCTTTGATGTTAAATCTTAGTGTCCAAGGACAAGTCTTCTTGTCTTTACTCAAGCCTTTTGGTGCGTCTGTTGGACAAGGTTGCTCATTCTAATGCTCCCTTGATTTCCATTTCATTTTGTTGCTTTTCTCATTTCTGCCCTCTGTGTTCGTTACTGTGTTTTGTATCATGTCTATTCCCCCTTGTGCTCATTCTAATTAGATTTCAAGTTCAGACATGATTTTTTTCTACTTCTTCTTAATTTCAGCCGATTCGTACTCCATCTCCTATTTTCTTGCCATCTCTTCCTTAATTTCTTGTATTTATATTTTGTAGTTGTCTTTCATTGAAGCAACTGCTGTTTTTTAAAAAAATTGTTGTTAACTTTGGGTCAGAAGTTTCATCTGTTCCTTGTCTGATCTTTATCTCTTATGCTATCCCTTCTCACCATTTTTCTTATAGTATCTTTGTATTTGTATAGTATCTATAGTGGTTTTTATTATTCTTTATGCAATAAGTTGGAATTCTCTCATCTGTTCATTTGCAGGAGGTTCCTTTAGTGACTATTTTGTGGGCATGTTCTGAGCCCTGCCACCTCTGGATCATTTCTCTGTTTTCATCTTATCTTTATTGCACTTACACCCACACAGCTTCTGACCAGTTGCTTTCTGCCTGGTACTTTCCAGCTCTTGTGGTGTGTAAAGGATGTAGGTTACTCACTTCAGAGTGAGCCTTTTACCCACAAGAAATGCATTTTTGCTAACGTTTTCTAAGATCTGCCACCTCTGGCCCCTTTCTGTTCACTTGATCCCCTGTGGTGTCTATTGCACTTGACCCCCGTGCAGCTTCTGTGCTGCTCTTAACTGCTTTATGGGTTTTTGTTTTGTTTTGTTTTTTTTTTGTCTACAGATTATATCTGTCACCTAGTCTTGCTGAAAATGGAATTTACTGTTTTTTATCCTCTTATATCTTTTAGTTTTTTTTTCTAAATTTTATTTTGTTGTTGTTGAGAACATACACAGCAAAACATACACCAGTTCAACAGTTTCTATGCGTACAATTTAGTAACATTGAGTACATTCTTTGAGTTGTGCAACCATTCTCACCCTCCTTTTCTGAGTCGTTCCTCCCTCATTAATGTAAACTCACTGCCCTCTAAGTTTCCTGTCTAATCTCTTGAGTTGCCATTGTCAATTTGATCTCATATAGATCTTAAAAGAGCATAATGTTCAAGGCAGACCTTTTTTTTTTACTAGTTAAGCTAAACTGTTGCTCAGTTTTAAGATGACTTCAGGGAATATTTTTGGTTTAAGTTTTAAAGATTATCTCAGGGCAATAGTTTCAGGGCGTCTTTCAGTTTTTGTAAGACATCTTCAAGAAGACAGAAATTGCTGTCTCACCATCCCCTTTTTATCAGAAGCGCTGACCTTTTGTTAACCTCATATATTAGACATTTTCAAAATTATCAGTTTGTTTGTTTAGAGTTGCCTACATGCTTATAACATTTTTATCCACCATTCTTTCTTAAATCTCAGAGCTTTTTTTCATTTTCCCTCTACCTGAAGTACACCCTTTAGAAATACCTTTAGAGGTCCGCTGGTTTTTGTTTACCTAAAAATATCTTTAGCTTATAATTTTTCTTGAAAGATAATTTTCTGGCATGCAATTTTAGGTTGATAGTTATTTCCTCTCAGCACTTTGAACATTATTCTAATGTCCGAGGATTTGTTCTTGCTGATGAAGTCTGCTGTTAGTCTATCTGTTGTTCCTTTGTAGGTAATTTGCCTTTTCTCTTTAACTGCGTTTAAAGTCTTTTCTTTGTCTTTGGTGTTCTGACTTCCACTACATTATGTTTAGATATGGTTCTCTTGTTTATTTATCTTGCTTGATATACATTCTGCATCGTGGGTCTGAAGATTTGTGTCTTTCATTTGGTCTGGAAAATTCTCAGCAATTGCCTCTCCTAACATTGTTTCTCTCTGGTCTCTAGTCTCTCCTTTTGTGACTGATTAGATACACATTAGACCTTTCGTTCTACCCCCCATATGTCTTAAACTCTCTTTCAGAACTTTTCAACTTCTTGCATCTCTGTGCTCCAGTCTAGATCTCTTGTTGCTTACTGATGGTGTGATTTCATTTTTACTTCTTTAAATATTTTATACATTTAAAAATATTCTATATATGCTAAATCTAGTCTCTGAATTTCTTAGAGTTCTAAATATGCTGTTCAATCTTTTGCAGACTCTCACTTATGGTGGGTTCTTCCTGGGTATGGTTGGTGGTCCTTCCTTGGGTGCTTATATTTGTTTGATCTTATTCTGGGGGAAACCTTGGGGCCTAAACTGAAGGTACATTCTTTAAAAAGAATCTGCAATTATTTCTTGCCAGGGGGTGCCCCTGATATAGGGCAGTGTTAGACTCCACAGCAATTCCAGACTAATTTGGTGTCTGAAGTTCAGCTCCTTCAACTTGCCAGTGGCTTAAGGTTTAGCTTCTCAATTGCATCATCCATATCAACGTTCCCTCTCTAGGTGACTCATCCACACTCTCATGCCTTTTATTTACTCATTACTCATTTCTGTCACACAGGTTTTAACTTACTTTCATTTCATAGTTTTGTTTTTCATGATTGGGCCCTTGAATATTTTTTGCAAGCCCAGCAACAAATTATTAAGTATTATTTTTTTCTGGGGATATAGTTGTTTTTGTATCAGGAGAAACTTCATAACATCTACTCCATCACAAGGCTGGAAGTCCAAGTCCCTGCCAATGCCTCTAGATACTACCACTGGACACTGCCACTACTAGTGAAATCTAAGCATCTGTTCATCTTTGCATCATTCATTCCAGATTCAATGTCCTGAGTGGGAAAGAATTCCTTTCATATCTCCTCGTCCAGAACTGATGACATGCCCGTTCCTAAACCCGTCTCTGACAAAGGAAATAAGAGTACCATGATTGGCTTAGAGTCTAATTATCTGGGGTAGAATGGATGTTGGAAAGTCAACCACCATGACCATTATAGACTCAAACTAACCACGTCTAAGAGCTCTGCTGCTTGTTTGTTTTGATAATCACACCCACTTTGCTTCTGATGGTTAAGTGCCACTATATGACCTCTGCCACTCTTAAAGTCTTCAACCTCATTATAACCAGGGATCCCATTTCATTTTCATGTTCTAGCAGCAGCAATTGCCTCCAAAGAAGAGCCATCAAAGTGCTTTTCAAAAGATGCGGCACCCTCCCCACCAATGATGTCTTAAACCTGTGGTGAAGGGAATGTCTCTGGGCTCTCTGAGGGCCCATAATTGTATGTACATGGTGGCAGTGCTGCTGGGATATACATAGGATAAGTCCTTCCGACATTCCTGTCTTCTCAAGTCTTGAAATTTCTTCTGCATTATTTCTAGAAACTCCGAGTACCTCAACTTAGTGTGGTTCATTGTTAAGTGGAGGCCAGGGTGTGTCTGGGTTTTAGTTAACTAGCTGAGCAAACTGTTAGTACTACTCTCAGCTGCTAGCACAGTCAATGCAAAATCTTGAGCAAGGACACCACATCAATAAATTCAGCCCCAATCTAAAATTACATTCCTCCTTACTTGGTGGGCAGACCAAAACCAGTCTTGTTATTAGCAAAATCCCTATAATTATTGTTATATGTAAGCCTTCTCCTACATTTGGTTTGAATTCTTCTATTCCAGAGCATGCTGGGATCTGACTCTAGTTACAGAGGCTTGACTTTCTCTTGCAAGGGAAGATGATTTTAAGTAAGGGAGAGACAGCTTCATCACATTAGGGAGGACAGACTGCTTTTGTGGGTAACGAAAGTGGAAGTGAACATCGAGGCTGAAAACAGGGGGATAACTGACAATCATTTTCACTCAAGTTCCAGCACAAAGAGCACAGAATATTTCTCTAAAAGGAATTGAACACAAAGTATGGAGGGAACTAGGGCAGCTAGCGTGATTTTGGCACACTTTAGTAAAGTCTTCGTTTCTGGAATTTGGGGACCTGATTGTAAAGCAAGATCCGTGGCCCTTACCAAAAGCAATACATGTGTGCTTTGTACACGGCCTTCCGTGTTTGTGGCTCTCAGTGAGATGTCCTCTTTTCTATTATAACAATGTGAACAGAAAACCAAAGACCACCTGGCATTGAGAAAGACCCATAGTATGAAAAATTCAAAACCAAAGTTCTTTTTTAAAAATAGGAGAAAAAAATTACACTTGAGACAATTCAGGAAATACAAGAGAAACGACAACAAAAACTAATTCATCTTCTCAAAGATATGGTTTTATTACAGAACAGGTCATCATACTATAAAAAAGAACAAGGAAGAATTCTTGAAAATTAAAAACATGATTGATGATTTTAGAAAGATGATAGTGGCAGCATAGTTTTTTGGTTTTTTTGAGAGAGCCTTATTGAGGTAAAATTGATATAAAATAAACTGCACATGTTTAAAGTGTACAACTTGTAAGTTTTGAAATCTATGTATACCTGTGAAACTACCCCCACAATCAAGACAATGAACATATCTGCCACCTCCGAAAGTTCCCTCAAGCCTCTTTGTAATTCCTTTCTCTTGTTCTCTTGCATACCCCCTTCCTCTAGGCAACCAATGATATGTAAATGAAATAATACAATTAGGATTTGAGAGAAAGTAACAAATATTGAAGATAGGCAAAGAAGAGCCGGCATACTTATAATAGGAGTCAAAGAATTTTGAAAAACTGGAGACTAGAACAAATACTAAAAACTGTAACAAAATTTTCCTGATATTATTTTAAAACTACGTATTGAAAGAGCCAACTTCTCCATCCTCTTCTTATACCTTTTCTAGCCCTCAAGTTCTGTGTTCTAGCTTACTGAAGGTTCTGAAACCCAAGATCATGCTTTTCTATCATGCCTCTGCCATTTCTCTGGTCAGTACTACTGCCTAAAATGTCTTTCCTTGTTTCTTCACCTGGCATGCTACAATGTGTCCTTCAATTCTAACATCAGTTTTTCCATAATGTATTACTTGAATCTTCTTTCTCCACCTCACCCCCGGTTCTGGGTTACGTATCCTCCTCTGTGCTCCTGTAACACCTTATAAATATGTATTCAGAGCTATGTCTAGCATGTCTTAACACACAGAACTGTAACTATGTGTTTATTTACTGTGGTCATCTCCACCCCCTGATTGTAAGTATTTCATTTCAAAATGAACCCGTCGTTTGCCTTTATATTTTCTTTCCCTGGCACAATACTTGGTAATCTGTCACTGTTAAGTGAACAACAACAACAAAAGCCCACTGCCTTCAAGTCAATTCTGACTCATAGCTAGTCTATAGGACAGAGTAGAGCTGTCCCATAGGGTTCCAAGACTGTAATCTTTACAGAAGCAGACTGCCACATCTTTCTCCTGTGGAGCAGCTAGTGGGTTTGAAACACCTACCTTTTGGTTAGCAGCTGAGCGCTTTAATCACTGCACCACCAGAGAGCCTTAAATGAACAAGAGAGAATGAATTCTGTGTAAGTTACTGTTAGAGAAATAAAATAGCCCAACTGTCCAATTTGTTTTAGTTTAAAGAGGTATCAGAAAAGAAGAAAGCAAAGGGGGAGTGTGCTGTCACATCATAGAGATTGCACGTAGTGTGACATAACAGTATGTGTATAAATTTTTGTATGAGAAATTAATTTGAGCTGTAAACTTTCACCTAAAGCACAATTTAAAAAATGCAATAGATGCAACCAAAAAAAAAAAAAAAAAAAAGAAGAAGAAAGCATCATTCTATTGCATTTACATGGCCACTAATATTAGGAACAATTTTTGCCCCAATCTAGTGAAAAGATTTTCAGAAAAAGAGTCTTAAATTAAAAAAAAAAATGTGATAATAAATGTAATATTATCAATGACAGTGAAGGAAAAATATCCACAAGCCAAATAAATAATAAAACGTTGGTGTTTTATTAAAGGCTTCCACCCTCTGTGTTGACCTTGTACCCTTCTGACACTCACAAAGGGGCTGGCTAGGTGAGCCAGAGATGACATGGATGACCCTAGTCTGTGGCAGTCCATATGTAAAATTTCTGAAAGACTCTTATATGTTTTTTTGTCTGGAATGCCTTTGTCACATCCCTTTTAACAAAGAATAAACTAGAAACTGACATTCATAGCCATTTAGGTATGAACTAGATGACAGAGAAGGCAGATCTATTATTGTCTGTGGTTCTCCACATACGAAATGTCATACTGGGATACACACAGAAGAATCTAGGGAATATAAAACCTGAAACAATAAAGATCATGGAAAAAAAAATAGGACAACATTAGTGACCCTAATACATGGCATCAATAGAATACAAACCATAACTAACAATGTAGAAACACCAGAAGATAAACTAGATAACTGGGACGTCCAAAAAATTAAACACTTACGTTCATCGAAAGACTTCACCAAAAGAGTAAAAAGAGAACCTACAGACTGGGAAAATAATTTTGGCTATAACATATCCGACAAGGGTCTAATCTCTAAAATCTGTGGAATATTTCAACCCCTCAACAATGAACATTTCACCAATGAAGACATTCAGTCGGCTAACAGACACATGAGGAAAAGCTCGTGATCATTAGCCACTGGAGAAATGCAAATCAAAACTACAATGAGATACCATCTCACCCTGACATTACGGGCACTAAAAAAAAAAAAAAAAAACAGAACATAACAAATGTTGGAGAGGTTGCAGGGAGATTGGAACTCTTATGCACTGCTGGTAGGAGTGTAAAATGGTACAACTACTGTGGAAAAGATATGGTGCCTCCTTAAAAAGTTAGAAATAGAAATACTATACAATCCAGCAATCCCACTACTAGGAATATATCCTAGAGAAATAAAAGCTGTCACACGAATCGACATAGCACACCCATGTTCACTGAAGCATTACTCACAATAGCAAAAATATGGAAACAACCTAAATGCCCATCAACAGATGAATGGATAAATAAATTATGGTACATACACACAATGGAATACTAAGCAACAGTAAAGAAAAAGAATAAATCCGTGAAACATCTCACAACATGGATGAATCTGGAGGTCATTATGCTGAGCGAGGTAAGTCAATCGCAAAAGGACAAATATTGTATGAGACCATGATTATAAAAACCCAAGAAAAAGTTTACACACAGAAAAAAAACAATCTTTGATGGTTATAAGGCAGGGGAGGGCTGGTGAGGGGAAATCACTAACTAGATAGTAGACAAGTGGTAACTTCGGTGAAGGGAAAGACAGCACACAACGTAGGGGAAGTCAGCACCACTTGACCAAGGCAAAGTCATAGAAGCTCCCTAGACACATCCAGACACCTTGTGGGAACCAAGTTACTGGGGCTAAGGGCTGGGGACTGTGGTCTCGGGGGACATCTAGGTCAATTGGCATAACATAGTTCATAAAGAAAATGTTCTACACCCTACTTTGGTGAGTAGTGTCTGGGTTCTTAAAAGCCTGTGAGTGGCTGTCTGAGATACATCTATTGGTCGCATCCCGTCTGGAGCAAAGGAGGATGAAGAACACCAAAGACTAATCGACCACATGAACCATAGCCCCCACCAGACTGAGCCTACGAGAACTAGACGGTGTCCGGCTACCACCACCAACTGCTCTAACAGGGATCACAATAGAGGATCCCAGACAGAGGGGGAGAAAAATGTAGAACAAAATTCAAATTCACACACACACACACACACAAAACACAAAAAACCAGACTTACGGGTCTTACAGAGACTGGAGGAACCCTGGAGACTATGGCCCCTGGACACCCTGCTAACTTAGAACTGAAGCCACTGCAGAAGTCCACCTTTCAGCCAAAGATTAGACAAGCCTAGAAAACAAACAAGAATACGCGTGAGGAACGTGCTTCTTAATTCAATCAAGTATACGAGACCAAATGGGCAACACCTGCCCAAAACCAAAAATGAGAAGACTGGACGGACAGGAAAATTGAACAAATGGACATGGGGAAGCTGAGGCAGAAAAGGAAAGGAGGAGCGTGCTAACAGAATGCAGGGATTGCAGCCAACGTCACAAAACAATCTGTATATAAATTTTTTAATGAGAAACTAATTTGTGCTGTAAACTTTCACCTAAAGCAAAATAAAATAAAATAAAATAAGAATCTGGGGAACCTAGAGAGACTAATTTTAATCCAAGGTGACATAGTGATATTTATTTGGCAAGAATTTGTATTTATTATCATTGGCAAAAATGGGTTGGAATCAGTTAAAAGAATGAAAATAAAGTTACTTTTTTTTTTTGCACACCGGAGTCGTGACTATAAATTTCAAATATGCTACAAGAGGATGATGTTTTTTCTTTTGTCCAGTATTCTTCCTGGTCACGCACAATATTTTGCATCTCACTAAAGTAATTTTTTAAGGGGATAATCAATTATGACTTTAAAATTTTTTTATTTTAATTTTGCTGCAAATATACCCAGCAGAACATACACCCATTCATTAGTTTCTACATGTTCAGTTCAATAACATTGGTTACATTCTTCATGTCGTGTCACCATCCCCGCTATCTCTACCCATATTGTTCCATCAGCATCAGCTTAGAGTCACTACCCCCTAAACTTCTCATTGAAGCTTTATAGTTACTGTCGACAATTTGATCTCATATAGGTAATTCTTTAAAAAAGAGTGCAAGGCTCATGTCGAACATTCTTTGCTAATTTCGCTAAACAGTTGTGTAGTTTAAAGATGACTTCAGGGGATAATTTCAGTGCATGAATTGAAGATTTTCTCAGTGATCGATCTGGGAATTCTTCTAGTCTCGGTAGGTCCAGTTAGTCTGGATTCTGTCAATTATGACTTTGAGAGCTGTTTTCTCAAGCATTTGTGCAGTGCAACAGGTTTCTCTTTATATGTGGCCTTTCTGGTCCTGGGTTTGTAGTCCTGCCAAGATGATTTGCTAGGCCACCGTCTTGCAACGGAATTGGACAGTTTACTATGCACGTAAGGTGTGTAAAACCCTTGTGGGGAACTGGTCAATTACTAAGCAAATTAGGTGATTGTGGCATTCTGAGGGGATTGGCCAGTTCCTTGGTCTTGGTGGGAGGACTAGGCTTATGAAAGAGCCAATCCCACAGAGGTTGAGGGGGACCTCACGGCTGTCAAGAAGAACTTGGAGTGGAGTGAATTCTCTGGACTCAGGGTCCCTGCTCTGATAACCTCCTAGACCCGGGAGGCAGAGAGAGTTGTAACACTGGGGAGGGCTGGAGAAGCTCAAGATAGCACAAGTTGGCACAAGACATAGGAACAAGGAGAACCAGGAGACCTGCTCGAGATGGCTGCGGGGACTTATGGATCGAGGTGGCTGCAGTGGGCTCGCCAACTCACAGAGTGAAAGAGCTGAGCATCTTTGGGCAGGAGGCCTGCTGGTGAAGTGGAGTGCCTCTAGGCACTTGACCTTGTAGCCAAAAGAGCTATAACACTTGCCTAAGGGGGCCGAAGATAGAGGCCAAGAGCAGGGCTCAGCCTTCAGGCACAGTCGAGAAGCTCCGCCTGCCTGCAAAATGGCTGAGAAGGGACTCAGAGCTGTCTTGGTTGGAGGTGTCCTGGTTGAAGAATTGTATCCTGTTACCTCCAAGTTGATCCTGATCCCAAATTGTAGCCTGTTACTTCCTTAATAAGATGTAATTATGAGTATGGTCTGTGATATCTGTGTGGCAACGAATTATCGAACCCAGCAGAGAAGTAGAGAGTGCCATGGGAAGGACAGCTCGTGTCAGAACTGGTGAAAAGTTTGGAGGGTAGGGGGTTTGTCTAACCTCCACCTCATAGGAATCAGTTTTGGGCAGATGGCGATTCTCCTCCCTCCCTCAGAAGTTAGGTGACTTCTGAGCTTCTAGGTCAGCATTAGTAACAGCTTAGAACTCATAAGCCTCATGCTTTATTGGAGCTAGTTCCTCTAATATTTGCTCACCCTGTAGTTTATTTGCTAATGTTATGACCAATTATACAGCTTCATGACACCTTTTTTGTCCTCTTTTGCTTGGCACTTCATGTAATGTCATGTCTAAACTCACTTGACTCCTTCCCAAGAGTCCTAAAAATAATAAATATGATTATATCCATATTAATTCCTAGAACACTACATTGAAACTTCCCCATCTATAAAAGTATCCATTCACCCCTGCCCATTATCTCCTCGCCTTCAGCCTCCACTTGTTCTCCCCTAATTTGAGTCAAACTACCTTTAAAATTTTATCACTTCTCTGCAGAGTATTAACTGTGTCTCAATACCAACACTGTAGCATATTTGAGGTAATCATGAGGATGTTCCCAAAACAGAGGGATGTTAACTATTTGCTGACTAATGACCAAGACTCTCCTCAGGACATGGAACCACATTTCTAACAGAGCAATCCTCCTGCTGTACCCATTAAATAACAATTAGGTAAAAGAGAGAGCTAAGGGATATAAAAAAATGAAACAAAAACCCAAAAACAAAAACCCATTGTCATCGAGTCAATTCCAACTCATAGTGACCCTAGAGGACAGAGTAGAACTGTCCCATAGGGTTTCCAACAGTTCGAACTGCCGACCTTTTGGTTAGCTGCTAGTTAGCAGCTGAACTCTTAACCACTGTGCCACCAGGGTTCCAAAGAAATGGAAAGGGGAAGGAAAAGTTACCATTACTTGTAAATTATATAACATAATTAGCTAATAATTATAATTATGAAAAGTCTTATTTACAATAGTATATAACCAAAAAGATCAAGTGTCTAGGAATAAGTTTAACGAGAAATGTGCAAATTGCTAAATGACACTAAAGAAAACTTGAACAAATAGAAAGACACATATTGTGCCTTCTGAGTTTGATTTTTCAAAAATCGTAACACTGAATATTTTGATGAGGATTTGGAGGAAAGGGCACTTGGCAAAGCATTCTAAGGTATGATTTGGTACACATTTTCCTAAGGCCATTTTAACCATTTTTATGTGTCCAGTTCAGTGGCATTAATTACATTCACAATGCTGTACAACCATCACCACTCTCTGTTCCCAGAAGTTTTTCATTATCCCAAACAGAAACTCAGTACCCCTTGTCTCTTTTAGCTTCTGGTAGTCTCACTGGTTCTTGGCGTTCGTAGGTCCTCACATGGTGTCTTCCCCTTGTGGGTGTGACTTTGGGTCTATTTTCCTCTTTTGTAAGACACCACTCAGACAAGGCTTGGTTTAGGACCCACTGTACTCTGGTATGACTTCCTTAACATAACAAAAGGGAAATCTCTGCTTCTGAAAAGAATAACTTTCACAGGTACAAAGGGTTAGGACTTCAACATACCTTTTTTGAGGACACAGTTCAATCCACAACACCACCCATCCTCAGCTGCGATTGTTGTGCTTTTCACTTTCGCTCAGTCGCTTTGATAATTCCCTTTAGTTAATATTGAGGATTTGGGTTTTTCATTTTCCTGATTATTTTTTTCAGGGCTAAAGTTAAGCATATTTAGACCCTACTTCTCTTTGAAGGGCCAGTCTGAAGCAGCCCTTCAAAGCTATAACCACACACCATAATTACACACACCCCAACTGTTCTTCCTGAAACATGTTTTGGTTGATGTTTTTCTCTCTTAGCATATCTCCTCTGAATTTGACTTCTATACCTTAGACCTATAGTGTATGCACTCCGTTTTTTGGTTGAATTGTGTCCCCCAAAATGATCTGTTGAAGTCCTAACCTCTGATACCTGTGAATGTGACCCTATCTGGAAATAGGATATTTACAGATGTAATCAAGTTAAGATGAGGTCATACTGGATTAGGATGGGCCCTAATCCAATGACTAGTGTTCTTATAAGGAGAGGGAGATTTGAAGACATACAGAGGGAGCAAGGTCATGTGGAGATGGAGGCAGAAACTGGAGTGAGGTCGTGTTTCCTCAGCGTTGGGGGTGCAGCCCTCACTTCATCCAGCAACTAGCACTGCACCTGGCAGTGGCCAGCCCAACACTCACCCGCACCATGGCCTCAATCTCCAAGCTCACCTGCATCTATCTACTTGGCCTTCATCCTGCATGAAGAGGTGATAGTCTGGAGGATAAGATCAACACCTTCATTGAAGCAGCGGGTGTAAATGTTGAACCCTTCTGGCCTGGCCTGTTTGCAAAGGCTCTCGCCAACATTAATATCGAGAGCCTCATCTGCAATGGAGAGGCTGGTGGGCCTGCCCCAGCATGGGACCCGCACCAGCGGGTGGCCCTGCCCCCTCCACCACTGCAGCTCAGCTGAGGAGAAAGTGGAAGCAAAGAAAGAAGACTCTGAAGAGTCCAATGATGACATGGGCTTTAGTATTTTTTTTACTAAACCCCTTCTGTAACATGTCCAATAAAAAACTGAACTTTTTGAAAAAGAAGAACGAGAAATTTGGAGTGATGCAGCTACAAGCCAAGGAAGGCCAAGGATTGCCGAACACCAGAAGCTAGATGGATTCTTCTCTAGAGCCTTTAGAGGGAGCATGGCCCTGCTAACACTTTGATTTTGGACTTCTAGGAGTCTCTTGGTAGTGCAAACTGGGCTGCTAACCGAAAGTTTGGAGATTTGAGTCTACCCAGAGGTGCCTCAGAAGAAAGGCCTGATCATCTGCTTCCAAAAAATTAGCTATTGTAAACCCTATGGAGCACAGGTCTACTCTGACACACATGGGGTCACCAGAAGTGAGAATCAACTAGATGGCAGCTGGTAACCGGTAGCATCTAGAATTGTGAGAGAAAAAATTTCAGTTGTTTTAAGCCACCCAGATGTTGTAATTTACTATGGAAACTAATACTCACTCTTTGCCTCAACTTGTTTAAATTAAACACTTCAGACAGAAATTGTGTGAATGATTTAGTGGGTTACTTCGTAAGAAACATACTTAATCAGAACCAGCAGGCATTTACAAAATCAATGACCTAACAAGTCCAACAAACACATTTCTTACTATCGTTGTTTTCAAATAAAAGTGTGATTGTTAGACCTATTAAGAAACTCAAATTACTCAGTTACAGAAATAAACTCAAATGGGTGGAAACCAGTTAATTTTTCCATTCTGATATGATATGTTGTCCATTTAAATTCCGTAACTGAAATCTTTTCTTATAGAAGTCAGTTACTAAGGCTGTAAGAAAAATCAGTAAAGAAAGCTGTTAATTAACTAGTGAGCACCTCATGTAAACTTACGTCAAACAGCCTATAATTACAAAGTTGGGGAAGTGTTTGCTCTTATCTCCTGGGGCTGGGTCAGGAAACCAAGGAATACTACCTGTCTTAGTTATCTAGTGCTGCTACAACAGAAATACCACAAGCGGATGGCTTTAACTAACACAAATTTTTTCTTTCACAGTCTAGGAGGCTAAAAGTCCAAATTTAGGGCACCAGCTCCAGAGGAAGCCTTTCTCTCTCTGTGGGCTCTGGCAGAGGTCCTCGTCATCAATCTCCCGCTGGCCTAAGAGCTTCTCAGTGCAAGGACCCTGGTCCAAAGGAAGTGCTCCACTCCCAGCTCTTCTTTCTTGGTGTTATGAGATCCCTCTCCTCTCTGCTCAATTCTCTCATTTATATCTCAAAAGAGATTGACTCAAGCTGCAACCTAATCCTGTAGATTGAGTCCTGCCTCATTAATATAACTGCCTCTAATCCTGCCTCATTAACGTCATAGAGGCAGGATTTATAACACATAGAATAATTACATCAGATCACAAAATGGTGGACAACCACACAATACTGGGAATCATGGCCTAGCCAAGTTGACACACATTTTAGAGGGACACAATTCAATCCATAACCTTACTTCAATATCATTCACTTTCCTTCCTTTTGCTTCCATGGCAATGTTTTGAGGATTAAAGAATGGTGTGATGGCTGTGCAAAAGTCAAAGGACACAGCTACAAGACCAGAGACACTGGAACACTGAGAAAGCAGTGGGCCTTTGTTGACTCCAGGAGATGATTGCCTAAGAGGGGGAAAAAAAAACTGGCTCCTGAGAAATAAGGGATTCAGGAATGTGATTGCAAAAATAGGGAGAGCTAGAACAAACAGCCTGAAAGTTTCTGAAATGAAGTCAAAAGACTGTCATACTGTGAAGAAGAATGAAAAGGCAAAAATTTCAAGTCAGGTGAGTGTGTGAGTACTCACAAATATTGCTTTTAAACATTGGAAGAATTTTTTAGGAGGAGGGGGAGGTGAGAGGACATTTCATAAGGAATTGTTTTCACATAAAAAGACCTGGCAATTCACAGCTATAAATCCAAAGGGCATATTTCCGGAATCTCAGGGAAAATGTGTCTTAACTATCATATGGTACCAAAATTACAGTGGAAGTTAATTTTAAAATGGTACTTGTCTTTAGTTACTAGGGTTGTGGTAACAAAAAGCCACAGGGTGGGTGGCTTTAAAGAACAGAAATTTATTGTCTCACAGTTCTGGAAACTAAAAGTTCAAATCAAGATATCCACCACGTTGATTCCTTCTGAGGGCTCATGCCCTCTCCTAGCTTCTGGTTTCTGCCAGCAACCCTTGGTGTTCCTTTGCTGCTTATAGATCTGTCTTCACATGATGTGTTCCCCCATGTGACTCTGTCTCCCTGTCTGTTCTCCCCTTTTATATGACAGCACACGGAAGGGATTAGGACCCACCCTACTCCAGTATGACCTCCTTAGCTTAAATGATAACATTTTCAAAAACCACTAGTTGCTGTCAAGTCGACTCCAGCTCATGGCAATCTCATGTATGTCAGAGCAGAACTGTGCTCCTTGCAGTTTTCAATGGCTTATTTTCCAGAAGCAAATCACCAGGCCTTTCTTCCGAGGCACCTCTGAGTAGACTGAGACTTCCACCTTTTCCGTTAGCAGCCGAGTACCACCTAGGGATTCCAACATTTTCAAAGAAAGACTATTTCCAAACAAAGTCACATTCACACAGGTACAGGGGTTGGAGCTTCAACATATATTTTTGGGAAACACAATTCAATCCATAATACTATTTATTTATTTAAGTGCTGGAACTACAAAAATTAACACGTTGAGGTGACAGCTTTATGGTACCACCTACTGGCCTTTGACTCATAGAAAACAAATCATAGCTGTGCTATATTTTCAATTTACATACTCCTTTGAGAATGACTATGATAATATGTTTGAGTGAAAATGGTGATGGACTGCCCAAGACAATCCTGTGGAAATACATCTTGATCTTAGGGTCTAAGCCATGAGATCCAAGACTGAAGACCCAAGTGGTGAGTAAAGGCCAGAGGTAGGAAAGTGGAAGTCCAGTTGTCTCTGGCCTGAATGCCCTGTCCTTCTCAGTTTTCACAGCCAAGTCCCTGAGAAAAGTTAAGTCTCTCTTTTATCCTCTAGGACTGATTGAGATTTTCTTTTCAGACTAGGGATTTTGGGAGGGGTGGAAGGGCCACATGGAGTTTGATTCTTCTTTTCAAAAACATTTTAAATTAACATTAGCTTGTGTTTTGTAAATAGTCTTGATTCTCTATTTCTTCACGTTTATTGTGCACCCCCAGTTGTTGAGTAAGCTTTACTGACAGAGGCTAATAGTTGCCTATGCCTACATCCATTCTCTTCTTTCCTTCGGAATAGAATGCTGATTTTACTTAAGGTGCAATGCACCCATTTGCAGCTGGGTATGGACATGTGACCAAATGATGACCAATAATATATAAGTAGAAGCATTCTGTGGGACTTCCAGGCAGTCTCTTTAAAAGGAGCGGAGTATGCCCTTATTCTTCTCTCTTCCTTCCTGCTACCTTAAGCAGCCATTTTAGACCACGTGTTGACACACTAGAAATGGCAGAGCAGCAAGATGGAAGAAGCCTGCATTGCCAGTGACCATAGAATTACCATTCCAGCCCTGGCTGCCTACCTTTAGAGTTCTTTAATATTGTTGTTGTTGTTAGGTGCTGTCGAGTCGGTTCCAACTCATAGTGGCCCCATGTGCGACTGAAAGAAACACTGTCTGGTCCTGCACCATCCTCATGAGTGTTGTTATGCTTGAGTCCATTATTGCAGCTACTGTGTCAATCTATCTCATTGACGGTCTTCCTCTTTTTCACTGACTGTCTACTTAACCAAGCATGATACTCTTCTCCAGGGACTGGTCCCTTCTGATAACCTTCCAAAGTATGTTAGATGAAGTCTCGCTATCCTTGCTTCTGAGGAGCATTCTGGCTATACTTCTTCCAGGACAGATTTGTTCATTCTTTTGGCAGTATTGGTAATATTCAATATTCTTCACCAACACCATAATTCAAAGGCATCAATTCTTCCATCTTCCTTACTCATTGCCCAGCTTTCAAATGCATATGAGGCTATTGAAAACATCATGGCTTGGGTCAGGTTCACCTTAGTCTTCAGAGTGACATCTTTGCTTTTTAACATTTTAAAGTGGTATTTTGCCACAGATTTGCCCAATGCATTATGTTATTTGATTTCTTGACTGCTGTTTCCGTGGGTGTTGATTGTGGATCCAAGTAAAATGAAAGCCTTAACAACTTCAGTATTTTCTCCCTTTATCATGATATTGCTTATTGGTCCAGTTTTGTGGATTTTTGTTTTCTTTATGTTGAGGTGTAATCCATGCTGAAGACTGTAGTCTTTGATCTTCATCAGTAAATGCTTCAAGTCCTCTTCACTTTCAGCAAGAAGGTTGTGTCATCTGCATAATGCATAGGCTGGTAATGAGTCTTCCTCTAATCCTGATGCCCCGTTCTTCTTCATATAGTTAAGCTTCTCAGACTATTTGCTCAGCATACAGATTGAATAGGTATGGTGAACGGATACAACCCAGCTGCACACTTTTCCTGACTTTAAAGCACGCAGTATCCCCTTGTTTGAATGACTGCCTCTTGATCTGTGTACAGGTTCCTCATGAGCACAATTAAGTGTTCTGGAATTCCCATTCTTTGCAACGCTGTCCATAATTTGTTATGATCCACACAGTCTGATGCCTTTGCATAGTCAATAAAACACAGGTAAACATCTTTGTGGTATCCTCCGCTTTCAGTCAAGATCCATCTGACATCAGCAGTGATATCCCTTGTTCCAAGCCCTCTTCTGAGTCCGGCTTGAATTTCTGGCAGTTCCCTGTCAACATACTGCTGCAACCACTGTTGAATGATCTTCAGCAAAATTTTACATGTGTGTGATATTAACGATATTATTTGATAATTTCCGCATTCAGTTGTAATACCTTTCTTTAGAATAGGCATAAATATGGATCCTTTCCAGTTGGTTGGCCAGGTAGCTGTCTTCCAAATTTCTTGGCATAGGAGCGTGAGCACTTCCAGCACTGCGTCCATTTGTTGAAACATCTCAGTTGGTATTCTGTCAATTCCTGGAGCCTTGTTTTTTGCCAATGTCTTCAATGCACCTTGGACTTCTTCCTTCAATACCATTGGTTCTTATCATATGCTACCTCCTGAAATTACTGAACATTGACCAATTCTTTTTTGTACAGTGACTCTGTATTTTCTTTTGATGCTTCTTGTGTCGTTCAGTATTTTGCCCATAGAATCCTTCACTATTGCAACTCGAGGCTTGAATTTTTTCTTCAGTTCTTTCAGCTTCAGAAATGCTGAGCATGTTCTTCCCTTTTGGTTTTCTAACTCCAGGTCTTTGCACATGTCATTATAATACTTTACTTTGTCTCCTTGAGCCACCCTTTGAAATCTTCTTTCAGTTCTTTTACTTCATTATTTCTTTTTTTTGAAAAAAAAATTTTTTTATTGTACTTTAGGTGAAGGTTTACAGAACAAATAGTTTTGCATTAAACAGTCAGTACACATCTTGTTTTATGACATTGGTTAACACGTCATCATTTCTTCCATTTGCTTTAGCTACTCAGCGTTCAAGAGCAAGTTTCAGAGTCTCTTCTGACATTCCTTTGGGTCTTTTCTTTCTTTCCTCTCTTTTTAATGATCTCTTGCTTTCTTCATATATGATGTCCTTGATGTCATTCCACAACTCATCTGGTCTTCAGTCATTAGTGTTCAATGAGTCAAATCTATTCTTGAGCTGGTCTCTAAATTCAGGTGGGATATACTCAAGTTCATACTTTGGCCCTTGGGAACTTGTTCTAATTTTCTTCAGCTTCAACTTGAATTTGCATATGGGCAATTGATGATTTGTTCCGCAGTTGGCCTCTGGCCTTGTTCTGACTGACGATATTGAGCTTTTCTAACGTCTGTTTCCACAGATGTAGTTGATTTCATTCCTGTGTACTCCATCTTGCGAGATTCATGCGTATAGTCACTGTCTATGTTGGTGAAAAAAGATATTTGCAATGAGGAAGTCGTTGATCTTGCAAAATTCTTTTTATTTTATTTTATTTTTTTTATTGTAGTCTAAATGAAATTTACATTTCAAGTTAGTCTCCCATACAAAATTTTATACATACATTGTTATGTGACCTTAATTGCTCACCTCACTCTGTGACAACACACTCTTCCTTTCTGTCCAATCAACCAGTTCCTAACCCTCTCTGCCTTCCCATCTCACCTCTGGACAGAAGCTGCCCCTTTGGTCTCTTGTATCTACTTGAGCTAAGAGGCATACTCCTCACGAGTATCACTTTCTGTCCCACAGTCCAGTCCAAACCCTGTCTGAAGAGTTGGCCTCAGAAACTGTTTTAGTTCTGGGCTGACAGAGAATCCAGGGGCCTTGCTTTCTGGGGTACCTCCAGTCTCAGTCAGACCATTAAGTCTGGTCTTCTTACTAGAATTTGAGTCCTGCATCCCATCTTTCTGCTGCTCCATCAGGGATGCTCTGTTGTGTTCCCTGTCGGGGCTGTCATTGGTGGTAGCCGGGCACGATCTTGCAAAATTCTATCATGCGATCTCTGGCATCATTTCTATCACCAAGGCCATATTTTCCAACTATCAATCCTTCATCTTTGTTTCCAACTTTTGCATTCTAATCATCAGTTATTATCAATGCATCCTGATTGCATGTTTGATCGATTTCAGACTGCAGAAGTTGGTAAAAATCTTCAATTTCTTCACCTTTGGCCTTAGTGGTTGGTGCATAAATTTGAGTAATAGTTGTATTAACTGGTCTTCCTTGCAGGCTTATGGATATTATCCTATCACTGACAGCGTTGTACTTCAGGATAGATCTTGAAATGTTGTTTTTAACGATGAATGTAATGCCGTTCCTCTTCAGTTTGTAATTCCCAGTATAGTAGACCATATGATTGTCCAATTCAAAATGGCCAATACCAGTCCATTTAAGCTAATGCCGATGATATTGATGTTTATGCATTCCATTTCATTTTTGAAGATTTTCAATTTTCCTAGATTCATACATCGTACATTCCACATTTCTATTATAGATGGATGTTTGCAGCTGTTTCTTCTCATTCTGAGTCATGCAACATCAGCAAATGAAGGTCCTGAAAGCTTGACTCCATCAACAGCACTAAGGTCGACTCTACTTTGAGGAGGTAGCTCTTCCATAGTCATCTTTTGAGTGCCTTCCAACCTGGGGGGTCTCATCTTCCGGCACTGTGTCAGAGAATGCTCTGCTGCTATTCATAAGGTTTTCACTGGCTAACGTTTTTCAGAAGTAGACCACCAGGTCCTTCTTCCTAATCTGTCTTAGTCTGGAAGTTCAGCTGAAACCTGTCCACCTTGGGTGACCCTGCTGGTACTTGAATACTGGTGGCATAGCTTCCAGCATCACAGCAACACGTAAACCCCCACAGTACAACAAACTGACATATATAAGGAAGGGAAAACAGAGCCTTCTCTCTCTCTCTATCTTTTGATTTTGTTGTTGTTGTTGTGTTGTGGTAATTATATGTGTAACAAATCATTTGCCATTTCAACATTCTTCACGTGTGCAATTCGGGGGCATTAGTTATGTTTACCATGTTGTTCAATCATTACAATTATCCATTTCCAACTATTTCTTTAACAGAAGTTCAGCGTCCTCTAAGCAGTGAATCTTCCCCCCACCTCCCTGACTCAGTCCTAGTAACCACCAATAAACTTTGGTCTCTATATACTTGCCTATCCTAAATAGTTCATATAAGTGGAATCATACAATATTTGTCTCTTTGTGACTGACTTATCTCACTCAGCATAATATTTTCAAGGTTCATTCTTGTTGTAGCATGTATCAGGACTTCATTCTCTTTATGGCTGAGTAATATTCCATGTCTGTGCACCACATTTTATGTATACATTCATCTGTTGAAAAGCTTCTCTTTTGTTTAAGTCACTGTAATTTAAAGTTTTTCTCTCATAGATAAATGTAATCCTACTACAGGTCCTTTAAAGTATCTGCATGGTGTCTTCATTCATTCATTCAGAGAGTATTTATTGAACCTCTACTCTGTGCTAGGCATTGAGAATAGAGAAGTGAAGAAGACAGGTAGAGGACTCCAAATCCATCAGTCAGAGAATACATATTCTTCTCAAGAACATATAAAACATTTGTGAAAATTGACCATGAACATGGTCATCAAGAAAATCTCAACAAATGACATTAGCATACATAGCATGTTCATTGACATAAGGAAATTAAATTACAAATGAAAAACAAAAGGATAAACTTAAAATCTCACTGTTTGGAAATGTAATAGATGATTATAAATAATTTATGGACCCAGAAAGAAATCACAATGAATATTTAGAAAAATGATTAGTATCAAGGAATAATTGAAATACCTCATATCAAGTCTTATGAGATGCAGCTTAGAGGGGAATTCATAGACTTAAATGCATATATTAAAAAAGAAGTAAAACTGAAAATTAATGAGCTAAATATCAAATTTAAGAAGTTAGAAAAAGAATGATAAAATAAACCTGAAGAAAGAACAAGGAAGGAAATAAGCTAGGAGCAGAAACTAATGAAAAAGAAAACAAAAAATAAATAAACAATAAAAAGGACCAATAAAGCCAAAAGTTGATTGTTTTTTTTCTTCTAATTGTTCTTTAGATGAAGGTTTACAAAGCATATTAGTTTCTCATTAAACAATTAATACGTATATTGTTTTGTGAAATTGGTTGCCAACCACACAACATGTCAACACTCTCCCCCTCTCAACCTTGGGTTCCCTATTACCAGCTTTCCTGTCCTCTCCTGTCTTCCTCTCCCTGCCCCTGAGCTGGTGTGCCCATTTAGTATTGTTTTGTTTTATCAGCCTGTCTAATCTTTGGCTGAAGGGTGAATCTCAGGAGTTACTTCATTACTGAGTTAAAAGTGTGTCCAGGGGCCATACTCACGTGGTTTCTCCAGTCTCTGTCAGACCAGTAAGTCTGGTCTTTTTTTGTGAGTTAGATTTTTTTTTTCAATTTTTTTTATTGTAGTTTAGATGAAGGTTTATAGAACAAATAGTTTCTCATTAAACAGTCAGCACACATATTGTTTAATGACCTTGGTTAACAACCCCATGACATGTCAACACTCTCCCTTCTCTACCTTGAGGACATTTTTTTTGGTGAAAATATACATGGCCAAAGTTACACCATTTCAACAGTTTCTACATGTACAATTCAGTGACATCAATTACATTCTTCCAGTTGTGCTGCTATTCTCACTGTCCTTTTCCAAATTATTCCATCACCATCATCTTCAACTCACTGACCCCTAGGCTTCCTAGCAAACTTTTTGAGTTGCTGTTGTCAGTTTGATCCCACATAGATAATTCTTTTTTTTTTTTTTTGACCTTAGATGAAGGTTTGCAGAACAAATAGTTTCTCATTAAACAGTTAGTACACATATTGCCCTATGACAATAGTTATCAACCCCACGACATGTCAACACTGTCCCTTCTCAACCTTGGATTTCCTATCACCAGCTTTCCTGTCCCTTCCTGCCTTCTAGTCCTTGTCCCTGGACTGCTGTGTCTCATTAGTCCTGTTTTGTTTTATGAGGCTGTCCAATTCCCAGCTGAAAGGTGAACTTCGGGAGGGGCTTCACCACTGAGCTAAAAGGGTGTCTGGGGGCCATACTCTCAGAGTTTCTCCAGTCTGTCAGGCCAGTAAATCTGGTCTTTTTTTGTTGTTGTTGTGAGTTAGAATTCTGTTCTACATCCTTTTTCAGCTCTGTCAAAGACCCTCTATTGTGATCCCGGTCAGAGCAGTCAGTGGTGGTAGCTGGGCACCATCTAGCTGCACTGGACTGAGTCTGGTGGAGGCCATGGTAGCTGCGGTCCATTAGTCCTTTGGACTAATCCTTTCCTTATAGCTTGTTCTCTTCATTCTCCCTTGCTCCCGAAGAGGTGAGACCAGTGGAGTAACTTAGATGGCTGCTCACAAGCTTTTAAGAGCCCAGACGCTACTCACCAAGGTAGAATGTAGAATATTGTCTTTATAAACTGTGTTATGCCAGCTGAGCTAGATGTTCCCGGAGACCATGGTCCCCACAGCCCTCCGCCCAGCAATTCAGTCCCTCTGGGAGTTTGGATGTGTCTATAGAACTTCCATGACCTTTCTTCATACAAGTTGTGCTGGCTTCCCCAGTAATGTGTACTGTCTTATCCTTCACCAAAGTTACCACGCTTATCTGTTTAGTCCTCCCATCCCTCCCATCCCTCGTAACCAACAAAGATTCTTTCTTTTTGTGTGTAAACTTTTGCATGAGTTATACAGTAGAGGTCTCATACAATATTTGTCCTTTTGTGACAGACTTATTTCACTCCAGTTTCATATGTCCTCCAGTTTCATCCATGTTATGAGATGCTTCAAAGATTCATCATTGCTCTTTAACTTTGTATGATACTCCATTGTGTGTATACCATAGTTTCTTTATCCATTCATCTGTTGATTGGCATCTAGGTTGTTTCCATCTTTTTGCTATTGTGAACAGTGCTGCAATGAATATGGGTGTGCATATGTCTATTAGTGTGATGGCTTTTATTTCTTGAGGATATATTCCTAGGAGTGGGATTGCATTTTGTAGTGCTTTTTTTTTGTGGTGCCGAGGATTTCTTTGCTCCTCTTACTCTCCTGTGCTGAGTTCCTTTTGTTTGCCGATTTTTTTTTCATTTCTTTTGTTTTTGTTTTTACTGAGACTTTATGTTTTTCTTCTTTATTTTGATGAGTAGGTTTGTTAACTTTGTTTGTGGTTACCTTGAAATTTACCCTTATCTTCCTAGATTTGAAGCAGTCTATTGATACTTGGTATCGCTTAACTTCCTCTCCATTAGAAGGTTCTATACCTACACTGTTTATTCCCTCTTTTATTGTTCTGATGCTGTTGTCATTTACAGATTAACCTCTCGGGTTCCCTTTTGTAATTTTTTTATTTTGCATAGTCTTTGAGTTCATTTCCTAGGTTGGTATCTGGCTGGTACAATCCTGTGTCCTATATTCAGCCTGTGGTCTGATATTGTTTGTTCTCAGATCAAAGGACTTCCTTTAATAAGCCTCGTAAGTTTGGTTTGGTTTTTATCTAGTCCCTTAATTTCTGTTTATCTGGAAATGACCTAATTTCACCATCATATTTGAACGAGAGTTTTGCAGATATATTATTCTTGGCTGGCAATTTTTTTCTTCCAAGGTTTTATATATGTCACACCATTGCCTTCTTGCCTGCATGGTTTCTGCCAAATAACCCAAGCTTAGTCTTATTGTTTCTCCTCTGTATGTGACTTTTTGTTTTCCTCGAACTGCTTTCAGGATTCTTTGTTTGTCTTTGGTTTTGACGAGTGTGATTATGATATGCCTTGGTGATTTTCTTTTGGGGGTCTATCCTATATGGAGTTCGTTGAGCTTCTTGGATGGTCAGCTTTTCATCTTTCATGATATTGGGGAAGTTTTCTGTCAGCAGTTCTTCAGTGATCCTCTCTGTGTTTTCTATTTTCTCCCCCTGTTCTGGAACTCTGATCACTCGAAGATTTTTGCTCTTGATTGTATCCCACATAATTCTCAGGGTTGCTTCATTTTTCTTCGTTCTTTTTTCTGATTTTTCCTCAGAGTTGAATCCAAGTGTTTTTCTTCAGTTTCTCTGATCCTGTCTTCTATCACTTCAAACCTGCTCCTCAGCCCTTCTATGACATTGTGCATTTCTGAAATCTTGTTATTTATCTTTTGGATTTCTAATTGTTGCTTTTGTATGATTTCTAGTTGTGAATTATCTTAGCTTTTGTTCCTGTATATTTTCTTGAAGTCTTCCATTTTTTTGGTCTATGTTTTCCATGAATTTGTTTGCCTTTTCCATGAATTGGTCTATTTTTTCCTTATTTTTGTCTGTTTTTTGCTTCAACTCTTGGATAATTCTGAATATTAGAGATTTGAATTCCCTATCAGTTAGGTCTAGTGCCTTTTCTTCTACTGGAAGGTCATTTGGTGTTTTATTTTTGGATGCCTACTGGAACCATCCTGTCCTGTTTTTGTAAATGTTGTGATATGGTCTGCTGTCTTCAGGGCATTCAGTGGTTATTTTCCTCATTTATTACTTGTAGATTTGTTTGTTTGTCCTGCTTTTTTGTTTTATTTGGTTATTTCTGAACAGGCGGGCTGTGAGTTCTTTGTTGTTTGCTTGTCTGTGGGTGTGATACTTTTCACCTCCTTCTCCAATGGGCAGGGTCAGTCACTCAGGTATAGTACAGTAGGGCAGGTCCAGCTGAGGGGGAGTCTCTGGGATAGGTTTTTTTGTAGCACGTACCAGGGCTGACAGTGCGGACTGGGAATCAGTGCAAGGCAGGTTCCAGTAGGCCATGCCTGTGCTGCTTGGGAGTGTGATGTTCAGTGCACGGTGCAGATAGGCAGGAAGGAGGGGGTAGATTGTGACGTGTGGAGCTAAGATGGGTATGGGAAAGATGAGAGAGAGGATAGAGAGGAACAGGAGCCAAAAACATACACACAAACAAAAAAGAGTGCTAAGGGAGCTTGCTATTGGAGTGGAGAGATGAGAGACTGAGAAATGGGGAAAAACAAAAATGAAAAAAAAAAAAGAAAAAGGGTAAAAGAAAAAATTAATAAATCAAGAAACTGAAAATGAAGAAAGACAAAAAGAGAATGAGAGAGAAAAAAACTAAGCAAAGAATTGAACACAAAAACAAACAAACAAAAAGCAAGAAAGAAGAAATGCCCCCAGGGATGTCCCTGTGCATCTGAGCAGAGTAAGTGACTAGCTTCCAAGCCACGTGGTACTGCCTGGCTAGAAGGGGCTCCCAAGCCAAGAAAAGAAAAAGAAAACAAACAAAGCAAAACAGAACCAATCAGAGCAAACAAACAAACAAAAAAGCCCTGGGGGGTCCCACCAGCGTGGCGGCACGGGCTAGGAAGCAGTTTCACAGTCAAGCGCTGTTTCGCAGCCTTTCAGGAAGAAGCAAAGATGGCGCATGGAGCCAGGTATTTGGGAGAAAAGAGGGGGAGGTGATGAGGGGTAAGGAAGAAATCTAAAGAAGCAGAAAAAAGTAACACCAGCAGCCCAAAAATGGCACTCAGGGAGCTGGCCAGTGCGGGCCAGTGGCATCCAAGTGGCACTGGGGGGAAGCTAGTGCTTCCCAGCCAATAGACTGTGGCTGCAGGAAGCAGAGGAGGCTATCTGGGGGTGAAGAAGGGTGGGGGGTGGGAAAGCCTATATCGTGGGTTACCGGTTGTTCTGTCTCCTGCTGGAAGCTCTGTGAAGCTGCTTTCTTATACCTCCTGTTTGTTGATCTCTGATAGGAGTCCATGATGGCAGATCTGTGCTGCGGGAGCTGATGGGGACCTCTGCATGTATCTCCTTGCACTCTGTTCTCGGTCAGTTTCTTATTCCATTCAGTGCTTGGCTGAGTTCTTTATCTCTTCATTTGATGTGTAGGGTTTCAGGACTGACATGAGACTCTGTTTGACTTAGTTTTTCTGGTTTTTGCTGTGGAGGGACGGAGTGGTGCTTCTGACTATAGCACCATGTTGGCCGAAGTCCCAAAGGCTAATGTGAGTTAGAATTGTGTTCTACATTTTTCTCCAGCTCTGTCCGGGACCCTCTATTGTGATCCCTGTCAGAGCAGTCAGTGGTGGTAGCTGGACACCATCTAGTTGTGCTGGACTCAGTCTCGTGGAGGCAAAAGTTGATTCTTTGAAAAGGCTAATAAAATAGAAAAGCTCTCGTAAAATTGATAGAGAGAACCTAGAAGTACTGCAGTCAACTTGAGGCCATGAGGTGACAAGCCAACCATCTGAAGCTATAAGAGTGAAAAGATTGAAGGAACTTTTTAAGGAGCCCTCTAAGCACTCTCCTGCTAACCAAAAGGTTGGCGGTGGGAATCCACCAGCCACTCCACGGGAGAAAGATGTGGCAGCCTACTTCTGTAAAGATTTACAGCCGTGGAAACCCTACAGGGCAGCTCTACTCTGTCCTTCAGGGTCATTATGAGTCAGAATTGACTCTACAGCAAAGGGTTGGTTGGGCTGGTGGTGCAATGGTTAAGAGCTCTGCTGCTAACCAAAAGATTGGCGATTTGAACCCACTCAGCCTCTCTGCAAGAAAGACCTAGAAATCTGCTCCCTTATACAGCCTAGCAAACTCTAGGGGCAGCTCTAGTCTGTCACACTTAGTCACTATGACTTGACAGGAACCTAACAATGACAGTTAGGTTTTTGTTTGCTTAGCCCAAAGAATTCCTAGTGGATGGACACAAAATGAAATAGAAAAATTCAATAGACCTGTAACCAAGAAAATCAAATCAGTAATTGAAAATCTACATGCATACCCACACACCCAATATATATACCCATGGTATAAAAAGCCATTTCTTCCAAACATTCAAAGAACACATCATTTCATTCCTATGCAAATATACAAACCTTTCCAGAGAAGAGAGATACCAAAGTCATTTTATGGATTTAGTGTGAGAAAGGAAAATAGCCCCCAATCTCGCTTATAAACTTAACATCTGTGTGCTTGTGTATGTGTGTATAGCATGACCAAGAAGGCTTTGCCATAGGAATTTAAGGCTAGTTTAACATTATAAAATCTATTAATATATTTATTATATTAACAGATTTAAGGAGGACAAAACCCACATGATCATTTTTGCAGAAGAGTCATTCTATACAATTTAACAGTCATTTGCAATTCTTTTAAAAACTAGCAACTAGGAAAAAGATTAATTTTTTTAACCTGATAAAGTGTATCCATCAAAAACATCCAGTAAATATCAGGCTTAATGACAACATTTTAGAAGCATTTCGTTTGAAACGAGTCAAGGTTGCCCATGTCTCTACTTTTATTTAACATTGTGTTGGGCTGTTTGGATCAATGTGCCAGGAGAGTAGGGCAAGGACAACCAGCAGTTGTGGAGGATAAATAAAAGCAGTTTGAGTTTTGCTTTTGCTTCTCACTTGCCTTAGGACAACTGCCAATCTCCAGAACAATTGGAAGCAACTGCTCCGACTTCTGGAACATGTGCCCCAGGAGTACCACCAGAGCAGTGCGAAGTTCTGCTCTGCAGAGGAGCTGAGGACAATAGATGGATGTTGAGCAGACTCAGGTTGGATGTAGGTCTACCATTTTCTCTTTATTTTCTATTTATTCCATCTGTGTTTCTTCTTCCCTGCCTTCTTTTGGGTTAATTGAATGTTTCATCTTTCTATTTTAGTTCTTATTTTGCATTATTTTATAGTGGTTACTCTGGAGATTATAATACGCATCCTTATCAGAGTCTACTTAGATTTAATATTGTATCACTTTACATAAAATATAAGCAACTTGCAACAGTGTAGCTCCATTTATCCCATCTTGTCCTTTGTGCTATTGTTTTCATGTATATTACATCTATAAATGTTATGGAAACCCTGGTGGCATAGTGGTTAACAGTTCAGCTGCTAACCAGAAGGTTGGCAGTTCGAATCCACCAGGTGCTCCTTGGAAGCCCTATAGGGGCAGTTTTACTGTATATATATATGTATATATATATATATATATATATATGTATATATATATATATATATATATATATATACACCCACTGCACCCATTGCAGCTCCTTTCTTTCAATGGTTGACTCCCCTCTAGTTTCTATCTGCTTTTGGTCTCTCATTGTCTTCAAATAGTTGTTTTTAATTGTGTCCGGAGTTAATCATTATTATAATACAATACACACACACACACATTTATAGAAATATATATACACATAAATACATATATTTAAATTTACTCGCATTTTACCATTTCAAATGCTCTTAATTCCTTCCTAGAGATTCAAGAGTCCATTCGTTGTCATTTCCTCTTCAGCCTTGAGATAGTTAAAGTTATGTGTCAACTTGGCTAGGCTGTAATTCTCAGTAGTTTGGCAGACACTATTATAATCACCTTGCATTTTGTGATCCAATGTGAGCAGCCGATCTATTGAAAGGGGAGTTTCCTCAGGGGTGTGTCCTGCCTCCAGGATATAAATGGAGGTTCTGGCAAAACTCGCTCTGTTTCTTGACCCTGCGCTCTTCTTGTTACCTGATCTCTGGTTGCTGGGACCTAAGCCTGAAGAAGTCTCTGGCCTGCCACCTGACCTGCAGATTTTGTGTTTATCAGCCCCTGCAACCATGTGAGTCAGCAGTAGTCTTCAGCCTGTTGCCTGACCCACAGATCTGCGACTTGCCAGCCCCCATGATTGCAAGAGCCATGTCCTGGCAGTAAATTTCTCTCTATGTGTATTTATATACACTTCACTGGTTTTGCTCTGCTAGAGAACCCAGACTAAGTCAAGCCTCAAAAACCGGCTTTAACATTTCTTATAGAGCACATCTGCTAGCGGTGAATTTCCTAATTTTTGTCTTCATCTGAAACTATCTTCATTCCCTCTTTATTTCTGAAGACTATTTTTGCTGGATACACAGTTCTGGACTCACAGTTTTTTACTTTTATCACATTAAAAACGGCATTCTATGATGTAAAATTTTGGGAACAGATAAAGGTGATGGTTGAACAATATGATGAACATAAGTTAATGTCACTGAACTGTATATGGGAAGAATGTTGAAATGACAGATGTTTGTTACGCATATATTTCACACACTCACAAGGCCTTCAGTTGTCTCTTGGCCTCCATTGTTTCTGAGGAGAAATCAGCTCAAATGTCTACCACCGGTCTCCTGTATGTAATACATTGTTTTTCTTGGTCACTTTCCAGATTTTCTCTTTACATTTGATTCTTTAGTAGGTTGAGTATGATGCGTATCAGGAGTGGTTTTCTCTGTATTTATCTAGCTTGGGGTTTGCTGAGCTTCTTGGATCTGAAAGATTATGTTTATCACCAAATTCAGCCAATTTTTGACTACTATTTCTTCAGATAGTTTTTCTGCACCTGTGTCTATCTGTTCTCCTTCTAAGAACTGAATCACGTATATTTTAGATGACTTGATACTGTCCTGTAAGTCATTAAAACGTTTATTACGTTTTCCAATATTTTTTCCTCTTTGTTCTTCAGATTGGTATAAATTTTATCAATTGTTTTTCAAGTTGACTGTTTCTTCTTCTGTCTCCAATATGGTGTGAAGCCTATCTAGTAAATTTTTCATTTCAGATCTTGTGCTTTTTTATTCTAGGATTGCCATTTGTTTCTTTTTTATACTTTCTATTTCTCTGCTGAAATTGCCCATCTGTTCATAAATTTTGACTACAAAGGCTGGCAGTTCAAACCCACCCAGTGGCTCTATGGGAGAAAGACCTGGCTATCAACTCGATGGCACCTAATAACAACAACATGCACAGGTCAGGAGCCAGCCAAGGATTTGCTCACATTTTATTTGCACATTTATGCTCCCCAATCTGTGGCTTCTTCCTTTCTTGGATCTCCTTTCAGCTCTTCTGGCAGTCCCAAATCCCATTCTCTGACTTGTCAAACCAGTAAGACTGCAGCTTAATGCTCGAATTCTGGGTGTCAGGCAAAAAGCTTTGTAATCACAAATCTCACCCACTGCAGCTCCTTTCTTTCAGTGGTTGACTCCCCTCTAGTTTCTATCTGCTTTTGGTCTCTCATTGCCTTCAAATAGTTGTGTTTTTAATTGTGTCCAGAGTTAATCATTATTATAATACAATGCAAGCTCCTCCACCAATATTGGAAGCAGAACCTCCAACTTTTGCTTCTAAAACATTCAAGTGAAGATGTTGAGTTATCTGAAATTCAGGGAAAAACTCCAAGGTAGAAATACGCATTTGGTATTCATCAACATATAGATGGTATTTAAAGACCTGAGATTAGAGATAACCATCAAGAGGACAGCATAAATAGAAAAGGGAACTGTAATGGGTTGAATAGGGTCTCCTCCGAAATTCATGTCCACCCAGAACCTCAGATGTGACGTTATTTGAAAATAGGGTTTTTGCAGATGTAATTAACTAAGATGAGGTCATATTGGATTACAGTGTCCTTATAAGAAGAGGGAAATTTGGACACAGAGACACACAGAGGGAAGATGATGTGAAAACAGAGAGAACACCATGTGAAGATGCAGAGACACAGGGAGAACACCATGAGATAATGAAGGCAGACATTGGAGTCATGTGTCTGTAAACTAAAGAACACCTAGGACGGATGGCAACCACCAGAAGCTAAGAAGAGGCAAGAAAGGATCTTCCTCTAGAGCCTTCAGAGAGAGTATGGCCCTGCTGACAGCTTGATTTCAGGCTTCTAACCTCTAGAACTATGAAAGAATAAATTTCTATTGTTTTAAGCTACCACGTTTGTGGTACTTTGTCATGGCAGCCCTAGGAAAGGGATACAGAAAAATCCAACATTAGGAAGTGAATGAAAAGACCAGCAAACTGTGCAGTCAGAGGAAAACCTTCGTGGAAAATTTTAAACTCTCAGAGACTCAGTTTACACATCTGTAAAAGAGGAATAATAATTACCTTGTAGTCAGTGTGAAGGTTAGAAATAATATATTTAAAGTGCTCATAACAGTGCCTGGCACCTAAGAAGCACGCAAAAAAATGATAGCTATAATGCCTATGAAAGATATTTCCTGCTAGTAGAATATCCCTGAATGTCCCTGTCCTTTGAATTGCTTGATTTGAATCTGAGCCCTGTATAACCTGCTTCTTCCCTAGCTTAGAGCTGATCACTTTTCTTGTTTTCTCCACAACATATATTTGCAAAGAATTTTAAGAGCATTAGAGCTAAAATAAATACCTTAGAGACTATTCTGGAACTTCCCCAAGTGTATGCCACTTATGCTAATAGATGTTAAAGGATAACAAATGTTCCACGGTTAAATAAGTTTATTAACTCTGGGTGATACAAAGTTAAAGCTGTTTCTGGACATTGCAAAAGAGTAAATTTACTGCGGATACGCTTGTATGCATTGTAAATATTCAAGAGCAGGATAAGGTATAGGGCGGCTCCCAAATTAGTCGGCCACAGAACATTTTTAAAAGGAGTATCTCCTCGATATGACCCTATACATAGAAAATCCCAAAGATTCCACAAGAAAGCTACTGGAACTAATAAAAGGATTCAGCAAAGTGGCAGGATACAAGATCAACATACAAAAATCAGATGGATTCCTCCACATCAACAAAGAGACCTTTGATCAGGAAAACAATACTATTTACAATAGCCCCCCAAAAGATAAAATACTTAGGAATAAATCTAACCAGGGACATAAAAGACTTATACAAAGAAAACTTCAAAACACTACTGTAAAAAACTAAACGAGACCTACATAAATGGAAAAACATACCATGCTCTTGTATAGGAAGACTTAACATTGTGAAAATGTCAGTACTACCCAAAGTGATTGTCATGGATTGAATTGTGTCCCCCAAAAATTTGTATCAGTTTGGCTAGGCCAGGATTCCCAGTATTGTCCATCATTTTCTGATCTGATGCAATTATCCTACACGTTGTAAATCCTAACCTCTATGATGTTAATGAGGCAGGATTAGAGGTAGTTATGTTAATGAGACAGGACTCAATTTACAGAATTAGATTGTATCTTGAGTCAATCTCTTTTGAGATACAAAAGAGAGAAGCGAGAAGAGAGAAGAGGAACTTCAATACCACCAAGCAAGAAGAGCCAGGAGTGGAGTGTGTCCTTTAGACCCAGGGTCCCTACCATGAGAAGCTCCTAGACCAGGGGAAGATTGGTGACAAGGACCTTTCTTCAGGGCTGACAGAGAGAGAAAGCCTTCCCTGGAGCTGGCATCCTTAATTCAGATTTCTAGCCTCCTAGACTGTGAGAGAATAAATTTTTCTTTGTTGAAGCCATCCGCTTGTGGTATTTCTGTTATGGCAGCACTAGATAACTAAGACAGCAATATGTAGATATAATGCAATCCCAATCCAAATCCCAACAACATTCTTCAACGAGATAGAAAAACCAGTCACTAACTTTATATGGAAAGGAAATCAGCCCCAAATAAGTAAAGCATTATTAAAGAAGAAGAACAAAGTAGGAGGCCTCACACTACCTGATTTCAGAACCTACTACACAGCTATGGCAGTCAGAACGGCTTGGTACTGGTACAATGACAGACATACAGACCAATGGAGCAGAATTGAGAATCCAGACATAAATCCCTCCACCTGTGGAGACAGCTGATCTTCGACAAAGGACCAAAGTCCATTAAATGGAGAAGAGACAGTCTCTTCAACAAATGGTGCTGGCAAAACTGGATATCTATCTGTAGAAAAATGAAACAGGAGTTATACCTCACACCACACTCAAAAACTAGCTGAAAATGGATCAAAGACCTAAATATAAAACCTAAAACTATAAAGGTCATGAAGGAAAAAACAGAGACAGCACTAGGGGCCTTAATATATGGCATAAACAGAATACCAAACATAACTAAAAATGCACACATAGTAGAACATGAACTAGATAAATGGGACCTCCTAAAAAATTAAACACCTGTACTCAACAAAAGACTTCTTCAGAAGAGTAAAAAGGGAACCTACAGATTGGGGGAAAAAATTTTGCCTATGACATATCTGACAAGGGTCTAATCTCTACAATTTATAGAAAACTTTAACACCTCAACAACAACAAAAAGACAAACAATCCAATTAAAAAATGGGCAAAAGGTAAGAACAGACACTTCACCAAAGTCACTCAGGCAGCTAACAAACATGAAGAAATGCTCACGATCATTAGCAATTAGAGAGATGCAAATCAAAACTACAATGAGATACCATCTCACCCTGACATTACTGGTACTAATAAAAAAAAAAAAAAAAACCCAGAAAATAACAAATGTCAGTGAGATTTGAGGGAGATTGGAACTCTTATACACTGCTGGTGGGAATGTAAAATGGTACAACCAATATCGAAGATGGTATGGCTCTTCCTCAAAAAGCTAGAACTAGAAATACCATATGAGCCAGCAATCCCATACCTAAGTATATACCCTAAAGAAATAAGAGCAGTGACATAAACAGACATATGTACACCCATGCTCATTGCAGCATTACTCACAATGACAAAAAGATGGAAATAACCTAAATGCCCATCACCAGATGAATGGATTAACTGTGGTATATACACACAATGGAATACAATTCAACGATAAAGAATAATGAAAAATCCATAACATCTCAGTACATGGATGAATTTGGAGGACATTATGCTGAGTGAAATAAGTAAATCACAAAAGGACAAATATTGTATAAGACTGCTATTATAAAGCAACAACAAAACCTTTATACATAGAAAAAAGAAAAATCGTTCTTCGATGGTTACAGGCATGAGAGGGAGAGGGAGGGAAAATCAACAAATAGATAGAAGACACGTGTTAATATTGGTGAAGGGAAAAGCAATACACAATATGGGGAAGTCGACACAACATGACCAAGGCAAAGGAAGGCACTGAGAGGAAAGAAAGAATAAAGGGCAACTAAGCAACTACCGTGGCATAGACAATCCTGCAACAACAGTATTAACAATACTTTAGAATAATTTATGAATGGACTCATAGGTAGATAGACATGCCAAGAGGTGTGGGAGGGTGTAAGGGAGCACACTTACTGGCAGATACAGGTTGGGTGGTGGATATTTCTACATACAGACTGTAGACGCCCTTCATATATTAATACAGACAATACAGCACACAAGGGTTACAATCAGGGAAACTTCTTAGACATAACCAAACCCCTTACAGGATGAAGTTCCTAGGCTCGAAGGCAAAGGACCATAGACTCAGGGGACATCTACATTAATCGGCACAACATAGTTCATAAAGACAATGTTCTGCATCCTACTTTGATGAGTAGGGTCTGGGGTCTTAAAAGCTTGCAAGTGGCCATGTAAGATGCAATTATTGGTCTCTTCCCATCTGGAGCAAAGGAGAATAAAGAAAACCAAAGAATCAAGGGAGCAATTAGTCCAAATAACTAATGGATCACAGGAACCACAGCCTACATGACCCCAAGACCAGAAGAACTAGACGGCTACCACTACCCACAGCTCTGACTGGGATTACAACAGAGGGTCCTGGATAGAGCGGGAGAAAAATGTAGAACAGAAAATCAAATTCACAAAAAAGAGCAGACTTACTGGTCTGACAGAAACTGGAGGAACCTCCGAGATTATGGCCCTAAAACACCCTTCTGACCTGGAACTGAAGCCGCTCCCAGAGGCCGCCTTCCAGCCAAACAATAGATAAGGTACATGGGATAAACAATAACACCCAAGAGGAACATGTTCCTTAGAACCATCAATGACACAAGATCGAAACGACAATGTTTGTCCAAAAGCAAAGATGAGAAGGCAGGAAAGGGTAGAAAATCAGGATGAAAGGAAACGTGGAATCCAGGGCGGAGATGTGGAGAGTGCTGACACATTGTGGGGGATGAAGCCAAGGCCGTGAAACACTTTATGTACAAACTGTCAAAGGGGAATCTAATTTGCTCTGTAAACTTCCACCTAATATACAGTTTTAAACAAAAAAAAGGAGCATCTCTTGAGATCAGGGTCCACATGTAGTCCAGGGAGTGGCTGAGGTAACCCTGACACTGGAAATAGCAATGAAATTACTCAGGCTCTTTAGCTATGTCCTGCGCAAACTCCAATGCCTGTCCCAGATTTTTACAGATTCCTGGGCACTTGAATTCTTACCTTCACCTCCATCATTAGTTCAGTATTTTCCAATCAAGCGCCATAGCAGAGGATAAGGGCCAATGAAAAGGAAACACCATCGCCTTGTTCTTTCTTTCCCCTTTCACGCCTTTTTCTGATATAGACTTTGGGAAGATATAACAGAACAGGAAGACTTTACTAGCACAATGCTGTTGTTGTTAGATGCCATCAAGTTGGCTCCAACTCATAGCAACCCTGTGCACAACAGAATGTCCAAATTCCACTGTGAAAGGCAGTTAATATTTCTTGTAGATGCTTCACTCTAAAAAATCTGAACAACTTATAGCCTTCTTCTATTATTCCCAGGACCTCTGCCATCTGATCCCACTCTTAAGAGGGGTTTCTGGGTCCAGGGAGAAGGCATACCTGAGTAAGAGAAGGGTGAGCATAGGGATGGAAAAAGACTGAGAGAATCAGGCAGGAAGATGAGCAAGCAAGAGAGAGAAGGGTCTTCAGGATGCCCATTCAAAGTGGACTCTGTAGGCTGATTAGCACCCAAACGAGAGAAATGAAAAATGATTCCCACCACCCTCACGATTACACGTGTTTGCATGATTGCTGAGTGCATCCTGAAACAGGAATGTGATACCTCTAAAAATCAAAAAAAGCAGTTGCCATTGAGTAGATGCTGACTGATGGTGACCCCATGTGTGTCAGAGTAGAACTATGCTCCATAGGATTTTCAATGGCTGATTTTTCAGAAGTAGATTGCCAGGCATTTCTTCAAGGTGCCTCTGGGTGGACTTGAACCTCCAACCTTTCGGTTAGCAGCCAAGCACGTTAACCATTGCACTACCCAGGAACTTCACAGCTATTAGAATATTCAAAATCCTGACAAAACCAAATGCTGGTGAGGATCTATAGTAATGGAAAGTCTCACTCATTTAATTATTTAAAAAAAAAAACTAAAAGTACAGCTTTAATATCTTACACAGAAAAGGGTTTTGGGAATTGTTTCGTTCCTAATTCTGAAGAAAGTGACTGAAGTCAGGATTTCACTGTAAAAAAGCATAGGAAATAGGAAGGGGTTGGTGCAGACAAAGGCAAGCAGATGCCTGGACAGGCAGAGAAAGGTGCTAATTATTTGGGCAGAAACAATGGAAAAGCCTCAGAGAGAGGCAGAGACCTATATCCCATTTCAGCTACTTTTAAAAAGTGATGCCCAGACTGAACACATTAGAAGAGGTAGTTGAACAGTTGGGCAACACTGGTTTAAAGAAATTGAAAAAGAGAAGGAAGGAAGAAACAAAGGGAAGGAGGGAGGGCGGAATACAGGAGCGAAAGGGAAAGAGAGAGAGAGGAGAAACAATTTCTATTAAAAAAAATAATCTGTATTTAAAACAACTTTCCAGGTCATTTGCAGTGTTTCACAACGCAGACATCTCAGTTTGGCAGCTCCACTGATTTTCTGATTTCCAGGAAAACTGAGACATCAACCGGTCCCTGCTTGGCTGTTGACTGGCATGAATACGTAATTCTTTCAAAACGTGAAATAACTGCCAAAGGGGTAAAATCTAATTCTCTCCGACATATCGTTCCAAGCCTTTCACTGTTTCAAAGATGAAGAAAACCAGGGGTGAAACTTTCCTCCTCGCCCCACGAAAAAGAGTGTGAAGAATTCCTGAAGATATTTTGGGGGATGTTGGGGGGGCAGTTTCTGAGCCCATCTCCTGGGAAGGGTTGTCACCATCCTGAGGTGGTGTTGTACCTACACAACTCAACCAAAAGCCTGAGGGAGGGCAGGGGCCATGTCTTGTCATTCCCAGTATTCACAAGAGTATTATCATCATCAAGTGTTTTTGAGGCCCTGTTGGTACAACCACAACAATAGTGAAAACAGATAATGCTTATTATGCACTCTGTGTGTGCATTTAACCCTCACCACAGTCCTATGAGGTAGGTTCTTCTATTATTCCCTTTTAGAGAAGGAAAATAAAGCTCAGATGAGTAAAATAACTCATCCTAAAGCCCACAGCTAATAAATGGCAAAGCCAGGACTCAACCCCAGGTCCTGTTGGATGCAAACACCATGCTCTTAACTCCACATTTGCTCCCTCCCCAGACTTTGCACTAGAGGCTGCAGATGCCACGAGTCATAATAAAGCCAACAGCGGGACCAGGGTGGGTTCTTAATATGAAAACCAGCAGACCAGGCAAGAGTATGGTACTTGATCCTACAGGCAAGAGGGGGCTAGCTGTGGTTTTAAGCAGAGGGACGGGGTGTCTAAACAAGCTTAAGAAGAGTCTTGCAACAGAAGGGATAAGAAAAAGGAGCCTCTAGTGAGAGGTGCTGGGGTGGCACAAATGGTATGTGCTCGATTACTAACAGAAAGGTTAATGGCTCAAACCCATCCAGCACCATGAAAGAAAGGCCTAGTGATCTGCTTCTGTAAAGATTACAGCCAAGAAAACCCTTTGGAGCAGTTCTACTCTGTAACGTATGGGGTCACCATGAATCAGAATCGACTCAACAGGTTTTATCAGAAGGGAAATCGCTGTGGACACTAAGCTAATGGTACAGTTGGGAAGGGGCCTGGAATGTCAGCACAGAATAGCTATGAAGAACATTACAATGGAGGAATCCCCAAGATGTGGGGTGAACGGGAAAGCAAGGTGGAGTCAGGGAGGTGCCAGCAAGGCAGCCCAGCTGAATGGCGAAGGGGGGTGGGCATCATGGGCCAGATGAGGGGAGTCCATGAGAGAGTAGGTCTAGGGAGGTTAGTTTGGAAATGTTAAGCAGGAGGAGATGGTGTGGCCTGGTGGAGAGACCCCACAGAAATTCGGCGAAGTTAGATACAGGCTCTGGAGCAAGAAGAGCCAGGCTGGAGGAACAGTAGACTGGCGGAGAAGGAAAGGGAGCAGACTAAGGACCTCACTGAGCTAGATTAGGGACAGGAGGAAGCTAGGCCAGCGGCAGGACTCAGGGCAATAGGGATGGAAGGTGTTGGGAGGACAGGGCAGACAGTCACACCACGGAGCCACAGAAGCTCCCTGTAGAAGGGGTGGGTGGCAGGCCCACCAGGGCAGCGTGGGCTCGAGGGTGCCAGGATTTGTAGATCAGAGGCTGCTGGTGAACCTGAAGAGTCTCTATGGGAGAAGGGTGGATGCTGAGGGCAGATGTAACGGTGTTCACTAGGGCGTGGCGGTGAGGAAACAGGTGACAAATAGATTCCTCTTTCGGCAGGACTGTAAGACCCAGATGGTGTCTCAGTGAGCAGACACGTGAAGCACACCAGGTGAATGGAGAAAACTGCGGCTGAGAAGGAGGAAGTAGAGATGTCAAGAAGACGAAGTAATCAAGGAGGGAAGAGGATGTGGTAGAGGAAATTAGAAAAAGAATAGTTAACACTTGGTGAATATTCCGGGTGCGCCAGGCACTGTTCTGAGTGCTTTCTTTATACTCATTTCTTTACTAATCACCTTAATCCCTGAGGTGAATGCTATTACTAGTATTATTCCCATTTTGCAGATGAGGTAACTGAGGCCCAACATCAAAATGCCAGAGCAGCAGACTGTGTGCCTCCAGAGCCCAAATGTTTAACTACCGTGGTATACTGCACATGGATAGAATGGGGTTAGATAGAGGCATCGTTCCCTCTGACAGAGGATAAAAAGGAGGGGCTGGACAAAGTAAGATTCTAAAGCCAAGCCCCCGTCCTGCTCGGCTGGAGGAAATCCAACTGCCATCTTTACTAGGGCTCCTCCGTGGAATCTTATGGACCCCACAGCATGAGGAAAGCCTCTCTATGTCTGTACTTGGAACCACTGAGATATGGTGATGGTTAGGAATGCGTGGGCTGCACGTAGCAGAAGACCTGACTGATAGTGGCTGAGACAACAAAAAAACCAAAACCAAAGCCGTTGCCATCAAGTCGATCCCGACTCATAGCAACCCTACAGGACAGATTAGAACTGCTCCATAGGGTTTCCAAGGAGTGGCTCATGGATTTGAACTGCTGACCTTTTGGTTTGCAGCCATAGCGCTTAACCACTACGCCACCAGGGCTCCGAAACTACAAAGGCATCTAGTTATTTCACATAACAGGAAGTTTGGAGGCGGGCAGTACCAGGGGGTGGTTTCACAGCTCCCTGATGTCTCCAAGGATTCAGGATCTTTCCATACCTCCATTCTATCATCCTCAGTGTGTGGGCTTCTTATCTTCACTTCTGTTGCCTCATAGTCACAAAGTGACTGCCAGATAGCAGCTGGGCCACTCAGCAGGTTCCAGGTAAAGTCACACAGCTGTGCTGCCAGCATAGCAACACGTCCCTTTGACGTTAGAAGGGCTGTGTTCTTTATGTCTTGAAATTCTGTGATAAGATTGACCCAGAAAAGCTTTCGGTAAATTCCCATTTTATAAAAGACCTGGGATTAGACAGTTTGGACCAAGTGGAGATTATCATAGCCCTGGAGGACAAATTTGGGACTGAAATCACTGATACAGATGTGAGAAAATTAATGTGTCCACCAGAAATTGTAGATCACATTGCAGATATGAAGACTGTATATGAACAAAATATCAGACTATGAGAAGACTCAGATGATTCTGGTGAGTGTCCAGAAACGAGAAGACATATTGGCATTATTGCTGATTTTGACACAGTACTTCCGTTGGATTTGTATTTAAATTGTCTGTTTTGCCCTTTGAAAATAAATCTATAAAACCAAAAAAAAAAAAAAAAAAGACTGTCAGAGCTCAGAGCTCACACACCATCTTCAGGGCAGGTGGCAGGTGCAGGCCACCTGGAGCTCCTTCCCAGACTGCCCCCAAATCCTCTTGGCCAGAACTGAGTCCTAAACCAATCACCAGCAAAGAGAAAATTAGCACACTTGATTTAGAGCAATCATGGTTCACTCCTGGAGCTAGAGGAGAGGCCCACCTTCCTGAGCAAGTTGCCACCTGAACAAAATGTTCTTTAAGGAAGAAGAGAGGAATGGCTGATGGGTAGGCAACCTACTGTGTCTGTCACAGATGTCTGCCGTCCCAATCCACAGGGCTCTTTCAGGTCTGGTTCTGCTGTGCCATGCTGCACTTGGGGCCCAGGAATTTTAGCCAAGACCCAGCCTCCCTGGGCATGTCCAGAAGCCTCCCCCTGAGCTTTGCCAGGGGGTTGACAGGGAGCTGGGCACAGTCCCAAATGACCACAGGCACTCACAAACCGCTACCTCTTCCCAGTTAGGAGAAACTTTCTATCAAAGGCTGCTGCACTGCTTCTCCAACACAGTTCTCTCCCTCACCCCTAACCTTTTCCCCTCCTGGAGACGTAGCAACATATTCTCAGTGATCGCCTTTGGGGAAATAGAAACAAGTGTCTTGCTGACAGCATCTTCTCTTGGCGAGTTAACAGACCTGTCGTGGAGGCTGCTACCTTTGTGCCTGTGGCGGCTGAGGAGATAGGAGCAACATTGCCAGGGGACACACACACACACACACACACACACACACACACATACACACATGAATCTCAATAAATGATCATGCCACTGTTGCAGCAGAAAGAACAATGCACTAATAAATAGGAAGGAGATCTGGGACCCAATCCCCGCTCTGGGAATAAATATCTTCATTGGTAAAATTGTTTGGAGGGAATGAAACCGGGTGGGGATGGGAGAATTCCACCTGATTTGCAAATTGGATAAAAAAAGCCTCCATGAATTCCTTAGCAAAATGCCCCAGTCAGACCCATTCTTATCTGGATAGTGAGGTTGGGAGGCCCAGGGTGGTGGAGGTAACAGATGTTGTGGGCGTCCAGGTGCAGAGTTGGGCATTTCCAACCTGGCTCCATGATCATACAAGAGGGTGTTAAGAAATAGCAGCAGAGGATACCTAAACTCACATCTAAGTATCTAGAACAGAGATTCTTAACTGGGGTTCACAACCTGTACAATTCAGCGGTCTGCGAACTTGGATTGGAACATATTACAAATTTATCCACTGCCTTCAAGTTGATTCTGACTCATAGCAACCCTCTAGGACAGAGTAGAACTGCCCATAGTATTTCCAAGGCTGTATGTAAGCAGACTGCCCTATTTTTTTTTTCCGCAGAGCAGCTGATGGGTTCAAAACGGCAATCTTTGGTTAGGAGCCGAGCACTTAACCACTGCGCCACCAGGGCTCCTTCATTACAGCTTTGCTTACCTCCATTTCCTCCATTATGAATAAAGGCAATCATGTTCACAGTGCCAGGAGAAGCCACAGGCCTTTTCATGCCCCTTTATAGTGGCTGCAGATATCTTGAAACAGCATTTACACTGATCTTTATGAGTCGGAATTGACCCCATGGCAACGGGTTTTGGTTGCGCTAGCTCAAATTTACATTTATTAGATCCACCCTTATGTTTTCATATTTAATGTGTTAATAAAGAAACCCATGTATTGCCACATCACACATTAAAAAAAGAAAACAAAAACATTTTGGCAACTGTATTCCAATATAACTAACCTCCTTTGTAAGCCTATATATTTTATTTTATGCATATGAAGATATTATTTTTGGAAGAGATCTCTAGCTTCACCAAGCAACAAAGTGGTCTATGGCACAAAAAAAGGTCAAGACCCCCGGCCTCTAGGGGCCTTGTTAACACTCTGGGGCTTTCCTGACAGTCTTGCCTGGCCTGAGCTAAGGAGAGGTTCCTGCAGGAGGGCTCCAATCAGAGCGCCCAGGGAACCTCAGAGGGTGCTCAATGGTGACAACTCACTGGATCTTCAATTTAAGTGAGCAGCTTTGGCCTCTTCTGCCCTTTGTGCAGAAGGAGAAAATCATCAGTGTCTTGTCTTAAATCACAGGGGTACTTAGGAGAATGAGGATGGAGCTCCGAGCTCACTGCGGAATAAGGGGAGTGAGCATGACTAGTTCTTAAGGAACTGCTTCAACTGAATTTAAAGACACAAAAGCCAAGAGTAGGGTTGGGCCCGGCTTTCACCACGGACTGCTCTGACAGGGATCACAACAGAGGGTCCCAGGCAGAGCTGGAGAAAAATGTAGAACAAAATTCTAACTCACAAAAAAAGACACTTACTGGCCTGAGAGAGACTGGAGAAACCCTGAGAGTCTGACCCCCTGACACACTTTCAGCTCAGTAATGCAGTCACTCCTGAGGTTCACCCTTCAGCCAAAGATTAGACAGGCCAATAAAACAAAACGAGACTAAAGGGGCACACCAGCCCAGGGGCAAGGACTAGAAGGCAGGAGGGGACAGGAAAGCTGGTAATAGAGAACCCAAGGTGGAGAAGAGAGAGTATTGACATGTCATGGGGTTGTTAACCAAAGTCGTAAAATAATATGTGTACTGTTTAATGAGAAACTAGTTTGTTCTGTAAACTTTCATCTAAAGTACAATTAAAAAAAAAAAAAAGAGTGGGATTGGGGGAGAAGAAGGAGAAAGAAATTCCTTCCTAGTTAGCATGGTTCTAGTGATGCCCTCCTGGGAGATGCAAAGAAACTCACTCCTGGGTGAAGAGAAAAAACTACTTAAATGTACAAGTGAAAGTTGAGCTCCATCCCTTTCAGACATGCCTCCAGCCTCTAGGCAGCGCTGTGCACACCCTCCCTGGCAGGGCAGCTCCTCCACCTCTGCCTCCTCATTCCATGCCCTCACTGGGAGCACTACCACCACCTCAGGCCCAGCCAGAGCTTGACTCATGCCAGGCAAGCCTGGCTTGGAGGCAACATGCCTGTTTCCATTCTCATGATGACCCAGGTTATCAGCAGCAGTCCCCATCATGCAAGGACACAATTTTACAAGGGAGGGAAGCAAGGGTGATGCTCTTGCTATTACTGAACTGTCCTTGAGTCCCTGAGTGTGGCTTCCTTCTTTCTGTCAAAGCTTTCCAAGGCTTCTCATCAGCCACAGGGCAAAGCCCAGCCCCATTCACATGAGGACATGGGGACCTCCTCATGACCTGCAGCTCACCCATGAGAGTAACCAGTCACCATCAAGTCAATCTGACTCATGGTGACCCCATACGTGTCAGAGTAGAACTGTGCTCCATAGGGTTTCCAATTTTCAGAAGTAGATCGCCAGGCCTTTCTTCAAAGCTGCCTCTAGTTGGACTTGAACTGATCACCTTTTGGTTAGTAGCAGAGTGTGTTAACCGTTTGCACCACCCAGGGACTCCTCCTCATGAGGGAAGCTGAGCTCAAATCCCCTGAGCCAAGCTCAGCCCTTCTGCCCCCTTCCAGCCCAAGAGTGGGCTCGATTCCTACTGCACTGGCCTTGTGCCAGTTGGGTAAGGCCCAAGTTCATGAAGCCCTTTCCACTGCCCAGCACCTTCACTTTGCTTTGCAGAAACTTCCCAGAAGGTGGAGCTGGAGCCAGTGACATAAAGGTTTCATTCTGGGGTGGGGGATTTAGTCGGGGGACACTGAGGGATGATGGGGGTTGGCCTGGGAGTCTGAGAACCTAGGCATTTTCAAAGAGTAACTCTAAGGTACAGGCCATCTGCTTTGCTTCCTGCTTCACTCTGCCACCCTTGATACCATGCCAGTCTGGACGGGCAGGAAAATGACCAACAGGACCCAGGGACATCATTTGTTCATTCACAGATATTTGTTTCAAGCAGGGACTCATGGAGGAATGGGGAGGGGAGGGAGAATACTGCAATACCCACAGAGGGCCTGGTAGGCCAGAGGAAGCTGTCCATTCCCTGAGGGACAGTGATGGAGAAACCCTTTCTGGAGGGAGGCCTGAAGTGGAGTCTTGAAGGATGAGGAGAATTTTGCTAAGTGGAGAGAGGAATGAAGGGCCTGAAAAGAAGTCAAGCTCTAGGCCTGCTTGCAGAGAGGCAGTGTTAGGTCACTGTGCTCTGTGTGTGACAGCTGTCAGAAGAAAATGGGGCCCTGTGGTTAAGTGAAGGAGCCCTGGTGGTACAGTGGTTCAGCGCTCAGCTTCAAACCGAAAGGCGAGTGGTTTGAACCCACCAGCTGCTCCATGGGAGAAAGATATGACAGTCTGCTCCTGTAAAGATTTACAACCTTGGAAACCCTATAGGGCCGTTCTGCTCCATCCTATAGGGTCACTATGAGTTGAAATTGACTTGATGGCGATGGGTTGTTTGGTTTGGGGTGGTTAGGTGCATTTGGGAAGCTCTAGGCTAAACAATGGTGAACAGGTATCTTTATTGCAGGACTTATCAGAGGCTTTTGCCTGCTAATGTGCACGGTGAGCCTCACAGTATATCTGGGACTGGTGTTCCATGGCAGACCAGGCTGGCATGAGGAATATGGGAGGTGGTGGGAGTTGATGAGGTTAGAGAGAATGTAAGGGGCTTTGAATGCCAGGCCAAGAAGGCTGGACTTTTCCTTGGGACCAGTGAAGAGTCTCAGAAGGTGATTAACTGAGGGATTTAGAATCAGGGAATCTGGGGCAGTTTAGCAGCCAGCAAGGTCATGGCTATGGCAAGACATGGCCACCCCTCCTGCCATCCACTCTTCCCTCCTTGACAGCAGGGCAGCTCTGTGCGAAAGGAAGCAGAGTCCATGGACACAGTCAGCCGGGAAGGAGGTCACAGGCACAGGTGAGGAGGGAGAGAAGGCTGGGCAGCCCTCGAATCCAAATTTGGGTTAAGAGCCTTTGGCACAGTGGTCAAAGCTGCTTGGGTTCAAATTAGGGCTTCCAACTGGTTCCTTCAGGTTGGAACCCTACTGAGAATTTGCATTTCTAACAAGTTCCCAGGCCGTGCTAATGCTGCTGGTTAGGATTCAATTCTGAGAACCACTAGTAGAGCAGTGGTTCTCAAAATTTATTATACATAAGAATCACATGGGGATCTTGTTAAAATGTAGATTCGGATTCAGTATATCTGGCGTGGAAATGCAAATTCTCAGCAGGGGTCCAAACCGGCACAAACCAGTTCAAAGCTCTGTTTCAAACAGACTAGCACCTGATTCCGCTTCCCTACCATTCAACAAGTGCTAAGTGCATTAGTTAAACTTTAACCCTTGGAACTATTCCAGACACAAGCAGGTGTACCCTAGCCTGTGCCTACCCCCAGTTTTGCTCTTGGAGTCTGCCCAATGGCCCTAAGACCCACCCTGATCCCGGTTTGAAGCCCTGATTCAAATCCTGGCTCCGCCACCTCCTAGCTGTAGATGTTTGTGGGCCTCAAGGGTTTTGTTTTGTTATTTTGGGGAGTCATTTTTAACATCTGAAAAATGAGAGTGTGAAGCTTGTCTAAAGCCCATCAGCCTTCCATTGCCAGTTTCGAATTCAGGCCTCCCAGCAATTGATACGGAAATCAGAGAAGCATTTTCTCTAAATATGGTCTGATATCCATCAGAATCAATGGGCTTAGGTAAGGGGTGACAAGTCCTCATTCAAATGCATATTCTATGGTCCTAACCCCAGACCTGCAGAGTCAGAAACCCAGGGGGCGGGGCCTGGGAAACTGCATTTTTAACAAGCTCCCTGGCGCACAGGGACGTTTGAGACCCATGTGCCCAGGAAGGAACTCCTGGGCCAGGGTCTCCAGCCGCTTGTGCAAATGGCAATTTATTCTACCAAAGTTCTTCAAATCTAAACAAAAGGATCCCAGCCATTGTCAAGTGAAATCGCTGGAGAAATGAACCATCTCCCAAAAGGGGAGAAGGAAGAACGTTTTGCCAAGAAAGCCAATTTCTGCCTTCTGCAGCTCCCAGTCAACAAGCCTGCTGTTGTTCCGTATCTTGATTGCTTATCACTCACCCAAAATAACTTAAATGCATCGTCCCCCCAGCTGCAGCTTTCTCTGCAACTCCCTGAATTTAGCAGCCAAACACGCTTGGTTCCACCCTAACACGGCAGCAACTCCAGTGGCTCCATCTGTGCAGAGCACAGGGCCCAGGAAGGGACCCTCCCTCGTGGCCACCTATACTGGGTTGAATAGCGTCTCCCAAATTCATGTCCACTCAGAACCTCAGAATGTGACCTTATTTGGAAACGAGGTCTTTGCAGGCAAAATTAGTAAGGCTCAAGATGAGATCCTACTGGAATAGGGTGGGCCCTAAGCCCAATGACTGGTGTCCTTATAAGACACAAGGAAGGTGGCATATGAAGATGGAGGCAGAGACTGGAGCCAAGGATGCTAAGTGTTGCCAGGAGCCACCAGAAACTAAAAAGTAAAGAGGGATTCTTCCCCTAGAGCTTTCAGAGGGAGTGCAGCCCGGCTGACACCTTGATTTTGGACTTATAGCTTTCAGAACTAAGAACACATTGCTGTTGTTTTAAGCTGCCCAGTTTGTGGTAATTTGTATGGCAGTCGTCAGAAACTAATACGCCATCATTGCTGTAGACCCCAGCCCCAGCTCAGCCCACCGCTCTCAGCCCCACTACAGTGGTGAAGGAAAGGACCCCACAACACAGGCGATTCTCCAAAGGGACCTTTTAATGTGGCCCGTTATGATCACAGCTATTCTCCCAACCAAGATCTCTGAATTCCACGTCCACTAGGCCTATTTCCTTCACAAGGACAAGGGCCCTGCTGGCTTCTGCTTGGATGACCATATTCCAGGAAGGGTCGACTTTAGTAGTGGCAAATAAATACTGGTCCTGGGGCAGTATCTGGCAGGTGGCAGTGCCCAGGCTCGTTGAGTCACTGAAGCTTCATGCCACTCCGCCGCCGTGAGTCCTTGCGGACAATGGGTCTGAAGTTCACAATCTCCTTGTAGATGTGCTCTGAGGAAGGCAGGGTGACTCAAGGTGAGTAACGGGGAACTGAGGGCAAGAGAGAGCCCCTCTGACACAGAGTGGAACAGAGAGTCAGTTCAGAAAGAAAGAAGGACAAGCAGGAGACAATATCCACTCTGAGAGAAGGGGGCAGGAGTTTCCAGAGGATGGTGGGGTGGGCTGAGGTCACACATGAAAACAAACAAGGCAAAGAAGAGCAAGCCTGCAGGCAGGGACAAGAAGGGGACTGAGGCCCCAGCTCTTACGCTTCCATTCGTCCACTGTGAGCTTCTCGTGCTCTAAGGAGTCATCAAATGGCTGCTGGGCCTCCGTTTCCTCCTCGGGGTCCCGGAAGGGTTCAAAGAAGGGGTGGGCAAGGGCCTGCGAGGCTGTCAGGCGCTTGTCCACATCCAGCTCCAGTATCTTCTCCAGCAGGTCTGTGGCTGCAGCAACAGAGCTATGAACAATGCCCTGCTCCCCCCAACCTGGGCAGCCCAGGAGAGCCTGCCCACCAGGTGTCAGGAACATCAGACTGCAGAGGCCCACCAGGGTCAGGCCCCAAGACTCACCCTGAGGGCTGGCACGTGGGAAGAGCTGAGAGAAATCCTTCTTGGGACTCTGTGGCAGGGACTGGATGTAGGATTTGGCCTGGAAGACAGTGATCACTGACTGTCAACCTCTCGGGACTCAGGCCTCAGGTATGCAGCAGGGATTTCAGAATAGCCCCGGTGAGCAGGGCTGAAGGCTCAGGTTAGAGGCAAAGATGGGATGAAGGTGAGAGCATCTGCCAGGGCAGAGGGACACTGGGGGAAGGTGTAGGTGACCCCTCCTCCCCAGAGGTCCCCAGCCCACCCACTCCCTGAGCAGATATGCCCACAGCCCAAGCCCCATCTGCCCCTCACCGCCTTGTCATTCAGCTTCTGCACAAATTCTGCGTCTGGCACCCCAGTCACTTTCAGGATCTGGGTCAGCTGGTCCAGGTCTGGTTGGTGGGTTAAGGCTGGCCTGGCCCTCTGCCAGTGGATCTGAGGCTGCCCTTCCCACAGCCCTCATCAATCCCACTGTGGGGACGGTCCAGGCTCCAGGCCCACCTAACTCCCCGCTGCTTTCAGGACAGGAGGTTTGTCCTTCAGGACTCAGTCTCCAGAAGCATTCCTGACCCACCAGGCCAGGTGAAGGTCTCTCTCTGACAAATGCTCCTGGTCCTAGAGTGCCGCCTGCCTAGCCTTTATTCCACCCAGTTATTGCAGACTGTCTCTCCTCATCTCCTTCCCCACCCCTCACGCTGTGAGTTCCTCAGGGCAGACCCTGCATCTTCTTACCCAGAGCCACACAAGGCCAGCACACACACATGCTCAGTTAGCGTGCGCAGTCTAAATGCAAAGTACTTCCTATAGGGGGGCAGAACTACAGGTAACTATAGGTGGTTAGCTGTTGTGGAGTCAGCTCCAACTCATGGCAGCCCCATGTGCAATGGAATGAAATGCTGCCCTGTCCAGCACCATCCCCATGCTCGGTTGTGGATCAAACTGTTGTGATCCACAGAGTTTTCATTTGCTAATTTTCAGAAGTGGATCATTGGGCCTTTCTTCCTAGTCTTAGTCTGGAGGCTCCCCTGAAACCTGTTCAGCATCGTAGCAACATGCAAGCCTCCTCTGACAGATGGGTGGGGGCTGTGCTTGAGGTGCATTGGCTGGGAGTCCAAACCAGGTCTCTTGCACGGAAGGGAAGAATTCTACCACGGAACCACCACCGCCCCCATTGGTGACTAGTTTTCTTCATTTTGCTTATCTGCATCTTAAAATTGTTCTACAGGGAGCATGTATCACTTCTGCATTAAGAAAAAAATTTTAAATAAAGTGTCTGTTGAATGAGTGAATCCCTGAATGAAGTTTGGCCTTTCCACCAAAGGATACAGTCTTTCCCCTTGAACAGAGTTTTCCCCGTCAGCATCTCTGCCATTATACAGCCAACAGACCAGATGTCCACTGCAGAGGGAAGGGGAGGAGGTGTCACCTCACTGTCTGACCAGGACCAGGTGACCAGTCAGCACACAGTAACCAAGATGGCCTCAGGGAAGCTGCCCCATGCCCCTCCCTCCTGGCAGCTGACCACTGACCAGTCTGGTTGTAGTGCATCCAGCTGAGGATCACCTCGGGAGCCCGATACCAGCGGGTCACCACGTAGCCAGTCATCTCAGCATCCGTGTGCCGTGCCAGCCCAAAATCTAGGATCTATGGACACAGAGGAAGGAACTTGCTGAGGGACGGGAGCTCCCAAGAAGCTTCATGAGGCTCCTGTAGTAGAGGCGCCCACCTTGAGTCTGAGATGACCCTGCTTGCGGCCACTCACCTTCAATTCACAGTCCTCATTCACAGCTAGGTTGCCTGGCTTCAGGTCCTGGGACAAGAGAAGAGAGAGTGAGCACTGGGCTGAGAGGCAAAGAGACGGCACTCATCCTGGCTCTGCCACTGCCCAGCTGTGTGACCTCAGCCAGGCCTCTCCCCCTCCCTGGGCCTCAGGCTCATCATCTGCTAAACGAGGGTTGGACTGGGTGTCCTCTAGGAGCCCACCCAGCTCTAAGACGTTCCTGGTTCTTGGAGCCTGAGACCCAAAGCTCAGGGCTGGTTTCCTTTGCAGCACTTCCCCATAAAGCTTCCCTGGGCCAAGGCTGGGTCTGAAAACATTCAATGCTCCTGAGGATCATCCCCTCCTTCCACGTTTCCCCACTTCCTCCAGGAGTGGGACAGGGGCACCAGGGGATGGCAGCAGAGGCAGCACTCACCCTGTGGATGATCCCAGCTGAGTGGATATACTGCGTGGAGAGAGATAAAAGGGTGAATCCACTGCCCCAGCTTCTGCACCAGGCCCTTCAGGCTGGCTCAGAAACCTCCTCCACCCTCTCACAAGGCACTTCTCCCTGCCCCAAGGCCTGTTGTTGTTAGTTGCCTCTCGAGTCCACTCTCTATTGACCTTATGCATAACAGAACGAAACGCTGCCCGGTCCTGTGCCATCTTTATGGTCATTGGTATGTTTGAGTCCACTGTTATGACTACTGTGTCAATCCATCTCATTGAGGGTTTCCCTAGTTTTCGCTGACCCTCTGCTTTACCAAACATGATGTCCTTTTCTGAAAATTGGTCTTTCCTGATGATGTGTTCAAAATAAGCAAGGTGAAGTCTTGCTATCCTCACTTTTAAGGAGCATTCTGGTTGGCTTTCCCGAAACCACAGGTTTCCCCTCTGCCGCCCTCCAAGCCTCCACCCACCTTAAGACCCTTGAGCATCTGATACACCAGGTATTGAATCTTCTCCTCACTGAACTCCATCCCCATGATCTTCTGCAGGTCCGTCTGCATGAAGGGCATCACCAGGTAGCTAGAAGGCACAAGGGATTCTTGCAACAGTCCCCAGCCCCGCCCAGTCCCAGGTGTGGGCTTAGAGGAATGTGGGGTGGGGCAGAACAGAAGCCTTAGAGATGACCTCTGGTGTGCAAGAAGCAGCAGCCCCACCACAGCCAGCCAGACCCGGACACGGGGCCTCCTGACTCCTGGCTCCCAGCCTCCTCATGGCGGGCCACCCAGTTGGCAGTACTCAGAGCAAGCATTTAAATTGGAGCGTGCTTGGGAAAACCAAATGGAGCTGTGTTCCCTCTCTTCAAAAGTGCCCTCTCCTTGCCCTCCTCCAGGCCCCACAGAAAGTCAACAGCTCTCAGTTAGAAACATCTGTGAGTATTTCCTTCTGTTCCTACCCAAATGTTTTCTTTCCTGGAGAGTCATGCCCAGCTGAGATGGCTCCACGAACAAATAAAATGTCTGCCCTTCCAGGAAGGAAACAATAACACACTTCTGGGAGGATGGAAGAAGGAAGAGGAGGTGGCGGGGTCACTGCACCCTCTTACAGGATTTGCAAAAAATGTAACTGTTACTCAAGGTAGTAAGAGAAAAGTCTGGAGCAAAAATAATGAAGACTAAAAAAATGAGTTAAAAAAGAATGTAGCTGAAGCCATCTCCATGACCCTCTGAATTTTTGAAGCCTTTTTTTTTTTTTTTTTTGCCTGACCACATTCCCTCCACCTGCCAGGATCCTGCCCCATCCACAGTCCCCCTCTCCCATATGTGTCTTTCACCTCTATGTGGCCTCTGACTCTTTCTTCTCAACCTACAACTTACTGAAGTCTCGTTGTCCTGGAACCACCTTCCCCTGACCTTGTTTCTTCAAGCAACCACCCCTTTTCCAAACTCTTTCCCTCGCCACCAAACTTCTAGAAAGGGTGGTCCACACGCCTCCGCCCCGCTTTCTTAACTCCCAAACCCGAAACCCGTTGCCACTGAGTCAGTTCTGACTCAGGGTGACCCCAGGTGTGTCAGAATAGAACCGTGCTCCATAGGGTTTTCAATGGCTGTAATCTTCCATAAGTACAGGACTTTTTTCTGTGGTACTACTGGGTGGATTCAAACCATCAACCTTTCTGTTATTAGTCAAGAGAAAACATTTGTGCCAGCCAGGGACCTTCCCCGTATAATCTAGTTTCTGCTCCTGCCCTACTGCCAAAACAGCTCAGATCTAGGTCACCAACAGGTCGCATCAAGATACTCCCACAGTTCCCATTCTTCCTATCTGACCTTTTGCAAAGTCTCACACTCTCTCAAAGATCTCTGCCAATTCTCTTCTTATCTTATCATGTTCTACACTTAAACCTGTTCCTGTCCCTAGTCCAAATCTTCCTCTCCCGAGTTCTAGATTTCTTTGCAACTGCTGGTTAAATGCTTGAATATTCATAGGCCCTTCAAAAGTGAAGTATCCAAAGCAGACTTCGTATCTTTCCCACAAGACCAGTTCTTTCTCCTCCTTGTATTCCAAACAGGAACCTGGGCACCCCCACCCCCCAGGACCTCTCACTCAGCCACTGCATCCCAGCACATACAACATTCTGCCCCATATGGGTCTCAAGTCTATTCTTGGCATCCCATCACCTCTGCTCTAGACTAAGGTCTAGGTCACTAACACTGGCCTCCAAGCTGTCCCTCCTCTTCAGAGCTGCTCCCTGCTCCTTTCTCACTGCTCCCAGAGTTGTTGTTAGCTGCTGTCAAGTCAGCCCCTGGCTCACGGTGAACCCGTGCACAACAGAATGAAACACTACCCAGTTCTATGCCATCCTCATGATCGGTTGTGGATCAGACTGTTGTGATCCACAGGGTTTTCATGGGCTGATTTTCAGCAGTAGATTGCCACACCTTTCTTCCTAATCCATTTTTGTCTGGAAGCTCTGCTCAAACCTGTTTAGCACCATAGCAACACGCAAGCCTCCACTAATGGACAGGCTGTGCATGAGGTGTACTGGCTGGGAACCGAACCTGGGTCTCCTGCATGGAGGGTGAGAATTCTACCACTGAACCACAATGCCTTCTGCTGCCAGAGAGCATCCCCAGATCTGATTGGACCACATCACCTCCCTGCTCAAAACCTCCATGGACTTGAAGCTGCTTGTAGGATCAAATGTGGACTCTTAGCTTGACCAAACCAGCCACTGGTCTCCACTCGCCACACTGCATTTCTCAGCATTGCCCAGACAGTCCTGTCTCTTTCCTGCATCTCCAGCCCCTTCTACCCCAGGAAAACTTCAACTCATCTGTCATGGATTGAATTGTGTCCCCCCAAAAAATGTGTGTAGCAACTTAGCTAGGTCATGATTCCCATTATGGTATGATTGTGTTATCTGATGTTATTTCCTTATGTGTTGTAAACTCTATCACTATGATGAGATTATATGTGATCTCCTTATGTGTTGTAAATTCTGTCACTATGATGAGGTTATACTGATGAGGTTGACAAGATTAGATAGTGTCTTAATGCAATCTCTTCTGAGATATAAAAGAGAGAAGTGAGCAGAGACACATAGGAACCCCACACCACCAAGAAGGCAGTGCCGGGAGCAAAGCGTGTCCTTTAGACCAGACGTTCCTGTGCTGAGATGCTCCCAGACCAAGGGAAGACTGATGCATCACAAGGACCTTACTACAGAGCCAACAGAGAAAGAGAGCTTTCTCCTAGAGCTGACGCCCTGAATTTGGACTTGAAGCCTACTGGACTGTGAGAGAATAAACTTCCCTTTGCTAAAGCCATCTCCACTTGTGGTATTTCTGTTAGAGCAGCACTAGATGACTAAGACATCATCCTTCAGGACTAAGTTCAAACGTCACCTCCTCTGTAATGTCCCCTGAGGCAGCACGTAGTTCCCAGAACTCTGCTCATACCTAGCGCACAGACCACACTCTTGTCACCGTTTATTTACAAACTGCCCGCTCTACCCTCCACCCTACTCAACACACGGTGCCTTGAGCAGGGGCTAGGGCTTGGCTCTGGTCCACCTTGAATGCCCAGTGCTAAGCCCAGCAACTGGCATTACAGGATAGAACTCAATTCAAAAGTATTGCATTAAATTTAAAACAAAAGCATGCTAACAAAGAGGCCTTCAGCTGCATTGAAATAGGATTAAAAAAAAAAAAAAGTCTGCCTTCCTAAAGGTTCCCACATATTAGACCAGGCACTGCATTAGTGAAGTCATGAATTTGGTAACTAAATTTTCTGGTTCTGGGTAAGTCTGTCAAAAAACCCCATTGGTCAGAGGTGGCCATGGCTTCCCAATCCTCGCTTTATACTAGAAGGAGCCCCAAGGTCCAGACCTGCACCTGGGCCCCCCATGAATGTGAGGTCTGGCAGGTGTAGGTGTAGGTGTGTGTTGGGGGACAGCTTTGCAGACAGCTCAGGGCCAAGTAAGTACCCCGCAAAGCCCTTCCTATCTCTTCCTGCCTGCCTTCCTCTCCTCCCTTGGCTGAAAGATTCTTTACAGAGCGAATCACACCTTGATAGCCCAGAGGCACAGGGCAAGAAGCACCCCTCCCTCTGCCCCACAGATCCTCCCCCAACTGGCTCCTGAGTGGCGAGGGAGACTGGCAAATGCCCCAGAGCCCAGTGCAGTCGACTCACAAGTCATGCAAGTTGCGCAGGGAGGAGGCTGGGGTGAAGACATCCAGGAGCCCAATGACCTGGGGAAAAGGTCACCAGTGAGAGCTGGACAGCCAATGCCCTCTCCTTACCCCTACCCTAGGGCCCCAGCCATACACAGGACCACCCACCCTTTCCTAATACACCACCTCTAGCAGGAGATGAGTTCCCAGCCTTCTTGGGAGGGAACTTGCAACAAACAGTGATGAAGAGTTGGGCTGGGGAGAAGGGGTGGGGGACAGTCCTACGTTCATTGCTCCCAAGTCTAATGTTCAGGACAAGAAGCAAAAATTCTCTCAACTCAAGCAGGGACCCACAAGTGACAAAGGGTGTAAAGGAGGGGCGGGGAAGGAGTTTTCCAGCCAGCAGCCTCTCTGCCCTTGACCTTCGGTCTCCAGCCACATCCATCCTTGCCTGCGACAGGACTGGTCTGGAACCAGGGCAAAATCACCCCTGGCTGGAGGCCAAAGGGGAGGGGTTTACTGAAGAGGGAGGAGGCTAAAAATGCGCACAGTGTTTTAAAATCATGATTTTAACTGTTTGCCCTCCAATCTAGGTGTTCTGGAGCAAAAGTTGCTTGCTAGGTCCAGTGCTGGGTCACCGGTTTTCCTAGCCATTTCTGTCAGATGGGACAGTGTAATGGTTATGCACTGAGGCCTGGAGTCAGGATGCCAAGGATCAAATCAAGTAACTAGCCATATAACCTGTGAGCCTTTCTGTGCACCAGTTTCCCCATCTGTAAAATGGGGGAATATTACTTATCTTGGAGCGCTGGTGGTACAGTGGTTAAGAGTTCAGCGGCTAACCAAGAGGTCGGCAGTTCAAATCCACCAGCTGCTCCTTGGAAACTTTACAGGGCAGTTCTACTCTGTCCCATAGGGTGGCCATGAGTCGAAATCGACTTGACGGCAATGGGTTTGATTTTTATCATTATTATCTGGGTCATATGTGGAAGCAACAGTAGCCAGGAGTCCCGTCCCAGCTGGCCACCAGCTCTTCGGCCTAGAACAAATCACAAAGTTCCTCGGTGCCTGTTTCCTCAGAACACAGAGACAATACATTTGCACCGTGCAAAGCTCATTCTGCCCCATTGCCACAACTGCTCTTCACACCCTCTCTGGGAAGTGAGCAGGGCAGGTTCTGACGTTCCCATTGTCATAATGAGGTGAGGAAAAGAAAGCTACTAGCAGGGGTCGGTGGAGCAGGGAGGAGCTCTCTGTGCCCTCTCCGGCTGTCTTCATCACACACCCAGGGGGCGTCCCGGAAGCACCCCACAGGCCCAGCCTACATTCTCATGTTGCATGTGTTTCAGCAGCAGCAGCTCCCGATATGCCCGCCTGGCGAAGAGCTCGGACTGGAAGGGCCGACTCAGCTTCTTGATGGCTACCTTCTCCCCTGACCGCTTGTCTATGGCAGAGCTGTAGGGGCACAGGCAGGTCAGCCGGCAGCACCCATGCCAGATCCAAGTAGTACCCCCCAGGTGGCTCTGGGAGCCCAGAAGTTCCTCCCCCTCCAACCCCGTCATCCCTCTGGTGGGCTGGGCGGGGAAGGAGATGCTGCCAACCACCTGGAATGTGGGAGAGCAGAGGGAAGCACAATGAGGTGCGCTACACCACAGTCAGATGTGTTAGGGTGGACAAGGGCAGGTGCAGGGCAGGAACCTCACTCTCTGCAACTGCGCAAGTCACTTCCTCCTCTTTGGGCCTCAGTGTAGCTAACTCTAATTTGCCCAAAGAGACCAACACAGCCACCCAGTGAGAAAAGCGAGATGGTGCTACGTCACCTGTGCCACAGCTTGGGGCTTCTCCCTCATCCTCCACTCTGCGGTCCAGCCTCCCTCCTCCTCCAGGAAAAGTCCCCGTGAGGGCCTTCGAAGCCCACAGTGTGCTGGGCCCTGAGGGTCCTTAGTTAAGGTTGTGGGCGTGCAGCCCCGAGCGGCCAGCAGAAGCGGACACCCAAGGCTGGCCCGAAAGGGCACAGGGTGCAGCGGCCCAGGACCCAGCTTGTGGGGGGGCTCCCCCGCGTCCCAGTGCTTGGGCGCCGGCTCTCAGTCTGCCCCGACGGCCTAAGGCCCCCTGCGCCTCCCAGCGGCCGCGCAGGCCCGGGGGTCTCACCACACGGCTCCATAGGCACCGGTGCCTATGTGCGTCGGGGACACGTAGGTCTTGGGCAGCTCCCAGGCGGTCCTGTTGACGTCCTGCTTGTAGAAGCCCTTTCTCCGCGTAAGGCTCATCCCGCGCACCCAATCTCGGAAGAGCCAGCGCGGCGGCTGCGTTCGCGGCGCGCCGGGCTCTCGGAGCCCGGGTCCCCACCCGCAGTCCCGCGCCGAGCCCGCCCCGCGCCGCCCGCTCCTCCCCCCGCGGGGGCGGGGACACTGGGCCCGCGACGAGTCCCACCTGCCGGCGCGCCTAGGTGCGCAGGGCGTCGCCAGCTGTGGGCCTGCCGGTAGAACCCTGCGCTGGGGAGGGCCATGTTTCCGTCCAGCTCTGACAGTGTATGGCCCCGAGGACAGACGAATCCCGAAGCAGCAGGTGTGAGCCACCTGAGCAGACTCGCTGGCCCGCAGGAACAGGAAGCTTCGTGGCCGAGTGAAGGGCGGGGATTTGTGGACCACAGAGGCTCCTGCTTGGGGCTGGGGGTTGGGAAGAGGCGGCCTTCCTAGTTCCCTTACAGCCCGGTGAACAGCTCCCTGGGAATTTTGAACACAATTTCGGAAGAAAACAAAAACTTTTTATTATGGAAAATTTCAAACATACACAAAAGTAGACAGAATAGCCCGGTGATTCTCACGCTTGAATGTGCACACGAATCCCCTGGGAATTTTATTAAAATACAGATTCTGATTCAGTAGGTCTCGGGTGGGGCTACAAGTCTGCGTTTCTAACCAGCTCCCAAGCTCAGAGGACCTCTGGGCCACACTTTGAGTATGGAGGCTTTAATGAACCCCATGACCCCAATCTCTCAACTTTAACATTGACATCAGCTCATGGACAGTTTTATCTACTTGCGCTTCTCCCATCTCCACTATTTTCAAACGAAGCCCAGGTATCATATTTCATCCATAAATTTTTTTTCCTTTTTTTTTTTTTTTTATTGTACTTCAGGTGAAGGCTTAGAGAACAAATAGTTTCTCAATCCATAAATATTTTTTGTATCCCTAAAAGATAAGGATTCTTTTAAAAACAAAACCACAATATCATTTTACACCTAAAATTAATAACAGTAAATCCATAATATCAAGTATCCAATCGGGTTTCAAATTTCCAGTACTGAGCATAGTTTTTGCTGGCCCAGGTGGGCAATTACAAACCAGGGCTTTCTGCCACCTATGTTTGGTGGTTTGTGCAGCTTGAAGAATGTGATTTCTGTGCTCCAATTAAATCACAGAGGCCCCTGAGGAACAAAGGGGAGGGCTCTGCATGCCCGTACCTGGGACACCTTCCTTGCCCCAACTTGTCTGACCCATGATGGCCTGGAGATGAGGGTGAGGAAGGAGTGGGGACCACCTGCTTCACTTTGTCAAAGGGAGAGAGGGGGTCTTGAAGAGGGAAAGGAACTTGCTCATGTCCTTTGGCAAGCTGGAGATCTGCACTAGTGTATCTGTAGGCCCCAATCCGGGCCCCACAGCCTGTCCCATGAAGACCAGCCTGGTCTTCCTTGCCCAGCCACCACCTGGAAAATCATTCTGGGGTGAGGGATCCCACAGAAATGCCCAACAGGCACTGTAGGCAGGAAATTGGTCTTATTCATCTCTGGCACACAGTAGGATCAATAAATGCATAGAGAATGAATGGAGGAGTCAGCCCTTTAGAAATGAAAAAAAAATATTTATTTAATAAACACCTATGTTTGTCATGTGCCAGTCATTACTCTAAGTGTTTTACATACACAACTCACTTAATCCTGGTAAGAGGCCTATGAATCAGTACTGTTATTATCCTCATTTAGAGATGATCAGCCTGAGGTACACAGCGGTTAAGTACCTTGCTCAAGGTCACACAGCTGGTAAGGGGCAGAGCTAGGTGAAGAAGCTAGTACAGCTTGGTTCTAGAGTCCATGCTCTTGACAATGAGGGTATGCAGTGTCTGCAGGTTGAAAGAAGAGGTATTGTTCCTTTAAGGAAATGGCCTGTGTTTCAAATAATCTGCCTCACCAGCATCATAAAGACGCATCTATACGTCAAACCATGTCTCTCCCAGTCCATCCCGCTCTGGGGTATCTGACACATTCCCTGCCTTCTTCCCAGCCCCACCCCCCGTACTCCAGCCCTGGGACCCTTTGGGAGGAGAAAGGATTGTGAGCCGGGAGCACTGCAGGATTTCAGACATTTAAGGTTGATGGTGCCAGTGGAAGGTAACTTGATTCTGTGGCTGGGCAGTGTTAAAAAAAATAAATAAAGTACAAAGAAATTAAAATATAGGGTTTATCTCAAGCAGTTACAGTATGTGCATATAGGGAGACCACTCCGATTCTAAAAAAACAAATGACTCAACGTAGACTAGTTAAAATGAAGTTCATAAAGAGGAAGGAGAAGAATAGAAAATCAACCATTGGCTAATCTTAACATGATTGATTGAACCTTGTCTCCTCTACTGAGATCCGCTGACATCAGGTTAGTAGGTGATCTCTGGCCTTGGGGATGGGAGGCATCATTTCCACAAATTTTTAGGTGTAGTCCAGAGGTTTTCAAATGATAAAAGTTACTTCATTTCTCAGGAAGGAAAGGAAATTACCTAAAGTTATTTATTTATTTATTTATTTATTTATTTTGCACTAGATAAACTCTTAGCTACCTATGGTAAGCCAAGGTCGTTGTTACAAAGAGGTTTGCAAAGATTTTATTACTGTCCTTATTATTAACACTCCTTTAAGCTGGAAAAACCCAATTAAATAGTTCTACAGTTTTTCGGGGTCAGGCTTTTACTGTTAACTTTGGGCTCATGGGTAAGAAAAACCCCTTGAAATCAAAGTAAGATGTCTGTTATTATTATTATTATTTTTTTCCACAGCAAGTTCCTGGAAGCCAGAGCGTAGAGCTGGGTCACGGGCAAAGGAGAAGTGTCTGGGGACTCAGGCTCTTTCTGGGCTGGGGATCCAGTTCTCCAGGGTAGGGAAGGGGCTGGGATTTGGGCCAGCCACTGGGATGGGGGATAAAGAATGTGTAACTGCATCCCCTCGGTTGTGTCTTGAGAACCGAAGCAGAGCATGGCAGAAGAGATCCCAGGAGGGTGAGGACTACCAGGAGCATGATTGTTGCCCAAGTTGGTGCAATCCTGTGAGATACACACCTGCCACTCTGGCTGTGGCCCTGGATGCCTCTTGAGCAAGGGCTGGGAAGTGACTCAGGCCTCAGATCTGCTGACACAGACCCCCACCTTGGGCCTGATGAGGGCCCCTCCCCTGGTTCGGCCTGTGTTTACTCAGCAGCTGGATGGCCTCAGAGGGAAGCACTTTAGAGGATCCAGTCCGGGGAATCATGACGACTTCCTGGATGCCCCGCTCCCACAGTCCACCTACTCTCTCCTCTCAGAGCTCCACGGCCCCTTTGCTCTTTTGCTCCCCAGACGCTGACCTAATGTTGCCTTGTTGGTTTCTGCCCTGTTAACACTGAGGCAGGAGCTTAGGGAACTGACTTTGGAATGAGACCTGAATTTGCATCTGGCCCTGCCACTCACCAGCTTTGTGACCCTGGGCGAAATGCCTTCCCCTCTCTGAACTTGAGTGTCCTCCTTGTAAAATGGGGATGATATTAAAGTATGACAAAACTGGTTGCAGTTGAGTCAATTCTGACTCATGGCAATACCATGTGTTATAGAGTAGAACTGCTCCATAGGATTTTCTTGGCTGTGATCTTTATGGAAGCAGATCACCAGGCCTTTCTCCTGTGGTGCCGCTGGGTGAATTTGAAACAACAACCTTTAGGTATTTTGGGTTTTTTTTTAGATTAGCAGTCAAGCTCAAACCGTTTACGCTGCCCAGGGACCTCTAAATTATGACAAGTAGATTTAAAGTCCTTGGAACATATTGTTCCAACTGTAATGTATGTATATTCCTCACAACCACCCAGTGAGATAGGTACTGCCAATGCCTCCAGCCAATGATCCCCAGGAGCACACCTGTGGGTGAGCAAGTTGGGTTCGTTGCTTGTTGCAGTGAGGAAGAACATGCACCATGGAGAACTGTGGGGCCATCTCTGTAAGAGGGTGTCAGAAAGGACTTATCACTGGGTTTGGGCTTGCGTTAGGTGATTCTGAGGGCTGTTTTCAGGAAGCAGGTTTTTGTTCTGGATTGGATGCTGTCAGGAAATAGGGTTAATTCTATGATTGGGTATCTTCATAAATCTTACCTAGAAGGAGGATAGACTGGAGCAAGGCAAAACTGTACTTGGTAAAGCAGCAACACTCACTTGTGTCAGCTGAGTGAAGGGGATGTTTGGTCATTTTTGTGGTTTGAACAATACTTACGTTTTGTCCGTGCTCAGACACGGTTATGGAGAAGTCTTGTCTTTGTGTTGATCTAGCATGGTCCCAGTGGCCTTGTCTGATGTTCAGGTTCTGTGACATTGTTTATGTTTGACAGGAGAACACCAAGACTGAGCTGTGACAGGCCAGCTCCTAGCAACACCAAGGCTTAGCAGATGGGACCAGGTAGCTCCTGGATGTCCGGGCTGCTTTTCTCGATACTATTACTCCCTGGTACAGATGGAGATACTGAGGCCCAGAGAGGTTAAGTAATTTGTCCAAGGTCTTGTATAACTAAGAAAGTGGTGGAAGTACATTCAAACCTGGTATCTGGCCTCATACATGTAACCACTGACCAGACTGCCTGGGGAGTCCCTCAGTGGTTCAAATGGTTAACATGATTGTCTGCTCACTGAAGGGTTGGAGGTTCGAGTCTATCCAAAGGCACCTCAGAAGAAAGGCCTGGCAATCTACTTCCAAAAAATCAGCCATTGAAAACTTATGGAGCACAGTTCTTATCTGATACACATAAGGTTGCCATGAGTTGGAATTGACTCGACAGCAACTGGTTTTTAGACTGCCTGGCACACAGCAAATGCCTGAGAAGTGGTGGCTGTTATGGTAGTATTGTCTTCCTAGCTAGGCTGTGAGCCTTTGGAAGGTAGGGGACGTGGTTTTGGGGTTGATGACTCATTCTTGGAGATTGAGACAAAAGCCCCAGATGATTATGAAGCAGGCCTCCCTTCTCCGCACATTGTGGCCACCCAGACTCCATCTTGCCTCAGGAACACGGCAGCTCCTCAAACGCTACAACCTTCTCTACCACAAGTGGCAGGGCCAACACTCAAATCCTCACTGTGACTGGCCCGAGAGCGCCACAAAATGAGAAATTATGACTTGCTTGGGATCCCATGAGGGTATAGAACAGGCCAAGGAGCCTGAGGCTCTGCCTCCAGGTCTGTGAGATTCCTGTGGGGGTTTCCAAACTCCAAGAAACAACCAGTCTTGCAAGGAGGCAGGGAGATGCAGAGGAAAGACCCTGCACGCTGGGGCTGCTCTGTGGCTTATTACGTTGTGTGACCTTGGGCAAGTTAGTTATTTCCCTAAGCCTCAGTTTCCTCATCTGCAAAATGGGAGTGGGTAATAATACCCACCTTACAGGGCCATCATGAGGATTAAAAGAGATGACATGAGAAGGGTCTAATTTAGTGCCTGGCACATAGTAGGTGCTCACCAGATGTTCCTTTCCCAATGGACAGCGAAAAGGATCAGCTTGGCCTTCCTTGTCCAGGTACCTCCACTACTCGGCCCCCTAACCCGAACCTTTTTGCTGTTCAGAAGCTGCCTCCTAGTTTGCTCCAACTTACATCCAACTCCCTTATTAAGTTTTTGCCAAATACCCAGCCCAAGGATTCATTCACTCATTCATTCCACATTTATTGAGGGCCTACTATGTGCTAGGCACTGGGGATGCAGCAGAGAAGACGGAGAAAAACCCATCCACATGGAGCTGACAGCCTAGTGGGGGAAGCAGATGAAAAAAGCCAATGAACAAATATATAGCAGGAGGTTGAACCATATGAAATTGCTCATGTTTGACAATTTCATATGGGTCAACCAATTTAATGTCAGATGGCATTAAGTGCTATGATATAAAGGTGTCCCTGGGTAGTACAAATAGTTCATGTGCTCAGCTGTTAACCAAAGGTTGGCAGTTCAGTCCAGCCAGAGGTGCCTTGAAAGAAAGTCTTGGCAATCTCCTTCTGAAAAATCAGGCATTAAGAATTCTATAGAGCACAGTTCTACTCTGACACACATGGGGTCCCCATGAACCAGAACTGATTCAATTGCATATAAAAAAGAACTGGGGAGTACTATTTCAGACTGAGTAGTCAGGGAAGGTCTCTCTGATGAGGCAACATTTGATCAATGCCTGAATGGAGGCAGGAGTTGGCATGTGGATATTGGGGGGAAGAGCAGGTGTCTGCCTTCCAAACATGGGAAATTTACCAAACACAGTCCGGGGTCTTCCCACTCTGTGCCCACCCCAACCCTGCACACAAGATGAGCCCCCACCCTCCATTAAGCCTCCAGCCTCATTCCTCTGGTGCTCCTATCCCCATCCCTCATTGCAGTTGTCCCTGTTAGGCCCTCAGGGGACCCAGCTCAGAGCACCTGGGGATACCTTACTGGCCTTGGAAACTCAAGGAGTGCCCAGTCCCTCCAGTGTGACCCTCTCCCAGTACCTCCTCCCTTTCTTGGGGGCTGGGGTTGGTCAGCAGACTCAGCCTGAGCAGAACATCCGTCACAGGAACAAAATACCAGAGCCCCCACTTCTCACAGGTGCCCCTAAACTATATAAGCTTTTCTCTCAGGGCCTCCCTCCCTTTGCTGTGATGGCTTCCTCTCTCCCTGCCCTCAGCTTTAGCATCCCCTGGTGGAGAAGAGGGAATACGGACAGCTCTGCTTACTTGGCAATTAGGAGCAGGCCCTGGGGTCAGCCTTCCTGGTAACCAGAAGATAGAGTTCCTCTCTTCACTCCTACCACTGTCCTGTTACTCCCCTATCAACTCCACTCCTAAGACCCGCCTCCTTTTCCTCCAGCCCACAGGATGACCGCCTTCTCCTAATCCTGTGAAGATGTGGCCTAGGAAAATTCTCATGAGATATTCTAGCGATGCCCAGGCCTCTGCTCTGCTTGATCTTTATTGTCCTTTGTAACATTTATCATAATGTTAACTAACCTGCATTGCTCCTTGTTACGTATTGATTTGTGTTCCCCTAAAACATGGGTCGAGGTCCTAAACCCTATACCTGTGAATATGGCCCTGTTTGGAAATAGGGGGCTTTCTTTTGTTATGTTAATGACATCATACAGAGTAGGATGGGTCCTAAACCTAATCACTTCTAAGTGGTGTCTTATAAAAAGAGCAGAATAGATACAGAGACACACACAGGGGGAAGACAGATGCCATGTGAGGATCATCTACAAGAAAAGGGACACCAAGGATTGCCAGCAGTCACCAGAAACTAGGACAGAGACCCACAGAAGGACCTGACACAATGTCACAACTGAATCCCTGATTTGGATTTTAGTCTCCAGAACTACGAGAAAATAAATTTCTGTTTTTTAAAGCCATCCACTTGTGGTATCTCTTATTACAGCAACACTAGGTAACTAACACACTCCTTATGAAATGTCCATTTCTACCACAAGACAATGGCTCCACAAGGGTGAGGACAGTGCCTTGGTCACTGCTGAGCCCTTAGTACTGTGTCTTGCACATAGTAGGTGCACGATAAATATTTAGTGAATGAATGAACTAAAGATTTCTGTGTTGCTTCTGGGGATAAGAGGTAGTGAGGAGATGTGGTTTGAAGGCCCAAGTGGTGGCACTGAGGAAACAATAGAAGGGGAATATACTCGAAATTAGGCCTACTGTGGGGTGTCTGGAATGTGTAGTCACTGTCTGGCTCAGCACCATCTATCCTGGGATTTTTTTTGGCTTTGCACAATTTTTTCCATGCTCCCTGAGGAAAGGTTTATGAGTGTTATGTCTGAGTGGTCCTCCAGCCCTTAGCATGAGGCTGGACCAGGGTGTGTGGTAAAAGGCGTTTGATCTAAGAATCAGGGCCCATATCCTGAATTTGAGGACCTCTTCTCTTACTGTGAATTTGTACCAAGCTTCCATTCCAAGGCAGGCCCTTCCATGCCTGTGGCACTCACTCTGCTCCTACTGAAGCTTAAGATCAGCCAGATCACCACCCTTTGGAACTGCCTTTCCTTCCTGGTCTTTGTAGTTAAGCTCTAAACTCATGTCTTCAAGGAGGTGTTCCAAAGTGAACCCCAGACCTGCACACCCTAACACCCATGTATGAAGCCTCCTAACCCTATGACCTGGACTGCCAACCTCCCATACACATACCTAGGCTTTGTGGTGTCCACATTCTTGGATGTACTTGTACTCCTGGGAGCCAGTGGAGAGGTAGCCATGGCCTGGGAGACAGAGTTGAGTTTGGATCTTATGCCACCAGTTACGGGCTGTGTGGCCTTGAGCAGGTGAGCACATGTCTCTGGGCTTCAGCTTCCTCATCAGTAAAATGAGAGTGAGAAGTATACCCACTTAGCTGGACAATGAATAAAGAAGACAGAAGAAGAATAGATGCCTTTGAATTAGGTGTTGGCGAAGAATATTGAACACGCTATGGACCGCCAGAAGAACGAACAAAGCTATCTTGGAAGAAACACAGCCAGAGCGCTCCTTGGAAGCGAGGATGGCTAGACTTCGTCTCACGTACTTTGGACTTGTTATCAGGAGGAACCAGTCCCTGGAGAAAGACATCCTGCTTGGTAAAGTACAGGGTCAGTGAAAAAGAGGAAGACCCTCAACAAGATGGACTGACACAGTGGCTGCAACAATGGGCTCAAACGTAACGATTGTGAGGATGGTGCAGGACTGGGCAGTGTTTCGTTCTGTTGTGTGCATAGGATTGCTATGAGTCAGAACCGACTTGATGGCACCTAAGAGCAACAACAGCCAGGGATGGCAGAAGGGATGGCAGAAGTCCCTGGGTGGTGCTTGGCTGCTAACAGAAAGGTTGATGGTTTGAGTCCACCCAGAGGTGCCTTGGAAAAAAGACCTGGAAATCTGCTTCCAAAAAATCAGCAATTGAAAACACTATGGAGCACAGTTCTACTCTGACACACATGGGGTTCCCATGAGTTGTAATCCACTCAATGGCAATTTTTTTTTTTTTTTTTTAAGCCCGGGGTGAAAAGATTTAATGAGAATATACATGCAAAGTTCTAGGCATGGTGCTTGGTGCTCTCTCCTGTTCTTCAGATCTGCTCAAATGTCACCTTCTCTGAGAGTTCTCTCTGATCTCCCCATCAAAAGTCATATCCCTGTCACGGCCTGTCTGCCTTACCAGGCTTCATTTTCTTTCAAGCCCTATGTGTCTCTAGATTTACTTATTTACCGTCTTCCTCTCCCAGAGCATCATGTCCATGTGTTTAGTCTGTTTCGTTCATTGCTGAATCTGAGGTACCTAGAATAGTGCCTAGCACATAGCAAATGTTTAATAAATATTTGCTGAGTGGCTGAACGGCAGGTACACAGCAGAGGCTTTGTAAGTGAAAACTGTTATCTTCGTGCATCTGTCTTCTCTGTGTGCAGCAAAATGTTGGCCTGGGGCAGTCCCAGGTAGAGGGACCTGCCAAACCCAGTGATGGGGCAACTGTCCTTCCTGGGTTCCTGTGTGCCCTGCCCCAGGCAGAGGAGGCTGTATACCCTGGAGACCACCTCAACAGCCTGCCCTTCCAGGGCAGAGGCTACTGGTCTGCCAGCTCCACCGCTTCTATGTAAGCATCCAACATCAGGACTCACAGATCAAGCCAGGAGCCCCACGGACATTCGTCAGGGTCAAAGAAACCCAAACAAGACTAGTAGGGCTACCTGCCATGGCAGAGCCTTGGGCTCTGATTCCAGTTCTGCCTCTAATTTTCTGTATGACCTTAGGGTACCCTCTGGGTACTTTAGTTTTCTGTTTTATGTATTTAATAAACATTGACAGAGCAGTAATTACTTGCCAGAAACTATTCTAAGAGCTTTATACACCTTAACTCATTTAATGCCCCTAAGAACCCCATGAGATGGGTTAATATGCTCCATTTTACATATGACGAAAATTGAGGCACAGAGAGGTGAAGCAACTTGCCTGAGGCCACACAGCTAGTAAGTAGCAGAGCTGGGATTCAAGCCCAAGCAGTCCTGCCTTAAAGTCAGCATTTGTAATTACTTGTGCTACATTGGAAAATGTCTGTGAAGGGCCAGCCTTGGCCTTTTAAAAATTACTTCTTCTGATGGTGCCTCCACTATCTGGCTGCACCTTCATCTTCCTGAAGGTTCCATTTGGCTTCTCTAAACAAGACTCTCCCCTCCTGCCCTTCTCTAAATCTACTATCCAAATCCCCCTCACATCCAGTAGGAAACAGCCAGTGTTGTGCCGGTAAACTTGTTCTCGGGGGCGGGGAGCCCTGATTTGTCCATTTCTGTGATTTAAATATTACCATCACAGCCAATTTGAAGCTACCATTGTGATGTCACTGGACACAGAACTGGAAAAGATGCACAGTCAGCTCTTGAGAGCCACAACAGGGGCTCCCGCATACCACTGTCGGCCCAAGCTTAGGTGTGGCAACAGGGATGAGTAAGGGACTACTGTGTGTATGAATCACCACCTCCACTTTTAACCAAAAACAAAATGGTTGCCATTGAGCTGGCTTTGACACATGGAGACCGCATGTGTATCAGAGTAGAATTTTGCTCCATAGAGTTTTCAATGACTGACTTTTCGGAAATAGATTGCCAGGCCTTTCTTCCGGTCTGGGTGGACTCAAACTTCCTTTCTTCTGGTCTGGGTGGACTTGAACCTCCAGTCTTTCCATTAGCAGCTGAGAGTATTAACCATTTACACCACCCACGGACTATGGAGTACAAGTTCTCTGACACATGATTCAGAATCTACTCGACAGCAACCGGCTTCCACTTTCAATAGGACACTTGAAATCTGGTCCCCAGGACCCGGTGACAGGACTTCCTTTACAGACAGCTTCTCCCTGATTCACTGGCCCTGCCTAGTCTTCACTCTCTCACACTTGCCTGAGGCTGCCCTTCCTAACCCATGAGGGGTCACCTGGGAACAGGGTGCACCAGTGGGGCAGCTTGAGAGTGGTACAGCTCAGGGGTGACAGGTAGGACGGCAGAAACCCAGCTGTGATGAATCTTCCTGCAGTCAGCCTTTCCTCCTTGTCACTCCCGGGTGCCTCCAGGATGGAGGTCAAACTTCTTAGCCTGTTGGGCAAGGCCTTCCTCCATCCCAGCCCTGCTTTTCATGCTGATCAGATCCTCCAGTGTCTCTGCACAAATGACCATTCTAACCATCCCTCAAACATGTCTTACTCATCCCTGTCACCATGCCTTTGCCTGGGCTGTTGCCTGTCTGGAATGCCATTCCTTGCTTTGCGAAGGATGAGGAGGCCCTCATTCCTCAAGGCATGGCTCAGTGGCACCTCCTCCGCTGGCTTTGCCAGCCACTCCTACCCATGTGGTCTCCCCTTCTCTGACTCCAGTAGGACTTTTGGCACTGCCAGGTCCCTAGACTCGAATTGTCAGTCAACTTTCAAACTAAACTAAATTATAAGCTTCTTGAGGGCACAAGTGTCTTATTTATCTGTGTCCTCTGTATCTACTTAGCAATATGCTGTAAAGCCTTAATCCAATCAACCAAATTTTGATGAGCACTTATCAAGACATTGAGGATTCAGGGACAAATGGAAACAGGAAATGATAACACACTGTCATCTACAGGTGGCAGTGTAAACTGGTACAGCTTTTAGGGGAACTCTTTGTCAATATGTGACTAAAGTAGTAAAAATGTGCACCTCATTTATGCTGATAATCCCTTAGTTATCAAATTAGTCTAAGGGAACTGACAGGGGGCACACACCACTGTGTTATTTATCATCTATGTCCAAAAAGAAACGTTTCCAGCACCGTGGAAAAAAAGGAAAAATGCCTGGATGGGTTGTGTCCAGATTTGGAGGGTGTGTTTGGGATGGCCTGACTTAAGGTAAGAGGATCCCTGGTGGCACAGTGGTTAAGTGCTCAGCTACTAACGGAAATGTTGGAGGTTCGAACCTACCAGCCGCTGCACGGGAGAAAGATGTGGCAGTCTGCTTCTGAAAAGATTACAGCCTTGGAAACCCTATGGGGCAGTTCTACTCTGTTCCACAGGGTCAGTATGAGCTGGAATTGACTCGACGACAACGGGTTTGGGTTTTGTTTTATGGGACTTAAAGCACAGAAAGTGTTAAGAATGAAATTCACTTAGCAGATCTGGTTGGGGAACAGGGGTGGGAGGGGAGCAGGTCTCCTTTGAAGCAGGTATTATTGAACAACCACTGAGCTATTTCACACTCATGCCATATTCACTTCAGATATTTTAAAAACATTATAAATACTAATAGTCATGATGATGGTGGCAGAAACATGTAGTTCTTCCTATGAGCCATACACTGTTCTAAGTGCTTTAAGTAGGTTAACTCATTTAATCCTCACCACGACCCTATGAAGAAGGTACTATTATTAACATCATCCCATTTCACAGATAAGAAAGCTGAGGCTCTGAGAGATTAAGTAACTTTCCAAGGCTACACAGCAAGTTTAAGTGGTAGAGCTGGGATTAGAACACAAACCTCCTGGCTCTTAACTATTGAGCCTCTCTTGTGCCCCATCCTGACTGCACGCCCTCCCTCACCAGAGGTGACCACCGCCCTTGAGTTGGTGTGTGTTATTCCATGGATGCTGTTTACTTGTAAGCACTATCAAACTAGATTATTCTGCAACTTCCCTTTTCACTCAAGATTGTTGGTGAGATTTGCCCATGTTGATTTATCTAGCCTGAGAGTTTCTCAACCTCAGCACCGCTGGCATTTTGGGCCAGATAATTCTATGCATGGTAGGATGTTTAGCAGCATCCTTGGCCTCTACCAACTAGATGGATGCCAGAAGCACCTTCCTCACCTCCCTCCAATTGTGACAATCAAAAATGTTTGTCAAATGTCCCTGAGGCCGGGTCAAAGCCTGGAGGGGAGGCAAAATCATCCTAGTTCATTTGTGCTTACTGCTGTGTATTATCATTGTATTGTATGAATGCACTACAATTTACTTTCCCATTTTCCAATTGATGGACTTGAAGCTTTTCTCCAATTTTTTTCCTGCAGTTACAAGTGAAATGCCCTGTGCCCGTTTCCTTGCACACATATGACAAAGTGTCTCTAGAATAATTACCTAGAAGTGGAATGGCAAGGTCACAAGGCACGTGCAGCTTCTGCCCTTGCAGAATCCTGCCAAATTGTCTCCAGTGCATGAAAGTTGTACCATTTCTGTGTAGTCAAATTCATTAGCCTTTCCCTTTACAGTGTCTGGGTTTTATGACATACTTTGAAAGCCCTTCTCCACCCTAATGAGTGAATTATGAAACTATTCACTCGTGTTTTCTTCTCTACCATGGATTCACTTTAAACACTTAAATCTTTGATCTGTCTGGAAATGATTTTGGTAAAAACAGGAAAGTAGCTATCCTGATGTCTTTCAACACCATTTACTGACACGGATCACTGAATAATATGCACTTGCTTTCATAAAAGTTATGCATTTTTACGTATCTAAGAAGTTTTCTAGGAGTTACGCCAACCTGTTAACAGCTATTATTTCCAGGGGGTGAGATAATGGAAAGGTCCCTGATGGTGCAAATGATTTGCTCTTGGCTGATAATCAAATGTTTGGAGGTGTGAACTCACCCAATGGAACCATGGATGAAAGTCTTGGTGATCTGCTTCTGTAAAGAAAAAAAAATCCTATGGAGCAGTTCTACTCTGTAACACATGGGGTTGCCATGAGTTAGAATCGACTCGACAGCAATGGGTTTTGTTTTGGATAATCGAGGTTCCCTTGTTGTGGTTGTTGGGTGCCATCAAGTCAGCTTTGACTCACAGCAACCCCATGTGACAGAGTAGAACTGCCCCATACGGTGTTCTAGGCTGTAATCTTTATGGGGGCAGATAGCTAGGTCTTTCTCCCACCGAGCCACTTGGTAGGTTCAAGCTGCCAACCTTTCAGTTAGCAGCTGAGTGCTTAACTGTTGCACAACCAGGGCTCCTTAGAGGTTACCTAGCTCCATTTAGAAAATTTCAATAAGTATATTTTGTTTGTGTCATGAAAGAATAGTTAGACAAGGTAATGTGGCAAGTGCTTTGGCACCAGTAAGCATGGCACAAGTCACAGAAGCACTTGGAATGGGCTCCTGACTCTACCTGAAGCTGGAGAGAGGCACGCTGGAGTGGGGCTTGTTGGGGTACAGCGCATCAACTCGGCTGTTTGCCTCCACATAGGGGCGTTTGTCAGCAGTCATTATTGGAGAGTCGCTGCCTCTGTCTCACTGGGCAGGGCTGCGCATGCCTGAGTTTTCTGTACAGAGCCCAGACAAGCAGCTCTTTCATGCCTGAGCAATGACAGAGGGGAAATGGGCCTTGGTGTAATGGTGGCAAGAGACAGTGACCTCACCCTGGAAACAGATGGCTACCTTTGCAACCCTGCAAGTCAAGGTGACACCCGGGGAAGACATGCAGGCCTTGGAGTCCCACGCACAAAACCCATGTCTGTCAGCTGAGTGCCAGGGAGGTGGATCAAAGGTGCACCTGATCCAAAAATGGCCTGTAGCAACAGGCGCTCAGAAGTTCTGTTCTGTGGGTGCCTGGGAAATAGTACAGTCATTATTTACTACTGTCTCCACCACCAGAACCTCAACTCCACAAGGGCAGGGATTTGGCTTCAATTCTTTCCCATATTCCCTGTGCCTGACACATGGAAGGTACCTAACAGATATTTGTGGAATGATCAAATAAAGGTGCAAGAAACCATAATGACTTCCAGTTCCCCTTCTTTTCCCTGATATTTTCATTTTAAAGTGGCAGATAGGTAGGGAAACAATCAGAATTCTGTGGAGTATGGCCATCAGCCACCTTCAGCAATCTTGATTCTTGTTCCAGTTCATTAAATTGCTGTGCACCCAACCTGAATTACACAGCAAGATGGAACAAAAAGAATCAGAACCCATCTCTCCTAACACTGTCTCTTCTTAAACTGGGAACTCCACCCAGCACCATTTCTTAGGCAGGGCAGATAACCTGTACACATCTTGGTCTCTTTCTTTAGATGGTCGTTGCTTTTAAAGATTGTTGACTGACTGTAAAAACAGGAAGCGGAGGACAAGATGATCTGCAATTGATTAAAAAATGACAGTCAATTACTGACTCAGTCCATAAAGATTGAATGTCTACTGTGTATGAAGTACCATGCTAGTTGACGGGGAGACAGTAGTGAACAATACAGTCTGTGTGCATCCTCAAGGACAGTCTAGTAATGAAAGCTAATATTTATTGAGCATTTACTGTATGCCAAGGGCTTTACATGCCTTGCCTCTTTTAATCCTCACAACACCTCTATGAGGTAGTCTCAGAGAGATTAATTCACTTGTCTAAGACTGGACCACTAGGAATTAGTAGGGCTGGGACTTAAACTCAGGCAGGCTGGTTTCAGAGCCTGTGTCCTTAACCTTTATGCTGTCTTGCCTCTTGAGCAGGTGATACAAACAGCAAGCAGTGTGAACAGCATCACTACTGATCAACCAGATGAGTATGAGAAGCACACAGAAGGGGCACCTAGTCCAGCCTAGGGAATGGTCAGGGAAAATTCACAGAGGGAATCGTATCAAAACTGGGTGGAAGAACAAATAAAAGTTAGCCCAGAGAAGTGGGGAAGGAGAAAGAAGAGGGTTCCAGGCAGAGGGGACATCATGCCACAAGGCCAGGAGAGAGAGAAAGCAAGAGTGCATAGCGGCATGGTACATTTCGAGTGGCGTCCTGGAGGAGAGTGAGAGGGAAGTGATGTGAAGCTGGAGAGAGAAGCATATTGAATGTTTTCACCTAGAATTCTCATTTATTTGATCAAGGTGTTGGCTTAAGCCCCTTTGACTAGAGGAAAAAGGTAACTTATGCAGCCCCTCCTGGGCCTGGCTCCCCTCCAGAGGCATGAAGGTACATTTCTGAGGGAGGAAGCATGCCAAGGCGGGGAGAGAAGCCTAGTGTGAAGCTGAATGAGATAAGGCACAAAGCACACGGCAGGGGCTGCCATGAACACTAGTGCTCTTTCGACTCCTCCCCTCTCTGGCCAGCAGTGGCCAGCAATAGGGCAATTACGCACCGTGAATGCATTTTTCTTGATTTTCTTTCAAAAACCAAGAGAAACATGTCTAACATCAATGCTATAAAACTCTTTGGAACTAGAAGTCTTTCAACGTCAACACCGTTGGTCTGTGAATTCCAGCCCCAGTTGTAATATGACCAGGATAAGAATCTGAGACATCATTTACATAGGATATTCAAGGATATAAACTGCTTAACAGACAGTAGGCATTCAATATAATAATTTCTTTTTAGTAGAGAGGAACGGAAAGGGAGTGAGGAGGCAAAACGAGGGGAAGAGTAAAGAGGCATGTTTGTCCTTCAACATGAAGGTTTCACTTTCTTAGGGCTCTACATCCCAGTCATTTTGTCTATGTCAACAGTTCTCAACGGGTGCACTTTAGAAATCTGTGGGTCATTATTGGTGTCACATGACTGGGGGCTATTACTGACACTTAGCATGCATAGGGGCCAGTGTGCAAAGCGGGATTTTCAAGAACTGTTGCACATTACAAATAACTCAGATATCCTGCCGGGCATTCAGGTAGGCAAAAAACCTATTTATGATTATCTCAGCCTAGACCCTAACTCAATTTCACATATAAAACATAAATGTTTTGAGTGGTATTAATATACTTAAAAATTCTAGGAACACACTGTATAAATTCATATATATATATACTTGTTTTGTTTGGAATTTTACCAAGACTTGTAAACCAATTTCAGAAAATCACATGATGACAGCAGAGTCAGCCATGGTACGTGAGTTGCTGATACAACACAGTGTTTGCGGCAGTCACGTTCACGGTTATTCTATGAATAGCTGCAAGCAGCTGACTACTTATGTCTTTTATGTAGTTATGCTTGAGTGTTTACATGTTAAAATGCATTTATATTTTTCTTTTATTCATCATTACAGCATTATATTTTCTTTGAAATTGCACATATATGTATATTATCGATGAATTTCAGTGCAGGATTATAAAAGGGATGCTGTGAAATATTTGTTATGAAAAGAGCGTTGGATCTGATAGTGCTGAGAACCACTGATTTTTGTCAAGGGTCTAGGCTGGGCCTGTGGTTTTACATCTTTTTTTTGGGGAGGGGGCCTCAACTGACCCTCAAAAGGTAGTGGCATAAGTTTTTTTTATTATTGCAAAATTGAGGTTAAAGTTACTTCTTAACTCAACTGCTCAGTGACTTCTAAACAAAGCCCGTCCTCTATGCTGAACTAATCAAATAGGATTGACTACTACAATATCTTGCTGGCTATGTGTACTCAGACCATAGCCTCAATAATGGGGAGCTTTCCAGAAACCACAGTGGAGCTGAGTAGGCATGCATTTGCATTTTGGGGCAGCCCTGAAAATGAATCCTCTCCTAAAAGAAATCTGAGATTACACAGTTAGTTATAAACAATTGGCTCTCAGGATTACCCTGAGTACTGAAATTTGAAGACTCAATGGCATTTGTGGGGGGTAGTAAGCCTTTGGCTTGTCTCTCCAATTATGCTTGAACGGCACATCAGCTACACTGCTCAGGAAAGGTTACATTAAAAAAGCCCACTGACAGAGCTGCCCCCACAACATTTTTGCTGCTAAGCGGCCAAGTCAGACTTAAGTGGCACTGGGTATCAAATCCATTTTACTGTGCTCCTCAAGTGCACTGTGCAAGGTGCCAGTGGCATATACAAAAGTTGAAGACGAACACAAAATAGAGATAAAAGCCAGTAATGTGAGAAAGCGACATAGAGAAGACGCTCTGTAAATAGCTCAGGAGAGAGATCAATGGATGTCAGAGTGTCTGAGGAAAGGTTTCTCAAATGATGTCAATCAGAGAAAAAATGGAAGGCCTCTGGACCATCCAGTCCTCAGAAGAGCTCATACTGCTCCCAGCCGCAGAACACTCCCCAACTCACCCTAATAGGACAGCCCGGATGTCCAAGGTCAACTCAAGTGAGATGCAAACTAACCAGTATCTTGAGTACCCACAACTTGTCACGCCTACTAGGATTTGTTATTTCACTTAATCTTTATAATCATGGAAAAGCTAGTAACTATTATCCCAAGGTCATATACTTGGCAAGAGGTAGAGCTGGGATCAGAACCCAAGTTTGTGTGGCTTCAAACCCAGTATTCTATCCACTGTACCCCAACACCTGCCTATCTAAGAAAATCATGCAATCATACACTAGTTTAATTCCTAGATTTTCTGTCTGTGGTTAACGGTCAAAGAGCTTCTGGACAAAGGACAACTTAACTCACTCAACACCCACGCCCAGTTTTTTAAAAAATGGAATAGCCTTAATCCAGTACAGAACATACTTTCTTCTGAACTGCTTAACATCTTCCTTTACCCCAAAAAGACATACTCGAGGCTTTAAAAAGGCCTTTCAAATTTGTACTCTCCACTCCTGACCTCCCTGCAACATTGAGTCATTTCTTAGTGACAACAGGTTAGTGGGTGCTAACCTTCAATTACTTCTTCAAGAAAAGGAGCTTCGTATTCTGCAGGACCAGGGGGAACCATGCTTTAGATCAGCGGTTCTCAACTGGGGTGATTTCGGCTCCCCACTCCCCCACAGGAGACACTTGGCGATGTCTGGAGACAGTTTTGGCTGTCACATCTGAGGGTGGGGTACGTGTGTGCTACTGGCGTCTTGTGGGAAGGAATGCTGCTGAACATCCTACGATGCACCTCCACAACAAAGAATTATCCAGCCCCAAATGTCAACAGCACCCAAGTTGAAAAATCTTGCTTCAGATCCTTAAAATAGTCCCTTAAGCCCTCCCAGGTATGTAGAGAATACTTCTGCAAAGGAGGGGTGGTGCTCTGCCTCCCAGAGGCCTGACTGCTGGCTGCTCATGTTGCTATGTGAAGGCAAAATATTCCCTGCAACGTCTGATCCTTGCAGGAGCAGATGAACCATATGTTGCAACTGAGTCTCTTCTCTCACCCCTTTAATAAGTCACCGGTGACAGGAGGAAGAAGGAGCCTGTGCTTGGTTTGCCTATCACTGCCATCATTCTCAGCAGCCAGCCAGGGACCAGCCAGCACAGCAGGCCCAGCTGTACACTCTCGACATCCTCACAGGCTGGGCCTTGTAAATCCATCCTAGGACACTCATCAGCATTCCAAGGCCACTGAGAAAGGAAGCACAACACCATAGGCCTTGAGAACTCAGCTGCAAGACCTTGTGGCCCTTTAAGCCTGTGATGTAATTTGGTAGTTCTGAAGAGTATATTCAAGGGCCATAGTCAGCTAATACAAAACAGTCATAAAATACATTTGCCTAAAGTCTATAATGTACACATATGTACACACATATATAAAGCATAACCAAATATATGTGTACACATCCAGCCTCAATTTAAAAATAAAAATATACTGTTTACAGATGGCCTTGGAATGCCAAAGCAAAAAATAAGTCAAATGTTTATTTAAGAAACCTCATTTTACAGAAGCTCTAAGCCAAGGGTCAGTAAACTTTTTCTGTAAAAGGTCAGACAGTAAATAATTGAGACTACGCAGGCCATGTGGTCTCTGTCGTGACTACTGAACTCTGCCATTGTAGCCTGAAAGCAGCCACAGAAAATACATGAACAAATGAATGCAGCTGTGTTCTGATAAACTTTATTTGTGGACACAGAAATTTGATTTTTACATTACTTTTCACATGCTCCAAAATATTCTTCTTTTGATTTTTTTTAACCACTAAAAAATGTAAAAACCATTCTTAGCTTGTGGGCCACACAAAAACAGGTGGTAGGTTGGATTTGGCCTGCAGGCCATAGTTTGCTGACCCCTGTCCTAGGCCACTTTTACACACAAGTGTGGTAACACAGACCCTATCACCTTATGCCTTGTTTCTTTGCTGTTTGCTTTACCCATCCACATCAAAGACCCAGATCCTCTTTGCCGTAACGAGTACAACTAAAGAGCTCTATAATGCCTTCTAAGTTTTAGGTGTAATATTAAGATTTATCAGAAAAGTATGCCAGGCCCCAGTTGAGAGAACATTGATATAATGCTATACTGTGTGTTAAATAAAAATATTGAAATTAAAGCATAATAAATTTGAGAAACTCGCTAAATTTGAAAAATAGGCTTTATTTTAACCAGTGGTATTGTATGACATCCTATAACATAACTGATAACAGCCAAGTTCATGAATACAAATAAAATAGCAGTTTCCCTCATTCTCTCTTTTGTTTTCTGTTCAGAGAAATCAGGAGAGGGGAGCATTATGCTCAGAAACCAAGGAGCTCTTCCACAAGCTCCAGTTTGGAGTCCAGGCTCCTGGAGCATGCAGCCTCCTAACACGTATGTGGTCACATGTGCAAAGACCTTTATTAAAAAGTAGCGCAGTATTTCTGTAGGAAATCACACGAGCATTTACAACCAAACGTGGCTGATAAAATTAGTTTTGCTGTGGATTACATTTCCAAGTGAAGATTTGAGCTGCATACAAAGGAGATGAGGCTTTAAAGTTCACTTTCGTTTCAAGAGAGGGAGAATCCCAGGTGAGGGGTGATCACCACCAGCCTGCCTCCTTCCTTCTTGCTCCACCTGACTCAGGGGTATTCACACCCTGTCCTCTGGAGTACGTGTGTCACTACACTGTGACAGAGAAACGGAAACACCTTGGCCCAAGTTCCAGGTGTTGTCACACAGCCAACCCTGGAAGTGGCTGTGTACTTCCTTATTTCGCAAAAGGCTTAAACGTGGGCCTTTATGTAGCACAAGATGCCTGAAATTCAAAAAGTTATGAAAACAACTTTTCTCCACCCCTGAGGATATTTCATCTCTAAAAAGTTGAAAATACAAAATATTAAAATAATTTGCCCTTTCTCCCCATCAAAAGGAATCACATTCCCAAAGGATTCCTGCAATATATAAAATTCAGAATCAAAATTTATTTCTCCCCAACCCAAGACCAAGAAGTCAATGTTAAGCTGCCAAGAAGACCCTTTTCCATAGGGGGGTGGGGGTGGGGTGGGGGGAAAAACCTTGTTATTTTTCTTACAACCATATTTAGAGAAAGATAGCAAAATGAGTTTCTGGCCTCATGAGCTTTTATTTTTCACTTTGATTTTCAGCATTCCTTAGCACTGGTTATTGGGAGTGAAGAGAACTTGTTGTCCAAAGTTTGGTAAATTCTTGGGAAAAGCTCTGATCTTTCCCATGACAGCTCCCCAAAATTAGTTCGTTGAAAACTAGGATGGCAAGAATTAAAATGCTAGACATACATCTGTTCCATTTCTTTATGGTTTTCACATCAAAAGCACCTGGAGTACAGTTGTGTCCAACACAAAATAGCACTGGGGGCTGAAGAAAGAATGATGTCACCTGCCCATAACATCAGCTGAGGTGACACAGGGTCTGAACTACCCAACAAGTCTTCACTGGCAAACGTGCCTGGCACCGTGGCCTCCCGAGGAGAACAGGACAAGCAGCTGTGCATGCTCAAATAGCAAGACATGCAAAACACATCCTCACTCTGCTAGGAATAAAGAGCACACAGGAATACGCTGACAAAAAGAACTTGCTTCTGACTACCGGGGCCAATACTCAAGAAACCTCTGTGCGGAAGGTGATGGGTAAGCAGAGAAATGGTGACACCACCTGGGGGTGAGAGAGAAACAGACACACATATACGCATGCTCGTTCATACACATACGCTGCCTCTGAAGGCTCCCTGGTCACTATGGGTTCACAAGTGGCCGTCCGACAATCCTATCTACTTGCCTGGCTCAGAACTTCATCTGTTGCACTCCCTTAACTATCCACACCTTTTTCTCTCCTTTTAAGGCACAAACAAATTTACAGTTTCAGATACACCTGTCAAGTTCTGAGGATGATACTAAGCAAGTTCATCACAGGTTAGCACACAGAAGCCAGCTGGTCCGTTGTGGCTGTACACACTGCTGAAGGACAGCGTCAGATCTGAAGCAACCAGAAGGTGGGAGCCTTCCCTCTGGGCCACTGTGGGATGTGGTCAAACCTACCCACCATCAAGGTGGGACCACAGGAGAGGCCAAAATGGCAAAAGTATGACCGGGATCTGGGACATCTAATATTTTTACTTTGCATTTAACGCCTGAGCTGACTCTCACAAAGAAGAGCAGCCAGAGGCTGCTGCAGAGTGATCTCAATGCCACATAGTCACTGTGATCATAGTTTGCTCATATTCTCTTACCACAAAGAGAACACACACATGCACACGCACTAACACACACACATACACACAAACACACACACCCCTTCCACCATGGAGGAAATCTGCAACAAGAGGCACTTGAATGATATTTGGAGAGTTCCCACAAAAAGGCCTTCCTCTCACAGTGAAGTGGGATCAACAGAACAGGAACTAGGTTCTCAGGACTCCATCTCTTCTTGGTCAAGGGGTGGTGGCACAAAGCTGATGACTTCATCGTAGGTCAGGCCTAGAAATTGGAGGAAAAAAGTAAGATGTTAAGAGTTGTAGAAGACTATTCTCCTTAAGGAAGAGATTCAAATCATCTTACCAAGTTGGCAAGCATTCTAACTTCTAACCTCCAGATCCTCCCTCTCTGCCCAGACTAGTGGTTTGATGGGCTACTTCAAATAACTGCCTCATTGTTTGAGGCACAGAAGTTCCAGGTTACAAATAAAACAGCTATTTTTCCTCATTTCTTTCATCACTGAGTACCTCCTCTTTAAAACTCTCTGGAGAAGGTACTCAGGAACAGCAGAGCACTCCCACAATCTACAGTGTTAGCCAGCCCTGGCTTTTGGAATTTAACTGGAGTCCTGAATTTGTGTTTTATGGAAAGTACGTAAGATGGCACATACGAGAAATGGGCTCTATTCCTGGCTGTGTCTCAGACTAGCTCTAAGGTGACAGATAAGATATAAACTCTCTTTGCCCCAGTTCTAGCAATAAAATACCCCATTCCCCACTCATCTTAGAGAGATGTAAATGCAAAGACTCTGAGAACCTCAAAACCCTATGCAAATGAGAGGGGCTGTGTACAAAATCAGATCAGACATGAGCATCTCAAAGGTCCAGAGAGTGTTATCATCTACAACAGTTTCCATTAAAGGAACATATTCATTTTGCATTACAGACCCTAACTACAAGTTTTAGTGAGTTGATTACAACCATTCAGAAGTTTTTATTCTTCCACGGCTTTTGGTTAGTGGCTCACGCAGGAAAGGTTTTTAAATCTAAGTTCTCAAGCTAGATGCTGATTCTGCTCTTAGGACTTACTTTTCCACTCATCTATCAGGAGGTCCCTGCTTTCAAAGGACTGGTCATAAGGATCGGCCACTGGTTCATCATCAGGATCGTGGTACTGAGCAAAGTAGGCATGTGCAAGGGCTTGGGCTGCTGTGATTCTCTTATCTGAGTCCAATACAAGCATCTTCTCCAGCAAGTCGACAGCTTTCAGTTCCAGAGATTGGAAGGAAAAAAGAAGAGTTTTTAACATGTTACAAAAAATTATGCCTTACTAAGCAAATACACAGCTTTGATCCTTCATATTTAAACAAAGAATTCTCCTCCAAAAACTCTGCTCTAGGATATATCCTTATCCCATTGCTCCTTTCTAGGTGTGTGTGTGTGTGTGTGTGCACGTGCGTGCGTGTGCGCGCGCGCACGCAAGAGTGTGCACGCATGTACACGTGAATGGATGGATTTTTAAAGAGTACATTAAAAAAATAAGTAGAATTCTGTTTGGAACAAGCCTGTGGGATGTCGGTGTCAATGACTACTACTACAGTCAAACAGTATCAAAATGAAAGCATATAGCTAAAGTAATCCAGAACAGATAGGCAGGACTGGTTTTCTTTTCTTTTTTGTCTTCATGATTTATTTACTAATTTCAGGTAAATAAATATTCATTGAAAGGATCTTCAAATAATGAACAAATTGAGGGTTTGAGACTGTGGGGGAGACATGATGTTTGAATAAAAGCGAATTTTATTTTTACAATGAAAAATTTCAAATATACAAAAACAGAAAAGTAAAAGCAGTAGTACAGTGACCACCCATATACCTACCACCCAGATTCAATAATTGTCAACATTTATATTTTCCTTATCTATATATATTTCTGCTGAACCATTTTAAAATAAAATTATAGATGATACTTTATCCCAAAATATTTCAGCATAAAGAGATCTTCCAACATAATCATAATACTGTTACCATACTGACAACTGAACAACTCACAAATATCATCTAAAATCCAGTCCATGTTAAAATTTCTCCAATTATCCTGAAGTTGTTTTTTACAGTTGGTTTGTCCAAACTAAGATTCAATTAAGGACCATTTGGTTGGGTCTCTTTAGTCTCTTTTAATCTAGAATAGTCTCTCATCTTCTAAACTCCCCCTCCCTTTAACCTGAAAAGACCTTCCAGTTTTCTTGAGAATACCCATCAAAGACTACTTCTTTGTACTTTACTGTATTCCCTGAAAACTGGAGGTTACAGCTAACACTTTGACAAGAATCAGGTTAAACATTTTTGGCAAGAATACTTCATAGGTGATGCTGTATATTTCATACTGAATTAATGATGATGTTAAATTTGATCAGTGGGTTAAGATGTTTTCTTCTTTGCCCTAAGCAAGTAATTTGTGGGATACTTTAGTGCCATGTAAACATCAGTTCCTATCAATCGTTCGCTTATGGCTTTTAGCATCCATTGATTTTCCTTGCCAGAAGTGATTACTTCATTAGGGATTACAAAGTGGTGATTTTTCTAATTGTTTCAAGAGGGGATGTTTTAAGTTTCAGGACAGTGGCACTTGGGAGGATACATACTGCCGTGGGCACTGTTATCACTTTGGTGAAACAGAAAGGCTTTTGAGATTTTGCAAATTATTGATGGTTTCTTAAATGGAGGGGAGGGATGAGATGAATTAGTGAAGGGGAGGCCAGCTTCCTAAAGAGATCTACTGCTGCATACACTGGAGGCTACAACTGGCCCTTGTCCTGCAGCCCAAATTCCAGAGTAATCCATAGGAGACACTGGGATTTTAGAGGGATACAGGAACAAAGTAAATATTCATGCGCTGATTCACATTTATAAGTTCATACTTTAAAGTAGTAGGAGAATTGTAGATACATATTCTCCCAATGGTCTTCCCTTCTTAGAAAACGCAAATCTTATCAGCTATTGGTTTTATAATTGAATATGGGCATATAATCATTCTGCCACACTTAGGGTAAGAAGTACTGTCTTTATAACCAACACCTTTGATGAGGAACAAGGACAGGGATAAGAAAGAAATTCCTCAAAGATCTCGACAGATATAAATACACACATTAACACCAAAGGGCCATTTAAGTTTTAATTCATGTTTTGGGAATAATAGTCCGTCAGTGACAGACAAAACAGAGTTGATAATATTTATAGCGCCGGTGTACTCGCGCTCAGTTAACATGCTGGGCACGAGTTCACGATCAGTAATATCATGTTCTGTCTGTCAGGCAAGAACAGACTCTGTCTGATGTTCCTGTTTGGCGATGGGCTGTTCAGGCATGTTTAACTTACAGAGAAGTGCCGTGTTGAGTGCCTGATGGACCAAATCCTACAATCAACTCACGAGCGTCAGTGCATTGAAAAGTTGTGTCTAGTTCTTTCGAATGTTTAAATGTCATGACTCCAGGGAATGGGATGTCTGTGACCTAAATAAGCTGCTAGGACACACGCATTTCCCACCCTTCCCAGATACATGAATTAACAAATCTCTTTGAGACTGCTAACTGGGAGCCAAACAGTGAGCACTGCCATGACCAAAACTTAGGGCTGATATGATGAGAAAAATTCAGAACAGAATGACAGACAAGAAAACTACTGGCATACAGCATCTTTTTCCAACATTCAAGAATACTTATGACTCAGAAAGAGCTTCTCACAGATCCTTGAACTAGCTAACACAGCTCAAATAAATCATGCAAAACCAATGAAAGCACATGCCAAGGCAGATGCAAACCTAAACCAATCCCAGTGGAATTCTATATATCCCTGAGGAGTTTGTGGATTCATCCTTGGCCGTGAGAGTGACCCAGCCAAGACCTGACATACTCTTTATCACCAAGGCTGACGTGGACTCACCCATAACTGCCCAACACTTTTGAAGAGTGTAAGCCTCTCTGCCAGTTAAGAATTATCACAGCTACACTGACCCTCCCTCTCAACAATCACTAAAGACGAAGTATTTAAGATAAAACCACCTAGCCTTTACCCCAACTTTTGAAGAGCTCATTGTGACTGTCAGTCCCAAAAGGATAAAACTAGATCTGAAACACAGCTGGTGGAATCTTTAAGCAGAGGGATGGCCCACACAGATCTCATACAGTTGCTTAATAGATGGCTGCCTTAAAGAAACACAGTGAGATTTTAACATATCACTACAATACGATCTTCAGAATAGTGAGAAAGCTGACTATACTCGCTGTCATGGCATTGCTTCCTTCCCTGTTGTAAGAAGGTCCTAGTCTGAATCCTTCTGTGTCTACCACTATTATAGCACTGAGCTCTCCTGGAGTCAGGAAATTAGAGCCTCCGGCAGTACAGCTTTTGGTGACCAACTGAAACACATACCAGCCCCCAGCTTTAAGGCACAGAGCCTTCTTTTTTAGCCAAGGCAGTAAATATCCTGCAGCTGCCTCTGTCGCTGCCCTTCTGCCAAGGATCCTGGAGGTGATGGTAGCAGGAAGGAATGTGGAGTCACTCCCTGAAGTTTGCAGTGAGGATGGTAAAGCTTCTGAAGGGCACAGGAGGAAGGGGGAAGGGGAAAGTACATAAGTGTGGAGGGTGGCAGGATCTGTAGCACCAGGGGACTATAGGCAGAGAAGAGCATGCTGCAGGGAGCTAAACACACACCCATGCGTCAGTTGTCTTTCCCCTCAGCTTGGGAGACTATGAAATGACAGCAGCTGTGAACAAGTCAAGGCTTTCCTCTGCACCTTTCTTCCTGCCTCCCCCAATCTTCTCCCCCAACATTCCCACCACTTGCTCTCTTCCTTGTACCAGTCCATGCCCCCACCAAATCCTGTGGTCATATAAATACATACACATCCCATGTGATGAAAAAAAATCCGACAATAAAAATACAGATAATAAATGACACATTTATTACCTTCCCAGATTTAATTAATGGTGCCTTATTTAATCAAAAGGAAAAACTATTCTTCAAATCCTTAACTTCTGTCACAATCAATGCAATGTCCATGAGGAGAGGGGATGGTCAACTTACCCAGGGGATTGGCACCAATAAATACATTTGCGAAGTTCATCTTCGGCATCTGGGTCAAAGACTGAATATAGTTTCTTGCCTGTAAAAATAAGGGTTTTCAGAATGGCTTTGTTCATTAATTGACGTCATTGCCCTCAAAGATTCTTGGTCCTGTTAAGGAACAAGTGTTAACTGACAAAGCCTAACAGCTCCAATGTTTTTGACTGTCTTTGATATTCTTTAAAAGCTTTTCTCTTATTGCCATCCTAACTTCCTTATTTGTGATCATCACCTGTATTTATTCCTGGTATCTCTCACAGTTATATTTCAAAGTGAATAGGAAGGCTGACCAATTTAGTTCTCTTTCATTAGCTTCCTGAACACAGGATCAGAAGCCTCAAATAGAAGGTCAAGATATATAAGAAGTACCTCTTTCCCAGTAGCCTTCCTAAACAGTTAAAATTGGCATAAGGGCTGGTATTCCTAAATAAAGTTTAGGAAAAGCAGTCTGTTGATGGTGCTGACCTCAGTAGGGGCTCTTAGTACATTAACAGGATATCAGTATTAAGCCTTGCTAACAAGAAAGTAAACTTGATAAAAATAAAGTGAACATAAACTTAATATATTATTCAAACAGATTCAAACATATTTTAAAAATAGTTTTAAAAACAACCTAATACGGGTAATAAAGAACTGTCCTTATAACTAGATTACAAATTACATGGCCTACACAGAAATCCTTCTCCCACCACTTATAAGCTACTGTCTTCTTGGGCAAGTCTCAACTGACATACCAACTACCTCGTCAGTAAAATATTAGGATTAGTATTTGGTTTGCCCATATCATACGGTTATTGTGACACTCAAGCAAGATAAAACCCATGAAAGCACTTTGGAAACTAAAGTCCTGACACAAACAACATCTGTATCGCCAGCACAGTTATTATAAATTTAGTCTCTAGAATGGGGCAGGCTTGGGTTTGAATCTTGACTTCAGCAGTTTGGGCAAGTTATTCTCTTTATGTCTTGAGTTTCTCCTCCGTAAAACAGAATTAATAACAGTGTCTGCCTCACAGTGTTAAGATTGAGGACTAGAGATAATAAACCAAGAACTTCCTTAGCATAGTACCTGGGTCACAGTGAGAATGCAAAAAACATTAGTTGCTATCACTGTCACCTTTAGAAAGGGAAGTCTGCTTTCATTTTCCAAGGATGCTTCAACTTCACAATTTCTAAACTTTATTCTAAAGAGCTTAAGGTGTCAAATACTTTCAAGGACCAGTACAGCTCTAATCAAGACAAAAAGCCTTGATTAAAACAAAAATTGGTCACAGCTACCAAGGCCTCCATTAGACTGAGTCCAGTACAGCTAGACGGTGCCCAGCTACCACCACTGACTGCTCTGACCAGGATCACAACAGAGGGTTCTGGACAGAGCTGGAGAAGGATGTAGAACAAATTCTAACTCACAAAAAAAAAGACCAGATTTACTGGCCTAAAGGAGACTGGAGAAACCCCGAGAGTATGGCCCCCAGACACCCTTTTAGCTCAGTGGTGAAGTCACCTCCGAAGTTCACTGTTCAGCTGGGGAGTGGACAGCCCCATAAAACCAAATGGGACTAACAAGGGACAGCAGTCCAGGGACAAGGGCCAGAAGGCAGAAGGGGACAGGGAAGCTGGTGATAGGGAACCCAAGGTTGAGTAAGTATAGTGTTGATGTGTTGTGAGGTTGTGAACTATTGTCATAGGGCAGCATGTGTACTAACTGTTAAATGAGAAACTATTTTGTTCTGTAAGCCTTCATCTAAAGTGAGAATGGCAGCACAACTGGAAGAGTGTAGTCAATGTCACTGAACTGTGCATGTAGAAATTTTTGAAATGGTGTATCTTTGGCTATGTATATTTTCACCAAAAAAAAAAAAGGTTGAGAAGGGAGAGGGTTGACATGTTGTGGGGTTGTTAGCCAATGTCATAAAACAATATGTGTACTACTGTTTCATGAGAAACTAGTTGTTCTGTAAGCCTTCACCTGAAGTACAATAAAAAAAAAAAAATTGGTGTTGAGAATAGTAAGTAGAAATGTTAACTCATAATTATATGTTTCAGATATTAGTTAGGTAGTAAATTGTATCTATGGCCTTCCCTGTTTCAAAGAATAAATCCCACTATCAGTCCATCTGAGTAGTTGAGATAAAATTTCTTTGAATCTATCTTAACCATTTCCTTAAAATTCTCGTTTTAATATAACAGTAAAGGTATGTATGTGTATATGTATTCATGATCATCACCTTTATTTATTCTCGCTATCTCTCACACATGGTTAAAAAAGTTCTGGCAACTTTATCTTATCACTCATTGTATGTGGAGCAAGTGGAAGAGGTCAGCTTTAAAACACAGCTGAGAATCTTTCCGATTTGAGAAGAAAGTTCTAGGAATTTAATATATACATGGATGTAATCCCTTTCCATTGAGCACATAGGTAAAAGGATGAAGGGAAAACAGAGGAGGAGACACCTGTCTCATCCAGAGAGCAGTCACCCCTCCAATAAAGATAAATAAAAAGACTACCTGAATATAGCTGAAGTAAGAAAAAAAGGTGCTGGGAAGGGCCCTTGTGTTGCCAACCTAGTATGAAGTCCCCAAAAAGATTAAGAATGACTTAGAAAGGAGTGCTCCAGACATCTCTAATGATAAAACTAGAGTTAGATTAAGTAGTTAAGAACTGGTAAAGAAGGCACCTAGCCCTATCTAAGTAAGTATTCATATTTGTTCTTTATTATTTGTATGTTTTCTTTTGAATACAGTACTTATTAGTGTTGGATATTTCAGTTTTTTTTTTTTAAATGAAGAATCCTATTTTGCTCATTTAAAAAATGTTTGAACAGAAAAACATGCTAATGGGTTTCAGCTAACTACACCTCCAGCTGAAGTTCATCAGATGGTAGCATAACCCTAAGTGCAGGCATATACTTAGGAAGAAACAGCTTCTTGAGCTCTGAATTCATAAAATCCAAATATAAGAAGTAACACCATTTTCTATTTACAAGCCTAAAAGTTATATTCTCAATCCACAGGATTTGATGACATTCTATCCCAAATGTCAACATCTTGCAATAGCGTATAGGCAGGCATTGCCTTAGTATCCCTCAAGGCACATGCAAGCATTCAGTGACATTAAATACTGTCAGTTATACAGTGGCAATAAAATGTGAATGTGGCCTTTTGAATTAGACACCCCTGTACAGTCTACTTGTTCTCACCTCATGGCTTGGCATCCTGTTAATGAGATAAGCAGGGGGTGTCCCCGTCAGACGCATAATCTGCTGAAGCTGGTTAATATCTTAGATGCCTAGTCAAGGGCATTGTTAAACACAGAGTGCAAAAAATAACTTTCAACTTAAGTTTTTAAAAAGGCCAAAAAGCCACGCCAAAACAAACAACCCTATACTCCCCCACACACCCCACACACCCCCGGCCAGAGCCCAAGGCTCCATGTTAAAGCAATGCTTCCATGAATAGCATGAGTGTTATCAGGCATGTAGCCAATGACTGGCCATGCAGATAAGGAAAATTAATTTCCTTCAGTTTTAGCATCAACATTAAATATTTTAGACTTCCTGGAAATAGATGGCCCCTTGATTCAGGATGCCAGCCAGAAAACTACTTTCAAGTACCAATGGCCAAAACCTTAAATGTGGGATAAATGTAGATGATGCAGAAAATTTTGACTTAATGTTGGAAAAAATATCCAATATATCCATTCAAGGAAGAGACTAAATTTTTGTAGCACAGGCCTCCAAATGTAAGACATAGGTGGGTGTGTGGGTAGACAAGCAATGCCAAGTTTCAAAAACATTAGTAGTACTACATTTAAAATACATGCCACAGACACGCAATGGTTAAGTGGAGAAAAGGGATGTGGGGGGAAATTAGAGTCCAATGGCAAAGACAAAATAGAAGTCACGGGCTGCTGACAAGCATTATAGCATGCCACAATGATTTCTCCCAGAAACCTCTTTAACAGGTGAATAAACAAATTTCACCTAACAAATAACCTGGGAGGAAGTTTGCAAAAACACTCAGCAAAAATCTGAAAAGAGCAGAACTAGAGGTCCTCCACATGTACAAGCACATGTACAAGTTGTCATATTCTACACTTCCCTCTTTTAACTGTCCATCAATGTTAACACAATTCCCCGCTCCACAAATACTATGAGAACTATGTTTATCATGTGCTCCTGCTAAAAGCAGAAGTGATCGGAATTTTTTAAAAGCACTTCTTGAAAATACTTCAGTGAGCCCCTTTTCTATTCCTTTCCTTGTTAACTATTAATTTAGTTCCTTCAGCTGTCGTGTGATTGTCAACAAGCACTGTGGTCAAGTAATTTCACTTCTTTGTTGTTTCCCTCAATAATCTTTCCATGTTTGCTCATCCTCTGAACTCAAACTTCCTAATGGTTAGATTACTGCTGATGTGCATTTAAGGCTGTCATCAGGAAAAGAGCTAAGGCCAAGCGCACCACCCTGTCTTTCACGCTCCCTAAGCCTAAGGTTAGAGGGGCATGAAGTTCTTTTAACACTCTCATAACAAAGTTTAGATTTACCTTTAAACAAGTTACATAACAAACAGTACTTTGCCTGCCAAGAGAAATAACAGAAGGGGCCCCTAAGTAAAAGTCGAGAGCAGAAATGTCAAAATCCTGCCACTTTCTCCCTTCCTTTCTGGGAATACTTTGCCTGTATATTTTCTATTTTTGTCTCCTTTAGTCAAATAGGTTATTATAGCCCCTTCTTACCAGGAGGTTAGGAAGAATATATTTCTAAAGAAAAATGTGAGAGAAGTCAGTGAAAGAGCTTATGCTTTCTTAATATGATTTTTTCATCTTTCACTGATACTATAGTTACTGGATCACCAGACAAAAAAGCTCTATCCTTTGACACCCATCATGACGCATACCTCCTTTCCTATGGTACATCCTAGACTGCTCTGAGTCAGCGCATCAATTATCATCTTCTCTTACTCAGAATCTCCTATTATTTATTGACTGAAGTTTTACAGTACGTGTTGGCATCACTACTTCACTACTTTTCAGAAGTAATGAAAACAGCTATTGGCTTTCTCTGTTTACTACATTCCTCATTAATGCTTTTCCCCCCCAAATTAATCTTTGAACAATTTCACTCACCTGGCTTTGTTATTGTTCCACTGTGTGCATCACGCATTATGTTCTTCTATTTAAGATAAACAGCTACTTGGGCAGTGTCAACTAGTGTTATCATGAGTCAGAATCGACTTCATGGCAATGGGCTTGGTTTCTGGTTTTCACCCTTTTGAACGTTTAGACTTTTATCCACTTGCCACAACTACACAGGGAAAAAAAAACCTTTCTAATTATACCTACCCTCAACACAGTATTATTTTGAGTAAGTTCTGTATTCTGGTGCTCAATCTCACTATGCCCAACTCTATACCAACAAGACATATATATAGCAGTCAAGATGTATGATGTGCCCCATCTCACATAAGATAAAGACACAGCATTACTATGCCGGGCATCCAGTGTTATTTTTTTCTTAAAAACAAACTATGGATTAATGAGAGATAAATACTATTTTGCCCATACTTTTTTTATTTTAGAACTTCCTGTAACTAACAGCATATATTTACAGGACAGATGGTTGGGGGATGGGAGAGGGGACTGAGAAAGAGCTGCTGGTAGTCACTTCGAGACAGGGAAAGAATTTGCTGTCTCGGTCTCATTAGCACTATTCATTAATTAACTGAGCTCCTGCACAGGCCCCCACCCCTGCCCCCATGTCCTCTCTACTAGCCAATCTTTCTAAGCAAACTGCATTAAAAAAAAAAGGCACTGTCCTCTCTAAGCATCATCTCATATCTTCTTTGATTCACTCTAATCCAGCTTCTGCATTTCATAAAGCAAAAGAAAACACTCTTTTAGGCTGACATCATGGTCAATAGCACATTTCAAAGTAGTGTGCAATCGCTTGAGATTATAGTTTAGATCATGTTATCAGAACATCTGGGATCTATACTCAGCTCTACTAAGTGACTCTCAGTACATGACTCAGGCAAGCCACAGCCTTCTGTGCTTTTGCTTCCTCATCTTAATCAGATAAATAAAAAAAAAAAAAAAAAATAGGTCTAGCAAATCCCTCAGAGTAGAAATTGAGAAATACACAGGATTGTGTTGTTATTTTAAGGAATATACCAAATACGTACCAGATGATGGTATTCTTTATTTTGTCAAGGAGACAATGAACAGTTCAAACTCACCTGCTCATGCCTGCCTGAAGCTACCCAGCAGTCTTCCCACTGGGCAAAGTGGCCCCTTCAGTCTGAAATGTTGGGAGGAGAATCCAGGAAGGCACAACTGGAGCTTGGCTCAACAGCTCCTTTTCCCTTTTATCCAACTGTATGGTAGCAGCCATGGGTTGTGGCAGGAATAGAGGGGAAAAGGGAGAAAGACTGGGCTTTCATGGCTTCTCTCACGTCTCTGGCCCGAGAAAATGACCAAAAGCAGGAAATCATAGCCAAAGTAAGCAGCGTCACATTCCCATGGCTTCTCTTTAAGTCCCTGCTGAGAAGCAGGAAAGCACTAGCTCCCAAAGCCTTGTCTCAGGTTATTCAACGTGTAATTACAAAGGAAAGCTGTGGGAAGAAGGATTTACAACCATACTCCCATGGCTCTGAGGTGTCAGGACTGAGAGTTTTTCCTCTGAGTGGTCTGAGGACTGAGTACAGAGTTATTCCTTTGGGAGCCCCATGTATTTGTTAGGAATAGACACCTTATGCGGGATGTGTGAGTTGTCTATTCTAAAAAATAAGTAAATAACTTTGGGAGAAGGGCAACAGCATGTAGACAAAGCACACTTCATTCTTCTAGGGATGAAGCTAGACTAATACATGTTAAAGCTTGCACTCTGGGAACAAACACTACCCAAAAAGTCAAAGAGCTCTTGAGTATATGTGAGACTTCTGAGAAAAGATGAAGTCAGGGCTTGAGAAAAAAGAATCAAATTTTCCATTAATCTCTTGGAATGAACTGATTTCAAATCTCATTGTTTTACTAGGATACTATTGCCCATTAGAAGCTCCCATGATTAAGTACATACCCAGATAGATTGAGAGAGAGAATAAAACATACTTGTACACACATGCACACACACACACACATTTATACCCCATCCCAGAAGTCAGTACACAATAGGCACATGTGCTTGCAAACATACCCAAGTCAAAGCACAGAGTGATGGAAGGCATGTGGCAGAAGTAAAGTGGAACTTAGGTTCCTAACCGGGCAGATAATTACAATCAAAGCATCAACTCACAGACTCTGAGGAGATTTTCTTCAAAAGCTCAGCCCCTGGGGTTCCAACGAGTCTTAAAATGAGCTTCAGCTGATCAATATCTAATGGTGGACTATAAAGGAAAATGTTGGGACAAAATAAAAATGAAAAACAAACAACAACAAACAAAATAAAACAAACGAAAAACCCCAACAACAAAAATAAAAAAAAATCCAAAATGGTGACTTCATCTAGTCCAAGGCTTCTGCAGTATGGTCACTTCAAGCAGAACATGCTCCTCTTGTAGAAAGATTCAAAATGCTACCATACACATATCCAATTTATATTCATTCTGTGCATCTGTCAACATCACCTATCAGTAAATTGAAATGACTTTAGCAGGGTACTTAACTGCCAAAGACAGCAGGTGAAAGCACAAAAGCTTTACTCAGTTCATATGCTCAGTCCACACCTACCTCACCTTCTACCAAAGTGTAAGTAGCCAGTCAAGAAAAGAGCATTGGAAAGCAAAGTGCTACAGATGGGGGGAAAGCAGCAGAGTACAGAAGCTAGGGGAGTGCAAGCCTATTTGTGACAATTCCCCTAAGACTTGACCTAAAGGGTTTGTAATCCGATAGTAGGAGGCCTGCCAAGATCCCAGAGCCCAACCACTTGAGCATGTCTTCTAGAAAACCTCTCCCTTTCACACTAGTTAGAGAACTGTGAGTGACAGTCGACCAGCAGAGGGCACTCCTCCACCGTATGTTCTTTCAGGAGGGCCATAAAGAAGCAGGACATATTAGATTTCAACCTTATAAATGCAAACTGAATACAGAATGCTTAACAAACTTCACAAATCCCAAACGCTCTAAATGATGAGCCACAATGCTGAAACCTTTATTCTGGTAGCCAACACTTCCATGTACATCAGAATGTATGTGCATGTATTAACCAGAAGACAAAAAATATCCACTTATTCATACTGCTTTTAATCTTACCTAAAAAGGAAGTTAAAAGTTGAGAAAAAAACTTCTAAAATAGCTTTTAAGATCCTTAATGAAAACTGAAATTGTTTAGCCATGTCTATATTTACATTTGGAGGGAAGGTCATGACTTTGTTTCTTAATATAAAACCCAAATTAATTCATTATCATAAATCAAATGGAAATATTGCAACTTAGACTCATATAAATTACTCTCACCATAAACTTCCTTTCTTTAGGTCAAAGTCATCAGAATCAATACATTTTCTAATTTAAGGCAAGTGGTAAAAAAAAAAAATGCTGAACTTGTTTTGTTGCTTTCATTAGTGATACACTTCTATTAACAGGACATACTTTCAAGGTAAAGCTAAAGAATTGGAAAAAGACAACCAACACTTTAGGATTTAGCAATCATTAAAATTCCTAGCTGGGCTCCAAAATTCTGAAACTCAGCCTGATCAATGCTTCTTTACGGCCAGGAGAAATTTACCCAGCAATAAAGTTAAGCAGCATAGGCAACATGGCTAATCACTACACAGGAAATTTACTAACTCCTAGTCCAGACCTGAGAGGTAGGTCTAGTGCTAAGTAACCACTGACTAAACAAGGTTTGGGAATCTTGGGAAAGAAAGCTGGACAGTCCAGGTTCATGAGTGAAAGTTGGTAACAGGTGATGTACTTGAATGTTAGTCTCCATTTATCCTCATCCTGCCTTAGAATCACTGAAGAATTTCCTAAGCTATTTCTCTCATTTGATTCATTTCCAGATTCTGCAAGATGATAATTAGGAAATGTTTTCTACTCAAATAATACTAAGCTTTTTCCTGTCTTTGAATACTGCTTGCCAGGAAGTACGTCCTCTGGCCCCTGTCAGGTTCTTTGCGTGATTAGATTCTTCTCAACTTCAAGTCTCAGCTTAATCTTCACCCCTTCAGAGAGGCCTCTCCCAACACGCCATGTAAGAGTGTTGCAAATTCTGTTAGTCTTAATCTTGGCACCAATTTTGTTGGCTTACTAATTTTTGTCTGTCATCTCTACTGTTCTATAAACTGTAAGAGGGCTCTGGCTGTTTACCACTTAGCCCCCGTGCTTAGCATAACATCTGATACATGGTGGGCACTGAAAATATGTGAGTCAATTTACAAAAATTCAGTTCCCTCACACTTTTCAGGAACACATTTAACTGGGGAGCTATCCCACAAGATAAAGTATATCACATATGAGAAATAAACTAGATTATTTCAACTCTCAAACAGGTAGTTTTATAGTATATGCATGAAAACTAATCTCTAGAAACAATGCTGTTGAGATTGGTAAACTTGCTAAAGAGGCTTCTGACTATTTAAAAGGAGGGCCAAGTTTTATACTCCCTCAAAAAGGCCGAACACTCCGGACTGTGAGACTCAAGTCTCAACTGATGTTGTAAACACTTAGTCTGCAAACTTTTTCTCATGTCATTTCTAGAGACGAGTCACGTGTATAATATATGAAAAGTATTATTTGTACAATATATTAAAAACAAAAACAAGTCTTTTTTGCTTTAAAATGGTTTTATGATAATAAACACAATTCTCTAGAGGTCTGAGCAAATGAATGAATCAGGATTGACCATACCTTGACCGCATACACCAAGCAGTAAAGTATAGGGCCTGAAGAAAATCATTTCTAAACATTAATAATTCATAACGATTCAATCATATGAAATTACATACTAAATTCAGTCTTTGGTAAACTTTTAATCCTCCTGTTCTCCAGCCTCAGTTTCTTTGACAAAAGACTGCTTTTTGACATTTATGACACTATGTTTAAAGGTACCCAGGAAGACTATCCTTATCTGCACTGGTTTCATAGATGAAAAATGTACATGATTTCGTAGGGTGGCAAGCTTTAACACAGAATAACTTAGGGGCAAAGTTATAAAATACTGAAATAGCAAGGCTTCAAATGGAAACACAGAGTTTAACAGTAGTGTTAATCTCTAGACTTTTTTTATGCAAAGTTTATTTGGTAAAACTACTATGGAATACCTTTAGCATATCAGATGAATACCACTAGGGTCTCTGCTTCAGGAAAAACTGGGGAGAAGCACCGCTTGTGTTATTTTAATGAGGTTTCTATAGCTGCTAACAATTACATCAAGATGACAGAACTAAAATCTTAAAACGAGCATCTATGCTTTTTTTTTCCAACTTAACTTTCACTGCTTTGGTTTAGAACCTAATTACTACTTGTCTGAACTATTAAAATGCCACATCCACTCAGCACCACCCCAAAACTAGTCTTGGTCATTATTTACAATTCAATCGAACATTTTCCTGCTGGTAAATATCTTTAAAACAAAACAAAAAACTGCAAAACAAACAAATAAAATCTGGATCATAAAAATCTCAAAACCTCTTTTCTGGCTTTCTATTATCCAAAGCAGGAGTTTCCAATTGCTCTAACTTCACCCTACTAACTGAAAGGGTGGAAGTCTGAGTCCACTCAGAGATGCCTCAGAAAAAAAGCCTGGAGATCTACTTCTGAAAAATCAGCCACTGAAACCCTATGGAGCAGAGTTCTACTCTGACATACATGGGGTCACGAGGAGTCGGAGTCAACAGCAACTGGGTTCTTTTTTAATGTCACCCCAACCTATCTGAGGAATATGCCACTCCCACCAGTCACAGTGGCTCACTACAGCAAAGACCTAGGGTCCCATGCCTTTCCCTTCTGCTGCTGTGAAAATCACAGGCCCCAATCCTGTAGCCTCACATTCACGGTCCTCTGTGATTTGGCATCAGCTTCTTTTCAGACTCTGCCTCAAACCACTATTCCTTGATGCACTCAGTGCTTCAATTCACACCATATACTCCAGGCAATTCTAAGCTTCTAAGTTCTTATTCACACAAGTCAGAAATAGGAATATTCTCTACCCTCCCCTCCTACCAAGCCTTTTCTCTTCCTATTTACTCTTCAAAGTCCTGCTTAAACAAGAACTCTGCCATGAAGTCAGAACTAATCTCTGCTTCCTCTCAACGCCCTTATTTATACCTCTACTACAGTATTTTTTATCACTCTGTCTTGTTTCATATTTAGAGGAAGACGCGTATTCAAGCAATTCCTGTAACTTACTTTCCATTGAGTATGATCACTCTGGTTTTGAGGGTAGGTACCATCTTATCCCTAGCACCTTCCACAGAGTAACTAGATAATCAGTATTGGTTGAACTGAAAAGACTTGCTGTAATATGCTTTTCAATACTCAGTTCCACCCAACCAATTGCTCTCAAAACCCAGGACAGCCATACTCTATGGAGACTCTGTATACAAAAAAAAAAAAAAAAAGTCAAGAAAAGTTGTTGCATTTAATAGCAGCCTAACACAATTCTCAAACACTCCATCTGAAGTGTTCGCACGATAAAGAGCATTCAATGAAGCGCCACGAGTATGTAAGAGCTATGGACAAAAAGAGTTGGGACAGCATGACAGCCAATTCTTAAAAGGTAAGTAAACACACATGCAAAATAAAAATCTACTTAGTAGCTAAAATCACTTGCGTGAAGGAAGTCAAAGCATGCAAACCTCAGAAGGAATCACCATAGGTTCTCCAAGAGTTGTTAAATCCACTGAAATACAGGTCAGTCTTCTAACAGTACCAGCTACCGTTAAGGCCACTACAATTTGTCCAGACAGCTAAGGCCAGAAGGAGCTTCAAGTAGCTATATAAGCAGAGCAAAGCAAAATTTACCACATCATGACAATTAGTTATTTCCATAGCAAGCTATTCTTTATCATAGGCTTAACCTTTTTTACCCTGGGTAGAAGGTATTTTTACCTCTAGTTAAAAATGTGTTTTAATTGTAATGATCACAATATCAAAATCTAAATAATAATTCCCCTCATCTGAAGAAAAAGACAACCACTTAGGCCTAAGATTACTCTTTGGAACTAAGTCCTGTTTAACGGAAGTAAAAGGTATTCAGATAGAACTAATAGGTTAGAGAAAAAAAGAAAAAACAACAACAGCAAAACCTAAGGGTAACAGGATGATGTGAGGGAAAGTAAGAGAGGGAGAGAAGGATATCCTAGTCACTTTCTAAGTGCTCTAGGCAATTCTTAGAAAATCTCCACAGGTAAGAGTTGAAGATGAATAAAAGGGCCAGTTTCGGGACCTACCTATAACCTACTACGACCCCTTGTGAGTAACAGTTTTCAATTAAAAAAAAAAAAAAAAAAAAATCCACAGAGGAGCAAAGCCAGAACACTGATCTTTGGGAGGGCAGGAAATCCTCCTGGTGACAGATAAGATGAAATAGGACGAGACACAGACACAGTCTACTTCCTTCTTTTCTTGTTGTCAAAATAGTCATTTTTCACTGCCACACAAAGAAAATGTCTTAAGGTACCTTAGGTTTGTGAACAAATCTGAGAACTTTAGCCTTTTCTGGGAAAATACATTCTCAAGTTAAAGATGAAAAGGCAAATAACAATTTAATATAACATTTTTCTTCTCCAATATTTTTTAGGACACTTGCTTTTAGTGTCTAAAGTGAAATTATTTTTAAAAAATGGCAGAATGAAGGAAATTAATTTGATTATGTAGGGAAGGAAAGCAACAGCAAGCTAAGGCTGTGGTGTCTGGTAGAGAAAATAATATTTGACATATAATAGGACTACGAAACTCATTTTCTCTCTTCCTTAGGCTACAAAGGGTTAAGCTTTAACAATAATATTTTCTAGCTGGCTTGCTCTTTTCAAAATCAATGGTATTTGAAGTAAGTTAGCACTACAGCAGCTTCATGGGAGAAAGATCTGACAATCTATTCTTGTAAAGATTACAGCCTAGAAAACCCTATGGGACAGTTCTACTCTGTCACATGGAGTCACTATAAGCTGGAAGTGATTTGAGAACACCTAACAACAACAACAGACCTGAAGAGACATTCTGTAGCCTCACTGGCTCCTAATATAAAGTCTTCTCAGCTGTGTCCACTCGACACACCTAGTCAACTAGGCTTATAGGAAAGGGCTTCATTCTTTAAAAAAAATACTATTACTGAGCTTGATGGAGAGGTTCTGCAAAGTTACAGTGAGCATAATTTCTAACCCAATAATATGTAATCAGCTCTAAGACGAAAGTTAGTATTTCTTTTATCTTTAGGGGTATTCCAGGGATTATTAACAAGAAGTAGCAAAAGAATTTCTCAAGTAGGAGACTTACTGCAAAAACAGAGAAAAAGACAGAATAGGAAGAAGACTCACAGAGATCTAAAACTGCACAGTCCAATACAGTGGCCACTAGCCATATGTGACTAATTACATTTAAATGTAAGTTAAAATAAAAATCAATAAAACTGAAAACTCAGTTCCTCAGTTACACTAGCCGCATTTCAAGTGCTCAATAGGCACATGTGACTAGTGGCTACTATATTGGACCGCACAGATATAAAGCATCTCCAACATCACAGAGGTTCTACTGGATAGTGCTCATCTAGAAGCTAAAACCACTAGTTCCAAACGTGATATGATTACCAAATGAGGGAAACGGAAAAAACTGTGCAGTCAAATAAAGAGCGCCCCCTAGAGGCTGCCTCGGCAATCAGATGCACTTCATAGGCATAAACAGTAGCTGCATGCCTTTCAGTGCAAAGGAAAGAGGATGTGAGGCTAACGCACTCTCCAAAGATTTTTGAAAGAGGAGTTCTAGAAATTAGGAGAAAAGGCAACAAAAAGAACATTGGAAAGAAACTGTGACCTGAGTGACAGATAGTAGTTTCAGCTGAGTAGCCCTATCTTCTCTACACCTCAGTGTTCTCATCTATAAAAACAGGGGGTTCAACAACCGGATTTTTCACAAATAGTGTGCCCATGTAAATAAATAAGACACCCACACATGTAATCGTCGGAAAGGACGGAATTATGTAAAATAAAGTTCTGGCATAGAGTGCCCATGCATACACTGTGCATGTCTCCTGACATTTCCAGAAGTGAATTTCAGCCTCATTTACCTTCCTGAAAATGTTACTTTTGGTCTTTTTTGTATAATAAAGGGATAAGCCATGGTCAAGAAGTCATGGATTGAGTGGGTAATACCCCAGTAATCGGAAAATAAACAACTGAAACTGTGCGTTTGCTCTGGGGCAGTTCGTGGCGGGGAGTGAGAGCGGTGGAGTTCCTTGCAGCTGATCTGTGCCCAGGTAGGTTGTGCGGGGACAGCTGGAGGGTCGGCGGAGGGCTGTGTGCGGCACGTGGAGGCTGTTGCTCCTGCTTACTGGGTACCTCCGTGCTGGCCCCACATGAAGCAGGGCGGCAGGACAGTGCAGGTGCAGGCGGCACTGCCCTGACCCCAGGGGGCCCCCAGATGGCCAACAGGACACGTCTCGTCCGAGCAAAGGAAGCTCGATCTCCCTGCATGCAGGGCTCGGGCTCTTAGCCCGCCCAAACAGCCCAAGTGCAGCCACCAGACAGCAGGGTTGCACCTCCTGGGCTGGGGGCTGGCCACCCCGGCGAGGGCTGCTTCCAGGGCAGAAAAAGTTACTTCTTCCTACATTGGAAAAAGTAGTTTGCAGAGCAAGAAAGGAATCTTGCCTGGAAAGAGGCTGCTTTAGAAACTCAGGGGTAGGTTGGTGATGGTCTGCTGCTGGGAACCAAACCTCGGTGTCAACAGGCACCAAGATGAAGAACTATTAAATCCGTTGGACAGGAAAAACAAAAAGAAATTGAAGTCAGCAATATGTAAAAAATATTGGTATAGCGCGCTTATGAAAATAATGTGCAGGGGGTTGCAACGTATGCAAAAACATATAACGTGCGTTATCTGTGTAAAAATATGGTAGATGGACCCCAAGTCAATAATTCTAGACTTTTAACTTTCTGATCTTATTTGTACATAAAAGAATATGAGGAAGGATGGCTAACAAAATAATTTTGCACGGTTAGCAAGGTTAAAACTAAAATCCAACTGGGTTAACTCTAGGTGTACTAACACTGGCTGCACACTAGAATCCCCTGGGTCACTTAAAAAATACATCAAAGCCTGTGCTCTGACTCACACCAACTGATTCTGAGCCTCTGGAGTAGTGCCCAGAAATCTAGAGTTTTTAAAAGCTCCCCAAAGTGATTCTGATGCACAGTGAAGGTCAAGAGCAAATATACTAGAATATAAGTGATTAAAGACTTCAGGCAAGAAAAAATAATAGAAAACACTTTCCTTTCTCGTCAGGCAACCAAAGCTACATCCACATAGATAGCACTGACGAGAGGAAGGCTATGTAAGTTACAAATTATTTCAATTTGATTTTTATGATATAGGAGAACATCAGCCTGAAAAAGAGCAAAGGAGACAATAGTGAATTCTTACAATGAGAATTTTGAAATGAATTCCTATGTATTAAAAAATGAATCCCCTGGAGTAGGCAGCTGTCTGTGAGATGGGACTATAAGGGCAGAAAGAACCACACTACCTCGAAACCTTTCTACCAGTAGCCTGCCAAGGTGATCCATCCTTTACTACCTGTCACAGAATAAAGAAGAAGAAAAAAAAACCTTTAATGATTCATAGGTAGACAATAAAGTGGGAAGGTGAAGGGGGCAACCATTTTCCAAAAGCCATTAATGAAGATGATGGCTAACATTTACTGGCATGCTCTGTTTTAAGTATAAATATTTTACAGATATTATCTCACTGGATTCTCACAACAATTCTACAAAGTATATACTATTATCATCATTTTATGGTTAAGGAAACCAAGACACACAGAGGCTGGAAAACTTGCTCCAAGTCATGCAGCTGGGAATGAAAGACCTAGGATCTAAACCCAGAGGGTTTCTTCCAGAGCCTGTGCTCTTAACTAGCATGCTATAGTGTCTGTCTCTCTTGTCATGTTGTGTGTGTGAGTGTCTAGGACTGAATGAATGTCAGATGGAGATGCAGATTACCTAGAAGAGGAAGGGAAGGGGGAACAGAGGACAGCATCAGGGCAGTGGGTTTGGGACTACAGACTGAAGGATGGGAATCTGAGATACATACCAAAGGGAAAGGGAGATTACAGATTTTTCTAAATCTCTTAGTCTGTACTGTAATGTATATACCACATCTCTGAGAAACAGATATTAGGTGAATCAAGCAAAGAACAAAGGAGAAATACGAGACACTAAACTAACTTAAAATCCAGGGGTAGGGAGGAATAAGATGAGCTAGGTGTAGAAACTCTATTGAACTCTGCATTAATCCAGTAATATTCAGAGGGAAATGAACAGCTTTACCTGAGGGGCAGTTGATTAGGAAAGTACATTCTGTGTAGCAGAAGACAGTTAGAATACATGAATAGATAGCAGGAACATCACAGTCACCATAGAAATATATCCCAAACTGTAAGCAAATAAATTGACATTCTGGTTTATAAACTCAGTGTGAGCTGGTGTAGGTGAGGGGCTAAAAAAGCTTTGAGGTCTCTCAGCATGACAGAGCAGAGGTAGCTGCAGCATCTCAAAAAGCCCAATCAAATTCATTCGAAGGCTAGCTGACCAAACTCTCCAACGCTCCCCACACCTGATTCTGGACACATACTTCAACATTTCTTCTCACCTAAACATCTTCCCCAAGTAGAACTGACAGGAGTTCCAATAAACCATATTTTGGCCTCACTGTTACTAAACCATGAAATGAGCATGCAGCAGATAGGGGAGGGGCTAAAATAAAGGGGCCATGATGATCCACACACTAGACAATAAGTCTGGCAGTAAATTAAGGGTTGGCTACATCTGGGATAAAAATAAAGCAGTACTGAAAAAAAAGGCACACATCAGGGTGACCTTACCACTTCTTGCTTTTACTATGCATTGTTAAACAACAAACATAACGCGTCAGCAGGTATATCATTACAGGGACCAAATATAGCCTTTTTAATTATGTCAACCAAACATAAAAGCAAGATACCCTTGATTTATAAAATGGCTATCTTGTTCTGATTAAGTGTTTGTACAAGCAGACTAAACCTATCATTGGGATCTAGAGCTTCTCATGAGTATGCTTGGGCCTCAGAATGGCTGTGGCAAGACTAACATAATAAGGGACTCATTTGAAAAAGATGACATGAAAGATTTAAAGCATTTTCCAGCTTATGAGGAATTTTTCCAACTCATAAAAGTAAACTCAAGCCTCTTTCTTGGCAAGACAAGCTACTAAGCAATAAGAAAGACCTCATAGTGCATATCTGGACAATGAAAGCAAGTAGTTGAGAGCCTTCTAGAGACAGTAAAAGGTAATACACTTTCATAGACACTGGAATACAGATAAGAAACAAGAATCCAAAACTTTTTAAAGGATACGGTCTGTACCAGGAAACAATGTTCTTCCAGTCAACAGCTCGGCCATTATGCATCCCACTGACCAAATATCAACTGGCAAAATTAAAGAGACATAAAACTACAATGTCACTATTATTATACTTGGCCATAAATGGAACCATACCTAAAGGTGAAACACTTAAATTAATATTTAAGACATGTGAAGTTCAATAATAATATTCCTTCTTTTTTTCCCACCCCTAGAAATAAACCAGCTTATAAGACCTTCACTCCACTAAAGGGCTTCAAAGGTGGGGTAACTCAAAACATATTTAAGGCAAAAGAAATAAGTTGTTCACAAAGGGGCAACAGTTTTTTATTGGTAAAATGGTGGATTTTCCCTAGGAATATTGAGGGGCTAAGATTATTAACCCATCGTCTTCAGGTAGAGGTACTAAGAGAATATGTTGAAAATCTGAATAAATAAAAACCCAATTGCTAAATCAAAAAAATTGAAAACTGTGTATAAAAGCCCCACTTCTCCTATTTGAACAACTGAAATATTTTCTATCTGTAGGCTTTACAAGGATCACTGAGGGAAGAAAAGATGTTCCTCCCATTTCCACCATCTCCACTCCTAAGAATACTAAATACACCCCACATGGTATCAAGGCACTGAATAACCAAGACAAGCAATACCTGTCTGGTTGTAATGCATCCAGTTCAGCATGATCTCAGGAGCCCTATACCACCTGGTGGCCACATAGCCTGTCATTTCGTCATCTGTATGCCGAGCCAGTCCAAAATCCAGGATCTAAGGGAGAGAAGAAAAATCAGACGCTGGAACAGACAAACTTCTAAGACTTGTAAAGCAGGCAGGAAAATAATTGTGGTATCTTATAAAAAAGGAGTACAATAATGCACTTCCATATACAGATTCCCTGGTTCTTGCTTGGAATGCACGGTAAACACACAGCATGAAAGTTTACAAAATAAAATTACAAAAAGCAAAATAAAAATACTACACCTAAGTATTTACCCAAGGGAAATGAAAACATGTCCATACAAAGACTTGTACATGAGTATTCATAGCTGCTTTATTTGCAATAGCTCCAAACTGAAAACAACTCAAGTGTCCATCAATGGGTGAATGAATAAGCAGACTGTGGTATGTTCATAAAATGAAATACTACTCAGCAATAAAAAGAAATAAGCTATTGATATACACAGTGATACAAATAAATCTCAAAAACATTATGATAAGCAAAAGTCAGACACAAAAAAATAAACCGATACGATTCTATTTACATGAAACTCAAGAAAAGATAAAGTTCATCTATAGCATCTGAAAGAAGATCACTGGTTACCTAAAGCCAGGATTAGGGGTAGGGAGCACAGTGGTGGACACATGGATATACGTAAATTCGTCAAAATGTGCACTTAAAATGGTGCATTTTATTATATGTAAATCAGATTTTAAAAAAGTTGAGCAAAAACCAAAACAAAACAAAGTTTCCAGAGCTCCTTGCTCTTTATCAGCAATTAATTCACTTATCTCATATTTGAATTATTTTGAGTGAGTAGATTTCAGGCACGTTTTTTCTTAGGAACCTGTTTAATAATTCTCTCTTCAGGACTGGGATTGGTTACCTGACATTCAGAACATAATTTTCCTTTATTGTAACTTCTGTATTAAATTTCTAATTTAACTTTATTTTAAAATGAAAACAAGTCACCTGATAATACTTTCAATGTCACTTAAATGGCTTACTAAATTCTCTATAGTTTAAATTTCAAAATCTCATATTCCTAAGGACAATATGATTTTCAGATAAAAAGTTGTAGCTTTATAAACCCATTCCCTGTACAAGTTTGCCCGGCTGGTCAAACATACAACCTCAAACATGTTACCTCCACTCATTCGAGTTCTCTACCTATTTTCTGGTTGGCACTCTGGAAGATCAGTAAGCAAACAATCACGACTATCTCTTCAACCTACCTTCAGCTCACAGTCTTCATTCACAGCTAGATTACTAGGCTTTAGGTCCTAGAAGGCAAGTACAGAGAGGACAGGGTCAGTTTTAGGATGCGTGGTAAATTCTCTCCCTACAGGTAACAGTGAGGACCCAGGAGGGGTCTACCTTCCGTGTTCGAGATACCTTGGTATATAAAATTAAGACTTCATCTAGCTGTCAATACACAATCTCCATCCTATAATCAGTATCTAGTCCTAACTAGCCTTAAATAGACACATACTATACATCTTCATTCTTTAATCAGTTTAAACCCAGAGCAAAGTTGTAATCAACCAAAATTTCAGTGGCTAAAGTAGATTTAATTAGAATCTTGGCATTCTTCTATCCCACCTCCCCCCAAAAATCTAATCAGTCACAATACATACCCTGTGAATTATGTCGGCTGAATGAATATACTGTGAAAAAGAAAAAAAGTTAGTAAAAAAAAAAACAAGTTTTCTCTAACCTCCCACTGTCATATAACATACTTGCAGCACATTTTCATGAATTAATAAGAACTGCCGTATTAACAGTGGGATTAGAAAGGAGAACAAGTAATTATTCTGTACATTTATCATAACTGATTTCCACTCATTTGAACTCTCTAACCTCTTTTCTCGTTGGCACTCTGGAGCTCAACAAGGACTCAAAGCTGCTAAATATCAAAGATGGTTTACTTTTAAAACACTGTATCTGTCTACCCCACAAACAAATTAGCCTCCTTGGGGATTTTTAAAAATCTCAACAACATACTCACCAGATATTAGATTATATCAAGAAATTATTATTAATTTTTTAGGTTTAATAATGAAGACTTTTATCTTGAGATATACATACTAAAGAATCTATGGATGGAATAATATGATATCTAGATTTGCTTTAAAATAATTTGGGGGTTGGGAAAGATGAAATAAACAAGAATGGCCATATGTGGATCATTGTGGATGCTGACTGAATGTGAGGTTCATTATACTATGATCTCTACTTGTGATTTTGTGATCCCCTAAATGGAAAGGTAGAAAGGAAAGGAAGAATTCATTCCTCAACATTATTACTGACACCATCTGTACCTTTAGGCCTCGGAGAATTTGGTAGATAAGGAACTGTACGTGGTCGTCTGTAAGCTTCTGACATTTCACAATGTTGTTCAGATCTGCCCCCATGAGATGGGTCACCAGATACCTAGAAATTAATGGAGAGTTACACAATAATCCAGAACCCCTAAGAAAGCTCTCACTCACCTTCACAAGACTTTCAAAAGTTTTTAAAGTAGTTACTCACCCAGTAAGTACCACAATATCAGCTAAAAGCTTAATAACTACTCATGAAGGACTTATTACCAACACACTATTCTAACTTTACCATCAGACATCTATCCTTCTAAAAATGATTATACTTGTTTATACTTGGAGTATCTTTTCCCAGGCTCTCTAAAGAAAAACAAAGGTGAAGATCAGAAAGATATATGTGCTAGTATCAGTTTTCTTAAAAATGTCATTATTACATGAGAAATACACAATATAACTATGCATATGGCCATAGTAAAATATCCTCTATTTTTAAATTCACCATTCCATTTTCACCTCAATATAAACCTTCCGAGCTATAGGTTTTAAAATAGGAGTATCTTTAAACATTCAAACTATAATTCTCCTTTTTCAGGAATGACTGGTAAAAGGATACTGTTCATGGACAGATTTCCTACATTTACCTTAAAAGACAGAAACACATTTTATCTGTAGACAAGATGAAGCATTCCAGAACTTCTCCCTATAGGTGTGGTGCTGGTTATTAATCCCATCTTTATGTGGTAAGATTAGGGAATGATTACATTCAAGTCCAACAGGTTCACCACAGACATCCTAGATACAATGCCTTAACCCATTCATTACTGTATTACACAGATATGAGAACATAAAAACCAGATCAGTATTAAAGAGGCTAAATTTTAAAAAATAAGGATAGGTTTTATATATTGTATTAAGAATTATTCTCCATTCCTGAGGTTGGGTAATAATATATGTCAGATGAGTGATAAAGAATGATGATTTCATTTTACTTATATTTTTATTTTTTATAAACATTGGGGAAAAGAAACCAAGACAGTAAAATTTCTATCTACTATTAACAAATTATATGAATAAGTATGTGACCTCTCTTTACACTCACATACCCCCCCAGCATAAACACACACACACACACTGTACTTATTACTTTCTTTCCTCCAAAAGGAATTGTTTTTCTCTGTCATCGTTTCCCTACCGGGCTGCCATGGTCAGTTCTCAGTTTCACAAAGATCAACAGGACTTAGCCTAGTTGTAACCTCAGGGTAAGATATTTAGTGTTTCATATTTTAAAAATTTACATATTTATATTGTCTTGAGAAATGGGTGAACTCTAAATGTAATTTAAAGTGTAAATTAGACTTTCTGAATGGTTTGCATAAAGGTTGTTTTAAGATATGCTCCAAGCTCAATACAAAAGAATCAAAGGCAGGTAGCACTTATTCTGAGCAGTTTATGATGTCCATATCTCATGCACTCTTCCTGACAATCCTATAAATCCCATTCGTATACCCATTTCATTGATGAGGAAACTGAGACAGAACAAGGATAAGTAACTTGTTGAAGGTCAAAAGGAGTAGCAGTGTCAGGAGTTGAATCCAATACTGTTTGACCCCAGAAACCATGATCTTAATCACAGCACATATTGCCTCCAAATTCTTACAGTTGACACAGAATTTAAGTCAAGAGAATGACTTTTTAAAAAAAGTTTTATAAATGTCACAATAATTAGGGAAGCATTATCTCCAGAGAATTTCCTTACCAATACTCAGTACTTATTATCAAAGGTAATCTTTAACTAATGGAGACGAAAATCTCGCAAGGATATAACAATATCCCATCCTAATTACTGTCACTGTAGTTTTTTTTAAAACCTCAAATTAACACATAATCTGACAATATGAGAAGGAAACTGTGAATAACTGGTTAGTATTTTGAAATCAGGACTTCCCTAAAAAAATCTAGGATAACAGCTGTCATATCCATAATATCACTTACGACAAATTTCAAGGCTCAGGCTGAGGAAAAGTCCAATTTCTGACTTACAAAATTGCTTTGCCAACAATTACATTTTTATGACATTGGATAATAAAAGGATTATCTCTCAACTCTATTAAATCATTTTAAGGAGAAGGGGGCACAAAGGAAACATGGCTCTAGATGATTCTACAGAGGATCTTGGTCTTAAAAACCTAAAAATCCCAACCCACTAATACGTCTGTGCTAGTTCACAAAGGTGTTAAGCAGTATTAGCAATTTAACCATAGCAATTAAACGGTTACCAGTGACATAAGAAATCCTACATAGCCAGAAGACCACTGACTGAATAGCCTAAGGGAGAAAGCATGCTTTTAGTTAGAATATGCCACCTGTGAAATTCTTCTCAAACCTCCTTCCCATCAGAGACCACATTCATTTTATCACTAAAATTTCCAGAGTGAGGGTGAGACTATCAAAATATTACGTAAGTATATGAAATGAAATAATCTAATCAGTCTATACTGTAATAACTATCAAGCATTACTGCTGTTGGGCTACAACAGAATCACTGAAAATCACTGTTTATGTCTTGAAGGAAAGAACCTAATCACTACATGTTATTTTCATGAGGCCCAAAGACTAATCCATAACCATAACTGTCAAATTCCACCTTATTAAATGTAGAAAGCTGTCCAAAATAAACCTTGCAACAATGGACAAAAGCACGCATCATACAAAAGTTACTGAATGTTTATGGAACACATACCAACTTTTAAAATAGTGAGCTGCAGGGGGAGGGGAGGATGTAGATGAGCATGTTTTAAGTAAGTCAGTTTCTAAGGGGGCATTAATGGAGAGCCACATAATTTCTACAGCATTTGTCTTTGGAAAGCACATGAATTACATTTTAGTAAAATCAGTTGCCGTCAGTCAATTCCAGCTCATAGGGACCCTATGGAACAGAGTAGAACTACCCTACAGGGTTTCAAAGGAGCAGCTGGCAGATTCGAACTGCCAACCTTTTGGTTAGCAGCCGACCTCTGAACCACTGCATGGCCAGGGCTATTGTCAGTGTTCATAACACCTCAAATAAATTAATCAAGGTATGACTTGAGAACAGTTGGAAAGCTATCTAGTCCTCCCATCTTTAAAAAGGAATTAAGTAAGTAGGACTTTATTATGCTAGAGGATGGAAAGATTATTTCATGGCTTAATACAAATCTTGTTTTTCACTTTTTTTTGCGAAGACAGTCGCCTTTAAATTTAACTAAACTATAAAGAGCATCAAATCACCATTTCTCAAAGCAATTACTGTAAGTAAAATGCACTGTACCAGCAAGAAGGCAGAATTCTGCAATAAGTGGTTTTCAGTACTCTAGACAGCGCCCATTATAGAGCTTCATTTATTAAGCACTTCTTGGATAACACCCAATTGTCAAGTCCTCCTCCACTGCTTTTTAGAAAGCATAACACAAAAAAACACAAAAAAAACAAAACCAAAAAAAAAAAAAAAAACCCTTTCTATAGCTAGATATTGGCATCTCTACTACTGTCAGCCCTATTCAAAGCAATTATCAAAAGGCAAAAAGCATTTCCTCCATATTTAAACAAGGTGTTTAAAACAATCACAAGGATCAACAATTTGTAACCCACAAGCCTCTGAAACTCATCCAGTGATCCTTGGGACTCTATAATACAGTCTATTCTCAACACAGCAGACAGGGTGATTCTTTATAAAGAAAAGCAGGTCATGTCATTCCTCTCCTCAAAAGGCTTCCCATTTCACTTAGAGTAAAAAACATACATCTTTTCAATGGCCTATAAAGTCCTACATAATCCATTACCCTGCCCCAATTATCTCTTTGTAACATCTACTTCTCTCCCCAGTTCTCACTTGGCTCTGCACTGGCCTCTTTGTTCCAGCCACACAGGACTCATTGCAGCAACTCCAATACAGCATCATCTTCTGCCTCAGGACCTTTGCACCACTGTCCCCTCTGCCTGGAATACCCCATGCCCCAAGATATCCACTTGTCTAATTCCTCTCCTTCAAATTCTGCCCAAAATTCATCTTCTCAATGAGGCCTATCCTTACCACCCCATTTTAAATTGCATCTTACCCTCTGCCTTGCACTCCTAATTTCCCTTACCTGCTCTACTTTTGCTTTGTGTCTGTATAGCAATTATTACCTGCTAACATACTATACAGGAGTCCCTGGGTAGTGCAAACAGTTAAGCGTTCTGCTACTAACCATAAAGTTGGCGGTTCAAACCCACCCAGGGGCACCTTGGAAGAAAGTCTTGGCGACTGGCTTCTGAAAGGTTATGGCCTTGAAAACACTATAGTGTACAGTCCTACTCTGCAACACATGTGATCACCAAGAGTCGGAATTGATTCGACAGTCAACTGTTTTTTTTTAACATACTACATAACTTCCTTTTTTATTATGCTCATTGTTATTATTATGATCTACTTGTACAATGTTCAAGGAGGACACGTGTATTGTTTGTTCCCTCAAGTATCTAAAGCACCTAGAACAGGGTCTGGCACATAGTAGGCACTCAATTATTACTGAATTGAATGGGATGATGCAGGACAATTCATCTAGCACTACTAGTAAGACCAAGCAAGGGTAGATCTTACTGAAATACACATGCCGAAGATTTTATCTGGTAAGCAGACCAGAGTGTTCTAACGGAGGAGGCAGAAGTACCATTCAACAGCCAGGTAGGCATATTAGCACGCTTATTTCAGAACAAACTGTTCTCCTTACTTGAAGAAAAAGATTACTAAAAGGTGCCCTCTACATAACCTGTATCACCCAAACTAGACTGAATATTCTACCACATGGTCTATGTTACAGGATAAAAACAAAAAAGTTAGTCAAAAGAGACAGCACTGGGCATGTTATCAGACAACCAGATCATCAATCAGTCACAAACAGTGACAGCATAAGGCCATTCATTCAATCAATCCATCAACAAATATTTATTGTTGAGCACTGGGGATTTGGCCATGGAAAAGACACACAGAATTTAGATGAAAGGAAGGCATACACCAATATTTAATCATAATAGGGCATTGCTGGGGCTATAAAATGGGACATCAAGACGCTGAAGAACACTAAGGAGAGTCCCCCAACCCGGACTGAAAAACCAGTAGCTGTCAAGTTGACTCTGACTTAGGGCAACCTCACGTGTGTCAGAAAACAGCTGTGCTCCACAGGGTTTTCAATGGCTGATTTTTCAGAAACAGACCTCTAGGCCTTTCTCCAAACCACATCTAGGTGAACTTGAACCTCCAACCTTTTCATTAGCGTGTTAATTATTTGCACCATCCAGGGGCTCTAACCCAGAATTACCCATTGCCATTGAGTCAATTCCGACTCACAGTGACTCTGTAGGACAGACTAGAACTGCCCCAGAGGGTTTCCAAGGAGCTGCTGGTGGATTTGAACTGCTGACCTTTTGGATAGTAGCCGAGCTCTTAACTACTATGCCACCAGGGCTCCAACCTAGACTTAGAAAAGAGTTAATCAGGGAAACTTTTCTTGAAGGACTCAAACTCTAAGCTAGGCCTTGAATCTTCTTTACCATTTTTAATCAGGTAATCTAAGAAGTGGCATCTTATTGATCATGTCAGACAAAAACTTAATTGGTATTTTCGTAAAGGGTATGTAATTTATTTAGATTTCAAATGTGAGTCAGTGAAGACATCTATAAGGAATTTCATTTCCCCTTCCCCTCTCTGATAAGGAAATAAATTATAAATATAAATGTTAATACAGTTAATTCTTTCAGCTTTCTTCCAGACTGCTTCTTTTCCTGTATTCCCTCCTGAGCACTCAATCTATTTTCAAAGAAAAAATGTATTTCTGCAAGCCCTTACAAACGGGCTGGGTACATTTTTCAGTGATGGCAGAAGGCATTCTTTCAAGCAGATAATGTTTATCAGCTAGATTAGGGAAACAAACAAGACAGAATTCACTAAAGCACAATTTTAAGAACAGAAGAACAAATGCTTATCTACTCTTTTAACACTCTCTATTCCATATATTTCTATTCTACACACTTTAAACATTTCCTTCATTCTTTGACTGTATGGAATAAATTTAAACCTCTACAACCCATCCACATTTATCTGTTTCTTCAAACATAGTTATTCCCTTCTTTAGAGGCTTTGTTTTAGTAAGCTTCTCTCATACTGTGAGTTCACTCAGCACTGTATGTAGTTTACACATACAGAGCTGAGCATTTTGGGTGAGCACTAATGCTTTATCTCATTAATGAGACCATATGCAACTGGAAGACAGGGCTAGGACTTTAGTTTTGGTATCTTACATAACTTAACACATTACTTACTCAATAAGAAGGGTTAGCTGACTTTCAAATAATAATTATAGCCTTGACTCAAAACAACTGTGATTAGCAATAATTTACAGCCAAAAGAACTGGGATGGATGGAATTTTATATATATTATAAAATTCAGTTCATCTCTCTAAAGTGTAGTTTCCTTTATCTGAAAATAAGAGAAAATAATATCTACCTTCCAGGGCTGCTGTGTCAAACGAGAAAATTTATGTGAAAGCCCTTTGTAAACCGTAAGATGCTATTAAAAAAGAAGAAGAAAGTTAATATTATAGAACTAACAAGTTTTTTCAGTATACTCACACGCATAAGATCAAGTTTTTAAACAAAGGACATGGTTGTATTGTTGTCAAGGATTCAAACCAAGAGAAAATTAAAGGGTGAGACAGCACACAATACTGGGGAAGCCAGCAAAACTTGTACAAGGAAAGCTCATGGAAGCTCCACAGACACATCCAAACTCCCTGAGGGACTGAATTGCTGGGCAGAGGGCTGTGGGGACCATGGTCTCGCGGAACATCTTGCTCAACTGGCGTAACACAGTTTATAAAGACAATGTTCTACATTCTACCTTGGTGAGTAGCTTCTGGGGTCTTAAAAGCCTGCGAGCAGCCATCGAAGATACTCCACTGGTCTCACCCCTTCGGGAGCAAGGGAGAAGGAAGAGAACAGGATACAAAGAAAAGATTAGTCCAAGACACTAATGGACCACAGCTACCAAGGCCTCCACCAGACTGAGTCCAGTACAGCTAGATCGTACCCGGCTACCACCAATGATTGCTCTGACCGGGATCACAACAGAGGGTTCTGGACAAAGCTGGAGAAGGATGTAGAACAAAATTCTAACACACACACAAAAGACCAAATTTACTGGCCTGAAAGAGACTGGAGAAACCACGAGAGTACGGCCCCTGGACACCCTTTTAGCTCAGTGGTGAAGTCACTTCTGAGGTTCACCGTTCAGCCGGGGATTGGACAGCCTCATAAAACAAAACAGGACTAATGAGGCACAGCAGTCCAGGGACAAGGGCTAGAAGGCAAAAGGGGACAGAAAAGCTGGTCATAGGGAACCCAAGGTTGAGTAAGGACAGTGTTGACATGTCGTGGGGTTGTTAACTATTGTCATAGGGCAACATGTATACTAACTGTTTAATGAGAAACTATTTTGTTCTGTAAACCTTCATCTAAAGTGAGAACAGCAGCACAACTGGAAGAACGTAATCAATCACTGAACTGTGCATGTAGAAATTTTTGAAATGGTGTATCTTTGGCTATGTATATTTTCACCAAAAAAAAGAAAAAAAAAGGTCAAGAAGGGAGAGGGTTGACATGTCGTGGGGTTGTTAACCAATGTCATAAAACAGTATATGTACTGACTGTTTAATCAGAAACTATTTGTTCTATAAACCTTCACCTAAAGTACAATTAAAAAAAATAAGGAAGAAAATTAAAGTCAGATATTAACAATGAGGACCATCATTACATAAAGTTTAGTAATGGGGAAAGTGCCTAAACTCCTTTTTAGATTTTCAACTGGTATGCTCACCCAAAACATTTTACAGGAGAAAAGGCGCCTCAGCTAAAAATCTTTTTCTCACACATTATGGAGAATGCATTTGCATCAGAAGGGGGAAGAAGAGTTGTAACCAAGTTATCCTACATAAAAGTAAAACCTTTCATCCTTTTTTCAATGATGTGCCCAAGTGCCCTTTGATTTCTTCTCTCAGGTAAAGCGCCCTACTAATTTCTGTTTATCTTAGCTTAAAAGTTCTAAATGCCCTAGTCCAGCTTCATCTTTTGCCACGTACACCTTTATTTCCACCAACCACACTTCAACTCCATCTCCTGGCCCTGGCTGAATACGCATTTTCTTCACCTTTCTAACTCCTACTCATCCTTCAAGATCTCAGTGTACAGATTCCATTTTTTGCAAAGCCTTCTTGAAGACACTCCAAACCTGGGTTAGATGGCCCTTGTATGAGGTCTTTTAGCACTCTGTACCTGCCCTACCATGGCAATTCATCCACTTGTTCAACAAATAATAATTGAGTGCCTGTTACTGTTCAAGGTACTGAAGACCCAGCAAAGAAGAAGGCAAAATCCCTACTGTGACGGAGCTCTCAAGGCAGAGGAAGAAGACAGACAATGACAAATATATGATAGTAAAATTTGCTAAGAAGAACAAAGCAGGGTAAGGAGGAGGCAGTGACAGTGGGGGTAGTATTTCAGGACCTTTTGATAAAGAGACCTTTGAGTAGGGTCCTGAAGGAAATAAAGGAGCCAGTCATGTGGAAATGTGGGGAAAGCGTTCCAGATCAACGTTAAAAATCTGCGCAAAAGTCCTATTTGGAATGTGGTCTGCCTTCAAGGAAAAGCAAGGAGGTCAGAATGGCTGGAATGGAGAAAGTAAGTAGAAAGAGTGTTAGATGAGGTCAGAGAGGGCACAGGACCAAATCATGTAGGACTTTATGGACCTTAACACATTGCACTTTATTTAAAGTCTATTTTATCTGAGATTAGTATTGCCACTCCTGCTCTTTTTTGGTAGTTGTTAGCTTGATTTTTGATTTTTTTTCCAACCTTTGATTTTTAATAAATTCACGTCTTTGTTTCTAAGGTGTGTCTCTTGTAGACAGCATATTGATGGATCCTGTTTTTTTATCCATTCTGTCACTCCCTGTCTCTTTATGGGTGCATTGAGGCCATTTACATTCAGTGTAATTATTGATAGATATGAGTTTATTGCTGTCATTTTGTAGTGCTTTTTTTTTGTGATGCTGACATTTTCTTTGTTCTTCTTACTCTCCTGTGCTGAATTCCTTTTGTTTGTGGATTTGTTTTTCATTTCTTTTCTTTTTATAGGTTTTGTTTTTACTGAGACTTTGTTTTTCCTCTTTATTTTTATGAGTATGTTTGTTAACTTTCTTTGTGGTTACTGTGAAATTTACCCTTATCTTTCTAAGTTTAAAGCAGTCTATTGTTACTTGGTATCGCCTTGCCTTCCTCTCCATTAGAAGGTTCTATACCTACACCGTTTATTCCCTCTTTTATTGTTCTGATGTTGTTGTCATTTACAGATTAACCGCTCTGATTCCCTGCTGTATTTCTTTTGGTTTTGGATAGTCCTTGAGAGTTCATTTCCTAGACTGGTATCTGACTGGTACAATTCTGCATCCTAGATTCAGCCTGTGAGCTGAACTTGTTTGTTCTTAGATGGAAGGACTCCCTTTAATAATTCTTGTAAATTTGGTTTGGTTTTCACATATTCCCTTAATTTCTGTTTATCTGGAAATGTCCTAATTTCACCACCATATTTGAATAAGAGTTTTGCAGGATATATTATTCTTGGCTGGCAATTTTTTTCTTTCAATGTTTTATATATGTCATCCCATTGCCTTCTTGCCTGCATGGTTTCTGCTGAATAATCTGAGCTTAGTCTTACTGTTTCTCCTCTCTATGCGACTTCTTGTTTTTCACAAGCTGCTCTCAGGATTCTTTGTTTGTCTTTGGTTTTGGCGAGTGTGATTATGATATGCCTTGGTAATTTTCTTTTGGGGTCTCTTCTATATGGGGTTTGTTGAACTTCTTGGATGGCCAGCTTTTCATCTTTCATGATATTGGGGAAGTTTTCTGTCAGCAGTTCTTCAATGATCCTCTCTGTGTTTTCTGTTTTCTCCCCCTGTTCCGGAACTCCAATCAGTCATACATTTTTGCTTTTGATTGTATCCCACATAATTCTCAGGGTCTCTTCATTTTTCTTCGTTCTTTTTTCTGATTTTTCCTCAAACAGAGTTGTATCCAAGGGTTTGTCTTCAATTTTCGCTGATCCTGTCTTCCACCATTTCAAATCTGCTCCTCAGCCCTTCTATGACACTGTCCATTTCTGAAATCTTGTTGTTTATCTTCTGGATTTCTAATTGTTGTTTTTCTATAATTTCTAATTGTGAATTTATTTGGCATTTTGCTCCTGAATTATTTTCCTGAATTCTTCCATTTTTTTGTCTGTATTGTCCATGAATTTGTCTATTTTTTTCTCATTTTTATCTGCTACTTGCTTCAACTCTTGCATAATTCTGACTATTTAGAGATTTGAATTCCCTATCAGGTAGTTCTAGTGCCTTTTCTTCTACTGGAAAGTCATCTGGTGTTTTATTTTGGACGCCTACTGAAACCATCCTGTCCTGTTTTTGTAAATGCTTTGATACTGTCTGCTATCTTCGGGGCATTCAGTAGTTATTTTTTTCGTTTATTGATTGTAGACTTGTTTGTTTTGTGCTTTTTTTTTTTTAATTTGGCTATGTCTGAGCAGGCGGGCTGTGTGTTCTTTGTTGTTTGCTTGTCTGTGGGCCCAATACTTTTCACCTCCTTCTCCAACTGGCAGGGTCAGTCGCTCAGATATGGTACAGCATGGCAGGTCTAGATGAAGAGGAGTTGCTGGGATGGGTTGTTTGTGGCACTTACTACAGCCACCGGGGTGGGTCGGTAATCAGTGCAGGGCAGGTTCCGGTAGGCTGTGCCTGTGCTGCTTGGTGGTGTGATGTTAAGTGCACAGTGTAGGTATGCAGGATGGAGGGGGGAGATTGTGATGTGTGGAGCTAAGATGGGTATGGGAGAGAGAAGAGAGGAACAGGAGCCAAAAACATACAATGAAAAAAGAGTGCTGGGGAGCTTGCCATTGGAGTGGAGAGATGAGAGACTATGAAATGAGAAAAACAAAAAGGGGAAGAAGAAAAAAAAGAAAAGAATAAATAAATAAAAATTAGAAAGAAAAAAGAAAAGAAAAGCTCCCAGGGATCCCAACAGTGCGGCTACGGAGGTCTGGGGAAGTTGTTCCCAGGTGTTGAAGTACAGCCTGGCTAGAAGGCGTAGAGGTGTCACTTACTGCCAGTTATTCAAGGGACAGGAAGAGAAGGAAAGTATAGAGAGACAAGAAACTGAGTAATGAAGAAGACAAAAAGGGAAAAAGAGGGAAAAGAAAACAAAACAAATTAAAAAAAAAAAAAGAATAAGAAAAAACCCCTAAAAAAGAAAAAAAAAACCCACAAAAAAAGAAATGTTCTCAGGGATCCCTCTGTGCATCTGTGCAAGCTGAGGGGGTAGGTCCCACGCTGCGCAGCACTGCCCGGCCAGAACAGGCTCCCAACTTGAGAAAAGAAAAAGAAAACAAACAAACAAAAAAGACCCAGGATCCCACTAGCGTGGCAGCAAAGACCAGGAAGCAGTTCCACATTTGAGCGGAACTCCACAGCCCTTCAGGAAGAAGCAAAGATGGTGCATGGAGCCAGGTATCTGAGCACAAGGATAAGGAGGTGGTGAGAGGTAAGGAAGAAATCAAAAGAAGCAGAAAAAAGCAACACCAGCAGCCAACAAATGGCACTCAGGGAGTCGGCCAGTGTGGGCAGGTAGAATTCAAGCAGCCGGTGCTTCTCAGCCAAGAGACTGTGGCCACGGGAAGCAGAGAAGGCCGAGTGGGGGTGAAGGGTGAGGGGTGGGGAAGCATATATCGTCAGTTACCGGTTGTTCTGTCTCCTGCTGGAAGCTCTGTGGAAGCTGCTTTCTCATACCCCCTATTTGCTGGTCTCTGATAGGAGTCGAAGATGGCAGATCCATGCTGCGTTAGCTGATAGGGGACCTCTGCATGTATGTCTCCTCGCTCTCTGTTCTCTGTCAGTTTATTATTCCATTTAGTGCTTGGCTGAGTTCTTTATCTCTTCATTTGATGTTTAGGGTTTCAGGATTGCTGTTTTCTCTGTTTGGCTTAGTTTTTCGAATCTTTGCTGTGGAGGGACGGCATGGTGCTTCCGCCTAGAGCACCATGTTGCCAGAAGTCTCCTATTTTATTTATTTAACTTGTCCTTTTCTCTCTCAACTCCATGATCAAAGATCATGTTCACCTTATTTATTATACCCCCCAGAGACTGGCACTTGGCCTAGCCTAGAGTGGATATTCAAATATTTATTGAATGAAATCTGGTTAAAATGTAAATCCAGAAATTCCCTTTATCCATTCAGTGCCTTCAGCTTCTTTTATACTGAGCTAAAAGGCTAAACTTAATGGTTGAACAATCATTTTTAGTAAGTGGAAGGCTAAGCTAGGTGATCATCTGTCTATTGGCTTTCACTAAAACAATAGCTGCTGACTGACCCTGTTGTAGGTCTTCTGCCAGATCACAGAAGAATCCAGACCCCAGTCTATTTCCCTCTTCAAGAATAAAGCAGAGATAACGAACTCAGTGAAAGAAACTTGGGATGGGAAGCTGTAAAATAAGGGGAAAGTGGCAGAAGCTAGTAGAGGGAGAATGATTTCCATTCAACCATGACAAATCAGTTTTCCTGTAATTTGAGGGAAATAGTTCCCACAACCACCACTCTGTATGCTGAACAAATAATCCAAGAAGCTGGACACTATGAAAAACATGGCATCAGGATTGAAGGAAGACTCATTAACAACCTGCCATATGCAGATGACACAACCTTGCTTCCTGAAAACAAAAGAGGACTTGAAGCACTTACTGATGAAGATCAAAGACTAGAGCTTTCAGTATGGATTACACCTCAACATAAAGAAAACAAAAATCCTCACAACTGGACCAATAAGCAACATCATGATAAATGGAGAAAAGACTGAAGTTGTCAAGAATTTCATTTTACCTGGATGCACAATCAATGTCCATGGAAGCAGCAGTCAAGAAATCAAATGACATAGTACATTGGGCAAATCTGCTGCAAAAGATCTCTTTAAAGCGTTAAAAAGCAAAGATGTCACTGTAAGGACTAAGGTGTGCCAGACCCAAGCCATGGTATTTTCAATTGCCTCATATGCATGCAAAAGCTGGACAATAAATAAGGAAGACCGAAGAAGAACTGATGCCTTTGAACTATGGTGTTGGTGAAGAATATTGAATATACTATGGACTGCCAGAATAAAGAACAAATCTCTCTTGGAAGAAGTACAGGCAGAATGCTCCTGAGAAGTGATTTTGGACAAGTTATCAGGAGGGACCAGTCGCTAGAGAAGAATACTATGCTTGGTAAAGTAGAGGGTCAGTGAAGAAGAGGAAGACCCTCAATGAGATGGCTTGACACAGTGGCTGCAACAACGGGCTCAAACACAGCAATGATTGTGAGCGTGGCGCAGGACTTGGTAGTGTTTCATTCTGCTGTACTTAGGGTCGCTGTGAGTTGGAACTGATTCAACGGCACCTAACAACAACAACAACAAGTTCCCACAAAGAGTCTAAAAACCCTTCATTGTCTATTAAGCTTGATCAGAAAATCATTACCATTATAAGAAAAGGCAATACTACAGTATTGCAAAGTTGCAGGTTACTTGGGGTTAAGTTCTAAAGTCAGTGGTAAGTGGGTGTCCTTCCTTGAATGCTACCGGCTATTTATTTTTTCATGTCTATTGATAACTATTTGCACCATGCATATGCACATGTATGTGGCATTTTGCCAAATATTACTATCAAGAAGCCAACAAAAATGTCCAAATGCTTTCCAAACATTTAAAAGATTTAGCTCTATCTTTACAAGGTTTTGCCATCTGTAGGACCCGTCATGGAAACCCTGGTGGCGCAGTGGTTAAGAGCTAAGGCTGCTAACCAAAAGGTCAGCAGTTTGAATCCACCAGGCGCTTCTTGGAAACCCTATGGAGCAATTCTACTCTATCCTGTAGGGTTGCTATGAGTTGAAATCGACTCGACGGCAATGGTTTTTTGTTGTTGTTTTTTTTTTTTTAAAGACCCATCATGTGGCAGTCAAGAGCAACTTTCTGGTATACTCGTCTTTTAACTTCACATTTCCAAATTGTCTCCGTTAGATTCAGTAACTGCACATTGTTCCTGTGATCAAAACTCACTATCTATTGCTACATTCTCAAAGGATATTCTTGTTTATTCTCTTCCCAAGTATACAGAACACCTGTTAACCTAGAAATTAGAAACTCCGTAAAAAATTTTAATTAAATGATAAAGGCAAACGCTAACTGAACAATAAAGGCACAAATACATGTAACGTGATTGAAAGTCAACTCTAAGTCTGAAAAATAGAGATTTTGTTAATTAGCACAGAAAAATTCAGGTTCAAAATTACAGCCTGCTCTAAACCTGACAACTTGCAGAACAATTCTAGCCTGCGGCCTTTTTGGTTTTCCAAAACAGTGGGGTTTTGTTTTAATGTGAATCTGAATGCTTTCAGGAGGTGCAGGTATTCTGTTTGACCACAGACCCCACCACTCCCACTCAGCCTCATCTATGTTATTTACTTGTCTGGCCCTGAAGATATTTGAGTTTGCAAACCCTGCAATTGTAGGTGAAGATGTTTTGGTCTCTAAAGCAAATTCTGAATGGCTTTGGAAAACACTTAAATACCCATAGTCCTGGACAAGAGCTAATTTTTTCAGTGATGTAAACATCTCAAAAAAAGTAAACGATGAAATATCTTCCTAAAGGCAAACTTAGACTCATCATTCTATTTTCAAAGAGTCTCTGGGATTGAAAACACTTTAGAAGTCAACCACTCCAGTTTTCATCATTTTACTGGGAAGTCAGCTAGGGCCTGGAGAAGTAAAGTGACTTATCCAAGGTCATACAGCCAATTGTAACCTGGTTACATAAGTGTTTCAAATTTGTTTTGAGAAACTGACTGATTTCCTCAAGGGGAAAGACTAATGTTTCTGATTATTTTGAGACTGTTCCAGCATTCTGTTTGGTGTTCTGCACTCAGTAAGTATTCAACAAATAGTAGAGATTTGCTCCTAAGAGGTGAACTCAATTCTTGTTTAAAAGAATAGTCAGAACCTAGCTAGAGAGTTAAGTAGAAAGAACAGATTCCTGTTTGGCAGTCATGAGTTCTGTTAAATGAATGAAGAAATAAATGCAACTTTAGCGGGTAGACTTGTAGATGGTGGGCCTTCATATGGACGAAAGAGCCAAAGGTACTACAATCAATAAAACTTAGCCCTTTAAACAGAGACTGGTCTTAATTAAGGTCTTTTCACACAGGCAGAATAGGTTCATAACCCAGTCCCATAATGCCCAAGTAAGCCAAATTACAGCATTGCCCAGGTCAGCAAATCATCAATTTCCTTGTTATATAAATCTATCTTCATTATACCTAAAATTTTGGGATATAGCTCAGGCCTGATTCAGATGTTTACTTCAGCATTTCTTCCACATTTAGGCAGAATATCAAAAAATCATCATTCTGCAATTTTCTCTTTTCCAAGCACAGCCTACAGCAGGGCTCAACAACTTGTAACACATATGCTTCTGGGTGGCATCCAGTAATCTTTGGAAGCCTCCACATTCTGGTGCCAAGCAGGGCTGCAGGAAGCACAACTGTTCTTAGTTATTGCTTATTTTTCCCTTTGCTTGTTTCTTAAACTTTCATCAGCAAGAACAAGGCTAATGTGGGTGGGGAGTTCTTGTACTTGGGCCAGATTCTCTTTCATCTACTCTTAATCATACCATGTTCCAGCTAAGTTCAAATGGTAGGAAAAAAATTTTTTTTTTTTCCGCTGTTTCCTCCTTCTCTATTTTATCTTCTATATTTCTTTTTCATTTATTTCTTCCTCTTTTACCTTAGCGCATACAAGCTCAAATATATCCCCCTGCTTGTTCTGTGGGAAAGGAGCAAATGATGTTTGCACTCAGCCCAGAATATGGGTGGGAAAAACTGAGCCCAGGATCAGCATTAGGGACAATGGGGAATGCAGGTTAAGGAAAAGTAGGCCACCTGATCTAAAATTGTTTCGACTTTTACAATAGTCACTCTTGCCAGTTAGGAATGCCAAAATTTCAACAGGACCAAATGTATAACTCTATATATAAAGTGTGTGTGGTGTGCCTGTGAATGGGGGCATAAGGGTGCTAATTCAGGTATTACTGGAAAAGCTACAGTAGACAGTTCATACATACCCAGGAATGCCTGTTGGAACCTGTCTTACACTCACACATGTGTACCTTGATCACGTGAGTGCATTAATGCCCCATGGGACAACCCTTGTCAATGGAATCAGGAGCCAGTGGATAAATGCTCCTCATTATCTGAGGTATGTTCTGCACAGCATCTTAGAAGATCTCAACAGTTTTGACTGCAGCTGCCCACAGGGGTGACCAACTCAATGATAAATCCTTGTAGTAGCTTTCCCTCCTTCCCTGTTTCATTTTCCCTAGTCTCTCACTACTGGTCCCTGACTCTCAGACTCTGCTTTCCCAGGAGAATCCAGGCTAAAATAGAGATGGCCACAAAACTGAGAGAATATCACTATTCATCGGCCTTTCTCCACACGTGGGGCCCATCCCTTGTCCATGAACAGAAATCTAATAGTTCAAGGATCATCAGCATGTAGTTTTAGGACCATCTCCCACGTGTGCGTGAGATAAAAGAGAGGAAAGAGCCTATATGAAACTAGGGCTCAGTTACATTTTCTGAAAACAAACTTTAAAAGCTAAGACAGGTAATTTAAGCAGAAAAATCAGTCAACTCCCTATATTTTTTTCTCCATGGAACTCTTTTAAGGACTCACCATGATTCTTCAGTGGGGCATGGCTGCCTGAAATGATGGAAATACTAACATGTACCATTTGTAATATACATCCTCTGTAGCTACACTCCATCCCCTTCACCATAAGAGTGCGGTGATAGGCATAAAGACTCTTTTGAAGTCTGTATACTGCTAAATGGTGTAGGAATAGAAATGGACCACTAACCCTCATCCTCTCTCAGAGGAAGGCAAACACAAAAAAATTCACTCACACATCATTGAATTCCTCCAGAGACCTTGCAGGTGTAAATACATCCAACAGACCAATCACCTATAAGAAAACAAAAATAAAAAAAGTAAATATTGATAGTACCCATATCAAGGAGTCCTGGTGGCACAATGGTTTAAGCATTCAGCTGCTAAACAAAAAGTTGATGGTTTGAACCTTCCCAGTTGATCTGCTCCTGTAAAGGATTACAGCCTAGAAAATCCTATAGGGCAGTTCTACTCTATCACCTGGGGTCACTGTGAATTGGAATTGACTTGATGGCATCCAGTAACAACATGGTACCCATCAGGCCTTAAACTATCACTTTAGTAGACACTAATTCCAAATGCAGCTATCTCAGTTCAATAACATCACAATATCAAATACTTAACAACTCCAACTGATTTTCTACCCAAATTATGCTTTGTTTTTTCATTTGTTAATATCATGTCTTACAATAACCTATTTTACTATTAAAAATCTTCATTTCTTTAGAATTTGGTCACATATTTTCAGTAGTTTTTCAGAAGGCAAAAAGATTCAGGGTCCCTGCCTTACAATATGCTGTTTGATGAATTAACAGAGGGCAGTCATGATTCAGTGGTAGAATTCTCGCCTCCCACGCAAGAGACCTGGCTTTAATTCCCAACCACTGCACACCATGTGCAGCCACCACCTGTCTGCTGACAAGACAGGTGGAGGCTTGCATGTTGCTATGATGCTTAACAGGTTTCAGCAGAGCTTCCAGATTAAGGCAGAGTAGGAAGAAAGGCCTGTTGATCTACATCTGAAAATCAGCCAGTGAAAACCCTATGAATCACAAAAGTCTGATCTGCAACCAATCATGGGGATGGCACAGGACTGGGCAGCATTTCATTCCATTGTGTGTGGGTTCGCCATGAGTTGGGGGTTAACTCAATGGCAGCTAATAGCAACAACACTGAATTAACAAACACTTTCCATTATGCATGTTAAAATACTAACTTCCTGCTAATTATATATATATACTTACCAACAGTCAGTTGTGCTTGTTTCCCAAACTGTTATATGCCAGTTGTATGTGGTATTATAATTACCTAATTCAATTGGTATAGTTGAGAGCTATGGCTGCTAACCAAAAGGTCAGCAGTTCAAATCCACCAGCTGCTCCTTGGAAGCCCTATGGGGCAGTTCTATTCTGCCCTATAGGGTTGCTATGAGTCACAACACACTTGATGGCAATGGGTTAATTCAATTACTACATTTGTCTTACAATGTTTTTGCTTATTTGAAAATTTTCATAATAAAATGTTGGGAAAAATGTATCAACTGATAAAACCTAAACACAAAAGGAAAGAGTTATTGTTTCTATGAAAAGTAAGTGGAGGGCTTAAGAAAGACTAAAAAAATTGCTATAGAATCTGTAGGATTTACATTAACTTTACCCTAAAAATTTGGTCTTTGTCCTTGGTTCCCGAGAGATAAGCTCTAAAACCTGGGAATTTCCCCAGTAATCATAACTGTCTTTGATGAGGGCTCCAGATCACATCTAACCTAACAAGTTATGCTAATGAGGTGAGTCTTAGGTGGGGGCTGGCCAGGCCAGAAAGACCTACCACGCGTTATCAACCTCATGATCACCTCGTGATAGTGACTGACTTCAGGGGAGAGAGGTTAGTGTTTGAAATACGTAATGAGACCTTCAATAAGAGCTCTGGACAAGAAAGCTCCATGGTCTACCAGACTGAGTCCAGCACACCTAGAGGGTGCCCAGCTACCGCCACCAACTGCTCTGACAGGGATCACAACAGAGGGTGCTGGGCAGAGCAGGAGAAAAATGTAGAACAAAATTCTAACTCACAAAAAAAGACCAGACTTACTGGTCTGACCGAGACTGGAGAAATCCTGAGAGTATGGCCCCTGGACACCCTACTAATTCAGTAGTGAAGTCACTCCTGAGGCTCACCCTGCAGCCAAAGATTAGACAGGACCATAAAACAAAATGAGACTAAGCGGGCACACCATCCAGGGGCAGGGATGAGAGGGCAGGAGGGGACAGGAAAGCTGGCAATGGGGAACATAGGGTAGAGAAGGGGAGAGTGTTGACACATCAGGGGTTGGCAATCAATGTCACAAAACAATACATATATTAATCATTTAATGAGAAATTAATTTCCTCTGTAAACCTTCATCTAAAGCAAAAAAAAAAAAGCTCCATGGGCTTCCTGGTTGGTGAAAGACATGCACATGGGGTGGGAGGGAGGTTGGTAAATCACTTTTTGGGACAAGGAAGCTCCATGCTGGGAACCTTCCCAGACCTTGTCCTATGCCTCTCTTCATTTGTATCTTTTTTGCTGTAATAAAACTGTAACCAACCATATGCATAGAGCTTTCCATGACTTCTGTGAGTGGTTACTGAACTCAAGGGAGTTGTGGGAATCAGCAAGTCAATAGTGAGGGGGGCCCTGGGAACTCCTGAGCCTATGGCTGGCATCCTGAGGTATAGTGGGAAACCCCAAATACGCAGCCAGCAGGTCAGAAGTGAGGGTGTCATGGGTCTCCCAAGCTTGTGGCTGGCATCTGAAGTCTCGGGCCAACTTAGTAGTCTGGATGACTGTGTCCTGTAACTTGTGAGGTCTGACCTAGCTCCAGTGGTTAGGGTCAGAGGAAAAAGTGCTGCATGTGCAGCTGGTGTCAGAAAAGATGTGGAACATAACTGAACTGAATTGATCCTTACAGTTTGGTGTGAGACTGGGATTTTGATTTTTCCACTCAGAACCAGATATAGGAGAAAATATTATAAATAACTAGGAAAAGAATCTCCGAAATTCTGGAACTCTCAATTCAGATTACATTGCTCGAGTCTAAGTTCTTGTTCAGGTCCCTGGGTAACACAAAGGGTTTGCACTTCTCTACTAAACAAGAGGTTAGCGGTTTGAACTCAACTAGTGGCGCCATGGAAGAAAGGCCTGTCAATCAGCTCCATAAAGATTACAACCAAGAAAACTCTATGGAGGTCAGTTCTACTCTGCAGCACACAGGGTCACCATTAGTCAGAATCAACTTGATGGCAACAAGTAAGTTCTTGTTCTGCTTTAGAGAAAACTGGAAGTCTTAGATGATATATTATGTTTTTTATAAGGCAAACAGTATGGGGTGAGGCCCTACACAAAATATTGGCAAATTAATACACTTTTTTATTTTTGCTTTAAGGATAAAAACGTTGAGATATTTATTGACATTTTTTAAATAACTCACAGTCCTGATCATATCATTAAGAGAGCATTTACTATTATTTGGTCACACCTAGAAAAATTCATGAGTTAACTATCTATCACCACTATAATGTAGGAGGGAACTCAGGGACAGGAAGGAAACAAGTTTAAGTTCCACTCTGAAAAGCCACAGAATATCCTAGCACTTCTTAAATTAAGTCTTTAAAATGTAGTTAAAAAACATTTTTTTAAAGTGTTGGACATTTCTGTAACTTCAGATGCTTATCTGAAAAAAAGGGGTTTATCCAAATTCTTTTCTCCCTTTCCTTAGTATAGATTTTAGTTTATTAATAAAAATATTTAGGTATTAGGTCATGGGGAAGCTACAGGGCTATTCAGGGAATCTAAAATAATCCCCCTCAACATCCCTAAATCTTCACTAAGTGGTTTCTATCTTGGATCCCCGATCTATAATTGGTCCTCCTTCTAGGCCTTCTTCTCAGGGTAGAATTAAAAATAAAAAAACTCAGTGTTTCAAAAATTCTTAACTCAATTTTAAAAAATGTTTTCTGTTATACACTGCAATAAAAAAGAACTACAATTACATACAGAAAATTTGGAAAATGAAGTCACATTTCTACAGTTATCATAGTATCATTTTGCATTTTTAAATGCATTATTCCACAAAAATTTCTCATGTTATTTTATAATCTTCAAAACGGACAGTTTTAAAGCCCCAGAATATTTTCTCAATATTATTCATGATATTATTCTCATAATATTCTCAATATTAACATAATTTTCTTAATCACTATCAGATATTTAGATCAGACTATTTTAAAATGAAAAGAAAGGCTTTTAAAAATTTTTTTTTATTGTACTTTAGGTGAAGGTTTACAGAACAAACAGTTTCTCATTAAACAGTCAGTACACATCTTGTTTTATGACATTGGTTAACAACCTCACAACATGTCAACAGTCTCCCTTCTCAACCTTAGAGGACCAAAAAAGGCTATTTTTATATAAAGATAAAGCAAAGAGTTCATTTAATGCTCAGTAATCCATGGTTTTTAAGCAGTTTTTCTGGTTGTGGATTTATACTGATTTACCCTTTCAGTTCCCCCCTTATAACCTAGACTGTTCATTTCTACAAAGTTAGATATTCAGAAGGCAAGCAAGACATTTCTAATATGTCCAGCCAGATTTAAAGATCTATGAGTATACCAAAATCTGTTGCCATCGAGTCGATTCTGACTCATAGTGACTCTACAGGACAGAGTAGAACTGCCCCATAGGGTTTCCAAGGCAGTAATCTTTACAGAAACAGACTGCCACATCGTTCTCCCACAGAGCAGCTGGTGGGTTCAAACCACTGACCTTTCAGTTAGCAGCTGAGCTCTTTAACCACCGTGCCACTAGGGCTCCTCTATGGGTAGGAACACAGGAAAACCAAATGGCCCTCATGAACCCATGACTGTGGCCTCACTAGCACGCTGCTCTCTAACTAACCAAGTTAAATTAAACAACAGCTCTAAAAGTAGGCTATGCTAAAGCTCAAAACATTACCATGAAAAAGAAACCTCTGATTAGAATATTGATCCACTCATCCAAATATCAGACTTTTAAAAGCAACTTCGATTATACAGCCTAAACTTGAAAGGAAAAAAAAAAGAGGCCTTGAAATTCAAGAATATCTTTTCAAGCCCATATACTTTATTCCAAAGGAAAGGTACAGAATTACCCATCAGATCTTACCCAGACAACTGTATGCAAGAAAACCAAAATTACCCATAATTATACCACCCATTATTACTACCATTAACATTTTGAAATATAGCCTTCCATTCTTCCAATGTACATAAATTAAATTGGGGTTATAATATGCATACAGTTTTATATCCTGTCTTTTCACTTAACATATAACAACTATTCTCATGCCTTTAAATATTTTTCAATAATATGTTCTACCATTTGTATGAACCAGAATTTAACCAATCATTGGATATTTTAGTAAGACTGAAAGAAACTACACACTTCTGATCTCTCCCCCACAGGATAAATTTCAAGAAATAGAATTACAGGATGAAAGGACACCAATATACGTAACAATCTTAATATTGTCAAATTGTACTCTGTAGAGGAGAAGCCAACTTATGTTCCCAGTAAGAGTGTATGAGTAACATAACAACACCCTCTGAATAAACCAAAAACCAAACTCATTGCCACTGAGTCAATTTCAACACAGAGCAACCCTACAGGACAGAGTAGAACTGACCTATAGAGTTTTCAAGGCTGTAATATTACTGTCACATCTTTCTCCCACAGACTGGCTGGTGGGTTCCAACTGCTGACTGATTAGCAGCTGAGGGCTTAATCACTGAGCCACCAGTGTTCCTTACCCTCTGAAAGTGCTTTAAATTCAGGTCAAATCCATTTTCTTTTTCCTCCCCCATCTAAACTAGAATTATTTTCTTTAGGTAGATCTAAAAGCCAATTTTAGTCACCTATTCCAATTTTTCTCATCACTGATTCTTTTCATCTGAGATGCCCCATTTCTCTCAATATAATAAGAAAAGGTTAAAACAATTTACATCATTTTATATTACTTCAGTTGTGACTACAAAAATCATCCTCAGATCACAATAAAATTAAACCATTAGGGATCTGATTCACAAAAAAAAAAAAAAAAAAATTCAAAACATTTTCAAATAAAAGTTCCAATTTCAATGTGAAAATACAACATACATTTTGGAATCAAACAGCTGTAAGTCTGAACCTCACTATCAGTTTGCTACTTCTTGGCTCCACTGAGTTTCTGTCTTCTTCATTCCAATAACCCTAACACCTGGAAAAGTACCTGGCACACAGCAAGACCTCAATTCACATTTGTTGAATGAAAGAAAGTCATCTTCTACGAGGCTCGTTGTATTTATATGAAAGACATGGGGATATCAGTATCATTGCTTATTTTCACAAGATTCCTTCTGAAGGGGCCAAGCACAAAGGAGAAGGTAGGACTGATCCACTGTGGATCACCAAAATAAGAGGTGACCATAACCATCAGAGCTTTATAAAGAATTACAAAATATAAGTCATAGAAACAAACTGTTTGAAGTAGCTACTTCCAGTAACAGAATTTGAGACATAAAACTAAACTAAATTAAAAAACAAAAAGCAAAGCAGCACGAAACATAATGAATTAGAAAAAACAGTAGAGCAAGGCAGACTAGTAAATAGTGTACCAAACCTTAATTTCCTACAAGGGAAAACATTTTATGAGATTAAAACTACCCACGTTATACTAAAGCATTTTTAATTTTTTTGTGGGCTTTTACAAAATACCCTTTTCCATTAATCGTATTTATGAAGTATTAATTATAAGGAAAACAATGTAAAACACGTTTCCTGGCATTAAAGTAGATTTGGGAAACATTTTACAAATATTCCACAATCTATTTCTCATTTCTTAAAAGGAAATTTCCTTTTAATTCAAGTCAGATTTTAGCCTACTTCTTTATTCTTTTTGCTGTTATACGATTTCATTCACCTCAAAGTAGCCCAGGAATCAAATTTTTGGAAGACACTTATAATACAAATAAGCAGCAAATACCTCTAATGATCATACTACAATAGTCCAAAGGTTGACCAATAGAAGTAATATATTTTGGATAAAATGGCACACACATAGAAAACACTTTAACTCCGTAATCAACTAAAGACAGTATTTAATGTATTTCCACCACCTGTCTGTCATTTGTCAGACTGTGGTGGCTTGTGTGTTGCTGTGATGCTGGAAGCTATGTCACTGGTATTTCAAATACCAGTAGGGTCACTCACAGTGGACAGGTTTTAGGGAAGCTTCCAGACTATGATGGACTAGGAAGAAAGGTCTGGAGATCTACTTTCAAAAATTAACCAATGAAAACCTTATGGATCACAATAAAACACTGTCTGGCTGACTTGATTTGGACATGTCATCAGGAGGGATCAATCACTGGAGGACATCACGTTTGGTAAAGTAGAGGGCCAGCGAAGGCGAGGAAGAACCTTGGTGAGATGTTTGGCACAACAGCCGCGACGATGGACTCAAACATGCTGGCAATCATGAAGATGACCCAGGACTGGGCAACATTGTACAAAAGGTCACATGAGTCAGTTGGCAGCTATCTACCTACCAATCTATTTAATGTACTTAACACAAGCACACCAAAACAACCACTTGGTCTACCACAGTAAAGTTAAATCTAAGACTCGCAAATAAAATTTATGAAAAGTGAAAAACCAAAACAGTTGCTGTGGAGTCGATTCCAACTCATGGCGACCTCACGCATGTCAGAGTAAACTGTTTTCAGTGGTTGATTATTTGGAAGTAGATCACCAGGCCTTTCTTCTGAGGTCCCTGTGGGTGAACTTGAACTGCCAACCTTTTGGTTAGCAGCCAAGCACTTAACCATTTATGCTAGGGACTCCAAAATGTATGAAAAGATTCCCTTAGTCATTTTTTAATTCCCAGGCCAGTAATTGAGCAACCTTTGCAGTATCTGCCCAGACAACAAAAGGATGCAGCTGGCAGACTGCCTTTCTTTAATCTTACCTTAGAGCAGGAGTTAATGAGATCAAGGTTGCAAGTTCAATCAGGAATGGGCCAGCTAACTTTGTTCAGAGAATAACTCTTACAGTCATACAGCCTAACTCTAGTTACCCAGCTAACAAGTGGATAGCTGTCATTCATTATCACTAATTGAAGAAATAACTAAAAATGAACTAATGATTGTGATTCAGACGCATTTCTGTATAAAAGATAGCATGTGCATTCCCAGCACCTAAAAATTATATTTGTTACCAACACTTCACATTTTAATTCCTCTTAAAAATCCTCAAATTTACTGTTTTTTGCAAATAACATGCCTACACATACAACACGTGCATAACTCACTTATGAAAATAGCAAGGGGATTGCGCAGGTGATAAAAATGTATAGCACGTGTTATTTGTGTAAAATACAGTATTTGGAAGTTTTAGTTCTTTGCTGGGAAAAACTACTTTTACATTGTAAGCACCTAATAACTGTTTGTAGAATAGGCAGAAATTCAGGAATTTTTCTATATTGAGTCAAAGTCTTTGGCTCCTTTTCAACCCCCTTTCAAACTTCCCAACATAACACAGAAGTACGAAACATTCAGCCATGTGCCCTCTTTTGTTCAAACAAATCAAAAATATCTAAATATAAGTGACCCTCTACACCGATACTGCTAGAACCTAAACTTCTTAACATGAAAAAAAAAGACGGACTGCTACTAAGCTGCCTAAAAAACAACTTATGTAAATTAAAATCCTGTTTTTCTAATATTGTTGGCCCTCTTTTTCAAAGAGTCTTGTAGCCTTTTCTAAATTAGAACAATTTTATCCCATCACTATTATGGCCTCCTCTACAAGCGTAGAATAGCCCAAATGTAACCAGCCTAATATCATACAAGACATACTTCAAAGTACCTCATGGCAGAAAACTAAAGCATAAAATAACAAACATGGTTGTACTCATGGCCACTAGAAGTGAAGATATGGATTCAGATAACCCAGAATAATTTCTGGATCAAACACTGGCTTAAAATGTCTCTGAAGAAAAGCAAAACAATAAACTGTAGTACTGGTAATCTCTTAAACAGATGGTCTTAAATTAGCACAGGCTGCACCAGTGGAACCCTGGGCTCCCTGGAGGTGATTTAGGGTTCCATAAATGTTTCACTTGCATTCCATTTTCAAAATAGTCTTTATGTTTGGAAAGCTGAAATGAAAAACAGCATGCTCACTGAAATGTGTTATAAACCAAATGTAAACGCATCAGTTAAGCTGCCTGGCCACCCTGATTTTATGCAGACCTTGGAATAAAGCTTCTCCTGCCAGCTCTTTCCACATATCTGAACTTCTTGTAAACATGTCACTGATTAGGAAGGCTGCAGGTCTGCACTGAATTTTTTTAAAACTCAGATGTGCACATGGCTGCTAATGTAAAATTATACCTAGGAACAGAGGTTATCTGTGGAAAACATGTTTTTCTTAATACTATCCAATCAAAATAAAATGCAGGATAAATAAGATGCTGCAGCTATTTTATGATCATAATGGCATCCCATCCATAATCTAATTCCACATTTCACAGTCTTAATGTTCTTAATTTAGAAGAAATTTGAACTTAATGAAACAAATGTATACTAATAAAGTATCACTTATCTGGGATTTGTTTTTTTTAATCTATGGGGGAAAAAGTTCAACAATTAGAAAAGAGATAGTCCAGTAATAAATTCACAGATTTTGAACTTTTTTCTAAATAGCAACAATCAATAGGGCCAAACGACTCTGAAATCTGTTATGGCGATTGTTTCTACAATGCTACAAATTTTACAGTACGTTTCATGGGCAGTCACCCAAATTCTCCTTGATTTTGAAGTTCAGAAAAATAAATGTCTTCAGTTAATTGTTTTTGTTTCACTTCCAGTTAATATTCCAATTATATCTACACCACATTAGGATTTTTAAATACTCTTTTGCAGGCTGGCATTATTCTTAAACTCTCAAATTGGTAGAAAAGAAAAAGTTATATTTAACTTAAACAATGTCTCCATCACATTTATTAAAATACCTGAATCAGGAAAAGTTATTCCTTCAAGAAGGTTAAAAAGGAAAATTAAAATATTATAAAATTATAATATTAAAGTAAAATATACATAAAATAATAGCCATCTTTAATAGAACTTTCAATGAGTCTAAGGCATTCTTTCTCAAACCTCTCCACTGAAATAACCCATAACAACACAATAACCATGGCCCTCTATATTCTGATAATGCAGGCTTAAGCAAACCAGGTAAACAATACAAAATTTATTTGTAATATTTTCTCTTAAAGATCCTTGTGAATTTTGTGTTGTATTTCATAATATGTTCTTTTTTTATTTTAAGACTTAAAAAATGCTTTTTCTCTAAAAATCTCTGAGTAAAACCAGAACTCCAGGAAGATGCACTATATTCATCCCAAGATAGCGGACATAATCCAGTAGTCATTAATACCCATTACAAGAGGCATGGACTAAAGTTCAATGCACTCTAATGTATTTCCATTTGCACTAATTAAAACACAATTCCTTCCAGTCTATTCAAGAGCATAATTTATTCTTCCTTGAATTAATGACTTACATTTTCATGTTTCATATGTTTAAGTAATCGTAGTTCTCTATAGGTCCTTTTGGCATGAATGATGGACTGAAATGGTCTGGAGAGCTTCTTCACTGCCACACGTAACCCAGTCTTTGTATCAAAAGCAGCACTAAGGAAAAAGAAAAGTCACCATTAAATATGCCCTATATATTTTTGAGTATTTACAAGGCTAACTCATTTCCGAATTAAATGGTTTATATAACAAAATACAAAAGTGTAAAGATAAAAACTAAAATGTCCTATAATCTCACTACCCAAACAAAGCTTTTGTTATTCTTTTTGGTATTCTTTTCTAGTCTTTTTTTCTATGCATCTAGACAGGGCCTACAAAGCTTTTCCATACAAAATATTTAAACTTCACGAGTCACAGGGTCTCTGTCACAATTACTCAACTCTGTGGTTGAAGCTGGAAAGCAGCTATAGATAATAAGTAAACAAATGGGTGTGTGGCTGTCTTCTAATAAAACTTTATTTACAAAGACAAGCAGCTGCCTGATCTAGATAAGCCAACAGACTGATATAAACAGAGTTGGGATAACACTGTAAATTGGGTTTTGTGTGTCTTCTCTGCCTAGGGCTATCACCTTGCCACCACATGGAGCACAGGCCTCAGAAACCACGGCATTTTCAGAATAATAAGTTGTCACAAATATTTCTTGAGCACTCACAAAGTATTTGGCACTTTTCTAGGGGCTAAGATACAGGAGGGAACAAGTAACAAATCTCTGACCTCAAGGAGTTTATAATCTAATGGGAGGAGGGGGAAAAAGCAGCATAATAAAATAATTTCAAATAGTGATAAATGCTATGACTAAGACACAGTAATGGGCCAAAGGGCAACAGAAAGCCAGTGGAGTTATGTTCCTTTAGCTAAGATGTCTGAGGAAGTAATATCTGCCCTGAGAACTGAATGATGAGAAAGCAGCAACCATGTATAGACACAGGGAAAAGGAGCTTCAAGCAGAAGAAATAATAATAATATTAACATTTATTGTTCACCACATACTAGGCTTTTGTTCTAAGCCCTTTACATTACTTTTTTTTTTATTACCTCTTTTAATCACCCTAACAGGCCTATAAAGTAAGTACTATTTTCATTCGCTATGAGTAGAAATCGACTTGACAGCAACGGGTTTGGTTTTGGTTTTTTATAATAAGAAAACTGAAGCACCAAAACCAAACCAACTCCACTGCCGTCGACTCGATTCCGACTCATAGCGACCCTACGGGACAGAGCAGAACTGTCCCATAGGGTTTCCAAGGCTGTAATCTTTATGGTAACAACATTGTCCTTCTCCCACAGAGTGGCTAGTGGGTTCGAAACACTGACCTTTCAGTTAGCAACCAAGCGTTTTTAACCACTGTGCCACCAGGGCTCCGTAACCGAAGCACAGAGAGGTTAAATAACTTGCTCATGATTGCAAAGCTAGAAAGTGGTAGGACAGGAAGTCTGGGTCAGAGCCCATGCTACTAACCATTTCACTATGCTGCCTCGCAAAATAGCAAGTGTAAACAAACAGAAAAAGAAACAGAGGAAAAGTATGGTACTATGCTGGAGTGACAGAAAGAGAAAGACAGCCTGTGTAGGTGAAGCACAGGGAGCAAGGGGAAGAGTAGAATGGGATGAGGTCTGAGATGTAAGCAGAGGCCAGATCATGTAGGTCCATCCATGGGAAGAAATTTGATGTGTATATTCATTATTTTTCGAGATCGTCAGAGCTAATTCCAACATGCCTCGTCCTCCTGTTTATTTCAGACTCAAACATGTATCCAAGACTTTCCGATCATCTATTATCACCAAGGAAAACCTGGTGATGTAGTGGTTAAGAGTTCAGCTGCTAACCAAAAGGTCAGCAGTTCAAATCCACCAGGTGTTCCTTGGAAACCCTATGGGGCAGTTCTGCTCTGTCCTATAGGGTCACTATGAGTTGGAACTGACTCAACAGCAATGGGTTTGGTTTTTTGGTTTATAATCACCAAAGGTTCCTGGGTGGTAGAGTTCGCACTAGACTAATCGAAAGGCTGGCGGTTCAAACCTACCCAGCAGCGCCATGGAAAAAAGCCTTGGTGATCTGCTTCCATAAAGATCACAGTCAAGAAAACCCTACGGAGCTGAGTTCCACTCTGTAACACACGGGGTAGCAACATAACACATTTGGTGTCTTTGATGTTATTACCAAACTCTCATCCCCATATAACTCTGTAACTGCTCCAGTCCCTCCCCTTCTCCCCAAACCCTTATGCTATGCCCTCACTCTTTAACTCTCAATTTTTGATAGCCAAATTCTGCATATCTTCAACCTCTTATCTGAACCTTCCCCCATCTCCTTGCTTTAGTTAAAAGTAGGCTGTACCTTGAAGACACTACTTCTCTTCCAAAAAAAAAAAAAAAAAACCTGTTGCCATCGAGTCGATTCCACTCATAAAGAGATTCTACAGAGACAGTACAACTGCCCCACAGGGTTTCCAAGGAGCACTGGTGGATTCAAACTGCCAACCTTTGGTCAGTAGCCAAGCTCTTAACCTCTGCAATCAGAGGGCATTTTCTCTCTTGTACCCTAGGTACCTTATGGCTAGCAGTTGGGGTAGCCAACCATTACCACTTTCACACCATTACTCCCCCCTCTTTGTTTTACAAAAGGTCCTGCTCACAACCCTGATAAACCATCCTTTCCTCTCTGCTGCTGTTATCCACTGACCTCCTGGAATTTTCCATCATTCACTGAAAAGTTAGTTCCTATCTCAAAGTCTCTCTCCACTTCCAACTTCTGTCATCATTCTTGGCAACTTTAACATCCATGTGGAGGGCACATCCAACTGGTCTCTCAGTTTCCTGACCTCTCCAGGAAACTCCACCTTATCTAGTCACTCCCACAGTCACATCCTAGACCTCCACCGCCACCAAAAACTGTCCCACCTACAAAATTCTGAATGCCAGCAATCGCTTTCCATTACACCCTCTTACACCTTCTAGTTTACTTGCTCACGTACCCTGACTACATCAATTTGTTGACCTCATCATCATTGCTTGCTTCTACCCATCAATCCTCTCCTGTCTTGCCTGGTTTGGAGAACATATTCCAAGACAATAATTACTCTCTTGTACCTCTCTCCCTCTGATGTACTCACCAGGCTAAAGTCTAACCTTGGGTGATCTCAACCACTCACCTTCTCCATGCCTACATCAAAGGGACTAATTGTGGCTGAAGAAAAAAGAATGTAGAATCAGACAGGTTGGTTTTATTTTTAATTTCTGACCTTAACCAAGGAAATAGGCTCTCTTAATTTCCATCTTTTGCTAGTACGTTCATCTTCCTACTCCAAGGTGATTATTTGACACTTTGTCTCTCCTCAAATTTCCAACTCACCATCTTCCCTCAAGTGTTTCTGTCTTCATTCCGAAAACAGAAACCATCAGAGAAGAGCTTCATCTGCCTACCAATAAATTTATAAATTTCTCTGTACTAGGATCCATCTTCTCCATCTTCCCTCTCGCTATGTAACTGAGGATTCGTGCCCCTTCTTATCAAAAGCCCAGACCTTAATACATGCTTTGGAGTCACCCCTCCCCCATCCCCCCCCCCCCAATCTTCTCAAGGACTTTACTCATTCCCTTTCCCCCTTGCATCATCAGTTTATCTACTATATCACCTTCATCAGCATGTTACGGTTATTTTCTATCCTCAATGAACAAACAGAAAATTTCCGGTTAGGCTCCCCGTCACAGTTAAAGTTCTCCAACAAATTATCTAAACCAGTGGTTCTCAAAGTGTGATTCCAGACTGGCAGCATCAGCATCACCTGGGAACTTACGGTAAATGTAAATTCTCAGGCCCCACCCCAGACTCACTACATCAGAAACTCTGATGTGGGCCCAGCAATCTGTATTTCATTAGGTCTACCAGGTAATTCTGACATACACTAAGGTTTAAGAACCACTGCTACTCAAAGTGTGCTCTATGAACCAGCATCATTGGCATTATCTAGGAGCTTTTTAGAAATGCAGACTCTTGGGCCCCAAAGCAGAACCTATTGTTTTGACAAGATTTCTACACGATTCACATACATCTTAAGGTTTGGGAAGCACAGATTTATACAATTGACTCTATAATCTCAACTTCCATTCTTTCTTCATTCCATTCCGCTAAGACTGCTCTTCTCAGGGTCATTAATGACTTCTGTTACCAAATCCAATGGCCATTTTCCTGGATTAGCAACTAACTTGGTTACCACTTCCCTTTCTTTAAATACTCTTCCCATACTGGACTTCTTATCAGCACGTTCTACTGATTATCTACAACCTTCTCTGTCTCCACTGCACATGCTTCCTCTACTCTGTATGTTGGAGTTCTTCAGGGCACGGTACTGTGCCCTCTTCTGTCTCCCACACTCTCCTTCTAGATGATCACATCTATAGACATGGCTGTAAATTAAATGTCATTTATATATTGACAACTCCCAGATCTATATCTCACTGAAATCTCTTCTCTGAGCCTTACTGCTTACCTGACATCTCCTTATAAAAGACTCATAAGCACCTTAAACGTAAAAAAACCAGTTGCTGTCGAGTCAATTTCAACTCATGGTAAGCCCATGTGTGTCAGAGTAGAGCTGTGCTCCACAGGGTTTTTAATGGCTGATTTTTCAGAAGTAGATCACCAGGCCTTTCTTCTGAGGTACCCCTGGGTGGGTTTGAACCTTCAACCTTTGGTTAGCAGCCTAGAGTGTTAACTGTTTACACCACCCAAGTACTCCCACCTTAAACTTAGCAAATTCAAAACACCCCAGAACTAGCTCTCTTCCTCTCTCCTTTATCTCAGTAAATGGACTGTCCATCCAGTTGCTCAACTCAGAAATCTGAGTGTGATCCTTGATTCTTCCCTTTCCTACAGCCCCTCGACCCCCATTCCAAACCCTTCAGCAAGTTCCGTGGTTTCTATCTCCAAAACACATTTCTAATTCAACTTCTCCTCATTTTAGTCCTATCATACTAGTCTAAGTCATCCTCATGACCAGTTTGCCTCCTTATACTGGTCCCCCTCCGAATCTATTCTCCACAAGCATCAAATAAAGCTTTTAAAAATATGAATTAGATCACACCATTCCCCTGCTTCAAACCCTTCAAGGAATTTCCTTAGCACATAGAACAAAATGCAAATTTCTTATCACAGCCTACAAGGCCCAAGTGATCTGACCACCACTGACCCTGCCACCCTGCTTCTGTGCTGCTCCTTCCTTCCCTGTCAGCCACAATGTTCTGAACACACTGACCTCCTTTCAGTTTCTTAAACTAGGCTAGTCCTAGTTCCTGAGTGCTTTTCTTCCCCACCCTCACTCCACCCTGTGGCTGAGTACTTGTCCTTCGAGTACTGGATCAGATAGTCACCACATTAGAATGTATGTAAGAGGTCTCAGGCAGTTAAGTCTGTCACAAAACCCTTTGTTTCTTTCCTTATCTCACGTAAAGGGAGAGGGTTCTCTTTTCTCCCACTCCCCTTGTTCTTACAATTCCATGAAATAGGAACTTCTTCCTGCTTTGAAGTACCAAGTAAATTTATACTCTTCTCCAAACCCCTCAATGGCTCTAGTGAGACTGGGAAAATGGCCACTGCTCTCATGTGACATAGCCTCTTCAACTCTCCTCCTCAGAACAGCCTGCCTACCTGCAGGCTGAGCACTTTCTCCTTTCCTCCAATGGTAAGCCTGCTGCGGCTAGTCTTCTAGCTGATCTGCCCATGACTGGCTGTGCAAGTTCAATTCAGTGAGAAAGAAATAAGGAGTCATTTTAGCTGCCTACCCAAGTCATTCTCCACGCCAGCTTTACTGGCAATAAAGTGCATATTTTGATCTCTATTTGACTCCTAAATCTATCGCTCTTTTATCTACTGAGAGGCAGGCTAGGATTAATCAGTACCCTACAGATCCCAATAATCACAATTTATTATTAAATGTTTATTTACCATCCCGCATAGTGGATAAATAAGGGCTAGGGCTTTGGAAGTAGACTATTCGGATTTTCATTCCAGTTCTGCCACTTAATAGCTGTATAATCTTGATAAAGTTAATTAAATTCACTTGGTCTTATATGAAATGAGGATAATGTTTATATCCTATCTGAAGAATGTAAGATTAAATGGGATAGCTTTTGTAGTGGATTTACCAAGGATTTGAGCCATGATAAATCTCAAATATTAGATATTATTAATACAGTCTGCCTTTCCCATTTGTCTGTAAGCGAGGGCAGGAAGCATATCTGTTTTATTCACCACTGTATCAATCATACAGGACTCAGCATAATGCCTGGCACATGGTATATTCTCAATAAATGTTTAGCAAAAGTATAACTTTATAATACAGCTATCTCAAAACATGAAATAAAAGACTTCAACCTTATCATGTTTCTCAATTTTTATAAATTCAATAGCATCCAGCAAGAAACTGATACTAATAATGCTAAAAATTAACATTTATTGCTAGGCACTGTTTTTAGATCTTTACATATACGAACACCTTTATCACAACCTTGTGAAAAGATGCTATAATATCCCTATTTTACAGATAAGAAGTCTGAGGCACAAAATAGTTAAGTAACAATGTGCTCAGGGTATAAAACAGAAAATGGTAGAGCTGGGATTCAAATCCAGGTGGTATGTCTCAAGCATGAACTCTTAATCACTATACCATAGTGGAAAGGCAAGTTCAACCTTGCTAATAGTTTAGTGCATTTTAAATATATTCTAATTGTATTGACTCCATCTCTTTTCTAAAACGCTCCCTACTGTAATTAATTGTACTTCATAAGGGAAAAGGTTTTCATGAAATCTTACATTGAACTCAGCATAGTATTAATGGAAAGTATTTAATAACAAAGAACTTTCACTGTGTATATATTACTTTAATAAGGGGATGGATATTTTCAATCTCTGAAGTTCTACTATTCCCTGTGAGTCTAAAACACTACGGGAGCCAATGATGCATTATCTCTCACAAATACCAAAATATCACTTCACAAGTATTTACCAAAATATCTCCTTCATGAAATTCTTTGTGTATACAAAAGAAACATTAAACATAGTACTTGATATCACAGAACTCACCATTCAATTGGGATGATGAAACATACATGAAGCGAAGAATGCCCAACAATATACAACTATATATAGACAGTTCACTACTTTCAAAAAGGCTGTGTTCAAAAGATGTGCGTTTATAAATGTTCACTACAGCCTAGCTCACAAGAAAACCAGAAACTTCCTGAACGTTCAATAATATGGTATGGTGAATTAACAAGAATCTTCACATACTTATATGTACATGTTTATCATATAATGGTAAAAAGCAACAAGTTTCAGAACTATAGAATGGTCTATTTGTGGGGAAAAAGTGTATACTCATATACATATATACACATACAGAAGAAATATATTCCAGACATTTAAAATTTTTGTTTTTTATTTTATATTTCTATCCTCTAATTTTTTAAATAAGCTTATGTTTTTTAATAGTCATTAGAAAACTTAAACACTTAAGTTGTCTGTATTGTTCTGCCACCCTAAAAAAAACAAAACAAAAAAGGCACTCTTCATATTATAAAAGCAACAACCAGTGAAAGTATTTATAATCCCACAACTTTAATAAAACCACTATTAACAATTATATTTCTTTCAAACAATACTTGCACGGCTATAATCATAGTACATAAGTAAATACATTTCTATCCTCCATCCCTAAACCATAAGCATTTTCCATTTTACTAAGCAGTTTTCAAATTTGTGATTTATAATAATTTCATCAAATACCTGTACCATAATCTACTCAATTGTTCTCTTATTGATGGGCATTAGGGCCATTCTGTTCATTCACACATAAACATACTATATATAACACTACAATGGACATCTTCATGCACACTGCTTCTTCCACAATTGTATGATTTCCTTAGGCAAATTTTTACTTCACAGAATACATACTCCCACCCTTTAAAACATATTTTACTTGCAAAAGAGAACAAGGAATAATTGTTCAGAGAAACTGTTATCTGTTTATTAGTGAGGAAAATATGATCCATTCCTACTACTATCTCTTCAAACATTTAACTGCTCTGACCAACTCTCCTGTTTTTACCACTAATCAAAGCAGTATTTGGAGGCGGGTGGCTATTATGGATTGAATTGTGTTAAGTCCTGGCCCCTGTAACTGTGAACGTGACCCTGTTTGGAAACAGAGTTTTTCTTTTATGTCAATGAGGTCAAGCCAGAGTGGGATGGGTCGTAAACCTAATCACTTCTGAGTTATAAAAAGAGGAGAATGGACACAGAAGACAGACAGACAAAAAGGCAGATGCATCCAAAAGCCCAGGAACACCAAGAATTTCCGACAGACACCAGTAACAAGGAGAGAGGCACACAGAAAGAATCCATACATCCAAGACCCTGATTTGGACTTTTAGAACTGTGAGAAAATAAATTTCTGTTCTTTAAAGCCACCCGCTTGTGGTATTTTTTGTTACAGCGGCACTAGTATATTACTGTTAGGTGCCGTCGAGTCAATTCCAACTCACAGCAACCCAATGTGACATAGGAGAACTGTCCCATAGGATTTTCTAAGCTGTAATCTTTACGGAAGCAGATCACCAGGTCTTTCTCCCATGGAGCCGCTGGGTGGGTTCGAACTGCCAACCTTTCAATCAGCAGCTGAACACTTAACCATTGTGCCACCAGGGCTCCTTACTAGCATACTAAGACAGGGGAAATCACGTATTTCATCCTCAATTGCACATTGTAATTCCCCAAAGCAGAAATTTTTAATTATTGAAAAGAAACCAAAATCAATTCATAAAACCAATCGAATGCTCAGAGGAGCAAAAAATTCAAATTTATTGGATAACTGATTTATGCCACATATCCCTTGGGTACGGTTTAATCCTCGTAATAATTCTGGGAGTTAGTTTTATTTGTGGTCTCCATCATCTACCTTCAGATGCCTAAATGGATCTATCAATCTTACCATGCCTTTATCAAAACACTCCTGCTTTTCTTCAACCTTTTCCAACTACTATTCCACAGTTCCTTAATAACTGGCTCCTCCTCTTCCACCTGTCTATAGGACACAAGAGTCTGCCAGGGCATAAGCCGAGGCCTTTGTCTTCTCTCCTCACACACACCTCAGAAACTTCACTCTCCATTCGGCCTCAGCCTTCCTGTTTTTCTAGCACTGGTGGCTCAGTGGTTAAGAGCTGGGCTGCTAAGCAAAAGGTCTGCAGTTCGAAACCACCAGATGCTCCACAGGAGAAAAATGTGGCAGTCTGCTTGCGTAAAGATTGTTGTTGTTAGGTGCCGTGGAGTCAGTTCCAACTCATAGCAACCCTATATACAACAGAAGGAAACACGGCTCAGTCCTTTGCCATCCTCACAACCATTGCTATGTTTGAGCCACTACCACAGCCACAGTGTCAATCCATCTTGTTGAGGGTCGTCCTCTTTTTCACTAACCGTCTACTTTACCAAGCATGATGCCCTTCTCCAGGGACTGATCCTTCCTGATATCATGTCCAAAGTATGTGAGATGAAGTCTTGCCATCTTCACTTCTAACGAGCATTCTGCCTGTACTTTTCTCAAGACAGATTTATTCATTCTTCTGGCAGTCCATGGTATATTCATTATTCTTCACCAATACCATAATTCAAAGGCATCAATTCCTCTTTATAAATTTACTTTTTAATATTTACTATCCAAAATAAGAAACCAAGGGTCTGAAATATTATAACTCACTCAAGGTCATATAACTAGTATGCAGTTGTGATTCAAATCCAGATCTGTCTATTCCAATGCTCAGTGTTTTTCCAGAATGCCAAGCTGGTCTCAGGAATAATGACAACCTAGGATCAGCTATTGGTTTTGCCTTTATAATAATGATTCACCCACTAGAACTGCCAGTTGGGAAGATTCCTTTGGAGTACATTTTAAAAACTAGAGCCACAAGTAAAACCTTGTTTTCACCAACAACATCATAAAATGGAATTATCTTTATGATGCAGGTTTCCAAACCAAAATTCAGGATACATGGCTTAACAAGTTTTTTTCCACAACTATAAATTCACATGAAGCCTTCCAAAGTTATAACATTCATGTTTTATAAAATCACTGATACGGTAAAAAAATAAAATTATAGGAAAAGAAATAAAAATTCACTAATATTATACCAGAGGAACCCTGGTGGCACAGTGGTTACGTGCTGGGCTCCTAACCTAAGTTGGCAGTTTGAATCCGTCAGCCACTCTGCAGGAGAAAGATGTAGCAGTCTGCTTCCATAAAAATTACAACCTTGGAAACCATGGGGGCAGTTCTACTCTGTCCTATAGGGTTGCTATGAGTCGGAACTGACTCAAAGGCAACGGATTTAGTATCACAATAATAGGATGGCATTTTTGTCACTCATTTATTGCTAACTGAATCCAATGCCTAGCACATAATAATATTCACTAAATAAAGTTAAATATTTTGTTACACATTCTAATTGCCCCCCCCCCAAAAAAAAAAACTTGGTTTACTTGATTTTTAAAAAAATTTTATTGTGGTAAAATACATATAACAAAAAATTTGCCATTTCAACCATTTGTGTCAGTGACATTAATTACATTCACCAAGTTGTGTAGCCATCACCACTACCCATTTCCAAAAGTTCTTCATCACCACAAACAGAAACTGAGTACCCCTTAAGCAATAACTCCCCATTTCCCCTTCTCTCCAGCTGGTGATCACTAAAAATCTTTCGTGTCTATGTATTTTCCCACTCTAGATATTTCGTGTAAGTGGGGTTACACATTTGTCCTTCTGTATCTGACTTACCTCACTCAGTAGAATGTTTTCAAGGTTTATCCATATTGTAGCATGCATCATTTCCCTTTATGGCTGAATAATATTCCATTGTATGTATATACCACATTTTGTATAACCATTCATCTGGTGATGGACACTTGAATGGTTTCCATCTGTTGGCTATTGTGAATAACAATGCTATGAACACTGGCATACAAGTAACTGAGACCCTGCTTTCAATTCTTTTGGGTATATATCTTAAGAGTGGAATTGCTGGGTCATATGGCAATTCTATGTTTAACTTTTTGAGAAACTGCCAAACTGTTTTCCACAGCAGCTGCACCATTTTAACATTCCCACCAACGATGCACAGGAGTTTCAATTTCTCCACATCCTCACCAACACTGGTTATTTTCTGTTTTTCTGATAATACCCAGGGTGAAGTGGTATTTCATTGTGTTTTGATTTGCATTTCCCTAGTGACTAATGACTGAGCATCTTTTCATGTGCTTATTGGCTATTTGTATATCTTCTTTGGAGAAATGTCTATTCAAGTACTTAGTCCATTTTGTCTTGTTGTTGAGTTGTAGAAGTTCTTTATATATTCTGGATATTAAACTCTCAACAGATATATAGTTCCCAAATATTTTCTCCCATTCTGTAGGTTGTCTTGTCACTTTCTAGATAAAGATCTTTGATGCACGAAAGGATTTAATTTTGATGAAGTACAATTTATCTATTTTGTCTTTTGTTTGTATTTTTGGTGTCATATCTAAGAATCCATTATAAAAACAAGGCCTTGAAGCTTTACCTCTATGGTTTTAGTTCTTATATTTAGGTCATTGACCCATTTTGAGTTAATTTTCATATATGGTGTGACATATTTACTTGATTCTTAATATATCCTAATATAATTTTATTTTATTTAACTTCTAAATTTATTTACGTATGCTGAAATTTATTCCACTATGGATTTAAACCAGCTTGCATTTGTATATACACAACCTGACAAAACAGTAAGTGATTAAGAGAAAATAAAAATAAGACAAATTAGAAAGCCTGTATGCGTGAAGGAGCCCTGGTGGCACAGTGGTTAAGTGCTGGGCTGCTAACCCCAAGTTTGGCAGTTCAAACCTACCAGCCATTCAGCAAGAGAAAGATGTGGCAGTCTGCTTCTGTAAAGATTTACAGCCTTAGAAATCCTATGGGGCAGCTCTACTCTGACCTACTGGGTAGCTATGAGTCAGAATTGACTTGATGGCAATGGGTTTTATATGGGTAAGGTTAGCACACAAATGTATATCATGAAGTCCGTTCTAAATACCCGTTAGAGGTGGGCCTCAAATTTGACTTCGAGTCCACTAAAGCCATCACAAAGAGAACACAACCAGTTTGGACATGAGTCACAGGAGCCATATAATGAAAACAAACCAGCTACTCAAGAGAACTGAAGAGAGGCATAATTATTCCTGTAATATAGCCAGAAAAAGTTCTTGGGCATCATCATGAACGGGACAGTGTATAATTTGGTGAAAATGTTCTAATCAACATCCTTACAAAAACATAATAGTGAATTTCAGCTGATTCTTTTCTTAGAGGATCCCTCAGTGTAGGCTGTTGTCATAAAGCCAAAATACAAATTTTTATCAGTGGCAGGTGGGGGTATGTTATTAAAAAAAAAAATAACATGGTGTGCTGTTCGCTGACAGAATAACAGGAAATCTCAAGTATGTTTAACAGAAATAGATAATAAGCTCCATATTCTTCAGGCAATCCTCCAAAGATCATTTCTATAAACGGAGCTCTGATTACTGCTGTTAGGTGTCATTGAGTCGGCTCTGACTCACAGCAACTCTGTGTACAACAGAACAAAACACTGCCCAGTCCTGCACCATCCTCACAACTGTTGCTATGTTTGAGTCCACTGCTACAGCCACTGTGTCAATCCATCTTGTTGACCGTCTTCCTCTTTTTCAATGACCCTCTACTTTACCAAGCATGATTTCCTTCTCTAGGGACTGGTCCTTCCCAATAACATGTTCAAAGTACGTGAAATGAACTCTTGCCATCCTCGCTTCTAAGGAGTATTCTGGCTGCACTTCTTCCAAGACAGATTTGTTTGTTCTTCTGGTAGTCCATGGTATATTCAATATTCTTCACAACACCATAATTCAAAGCCATCAATTCTTCTTCTGTCTTCCTTATTCATTGTCCACATTTCGCATGCATATGAAGTGACTGAAATACCATGGCTTGGGTCAGGCGCACCTTAGTCCTCAAAGTGACATCTTTGCTTTTTAACATTTTAAAGAGGTCTTTTGCAGCAGAGAGCTCTTGATAGGTATAGAGATATAGGGAGTTTGTGTCTATGCTCTACAACTGGCACTTCACTGGCAGATTTCCTATACTGCAAAGTAAGGGCAGATCAGTATGCTTTAACAGTAAGCTGAGTTGGTGGATAGAGGAGGGGAGACAACCTCTTAAGAAAGGTGAGGTACTTGTCTAACCAGGACAAGTATTTGAATAGTAGGTCACACCACCTCCACAAAGAGACAGAACTTGAGACAACAAATGACTGAACCAGGATTTTCCTCAAAAAATAATTTGGGTTTTCTTTCAAGAGAATGAAGAATGAGCAATCATCTGGCAAGTCTTCTGATGAATTTGTAGGGATCATAAGTTATTTTATAGCTTCTTTCAATGGTCACGGATGGCTTCTCTAATCCCCAAAAGATGTTAATAAGCAAACATGAGCCCTCAAAGATGATCAAGAAAACAAAACAATTTTTATTTAGTTTTGGAAATTAATGGACATATTTAAATATATTCAAATCTATAGTTACACTGAATTAGCAAATTCTCATTGTTGTTGTGTGCTGTTGAGTCAATTCTGACTCACAGCGATCCTACAGGACACAGTAGAACTGCCACATCTGATTTCCAACGCCATAAATCTTCACGGAAGCAGACTGCCACATCTTTCTTCCATGGAGCGGCTGGTGGGTTCGAACCACCGACCTTCCGGTTAGCAGCCAAGTGCTTAACTACTGCACCACCAGGGCTCCTTAGTACATCAAATTCATTAAAATATCTAACTGGGAAGAAATACCACATTTTTGCAAATAACGCACCCACATGTGCCCACACAATAACATGTGGCATAGCTCGCTTACAAAAATAACAAGGAGGGGTTGTGCAGTTGACAAATGTATAATGTGCACATTATAGGCATAAAACATAGTAACCTGCAAAAAAAAAAAAAAAAATGCAAAAACTTGTCCAGATTATACAATTTGAGGCTTTTTCCAACTGAATCAGGTTAATTAATAATGGCCTTCAAATCTGCCTTCTAAATAACTAATTTAGACTACTAACTTTGAATTTTTTCTTTATCTATTTAACACCTGATAGAAATTTTAATAAATACCCTACTAGAAATATTATTCTGCACATCTCTCACCCTAATCTATAGAAATGTGCTTTTCTTCCTTCTAAATTCAGATAAACGTACAAGTATCACTGTAGTTCTGATGCTGATTTTCTATCCCTCTGTTTTAAATATAACATCATGAAAATAAAAAGCAACTTTCTGCAAAAACTGGAAGTTTTTATTCAGGAACCTCAAAAAACTGTCTTTAGAGTAGCAAGGAATTTAAAATTGACTCTTAACACTCAAAAACTCCTGACACTTGAAACACTATTAGCCTTCTTTTAATATCTCCATTAACTCTCAAAAACCTTGTTTTAATGTCTACCGAACACGTTGATTTTAAAAAATGATTTCATACTCTATTTGCACTGTATATAGTATTTTCGAATGGAATTTAATTTCTTACAGTAAAACGTTCACAGCCACAAGAAGAACATCAGATGTAATTAATACAATGGTTACAAGTAGATGCGATACAAACAATCCTCAGTTTTCCAGTTTCTAAAATTCTTCTCAAAGAGGCTTCAAACCTAAATGAGATTTGAAAAACCTTATCAATAGGGAAGTAGCCCAGAATGGAGAAAACAGTCATTTAATTGATCACTTACTTTGCCTTACAAATTTACGGTTCAAGAACTTTAATGCAAATTCAGTATTTTCATAAAAATCTCAAACAGACAGGAAAAAGTAATTGTGATAAGATTTATTAGGAACATTAGCCATGGGCCTGGGACTCAGAATAACAGCAGCACACATGCCAGATACTTACCATTCCTCATTTGGCTCAATTCCTACTGCAAAAGCTTCTAAATTACTACAGCAAAAATGTTTCTCACAGCTGCTTCAGTTTTCACTAGGATTGATGAAAATTTATATTCAAACAATGTGGAAATTCACTTAGATATGCAATCTAAAAATCCAAAACCATGTTGTGATTAAAATGTGAAATGCCATTAATCTTTATCTGCTACAAGTTCCATTTGAAAATAGCATGAGTTTATATTTCTTCACTGAAGCTTTAAAAGTTACATGGGTGTCAGTTAACATATTTCTTTGATGGCAAATGTCAAATGATATACTTCTCCATCAAGAGCAATGGTTATCCCATATTGTTGCAAAAATATTACGTGTGGATTACTTTATTTCTCTTAAAAGGGATTATTTTCCAAAGCCTCATTAGAATGTTATCACTACGGGTACATTTTCTCTACTTTCATGTGATTGAAAATTTCAATAACAAATGTTTTTGAAGAGCTATCACTTAATTTTTAAACTCCTTTCAAGCAAATCTGAAATATTAGACTAACCACATAGGAACACTATGAGTCGGAATCGACTTGAAGACAATTGGTTTGCTTTTATATATCGCACTGTAACAATTTAGTATTACCATCAATCAATTTTGCCTTGCTGCTACAATTAAAAGGCTTTTTTTAAATAGTAATAGTATTCATAGGATTCCTATTCAGAAAAACCAGTTGCCATCAAGTCCAACTCATGGTGACCCAATGTGTGCAGAGTAGAACTGTGCTCCATAGCATTTTTGATGGCTGATTTTTTAGAAGTAGATCACCAGGCCTTTCTTCCAAGCCACCTCTGGGTGAACTCAAACCTCTAACCTTTTGGTTAGCAGCTAAGAGTGTTAACTGTCTTCACCACCCATGAACTCCCCTATCCAGAAAAGCACTCTACATATATATGCTATAAACATGACTATAGATGTACATGGCAGGTGTTAATGTGTCTTCACAAGTTTTGGTATTTTTTCAGTCGGTAACTATCAGCCTTATATGTGTATTTTTATGGTAATACTTCGTGGCCTAAACAACATTTATTATAGTTTCTGTGGGTCAGGAATTCGTGCATGGTTTAGTTGGGTAGTTTTGGTTTGCAGTCTCTCATGAGGCTACAGTCAAGATGTTGGCCGAAGGCTTGACTAAGGCTGGTAGATCCACTTCAAAGATGGCTCACTCACATGGCTGTTGGCAGGAGACCTCAGTTCCTCACTGTGTGAGCCTCTCCACAGGGCTGCTTCAGTGTCTTCTGAACATGGCAGCTGACTTCCCTTGAGGCAGTGGTTCTCAACAGAGGGTGATTTTGCCAACCCCCCACCCCCACCCCGGGGGGGAACATTTGGCAATGTCTGGAGACATTTTTGGCTGTCACAACTTCGGGGAGGGGTGCTACCGTCATCTAGTGGGTAAAGGCCAGGGATGCTACTAAGTATACTACAATGCACAGGACAACCCCACAACAAAGAGTTATCTGCCCCAAATATCAATAGTGTTGAGGCTGAGAAACCTTGCTTTAGAGCAATTGATTCCAGAGGAAGAGCAAAACAGAAGCCACAATGTCTTTTATACCCTACCCTCAGAAGTCACACTCCGTCATATCTGCCACAGTCTATACATTAGAGAAGTCTCCAAGTACAGTCCTCACTCAGGGAAGAGGAATTAAGCTCCACCTCTTGAAAGGGGGCATATGAAACAATCTATGGCCATATTCTGAAGACATTACACTTAGCAACTGGATTCTTCTACCAAAATACTGCAATTTCTGAGATATTTCACTTAGTCATAGGAATACTAGATAAGAATCTTACCGCCCTAGAAATTGCTAAAATTCCATTTAACAAAGCTACTGTTGCATCCTAGTGAATTGTCTCTGCTTGCAGTATCTTGATCTTGACAAATCCCATTAAGCGTAAACATACTCAGTGTGATATAGAGAAGACTGAGTTCTAGTTTGGGTTCTGGCACTTCCTAGCAGGCGACCTTGGCCAAAGCTTCTATGAGCCTGTTCCCAAATCAATAAAATAGAATGCCATCTGCCCTGCTTAACTCACAGCGCTGTTCTAAGGCTCAGAGAAGTTAACTATGTGAAAGTACTTTGTAAACTATAAAAGACAGGCAGTTATAAATAGTCCAAGTTGAAATGAACATAGTCTTGTAAGATCAATCAGTGGTCAGTGCTGTATCTGCAGTTTCTAGCATCAGGCTTATCACATAGGAAATGCTCAAATATTTTTAGACTTACTCTCAAATTTCAGGTTGAGTGTATCTCTGAAATGATAGTACAACAGGGAAAATTATTAAATTATAATTGAGGGACTAAATCCTTGATCATTTGTTGTCATGCTATAGATAACTAAAAGATAGTTTCTACAAGCTAAGATGCATATTTATTCAACAATTATATCAGAAGAAAGAACTACTACAATCAGCAACATAATATAGTGAACACTTAAGACACTAAACTGTCTAATGTATTATTCTTTTATGTGTTTGTTTCCCAATATAGATTGTGAGGGAGACCAGAAGCTATTGTTTTTGGGTTTTTTTAGCTCAGTGCCTGCCACATAACGCAAGATTAATAAATACATACCAAAGCAAATAGTTCTAACCTCACGGAACTGAGAGATCTAGCTGGGGAGTCAGGATGAACAGATACACATCCACACACACAATTAAAATACTAAAGACTTTCATAAAGCAACAAATTTGCTTCCTCTAATCCATTCTGCACACTCCAGCCAGACTACTCTTAATACTTCCTTCCTACTTCACAACTAAGAAACTGAAACAGCTTTCTATAGCCTAGAAGTGGTCCTAGCTGCAAATCAGAATCACTTGCAGAATTCTTTAAAATGCAGTTGCTCAAGTCCCACTCCACACCTAATTCTTAATTTCTGCAGGTAGGACCCAAGCATCTGCGTATTTTAAAGCCCCATAAGTGAGTGTGAAGCACAACCAGAACAAGAACCACAATTGGGTTCACCCTATCTGAGATGTTCCTCCTGTCAGGCCGGTTCTTCTTATATCTATTAGTTAGGTTTTCTCCTGTTCTCTAAAAATGTTCCCTTGCCTTCTCTCTAAATACTACTACCCATTCTTCAAAATAATCTTCAAATTCTTCTTCCTTCATGAAATCTTTCTAACCAGGGTAGCCCTCAAGGTCCCCAGGTCGCTACACAAATCAATACCTTTTCATATGCACAGTTCACTAATATTTTATGTTTATTAATTTTGTCTCCTTGACTATTATAAAATTTTTAAACATTTCTTCTATACACTGGTGGGCATTTAACACTGTCTGATGAATAATTGGCAGATTTCCTTCACTACAATAAACCTAAAACATAAATATGAGTATTATATATACATGCACATTTCAGACTTTCAAAATTATGTTGCCTTAATATCTAGAGTTATAAAAGTTTTCAGATAATTGGCTCTTTCCCTGAGTGTAATTTTCATGACCACGATCACTCATCAGTACTAACAGTAAGCTTCCTTCAAATATTAGCTTATGTACTTCAGGCTGAACCACGCAAGTATACAACAACGAATCCATTCCAAGGGAAGTTCATACAACGTTTCTGAGAGACTCTTCAAGAAGTGTGTAGGAAAGTAATCAAGGAAAAGCATAATACATTGCATTTCAATAGTCCTGGAATATAAAGGGTTTGATGTTCTTGAGATTAGGTTTAGAAGTACAAATTTGGAAGTATATAGGCAAATCAATTGTTGAGACTGAATCAGGTAATGAATTCAAAAGAAAAAGGCACAGGAAGAGGAAAGAGAATTTAAGGCTGGATTATGGAGGAGGAAGAAATTTGATCAAAGAATGAAATTAGGGAAACACAAGGAAAAATCAGAACAGCAGGTTACTGTAAGGAAGTATTAAAAAGATATAAAGCAGAACTTTAAATATAAAAATTTATATATTGTGACACTAAAATTAGTCACTGACTCCACACCCATGTTTACTGCAGCATTATTCACAATAGCAAAAAGATGGAAACAACCTCAGTGTCCATCAACAGATGAATGGATAAACTAATTTTGGTACACACACACAGTGAAATACAATGCAACAATTAACAATGATGAATCTGCAAAACATCTCACAACATGAATGAATCTGGAGGGCATTATGCTGAGTGAAATAAGTCAATCACAAAAGGACAAATATTGTATGAGACCACTATTATAAAAACCAAGAGAAGGCTTACACACAGAAGAAAAACAATCTTTGATGGTTACGAGGGAAGGGGAAGCTGGGGAGGGGGAATCACTAACTAAATAGACAAGTGGTAACTTTGGTAAAGGGAAAAACACACAATATAGGGGAAGTCAGCACAACTTGACCAAGGCAAAGTCATAGACACCTCCTCGATACATCCAAACACCTTGACGGACCGAGTTACTGGGACTGAGGGCTGGGGACCATGGTCTCAGGGGACTTCTAGGTCAACTGGCATGACATAGTTCATAAAGAAAATGTTCTACATCCTACTTTGGTGAATAGCATCTGGGGTCTTAAAAGCTTCCAAGCGGCCATCGAAGATTTATCTATTGGTCCCATCACATTCAGAGCAAAGGAAAATGAAGAAAACCAAAAACACAAGGAAAATATTAGTCCAAGGGACTAACAGACCACAAGAACCACAGCCTCCACCAGCCTGAGCCCAGAAGAAGTAGATGGTGACTGGCTACCACCACTGACCACTCTGACAGGGATCACAATAGAGGGTCCCCCGCAGAGCAGGGGAGAAATGTAAACAAAATTCAAATTCACAAAAAAAGACCAGACTTACTGGTCTGACAGAGACTGGAGGAACCCCCAAGACTATGGCCCCTGGACACCCTGCTAACTCAGAACTGAAGCTACTCCCAAAGTCCACCTTTCAGCTAAAGATTAGACAGGCCTATAAAACAAACAATAACACATGTGAGGAATGTGCTTCTTAGTTCAATCAAGTATACAAGATCAAATGGGCAACCCCTGCCCAAAAGTAAAGAGGAGAAGGCAGGAAGGGACAGGAAAACTGGATGAACCCAGGGTAGAAAGGGAAAGGGGGAGAGTGCTGACACATTGCAGGGATTGCGACCAATGTCACAAAACAATTTGTGTATAAATGTTTGAATGAAAAACTAATTTGCGCTGTAAACTTTCACCTAAAACACAATTAAAAAAAAAAATCAGTCAGTCACTGACTCACAACCTCAGTCATTAAGATACTACTGTGGATAATTTTCAGGAAACTGCATCTTACAAGATACTAGAAAACATAATGTGCCTAGATAACACATTCTGAATCAAATAAGGCCAATCTTCCTGAGTTACTGCTACCTGAAATCTACAAGAATACCTGAAAATAATTCAGTCTGCTATGTCTAGTATTTCAAAAACTAAGCAAAGCCTTCCCAGATGCAAGAACTTTAAAAAATGTAGAGAAATCTAATTCTTAATATACTACTCTCCCTCCTTAGTTTTACAGCTCAGTTTGTGGTTTTCTAAGCAGCATTATATTTCTAGGAGCTTGAAAATGCTAGATATTGAAAAAAGATAGGAGAGAAAAAACCCAGAAAAGAATACCAGAAGAGACACTGGGGAAAATACTGCCAATTTGGAGTTTAAGCCAATGTCCCAAAATAGTGTTCCTTTTCAGAAACATTCAGAACATACTAAGTTGAGTCACAGCAATGGCAAAAAGCAATTATTCATGAAAATCAGATCTCCCTCACCATCATAAGTTGTTTCTCAGTTACACCAGTGATATACCCTGCCTCTCACAGGCATGCTACGTGAGCTCTCCCATCCAGTAGGCTTTTCAGGTTACTAGTATCTAGGAAGGAGTGCTGTTGTTCTCCGGAAATAATAAAAATTATGTTTAGAGAGGCCTCAACTCATAAAGCAGAAAGTCTTTATAGCATTTCTATCTTTATGGAAGTTGAAGGTTCAAGTTACCCTATCTAGTTTTTACTCAGGGCCAATCAATCCAAATACATAGGGTTATTATAAGTGGTTCTCAACCAAGGGCAATTTTGACCCCCAGGGGACATGTGACAATGTCTAGAGACAATTCTGGTTGTCAAAACTAAGGGCTGCTACTTGCATCTAGTGGGTAGGAGAAAGGGAAGCTGCTAAACACCCTACAATACATAAAATAGCCCCCCACAACAAAGAATTATCTGACCCCAAATTTCAGTAGCGCCAAGGTTGAGAAGCCCTACAGATTTGGGAATGGAAACACAGCTTGATAGATGCTCACAGTACTTACTGCCTGTTCTCTTCATTTGCTAATTTTTCCCCTTTTGCCTGGTATCAGTATCATTTTAATCTGTTGAGACTGATAACTTCAAAGCAGATCATTCAAAGCATAAGGCACTCACAACACTGAACTAGGAATCAGAAAATGAAGCAAGGCCAACTTACAATGTCAAATGAGAGAAGGCATTATCAGAAGTATATCAATATAAAATGCCAACATCAATATTTCACTTTGATTTAATACTAAGATCATTAGGGAGTCAAATTTTATTATACCAGATCAGGAAGATAACTAAGATGTTGACCAGCATTTGGTAGCCTGGAGAAGAAAACAAATAGAAATTATTCAAAAGCCTAAGTCCAATAAGGGTCAACAGAGCTTAAGCCCTAGATGAAGGATTTGTCAGTGGAAAGGAGGAAAAAAAGAAATAACCATTGAAGATATTAAGAATAAAGCAACAATCACTGAAAATAATCTAGCATCAGCTTGAGTTTAAGGGGGAGAAAGATAATTAAGGACAAACAGTCAACGTTATTTCTGAGAATCAAGTTTAGGTCTCCTACAGGCATGAGGGAGCTTTAATAAGAAGGATGAGTTCAATATACACTTGCATAAGCCAGATACCTCAAAGTGTGAGTGCCACAGTTAAGACTGAGGGCATGATGAGAGTGCATGATTTGTAGGTGATAAGACTGTCACAGCAGAAACACTACCCCAAGGGGAAGTAGAGGGCCAGGTTAAGGATCTATGGGGTCACTATGTGTCGGAATCAACTCAACGGCAAAAGGTTTGTTTTTGTTTTTTTTTTTTTTAAGGATCTAGTGAACCTTACCCTTGCGGCCCCTTTCTTCCCCTAAAACATAGCCCCCCCTCAGTCCTCAACAGATCAAAAGAAGTTATGATCTTTTGTGGGCACACGCTAACGTCATCACTTTTTAGATCTGAGTCATCAGATGGATGGATTCTCCAACACACATTTCCAACACATATCCTTGCATAAAGTTGCCCTAGACATAAAAAAGTGACTAGTATGTCAATGAATTTGAGAGAGACACAGAAGAATCCAAAAGATTTCAAAAGAAGGATAAGAAACATAAAGGTAGATGGCAACGTAAGCTGAAAGAATGCAGCAAAGCAAAGCTACAAAGGACTTCCAAAGCAATCTAGGAGAAAAGAGAAACATGTCCCCTCTGGCCTGCGAGTTTCAAAAGCAGGGATCCTTCCCTGATTTTCAAAAAAATCTTTATAAACATAACACCTAGCACAGGGCCTGGCACTGACACTGCTGAATTAATGAATTAAAGAAAACTAGGAGGGAACAATTGGCACGCTTTTTTTTGAACATTGTCATGTATTCCATGTATGCCTACACTCTGGGCCAATCAGCTTGGAAAAGCAATGGATGCACACTCTTGGGTAGACTGACAATAATGCATGCAAATGCACACATCATCCTTCATGTTACAGGGAGTGACAATACCACCAAGGCCAAAGAGGAGAAGATTTTGAAGGAAACAAGAAATTCTATAATAATATCACTCAAAGTAACAGGAGCCAACGTGTTCAGGGTCTAAAGTTTCTCAGACAGCAGGTCTAGACAAAATAAACATTTGCTCTATTACCTTTTTGTTACGTTGCCATGGGAATGTGTGTCTGCGGGAAAACTTATTTTCTGCAACCAGATGATAGAGCAGTAAAAGGGGGGATAGCTTCAATGAAAGAGAGGAGCTTATAAACGTAAATCAAAATTAGAAAATCAAAACCGTTGTCATCGAGTCGATTCCAACTCATAGCGACCCTACAGGACAGAGTAGCGCTGCCCCATAGGGTTTCCAAGGAGCAGCTGGTGGATTCAAACTGCCAACTTTTGGTTAGCAGCCTGAGCGCTTAACCACTCTGCCAAATGTAAAGGCAGGGAAAACAATAAACCCTATAGGTTTTTATAGGGTCACATGGCTACAGAATCTTTCAATCTATAAGATTTATTTAAGTTAATAAACAGAGAACTCCTTGTGGCCTCATAGCCAAGATATTAGTGAACAGGTAACAAAAGTCTGACCTCTACTAAAATTATTATAATGGGGAAAGGAGGAATGTACAACAAATACAGGGCTAAATAAAATGAGATCTTAAATGCCGAGGGAAGGTGTCATGGATTGAATTATGTCCCCCTAAAAATGTGTGTATCAATTTGGCTGGGCAAAGATTCCCAGTATTGTGTGATTTTCGCACGTGTGGTAAATCCTGCCTCTATGATGTTAATGAGGAAGGATGGGTGGCAGTTGTGCTGGTGAGCAGGACTCAACTTATAAGACTGGATTGTGTCCTGAGGCAATCTCTTGAGATATTAAAGAAGTGAGCAGTGAGGCAGGGGGACCTCATACCATCAAGAAAGCAGTGCCAGGAGCAGAGCAAGTCCTTTGGACTGGGGTCCCTGCGCCAAGAAGCTCCTAGTCCGGGGGAACACTGATGAGAAGGTCAAAAGAGAGAGAAAGCCTTCCCCTGGAGCTGACACCCTGAATTTAGACTTTTAGCCTACTTTACTGTAAGGAAATAAACTTCTCTTTGTTAAAACCATCCACTTGTGGTATTTCTGTTATAGCAGCACTAGATAACTAAGACAGAAGGTAAAAATGAATTTTAAAATATGACCCAATAATAAGGAGAAACCCAAAAGCCCACAGAAGTTAGGAAACACTGAACCCGCCACCATGCTAATCTTTTGTCAGCTTAAGTCTAGAACTAATCTCTTTGTTCCTTCTTTTTGGCAATAAAAATCTGAAAAAGTGAAGTAAACTCATGTTAAAGAGTTGGATTGGACTACCCTGAATCTCCAAGGCCCACCAAAAGTACCGGTTCTAGTACTCTGCGCCTGCTGGAATGGGAGTAGTGGGTATGGGTCAGGGTTCTATGCACCAATTCCCCACATACCTTTGCCTCTCCTCCCCCAACTCCTACTAGGATTTGGCCTCTAGCTCACTCAGGTGTAGCCATACTGATCTCCTAGCTATTCCTGGGAAACAGCAACCACTCTCTTGCCTCAGGGCCTGGAACGCTCATCCCTCCCTACCCCATCCATGTCCAACCAGTGTATTCCCTTACCTCCTTCAGGTCTTTGTTCAAGGTCAGTTTATTACTGAGGTTTATACCCTGACCACACTTGTTAAAAAGGTACCACAGCCATCCCTGCACTCCTTATCACTTTCCTTGCTTCATTTTCCCATAGCACTTATCATGTGATATATGATCAAATTTACTTATTTATTGTCTATTTCCACTACTACTCCCCACCCCCTTGGAATAAATAGCGTCTTAGGGACAGAAATGTTTGTTTTGTTCATACTCCATCTCTAGCATCTGAAGAGTGACTCATACGTAGTAGACGCTTAAGATATTTATATAACACATGGAGTCCTGTCCTCAAGTAGATGAGCATGAATCTATCTTCCTCCCCTTTTCCCTACGTAGTGCTGTGCTCTATAACATTCCAAAGTTCAGAAAATGGCACTAAAATCTATCCATCTGCCTAGGGCTAAAACGTAGATATTATCCTGGACTCTTCCTTCTTCTGTACTTCTTTCTACCAACATTCAACCTGGTAGCTGAGCATGTCCGGACACAGGATCTATTTGTCAAAAATGTAAAAATTTACAGAACACCATCCTCCTCTTTCCTAGAATAAACTCTTATAAGGCTTAAATGTTGGGGAACTGGTTATAATTTTTTATAAACCCCTAACACATGTGTACTTAATTTATGGAAGCACTGTTCTACAAGAGCAATGCAAGTATGAAAAGATAAACTACTGTTAATACCCCAAGTTCCGTTTACAAAATGCATTTCAAGTCTAAAGAAGTGTGTGTTTTGTTTTGTTTTGGTCCTGGAGAAATACGTGCATGATTTCTAAGTACACTACAACTGTGAGAAAAAATCCCTGGGTTCCAAGTCAGGGAAACCTACTTTGTAAAGAGGTTTTCTGAGCACTACAGTAATTATACCTCTTGGATAGGAACAAATTTATACCAAATTTCACACTACAGTAGAGAGCAAAAATCGAATGTATTTTCAAAGGCCTCAAGAGGCAGTTAGCTCTATTTACTCCCTATAACACAAACACGTACAGGTAGTCTCAACTTTACATCAATGTACACTGAAGAATTTCAAACCAATAGAATTGATAAATTCAGGAATTAAATATTTATATCGCCTAATGATTCTCTGAAAAAAAATTTTTAATCTGGACAATGAGTTCGTTTTTTGATTTATCAATTCTGAGGAAGAGACTTTCATGCGTTAAGTCACTACCCCTCAGATTAGCTGGGCAACAGCACTGATGGGATTGATTTTCTACAGTCACAGCTCTATTGCAAGTGACTCAGCAACCCTTTTCTTCACAAAAGGAGAAACGGAGGAAGCAAACTACATAAGTGAAGGTGTCACAACCAACCTCAGCAGTCCACATCTACAGGAAGAGACTGCTGAAGTGTTGAAACCTCAGAACCAAAACCAAACTAGCACTAACAAGAACGTCATTCCTTTAGTCAATGAGTACAGCACCTCATCTATAAAAGTGGGTTAATAATACCTGCTGCAGTGCAGTGAATTACATAATATAGCCCTTCTAGCCATAGTCTTTGTAACTCCCACCAAACGACTGAGTGGAACTAAGCAAATGAGGTGCTTGTGGCCCACCAAAGGGATGGGACAGCTTGCTAATAATGTAAATAAGGTGCACGGCACCCTCGTGGGTGTTGGACCACGTAAATAAGGTGTATGGAATCCTAATGAGGGGATTGGTCAGTTTTGCCATCCCGCCAGGCTTAAAATGAGCCATACCAGAGGCAGACAGAGGGGACCTCACGACCATCAAGAAACAAGAACTGGGAGTGGAGTGCACCCTTTGGACTCAGGGTTCCTGTGCTGGGAATCTCCTAGACCCGGGAAACAGAAAGAGAGAGCTGTAACACTGGAGACGGCATAAGATGGCAAGAAGCAGTGGCAGAGAAACAGCGGCAGCAGAAGCAGCAGAACCAGGAGACCAGCAGGAGATGGTGTGGTGGGTGTGCCGACCCACTGGAGCTGAGAGAGCTGAGTGCCTTCAGGCTGAGGCTTACTGGAGGAGTGGGGTGGCTCTGGGCACTTATCAACAGAGCTAAAAGAGCTTTGTAACACTTGCTGGAGCAGGGCAAGGGGCCGAGGGCCAGAGAGAGGCCTGTCTGCAGGCGTGGCTGAAAAAAAGGTTATCCTGATGGAAGAACTGTATCCTGAGCATTCCTGAAATTAAGCTGTAACTTGTTACTTCCCTAATAAACCCCATAACCGTCAGTATGCTCTGTGAGTTCTGTGTGGCCATTGCAAGGAATTATTGAATCCAGCAGAGAAGAATAGTTAGTGTCAGAATTGATAAAAAGTTTGGAGGGAGGAGGTATGTCTGACCTTCACATCACAGGAATCAGCCTTGGGCTGTTGACGCTGATAATGATTTCCTTTCCCCCTTGTGAAGTTAGCCAAGGAGGTCAGACATCTCCGCCAGGCCATTTTTACACCAGCCTTCGTAGAAAACCAAAAACCAAACCTGTTGCTGTCGAGTCAATTCCAACTCATAGTGACCCTACAGGACAGAGTAGAACCGCCCCATAGGGTTTCCAAGGAGTGGCTGGTGGATTCGAAGTGCCGACCTTTTGGTTAGCAGCCATAGCTCTTGACCACTGCGCCACCAGGGCTCCTTCATAGAGCTAGTGAGAACTAAATGATGATGCTTTAAATGAAATCACTTTGTAAACTGCCCTACAGAGTTTTCAAAGGAGTGGCTGGTGGAGTCAAACTGCTGACCTTTTCATTAGCAGCAGCCCAGCAACCACTATATCACCAGGGCTCCATAAAAATGTCAGTTACTACTAAAGTAAGAGTGATCTAGGCCCGCAAATACTCTATGATCTAATCCAAGGAACTCTAATATCCCCAAAAAGAATTCTTCCACCTTTGAATCCTAGGCCCCTGGGGCTCAGCTCTATCTGCAATGTTGCCCATGAAAATGGCAAAGTCAATACAGATCAGCTCTGAAGCTGAGTTAGATGGAGATCAAAAGCAGAATACTCCTCAGTACTAAGAAATTAAACCAGCAGAACTGAAAAGCCAGAGGTCCAGGATACCCTTATTTTAAAATAGAGTGAGTGAAAAAGTAACAGTGGAAAAACGTGATTTGATAAATAAAATATAACTATAATCAAGTGGACTGAACTCTTTTCTCATAACAGTCTTTATACCTCAATAATACAAATATTTGCTATTAATTATGTTTAAATCTTTCTTACTAGCACTGAGAGCATTCAGCCAACCACCTTGCTTTTGGCTACAAGGAAAAGGAAATAGGGAAAAAGATCAACAGGAGCCTATTAGCGCCTCTAGGAAAGTGAAGGGTATGCTGACCTCATTGATCAGGAGTCAAGAATATCATCTTTGCATACTCAAAAATGATAAATTTTTATTTGTACCCTGGCTTATTCCAAAAGAAAGATTTAAAACATGAATGGCCATTAAACTAAACTTTAAAAAAAAAAAAAAAAAAAAAAACACAAAAAGTAGCTTCATTTATTTTCATTGTATGTATTTATAATATTATATATAATCATGTTCCACAAACCATTTTAAGAAGTTGGATTAGACATCTTAGTATATTGTGCCATTCTCTTACTAAAGGTTTTATTACATACCGATGATAAATAAAAAGTGCACTGTACAATGCCTGGAACATAGTAAATAATCCATAAAATGTAGTTTTTACCACTAGGTTATAAGCTTGGTAAGAGAAGGGATTGTCTTGTGCTGTCTTGTTCAGCACTCTATCTCAAGAACCTAGCCTGCTAACTGGCCCACAGTTGGTGCTCAAATACTGTTGAATAAATGATTGAATATGAGCTCAGAGTAGTTCTCAACTCTCATCACACTATTTTATGGTTACCAGTGCCCCCACCACCCCTAATCAACAGCAGGGGACTGGAAAAACCGTACCCCAGAGGAAAGGCATTTAAGTTCCTGTTTATATTTCCTTAAACTCACCACAAAGATTCTCCCCTTCTGTCCCAAAACCACAAAATCAATGCTTTGCAACACGTATTCTTAAACAATTTTGCTTCATTTCCCCTCATAGACAATGCACAAAGTTCCTTAAAACTGCAAGGCTTAGTTTAGTTCCCTTTCGTCTTAAACAAGGAAAGACAAATTTGTAAAACCCTATTAAGTTTTTGAAAAGTCTGATTCCTTAATCTTTGATTCATAGTTGGCTACCACATAGGCTGCTATCTGCATTACATTCTACAAATTAAAATAATGAAAACAGGCTTAAAAGAAAAAAAAAAAGTTACACATCAAAGTGAACATACTTCAGAGTAATCAAATTAGGAAACTGAATACATTTTTCAATGATGCTGCCTTCCTTTAAATACTTGTAGAGATTCTTTTTTGGAATAAGACTTCAGGTCCAGTCCTACAAGCCACACTAGAAACTCTGTCATTACTTCACAGTTGCAACTCTTAGTTGACCTAAAATAGTATCACCAACCTGATTTCCTAACCTTTTTCACCAGACTTGAATCCAAATTTTTATATCACTTGGATTCAGTTTGACTCTTAGCTGTTTCCTAAAATCAAATCTGCTCTCAAAGAACGAAGATGAAAAAAGTTATACAGGCACCAAAGTAAATTTTAAGAGAAGTTCCAAAAAACATTTTCTGTCACACCTGAAAAGTTGGTAACTGAAAGAACAACTTCAAATAGCTACTCTGAGATGACACTTATTTGTAAATCTAAGTTCTGGTATTTTCATTACAAAGGCAGTGATATTTGTTTTATAGTCAATTTTCATATAATTTCACTTGTACTTTCCTCCATCAATACTCCATAGGTTGCATCTTCTCTCTCTCTCACACACACATCCTTCCAGTAGACTCCGACTCACAGCAATCCCATGCATGTCAGAGTAGAACTGTACTCCACAGGGTTTTAAATGGCTGTTTTCAGAAGTAGATCGCCAGGCCTTTCTTCTGAGGCATCTCTGGGTGGACTCAAACTTCCAGGTTTTCAGTTAGCAGCCAAGCATATTACCCATTTGTACGACCCAGGGACTCCAATTGTATCTTAAATCCCCCTAGAAATATTTAATAGAAATACTACTTAAAAAAAAAAAAAAAAGACGAAGAAAGAACACCTCTGCCTCCCTGAAAAGACACACAAGAAACTTAGCAGTAGTTGCTTCTGCAGAGGGGAAGAGGGTGGCTGGGGAAGAAGAAAGAAAGGGAGAGAGACTTGTCACTAAATACTCTTTTATATCTTTTGAATTTTATAAAACGTGAATGTATTAACTATTTTTAAAAATCCATTTAACAAAATTACTTCCAAATGTCAGATATTGCTGGCTTCTATAAGCCAGAAAAGTATAGTACTAAAGAAATACAGAGTTCATTTTAGTGACACTTTATTGTAAATCTTAACCTCCGGTCTAGTGCAGAGCTATTCACACTAATAGGGAAACCTTCAAGCAAATTTTTCCAAGTTCACCTAAATCCCCTGTAGCTGAGTTATTTTGCTGTATCACTCCATTAAAGCTTAAACGGGAACACTGGAAACAAAAACCTGATATTGCAAAAATAAACATGCCAATTCAAAAATGAAGGTAAATTAATGAACTATAAAAGGAACAGTGATTCAAATATATCTTTGAAAAGTAGTAAATCAAGAAATAATATATATAATGAATGTAAAGTGAGGCAAATTCCTTTAAAACGAGAGAAAGATGTCAAGCATGGTGCCATCTGCAACATAACGCAAGCAGCTTGAACTAGAAAATGCAATATGATCTGTTGCAGGGCACAATTGCACAATCTCAATTACCCAGAAAAGTCTACCAAACAGGAAATTCATGATGTGACTTTAAGGAACACAGGAATTATACTTCAAGATTAACACATTCAAAAAACTGGAATATGTTCCTAAGCAAAAACTTATTTTACAGACCCTTTTCAAATGATGCATGTACATGATTACAAAAACCCAGAAAAAGTTAATAATTAAGTCTGATATTTAGTTTTAGATCAGAAGCACCCAGATTATAATAAGTCTAAAATATAGTGCATAGAACCTTGGAAACAAGAGAGAAGTTAGTGAAATATGTCAAATCCAGAAGTTTTATGGTACCAGTTTAATTTAAAACACTCGTGGTGTAAATTAAAGCTTGAAAAGTGTTTCTTCCTTCTTTTGCTATATGCTTTGAAAACCATCGTGTACCTCAGGTCACAAATGCAGATAAGTTTCCTGCGAGAGGGGCTTTAAAAACACAGTATTTGTAAGAATTGTCGCAATTTAAAACTATTTACCGTACTTCCCAGCACGGTTATCTTTTTGATCTTGACAGCGTCCAACGGTCCTGAATATCACTTGCTCCAAATGCGAAAACTGTTTTGTCAAACAATAATGAGCAAAGGAATGTGACTAATCATTGAGGCGGCCGGTTTCTTAAAACAGCAGTGTCCTTGTAGGCTATATCACTATTACTATCACCACCACCACCACCACCACCACCACCACCCCCTCCGCGAAAAGGAAATACGCTTTCAACCGAATCGGAAACACACCACTCAAGCTGGCACCGTGTTCACCCAGATAAAGTCGGTATTTTAAGCTCTATGGGTCGCTGCTAATTCAAGTGCAAACTCAAAAAGAACGCTTCTCAAAACGAAATTTCAACAGAGCCTTGCAAAAAAGCCCGGGGAGAGAGCCCTTCCTCGTTAATTTTGTTCAGATGATCGCAGTCTCCCAGTCTGGCTCTGCCCTTCTCCCGGCAGCTCCTGGCCTTGTCCGCACAGAGGGCCAGTTCCAGCGCCCCAGGGTGGGCGCACCCCCGGAGAGGGCCCTGCTATTCGACGCCAGCAGGGAGACCCCCCCCCCCCAAGCAGAAAGCACCCTCGTCCCTGTCCCCGGAGCAGGAGCCTTCTGAGAAGCCTTCCCTGTCCCTCGCACACAGTGCGAGCCAGGGCCTAATTCCAGCCACCCCCACCCTCCCCCACCACACACACACCAGCTCGGCATGGAGCTGCGTCCGGCACACGAATAAGCACCTACTTGGTGTGCAGACGGGGGTGCAAGGGGTGCAAGAAAGAGCTCGAAGGGACAGCGATGCCGTTCCTCGAGAAAAATTCCTGCCACTTGGCGCATCGCTGAGCCGTGGGGGCAGGCCTGGCCCTTGGGCGTCAGGGGCCGCCCCTGCCCACCTTGGCCTCAGGCCCCGCGACACTCACCACACAGAGCCATAGGCACCGGAGCCCACCGGGGACAGGTTCTGATAGCGCTCAGGCACCTCCCAGATTGTCTTGTTCAGCTCCTGCCGGTAGAACGTGGGCCTCTCCTGAGACATCTTCCAGCGGCGTCCGCAGGGTAAGGAGGTGGCCCTGCGGGGCCCCCGCCTGCGCCCGCACCCGCACCCGCTCCCGGACTCTCGTGCCCTGCCCCGCAGGGCAGGGACCCTGCGCTGGCCGCCGGCGCAGGTGCTGCTGCCGCGGCCCCGCCGACTCCCGCGCGCGCGCGGCCCCTGTCAGCTGCAGCGGCTAGATGCGCCTTAGAGACGGGGACGAGCCCGGCTAACGGCAGGGGCGCGCTACGGGGCTCAGGGCTGCGCCCGCCGCGATTCCCCTGCACAATCTCCCCGACGAGGCCGTCTCTGGGCTGCGCCGCCGGACTCCGGCAGCAGCGCCCACTGAGCCTCCAGCGGTTACGGCTGTAGAGCCAGTGAGCAGGAGCCTCCCTCCGTACTCTCGCGACAACAACTCCCGGGACTCTCCGCGAGCCGAGGTTTCACCCAATATGGAACCTGCTCGAGGGAGGGGTTTCTTGATGGGAGAGGACGGGAGGAGGAGCAGTTCTCGCGACAAGATAGCAACAGCTGGAGGCCAGAAGCAGGAACTCCGGAGGACTGATCCCCATAAGGGCGGGAAGGCCGACTAGCGAAGGAAGAGACTAGCGGGCAACACATGCCTCGTGCGCCCCACCGTGGTGGGCGGGGGGAATGTCCGGCTCCAAGCTAGAAAGCGACGGTGACAAATAGGGCACGGGGGAAAAAAGCCCAAGATCTTTGAACTCTGGATAGGCACCAGCAGCCGAACACGTGCTCAGGGAAACTCTCAATTTCCAAGAAATAACTTGCGTACAAAAAGAATGAGTTTCCAGCTGGAAAGCCGATGCATTCCCATTTACTCAAGGGCATATGGCTTATTCTTCTGCATTCCGACGAAGTCTGTCCCAAAGGCAAGTATTAGCCCTGTATTAAAGTGAGATTTTTCCAGCCAAGCTGTCCTAGTAGTTCTCAAACTTTTATGTACAAAAGAATCAACCTGGGAGTTTGTTTTAAAATGCAGCTTCCCAGGACCCACGGGAGTCTAATTTGATAAGTCTGAGGTGGGCACCGAGAAAGTGCATTTTTAGCATGACACCAGGTGGTTCTGGTTTAGGAAAATCTTGGCTATCTCCCGCAGAGAGGTTTCCTCATGCCTCTCCTGACCTAACGGGTGGCCAGAAGACTTGTGAATTTATGTGAAGTGCAGGTCACGAGTCCTGGCACCAAGTAGGCCTGCAACCAAAACTATAAAACCTCGAAGCGAGTGGGGGCCTGGGCGACACAGGTAAGGAGTTCTCTTGGGTTCGGGACCAGCAGCCCAGCTATCCCTCTCCCCGCTCCCCCACCCCCCTGCCTATGTCCCCCGCCCGCTCGGAACTCCTGCAGGTTCGGCGGCAACGGCTTGGGAACCGCCGGCGTCCGCGTCTGCAGCGCCGCCAGTCGGGCCGGAGCCGCGTCGGACCCGAGCGTCAGCATTCCTGTCTTCGCCCGGGGAACCTGGTGAGCTGCTGTCGGAGACGCCCGGGAGCCGGGGGCTGCAGGTTGGGAGCGATGAGGCCTCATTGGGTTCCCAGCGCGGGTGCCTGGGTGCGAGGGACCCGCCTCTCTTTACACATCGAAGTCTCGGGCGGGGGGTTGCGTCTGCCCCCAGCAGGGCCAGGCATATCGCGGGCGCTCAGTCATTATTTGAGGAATGAGTGAATGGGGATCGTGTATGCGAGCTCAGAGGTACTGTCTCTGCTTTGAAAGTCCGCGTGGAAAGCCTATGGCAAGAGACAGCGTGTGCATTTTGCAAGCTGCATGCTTTCAAAGTCGCTTGCCTGGATTGTCAGAAACCCCTGAAATAGTCCGCTGCCGGAGCCCCAGCCACCACCCCATCCATCTCCTCCTGAGGCCTAACTGCCCAAACCTCACAGCTTTTGTTCATTTTGTTCCTTCTGTCTGAGTCCCCTCCCTCACCTGTCCCTTTCTCTTCCTGTCAAATCCTGTTTATCCTTCAGGACCCTATGAAGTTTCTACAACACCTCCTCCCCAATAATAAGTGTCTCTCCTCCACACTCCACTGGTTTTATTCTAACTACATTGTACTAAAGATAGCTGCAGGTAGTTGTTTATGTGTCTGATGGTAAGCTCCTTGAGGGCTGCGGCTTTGTCTTAGTCATTTTTATATCTCTGTCACTAGACAGTTATTGAAGGATACTAAAAGACGATGCCTTTTCTATATTTGAAATTCATTTCCCATTAAAACCTAGGTAGTAACTGGCAAAGGACTGGTTTAACAAATGCTTATTTTGAAATTTTGGGAGTGAATTTTGCCTTCACATAATTTAGGAGAATATATGAAAGATGGCAATAGCGGGGGAAAGATATTCTTGCAACTAAACTTAAGTTTCAGGATTTCAGTTCTACTGGGTCAATAGTTAGAAAGGGGCACTGTATTTAAACTTTTATTCTTTTTAAATACTCTGAACATAGATTACGTAAATGAAGAAATGGATGGACGGATGAGGCAAGTATGGGAGGAGAAGAACCTAGGTCAAAATGCATACATATATTTTGACAATGCCCCCAAACTTACTTCACACTGGAAGACTGACTAAAGAGAACTGGCTACATTTACAGTGGTCCTCATACTTTACTGTGTATCAGAATCACCTGGAAGTCTTCTTAAAACAGATTGTTGCCCCCTCCACCCCCGAGAGTTTCTGATTCAGTATGTCTAGGTGAGGCCTGAGAATTTGCAATCCTAAAAAGTTCCTAGGTGATGCTGATGCTGGGTATCAGGTATGGGCTACAGAAATTAAATGAATTTCTCCCCTGTAGTAATTCAAACCAAAAAACCAAACCCATTGCCGTCCAGTAATCCAGGTACTCAAAATTATGTTACATTTGTAGAATAAGAAAATGAAAACTTAAGTAGTTGAAACCCACAGTCTACCAAACTTAAGTATTTGCTCTGATGGCAGGAAGCTTCAAGGAATTGTTTTCTAGGTGGACATTTATCTTCAAGGTTATGGGTAAAGCTTAGCAGGGTGGTGATTACACTGAGTGCAGTAGCCCCATCAGACTGATGCCTTCAAGAGCCGGTATCAGAGACTCTCCTTTTTGTGTCTCAGCCAAAAGGTCATCATCTCGTCAGTGTAGTCTGGATGATCTTTTCTGAAATTCATCACCTTTTCCACACTATATCAGTAAGAGCTTCTGGTCATGCACCTTGTCAAGAAGTGTCCTGCTAGTGCATGAAAACGAGCCATCAAGGGTTCTGTGAAATCAAGAGAGACATAATGGAGCTGGAAAACTTCCAGAGAGGACCACTGAAATAAATAAATAAGGAAATCATGTGCTTTCCTTTAGCCAGTCATTGGATGAGTCCTTTAAAGCCAGTGTCAGAGATGGCTTTCAATTTGCCCCTCCTCACCATCCTCACTGTGGCCACCAAAGCTTACAATTCCAATACCTCTCCCCTAGACTATTGTAATATTAATTGCTTCCAACCAGTCCCCTGTCTCTAGCACTGTGCAATAGAACTTTCTGTGATTATGGAAATGTTTTATATCTGTGCTGTTCAGTAAGGTAGCCACTAGCCACATGTGGTTGTTGAGCACTTGAAATGTGGCTAGTGCAACTAAGGAAGTAAATTTTTTATTTTAGTTTAATTAAGTTAAATTTAAATAGCCACATGTGGCCAGTTGCTGCTGTACTGGACAGCACAGCTCTTGATCATACCACTGACAAGATTCATTTTCCCAAAGTGCATTTCTGTGCCTATTACTCTTTCTGTTCAAACACTTTAGATAGCTAAAAAATAAAGCCCAGCTTCAACCCAGCATTCAAGACCTTCCAGGAATAGGCCTCATGCTACATTTTTGGGGCTTACCACTAATTTTAGGGGTCCATGGGTAGCACAAATGGTCCAAACCCAACCTGAGGTTCCTTGGAAGACAGGCCTGGCATTCTGTTTCCGAAGGGTCACAGCCTTGAAAACCCTACTCTGCACAGATGGAGTCTCCATGAGTTGGCACTGAAGATTGCTATTTCCCACTTATTATATAATAAGCCCCACTTATTCTATACCTCTCATATCTGTTCAGCATGCCAGACTAGAGTCAAGCTCAACAGGGTCTTCTTTCCCCACTGATTCCGCTAAGCTCGTTCTCTTGACTGGTTTCACTGGGTAGTAGGTAGGTACGGTAGGAATCTTGTTTATCCATTCATACGCATCACTAATTAGATGATGAGGCATTTGGCTACCTTAGTTACATAGTTACGTGAGTCTACTTGACAGCAACTAACAACATTAACTTTACTAAGATCTATTAAATTACTTGTCTTAACATTATCTTTGTACTTCCATGCTGTTTTCCTGAAATACTTTATCTTTCACCCCGTCCCCAGCTTTACAATGAGCTCAAATCATGTCTCCTCCAGAAGGCCTTCTCCATCTCTCTAGGCCAGGACTATTAATCTCACTTTTGGAGAAGGTCACATGGTGGTAGGATAGGGCATCTATTTTGGAATCAGAAAGATCAGGTTCAAATTATGGCTCTGCTATTTAATCATTGTATGACTCTGAGAAAGTCATTAAACTCATCAGTAAAATGAGTATAATCATTTTCAAGAAAATGATATCAACCTCTTGAGATGATGTGTATGAAGAACCTGGTCTATGGCAGACTGGCCACAAATGTTAACTCCTGTCTTCCCCACCTCTAAACTCTCACAGCACTATATTTTGATACTTTTATTCTACTAAATTGTAGTCTTTGTTCTTTTGTACCCCCAGAGCACCTAGCATTCAAGAAATGTTTGTTGTGCACTAAATTGATTGACCACAGGTGAAATAGCATTCTTCAGTCCAAAACAAATGAAGGCCAAGAATAAATATGATAGAAATGTATAAAATTGTGAAAATAAAAGCAGATGAACTTTGTTTAGGAAGCATTGCATTTCTGTTTATGGTGATGGAAATTTGGCAACGGATGTTGGTGATGGTTGTACAACGTGATTAATGTAATTGATATCACTAAATTGTACACATGAAAAACATTAAGTTGGCAAGTGTGTGTTATATATATATTTACAACAATTAAAAAAAAAAAAAAGAGATGAACACACCAAATCCTAGTCTAGTAGATGGGAGCCACGTCTTGAAACATAAACAATGTAAGCTAAAGATAGTAAAATGAAATACTAATTTCCATCAGTGAACTAATGTAGTATTATATAATACCGCCAAAGGGTACGGCAACAGAAAATGTAAATACTGCAGTTTCAAAAGAAAGTTAGAGACAATACAGACAAACCAAAAACAAAAAAACCAAACCCATTGCCAACTTGAGGGAAATAGTGACTCTACAGGACAGGGTAGAACTGCCCCCATAGGATTTCTAAGGCTGTATCTTTAGGGAAGCCGACTGCCATATCTTTCTTCTGAAGAGCGGCAGACCATTCGGTTAGAGACAGGGTGCTTTAACCAGGGCTCCTTGTGGACAAACAGACCCTCATTATCTCCTGTTTCTTATTCATCACTGTACCATTCCATTGGCTTCAAACCAAACTAACAAGTGAAACTGTTAATTTGGACCTCCCACCCACAAGGCTTTAACTCTTTCATGACCAAATTATTCTCGCTTTAAATTTTTTGTTGATGCTTAATCATTGAGTGTGTCCCTGTGGACTCTGGGGTTAGGACTGGTGGGATGCATATGTCCCTCTGGCTAGGACATGTATTACACATATTTCCCTGTGGACTCTGGTGTAGGATTGGTAGGACACATATGTCCCCTCCAGGATGCACTACTTCATACAACACTCTGTAAAAACTAATTTGCGGCACACGCCCATTTCTACTGTTTCAGACAGTTACGGCGTCCCGTCTTGACAGGTGCAAGTACTGTCAGTGGGAAAGCATCTTCCCAATAAACCCGAGAGCTGGAAAATGTAGGTGGGAGTTGTATGTCTCTCGAGTCATTAACAGCAGAGCCCAAAAGAAGCAATTTCCTACCAGAAGCGGCTTCCAAATCATAAGAGACTGAGGGCACAAAGGCTGCCTAAGAACATGCGCAGTAACAGCCTCCACCTTCTAGGCGTAAGACGCCCTCCAAATCCCACAATCCTTTTCTCACACATTTCCGGTTTGTTTAGCTCAGGTGTTAGTCGCGCAGCAGCGTCCAGTGGATCTAGGTGGGAAAAGGAATTTTTTTTCTGTTCATTGAGCTGTTAGTGTTCACTGTTTGGAGTCAGTCAAGTCTTAAGGAGTCACTGCTGCTGCCATCAACATGTCGGTCCCAAGCGCACTCGTGAAACAACAGTCTATTCAGTCTATGGCTGGGGTCTTTCCGGTGCGCAATGAGAAACCTTGAGATTTCAGTGGAAAAAGTGGAGGTGATATGCTATATGTCGGAAAAGATGCCAGACTATCTCCCTGTGGGGTCCTCAGATGAGGAGGATGAAGAATTTCAGTTTATTAAGAAAGCCAAAGAACAAGAAGCAGAGTCTGAGGAACAGGCGGAGGATTCATCTAGTGATCCCAGTCTGTGGCGTTTGCAGGAACGTTATTAGAGCAGATGTGTAAGAGAGATTGGCTTGGCATCGGAGTAAGAAGATAGCAGTGAAGAAGAGGAGGAAATTGATGAGGAAATAGAATGGCACCATGGGATGATGCGTCAACAAGCACAGGAGAGAAAAATTGAAGAGATGAAAGTCATGGAGGTGGAAAATGAGGGGCGTTCTGGGGGAGGAGTCAGAATCAGAGTCTGAGTATGAAGAGTGCACGGTGAAGATGAGATGGAGCCTCCTCGCCTTCATCCAAAAGAAGGACCAAGTGACTGTTCAAGAACAGGAAGCTGAAGCATTGAAACAGAAGGAGCTGGAGCAGGAGGCAAAACACTTTGAGGAGAGGCACAGGTACACACTCAAGATTGTAGAAGAGGAGACCAAGAAGGAGCTGGAAGAGAACAACCAGCCCCTGGCTGCACTGGACTCACGCAATACTGATTATGAAAATGATGAGGAGGAAGGAATATAAGGCACGGAGAGTTCGGGAGCTAAAGAGAATCGAGCAGGGCAGAGAAGATCCAGAAGCGCTTGAGAAGGAGAAAGCGGAAATTGCATGCAAAACCTGACTCAGGAAGAGAGGGGAACTGAGCTTCAGGCAAATGGCAAATAAGAATATTTCACATAAAAATAAGGAATTATGACTTTTCTTGGAAAAGATGTGATCTGGCTCCCTGGACCCCACACTGCTTAATGGCAGCAATTGCCAGAGCTAAGTTGCTGCCTATGCCTTAGGACAGGACATGCCCTCGCCAGCCCCCACTGTTCTCACCGCTCCTTGGTGTTCATATATTGCCTGCTCACAACTCACCTGCCTGTCGCTGCTGGCTTTTGAGTTTACCATCCCTGCCTTAGTGGCACTTTCAGAAACAAATATGAATGGTGAGTTCTAGACCCTGGATCTGAAGCTGGATGGTGATTTTTATAATCTCAATATAATTAGCAGGTTAATTCAGCTTTTTTAAGTTGGCAGGAACAGATAGACTCTAGTAATGGCAGTTTATTGTGAGATTACATGGGGAAATTAAGGAAGACTGGGTCAGTATTCCTATAGGTGGGAGAAAGAAAAGAGGAAAATATTACTTGTGTTTTAATATACAGTGTTACCTTTTGTTTGTAAAAGACAGGAAGTACTAATTCTCATGTATTGATACATTGTAAAATACCTCTTCCATTCCCTTCTGTCTTCTCCAACCAGTTTCTCATTCTTTAATGGATTTTGTGGTCTTTAGTTCCTGGTAAGGAGCCCTGGTGTCACAGTGGTTAAAGGGCTTGGCTGCTAACCAAAAGGTTGGTGGTTTAAACCCACAAGCTGCTCCATGGGAGAAATATGTGGCAGTCTGCTTCCATAAAGATTACAGCCTTTGAAACCCTATGAGGCAGTTCTGTTCTGTCCTATAGGGTTGTTCTGAGTTGGAGTTGACTCGATGGCAATGGGTTTGGTTTTTTGTTTTTTTACTTCCTGAGTGTTATACAGCATACTAACGCAACCCAATACTTTGATGATAAAAACTCAGTATGTAACTATGGCCCAGTTCCTTAGCTTTTCTAAAACCTCATTTTCATTGTCTGTAAAATGGCAATAATAATAGTACTAGGATTATTGTGGGAATTAAATGAAATAATTAATGAAAAATATTTAGTGTAATGCTTGACATATAGTATTAAGTACCCAAGAAATGCTGGTGATAATGATAATAATGATGGTGGTGGTGCTACATGGTCATTCTGAAAGTTGCTGATACAGTAAACTTGTTTTTAGCCTCGCCTGTAAAAGAACTGTTCGTGTAATCTACATAATTTGGGTGTTTACCTATATTTTTTACATCTGTGTAATATGTATATACTTTTTCACATTTATGTGGAAGAATTTTAGAGTTTATGTCTTTTTATTATTCAAAAACACAGATGATTAAGAATGGTCATACTTTCTTCCAGAGATGGATCTGTATCCATCCTCATTAACTCCTGTTTCCCATTTTCTTAGAAGAACAGGACAATACAGATTGTTGAAGCTAAATGTGACCCTTAGAAATCATGCAGTACAGTACAGAGCCTAAGAAACTTGTTCTCAGTCACACAACTAGTTGGGGAAAAAAAAAAACAAAAAAACACCAGGGCTAGGACCCCAGTGTCCTGGTGTCCTGTGCAGTGCTTTTTCTGCTACACGGTAATGCCACTTGACATTCATTCAAGAAATATTTGTTGAGGGCCTAGTAAGTATCAGACACTATTTTGGGCCCTGGGGGGACAGCTATGCACAAAGTCCTGCCTCCTGGGCTTGCATTTTAACTGGGACAGATAGACAATGGACAAATAGACAAATATCGAATCAGGTGCTACAAGTGCCGTGAACCCAAGTAAAGGGATAGAGAATGATGAATACTACTTTAGATGGAAGGAGCCCTGGTTGCGCAGTGGTTAAAGCACTTGGTTGCTAACCAAAAGGTTGGCGATGCAAACCCATCAGCCACTCTGAGGGAGAACGATGTGGCAGTCTGCTTCCGTAAAGATTACAGCCTTGGAAACCCTCCCTATAGAGCAGTTCTACTCTGTCCCACAGGGTCGCTATGAGTCAGAATCAACTCTACAGCAATGGGTTTAGTTTGGTTTATTTTAGATAGAGAGGGAGTTAGGAGACACTGTATTGAGTCCTTAACGCTTAGCATTTTCAGTGAAAATTGGTGGTTAATACTGACTTTTGCCTCTTACTCATTTCTCTGTAACACAGTTGAATAAAAAGGAAAGGATTTCTAGCTGGACACCTGGGTTCTAGTCCTGAGTCTAATTTTTATTAAATAGCCAAGACTGTTTACATGTCTGGGCTTTGGTTTCTCCATCTGGAAAATGAGGATAATACACGTCTTATATAGGGTGGTTTTGAGTATAAAATTTGCAATACATGAGACAGAGTTTTATAAAACAATGTGTTTTTCAAATACAAAATATCATTATCTGAAAATTTCATTTCCATCAAAAATGTACCGAGGATCCTGATTTTTTTTTTAAATTGTTTTTCATTTGATCTTTTTACTCATACAGAAATAATGCAACCAGAGAAGAGTGCCCAGACTTTTAGTTCTAAATATCGGCAAGGTTCTTTCACCTACGATGTTAAGCGAGAGGTGTACAACGAGGAGACCTTTCAACAGGAACACAGAAAGAAGGCCCCTTCCTCAGGGAACCTGGACATCGACATCACCACCTTCAGACACCATGTCCAGTGCCGGTGCGTGTTTGTTATCATTCAGCTGCTGCCAACCTGGGCAGGACTGAAACCTGGCCTGATTCCTTTGGTGCACACTTCTATTTTCCTTCTCTGACTTCCTGTCATCAGAACAGTGCCTTTTATTGTGTAATTTTTCTTCAGTTTATATATAGATGTAGATATTTTTGTTTCATGTTTGTCTTGTAGCACCTTCTAGACTATAAACTTCTTGGGCATAAAGACCTTGAGTACCCCCCACAGCATCTAGGGATGATAGATATCTAAGAAATGCATGATTAATCAGTGTCCTGACAAACAGAGGCAACCATGGTGGACTAATGGCAGCAGAATGATACCCTTCTAGCTTCATATCCAGCGGTATCCACATAGTCTTCATGGTCATCAGTGTAGAACCCACCACCACCACCTCTGGAAAGATTCCAGAGAAAACCATGTGACTAGCTCAGTCCTACAATTCAGGAGCTCTTAACCTGTTTTTGTACTGTGAACCTTTTAGCACTCTGGTGAAATTTATTGATCTTTTTTAATACATAAAATACATTGGATTATACAGGAAAGCAATTATATTGAGCTCCTTGGAAACCCTATGGGGCAGTTCTCCACTGTCCTATAGGGTCACTATGAGTCAGAATTGACTTGATGGCAGTAGGTTTGGTTTTGGTTTGGTTTTCTTATAGCAATCAAAATATTTTTCAAAAATTTTGTTGTTTAATAATGTGGGTCTAAGAACTACCATAGTTTCACAGTACTGATGTAAATGGTATTTCAAGATATCTGCAACAACTGTAATGTGATATGAAAATATTTGTGATTTCTCTCGGTAACAAGTCCAGTTTTGCTAATACTATTATGATTTGTTGTCAACATTCATTATGGAAGGAAATGATAAATTTCAGCTAAAGGTTAGTGAAAATAATGACAGTTTTTCCTATCCAAGTTTATGGACCCCCATATTTCCCCCCAGATTCTATCTACAGACCCGTTAGGGGCCCATAGACCCCAGGGTAAGAACTCTTGGTGACCTACATCATGATATTAACCCTACTCATTCAAGTTATCCTCACTCACACTCTAGATTTATATTGCCCGTATTTGGTGTGTGCTGGGTGACAAGGGAGGCCACTGTATAGCCCTGTTGCAGAACTTCCCTCCTCTGAGGCATCCTCTTTTGTCACATCTTGCTTTTTGCAAGTTCTGGTCTTGGATGTCCTTTCCCAGCCCCACATCACCACTTTCATTTCCTCTATTCCAGGATGGGTCAGAGGAAATGTGTTGAGGAGGGCACTGGGGGCCACATTGGCCTTGTCTCTGCAAAATGATAGTCTTTTCCTGATTTTACCCTCATTACAAACAGGTATTACCAAAGCAATTTTAACCTAACTCCCCTACCATGCCATTGGGACACTTAAATCTGACCTGTTCTGACTCCCATGGGCTTTTAGAACAATTCTTATTCCCTACTTCTAAAGCATACAGTTCTCCCCACTTCTGAATTTTGACCTGACAGCACAAAATAGTGCCATACTACTGAAGCCATCCCACTTGAGTTTGAATCCCAGTTCCACTGCTTCCCAGCTGTGTGACCTTGGGTAAGCTATCTAGCCCTACTGTGGCTCAGTTTCTGAATCTGTAAAATGAGGATGATAATGGGTGGTGCAAATGGTTAACTCACTCAGCTGCTAACTAAAAGGTTGGAGTTTCGAGTCCATCCAGAGGTGCCTCAGTACAAAGGCCTGGTGATCTACTTCCAAAAAATCAGCCATTGAAAACCCTATGGAGCAAAGTCCTACTTTGACACACTTGGGGTCACCATGAGTTGGAGTTGACTCAATGGCAACTGTTTTTTTTTTTTTTAAATAGAGCCTACCTCATAAGAGGATAGTTGTAAGGGTTTATAAAGAGTATTTGTAAAGCTTCTAGTACACAGAAAACACTAATACAAGTGTTTTTAAAGTAAATAGGATAATCTTTTAACTCCATATCTTCCCTTCTGCATAGAACCTCTTTTTCCTCATTTTCTTCCTCTTAGCAACTGCAACTCCTCCATTTCTTGTCAGATTCCACCCTGTGCTTTCACATAGACTCTTACATTCCTCACTTTTAAGATGCTTTCACTAAAATTGAGATTTATTAAGTCCCTATACTCCCCCCTCACCAGCTTCAATGTCTATTCCTTGAACCCCTCCTTGATTCCTTTCAGTCTTAGATGCTAATCACTCTGAGGTTCCCCCCCACCCCCATGCTGAAGAACTTTAATCACTCTGCCTAGGGTGGCTGGTCTTCTGCCAGGTAGCACATGGTCAGGTGAAGGAACACTTTGTCCCAATGCCACGCTCTACCCTTTTCCATGTTATTGTTAGCTGCTGTTGAGTCAGTTCCGACTCATAGTAACCCCTTTTCCATTGTTGTTGTTAGGTGCTGTCTAGTTGACTCTGACTCATAGCGACCCATATGACACAGCAGAACTGCACCATAGGGTTTTCTTGGTTGTAATCTTTACAGAAGCAGATCACCAGTTCTTTCTTCTGTGGAGTGCTGGGTGGGTTTGAACCAACAACCTTTAGGTTAGCAGCCAGGAATTTATCTGTTTGCACCACCTGGGCTCCCTCCCTCTCCCACATTGTTGTGTGCCATCAAGTCGATTCCGACTCATAGTGAACCTATAGGACAGAATGGAACCGCCCCATAGGGTTTCCAAGGCTGTAATCTTTACAGGAGCAGGTTTCCAGGTCTTTTCTCCCATGAAGCCACTGAGCGTGTTCAAACTGAAGACCTTTCGGTTAGCAGCCAAACACTTAACTACTGCGACACAAGGGCTCCTTCCCTTTTCCATAGGGAGATTTCATTGGAGAGAACACACTTGGTGCACCTGCCTCACACCCAGGGACTCTCATAAAAATAGCAAACCCATGGTCTTGCTCCTACCTCCTGAGCAGAATTTAGCAGCTGTCAGTAGGAACTGATGAGATAATACAGTGGCTAGGATGCTGAACTAGGAATCAGACCTGGTATCTAAGCCTAGCTCTGCCCACACTTACTACTGTGACTTTGACAGAGTCACTTCCACTTATTTGTCTTAATTACCTTAGGAGGGATAGTAATGCTCATAGTTGTGAGAGTCAAACATGAAGTTATTTATTTTCTGAGCATGTATTTTAGCCCTGCATACACTAAAGTTATATTTGTTATCTGGCTACTGCTCACACGTGGAATATCTCCATACTCTTTGCTTTTAGCCCATGCTAAAATGTAAATAGCAAAAAGCAGTTTAAAGCCAAATTGGTATTTATTTACTTACTTATCGCATTTCGGCTCTTTTAGATGATTTAGAGGTTAAAGCAGCATTTCTCAACCTCAGCATCTTTGACATCTTGGACCAAAAACTCATTCTTGTGGAAAGCTATTCTGTGCATTATAGGATGTTTAGCAGCATTCCTGGCCTCTGCTTACTAGTTGCCTGTCGTGATAATCAAAAATGTCTCCAGATATTGCCAGATGACCCCTGGACAGCAAAATTGCTCATGGTTAAAAATACACTGGGTTAAAGGATAATAAAGCTTTGTTTTATTGCCCTTTCTTTACATGACTAACTTCTTAAGCATAGGACTTAATAGTCAATATTTTCCATAAATTTCAGAGTTGATGTTCAATAAAAATTTTAGTATATGGAAATGATGTGTGTGATGGTTAAGATTGTATGTCAGCTTGGCCAGGCCATTATTCTCAGTGTTTTAGCAGTTGTATAATGTTGTGATCACTTCCCTGTTGAAATTTGATATGTGATCACCCCTATGATGGAATCTGTTGAGTGGTACTGGTGGAGGTGGGGCCTGTGGCAGCTCACCGCCCCCTCAGTTTCATCTCTCTGCCTTCCGCCAGTTACTTTCTGCCTGCTTGCCTTCCCGAGGTTTTTGGCTTTTTCCAGACTCAGCAGCTGCCTCTTGTCTCACCTCTGGTTCTTGGGACTTGAGCTAGCAGCTTACCTGTTGATCTTGGAATTCTTCGATCTTCTCAGCCTGCGAGCAAGAATCTGGTTCCCCAACCTGCTGATCTTGGGTTCGCCCACCCCTGCAGCTACATGAATCAGGAGAAACCTTGCGATCTTGTCTGCTGATCTTGGAATTCATTGACCTTTACAGCCTGTGAGTGGGAGCCCCTCTCCGACCTGTCAACCTTGGGTTCACCAGCTTTTGCGGCTCTGTGAATTGGGAGAGGCCTCTACCCTGATCTATGGACTTGGGATGTTTTAGCCTCTACAACTGCATGAGCAGTTTCCTTGATATAAATCTGTCTATATATTTATACGCTTTACTGGTTTTGCTTCTCTAGAGAACCCAGCCTAAAACATTTGGTACTGAGAGTGGTTCTAGAGAAACAAAATCATAAGGATGAGTTTTCTAAATTCATTCTCAAGTCTGGTTAGTCTTAAAGATGTTGATGACTCTGCTTCCAGCAGTAAATAGGGCACTGCTAGTCCATGGAGTTAGGTGGTGATACAAATATGCAAAATATCACCACCAGTAGATCAGGTATTGGTGAAAGGTGAGCCTCTGGGTGAACACATGTGTGATATCTTTCTACAGCTTTGTCAGAATGAGAAGTATAGGGAAGCTGATTGGTTGGTCCTGCTTTCACTAGACAAACTGGTGAAAGAAAGAGATGTGCTCAGGGCTTCAGAGTCAAAGCTCAAGTGCTGCATAAATGACCTCAAGGCTTCCACTTGTGCTTTGAAGGAAAGCCTTATTTCTTGTAGTAACAGAGCTGAAATTGCCAAAACTCAAACCCAGACTCTTATTATAAGAGTGGCTGAATTACAATGCCAGCTCAATTGCCAACCTCGAGAGGTGTCTGAAATTAAAGTAAGAGCACTGATTGGGAAGAAATGGGATCCTGAAACTTGAGATGGGAACATATGGGCAGATGATCAGGGAGCTAGAGACACTGAGCTGCTAAATTCTGTTGAATCACTCCTGCCGACAGAACCACTCCCACCTGAAGAGATTACTTCATGTTTGTCTGTTACACCACCCTGCCCAGGAAAACCATTATCCCCTCCAGTCCCATCTAATGAGATTAGCCCTAGTCCAGCTGCCTCTAAAGAGCCCTTAACTGAGTCATTGCCTAAGGCAGATGCTTTACGAGACAATGCTGAATATTCTCAAAGCAATTCCACACTACCGATTCTAGCATCTGGACCTCTAACTAGACTTAAGTCTCAGCGAGCCCCAAAAGATGAAGTACAGAGTGTGACCCAGGAGGAGGTATGCTACACTCCAAAAGAAACCTGGGGAATATGTGTGGGAATGGCTATTAAGGGTGTGGGATAATGGTGTAAGGAACATACAGATGGATCAGTCTGAGTTTATTGATATGGGTCCACTAAGCACAGATTCTTCATTCAGTGTTTCAGCTTGAGAAGTTAGGAAAGGATCTAATTGTTTGGTTGGGTAGCTGAAGCATGGATTACGAGGTGGCCTACACTGAATCAAGTTGAAGTGCCAGACCTGCCTTGGTATACTGTAGAAGGTGTCCATAGGCTTAGAGAAGTTGGCATGCTAGAGTGGATTTATCAGGTTAGACCCACAGACCCACACATGGAATGCCCAGAGGACACACCTTTTACCTCAAGTGTGAGGAACAAATTTGTGAAGGGAGCTCCAGCATCCTTGAAGACTGCTGTGATTGCTATTTTATGTAAATCAGATTTGACAGTGGGAACTTCCCTAACTGAATTAAGACACTTAACTACAATGGGGCTGCTTGGACCCTGTGGTAGTAGGGGCCAAGTGGCTGCACTCAATCGACAAAGACAAGGTGGGCGTGGTTACAGTAATGGACAGCAGAGTCAAGGCAGTAATCAAAATAGTCTGACTCATATGGATTTATGGCGTTGGCTACTTAGTCATGGTGTCCCTAGGAGTGAAGTAGATGGGAAATCTATTAAATATTTACTTGATCTGTACGAACAGATGAATTCTAGGTCAGGTGAACAGTAGACTAGAATCACCAGAATAAACAGTCACAGTCCCTCAATTCCCAGGTTTGAGCAAGTTTAAAGACCCAAAACCCCTTGAATGAAGGGGAGGCTGGGTCCCCTTGAGGAAGGACTCCAATACGCTGCCAAAAATTTTTACTGTTAATCTTTCTCCCAGCCTTTCCCAAAGGGATCTACGGCCTTTTATGAGTGACTCATTGGGGAAAAGGAAATAATCAGACTTTTCGGGGATTACTGGATACTGGCTCTGAACTGACACTCATTCGAGGAGACCCAAAACATCACTGTGGCCCACTAGTCAGAGTGGGGGTTATATCAGGTCAGGTTATTAATGGAGTCTTGGCTCATGTCCATCTCACAGTAGGTCCAGTGGGTCCCCAAACCCATCCTGTAGTGATTTCCCTAGTTCCAGAACGCATAATTGGAATAGATATTCTCAGCAACTGGCAGAGCCCCCACATTGGATCTCTGACAAATGGAGTAAGGGCTATTATGCTAGGGAAAGCCAAGTGGAAGCCATTAGAACTGCCCCTACCTAGGAAGAGAGTAAACCAAAAGCAATACTGCATTCCTGGAGGGATTACAGAGATTACTGCCACCGTTAAGGACTTGAAGGATGCAGGGGTGGTGATTCCCACCACATCCCCATTCAACTCGCCTATATGGCCTGTGCAAAAAACAGATGGGACTTGGAGAATGACAGTAGATTATTGAAAACAACCAAGTGGTGACTCTGATTGCAGCTGCTGTTCCAGATGTAGTTTCATTGCTTGAGCAAATTAATACATCTCCTGGTACTTGGTATACAGCTATTGACCTGGCTAATGCCTTTTTCTCCATACCTACTTCAAAGGACCACCAGAAGCAGTTTGCCTTCAGCTGGCAAGGCCAACAATACACCTTCACTTGCCTACCTCAGGGCTACATCAACTGTCCAGCTCTATGTCGTAATTTAGTGTGCAGGGACCTTGATTGCCTTTCCCTTCCACAAGACATCATGCTGATTGATGACATTATGCTGATTGGACCTAGTAAGGAAGAAGTGTCAGTGACTCTGGACTTACTGATAAAACATTTGCATGCTAGAGGGTGGGAAATTAATCCTACAAAAATTCAAGCACCTTCCACTTCAGTGAAATTTCTAGGGGTCCAGTGGTGTGGGGCATGTCAAGACATGCCTTCTCAACTGAAGGATAAGTTAATTGCATCTTGCTGCTTCCACAACTAAAAAGGAAGCACAATGCCTAGTGGGCATCTTTGGATTTTGGAGGCAACATATTCCTCATCTGGGTGTGCTACTCCGGCCTATTTATCAAGTGACTCAAAAAGCTGCTAGTTTTGTGTGGGGACCAGAACAAGAGAAGGCTCTGCAACAGGTTCAGACTGCTGTGCAAGCTGCTCTGCCACTTGGACCATATGATCCGGCTGATCCAATGGTGCTTGAAGGGTCAGTGGCAGATAGAGATGGTGTTTGGAGTCTTTGGCAGGCCCCTATTGGGGAATCACAGCGCAGATCCTTAGGATTTTGGAGCAAAGCTCTGCCATCCTCTGCAGATAACTACCCTCCTTTTGAGAAACAGCTTTTGGCTTGTTACTGAGCCTTAGTAGAGACTGAACGCTTAACCAGGGGACACCAAGTCACCATGCGGCCTGAGCTGCCCGTCATAAACTGGGTGTCATCTGACCCACAGAGTCATAAAGTTGGATGTGCACAGCAGCACTCCATCATTAAATGGAAGTGGTATATTCAAGATTGGGCCCAAGCAAGACCTGAAGACACAAGTAAGTTGCATGAGGAAGTGGCCCAAATGCCCATGGTCTCCACTTCTGTCACATTACCTTCCATCTCCCAGTCTGCACCTATGGCCTCATGGAGAGTTCCTTACGATCAGTTGACTGAAGAAGAAGAAACTCGTGCCCGGTTTACAGATGGTTCTGCACGATATGGAGGCACCACTTGAAAGTGGACTGCGGCAGCACTGCAGCCCCTTTCTGGGACCTCCTTGAAGGACAGTGGTGAAGGGAAATCCTCTCAATGGGCAGAACTTCAAGCAGTGCACCTGTTGCTCACTTTGCTTGGAAGGAGAAATGGCCAGATTGTGATTATATACTGATTTTAACAAAGGATGATTTTAACAATCAAGTGGATAGGATGACACGTTCTGTGGAAACCAGTCATCCTCCTTCCCCAGCTACTCCTGTCTTTGCTCAATGGGCTCATGAACAAAGTGGCCATGGTGGCAGGGATGGAGGTTATGCATGGGCCCAGCAGCATGGACTGCCACTCACTAAGGCTGACTTGGCTACAGCCACTGCTGAGTGCCCAGTCTGCCAGCAGCAGAGACCAACACTGAGTCCCTGATATGGCATCATCCCTTGAGGTGATCAGCCAGCAACCTGGTGGCAAGTTGATTACATTGGACCACTTCCATCATGGAAAGTGCATCATTTTGTCCTTACTGTAATAGACACTTACTCTCAATATGGATTTGCCCTCCCTGCACGGAATGCTTCTGCCAAAACTACCATCTGTGGACTTAGAGGATGCCTTATCCACCATCATGGTATCCCACAGAGCATTGCCTCAGATCAAGGGACTCACTTCACAGCAAATGAAATGCAGCAGTGGGCCCATGCTCATGGAATTCACTGGTCTTAGCATGTTCCCCATCATTCTGAAGCAGCTGGCTTGATAGAATGATGGAATGGCCTTCTGAAGACACAATTACAGTGCCAGCTAGGTGGCAGTACCTTGCAGAGTTGGGGCAGTGTTCTCCAGGAGGCTGTATGTGCTCTAAACCAGCATGCAGTATATGGTGCTATTTCTCCCATAGTCAGGATTCATGGGTCCAGGAATCAAGGGGTGGAAATGGGAGTGGCACCCTCACTATTACCCCTAGTGACCCACTAGCAAGATTTTTGCTTCCTGTCCCCTTGACCTTATGCTCTGCAGGCCTAGAGGTCTTAGTTCCAAAGGGAGGAATGCTCCCACCTGGAGACACATCACTGATACCATTGAACTGGAAGCTAAGAATGCCACCTGGCCACTTTGGGCTCCTTATGCCTCTGGATCAACAGATAAAGAAGAGAGTTACCATACTGGCTGGTGACATTGATCCTGATTACCAAGAGGAAATCGAATTGATAGTACATAATGGAGGTAAAGAAGAGTATGTCTGGAATGCTGGAGATCCTTTAGGGAGTCTCTTAGTACAACCATGTCCTGTGATTAAAGTCAATGGAAAACTACAGCAACCCAATTCTGACCTGACTACTAAATGGCCCAGACCCTTCAGGAATGAAGGTTTGGGTCACCCCACCAGACAAAGAACCGTGACCAACTGAGGTGCTTGCTGAGGGCAAAGGGAATACGGAATGGGTGGTGGAAGGAGGTAATTCTAAATACCAGTTATGGCCACGTGACCAGTTGCAGAAACGGGGACTGTAATTGCTATGAGTATTTCTGTTTTGTATGTGTGCATCCAATAGTTTTGTTTCCTTCACTTATAAAATATAAGATGTAAACGGGGCTAGTGCGTTTTTGATTGTACGCATGTTAGTTGTGTCATGTTAGGCGCAAATATGACTTTGTATTTATCTTTATTCAGAGATTATGTATGGTTTCAGGAGATGTGTACAGGTGCCAAGTTGACAAGTGGTGGACTGTGATGGTTAAGATTGTGTGTCAACTTGGCTAGACCATTATTCTCAGTGTTTTAGCAGTTGTATAATGTTGTGATCACTTCCCTGTTGAAATTTGATATGTGATCACCCCAATGATGGAATCTGCTGAATGGTACTGGTGGAGGTGGGGCCTGTGGCAGCTCACCGCCGCCTCGGTTTCATCTCTCTGCCTTCTGCTGGCTACTTTCTGCCTGTTCGCCTTGCCAAGGTTTTTGGCTTGTTCCAGACTCAGCAGCTGCCTCTTGTTTCACCTCTGGTCCTTGGGACTTGAGCTAGCAGCTTACCTGTTGATCTTGGAATTTGTCAATCTTCTCAGCCTGCGAGCAAGAATCTAGTTCCCCAACCTGCTGATCTGGGGTTCGCCAGCCCCTGCAGCTACATGAATCAGGAGAAACCTTGCGGTCTTGTCTGCTGATCTTGAAATTCATTGACCTCACAGCCTGTGAGCAGGAGCCCCTCTCTGACCTGCCAGCCTTGGGTTCACCAGCTTTTGCGGCTCTGTGAATTGGGAGGCCTCTACCCTGATCCATGGACTTGGGACGTTTTACCCTCTACAATTGCATGAGCTGTTTCCTTGATATAAATCTCTGTATATGTATATTTATATGCTTTACTGGTTTTGTTTCTCTAGAGAACCGAGCCTAAGGTAAAGTGAAATGTGTTAAGTCCCCCTGCTTCTCACCAGTATTACTGATTATAAATCAATCAGAGGTGATTTTTTCCCCCAGGAAACATTTTGCAATGTCTGGAGACATTTTCAGTTGTCATAACCAGGCAAGGAGGATTCTACTGGCATCTACTGGGTAGAGACCATGGATGTTGCTGAACATTCTACAATGCATAGGACAGCCAGCTCCAATACAATTATTTTGTCCAAAATGTCAGTAGTGCTGATGTTGAGAAACACTGTTATATGGAAAGAAGGGTTGTGCATTGTGCCTTTTCTCGGCTATGTAGGCTTTTTCTTTGGAGAACCTAACCAGGTCTCTGCTCTTCTTTCTCACAGCTGCTCATGGCACAAGTGCATAAAATGCATGCTTATGATCTTTCCCTTCCTAGACTGGGTATGTTTGTATCGATTCAAGGACTGGCTTCTTGGAGACTTAATTGCTGGTATAAGTGTTGGCCTTGTGCAAGTTCCCCAAGGTAAGGAAGATAACAAAACCTTTTTATTCAAAAACAATAAATCAGAACTTGTCCACTTGCCCAGGGTAAGCAATTACTTGTGCTAGATGAATAGGAAAAAAAAAGTGAACTCCATCACATCACATCATTACCATTTATTTATACCCTTACCTGCCAGATTTTTAACTCTTCCACGGTGGTTCCAAAAGACTCAGTTTAGTTTAGACCCCTGAATACTTTCTAGAGTATCTGCAATGCCCACTCTTGGTCATTTTTTGCTTAACTACTCAGTTCATACTCACATGACTATAATAGACCTCATTTGGCATTGGTTTTACTTAGAAAGGTAAAGGATAAGAAATCCAGCATGCCAAACATCTCTTCAGCAGGAGTCCTAACAGGTGGTCACATAACAGTCCAGGTCTTTGGTCTTCCAAGTAGCAGTTCAGATGTAAGAGAACAAGATCACACAGAGCAGTACAGGAGCTATCTGGGCTTTAGAAGCCTCATTTCCCAAATAGGAACCAACATTTCTTGTAACAGTCTCATGAGTGTTGATCAGGGTCCCACAAGGGACATGCCCAGTTAATAACCATCACCGTGCTCAGAGTCCAAAGCTAGGGTTTGCCGCTGAATGTTTATAGTTCATTCACAGTCCTCTTTGTCCAGATGGAGTGTACCAATCAGGCTCATTTTAACCATAAGCAATATTGCCTGGTAACACAACAGACATTCCAGTGTTATCAGGTTTCCAGGGAAACAGAGCTAGAAAGTTAACCCAAGATCAAATTTATCCACAGAGAAAGAGGAGGGGCTTTGTTAATTTTTTAGTCAAGTAATTCACAATTCCCCACCATAGTCTTTAAATACTGCCATTTCTCCATTCTTCTGAGGACGACAACCAGGAATGGGTGAAGCTTATGATTGTGCAGTTTGTACAGAGCACAAAGGAGTCTAGCCAAAGGGGCAAGTGGTGGCTCACGTCCAACTTTCCCACAAGGAAAAGGCCCAGTTGGGGAAAAGGGATGCCTTTTACTTATTTGTTTTTTAATTATCATGCAGTAAAACTGGTTTCATTTCCTTTTGGTGTATAGTTTTATGAATTTTAAAACGTATATATATTTGTATAACCACCACCACAATCAGGATACAGAACAATTTTATCACCCGAAAAACCCCCTGCACCATCTCATTTTAATCACACCCCTCCATGACCCCTGATCCCTGGCAACCACTTATCTGTTCCCCATCACCATAGTTTTGTTTTTTTGAGAATGTCATATCAATGGAATTGTGCAGTATATAACCTTTGAAGGTAGGCTTCTTTGTTTCAGCGTTAGGTCTTTGAGATTCATGTAAGTTGTTGTATGTAACGTCAATAGTTTGTTCTTTTTTTGTTATTGAATAATAATTCCACTGTATGGATATTCCACAGTTCGTTTATGTATTCGCCTGTTAATGGACATTTGGGTTGTTTCCAGGTTTTGGATATCACAAAGTTGCTCTAAACATTCATGTACAGGTTTTTGTGTGAACATAGTTTTCATTTCTCTAAGGTAAATACTAGGAGTGGGATTACTGGTCATATGGTTCGTATGGTAAGTATATGTTTACTTTTATAAGAAACTGCCAAACTGTTTTCCAGAGTAGCTGTACCTACCATTTTACATTTCCACCAGCAATGCATGAGAATTCCAGTTCCTCCACATCCTCATCAGCACTTGATATTGTCAATATTTTTAATTAAACTTTTTGAGATAATTATAAATTCACATGCATTGGTAAGAAACAGTACAGAGAGATACCATGTACCCTTTGCCCAGTTTCTCAGTGGTGATATCTTGCAAAACTATATTACGATCTCACAACCAGGATATTGGTATTGATAGAGTTAAGATACATGACATTTTCATTACCACAAGGATGCCTTATGTTTCCTCTTTATAGCTACATCCACTTCCCTTCTGCCCTACTCCCTATTTAACCTCTGGCAACTAATGTGTTCTCCACTTGTATAATTTTACCATTTCAAGAATATTATATAATGGAATCATACAATATATAAGCTTTTGGGATTGGCTTTTTTTTTTTTTAATTTTATTTTATTGTTGTACTTTAAGTGAAAGTTTACAATTCAAGTTAGTCTCTCATACAAAAATTTATACATACATTGTTATGTGACCCTAATTGCTCTCCCTATACTGTGACCGCACATACCTTCTTTCCATCCCTCATTTCCTGTGTCCACTCAACCAGCTCCTGACCTTCTCTGCCTTCTCATCTCACCTCCGGACGGGATTGGCTTTTTTTCACTCAGCATAATTTTCTGGAGATTCATCCAGGTTGTTATGTGTGTCAGTAGTTTGTTCCTTTTTATTATCGAGTAGTATTCCATGGCATGAATGTACCATAGTTTAACCATTCACCCATTGAACATCTGGATTGTTTCCAGTTATTAGCTATTACAAATATAGCTGTTATGAATATTCATGTACAGGTTTTTATGTAAACATCTGTTTTCATTTATCTGGGATAAATGCCCAGGAGTACAGTTGCTGGGTTGTATGGTAACTGTGTGTTTAGTTTTTTAAGAAACTGTCAAGTTGTTTTTCAGCGTGGCTGTATCATTTTACATTCCCACCAGCAATGTATGAGTTACCCAGTTTCTCTGCATCCTCACCAACGTTTGGTATTGTCACTGTTTCTTTTTTTTTTAATTTGAGCAATTCTGATAGGTGTGTAGTGAGGTCTCCTTGTAGTTTTAATTTGCATTTCCCTAATGGCTAATGATGTTTGAACATCTTTTCCTGTGCTTATTTGCCATATGTATATCTTCATGAAATGTCTCTTCATGTCTTTTGTACATGTTCTAATTGGGTTGTTTGCATTTTTACTGTTGAATTTTGTGAGTTCTTTATATATTCTAGATACTAGTCCTTTGTCAGATACGTGTTCTACAAGTGTTTTCTCCCAGTCTATAGCTTGTCTTTTCATTCTCTTAACAGGTTCTTCACAGATTAAAGGTTTTAATTTTGAAAAAGTCTACTTGACAGTATTTTTTTATTTTTGCCATTCTAAGAGGTACGTAGGAAACCCTGGTGGCATTAGTGGTCAGGTGCTATGGCTGCTAACCAAAAGGTCAGAGCTCGAATCTACCAGGTGCTCCTTGGAAACTCTATGGGGCAGTTCTACTCTGTCCTCTAGGGTCGCTATGAGTCGGAATCAACTTGATGGCAACGGGTTTTTTGGTTTTAAGAGATATGTCGTGGTATCTTATTGTGGTTTTAATTTGCATTTTACTAATAGCTAATGAGATTGATCATCTTTTCATGTGCTTATTTTCTATCCTCAAGCAAAGATAACAAAGTGAAGTGCCTGTTCTTGTTTTTGCCCGTTTTTTATTGGGATTTTTATTTTCTTATTGTTGACTTTTGAGATTTCTTTATATATTCTGAATATCTTTGTGAAATACGTGATTTACAAATATTTTCTCAGTCTGTAGCTTGCCTTTTCATTCTCTTGGCAGTATCTTTGGCAGAGCAAATTTTGTTCCTTTTGATGAAGTCCAATTTATCACATTTTTTTTCATTTATGGATTGTGCTTTTGCTGTCACATCTAAGAACTCTTCACCTAACCACAGGTCATGAAGATTTTCTCCTATTTTTTCTTCTAAAAGTCTTGTAGTTTTATGTTTTACATTCAGATCTATGATCCATTTTGAGTTAATCTTTGTATAAGGTATGAAGTTTAAGACAAGGTTTTTTTATTTTTTGATAATATTGTGTTTTTGGTGAAGATTTACATAGCAGTTTAGATTCTCATTAAGCAATTTCTGCACAAGTTGTTCAGTGACATTGATTACACTTCTCCTAATGCATAAACATTCTCAGTATTTCCATTTTGGTGTTCCATCAAGGTTTATTTTTGTTGCATTTCCACATCATTTTAAGGAAGACTGTCCTTTCTCCATTGAATTATTTTCATACCTTTGTCAAAGATCAAATGGCTATGATTTTGAGTCTATTTCTGCACTCTGTATTCTGTTCCATTGATCTATGTCTGTCTTTTTACCAATACCACATGTCTTGATTATTGTAGATTTGTAGTGAGTCTTAAAATTGGGTAATGTGATTCCTCCAACTTTGTTCTTTTTCAAAATTGTTTTAGCTATTCTAGTTCCTCTACTCTTCCATGTAAATTTTAGAATCAACTTGTCCATATCTATAAAAAAATCCTGCTGAGATCTTAATAGTATTATATTAAATCTACGGATCGCTTTAGAGAGAATTGACATCTTTATTATGTTGGAATCTTCTAATCCATGATCATGGTATGCCTTTCCACTTATTTAGGTCTTCTTTGATTTCTTTCATCAGGCTTTTGTAGTTTCCAGCATTCAAATCCTGTACACGTTTTGTTAGACTTATACCTAGTATTTCATTTTGAGGGAGTTATTGTAAGTGGAGGGAGCCCTGGTGGCACAGTGGTTAAGTGCTCAGCTGCTAATTGAAAATTCAGTGGTTCAAACCCACTCACTGCTCTGTGGGAGAAAGACATGGCAGTCTGCTTCCATAAAGATTTACAGCCTTGGAAATCCTATGAGGCAGTTCTACTCTGTCCTTTATGGTTGCTATGAGTCATAATAGACTTCACAGCAATGGGTTTTTTTTTTTTTTTATAGTTGTAAGTGGCAATTTTTTTTAAAAGTTCCATTTCCAATTTTTCACTGTTTGAATGGAGAAAAACAATTGATTTTTTAGTGTTGAACTTGTTTCCTACTACTCACTTATTAGTTCTAAGAACCTTTGTAGATTCCTTGGGATTTTCTATATAGACAATCATGTTATCTGTGAACAGGGGTAGTTTTATTTTTTTCTTCCCAATCTTAATGCCTTTTATGACTTTTTCTTTTTATTGCATTGACTGAGACTTCCAGTACTGTTTTGAATAAGAGTGGTGAGAACAGTCTTGCCTTGTTTCTGATCTTAGGAGGAAGAAGTATTTAGTCTTTTATCATTAAGTAAGATGTGAGCTGTAGATTTTTATAGATGTTCTTTGTTAGGTTGAGGAAGTTCCCTTCTATCCTGTTTGCTAAGAATTTTTAACATGAGTGGATGCTTTATTTTGTCAAATGCTTTTTCTACATATATTGACCTGATCATGTGGTTTTAATCTTTAGATATGAATATGGAGGATTACATTAATTGAGATTTTAATATTGAACCAGGCTTGTATTACCAGAATAAAGGAGTACCTTTTAAAACTCACACAAAGGGAAAAAGAAATTTCCACCTAGAGGTACAAACCAAAATGACTCATGTATGGATACATTCACTCCTGGTAAAGTATCACAAAGTCTCTAGCGTATTCCTGTGGTGCTGTAATGGGAGAGCTGAACTCTCTTGGCACTGATGCTATAAATGTTTGTCCTCTACTGACTCCCACCTATCACAGGTCCTTCAGTTATGGTCAGAGTTTGAGGACATCCATTGCCAAGTATGACGGTTAAGATTGTATGTCAGCTTAGCTGGGCCATGATTCTCAGTGTTTATATGTGATCACTCCCATGATTGAATATGCTGTGAGTAGCCAATCAGACGAAAGGGAGTTTCCTGGGAGTGTGGCCTGCATATGAATATAAGCAGACTTTCTGGCTTTTTTGCTCACTCTGGATCCTCTGGCTGCCTCCTGTCGTCTCACATCTGGTTCGTGGGACTTGAGCTGTCAGCTTACCTGCCGAACTTGGGATTCATCGATCTTCACAGCTTTTGAGCGGAGCCTTGTTCTCTGACCTGCCTATCTTGGGTTCGCCAGCCTCTGCAGCCACGTGAATCAGGAGAAACCTTGCAGTCTTGCCTGCTAATCTTAGAATTCGTCAACTTTCACAGCCTGTGAATGGGAGCCCTGCTCTCCAACCTCCCAATCTTGGGCTCACCAGCTTCTGCAGCTGCGTGAATTGGGAGATGTCTCTACCCTGATCCACAGACTTGGGATGTTCTAGCCTCTACAATCGTGTGAACTGTTTCCTTGATATAAATCTCTCTGTATATATATTTATATGCTTTACTGGTTTTGCTTCTCTAGAGAACCCCACCTAAGACACCAAGTCATCAGTACAATTTGATACTGAAATAAGAATCACATTAGAATATGTAAATATACCTAGCATCCAGCATAGTCTCGAAAAGTATTTGTTGAATAATGATAACTACATAACTATATGAGTGAATGAATCCAAGCAAAGCTTGCTAACTGACTATGGAATGTATTATTTTAAGTATTAAATCATTAGGTACTACCTATTCAAATGTAAGTAAAACTTCTGAATTATTCACACTGTAATTATTTAGGTACTACCTACCAAAATGTACGTAAAACTTTTAATTATTCACACTACATTATTTATAATGTGAATAATTTGAAAGTTTTATTTATATTTGAATACACAGTACTTAATGACTCAATAATTTTCTTCAAATGAAACAAAAAACCTACATGATGAAGACCTTATTTAAAAGATGTTGGATTTTCCTTACTGTAGAATTCCAATTTATAAACGTCAAGGGAAAGAAGAAAATAGAAAATCACCATTAGGCAAACACCACAGGAATAACTGTTGTGGACAAGATCCACTAATGGATGCTAAAGAGATCAATAGGTGAAAGTTTCAGAAGAAACAGGATTTACATAGTTTCAGAAAATCTTCTCCAAGATATTTATTAACTACCCCACTACTTTACAGTGGAGAACCTGAAAGAAATCACCCTAATTAAGTTACCAACGTCAACATCACCAATGCTAAGACATACACATCTCACTTACTGACTTTCTTATTATCTGGCATTTTGCATTTACGACAATAGTAAAAAATCTACTTTCCAACTATCTTGTGCATTAATGACATACGTCTGGCAGTAAGGAATGCCAAGGTGTGAGGTGAAAGTATGTAACGCTGGCTGTGATGGTTAAGGTTATGTGTCATCTTGGCTGGACCATGATTCTCAGTGGTTTGGCAGTTATGTAATGATGTGATCTGGCAGTTACGTAATGATGTAGTTATCCACCATTTTGTGATCTGATGTGATCATTCTCCATTTTCTCATAATGGCAGTTTTCACATAACAACCTGATCTTCAGAACCTAACCATGTCGATAAGTGAGGAGTGAGTATAGATATCATTGAACCCTGTTATATGATGCACTAAGAAGAACACAACATCATTTCTGTAGAATTCTTGCAAAAAATGCATAACGTTAGTACCAAACCACACCCACTGCTGTCAAGTTGATTCCAACTCATAGCAACCCCTTGGGTTTCCAAGGCTGTAAATCTCTACGGAAGCAGACTGCCACATCTTTCTCCTGCACAGCCTCTGGTAATTTTGAACTGCCGACCTTTCGGTTAGCAGTCGATGCTTTAACCACCGTGCAACCAGGGCTTGTAACGTTAGTACAGTCATGAGAAAACATCATACAAACCCAAGTTGAGGGGCATTTGACAAGATAACTGATCTAATAATACTCTTCAAGAGTGCCAAAGTAATGAAAGATAAGTTGTATGAATAACTTCAAATGTATCAGCACAAAGCCAATTCCTATGAGGCAGAGGTCAAATATATCCCAGATTTCCACATTCTCTAAGCTATTGTATGACTCCATCTCTGACACTGGCTGCTCTCCCTCCCCTCAGCACCCTTCCTCTCCCATTTGGGTTCAGCAATTCACTGCAGTGTCTCACAGAATTCATGAACTGTACTTACAGTTAAGTGGTTTATTGAGGAACAGGGTAGAACCTGGGATCAGGATCAACAGGCTACAACTCAGGATCAGGAAGGATGTAGGCAGAGTCTCTTCTTCAGTGCAGGATAGCTCTCTCGGCTCCTCTTGGCCCCCTCAGGACAGGCTACTTTTGGCCCCCTCAGGACAGATTCCTTTCAGTCCCCTGAGGACAGGCTCCTCTTGGCCCCCTGAAGACTGGCTCCTCTCAGCTCTCTCAGGACATGCTCTCTTGGCCCTGCCATCTGTCACAGTTGGCTCTGCTGTTGGGCCCCTTCTGGGCTTCTCGCAGTCTTCAGTGTTACAGCCCTTGACTAGTGTTATGGTTCTTTTAGGAGGTTCCTCGTCTCCTGTCTCTCTTTCTGCTGCTTCTTTCTGCTTTCTTCCTTCTTCTTCCTGCTGCTTCTCTTGTTGCTTCTTTCTATATGCCAAATCTGTGTGGGGTTGGCTGTATATGTATATAAACTCCTTGTAAATTTCAAGGCATGGCCCTCCCACCAGGCCCTCTCTGTAGGCCACAGAAACTTCATTTGCATAGTAGACATGGCTGGGCTACAACTCACCTCATTTGCATAGTCTATTGAACAGTCCCTGCAAGGTGCATACCAATCACAGGACAGGCCGCAGCCCAGGACCAGACAAAAAAGTCAAGTTGTTTACTGCTTACCCAGGAAATGTTAATCAGCTTGGACAAAAATAACAAACCCTCTGGGCTAGAAACTAGGGTAAAGGTATCTCCTCAAGGTTTAGGGGAAAAATCTCTCAAGCTGGTTTTCAAAGAACCAAGGCAAAAGGCCACATAAAGGAACTCATTTCACCATATAAGTAAACACTGAAATATAAAGTAAAAACCATTATAGAAAGAGTTTATTTGTAACACATATACCCAATAAAAGACTTATATTTATAATATATTCCTACAATTCCATAAGGAAACAAATTAATAAAGGTGTTCAATCTTATTAGTAATCAATGAAGTGAAAATTGAAATTAAAATGAGTTACCGCCATACACACTAAAATTAAAAATCTGACAATATCATGTGCTAGCACATTTGGACAGTGGAAACTGTCATACAATTCTGTTGGGAATGTAAATTATACAACTATTTTGAGAACAGTTTGGCATTATCTAGTAAATGCCCCAACAATTACATTTCAGAGTATATAACCTAAAGAGATTTGTGCATCTGCACACTAAGAGATATGCACACGAATATTCATAACAGTATTGTTCACAATAGCCCCAAACTGGATACAAAGGAGACCATGCAAACCAGAGACAAAGAGAATGGGGAAATAGCCACCTTGGCTCTTGATGGCGTTTAGTTCTGTCTCTAGTTCCTACTGAGGCCCAACTGCAGTTTGTACCCTTTTCATAAATTTCCTATTTTGTTTAAGCTGATTTGAGCAGGCTTTCTGTTTCCTGAAATCAGTAGAGCCTTGCTTGGGAAAAAAATGTGGACAGGGAATTTAAGATTACAAGAGACTTAAGAGACATATCAGCCAATTGCAATGTGAGGACCTTATTTTGGTCCTGATTTAAACACAGATTTAAAGTAAAGCACAAATAATTTCTTTTTAAAGTTCACCCCAAATCCCGCCATACCTTTGGCCCAGGGTCTCATGAGGTCGCAGTCAAGCAGTCATCCCAAAGCTCTGTTGAGGCTGGAGAATCTGCTTCCAAGCCCACTCAGGTGCCTGTTGACAGAACTCAGAATATCTGCTTCCAAGCTCACTCACATGGTTGCTTGCCTAGGTTGCTTGCCATGTGGGCCTCTCCATAGGCTGTTTGAGGGTGTTCAGGACACAGCAACTGGCAGGACTAACTACCTTATGTGTGGGGTCCAATGCAAAATGAAAATGTAGGGCCACTTGTTCAAAATTATTCAGAATTTCAAAATGGTGACAGCAAAGCATTAAAACAAATGTTGGGTCCTTCTAGGTGTGGGTCCCTTCTGAGCTGAGGTGTCTTTCTGACTGCACAGGTACACACACATAAAACTAGCTCTAGAAGCTGGTGACCTGAATGAGAAAAAGAGAGCCAGAGAACAACCAAGTCAGAAGCCATGGTGTTTTTACAACCTAATGTTAGAAGTGACATCCCATTATTTTTGTTGTATTCTACTTACTAGGAGCAAGTTACTAAGTCCAGCCCACACTTCAGGGGAGAGAATTACACAAGGGTGTGAATACCAATTGTCAGGAATCATTGGGGGTTCATCTTAGAGACCCCTCCACCACAACAACCATTTATAAGCTAATCAGGGAAATTTGAACATTGGATATTTGATAGTGTTAAAGAACCATTATTAACTTCTTAGGTAACGATGATGGTATTGTAGCTAGATTTAAATAGAATCATCTTTTAGAGATACATAGTGAAATATCTACAGATGAAATGATGTAGTATATAGGATTTGCTTCAAAATAATATGGGGTGGGAGAGGAGGGGGCATAGATGAAACAAGATTGGCCATGAGTTGACCATTGTTGAGTGGGTGACGGGTATATGTGAGTTCATTATTCTCTATTTTTTTATATATTTGAAATTTTCCATAATAAAAACTTGGAAAACAAAATAAAGAGTCTTGCTGTCTAAGACAATAAACCTGCTCATTGGACTTATAATTGAATTCAGATGAGCACACTGATACGATGTAAGTTGAGGGGAGGCACACAGGGCAGGAGGTATGGGCTTGAAACATCAAACAGATGATACCATCTTAATCTAGTTGCTTCAAAATTTCCAAATTCTTGTGGTGCTTCCTGGAAAAGAAAGTTAAGTATTGAAGAAGGAACTGAAGGAAGAGATTGGAGTGATTGACACATGAAAGAGAGACAACACATACCAGCTTAAAGTCAAGTCAGCTAAGTGTGCTGCTTGCCTTGCTCTTCAGCTTTGTCTTCATCCTTGGAAGATTCCCACGGCCTTCTTTTGCTGGACTACGGGGGAGGGGGACCCTGCTTCTGAGCTGTTGAAATTAGAGGTCTTATTGCTGTGATGTTTGCTTTTTATAATTAGATTAAGACTTCATGAAACGTGTTTCAGCCTATGATTTTGAATTGAGGTGTAAAAAATGCTTGGTAAAATAAGAAAAGAAGCTAAGAATCAAAGGAGGTAATAAAAGGTACTGATCAAGGGCTGTATGTCAAGGGATATTGTTACCCATACTCAGTCAGCTATATACACAGATCACTTTTTTTAAAATATTCCTTACAGATTTTATTTAAGGTAACTTCTAAAAGCCAAGCTACTTTTTCTTACTTAAATTATCTTACTTTTCAGGCCTGACGTTTAGTTTGTTGGCAAGGCAACTGATTCCTCCTCACAATGTCTGTTATGCATCTTTCTGTTCTTCAGTAATTTATGTAATTTTTGGATCATGTCATCAAATGTCTATTGGTGAGTTCAGTACTAGAACCACAGAAGGTGGATGAGTTTGCACCTCTTGTCATTTACTTATTGCTAAGGAACCCAATTTAAAGCTGCCTTTAAAATGGAAAGAAGGGGGCAGAAGATGGACATTCTATCCATAGAGTTAATGTTCGGATTGTAGGAATTAAACACGTCATTTAGTATGCCATTGCTAAATAACCACCAGAAAAACAGGCCAGCAAGCTATTTCCCAAAGGAATTAAAGGGAGGAGGTAACTTCCTTGGTGAAATGACCACATATTGATATCTTACTGCCCTCAACCCAGAAGATCCAGAAACTTCCTAGATCCTAGAGTGGATCCCTCTTTCAGGTGGACTTACAATAATCAAACTCTGTAGGGGCTGATTTATAATACAGCATGTCAGTTTATTAATGTACAATGAGAAAATGCTATCATAGTAATCAAAGCACTCAAGTCCATCTCACTTTTCATCTTCTCTGCGAGCAGGCACAGTGGCTGAGCCTGATAGCCATTTCCAGTCAATTTCTCTTTGAATTCCATTCCACATGCCCATAATACAAGAAGACTAGTACCTGGACCATCAAGATCTAAAGTCTGTGAGTTGGTCACAATATGTGAAGCCAGAGTTCTTTTCCTTGCTCTTTCTTGCTCTTTCCTATCAATGGCCACTTTCAAATAAGAGAAGTTCTTTACAACAAGGACAATACAAAATGAGACCATGCCTTGCTTTTGTCAATATCTGTCAGCTTACCTGGACTTAAAACCTCACCTCTACCTAAACATTCTGCTTCTTTCATAGGTTACTTCTTCCTTGTGAGTGCTCTGATGATCAATGTCCTGAAATTGAATCCATTCAACAGTGGCCACCTGGTATTGGGAACTTTCATCAAGGATGACTTTTCAGACCCCTCCTTCTTTATGGCTTATAATAAATCCTTGAGTGTGGTGGCATCCACGACTTTTCTGGCTGGGATTATTCAGGTAGGATCTGAGTGTCTGAATCCCCAAAGAAATAAATAAAGGGACTAGAAATGGACCCCTTGTTTTAATTGCTCCTGTGATCCATTGTGATATATCTGGAACTCCAGTGATTTATTTTTGGAAAACTTGTGGGATGTGTGAATAGGCTGTCTCCTCAGTGACTAAACTCCTTCCACTTCAGAAACCGTCCACCACTGATTTAGGATGAGATCCTGAAAAGTCTCATCATTCACTTTTCCTCTTAAGACTAAAGAAGTGTCCTAAGAACTGCGGTCCACAGTTCCACTCGTGATTTTACTCTTTTAATAATTACATTATATTCTTTTAACAATAATAGCACTTATAGGCTCATCTACTATATTGTGGGTTAGTAAACATTAGAGTCAAACCTGGAATTTCTTTTTTTCTGCAATGACAGTACCACAGCTAAAGGACAGTCATGTCAATGACTTATTAAAATACGAAAACTTACTTTTGGTGGCATCTTTCATTTCCTCTGAGAGTCTTACCACCTAAAGCTTCACCTGCTGAACTAAAGTCACATGTTACAGCTTAATTTTTCTTCTCAACTAACTCACTCTCTAGCTGATTTTTGCTCATCTCACCTGAGACTGTCTTTCATTAGGTAAAGATTTATTGGGAGCCTACAAAGGCAGGATATCACAGTGAGCAGGTTCCAGCCCTGACACTTATGATCTGTATGAATTTAGGTAAATGATTTTACATTTGTGGGCCTCAGTTTTCTCATATTTGAAATGGGAATAATAATATTTGTTCTGCAGGGGTCTTGTGAGAATTAAGTGAGATGTTGTATGGAAAGCACTCAGACCAGGGCCTGTAACATAGTAAAAAACCTGCCACTGTCAAGTCAATTCCAACTCATGGCGACTCTAAAGGACAAAGTAGAACTGCCACATAGGGTCTCCAAGGAATGCCTGGTGGATTCGAACTGCCAACCTCTTGGTTAGCAGCCAAAGTCTTTAACCACTACACCACCAGGGTTTCCCATCACATACTAAGCATCAATAAAGTATAATTCCTGGGTGCAAAGAACTGAATTGGGTACTTTAGCAGACACAAGAAATAAAAAAGAAGATATAGTTCCTGTGGTTAAAAAAAAATAAAAATCAGTCTTATGGGAGGAAACAAAACAGTATTTACAGGCAATATGCCAAGACCTATTAATTATCTAAGTGGCCTTGGGCATATTTTCTCCTCTCCTTTGAGCCTCAGTTTTTTCACCTATAAAAGGAAGAGATATTCTACTTTTGGGAAGATGGAATAAACATAACTTTTGCTGTTCTTCCTGCTAAGTACAACTAAAAACCCTGGACGTTATATACAAAACAAAGATAAGAAGGACCCTGAAAGGTAGAGAGAAGAAGGTAGACCAAGTAGGGACATTACCAAAGGAACAACATGGTGGTGAGTTCCCTAGGTTTTCTTTTTGCTAAGTATATCCCAGACTTGAGCTGAATAAGCAGAAATTCAAAACAACAATGGGTGCAGACATAAAAAGCCCCCAACAAAAGTCCACTGTCTCTAGCCACAAGACCAGGAAAGGGGCAGCCTCACAACACAAAAAACTTTTAGACAATATCTGCTGTACTCCAGACAAACACCACAGGAAAGAACTGTGAACTCACACCCACCCGTGCCAACAAAAACTAAGTGGAAATCCTAAACTTCTACCCTCACCTGACTGTAATAAGGTCCCTAATCCCTCTAGTTAAGGTGGGGTCATAAAAGACATAGTAGGGAGTCAAGACTTCCATCCCCACTGAGCAGTAATGAAGTGCCCCTCCCACTTCACTCCTGCTGGAGTGGTGTCAGAGAAGGCCTAGTGGACAGTCAGGAATTTTACCACTACCTACCAGTAATGAGGCCACACACACAGACCAACACCACCATCACCACCACCACTGTGTATCAGTAGAGACCATATGGGGAGAAGGAACAAGACGTCCCTCCCTCTCCCAGCCAGAATAGTGTCGGTAAATGCTTAATGGGGAGCCAGAACAACCATCCCTGCTGGCCTATCAATAATGAGGAGCACCTCCTGCCTTAGGTGTCAGCAAAGGCTGAGAGGGGAACCTGGACTTCTACCTCAACCAGCCAGTAATGAGGTAGTGCTCCCCTGTCATTCTGCTGGAGCTTTGTCAAAATAAGCTACCTAAAACAGAAGGTTTAAATAAGATCAAGAGTCTCATAGCGTAATACCTAAAATATCCAGTTTTCAATAAAAAATCACTTGTCATACCAATAACCAGGAAAATTTCAACTTGAATAAATGAAAAAAGACAATAAATAGAAGCCAGTACTGAGGTGACAGAAATGTTAGAATTATCTGGCAAAGATTTTAAAGCAACCATCTGAAAAATGCTTCAGTGTACCATTATGACCAAGCTTGAAACATGTTAAAAAAATAGAAAGCTTCAGCAAAGAAATAAAAAGTCTAAGGAAAAAAATAGAAAATATAAAGAAGAACTGACACAGATCAGTGGAATAGAGTTGAGAGCCCAAAAATAAAACCATAGATCTGTGGTCAACTGATTCTTAACAAGGGTGCTAACTCAGTTCAGTGGGGTAGGAACAGTCTCTTCAACAAATGCTGCTGGGAAAATTGGATTTCCACATGCAGAAAAACGAAGCAAGATTCATACCTCACGCCATACATGAAAACTAATTCAAAATGGATCAAGGACCTAAATATTAAATGTAAAGCCATAAAGTTCCTGGAAGAAAATATAGAGGCAAAGCTATGGGACCTAGTTTTTTTTTTAATGATAGATTAGCAAATTTCAACAGCAAACCCATAAGCAATAGAAGACAAAAATAGGTTATTGGGACCTCATAAAAATTAAATACTTATGTTCATCAAAAGATTTTATCTAAAGTGTAGAAAGACAACCTACAGATTAGGAAAAAATCTTTGGGAACTGTATACCTAATAAGAGCCTATTATCCAAAATATATATAAAATTGCTACAGTTTGTCAACAAAAAGACAAATAACACAGTTAAAAAATGGGCAAAGGATATGAACAGGCACTTCACCAAAGAAGATATTCAGGCAGCTAACAGACACATGAAGAAATGCTCACGATCATTAGCCATTAGAGAGATGCAAATCAAAACTACAATGAGATACCACCTCACACCTACTAGAATGATATTGATTTAAAAAAAAAACAAAAACAAATGTTGGCGAGGATGTGGGGAAATCAGAACCCTTATCCATTGCTGGTGGAACTGTAAAATGGAACAACCATTGTGGGAAACAGTATGGCGATTCCTCAAAAAATTAAAAGTAGAACTACCATATGACCCAGCAGTTCCACTCCTAAGTGTATACCCTAGGGACCTAAAACTAGTGAAACCAACAGACATATATACACCTATGTTCATAGCAGCACTATTCACAGTAGCAAAAATGTGGAAACGACCTAAGTGTCCATCAACACATGAACAGATAAATAAAATGTGGTGCATACATATGACAGAAAACTACTCAGAAATGAAGTCCTGATGCATGCTACAACATGGGTGAACCTTGAAGACATTATGCTGAGTGAAATAAGTCAATCACAAAAGGACAAATACTGTATGACCTCATTTATATGAAATGACAAGAATAGGTAATATTAAATATATGTAGTGGTTATTAGTGGTTATTAGTTATTAGTGGTTACCTGGCGAAGGAGGGGAGAGGAAGAGAGGGAATTATCATCTGGGAAGTAGTGAATTTCTGTCCGTGGTGATTGGAAAACTGGCACAGATTAATCGTAATAGTTACACAACTTAAGTAATATAACTAATATCACTAAGTTGTACACCAGAAAAAGAGCAAAATGGCAAATGTTGTGTTATATATAGTATTACATCAGCAACCAAAATTTTAAAAAAAAGATACAGTTGCTGATACTACTTAGGTACAATCTCATGGGATTTGTTCTCTTGGTTGTAAAGCTTAGGGTCATGGCTTAGTGGGACTGCCCAGTTAATTGGCCTAACACTGTTTCTAGAGTTTCTGTTCTACCCCTCAGTTCATTGAGCGATGCCTGTGGTCTTAAAAGCTTTTGAGTATCCATCCAAGATACAGTAGTTGGTCTCTATTCACCTGGAGCAGCAGAGAAAGAAGGAGATCCAGGACTTGGAGAAGGAACTAGGCTTCAGGTGCCTCCTTTGCCATGAGACCAGAACTGGATGGTGCCTGGCTACCAATATTGAATGTTTTGATCAAGGACTCAATAGATGAATCCTTCTCAAAAAGGGGAAAATGTGGAACAGAATTTCAAATTTCTTATAGAACTTAGTCATACTTCACCCATTGAGTCTGGAGGCACCCCTGAATCTGTTGCCCTGAGAAAATTTTTGAACCTCGAACTGAAACTATCCCCTGAAGTCATCTTTAAACTAAACAACAGTTCAGCTGAATTAGTCAAGAATGATCACCTTGAGCACTGCACTCTTTTAAAGAATTATTTAGATGAGATAAAATTGTCAACAGTAACTCTAAAACATAGATGTGTAGTTTAAGTCAATGGTGGTGAAATAATATGGAGAGAAATAGTTAGAATGATGACACAATGTGACGAATGTAACCAGTGTCATTGAATTGTACCTGTAGAAATTGTTGAATGGCTGTGTCTTAGTTATCTAGTGCTGCTATAGCAGAAATACCACACGTGGATGGCTTTAACAAACAGAAATTTATCCTCTCACAGAATAGGAGGCTAGAAGTCCAAATTCAGGGTGCCAGCTCTCTGATGGCCCTGGGGGAAGGTCCTTGTCATCAATCTTCCTCTGGTCTAGGAGATTCTCAGCACAGGGACCCCAAGTCCAAAGGACATGCTCTGCTCCTGGCTCTTCTTGCTTGGTAGTAATGAGGTCCGTCTCCTCTCTCCTCGCTTCTCTCTTTTATATCTCAAAAGAGATTGACTCAAGATACAACCTAATCCTGTAGATTGTGTCCTGCCTCATTAACATAACTGCCTCTAATCCTGCCTTATTAACATCATAGAGATTTACAACACATAGGGCAATTACATCAAATCACAAAATGGAGGACAACCACACAATACTGGGAATCATGGCCTAGCCAAGTTAACACATATTTTAGGGGGACACAATTCAATCCATAACATTCTACCCTTTGGCCCCCCCAAAATTCCTGTCCTTGCCACATGTAAAACACATTCACCCCATCATATCATCTCAAAAGTCTTAAATCAACTCCAGTCCAAAATCTCATCTTGTGCAAAATTCCTCTTCATATGTGAAATCTAGAATACAAGTTATCTGCTTCCAAAGTACAATGGTAGAACAGGCATGAGGTAGACATTTCCACTGCAAATGGGAGAAATTGGAGGGAAAGAAGGAATAAGCAAGTTAAAAACCTAGCAGAACAATTTACATTAGCTCTCAAGGCTTGAAAATAATCTGTTCTCTGAGACCATCTAGGCAATAGCCCTGCCCTCCAGACTTTGGGTGTTGGCCACACTGTCCGGATTCCAGGTGGAGGCCCCTCTGCCCTGGACTTCAGCTCCGCCTTCCAGGCCCACTGGAATGGCAACTTTGCTCCCTGGGCTTTGGGCCCCATTCTCCTAATCCATCTGGAACCAAGTTGGTGAAGATCTGACTCTTTGAAACCTAGGAGGCCATGGCCTTACCCTTTGAGACCCAGTAGGCTGTGGTTCCGCCCTTTGAGACCCCTGAGGTCATGGCCGCCCCTTTGAGACTGAGACAGCTCTGCTTCCTGTGCTCCTTGTCTCTTCAGCTTCTGCTTCCTGGTTCCTTGGCCTCTTAGCCCCTCGGGCCAGCCCAGCCTCTGCCCTGCTTGGGCAAGTGTTCCAAAGCTCTTTAGCTCTACTGATAAGTGCCTGGAGGCACCCCACTCTGCCAGTAAACCTTGGCCGGAAGGCTCTCAGCTTTCTTGCTCCATGGGTCAGCAAGTCTTGTTCCACCGATAAGGGCCCAGAGGCACCCCACTCTGCCAGGAAGGCTCCTGCCTGAAGGCACTCAGCTCTCTTACTCCATGTGTTGGTTCCCACGCTGTCTTGCACCAGTCTCCTGGTTCTGCTGCTGCCTTTTCTCTGCTGCTGCTTCTTGGCATCTGCGCTATCTCCAGTGTTATACCCCTCCTCACTTCCTTCTGAGCCCTCACCAAAATTGTCTTTGATGTCAGTAATTCCACCAACAGTCTCTTCAGGGCAATCTAGGCTTTTACTATTAGGCATTTAAAACTCTTCAAGCCTCTACACATTACTCAATTCCAAAACTGCTTCCACATTGTAGGTATCTGTTAGAACAGCACTCTGCTCCTGGTACTGGATTCTGTCTTAGTTATCTAGTGCTGCTGTCTTAGGCTGGGTTCTCTAGAGAAGCAAAACCAGTAAAGCATATATATATATATGGAAAGCATATATATATATAAGGAAACCACTCACGCAATTGTAGAGGCTAAAACATCCCAAGTCCGTGGATAAGGTTAGAGACCTCTCCCGATTCACAGAGATGCAGAAGCTGGTGAACCCAAGGTCAGCAGGTCGGAGAGGGGCTCCCACTCACAGGCTGTGAAGGTCAGTGAATTCCAGGATCAGCAGATGAGACTGCAAGGTTTCTCCTGATTCACGTAGCTGCAGGGGCTGGTGAACCCAAGATCAGTAGGTTGGGGAACTGGACTCTTGCCCGCAGGCTGAGAAGATCGACGAATTCCAAGATCAACAGGTAAGCTGCTAGCTCAAGTCCCAAGGACCAGAGGTGAGACAAGAGGCAGCTTCTGAGTCTGGAAAAAGCCAAAAACCTTGGGAAGGCGAGCAGGCTGAAAGTAACTGGTGGAAGGCAGAGAGATGAAACTGAGGGAGAGGTGAGCTACCACAGGCCCCACCTCCACCAGTACCACTCAGCAGATTTCATCATGGGGGTGATCACATATCAAATTTCAACAGGGAAGTGATCACAACATTATACAACTGCCAAAACACTGAGAATAATGGCCCAGCCAAGCTGACACACAATCTTAACCATCACAGTTGCCATAACAGAAATACTACAAATGGATGGCTTTAACAAACAAATTTATTCTCTCATAGACTAGGAGGCTAGAAGTCCAGATTCAAGGTACCAGCTCTCTGTTGGCTCTGGGGGAAGGTCCTTATCATCAATCTTCCTCTCGTCTAGGAGCTTCTCAGCACAGGGATCCCAGGTCCAAAGGATGCGTTCCACTCTTGGCTCTTCTTTCTTGGTGGTAATGAGGTCCCTCTCCTCTCTCCTCGCTTCTCTCTTTTATATCTCAAAAGAGATTGGCTCAAGATACAACCTAATCCTGTAGATTGTGTCCTGCCTCATTAATATAACTGCCTCTAATCCTGCCTTATTAACATCATAGAAGTTAGGATTTACAATACATAGGGAAATTACATCAGATCACAAAATGGAGGACAACCACACAATACTGGGAATCATGGCCTAGCCAAGTTGACATACATTTTAGGGGGACACAATTCAGTCCACAACAGGGTATGTGATCTGCTGTGTATTTTCACCAAAACTTTTTTTAAAAGAGAAGAACTGAATGGAAGTTTTAGAACTGAAAAATACAATAACCAAAATAAACAACTCAACAGATAGGCTCAACAGCAAAATGGAGGAGACAGTGTAAAGAACCAATAAACTTGAAGATAGAACAATAGAAGTAACCCAATCTGAACAACAGAGAGAAAGTAGACTGAAACAAAATAAGAAGAACAGAGCCTCAGAAGGAGAGGAGAAAAGGGGCAGTGCTGAAGTATCTGAAGAAATAACAGCTGAAAACTTTTCAAACTGGAAAGAGACATAAACCTACAGATTCAATAAGATGAGTGATCCCCAAACAGGACAACGCCAAAGAAATCCACACCAAGACAAATCAGAGTCAACTTCTGGAAACTGAAGACAAAGAAAAAAATCTTGAAAGCAGCAAGAGAGAAATGACACTTTACCTCTAGCAGAAAAACCATTAGAATGACAGTGGATTTCTCATTAGAAACCATGGAGGCGAAAAGGTAGTGGCACACTAGCTTTCAGATGCTGAAAGAAAAGAACTGTCAATTCAGAATCCTATACCCAGCGAAAATATCCTTTAGGAATGAAGGAGAAATCAAGATATCCTCAGATGATGGAAAACTAAGAAAGTTTGTCACCAGCCAATCTGCCCTAAAAGAAGTTCTTTAAATAGAAAGGAAATGGTAAAAAAAGGAATCTTGCAACATCAAGAAGGAAGAAAAACCAATGGATAGAGTAAAAACATCGGTAAACACAATATATTTTCCACTCAGGTTTTCAAAATTATGTTTGATGGTTGAAGCAAAATTATAACATTAATATGGTTCAAAATGTATGTAGAGGAAATATTTAAGACAATTATATTATGAATGGACATAAAGGGAGATAAGATTTCTATGCTTCACTTAAACTGGTAAAATGTCAACACTAGTAGACTGTCATAAGTCATGTATATATAATTTAATACCTAGGGCAACCACTAAAAAAGCTATACAAAGATATACACTCAAACACCTTACAGATAAATCAAAATGGAATTCTTAAAAAATGTTCACATAACCCATAAGAAGCCGGGAAAAAGAAAAAGAGAAATGAACAACAGAAAAAATAGAAAACAAAAAATAAAATGACAGATTTAAGCCCTACTATATCAATATTTACATTAAGTGTAAGTGGTCTAAATATACCAATTAAAAGGCAGACATTGGTAGAAGGGATTAATAAACATGACCGAACTATATGCTGTCTACAAGAAACTTACTCCAAATATTATGATATAAGCAGGTTGAAAGTAAAAGGATGGTAAAAGATTTATCATGAAAACATTAATCAAAGAAAAGTAGCAGTGGCTATTTTAATATCAAATAAAGTAGACATAAGAGCCAAGAAAATTACCAGAAACAGAGAGGGATATTATATAATGGTCAATCCATCAAAAAGACTTATCAGTCATAAATATGTATGCATCAAACAGTAGAGCTACAAAATATGTGAAGCAAAAACTGATAGAACTAATAGGAGAAATAGGCAAATCCAAAACTACAGTTGGAAAGTTCAACAGCCCTCTCTCAACACTTGATAAAACAACTAGACAGAAAATCAGCAAGGATATAAAAGAACTCAACCACACCAGCAGCCAACAGGATCTAATAGACAATCAATCCAATAACAGCAGAAAACACACTCTTTTCAAGGACCCATGGAACATAAACCAAGATAGACCATATCCTGGGCCATAAAATAGACCTCAACAAATTTAAAAGAATTGAAATAAAGGTGTGTTTTCTGAACACAGTGGAATCAAACTAAAAATCAGTTAACAAAAAGTTAACAAGAAGATCTCCAAACACTTAAAAATTAAACAACACACTTCTAAATAATCTACAAGTCAAAGAGGGAGTGTCAGGAGAAATAAAAAATAGTAGTACATCTAACTAAATGGAAATGAAAATACAGCATATCAAAATGTGTGGCACACAGCTAAAGCTGTGCTGAGAGGAGTGTTACAGCACACAGTAGAAGAAAAGTCTCAAATCCATAATCTAAGCCCCTACGTAGAAAAAGAAGAGGAAAATAAACCCAAAATAAGCAGAAGGACAGAAATAATGAAGAGGAGAAATCAATGAAATTAAAAATAGAAAAGTTTACATATTATATGATTCCGTTCATATAACATTCTTTTAAGTGACAAAATTTTAGAAATGGGGAACATATTACTGGTTGCCAGGGGTTAAAGATGGGTATGAGGTAAGGGAATGAAGGGTGAAAGTGGGCGTGATGGGCAGGAAGGAAGTAGGGGTGGCTACAAAAGTGCAACAGGAGGGATCGTTGTGGTGATGGAATTATTCTGTATCTTGATAGTGTCAATGTCAATATCCTGGTTGTGATATGGAACTATAGTTTTGCAAGATGTTGCTACTAAGGGAAACTTGGTGTAGAGGATCCCTCTGTATTTTTTTTTTTTTACAACTGCATGTGACTGTAATTATCTAAAATAAAATGTTTGTTTAAAAAATGAGTCTGAACTAGATAACAGTTATAGCTAACATTGCTGCATGCTAGCCACTATTCTAAACAAATGCATGTATTACCTCATTTGATTTTCATAATAACTTTCTTTATGAGGGGTAGGTATTATTATGGTCCTTACTTTAAGAAAAGGAAGGCATAGAGAGGTTAGGGAAATTGCTGCAAGTCACACAGCTAGTAAGATCACAAATGGGATTCAGTCTCAGGGCTGTCCGACTCCAAAGTCTGTGCTCTAGATAATCTTAAGTGCAAAATAATATTCATAAAAGTGAAGAGTTTAGCACCAAGAAAACGTAAAGTAAAGGAATAACTTGGGTTGGTGTTGGTCTGGGAAGAAATAACTATTGAGCACTTTCATTTGACTCGACAGCAACAGGTTTGGGTTTTTTGGTTTTTTCATTTTAGTACTTACTTTCTATAAGATAAGCAAATAGGTTTCATCTCACAACTCTGACAGATTGACAATTGGCTGCCTACAATATTATATTAACACAGATCCTGATGCCACATCATAATTGGGCAAGAAAGAATGTCATTGTTAATTTATATAGATAGTTGCCGTTTATGAGGTGGAGGGAAGGGATGGCATGAAGAATGAGTGATATGTATTTGCATCTATCACTATTTTCAGATTTGAGCTAGGTGTTTTACATGTGTTATGAGGGAGCCCTGGTGGCACAGTCATTAAATTACTCACTTGGCTGCTAACCAAAAGGTTGGCAGTTTGAACCTACTAGCGGCTCCAGTCCGCTTCTGTAAAGACTTACAGCTTTGGAAACCCTATTGGGTAGTTCTACTCTGTCCTGTACAGTCACTATGAATTGGAATCGACTCGAGGGCAGTGGGTTTTGTTTTGTTTTGTTTTATGTAATGTAAATCCATATCAAACACTGTTGAGTATTACATTTTATAGGTGAGGAAACTGAGGCTCGGAGAATTTAAGTAACATGTCCAAACTCACACAGCCAGTAAGTAGCAGGGCCAGGATTAAAGCTGGATTCTCCAAGTCCAGAAACCATACTTTTTCGTCCATACTTCCTGAAGGAGCGTTGGACCAGCAGAAATGGCAAAAAAGAAGGGTTCATGCATAAGCACAGAAGTAGAATCAGCCAGTCACATAGCAGATATGAAGCAGATCAGCTTGACTAGAATAGAGGAGCATATTGGGCATTAATGATAGATTAAGGGAGATACAATGCCCAGATGATTAAAAGCTTTAAAACAGACTAAAAGACTTATCATTCCAAGTTTGTTTGTTTTCTGAGAGCTTCTAGAGTAGTGGAGGATAAAGTGGTGATGAAGTAGTAGGCTTCAAGACTTTCATTTTCTTCTTCTTTTTCCCTCTTACTGAATAGTCTTCATTGGACTGTCCCACTTTTCTTAACCTATGCTCTTAAGGGGATTGGGGCTCACCCAATCTCCATCAGTTTTCTAATTGCATTTTTATTATAAAAGATAGACATGTATATTGCAAAAAAAAATCTCAAAAAAAAAGTGTTATCCCCAACCTTTAATCTTGTTCCCCAAAGGTAACTTCTGTTAACAGATAGTTTGGTGTATATCCTTTCAGATTATTTATATGTGTGTATGTTGTTGTTGTTAACTGCCATTGAGTCAGCTTCTGACTCTTGGTGACACCATGCACAACAGAAGGCTGTAGATCAGACCATTGTGATCTATAAAGTTTTTATTGGCTGATTTTTGGAAGTAGATCATCAGGCCTTTCTTCCTATTCTGTCGTATATATAAAATGTATTTATTTATGCCTTCAAGATATATATAAAACCTGAAGACATAAATACAGTCAGTTTAACTGTTCTTAGTGAAGATTAGAGTCAAAGGCCTAGAAGGTTGAGCTGGAGCCCGTTTTTGTTGACTTGTCTTTTCCCCTGTGAAAAGCTGTATTCCTCACAGGGATGTTAATGTCTCCTGAGAAGGACTATCAAGGTTAGAATGAAAGGGCCTTTACAAAGGCAAAGGCTTGTTCCAGTCACGTTTTCCTTGCTTTCCCACATCAATCTAGAAGAGATTCTGGTAGTTTCTAGGGCAAGAATTTAAGCCAGCTGACAGTGACTGTGAAGAAAAAAGGAAGGAGTGCTTTTTCTGAGCCTCTGAATCAACACACAAGGACTCACCTTATCTCATCAATTATAGCTCATCAGAGAAAGAAACACAGAAGAGTTATCAAAGGGGCCTAAACTTACTTTTTTGCTGGAAACCCCTCTTTCTGAGAAAGGGCCATGGGCCCCTGAAGGGAACCTAATCTGTCCCACTGCTGGTTTAATGAAATTCTGCCCCATTTTCACTCTGATTTCCTTTTCAATTTGAACTTCCTGCAGCTATCAATGGGCATGTTAGGTTTTGGTTTCATTGCCACTTACCTTCCGGAGTCTGTCATCAGTGCTTACCTGGCTGCCACAGCACTACACATCATGCTGTCCCAGCTGACTTGTATCTTCGGGATTATGATTAGTTTCCATGCTGGTCCAGTTGCCTTCTTTTATGTGAGTAATTTCAACCCTCACCAAAAATGACAAATGTTCTTCCCCTTGTCTTCAAAGATGAGTGGACCCAAGTGAAAAGATACTTGTCCATTCCCAAAAGGTATAAGCAGCTCTGTTAAGAGGGTTCTAGAAATAATTTCTTCTCTCCTACATTTGGGGTCTTGGTTAATTGCATGCTCTCAGTTCCATTAACCATTTCAAGCCCACCCTTTAAACTAACATGATTTACATTAAAATTTGGTCTTTAAAATGGATAATGGTGATGGTTACACAACATGGCAAATGTAATTAACGTCATTTAAAAATAGTTAAAATCGCAAACATCTTCTTATATACAGTGAAACCTATAAGAGCCGGAACTTGACAGGACCACCTTGTTTTTCCAGGTCTCAAAAATTTTCTACCTCTGACGGGGTGCAGTCTTAACCACTTTTCTATTGCCCTCTATTACTGGAAAATATTTTAGTTTTCCTTCTCTGACAGGTTTTTGCCTTACACATGTTCCGGCTTTCACAGATTTTACTGTATATTTTACCACAATAAGAATTTGCCCTTTAATAATTCTTCCTGATACATGCTACATAGTAGGCATGTATCTTAAAACAGCTAAAGAATATGTAATACTAAGAAGTCCCTGAATGCAAGAATGAGGTAGGAGCTAAGCTAGATTTTGACTCATGGTGACCCTATGCATGTCAGAGTAGAACTGTTCTCATCGGGGTTTTCAATGGCTGATTTTTCAGAAGTAGATCGCCAGGCTTTTCTTCCAAGGTGCCTCTAGGTAGATTGAAACCTCCGACCTCTTGGTTAGCAATGAAACATGTTAACTGTTTACATCACCCAGGGACTCCATATAACAAATATGGCCTAGGAAAATTAAGGATGAATAGACCAATAAGCAGAACTCCCAGGTCATTTCCATTATACTGAAACACATAAAGTGAATTGTCTCCTTTTTGAACATTACTCTCTCTTTTTCAACTTTAAAAAAACACACATATCTCCCCTAGGAGTGCTTGCCCTCACCGTTGTAGTCATGCTTGTACAGACCTTTGTGGCCAGCATCCCTGCCTAAGGACTTCTTTTTAAACTAATCTGGAAAGAATACTATTTTCTAGATTTCGGCAATGGTATTCCTTGCTCAATCTCTATAATTTTGTTTTCTTTCAGAACATAATTAACTACTGTCTATCTCTACCAAAAGCTAATTCCACGAGCATCCTACTATTTCTAACCGCTGTAGTCGCTCTGAGAATCAACAAATGTATCAAAATTTCTTTTAATCGTTATCCCATCGAGTTTCCCATGGAATTCCTACTGGTAGGTTTTTCATTGCCCCAAATTCATGGTTTAGATAATTTTAAGTACCTACTTTTTTCCCAATAAAATAAAAAGCAAGTAACCTAGGAAGAGAAAGGTTCATAAGAGCCTATAAAAATAATATTTTTTATAAACATGGTAAGTCGAATTATGACAAAGCTGAATACATTTAGTTTTACATGCAAGCTTATATTTGTATAATATGCTTATTTTCAAAGTACTTTATCTGTTGCTTCTTTTGATAATATTTCAAAAACAGAAGGGCTTTTTTTCCCTATGAGAGTAATATGGGCTTGTTCTAGAAATTTTGAAAAACATACAGTAAAAAAAAAAACTCCTATACTTGTACCACCCAAAGTGAACTACTATTAATATTTTTGTATTTTCAATTACTCACACCTTTGTTCTTGCAAACAAATATTTGTTCATTACTTACTGAATGATAGCCCTATGCTCAGTATTGGTGAATTTCCACCTTTTTTATTGTAGGTTTTGTTTCTGTTTTAATATAGTTGCCATCATACTGTTATTCAGCCTCTTTTTATTCTCACTATGCTACAGTAAAGATTGAGACAGATGGGATATTAAATGAATTATCTAGTAAGGGGCAGCTAGGGCTCACTGCTGTCTAACATCACATTTCTTGTTTCTTTTTTACAGTGTACTAGTAAAATTTACCTGTTGTAGTTATAATTAATATTTCTATGGTGATAAAGATATTTTCATAAGTAAGGCTCAGTTTTTTAAAGTCAGCATTTCTCATTCTTGGGATTTCTGAATTCTTGGGTGTCTATAAGAAGGGTCCTGTGGCAGAGATGTTTAAAGTTCCCCAAATATGTATGTGTTCCCTTGAATTTTCCAGCTTGCCTTGTAGTTAGGCAAGACCAGATGGCTCCTGGGCCAAAGTACAGGAGGATAGGTGTGAGTCCTCATGCTGTCTCCTCCCCTGCTGTGATGATCTAAGAGGTCATATGTTGAGATAGCAGAGTCCCCAGGTGGAATGAGCATGGATCCCTGAGGCATTGTTTACAAAGAAGCTGCCCTGGAGAGCCACCAGCCCCCAATGGACTTTATGTGAGCAAAAAATAACTTCTATTGTTAAAACACTAAGATCTCATGGTTTGTGTGCTACCACTGCATACTAACCAAGGTGCATACTCTTCAAGATTCAAAAACACTGCTTTGGGGATTGAGACAAAGCTCAGTCTCATATCTTTTGTCTAACTCTTACGAAGGTGCATGTTCTTTCCTCTTTGGAGTAGTTAAGAAGCTATTCGTTTCTAAAGGCTTGAAGTCGAAAGGCTGCTTTTACAAAGACTTTTCAAGACCTTGGACACAAATAGTGCTTCAGTGTGTATACGGAGTTTGGGGAGCGGAGTCAGAGGCAACTTCTCCTTCTCATGATGCCCAGCCCAGCTCTGGTACCTTAGGAAGCCGTGGCTTCAGGATCAACCACAAATAGTACCCATGGTACAGACATCAGCCTTCTCTTAAGAGACCGCATCAGTGGGATGATGTCCCTTCAAGGAGCCTCAAAGGCAGTGGACATTAACCAGGGTTGTCAGGAAAAGGTAGAAGCAAGAGTATAGAGGATGCTGTGGGTTGACTATGGCTGACAGACTGGTTTGTGAGCCATAGTTAAGACATTCCTTTGGGAAATGCTTAAATAATTAGAATGCACCGTGGTGAGGTGGGGAAGCAGCTGAGATCCAGCAATAAAGTGGGAGGAGGCTTAGAATCATTACAATTTAGGCATTAAACTTTTTTGTGGCCTAATTTGTACTCACAGGCTACTGAAGCCTGCAATATGCTATTTATACACATGTCAAGTCAACTGATGCTGATAGAGTTCTCTCTTTTCTTTCTGCCATGTAGCGGGGATTAGAGATGTACTTTAGGATTGAAAAAAAGCCCTCCTGGTTTTTCTTGGAAGCTGAGAAAATGGGAGAGGCAGGCTGAAAGCTGCTATGGCCTGGGGTATAAAAGGCTTCTCATATCAGCCACCAAGAAACTACTGCTTAGCTGTGCTAGAGGAAACTGCACACACCAACCAATCCATCCTTTAGCTATTATACTAAAATATTTAGAAAAAATTTCAAGGCACTATCTGGGACCCAGGTAGAAGATATAGACAAATATACTTGAGTTCTTTAACTATATTAAATTATATATACTATATGTTAACAATTACATGTATGTGTGTATACACACACACACACATATTGTATAGCAAACACCCAAAAAGTGTCACCAGTATTTATCTTTGGTTTTTTATTTCCACTTTTTAATTTTCCAAATTTTCTTAATTTTCCTTAATGAACAAGTATTACCTTTATAATGGAAATAAGTTCCTTGGCCACTTAACACCCTTCTTGCCCCTTAACTGTATAAAGTCTGAGACTTACCTTCTCTGACCAAAACTGTGATCCAGATTATTCCATCCATTCTGAGCTGTAGGCTTCCTAGGGACCTTCATCTGATCACAGCATCATAGGAAACCAACTGTTGTCCTGCTCGGTGTCTGGTTGAACCCTTGAAGTTGATACTGGGGAAAGATTTATGTGTTAGGGAGAATGAGGTAAAGCAAATATATAACTATTATTTTAAAACCTGGGCATTGAGGTTTCTTGTTTCTGGAGCCCTGGTGGTGCAGTGGTTTAAGCGTTTGCCTGCTAACCAAAAGGTCAGCAGTTCAAATCCACCAGCCGCTCCTTGGAAACCCTATGGGACAGTTTTACTCTGACCTATAGGGTCACTGTGAGTTGGGATCAGTTTGGTTTTGGTCTTTGGTTTAATTTACTTTGGTGCGAGGTCTTTATAAGGTGAAATAATTGCTAGGTTGTTATTTTCTTTCTAGTTGAAAGTTAGGTACTGGAAGGGAGAATTGCCATTTCTAGAAGTAAATGAAAAACAAAGCAGGTAATTGCTTTGCTAAAGACTTTTTATCACCCTGTGGTATCAGGGGCTGCTCCATATTATTAAGGGTTAGTCAGTATCATGATTCTTAGTATACCTCAACAATCCCCCAAAAGGCTTACCTATATTGGTACAGTGTACCTAGATCTAAAAACTTTAAAAAACCAGAGACCTTGATACACCATTAGCTGAGAACATGTTTATATTGGTTTAAATTTTTAAGGTTAGTGTGGAGAGAGAAGTCCGACCTTCTTGTGTTCCCATCATAGTGCCAGAGACTGAGACTGAAGTTGCTTTTCATTTTGGCTACAATGCTAAAAAGAGCTTAGGAAAGGACCGTTAGACTCTTAGAGTCAAAGAGGATCCCTGTCTTTCTTGCTCTGCAAAACTGGTCCTGCATATCTATCCAACCTTCATGTTTAGGGATTTCCACTCGTTTCATTTCCTGTCTTCCCAGAGGCTACGGGCACGTCTGCTCCTGGAAGCAATGCACAATACTTAGATGATCATGTGCCTCTTTGTTTTTTTTTTTTAAACCCCCTACAGATTGTTGGCTTTACTATAATTGCAAACAAGCTAAGCCTGGCTACAGAAACCAGCAAGACGCTCCTTGAAATGATTCCTTATAGGTGGGTAATTCCACTTTTCAGCACTGCTTTTCCTTTTCTATTGCCTTCTCTCAGTCTCTGACCACACAACCTAATTTTAGTCTCTACAAGTAGTCTCTAGTCACAGCCAAATTAAGAGTCATGGGATCAAATTCATGTTAAAATGTAGAGGTTTATGAAAGGAGAAGGGCTGGGACAACTCCTTGTTCCTTCTCTGATCAGTCTCTGTTTCTCTTCCCTTATTTGAGCCAATCCCCTTGCCCAAGAAAGTTCCTGGTTGCCCTGAATAAAAGAGAGACTCAAATGTTTTTTACCTAGTGCACTGTGGACCTTCTCCACTTCCATAACTATCTGATTGCTTCTCAAGGACAGAACAAGAGATGCCTCTGTTTTTCCCCAGGAGAGGGTAGTTCCTTCTGACTTCACCCATGTAGACTGAGTTGGTGCCCCTGAGCAACATTATTTTATTACTCTGGGAAGAAGGCATCTTCAAATAGTCTGGCATAATGGAGTTCTTAAGAACTTGCAATGATTTTTATATTATAATTCCTATGAGTGACTATAGGGTAGCACTTTTGCTTCTGTTAGGAAATAACGATTTCTTGACCATTGGTAAGATGAATCACTAGCTACGAAAGGCAGTGTACCGCAGTTTCTTGATGCATAGTTAGGCTTTTGAAGAGTACTGCTTATTTTCTCACTTAAACAATTGGAGGAAACCCTGGTGGTGTAGTGGTTAAGAGCTATGGCTGCTAACCAAAAGGTCGGTAGTTTGAATCCACCAGGTACTCCTTCAAAACTCTATGGGGCAGTTCTACTCTGTCCTGTGGGGTTGCTATGAGTCGGAATTGACTTGACGGTAAGGCGTTTGGCTTGGTTTTTGGTTTGGACAATTGGAAATACTGCAAAGCATAGCCAAGGATTCTTGCTAAACTCCAGGATAACAAACATAGACTACTTTGATGCAACCAGATTAAACTAGTCTCAGATCCTACACATTCTCAATAAAATCTGTCAATGGCTCAATTTGAGATTCTATTCCATTATAAAAAAAAAAAAAGGTGAGTAGACACCATTTAGACAATACAAAGATAAATGAAACGTGGTCCCTGCCTACAAAAAAAATAACGGGAATTGACATTTTACATATTTATTTTATTTCATTTGATACAGTAATACTATGAGGTAGACAGTATCTTCTCTTTATAGCTGAGGAAAATAAGGCTTACCAAGTTTAAATGACTTATCCAAGATCATACAGGTAGTCAGTGGCAAAGCTACTATTTGAATCCATTTCTATTTGATTCCAAAGTCCCTGATTATAACCATCTATTTTACTTACTCAATATGCTTTTGTTGTTACTGTCTTTATCCAGGACCACTAGGGACTAGTAAAATTTAAAACTAATTTAAGTTAGCTCCCTCCATGTCCATATCCATTTTAACCTAATTTTCCAGGAAAGAATAGATGTTTCAGAGGAGAACAGTAGAAAGGAGAAAAGTAGTTTCTTTATAGTAAATATTCAAGTTTTATTAATACAGATTTGGGTAATAACTTGCATTTACTTTGTACCTCTTCCCTAACTTCTTAAAAAGACAAAAAGGGGAAATTTGACAAGAAGCCACATATCTCCCTTTGAGCATCGTTATCTTCCTATGTAGCTCTTTACCAGCAAAACACCAAGGTATTAAAAAATAGGAATTTAGATTCATGCACAGAGTAATGATGAGAAATGGGAAGACAGGATGAGATAGCACTTTGAGGTGCTAAAAGTGGATGCTTTCTACTTTAAGGAAAATGAAATTTAAAATGCAGGACCTTATAGTAAGAAAACTTAGATAAGAGATTATTTGCTTTGCAGAAAACTATATCACAAAATTTCCTTTAAAATAATTTTCCTGAATGTATTTAAAACATTGTTCATTTTATTGAATATGGATTTTTACACAAATTTTCAGAAGTAAACCAATAATTGAGTCATGCATATCTTTTTTTTTTTGATGGAATGACAAAAATAATCAAAAGAGTAAACATTTTAATTGCAAACCTTATCCAAGATATTTAGAAGATTTTTCTCTGATTTAGAAAGTAATCTAGAGAAATGGAAACTGAAGTGTATTTGTGCTTCCAAATTTGATTTAAAGAATCTAAGGAAAAACAATGCTCCTTCAAAAATTATATATATATATTTTTTTCCTTTTTTAGACTGTTAATATCATGATTGATTTTCAAATGTTAAACTGACATTGTATTTCTAGGATAAACTCCACTTAGCCATGGTGTATTATCATTTTATATATTGATTTGCTAAAATGTTAAGAATTTTTACATTTATGTTCATGAGGAATATTGGTCTGTAATTTTCTTTTCTTGTAATGTGTTTATTTTTGGTATTAGACTAATGCTGGCTTCATAGAAGGAGTTAGGAAGTATTTCCTCCTCTTCAACTTCTGGAAGAGCTTCTATAGAATTGGCTTTATTTCTTCCTTAAATATTTGGTAGAATTCATCAGTGAAGCTATTTGGGCCTAGAGTTTTCATTGTGGAAAAGATATTAATTATAAATTTAATTTTTTTTTAAATAGGCTATTTATTAAATGGAAACCCTGATGGTGTAGTGGTTAAGAGCTACAGCTGCTAACCAAAAGGTTGGCAGTTTGAATCCACCAGGCACTCCTTGGAAACTCTATGGGGCAGTTCTACTCTGTCCTGTATGGTCGCTATGAGTTGGAATCAACTCAACGGCAATGAATTTGGTTATTTATTTATTTATTTATTAAATAAAACTATTAAGTTATGTAATAATCATCCATAATTCAGCTGATTTATTTCTTCAGAGTACTGTTACTTTTCAAAGAATTTGTCCATTTAATCTAAGTTGTCAAATATATTAGCATAATGATATTTATAATATTCTCTTATTAATTTGTTTTAATAACAGGTTTATTGACATATAATTCATATACCATAAAATTCACTTTTTAAGAAAGTATTCAATTCGGTGGATTATAGTATATTCACTGAGTTGTGCAACCATCATCACTATCTAATTTTAGAACATTTTCATCACCCCCAAAAGAAACCCTGTGCCCTTTAGCAGTCACTCCCAATTCTCCTTTTCCCCCAGCTAATCTACTTCCTGTCTCTGTTGCTTTTCCCATTTTGGACATTTCATGTAAATAGAACCATACAATATATGGTCTCTTGTGCCTGACTTCTTTCACTTAGCATAATGTTTTCAAGGTTCATCTGTTTTGTAGAGTGTATCAGAACTTCATTCTGTTTATGGCTAGATAATATTACATTGTATGGATATACCACATTTATTTATCCATTTATCAGTGATGGACATTTATCTTAGTCATCTAGTGCTACTATAACAGAAATACCACAAGTGGATGGCTTCAACAAACAGAAGTTTATTCTCTCACAGTCTAGTAGGCTACAAGTCCAAATTCAGGGCATCAGCTCCAGGGGATGGCTTTCTCTCTCTCTAAATTCTGGAGGAAGGTCCTTGTCATCAATCTTCCCTTGGTCTAGGAACTTCTCTGTGCAGGAACCCCAGGTCCAAAGGACACACTCTTCTCCCGGTGCTGCTTTCTTGGTGGTATGAAGTCCCCCTGTCTCTCTGCTCACTTCTCTCTTTTATATCTCCAAAGAGATTGGCTTAAATTGTGGATTAATCTTGTAGATTGAGTCTACATAACTGCCGCTAATCCCATCTCATTAACATCAAAGAGATAGGATATACAACACATAGGAAAATCACATCAGATGACAAAATGGTGGACAATCACACAATACTAGGAATCATGACCTAGCCAAGTTGACAGATATTTTAGGGGACACAATTCAATCCATGATGGCATTACTTTTGGTTATTATGAGTAATGCTGCTATGAACATTTGTGTATTTTTTGTGTAGACATGTGTTTTCAATTCTTTTGGGTATATACCTAGCAGTGGAATGTCTGGATCACATGGTAACGATTTTAATTTTCAAGAAACTGCTAAACTGTTTTCCAAAGTGACTGCACCATTTTACATTCCCACCAGCAATATATGAGGATTCCAATTTCTCCACATCTTCACCAACACTTATTATTGTCCGTGTTTTTCATTATAGACATCCTATTGAGTATGACCCCATGTGTTACAGAGTAGAATTGCTCCATGTGGTTTTCTTGGCTGTAATCTTTATGAAAGCAGATCATCAGGCCTTCCTTCCGTGGCACTACTGGGTGGATTCGAATCACCAACCTTTAGGTTAGTAATCCAGTGCAAATCATTTGCACCACCCAGTCACTATGAGTTGGAGTTGACTTGAGGCAATGGGTTTTTTAGTTTAGTGAGTATGCTGCAGTATCTCATTGTAGTTTTATTTTCATTTCCCTTATGACAATAAGGTTGAGTATGTTTTCATGTGCTTATTGGCCATTTATGTATCTTCTTTGGAGAAATGTCTTTTCAGATCCTTTGGCCATTTTCAAATCAGGTTGTCTTTTTATTACTGAGTTGTGAGAGTTCTTTATATATTCTGGATACAAGTCACTTATCATGTATGTAATTGGCAAATATTTTCTCCCATTCTGTGGGTTGTCCTTTCTTTTTTTTTAATTTTTTAAAATTTTTTATTGTACTTTAGATGAAGGTTTACAGAACAAACTAGTTTCTCATTAAACATGAGTATACTTTTTTTTTTTATGACGTTGGTTAACAACCCCACAACATGTCAACATTCTCCCTTCTCGACCTTGGGTTCCCTATTACCAGCTTTCCTGTCCCCTCCTGCCTTCTAGTCCTTGTCCCTGGGCTGTTGTGCCCCTTTAGCCTCATTTTGTTTTATGGGCCTGTCTAATCTTTGGCTGAAGGGTGAACCTCGGGAGTGACTTCATTATTGAGCTAAAAGGGTGTCTGGGTGCCATACTCTCGAGGTTTCTCCAGTCTCTGTCAGGCCAATAAGTCTAGTCTTTTTTTTTGAGTTAGAATTTTGTTCTACATATTTCTTCAGCTCTGTCAAGGACCCTCTATTGTGATCCCTGTCAGAGCAGTCAGTGGTAGTAGCTGGGTACCATCTAGTTGTACTGGACTCAGTCTGGTGGAGGCTGTGGTAGTTGTGGTCCATTAGTCCTTTGGACTAATCTTTCCCTTCTATCTTGTTTTCTTCATTCTCCCTTGCTTCTGAAGGGGTGAGACCAGTGGCATATCTTAGATGTTGCTCACAGGCTTTTAAGACCCCAGATGGTACTCACCAAGGTAGAATGTAGCACATAGTGTCATATCATCCACAAATAGGGACAGTTTAACTTTTTCATTACCAATTTGGATGCCCTTTACTTCTTTTTCTTGCTTTATTGCTCTAGCTAGGACTTCCAGCACAATGTTAAATAGGAGTGGTGTTAAAGGGCATCCTTGTCTTGTTCTTGTTCTCAAGGGGAATGTTTTCAACCTTTCTCCATTAAGAATGATGTTGGCCATTGGTTTTGCATAGATGCCCTTTATTATTTCCTTCTATACCTATTTAATTGAGAGTTTTTACCTGGAATGGGTGTTGGACTTTGTTGAATGCCTTTTCTGCGTCAATCGAGATGATCATGTTATTCTTTTCTTTCCTTTTATTTATGTGGTAGATTACGTTGATTGATTTTCTTAATGTTGAACCATCCTTGCATAGCCAGTATGAATCCTACTTGGTTGTGGTGTATTATTTTTTTGATATGATGTTGAATTCTGGAATTTTGGCTAGAATTTTGTTGAGAATTTTTGCATCTATGTTAATGAGAGATATTGGTCTGTAATTTTCTTTTTTTGTGACATCTTTGCCTGGTTTTGGTATCAGTGTTATGCTGGCTTCATAGAATGAATTTGAAGTGTCACTTCCTTCTATATTCTGAAATAGTTTGAGTAGTACTGGCGTAAGCTCTTCTTTGAATGTTTGGTAGAATTCTCCGATGAAGCCATCTGGGCCAGGGCTTTTTTTTTGTTGGGAGTTTTTTTATCACCTTTTCAATCTCTTCTCTTGTTATAGGTCTGTTCAGATTTTCAACATCACTTTGTGGTAGTTTGGGTAGGCAGTGTGTTTCTAGAAATTTATCCATTTCCTCTAGGTTTTCAAATTTGTTGGAGTATAGTTTTTCATAATACTCTGTTATGATCCTTTTTATTGCAGTTGGATCTGTTGTAATGTCCCCCATTTCATTTCTTATTTGGGTTGTCTGCATCCTCTCCTGTCTTTCTTTTGTCAGTGTGGCCAGTGGTTTGTTAATTTTGTTGATCCTTTCAAAGAACCAACTTTTGGTTTTGTTGATTCTTTCTGTTGTTTTTCTATTCTCTATTTCATTTATTTCTGCCCTTATCTTTATTATTTCCTTTCTTCTGGTGGCTGTGGGCTTTTCTTGCTGTTCTCTATTTGTTCAAATTGTGTAGCTAATGTTTTGATTTTGTTGCTTTCTTCTTTCTTGATGTGTGCATCTGTTGCTATAAATAGTCCCCTGAGGACTGCATTTGCTGTGTCCCAAAGGTTTTTGTATGATGTGTTTTCATTCTTGTTTGATTCTAGGAATTTTTTGATTCCATCTCTGACTTCTTGTATTACCCCATGGTTTGTAAGTAGGGTGTTATTCAGTTTCCATGTCATTGATTTTTTTTCCTTGCTCTTCCTGTTGTTAATTTCTACCTTGATGGTGTTGTGGTCAGAGAAGATACTTTGTAGTATCTCAGTGTTTTGGATTTTGTTGAGGGTTGCTGTGTGGCCTAAGATGTGATCTGTTCTGGAGAACATTCCATGTGCATTGGAAAAGAATGTGTAGTTTGCAGCTGTTGGGTGGAATGTCATATGTATGTATATGAGGTCAAGTTGGCTTATTGTGCCCTTTAGGTCTTCTGCATCTTTGTTGAGTTTCTTTATAGATGTTCTGTCCTTTACCAGTAGTGGTTCTGTGTTGAAGTCTCCTACTATTATTGTGGAACTGTCAATTTCCCTTTTCAATGCTGTTAAGAGTTTGTTTTATGTATTTGGAGACCTGTGATTGGGTGCGTAGATGTTTATTATGGTTATGTCTTCATGATAGATCGTCCCTTTAATCATTATATATAGTGCCCTTCTTTGTCTTCTATGGTGGATTTTGTTTTAATGTCTATTTTGTCTGAGATTAGTATTGCCACTCCTGCTCTTTTTCGGTAGCTGTTTGCTTAATGTATTTTTTTCCACACTTTGATTTTTAATAAATTTACAACTTTGTTTCTAAGGTGTGTCTCTTGTAGACAGCATATTGACGGATCTCGTTTTTTTATCCATTCTGTCACTCTCTGTCTCCTTATGGGTGCATTTACATTCAGTGGCATTATTGATAGATGTGAGTTTATTGCTGCTGTCATTTTGTAGTGCTTTTTTTTGTGGTGCTGACATTTTCTTTGTTCCTCTTACTCTCCTGTGCTGAATTCCTTTTGTTTGCAGATTTTTTTAAATTTCTTTTGTTTTTGTAGATTTTGTTTTTACTGAGAGTTTATGTTTTTCTTCTTTATTTTGATGAGTAGGTTTGTTAACTTTCTTTGTGGTTACCTTGAAATTTACCCTTATCTTCCTAGATTTGAACCAATCTATTATTACTTGGTATTGCCTTGCTTTCCTCTCTATCAGAAGATTCTATACCTACAGCATTTATTCCCTCTTTTATTGTTCTGATGCTGTTGTCATTTACAGATTAACCTCTCAGGTTCCCTTTTGTAATTCTTTTGGTTTTGGAGAGGCCTTGAGAGTTCATCTCCTAGGTTGGTATCTGGCTGGTAGAATCTTGCGTCCTAGATTCAGGCTGTGGTCTTATGTCATTTGTTCTCAAACCGAAGGACTCCTTTTAATAATTTTTGTAAGTTTGTTTAGTTTTTACACAGTCCCTTAATTTCTGTTTATCTGGAAATGTCTTAATTTCACCATCATATTTGAACGAGAGTTTTGCAGGCTATATTATTCTTGGCGGGCAATTTTTTTCTTTCAAGGTTTTTTATATTTCATCCCATTGCCTTCTTGCTTGCATGGTTTCTGCCGAATAATCTGAGCTTAGTCTTATTGTTTCGCCTCTGTATGTGACTTTTTTGGTTTTCTCAAGCTGCTCTCAGGATTCTTTGTTTGTCTTTGGTTTTAGCGAGTGTGAGTATCATATGCCTTGGTGATTTTCTTTTGGGGTCTGTGCTATATGAGGTTTGTTGAGCTTTGATGGTCAGCTTTTCATCTCTCATGATATTGGAGATGTTTTCTGTCAGCAGTTCTTCAATGATCCTCTCTATGTTTTCTGTTTTCTCCCCCTGTTCTGGGACTCCCGTCACACACAGATTTTTGCTTTTGATTGTATCCCACTTAATTCTCAGGGTTTCTTTATTTTTCTTTGTCCTTCTTTTTTGATTTTTCCTCAAAGAGTTGTATCCAAGTATTTGTCTTCAATTTCACTGATCCTGTCTTCCATCGTTTGAAACCGGTTCCTCAGCCCTTCTATGACACTGTCCATTTTTGAAATCTTGATGTTTATCTTTTGTATTTCTAATCGTTGTTTTTTTTCTAGTTGTGAATTTATTTTGGCATTTTGTTCCTGTATTATTTTCCTGAATTCTTCCATTTTTTGTCTGTATTTTCTATGAATTTGCCTGCCATAAATTTGTCTATTTTTTCCTCATTTTTGTCAGCTCCTTGCTTCAACTCTTGGATATCTCTGAATATGAGAGATTTGAATCCCCTATCAGGTAGTTCTTGTACTTTTCTTCTACTGGAAAGTCATGTGTTGTTTTATTTTGGATGCCTACTGGAACCACCCTTTCCTGTTTTTTTATATGTTTTGATATTGTGTCTTTGGGACATTCAGTAGTTATTTTCTTCGTTTATTGATTGAAGATTTGTTTGTTTCATCCTGCTTTTTTGTTTTTATTTGGTTATGTCTGAGCAGGCGGGCTGTGCATTCTTTGTTGTTTACTCATCTGTGGGCACAATATTTTTCACCTCCTTGTCCAATAGGCAGGGCCAGTCACTCAGCTATAGTGCAGCAGGGCAGGCCCATTTGAAGGGGAGTTGCTGGGATGGGTTGTTTGTGGCGTGTACTAGGGCCGACAGGGTGGGCTGGGAACCGGTGCAGGGCAGGTTCCACTAGGCTGTGCCTGTGCTGCTTGGGGGTGTGATGTTTAGCGCATGGTGCAGGTAGGCAGGAAGGGAGAGGGGATTGTGATATGTGGAGCTAAGATGGGTATGGGAAAGAGGGGAGAGAGGAGATAGAAACAGGAGCCAATAACAAACAAAAAAGAATGCTAAGGGAGCTTACTGTTGGATTGGAGAGATCAGAAACCGAGAAATGGAGAAAAACAAAAAGGAAAGAAAAAGGGAAAAAGAAAATAAATAAATAAAAATCAGAAAAAAGAAAAGAAAAGCCCCCAGGGATCTCACCACTGCAGCTGCAAAGCCTGGGGAAGTGGCTCCCAAGCCACAAACTACAGCTTGGCTAGAAGGTGTAGAGATGTCACACAGTGCCAAGTATTCAGGAGATGTAAAGAGAAGATAAGAATAGAGAAATGAGAAACAGAAATGAAGAAAGACAAAAAGGAAAAAAAGAGAGAAAAGAAAACAAAAGAAAAAAGACCCCAGGGATCCCACCACACAGCTGCACAGACTGGGAAAGTAGCTTCCAAGCCGTGCAGTACAGCCTGGCTAGAAGGGGCTCCCAAGCAGAGAAAAGAAAAAGAAAACAAACAAACTAAGAAAACAAAAATAAAAAGTCCTGGGGATCCCGCCAGTGCAGTAGTGTGGGCCGGGAAGCAGTTCCACAGTTGAGCAGCGCTTCACAGCATTTCGAGAAGAAGCAAAGCTGGCACACAGAGCCAGGTGTTTGAGAGAAAGGAGGAGAAGGTGGTAAGAGGTACAGAAGAAACCAAAAGAAGTAGAAAAAAGCAACACCAGCAATAAACAAATAGCATTCAGGGAGTTGGCCAGTGTGGGTGGGTCAAATCTAAGTGGCACAGGGCTGTAGCTGGTGCCTTCTGGCCAAGAAACTGTGGCCTCAGGAAGCAGAGGAGACTGAGCGGGGGGTGAAGAAGAGTGGCAGATGGGAGAGCCTATATCACTGGTTACTCGTTATTCTGTCTCATGCTGGGAGCTTCATGAAGCTGCTTTCCCGTACTCCCTGTTCACTAATCTCCAGTGTACCCAGGGTGAATCCAAGCATCAGGGACCCTGTATTTCCCAGCCTGCTGAGCTACCACAGCCACCTATGAAGTGGCAGAGGTCAAGCAGGCGGGAGAAGGATGGGGGTTGGGAAGGCGTATATTGCTGGTTACCGAGTGCTCTGTCTCCTGCTGGGAGCTCTGTGAAGCTGCTTTCACATACTTGTTGTCTGTCGATCTCTGACAGGAGTCCAAGTTGGTGAATCCGTGCCACATTAGCTGATAGGGGACCTCAGCACATATCTCTTCTCACTCTCTGTTCTCTGTCAGTTTCTTATTCCATTCAGTGCTTGGCTGAGTTCTTTATCTCTTCATTTGATGCTTAGGGTTCCAAGACTGACATTTGTCTCTGTTTTACTTAGTTTTTTGGGTCTTTGCTGTAGAGGAATGGCATGGTGCTTCTGTCTGTAGCACCATGTTGGCTCCGCTACCTGTCCTTTCATTTTCTTGCTGGTGCCCTTTGAAGCACAGAAGTTTTTAATTTTGATGAAATCCAATTTGTCTATTTTTTTCTTTGCATCTTTTTGAATCCTTTTTAATTTATTGAGACTTGTTTTATGACCCAGAATATGGTCTGTCGTCATAAATGATACACATGTACTTGAAAAGAATGTGTAATCTGCTCTTGTTTAGTAGAATATTCTATAAATGACAGTTGGGTCGAGATACTTAATGGTGTCTATAGTAAGCTACATAATGGTCCCCCAAAGATGTTGATGTCCGAATCCCCTGAACCTGTGAATTTGTAGCCTTACATTGTAAAAGAGAATTTACAGATCTAATTAAGTTATAGATCTTCAAATGGTAAGGTTATCTGGGATAACCCTGGTGAGCCCAATATAATCATCAAACCAAAAAAACCAAACCTGTTGCTGTGGAGTTAATTGCAGCTACCAGCTTGTGGATTCGAACTACTGAGCTTTTGGTTAGCAGCCAATCTCTTAACCGCTGTGCCACCAGGGCTCCAATAAAATCATAAGTATCCTAAAAAAAGGGAGACAGAGGGGGATTTGACTACAGAAGAGCAGCGTCAAGTGATGCAGCATGAGAAAGCCTTTTTTGGCTTTGAAGATGGAGGAAGGGGGCATGAGCCAAGGAATGCAGGCAGCCTCTAGAAGCTGGAAAAGGCAATTCTCAGAAGAATTGCAGGCCTCCTGACACTTTGATAAAATACAACATTTTTGAAGGTTCCTCTAAGGAGAGGAAAGCAATAGCGTGGAGAGGATAGTAAAGGAAGCTAGGCTTCTCTTAAAATATATTGTTTTTGTATTTGGCTCTGGTATTATATAATTACTCTTTATTATTTCAAAACAAAATTAGATAAAAAAATAAACAATCGTTAAAAACAAAAATCAGAATAAAACAAATGAACCTATGTATTGAGTTGGTGGCATAAACACCCAGAGAACTATTCCAAATGATTATTAAACTACAGTAATTTGACTGTTCAACCCTAATGTAATAAATCCTAAGCACAAAAAGACTGATAAGAAAATCTTAAACTGTTTTCAATAATAATATTGTTGGTGTTGGCATTGTTTTTCTGTTTTGTGTGTATTGTGGGATATAACCAATGAATAATTACGTTAGTGCTGCTGAGCAGAGGCAGATTACCCAATAAGCAAGGTAAACACAGGTTTACTTGTGCTTATTTCATAATCTGTAGTGAACAATTTCACGTTTTTCACCACAGCTACATGTGAAATTGTTCACTACAGATTAGGAAGTAAGCACAAATAAACCCATGCTTACTTTGCTCACTGGCTCGTCTGTCCCTGTCAGGGACTGTAAATTTGAAAAGAGGCTTTGATTCTGTAGGAAGGTGCTGTGGGGTTGGGAGAGAGGCAGATGCCAGCAATACCTAGAAGCAGAATCTTCGTGATGTGTTGAAAAAATGTGAAATTGTTCACTGCAGATGACCTGCTAAGCAAGATAAGCACCATGCTTACCTTGCCTATTGGATAATCCACCCCTGCTGCTGAAAATTGGGATTTTTCAGCAAAGGAGAAAGGATGTGAAATCCATGAGGTCATATAAAAACCTTATAGTTCTGTATTTGGATTGGAACTATTTGTATAAATTAATGATGTATTTTGTCTTTAAAAAATACTTATTTCATAGTTCTATTCGCCAAGGCCTAGCAACAATGGCCACCCAGTAACAATGAACACTGCTAGTACCCAGTTTGTAGTCTCTAAATGCCTTTTCTCACTAAAAGTAATGAGGACTTTGTCTTAGTTATCTAGTGCTCCTATAACAGAAATACCACAAGTGGATGGCTGTAACAAACAAATTTATTTTCTCACAGTCAGCAGACTAGAAGTCCGAATTCAGGGTGCTGGCTCTAGGGAAAGGCTTTTTTCTCTGTTGGCTCTGGAGGAAGGTACTTGTCTCTTTTGAGCTTCTGCTCCTGGGTGATCGTCATGTGCGTGGCATCTATCTTCCCCCATCTCTGCTTGCTGGCTTGCTTGTTTAATCTCTTTTATATCTCAAAAAGTTTGACTCAAGTATACCCTACACTAAATCTGCCTCACTACCGTAATAAAGACAACCCATTCCCAAATGGGATTATAACCACAGGCATACAGGTTAGAATTTACAACACATATTTCTGGAGGACATAATTCAATCCATCACTGACTTCTTGGAGAAATAGCTGGTTCCAGGTCTAGGGCAAGAAATATAACCACACAACCTGAAATATATTGTCCTACAAGAAAGCAATAACATTCTCAGTGACTACCAGTCTTGTCAAAAGGGCCCAAGATGAATAAATGCCTTGAACAGAGCTGCAGGATATAAGATCAGTATATAAAAAAAAAAATCAGTTGTTTTTCTATGCACCACCAATGATTTGTGATTTCCAGGAGCTGGGGAGAAGGGAGGAATTAGGAGTAACTGCTAATGGGTTCAGGGTTTCTTTTTGGGGTAATGCAGATATTCTGTGATTAGATAGTGATGATGGATGCACAACTTTGTGAATGTACTAAAAACCACTGAATTGTACATTTCAAAAAAGTAAATTTTATGTTATGTGATTTATATTTCAATAAAAATTTAAAAGAACCAAGGAGCCATCTTAAAGAGACTATCACTGGACAAACATATCAAATATGCTTAAATCCATGAATATATACAGATTCTAAAAGCAAAATCTCATTTTTTCACCCATAAGTAATGCTAGAGAGGCATTTTATTATTTTGAAAATTATTAAATAAAGGGAAAGAATCAAGCATTTATCATGCCTTTCCTATAGGAACTACTTTTCAGGGTATCCAAATAGCTGTTGTACATAGGATCTCTATGAGTCAGAACTGACTCAACGGCACCTAACAACAACAAATAGCTGATAACAAGGCTTTTCACTTTATAGTAAGTATTCCAGCTAATAAAGGGAGAAGGAATTAAAGAATTAGAATATCACCATTAAGGTATACTAGCAATAATCATTCATTAGTGGTTGCTAACATCACGAAAAGAAACAAATATTGTATATGCCTCCTGAGGGAAGTACCACTACTTATGAAGTATTTTTGCTCACAGATACCTGTCCCAAATCTGACCAAATCTGAAGGGCTAACTACCAATTTACAGCAAATTCAAGCAACAGAGGAACAATGTTAAATGACACCACAAGGATGCAATCAGCAAAATCCAGACTGTGGGCAACTCTATATGACCAATGACTGGGTTTCTTTAACAAAAAATTGCAAGGAAGAAAGAAAAAAAAAAGGATATGGATGGGGAACCTATAGATTAAAAGACATTTAAGAGACATAGCAACCAATTGTAACATATGGACCTTATTTGGGTCCTGATTTGAACAAATTTTAAAATATATATTTATGAGACATTTGGGGGTGCTTGAATATTGACTGTACATTTGATAATATTAAGAAATTGGTAATAATTTTTTGGTGTACATCTTTTAGATAAGTATACTGAAATATTTACAATTGAAATTATACAATGCCTGGAATTTTCTTCAAAATAGTCTTGGAACAGACAGTGGGTAGAGGTACAGATTAAATAAGATTGGTCATGAGTTGCTAATGCTGAAGATGGATGATGAGTACACGAGGCCTCCTTGTGCCATCCTTTCTTTTTTATAAATGTTTGGAAGTGTTCTACTTTTTTTTTTTTTTTTTGCAAAATATGCTTTTATTATTTTTTTTTAGTGTTTTAAAAAATTTTTTTGGTTAAAATATACACAGCAAAAATACACCCATTAAATAATTTCTACATGTACATTTCAATGACATTTGTTATATTCTTGGTGTTGTATCACCATTCTCACTATCTCTACCCATATTGTTTTACGACCATTGACTTAGGTTTACTATCCTCTAAATTTCTCAACTATGCTTTAGAATTACTGTTGGCAACTCGATCTCATATAAGTAATTATTTAAAGGAGGGAGCGTAATGCTCAAGGCAAATGTTTTTTACTAATTAAGCTAAACTGTTGTGTAGTTTAAACATGACTTGAGGGGATAGTTTCAGTTCAAGGTTTAAATTGATTTTCTCAGGTTCTGGGGTTCCTCCAGTCTCAGTGGGTCCTGTAAGTCTGGATTCTGTAAGAATTTGAAATTCTGTTCCACCTTTTTTCCCCCTTTGGATCAGGATTCATCTACTGAGTCCTTGATCAAAACACTCAGTAATGGTAGCCAGGCACCATCCAGTTCTTCTGGTCTTATGACAAAGGAGGCAGTAGTTCATGTAGGCAGTTATATCTGCAATCCAGTTCCTTCTCCAATTCCTGGATCTTCTTCTTTCACTGCTGCTCCAGGTGAATAGAGACCAATTGTTGTATCTTGGATGGCTGCTAGCAAGCTTTTAAGACACCAGGTACTACTCAACTTTAAAAACTATTTTAGGCCAATTGACTGGACAGTCCCATGAAGCCATGACCCTAATTGGAAATGTTCTATGTTAAAAAGAAATATCAAATATTTGTGAGTGGTACTATGCTGCCTGCATACAAAGGGAGCCAAAAACAATCTCTGACCTCTAAGAAGTTACAGCCTAAAACACTACACAGAAGCTGACTTAACAGCAGAGTTAAAATTACTAAACCAGTACATGAATGAGCAGGGATCCAGTCCTATAAGAATTAGGGTGTTCCTTAATTTTCTGGACAGCAATATGATGGTAATACTAAGAAGAAAGTTTGTTGTATTAAACAAGGAGAGTTTACTAGTTAGCAATAGAATGGGAGATATACCTGGTAAGAGGTTCTGATCATGGTTATATGTATCTGGGAATGTTTTGTATGGTATGATCTTAGTAGAAATAGAATGTATTGTGTTAATAGAATTAGATGATCATGACTATCAGCAAAATGAAAAAGTCTTGACATTCTGGTGATCTCAAAACTATAGAGTATAACGTGGGGGTAGAATTTGGAAGTAATTTGCATAGAGGGGCAATAACTAAAATGATAGCATGAAGGATTTGAGTGCGAATAGAAGAGAATTCATTGTGCTTGCTAGGTCTAATACATATTGCATGTGATATCTGCCTATGGTTTACCTGTTGATATGATCTCAATGTAAATAAACCATTTTTCATGAATCATTATGGTTTTGCCTGTCCTATTTGTTGCCTTTGCTGCTTGGCAGAAACCTCAAACCAGAAGGCAACAGAGCATGTTCTCCTAATGACCTTTGTAACTTGGCTTGGGTTGCTGGCAGTTTGCCAGGCTGCTGCCTCAGATGCTCTACATGTCCCTTATTATTGTAAAAAAGAATCAGGCCTGCCCCGTTGGAGAAGGGTGGTGTGGGAAGGTGCCAGTAAAGGAATTCCTGCTATTTAGGAATAATTCTACCATTTTATTCCAGCTTCCTGTTTCCTGTAATACCAGATATGGACATTCTTCCCAAGGTTATTTTACAAGCCATCTCTTTAGCTTTAGTGAGCTCCTCTCTACTCATATTTCTAGGCAAGAAGATTGCCACTATCCATAACTACCGTGTCAATTCAAACCAGGTGAGAGGACAGGACCTTCTATACTGCTTGTCTTGGTTTCCTAGTGCTGCTGTTTCAAAAATACCACAAGTAGGTGGCTTTAATGAACAGAAATTTATTTTCTCACAGTTTAGGAGGCTAGAAGTCCAAATTCAGGGCACTGGCTCTAGGGGAAGGCTTTCTCCCTCCATGCTGGGGGAAAATCTTTGTCTCTTTCAGCTTCCGTTCCTCACTTCCTTGGCAATCTCCATGTGGCACCTATCCTTCCCCCATTTGTGCTTGCTTGCTTCTGTGTCTGTGCTACTCCTTATAACTCAGCAGTGATTAGGTTTAGGACACACCCTATACTGATATGGCCTCATTAACATAACAAAACCCTAGTCCAAAATGGGATTACGTACACAGGTATCGGGGTCAAGACTCCAACACATATTTTGGGGGGGACACAATTCAATCCATAACACTGCCTCTGACCATTATGTCTTTGTTCTCTAATCTGAGCCTCTTGCCAACCTGAAGGCTGAGTTCTTCTCTAACCAAAGGGTTGCTTGGGCCTTAACTTAGACACTAATAACCAAAGGATTTTTGAGGAATGAGGGATACTTAACTTTGAAGCCACTTGAATTAACATGAGTGTTATTCCTCTAGAACAGAGATGGTGCAGAGAGGCAAGCAGATAACATATACCATCATGTTGTTAAGCTAGCAGAGTAGCAGAGTTCCTCTCTTAACTTTACCTTCCTTTCCACCCAGTCCTTAGAAGTCAGCCACATATTCTGCGGTACAAATGCTGGAGGATATCATGTACAAAACCAGGCTACTATTATACAGTAGTCCCTGACTTACGACATATTCGAGTTATGACAAACCGTACTTAACACCATCTGTATTTTTGTTTGTAGCATCTCATTGTTAGTAATATGTTGTGTGTGTAATTTACTGTTAACATGCTCAGATGTTCATTTGCAGATGTTCAATTTTATAAATTACCGTTCAAAACACTGCTGGATTTATAAAGATACTGATAATAAAAAGCAATGATAATTAAAACTGGAAAAAAAAAGAGGTATTTGACATACATCAGAACTGATTTATGATAGAGTTGTAGGAATGGAACCGTGTCATAAGTCAGGGACTACCTGTAATTAAATTGGCCTCCCAGAATTAGTTTTTGCCTTTTTTTTTAAGGGAACTCTTCAACAACTCCTAGTTTGGCCCTTTCCCTAGAACTCAACAGGAAAATATGGAAGCAGGAGATGGCCAAGTTTGACTTTTAGCATAGTATAAAACAAACCAAACCCATTGCCATCGAGTTGATTCCAGCTCATAGCGACCCTATAGGACAGAGTAGAACTGCCCCATAGAGTTTCTAAGGAGCGCCTGGTGGATTCAAACTGCCAGCCTTTTTGTTAGCAGCTGTAGCACTTAACCACTACGCCACCAGGGTTCCCAAAAAAAGTACTCTACTTCTCCCCATTATTCTAAGTCGTGAAGATCATGTGAAAGAGACTAAAAAGGCAAAAGCCTCATTTTCTCACCTTGATGAAGTTCTCTCCTTGTGATCACTAGCTAAAATGAAGATTCAGCGTAGTAATCTAGAAAATCAGATTTGCCATCCTTTTATTCTTTCTAAGAATACTAGGCAAAAAAAAAAAAAAACGAAACAAAACAGTGCACCTTTATTTCAAAATCAAATCGGTATTCTTCAACAAACAATGAGCCTAAACTGTCTGCCATTGCTTTACAGGATTTAATAGCCATCGGCCTTTGCAATGTCATCAGTTCATTTTTCAGATGTTGTGTGTTTACTGCTGCCGTTGCCAGGACTGTTATCCAGGATAAATCTGGAGGAAGACAACAGGTATGTTGAAATAGAATTTAATCTCTAATATATAAACATTTTTTTTCTGTTCATATATGTATGCATAGAAGGGGATTATACAGGTTTAATCTTGTTTCAGTTTTGTTATGCTTGTTGAGGAAGACCTCTTGGAAGAATTTGGATTTCATTCTTGCCTTAATTTTTGTTAGATTTTGTCTTAAAAGTTCATTTGTCAATGTGTAGCTTAAAAGTTAATTTCTATAGAAATATTGTATGTGAGAGATTATTATATATTAGCACATAAAAACCCATTTTCTATATTAATATACTGGAAGACTAACAAGGTTTCAAGTAAACTAACCATCGTCTATTAACATTTTTTCTCTGGGGAAATGCATTCTCAGGTCTAGTCTGGGAAAGCAATAATACAAGTCTCCCCATTCTGGCAATAGAACTAAAAATGTTCCTGGCTTCCTCAAAGGACGTGGCAAGGGATTTTCATGATGGGGAATAAAGTCTTTGTCTAGGTAAGCCTAGGGACTATTCTGCCTTTATATAAAGAAAATTATCTAGGTAAGTTTCTTTCCAGGTATTCTGAATCAATAAAAAAAAAAAAATTGAGGGAGAAAAGAGAGAATGATGATTGGGAAAGCTCTAAAGGCAAACTCTTGTCTAATTGCAGGCATGAGATTTTACAAGTTCAGTGTACATGAGTTTTGAACTGAGCAGATAAAAGTTATGAGAAGTGTCCCATCTCAGTTATGTAGCATGATAAAATGTTAAGGAGCCATCAGAATTCTAGCTGGAGCAAGCCCAGGGAATAGGTCAGGGTTCAGATGACAGGGAAGCAGTGGCAGAGGTCAAAGCCAAGTGTATGCCACAGTAGGAGAGGAAGGTATAGCCATTGCCAGAAACTGATGTCAGAAGAATGGACACTAAATTTTGATGTGGAAAGATAAAGTATCACAGTCCATGGGCAAATATAAGGTGAAAGCTAATGAAAGTCAGAAAGAAGATTGTTGTTGTTAGGTGCCTTCCTGTTGGCTCCAACTCATAGCAACCCTATGTACAACAGAACGAAACACTGCCCAATCCTGTGCCATCCTCACTGTCATTGCTATGCTTGATCCCATCTTGCAGCCACTGTGTCAATCCATCTTGTTGAGGGTCTCCCTCCCTTTCACTGACCCTCTACTTTACCAAGTATGATGTCCTTCTCCAGGAACTGGTCCCTCCTGATAATATGTCCAAAGTACTTGAGATGAAGCCTTGCCATCATCCCTTCTAAGGAACATTCTGGCTGTCCTTCTTCCAAAACAGATTTGTTTATTCTTCTGGCAGTCCGTGGTATATTCAGTATTCTCCGCCAACACCATAGTTCAAAGGCATCAGTTCTTCTTCGGTCTTCCTTATTCATTGTCCAGCTTTCGCATGCATATGAAGTGATTGAAAATGCCATGGCTTGGGTCAGGCACACGTTAATCCTTAAAGTGACATCTTTGCTTCTTAACACATTAATGAGATCTTTTGCAGCAGATTTGCTCAATGCAATGTGTCACTGATTTCTTGACTGCTGCTTCCAAGGAAGTTGACATGGATCCAAGTAAAATGAAATCCTTGACAACTTCAATCTTTTCTGCGTCTATCATGATGTTGCTTATTGGCCCAGTTGTGAGAATTTTTGTTTTCTTTATGTTGACGTGTAATCCATGCTGAAGGCTGTAGCCTTTGATTTTCATCAGTAAGTCCTTCAAGTCCTCTTAGCATTCAGCATGCAAGGTTGTGTCATCTGCATATCACAGGTTATTAATGAATCTTCCTCCAGTCCTGATGCCATGTTCTTCTTCATATAGTCCAGTTCTCAGATTATTGGCTCAGCATACAGATTGAATAAGTGTGGTGAAAGGATGCAACCCTGACGCACATCTTTCATGACTTTAAACCCCTTGTTCTGTTTGAACTACTGCCTCTTGGTCTATGTACAGGTTCTGCATGAGCACAATTAAGCATTCTGGAATTCCCATTCTTTGGGATGTTATCCATAATTTGTTATGATCCACACAGTCAAATGCCTTTGCATAGTCAATAAAACACAGGTAAACATCTTTCTATATTCTCTGCTTTCAGCCAAGATCCATCTGACATCAGCAATGATATCCCTTGTTCCACATCCTCTTCTGAATCTGGTTTGAATTTCTGGCAGTTCCCTGTCAATACACTGCTGCAACCACTTTTGAATGATCTTCAGCAAAATTTTGCTTGTGTGTGATATTAATGATATTGTTAGATAATTTCTACATGTTGGACACCTTTATTTGGAATGGGTACAAATATGGATCTCCTCCAGCTGGTTGGCCAGGTAGCTATCTTCCAAATTTCTTGGCATAGACGAGTGAGCACCTCCAGCATTGCATTTGTTGGTTGAAACACCTCAGTTGGTATTCCATCAATTCCCGGAACCTTGTTTTTCACCAATGCCTTCAGTGCAGCTTGGACTTCTTCCTTCAGTACCATCCGTTCTTGGTCATATGCTACTTTCTTAAATGGTGGGACATCGACAAATTCTTTTTGGTACAGTGACTGTATATTCCTTCTATCTTCTTTTGATGCTTCCTGTGTCGTTCAGTATTTTGCCCATAGAATCCTTCAATATTGCAACTCGAGGCTTGAATTTTTTCTTCAGTTCTTTCAGCTTGAGAAATGCCAAGCGTGTTTTTCCCTTTTGATTTTCTAACTCCAGGTCTTTGCACATTTCATTATAATACTTACTTTGTCTTCTTGAGCCGCCCTTTGAAATCTTCTGTTCAGCTCTTTTCACTTCATAATTTCTTCCGTTCCCTTTAGCTACTCTACGTTCAAAAGCAAGTTTCCTAGTTTCTTCTGACATCCATTGTGGCCTTTCCTTTCTTTCCTGTCTTTTTAATGACCTTTTTCTTTCTTCTTGTATGATGTCCTTGGTGTCATCTCACAACTCAGCTGGTCTTCAGTCATTAGTGTTCAGTGTGTCGAATCTATTCTTGAGATGGTCTCTAAAGTCAGGGGGGATATACTCAAGGTTGTAGTTTGGCTCTCGTGGAAAGAAGATTAGGCAGAGAAGAGATCATGGGTCTAGAGTAAGACCATATCATTTTTTATGGTTTGAGTTTTGTTAGTATAGGGCTTCTTCCAGAAACACTAGCCTTTAAAAAGGTATAGCCCTTTTCTATTACTGTTTGACAGAAAAGAAGAATTTGGACAATGTTAAAAAAGAATGTTCTATACAAGAATGCAAAAACTTTGAAGTCAGAATGAGAGGGTTTTATGATAAGAAGAAATGGAGTTGGCACTTCCAGAAATTAGTTCCTACTAACTTTTTACATGAGTCTTGGTGGCACGGTGGTGAAGAGCTATAGCTATTAACCAAAAGGTCTGCAATTCAAATCCACCGGCCACTCCTTGGAAACCCTATGGGGCAGTTCTACTCTGTCCTATAGGGTCACTTTAAGTTGGAATCGACTTGATGGCAATGGGTTTAATGGGTAACTTTTTACAATACACTTTGTTCATTAAGTATATATGCATGGTGTAAATTTGGAAAGACAAGATGCATACAGTTGGAAGAAACTAGATCTCAGTGCAAGACAAATTAAGTTCAGAATGAGTACAATAATCAGAAGTATCATAGATATTTCAAGAAAGAGAATGATGGAAAAAGAGGGACTTGGCATGGAGTATTTCAATGGCAGTAGAAGGAAAGAGCTTTGCTAACTGCACTCACTGATTCTGGGAATAGAAAAGCCACGCTTTAGGAGGGCCTCAGCAAATGTTTGAATTTCCAACCTCTGAACTAACCTGTTTTTACCATTTTAGCCAGTTGAACAAAGTCCCTGCCTCAGAGGCAGCCTGTGGCCCTCATTCTGTTTTCTGCTGTTGCATTGTTCACCTGCGCAGCACGCTTCCTACCTGGCGCATCTCTAACTGCAGTGCACCGACTCTCCAGGGGAGGCATGTCCCTAGAGATGTTGGTAAGCCCTTCCCTGAGACTTTGATATGCCCAGTACAAATCGCTGCTCAAGCAGAGAATGCTGCCAGCTCCTGGCCCAACACATTGGGGCTGCCTAGCCTCCACTCTGTGACTTTCTGATCTGGACCAGAAAAGGCCTCGGAGGATCCTTCAGCCGGTATTTAAACTTCTTCATCCCACAGCAGCGGGGTGTTCTCTCCACCCTTTTGTGTTTGGGGCTTTTGCTTCACTTTGCCTGAGAACTTCCCCACTTCTTCAAAGAGAATCTAGAGGGCTGGCTTGGAACCTCTCAGAACCTACCACCTAAAGCTGCTTTATTTTATTTTTCATCTGGTATAAATACAAACTGTGTATATGTGTCTGGATTTCTCTTTACCTTCTCCTTGTCTAAAACTTATTTCTGTCTACTGGTTGCAGCTAAACCTACAGGGCTTTCCAGCCATGGCCTTGACCAAGGAGTTGGCAGATCTGGCCCTGGCAGAGGAGATAGAAAGAACCCTAGGCCTGTGGCCAGTTGGATCCTCCCCTTCTCCGTCTTCCTGCTCATCCCGTTCTAACCACTGTGCTTTCCTGTTCTCCATGATTGGGTTCCTTTCCTTGTTCCCTGCTTTCCAAAGGTTGGCCTTCTTGCCTTGTCCCTAGGCTTCCAAACCTGCTTTAAAAAAATGAGTCATTATAAAAGACAGAAACGTTTTGTGTTCTTTTTAGAGGAAGCAGGTAGGGCAATGGAAAGAGCCTGGATTTTGGAGTCAAACTGTCAGGGTGGTTGAAACCTGGCTCTATGCTTTCTTGATGTGTGACCTTGGGCAAGTTACTTTTTGCTCCCTGAGGCTCTAGTCCTCGTCTGTAAAATGGGGATAAAGCCAACTTTTCAGTTGCAACAATTATATTAGATGATAGTAGTGCCTATCACAGTGCCTGTCATTTAAGAGATGCTCAGAAATCCTAGCTTCTACCCCAAGTTCCTAGTGCCAGGGCAGGTGCTCAGCAATCTGTTATCTTACTTCCTTCTACCCTTTGATAATAGAACAATTGTTGACTGAGGGTCTGCATGTTGATAATGGCTATGGCTATGGGGATTCTCTGCTCATTCTTATATCACCTGGAATCTCTGGGGAGTAGGCTGAGACGACAGCCTGGCAAAAGTGATGGAGAAATCAGCAGTAAAGCAAAGCATGCATGAGAGGTAAAGTTCCATAGTGCTTGTTGTCTTTAGACCTGACCTGGCACCAAACCTGAGATTCAGCGAGTCGTCAAGCGTCCTCCTAAGGCACGATGCCACCGAGGCTTGTCCTCTGATCCCAAAGCCCATGCCTTTGAATGTGCTGCTGGGGGAACACAGCATTATTGGCAAGCCTCCCCACCCTCTCTGAGAAGCAAATTTTGTGAGATTCAATGTCTAGCTTATACTCATTTTAATCTAGGTTTTATACAGCTTATTTTGGCTTCTACGTATCTTTGTTTCCTTTTTCAAAAAATAAGAAGATTTCTGGAGAAAAGAAGGCAGGAAAGATAAGACCTGATATATTTTCCTGGGCTAATCAAAGTAATGTTTTACCATAGTGCCAACAAAGAGCACCTAAAGCTTGAGCTGTAGATTAGATCCAGCAACAGGCTGACATGTTATGGGTTCACTTACATGTTTCAGCTCCCCAGTGTATGAAATGTTTGCTGTTAGAGCTTTCTGAGTTTCACTTATAGTGATTGTTTTCCCTGAATCTTTCTTCCTATACCACTGTCATGTGGCTCAGGTTTTTCATGTTTGGCCACTCACTTTAGCTATGAATCAGCTGGGAAGGGGGAAAGAAAGAAGTAGAACATTGATTGCATTGCTTTTCCTTTCAGTGATGCATTTATATGGCAAATAGCAATAAGCAGTGAGAGAGCGAGCCCAGTAGGAAGATGATTTCTTACACTGGAAAAAAAAATTAATGGAAAAATCCGAGAATCACTGCTGAGTAGTCATTTAATGCATTTGATTCAAGGAACTCCCTCATTTCTTGCTTGTATATGCCATCGTTTTGATTTGTGGTTATGGTTTCACACCCCCCACCCATCACAATGGAAAATGACACTGCTTTACACAATTTTTATAACTAGGAGCTAAATCTAAAAAAATGAAATTTAACCAATAGAGGGTGTAATGAGTTTCAGAGAACCGTGACAATTATAAAGGGAACTGTGTTTCTTAGCTTTCCACCTTCATTTGCCAAGTCAGGGTACTGCTTACCAAGTCACACTGAGCTCAGAGTGGTCGACCCTACATGAGCCTTGACTCATGTTTGTAACTTTTTTTAATGCCAATGAAAGAGAAAGAAACTGAAGTAGGAAAATGGGAAGCGATTATCATTGTATGTCTAAGCTGTTAGATTGGGAAGCCATCCAAGCTCCAAGCAGGTGAGTGAGAGGTGTGATACTTATTCATATGGGCAAGTGGAATGGTTGGGATTTTAGGGCTGTCACTGAGGAGTCTATTAGGAATTTTATATTTTATGCAAGCCCATTGCCATCAAGTCAATTCCAAGTCATAGCAACCCTATAGGACAGAGTAGAACTGCCCCATAGAGTTTCCAAGGCTATAAATCTTCTTTTTTTTTAATTTATTTTTTATTGTACTTTAGGTGAAGGTTTACAGAACAAATGGTTTCTCATTAAACAGTCAGTACACATATTGTTTCATAACATTGATTAACAACTCCACGACATGTCAACCCTCTCTCTTCTCGACCTTGGAGGACCTTTTTTTTTTTGGTGAAAATATACATAGCCAGAGATAACACCATTTCAGAAATTTCTACATGTACAATTCAGTGACATCGATTACATTCTTCCAGTTGTGCTGCTATTCTCACTAGGCTTTTCCAAATTATTCCATCACCATTATCTTCAACTCACTGCCCCCTAGGCTTCCCATCAAACCTTTTGAGTTGCTGTTGTGAGTTTGATCTCACATAGATAATGCTTTTTTTTTTTTTTGTACCTTAGATGAAGTTTTACAGAACAAATAGTTTCTCATTAAACAGTCAGTACACCTATTGCCTTATGACAATGGTTAACAACCCCATGACTTGTCAACACTGCCCCTTCTCAAGGCTGGGTTCCCTATCACCAGCTTTCTTGTCCCCTCCTGCCTTCTAGTCCTTGTCCCTGGACTGCTGTGCCTCATTAGTCCCATTTTGTTTTATGGGGCTGTTCAATCCCCAGCTGAACAGGTTGAACAGTGAACCTGGAGAGTGACTTCACCTCTAAGCTAAAAGGGTGTCCGGGGGCCGTACTCTTGGGGTTTCTTCAGTCTGTCAGGCTGGTAATCCAGGCTATAAATATTTACAGAAACACACTGCCACATCTTTCTTCCATGTTGTGGCTGGTGGGTTTGAACCACCAACCTTTTGGTTAGCAGTCAAGTGCTTAACCACTGCACCACTAGGGCTCTTTATAAATTGTGCAAGGCGAGGTTAAAGTTAGGAGGAAGTGCAAGCACGATTTTAGGAGATTTCAGACCCGTAGAGCCGTGGCAATACAGATTCAAATAGCCAGGACAATTTGGAATGTTTCATAGAGTATTCATGAATTCGTTCAACAAGTATTTATTGAATGCCTAATATGTGTTTAGCACTTTGATAAAACCTGAAAATATCAGTTTAGCAAAGATGTATTTATGCTGAATGGTTACACTCAACTTCTTTAAAAAAAAAAAAAATCACGTGCTTCTCACCAAGCAGAAGGCCTCGGTTGCAGACAGGGACCGATGCGTTCCTGATGGTCTCTCTCCAACTGGCTCTGTCTCCTCAGTTTGCATCTCTGGTAGGCGCAGGTGTGATGCTGCTGCTGATGGTGAAGGTGGGACGCTTTTTCTACAAACTGCCAAATGTAAGTGGCCAAATATCCAGATTGCATCTTGGTGGGGCATCTTTGAGGAGAATTACATTCAGCCTGTCCCCAGTGGTTGCTCCAGCCTATCTCTATACTTTTGCTTTAAAGTCATATTATGTACCACATACAGTTGTAGGGATTAAATAGGTAATGTATATAAAGCATTTAGAACATTGTTGGCTTTATAGTAAGTGCTCAAGACACATTAATTATTATTGTTATTATTCTCATTAATCATCTTTTTATTGTAAGCTACTGGGTAAGGATTCAGTTTTAAATGACCAAAATAGACTTCAGATGCCAGAACCCCTAGTACCAACACAGCCTTGGAAACTGATTGTGCACTTATGCCATCTGTTTTCCTAAACTGTTTCCAGAAGACCTTGTTCTTTGTTCATGGGGACTGAATCCCTCTTTTGCCCCCACACTGCCTCTTGGTTAGTTCACAAGACTAGAAGGTAGGGTCTGAAAGTTGAGTTTTAACTCTGCGTTCAACTCGGACGCCTCTGTATATGAATATACCATTTCTTCCCTTTGTGGGAGACTGATCACCTTTCACTTAGCCATGCCAGGTGCATTCATTACTGGCTATAATCAATTTGTTTTATAATATAGATCAATGCCCAATGACCATCATTTCCTTTTTAATTTCCTTAATATGCCCTTTAGCCATTTTTAGGTAACACTAAGGCAACTAACAACAATAACAACAAGAGAGGTAGAAGGTTTCTTTCCTGAGGTAGCAGTTTGGTTACATACTGAGGTGGAAGTCTCTAAGCTAGAGTGATTGTGAATGTTGGCTGGATCTCTTTGAAGGTATCCATCTGGTGAATATCAGGTTTCAGTAGCTCAGGACTATGTCAAGGTTGCTGCTGCCTTCTGCTCTTGGGATTCAGGGACTTTGGAGTTCCTTCTTGGAATCTATGAGAGGAGGGTGGGAGTAAGCTTGTCATTATCAGTGGCTATCCCCTGATTTCCAGCAGAAGTCATCTCCAAAACTTAATTTATGCAGCACATTTGGTGCTATAACTATTGGAGTTAGGAGGGCCACTCACTGATTTACTTTGAACAGTGATATTTTTTTCTTTACAGCTAAAAGAAGCAGAATAAATAAATCCCAAACAAATATAAAATGTCAGAATTCACTGAAAGGTAGTGATAAAAGTAGGTAGCACTCCTTTATTTTAAATGTGTTGGGAACAGAACAGCCCTTTTTTTTTTAGCTAACCACATTATTTTTACATCTAGTTAGCCTGTTTCTGGATAAGAAGATGTAAACACAATTGATCAGTGGGATATCCGAATTACTATAACAATGGGGTTCTATGAATACTAAACAATGGCTGACTTCTTCCTTCCGTGAAAGATTTGTTGCCAAATCCTTACTGGACTCCATTGGTGGAGCAACCAGGCTAGGATCTCAACTAGTCAGCAAGGGGACCAATACAGATTTTGTAAAACATGATGTAAAATAGTATATTTAATATTATTCCAATTTTATGTGAAAAAGACAGAGAACAGACCAAAATGTTAACAATGGTTGTCTCTTGGATAATAGGAATTATGTATAAGTTTAATTCTTCATGATACAGTAAGCATATTTTACCTTAATATTCAGAAAGGTAAATTTTATTTATCTTTTTATTTTACTGTAGTATATTGTTTTAGGAGGTTTGCTTCCTCTTCATATTCCCTGCCTCAAGCCAAAAACCTTTCAAAAACCCTATGAAATTGAGTCCGTTTTCCTTTGTACCACATCACCCTGCAAAAAAACTGCAAAAAGTTTGGAGTTTCTTCACTGGAAAGAAGATAGCATGGTGGAAAAGAAGCCATTTCTGCTGACCTTATTTTTGCTCTTTCCCTCTGCCACTGACCTGTTGAGTTGAATTGCTTACTAAGTACCCTGAGAAGACCAGAGTTGGCTTTAACCCAGCCATTCATGGTAGTAGGATCAGTTCTAATTCCCAGGCAGAGATGGAGAGGAGAGGAAGGCTAGGAAAAGGAAGATAAATGTTAAGCCAATTCAGGGACTTCATAAGCACAATAAAATTTTTCTGAAAATAGATTAGGTTCTACTTTGGGACCTTGATGATTTTTATATCCTTGTAAGTCTTCATTTTCTCATATTTAAGAAACTTTTTTTTCCATTATAAAAGTAGAAATGCTCATTTTAAAACTTGGGAGAGTTCATAATTGATAAAAATAAAATTCATCTACAATCACAAATAAGCCACCGTTAACATTTTGGCATATAGCCAACCAATATTATTGTCTGTGAATGGATATCACTTTGCATAGTTGTATCCTAACTGTATATACAATTTTGTACTCTTGTTTCATTTAATATATAGCATGATATGCCATACTGTAACTTATTTAATCATTTCCTTATTGTTACAAAACTAGGTTTTCTGCATTCTTGGTATTATAAATAACATGACAATGAATCTTTTTGTACATCTGTCTTTTTCTATATTTAGGATAGATTTTTAACAGTAAAAGAAAATTTCTATGTGAAAGCATATCAACATTTCTTGATATATCACTAAATTATTTTCCAAAAGGGTGGTACCCTTTTATACTCAACAGCCACGTACATGGAGTGTTATCAGTATTGAATAATTATAGTATATTATGACTGAACTTGAATAAAAGTCTAATTTAAACTATTTTACTTTCTATGAGTGGAAGTTGCGTTAATTTGTTATCTAGACCATTCATCATCTAGACCATTCTATGTAGGTTTCTATATGGTTAACATAGATTTGTCAGGCACACAAGACAAGGCAAGGCCAACTAGCCAAAGACAAGATGCTTAGCCAAAGATGACAGCTCCCCATGGGTTTGTCCCGCACACCAGAAGGAACAACACTATCTTAGGCTGAGTTCTCTAGAGGAGCAAAACCAGTGAGGCATATACATAAATACATATTGTTGTTCTTGTTAGGTGCCGTAGAGTTGGTTCCAACTCACGGTGACCCTATGTACAACAGAATGAAACACTGCCCGGTCATGCATCATCCTCACAGTCGTTGCTATGCTTGAGCCTGTTGTTGCAGCCACTGTGTCAATCCATCTCACTGAGGATCTTCTTCTTTTTCACTGACCCTCTACTTTACCAAGCATAATGTCCCCCAGGGACTGATCCCTCCTGATAGCATGTCCAAAGTACACGAGATGAAATCTTGCCATCCTCGATTCTAAGGAGTATTCTGGCTGTACTTCTTCTAAGACAGATTTGTTCCTTATTCTGGCAGTCCATGGTATATTCAATATTCTTTGCCAGCACCATAAATCAAAGGCATCAATTCTTCCATCTTCCTTATTATTCATTGTGCAACTGTTGCATGCATATGAGGCAATTGATAACACCATGGTTTGGTTCAGGAACACCTTGGTCCTCAAAGTGACATCTTTGCTTTTGAACAATTTAAAGAGGTGTTTTCCAGCAGATTTGCCCAGTGCAATATGTCGTTTGATTTCTTGACTGCTGCTTCCATGAGCATTGATTGTGGATCCAGGTAAAATGAAATCCTTGACAACTTCAATATCTTCTCCCTTTATCATGATGTTGCTTATTGGTCCAGTAGTGAAGATTTTTGTTTTCTTTATGTTGAGGTATAATCCATACTGAAGGCTGTAGTCTTTGATCTTCATCAGTAAGTGCTTCACGTCCTCTTTGCATTCAGCAAGCAAGGTTGTGTCATCTGCATATCGAAGGTTATTAATGAGTCTTCCTCCAATCCTGATGGAGGAAGTCCAGCTTCTTGGGTCATTTTCTCATTGTGAATAAGTATGGTGAAAGGATACAATCCTGATGCACACCTTCCCCAATTTTAAACCATGCAGTATTCCCTTGCTCTGTTTGAACAACTGCCTCTTGGTCTATGCACAGGTTCCTCATGAGCACAATTAAGTGTTCTGGAAATCTCATTTTTCACAATGTTATCCATAATTTCTTATGACTCATGCAGTCAAATGCTTTTGCATAGTCAATAAAACAACGGTAAATGTCTTTCTGTATTCTCTGCCTTCAGTCAAGATCCATCTGACATCAGCCATAATATCTCTCATTTCACATCCTCTTCTGAATCCGGCCTGAATTTCTGGCAGTTCTCTGTTGATGTACTACTACAACCACTTTTGAATAATCTTCAGCAAAATTTTACTTGTATGTGATATTAATGATATTGTTTTGATAATTTCCACATTCTGTTGGATCACCTTTCTTTGGAATGGGCACAAATATGGATCTCTTCCAGTCAGTTGTCCAGGTAACTGTCTTCCACATTTCCTGGCATAGATGAGTGAGTACTTCCAGCGTTGCATCCAGTTCTTTTTAGTACTACGACTCTGTGTATTCCCTCCATCTTCTTTTGATGCTTCCTGCACTGGTCAATATTTTGCACCATACAATCCTTCAATATCGCAACTCAAGGCTTGAATTTGTTTTCCATCATCTCTTTCCACAGATGTAGTCAATTTGATTCCTGTATTTTCCATCTAGTGACATCCACGTCTATAGTCACCATTTATGTTGTTGAAAAAAGGTGTTTGCAATGAGTAAGTAATTTTCTTGCAAAATTCCATCATGTGATCTCCAGCCTTGTTTCTATCACCAAGGCCATATTTTCCAACAACCAATCCTTCTTGTTTCCAACTTTAGCATTTCAATCACCAGTAATTATCAATGCATCTTGACTGCATATTTGATCAATTTCAGACTGCAGAAGTTGGTAAAAATCTTCAGTTTTTTCATCTTTGGCATTAGTGGTTGGTGCATAAATTTGAATAATAGTCGGATTAACTGGTCTTCCTTGTAGGCGTGTGGATATTATCCTATCACTGACAGCCTTGTACTTCAGGATAGATCTTGAAATGTTCTTTTTGACGATGAATGCAACACCATTCCTCTTCAATTTGTCATTCCTGGCCTAGTAGACCATATGATTATCTGATTCAGAATGGCCAATACCAGTCCATTTCAGCTCACTAATGCCTAGGATATTGATATTTATGCATTCCACTTCATTTTTGACGACTTCCAGTTTAATTTCCCTAGATTCATACTTTGTACATTCCACATTCTGATTACTAATGGATGTTTGCAGCTGTTTCTTCTCACTTTGAACCGTGCCACAACAGCAAATGAAGCTCCTGAAAGCTTGACTCCATCCACATCATTAAGATCGACTTTATTTGAGGAGGCAGCTCTTCCCCAGTCATATTTTGAGTGCCTTCCAACCTGAGGGACTCATCTAGCTCTATATCAGACAGTGTTCCACTGCTATTCATAAGGCTTCAATTGGCCGTTTTTTAAAGAAGTAAATTGCCAGATTCTTCTTCTTAGTCTCTCTTAGACTGGAAGCTCCACTGAAACCTGTCCACTAAGGGTAATCCTACTGATATTTGAAATACTAGGGCATAGCTTCCAGTATCATAGCAATATGCAAGCTACCACAGTACAAAAAACTGACAGACAAGTGGTAGATAAATATATACAGAGAGATTTATTTCAAGGAAATGGTGCACACAGTTGAGGAGGCTGACAAATCCCAAGTCTGTGGGTCAGACATCAGGCTGAAGACTTCTCCTGACTCACATGGTTGCAGGGGCTGACAAACCCAAAATCAGCAAGTCAGGCGGCAGGCTGCTGGCTCATGTCCCAAGAACCAGAGGACAGGGGATGACAAGTGTTGGCTGCAGAATGGAGAGAGAGTGAGCTCCTCCAGAATGTCCATATATACTGGATGTAGGCCAGACCCCCCAAGGAACTCCCCCTTCAACTGACTGGCTGCTCACAGCAGATCACAAAATGGAGGATGATTACGTAATATCTGCCAAACCACTGAGAATCATGGCCTAGCCAAGTTGACACATAACCTTAGCCATCACAAACACTGAAACAGAAGGGGAAGAGTGACTAACCTTTGGCTACTCTTCCTTTCACTTTCTATGTAAGTATAGACTATCTGAATCTTAAAGGGGCTCGTTGTATCTTTACCAGCCAAATCAGTCAGGCATTGGCCTTGCCCTATCTTGTATGTTCGAGAAATTATGGAGAAAAACAGCAGAATATTTATTTGATAGCACAATGAGTTGGAGGAGTATGGACATGATATTAATATGAGATATCAATGGAAAAGATCTCTGAGTGGGAAGCCTGGCTAACTTTTTTTTTTTTTTTAATATTGTGTTTTTGGTGAAAGTTTACATAACAAATTAGGTTCCCTTTTAACAATTTCTGTACATATTGTTCAGTGACATTGGCTACATTTTTCACAATGTGTTAGCATTCTCATTATTTCCATTCTGGTTGTTTTGTTTCTCCTGACTAACCTGTGGTTCCTTTGTAAGGGCTTGGGAGTTTTATCCTCAACGGAAAATGAAGCAGGGTTTATCTTTTCCCCATAGGCCGTGCTGGCTGGTGTTATTCTGAGCAACGTCATGCCCTACCTTGAAACCATTTCCAACCTACCTAATCTGTGGAGGCAGGACCAGTATGATTGTGTGAGTATTTAGCACTGGCTGAGGAAGGGAAGTACAGAGGGGAAGGTTAGAGGGAAAGAGAACAAACAAAAGAGATTAGTCATGGACATGACGATTACTAGCCATTCTTGGATGCCTCGTACTCTACTTTTGCTTTAAAAAAGAGAGTCAAGGCTGTTGGCAGATGAAAATACTGAGACTTTGTTCCAACTATGCAAAACTAAATAAAAGGAATTAAGTGTTGCTGTTAGGTGCCGGGGAGTCAGTTCCGACTCCTAGCGACCCTATGTACAACAGAACAAAACACTGCCCGGTCCTGTGCCATCCTCACAGTTGTTGCTATTTTTGATCCCATTGTTGCAGCCACTGTGTAAATCCATCTCTTTGAGGGTCTTCCTCTTTTTTGTTGACCCACTACTTTACCAAGCATGATGTCTTTTTCCAGGAACTGGTCCATCCTGATAACAGGTCCAAAATATGTGAGACAAAGTCTCACCATCCTTGCTTCTAAGAAGCATTCTGGCTGTCCTTCTTCCAAGAGAGATTTGTTCATTCTTTTAGCAGTCCATAATCAGTATTCTTTGCAAACACCATAATATATTCTGTATTCTTCACAGACACCATAATACATTCAGTATTCTTTGCCAGCACCATAATTCAAAGGCATCAATTCTTCTTTGGTCTTCCTTATTCATTGTCCAGATTTTGCATGCATATGAGGCAACTGAAAATACCATGGTTTGGGTCAGGTGTACCTTGGTCCTCAAAGTGACATCTTTGCTTTTGAACGATTTAAAGGTGTGTTTTCCAGCAGATTTGCCCAGTGCAATACGTAGTTTGATTTCTTGACTTCTGCTTCCATAGGCGTTGATTGTGGATCCAAGTAAAATGAAATCCTTGACAACTTCAGTATTTTCTCTGTTTATCATAATGTTGCTTATTAGTACAGTTGTGAAGATACTTGTTTTCTTTTTGTTGAGGTATAATCCATACTAAAGGCTGTAGTATCTGATCTTCATCAGTATGTGCTTCAAGTCCTCTTAGCATTCAGCAAGCAAAGTTGTGTCATCTGCATATCACAGGTTGTTAATGAATCTTCCTGCAATCCTAATGTTGTGTTCTTTGTATAGTCCAGCTTCTCAGATTATTTGCTCAGCATACTGATTGAATAAGTATGGTGAAAGGATACAACGCTGACGCACACCCTTCCTGATTTTAAACCATGAAGTACCCCTTGTTCTGTTTGAACGACCATCTCTTGGTCTACGTACAGGTTCCTCATGAGCACAATTAAGTGTTCTGGAATTCCCATTCTTCGCAATGTTATCCATAAATTCTAATGATTCACACAGTTGAATGACTGTTAACATCTTTCTGGTATTCTCTGCTTTAAGCCAAGATCCATCTGATGTATGCAGTGACGTCCCTTGTTGTATGTCCACTTCTGAATCTGGCTTGAATTTCTGGCAATTCCCTGTTGATATACTGGTGCAACCACTTTTGAATTATCCTCAGCAAAATTTTACTTGTGTGTGATATTAATGATATTGTTCGATAATTTTTGCATTCTGTTGGATCACCTTTCTTTGGAATGGGCACAAATATGGATCTCTTCCAGTAGGTTGGCCAGGTAGCTGTCTTCCATATTTCTTTTTTTGCTGAGTTGATTTATTTTATTTATTTATTTATTTATTTTTATTGTGCTCTGGGTGAAGGTTTACAGCTCAAGTTAATTTCTCATACAAAAATTTATACACAATTGTTACGTGACACTAGTTGCAATCGCTATAATGTGACAGCACACTCCCGCTTTCCACCCCGGGCTTCCCGTGTCTATCCAACCAGCTCCTGTCCCTTTCTGCCTTCCCATCCTGCTTCTGGACAGGAGCTGCCCATTTAGTCTTGTGTATCTACTTGAACTAAGAAGCACACTCTTCACAAGTATTATTTTATGTTTTATAGTTCAGTCTACTCTTTGTCTGAAGAGTTGGCTTTGGAATCGTTTTAGCTCTGGGTTAGCAGAGAGTCTGGGGGCCACATCTTCGAGGGTTCCTCCAGTCTCAGTCAGACCTAAGTCTGATCTTTTTACATGAATTTGATTTCTGTACCCCACTTTTCTCCCGTTCCATCAGGGACTCTTGCTTGTGTTCCCTGTCAGGGCAGTCATTGGTGGTAGCCAGGCACTATCTAGTTCTTCTGGTCTCAGGCTGATGGAGTCGCTGGTTTACATGGCCCCTTTTGTCTCTTGGGTAATATTTTCCTTGTGTCTTTGGTGTTCTTCATTCTCCTTTGTTCCAGGTGGGTTGGGACCAACTGATGCATCTTAGATGGCTGATCGCTAGCTTTTAAGACCCCAGACGCCACTCACCAAAGTGGGATGCAGAACATTTTTTTAATAAACTTCATGGCAGTTGACCTAGATGTCCCCTGAAACCATGGTTCCCAGACCTCTGCCCCTGCTACACTGTCCCTTGAAGTGTTTGGTTGTGTTCAGGAAACTTCTTAGCTTTTGGTTTAGTCCAGTGGTGCTGACTTTCCCTGTATTGTGTGTTGTCCTTCCCTTCACCTAAGATAATTCTTGTCTACTATCTAGGTAGTGAATTCCCTTCTCCCTCATCACCATCAAAGAATGTTTAGTTCTGTGTTTGAAACTTTACTTGAGTTCTTATAATAGTGGTCTCATACAATATTTGTCCTTTTGTGATTGACTAATTTCACTCAGCATAATGCCTTCCAGATTCATCCATGTTATGAGATGTTTCACAGATTCATTTTTCTTCCTTATTGTTGCATAGAATTCCATTCCAACATTTATTATTTTGTGTTTTTTGGATTAGTGTTAGCCTTGTTGGGGTGAGATGGTATCTCATTGTAGTTTTGATTTGCATTTCCCAGTCTGCAGGTTCTTTTTACTCTTTTGGTGAAGTCTTTTGATGAGCATAAGTGTTTGATTTTTAGGAGCTCCCAGTTTTCTAGTTTCTCTTCTGGTATTTGTGCATTGTTAGTTATGGTTTGTATTCTGTTTATGCCATGTATTAGGGCTCTTAGCGTTGTCCCGATTTTTTCTTCCATGATCTTTATCATTTTAGATTTTATATTTGGGTCTTTGATCCATTTTGAGTTAGTTTTTGTGCATGATGGGAGGTATGGGTCTTGTTTCAGTTTTTTGCAGATGGATATCCAGTTATGCCAGCACCATTTGTTAAAGAGACTGTCTTTTCCCCATTTAACAGACTTTGGGCCTTTGTTACATATCAGCTGCTCATAGGTGGATGAATTTATGTCTGGATTCTCAATTCTTTTCCACTGGTCTATGTATCTGTTGTTGTACCAGTACTAGGCCTGTTTTGACTACTGTGGTAGTATAACAGTTTCTAAAATCAGGTAGTGTGAGGCCTCCCACTTTGTCCTTCTTCTTCAGTAATGCTTTACTTATCCAGAGCCTTTTCCTTTTCCACATGAAGTTGGTGATTTTTTTCTCCATTTCATTAAAAAATGTCATTGGAATTTGGATCGGGATTGCATTGTATATGTAGATCACTTTGGGTAGAATTGACGTTTTCACAATGTTGAGTCTTCCTATCCATCAGCAAGATAGGTTTTTCCACTTATGTAGGTCTGTTTTGGTTTCTTGCAATAGTGTCTTATAGTTTTCTTGTACAGGTCTTTTACATCTCTGGTTAGATGTATTCCTAAGTATTTTATCTTCTTTGGGGCTATTGTAAATGGTGTTGTTTTGGTGATTTCTTTTTCGAAGCTCTCTTTGTTGGTGTAAAGGAATCCAAGTGATTTTTGTATGTTTATCTTGCATCCTGATACTTTGCTGAAATCTTCTAGTAGTTCCTGTAGTTTTCTTGTGGATTCTTTGGGGTTTTCTGTGTATAAGATCATATCATCTGCAAATAGAGATACTTGGACTTCTTCCTTACCAATTTGGATGCCCTTTATTTCTTTTTCTTTCCTTAATGCTTTCTCTAGGACCTCCAGCACAATGTTGAATTGGAGGGGTGATAAAGGACATCCTTGTCTGGTTCCCATTCTCAAGGGGAATGCTTTCAGACTCTCTCCATTTAGGATGATGTTGGCTGTTGGGTTTGTAGAAATGCCCTTAATTATGCTGAGAAATTTCCCTTCTATTCCTATTTTGCTGAGAGTTTTTATCATGAATGGGTGTTGGACTTTGTCAAATGCCTTTTCTGCATCATTTGATAAGATCATGTGGTTCTTATCTTTTCATTTATGTGATAGATTACATTTATTGTTTTTCTAATGTTGAACCATCCCTGCATACCTGGTGTGAATCCCGCTTGGTCAATCTTCCATATTTCTTGACATAGATGAGTGGGCACCACCAGCGCTGCATCCATTTGTTGAAACATCTCAGTTGGTATTTTGTCAATTCCGGGAGCCTTGTTTTCTGCCAGTGCCTTCAGTGCAGCTTGGACTTCTTCCTTCAGTACCATGGTTCTTGATCATATACTACCTTCTGAAATGGTTGAATGTCGACCAGTTCTTTTTGGTGAAGTGACTCTGTATATTCCTTCCATCTTCTTTGATGCTTTCTGTGCCATTCAATATTTTGCACCATGGAATTATTCAGTATTGCAATTTGAGGCTTGAATTTTTTCTTCATTTCTTTTGGCTTGAAAAAATGCTGAGCATGTTCTTCCCTTTTGGTTTTCTAACTCCAAGTCTTCGCACATGTCATTATAATACTTTACTTTGTCTTCGCGAGCCGCCCTTTGAAATCTTCTGTTCAGCTCTTTTACTTCATCATTTTTTCCATTTCCTTTCTACTCAATGTTCAACAGCAAGTTTCAGAGACATCCATTAAGTGGCTACCAAAAAACCAAACCAGCTGCCATCGAGTTGATTCCAACTCATGGCAACCCTGTGTGTGTCAGAGTAGATGTGCTCCATAGGGTTTTAAATGGCTGATTTTTTGGAAGTAGATTACCGGTACTTTGTTCCAAGGCACCTCTGGCAGGCTTGAACCTCTACCCTTTTTGTTAGCAGCTGAGCACCTTATCCATTTGCACTACCCAGGCACTACGTAGTGGCTACACTTACATACAAATCTAATAAAAAGGGTTTGTCACGCACTGCATATTTGAATGACATTTAATCTAGTTAAAATAAATACATTCCAGGATAGGAGACCCAGATTCTAACAAAAGAAGGAAGTGTCTTGCCAGGGGGAATAACTAGTGGAGCACCTTCCTTCCCACTGGAGCACAAAACCAGAGGACAGAAAGGAAAAACAATAAGAAATAAAAGATGGAGAATGTAAATGTAATGAGAGGAGACAGCCCCAGTAGAAGCAGAGAAATAGGAGAGGGGGTAATTTTTGGAGCCAGGTGCCTGAGGAGCTAAGAGGGGATGTGGTCCAGAGCACAGGTAGAGGTTCTAGTCCTTGGAGACTAGAGGGATAATACTTCCAATAGGACTGAAGAGAGTGAGGGATGGTTGAGTGCAAATACTGAGAAGTGGCAGGTGGAAGGGGAAATAAATATTTAAGGTAGTTCCAGTCTATTTTTTCTGTAAAGATGAAGGTAAAGTCGCCTGCTGAGAATGATGGAGAAGGTAGCGGGATGGGCACTTGTAAAGGATGTTAAAGATTTGCTGTAACTATTATAGATCTTGGAGGACAATGCTAGTTCAGTGGTAGAAATTTTCACCTTCCATGGGGAGATCTGGGTTGGATTTCCAGCCAATACATCTTATGTGCAGCCACTACCCATCTGTCAGTGAATGCTCATTTGTTGCTATGATGCTGAACAGGTTTCGATGGAGCTTCCAGACTAAGATAGGGTGGGAAGAAAAGCCTCGCAATCTACTTCCAAAAATTAGCCAATGAAAACTCTGTGGATCACAACAGTCCAAGCCACACCAGGGCATCGGTCTGGGCAGCTAACAACAACAATTATAGATCTTAAAATAGCAGCTACCATTTTGTGACTGTTGTGTTTTGTGGGTTGCTTTACAAATGATATTTCTAATCACAACAAAGCCCATAAAGTAGATATTATTATTCCTATTTTGTACAAGAGGAAACTGAAGTTTAGAGCAAGAGTAGAAGAGAGAGATGACCGAGGATGCATAAAAGGATTGCTATGCAGCGTTGAAAGCCTGTTTGTGATGGCACCAGTCCATATGGCTGTGTAATTTTTTTCTCTAAATCCTGGGTGTAGGAAGGGAGGGGGTGAAGTTGAGCTGAAAGATAGGACTAGTAATTTTCTGAATTCTGCTTGTTTTCATGGTATTCCTTTTCCCTTTGTTCCCTTTTCCTTAAGGTTATATGGATAGTGACGTTCTCATCTGCAATTTTTCTGGGACTGGATACTGGACTACTTGTTTCAGTAGCTTTTGCCTTCTTTGTCATCACAGTTCGGTCACACAGGTACTTCATCTCAGAGAATAGGAGGTGAGACATAGTAAGGCAAGACAATTATGACCTAAAGACAAGTGTCATGTCCTTTCAGAGCTAAGATTTACCTCCTGGGCCAGATCCCTAACACCAACATTTACAGGAGCATCAGTGACTATCGGGAGGTAAGAATCCAAATCAGCACTACTCCTGTGCACGAGGGATGGGTTGGGCCAGGCCTGATGCTTAGTATTTCCATGGAATGTCTTCACTGTTGTTTGCTGCACTACAGATACCCATTAAGGAAGGAGGGGAAAGGGATGTACAAGGGTAGGACAAGCACTTAAGTGGTAAATCTTTATAGTACTTCAGCTAGCCAGTGAAGGATTATTTAAAAATGTATTTTAGGGAGAGGAAGACAGAAAAAGAGAAGAGTAAGGAAATGGAGGGGAAAAGAAGAAAGCAGGAAAAGCCAAACCAAACCCAACCCACTGCTGTTGAGTCAATTCCTACTCATAGCAACCTTACAGGACAGAGTAGAACTGCCCCCATAGAGTTTGCAAGGAGCACCTGGTGGATTTGAACTACCAGCCTTTTGGTTAGCAGCCATAGCACTTAACCACTACACCACCAGGGTTTCCGTTTCTTGCCTCTAATAAAGAAGAATATAGATTCTCCAGGAGGTTCTGAAGAGGTTTTTTTTTTTTTTTTTTTTTTTTTTTTTTAATTTTGCTCCTGGACAGAGCTGGAGAAAAACGTAGAACAAAATTTTAACTCACAGAAAAGACCAGACTTACTGGCCTGACAGAGACTGGAGAAACCCCGAGAGTATGGCCGCTGAACACCCTTTTAACTCAGTAATGAAGTCACTCCTGAGGTTCACCCTACAGCCAAAGATTAGACAGGCCCATAAAACAAAACAAGACTAAAGGAGCACACCAGCCCAGGGGCAAGGACAAGAAGGCAGGAGGGGACAGGAAAACTGGTAATAGGGAACCCAAGGTCGAGAAGGGAGAGTGTTGACATGTTGTGGGGTAATTAAACATTGTCATAAAACAATATGTGTACTAATTGTTTAATAAGAAGCTAGTTTGTTCTGTAAACCTTAATCTGAAGTACAATAAATAAAGTTAAGAAAAAATTTTTCAACCATCAGCACTATTTATTTTTAAAACTTTTTCATTACCCCAAGCAGAAACTCTGTACCCATTAAGTGGTAACTCTCCATCCCCCCTCCTTCAGCTCCTGGTAACCTCTCTTCTACTTTCTGTCTCTATGAATTTGCCTGTTGTAGACACCTCATATAAGTGAGATCAGACAATATTTGTCCTTTTATGCCTGACTTATTTCACTCAGCATGATGTTTTCACGGTTCATCCATGTTGTAGCATGTATCAGAACTTCATTCCTCTTTATGGCTGAGTAATATTCCATTGTATGGGTAGAACACATTTTGTTTATCCATTCAACCTGTGGATGGGTATTTGGACCTAAACAGTTTTTATTCTTAGTCTATGAAAAAGCTGAGTCCCTAAACTTAACATTTTATCTTGCAGATTATGAACATTCCTGGGGTGAAAATCTTCCAGTGCCGCAACTCCATTACGTTTGTAAACATTTACCAACTGAAACGCAGGCTGTTAAATGAAGTAGCCACTTTCTTCGTCTCTCTCCCTACCTGCCCTGCACCCCTACCTCACCCTTTTGCCTTCTTTTCCATCACTCACTCTCAGTACGTGATCCCTCTTGTATCTTCCAGATTGATATGATAAGGGTGCGTCTTAAAGAAGAAGAAGTTTTCAGCCTGTTTACTCATAGTGGTCATACCAACAGAGGGGCAGAAAGGGGTTGTAACTGCTTCTGCAACTGTGACGAGCCAGAGCCACCAGCCAGGGTTAGAAACTCCAATTCTTTTCTGAATTTTTCTCACATTTTATGAAGTCCACTAACAGTTTCTAAAAACAAAATTCAGAACCCCTCAAGGATTTTGACTTTTAGATGGGCCACAGAGAACTGGAAATCAAAGATTTCTACTCAGAAATAAAGACGCAGACTCCCCTTTGAGGTCCGGGTTTTGACCTGAAAGTAGGTAGGAGGAGCTGTTCTAAGTCTTTGATTTCCTACTGGATGGCAAGCGAGTTATCTGAGTGCAGAGAGTACTGTTTGCCAATTCAGATTGTCTGTAATTCCCTGGTTGAACCTATTTCTCTGGCTTTTAGCTGACTAGCTTCAGATTTCTGAGAAGAAATGATTTTAAAATTGTTGTCCAGTTCCAGGTGGGGCAAAGTCAAGGGCTGCGGTCTCCAGGATCTGCCAGGGTCTCCTGATGTCTTCCTAGGACCAGGGAAATGATGGCAGAGGGTGACAGAGGAAGCACCAAGTGCAGGCCACTATTCTAGATAGGGATTTTACAATATCTGGAAGATATTTTTCATAGCAACCCTGTGAGTCGGAATTGACTTGACGGCAACAGGGTTGGTCTGGTTTGTTTTTGGAAGATATTTTAGCTGATGAGGGTTACAAAGTGTTTGTTATTTCTAACCCTGACTTGGTCTAAATAATCCCTTCCCCCAAAGCAGGGTTTCTCATTTCTAGCTTTTGGGCCTGTCTGTAATCATCCAGTCTACAGCCTATATCCTGGACTGGCAGTTAAATCTACACACACAGAGATTTACACACACACACCACCACACACCTTCCCTTCCCATGTTGTTGTTTGTTGTTCTGTGTTGTCAAGTTGATTCCAACTCATAGCCGCCCTATATGACAGAGTAGAACTGCCCCCTAGGGTTTCCTAGGCTATAATCTTCACGGGAGAAGATCTCCAGATCTTTTCTCCCTTGGAGTGGCTAGTGAGTTCCAACTGCCAGCCTTAGGGACCTGTAAATACGCTTGCTTTACCTTTTCAAACGCTGAGTGCCCATTTTCACTCCCACCCACCCTAATGAAATTTAGCTTCTACTGAGCTCCCTGAAAATAACAACTGTGCTATCATAACCAGGTAATGAAATTCAAAGGACATTTCCTCCAACTACTCTGGACAGAATTAGAACTATAGTTAGTCTTTGTTTTGTATCCATACTGTGCTAGGTATTGTAGAAAACGTTTACATAACATCAGTGTTATGGATTGAATTGTGCCCCCCCAAAATGTGTGTCAACTTGGCTAGGCTATGATTCCCAGTATTGTGTGATTGTCTGCCATTTTGTCATCTGATGTGATTTTCCTATGTGTTGTAAATCCTATCTCTATGATGTTAATGAGGCAGGATTAGAGACAGTTATGTTAATAAGGCAAGACTCAATCTTCAAGATTAGGTTACACCTTAAATCAATCTCTTTTGAGATGTAATAAGAGAGAAGCAAGCAGAGAGACAGGGAGACCTCATACCACCAAGAAAGAACGCCATGAGCAGAGCGTGTCCTTTGGACCTGGGGTCCCTGCACTGAGAAGCTCCTAGACCAGGGGAAGACTGATGACAAGTACCTTCCCCCAGAGCCAACAGAGAGAGGAATCCTTCCCCTGGAACTGGCACCCTGCATTCAGACTTCTAGCCTCCTAGATTGTGAGAGAATAAATTTATCTTTGTTAAAGCCATCCACTTGTGATATTTCTGTTATAGCAGCACTAGATAACTAAGACAATCAGCAAATATACTTTAGAGTTGAATAGGGTCATTCAGAATTTATCAAGCCCCTACTGTGTAGCCGGAACTATGACGCTATGAAAAGGAAAACATAATTTCAAAGGTCTCTCTTCAGGGAGTTCTGAAAATTTTTTTTTTTTTTCATGGAAAATTTTGAACATATACAAAAGTAGAGACAAGAGTATAATGAGCCCTTATGTACCCACCATTAGCATTAAGATGTATCAACTCAGCCAGTCTTGTGCAGCTATACCCTTACCCACTATCAGCCCCTCAAAATCACAGGATTATTTTGAAGCAATTCATGAAGTTGTAAATCAAACTACAGAGATAACTATATTAATGTGACATATAAGGCTATAATTTTATCAATCCTAAAATTTTTTTGACATTTCTGACATTTGATGCATCATGCAATTGATGGCATGTCTGTTTAATTCACAATGTTTTCTTTCTTGATAGTACAAGTAATAGTGGTGTACCTTAAAATTGATAAAATGGGATAGTGAACCATACAATGTAGTGTATTGTTATGTTCTAAATTGTGTGTTAGATTCTAACAACTATAAGGCTTTAGGTAAAGGAGATCAGTGTGAGCTCAAAAGGGAAATTTCATGGGAGAAGTGGATGTGTACTGGTCAGGAGAGAGAAATTTAGAATGATATCAGGTAGGAATGAAGAGGATTCCAGGCCTACAGATCTACTTGGGCAAAGACCAAAACCAAAACCGAACCCACTGCGTCGGGTTGATTCTGGTTCATAGCAGGGTTTCCAAGCCTGTAAATCTCCGCGGAAGCAGACTGCCATATTTTTCTACCGAGGAGCAGCCGGTGGTTTCAAACTGCCGACCTTTCAGTTAGCAGTCGATTGCTTTAACCATTGCACCACCAGGACTCCTTTGGGCAAAGATACCGAGGTAGAAATAAGTGTAGGGGTCTCAAAGTGAGGTTTGGTCTGGGAAATGAGGTCAGGCAGGCACAATATGAGTGGATTATGAAAGTCTTTGGAAGGCAAGATAAGGAGAGAAATGGGAGGTTCCTACCTTTCCCTCTGCCTGGAGGGCCTTGCGTCTTCTCACCACTGAACCAAGCCTCACCTGTCCCCTTAAGGCCTGGCCTCAGTGTCTTTCAACCATGGGGGCAGCTCTTTCCTTTGAACTATAATATTATCTATCCATACCAGTTTTTTTTCCTATGCAATGTATACTGCCTTGTATGGTTTTTATCTTGAATTTTCTTCTATTTTCAAACTATACTTCACAAGCAACATTATTAGAACAATCACTTTTTTTTATAAGAAGCATCACCCAAAATTATAGCACTCTAGCAAATGAATTCTTTTCATTTTTCTATTTGCCTCATAGGTCTTATCCATCAATGTTGTTATGTCCCTTCTCCCCAGATAGTGTCTGATCCCTCCTGTGAAAGCAGAGTCCACATTCACATCCTGCATGTCACTGTATCCCTAGTGCTTGATATTGGGCTTAAACTATAGCAGGCACTGAGGCTTATTAGGGAGATGAAAGGAGAGGTAAAGACTGCCCTGCCCAAGTCATTTTTGTCCTCTTCAGAAAGTCTCACAGAAGATGGCTGCACTGATGAAAGGGGGTGTTGAGAAAACGGACTGATGAAAGAAATGCTTCAAACAAAGTATTAGTTGGCACTGGACACTAATTGGAACCCAGGGATGAGGGAAAGGAATCAATTAATGATGATTTTAATTTTGAGTCACTAGAACAATGGAACAATGATAGCAACATTGATGGACATAGGGAAGTTGGAAGGGGGATGCCGTGAGTGGTGAAGATAAGGAAAGATGAATGTGGTTTTAGTCATGAGCTTGAAGTGACAGCGAGATATCCAAGTAAAAATGGAAGTACTTAGTCTGGGGACAAGCTTCGTAAAAGAGGGAGTGAGCTGGCAGATTCAAACAGCATAGTTGCAAGTACTTCCAGTCCTTGTCTGAGTGCTCTCACAGTCATCCCCTAACTCTGTTGTCCCAGATTGTCTACACAGAACGATTTGAACGTAAATCGGGTCACTCTTCCTCCTCCATTAACCTAGTCCGCTGCTCACGCTTTGAGAGCATGACCACAAACCAGTCTACATCTGATGAGCAAGTGCCATACACAGTATCTTCCACGTCTCAGAGGAATCAAGGTCAAAACTTGGAGGAGGAGAAAGTCTGGGTTCCTGATAACCCCCTGAGAAACAGCTTGCCACCACTGCCTGATGCTGCTGAAAGTCAGGGGAGGAGTAGATCGCTCCTGCCTTACTCAGAGGCTTCTCTTCTGCTCACCACCTACACCATCATCCTGGATTTCTCCATGGTCCATTTTGTGGATTCACGGGCTTCAGTCATACTAAGACAGGTAAGTACTGGGGAGGCTTTAGCAAGAGCTCTGATGCCCTCCTCCCCCCCCACCCCCACTGCCCAGATCCCAGTCAAACCCTGATCTGCTGCTGTGTGATCAATTACTAGGCCACCAGAAACTTGGGCTCTGGAGGCAGTTTAAGGTCAATCAGAATAAAAAGAAAATGAACCAGCTTTGATTGCTTGAACTTTGGGGTTGATTCAGTAAACAGGATACATAATTATGTCTCAAGGAATAAAAAGTAGGAAACCCCACACCAATGAAACAGCAATCCATACCATGCCCAGAGATTACCAGTATATGCTGGGAGTTAGCTGCAGATCTTTTCAAGGAATGTCTGAATGCTACAGAAAAATGTTCATCAATAATTCTCTACTACTTAGCTGCTCTGAGCCAGGCACTGTAGAAGACGCCAGGATGCCTTTTACTCAGAATTGAAAAAGTTGTGATAAATGATGCCCCAAGCCTGAGGCTGTCTGTCCAGTACCTATAGTGTCTTCCCCAGTTCCCTCTTCATGGCCTGCATCTTTGGGTGAGAAGGGTAGGCAGATTTTTCCTTCAAAAGCTGCATTCCTTTGCCCTGGCTTCTCTCCTACTCTCTAGTTTATCTGACAGGTTTCATTTCTCTCCTTCTTGTAGACTACAGACAATTTAGATGCACAGCTAACCCTACTGGTTTGATTGTTTAATGTCCCATAAGTACGATATGTTTTTTCAGCCAGTTTATCTCTGTTCTCTGCAGCACTCCATCTCCCTCTTGTTCCTTTTGGCAATGGATCAGGTTTAAGCATCCTGAACACTTACTTCCTGGCTCTGACTGCACTCTATCTCACTCTTGCTCCTTTGGCTGATTTTCCTCCTTTCATCCTCGAATCAGATTTTATCATACCTTCTTTTTCCTAAAGGAATGCAATTCTCTCTTACATGAGTCCAGCTCCTCATTGGTCTGAGGCAATAGGAAGGCTTTCATGGCAGAAAGAACTCTGGTTGGTGGTCTAGAGATGTACACTCTGCCCTGACTTTGCTACTCACTATCCATCTGACCCAAGACAAGTTGCTAAATTGCACTGGGTCTCAGTCTCATCTATAAAATAACAGGCTTAGAAGAGATTAATGTTAAGGGCTTTTCTATCCATTAGATTTTCCTACCCACTCACCCCCACCCTCCATTTTTAGACTTAAGTATACGTGATATTCTCTTGTCTTTGGGGCTTTTCCATCTCAGGTAGTTCTACTGGGTGGTGGTCTCTTCTCCCAGTCTTGTGCTGTAGTTGTTACCTTAGATTTCTTTCAAGCCGCATTATGGAATGCCTACTATGTGCCAGACCAAGCTGGGCACTTTTTTTTCTTTTAATAGTGCTTAAAGTGAAAGTTTACAGTTCAAGTCAGTTTCTCATACAAAAATTTATACACACATTGCTATGTGACCCTAGCTGCTCTCCCTATAATGTGACAGCACACTCCTCCTTTCCACCCCAGATTTCCCGTGTCCTTTCAACCAGCTCCTGTCCCTTTTTGCCTTCTCATCTCGCCTCCAGATGGGAGCTGCCCATTTACTCTCATGTATCTACTTGAGCTAAGAAGCACTCTCTTCACGAGTATCATTTGTGTCCCATAGTCCAGTCTAATCTTTGTCTGAAGAGTTGGGTTCAGGAATGGTTTCAGTTCTGGGATAACAGAGAGTCCAGGGGCCACGTCTTCCGGGGTCCCTCCAGTCTCAGACCATTAAGTCTGGTCTTTTTACTAGAATTTGAGTTCTGCATCCCACTTTTCTCCTGCTCCATCAGGGACTCTCTGTTGTGTTCCCTGTCAGGGCAGTCATTGGTGGTATCTGGGTACCATCTAGTTCTTCTGGTCTCAGGCTGATGGATTCTCTGGTTTATGTGGCCCTTTCTGTCTCTTGGGCTAATATTTTCCTTGTGTGTTTGGTGTTCCTCGTTCTCCTTTGCTCCAGGTAGGTTGGGACCAATTGATGCATCTTAGATGGCCACTTGCTAGCTTTTAAGACCCCAGACGCCACTCACCAAAGTGGGATACAGAACCTTTTCTTGGTAAACTTTGTCATGCAAACTGACCTAGATGTCCCCTAAAACCATGGTCCCCAGACCTCCACTCCCGCTACTCTGCCCCTCGAAGTGTTTGGTTGTATTCAGGAAACTTCTTAGCTTTTGGTTTAGTCCAGTGGTGCTGACTTCCCCTGTATTGTGTGTTGTCTTTCCCTTCACCTAAGATAATTCTTGTCTATTGTCTAGTTAGTAAATACCCCTCTCCCTCCCTCCCACCCTCATAACCATCAAAGAATGTTTTCTTCTGTGTTTAAACCATTTCTTGAGCTCTTCTAATAGTGGTCTCATACAATATTTGTCCTTTTGCAACTAACTCATTTCACTTAGCATAATGCCCTCCAGATTCATCCATATTATGAGATGTTTCGCGGATTCATCATTGTTCTTTATCATTGCGTAGCATTCCATTGTGTGAATATACCATAATTTGTTTATCCATTCATCCATTGATGGGCACCTAGGTTGTTTCCATCTTTTTGCTATTGTGAACAGCACTGCAGTGAACATGGGTGTGCATATATCTATTCGTGTGATGGCTCTTATTTCTCTAGGATATATTCCAAGGAGTGGGATTGCTGGATCATATATACTTCTATTTCTAGCTTTTTAAGGAAGCACCAAATCAATTTCCAAAGTGGTTGTACCATTTTACTTTCCCACCAGCAGTGTATAAGTGTTCCAGTCTCTTCACTACCTCTCCAACACTTATTATTTTGTGTTTTTTGGATTCATGCTAGCCTTGTTGGGGTGAGATGTAGCTCACTGTAGTTTTGATTTGCATTTCTCTAATGGCTAATGATTGTAAGCATTTCCTCATGTATTTGGTAGCCGCCTGAATGTCTTCTTTGGTGAAGTGTCTGTTCATATCCTTTGCAATTTGGACACATTTATATACTAATTCATTTAATTCTTGCAACAGCCCTGTGAGATAGGCTGTATTCTCCCTTAAGCTCTCAGCTAATAAATGGCCTGGCCAGGATTTGAACTTAGAGCATCTACCTTTATATCACTCTTCCTGTCTATTCCACAGTGCACACTGCTCTTTGGCATCACCCATCCACACCTGGCCTCTGTTGATGACTTTCTGTACCATCCCCAACATGGAGGCAATGTCAGACACATCTACTTTACAGCCTGAAGAGATCCACAGGGCAATTTTACATTTAAAAAAAATTGGGTGCTTCACTTCCTTTATAATTGCTCTCTACTGCCTTACTGGAGGAAATCATATTTTGTTTGCTTTATAATTGAAATTTTAAACCTACTAAGAAAGATTCCAGCTCTCCATTCTTTTTTTAACCATTTTTAAAATTTATTTTGTTGTTGTTGAGAATATGCACAGCAAAACATACACTTATTCAAGTTTCTACTTGTACAATTTAGTGACATCGATTACATTCTTTGAGTTGTATAACCATTCTCACCCTTCTTTTCTGAGTTGTTCCTCCCTCATTAGCATAAACTCACTGCCCCCGAAGGTTCCTATCTAATCTTTCAAGTTACTGTTGTCAATTTGATCCCATATAGATAGTTCTTAAAAGAGCACAATGCTCAAGGCAGACCTTTTTTTACTAGTTAAGCTAAACTATTTTTTGGTTTTAAGAAGACTTCAGGGGATATTTTTGGTTTAAAGTTTAAAAATTAATCTCAGGGCAGTAGTTTCAGGGGTTTATCTACCCTCCATAACTTCAGGAAGTGTGGAGTCCATAAGAATTTGAAATTCCATTCTACATTTCCCCCTTTTTGATCAGGATTCTTCTATAGAATCTTTGATCAAAATGTTCAGTAATGGTAGCTGGGCACCATCCAGTTCTTCTGGTGTCATGGCAAAGTAGGCAGTTGTTCATGGAGGCAATTAGCCAGACATTCCATATCCTCCTCCCTCTGTTGCTTCGGGTGAATAGAGACCAATTGTTGTGCCTTGGATGGCCACTTGCAAGCTTGTAAGACCCCAGGCACTATGCAATGAAGTGGGAGGTTTAGAACAGAAGCACTTAACACATTATTAAACCATTTAACTAGGATGTCACATGAAACCATGACCCTAAATCTCCAAACCAAGGAACAAAAATCCCATGAGGTGTTCGGCTGTACATAAGCAGCCTTAGCAGCTACTCTTTTTTTGTTGTTCTGTTTTGTTTTGTTTTGGTTTTTTTTGTCATTTTTTTAAATATATCTATCACACAACTTTTGCCAGTTCAATTTTTTACAGGTGTACAACTTACTGACCACAATTACAATAATCGGCTATGCAACCCTACCCTTAATAAATGCAATTTTTCCATCATCATTAACCCCTGCTTCCCCCTCCCTCCTGCCCCTAGTAACCACTGATAAACTTTGATCTCTATACATTTGCGTTTCTTGTCTTTTTATATAAATGAGGTCATACAATATTTGTCTATTTGTGATTGGCTTATTTGGCTCAGCATAATTCCATCCATACTGTAGCATGTATCAAGACTTCATTTCTCCCACTGGCTGAGTAGTAAGTAGGGTGCCTTGGAAGAAAGGCCTGGCAGTGTACTTCAGAAAGATCATAGCCATTGAAAACCTTAAGGAGCACAGTTCTGCTGTGACACACATGGGGTCACCATGAGTTGGAATTGACTCAACGGCAAAAGGTTTGGTTTTGTTATCTGATATTTACTAAAGTCAAATGCAACTTTGCAGAGTAGCTCTGATTATAACCCTCAGGGTTTCTGAATTTCATTCCCTACTGTATCACTTGGACATCTCTGGGCCACATTTTGCCTACTCTGCTCAGTAAACTCTAGGGAGAAGGGGTCACATGCAAACACTAAGCAATAATACAAAGATATGGTTGTTCATGAGGACTCTCTAGTGTGTTCCCATCGGACCTGTGCCATCTCTGTCCTGGTACTTTCCTCACATGAACAATACCTGTTTATGTGAACGGTTTCCCCCTTGAGACTACAAGCAGCCCTCTCTCTCCCTTCCCACCCCCACACGAGACAGTCTGATCCTCTTTTGTATTCCTGGCATTTCCTGCATATAGAAGTCCACTTATTAAATGTTATGAAGCTGAATTGTAATGCAAAGTTACTTACACCCCAGACAAGTGAATGACCAGAGGAGTTTTAAAACTCAGCTAATTAGAAAGCCCTTTTCTAGTTGATTGTGAAGATCCCTGACCCTGATTTACTCTCTCCCCGCAGATGTGCAATGCTTTCCATAACGCCAACATTTTGGTGCTCATTGCAGGGTGTCACTGTGAGTATCCTTCACCCCATGAGAGGGCTGTGTTTTGCACCCTGGTACTCTGCTCCCCAGATGTCTGACCTCTTTGTGTGTTCTGGGTTTGGTTTGTAGCTTCTGTGATCAGGGGATTGGAGAGGAATGATTTCTTTGATGCTGGCATCACCAAGGCCCAGCTGTTCCTTACCCTCCACGATGCTGTGCTGTTTGCCTTATCAAGGAGGATGCCAGACTCCTCTGAGTTAAGCATGGATGAATCTGAGACAGTGATTCAGGAAACCTACTCAGAAAAGGTTGGATGATGTCAAGCATCTGGGGATGGGGTGGGGAGAGAGGCCTGATCAGAAAGAGATAGACATTGTTCAGGAAAGTTTATTTAGTATGGCTATGTGGATTTTGAAATGTTGAAATGATCCGTTTTCAACTGGCAAGTAGCAGTAGACTTGAGCCCCCAAGTGTACCTACTGTCATGGCATCTTCTTCTCATTTACAACCCTTTCCCAAGTAAAGATGGATTTACCCAGCCAGCAGGGGGTCTTAAAAATCCCCTTACAGCAAGTTTGGTTAGTGTTTGTGCCATACCAATGAATAAATATTTAACCTATCTTTTCTAGCTATACCTCTAGAATCTACCTCCCACCCTCCACCCTTAGGATGAATAGCAGAGGTAATCTGTGAACTAACAGAACTGATAAACTAATAAACTAACAGAACGGTGAACAGATGAACTAACAGAGGTAAAGATCTAAATAGCTGACTCTGCCAGCCTAACACTTAGGCTATTATTTAGATTGTGAGTGATACGAGATTAACTCAGCCTGGCCAAATGCAAAGGAGAATGACATATAAACCAGAATTTGTAGCCATTAATTACAGCTAAGTAAAGGCCTAGGCTTACCTTTGTGTTTTCAGATCAGTATTCGTGTAACTTAGAAGTCCCCCCCGCCAAAAAAAAAATTAAAACACAGATTGGCACCAAAATATTATCTAATGACTAGAAATTATTTTTAAATTAAACCCTGAGTCTTTGACTTACCACATTTCAATAATGTTTGCATTTTTTATGTAAAGAAAGTATTACCATAGTAGTGTTTAAAAACATTCCAAGAAGTAGAAAAGTAAAATTATTCAAGCTTGTGCATGACTTTTATCTTTTTTTTTTTCAGTAATTCATTATCAAGTATCTCCCATGCTTCGTTGAGAATTCTCACAAGTTATGTGCCTCTGCTTATCCAGAACAACTTTTCCCCCACTTATAGCTAGATTTAAACTTTTGTTTTTCTATTCTGCTCTATAATCCACTCCATTTATAAAATCACAAAACCTTTTGGTTGAACAGGATCTCAGAGCTCATCAGGCTCAAATCCCCATCCCCAGCAAGAATCCTCTTGACAACATCTCTGACAGTAGGTCCTCCTGCTTATGCTCGGAGACTTGAAGTAGTTCTCAAACTTTAGTATGCATCAGAATCATCTAAATGTGCTATTAAAATACAGATTTCTGGGCATCTCAGTGCCACAGTCCCTCAAATTTCTGATTCAGAGGGTCTGGAGTGGGGTCTGATAATTTGCATTGCTAACAAATTACCAGGTAATGTTAATGACCCTGGATCAGGGACCAGACCTTGAGAACTCTACTGCCTTAGAGATTCAACATGCATCCTTCACTGTCACAATCTAGGGCACCTGTTAATCTTTGGGTGTATGCCAGACATTATTTAGAAAATGTTTATAGAAATAATTTGAGGGCTAAGATGATATTTTTCCTTCAGAAAGAACTGGATTCTTCTGCCAGGTACCTGGAGACACTAGCAATCCAGGATCACTTTGATCTGATTTCAGACTTGAGTTTTTCTAGGCCATCCAGATGATCCAAAGCCCAGTTGCAGTTTGTGGAAAGGTTTACTATAGCTCCGCCCTTGGCAGGCCCTGGCATCCAGTTTTTGCAACTGTAACCTCTTAGTGCTATCAAAAGCACCACTTAGCATATCTGTGCCACTTCCAGGTCATTAAATACCCTCAGGGCAAAAATGGCCACAAATGCCAGGTTTACCTTTCAAATTTCCACCTTTTCCAAAATCTTGGCTTAGTAATTCTTCATGATCTGGTTAGCTTTATGGTGCCTTCAAATCAGAAAGTTGTTTTTTTTTTCAGTATTTCACTCAGCTCTTCTAGTTGTCTTCAGTCGAAAGGTTGGTCTGAATTATTTAATATGCCTTTACTATAGATGGAAGTTTCTCTATCTTTAATTTATAATTATGATGTTCTTGACATATTTGTTTTTACATTTTATATAGTCTTATCTCTTAATCTTTCCTTTTCTTATTTTCCATTTGCTTTTTATGTTTAGAAATCCCTCCCACTTTGAAAGTAAATAAATAACATTTTCTTCTAGATATTTATGCTTTTCTTTTTATATTATGTTCTATTTAATCTATTTACAATTTATTTCAGTGTATAGTGTTGAAGAGTAATCTTTATTTTTTATCTGTAGTGCTAACCATTTTGAACTCTATCATCTATTGAATAAACCATCTTTCCTCACTGATTTGAGATGCTGTTTTAATAAAATGTTATATTCTTCTGAAAGCTAATGTCTGTTTCTAGCTCAGTTTTTGGGTCACTGTTCTATACAGCTTCAGCATCACCCTGTCCTGTCCTCATCACTATTCCTTTATAGTACATTTGAACATTGACTTAGAAAGTCCTGTGTCATCAGTGTTCCATTTCAAAATATGCTTAGTCATTCTCATCAATTTATTTTCCAAACAAATTTTTGAATTTTTTATCAGGTTCCCACAGTAACAACAACAACAAAACATATTGGAATTTTCATTAGAATTTCATTAAAACTATAAAATAATTTGAGAATTGCTATCTTTACAGTATTCATTCTCCCTCTCCAGGAACATAGGCTATCTCTACATTTATTCAGCCTTTTAAAATATTTCATAGTAAGATTTTGTGGCTTTTTCATATCGATAATCCTAGCTACTTTATACTTTATGTATTTTATACTTCTATTGCTTTTTTTAAAGTCAATCTTCTTTCCCATTATATTTTCTAACTGGTAATTGCTAGCATACAGGAAACCTATTGATTATTTTTTTTAACCTATTGATTTTTATAAAACTATTTGGTCAGCTTTCTGAATCCTCTTACTAGTCCTAAGAGATGTTCCATTATTAATCCTCTTGGGATTTCTAGGTAGAAAAATCTTTTCTACAAATAATATTAATTATTTAGAACTTTCCAATTGTTAGAATTCTTATTTCAGTATCATATATTACGGCATTCGCTTGACCTTCCAGAACAATTTAAGAAACAGTGGTGAGTCTTGTCTTACTCCTGAATTTAATAAGAATAGCTTCTTACGTATCCTTATGAAGTTTATTGGTGACAGCTGGCTTTTAAAAAGTATTTTTTTTTTTTTTGGATTACTAATATTTGTATCAGGACTTATATCAAGACTTGGCACTGAATATATTGATTTTTTTTCTGGCATTTAAGATAGGGAAGACTAGGAGAGGCGCAATTTCTATTTCAGATGTATTAAATTTAAGATGCCTTTTAGACATCCAAGTAGAAATGTTAAGAAGGCAAGTGGATATATGAACCTGCAAATCAGGGAAGAGTTATAACCAAAGAGTCATTGGCATACAGATGGCAATAAAAATTATAGGACTAAATGAGATTACGTATGGTGAGAGTGTAGACAGAGAAAAAATTCCCAGGATCAAGCCCTGTGGTATGCCAACATTTAGAAGTCCAGCACAAGTAGAGAATACAACAAAGAGACCAGGAAGAAGCAATCAGGAAGGTAGGAGGAAAAGCAGGAGCGTTGTTTCAGAAAGGGCAGGAACAATTAATTTTGTAGAAGGCAGATTCTGCAGATCACTTGTGGGGCACCTGCTGTGTGACAGACTAGTGCCTAGTACCAGGGATATCAAGAACCAGGCACTGTCCTACCTCAAGGAGCTATGGTCTAGTAGGGGAGATAGGTTTGGAAATAAATAAGGCAATATATTACTGATACTATGATAGAAGTGTGAGTGAGGTACAATTGGAACACAAAGAAAGCTGTGATCCTAATTGGTCATCTTTGTTCTGAATCTGGGATGATAAGTGTTTGTGCATGAGATGAAAACAAGACAGGCAAAGGGAGCAGCATGAGCAAAGGTAAGCAGTCATCAGGTATCTTTGGAAAACTTTATGGCTAGACCAAAAGATGGGGACCACAGCTGGAGATAAAGCTTAAGATGGAAAGAGGCCAGATTATGAAGGCCCGTACATGCCCTGCCAAGGATGGCATTGGGGATTGGCAAGACAAGTAAGATCAAGAAGGTAGGAGGTTTCAGAAAGCTGTCAAGATCGCTGCTATTTACATGGTTGCCCATGAGATCCAGGCTAGTTAGAAAAGCCAGAGAAATCAGGAGTTAGGGGTTGATGAAACTAAAGAATGGTGAGTAACTGAGGAACCAGAGGGTACAAAGAGGATGAAAAGCAGATTTAGACAAGAAATTTTTTTCTATTTTGCCAGGAACTCATAGTTCTGGCACTTTAAACCCTGAAATTCTTTGTGCTCAGAAGTCAAACTTAATTGGAAATTTTAACCTAATTGTGTATATTTCAGAATGAAGAACCAAAGTATCGTATGAACAGTAATAATCTGGAAATCCTGAAAAATACAAGTCCAGGCTTCAGGGCTTTAATCCTGGAGTCAGAAGTAGAGGAACCAGTGGAAGAGTCAGAGCTAGAGCCCACGCTTGAGTCAGAACAAGAGAATGAGCTGGATTTGGACCTAGACCTGGATCCGGAGCTGGAGCCTGAGTCTGAGCTGGAGGGTGAGCCTGAGATGGATCTGGAGCCGGAGATGGAGACAGAGACGGAGCCTGAGCCTCAGCCCAAATCCAGGCCAAGGGTTCATACTCATTCTCCACAGTACCACCGGTCTCCGTATCCCAGTTCCAAGCCTCAGACTCAGTCTCAGACTTGGTCAGTGGAGAGGAGGCATCAACATATGGATTTACACTCATCCAAGGGAAATGATACTGAGGGTCCCTGGGAGGAAGACTGGATTTAAGGGGATGGATTCCCTTGGCAAATGCTCCCACCAAACGGGGGTTACTTGGTCAGGAGACCTAGATTTGATACGAATTAGCAGTACTTGCCTTGTGACTCCTCCATCTGCTTGCTTTTTTCCATGCTCAGCATAGGGATCACACTTTCAGATCACAATACTAAGTGCCAAGAATTATCTCTGAATTCCTGATCCAGGCTCACTTTGTTTCACCTTCAACAGATATTCTAGTGAAGGTTTTCCTTCTTCACATACCCCAGATTTCTGGGGTATTTGCAAGACCATCTCTAACTTACTCCTCCCATCTCTGTCCCTCTTTCTCCACAGAGATGAGACTCAAATAAAATATATAACTCTAGTTACAGTTGGGAAGACTTTGGATCTTTCCTGCACCTTCTCCGCTCTCTTTATTCTGTATCACCAAGGGCATGTCAGGTGGGAGGGACTTCAGAAACGAGCAGATATGGTGAAGAGATGAGTAAGAAAAAGATCAACACACACACACAAATTAGTTGTGTTTCTATACACCAGCAACAATCTGAAAAGGAAAGCAAACAATCCCATTTACAATAGCATCTAAAAGAAAATTCCTAGGAATAAATTTAACCAAAGAGGACATGAAAAGAAGTTGACAGACGTGTACACTAAAAACTACAAAATATTGCTGAAAGAAATTAAAGAAGATCTAAATAAATGGAAAGAGATCCTATGTTTATAAATTGGAAGACTTAATATTGTTAAGATGTTAATACTACCCAAAATGATATACAGATTTGATGCAATCATGATCAAAATTTCAACAGTCTTCTTGGTGGAAATAGAAAAGGTGATCCTCAAATTCATATGGGAATTGCAGGGGTCCCCAAATAGCCAAAATAATTTTGAAAAAAGAACCAAATAGGAGGACTCATACTTCCAAATTTCAAAACATACTTCCAAGCTACAATGACCAAAACAGTGTGGTACTGGCATAAGGATAGACTTACAGACCAATGGAATAGAATTGAGAATCCAGAAATAAACCCATGCATCTACAGGAAATTGATTTGGCCAAAGAGTGCCAAGTCCATTACATAGGGAAAGAATAGTCTCTTCAACAAATAAAAAGATGCTCAATATTGTTAGTCATTAGGGAAATGCAAGTCAAAACCATGATGAGATACACTTCACACCTACTAGGATGCCTGTTACCAAAAAATCGGAAAATAACAAGCATTAGAGAAGATACAGAGAAATAGAAATCTGTCGACCCTGATCGCTGTGCCAAACTGTCAAGCCCAGATCCAGGGTCACCAACAAAAGCATGACTTACACACAGGCACTGGATGGAACAATGCTTTACTTACACAAGGAGAACAAGATCAGCTTCAATAGTGGGCATTGATCCCCCTTGTCCAGTGGGTCACTCCTTAAAGTCAATGCAGGGCTGGTGGGCTGCACTTCCCCCTCTCATGTTTAGTGGAAGGATCCCATTCTCTCCCCACTGGAAACAGATATAGAAATGGAGTTGACCAAGTGCCATATGATGCACATGCATGAGCAGAGCAGAGAGAAAAAGTTCACTGTGTACCTAAAACAGAAACGAAGCCTCCCTAATAAGGAAAAGAAACTGGGAGAGAGAGTCTCAGTTCCCAGCCTCCATATCAGGGAATGCGCCAGGTCCAAGGCTTCTGATTAGGCAGCCTGACTGAGAGGCACAGGGGCTGTGGCAGACCATCCTCCAACAGTCCACCCCCCTGCTCTCACCAGGACACCAGAAAAAATGAAGTAAAGTGGTCACAAGTCCTGATATGCCCATTGTCCATTGTTATGCTCCCCTCCAAGCTAGGATAGAATTTCCTCCGTGAATCAGTCAGGATCCCAGGAGGAAACTGAATTCAATTCAGATGGTTTGAATGAGCAGTTCAATAAAGGAAAAATGTAGTATAATGGGCAGGATTAAGGGAGCAAAGGATGATGAGGCACCAGGGACTATCCATGGTGGGAAGCCATTGCCATCCATAGGGACAAAAGGACAAAGAAAGGAAAAAGTTATGTCAGCCCAGTGAGCGCTGGAACTGTGGCAAAAGCAGTGGGCCTGGGGGACACATCTGCTGCCCGAGGCATATGATACCTCTGAAACAGAGAGGCAGGAGGTACCGAGGCTTCTTCCCATCAGCCGTTTGATCTTCTAACCAGAGTCTCCTAGTGGCCAAACCCACCTGGCTGGATGTGAGCTGTCAGTGGAGACTGGGCAATGCAGTCTATAGGGGTCTACTGTTCCTGGAGCATAGAGCAGGATGAAGAATGGATCTGCAGTAAGGAGGCCTGAGAATAGCCAGCTCACTCAGGGACCAATTGGGCGGGGGTGGGGAGCGGTGAGAGAATTCAAATGGAATAGCTGCATAACACACAGAGGAGACTGGACAAAGTATAGAGCCAACTTCCAGTTTCCAGTCTGGCATGTAAAAAGCTTAGAAGTTTTCACTCCTGTCCTCACAACAAGAAAAAAGCCAAAAAACTGAAAATCAATAGCTCTTTTTAGATCCAGAAAATTTAGGTCACAGGGCAAACCGCCACCCCAAAAAACAGGACACAGACAGGTAAATACAGAGAAATTCCACTTACCAGGAGCCGAAAGCACTGCTACTGGACTCAGCGTCAGGTAGGAATAATTAAAAGGTAATTGTCTAATTGCTGGAGACTGAGTGTGGACTAGCTTGAGAGAGGTGCAGCCTTGGAGGGGGCACACTGTTTTGAGTTTTGCTTCCAGCAGCCTCACGAGATTCTCAATGCGAAGCTTAGAAAAAAACCCCTTTGTGCTTCTGGCAGGGGGAGGGAAAAAGTAACCATTTTTGAAATAGTGCTCAAGGGAAACTACTTTACTAGAGCCTAACCAAAAAAGGTGGTGCAGCGGTTAAGAGCTCTGCTGCTAACCAAAAGGTTGGCAGTTTGAATCCACCAGCTGCTCCTTGGAAACCCTATGGAGCAGTTCTACCCTGTCCTATAGGGTTGCTATGGGTCAGAATCGACTCAACAGCAATGGGTTTTACTTTTTGTTTTTTTGTTTGTTTTTTGGTTAACTGACATGAAGGAAGGGAAATATCCAAATCCAGCCGCCTCTAGCCTTCTACATGGGGGAAGGGAAATAACCAACTACAACCCCCTCTAGCCTTGGAGGGAAGGGATAAAGGGGGAAAGAATACCCAATTCCAGCCCCCTCCAGCCCTCCTATTTCATCTATAGGTTGGGGGAAAAAAAAACTGAGGAGCACATGTGAAGGTCACAACCCAGGGATATCCTGTTCCTTTTTTTCGATCTTTTTTTCTCCTTGCATTTCAGTTTGGGAACTGACATATCTTCAAGTGCACTGATTCTTCTTAGCTGTGTCCAGTCTACTGATGAGCCCATTGAAGACATGACTCCCCAAAAGACTAAGATGTTATCATAGGATTATGAAATATTTCTCTTCCCCCAACACCTTACCAGCAAGTCAACATCAGCAGGGTTTTACAGGGGGGTGCAACTGAAAGAACCTCAGTTTCTTTACCGGATACACCATATCTGACTCGGAACAAAACAATTACAAGACATGCTAGAAGGCAAAAAAAAATATATATATATGCTCTGAAGAAACAGGGCAAGCATCAGAGCCAGACTCAGATATGGCACAGATTTTGGAATTATGAGTTCAAAATAACTGATTAATATAGTAAGGGTTTGTAAAATTTGAGGAGGATGAGTAGTAGAAGCAGTGTCAGAACCTATCTTAACTTCAGGGGTGATAATGTGAATCCAGATCAACTCAAGGCTGATCCCTGTGAGGTAGAGGTCGGATATACCTCCACCCTCTAATCATTTTACCAATTCTAACACCAGCCTTCCTGACTTCTCTTCTGGGTTCAATAACCCATTGCAATGGTCATACAGAACTCACAGACCATACTTACAGTTAAGTGGTTTATTAAGGAAGCAACAGGATACAACTCAGGATCAAGATCAGGAATCATGTAGGCAAAGTCTCCCTTCTTCCAGTGCAGGACAGTTCTCTCAGCTCCTCTCAGCCCTGCAAGCAAAGAGGCCCTCCTCTCAGCTGTGCAGAGCTCTTCTCGGCCCCCTGAGGACAGGTCTCCTCTCAAGCCCCTCAGAACAGGCTCCTCTTGGCCCTGCCTTCTGTCACCACCAACTCTGCCACAGGGCTCTTTCCTAGCGTGTCACTGCTGGCTCTGCCATGGGCCGCTTACGGGTCTGTCGCTGTCTTTGGTGTTAACAGCCCTTGACTGTGTTACAGCTCTTTTAGGAAATTACTTGCCTCCTTTCTCTATCTGCTTCTCTCTTCTTTCTTCCTTCTGCTTCTCTTTCTACTTTTTTCTGTCTGAAAAACTTCTGTGGGGTTGGCTGACTCCTTGTCAATTTCAAGGCATGACCCCACCCAGCAGGGGGCCACAAACAAACCAATCGCCTCTTGGTAGACCACAGACACTTCATTTGCATAGCCTATTGACCAATCCCTACAAGGTACATACCAATCACAGGGCACTCTATAGCCCAAGACCAGACAAAAAGTATCAAGTTGCAAGTTATTTACAGCTTACCCAGGAAATGTCAATCATCCTCAAGTCTTAGGGGGAAAAAAATCCCTCAAGGCATTTTTCCAAAGAACCAAATCAAAAGCCCACATAAAGTAACCACAGGGTTCTAATGGAAAAAGTGGACAATATGCAAGAACAGATGCATACTGTAAGCGGAGAGATTGAAACTCTAAGAAAGCATCAAAAGAAAATACTAGCAATTAAAAAAAAAACTAACAGAAATGAAGAATGTCTCTGATGGGCTCATCAGTAGACTGGACACGGCTGAGAAAAGTATCAGTGCACTTGAAAGTATATCAGTAGAAACTTTCAAAACTGAAAAGCAAAGAGAAAAAAAGATTTAAAAAAAGGAACAGAATAGCCATGAACTGTGGGACAATTATCAAAGGTGCACCATATCAGTAATGAGAATACCAGAAGAAGGAACAGAATATTTGAAATAATAATGGCTGAGAATTTTCCCCAGAGTATAGGACCCTGCACCCAGTCTTGACAGAGGTCCCACCTCCCAGGGGCCCAGAACAGAAACTGTTGGGATTCAGAGCATAATCATTTTTTTTTAAATTTTATTTTACTGTTGAGAATATACACAGCAAAACATACCAATTCAACAGTTTAGTCATGTACAATTCAGTGACATTGATTATATTCTTCGAGTTGTGCAACCATTCTCACACTCCTTTTCTGAGTCGTTCCTCCGCCATTAACATAAACTCACTGCCCTGAGTTTCCTATCTAGTCTTTCGAGTTGCTGTTGTCAGTTTGATCCCAGATAGATAGATCTTAAAGGAGCACACTGCTCAAGGCAGACATTCTTTACTAGATAACATAAACTATTGTTTTGTTTCAAGAAGAATTCAGGGGATATTTTTGGTTTAAGTTTTAAAGATTATCTCAGGGCAATAGTTTCAGGGATTCATCCAGTTTCCGTGGCTCCAATGGAGCAGGCATTTTCACTTGGAGAAAAAAACAAGTATAACATTTTATTCAAATATATGGGGCTATGAAGGGTAAGACAGTACACAATACTGGGGAAGCCAGCACAACTTGTACAAGGAAAGGTTATGGAAGCTCCATAGATACATCCAAACTCCCCGAGGGACTGAATTGCTGGGCAGAGGGCTGTGGGGACCATGGTCTTGAGGAACATCTAGCTCAACTGGCATAACACACTTTATAAAGAAAATGTTATACATTCTACCTTGGTAAGTAGCATCTGGAGTCTTAAAAGCCTATGAGCAGCCATCTAAGATATGCCACTGGTCTCACCCCTTCGGGAGCAAGGGAGAATGAAGAAAACAAGATACAAGTGAAAGATTAGTCCAAAGAACTAATGGAGCACAACTACCACAGCCTCCACCAGACTGAGTCCAGTACAACTAGATGGTACCTGGCTACCACCACTGACTGCTCTAACCAGGATCACAACAGAGGATCCTGGACAGAGCTGGAGAAAAATGTAGAACAAAGTTCTAACTCACAAAAGAAGACCAGACTTACTGGCCTGACAAAGACTGGAGAAACCCTGAGAGTATGGCCCCCGGACACCCTTTTAGCTCAATAATAAAGTCACTCCCAAGGTTCAACATTCAGCCAAAGATTAGACGGCCCCATTAAACAAAACAAGACTAATGGGGCACAACAGTCCCGGGACAAGGAAAGCCAGTAATAGGGAACCCAAGGTCGAGAAGAGAGAGTGTTGACATGTTGTGGGGTTGTTAACCATTGTCATAAAACAATATTTGTACTGTTTAATGAGAAACTATTTGTTCTGTAAACCTTCATCTAAAGTACAATAAAAAAAAATTAAAAAACAAATATGTGGGGTTAGCAAAGGTGGAGACCTTCCAGCTACAGAATACACCACTATAGGCCTTAGTCTGTGGAAGTTTCCAGCAATCTCTACTTTCTGCTCCGGGCCCTCCCAATGCCATGGTTGCAGACAGGAGTTACTTACCTTTAAAGAAGCATGCAGAAGCTGATGGATGAAAGCTTTGGGCTCCTTTTTCTTTAGGCAAACAATTACTGGAGCATTTTAAATGCATCCTAGGAAGTCTCAGCAGAATTAAGCCCCTATTACCCACATCAGTTGGAGCCCTGGTGGTGCAGCGGTTAAGTGTTTGGCTGCTAACCAAAAAGTCAGCAATTCAAATCCACCAGCCACTCCTTGGAAATTCTATGGGGCAGTTCTACTCTGTCCTGTAGGGTTGCTATGAGTCGGAATCTACTCGATGGCACAGGTTTGGTTTTTTTTTTTTTTTCCCATGTCAGTTACCAAATCAGCTGGAGATCACATGATAGAATTTTGCAAGACCAATGACTTATTCAGTGGAAACACCTTTTTTCAACAACATAAATGGTGAGTATACACTTGGACTTCACCAGGTGGAATACACAGGAATCAAATCAACTACATCTGTGGAAAGAGATGATGTAGGAGCTCAATATCATTAGTTAGAACAAGGCCGGGGGCAGAATGTGAAACAGACCATCAATTGCTCATATGCAAGTTCAAGTTGAAGCTGAAGAAAATTTTAAAAAAAGAAGTCCACGAGAGCCAAAGTACAATCTTGAGTATGTCCCACCTGAATTTAGAGACCATCTCAAGAACAGATTTGATGCTTTGAACACTAATGACCGAAGACCAGATGAGTTGTGTGATGACGTCAAGGACATCATACATGAAGAAAGCAAAACGTCATTTAAAAGACAGGAAAGAAAGAAAAGACCACAATGGATGTCAGAACAGACTCTGAAACTTGCTCTTGAACATAGAGTAGCTAAAGCAAACAGAAGAAATGATGAAGAGAGCTAAACAGAAGATTTAAAGGGTGGCTAGAGAAGACAAATGTGCAAAGACCTGGAGTTAGAAAACCAAAAGGGAAGAACATGCTCAGCATTTCTCAAGCTGAGAGAACTGAAGAAAAAATTCAAGCCTCGACTTGCAATATTGAAAGATTCTATGGGCAAAATATTGAACAATGCAGGAAGCATCAAAAGAAGATGGGAGGAATACACAGGGTCATTGTACCAAAAAGAACTGGACAAAGTTCAACCATTTCAGGAGGCAGCATGTGATCAAGAACTGATGATATTGAAGGAAGAAGTCCAAGCCGCACTGAAGGCATTGGTGAAAAACAAGGTCCGAGGAATTGATGGGAGTACCAATTGATGTGTTTCAACAAACAGATGCAACGCTGGAAGCGCTCACTCGTCTATGCCAAGAAATTTGAAGACAGCTACCTGGCCAACCAGTTGGAAGAGATCCATATTTATGCCTATTCTAAAGAAAGGTGATCCAACCGAATGCAGAAATTATCAAACAATGTCATTAATATCACACACAAGTAAAATTTTGCTGAAAGTAATTCAAAAACCGTTGCAGCAGTACATTAACAGGGAACTGCAAGAAATTCAAGTCAGATTCAGAAGAGTACGTGGAACAAGGGATATCACTGCTCATGTCACATGGATCCTGGCTAAAAGCAGAGAATACCAGAAAGATGTTTACCTGTATCTTATTGACTATACAAAGGCGTTAGACTGTGTGGATCATAACAAATTATGGATAACACTGAGAAGAATGGGAATTCCAGAACACTTAATTGTGCTCATGAGGAACCCGTACATATACCAAGAGGTAGTCATTCAAAAAGAACGAGGGGATACTGCATGGTTTAAAATCAGGAAAAGTGTGTATCAAGGTTGTATCCTTTCACCATACTTATTCAATCTGTATACTGAGCAAATAATCCAAGAAGCTGAACTACACGAAGAAGAATGCGGCATCAGGATTGGAATAAGACTCATTAACAGTCTGCAATATGCAGATGACACAACCTTGCTTACTGAAGGTGAAGAGGACTTAAAGCACTTACTGATGAAGATCAAAGACTACAGCCTTCAGTATGGATTACCCCTCAACATAAAGAAAACAAAAATCTTCACAACTGGGCCAACAAGCAACATTATGATAAATGGAGAAAATATTGAAGTTGTTAAGGATTTCATTTTACTTGGATCCACAATCAACACCTATGGAAGTAGCAGTCAAGAAATCAAACAACGTTCACCCTTCAGCCAAAGATTAGACAGGTCCATAAAACAAAATGAGACTAAATGGGCACACCAGCCCAGGGGCAAGGACAAGAAGGCAGGAGGGGACAGGAAAGCTGGTAACAGGGAACCAAAGGTTGTGAAGGGCAGAGTGTTGACAGTCGTGGGGTTGGCAACCAATGTCACAAAACATAACATGTATTAATTGTTTAATTAAAAACTAATTTGCTCTGTAAACCTTCATCTAAATTACAGTAAATATATATCTATAGTAGAAATTTAAAAAAAAATCAAACAACGTATTGCATTGGGTAAATATGCTGCAAAGGACCTCTTTAAAGTGTTCAAAAGCAAAGATGTCACTTTGAGGAAGGTGTGTCTGACCCAAGCCATGGTATTTTCAGTCACCTCATATGCATGTGAAATCTAGACATTGAATAAGGAAAAACAAAGAAGAATTGATGCTTTTGAATTTTGGTGTTGGTGAAGAATATTGAATATACTATGGACTGCCTGGGGCCCTGGTGGCACAGTGGTTAAGAACCATGGCATGCTACGGCTGCGAACCAAAAAGGCTGGCAGTTCATATCCACCAGCAACTCCTTGGAAACCCTATGGAGCAGTTCTACTCTGTCCTATAGGGTCGCTATGAGTTGGAATCGACTTGACAGCAACGAGTAGGTTTATGGATTGCCAGAAGAATGAACAAATCTGTGCTGGAAGAAGTACAGCCAGAGTGCTCCTTAGAGGCAAGGATAAAAGACTTTGTCTCACATACTTTGGACATGTTATTAGGAAGGACCAGTCCTGGAGAAGGACATCAAACTTGGTAAAATAGAGGGTCAGCAAAAAAGAGGAAGACCCTCAACGAGATGGATTGATACAATGGCTGCATCAATGGGCTCAAAACATAGCAATGATTGTGAGGATGGGACAGGACCAGGCAGTGTTTTATTCTTTTGTACATAGGGTCGTTGTGCATCAGAACTGACTCTACAGCACCTAGCAACAATAACAGCAGCCCACATCAGGGACACTGATTATACCCTTTCTTTCATCCCTGTCTCCTTCTCCCTGTTTCTCAGGGCCGCATCCCTGTACACAAACAACAAGTACACTAGGTCCTTGTGTCAGGCTCTATTTTCCAGGCTAAGACAGAATTCATACCTAACCAGAAGAAGTACCAGCCTCTTACCTCAACCAAGCAGGAATTGGTTAAACATGTTTACAGCTAAGTGAAGTATGGAGTCTTACTGGTTGCGAATCAGAGTTCTAATCTTAAGATTCACACACTGTTTGACTGAGGCAGGAAGGCACTTAATATCCACCTCAAGTTCATTTCAGTCAACCAACATTTGCTTACTACCACCCAGGTATCTGTCACATGGCAGATTACCTCATCTCAAGTACAAGAAAGGACAAAGTTCTAGGAGGACGTTGTTAGTAGGTGCCATCTAGTTGATTTCAACTCATAGTGACCCCACGTGACAGAGTAGAACTTCCCCATAGGTTTTCTTGACTGTAATCTTTATGCAAGCAGATCACCAGGTCTTTCCCGTGAAGGTGCTGGGTGTAAATCAATCATCTATAGCTCCCCCAGGATCAGAACACAGGCAAGTTAGAGTTAATTCCAGAACTCCCCCAACTCAGGTGAATTCTGGGTCTCTCCAATCCTCTCTGGCTTCTCCCATGTTCTCTGGCTTCTCCCACTGAATAGGTTCCCCACATCTCATCTGTTGCAGAACTGAGACCCTTTCCTCAAGAGCTCCTTCCACCTCTGTTAGGAAGCCCTTCTGGAACTTAACAGCAGGAGTAGAATGAGAGAGAAGGAAGTATTCCAACCTCTCCCCAGGAAACAGGCCTTTGACAAGTGCTTGCTCACTCCCACACAGATCTCAAAAGGTGTATCTTGAGGCAGGTGGGGTTGTTCATGGTGTGCAAATAGAAAAGATAGCCCAAGGCTGACTAATTAGATGCTTCAGGGAGGAAGGCTTAGGAGAGACATTGTATACAAGTCTTAGGACTCACAAGTAGTATAACCTACTATCTTAGGCTGGGTTCTCTAGAGAAGCAAAACCAGTAAAGTGTGTAAATATGTACATAGAGGGAGATTTATATCAAGGAAATGGCTCAGGCTGTTGTAGAGGCTGGAATATCCCAAGTCTTGGATCAGGCTGGAGGCTTCTCCAGACTCACATAGCTTCAGGGGCTGGCAAACCCAAGATCAGCAAGTCTGACAGCAGGGCTCTGACTCACAGGCTGCAGAGACCAACGAGTTCCAAGATCAGCAGGCAAATGGCAAGTAAGCTGCTAGCTCAGGTCCCAAGAACTGGAAGTCAGATGAACAGGAACCAGATGCAGGATCCAGAGTGAGAAAAAGCCCACAAGCCCTGCCAGAAAGTTCACTTATATTGGATGCAGGCCACAGCCCTAAGGAAACTCCCTTTCAACTGATTGGCTACTCACAGCAGATCCCATCATGGAGGTGATCACATTGTATCAGATCTCATCATGGAAGTGATTACATCATTATACAACTGCCAAACTACATCATAACTACCAGCCCGCTGAGAATCATGGCCCAACCAAGTTGACACACAACCTTAATGATCACAATACATATGTAGATATTAAGGGATTATTCAGGAAATTTCACTTTGTGACATTATCTGCGGAGCCACTAACCCCTAAATGCCAACACTCAGTGACATCTTCATTTCAACATGAAAAGTTCTTCAATCCTCAGCTCCAGCCCATATCCTATACCATTCCATTAGAAACCTATACTTCAGAATTTCACCACCAACCATAAACATTTTGGAATCTTGCACAAAGAAGCATCTGATGAGTGTTCTATTTAATCACATAAGATCTTTCCCTATGCATAATTCTGTGCAGACTCTCAGGAGGAGTCATGAGTAGGCAATGATAACTCAGAGTTACCCAGAAACTACGCATTTCAAGCCTTTGATTGAATACACTGCAACAATATTCAACCCTTCCCCTTGAGACAAGCTAGGGACAGAAAAGGCCTTAAACGACAAGTTATATCGGTTAAAAATTTTTTCTAGAAGAAGAATGGTGCAAATGTTGTTTGCTTCCTCCTAATCTGTCCACTTGTAGCCATCTTTCAGATCAGCCAATTAGAACTAGAATCCTGGGCATGAGCAATAAGGGACCAGGTAGATTGTCAGATGGCCTCATCCCATAAGTATTGCCTAGGAACCAAAATCACCAGACACACATCATCGAGCGGTGACCAAATCCATTTCAGAAGTGAGAAGTCCATCAGCCACTTCGTGCCAAAATCCTACCCAAACCCCTTTTTGAGTATGTATGAAGTTAATGGATATGTATCACTTCCCCTTTCCCACATGATATAAAACTGCCTTCCCCAGCCCTTTGTTCAGGGAGAGAGTGCTTTTCGGGAGGATCCCCCCTCCTCTCCTTACTCCCCGTGAGTAATAAACTATGCCTTGCTTTAAATCCACTTGACTCTTAGTCATTCTTAAAGAGAGTACAAGAGGTGAACACACTGTGTTCGGTAAGACCCTCAAAGTTAATTTCATATGCAAGTTAAAGCTTCACCAGTTATAAAGCTTTAATTCATAGTAAGAGTATTTTAATGTAGATCTATTACCACTTAACTATGCTGAGGCTAGCGAGTACCCATTAGACATGTCCATATGCCTCTTTTGGTAAAAAACTGAGTGCGCCCTCAGAGGAGTCAGAATAAGTCAAGAAGTTTCTAGTAGGGTTCTCAGAAGAGAGTTGGGCATTTTGCAGCTTGAGCCACTTCAAGGATGCATACCAAAGGCTAAGTCCAGGATATACCCAGTTTTAGGGACCTCATAGGAAAGATAGCCATCCTAAAAAATACATCTAGATTCTTTTTTTTTTTAACTCCACAGTAGGCTGCTTTATTTATTTTTTTAATTGTGCTTTAGGTGAAGGTTCACAGCCCAAGTTAGTTTCTCATACAAACATTTATACACACATTGTTACGTGACCCTAGTTGCCATCCCTATAATGTAACAGTGCATTCCTCCTTTCCACCCAGGATTTCCCATGTCCATTCAACCTGCTCCTATCCCTTTCTGCCTTCTAATCTTGCCTCCAGACAGGAGCTGCCCATTTAGTCTCTTGTATGTACTTGAACTAAGAAGCACACTCTTCACAAGTATCATTTTATGTCTTATTGTCCAGTCTATTCTTTGTCTGAAGATTTGGCTTCAGGAATGGTTTTAGTTCTGGGTTAACAGAGAGTCCGGGGGCCATGTCTTCTGGGGTTCCTCCAGTCTCAGTCAGACCATTAAGTCTAATCTTTTTAAGTGAATTTGAGTTCTGCACACCACTTTTCTCTTGCTCCGTCAGGGACTCTCTGTTGTGTTCCCTGTTCGGGCGGTTAATGGTGGTAGCCGGGCACCATCTAGTTCTTCTGGTCTCAGGCTGATGGAGTCTCTGATTTATGTGGCCCCTTTTGTCTCTTGGGTAATATTTTCCTTGTGTCTTTGGTGTTCTTCATTCTTCTTTGCTCCAGGTGAGTTGGGACCAATTGATGCATCTTAGATGGCCGATCACTAGCTTTTACGACCCCAGACGCCACTCACCAAAGTGAGCTGTAGAACATTTTCTTAATAAACTTTATTATGCCAACTGACCTAGATGTCCCCTGAAACCATGGTCCTCAGACTCCTGTCCTTGTTTCACTGTCCCTTGAAGTGTTTGTTTGTGTTCAGGAAACTTCTTAGCTTTTGGTCTAGTCCAGTGGTGCTCACTTCCCCTGTATTAAGTGTTGTCCTTCCCTTCACCGAAGATAATTATTGTCTGCTCTCTGGTTAGTGAATTCCCCCCTCCTCTCCCTTCCCACCCTCATAACCATCGAAGAATGTTTTCTTCTGTGTTTAAATCTTTTCCTCATTTCTTATAATAGCAGTCTCATACAATATTTGTCCTTTTGTGATTGACTAATTTCACTCAGCAAAATGCCTTCCAGATTCAACCACATTATGAGATATTTCGTGGATTCATTGTTCTTTATCGTTGCGTAGTATTCCATTGTGTGAATATACCATAATTTGTTTATCCATTCATCTGCTAATGGGCACTTAGGTTGTTTCCATCTTTTTGCTATTGTGAGTAATGCTGCAATGAATGTGGGTGTGCATATGTCTATTCAAGTGATGGCTCTTATTTCTCTAGGATATATTCCGAGGAGTGGGATTGCTGGATTGTATGGTATTTCTATTTCTAGCTTTTTAAGGAAGTGCCAAATTGATTTCTAAAGTGGTTTTTACGATTTTACCTTGCCACCAACAGTGTATAAGTGTTCCGGTCTCTCCACAACCTCACCAACTTTATTATTTTGTGTTTCTTGGATTAATACTAGCCTTGTTGGGGTGAGACGGTATCTCATTGTAGTTTTGATTTGCATTTCTCTAATGGCTAATGATTGTGAGCATTTCCTCATGTGTCTGTTAGCCACCTGAATGTCTTCTTTGGTGAAGTGCCTGTTCATATCCTTTGCCCATTTTTTAATTGGGTTATTTGTCTTTTTGTGGTTGAAGTTTTGCAGTATCTTGTAGATTTTAGAGATTAGACCTTTATTGGATATGTCATGGCCAAAAAATTTTTCCCAGTCAGTAGGCTGTCTTTTTACTCTTTTGGTGAAGTCTATTGATGAACATAAGCGTTTGATTTTTAGGAGCTCCCAGTGCGTTGTTAGTCATGGTTTGTATTCTGTTTATGCCATGTATTAGGGATCCTAGAGTTGTCCCTATTTTTTCTTCCATGATCTTTATCATTTTTGATTTTATATTTAGGTCTTTGATACATTTTGAGTTAATTTTTGTGCATGGTGTGATGTATGGGTCTTGTTTCAGTTTTTTGCAGATTGATATCCAGTTATGCCAGCACCATTTGTTAAACAGACTGTCTTTTCCCCAGTTAACAGACTTTGGGCATTTGTTAAATATCAGCTGCTCATAGGTGGTTGAATTTATGTCTGGATTCTCAGTTCTGTTCCATGGGTATATGTATCTGTTGTTGTACCAGTACCAGGCTGTTTTGACTACTGTGGTGGTATAATAGGTTCTAAACTCAGGTAGTATGAGGCCTCCCACTTCTTCTTCTTCAGTAATGCTTTACTTATCCGGGGCCTCTTCCCTTTCCATATGCAGTTGGCGATTTCTTTCTCCATCTCATTAAAAAATGTTGTTGAATTTGGATCAGGATTGCATTGTATCTGTAGATTGCTTTGGGGAGAATCGACATTTTCACAATGTTGCATTTCCTATCCATGAGCAAGGTATGTTTTTCCACTAATATAGGTCTCCTTTGGTTTCTTGCAGTAGTGTCGTAGTTTTCTTTGTATAGGTCTTTTACATCTCTGGTTAGATTTATCTCTTAAGCATTTTATCTTCTTGTGGGCTATTGTAAATAGTGTTGATTTGGTGATTTCCTCTTGGAAGTTCTTTTTGTTGGTGTAGAGGGATCCAACTGATTTTTGTATGTTTATCCTGTATCCTGATACTTTTCTGAAATTTTCTAGTAGTTCCTGTAGTTTTCTTGTGGATTCTTTGGGGTTTTCTGTGTATAAGATCATATTAGCTGTGAACAGGGATACTTTTAATTCTTCCTTACCAATTTGGATGCCATTTATTTCTTTTTATTTCCTTATTGCTCTCTCTAGGACATGTAGCACAATGTTGAATAAGAGTGGTGATAAAGGGCATCCTTGTCTGGTTCCCATTCTCAAGAGAAATGCTTTCAAACTCTCTCCATTTAGGATGATGTTTGCTGTTGGCTTTGTATAAATACCCTTTATTATGTTGAGGAATTTCCCTTCTATTCCTATTTTGCTGAGAGTTTTTATCATGAATGGGTGTTGGACTTTGTCTAATGTCTTTTGTGCATCAATTGATAAGATCATGCAGTTCTTGTTTTTGTTTTATTAATGTGATGGATTACACTGATTGTTTTTCTAATGTTGAACAATCCCCGCATACCTGGTATAAATCCCACTTGGTCATGGTGAATTATTTTTTTGATACGTTGTTGAATTCTATTGGCTAGAATTTTGTTGAGGATTTTTGTGTCAATGTTCATAAGGGATATCGGTCTGTAATTTTCTTTTTTTGTGGTGTCTTTACCTGGTTTTGTTATCAGGGTTATGTTGGCTTCATAGAATGAGTTTGAGAGTAATCCATCCTTTTCTATGTTCTGAAATACCTTTAGTAATAGTGGTGTTAACTCTTCTCTGAAAGTTTGGTAGAATTCTCCAGTGAAACCATCAGGGCCCGGGCTTTTTTGTTGTTGTTGTTGTTGTTGGGAGTTTTTTAATTACCTTTTCAATCTCTTCTTTTGTTATGGGTTTATTTAGTTATTCTACCTCTGTGTTAGTATAGGTAGGTAGTGAGTTTCTAGAAATTTGTCCATTTCCTCTAGGTTTTCAAATTTGTTAGAGTACAGTTTTTCATAGTTTTCTGTTATGATTCTTTTAATTCAGTTGGGTCTGTTGTGATATCACCCATCTCATTTCTTATATGACTTATCTGCTTCCTCTCCTGTTTTTCTTTTGTCAGTTTGGCCAGTGGTTTATCAATTTTGTTGATCTTTTCAAAGAGCCAGCTTTTGGTCTTGTTAACTCTTTCAATTGTTTTTCTATTCTCTATTTCATTTAATTCTGCTCTAATTCTTACTATTTCCTTTCTTATGGTGCCTGAATGCTTCTTTTGCTGCTCTCTTTCTACTTGCTCCAGTTGTAGGGTTAATGTTTTGATTATCTCCCTTTCTTCTTTTCGGATGTGTACATTTATTGCTATAAACTGACCTCTGAACAGTGCTTTTGCTGTATCCCAAAGGCTCTGGTAGGATGTGTTTTCATTCTCATTTGATTCTATGAATTTCTTTTTTCCATCCTTAATTTCTTCTATAACCCAGTAGTTTTTGAGCAAGGTGTTGTTCAGTTTCCATGTGTTTGATTTTTTTTCCTTGCTTTTTCTGTTGTTAATTTCTACTTTTATGGCTTTATGGTCAGAAAAGATGTTTTGTAATATTTTGATGCTTTGGATTTTGTTAAGTCTTGCTTTATGGCCTACTGTGTGGTCTTTTCTGAAGAATGTTCCATGTGCATTGGAAAAGAGAGTACACTTGGCTGCTCTTGGATGGAGTGTTCTATATAGGTCTATGAGATCAAGCTGGTTGATTGTAGCATTTAGATCTTCTGTGTTTTTGTTGAGTTTCTTTCTGGATGTTCTGTTATTCACCGAAAGTGGTGTGAAGTCTCCTACTACTATTGTGGAGCTGTCTATCTTTCTTCTCATTGCTGTTAGAGTTTATGTATTTTGGAGCCCTGTCATTGGGTGTGTAAATATTTATTATAGTTATGTCCTCCTGGTGTATTGACCCTTTAAAAATTATATACTGTCTTTCCTTATCCTTTTTGGTGGATTTTACTTTAAAGTCTATTTTGTAAGAGATTAATATTGCCACTCCTGCTCTTTTTTGAGTGTTGTTTGCTTGATATATATTTTTTTCCATGCTTTGAGTTTTAGTTTGTTTGTGTCTTTAAGTGTAAGGTGGTTGTCTGGTAGGCAGCATATAGACGGATCGTGTTTTTTTATCCAATCTGCCACCATCTATCTCTTTATTGGTGCATTTAGTCCATTTACATTCAGCGTAATTATTGATAGGTATGAGTTTAGTGCTGTCATTTTGATGTCTTTTTGTGTGTGTTGTTGACAGTTTCTTTGTTCCACTTAATTTTCTGTGCTGAGTCGTTTTTCTTTATGTAGTTTCTTTTCATCTTTTTCTTTATTGTTGGTTTTGTGTTTGCTGAGACTTTATATTTTTCTAGTTTTTTTATTTTGACTTGTAGGATTGTTAGTTTCCTTTGTGGTTACCTGAATATTTACCCCCATTTTTTTAAGTTTAAACCAACCTTTTATTTCTTTATATCGCCTTGACTTCCTCTCCATATGCAAAATCTATGTCTACATTTTTTAAGTCCCTCTTTTTTGTTTTAATGTTGTCATCTTTTACATATTGACATCTCTGTTTCCCTATTTTCAGTGTTTTAGCTTTGATTTATTTTTGTGACATCCCTATCTGGGTTGATATCTGGTTGCTCTGTCCTGTGTTCTAGTCTTGGGTTGTTATCTGATGTTACTGATTTTCTAACCAGAGGACTCCCTTTAGTATTTCTTGTAATTTTGGTTTGGTTTTTGCAAATTCCCTAAACTTCTGTTTATCTGGAAATGCCCTAAGTTCGCCATCATATTTGAGAGACAGTTTTGCTGGATATAGAATTCTTGGCTGGCAGTTTTTTTTCCTTCAAGTCTTTATATATGTCATCCCATTGCCTTCTTGCCTGCATGTTTCTGCTGAGTAGTCCGAGCTTATTCTTATTGACTCTCCTTTGTAGGTGACTTTTCATTTATCCCTAGCCACTCTTAAAATTCTCTCTTTATCTTTGGTTTTGGCAAGTTTGATTATAATATGTCTTGGTGACTTTCTTTTGGGATCTACCTTATGTGGGGTTCAATAAGCATCTTGGATAGATACCTTGCCATCTTTCACGATATCAGGGAAGTTTTCTGCCAAGAAATCTTCAACAATTCTCTCTGTATTTTCTGTTATCCCCTCCCTTTTTCTGGTACTCCAATCACTCGTAGGTTATTCTTCTTGATAGAGTCCCACATAGTTCTTAGGTTTTATTCATTTTTTTAAAATCCTTTTATCTGATTTTTCCTCAAATAAGTTGGTGTCAAATGCTTTATCTTCAATGTCACTAATTGTGACTTCCATTGCCTCAATTCTGCTCCTGTGACTTTCTATTTAGTTGTCTAATTCTGAAATTTTATAGTTAATATTCTGGATTTCTGATTGCTGTCTATGGATTCTTGCAGCCTGTTAAATTTGTCATTATGCTCTTCTCTAATCTTTTTAATTTCCTCTGTTGTGTGTTCTGCGTTTTGCTTAATTTCCTTCCTAATTTCCTGAAGAGTTCTGTATATTAATCCTTTGTATTCTGCCTGTGGTAATGCCAAGAAATTTTCCTCCTCTGGAAAATTTCTAGATTCTTTATTTTGGGAGCTTGCTGAAGCCATCATGATTTGATATTGACTGTTGTCTTCGAGCCATCAATAAGTTATTATATTTATTTATTTTATGTTTGCTTACTGTGTCCTAGTTTATTGTTTTGTTTTGATATGCCCAAATAGGCTGCTCATATTAGCCAGTTTGATTATTGTCCCCTTTGAAGCTCTAATGTCCTGTCACCAGGTGATTAGATCTGTTACTAGGTATGTGAGCTCAGGAGTCCACCCACTCCTCCTGTATGAATTCACCTCAGGTGCCCAGGTAGATAGCCACCAAGTGTGTGATGTAGGCTCTCACCTATAGTCCTAGACAGGCATGGGTGATAGGTATACAAACACACATCTGGCTGCAGCAGGGGGACACACTCTGAGCAAGGCTAGGGGCTGGTGGCTGCCCCCAAGGGTCTGGAAGGGAGGCATGTCCCTGTTCCCTAGAGCATATAGGTGGGTTTTGCAGCCAGACTATGAGCAGACTATGGCTGTAAGGACTGGGGGGCACCTCTTATTCTTGGGCCCCTATTGCAGGTGGCTAGGTGGCGTGGGTGGAGCCACCAGTCCTCAGACCCCTGATGTGGGTAGGTGAAGACCCTGCTTAATGGGCAGAGCAGTGTCAAATATTACAAACCTGCCACTTCACAGCTGAAACAGTTCAAGTTAGACTTCAGGTATATACCCTGTTGTACTGCAGTATTGAGGGCCTGTGCTGTTGAGATGGGCCCACAGAAGTCTATGCAGGGGGAAAGGCACTTGAAGTCTGTGGATCCCATATGCCTGTGCCTAGGCAAAGGAGCTGTGCCTACCCTGGGTTCCTGGCTTAGGGGAGTTGGTAGTTTATTTTTTCCAATTTGTTGATTTGTTCACTCTCCAAGGCAGGGAGACTTGTTCGTGGCATGTGACGGATCCTACTTCCAGTCCAGGGGGCTCAGCAATTGATCAAGGGCTGCTTCTCACTGGTTCTGGGTGGCCGAGTAGACTCTCTGACACTGGGTCTCTCCTGGTGCAGAAAACACGCCTCCTGAGCATCGCTGCTTACCTGCCCCACCACTCACCCATGAGCTGCTCAGGCCTGAAGGGCTCAGGCTCTCGCCAGGTCAGGTCTGGCAACTCCTTGGTGCTCCTGAACTGTCTCTCCCTCCCCTGCCACTCAGTCCAGTTCCTCGACTTTGCCTTAGATGTTCAGGGTTCCCAGATTGTCATATATAATTGATACACTTGTTTTTTTGGGTCTTTGTTTTAAAAAGGTCCACCAGAGGCATCTGACTACTCTGCCATCTTGGCCCCACCTCTAAGAGCCACTTTTCTAATCTTGGAATTCCACGAGTTTGAAAGAATAGTTTTCCCTTTATTCATTAGATCCACTAAGCAGTAGAATGGAATGGTCAGAAAGAGGAAGATCGGAAATGCTAGGCAAAGTCTAAAATGTAAGGAAAGGCTAAAATCAGCAGAGACAGAGGAAGTCCATCCCAGCAAAAGCAGAGTATTCAAACAAAAGTGGAAGGTGTGGTAGGAGCCTTCGTCATTCCCTGCCCAAATCCAACTTCTTAGCAGCTCCAGGGCTTGTAGAGTAGGTATAGAGAAAGTCCCTGGCTTTCTCTGAAAAGAAAATGATAGGTCTGGACCTCATATCAAAGCATTTCTAACAAAATATTAGTTTCATTGATCTAAAGGTTTTCCACTAGTTTATTTCCTACACTTCTCATTTTGTAGAATCCTTTTAGCCCATCATGCCACTGTGTAGCCAGTACCAGGTAGATGACACCTCGTAGTAGGTGATGCCCTTGGGTTGTCACAGCCTCTGTTTAAGTGTTTTTTCTAATCTTTCAACCATATTCTAATCTGTCCAGTTTCTTGGTTTCTTATCTGATCCACTTTTCTACTTACACCTTTGTCCTGCCTCTTCTACCAGTGCCTGATACTATTCCTTTGGAGAGGGCATTCCCCTTGACTAGGACAATTCATACTTGTCCCTTTAAACCCATATGTGACTGTATGGCTACTTTCCTTGTTGCTCATCTCAACCATGTAGGTGGTACCTAGTTACTTGTATAGAAGTTGGAGCTGGATGACTCCAGCAAGCTTGACCTTCTTTCTGTGAGTTTAGCAACCAAGACCTGATATTACACAGGTGAGATCGAAGACTCTTTGGTTCTCTTCTCCATGTTTCCAAGCTCTACCACCACCTCTTCTTTAAAAAAAAAAGTGAATAGCTGAGTCTCCAGCACCTAATGTCTCCCACTCTTTCAATGAAATCAGGGCAGGTTCTACTCACATCTTGCCCTTCAAGGAGGGGCAAAGGCACTGCTCCCAAGCATGCTTACAGGGCTGCAGTTGTGTGTAAATGTCTCTGATCTACCCCGGCAGGTGAGTTTGCCATCCTTCTGCCAAGCAGCGTGCACATTTGCCCCTTTTCTTAACTGGATCATCTGTATCTTCATTTCTAAGTGTTTATGTAAAAGGTGTGAGTAGCTAAGTAAACCAGAGGAAGAGATTGCTGGGATGGAGTGAGCTAATTTTTCCAGCTGAGGATAAAAACAGGAATTCCCAGCCCCCGTTTGGGGGAGTATCCCAAAGTAGTTTTCTCAAAGGTAATCGTGAAATTCTCAAGTCCACTCTTGCATTACTTTAGTGCCTGATGCTGGACTCTAGCAATGGACAAGGCAGGTGAGTATGTGCACATGAGGCCCTCAGATGACAGTGATGCTTGAGAGACTGAAGTTTGGAACTGAGCTGACTCCAGCAGAGAAAGTAAGAGTTAGGCTCCCTCAATGAAGATACCGTAAAGATTGCCTGAGAAAGAAAGTCTGTCCGTTCATGTTTGTGATAGCATTATCTGTGGCAATAGGGAATCAAACAACCTAGTTGTCCATCACCAGAAGAGCATACAAGTAGTGAGATGTGCAATACTAAATGAATAAGATCTATAGCACAATTCCACTTATGTAATTAAACATGCATCCACCATGACACACTTTATATGAGAATATACAAATCTGTTAGAATATTTGCCTAAAGTGAGGAAATAAAAGTAAAAGAGAATAAGCTAAATAGAGGCCCCACATGGACCAGGTGTGCTGTGAACTAAGGGATATAACTACACGGTAGTTATATTCCTGAATGCCAAAAAGATTACTCTTCTCTGAATGAAGGCAAGTATAAGGGTATCAATGAAATTTATAAGAGAAAGAAATTAAAGTCCAGGAGACCTGTGTCTTATCCTGAGGAACATAGATCAAGCTGTCCATCATACTTTGCTCTGATTAAACCCCAAGCATGAGCCACTACAGAGTCTTCAAGAGATACACTTACCCATGAAGATAAGCCACGATTGTCCTAGTGTTTCGTTGTTGTTTTAAACAATCTTAGAAGTCAAGAAATATGGACCCTAGTCAGGGCACCTATTCTGTAGGGCACCGATCTTCCATAGGATCACAAGATCATCCCCTCTTATTGATAAAGTTCAGTGAGGATGGGTTTGGCACCTGGGCTGTTTTGTCTTTCACATGTCCCCATAATTGAGCTTTCATTATTAGGAAGAAGGGAAGCAGTCATATCATCTTTGGGACCTTTTGCTTTAGTCTGAAGACTTCAACTTAAATTCCTCCTCCAAGTCAAAAGGAATGTGTGCTACCATGGTACATCCGTCTTTTGGAAAGAGCTACAAGACAGGCAAAGGAAGAATTCCCCATTTGGCTCCTTATTATTCTTTTAACCAGCTGATTTGTGAGCCTTGCCTAACTAGCAGTATGAGGCATTGCTGGCCAGGGGAGGAAAGAGAAAAGTCCATCAGGTGTCAAATGGAGGTCTACAGATCCTGTTGAGGGGAGGGTTGAGGTGGCAGCTTAGAAACAGGAGATGTGGCTGTTCAAAAGTTGAACACAAGCATTTCGTAGAACAGTGAGCTCTTCAAGTCCCTCCTCTCCTAAGATCCATCCTTCAAGAAATTGACACTCAAGAGAATTTGACTTAGATGAATTGGGCTGGCTAGGGAATCTTGTCCTTAGCTGGAGTTCTTCCCAATAAAGGCCCCTTTGCAGTGAACTGTTTGAACAGCAAGCTCAATTAGGTCACTTAGGATAGAAGTCAGACAAAGTTTGTTTTCCTACAAATGCACAAATCAGAAAACAGAAGTTCACCCTTGGCAAGATACCAATAAACTGATGTAAGGAAACCATGCTGCCTACCTAGAGAGCTCAAGTCTATGTAAATGACCAGGTCGGGTAGTATACAACTTCCAGTGGACTGAAACCATTTGTAAGTTGTGAGCCAGAAGGGAGAATCTGGCCTTGAAGAGTTTTGAAGTGATTTCTTTTCTAACCATTCTGAAGATTTATACCCTACTTACTTTCTATTCAAATGCCAGACAACCCATGACCAGGCATCTGAGAAATTACTCTAGCAACATAAAGAACTGCACTTGTGAAGATCAGAAATTTCAGTTCTCTTTTCCACGTGGGACATGGAAGGTCTCTTAGAAAGTGATTAAAACAAGCAAATGTCAGTCCTCTCTGCCCAACCTTGACCCTGCAGAGCTGCCACTAAGAAACGTCATTCTGGGGCATCCCTGAGGGGTATATGGAACCTGACAATAGTCAGTGATTCTGAATCAAGAGTCTGAGGGATCAGAGCAGGGTTTGTCCTCACCTCAAATTTCCTGCAGAAGGACTTTTCCAAAGAAAAAGAATTGCAGAAGAGGCCATTTATCCCCCCTGGACTACCTCTTAATTAGTCTGAAGATTTCATGCAAATCCCCACACTATCTCCAATCACCTCAAGTGCTTGGGATACCACGGTGCTGCCATCTTTGGAAAGGTCATCAGACCAGACATGCTATCAGCTAGTCCAAAACCTACCCCAGGTCCGTGGAGGGAGCCTGATGGACTGGAGAGGGAGGGAGAGTAGAAGTCAAGTCTTCAGACACCAGCTCACTCTGGAGGAGTCCGTAGACTACCAGTGGAGTGAGGCTGAGGGGTGAGAGCCCCTAGAGCTAGAGATTCCCCAAGAGGGCCTCCTCTCCCAGGGCATAAGAAGGGAAGTCCCCTTATTCTTCAGGAATAGTTTCTATTCTTCCTGCCAGAAGCCTCAGCTTGGACTGGACCCAGCTACATAAATCTCCCTTCTCACAGCCACTTACCAACCACTGGTTCCAGAATAAGTCTGAATTACCCAGCCAAAAGCTATGCAGCTTAGTATTAAAGACAGAACACCAGAAACCAACCTGGAAGAGGCAGATGCTGCCCAGGTAAGGCTTAAGGGCAGCTTAAGCTCAAGGAATAGGGCTATGCAGAGAATAGGAGCCTCCCTCAAACACCACACTGGGGACTGAGACCAGGTGATCAAGGCAGGCGAGGGGAAGGCTTTCAACACTGATGACTTATGGGACTGGCAATATATCTGAGCTCCTTGTCATTACTACTGAAGCCTCGTAACTCAGAGAGAGTTTTTACTTTAATGGTTTTAACAGGTCAAATGCTCAGACAGCTTAAGCAACTCATCCAGGATACCAGAAATCAGTGTCAGAATCCAGTCTGAAACTACATCTGACCCCGGAGGCGTAGTGACTTAAGCCTTTAGGTTGTATGGCCCATCACACATTTCTCAGCCATTGAGGGTCATTTAGGGAAAGCCTAGGAGCCAAACTTTGTCATGAGCAGCTATTCTGTAAGGAATTCAGGATCTGGATTCTACCTAGTTCCGGACCCATCGCCTCCCCACTTGGACAGAAGTTCTCCTGGGGCAAGTGAAGCAGGATGCAGAAAGCTCAGACAAGCAATTGGATTAACCAGCCCATTATCAGCATGACTGGCATCCCTGAGTTGGCCCTCATTACCCTTGCTCTGTAATCAGTATCCTCCAACCTGGATGCCAGCTGAGACCCTTCAGGATTATAACTCCTGATTATAATGTATAGGCACAGAGCTCAATGTTACCCAAATGAAGTTGGTTCTGAGTGGCAGCCCAGACCATGTAGCTCCTGGACCCTTTCATACTCAGCCAAGCAAAGTTTCAGGCACATGCTGGACCTGTGTTTAAGTCACTGCCACATGCCCACCACCTTGCTGCCCTTTTGCCTGTCCCAGGAACTTGCCACCAAACTAGAATACTAGAGCTGAATGTCTGTGTGAGTTCCTGGGTATCTTCATCACCCTTAATGGAGGGACAAGCTACAGCTGTGGCTACACAACTGTAAGCCAGGAATTCAGAGGTGAAAGCAAGTGGCACCTGCAGACTTCAACAAGGAATAGGCAAATTCCTTGACCTACAAGATTCTATTCATTCCCCTGGTTTAAGTCTTTCATTAAGGCAACCAAGACGGTCGTAAGTGAACCCTTCCAAATACTTGGCCCAGGTCTGATCTTGCAAAATTCGTTATCTACTTTGGACCCTGAGCAATTGACAAGCAGTTTTTCATCCATGCCTTAAAATACACCATTTAAAGTAATTGCTCAGGACAAGAACAGAGACATAGAATCCATATGCAAAGTCTGCACGGGCAGGTGAGAGACTGAAGCAGACATGAGATACCATGCTGCGTTCAGAGAGCCTGCCAGGCTTCAGGGAGGTATAAGGAGTTTAGGTACAAGTGACATGCTGTGACCAATGAACAGCAGGAGGTCCATACTATAGAAAAAGTGCAGATGCCCAGTAAGACAAACATCCATGACAGAGACCCATGAAGTTGGCCCCAGGTGGGAGTTCTCTACCAGCCAGCAGCTAACATTTACTGAGCACATGCTATGTTATGGGCACTGCTCTATATCCAGTCTTAACTACTCTTCACAAAACTTCAGGTGAAGCCAGTTCCCAGGTTCAGTAACTTGCCCAAGTTCACAGAGCTAGTGACAGAGCCAGAACAGGAACCCAGGGAGCTCAAGCCCATAGCCTCAAGCACTGTTACACATTTGACTGGTATGAAAGCATTCCTACGTGAAGGACCAGAAAGTGATGCCCTGGTTAACAGTGGCTCCACTGCAAGAGTGGATCAGCTTGGCTAGTCCTGAGTCCAGAACCCAGCACTCCCACCTCCAAATTTTGAACACAAGTAACATCACCTGAAGCACTTAAAATGGCCTTCAGAGGGAATGCCTTAGGAATCTGGATTTAAACTCTCATCAAGTTTAGCCCAGAACTGACTCAGCCGGACATTCTCCCCACTTTCCTCACTTTGTGTAATGTAGTAGTGTCAGAAGCCATCTAAATTCATGAGAAGGAGAGAGAATCAAGATCATAATCAGCCCAAAACTGATTCCTGTGAGGTGGAGGTCAGACATGCTTCCACTCTCCAAACTTTCTACCAATTCTGACACCAGTTGTCCTCCCCATGGCACACTCTACTTCTCTGCTGGGTTTGAGAATTCATTGCAATGGCCACACAGAACTCACAGACCATACTTATGATTATGGGGTTTATTAGGGAAGTAAAAGGCTACAACTGGGGCTCAGGATCAACTTGGAGGTAACAGGAACAACTCAGGAGACAATAGGATAGCTTCCAACCAAGATAGCTCTCAGCTTTTTCTCAGCTGTGCCCACAGGCAGGCCTCACTCTCGGCCTGATCTCTGCCACTGGGTTCCACTCAGGCAAGTATTATAGCTCTTTTGGCTCCACCATCAAGTGCCTGGAGGCACCCTACCAGAAAGCTTCCTGCCCGAAGGTGCTCAGCCCTCTTGCTGCTTGGGTTGGCAAACCCACTGCAGCTGTCTCGCACCAATCTCCTGGTTTTTGCTGCTTAAACCATCTCACGCCATCTCCAGTGTTACAACTTTTCTCTGTCTCTTGGGTCTAGAGGCTTTCAGCACAGGAACCCTCCAGTCCAAAGGATGCACTCCGCTCCCAGCTCTTCATCTTGATGGTAGTGAGGTCCCCCTCAGCCTCTGTAGGATTGGTCCTTTTAAGCCTAGCAGGATGGCAAAACTGACTACTCCCCTAAATAAGCCACAGTCACCTAGTTTGCATAGCAAACGGTCCAATTGCTGCAAGGATTTTACACACCTTATTTGCATAGTAAACTGTCCAATCCCTGCAAGGGTTTTACACACCTTATTTGCATAGTAGACTAACCAATACCTTTGCAAGATTGTGGCCTAGCAAATCATCTTGGCAGAACTACAAACCCAGGGCCAGAAAGACCGTATATAAAGAGAAACCCATTGCCCTGTAGTCTACCCCTTGGCCTTTTTTGGCCATGGGTTCTTATACATACTTAACATTTGGACGGTTACTTCCCTCTCCCAAAATTTTACCAGTCCAAATGAGTCACCAACAATTAGTCCTTTAGTAGGGCAAAACCTCTTCAGGGTGAGGTCACTGAGGTACCAGATACTCAGGTCTGTTGCAGGTATCCATCTGATCTGGTCAGGTTCTCCAAAAGTCGTCTTGGCTTCACCCTTTCTGGCCTCTGGTAAAATTTAAGAGAATATTATTCCCTTGCTCTGAGCCTCTCAAGGTATCAGCATAGCAAAGTCTTTAAGGGATTTTAGGTTCGGCCACGATACTCTAGTCCAGCATGATGCCTCCTCCTTACCTGCGTTTTGAGTAAGGTCAGCACTTCCCACTCTGTTTCCCAGTTCAGCAAGTTGGGCAGCCTCCAAGCCTCTGGTTCCCCTGCTTCTCAGGCCAGCCACAGCAAGTGGCCAGTTGCCTGCCAACACCCTAGAGTTCCCCTTGCGTGCACTTGGACTTCATTTGCTTCTCCAGAGCCTTGTTCAGCCTGTTTGTGTTTGGCTTGGTAGTCGGCCCCTCTGGACTAGACATACCTTCTGGCCCTAATGCACCTGAATTTGTCTTTGCCACCATACTGCACTGGGCCTGCACTCAGAAACCCTTTCCTGGGAGCTTCCAGGAGAGCAGCCACCCACAGCTCTCGACCAAGGAATGCTCATCTCAGCAGAGGATGATGCAACACATGATTGAGACAGGCCAGTCTCGCCTTCCATAATATTGTTGGTGCAGCAGTAGTCACAGCTGTTGTGTGGGCTCCCCAGACTCCTCCTCCTCCTCTGGTAAAGTAGATTGGTGATAGCATCTCAACCTACGCCAGCAGGGAGCTTCCAGGAGTGGTTTAGCTATGATTCTACTAGAGAAACTTCAGTCAGGCAGCCCAGTTCCTACTTGGGCCCTCCCCAGGGATGGATTCCAAAGGGGAATTTGAATAGACAACCCATAAGAGAAAACCTTCATCTTCATGGATGGATGACATTCCTACCATCTGCTGTTCCAGTTCAGCCCATGTTGTTATTTCTTCTCTTCAGCTAGAGGAGAGGAACATGCAGGTCTCCAGGCTCACTTTAAAAGACTTTGCCAGATTCAGATTCACATCTCTGTCTTGGCTTTTCCAATAGCACACCTGCCCCCATTTTTGCAGAGAAACTCTCCAGTATCTTATTCCCAGAGGAAGGCATTAGAAAGCTTAAAGGATCAAGAGAGCAGTAAGCAAGAAGGGCTGCCATCTTCAAGACCTGGTAACAGAAGCCAGGCCACAGGTTTGCTCAGAACTGAGGGAGTTTGTCTAATAAGAGCAGGAAAAGTCTCCAGTCTGTCACCCTATGGGTGAGAAAGCAAAAGAGAAGTCACTGCCTGTCAAGCCCTGTTTGAATTTTCAGTTTCTAGGGGTGGGAAACAGCAAGGCATCCCCTTGGGTCCATACGCTCCAATTCAGGCCCCCATCTATACAAGCCCATCGTATTAGGAAACAAAGTTCACAGCTGTAGAGTTTAGCAGAGGAATCTTTGCTACCCTTCTCCCATCACCCTTTCTGAGAACACAGATGAAGCCATTTAGCTCCTGGAGTGACTAGCTCCTAGAGAAAGATCATTCCTGGGAGAAGGAATACCCTTCCCAAACAAGGAAAAGACTGTGGTCTTGCTTTGGCTGCAGGAGAGGATTTTAGGTCTTTTTCTCTAGTTTAGAGATGTAAACCCATTAAAAAGAGAGGTTTTTCAGACATAAGCAAACAGGCTGGGTGTGGGCAGGAGCCTGTATTTTTGTAACCCCAGGATATAAGCAGATAGGACTCTGGTAATGGGGGCTCCTATCTCTGGAGTTAGCCAGCTGGCCAGCTGGGACTCCAAGAGTCATGTGTATTCAGGCAAGCAGGGGGAGGCTGCTTCACCTCCCATATAGTCAAAGAGGACAGGAGAAAAAAATCCACGCAGGAAAATGCAAAGAAAGGCTGGTTTTTATAGATGCTTCTGTCACTGAACTCTTTCCCTCTAGTATAAAAACATTTGTTTCCTAATCAAAATAACTTTGTTTTTCTGACTTCCTGTCTTTATTCTTGCTACCCCCTAGCCAGGAACGTCCTTTCCCTCATCTCTGCAAATTGAAATTCTAGCCATTCTTGGAGACTCAGCTGAGATGCTATATCTTTGTGGAAGGCTTTGCTGATCTCCCAGTTTGAACCCACCTGCTCACTAAATGTTGGCCAAACACTTTCTGAGGTGCCAGTTTTCAGGGAATCAAGATAGCTAAAGTCTAGTCTTCTCCCTAGAGAACCTCACAATCTGATTAATAAATTGCTCTTTGCTTTTGCTCTATCCTAGCATCCCTTGCACCTCCACATAACACATGCCCTATTTACCTTGTATTCCAGTTGCTATCACGTTTGTCTACAATACTACGTTGTAACTGCCTGGAGAGATGGTAGAATGACCTCAACTCTGCCTAGAATGGGGTACAAGTGCAATATATGGTTCTTGAATAGTTGAATGGGTGGATGAGAGGAGAAAGAAGAAGAGATGGCTGCACAAAAATAAAACAAATTCTGCCTTCAAGTGTTTTATCTGTAGCCTCAGAGTTGGGTCTGATAGTGACATGAGAGAAAGTTCTGGACTTCCTCGGAATATAGCAATGGCTCCAACTCCATAACTCTGCCTTGCATGATCAGGAAAAGTAAAGGTGACCAGGATGATAGAGGAAAAAGAGACTTCCTGTCCCTTATGAGTTCAAGTTCTATCTGATACGGTTATGAATAAACTCAGAGAACTTGAGAGGTGGTATAGTATAGTGGTTAAACATGTAGACCCTGGGTTCATATACTGGCTCTGCCACCTACTACTGTGTGACCTTGTGCAAGTTACATAATATCCCCAGACTTCAGTTTCTTTAAAGGTGAGATGGGATAATCATGATTGTAATAGTGCCTACATCCTATAAGATTTTTTGAGGTTTAAATAAGTCAATACATAGAAAGCACTAAGTAATTCACATGCCCCAACTAAACAAAAAGTAAATTTGACACAGATGTAGACAAAAGCCTGGGTGAAACAGATATACTGGGAGTTGCTGAGAAGTTAAGGGGGTGCTTGGCAAGGAACCCTAACCCCTTAGAGGGGCACCCATACCTTTCCCATTTGGCCCATGTGCTCCTGTAGGAGGCAAAGTCCTGAACATTAAGACCTTGTGTGGCTCAGGGTGGAGAGTCTGAATGATGTGTTTGCATTCTTGTTACTGAACAAGATGACTTCTCACTCCTCTGTAGCGAAATAACATAGATTATAAATGATTGCTTTTGTCTATGATGCATGATGGCATTGCATCACAATGATTGTCATTGCCTAATGACAATAACACAAAATAATCTTATGGGTTTCTAGGTTCTAGAAGCCAAGGAGCATAATGGCTACTTTTCCAAGGAGGAACTGACAAGCAACTATGGGACTGGGGCAGCTATGAGAGGTGAGTACCCGTGGAGAAACAGAAGTGTAATGCAAACATCAAGCCTAAAACCAGCAGGCAGAGTCTGCTCCCATAAGGAAATTCCCCAGGAAAAGCATCTGTGCCGGAGTGGGGGCCTTGGCAGAGACGGGTAATTAGATTATTACTCACTGGTGGTGGTGGTGGCTGTAGTGTGTGTGAGAGTGTGTGAGAAGGGAGGAGTGGAAGCTGAGTAGAGCAACGAGGAGGCCTTTCTGAACAGGGTTTTGAACCCCTGCTGAGAATTTGTATTTCTAACAAGCTCCCCAGCGATGCTAATGCTGCCGGTTAGGAACAAATTCTGAGAACCACTAGTAGAGCAGTGGTTCTCAAAATTTATCAAACACAAGAGACACCTGGGGATCTTGTTAAAATGTAGATTCTGATTCAGTATATCTGAGGTGGAAATGCAAATTCTCAGCAGGGGTTCTAACTGGAACAAACCAGTTCGAAGTCCTGGTTCTGAAGACACTGATTTCCAGTCATGTCCCTGGCAGGATGGAGATAGTGGTCCCTCTCCGTCTGCTCCCAACTCCATGTTTTCCTGGAACCTTGAGAGCATTCCTCTAAACCAGTGCCTTTTACACACTACTGTACATACAAATCAGCTGGGGATCTTATTAAAATCTGAGTCTGAATCAGTACGTTGGGGTGGGGCCTAAGATTCTGCATTTCTAACATGTTTCCAGGTGATGCCCATGTTGCTGTCTTTGGGCCACACTTTGAATAGCAAGACTAAAGTGTCCAGCAACAGCAATATCACCAGGGAACATGCTAGAAATGCAAATTCTCAGGAACCACCTCAGACCTTCTGAATCAGAACTTGTTTTAACAAGCCCTCCAGGTGATGCTGGTACATGCTCAAGTTGAGAACCACTACTGTAGACTACACCTGAGCTATTCTCATTGGCAGGACAGATACGGTTTAGAAAAATGCCACTCAACTAGCATAGGACCAGTTCATTCCTGTTTGACCCCTGCTGAGAATTTGCTTTTCCACCCCAGGTACACTGAATCAGAATTTACATTTTAACATGATCACCAGGTGATTCTTATCTATCCCCAGGTGATTCTTATCTATCCCCAGGTGATTCTTATGTATCCCAAACCACCCAAACCCACTGCCATCGAGTCAATTCCAACTCATAGTGACCCTAAAGGGCAGAGTAGAACTGCCCCATAGGGTTTTCAAGGCTATAAATCTTTACAGAAGCAAACTGCCACATCTTTATCCAGCAGAGTGGCTGGTGGGTTCAAACTGCTGACCTTTCGGTTGGCAGCTAGCTAAATGCTTAACCACTGTCCCGCCAGGGCTCCTTTTTGTATATGGTTACATAGGTAGATATGTATGCATATATGTGTATAGGAAGGTATATGCCAAGTAAATGCACATGCATGTATAGGTGTATCTGTAGGCATATGTATATACATGTTTGTGTGTGCTGCATATACATCCATACATAAAATAAAGCAGATAGAGGGCATAATTATGGAGGCTTCCTAGACATATCCAAACAACTCACAGGATTGGTTTATTGGGTTAAAAGGCTTAGGACCATAGTCTCGTGGAACAACTTAGTCAATTGGCATAACATAGATTATAAAGATAATGTTCTACATCCTAGTTTGGTGAATAGCATCTGGGGTCTTAAAAGCTTGGGAGCGGCCATCTAAGATACAACTATTGGTCTCTACTTATCTGGAGCAAAAGAGAATGAAGGAAACCAAAGACTCAAAGAAGAAACTAGTCCATGAGCCATGGCCTCTTCTAACCTGAGACCAGGAGAACTAGGTGATGCCCGGTTACTACTACCATTCATTCTGACTAGGAACACAACAGAAGGTCCTGGATAGAATGGAAGAAAAATGTAGAACAAAATTTAAATTCTTCACCAGAAGAAAGGAAATCGTAAAGATCAGAGCAGAAATAAATGAAATAGGGAAAGAAAAACAATAGAAAGAATCAACAAAACCAAAAGTTGGTTGTTTGAAAGAATCAACGAAATCGACAAACCACTGGCCAGACTGACAAAAGAAAAACAGGAGAGGACACAAATAACCCAAATAAGAAATGAAATGAAATGGGTGACATTACAACAGACCCAACTGAAACAAAAAGGATTATAATAGAATATTATGAAAAATTATACTCCAACAAATTTGAAAACCTAGAGGAAATGGATAAATTTCTAGAAACACACTACCTACCCAAACTACAACAAAGTGATGCTGAAAATCTGAACAGACCCATAACAAGAAAAGAGATTGAAAAGGTAATAAAAAAGCTCCCAACAAAAAAAAAGCCCTGGCCCATATGGCTTCACTGGAGAATTCTACAAAACATTCAGAGAAGGGCTTGTACCAGTACTACTTAAGCTATTTCAGAGCGTAGAACAGGAAGCAACACTTCTGAATTGATTCTATGAAGCCAGCATAACCCTAATACCAAAACCAGGCAAAGATGCCACAAAAAAAGAAAATTACAGACCAATATCTCTCATGAATACAGATGCAAAAATTCTCAACAAAATTCTAGCCAATAGAATTCAGCATCATAGCAAAAAAATAATACACTACGACCAAGTAGGATTCACACCAGGTATGCAAGGATGGTTCAACATTAGAAAATCAATCAACGTAATCCACCACATAAATAAAAAGAAAGAAAAGAATCACGTGATCATATCAAGTGATGCAGAAAAGGCGTTTGACAAAGTCCAACACCCATTCCTGATAAAAACTCTCAATAAAATAGGTATAGAAGGGAAATTTCTCACCATAATAAAGGGCATCTATGCAAAACCAACAGCCAACATCATTCTTAATGGAGAGAGGCTGAAAACATTCCCCTTGAGAACAGGAACAAGACAAGGATGCCCTTTATCACCACTCCTATTTACCACTGTGCTGGAAGTTCTAGCTAGAGCAATTAGGCAAGAAAAAGAAATAAAGGGCATCCAAATTGGTAATGAAGAAGTTAAACTGTCCCTGTTTGCAGGTGATATGATACTATACATAGAAAACCCTAAAGACTCCACGAGAAATCTACTGGAACTAATAGAAAGATTCAGCAGAGTAGCAGGATACAAGATAAACATACAAAAATCAGTTGGATTCCTATACACCAATAAGGAGAACGATGAAAAGGAAATCAGGAATAAAATACCATTTATAATAGCCCTTAAAAAAATAAAATACTGGACTTGGGCAGACATGGCTGTGACAGTATGCTTGTTCGTTTTCCCATTCTTGCCTATCCTGTGATATTCTATGGACTCGGACAGACATGGCTGTAGCAGCATGCTTGTCCACTTCCCACTTTTGTCCTTTTGAATATATGCCAAATAAAACTTTCTTTTTACTTTACTAAACTTTGTGATGTTTTTCCCCTACAACACTTAATGGTGCTGTCAGCAGGATCTGAAGCTACGAATCCAGTCAACTTTGAAGAGACCTGGACTGCGGAACAGAAGCCGGCAAAGAAAGGTCCTATCTTCTGGGCCCACGTGTTCCCACCCCATGTCCCTTCGACATTGACGGGGTGAGAGCTCTCAGAAAACGAACCTTTGCTTATTTTTTGTTGTTCTCTTTCCCATGTTTTCTTAAGTTTTGTTTGGCATGTTTGTTTGTAAAACCAGTTAATTGATTAAGGAGAATCTTAGATTTTTGCTTGATTGTTTGTTAATAGCGACATTTAGTAACTCTTTAAGTGAACTGCAGTTTAGGCCTGGCTTCGTGCGTTTGAAGAGGTAATTCTATTTTCAAAGAGCTTTGAGCCACTGTAAGCCACAAAAAAATCTGGGCACGGGTCAACCAGTAAAAGCCATTAGGGCGGTCGCCGGCGCTCATCATGGCGTTAAAGTCTCCCGTGACAGGATAAGGTGGTCATGAGACAGGCTAGAGCACTAGGCTGCCTGCCACCCACAAGAGAAAAATCTTGTGCAACAAAGGTACACATTGGTCTAAGCAAAACACTGTCCAAACCCCATGGCATTCCTCATTAGGTTTCTTTTTTGTGGCTCGGAGAAAACCTGGAAAATAGTGCTCTGTTTTGCCAAATTCGCAGGGATAGGTGGCAGCTCTTGCCTGTTTTGCCAAATTCTCAGGCAGAGGTGGCAGCTCCCGACCTGTGTTTTGATATTTAAGGGAGAAGTGGTAGTTCTGTACCTGTTTTTTCCATTGAATTGAGTCAATCTTACCCAAAATTGCTATATACACTTTCAGAAACTAGGATCCCCGTATCCTTGTTTTATGTGGTATTATCTGGTGAGTTTATGTGGTCTTTCTGTCTCCTTTCGTTCTAGGAGCTTCCTTCTGGCCTAGAACATTGTGTCTAAGTTTGTCTTGTATTAGATTAGTGACTATGGCTAAGAATTGCTGTTTTTTGTAAGGCTAGTCATAGAACCTCAGTTCCTTCTTCATCCAGAAAAAACAGTGTCTTGTGTCTGTCTTGTGATTTAGATTTTTAATAGCTACTTGGAGAAACTTTGATATAAATTGGTCTATTTGAAAAGTACACTAAGATCTTTATGTTTTATACTATGTCAATCTTAAAAGTGAAACCTTTTTAAGTAACTTAAGCTAGATATTATATGAAATGTGTTTTATTTAAGGAAAAAGGATAGTTTTGTCTTAAAGTAAAAGTAGCAGTTCCAGAACAGTAAAAAAGAAATTAGCTATCTTTTGTCTTTCAAAATGTCTCCATCAATTTAAACATATGTAAATGTCTTCCATGAGTCAAGAGAGTGAGGGTGGGGCACGATCAGGCCTCCCCACCTCCCAGTCTCCAAGGTCCTGCAGCTCCAGGGATGCTTTTGAAAGACCCCTTTCCAGCTAGGTGGAGACTCTTTTAAGACTAAAGATAAGAAAAATTGCCGCTTTACTATAGTTATCAGAAATTGAGCACAGACTTTGTGATTTCCAAAGGCAGTCCATAAAATCTTTTAAGGGCTAAAATTAGATTGGGGAAAATATGAGAAGTAGTAAAAGCTGAGTGAAATCTTAGAATGTTTAAATACTTTAAAATAATTCCAAAGGTATTGAAGGTAGCTTATTGATGTTATTAAGTTAATAGGTATTTGTCATAATTTAAGTTCATGTACTTTGCCTTTTTATGCCACAAGAGGATATATAGATATATATATTTAAGTCTGTGAATAAGTGTTCATTTTTGCCATTTAAAGGGATGCACTGTAAGAGATATACAACAAAGGCAACCTTTAAGAGGTTTATTGAAAAAGAAATTTATTTGATATGGTCAAGTTACATCTGTCTGACTAAAGTTTAATTGTTTAATTTATGAGATTTTTTAGGAGTTTTAATGTTAAGTAGCATATAAAACAAAGAATTGGGTTTCTCGCAGTTAAAATAACAAAGTTTTCTTTAATTTCTGAGTTAAAGGGTTAATTTATTCTTTGTGTAATCTGCCTGGAAGACAAAGGTTTGGCCTCTCATTAGAATAAGATTTCTGAGTCTGAATACTAAGCCTCATGGCTTTTAGAAAAGAAAGCTAAGGTTTTTACTTTAAGATCTTTGGTTAAATAACTTAAGTATTGTTTCACAGTGACCTATATTATTATCTCTTTATTGCTAACTTGGTCGCAACTTTATCTTTTGAATCTAGCATCATCATAGCCGATGGTTTGATTGGGGAATTTACATCATTTTTCTATGAAGTTTTTTTTATTACAATTCAGGTTAGAGATTTGATAATCTTGGTATATTCTTAATATATCCTAACTATATGGTATTTCATCTCAAAATTATTCTGCATTATATCTGAAGCTCTTTTAATATGGTTAATGGCTATATTTAGAAATATCTTTACCTAAAGTTTTTTTAACTGATTTTATTTGGCCTTTACGTTATGCTTATAATTAATTTCTATCAGGTCTTTCACTATTAAGAATATTATGTTTATCAATTAATCATGGACATATTAAGTTTTGTCGTCTGCAGATAAGTTTTTACTTTGCTGATTTCCTGAAAAAGTTTGACCAAAATATCTCAATAAAAAGATGGACTATATTGGACTTGCTAAAAAGACTGTGACTAGACTGAATAAAATTTCCAGAGCTCCTATGCAGAAGCTGATGAGTTTGCAGACTGCAGCTGATCCAGAATCACGTGGAACAGAAATTAACTACATAAGACTGAGTAAACTAAAGGAAAGTATGGTTTTTTTTAATATTGCTGATATTTTAAGGTCCTAATTTCTGGATATGAGAAATCATTCTCCTTTCTCCTAAATTATCTAACTAATGGGTTTAGATATTGTAACTCTTGAATTAGAAGTTCCTGTTGGTAAACTTAGCAAAGGTGTAGATGTCATAACCAGAGAACTGTCTGAAATTTGAGCTATGATTTTACAAAATAGTAAAGACCATTTTGCTAGTAAGACCATTTTGCTCTGGGTGTTGAGCTTTTTTTTTTTTTTTTTGAATTCAGTCTGTTTTAGGAAACTAACTTCAAAGATCAGACTGAGAGTTATGTTCAGGGTAAATTAGTAATTACTTTAATCAGTCTTTAAGACAATGTCATATGAAATACCTGTGTAATGTTTGTAATCAAACTGTCACCCTCTTATGATGCAGAAAATTACGTATCTTAAAGAAACCAGATTCTCAGAAGAGATCGACCTCATGGCTCAGACTCCGTTTTGTCTTTGGTTCCATTTCTGCTTCTGAAAAAGAGACTCATGACTGTTAACAGGTAAACCAAGGAGGGGCAGCTTGCCCTTGAGAAGAACACTTAGTATATTTTAAACAGACTAACTGAAGACCTCCTATAGGAAAGGTCCGTCCTGTATTATCTTGCTAATCATTAGTTCTCTAATGAAAACTTTCTTGTGTAAATTTTTCTATATTTTCTGTTTCTTCTAGAAAAACTTTGTGTGCTCTTTATGGATATATGTTTCTGTGTAGATATGTTTCTAATTTAGATGATTCCTTTCCAACTGATAGTGAATTTGTGTGGGCAATCGCTTGTTTAGATTGCTGACAAATGTGTGGACAATGCACTCTGAGAAATTTAGGATTATCTTTAAATATCCATAGTAACAATGCTAGTAAATATTGAAAAGGTAATGTTAAAATTGTAAAATGAAAGTCAGAAGAAACCCATTGGTCCAACATTCAGGGTATGGTTGGTAGCTTTAATTTCTACTTATGGTATATCTGAGTTGGAGAAATCTTTAAGAAAATTTGTCAGTCACTATGGAACAAATAACAGATGAGATAGAAGCACAACAGTGATCTCTGATCTCATAAGCCAAGGTGACATGAGATAACAAAATAACCTTAGATTTTTTTTGTTAGTCCAAGAAAGTGTAGTCTGTGCTGTAGACAAGATATACATAGAATTAGACAGCAAGCTACTTGATTACAAACACCAGATCTGTTTGGTTGGTTACCATCAGGAATAAGTACATTGGCTAGATCACTACTGCAAGGGATAGTAATATTCTTAGTCTACATCCTGATACTATTATATTAGGCATAATAAAATTTATCTTCTATTGTCTTACACACCTAAAAGGCAAAAGAAGGCCTCGGGCTAAAATGGTGATGTACATTGAGTCTGCTCACTCCGGCAATGCGATTGATGAGAGCATCACTTTTACTTAATAACCTGGTGAAGAACCAGATGGTATCCAGTGGAAAACCGGCACCATGAGTTTAAACAGCCTGCCATGGCCGCCATCTAGGAGCTCAACTAAGCCCAGGTATTGATTGTCGATGTGTTATCTCCAATCTCCGATCAAAAAGAGGGACTGATTTAGGAAATAATATTGGAGTTATTATTCCCTCTCCTTGAGCAGACAGAATGTGACCCAGCTGGAGCTGGGCTCACAAGGGCTCACAAGGACTCTCAAGGAGACATCAACTGGGCCCTGAGGTTTAAAAACAATAGCTAAGATAATCTTGGAAAGTATCTTTTAGGGAAACTTTCACATAAATCCCATCAAATAGAACACAAAAGACTTTCCACTCTTATCTTTTTCTATTAGCATTTAGTGAATAGGAATTTGTTGGACCAATGAAGACGCTGATTCTCGTTACTGAAACCTGTTCCGATGATTGTTAAGAAAGATGATTCAAAATGCAAGACTATAATTTCTAGCCAGTCAGTGAAAAAGTGATGCTTTCAATGATTCTACCCATTTTGTGATGTTGAGACATACTGATGGCTCTGTAACTGTTCTTTGGACTTGGGCAGACATGGCTGTGACAGTATACCTGTTTGTTTTCCCATTCTTGCCTATTCTGTGATATTCTTTGGACTCAGGCAGACATGGCTGTGGCAGCATGCTTGTCTGCTTCCCACTTTTGTCCTTTTGGATATATGCCAAATAAAACTTTCTTTTTACTTTAAAAAAAATAAAATAAAATACTTGGGAATAAATATAACCAGGGATGTAAAAGACCTATACAAAGAAAACTACAAAACACTACTGCAAGAAACCCAAAGGGATCTACATAAATGGAAAAACATACCATGCTCATGGATAGGTAGACTCAACATTGTGAAAATGACAATTCTACCCAAAGCAATTTACAAATACAATGCAATCCCGATCCAAATACCAACGACATTCTTCAAAGAGATGGAAAAACTAATCATTAACTTTATATGGAAAGGAAGAAGCCCCAAATAAGTAAAGCACTACTGAAGAAGAAGGATAAAGTTGGAGGACTCATACTACCTGACTTCAGAACCTACTATACAGCTACAGTAGTCAAAAGAGCCTGGTACTGATACAACGACAGATACATTGACCAGTGGAACAAAATTGAGAACCCGGATGTAAATCTATCCACCTATGGTCACCTGATCTTCGACAAGGGCCCAAAGTCCATCAAATGGGGAAAAGACAGTCTTTTTAACAAATGGTGCTGGCAAAACTGGGTATCTATCTGCAAAAAAATGAAACAGGACCCATACCTCACGCCGTACACAAAAACTAATTCAAAATGGATCAAAGACCTGAATATAAAGCCTAAAACTATAAAGTTCATAGAAGAAAAAATAGGACCAACACTATAGGCCTTAATACATGGCATCAACAGGATACAAACCATAACTACCAACACGCAAACCCCAAAAGACAAGCTAAATAACTGGGATCTTCTAAAAATCAAACACCTATGCTCTTCAAAAGACTTCACTAAAAGAGTAAAAAGAGAACCTACAGACTGCGAAAAAATTTTTGGACAATACAAGTCAGACAAAGGTCTAATCTCCATAATCTACAAGAAAATCCAACACCTCTACAACAAAAAGACAAATAATCCTATTAAAAAATGGGCAAAGGAAATGAACAGACACTTCACAAAAGAAGACATTCAAGTGGCCAACAGACACTTGCGGAAATGCTCGCGATCCCTAGCCATAAGAGAAATGCAAATTAAAACCACAATGAGATACCATCTCACCCCGGCATTACTGGAACGAATCAAAAACCCTGGAAATAACAAATGTTGGAGGGGCTGCCGGGAGATTGGAACTCTTTTTTTTTTGTACTTCAGGTGAAGGCTTACAGAACAAATAGTTTCTCATGAAACAGAAGTACACATGTTGTTTTATAACATTGGTTTACAACCCCACAACATATCAACCCTCTAACTTCTCAACCTCTTTCAAGATCGGAACTCTTATGCACTGCTGGTGGGAATGCAAAATGATACAACCATATTGGAAAATGATATGGCGCTTCCTCAGAAAGCTAGAAATAGACATACCATATGACCCAGCAATCCCACTCCTAGGAATATATCCTAGAGAAATAAGAGTTGTCACTTGAATAGACATATGCACACCTATGTTCATGGCAGCATTGTTCACAATAGCAAAACGATGGAAACAACCTAGATGCCCATCAACAGATGAATGGATAAACAGACTATGGTACATACACACAATGGAGTACTATGCAACCATAAAGAACAATGATGAATCGGTGAAGCATCTCATAACATGGATGAAACTGGAGGACATCATGCTGAGTGAAATAAGTCAATCACAAAAGGACAAATATTGTATGAGACCTCTATTGTAAAAACCCATGAAAAAGTTCACCCACAAAAAGTAACGATCTTTGTTGGTTACCAGGGATGGGAGGGGTTGGGGGGAGGATACTAAATAGGCAATAGATAAGTGGTATCTTGGGTGAAGGGTGAGACAGTACACAATACAGGGGAAACCAGCACAACTTGTACAAGGAAAGGTCATGGAAGCCCCATAGACACATCCAAACTCCCTGAGGGACTGAATTGCTGGGTGGAGTGCTGTGCGGACCATGGTCTCGGGGAACATCTAGCTCAATTGGCATAACACAGTTTATAAAGACAGTGTCCTGCATTCTATCTTGGTGAGTAGTGTCTGGGGTCTTAAAAGCCTGTGAGCAGCCATCTAAGATACTCCACTGGTCTCATCCCTCTGGGAGCAAGGGAGAATGAAGAGAACAGGATACAAGGAAAAGATTAGTCCAAAGGACTAATGGACCACAGCTATCAAGGCCTCCACCAGACTGAGTCTAGTACAGCTAGATGGTGCCTGGCTACCACCACTGACTGCTCTGACCGGGATCAGAACAGAGGGTTCTGGACAGAGCTGGAGAAGGATGTAGAACAAAATTCTAACACACCAAAAAAAGACCAGATTTACTGGCCTAAAAGAGACTGGAGAAACCCTGAGAGTATGGCCCCCAGACACCCTTTTAGCTCAGTGGTGAAGTCATTTCCGAGGTTCACCGTTCAGCCGGGGATTGGACAGCCCCATAAAACCAAATGGGACTAATGAGGCACAGCAGTCCAGGGACAAGGGCCAGAGGGCCGAAGGGGACAGAAAAGCTGGTGACAGGGAACCCAAGGCTGAGTAAGGATAGTGTTGATGTGTTGTGAGGTCATTAACCATTGTCATAAGGCAACATGTGTACTGTTAAATGAGGAACTATTTTGTTCTGTAAGCCTCCATCTAAAGTGAGAATAGCAGCACAATTGGAAGAGCATAGTCAATGTCACTGAAGTGTGCATGTAGAAATTTTTGAAATGTTCTATCTTTGGCTATGTATATTTTCACCAAAAAAAAAAAAAAAAAAGTCGAGAAGGGAGAGAGTTGACATGTTGTGGGGTTGTTAACCAATGTCATAAAACAATATGTGTACTACTGTTCCAAGAGAAACTATTTGTTCTGTAAACCTTCATCTGAAGTACAATAAAAAATTTAAATTCCTAAAAAAGGCTAGTATTGGACCAACAGAGACTAGAGAAAGCCCCAAGACTATTGCCCTAAGATGCCCTTTGAACTTGGAACTGAAGCTATTTCTGTAGGTCACCTTTCAGCCAAATAATAGATTGGCTTATAACACCCGTGAGTAATGTGCTCCCTTAAATGATCAACTATATGAGACCAAATGGTCAACATTCACCCAAAAGCAAAGATGAGAAGGCAAGGAGGGGAAGGGAAGCTGAATCAATGGAAACAGAACAAACAGAATGGAAATAATGAGAATTCTGACACACTGTGAAAATTGTAACCAATGTCATGAAACAATTTGTATAAAAATTGTTAAATGGGAACCTAATTTGCTGCATAAACTTTCATCTAAAACAAAATAAAATACTAAAAAAAAAAAAAAAAAAAAAGAGAAGAAGAAGGGCAAACATAGTAAAGGATAAACTTAAAAAAAAGGACTATCTATATGGGATCAAACTGTTACAGCCACTGGAAAGGTTAGATAAGAAGCTTAGGGGGAAGTGAGTTTATGTTAACAGGGGCGGAAGAAATAAGAAAAGGAGGATGAGAATGGCCGTACAACTTGAAGAATGTAATCAATGTCACTGTATTGTACATGTAGAAATTGTTGAATTGGTGTATGTTTTGCTATGTATATTCTCAACAATTTAAATTTAAAAAAAAAGTCCTGCCTTCATGGAGCTATCCTTTCAAGGAGTGGTGGTGGCTGTTAGCTGTTACCAAGTTGGCACCCCAACTCATGGAGACCTCATGCATCCAGGCCTTTCTTCCCTAATCCATCTTAGTCTGGAAGCTCTGATGAAGCCTGTTCAGCATCACAGCAACACGCAAGCCTCTACTGACAAGATAGGTGGTGGCTGCACATGAGGTGCTTTGGCTGGGAATTGAACCCAGGGCCTCCTCCTGCGTGGAAGCCAAGAATGCTAACACGGAGCCACTATTACTGTCACTCAAGGAGTGGCAGAGGCAGACAAAACAAACAAACAAAAACAAATGCTTTTCTTCCCTCCCCACTGCATCTTTCTCGAGTGCATTGCTAGGATGTGTAAAAACCTCCCAAGAGTCCAAACAAAGGGACATATTGGAATACTGGAGTCTGGATTGAGAAAATGAGCGACTTTAATGATTGAGTAACACATCTTCTTGCAAGTCAGATGGCTTCCAATTATTTGCTTTCGACAAAATTAAGGAAGGACCCATGGAGTTCTTAGCTGATGCGTCATTAAAATAAGCTTTGATGATGATTACTACGTGATTTTTGGCACATTATTTGGAAGAAGTTCAAAGAATTGGATGATATTGCTGTAGCAAAACCTCCCATTCCCATCTACTTATTTTATGTGAATGAGTTTTCTCAGCCACTCTCTATAGAAAAACTAACAAAAAAAATTAGGAATAGAATGTTGCAGGACTCACGGAGAAAAATCACTTACCATTGCATTGATATTCATTTGCAATAAAATTTCATTGATCAAAAATTATACTACACATTATTTTGATTAACTATGCAATAATAATACTTGTAACAATAAGGAAGAAATTTTTTATAGGATTATGGTTCCAGGAAATGTTACTAATTAAATTCCAATGTAAATGTACATTTTTGTGGTAGAGTAGTATAATAGGATGATCAATAGAAGACTTTCAAGCACAATATTATATTACCTGAGGATAAACTTCTGTAAAGGGGAAATAGAATAAAAATATAAGTTCAGGGAGAAAAAGGAGTAATTGAAAATTTCTCACAATTAAAAAAGAGCTTTTACTTTTCTTTTACATACATAAATTGATGATACCCACCACTCACTGCCATCAAGTCGATTCTGATTCATGGTGACCCCATAGGGTTTCCAAGGCTGTAAATCTCTACGGAAGCAGACTGCCACATCTTTCTCCTGTGGAACGGCTGATGGTTTTGAATCACCACCCTTTCAGTTAGCAGTCCATCACTTTAACCACTGCGCCACCAGGGCTCATTAAATGGATGATGGTGGGCATCAATTTGCTATAGTATTTAAATTCCATAGGATGGCATTCAAAACTATTATGTAACAGTTTTATTTTAAAATGTCAATTTCCTTTCTAATCTGATGCCTTTTATTTAATTTTCTTGCCTGTTGACCCTGGGTGGAACTTCCAGTACAATGTTGAGTAGAAGTGGTGAGAACACATACTCCTGTCCTGTTCCTGATCTTAGGGGGAAAGCGTTCAGTCTATCACCATTAAGTATGATGCTGGCTGTGGGTTTTCCATAAATGCCCTTTGTCAGGTTGAGGAAGTTTCCTTCTATTCCTAGTTTGTTGAGTGTTTGTGTGGGGGTAGTTTCAAAAAAATTATTGGAGTAAGGGAGCAAAAACATTTGAAGGCTCAAGTTCAAGTTCCTTAGATGCTCTTTCCCTGCTGAACCCCCAGCACCAAGCACACTACCTGCACATAGAAGGGGCCCAGTAACATTTGTGGAGCAAACTATCTTTCATCACATTTTAGGAACTATCCCCCCCTTACATTTTATACTTCAGTGATACTACAGTGTTTATGGTTCCCCCCACATACCCTGCTGTTTTCTCTCACGGAGTTTTCTTTTCTCCCTTTTGTGCCCAGTTGATGCCTATTCATATTTTCCAACTCTGCCAAAGTGTCATCTCTACCAGGAGATGACTCTTCATTTCTCCTCAAGTCCTCAGCTGAGTGGGCCTCTTTTGTGTATGTGTGTATGTGCTCCCATGGTACCTTGTACATTTACCATTGTGCACTGTATTTAATTATTTGTTCATACATCCATCCCCCAGTTAACTGGATAGGTGGCATAGTGTAGTGGTTAAGAACATGAATTCCACGGCCAGGCTGCCCAGATTCAAAACTCTGCCTAGTTTGTATGACCTTTGTTGTACCTCAGTCTCCTCATCTGTCAAACAGAGATAAGTGCCTACCTCACAGGGCTATTCGAGGGCTGAGCGAGAACAATGTCTAGTAAACAGTAATTATTATAGAAGAGTTAGCTATTAAGTCCTACAGGGCAAAGACTATATTTTTTCTTCTCCATTTCTCGAAGCCCTTAGTCCAGTGCCTGCCATGCAGGGAGTACTCAATAAATGTTTGTCAGGAGGCCTTCAGCAGGATGGAAAGTATCTGAAATACAGTGAAGGGAAATGGATTCAACACTGCATAGCAAGTGGAAATCAGAACTTGAACGTGTAAGCCATGTTGCCCATTTCTGTTATTTCTAAATTGACTTCACTCTGACTCTGAGCCTGCCAAGCTGGGAAAATTAAATCCCAGTCATTACTGGAGCTCTTCTCTCTGGGGTCGCACAAGAATCTGGGAGGTTTATGTACTGCTTAGACCAACGGGGAAAAGACTTTTCATCTGCAGTCTATTCTCTTTATTGTCCAAGTCTGCGTGGTCCCCTGGAAGTGTTAAGTGTAGCAGGGCATCTTTGCCTGACCTGGGAGCCTCCTAGGGGCACCCCATCTCATAATGTTTGTAGTTTACTTTAAAATACTTTGGGCATTCATCCTTGTGATCAAGGCTGTTGCTGTTAGCTGCTGTTGAGTCGGCCCCGGACTCACCATCCCCACACTCAGTTGGGGATTGGACCATTGTGATCCATAGGGTTTTTTTAAAAAAATATTTTATTGTGTTTTTGGTGAAAGTTTACACAGCAAATGAGGTTCACATTTAACTATTTCTATACATATTGTTCAGTGACATTTGTTACATTTTTCACAATGTGTCAACATTCTCTTTATTTCCATTCCGGTTGCTTCCCTGTCCCTATTTCCCCTTACATTCTCATCTTCGCTTTAGGGTACAATGTTGACCATTTGCTCTCATTTAGATTTTTTTTTTTTTTTTTTAAAAGAGCTCAATACTCACTAGGATCTATAGGGTTTTCATTGACTGATTTTTGGGAGTAGATTGCCAGGCCTTTCCTCCTATTCTGTCTTAGTCTAGAAACATCACTGAAACCTGTTCAACTTCACAGCAACTCACAATCCACCACTGACAGACCAACAAGCAGTGGCTGTGCATGAGATGCATTGGCTGGGAATGGAACCCAGGTCCCACATGGAAGATGAGAATTCTACCACTGAGCCACCAATGCCTCACAGGGACCAAGGCTATGGAAGCATATTCTCGGTGAAGGTGTTTAAGAATGCTCTTCTGGTACTTCCAGAACCTTAGATAGGATCCAACATGTTCCTGTTTTGACAACTCACATAGATGGGAGGTACTGGCTCCTTAGTTATTCCCCTAGTGTTGGACTTCCTGATTGCTTTTTCTTTTTCTTTTTAATTGGCATTAAAAATAAATAAATAAATCCACTTCAAAAAAATAAATAAGTTAGCATATTAAAACTTTTGGCAAAGACAGCAGGACATTTTATAGGTGCCAATTACTTAAAGCTACACTCAGGTACAGCTTGCATTCTAATCAGCAATTCCGAGGCCAGGAGTGAGTGGTCAGCGAACATTCTAATCAGAAAGGCCCCACTCCAGAGGGGGCTTCCACAAATTCACCAATCATAGCACTTCTCTAACATCCATTCCACAAATTAACAAGCAACTCATTTCACCAGTGAAAATCCATTTCTGTTAACATCTATGGCATTGATCAGGATTGGAACAGCACAGCAGAGTATAAGAATCTAGGCTAGCAGGAACCTGTACCCTCAAGGTTGGCATCCAAGGGTGGCTCCATCTCTGGTTACCTGATGCTCACAATGAGAGAGACAGAGCCCTACCTCTGAGATATTGTTGTACCTGCTTTGAGACAATCTTTCATTCAAGCTGTCGCTAGAACACCCAAAAGGACAGGGAGCTGAAGTCTCAAAAGAACTTACAAAACAAGTCATAGGAACTGTTTTGTGCCTGCCTGCTGATGAATGTTAAATGAAGGTCATGTGTGTGGAAGAGTTTAGTCTGAAACTTGTTTTCTTTATATCTTGGGTGTGGAGTTGTCGGGGAGGCAAATCCTCACCCCTTGAAACTTCTCTGGCAGGTACTGTGATCAATCAAAAAGGAGTAAGCATTGGCTATGATCGGCTTAGGTCAGTTTGTAACACCTTGTTGTCCTTCTAGAGCACCAACAGGGAGCAGAGCAAGGACACTAACTCCCTCAGGAACCCTTGGTCACCTTGTTCTCAGAGAATCCTCTCCTCTCTTCCAAGCTACTCCCTTTATTCCTACCCCACCATGCCAAGGCCTTTATTCTTCTATCTCCTCCTCCACTTACTCCCCACAACCTTTCACCTCCCAGCACAATTTCCTTGTGAAGCTTAAACTTTCATAGAGCAAAGCCAGATAGGGGGCCATATTCCAGCAGCTTCTGTTCTCAAACCTCTCCAGGGATCAGAGGGCCCAGGAGGCTGATTTACTTCCTTGGAAAGGGCTAACTGGTTTGGGTGTATCCTGGTTTGACTGCTCAGACAGGCTGTGCTGGATATTCTGTTTGCCCCTTCACACTTCTCCATCCTGCGGAGGCTGTGCCCTGGAAAGCTGGCTTGTATAGACTGCATCACCCAGGCTCTCTTGCCTTCTAAGTTCCAGCTGGGTCCTGCCAATGGGAGGCATTATCCTCAGAGGATGAGAGAGAAGTTGCTGTAACAGAAATACCACAAGTAGGTGGTTTTAAAGAACAGAAATTTATTTTCTCACAATTTAGGAGGCTAGAAGTCTGAGCTCAGGGCACTGGCTCTAGGGGAAGGCTCTTTCTGCTTTCTCTGGAAGACCTCTTTCAGTTTCTGGAGACCCTGCATTCCTTGATTCCTTGGCAATCTCTACGTGGCATGTTATCTTTCCCTTCATTTGCGTTTACTTCTCAGTGCCTCCTCTGCTCTTTTTTATCTCAAAAGCAAGCAGGTTTAAGAACACACCTATACAGATGTGGCCTCATTAACATAACAAATAAAACCCTATTTCCTATGGGATTACCTTCACAGGTATACTCCTTGCCATTGTCATCTAGTTGATTCGGACACATAGCGACCCTACAGGACAGAGTAGAACCGCCCCTTAGGGTTGCCAAGGCTGTAATCTTCACGGAAGTGGACTGCTACGTCTTTCTCCCATGAAGTGGCTGGTGGATTTTAACCGCCGACCTTTTGGCTTGCAGCTGAGCACTTTAACCACTGCACCACCAGAGATCCTTCCTCACAGATATAGGGTTTAGGGTTTACAATACATATTTTTTGGGGACACAATTCAACTGTGTATTTATTTCTCTCCTCTCTCCCTGATGGGCCATGGTTATGGCCATTTATCAAAGGGCACAGCTGCTGTCAAGCAGCCCTTTCTTACAGCTACACCTCTCACACTGGGTTCTGGTAAAGGGTCCCCACTCTCCTCTTGCCCCTTTAGTCTAGGGGTTGTAAAGACTCCCAGCTGTTGTTTGTCCCCAGAAGCCTCACCTTCCCTTGTTGGTTTCCCTTAACTCTATCCACACCTCTGTGCATACCGGTAGTCCCTTCATTAAACTCTCTTCAATTATCCTTTGAGTGTGCCATGTGTTTCCTGATACTCAGGCACAGAATGTAATTTCATTTTCCTAATATACTTCACCTAACATACGGCACCTAACAACAACAATATACTTCATACAACTATCACAACCACGGGATAAAGTTCTGTTGGTGTTCTCCAATTCTGCAGACATCTACTGGGAATCTTATTTTATTCAAAATAAAGCATCTGGTAAATTTTTCACTCTCTTCTGTTGTCCATTTCATCTTGAAAAACATAGGGGAAACCATAAGGGGAAGTGCTACTTTGGATTCAACTCAGGTCAGTACTTTGGACAAAGTATAAGTTTGTCATAATCAAGGCAGGGGATTTTGAGTGTGATGAAACATGTCCTAAACTTTAGAAAATCAGACTTCAAAAATTCCAAAGAAGACTTAAGGAAGATCCTAGGACAGTCTTAAAGTAAGTTAAGTTCAAGAAGAATGGGATCTTTTCAGACATTAAATTCTGACAATGCTAGTCAGTAGCCAAAAATACGACTGCTCATGCTCTCTGAATAATTTCACTTTTAAAAGGACTTGCTGAAAAGCAGCTGAGGGAGAGGGAGTATGCCAGTAGCTGAGATTGAATGGCCACCACCTTTAAGAAGGGTAAAAGTCTGGAAAGTTAAAGCCCAGAATAGGCCAAGCTCTGTGAAATTTGTAAAATAAAGTGATTTTTTAAACTACATTTAAAGCAAGAAGCACAAAGGAAGGGATGGCTTTAGAGTAGGAAGGAAAATGCTTATGTGAACAATTGTAGAGATCTTGGAAAGTGTGGAGAACTGGAAGTATGCTATAACAGAGACAAGCAGAAAAAAAAAAAAAGACTAAGAAGAAAAAGAAACGATCAATTCTTGGAACTCAGTCCAGTGACCTTGACTTGCTTCTGGAAAAATTCTCAAGTGAGCAACTAAAACAGATGGTTTGTAAGCTTTTAGAGAGAGAAGCAATAGTCACTCAGAATCAGAATAGGTATGCTTGAATCCTGCCAAGCTAAACTCATTGCATTTTTGATGATCTGACATAACCCATCTGGACTTTAGCCCAGCTTTAAGGTTGTGTTTCTCTCTGTTGTCGTGATCTTTCTCATAAACTACAGATCTGAATTACCAAACATTTGCTAGGTGTTTCCACATGGATGCTTTGGAGACAATTTTCATTTATTCTTTGATTAGACAAAAATTTGGGCTACCAAGTACCAGACACTGTACTAGGGGCTGGAGATACATCAAGGAAAAACCAGAGTCCCTAACCTCATGGAGTTTACATTCTGGTGGGCAGTACTTTCCTGATCTTGGACTTTTCCCTCAGCCACCAGCTCTCTCCTCTCTTTTCTGAGCTACATGTGGTTTTCCCGGGCTATCAGAGTCCTCAGGCTCCAGGGCTTCACCGTCTGCCCCTACTCTCCTTTTGTCCTCAGTTTTGAATGGTGAGGAGATCAGGCTGCAGTCTTCCTTGGTCAACACGTGCTATAAAAAAATCAAGCACAGATCAAGTGTGGGGGCTTGGGCGGGATTTATTGAACACAAGAAGTAATTCAGTCCAGCCAGGGAGGAGGCAGCTTTTGAGCTGGGTCTTGGGAATATGCCCAGAAATGCTATCATGCAGGTTCCATGCAGCAGATATTAATTATCTAAATTTCAAATTTGGCAGAGGTATCTTCTGGCCTCACCTTCCACCTTAGCCCTTTAGTCATTACCAGCCCCAGTCCCCACCCACAAGCTTCCAAGTTCTATGTCTTTTTGCTCAATCGATTTTCTCAACCAGGAATGTCTGGCATCTCCTTTTCCAGCTATGGAAATCCTACATATTTCTCAAGACCCAGATCAAAACCTGCCTCCTCCCTGGCTGGACTGAATTACTTATTTTGTTCAATAAATCCAGCCCAAGCCCCCACACTTGATTTGTGCTGTACTATAGCACATAGGGAGCCCTGGTGGCTCAGTAGTTAAGAGCTCAGCTGCTAACTGAAAAGTTGGCAGTTTGAATCCACCAGCTGCTCCTTGGAAACCCTATGGGGCAGTTCTACTCTGTCCTATAAGGTTGCTATAAGGTCGCTATGAGTTGGAATCGATTCCATGTCAACGGGTTGTAGCCCATAGGGTTGTTATGAGTCGGAATCACTCAACGGCAACGGGTTTGGAGCCCTGGTGGCCAAGTGGTTGAGAGCTACAGCTGCTAACCAAAAAGTCAGCAGTTCAAATCCACCAGCTGCTCCTTGGAAACCCTATAGGGGAGTTCTACTCTGTCCTATAGGGTCACTATGAGTAAGAATCCACTCGACTGTAATGGGTTTGGTCAGTCTTGTATAGCACTTAGTTTCATCTTCCTTTCTCACAGTCAATTAATTACTTGTCTGTCTTTCCCCATTAGAGTCTAACTTCCTTTACGGCAAGGGTCTTCAGAGGTTCCACCTGCATCCAACAGGGGTTGGTAAACTAAGGACTAGCGCAAAGAACGCTTGAAAAAAGATGAAAGGAAGAATAACATTTCACGACACGTGAAAATTATATGAAATTCATATTTCAGCATCCATAAATACAGCTTTATGGGAACAAAGATAGCCCATATTTTCTATGACAGCTTTTGAGCTTCAATGGCAGAGTTGAGTACTTCAGAAACTGGTCTTATGTTCTGCAAAACCTAAACATTTACTATACGGCCCTTAACAAAAAAACTTTGTCGACCTATTTTACAATAAGGGTTTGATGATTGAGTCATCTGGTCAGGATACCAAGATTCCAAGTCTTAGTTTCTCTGTGTAGCGGCAGTAATAAGTATCTTGCCTTACAAGTTGTCATGAACATCAAATGAGATACTGTATTTGGGACAGTATAAAACACTCTATAAATGAAAGACAATTCTGTTACAATGTACCGAAAAGATATGTGGTAAAATGAGAAAACATTAAACGTTTTTGTTCTCCCATCGCTTTCTTTCCTTTAACAGCCTTCATTTAAAGTTTAAAATTTAAGAGAAAGTTCCCTTTTAAAGTTTCCATTCTTTAAGCGACAATAGGGTCACAAGTGTCTTCCCTCCAGTCTTTCTTTTGTGTTGCTTCCATTTCCTATTCTTTCTCACATGTAATTCCCTCCCCCGCCACCATCTTCTTTAAACAGTATCTCAATTGGCCCTAACAATAGGTCAGCGAAAGATCTGGGACACGTCTGATTAATTCCATTTTACAGACCAGGAAACTGAGGCAGATCCCAGGTGACTGCGGAGCTCTGACTCAGCACGCAGAGAATCCTCAAGGTTGCGCTCCTCTGCACCTTTCCTAAGGGGCTACTTCCTGGCAAACGAAATGAAACGAAACTGACCCGGCCCACCTTTCAAGCTTGGGTGGCAAACACTTCTTTAGCGTTCAGACCCGGAATTCCTTTTTCACTCCATCCTCCTACTCCCTACTGCCCCCACTTCTCGGGAGCAGGTGGTAGAATCCACGCTCAATACGCAGGCGCGCACCGTCGTGGGGGCGGGTATGGGGCAGGGGCTGGGGGCGGGGACTCGGGGCGGGGTGTGCGCGGGCTCGATTTTGGGCCGCGGCGGGAGCTGGAGTCGCCGCCACTTGATTGCGCAGGCGCCTGGCGGTTACCGGTCTCGTCATGGAGCGGAAAGGTGAGCAGTGGAGCGGCCTCCGCCACGAGGGGCAACGGCCTCCGGGGCGAGGCCCGGGTCAGCGCTGGGAGCTTCGCCTAACCGCCGTGGTCCAGTCCCCGGGCGTGCGGCGCCCCTCCACTGAGGTGGCGACGCCCCTCACCCCTAGCCGTTGGGCTGCCGGTCCGCGCCCCTCAGCCGGGGCGTCCTCCCTCGCCGGCCGTCATCGCCCCTTGTTCCCCGCCAGGCCGGCCGGAGCCTTGCGGCCACCGCAGCGCCCGGCCCTCGACGGGCGCTGCAGACCCGAACCCCCTCCGGCGCATTCCGCCTGGTCGCTGCGCTGCGCCCCGTGGGCCGCCCGCCCCCCGGCCGACCGCCTCGCTGAAGCCGCGGCACTCGCCCCGGAGCCGCCCCCGAGGCAGGCCCTGCAGCCAGGCCTGGCACCCCTGCTAGGTCTCCACCCTCACCTTGGTCGCCTCCTTCCCTCCACATTCGCCCTTCATCAATCCCTCTCTCCTGCAGTGCTTGCGCTCCAGGCCCGAAAGAAAAGGACCAAGGCCAAGAAGGACAAAGCCCAAAGGAAGTGAGTCTTGCACCCCAACAACCCATTCTTTGGATTGCCTCCGGCACCTCCTCTCTAGTTTCATATCTTGGACGTGCGCCGGGTTTGGGCACTCTGCGGCCCGGACCACGCGGCCTCGGAGGGTCGCTTTCCCATGTGAAAGGGAGCTTGTCTTTCTGAACGCCGGGCCTGGGTCTGTTCCTGGCAGCCCGAGGCCTGCAGGAAAGGGCTGTTGGAGCCCTCTCGGGGCACAACTCCAGAGAGGAAGGCACAACCTCCTCTAGTTTGGGCCTCCCACCTGGAGCTGGTAGATCATTATTAGTCTGTTTGTGGACTCTGGACTGTTTTCAGTACCTGCGTCCCAGCGGGTTAACTTGCCTCCAGCGTCAGCACAGTAGGCCGTCAGGAAATTCTTGAATGAATTTTCCATGTTTACTTTTGGTTCTGCCAACCACATGCTCCCTTTCATAGAGGAGGGCACGGAGCTTTCCCTTGGGTTATTCAACTTCCTGAGCCTGCAAGGCGCATCTCCTTCCTTGCAATGTGCAGGCAGACAACTATGTGTACACAGGCAGCATCTGTTACTGCTTCTCCTCTCTGAACCTCACACTGAATGCAGATGCCTTCTGGAGTGGCCATCACATAATGATGGGAAGGTTCTTGAGCTAACTAACGCTGTAGGTGATTCTAGTTTGGTCTATTAAGTGCCACATGTCCAGTTTTATCAGCAGGATGCATAACAGTGGTTAGTACTAAAAGTTGCTCCCAGCCTACTAGAAGCACCTGATAGAGGGCTCCTGTGAGTGAGGCTCAGTCTGAAGAACTTTTACTTTTGCTGACATTTAATTGGAAAAGGTCTTGGAAATCAGCTTTTAGATAATTTGTATTCTCTATCTAATTCTTAATTGTAGCTGCATTATGTTCTTGACACTTTGCCATTTACTTGATGTTTTGTGGCTTTCTTTGCATTTCTAGTTTTTATGCAGTCTAATTCTTTCTGTGCTGATAAAACACGTTTCAAAGGCCTTGCTAGGTTACCCCACTGAATGACAGTACCAGACTGTGTGTGTGTGTGTGTGTATGTGTGTGTTTTTGGAGGATACCAAATGTTGCAGAGAGTACATAATGACTTTTATCTTCCAATAGAGATAAAGTGGTAGGTGATCTTACCTCTTGCTCCATTTCTATCATCTGTTTTTGCAATGTGCTTGTTGACCAGGGCATCTAAGTGTGAGTTTATCTATATATGTAAATATATTTACTTCTTGATTATCCACATATGAATTATTCACAATCAATTTTTAATCCTAGATTGGTTTAATGGAAAGAGCAAGGAGTTAACTTGATTCTAGTATGCAGTGGGAATTTAGATAAGTTACTTTTCTTTTTCCTGTGCCTTAGTTTTGCTATTCCTTATGGAGCTGATAGGAATGTGTTATAAAAAGTTAAATGTTTTCTACTGATGTAAAGAGGTTATGATTTTATTATTCACTGTATTATTTAGAAGTTATCTGTCCTGGACTCTCTTACCACTTGGAAATTAATCTTTGGTCTGAATCAAACTATAATTAGGGAGGTAAATGTGGATAGATGATCATAAACTTTTATTTTTAACACCAGATGTTCATTACTTTGGATTATCTATTTAGAACATCTACCTTATTTCTAAAGCCAGATATATGAATTTTGGAGTATCTATTACTTCTCCATTCACTAGTATGAATAACCTACTGTTATTTGTATTCTTAATTATTTCCATACTTGCACAAAAAGAAGGGAATAGTACAGATAATCTAGTAGTCATTTTACTGGATGTTTCATCTTGTACTACTTTGATCCCTGAAAATATGTGAATGAACTGTGCCTGTTGACTTGTAATGAATTGTTTTTAATTTGTCTTCAGGTAATAGTTTTTCTTTATAATTTTGGCCCCCGCCCCAGCATCCTTTTAAGTAGTTAAAGTGTCTGATTAATTAACTTGGTTAGAGTACTGTAAAGTCAGAAGTTCAAGTTCCACCTGACTCAGGTAACTTGACTCTGTTCCATGCACTTCTGATGACTTCCAGTCATTTTACAAATGAGAGCTGCTAGTTACCAGAGATTAGTCAGGGAGAAGGTCTGAGAAAGGAACATTCTATGAAGTTTGGTCTTTGGAGTGAGACCTATCTAGTTTTGAACTCTGGTTTTGCTATTTTTTAGCAATCTGACCTTGGACAAGTTATTTAAGGAAACAGTGTGACATATTGTTATAACTGGTAGCTTAGTTATAATGAAAATTGTTTAGGACCTAAAGATACAAAAAGCAAGCATTTAAATGAAAAATTTTGGAAGTGCAATAAAACCTGTGAGAGCTGGAACTCAATGGATCTGCCTTGTTTTTCTGGGTATTGCAAGTTTTCTGACTTTGACAGTGTACAGTCTTACCACTTTTCTATTGCTCATTTTAGTGTAAAATATTTGAGTTTTCCTCCTCTGGTAAGTTTCCATCTTACATAGGTTCTGGCTTTTGCAGGTTTATGTATAACAGTAAATAGCATCCCTAGTTTATTCCCTTTTTAATGGTAAGTGGGAGAGTAAATGGTGGATAATCATGGTATGGTAGAGGTGGAAAGACTTTTATGTCCCCTGATTTTATAGATCTTAAAACTAGGACCCAGATACATGAAATAATGTATCCAGGGTGCCTGCCTGCCAGCTTAGTGCTCTGTAGGATTTCTTTCCTTTGGGTTCTTTCCCTGTGCTGAAATATTTCAGGGCTTTTTAGTTGTCTTATTTGAATAATTCCTTCTCCATTTCACTTCTTGAGACACTGTACTTTTATTTACTAACATTAGCTAGTTGATGATGGCCTCCATTTTACTTTACAGATTAGGAAACTGAGGTTTGCTAGGTCACTCTTTTAGAAAGTTGTAAAGCTAGAATTCAACCTCAGATCTCCAAGGCCCTGAGTACGAACTGTGCTGTCTCCAAGCGGTAGCTCCTTGTGCTGAGTCTGAGAACAAATAAGGTAGAGATTGAGTGATGAGGCTTCTGGATGAAGGACCTCAGGATACTGGGGTGTTTAGATACCCTTTTGTGGCCCAGTGGCTTATGTCTGAAAGAGCATTGTGCTTTATCTCCCTTTGAGTACTCGGTTTTCAATTTGTAGGCCGATAGCTGTGTGCCTTTATCTGTTTGTCATAAGTTTTTATAATTTAACCCAGTTTAAATCTATTTTTTGTAATTGCTTTCATGGGACATAATTTCAGAATGAATTTCATACTTGATTTCATTACTTAGCTCAGGAAATTAGTTTGGACAGTAAGTTTCACTTTATTTGCAGTTAAAGAACTTTTATGGGTTTAGTATAAATTTGGTAGTAAAATTATTTAATTGAGCTGGGGAAGTGCTTTTGCTCGTTCCAGCACTCACTAATCTCTGGAGTCAGAGGGCAGTTAGGGGTTTTATTTCTTAATTTTCCAAAAATACAAATTGAGGGTTTAGAAGGAAAAATAGTTAAAAATTTTCAGCATTTTTATCCAGAAGGGAATAGAATGTCTCAACTTGGAAGAATTTAAAAAAATTAAATGGCATTGGGTGTTTCTGCAACTAACAATGTACCTTATAAACTGGCTCTTTATCAGTTCCATTTAGTGTAGTTTTACTTCATTTTTTTAAGGTCTACTCTTTTTCACTAAGTCCTAGAAATGGTTCTGTATCAGGCTACATGGAGTAGTATTATCCAGCATTCCATTAAGTGGATGTACCATACTTTATTTTAGTTCCTATTAATTAATATATATGTATGTATACTGTACATACATATACATCTTTTAAGACAGAAATGGAGTCATTGGGCATATTTTTCCCCACTTAACATTATCATGAACATTTCCCATAACATTGAGTATTCCATATCATTTTAAATGTTCCAGTGTGGACTGTTTCCCATTTTTCACAGTTCACAGCTAAGATGAATGATCCTTTTGCACACATCATTGCTCACATTGGGGATTATTTCCTTAGGACAAATTCTTAGAAATATATTACTGACGTGTACATTTTAAAGAGTTTTAATATAGATTGTCAGAAATTTTCTCCAGAAAGATATAACCAGTTTCACTCCTATTCATTAAACAAATACGGTGAAACCTTTGAGAGCTGGAACTCAACGGGACTGCCTTGTTTTTTGGTCTTGCAAATTTTCCACCTTTTACAGGGTGCAGTCTTACCACTTTTCTGTTGCTCTCTATTAGTGGAAAATAATTGAGATTTCCTTCTCTGACAGGTTTCTGCCTTACACAGGTTCTGGCTTTTGCAGTTTTTACTGTAGTTTTTGAATACCTACCATGTTCCAAGCACTGTTCTACATACATCAATGAAAAAAAATTCCTGCCATGAGCTTTATTTTGGTGGAGGGAGACAAACAATAAACAATAGTAAGTATAATAATAAGTAAATTACCTAGTATATAAGGTGATGGGAAACGCTGGTGGCATAGTCGTTAAGTGCTACAGCTGCTAACCAAAGGGTTGGCAGTTTGAATCCGCCAGGTGCTCCTGTAGGGTCGCCATGAGTTGGAATCGGCTCGATGGCAACAGGTTTAGTTTGGTTTTTTATAAGATGATGAATGGTATGGGAAAATTTTAAAAGTAGTGGAAGGTATTGGGAAGTAGAGATGGGGTAACACTTTTAAATAATCAAGGGCTCACTGAAAAGGTGACATTTGATCAGCGACTTGGAGGAGGACTGCTCCGAGGCATAGGGAGCAGTTAGTGTAAAGGACCCAGATGAGAGTGTTCTTGCATTTCCTGCATAGCCACCAGAACCGGATAACAAAAAAAAAACAAAACAAAAAACAAACCTGTTGCTGTTGAGTCGATTCCGACTCACAACGAACCCTGTAGGACACAGTAGAACTGCCTTGTAGGATTTCCAAGGAGCAGCTGGTGGATTCGAACTGCCAACCTTTTGGTTAGCAGCCAGGCTCTTAACCACTGTACCACCAGGGCTCCAGAACTGGATGGTATTACAGTATTTGAAAAACCTTTCCAAATCTGGTAATCTATAAGGCATCTTGTTTTTAATTGGAATTTCTGTTACCACAAGGGTGACCATTTAGAATATATCTTTATTGGTCTGCTCCTATCTTTTGCCCGTGTTTATATTGGATTATTGATCTTTTTCTTGATTTTAAGAGCTTTTTATTAAGAATATGCTCCTTGTCTTAGGACAGATTTCTGTTTCTAAACTTTTGTTGTTAGCCTTTCAGTTTCATTTGTAGTGTAACTGTATAACCTCTAATCAACATAAACTGATTTTTTTAAAAATGTAGCTAATCTATTGCTTTGTGTCTTTGAAATTTTCAGTGTCAACTGGCATATCTAAAAAACAGTTGCATTTTTGTGTGATCCCATTAAAGTATTTTCAAAACATTTTTTAGAACCTCTCAGTCAGAAGTATTTTCTTGTCCTCTTTTCTTCCTCAGTAAGTTTATGTTAGTAAATTTAGTTTACATTTAGTTTACTACAGTGAAGCCCAGAGGATTGCCAGATAACTGTGTTCCTTTAGGTTAGGGGATACTGGTAACAGGTTGAAGTGCTAAAATGAATGACTGAATGCTTAGGAATTCCCTTATTAAAAGTGAAGAAAAGGTAAGCCTATCAAGTAGAATCAATCTTTATTGTATTTCTGTGGGATAATTACAGCAAGTAGATTTTTCTTTTCCCCACTTTAGGAAGAATTTTACCTTCTGCTCCCCAAATCCTCTCTACCGTTAATGTTCGTTGGGGAATAAGTTCATTTTTATTATATTATAGTTTTTTCATTGAATTTAAGATGCTATAAGTTTTAAAATACACTATTTTATATACTACTAAGAAAAAATACTATGAAACTAACATTCCATTGACTTTAAGCTGTGTCTTTACTTCAGAATTGAGAAATGGTGTGGGACATAATCATATTACTGTTGTTAGATGCCATCGAGTTGGTTCTGACTCATCGTGACCCTGTGTACAACAGAATGAAACACTGCCTAGTTCTGCACCATCCTCATAATCCTTGTTATGCTTAAGCCCGTGTTGCAGCCACTGTGTCAGTCCATCTCATTGAGGGTCTTCGTCTTTTTCACGGATCCTTTACCAAGCATGATATCCTCCAAGGACTACTCCCTCCTGATGACATGTCCAGAGTACCTGAGATGAAGTCTCACCATCCTTCTAAGGAGCATCCTGGCTGTACTTCTTTCAAGATAGATTTGTTTGTTCTGCCAGTCCATGGTATATTCAGTGTTCTTCACCAACACCATATTTCAGAGGCATCAATTCTTCTTCGGTCTTCCTTACTCATTGTCCAGCTTTTGCATGCATATGAGGCGATTGAATATACCATGGCTTGGGTCAGGCGCATGCACCTTAGTCGTCGGGGTGACATCTTTGCTTTTTAACACTTTAAAGAGGCCTTTTGCAGCAGATTTGCGTAATGCAATGCGTCTTTTGATTTCTTTTTTTTTTTTTATTGTTGTAGTTTAAGTGAAAGTTTACATTTCAAGTTACTCTCTCATACAAAAATTTATACATACACTGTTATGTGACCCTAATTGCTCTGCCTATACTGTGACAGCACACTCCTTCTTTCCACCCGTGATTTCCCATGTCCATTCAGCCAGCTCCTAACCCTCTCTGCCTTCTCATCTCTCCTCGAGACACAAGCTGCCGGTTTAATCTTATGTATCTACTGGAGCTGAGAAGCACACTCTTCACGAGTATGATTTTATGTCCCCCCGTCCAGTCCAGTCTTTGTCTGAAGAATTGGCCTCGGAAATTGTTTTAGTTCTGGGTTGACAGAGAGTCCGGGGGCCATGCTTTCTGGGGTTCCTCCAGTCTTCAGTCAGACCATTAAGTCTGGTCTTTTTACTAGAATTTGAGTTCTACACCCCACCTTTCTCTTGCTACATCAAGGACTCTCTGTTGTGTTCACTGTCAGGGCGGTCATGGGTGGTAGCTGGCTACCATCTAATTCTTCTGGTTTCAGGCTGATGAAGTCTGGTTTATGTGACCTTTTTTGTCTCTTGGGCTAATACTTTCCTTGTGTCTTTGGTGTTCTTCAGTCTCCTTTACTCCAGGTGGTTGGGACCAATTGATGCATCTTAGATGGCTGCTTGCTAGCTTTTAAAACCCCAGATGCCACTCACCAAGGTAGGATGCAGAACATTTTCTTAATTAACTTTCTTATGCCAGTTGACCTAGATGTCCCTGAAAACATGGTCCCCAGACCCCTGCCCCTCTGTCCCTTGAAGTGTTTGGTTGTATTCAAGAAACTTCTTAGCTTTGGTTTAGTCCAGTTGTGCTGACTTCCCCTGTATTGTGTGCTGTCCTTCCCTTCGCCTAAGATGATTCTTGTGTAATACTACGTAGTTAGTGAATAACCCTCACCCTCCCTCCCCACCCTCGTAACCATCAAAGAATGTTTCTTCTGTGATCAAACCTTTTCTTGAGTTCTTGTAATAGTGGTCTTATACAATATTTGCCCTTCTGTGACTGACTAAATTCACTCAGAATAATGCCCTCCAATTCCTCCATGTTATAAGATGTTTCACGGATTCATCGTTCTTCATTGTTACATAGTATTCCATTGTGTGAGTATACCATAATTTGTTTATCCATTCGTCTATTGATGGGCATCTAGGTTGTTTCCATCTTTTTGATACTGTGAACAATGCTACATGAACATGGGTGTGCGTATATCTATCCGTGTGATGGCTCTTATTTCTCTAGGATATATTCTAAGGAGTGGGATTGCTGGATCGTATGATATTTCTATTTCTAGCTTTGTAAGGAGGTGCCAAATTGATTTCCAAGGTGGTTGTACCATTTTACTTTCCCACCAAAGTGTATAAGTGTTCCAGTATCTCCACAACCTCTCCAGCATTTATTATTTTGTGTTTTTTGGATTAATGCTAGCCTTGTTGGGGTGAGATGATAATCTCGTTGTAGTTTTGATTTGCATTTCTCTAATGGCTAATGATCGTGCGCATTTCTTCATGTGTCTGTTAGCCACCTGAATATCTTCTTTGGTGAAGTGCCTGTTTATATCCTTTGCCCATTTTTTAATTGGGTTGTTTGTCTTTTTGCTGTTGAGGTTTTGCAGTATCTTGTAGATTTTAGAGATTAGACAGTGATTGGATTTGTTGTAGCCAAAAAATTTTTCCCACTCTAGGTTGTCTTTTGACTCTTTTGATGATCATAGTTTGATTTTTAGGGGCTCCCAGTTATCTAGTCTCTCTTCTGGTGCTTGTGCATAATTACTTAATGGTTTGTATTCTGTTTATGCCATGTATTAGGGCTCCTGGTATTATCCCTGTTTTTTCTTCCATGATCTTTATCATTTTTGATTTTATATTTAAGTCTTTGATCCATTTTGGGTTAGTTCTTGTGCATGGTGTGAGGTATGGGTCTTGTTTCATTTTTTTGCAGGTGGATGTCCAGTTATGCCAGCACCATTTGTTAAAGAGACTGTCTTTTCCCCAGTTAATGGACTTTGGGCCTTTGTCAACTATCAGCTGCTTATAAGTAGATGAGTTTATATCTGGGTTCTCCATTCTGTTCCATTGGTCTATGTATCTGTTGTTGTACCAGTTCCAGGCTGTTTTGACTACTGTGGCAGAATAATAGGTTCTAAAATCAGGTAATGTGAGACCTCCCACTTTGTTGTTTTTCTTGAGTAATGCTTTACTTATTCAGGGCCTCTTCCCTTTCCATATGAAGTTGGTGATTTGTTTCTCTATATCATTAAAAAATGCTATTGGAATTTGCATCAGGATTGCACTGTATCTGTAGATCACTTTGGGTAGACTTGACAGTTTCACAATGTTGAGTCTACCTATCCATGAGCACGGTATGTTTTTCCACTTATGCAGGTCTCTTTTGGTTTCTTGCAGTAGTAGTTTTCTTTGTATAGGTCTTTTACGTCTCTGGTTAAATTTATTCCTAAGTATTTTATCTCCTTGGGGGCTATTGAAAATGGTATTGATTTGGTAATTTCCTCTTCGAGGTTTTCTTTGTTGGTGTAAAGGAATCCAACTGATTTTTGTATGTTTATCCTGTATCTTAAAACTTTGCTGAAATCTTCTACTAGTTCCAGTAGTTTTCTTGTGGATTCTTTGGGGTTTCCTTCGTATAAGATCGTATCATCTGCAAGTAGAGATACTTTGACTTCTTCCCTACCAATCTGGATGCCCTTTATTTCTTTTTCTAGCCTAATTGCTCTGGCTAGAACGTCCAGCACAATGTTGAATAAGAATGGTGATAAAGGGCATGCTTGTCTGGTTCCTGTTCTCAAGGGGAATGTTTTCAAAGTCTCTCCAGTTAGGATGATGTTGGCTGTTGGCTTTGTATAAATGCCCTTGATTATATTTGGGAATTTCCTTTCTATTCCTATTTTGTTGAGAGTTTTTATCGTGAATCGGTGTTGGACTTTATCAAATGTCTTTTCTGCATCAGTTGATAAGATCATGTGGTTCTTGTCTTTTGTTTTATTTAAGTGTTGGATTACATTGATTGTTTTTTTAATATTGAATCATCTCTGCATACCTGGTATAAATCCCACTTCATCATGGTGAGTTATTTTTTGATATGTTGGCTAAATTATATCAGCTAGAGTTTTGTTGAGGATTTTTGTGTCAATGTTCATGAGGGAATTGGTCTGTAATTTTCTTTTTTTGTGGTATCTTTACCTGGTTTTGGTATCAGGGTTATGCTGGCTTCATAGAATGAGTTTGGGAGTATTCCATCCTTTTCTGTGCTCTGAAATACCTTTAATAGTAGTGGTCTTAACTCTTCTCTGAAGTTTGGTAGAGTTCTGCAGTGAAGCTGTCAGGGCCAGGGCTTTTTTTGTTGAGCGTTTTTTAATTACGTTTTGAATCTCTTCTTTTGTTATGGGTTTATTTAGTTGTTCTACATCTGTGCTAGTTTAGGGAGGTAGTGAGTTTCTAGAAATTTGTCCATTTCCTCTAGGTTTTCAAATTTGTTAGAGTACACTTTTTCATAGTATTCTGTTATGATTCTTTTAATTTCATAGGGTTCTGTTGTGATATCATCTGTCTCATTTCTTATATGGGTTGTGTGCTTCCTCTCCTGTTTTCCTTTTGTCGGTTTGGCCAATGGTTTATCAATTTTCTTGATCTTTTCAAAGAACCAGCTTTTGGTCTTGTTAACTCTTTCACTTGTTTTTCTGCTCTCTATTTCATTTAATTCTGCTCTAATTCTTATTATTTCCTTTCTTCTGACGCCCGAGGGCTTCTTTTGCTGCTCTCTCTCTACTTGTCAAGTTGTAGAGTTAATGTCTTAATTTTGGCCCTTTCTTCTTTCTGGATGTGTGCATTTATTACTATAAACTGACCTCTGAGCATTGCTTTCGCTGTGTCCCAAAGGTTCTGGTAGGTTGTGTTTTCATTCTCATTTGAGTCTATGAATTTCTTTATTCCATACGTAATTTCTTCTATAACCTAGTCGTTTTTTCTTTTTTTTTTTTTAAATAACCTAGTAGTTTTTGAGCAAGGTGTTGTTCAGTTTCTGTGTGTTTAATTTTTTTCCTTGCTTTTTGTGTTGTTGATTTCTACTTTTATGGCTTTATGGTCAGAAAAGATGCTTTGTAATGTTTTGATGCTTTGAATTTTGTTAAGGCTTGCTTTATGGCCAAATATGTGGTCTGTTTTGGAGAATATTCTATGCGTGTTGGAAAAGAAAGTATACTTGTCTGCTGTTGGTTGGCGTGTTCGGTATATGTCTGTGTGATCAAGTTGGTTGATTGTAGCATTTAGATCTTCCGTGCCTTTGTTGAGGTTTCTGGATGTTCTGTCGTTCACTGAAAGCGATGTGTTGAAGTCTATGGAGCTGTCTAGCTCTCTTTTCAATGCTGTTAGAATTTGTTTTATGTATTTTGGAGCTCTGTCATTGGGTGTGTAAATATTTATTATAGTTATGTCCTCCTGGTGTATTGACCCTTTAAAAATTATATAGTGTCCTTCCTTATCCTTTGTGATGGATTTTACTTGAAAGTCTGTTTTGTCTGAGATTAATATTGCCACTGTTGCTCTTTTTGAGTGTTGTTTGCTTGATATATATTTTTCCATCTTTTGAGTTTTAGTTTGTTTGTGTCTTTAAGTCTATGGTGTGTCTCTTGTAGGCAGCATATAGACAGATTGTGTTTTTTTATCCAGTCTGCCACTGTCTGTCTGTTTATTGGTGCATTTAGTCCATTTACTTTCAGCGTAATTGTTGTTAGGTATGAGTTTAGTGCTGTCATTTTGATGTCTTTTTTTGTGTATTGTTCACAGTTTCTTTGTTCCATGTAATTGTCTGTGTTGAGTTGGTTTTCTTTATGTATTTTATTTTCATTGTTGTTGATTTTGTGTTTGCTGAGTCTTTATGTTTTTCTTGTTTTTTATTTTGACATGTAAAATTGTTAGTTTCCTTTGTGGTTACCTTAATATTTACCCATGTTTTTCTAAGTTTATACTGAAGTTTTATTTTTTTATATTGGCTTGACTTCTTCTCCAGATGAAAAATACATGTCTACATTTTTTAGTCCCTTCTTTTTGTTTTAATGTTGTCATCTTTTACATATTGAGATCTTTTTCTCTATTTTCAGTGTTTTAGCTTTTATTTATTTATTTTTTTTGTGACTTCCCTATCTCGGTTGATACCTAGTGGCTCTGTCCTGTGTTCTAGTCTTGGGTTGTTATCTGATGTTATTGATTTTCTAACCAGAGGACTCCCTTTAGTATTTCCTGTAATTTTGGTTTGGTTTTTGCAAATTCCCTAAACTTTTGTTTATCTGGAAATGCCCTAATTTTGCTATCATATTAGAGAGGCAATTTTGCTGGATATATAATTCTTGGCTGGCACTTTTTTCCCTTCAAGGCTTTATTTATGTTATCCCATTGCCTTCTTGCCTGCACGGTTTCTGCTGAGTAGTCCGAGCTTATTCTTATTGACTCTCCTCTGTAGATGACTTTTTGTTTATCCCTAACCACTCTTAAAATTCTCTATCTTTGGTTTTGGCAAGTTGGATTATGTTTTGGTAACTTTCTTTTGGGATCTATCTTATATGGGGTTAGAGAGCATCTTGGATAGATATTTTGTCATCTTTCACGGTATCAGGGAAGTTTTCTGCCAACAAATCTTCAAGAATTGTCTCTGTATTTTCTGTTACCTCCCTGTTCTGGTACTCCAGTCACTCGTAAGTTATTCCTCTTGATAAAATCCCACGTAATTCTTAGGCTTACCTTTTTTAAATCCTCTTATCTGATTTTTCCTCAAATAAGTTGGTGTCAAGTGCTTTTATCTTCAGTCTCACTAATTCTGACTTACATTGCCTCAATTCTGTTCCTATGACTTTCTGTTGAATTGTCTAATTCTGAAATTTTATTGTTAATCTTCTGGATTTCTGATTGCTGTCTCTCTATGGATTCTTGCGGCCTGTTAAATTTGTCATTATGTTCTTTTCTAATCTTAACTTTCTGTATTGCATGTTTTGCATTTTGCTTAATTTCCTTCCTGATGTCTTGAAGAGTTCTGTATGTTAATCTTTTGTATTCTGCCCCTAGTAATTCGAAGAAATTTTCTTCCTCTGGAAAATTTCTAGGTTCTTTATTTTGGGAGCTTTCTGAAGCCATCATGATCTGCCTCTTTATGTGATTTGATACTGACTGTTGTCTCCAAGCCATCAATAAGTTATTATATTTATTTGTTTTATGTTTGCTTACTGTGTCCTAGCTTCTTGTTTAGTTTTGATATGCCCAAATAGGGTGCTCGTGTGAGCTAGCCTGATCACTGGCACCCCTGAAGCTCAAATATCCTGCCACCAGGTGGCCAGACCTGCCTGTAAGTATTGTGAGCCCAGGAGTCCACCCACTCGTCCTGTATGGATTCAGCTTAGGTATCCAGGTATTTGGCCCCCAAGTGTGTGGTGTAGGCTCTCACGTATAGTTCTAGACAATCATGGGTGATTGATGTAGGCAGAGGCATCTGGCTGCAGCAGGGGACACATACTGAGCAAAGCAGGGGGCCGACAGCCACCCCCGAGTGTCCATGAGGAAAGCGTGTCCCTGTTCCTTAGAGTGTGTAGATGGGTGGGTTTTGCAGCCAGACCATGAGCACCCTATGCTGTTGGCTGTGAGGACTGGGGGGCATCTCTTATTCTTGGACCCCCATCAGAGGTGGCTAGGTGGCATGGGTGGAGCCACCAGTCCTCAGACCCCCTGACATAGGTAGGTGAAGATCCTGCTTAATGGGCAGAGCAGTGTCAAATGTCACGAACCTGCCACTTCACAGCTGAAATAGTTCAAGTTAGACTTCAGGTATATACCCTGTTGTACTGTGGTAATGAGGCTTATGCTGTTGAAATGGGCCCACACAAGTCTATACAGGGGGAAAGGCACTCGAAGTCCGTGGATCCCTTATGCCTGTGCCTAGGCGAAGGAGCTTTGCCTACCCTGAACTCCTGGCTTGGGGAGCTGGCAGATTATTTTTTCCCTGTTCGTTAATTTGTTCACTCTCCAAGTCTGGGAGAAATGGCTCAGTGTACGTGATGGTTCCTACTTCCAGCTCAGGGGACTCGGCATTCGTTGAAGCCAGGCTAAGCACCCAGTGCGGAGCAGGAGTGGGGAGGTAAATGGGAGAGAGGTTTTTCCTTAAGGGGGGTGTTTTTTATCTGCATCGTAGGCCACATGCAAGTACTTATCTTTCGCCCATCGAGAGCTGCTTCTCACTGGTTCTGAATGGCCTAGTAGACTCTGTGCTGCTGGGTCTCTCCTGATGTGGAGAACGCCTCCCGAGTGCTGTTGTTCGCCTGCCTCACCGTGTACTACGAGCTGATCAGACCTAAAGGGCTCAGGCTCTCACTGAGTTAGGTCTGGCAACTCCTTGCTGCTTCTGAACCATCTCTCCCTGCCCCTGCTGCTCAGTCTGATTCCTCAACTTTGCCTTTGATGTTCAGGGCTCCTAGATTGTCATATCTAATAGATTCACTTGTTTTTTCAGTTCTTTGTTGTAAGAGGTCCACCGGAAACGTCTGACTAGTCTGCTGTCTTGGCCTCGCTTCCGTCTTTTGATTTCTTGACTACTGCTTCAATGGGTGTTGATTCTGGATCCAAGTAAAATGAATTCCTTCACAACTTCAATCTTTTCTGCATTTATCATGATGTTGCTTATTGGTCCAGTTGTGAGGATTTTTGTTTTCTTGCTGTTGAGGTGTAATCTATACTGAAGGCTGTCATCATTGTTCTTCGTCAGTAAGTGCTTCAGATCCTCTTCACTTTCAGCAAACAGGATAGTGTCATCTGCATATCACAGGTTGTTAATTAGTCTTCCTCTAATCCTCATGTCACGTTCTTCTTCATATAGTCCATTTTCTTGGATTATTTGCTCAGAATACAGATTGAATTTTTAAGTATGGTGAAAAGATGCAACCCTGGCACACACCTTTCCTGATTTTAATAATTGTATTGGGATTAGTGAAATGTGGTAATTCTAATAGTGTATAGAATTTGTAGCTTTATTGTCTTTTAAAAAGTTTTATTATGGAAAATTTCTAATACCTATAAAAGTAGAGAAAGTAGCAAAGTAAACTTTCATATGCCCATCTCTCAACTTCAAGAATTTTCAATTTATGATCACTGTTTTTTCATCACTGTCTTCCTTCTCTACTCTCCTACATTTTGTATTTTAAAGCAAATCCCAACCATGTCATTTCATAAGATATAGACTCTTAGTATTTAAAAGCATAACTATAGTATGATTATGACACCTAAAAAATGTTAACTACAGTATGTTTATGACACCTAAAAAATGTTAATAAGCCCTCAATTATCAGGATTCAGATTTCCCTGCTAATTTTAAGTTTGTTTAAATAAGGATCTAGAATGTCTTACATTGCCATTGTTTGAAAATTCTTAGTCTCTTAGTTGAGAGGTTCTCTCCATTGTTTTTCTTTTCCCCTTGCAAATTTGTTTTTACGAGACTACTAGGTGGTATGGTATACTTCTATTGGAGATATGTAATGTCTAGTTGTGTCTTTTTTGTGATGTTACTGGCTGTTCATCATTACCTAGATCCCTTAATTTATTAAGAGTTGTAAAATGGTAATATTCTGTTCTTAATTTATTAATTACAATACTTATATAAAGAGAGACTTAGTTCCTTTGGTTACCCAGAGAGACATTTCATATATAGAAGAGGCAAGATAAATGCTTAATACTTTTTATTTACCAGTCTTCAAAGTAGTGAGTTAGATTTCTGGCGTCCTCCAAAATGACCAGTAAAGATTTATTTGATTATAAACCCATAAATTTAAACATTTGTGGTTTAATCCATTGTAGTTTTTACAAACTGTTGTTGTTAGGTGCCATCCAGTCGATTTTGACTCATAGTAACCCCATTGACAGAGTAGAACTGCCTCAGGGTTTTCTAGGCTGTAATCTTTAAGAGAGCAGATCAGCAGGTCTTTTTCCCATAGTGCCTCAGGGTGGGTTTGAACCTCCAAACTTTCGATTAGCAGCCGAGTGCTTAACCATTGCGCCACCAGGGCTCCTTCAAAAGCAGCTTTATTGAGATAAAATTCCCATAACATAAAATTCACCCATTCAAGGGGTAAAATTCAGTGGCTTTTAGTATGTTCACAGAGTTGTACACCATCACAGACTTGTACACCGTCACCACAGTCTTAAGTCTAGAACATTTTTGTTATCCCAGAAAGGTACCTGGTACCCATTAGCAGCTGCTTCCCATTTCCTGCACCTCGCCCCCAGCCCTAGGCAACCACTAATCTATTTTCTGTCTTTATCGATTTGCCTATTCAAGATGTTTCATATAAATGGAATCATATAGTATGTGGCCTTTTGTCGCTGGCTTCTGTTTTTATTGGTTGTTTCCTCTTTGGCCAGTGGGAGCCTCTTCATGATGCATGATGGTCCTTGAGTCCATTTGACTCAATCTAAAGTGTCTTTGCTAGCTTTTTTGCTGGCCAGTATGACAATATGTTCCAGGCTCATCTTGTACATTTTTTTACACCTGACTAGGAAATAACTCTTTGTACAAGAAGTCTTTTAGTGGGAAATGGCATTTGGAGACCACAGTCTGAGCAGTTAAGGTGCTTATTCCTACTGAGTTAATCGTTGTTCCTAGGCCTTTTCCTTGAGTAGAGCTAGGAAGTAATTTTTTTTATTTTTAAATGATGAGTTCATGTTAATGCTTAAAAATCAGATTCTAGGGCCTGGGGATTTTTCTTAACTTTCTTTTTTTTTTTCATTTATATCTCTACTTTCTTCCTTGCTGAAAATTCCAGTTGTCAACAGCACCAACATGGTTACTCATTTTCTTTTTCCCACAGTATACACATGACAATATACATGCAAGTTTCAGGATGACAGTGCTAGCACTCCACCAACAATATGATTACTGAAGAGAGCTTACTGTTTTTTTGTTTGTTCATGGGGTATGTTTCACAAGGGATGTCAAGTCAGATTGCTGAGTTTTAAAGTTGCATGGACTAGGTCCTTGCTGTGTGGTTATGTCACCACTTTAGGTAGGAAGGAAGAGATTTGTTTAATTTTGCTTTCATTTTTGTATCATCTTTGGCCTTTTTTTTTTTTTTTTTGCACAGTTATTTGGGTCATCTGTGTTTGTAGCTTAAAATGAATATTGTATGTAATTTTTGATTGTAGTGATTTATTTTAAAATATAGTTTATGAAGCATACTATGAGTAAGTCTAAAGAGAATGGTAGTTATTAGAATGCATGGAGTGGGCCTCTTCTTCCTGCCTAAAGTAGAAAAGACTCTAGCTTCTGCTGGTTGTCCTGTGAGAGAGAAGATGAGTCTAGTGTTACTAGGTCTTCAGATTTTTTGAGAGAAATTGGATTCCTGGCTTTTGTATGTGGTTATCCAGTTTGTTAAGTGTTTTTAACTGTTCTGACATTTTTTTAAAGCTATTGTAAAGAAAAGTTCGGGAACAGGAGTTGGTTTGTAGCCTGCAGTTTGTAATCTCTGCTTTAGGGACTTTAGAATGAGAATTAGGCATTAATAGGCATACTGTCTCAAGCATCCTCTCCCAATTAATAGTAAGTTGTGGAAGAGCCCTGTGGTTCTGTGGGCCTCTTACTGGAGGATTAACTTTGGGAATTTGAAAAAGACCCATGAGATCAGCTGTGAAGACTAGAATATCCAATTTTTCAACTAATTTAACAAGAAATGATTTCAGAAAATATCAGAAACCACAGAATAATTTAAATACATTGTTCATTTTTAGAGGGGTATAGTAGCAAAATGTTCCCACTGAACACAAAAATCAGTTGGCAGGAGCTAGATAAATAAAAACCATATTGTTCATTTCTACCATGGCTTGCCTTTAGTTGTATAGATGAAGGTTGAGTCTGGGTGTAATTCATTGCTTCATAAATTTTTTTGGTGGCTTAAATGCCTTGAACAAGTATTGATGGGTATCTTAGGGTAGTTTATCAAGAAGTTTGAGATCATTTAATATGTATTTTAACTACCATATAAGAATTGTTTTGAATAGTGGTGAACAAACATCAGTGCCTTGAAGTTTGGTGTTGGCACCATGAGTCATATTGCTAACTTTTATATAATATTTGGTTTACTCAATTCTTTGTTCTAAGTTTCTAGGCATATTTAGCAAGGCTACCAAAAAATTTTTTTTTAAGTTAATAGACTTTATTTTTTAGAGCAGTGTTAAGTTTACAGCAAAATTGAGCAGAAAGTAGGGAGAGTTCCCTAATACTCCCTCTCTCCCTGTCCACAGTTTACCTTATTAACATTTTACATTGATTATGGTACATTTGTTACAATTGATGAACCAATATTGATACATTATTATTAACTAACTACAGTCCATAGTTTACATTAAGGTTAATTATTTGTGTTCTACAGTTGTATGGGTTTTGATAAATGTATAATGAACAAAAATCTCCTGTGCCCCACCTATTCATTTCTCCCCTGCTTCCTCCCTCAACCCCTGGCAGTCACTCATCTTTTAAGTGTCTTTATAGTTTTTGCCTTTTCTGGAATGTTATAACTGGAATCAGACTGATTTCTTTCACTTAGCAATATCCATTTATGTTTCTTCCATGTCTTTTTGTGGCTTGATAGCTCATTTCTTTTTTTGTCGTTGTTGAGTAATATTCCACTGTATGGGTGTACGACAGTTTATCCACTCACCTATTGAAGGACATATTGATCGCAAATTTTTGTCAATTATGAATAGCGTTGCTATAAACACTTGTGTGCAGGTTTTTGTGTGGACATAAGCTTTCAACTCATTTTGGTTGAATACCTATGAGTGTAGTTTGGATCATATGGGGTACCTGTCCTTTTGGGGATGGTCTTTTGAATTTTTGTTTTCTGAAATCCTAGGGTGGCCTCAGCACTACCTAAAGTGTACAGTATACACACAACAGTATACATGCAACAGTTTAAGGATGACAGTGCTAGCACTCCACCAACAATATGATTACTGAAGAGAGCTTACTGTTTTTTTGTTTGTTCATGGGGTATGTTTCACAAGGGATGCAGAGTCAAATTACTGAGTTTTAAAGTTGCATGGACTAGGTCCTTGCTGTGTGGTTATGTCACCACTTCAGGTAGAAAAAGTTTTGTTTTGTTTTTTTGTCCAGAATCCAATACAGCATCACACATTGATTTTAGTTTTTGTGTCTCTTTAAAACATTCCACAGCCTGCTTTGTCTTTCCTGACATTGATTTCTTTGAAGAGTATGGGCCGTTTATTTTATAGAATATCCCTCAATTTGGGCTTGTCTGTCTCCTTGTGACTTAGGTTATGTATGTTGACACTGCCTAAGTAAATTGTATCTTCCTTGTGGCATCACATCAGGAGGTGCCTCATATCTGTCCCTGTACTGGTGATGTTACGTTTGATTACTACCAGGTTTTTCTACTATAGCATTATGATTTTTGTCTTTGTAATTAATGAGTAGTTTGTGGAGAGATAGTTTGACCTATGTAAGTAATTTGTTCCTCATTGAGATTTCACCATTAATTTTAGCTTTCACTGTTGATTCTTGCCTAAGTCAATTATTAATACGATAGTTGCAAAATGATGATTATCTAATTGTACTATTTCCTTATATAGTTATTGGTCAACATTCTTTTATCAGCAGGAGCTTTCCCTACTGATTTATTCATCATCATAGCCATTGGTATGAACTAATGGAGCCTATTTTGTTCAGTAAGTTTTAATCCATCGCTATCATTAAATTGATGCTCAAAATCTCTGATTTGGCCAGTGGGAGCCCCTTCAAGCTGGCTTCTTATCTTTTTGTCATGTCTCCTTCATTCTTTGGGCACTTTTATACTTTCTGGACAACAAGATGTTCCAAATTTGTCTTGTATTTTCCTTGCCTCAGTCCTGGAATAAGCCATTTTTCTGAGGCGCCATGGTTCCTTTTACTGGGATTTGGTATTTAGAAACCCAGATTCAGACATGATTTTAAGCTCTTAAAAGTTTATGTTGGTATAGTAATAGGTTTCTGTGGTATCTCAGTCCTTTTATCTGATGAAAATCTTACATGGCGGAACCTGTGATGTTATTCTTGGACCCTTTCTTTGGGATTGCCTTACACTGAGTAGCAACTGGAGCAACTGTAATTAATGCTGTTAGTAAAGTTCACTATTTACATTTTTGAAACAATTCTCTTGCGGGGTGTGTGTGATTAATAAGTAATCTAAAATACTTTAATACTCGGAGACATACTCTGATTTAGAAGACTCAGATTTACATGATCTTGTTAGTTGACTTTGAGTCGATTCTGACTCATGGCGATCCCATGTGTTACAGAGTAAAACTGTTCCATAGGGTTTTCTTGGCTGTAATCTTAACTGAAGCAGATTGCCAGGCCTCCTCTTCTGCAGTCATATAATAATTAGTTCTCCCTAAATTAATCTATAAATTTTATATCCCAGTAAAAACAATATTCTGTTAAGAACTAAAGCAGGTTCCAAACTTTATAGAAAAATTCAAATGTAAGAATAGTCAAGAAAATTCTGGAAAAGTATAATAGTAAAGATAGAGGTACAATTCCCTACCAAATATTGAGATGTACTATGATGTTACAGTAATTAAAATTGCTTGGTATTTGCCCTTGAATAGACAGAGCAGTGGAACGGAATAGAGAATCCAAAAGTAGAGCCAAACCCATGGGAATTTAGTACCATAAAGGTTATATTTCAGATGAGTTCAGAAAAGAGGAATTATTTGATTAGTATACTGTTTGGAATAATTGGGGTAAAAAAGATAAATAGAAGTTATATTCCTACCTTGTTCTTCTTAACAAAATAAATTCAAGATGGATCAAGGATTTAAACATTAGGGGAAAAGTAAACAAAAGAAACTGTGACATACGGGAAAAAAAAAGTAAGAGGGTTAAAAATAAAACATTTTGTAGTAGAGAAGGCCTTCTAAGCATGACCAAAAGCTGTATATATAAAGATTGATATATTTTATCAAGTAAGAATTTTTAATAGGAGAAAAAAGCATGAGGCAAGTCAAAACCAAACAGTCAAGTGGGAAAAAACTTCTCAACATATGCTGAAAATGTAATGTTCATTTGACATAGTTAGATTCATTTGTTAGTGTTTGTATTCGATTTTGGGTTCTCCTCACATCCTAGTTGGTTTTACTTGCTTATTTTGGGAGGTATAGGAAGTAATTACTGTAGATCTAAAGAGTCAAAACTATACAAAAGATAGACTTCTAAGTCTATACTTCGTTACAGTATGCTGTATCCTCTTCATCCCTTCTACCCAGATCCCTTCCCCTCATCTCCCCTGTCCTATTTACCGTTTAATCCTCTATTGCTTTAACCAGTTGCCTTTGACTTGGCTTCAGCTCATGGCGGCCTCATATGTGTCAGAGTAGGACTGTGCTCCATCGGGTTTTCAGTGGCTGATTTTTTGAAAGTAGATCCCTAGGCCTTTCTTCCAAGGCACCTGTGAGCGGACTCAAACCTCCAACCTTTATGTTAGTTAACCATTGCATACTCAGGGACTCTTCTATCACTTTATTTTCTAGTTTATCCTTCTTGTATTCTTTTTGCACAAGTGGGCAGGTACATGTATTTATCTTTTTTATATCCTCTTATTTCTTACATGAAAGGTAGCATGCTATAGATATTTCTTTGTTCTTTGCTTTTTCCATTTAGCAGCATGTCTTGGAAATCAATCCATATCCTTAAAGAACTTCCTTATTTTCGTTTTTATTTATTTATTTTGCAGTGGCATAGCACTCCATTGTGTTTTTTCAGCCACTGGATTTACCACCGTTTATTCAGCCAGTGGAGCCCTGATGGTGCAGTGGTTTAGAGCTCGCCTGCTAACCAAAAGGTCAGCAGTTCGAATCCACCAGTCGCTCCTTGGAAACCCTGTAGGACAGTTCTACCCTGTCCTTATAGGGTCACGATGAATTCTAATCAACTCAATGGCAACGGGTTTGGTATTGGTTTTATTCAGCCACTCTCCCATGTATGGACAGTTAGGTTATTTTCATTATTTTCCAGTTACAAACAATGCTGCAATGAATAACTTTGTGCATATGTATTTTCAGATTGTTGGAATCTTTCAGGGTGGATTTCTAGAAGTAGAATGCCAATGATTTTCAGATTGTTGGCATCTTTTTAGAGTAGATTCCTAGAAGTAGAATTCCAACAAATGTCAGATTGTTGGAATCTTTACAATTTTCAGATTGTTGGGATCTTTCAGGGTAGATTCCCAGAAGTAGGATTGATAGGTTGAAAGACAAGTCATTTTATTAGATATTGCTTTTTTATTGGGTATTGCCACATTTCCCTCCAGCAGAGTGGTACCATTTGCATTCTCACCAGCAGTCTATCAGAGTGCCTGTTTCCCAACAGCCTCACCAACAGAACGTGGTGTTGTGTTAATTTTTGGCAGTCTGATAGATGAGAAATAGTATCTATCGTTTTAATTTACAATTTTCTAGTTGTGAGTGTGTTCTGAACATTTTTTTCATTTGAACATTTTTTCATAGATCTGTTTTTGTTAATTGTCTGTTCCCTACTCAATTTTTGTACAGTTTAAAACCTATAGAGAAGTTGAAAAAAAATATATGATAACTCATAATTCCCTTCTCCTGTATTCACTGATTGCTAATATTTCCCCCATATTTTCTCTTTCTATACACATCATTGAAGTTTGTGTGCAATAAATGTATCCATTTAAATTATACAAACCTGATTAGTTTGGGCAGAAGTATGCATCCATGAAACCATGATAATCAAAGTACAAAATCATGCCCAAAAGTTCCCTCAGGCCCCTTTGTAGTCCATCCCTCCCTATACCTCTGGCTCAGGTATCGACTGATCTGCTTTCTGATATAGATTAGCTTACCTTTTCTCATTTTATATGACTACAATCATACGGAATGTATTATTTTTATTTGGTTTCCTTCACTCAGCATAATTTTGAGATTCATGCATGATTATCAGTATCTTATTCCTTTTTAGTGTTGTACAGTATTCTAGTGCATGGATGTATCACAATTTGTTTATCCATTCACCTTTTAATGATCATTTGGATTGTTTCCAGTTTTTGGCCTTTATGAATAAAACTGTCTACTTAGTAAATTTGCTGGTTAACTATTTGAAAGTTGCAGACATCATGATATGTCACCTCTAAACACTTCAGCATACATCTCCTAAGAATGACATTTTCTTTTAGTGGCCACAATACCTTTACCACACCTAATGAAATTAATATTAATTCAATATTGTCTAATATTCAGACCGTATTTAAGTTTTCCCGATTGTCTTTTATACTTTTTTTTTTTTTAATCTAGAGTTCAGTCAAGGTTTCAGCGCTGTGTTTTGTTATATCTTCTCAGCCTTTGAACTCTTCTTAGCTTCTTCAAGGAGATATTCCAGGCTTGCTGTATGCTTTTCCTGCTCTAGACTGGAATTAGCCATTTCTCCAAAAGATCTTCCTAGTTCCTTTTTAGTGAGGAATGATATTTGGAAACCAAGGTCTGGCTACCTTTCTGCTCATTGCTTATAAATTGCCATTGCTTCTAGGCCTTTTCAGCAGGCCTAGGGAACAGAGCTAGGAGGTATGTATATATTTTAAAGGTGTGTGTGTGTGTGTGTGTATGTATATAATGAGTTCATACATACTTCCAATTCAAATACATTTCAGTTTTTCTTAACCTTCCCCCATTCCATATTTGTGTATCCCTTCTTCGTGGTTCTCAGTAACATCTGTATATTCCTTTTTCTTTCTTTCCTGTAGAATATACAAAATAGTTTCAAGATTATACACCAATAAAGTTCAGGATTTCTTGGTAGTTCTTTAAGTCCTCAGAATATATCCCACTTAAGGGTGCACAGTCAGAGAACTGTGTCCAGTATTTCTTGAATTAATTTTTTTCTGTGGTTATTTAATCAATTTAATATAGTTAGGTTTATTTGTTCATTTGTTTATTGGGCTTTGCTTTTTTTTGTCATTTTTGTTTTATTTTATTAATTAAAACGTGTATATGGTTCAAGAAGTCTTGTTCCCGCCTTATTCACCACCTAAACAAAAGATAACCATTTCGTTCAATTCTGATTTATCCTCTTTCTTTTTGTAAAAGTAAGCAAATATATAGATACTATTTCTCCCTCTTTCTTATGCATGAGGTAGCAAGCATACTGTATACGTTCATTTGCACAGTACTTTTTTTTTTCCCCTAAGCACTATATTCTGGAAATCACTCCATATCAGTTCTTAGCGATCTTCCTCATTCTTTTTTATGTATTCCCAGTTATCTTCAAGTCTTACTTCACTTTAAAGAAACCACAGCTGGAAGTTATAGATGATACACATCATGGGTGTGATTGAAGCAAAAAGGGTGACTAGGAACAGGAATAAGTACACCCACATGCCTGAGATCCTCCGTAAATACTGATAATTGAATGTCCATTTGTATATTTTAGGTTATAATACATATTTAAGGTGTATATAATTTTCTCTGATTCCCTGCGTTAACCAGCTCTTACACTTAACACAACCACCAGTGTGATCACCTTGAATTATAGGGCTTTTACCATACTTTGAGATTCTGTGTTTCCCCATCGAGTTGGTTTTGAAAAGGAAGTGGAGAAACAGGCAGTCATACTTTGCTGATGGGAGTGTCCATCTATGAAGGACAGTTTGACAATATGTATCAAAAAGTCAATTGCACATAACTTTGACCTGGTATTCCTCTTCTAGGAATTTGTGTCACTGATATACATGCACCTGTGTGGGGAAAAAAAAAAATAGCAAGGTTGTTCATAGTTGTTCGTGACATTGGAAACAACTGTCCACAGAGAGCAATCTATTTTTAAAAGTTGGGGTACATCCTGCCTTAGTTATGAAGCACCTCTATAACTACTTAAAGAATGATTTCCAGTACGCTGCTAAACAAAAAAGGAATGCCTTAAACATTGTATTTTATGCTAACAGTTGTTAAAAATAAGTGTGTGTGTATATATATATACATACACATATATACAAGTAAATGTATATATATTGACACAGGTTGGCTGCCTGCCTCCTCCACATCAACCTACCCTTTTTTTCTAGGTTGACAGGACTTTGCTGTCTCTCACAATCTGTACCTTGTTGTGGATTTATACTTTTACACCTTTACTGGTTTTAAGCAAGGAGATAGTATAAATGCGTAAATGATTGTGTAATCCATCTTGAAGTTTCTGTTTGTAGTTTTTTGCTGTAGTAAATGCTGTGATGAACTTCATCATATCTAAATCTTTATGCACATCTTAATTTTTAGGTTAAATACCTAGAAATGGAATAGTTCAAAACTTAATGTGCTTATGGCCAAACTGTATATATCTTATCTAGAACCCTTCCTGTTTATATGTAACCAAATTCAAACTAGCTTAGACTAGATCCAGGGGTTAATAGGTGGGGAGCTGTCCATGATGCTGGGATCTGAACATATCTCAGTAGATTTGCCTGTCTTTCTCCACCCCAGTCAATATGTGTTAACTTTATTTTTCTATATTTTAACTTCATTCTCACACATTCTTTCCCCATGTGGCAGCAGTAATCACCTCTGGCAACTCCTTGGTCCTTATTGCTTAAGATTTCAGAAATAGAGCTTCTCCCAGCATCCATATCAATTCCTCCAAAAAGGAATTCTATCTAATTCTCACAAATTCTAATTGATCTTGCTTGATCATGTGGTTGGCAGCCTTGCCAAGTTATGGAGGGGCAATTCCTGAAAGGAAATGCTGCTGGGAGGAAGACAAGGCTCCATATGAGAGTGGCAGTCCTAGCACCTTTCCCAACCCAAGAGTGAGTTGTGTTTTTAAAAATACTTTGCCTATTTTTAAAATGATGTTAATATTTCATGAATAATTCTCATTGAAAAAGATTCCGACAACTCAGAATTGTAATATATAGGACAAAATATGAAAACCTCCCCTTATGTTCTCCCATATCGTTCGTTACTCCTTCACTCTATAAGAGGGGAACCACTGTCAGCAGTTGTCTGTATCCTTAAAATCCCCTCCATGTTTGTTTATATACCAGTATATGTACCTATATACATGTATTTTTGGAAGATAATGTGTGGATCATTATACATGTGTGTATGTCAGATTCTCATGGCAGCTATTTTCCCTTTTCTGTAGATGGTAGAACCGGGATTCATACTCAGGCGATCACCCTCTAAAGCCTGTGCTCTTAGCCATTCCTGTTTACTGCCTCCCAGAAGTGAGTTTACTGAGTCAAAGGACATGTGTGTTTTAAATTTAAACTACCAAATTCCCTTTCAAAAAGGCTTCACCAATTTTAATCCCATCAGCAGCATATAAGAGTGCCTATCCACCCCCTCCAAATCCTTGTCAACATGTGGAATTAATCCTTTTAATTCCTGCCAAATCAGAGAACAAAAAATAATCTTTGTTTTAATTTATATTTCCCTGATCTACTGATGTTGAGGATCTTTTCATGTGTTCACGGACCATTTGAATCTTTCTGTGAATTACCATTAGTTTATGTAATGCTAGACTGCTGTATTATTTCCTGTTGCTGCTGTAACAAACTACCACAAATTTAGTAGCTTAAAAGAATACAAATGTATTATCTCACAGCTCTGGAGACCAGAAGTCTAAAATGAGTTGGCAGAGTTGCATTCCTCTGGAAACTCTAGGAGAGAATTCGTTTTCTTGCCTTTTCCGGCCTTTAGAGTCTGCCGATATTCTTTGGCTTATGCCCTCTTCCTCACATCACTGCCCTCTGCTTCTGTTGTCCTGTCATCACATCTCCTCTGACTCTGACATTCCTGCCTCTTTCTTTTAATAACTCTTGTGATTAAATTGGGTCTACCCGATGATCCAGGATGATCTCCCCATTTCAAAATCCTTAACTTTAATTACAACTGCAGAGGTCCTTTTGCCATGTAAGATAACATAGTCACAGGATCCAGAGATAAGGACTTGGACATCTTTGGGGGCCATTATTCTGTCTACCACAGTTGCTTTTATAGACCCAATAATAATTCAGTGGTTTAGCAGAGATATTTTATTTCTTACATATTAGTAATCCCAGGTGTCTTTGCTGTCATTTGGGGCTTGAGTTCCACCATTCTCTAAAGCCTTGTCATTGTCTCAAGTCCACACTGGGACCTAGTGGGTTTTAGGCACTGAGTTGGAGAAAGTGATATACCTGGATGTCTTAAGTCCCAGATCCTGAAGTGATATTCCTCATTTCTACTTGAACTCCTTGGTGAGAAGTTAATCACAAACCCATATCCACTGCAAGGGAGTCTAGAAAATGTAGTGTAGTTAAGTCTCTACGATAGGCTGTATATCTTTGTGTTTTTAAGGAGCTCTTTGTATTTTCTGGGTACTAATTCTTTGTTAAATATATTCAGAAAAAGAGGGTGAAAATGATTTCACAACTCCAAGAATGTAATCAGTGTCACTGAAGTGTACATCTAGAAATTGTTGCATTTGTGTATGTTCTGGTATGTATATTCGCAACAACAAAATAAATGTAAAAATGTATTGTAAATATTGTCTTTTGAAAGATCGCTTATCTTTTAATCTTGTTAATTTTCTATTGGCATATAAAATTTTTCCATTTTTATGTGGCTTCTGGGTTTTAGGTTTAGATCCTTAATGTGTCTGAGGTTTGTATTTATGTATGGTAAGTGGGGGTGGTGGTGATAGAGGGCATTTAACTTATTTCCAAATAACCAGTTTTCCCAGTGAATTTAATTAAGAGTTCTTATTTTTTTCCCCATTGTTTTGAAATGACATATTTACTTAATACTGAATTTTTATATTTACTGTGTCAGTGTCTGGATTTCGTTCTTATCCAGTACCATTACCACAGGATTTTAATTATTTTAACTGTTCATTGTATTTGGTGTTTAGAGTTCAAATCCCCACTGATTTCTCTTCTTGAAAATTTTTTGGCGAGTTTTGCTAATTTCCTTTTCCAGAATTTAACTAGTCAGGTTCTACAGAATAACCTGTGGATTTCCATTTAGATTACTTCGAATTTATAGATTACTTTAGGGAGAATTGGCCTGTTTACAGTTTTGATTCTACCCATTTAGGAACATTCTATAGCTTTTCTTTCTTTCTTTATTTGTTTTCTGTCTGTGTCTGTCTTTTTGCCTTTCTTTCATGCAGGGTTCCTTGGGTGGTGCAAATGATTAAGCTCTGGACTAAGACAGGCCCAAGCTTCTGCTTCCAAAACCTTGAAAACCCTATGGAGCAGTTCTACTCTGCACATGATGGGGTCGCCATGAGTTGGAAGCAACTTGATGACTACTAACAACAGCATACCCTTCAGACTTATATATTTCTTGTACTTGTTCCTAGATTTTAAACATCTTTTTATTTCTATTGTAAATTGCTCTTTTTATCACATTTTTTGTTGGTTATTGCTGGTGTAGAAACACTGTTGTATTTGTATTTTGTATGATACCGACCCTCCTTGCTAAACCGTTCCAGTACAGATTTCCCATACAAGTTTGAAAAGTAGCCATGAAACTGTGTTCTTGTAATGAAGATCTTTAGTGTTTTGTGGGAATGCTTCTAATGTTCCAAATTAAGTATCTCTTTATGGGTTTCTAGTTGATATCTTTAATTAGGTTGAGTAAGTTTCCCTATACTTTTTTCCTAGTTTACCAAGGATCTCAATCTGAAATGCATCTTAAATTTTACCAAATGTCTTTATTGTTCTTTGTATCATTTTTCTCCTTTTGATCTGTTAATGTTATTCACTGTGTTAATATATTTCCTGAGGTTGAATTATCCTTTTGTGCCTGCTTGTTATTTTCAGTAATTGTACATGTAGCTTATTAGTGAGTCTGACCAATAGTTTTCTATGTAGGGTGTCTGTGTGTGTGTTATATTTTTCTCAGGGTTATGCAAGTGTCCTAGAATAACTGGAAAGCTTTTCCAACATTTAGGATGCAGTGGAACAGTTCAGTAAAAAGAGGAATTATCCAATTAACCCTTCTTTGAAAATGTAGTAGTACTTGACCTTAAAGCTCTCTAGACTTGTTGCCTTTTTAAGGGGGGGTGTATCTTCAGTTTTTTGTTTCTTTTTATTATGCTTTAGGTGAAAGTTTACAGAGCATATTAGTTTCTCATTAAACAGTTAATACACAGACTTTTTTGTGACATTGATTGCCAACCCTGCAGTGTGTCAACAATCTCCCCTTCTCCACCCTGGTTTCCCTGGTTCCATTCATCTTTCTCCGCCCTGGGTTCCTTGGTTCCTTTCGTCCAGTTTTCGTGTCCCTTCCTGCCTTCTCATCTTTGCTTTTGGGCTGGTGTGCCCATTAGTCTTGTATTCATGATTGAACTACGAAGCACATCCCCTACGTGTGTTAATGTTGGCCCTAGAGACCTGTCCAGTCTTTGGCTGATGGGTGAACCTCAGAGTGACTTCAGTATTGAGTTATAAGGGTGTCCAGGGGCCATGCTTTCTAAGTTTCTTCAGTCACTGTCAGATAAGCGAGCCTGGCCTGTTTTTTTACTTTTTTCTTTTTTTTTTGTGACTTTGAATTTTGTTCTACATTTTTTTCCCCAATCTGGCCAGAACCATCTATTGTGACCCCTGCCAGAGCAGTTGGTTGTGGTAACCTGGCACCATCTAACTGCTCTGGGCTCAGTCTGGTGGAGGTATTGGTAGTTGTGGGCCGTTAGTCCTTTGGACTAATCATTTCCTGTGTGTTTGGTTTTCTTCATTCTCCTTTGCTCCAGCTAGGATGGGACCAGTGATGTATCTTAGATGGCTGCTCCCAGGCTTTTAAGACCCCAGATGCTACTAACCACAGTCGGATTTACAACATTTTCTTTATAGACTGTTATGCCAATTGACCACGGTCCCCAGTCCCCAGCCCAGTAGCTCTATCTCTCAGAGCATTTGGATGTGTCTGTGAAACTTCTGTGACTTTCCCCTGATCAAGTTGTCCTGACTTCCCCAGTGTTGGGTACTGTCTTACCCTTTGCAAAAGTTACCACTTATCTACTATCTGGTAGTGTTTTTCCCTCCCCACCATTCCCCTCCCTAATAACCATCAAAGATTGTTTCTTTCTGTGTGGACACATTGTCATGGGTTTTTATAATAGTGGTCACATACAGTATTTGTCTTTTTGTGATTGGCTTACTTCACTCAGCATAATAACTCTCCAGATTCATCCATGTTGTAAGATATTTTGCAGATTCATCATTCTTCATGATAGTTGTGTACATACCATAGTTTGTTTAGCGATTCATCTGTTGTTGGGCACTTAGGTTGTTTCCATCTTTCTACTGTTGTGAATAATACTGCATGTCAATTCATGTGACAGCTCTTACAACTCTAGGAGTGGGGTTGCTGGATCATATGGTATTTCTATTTCTAGCTTTTTAAAGAAGCACCATATCGTTTTTCAAAATGGTTGTACCATTTTGCATTCCCAATATCAAGTGCATAAGAGTTCCAGTCTCCCCTCAGCCTCTCCAACGTTTGTTATTTTCAGTTTTTTTGATTTGTGCCAGTAATGTTGGGGTGAGATGGTGTCTCATTGTACTTTTGATTTGCATTTCTCTATTGGCTGGTGATGTGAGCATTTCATCATGTGTCTGTTAGCCATCTTAATGTCTTCTTTGGTGAAGTGTCTGGTCATATCCTTTGCCCATTTTTTTAATGGAGTATTTGTCTTTTTATTTTAGAGGTATTGGATTTTCCTATAGATTTTAGAGATTAGACTTTTGTTGAACATGCCATAGCCAAACTTTTTTTCCCCAGTCTGTAGGTTCTCTTTTTACTTTTTTGGTGGAGTCTTTTGATGAACATAAGGCTTAATTTTTAGAAGATCCCATTTCTCTAGCTTATCTTCTAGTGTTTGTTTATCCTTAATTATGGTTTATACCCTGCTTATGCCATATCTTAAGGCCCCTAGGTTGATCCTGTTTTTTGTTCCATGATCTTTATAGTTTTTGGTTTATAGGTCTTTGATCCATTTTGAATTAGTTTTTGTGTATGGAGTGAGGTATGGGTCCTGTTTCACTTTTTTTTACAGATGAACATCCAGTTTTGGCCAGCACAATTTGTAAAAAGGACTGTCTTTTCCCTTTAATGGACTTTGGGCCTTTGTTAAAGATCAGGTGGCCGTAGGTAGATGGATTTACATCTGGGTTCTTGATTCTATTCCATTGGTCAGTGTGTCTGTCGTTGTACCAGTACCAGACTGTTTTGACTAGCTTTATAGTAAGTTCTAAGGTCAGGTAGTGCGAGGCCTCCTACCTTTTTCTTCTTTAGTAATACTTTACTCACTTGGGGCCCCTTTCCTTTCCATATGAAGTTAATGATTAGTTTTTCCATCTTGTTAAGGAATGCTGTTGTTATTTGGATGGCGATTGCATATTGCTTTGGGTAGAATCGACATTTTCACATGCTGAGTCTACCTATCCATGAGCATGGTACGTTTTTTTTTAATTTATATAGGTCTGTTTTGGGTTCTTGTAGTACTGTTTTGTAGTTTTCTTTGTATAGGTCTTTTACGTCCCTGGTTAGATTTATTCCTAAGTATTTTATTTTTTTAGGGGCTATTGTAAATGATACTGCTTTCCTGATTTCCTTTTCGTAGTTCTCTTTATTGGTGTATAGGGATCCACCTGATTTTTGTATGTTTATCTTGTATCCTGCTACTCTGCTGAGTCTTTCTGTTAGTTCCAGTAGTTTTCTTGTGGAGTCTTTAGGGTTCTCTGTGTAGTATCATATCACCTGTGAATAGGGGTAGTTTCACTTCTTACCAGTTTGGATGCGTTTATTTCTTTACCTTGCCTTATTGCTCTAGCAATGCTCAACAGTGTTAAATAGGGGTGGTGATAAAGGATATCCTTGTCTTGTTCCCATTCTCTGAGTGTTTTCAGCCTCTCTCTGTTGAGAATGATGTTGGCTGTTGGTTTTCTATAGATGCTCTTTATTGTGTTATGGAATTTCCCCTCTATTCCTATCTTACTGAGAGTTTTTATCAGGAATGTGTGTTGGACTTCATTGAATGCCTTTTCTACGTTGATTGAGATGATCGTGTGATTATTTTCTTATTTATGTGGTGTATGACATTGATTTTCTAATGTTGAACTGTCCTTGCATACCTGGTATGAATTGCACTTGGTGGTGGGGTTTTTTTGTTTTTAATTTTTCCCCATACAGAAATTTATACATACATTGTTATGTGACTTTAGTTGCTCTCCCCATACTGTGACACTCCTCCCCTCCACCCCCGACTCCCCATGTCCATTCAACCAGCTCCTAATCCTCTCTGCCTTCCCGTCGCACCTCCAGACAGAAGTTGCCCATTTAGCTTCTTGTATCTACTTGAGCTAAGAGACACACTTCTCACAAGTATCACTCCATGTCCCACAGTCCAGCCCAATCCATATCTGAAGAGTTGGCCTTGGAAATTGTTCCAGTTCTGTGCTGATAGAGAATCCCGGGGCCATGCTTTCCGGGGTTCCTCCAGTTTCAGTCAGACCATCAAGTCTGGTCTTACTACAATTTGAGTTCTGAACCCCACCTTTCTCCTGCTCCATCTGGGACTCTCTGTTGTGTTCCTTGTCAGGGTGGTCATTGGTGGTAGCCAGGCACCGTCTAGTTCTTCTGGTCTCAAGCTGATGAAGTCTCTGCTTTTTGTGGCCCTTTCTGTCTCTTGGGCTAATACTTTCCTTGCATCTTTGGTGTTCTTTATTCTCCTTTACTCCAGGGGGTTGGGACCAACTGCTGCATCTTAGATGGCTGCTTGCAAGCTTTTAATACCCCAGACACCACTCACTGAAGTACGATGCAGAACATCTCCTTAATAAGCTTTGTTATGCCAGTTGACCTAGATGTCCCCTGAAAGCATGGTCCCCAGACCCCTACCCCTGCTACTCTGTGCCTCGAAGTGTTTGATTGTATTCAGGAAACTTCTTAGCTTTGGTTTAGTCCAGTTGTGCTGACTTCCCCTGTAGTGTGTGCTGTCCTTCCCTTCACCTAAGATAATTCTTATGTACTATCTAGTTAGTAAATAACCCTCACCCTCCCTCCCCACCCTCGTAACCATCAAAGAATGTTTTCTTCTGTGTTTAAACCTTTTCTTGAGTTCTTATAATAGTGGTCTTATACAATATTTGACCTTCTGTGACTGACTAAATTAACTCAGCATAATGCCCTCCAGCTTCCTCCATATTATATTTCATGGCTTCATCGTTGTTCTTTATTGTTGCGTATTATTCCATTGTGTGAGTATACTGTAATTTGTTTATCCATTGGTTCGTTGATGGGCACCTAGGTTGTTTCCATCTTTTTGCTATAGTGAACAGTGCTGCAGTGAACATGGGTGTGCATATATCTATTCGTGTGATGGCTCTTATTTCTCTAGGATATATTCCAAGAAGCGGGATAGCTGGATCGTTTGGTACTTCTATTTCTAGCTTTTTAAGGAAGCGCCAAATTGATTTCCAAAGTGGTTGTACCATTTTACATTCCCACCAACAGTGTATAAGTGTTCCAGTCTCTCCACAACCTCTCCAGCATTGATTATTTTGTGTTTTTTGGATTAATACTAGCCTTTTTGGGGTGAGATGATGTCTCATAGTAGTTTTGATCTGCATTTCTCCAATGGTTAATGATCGTGAGCATTTCTTTTCTTTTTTTCTTTTTTTTAATTTTTTTTATTGTACTTTAGATGAAGGTTTACAGAACAAATAGTTTCTCATTAAACAGTCAGTACACATATTGTTTTATGACATTGGTTAACAACCCCACAACATGTCAACACTCTTACTTCTCAACCGTGGAGGACCTTTTTTTTGATGAAAATATCCATAGCCAAAGTTACACCATTTCAAAAGTTTCTACAGGTACAATTCAGTGACATTGATTACATTCTTCCAGTTGTGCTGCTGTTGTCACTATCCTTTTCCAAATTATTCTGTCACCATTTTCTTCAACTCACTGCCCCCTAGGCTTCCCATGGATCCTTTTGAGTTGCTGTTGTCAATTGGATCTCATATAGATAATTCTCTCTTTTTTTTTTTTTTTTTTTTGTACCTTAGGTGAAGGTTTGCAGAAAAAATAGTTTCTCATCAAACAGTTAGTACACAATATTGCCTTATTATAACAATGGATAACAACCCCATGACTTGTAAACACTGTCCCTTCTCATCCTTGGGTTCCCTATCACCAGCTTTCCTGTCTCCTCCTGCCTTCTAGTCCTTGTCCCTGGACTGCTGTGCCTCATTAGTCCCATTTTGTTTTATGAGACTGTCCAGTCCCCAGCTGAATGGTGAACTTTGGGAATGACTTCACCATTGAGCTAAAAGGGTGTCTGGGGGCCATACTCTTGGGGTTTCTCCAGTCTCCTTTAGGCGAGTAAATCTGGTCTTTTTTTGGTGTGTTAGAATTTTGTTCTACATCCTTCTCCAGCTCTGTCCAGAACCCTCTGTTGTGATCCCAGTCAGAGCAGTCAGTGGTAGCCGGGTACCATCTAGCTGTACTAGACTCAGTCTGGTGGAGGCCTTGGTAGCTGTGGTCAGTTAGTCCTTTGGACTCATCTTTTCCTTGTATCCTGTTGTCTTCATTCTCCCCTGCTCCCGAAGGGGTGAGCCCAGTGGAGTATCTTAGATGGCTGCTCACAGGCTTTTAAGACCCCAGACGCTACTCACCAAGGTAGAATGTAGAGCATTGTCTTTATAAACTGTGTTATGCCAGTTGAGCTAGATGTTCCCCGAGACCATGGTCCCCATAGCCCTCTGCCCAGTAATTCAGTCCCTCAGGGAGTTTGGATGTGTCTGTGGAGCTTCCATGACCTTTCCTTGTACAAGTTGTGCTGGCTTCCCCAGTACTGTGTACTGTCTCACCCTTTACCGAAGATACCACTTATCTATTGCCTATTTTTTATTTTCCCCCCACCCCTCCCATCTCTGGTAACCAACAAAGATTGTTCCTTTTTGTGTGTAAACTTTTTCATGAGTTTTTACACTAGAGGTCTCATACAATATTTGTCCTTTGTGATTGACTTATTTCACTCAGCATAATGTCCTCCAGTTTCATCCATGTTATGAGATGCTTCACAGATTCCTCGTTGTTCTTTATCGTTTCATAGTACTCCATTGTGTGTATGTACCATAGTTTATGCATTCATCTGTTGTTGGGCATGTAGGTTGTTTCCATCTTTTTGCTTTTGTGAACAATGCTGCCGTGAACACAAGTGTGCATATGTCTATTCGAGTGACAGCTCTTGTTTCTCTAGGATATATTCCTAGGAGTGGGACTGCTAGATCATATGGTATTTCTGTTTCTAGCTTTCTAAGGAAGCGCCATATCATTTTCCAAAACAGGTGTATAATTTTGGGTTCCCACCAGCAGTGCATAAGAGTTCTGATCTCCCCACAGCCTGTCCAACATTTGTTATTTCCATTGTTTTTGATTTGTTCCAGTAACGCCGGGGTGAGCTGGTATCTCATTGTGGTTTTAATTTGCATTTCTCTAATGGCTAGTGAGCGCGAGCATTTCCTCATGTGTCTTTTGGCCGCTTGAATGTCTTCTTTGGTGAAATGTCTTTTCATTTTCTTTGTCCATTTTTTAATTGAATTATCGATCTTTTTGTTGTAGAGGTGTTGGATTTTCTTGTATATTATGGAGATTAGACCTTTGTCTGACTTGTACTGTCCAAGATTTTTTTCCCAGTCTGTAGATTCTCTTTTTACTGTTTTGATGAAGTCTTTTGAAGAGCATAGGTGTTTGATTTTTAGAAGATCCCAGTTATCTAGCTTATCTTCTGGGGTTTGTGTGTTGATGGCTATGGTTTGTATCCTGTTAATGTCATGTATTAGGGCTTGCAGCGTTGGTCGTATTTTTTCTTCTATGAACTTCATAGTTTTTGGCTTTATGTTTAAGTCTTTGGTCCATTTTGAATTAGTTTTTGTATCTCGTTTGAGGTATGGGTCCTGTTTCATTTTTTTACAGATGGATATTCAGTTTTGCCAGCACCATTTGTTAAAAAGACTGTCTTTTCCCCATTCGATGGACTTTGGGCCCTTGTCGAAGATCGAATGACCGTAGGTACATGGATTTACATCTGGGTTCTCAGTTCTATTCCATTGGTCAGTTGTATCTGTTGTTGTACCAGTACCAGGCTGCTTTGACTACAGTAGCTGTATAGTAGGTTCTGAGATCAGGTAGTGTGAGTCCTCCTACTTTATTCTTCTTCAGTAGTGCTTTACTTATTTGGGGTTTCTTCCCTTTCTGTATAAAGTTAATGATTAGTTTTACCATCTCTTTGAAGAATGTTGTTGGTATTTGGATTGGGATTGCATTGTATTTGTAAATTGCTTTGGGTAGAATTGTCATTTTCGCAGTGTTGAGTCTACCTATCCATGAGCATGGTATGTTTTTCTATTCATGTAGATCCCTTTGGGTTTCTTGCAGTAGTGTTTTGTAGTTTTCTTTGTATAGGTCTTTTACATCCCTGGTTAGATTTATTCCTAAGTATTTTATTTTTTTAGGGGCTATTATAAATGGTATTATTTTCCTGATTTCCTTTACATCATTTTCTTTATTGGTGTATAGGAATCTAACTGATTTTTTTATGTTGTCTTGTATCCTGCTACTCTGCTGAATCTCTGTATTAGTTCCAGTAGATTTCTCGTGGAGTCTTTAAGGTTTTCTATGTATAGTGTCATATCATCCGCAAACAGGGACATTTTACCTTCTTCATTACCAATTTGGATGCCCTTTATTTCTTTTTCTTCCGTTATTGCTCTAGCTAGAACTTCCAGCTCTTGTTTTTCTTGAGTAATGCTTTACTTATCCAGGGCCTCTTCCCTTTCCACATGAAGTTGGTGATTTGTTTCTCCATTTCATTAAAAAATGCCAGTGGAATTTGGATCAGGATTGCATTGTATCTGTAGTTCACTTTGGGTAGAATTGACATTTTCTCGATGTTGAGTCTACCTATCCATGAGCAAGGCATATTTTTCCACTTATGCAGGTCTCTTTTGGTTTCTTGCAGTAGTAGTTTTCTTTGTATAGATCTTTTATGTCTCTGGTTAAATTTATTTCTAAGTATTTTGTCCCCTTGGGGGCTATTGAAAATGGTATTGATTTGGTAATTTCCTCTTCGAGGTTCTCTTTGTTGGTGTAAAGGAATCCAACTGATTTTTGTATGTTTATCCTGCATCTTGAAACTTTGCTGAAATTAAAAGATTAAATTAAAAGATTAAAAGTAAAAGCTAGTTCCAGTAGTGTTCTTGTGGATTCTTTGGGGTTTTGTTTGTATAAGATCATATCATCTGCAAGTAGAGATACTTTGACTTCTTCCCTACCAATCTGGATGCCCTTTATTTCTTTTTCTAGCCTAATTGCTCTGGCTAGAACGTCCAGCACAATGTTGAATAAGAATGGTGATAAAGGGCATGCTTGTCTGGTTCCTGTTCTCAAGGGGAATGTTTTCAAAGTCTCTCCAGTTAGGATGATGTTGGCTGTTGGCTTTGTATAAATGCCCTTGATTATATTTGGGAATTTCCTTTCTATTCCTATTTTGTTGAGAGTTTTTATCATGAATCAGTGTTGGACTTTATCAAATGTCTTTTCTGCATCAGTTGATAAGATCATGTGGTTCTTGTCTTTTGTTTTATTTAAGTGTTGGATTACATTGATTGTTTTTTTAATATTGAATCATCTCTGCATACCTGGTATAAATCCCACTTCATCATGGTGAGTTATTTTTTAATATATTGGCTAAATTATAACAGCTAGAGTTTTGTTGAGGATTTTTGTGTCAATGTTCATGAGGGAATTTGTCTGTAATTTTCTTTTTTTGTGGTGTCTTTACCTGATTTTGGTATCAGGGTTATGCTGGCTTCATAGAATGAGTTTGGGAGTAGTCCATCCTTTTCTTTGCCCTGAACTACCTTAAGCAGTAGTGGTGTTAACTTTTCCTTGAAAGTTTGGTAGAATTCTCCAGTGAAGCCATCTGGGCCAGGGCTTTTTTTGTTGTTGGGAGTTTTTAAATTACCTTTTCAAACTGTTCTTTTGTTATGAGTTTATTTGGTTGTTCTATCTCTGTTTATGTTAGTTTGGGGAGGTAGTGAGTTTCTAGAAATTTATCCATTTCATCTAGGTTTTCAAATTTGTTAGAGTACAGTTTTTCATATTATTGTCTTATGATTCTTTTAATTTTAGTTGAGTCTGTTGTGTTATCACCCATCTCATTTCTTATATGGGTTATTTGCTTGTTCTCCTGTTCTTCTTTTGTCAGTTTGGCCATGGTTTTATCAATTTTCTTTCTTTTTTTTTTTTTTTTTTTTTTTGATCTTTTTAAAGAAGCAGCTTTTTGTCTTGTTAACTCTTTCAATTGTTTTTCTGTTCTCTATTTCATTTAATTCTGGTCTAATTCTTATTATTTCCTTTCTTTTGCCGCCTGAGGGCTTCTTTTGCTGCTCTCTTTCTACTTGTTCCAGTTGTAGGGTTAATGTTTTGATTATGGCCATTTCTTCTTTTTGGTGGTTGTGCATTTATTGCTATAAACTGATCTCTGAGCACTGCTGTTGCTGTGTCCCAAAGGTTCTGGTAGGATGTGTTTTCATTCTCGTTTGATTCTGTGAATTTCTTTTTTCCATCCATAATTTCTTTTATAACCCAGTAGTTTTTGATGAAGGTGTTGTTCAGTTTCCATGAGTTTGACTTTTTCCCCTTGCTTTTTCTGTTGTTGATTTCTGCTTTTATGGGTTTATGGTCAGAAAAGATGCTTTTTAATATTTCGGTGCTTTGGATTTTGTCAAGGCTTGCTTTATGGCCTAGTATGTGGTCTGTTCTGGAGAATGTTCCATGTGCGTTGGAAAAGAAAGTATACTTGTTTGCTGTTGGGTGGAGTGTTTGATATATATCTATGAGATCAGGTTGGTTGATCGTAACATTTAGATCTTTCGTGTCTGTGTTGAGCTTCTTTCTGGATGTTTTGTCCTTCACCGAAAGTGGCGTGTTGAAGTCTCCTACTACTATTGTGGAGCTGTCTGTCTCTCTTTTCAGTGCTGTTAGAGTTTGTGTTATGTATTTTGGAGTTCTGTCGTTGGGTGCATAAATATTTATTATAGTTATAGCCTCCTGGTGTATTGACCCTTTAATTATTATATAGTGTTCTCCTTATCCTTTGTGGTGGATTTTGTCTTAAAGTCTCTTTGGTCAGATTATTGTCACTCCTGCTCTTTTTTGAGTGTTGTTTGCTTGATACATATTTTTTCCATCCTTTGAGTTCTAGTTTGTGTCTTTAAGTCTAAGGTGTGTCTCTTGTAGGCAGCATATAGACAGATCGTGTTTTTTTATCCAGTCTGCCACTCTCTGTCTCTTTATTGGTACATTTAGTCCATTTGTATTCAGCGTAATTATTGATAGGTATGAGTTTAGTGCTGTCATTTTGATGTCTTTTTCTGTGTGCTGTTCACGGTTTCTTTGTTCCACTTAATTTTCTGTGCTGAGTTGTTTTTCTTTATGTAGTTTCTTTTCATCTTTTTTTCATTGTTGTTGATTTTGTGTTTGCTGAGTCTTTATATTTTTATAGTTTTTTATTTTGATTTATAGGATTGTTAGTTTTCTTTGTGGTTACCTTAATATTTGCCCCTATTTTTCTAAGTTTATTACCAGTCTTTTATTTTTTTAGGTTGCCTGGACTTACTCTTCATGTGCAAAATCTATGTCTACATTTTTTCAGTCCCTCTTTTTTGTTTTAATGCTGTCATGTTTTACATGTTGACATCTGTTGCTTTATTTTCAGTGTTTAACTTTATTTGCTTTTGTGACTTGCCTATCTGGGTTGATATCTGGTTGCCCTGTCCTGCGTTCTAGTCTTGGGTTGTTATATGATGTTACTGATTTTCTAACAGGAGGACTCACTTTAGTATTTCTTGTAATTTTGGTTTGGTTTTTGCAAATTCCCCAAACTTCTGTTTATCTGGAAATGCCCTTATTTCACCATCATATTTGATAGACAGTTTCCTGGATATATAGTTGTTGGCTGGCAGTTTTTTTCCTTCAAGGTTTTGTGTATGTCATCCCATTGCCTTCTTGCGTGCACGGTTTGTGCTGAGTAGTCTGAGCTTATTCTTATTGACTTTCCTTTGTAGATGACTTTTCGTTTATCCCTAGCCACTCTTAAAATTCTCTCTTTATCTTTGGTTTTGGCAAGTTTGATTATAATATGTCTTGGTGAGTTTTTTTTGGGATCTGCCTTATGTGGGGTTCGATCAGCAGCTTGGATAGATATCTTGATATCTTTCATGATATGAAGGACGTTTTCTGCCAACAAATCTTCAGCAATTCCTTCTGTATTTTCTTTTATCCCCCACTGTTCTGGTACTCCAGTCACTCATAGGTTATTCTTCTTGATAGAGTCCCACATAATTCTTAGGATTTCTTCATTTTTTAAATCCTTTTATCTGATATTTCCTCAAATAAGTTGGTGTCAAGTGCTTTCTCTTCAATCTCACTAGTTCTGACTTCCATTGCCTCAATTCTGCTTCTTTGATTTTCTATTGGGTCATCTAATTCTGAAGTTTTATTGTTAATCTTCTGTATTTCTGATTGCTGTCACTCTATGGACTCTTACAGCCTGTTAAAGTTATCATTATGGTCTTCTCTAATATTTTTAATTTCCTTTATTGTATGTTCTGCATTTTCCTTATTAATTTCTTGAAGAGTTCTGTATATTAATCTTCTGTATTCAGCCTCCGGTAATTCCAAGAAATTTTCCTTCTCTGGAAAATTTGTAGATTCTTTGAGAGCTTGCTGAAGCCAAAATGGATTGCCTCTTTATGTGATTTGATATTGACTGTTGTCTCTGAGCGGTCAATAAGTCGTTATATTTATTTATTTTATTTTTGCTCACTGTGTCCTAGCTTCTTGTTTTGTTTTGATATGCCGAAATAGGCTGTTCGTATGAGCTAGTTGGATTATTGGCACCTTTGAAACTCTAATGTATTATCAGTAGTTGGTTAGATCTGTTACTAGGTATGTAAGCTCAGGAGTCCTCCCACTCCTCCTGTATGGATTCAGCTCAGGTGCCTAGGTAGATAGCCACCAAGTGTGTAGTGTAGGTTGTCACTTACAGCCCTAGACAGGCATAGGTGATTGGTATAGGCACAGGCATCTGGCTGCAGCAGGGGGACACACCCTGAGCAAGGCAAGGGGCTGTAGGCCACTCCCGATTGTCCAAGAGTAAGGCGTGTCCTTATTCCCTAGTGTGCATAGGTAGGTGGGTTTTGCAGCCAGACTATTAGCTCCAAATGCTGTTGGCTGTAAGGACTGGGTGGCACCTCTTATTCTTGGGCTTCTATCACAGGTGGCTAGGTGGTGTGGGTGGAGCCACCAGTTCTTAGGCCCCTGATGTCGGTAGGTGAAGACCCTCCTTAATGGGTAGAGCAGTGTCAGATGTCAAGAGTCTGCCACTTTACAGCTGAAACATTTGAAGTTAGAGTTTCAGTATATACCCTGTTGTACTGCAATAATAAGGGTCTACACTTTTGAGATGGGCCCGCACAGTCTGTGCAGGGGGAAAGGCACTCAAAGTCCGTGGATCACTTATGCCTGTTCCTACCCAAAGGAGTTGTGCCTACCCTGGGTTCCTGGCTTAGTGGAGCCAGCAGTTTATTTTTTCCCCTGTTTGTGAATTTGTTCACTCTCCAAGACAGGGAGAATGGCTCCGGGTGCGTGACGGATCCTACTTCCGACCCAGGGGACTCGGCAATTGCTGAAGCTGGTCCGGGACCCAGTGTACAGCAGGTAGCAGGGAGGTAAATTGGAAGGATGTTTTCCCCTAAGGGGGGTGTTTTTGATCTGTGTGGTAAGCCATATGCAAGTAGTTACCTTTTGTTGATGAGGGCTGTTTCTCACTGGTTCTGGGTGGCCATGTGGACTCTCTGGCGTTAGGTTTCTCTTGGTGCTGAAAATACAGCTCTTGTGCACCCCCGCTTGCCTGCCTCACCACTCACGCACGAGCTGCTCAGGCCTGAAGGGCTCAGGCTTTCTCCAGGTCAGGTCTGGCACCTCCTGGCTGCTTCTGCACCATCTCTCCCTCCCCCTGGCACTCTGTCCAGTTCCTCAACTCTGCTTTTGATGTCCAGGGCTCCCAGATTGCCATATATAATTGAATCACTTGGGTTTTTTTTGGGTCTTTATTGTAATAGGGTCCACTGGAAGCATCTGAGTACTCCACCATCTCAGCCCCGGCCTCCTCTATTTTTTTTTAACATGGTGCTAAATTCTGTTGACTAGAAATTTGTTGAGAATTTTTGCATCTATATTCATGAGAGATATCGGCCTGTAATTTTCTTTTTTTGTGGTGTCTTTGCCTGTTTTTGGCATCAGGGTTATGCTGGCTTCATAGAATGAATTCGGAAGTATAACTTCCTTTCCTATGTTCTGAAGCAGTCGGAGTAGTACTAGTGTGAGCTCTTCTCTGAATATTTGGTAGAATTTTCCAATGAAGCCTTTTGTGGCAGGACTCTTCTTTGTGGGAGTTTTTTTTTTTTTTTACCTTTTCAGTATCTTCTCTTGTTATGGATCTGTTCAGGTTTTCTACCTCAGTTTGTGTTAGTTCAGGTAGATGGTGTGTTTCTAGAAATTTGTCCATTTCCTCTAGGTTTTCAAATTTGTTGAAGTACAGTTCTTCGTAGTACTCTGTTATGATTCTTTTTATTTCTGTTGGGTCTGTTTTTTGTCCCTTGCTTTATTTCTTATTAGGGTTATTTGCTTCCTCACCAGTTTTTCTTTTGTCAGTTTGGCCAGAGATTTGTTGATATTGTTGGTCTTTTCAAAGAACCAACTTTTGGTTTTGTTGATTATTTTGTTTTTCTGTTCTCTATTTCATTTATTTCTGCTCTGATCTTTATTATTTCCTTTCTTCTGGTGGTGATCCTCTTTCTGTTTGAGTTGTAGGGCTAACATTTTGATTTTTGTCCCTTCTTTTTTGATGTGTGCACCCGTTGCTATAAATCAACCTCTGAGTACTGCCTTTGCTGTGTCCCAAAGGTTTTAGTATGATGTGTTTTCATTCTCATTTGATTCTAGAAATTTTTTGATTCCATCTTTCATTTCTTCTATCACCCAGTGGTTTTTAAGCTAGTTCTTATTCAGTTTCTGCGTATTTTAAGTTTTTTTCCTTGCTCTTCCTGTTATTTTTTATAGTATTATTATCAGAGAAGATACTTTGTATTATCTCAGTGTTTTGGTATTATCAGAGAAGATGCTTTGTATTATCTGAAGTGTTTTGGATTTTGTTGAAGGTTGCTTTGTGGTTTAAGATTTGGTCTGTTCTTGAGAATGTTCCATGTGCATTGGAAAGGAGTGTATACTTCGCTGCTGTTGGATTGAGTGTTCTATATATGTCTTTGAGGCCAAGATGGTTGATTGTAGACTTTAGATCTTCGGTATCTTTGCTGAGTTTCTTTCTAGATGTTCTGTCCTTTACTGAAAGTGGTATGTTGAAGTCTCATACTGTTATTATTGTGCAACTGTCAAATTCTCTTTTCATTGCTGTTGAAAGTTTGTTTTATGTGTTTTGGAGCCCTGTCATTGGGTACATAGATATTTATTATGGTTATCCCATCCTGGTGGGTTGTCTCTTTAATTATTATGTAGTGTTTTTCTTGTCTTTTATGGTGGATTTTGCCTTTAAAGTTTATTTTATCTGAGATTAATATTGCTAGTCCTGTTCTTTTTTGGTTGCTGTTTCCTTGATGTATTTTTTTTCCATCCTTTGATTTTTTAATATATTTGTGTCTTTGTTTCTAAGGTGTGTCTCTTGTAGACAGCATATTAATGGGTCATGTTTTTTATTTGTGGTTACCTTGAAATTTACCCTTATTTTCCTATGTTTGAACCACTGTTTTATTACTTGGTATCACCCTGAGTTCCTCTCTATTTGAAAGTTCTGTACCTACACTGTGTATTCCCCCTTTTATTGTTCTAATGTTATCATCATTTACAGATTGATGTCTCTAGTTTCCTGTTTTGAATCTTTTAGTTTTGTTTTCTCCTTGACAGTTCATTACCTAGGTCAATATTTGGCTGATACTGACCTGTGTCCTGGATTCAGGTTGCTGTCTATATTGTTGGCTCTCTAACCAAAGGACTCCTTTTAATAATTTTTGTAAGTTTGGTTTGGTTTTTACCAATTCCCTTTATTTCTGTTTATCTGGAAATTTCCTCATTTTGCTATCATATTTGAGAGAGAGTTTTGCAGGACATATTATTGTTTGGCAGTTTTTTCTTTGAAGGTTTCATATATGTCATCCCATTGTCTTCTTGCTTGCATGGTTTCTTCCGAGTAATCAGAGCTTAGTCTTATTGTTTCCCCTTTTTATGTGACTTTTCATTTTTCTCGAGCTGCTCTCGGTGGTCTTTCTTTGTTTTTGGTTTTTGTAAGTGATTATGATATGTCTTGGTGACGCTCTTTTATATGGGCTTTATTGAGCTTCTTTGATGGTCAACTTTTCATCTTTCATGTTATTATGGACATTTTCTGTCAACAAATCTTCAGTGATTTTCTCTGTTTTTTATTTTCTCCCCCGTTCTGGGATTCTGACCACATGCAGATTTTTGCTCTTGATCGTATTGCACATAGTTCTTAGGTTTTCTTCATTCTTTTCTCTGATTTTTCTTCAAAGTGACATTCTTGGAATTGTCTTTGATTTTTCTGATTCTGTCTTCCATTGTTTCAGATTTGCTCCTAAAACCTTCTGTTGTGTTTCCCATTTCTGAAATTTTGTTTATCTTTTGGATTTCTAATTGCCTTTTTGTATGATTTCTAATTGTTTATTTATTTTGACATTTTGTTCTTGTATTAATTTCCTGAATTCTTTTTCTGTTGCTTTGTGTGTGTTTTCCTTGATTTTTGGCTATGTTTTGGTTGGTTTTGTCTGTGTTTTCCATGGTTTTGTTTGTGTTGTCCTTGATCACTTTCCTAATCTCTTGGAGAACCTTGAATATTAGACTTTTTAATTCCCTATCAAGTAGTTCCAGTGCTTTTTCTTCTGCTGGAAGGTCAGCTGGTGTTTTTTCTGGTCACTTGCTGGTGCCATCTTAACGTTTTTTTAATAAGTTTTGATATTGTTTGTTATCTCCAAGACGTTCATGTATTGTTTTATTTATCGATTGTAGGTTTGTTTCGTCCTGCTGTTTTGTTTTGTTATGTCTGGTGCAAATTGGCCGGGCATTCCTGGTTGCTGGCTTGTCTATGGGCACGATAGTTCTCACCACCTTGTCTGGTTGTGCAGGGCTGGTCGCTCAGCTGTGGTACAACAGGGCAGATCCAGTGGTGGGAAAGGGGCAAAGATGGGTCATTTTTCTGCAATGTGAAATGGGGCAGGGGCTGCAGCAGGGGCTGTGGTGGTGGGCGGGGAGGGGTCCAAGGTCTAGCCTGGGTCTCCTTGGAGCCGCTGTCGGCAGCAGGGGGCAGTCTGGAGACAGTGAGGAAGGAGCCTGGGGTCTGGGCCGGGTCCCCTTGGGGCTACGGTGGATGGTGGTTGGCATCTGGAGCTGGCATGGAAGGGCCTGGGGTCTGGGCCAGGTGCCCTTGCGACTGTGGCTGGCGGGGTGGAGGAGAGAGGTAGGAGGGGGAGCAGAGGCAGTTAGATGGAAGAGGGCTATAGAGTGGGTTGTTACTGTGGATCCCAGCAGTTGGGCTTGCTGGGATGGGGCGGTTATAGCTGCTGTTTTCTGGAGGGTGGGGAGTTGAGGACTGTGCTCCTGTGGTTACTGGGTGAGAGTCTGGATTCCTCCTTGAGTTGCAGCCAGCAGACATGGTCTTACTTTGACCTGGGTGTGTCCACATCATACCGTTACCTCCTATTGGGAATTCCGTGGAGCTGCCTTTCTGCATGCGGGGTTGTTGGTTTTATTCCAAGATGGCCACGCTGAGTCATGGGGTTTGGCTGGGAACCTCCCCTCTGTACCTCTGTTCTTTCCCCGTTTTCTACCAGTTTCTTCTCTTTAGTAACTTCCGATCTAATAGTTTATCTCTTAATCTAAGGTTCAGGGTTCCAGGATTGATTTCTGTATCTGTTTTACTTGGTTTTTTGGGTCTTTGTTATAGCAGATGACTTAGTGCATCTGACTAGTCCCCCATCTTGGCTCTGCCTCATATTTTCAGTCTTTTAATGTCTATGACTGTATTATATCCTTGTGGGTTTATTTATTTTTTGCTAAAGGTTTGTCTTTTATTGATCTTTTTTCAGAGAATCAGCTCTTGACTTGGAGTTCTTTTATTTTTATTCCTTGCTTCTATTTTAATTTCTTTCTCCTTATTCATTTAACAACAGCTTTTTTTCTATTTTTTTAAACTGTGTGTTTTCCTCTAAGTAAAACTGAGTACACAAATTAGTACACTGAGTAGTACAGTACACAGATTTTGACATGAGACTCATTTCTAAACACTTAGAAATTTTAAATTTTATTTCCCTTTTAAATCAAGAACCGTTTAGTTATTTTCATTTTATTCTATATGCTCAGTTTTGAGGTCTTCTTAGGATGTGTTTGGAAAGAATGGATACAAAGTTATAAATACATCCATTTAGATCAAGCTTGTTTGTTGATTTCCCCATAAAACAAGCAGAGATATAACTATAGAAAGTTTTTGTGCAGGTACAAATTTGTTCATGAATCAAAACATGCTGTACACCACCTGCATCCTAATTACATTTTATGATAAGTGCCTGATTAACCTCAGAGAAGCACTATTTCCAATAACTTGATGGATAAGGTCAATAAAATTCCAAGTGTGGTATGTGGTTTTAGCAAAATCTCAACAAGTCAGCCAGCCATGTGTTGGTTTCCTGCTTGGACCTGAAAGCAGTCATAGCCAGTATTTTTTAATGAAATGGTTGAGAATATACAAAAAAAAAAGGAAGAATAAAAAATATGAAAAACACTTCAATAGCTCCTACCAGCTTAAGAAGTAAAACATTACCATATAGCTTATGTCCCATGTGTACTACCCCTTCTTCATCTATAGTTTCTTTATAGAATTAATCATTATACTGAGTTTGTTCTGTATTTGTTTATATCTTAACTGTATATTGGCCATACCTGAACAGCAGGTGATAAAATTTTCTATGTTTTTTAATTTGGTTTAGGTGGTATGCTGTATATATTCTGCAGCTTGCTATTTTCATTCTGTCTTATGGTTGTGAGATTCCTTCATGGCTGATACATACGTCCCATTCATTTTCACTGTTGGGTATAATGTTTCAGTGTATCATAATATCATAAAGTACTTACCTATTCTCCTGTTGATGGGTATTTAGGTTTTTCCAGCTGTGGGTTATTACAAACAATGCTGCTATGAGCATGACCACAGCTGCTTCTTTTGGAGTGTTCTTAGCAACATGAGTCATAGCCAAAAGATGGAAACAACCTGAATGTCTGTTCTGTCAGCTGCTGGGTGGATAAACAGAATGTGGTATATCAGTACAATGGAATATTAATCAGCCGTAAAAAGGAATGAAGTACTGTTGCATACTACAGTATGGATGGATTTTAATAACATTATGCTAAGTGAAAGAAGTCAGTCATAAAAGACCACATATTGATGATTTTATTTATATAAAATGTCCAGAATAGGCACATTCATAGACAGGAAGTAGATTATTGGTTTCCAGGGACTGGAGGGAGGGGATAATGACTAGTGACTGCTACTGGGTTTGGGTTGTTTGTTTTTTTTGTGTGGGGAGGGGGACAATGAAAATTTTCTGAGCTTAGATCTTGGTGAGATTGCACAACTCTAAAACCAGTGAATTGTAGGCTTTAAATGGGTGAATTTATGTGTACATAATAAGTGTTAAATGGGTGAATTATATCTCAATAAAGATGTTTTTTAAAAAAGAATTACTAGGTCAGTGTTTTTAAAACCCAATCCATTATTAGGTTATGAAACCAATTTAGTGAAGTTTTCTTTAAAAAGGGGCTGGGGAGTGACTCACGTAGTTAATTTGTGTATGTAGATTCATGAACCGTTTAAGTGAAAACTCATAAATAGCGTATTCTTTATGGTGATTGTGAATATGTAGTATCCACCCACAAAAGGCTCTTAGAAAATTTTTGTTTGATACTTTTGTTTTACTGTTTATTTTGGTTGTTGGGGTGAAGCAGGGTTAGAAATGAGGATTACACCAAGAATGGAATCTGAGTTAAAAGAGACCTTAGAGATAAGAGGAAGCACGCCAACTAATTTGGCTTTTATCATCTCTCTGTTAACCTTCTAGGATGTCTATGTCAAGTCCAGCTAGAAAATTGTAAGAACAAAACTGGCAAGCTTCTCTACCTCTTTTCTCTTTCTGTCTTTCTTCCAGGTTTTTGCTTTTGCTCTATTGTGTACTTTAGCTGAGTAGATTACTGTTTCTTATATTACTGGTGTTTTGATGAGGTTTCAGAGGAGTTTGATTCCTTTGAAAGCAAACCATTATTAAACTTTGACCTGTTGTTCATTTCAGCTTGTAATACAGGTTTCAAAGATCCATTGGGTTAAATTTTATATACTTTGAGAACATGTACATATATATATATATGTGTGTGTGTGTATATATATATAATTTTGTTTTAACACGAATAGCAAATACTTGAGACATGGATTAGATGCATTAAAAACACAATTTTAGAACTCTCCTTTTATGTTTTAGAGAGAGTGATATTTAGTTTCTAATGTTAATTAGCTGAAAATTCTTTCTATGACATTTTAAAAAAATATACTAACTCCTTGAGAAGATCTGGTAAATTTTCTTTTAATACCCATCAAAGTTACAGTGACCTTGAATCCTTTTCTCACATCATCTTATTTACCTTCCTTATTACTTGGAGATCTAACAGTAACTGTCTCTGTTTCCTCAAATTTGTCTTTTCTGTTTTTGGTTTTTGTCTTTTTATGACAGAGGCTTTTTCTTAATTGTCTGATGTCCCTCGACTGACATCATATTTAAAGTGATGCATTAGTAAAGAGCATGGACAGTTTGAGAAAGCCAAGACAATGCAAGAATCAGAAGGAAACTTAGAACTATAAATTGTATCCTCAAGAGAAGATCGTGCATCATTGAAGCAACAACACAGGAGTCTGTTAAAGAAAAAGAAAAAGGGCACGTTCAAGAGCAAAAATGTGTGGGAAATTAGAAATATGGTAGAAACTTAAAAAGGAAGATAAATCTGGAAAGTAGAAAAAAACTAAAGTGAAAGTTCGAAAAAAAATATAATTAACTGGAGCAGGCCAAAAAAAAAAAAAAAAAAAAACCCAAACCCGTTGCCATCGAGTCAATTTCTACTCCTAGCAACCCTATAGGACAGAGTAGAACTGCCCCAGGGGGTTTCTGAGGCTATAAATCTTTATGGAAGCAGACTGCCACATCTTTCTTCCTAGGAGCAGCTGGTGGGTTTGAACTCCCAGCCTTTCGGTCAGCAGCCAGGTGCTTAACTACTACGGCACCAGCGCTCCTTGGAGCAGGCCACAGGGTCCAGTATCTGGGGGAAGGAGGGAAACAAGCTCCAGAGTAGACAAAATGAAGGGAATTAAAATTTCAGTGAAATGCAGGAAATTTCCCCAGAACTTTGAGTTCTTTAGTTTTTTTTTTTAGTTTGCAAGGGCACACAAAGTACTTAGCAAAATGGATTTTTAAAAGCTCATTCAGAAAGTTTTTGAACATGAAGACAGATAAGGTCCTTAAAAAAACCCCAAGAAAGAAAAAAACAAGCCCCATTTTGAGGATCAGGAATCAGAAGGCATTGATTGTGTTTATCAGCAGCAGCATGACAAGCTAGTAAACAACAGAGCAATTTATTTTATACTCAGACTGGCAGCCAAAGATAAGGATAAAATAAAGATATGAGAGAGCTGGATAAATTTACCTCCCATGTACTTGTTCTTTAGAAGTTACTGATAAATGTGCAATATGAAAATGAAGAAGTAAAGAGAAAGGAAGACTATGGGATTGAGGAAACAGGAGGACACCACACAGGACAGAGATGACTGAACAGTAGTGTAAGCTGAAGCAATGCACAGAAACTTATGACATGAAGTATGTATTTAAAATTTGAAATTAAAAATGTTGAAAAATAGGATTCCCCCTTCCCTCCTCCTGGTGATCTATTTCTCCATTGACTTAGGTTAAAAAAGATTTTCTTTCGCACCAATACGGACTTGCATTTCACTTTGTGACCTGTGATTTATAGTTCAGTCCTGAAGCCTTTCACTGGGAGAGATACTTAGTTGTGTTCAGTTTTATAATTCAACATTTCACAAGTGTATGTGCTTCCAAAAATAGCTTGAATCTTTAAAAAAAAAAAAAAGAACTTTTTTAACATAACTAATTCCATGATAGTTGTGGAATTTTAATATTCCAGCATTACATATTTGGCTTTCAGTACTTGTATTTCACTGCTTTTCACAATTTTGTGATTGGAGTTCCTGGTATCATAGTTAAGTGTAAAAGGCAACAACATGCTGTCATTAAGTTTGAAATCAGAGAATCTGTTTTAGAATTCTATCTTAATTTCAAATTTGGGAATGTTGTTGTGCATTTAGGCACATTCATTATTTCTGTTTGGGAAAATGGGCCAGGTAATTCCATACTAAATAAGTTTCCCAAAGACTTGTTTTCACTTAGAATGAACACATTGACTCATGCAGTTTTATAACTACGTTTATAAGTACTTGTTTTAGTTGCCATTGAGTCAACTCTGACTCATGGTGACCTTACATATAACAGAACGAAACATTGCCTGGTCCTGTGCCATCTTCATGATCATTGGTACTTTTGAGTCCATTTTTGTGGCTATTATGTCAGTCCATCTCATTGAGGGTTTCCCTAGTTTTCATTGACCCTCGACTTTGCCAAACATGACGTTCTTTTGTATATCCTGGGGGTGAAAAATCATACAAAGAATTAAGGCAGGTTGGAATGGCCACCAAAAATCTAAATCATTAGTTATAGTTACCAAGATAGTCTTACATCTGATCAGCCCAGTAATACCGTGTAACTGGTTTGCTGATAAATTTTTCTTCTGTTAAATTGAAACTTTTGAAGAAACAGTTTGATAAAAAGGTAAATAGATATTGAAAAAAATGGAATGTAAAATTCGTTTTCCTACAACTACTATTAACCCTGGGGGTGTAGTGGTTAAGTGCTACGGCTGCTAACCAAAAGGTCAGCAGTTTGAATCCACCAGGCACTTCTTGGAAACTCTGTGGGTCGCTTCTCCTCTGTCCTGTAGGGTCGCTGTGAGTCGGAATCGACATGTCAGCACACAACAACTATTGAAAGGAATGCTGTGTACCTTGTTGCTTCTGCCTGAAGCTCTCAATAAGGCAGGCAGCTAGCTAGTAAGTGTTAGAACCTGAATGCAAATCCAGGACTTTCTGCCTCCTGAACTTCTCAGTGTACAAAAATTATGGTATAATTAATTGATGACGTGGAAAATGGAATCACTAAATCATTAATATTGTTAATCATTATACCTGTCAAAAAAGCTGTTTTCTGAACTTGGTAATATTTAAATGCTGGAAGCCCATATATGGCTAGTGAAGATATAACTCAGTACAACCCTTTTGGAAAGCAGTCATACTATATGACACTCTTTAAAAATGTTAAAAATGTACATAGGGTTGCTATAAGTAGGAGCTGACTCAACGGCACCTGACAACAACAACAAAAATGTTCATGGCCACAGACTAGAAGTAAATACTACAAAATATTAATAGTGGTTCAGATTATGGGTATATGTGTTTTAAAATTAAGTATTTTTAAAATTTTCTGCATTTAACGTGTTATTTTTATAAATGGGTGAAGTATTTCTATTCGTAACAGGGAAATAATTCTAAATACAGAATAAGGATTATGCAAAAATACCTAACAGCTTTATTTTTAGACGTGAAAAATTACAAACAAGTTAAATGTCCAACTGAGGAGAATGTGCCAAAGTAAGTGGGGATACTTTTAAGGGAAACATGTAAGATTTAAGAGATTGCATAGGAATGTGGGGAAAAAAACTTACAACATAATTGGAAAATCAGGATGCAAATTTGTTTATATAGTATATAATTACAGTAAGTATTTTTATAAAGATACAAAAAAATAGTGGAAGGTATCCAGGTTTTATCAATGATTCTATTTGGATATTGTGATTCATGTAATTTTTTCCCTTTGTATTTTTATGTATTTTTCAGGTTTTATTTAATCATCATATACTGACTTTTTATAAAGTGGTCCTTTCCTAATGTAACTGGAGCCCTGGTGGCGCAGTGGTTAATCATCCGGCTGCTCTCCAAAAGGACAGCAGTTTGAACCCACCAGCTGCTCCTTGGAAACCCTATGGGGCAGTTCTGCTCTGTCTTGTAGGGTCACTATGAGTTAGAATCGACTCGACAGCAGTGGGTTTGTTTTTTTTTGTTTTTGTTTTCCTAACGTGAGGTAAAGCTATAGCTGATGTTTTCCTAGGCTGCCACTAGATAGTATTCCGTCTGTATGATCTGAAAGTTCGGGAGAAGGGGGGGTAGAATTGATAGTGACATTTTCTAAAAGTCCTATTTTCCTCTGTCCATATGGAATGAACATTTTTGTATCATTTCTTAGATCTGAAACTCAGCACCGAGGTTCTGCTCCCCACTCTGAGAGTGATCTACCAGAGCAAGAAGAAGAGATCCTGGGATCTGATGATGATGAGCAGGAGGATCCCAATGATTATTGTAAAGGTAAGGCTTTCTGTAAGGCAATGCTAAGTAAGACATGATCCATCTACTTGCAAATTTGTCATTTGGATGTTTGGCCTATCAGTGTAAGCACAGTTTTGATACTTTCTGTTTGTTGCTTTCTGCTCTCTAAGATACAGGAAATAGTATTTGCTCTTAGTTGGACTGAATTTATTAAAGCCTAGTTTTAGATTAAATCTGTCTTTACCTTTTTTAGTCTTAAAAAATGGTAATGTATATTTATCTTAAAAACTTCAGATATACGTTAAACAAAAAGAAGAAAATAAAAGTCATTTGTAATGCTGTATTACCCAGAAGTAGGCAATGGTAACATTTTGGTGTGTAGATTTAAAAAAATAAAATGCCTTCTCATTACTTTTTTCTCAGAGAGTTAGTTGCTAAGATAATCAAACTGGAATTACAGATATTTAAATTGAGTCATAAAGTTACCTGCTATCTTTTCTGTTTCTTTATGAGGCTTGCTAGGATCCTTGGTTAGGAATTTACAACAAAACATACTGTGCTATCTCTAAGAAGAACCTGGTCCTGATCCTCAGCAGGCAAAGATTGGTGTTAAAATACCTTGATTCCTGCTACTGTTGGTAGCCTTATGAGGACTTACTTATTTTGATTGGATTTGGAGAAGCAAATCCTCCTGTGTTCTTTCTCTTTTTTTAGCTAAGTAAATAGAAATTTGTTAATCTCCCTTATAAAAAACAACCTGAGATTGCAACTATAAATAGATTTTTTGTGTTTAGATAAATCTATTGGATTATTGAGGGGCAAGAATATTGTGATACATGACCTTTGAGGATGACATTTCTGAAAGTACCTCGCTATTCTACAGAGCATCACTGGCTTAGTGTAAATAGTCTTACTACTAATATATATATATATTTTTTAATGAGCTCAGTAATACTGTGTGACTGATTTGGCTGTTAAAATTTTCTTTGTTGAATTGATTATATAGAAGAAACAGTGTTTAATGGATAAAAGGTGTATAGATGTTAAAAAAAACGGGATGTAAGATACCCTTCCTTACTTTTCATCATTTAAATAGTAATAGTTTCTTATCCTGCTTCTTCTCATTAAAGCTATATTTTCCTCCCATTATTTCTTCTAGGAGGTTATCATCTTGTGAAAATTGGAGACCTATTCAATGGCAGATATCATGTGATCCGAAAACTGGGTTGGGGACACTTTTCAACAGTGTGGTTGTCATGGGACATTCAGTAAGTTTTAGCTGGTAGTTCTGCAAAGTAATTTGTTTAGGTGATGCCTGAATATTTTTGTCTGATGTTTTTTTCCAGAAATGATTTGGGCTGCAGTCTAGCTTTAGACTGACTTCACGATCAGAATTGTATTCATGATGATAATCTTTGAGTTCTTGGGCAAATCACTTTCCTCTCATGAAGAATCAGTTATGTATATCTGCTCCTCTACCTTAGAGACAAGAAATTGAGTAAATTAATATCAGTAAAGCCTTTGGAACTAGTTCAAAGCATTACAAATATTCAGTGGAGGCATGATGTGTAAATTAATAGATGTCTTTTTCGCTGGAGTAGAGTTAAATTTTTAGATAATTTCCTACACCAGGCTTTATGAAATTATTTTCTTCCATTTTCATAACAGATTTTCTCAGCCATGCAATCTAGAAGTTTTTCTCACATAAAAATCACAGACAGTAAAAATACCTCTTTAACACTGAGTGTTTATCTATAAGTGTATGGTTTGTCTTCTATGAGACAGTAATTGCTGTATATGCCCTTCACTTTTTATCATTTGATTTTTATGATTTTTGTCATTTTGTTTTCATCCAAATATTTCTTCTGGCTTCTTATAAGAAAGTATTATAGCTTTTAACATTTTAGCTTTTACCATACAAGTATACAGGATATTTCTAATTCATGTTTCTATACTTTATTTATCCCCATTTCATGGTTGCCACTTGGGATCCAGGGAGACATTTGGAGGATAGATTTTAACTTAGAGAAAATGTTAGGTGACTGACATTATCTGAGAACAGATTTTCTTCCTGTGACTCAGATCTGGCTAGTGAGTACCGTTAATGGGTACTGTAATCCCATAGAAGTAACCTATGTTCATGTACAGGGAAACAGAAAATCAGTATTTGTACTAGTTCATCCTGCTTCCATTGCAGGGGGAGGAGAGTAACTAAGAAGGGACAGCTGGTCTGTATATAATATTATCAGTGTTAGCCAGTGAGTGTCACCTGCCAGTTAGAGCTAAATCTTAGCTTCCTAAAGTAAGAGTAGGATATTTACTCTTAATTGCCTATGTTTGTTTCATAGAGGGAAGAAGTTTGTGGCAATGAAAGTAGTTAAAAGTGCTGAACATTATACCGAAACGGCACTAGATGAAATCCGGTTGCTGAAATCAGTGAGTATTAGATCACATGCGTAACCTGCAAAGCATTATAAATGAAGTGGTTTTTTTATAGTACTTTAGATGAAGGTTTACAGTACAAACTAGTTTCTCCTTAAATAGTACACACGTTTTATGACAATGGTTAACAACCCCACAACATGTCAACGTTCTCTCTTCTCGGCCTTGGTTTCCCTATTACCAGCTTTTCTGTCCCTTCTTGCCTTCTAGTCCTTGTCCCTGGGCTGTTGTGCCCCTTTAGTCTTGTTTTGTTTTATGGGGCTGTCAGATCTTTGGCTGAAGGGTGAACCTCCGGAGTTACTTCATTACTGAGCTAAAAGGGTGTCCAGGGGCCATACTCTCAGGGTTTCTCTAGTCTCTGTCAGGCCAGTAAGTCTGGTCTTTTTTTGTGAGTTAGAATTTTGTCCTACATTTTTCTCCAGCTCTGTCCAGAACCCTCTGTTGTGATCCCTGTCAGAGCAGTCCATGGTGGTAGCTGGGCACCATCTAGTTATAGTGGACTCAGTCTGGTGGAGGCCATGGTAGATGTGGTCCATTAGTTCTTTGGACTAATCTTTCCCTTGTATCTTTAGTTTTCTTCATTCTCCCTTGCTCCCGAAGGGGTGAGACCAGTGGAGTATCTTAGATGGCCGCTCAGGCTTTTAAGACCCGAGATGCTACTCACCAAAGTAGAATGTAGAACATTTTCTTTATAAACTGTGTTATGCTTATAATTGAAGTTTTATTGAATTAACGAAAATACCAAGTGGTAGACTTTTGACATGGATAAGTTTGACCGTAAAGTCCATTATCTTTAAAAAACGAAGAGGAAGACAATAATATTTGCACATTTGGTGCGTGTAGTATGGAACTGGTGTGATATGCTGTGATGGGGATTCCCCCCCTCCCCCTCCACACCAAACCAAACAACAACAAAAAAAAAACCATGTCAAATAAACAAAAATGTTTATTGAGCATGTTTTATGTTCCAGGTAGCACTGCTATACATGTTTTTCTTTCCTACTATATGGTTAAAAAGATTGTGAGAACAAATACCTAATATCTATTATATGTTAAAATAGATACATGTTATAAAAAAAAAGTAGTATAAAAATACTGTGTTTATTAATTCCATGTACACCTGGAAACTTAGGTAAATTTTATCAAGAGTTTCTTTGCAATTCTATAAATCAGGAAGCTGCCAGTGTGGTAGAAGGAGCTTAACTCAGAGTTTGAAAACCTGAGTTTAGGCCCACCTCTATCCTAGTATGTCCTCAAAGTCATCATTTTATTTCTTCTGAGCTATAGAGTTTTTATTTGTAAAGTGAGGGTGTTGGACCAGGAGAGTTCTAAGGCAGTGCTTTTCAAAGTGCCTGTCTGTGACAAGATACGGAGCTTGTGCCAGAAAGTAAATCAACACGCTGCTTCCTTCATGGAGGAAGTTTTTCTGTGGGGAAGAAAAATTGTCAGCTTAATAAACAATGTGGTTATTGCTGCAGTTGATTTGCATCCTATAAAAGCTCCTTAATTCTTCATGGCCTGGAAACCAGCAGCTTTCAATCTCCAGGCAGCACTTTGAGCAGCAAAATGGTTGAATTAGAAAATTAGTCCTTGTTAGTTGTATTTCTTCTTGTGAACTGTCTATTTAAGTTCTTTACCTATTGCACTACTGAAATTTTAGTTTGTCTCTTTACAGGTTTGTATGAGCTCTTTCTTTGAGTTACTAATCCTCTGTTGTATTTGCTGCAGGTATTACCTTCAGCTGCACCCCCTTCCCCACCATTTGTCTTATTTCCATGCTTTCCCTTTTCTAAATACTGTCTCTTCCCCACTGTAGGTTCGAAATTCAGACCCTAATGATCCAAATAGAGAAATGGTTGTTCAACTACTAGATGACTTTAAAATATCAGGAGTTAATGGAACCCGTATCCTTTTACGAACCTATTTGAAAATCAGTCGTGTAATAACTTTATCTCAAAGAAAGGAACCACATTTGTGCAAATAGTATTGGTCTCTTTTCTCAGGGCAAACTATAATAAAATTACCTTTTATTGTAAACTTCTGAACATACAGATGTGAATCACGTCTATCTTGTGGTGTGATTTTTCTGGGCATTGCTTAGCTTTTTTCTTCTTTTCAGGCAAATTAAATTGAAATCAAAAGAAAAACTTTTTTTTAGAAAATACCTGGTGTTACTAAGTAAAGGTTCTGTCAGCTTTGTCAGTTAGCACAGAAATTTTAAGGGAAGTAATTTTTCATGATAAATTCTAGGCTACACAAGAATCTGAGGCATGATTTTATTTGTTATTCATCAGGCCTTAACATTGAAGAGGCCGTGCAGGTAGGTTATGCTTAGAGCCTAAATAGGTACGGTTGTTTACATTCTATCATAATGAAAAAACTGACTTGTTTTGTGTTTTTATCCCACTTTTTAGAGCTGAAATAAACCTTAGCTGATTTGTCTTCACAAGTTACTATCAAAGTTGTATAGTGCACTAATTAAAAGGTTGCTGTAACAACCATGTTTATAAAGGCCTATCAAATTTTTCAGAGTAGAAGATGAAATAGAATCTCATTTAGATGGGAGCATCCAAAATAACCTGTTCTTAAATTACTTAGAAATGTATAAGGAAAAACATGTTTCTACTTCGCCTACATGTTCTCCTACACATTTTTAGTTCCAGTGGTAATCCTTCTTTTCTTTTTAAGGAGACAGGCTGCAAACAGCTTTGTAGTTTCATGTGGACTCTGGGAAAAGATTTTAACAGAAACCTGAAGAGGGGAGGAGAAAGGAAGGAGAGCGGGTGATAATGTTGAACTTATTTCATCTGTCATTTGAAGTTAGTTGTAAATCATTGCTTGGAGAAGTACAGATCACAGATCCCTGGATTTCTCAGGAAAACTGCTGTAAGAATCATTCATCTCATTTTAAAAACATCTTATGCTTATTGTGGTCACTTTGTAGATGGCTTACTCTCTGTGTGTCTGTGTTTAACAGAAAGTCTCTTCTGAGTTATAAAAACCTACACCGGAAGTCGTGATGACCATCAGATCCTGCCTCCCTATTATTGTGTCTTGTGATGTTTGTCATTATTTGGAATTTCTTTTCTCCCTTTGTCCTTAGCCATTTCTCTCCACCCTTCCTCCTGCTTGTCGCGGTTGTCTTGGCTACTGCATTATGTGCTGCTGTTACAGATTGTAAAGGAGGTGACTCGGAGTGCTGTATTAAAGTTTAATGGATTATGTCATTCTCCTGTCTCACATCTCTTTTCACAACACAGGTATGTCTGCACGGAGGTATACAACCCTGTTTTTCTTTGTCTCTAGGCATCCTGCTTTTTCTCTGGAGCACTGTAATTTTTCGTATTGAAATAGAAAGGACCATGTCCTAGAAAGATGACTACTGTAGACATCAATAATGTGAACTGGTTCCTTCCACTTCCATGGCAGGGGTGAAGAGCGATTAAGAAGGGACAGCTGGTCTATATATAATATTGACATTAGCCAGTGAGTGTCATTATTAGCCACCTGTGTGACCTCTGTCTTTAGGATACTTTTTATTTCTAGTATGTACTTTGCCTCTTTTGCTAACTCTTTTTATTCATAACGCACCCTAAGTATAGTTCTTACTCAGTATTCGAATTCCACCCGTTTGGTTTTCTTTGCACTGTCTTCCCAAGAATTTTATATCACTGCTTACAATTTAACACAGCATAAAATTGTCAAATTTTAATGCTACTCTCAAAAGTTAAGAAGATTGAAGCTAGGATATAAGAGAAAAGCTAAAAAAATCTTTTTTTCATTTTTGCTTTTATTTATTTATTTTTTTAAGCAGTTTGCATTTTTAAAAAACTTGCTGTGGTAGGTTTCAAATATACAAAAGTAGACTAGTTTAATAAATCCCCATATGCCCACTACTTATTTTAAGAGTTATTACCTCATAGTCAATCTTGTTTTGTCTATTCGTCCTGATAATTTTGTAACAAATCTTATATTATTTAATCCATAATTATTTCAGAATGTATCTCTGAAAGACAAAAACCAAAAACCAAACTCGTTGCCTCGAGTCAATTCTCACTCATAGCGCCCTATAGGACAGAGTAGAACTGCCTCATAGGGTTTCCAAGGATTGGCTAGTGGATTCAAACTGCTGACCTTTTGGTTAGCAGCGGTAGCTCTTAACCACTGCGCCACCAGGGCTCCTCTGAAAGGCGAGGACTCTTTTAAAATATAACTTCGATGCAGTTATTATACCTGAAGTAATTAGGACAATTTTTAGTCATCAAGTATCTTACAAGGGTTTCATTCTCTCCAGATGCCTCATGGTTTTTTTGTTTGTTTGTTTTTTTCATTTAGTTTGTTTATTCTTATTTAAGTCAGGATCTACATAAGATCTGTACATTGCAAGTTGTTGATATGTCTCTTAAATCTCTTAATTTTTTTGACAGACTTATTGAGGTGTAGTTTATATACAGTAAAATGCACTGCTTTTAATTGTATACTTTGATGGGTTTTAATAAATGTTTATAGTCACGTAATCACCACTGTAGTCATGGTATAGAATATTTCCACCCCAAAAAGCTCCCTAATGCCCTTTTGGATCTCTCAATCTGTAGATTCCTCCATCCTGTTCTTTCCTCATGCAGTTTATTTGCAGAAGCTAGATTCTATGTTCATAGTTTCTCACAGTCCAGAGTTTGCTAACTACATCTTTGTAGTGACATTCAGCAAGTTCTTCTGTCTCCCGTATTTCCTGTAAATTGGAAGTTAGATCTAGATCTAATAGGTGGTTAGATTCAGGTTTGGTGTTTGTTTTGTTTTGTTTGCAAGATGGTCGTGTGTACTTCTATTAGTATCATAATGTCTGATAGTCTGGTCTGTTTGTGATGTTACAGCCATTGGTGATCATTGCTTAGTTCCGTTAATTTATCAAGAATTGCAAAACTGTGATACTCTTATTCTTTTTCTTTATTAACTGGGTTACTTCTGTAAGAAAATTTTCCCCTCATCAGTGGTTTGAGTTTTGACAAAAGTATGCACTAGTGCAGCTGTCTCCCAAATTAAGATATAGGCCATTCTTTTATCCCATCAGACTCCCAGATTTAGCTTTCTAGTCATTCCCTTTCATTATAGATTAATTTTGCCATCACGTACTCTTCTGCGTCTGGCTTCTTTGTTCAACAGATTTTTGAAATTCATTCATATTATTTCCTAAACTGTAATTCATTCCTTTTTATTGCTAAATAATATTCCATTTTTGGCTATTACGAATAATTTTTATTTCTCTTGGGTCCTGTTTTCTTTTGCTACATCTCAGATGTCTTTGGCAGTTTTTTTATTATCTGGCATATAAAGATCCTTCAGACTCATCTTGTACGTTTCCTGTCCGAAACCTGGAATCAGCCGTTTCTCTAAGGAGCCCTAATTATTTTTAGCAGGAAATGATGCCCAGAATCTAAACAGTAGAGATGCACATTGCTACTGGATTGGTCATTGTTTCTAGGCCTTTTGAATAGACAGAACAGATACTTTACACTTTCTTCCCCCTCATTCCCCCCTTTTTGGGTCACTTAAAGTTATCCCAAGGAGCCCTGGTGGCAGTGTGGTTAAGTGCTCAGCTGCTGACTGAAAGGTTAGCAATTCAAATCCACCTGCCACTCCATGGGAGAAGGATGTCGCAGTCTGCTTCCTTAAAGATTTACAGCCTTAGAAATCCTATGGGGCAGTTCTGCTTTGTCCTGTAGGATCACTATGGGTTGGAATCAACTCAGTGGCAATGGGTTTGGTTTGGAAAGTTATCCCACAGCTTACTGGTGCTCGTTTGTAGATTATTTCCCCCTCTGTGTGTTTCATTTTGGCTAGTTTATTGCTATGCCTTCAATTCCACTAATCTTTTTCTGCCGTGTCTCAGTCTGCCGTTAATCCCCTCCGGCATATTTTTGTATATCTTCCATGTCTCTAACTTTTTGAACGTGTGGAATACAGTTATAACTATTTCACATCTTTGTCTGCCAATCCTAATATCTATGTCAGTTCTAGGTCAGTTATGAATGATTGATTATACTCATTTTGGGTCATGTTTTCCTGCATCTTTACCCAATACCCCACGACTATGAATTTTTCCAGTCTGTTTGGTGGGAACAGGCAGCCTTCCCAGCCCTGTGTGAACGTTGGACATTGTCCCCTCCTCCTTTCAGATGATTAAACAGTCCTGTACCTCTGGTAATGTCCTCACACATTTGTACTGGTTAGTATTCTGCTGAATACTTGAGGAGACCTTCTCCAGATCTTCATGGGTCTCCTTTGTAGTTCTTTCATTTCCATTACCTTGTTCTATGTACTCTAGCTACCTTGGTCTCTTTAGACTTTCAGCTCCGTCTGTTCACCTGGAGACTGCTGGCCTACTCCTCACTGCCCCCCTCCCCCCAACCCCAAACTTCAGCCTAGAGACTCTCTCAAGGCAGTAAGATGAGGACAGTTGTAGGGTTCGACTCATTTGTTTCCCTTCTCTTCAGGATTATTGCCTTCATTGCCTGATGTCGAGGGTTTTGAAAACTGTTGTTTCATGAATTTTATCTTTGCTTTGTTGTTATTGTTCCAGGCAAGAGGGTAGGTAAATCCAAACCCTGTTACTCCATCTTTGCTAGGAGCAGAAGTTCCTAGGTATATGTTTAACTCTAAGAAATTGCCAGTCATTTTTCTGGAGAGATTTAACATTTCACACCTCCACTAGCATTGTATGAGAATTCTAATTGCTCCACATCCTCACCTACATTTGGCAATGTTAGTCTTTTATTGTGGCCATTCTAGTGAGTTTGAAATGCTATCTTATTTTCATTTTGATTTGTATTTACCTGAGGTTGTCATGTCCATTCAGTCTTCTTTAATGTAGGATAGTTCCTTTCATGACATTCACTTTTTTTTTTAAAGGAAACCAGGCCAGTTGCTTTGTTCCTTAATTTGGGTTTGTCTGATTGTTTCCTCATGATTAGATTCAGGTTTGAGTCAGAATCTGACTGACAACAATGGGTTTGGTTTTTTTTAATACTATATGGATGATGTTCTTCTCGTTGTATTATATCAGAGGGCACATGATGTGAATTTTTCCCACCAGCGGTGGTGATAAGTTTGATCACTTGATTAAGGCAGTGTCTTCCAGATTTCCCCATTGTAAAAGTACCTCTTTCCTTTTGTAATTAATAAACAATCTCTGAGGCTCTGATGATCCTTTTCCCAAACAGTCTTTCACTAAATGGTTTTAGTATTTATTGATTCTTACGTGAATCATTTATTACTATGGTGGTTATAAAATGGTCATTTTTCTATTTTTGTCATACTTATATATTTATTACTTGGCTTTCTTCTCTAAAGATGACATTTCCCTCATCTTCTCCCCCACTTATTTATTTATCAGTGTGGTCTCATCCTATTTCTAATTTTAATTAATGTTAACTCATAACTTCACTATTCACTGTTTTGATGTTGAATGGTCTCAAGTTTGGCCACTGACATCCTCTTAGCTGGTTCCTATTTACTCTTGACATGTTTTCTTACTTGCTGGCACAGCAAGCAGTTCCAGGTTCTCTTTGTATTTTTCCTGTTCAGTAGCCCTGGATTTGGCCATTTCTCAAGAAGCTCAGGTTTCTTTTAGTGGTTTTCTTTTGTCTTATTTAAAACAAAAGTCTGGACACTAGGTTATTACTATACGTTGTTGTAGGGGAAAAGCATCACAAAGCTTAGTAAAGTAAAAAGTAAGTTTTATTTGGCATATATTCACAAGGACAAAAGTGGGAAACGGACAACCGTGCTGCCAGAGCCATGTCTGCCCAAGTCCAAGGAAATATCACAGAACAGACATAAGTGGGCAAATGGACAAGCATGCTGCTAGAGCCATGCCTGCGAGTCCAAAGAATATTACAGAATAAGCAAGAATGGGAAGATGGGCAAACATGCTGCTAGAGTCATGTCTGTCACGAGTCCCAAGAACAGTTACAGAGCTATCAGTATATATCAACATCACAAAATGGGTAGAATCATTGAAAGCGTCACTTTTTCACTGATTGGCTAGAGGTTGTAATCTTACATTTGGAATCATCTTTCTTAACAATCATTGGTACAGGTTTCAGTTATGGAAGTCAGGAGGGTCTTCATTGGTCCAACAAATACCTATTCACTAAATGTTAATAGAAAGAGACAAAAGGTGAGAAGCCCTTTGGGTTAGGTTCTATTGCCTTTTTGTGAAAACTTTCTTAAGATAATTTCTGAGATTGTCCCATCTGTTGTCTTATCTCAGGGCCCAGTTGGTGTGTCTTTGTGAGTCTGTGAGGGCCCAGCCCCAGCTGGGTCACATTTCTCCATGTTCACTGTTAGGGAATAATGATTCCAAATATTATTTCTAAATCAAAGTATATATCTTGACTTTCTTATTTATTTAGAAGCCTCTGAGGGTGGAAGACACCAATATTTTACTACTAAAATCACTGCAGTACCTTACACACTAGTAGACTCAATTATTCCTATTATGTGGTCTGATCAAGAAGTTCATACCTAAAGAGAACACATGGTGGCAGTAGAACCAAGATTAGTTTTGTTAGAAGGACCTGGTGATCTGAAAAATCAGTCAGTGAAAACCATGGAATGCACTTCTACTCTGACACACATGGGGTCACCATGAGTCAGGGTTCATGGCAGAATTGACTTGATGGCAAAGCATAAAGCAAGTCAGTTTTGTATTTGAAAAGATGTTGGCATTTGTAGTTTTTAGGTTAAGTTTTGGTACATTGTCTTCTACAGTTAAGGCAGAATATGTTTTTCCTTGCTTTTTGAGACTAGATTGAGACCAGTTGAGGGAGGAGTTGTTACCCTGGATATTAGTTTAAGCATCAGGAAAGAAACTGCTTTAAGCTTAGTGCTTTCACTAATTGCATTTACATGTTTCACTTTCCCTTTTAGCGTTAGTGTTTTAATGTGCATATTTTAATCAGTAAACCAATCTCCTACCCTCCACCCCTCCGAATGTTCTGTTTTCAGTTGTTTTCAGTGCCTTCAGTGTTAATCTTTGGAATTTCAGAATGTTGACAGCTGTTTTTTTTTTTTTTCTTCAGTTTAGTTATATAACTTTTTATACTGAAAGAAAATAATATAAAAGTTTTATTGGAGTGGAACACACCTTGTCTTGCCGCTGTTCTTCTTTTGTGCCTTCCCTTTTCTTCCTTAACAAATCTCTAGATATCTGCATGGTGTTTGAAGTTTTGGGACATCATCTGCTCAAGTGGATCATCAAGTCAAATTATCAGGGGCTTCCACTGCCTTGCGTCAAAAAAATTATTCAGCAAGTATGTATCTTAAACTCTTTCCTATCTGGTTTTTGGGTTTTGTTTTGTTTTTTAAATATTCTTAAAGTATCAATAGTTTCCTATTTCCAATATAATTTTTCTTGTTTTAAAAACTTTTTAATTTCTAAAATTATGCATTCATATTCACCCCTAGTGTTTATTGTGTTTATTCTGTTTTAAAATGTTTAGCATAACCATTTTTCCCCAGGTTCATCTCCTATGATAATCATTAGAAGGGAAATTGTATGAGGTGCCCGACTTAGGAAAATTGGAGCCCTTATCAAGAAGTTCTGGTTGCAAACATTAATTATGTATCAATAGGGACTTGCTAGGTCAAATTATTACTACCTTTTTATATAACATTCATGGAAATTTTCTAGTTTTCTGAATAGCCTTCAATATACCATATAGAATTTACCATTAGGAAAATATAAATACTTCAAAGGGCAAATGATTTGTTTGGTTAATGTGTCGTGGTAGAAAGAGCTCCAAACTGGAAAGCGAGAGACCTCAGTTTGGATTACAAAATATCCAGATCTCTATAATCACCTATATTTCAGCACTTACAAAGGATGTGTTGAACATACGCTGTCTTTAAAAGGTACTTAGTTAAAGAATATCTCCAACTAGAATTAGCTTTGTGCAACATGGAAGAATTCTTTATTATCAATAAATTCTTGCTTTTGTTAATAGAGTTTACAATTACAGGCAGTCCCCGGGTTACGTTACAAATGTCCGACTTAACACACAACCGGTAGTTACGAATCAACCTTTTGTAAAGCCTGTTATATTAAAAATCTGAGGTACATACAATGGTTCGTAATAACAAAACAGGCACTACTTTGTGACACACATCAAAACATTGTTATTATTACTGTATTATTATGTTAAAGATGTTTTAGTGTATCTGGAAGTATTTAATGTTTTTTATGCATAGAAAGGTACACTGTATGCTACAGCTTCTCACTTAACGACTGTCTCATTTTCCGACATTTTGCATTTACAATAGTAAATCTACTGTCTGACTGTTTTGTGCATTAATGACTTATGTCTAGCAGTACTGAACGCTGAGGTGCAGGGCAAGAGTTGACACTGACTTTGATGGTTAAGGTTATGTGTCAGCTTGGCTGGGCCATGATTCTCAAGTGGTTTGGCAGTTATGTGATGATGTAATTTGGCAGTTAGTAGTGATGCAGTTGTCCTCCATTTTTGTGAAGTGATGTTGATGTGGTCATCCTCCATTTTTGCATAACAACCTAGAGCCTAATGATGCTGATAAGTGAGGAGAGGGTGTATATACAAAGACAAACATTTGACTGACATTAGATATGAACTGTGCCTAACTGTTCTGACTTAAACATACAAATTCTTCTTAAAGACAGACTTAGGAATGGAACTGGAACTTGTTTAATCTGGAACTGCCTGTAATCTTTATGGGAAAGTTTCTTTGTGCTTTAAAAAAAATGCTTTATTCTCTATTGAAAACTCTTATTGTATAGTGTTTTGCCTTTTTTTTTTTTTTTAATGTGATGACTTCTTCCTTCTCCAGAAAGACTTGTATTCTGTTTTCATAACACTTTACTATCTATTCCCATTCAGGTATTACAGGGTCTGGATTACTTACACACCAAGTGCCGTATCATCCATACTGACATTAAACCTGAAAACATCTTATTGTCAGTGAACGAGCAGTACATTCGGAGGCTGGCTGCAGAAGCAACAGAATGGCAGCGATCTGGAGCTCCTCCACCTTCCGGATCTGCAGGTGTATTTTCTTTGGTGGCTTTGCTCTTATTAGAAGTTAAGAGAAATTCTTATTTTTATTCTGTTACCAGGCAGTTAAATAAAACACCATGCATTCATTTAATAATAAAATGAAATAAGTGCTGTGTGTAAGAAATAGTCCCAGCCTTCAAGAGGCTTGTTTTATTCTCAGTATTGTTCCCCTATGGTAAAGAAGAGATAAGAGGTTTTGACTTTTAGGTACAGATATATTTTATATCACAAAAGCTGATCTGTGTTGTTGCTTTAAAATGTTTTCTCTTTGATTTTGACGGTCATTTTGATGTATATACCTCTTACCATCAGCACACATGGTTGCTGTGGATCATTGATCTGTGCAGGGGCAAGATAATGTTGGTATAAAGAACTCGAGTTTAAGCACTGGAATTGGCCAGACCTAGTTTGAATCCTGGCTTCACCATTTGCTGGGTGACCTTGACTTCATTTTCCCTCATGCATTTTATTGGGATTAAGTTTCATGTTAAAGCACCTAGTGGTGTGCCACACAATACTGTGTGCTAAATAAGTGATTTACGGTTTGTTGATCGTACTATGATTATGGTGATTTTTTTCTATTTGAGGTGATGATTTTAATTATAGTAGTTTAATTGTATTTGACAAACATCCTTGATACTCAAGCTGAACTATCAGTTATCACTGACTTCCTTTAAAAACGAAGATTGAAGATTCCACCTCCTGCCTGAGCTGAACTAATATCCATAATATGCTACAGAGCAACTTAATATAGTTCCTGGTGATGCCTTGACTCCCCGATTAAAACTGGCAACTGCCAAGAAGGAAGAATTGGAGATGGGAGCCCTAACGGGGTACTTTCTACTTTAAGCAGTACATGGGAAATAATTCTAACAGGATTAGTAGTGGAAACCAGAAAGGGAGACATGGCTCTTTGCGTATATTAATGCTGTCTGGGAGAGAATTTAATCTACTTAACTTACTTTAAGTTTGTCAACTTCTATATACATTATTTGTTTTTTTCTTTTAAAAAATGATAATGTGGCTTCTACTAAAGTTTTCTCTGCAATGTAAGTTCTGTAAGAATGAGACTTTTCATTCTGGTAGGATGTCTTATCAGAACCTTAGTTTATATTGCTTGCTGAGTGCCAGGATTCTTACTTGGTTTTCTTTCTTTTTTTTCCCCCAGTCAGTACTGCTCCCCAGCCTAAACCAGTAAGTATAAGGTGTTCTATACTTATTTCTGATCTGTGGGCGGCATGGGTTCTTCTGTAATGGATGATCACAATTTGTTTAGAGTTTGGAAGTCAAAGAAAAAGATATTCCTGCGCTTCTGTAATTTTCTACAGTAAATTCCCATGCATCTTCAAGGAAGTTTGTACTGATGAGGCTTCTATAAATTTGAGTGTGTCTCAGAGTACACCAGCCCCACAGGCTGCTCAGAAGACCAAGATTTGTTGTTAAATTTGTTTTTATTTGGTTTCATAAGTGTATCCTCATTTTTTTAAGTTAATGAAAAACTTAAATGCTTTATTAAGGAAAGAGTGAAATTTAATTAGGAAGTAATTAAAGTTAACAGTTATCTCCAACTGGGGGTAATGGATTAGCCAGCTGAAGGCTTTATCTGTTTGTAATCTCCGCCCAGGCTGACAAAATGTCAAAGAATAAGAAGAAGAAATTGAAGAAGAAGCAGAAGCGCCAGGCAGAATTACTAGAGAAGCGAATGCAGGAAATTGAGGAAATGGAGAAAGAGTCGGGCCCTGGGCAAAAAAGACCAAACAAGCAAGAAGAATCAGAGAGTCCTGTTGAAAGACCCTTGAAAGAGAACCCACCTAATAAAATGACCCAAGAAAAACTTGGTATAAACAGAGCATCACAAAATTTACTTTATAGCAAACTTTAACATTATTTTTCATTGTTATTTACTGGTTTCTTGCATACAGCGCATCTCTGGGGGTGTCCTTATACAGTAAGAGTGCAGAACTTGTGATAAATGTTAGGTAGGTAATATTCAAATGTAAATTTCTAACTTTTCTCAGGAAACGGAACATACACTTCATTTAGCAGTTGGGTAAGGATAAGAGGATCTTTGTCCTTCTATAAATAGGTTTTAGATGCTCAGTCGTGTTTTTATATCATTCAGTATAAGTTCTAGAAGATGTTTTAATTTTGTCAAGAAATTTTTCTGTTCTTTCACTCACACACATACACATACATCCTTTTTGTTTGTTTGTTCCTTAGAAGAGGCAAGTACCATTGTCCAGGATCAGACACTTATGGAACATGGTGTAGAGGGTGGTGCAGCAGAAATTAATTGCAATGGAGTAATTGAAACCGTTAATTACACTGAGAACATTAATAAAGAGACATTGAGGCTTAAAGAGGATCTACATAATGCTAATGACTCTGATGTCCAAAATTTGAAGCAGGAACCTAGTTTCCTAAGCTCACAAAATGGAGACAGCAGCACATCTCAAGAAATAGACTCTTACATACCTATAGCCTCTGAGACATCAGATACCATGGTGTGCCAGTCTTCCTCAAATGTAGACCAGGACATCAGCCAACTTCAAGAAAGCATTCGGGCAGAGATACCTTGTGAAGACGAGCAAGAGCAGGAACATAATGGACCACTGGACAATAAAGGTACCTATGCAGACATACTTCCCTAACACTCCTTCCCTGAACAACATATTCATGAATTTCTAAACTAGAAATACCATTGTTTTTGTAAATATATTTGTGTGGCAGGTGTCCAGGTCACCTTCAATGTATAAATCTGTAGCCACTTTGAATTTTGTTGACCACTTAACTAGGTGCACAGCTGTTCACTTGTTGCTATGAGGACAGAGGTTTTAATTCAGGAAACTCAAGGTGTTGCTCTGCCCTTTTTATCTGAGAAAGTTTACTGTAGGTTGCCCTCTGGGGGCCTGGGTGTATTACCTTGGAGAGCTTTATTAACTTTTCAGTATTTCTGTATTCAAGACTTTGTTCATAGTCTTATTGATGGCACCTCTTGTCTGTAGGAAAATCCACTGCTGGAAATTTTCTTGTTAATCCTCTTGAACCAAAAAATGCGGAAAAGCTCCAAGTGAAGATTGCTGATCTTGGAAATGCCTGTTGGGTGGTAAGTTAGATTTGTCTCCGTGCTCTGTTTTGAAGTGACCAAGAATGAGTGAGAATTTGGACTTGGTTATGCTAAAACAAGAAAACATCTGCAGTTCTATACCCAGATTGCCACTTAACATTTTAGTGAATGCTTTTATTTTTTCCTCTCAATTTTTTTTCTTTTAGCCTTTTATTATGGAAAAGTTCAAGTATATTTACAGAAATAGAGAAGATGGTATAATGAAAACAATCCCCTCATCCTCCTACTTCGTGTACCCGGTATCATCCAGATTCATTAATGTTGACTCCTGGCCAATCTTTTTTTTTATCTGTATCCCCATCCACTTTCATACTCTCAATGCTTATGTTATGTTGTTGTTTGGTGCTGTTGAGTGGATTCTGACTTACAGTGACCCTGTGCACAACAGAACAAAACACTGCTGGAGCCTGTAATCCTCATAATTTATGCTTGAGCCCATTGTTGCAGCCACTGTTTCAATCCCTATGTTCAGTTTAGTGCCTATATTGGTACTGTATACTCCCTATTTTCAAAATTAGCATCTAACTTTACAAACTGTAACCTCCTTTTAATTCACTTAATATATTTTGGACACTTTGTCAACCAAAAATTTACATAATATTAAACTGGTGACAATTTAGGCTGTAACCTTTATACAGTTAAGTTTTTCACAACTCTGTGTATTAATACTCTTGTTTTTTACTATGTGTAGTTATGATTGGGGGTGTTTTTAATGGACATCTTTTTAAAATCCATAGCACAATGGTTTGCACATAAATGACACTACTCAAGGAGCCACGTGCTTTGTCAGCAGGAATGTTAAACACGGTTGAGGCAAAAACTGAGCTGTTGAAAATCCACTTTAGTAGGTTTCATGTTTATTATTTCAAATTTCCTAATCCTTATGACATCCTATACCGAATGGTTCATACACCAAAAGGGTCTCACTTCCAGTATTGGTTCTAAGATACTGTGATGCACTTTTAGAAAAAATAAAGTTAGAGCTTGGCACTGACTGTTGAGAATGTGGAACAGCTTTCCAAGTAATTAAAATTACTTCACCACCTGGTCCAAACCACCATATACTTTTACCTGAATGACTGCCATAGCTTCCTCACTCTCTCCCTTCTGCAGCTTTTGCCCTCTACAGACTGTTGACAGAACAATGATTCTGTTCAATGTAAGTCAAGACAGATGCTCTCAAAACCTTGCAGTGGGTTCTCTCAGAATGAAAGTCAATGTCCTTACCATGGCCCACATACCACCAAGCAAAGAACACTTGCTGTTTCCTCTGCCTGGAATCGTCTTCCCTGAGATATGTGTATGACTCACTCCCTCATTTTCTCCGGGTTCCTATTCACATGTCATCTTATCAGGGAGGTCTTCCCTTTACCACCTAACATAGTTAGTAAGCCACCACTCTCCAGACACATACACCTTCATCATTTTTGTTCATGTATTTTCTCTCCCCCACCCTCCTTTTTTTTTTCTTCACAGCACTTACCACAATCTGATACGCTACATTTGTTTGCTTAATAGCCATCTCCCTACAATATAGGTTTCATTACCACAGGAATTTTCTTGTTCACTGCTGTATACATACATACAGTACTTAGAACACGGCCTGGTACATAGTAGGTGCTCAAAAAATATTTAAGTAAATACATTTTAGGGAAATATATTGGCTCTTTACTAAATAGCACACTGTACAAACATCAAATGCTTGTCGGTTTTCTGCCCACACCATGTTTTATGCTTCTGTGCCTTTGTGCCTTCCTCCATGCTTTCTTACACGTTTGGAACAGTTTTCTTTATTCTGGTGAAATCTTTCCTGTCGCTACTACTACACAAGAATTAATCACTCTCTTCAACTCTTACATGTATGTCTTTTTCTAACATGTCTGTGTCCACTAAAAAGACTTTACCTCCTTTTCATCCATTCACTTATTCAGCAGACATTGGCACATAGTCTGACCTGAGCACTGGGACACGGTGGTGAACAAGACGTACGTGTCCTACCTGTTGGTCCCGGTCAGAGCACATGTCTTGTTTGTATCTCCAGCACAGCAGCATTAACATTCTGTAATAGCATGTTATGTGATTTTCATATAGCTTGAATTTTTTTTTGATATCATACCTTTTCTTTTGCTTTTTTAAATTGAATGTTTATTTTAACCAGTTGTGCATGTGCATAGTTTAGAGACAGTTACATAGATTTTGATTGAAAAATCTGTCCCCTTTGCCAGTTTTTCATTCCCCAAAACAGTGTACCTTCGTATCACTAATAGGTAACATGGTTATATTGTCCTTAATTTTTTTTTTTCTTCCAATTTTGGATGTTATTTCTTTCTCCCGGCAAATAGGACTTATCTGTCACCACTTCATCCATACCCATACCTTTCCAATTTTAATATAATTTGTGGTTAGAGAATCATTTCAGATTTATATTATTAGAACTCTTTAATGCAGTCCTTAGCTGAACTGAGCATATACTGTATTATGATTCCTTTTCCCTTTCCACATAACATCATGTTTCATTTGCTTAATTTTCATTGTATTGTTTATCATTTAATTCAACCCCATACCTTGACCCAGTGGTAAAAATGTCACTTCAGTATATACAGATACATTGGGTAATCTTTCAACTTTATCTTTTTGAAGAATTCTATCCTGAAACTTGGAGTCTTCTGATCTGTATTCATCTGATTGGGTTGCTCCTGTAGGCTTGCTGCATTACTGCGGTTTGGGATTTCCTTCACCATCTTCCTGGAGATTATTGTTTCCTCTCTCTTTATATCTCCTGTTTCCTACCTCTCCTATCTTCTTCTTTCTTGGTTTTCTGTATAGTTTTTGTAGAGTATGTACAGCCTGCAGTAGCTTCCTAAGAAAGGATGTATGTAATGAGATTTTTAGGGAAACCTTATATATCTGGTAATGTCTTTATTCTGCTTTCACACTCATTGGTTGCATGTAGAATTCTAGGTTTAAAATCATTTTTCCTCAGATTGTTATACAGAATGTTTAAGTCACTGCTCCATTGTCTTCTAGTTTCCAGTCTTGTTGCTGCTAAAGACCAATGCTATTATGATTCTTGATGCTTGATCCTTTGTATGAAACCTTTTCCCCCTTTTGGAAGTCTCTAGGATCATCATCGCCCCCAGCATTTATCATTTCTCAGTGATTTTTCTCACTAGGTCTGTTTTCATCCATTATGCTAGGGACTCAGTGTGGACTTCCAGTTTTGAAACTCTGATTCTTTGGTTTTGACTCCACTTTTTTTTATTCTCTACTCCTTGGTCTCTGCCCTTTATTTCTGAAATCTAGTTATTCATATGTTAGACCCTCATATACAGGTTCTCGAGTTTTCTTTCCTATTTTCTGGCCACCAGCTAGAAGATTATTAGAATAATGTTCTTAGATGTCATATCAATCTCCTTATAGCACACTTTCCTATTCAGTAGTAATATGCAGTGGTTCTCTATTGTCTGCAGAATGAAACCTAAACTCTTTAACCTAAAGTAAAGTATTTGGCTTACTTTAGCAAACTTCTTTCTGTGCCTTTATTTGTCATGGTCCCACTCCTGGAATACTTCTTGCTCTTTCAGTCAATACTGGTTTTCTCTCTGAAGGTTTGTCCTCAATTTTCCCTCTCCACAAATATCTTACCTTTTTTTAAAATTTGATAGTTTTTCATACTTTTCTGTACATGTTTTAATATTATTTAAATTTTGTTTTCTGTGTATGATTCATTATAAACTTTTTTTATTATTCATTTACTTTCTATTATACAAAAGTAGAGATAATAGAATACTGAACTCCCATACTGTTACACTAGTAGCACCTAACTTCAACAGTTTTCAACTCATTACCAGTCTAATTTCATCTGTCTCCATTATGCCACCCACCCAGATTATTTTGAAACATATCCCAGGCATCTTAACATTTCCATTCATAAATACAGCTCTCTAAAAATAACCTTGACACTATTATCACAACTAAAAAAGTTAACAGTTGCCTAATATCAAATATTTAGTCAGTTTCCCCAGCTATCTTAGAAACATTCTTTTAATTGTTTGAAGCTAGATTCAAATAAAATCCCTGGGTGTAAAATTGTACTGTGTCTCTTGAATTGCTTTTACTATAGAGATTTCCCCTTTGTCTTTTTTTCCCCCTCCATAAAATGTATTCGTTGTAGAACCTCTGATTGTTGTTCTTATCATATCTCCAAGGTGCCTAACATGTTCCCTTTTCTCCTAAGAGTTCCTATAAATTGGTGTGGATCAAGGAGCTTGGTTAGTTTCAGGCTTGATATTTTTTAAGGGGCTGAGGGGAACAAGAGAGAATGAAGACGAGGATTTTTATAGGTGGTGGTGATTATAAGTTTCATGTAACTTGAAGGCTATGTCTTTTATTTCCTCATAATGAGCACATAGCAAGGAAAGGTGTAAATTGAACCCAAATTGGTGTCATTTGTTTGTTGACATGCGATTTGTTAATTTTAGACAAATAAGCAGCTTAATTTTTGTTTGGGGAAATAGTTTTTCATTTCTTAAAAAACCATGGCCATTCCCTAAATCTGTGTATCTATATTAAATTTAGACTCATCTGTTTGCAAAAAATAATTTGGAGTAGAGTGTATAAAGCAAAGTGCTGTTTAGAACTAATTGCATCAAAATGATACATAAGGTTAGCTAAATGGAAACTTTTATTTGGGGGAACATTAAGCTGCCATGACTTGTTACATTTTAGAATAAGTAAATTTAAAAATTCTGTTTCCTTCTTCATTTATGCAGCACAAACATTTTACTGAAGATATTCAAACGAGGCAGTATCGCTCCTTGGAAGTTCTGATAGGATCTGGCTATAATACTCCTGCTGACATTTGGAGCACTGCATGCATGGTAATGTTTTTTTGCTCTTGGTCTTCCCTTGTTATGTGCATGGTGGTTACATACCTTGCCCAGTTTGCTAATTTTGGTAGACCAGCAAATTAACAAGCAGAAAAGGAATTTGGTGACTTATCATTGGCACTAAAAATCCAGTGTCTGAAGAGGTCTGGCTCCAAACACCTGTCATAAATACCTGGTGTGCCATGTGGTTCCTACCAAGTTCCTGTTGTGTGAAGGAACTAAATGTTTCTTAAAATAAATTGTTGGTGAAGAAAGTTGAAAAGCTCTAAGATGTTGGCTTTGATTAGGTTATGAGTACCATTGCCCTTTCAGCACTGATCTATTTTTGTGCAGTTCAGCAGCTCCTCAGGCATCTTTGCATCTCACAAGATGTGAAGCCCAGTCACCAACAGATTTGTAAATTTTGCTTTGTCCTTGGCAAGCAACTGCTTGAGTGGTCAGATTTAGTTGATAATAATTTCCCACAAATAGCTTCACGTTGGAACATGTTACATTGTTTCCTGAAATGATGTATACCCTTCAAGATCTTGTATCACAATTTATAATTGTGTGTTTGCTTACCTTTCTCTCTTTTAGTAGATTATAAGCTCTTTGTGGGCAGGAATCATGTCTGTTATGTATAGCTAAGTATCTGGTTCAGTGCCTGGCACATTTTAAGTGGGTGCTTAATACATACTTGTGGACCACCAAGTGATGAACTAAACTGGAAACATATTAAACTCTTATTGCAATTAACATTTAGTATTCACAGTCAGCTGTGTTACAGAGTTGGCACATATGTGCCTGCCACCTGTCTGAGAATCTGTTTTTCTCCTGAGCTGGGGAAAACTTGAGACAGACTGGCAGCTCCAATTAAAATAGGTCTGAAGTAGAGTGAGGTTTGGTATCATGTGCACAAGATAAAAGAATATTGAAATAAAATCTGAAATTTATTCTTGCTACACTTTAAAGCTTTGTATTTTGAGGAATTTGATTTGAGTTGATTTGTTAGAGGAAATCATAAGTGATAGCGATGCTATCAGCTGTAAAATATAGCTAGTTTATAGATAAAATCTGATTTATTAAGATGTAGAGTGATTCTTAGTAGTGGATTAGTTGTTTGCTGTGAGAAAATGAGTGTCTTAGTCTTTTTTTCTTTTCTTTTTTACCTTATTTCACATTCCTGTTTTGTTTGAGGGCAGTGGTCCTGCCTAACATGGTATTTCCAATGTCAGGCTTAAGAAGTAAGGTAAAAAGAAAAAAGGGGAATTATCCTTGCCCCCAGCCTTGCTCATTTTTAGGAATTTTCTTGACCAAGGGATGAAAAACACTTACCTGACGTGAGACAATATCATAAAAACTTGAGCCCATTGTCTCCAAACAAGTTTCTCTCATTTTGCTGATAGACGCAGAAAATGTTGCTTTAATTTGGCCATACTCAGAAAGTAAAAATAAATCCTGGAATATCAAAAGTGCCAAGAGAGTTAGGTGGATCATCATGCACCCAGTGCAATTAATTGATGGAAAGATTGGGACCCTTTCTGAGAGGTAAAGAGATAATAAGTTGAGAGATTACCTACCACATTAGAGATTGAGGCTACAAAGTCAGAAGGACAGTTATAAAGAGGCAAAGGGGAAAATATTTGTGAAGGAATAACTGCATTACAATTTTCCAAACATGTAGGACCATAGCTGGCGGTATGAGGCTGTCTTTCCCCCAGGCCTTTGAATATCCCCTCCTTCACCCCATGGGGAAGTATATTTACAGTCCTCAGTTATCTTCCTTTTTTGGCAGTATCCTCCCTTGAGGTATTGGCTTCTGAGACCTGTTCTTTATTCTTTTATCTTTCACTCTTGAGTTCAGAGCAGGATTTGTACACTGGCATTTGTGGGAGGCTCTGTGAATGTGGCTACGCATATTTAAGAAATTGGATAAATCGCATATCCTTGTCCACTCCAGAAGTTGGTCCAAGGCTAATCAAGAGCATATTTAGGGAAAATGCTAGAAAGTATAATTAATTCTTAGGCATTTTTACCAAGGAAATGGATCCTTGGAAAATAGGATCAAGAAGGGAAATAGAATCCATAACTGTTTTCTCTGTCCAGAACTCTTAAGGCTGCTAAAATGCCCTGAATCTGAAATCAAAATCTGAAGTGCTATAATTTGTCATGCTGTAGAGTTTTTTATCCACTGTCACCAGTCCCCAGTGTGGTTTGGGGAAGAACCATCAGATCTGAGGTACATGAAAGAACAGACAAATGTCTGCACTGGTTATAATTTCTAGCATTGTGTGCAATGGCTATTTGGATTCCGCAGACTGTCACTTTTATTCAGCAACAGTAAGCCACTGGAGATCAAGGTAGAATACTATTTTAATGAATAATATTTTTAATTCTCTTCAGCGCATTTCCTTATCCTGTACATTGATGCTCACAGATTTGCTTTTGTTTTCAGTTTTATTGTTGCTGTTACAGCTTTTTGTTGGATAGAAAAGGCAACCATGAACGAAGTATAATCTTGCTCTTTCACAATCAGTTTCTGTAATAAAATGGCTGGAATCCATGTATGTAGAGTAGATTCCTACAGTTAGTATGTACAGATAATATCTGAATTTCCAGACACTGCTTTCAGTGAAGGTAAAGGAGAACTGGGCATTTTGCATGCTTATAAACAGGGAGGGAACCAGAGAGGAATTGAGAGAAGTAAATGTTTGCTTCCCAAGGATGATAAACCTGTAGCTGGTTGACTTCAGGACCTCCAGTGTAATCCCACTGGATAGCACACCATTGAGACGAGGGCTTGGAACTAACACCAGCCTGGGTGCCGTAGATTGGTGGGGCAAAGCACTCTCTATTTTTGGTCATGCATAGCTTCCGCATGTCGGCTCACACAGCTGTGTGTTGGAATATTTATTTTATAAACGTTTCAATTACCGATGTAAAAGATTGAATGAATAAAGCTTTAACTTTAAGTCTCTGTCAGTACCTCCTCCTTAGTGTTTCGTTTTTGTTTGTACCAATTGGTAACAGAAACTTAAATAGATAGGCTCCTCCTCTTGACTGAAAAAGGACTTGGCTCTTGGCTTTCTTCTCTTTTTCTAGGGAGTCTCATCGAGTCCCATTGTATGTCCAGCCTTAGCTTCCCTCCAGACTTCTGCCTTGTATGTCCAGTTGTCTGCTTGACAAGTCCATTTGGATATCTGCTAAACATCTCACATGTAACATTTTCAAAATAGAATGCTTTCCACACATACTTTCCCCTCTTTCTTGTTTTTGAAAATGACACCACCACTCCATCACCCAAACGAAAACCTCAGGAGTCCTTCTTGATGTTTCTTTTTCCTTCTCACTCTCTATATCTAGTCCATCAGCAAGTTCTCTTGTGTTCCACCTTTAGAACATATCCAGCACCAGCCACTTCTTACCTTTTCCATTAACCCACTCTGGTCCACACATCATCATTTCTCACATAGACCACTACATCGTTCTCCCAGTTTATTTCTCTGCTTCTCATCTTTTCTCTTCTGTGCCCTTCCTCACTTGGTAGCCAGAGTGGTCTTTCTTAAATATTAGTCAAATTATGTTACTCCCCCCTTTTAAACTCTCGGATCGCTTTCCATTCCACTGAAAATAAAATGCAGCTTTCTTCCTTAGCCATGCCAATTGCATTCTCACCTTGGGACCTGTTTTCTTCTTTGCCTTGTGCAGGTCTCAGCTCGGATGCAAGCTGTTCCCAGATGCCTTCCTGACAACCCTATTTAAAATAAGCCCCACCCTATCACTTAATTATTTATTTTTATTGTACTTTAGATGGTTTACAGAACAAACTAGCTTCTCATTAAGCAGTACATATACTGTTTTATAACATTGGTTAACGATCCCATGACATGTCACTACTCTCCCTTCTCGACCTCGGATTCCCTATTACCAGCTTTCCTGTCCCCTCCTGCCTTCTAGTCTTTGCCCCTGGGCTGGTGTGCCCCTTTAGCCTCATTTTGTCCTATGGGTCTGTCTAATCTTTGACTAAAAGGTGAGCCTCTGGAGTGACTTCATTACTGGGCTAAAAGGATGTCTGGGGGCCATACTCTCGGGTTTTTCCAGTCTCTGTCAGGCCAGTAAGTCTGGTCTTTTTTGAGTTAGAATTTTGTTCTGCATTTTTCTCCAGCTCTGTCTGGGACCTTCTGTTGTGATCCCTGTCAGAGCAGTCAGTGGTGGTAGCTGGGCACCGTCTAGTCATACTGGACTCAGTCTGGTGGAGGCCGTGGTAGTTGTGGTCTCTTAGTCCTTTGGACTAATCTTTCCCCTGCGTCTTTAGTTTTCTTCATTTTCCCTTGCTTCTGAAGTGGTGAGATCAGTGGAGTATCTTAGTCACTTTATTTTTCTCTGTGTAACTTTATCACTACCCAAATATGTGTGTATTTGGGTTTTGATAAGTTACATGAAGAAGAACAAATAAATATTTTTATATTATAAAATAGCAGTTTTTTTCTGCATGAGACAGGACTTTTTGTCTATGGTTTTTAAATAGGGAGAGCGATGTGTTCAGTGGACAGATGGCATTTTGGAAATATTCCTCAGCAATTTTCATGGTTGTATACCTCTGATTAAGAACCAGTTTGTTTGCCTCAACTGTTAAGATCACTTACAACTGTGTAAGATAAGATCAAGGAAACTAAAGCTGCAAGTGAGTGGTAGAATATATTTAGTACCAAAAAGAACCTCATTCCTTTTCAACCGTTCCCCAGTCATCCCTTTTGTTCTGTGGGATGTTTCCATATGGTGCTGCTGGCCTTTTCATCTGCTTTCTGTCTTTTGTAACCATCTTTCAGCCTCCATACTCCCCTCCTGGAGTAGTTTGCTGACTGTTAAGACATCTGTCATTTGCTTCATTTTCCTGTGGTTGGTTATTTGCAGGGTAGTAAGCACTAGGTGTTTAATGATGTCATTTCTTCATATCCAACAACAGTAAGTAGACTTTTAAACAAAATTTGAACAAAACTTAGCATTCCTGGTTTGAAATGATTGTAAAAAGCATCCTCAATTTAGTATCTTCATGATCTGAACAATGAAATATCTTTAATAACAGAATTGAGGCAGAACAGCCACCTGGTTTACCTAGTAAGACTAAAGTGCTCTTTAGATGTTTTTAGAAAGAGGTCTCGTCATTGTAATTAAAAAATAAATTTCCTGTTTTTTCTTCTCTTAAACAAACTTTCTTCTTCCATCCTCCAGCCCTACTCTGGAATTTTGCTTTCCTCTACTAGAGATTGTTGAAGACCGGAAATTGAAGTCATCTCTTAATCCCTTGTCTCTAAAACAGCAAGTCCAGAACTTCAGTCCTTCCTAATGTTGTCAGGCCTGAGGTCAAAATCAGGGCCCTTAGGTTAGTACATTGAGCACATCTGCAGTTCCAGGTCTCTGCAGGAAAGGAAGCATCATGACTGTCCCTGACATGTCTTTTCCACCAGACAAGAGAGCAAATGGCCAGCCCATTAACACAGATGGCAGACGTGTTATCTTAGAGAAACAGCTCTAACCAGAAAGTCTTTGTTTTCTGTTTGATAATCCTGGACAACACTTTGACCACACATCCATGTTGCCTATGAATGGTGGGCTGGCTTTCAAGCTGTGTTGGTATTCCTTTCTGCCACCCAGCTTTCATAAGTTATTTCTGGATCTTTAGTATATTTAAATTGTCACTATTTCATGCCATCTTTTGAAGCCGTTTTTCTCTAAGGCAGCAGTGTTGAGAAAGTTGACAAAGGATGATACAACTCTGGATTATTAAAAAGAAATTACTGTCTCTGCTTTTAACACTGTCTTTCCATACTGCTTGGCACTTATTTCAAAGAAATCACTTCTTAAGACCCTCTTGAATACTGATTGTTCGTTTGTAAGAGGTTTTCTTGTTGTAAGAGATGTATGCTTTTCTTTTCCTGGTTAGTGAATGCAGATCTGCTGATCAAATAGAATAGGAGTGGCTCCTGACTCTGTTTGTACTTAGGTCTTCTGGTTTTCTGCAGGGCTAGGAAATGAGAACTCTCCATGTGAGACAGTGAGGAAGTGCTTTCCACAGCAAAGGTTAAGAATGTACTGTTTGCCAAACACTAAAAAGTTCTAGGTAGAAAGACATCTGAAGATTTTAGTTTTAGGTACAGAATTTTGATTTCTAGCCATGTAGAATTACAACTTGATTCTGTTTGATTAATCAAAATCTGCTCTTCCATGAATAGTTTAGTAAAGTAGAATCACCTTAATATCCAGATGTATCCCTCTCTGACCCAAGAAGGTGAACTCAGAGGGCTTAGTTGCTGATTTTTTCTGTGGGGTGTGGGGAGTCGGGGGTGGGTAATGGAATAACTCACATGTTGGTGTTAATTAAGTGTTTGCTGTTTTCTCATTCCATTTTACTAAGATATAGGTGTGGGGAAAACTCTTTTGGAACAAATTTAGATATTTGAAAAAAGGTCATTTGCAGGTTTTTTGAAGAAAAAATTAATCAAATATCAATAAGCTTTCTAGCCTTCTTTTCTTTGATGCTTTCATATACTATTCTTCTTTTTCTTAGGCCTTTGAACTGGCTACAGGTGACTATTTGTTTGAACCTCATTCAGGGGAAGAGTACACTCGAGACGAAGGTGAGTCCCTGACAGAGGATGTATGTGTTATAGTTACGCTTCCCAGATGTGGCTAGCATCGTTTTTAGTGCTGAACAGCTTTAGTCTTTTTAGAGCACTGAGTACATGTACATCCCAGAAAAGGCAGAAATATAAAAGGTATTTTATATTCGGTATGCTAGATATTTTATGAGATATTAAAAGACAAAAGGCCAAAATTGGTTAAACTAAAACTTCTGTTTGCCAGATAATTTTCTTCTTCAACATCTAGTTGTCTTCCTTTCTGTAAATATCAGCAATTCATTCTTTTCCCAGCTTGAGTTTCCCTGTTCATCAACTATTTGTTGAGTTTTGCTTCTATCTTTAATTAGAAGTCACTAATTTTAATACACAGAGACGATATCCTATTTATCTTTGTAAGTTCTGTAATATTCAGCATTCTTTTTTCGTTTTTGAAAATTAAAGTCATAGTTTTTTTTAAGTGATAACAAAAATTTAGAATTCTAGTGTAAAACAAGACACAGTTGATTTCTATTTTGTGATTGCCAATGGGAAAGCCCAAGCTGTCAGTTGATCCGTCTGAGAAACTGGGGGAAACAGATGCTGTATCTGTTTGATTTTTCTGTGGTGGAGTCATTCAGGTAACTAGATACTGAGTTAATAATTTGAATGAAAAAATGATTAAAGAAATATTTTACCTTCTTTACTATACGGTTTTGGCAGCTTTTATTTTGTTCGCAAGATTAATGAGAATTATTTTGAGAGAGCACTTGCAGTGTCCCCTCCCAGTGTGGAAAATATTTACTTTCTGTGCTTTTTCCTCAGTTCTCTGGGAAATGAGGTTTCATGTTCTGTGGAACCAAGAACGTTCTCTATTTCCTGAACTGTGGTTCCCTGGGATATTAATAGGCAATGTTAGTAGCACCTGCTAATATTCCTTAACAAATACAGTTTGGAAAATGCTGCTCTAATTGCCATAGCTAAATGCCGATTTTGACAGGTACATTTTAGACATATTTGCATACACCAGCCCCTTGTAAGAAGATAACTATAATTACCACCCATGTACACACTTGATTTTCCATGTTCTCTGTTTGTCGTTTTTCCAAGTTACAAATTTGGGACTATAGGATTACAGAGTTTTAGAAATATCCCACTGTATCTGTGTTTGGGAAGGAGATTAATTTTCTTCTTTTTGCTTTTCTAGACCCCCTATAGATATTAGTGTGTTGTACTAAACACACATAGTGACTAGAATTACACTAGGTGGTAGGACCTTATGCTGACTGAAAATTGAAATGTATAGGAAATGTCCCAAATAAGGGAACAAGGGAGAATTATTTACCCTAGATATTTAGATCCTATTTTTTCCAGTACCAGTCAGTATTAATAGTCTTTATATCAAGCCTAAAACTCCACTCCATTTACTCTTCTACTGTATTTTGTCCTCTAAGAGCGGGAAAAAGCAAACCTTATGCCTTGGCTGGAGCATACAGAGTTTGTTACCAGTCACAGAAGGGCTGGGGCCTACGTAGCATGGCCTCTGTTTTTGAGTCCCCACAGCCATGACTCTTGGAGTCATACTTGTTAATTTTGCCTATTAAGTACCATCCTGTGATTAATTGATAAGCCAGAGACAGGTTGCTGGAATTAAATGTAAAACAACAGTTCCAAGGGCAAACTAATTCTGCAGACTAGGAAAAAATATTGAAAGAACCAATACTTCACTTGGAAGTTTGTAGTGAGAGAAACTATAGTTTCACTTATTAATTGGTGTTCTCACTTTGGTTGTTGTTAATGGTAATTCAAACAAAGACATTTATTGGCAGTTCCTGCCTAAAACAGGCAGAAATTTCTTGGCAGCCAGGTGCTTGTTACCAAACCATAAATTGAGTCAAAGCTGCCCAAAGATTAGAGTGAATTTCATAAATATAAAGCTATCTTAAAGTGACACCGCTGGGCCCTTTACATGAGAAAGGAGTGTATGATCTGAGACCTTTACAAATCCCTTGGTAGGTGAATGTCTCTACCATGTCGTTCCCCTATAAAGCACAAAATTGGAAGTTTTTTTTACAGTAATGCCTTTTGACTCTTAAGGATTCTGTAACTAGGGGATTACTGTCATTTATAAAGCTCTTTTCCAGCTAGGAGCCATCACTATTTAAAACCTCTTTATATTGTTAGTTTCTGTCTCCTGCAGTGTGAAGAGGGCAGGAGAGCCGCCTGGAGGTGTGGGAGCTGGCTGGTCCCAGGCTTCCCTCCTGGCTAACAGACTGCATGCCACCCGGGCGGCATGCACAGTCCATACTCATGCTGTGACAGTTACAACTCACTGTGTGACTTAGACATTCAGTGACTGACAGACAAGCAGCTATACTTTAAAATGTTTGTGTTAGTTATTACTAAAAATGTCATTTTTTTAAAAAAGCTCTGAGCTAGACATGATAGATGTGGGTTTTCATTTGAGTTCTAGCTCTTGTTAGCCCTGTAGCTTCAAGTAAACCAAGAAAAACTCCAATTGCCATCAGGTCGATTCCGAATCATGGCAACCCTATAGGACAGAGTTTCCAAGACTAATTTTTTACGGAAGCAGACTGCCACATCTTTCTCCTGCAACTTCAAGTAGGCCACTTATTTATTCTCTCTGAGGCTCCATTTTCTCATCTTTAAAATGGGGCATTACTCTTTAGCCTGTTTTACTGGATGATTGTGAAAACTCAATAATAGTATGCGAGCGCTTTAACTGTCATGAACATTCTTATATAAGGAATATTATTACTACTTGAAGCCCAGAGCAGTATTATAAATAACAGTTCTAGAATGCCTAAAATACATTGGCACAGTTCTTACTTTACCTAAAGCACCTACCTGAACTGGATATACAGACAAAGTGCAAATAAAGCTGTAGACAAGCCTTCAAATTCCAGACTGGGATTTTCCAGCAATTGTCAGGTGATCAGCCACCTGAAATAACTCTTGGCCTTCCCAGTCGCCCCCTTGAGTATCCTTGGTTTTATTTGTAGTTACTTTTAAACCGCTAGTCCTTGACAAAGCTATTCATAGTAAAAACCTCTTTTACAGTTGTCCTTGATCCTGTTCTTCTTACCCTTCTATTTTAGACCACATTGCGCATATTATAGAGCTGATAGGCAGAATTCCAAGACGCTTTGCCCTCAGTGGGAAATATTCACAGGACTTCTTCAATCGCAGAGGTAGTATTGTTAACATTAGTTTTCATCTAGGCCCCAGGGATACAACTTCAGGAAGCAGAGCATTCACACCAAGATTATATTTAGTTATCAATCAGATCCCACTCGAATGGGCACCTGATTTTCATGGTTTTCTGGATTCTCCATTAGATGGATAGAATCCTCCTCTTCCCATTTAGGGCAAAAAGTAAGCCTGAGACGCTTTACAAAGAGGTGTGCATGCTACTCTTTCTGCCAATGTCTAGAGCTGCAGTTGTTACTCCTGTTATGTATGTCTTTTTTTCCCCTCTTAAAATGTTTGAAATATACAGATCACATTGCATTGATCATAGAACTTCTGGGGAAGGTGCCTCGCAAGCTCATTGTGGCAGGAAAATATTCCAAGGAATTTTTCACCAAAAAAGGTAAAGTGAATGTGTTTGTTCCTTGACTTTAAGAGGGCATGGTGTTTTAAAATGGACAGGTAAGTACAGTTGGGTACATGTTTCTAGCACCTAGAGGAAGCTCGTCCTACCATGGATGCTGCCCTGTGACACACCAGAGAGCTGGAATAGCGTGGTCAGTAGCAAACTGGAGCCAGGCTAACTGGGTTCAAATCCCAGCTGCTCCCTTAGCTGTGTAACGTTTGACACCACCTCTCTGTGTCTCAGTTTGCTTGTCTCTAAATGGGGATAATAATAGCGTGTACCTCCTATTAAATAGTTACTATGTGTGTAGTGCTTGGCACACAGTTGACTGACGATTACACCTACTACAGCGCTTCTGAGAACCAGCAAAAACCAAACCCATTGCTGTCGAGTCAATTCCAACTCATAGCGACCCTATAGGATAGTGGACACATTTTTGCTGGTATTTGATCTAGAACTGCCTCTACCAAAGGTCAAATGAGTTTAAACTTCTTGAGGGGAAGGGACTATGTCTCACTTATCTTTGTATCCCACGTGATGCCTAACAGTGTCACTTAAATACATTAGTCGTACAAATGAACTTCATTGCTTTCAGCTTGTTAAGTTCATGTTAATCTTTCTTTTTTTTTTCTGAATTTTATTTATTTTTTTTGTTGAGAATAAACACAGCAAAACATACACCAGCAGTTTCTACATGTACAATTTAGTGACATTGATTCTTCAAGTTGTGCAACCATTCTCCCCCTCCTTTTCTGAGTTGTTCCTCCCTCATTAACATGAGCTCAGTGCCCCCTAAGATTCCTGTCTTATCTTTTGAGTTGCTGTTGTCATGTTACCTCTTATTAATGAAGGAAACAGAAACAAAGATAAAACTCTCACCTCAAATGTTTTACTTGATCATATATGTTGATACATCTAAGTATGTATTTCTTGTAATTCTAAATAAAACTTAGAATCTGAAATGTGAAGAACTAATCACAGGGGAGACTTCAAATAAGTGTCATATATGAAAAAACTTGAAAGCAGTATTTGCCTTAATAAGCCAGAGTGTGATGCTGCTGTATCTGAAAGCTGCATAGGGTTGGTTCTTCTAGTTTTGTTGCTTTTAACATGTTTAACATAGTGTTATCTTTTTATTTTTAAATGACTGCCTCATTTGGAAGTAACATTTATTAGACTATTGAGCATAAAAAAGAGTACAAGTAAATTATTCTTGGTGTGTGGTGGTAGAGTGCCCCTGAACACCGTAGGAGACCATGTTGAGCATATAAGCATTTAGTATTCATTGTAGAGAATACCTACTTCCTGATAAAAAACCAAACCCGTTGCTGTTGAGTCGATTCTGACTCATAATAACCCTATAAGACAGTAGAACTGCCCCATTGGGTTTCCAAGTAGCAGCTGGTGGATTCAAACTGCTGACCTTTTGGTTAGCAGCCATAGATTGCCATAGCTCTTAACCACTGTCTAGATCCCGGTAGGCTTGCTCAATTTGACTGGGAAAAAAATCCTAGATTGGAGGAGAAAACAAAAACGTTCTTAAATTTTTAGGCCTTCATGAAAAAATAGAGATACTTTTTTTCGAGGAGTACATTAGAGAAGAGGTGCTTTGTGGATGGAGGATTAGATTCTGATTGCAAAATTTGATTCTTTATAGACAGCCTGGATTAGTTCCTGGATTTCCACAAGAGGATCTTGTCACTTGTCAGTGTTGGTCAGTTGCTTTTGTACTGTCTTCACCACAGGTGACCTGAAACACATCACGAAGCTGAAACCCTGGGGCCTTTTTGAGGTTCTAGTGGAGAAGTATGAGTGGTCTCAGGAAGAGGCAGCTGGCTTCACGGATTTCTTACTGCCTATGTTGGAGCTGATCCCGGAGAAGAGAGCCACCGCTGCCGAGTGTCTCCGGCACCCCTGGCTCAACTCCTAGGCCCAGGCCCAGCACTGCAGCAGAGATCACACGATGACCCTCCTCCTTTCCCCTCCAAGCATTTCCCACTTTCCTTTTCAAGGTGAAGCTCTTCAAGGGTTTCTAGATTTTTTTTTTTTTTTTTGGTAATCCAACATGTTCATTTGGGTTTGCTTACTTGACCCTGTGGAGATCCCACAGCCATTGGGCATCCTAGGTGAATTTGGCCTTAGTTGGGCTCTGCCAAAGACTAATAGACTGAAAATGTGAAACAGCCTCTTGCTCTGTACCCTTGCCTTTCCATTGGGACATCCTTTAAATTATAAGCATCCTTTTTAAAAAGAGCTATGAAGAAGTATGAGCCCATCCTTTTATTCACTGACTCTAAGAGTCAAATTTTCTAGCACATATCCAATTGCCAGCATAAGGATGAGGGGGGAACGGGTGTTAATTCTGTGTACAGCAGAGACATTAAACTTGCTGTGTCCAGGCTGCATCATCTTCCTGGATTGTTTCTGTTGTTCTCTATGTTCACATTTTTTCATGCGACTTTTAACCTATCTTCTTAAATGGGCTGAATAAACGCCGAGTTTGGGTCGCATTTTATCACTGTTCAAAGCACTGTCAGATTTCTTTCATCCTTTAATAATCCTAATATCCTTGAATCCTCAGTCTGATTAATGATGGAAACAGAACGGAACCACTGAGTAGCAGTTTTTTCAGACCATAGGTGTTCTGCAAGCAGTGCTTTCCTATATGTCTTCTTTTGCCCTGAGAGCGGAGTTAATTTGATTGGCTTTCTGTTTTTTGCTTTTTTAATCCCTGGCTGGCACTTTTACTCATTGCACTTGAGTTTATTGCCCCTTAACTAAAGAATTCAGGATGACTCTAGAAAGATCTGGGTTTCAGAGCTTCCCTATCTAAGAAGAAAGTGTCCCAGAGCTCTTGACTCTATTCCAGACAGTCCCCAGTTTATTTATGGCTTTTTCTTTACCTTGCCCAAGATTTTGGCCTTGAGGCAGCCTTTTTCTGTGGCTTTCTTTGCCCTTTTCATTTTTTCAGAGGCTTGGGGTCTTAGATGGAACCCCAGGGTAAAAGAACCAAGGCGAGGGGTGGGATGGGACTTTTTTGGGGGGTAGGGGGGTTGGTTGATTTTTAAAATTAGCCATTCTCTGCTGCTATTTCCTTGTATAATGTAAGTTTTTAACCTCAATTTTGGAGATGATTGAGATGTACTTGAGGCCTTTTTTTTTTTTTTTTTTTTAATGAGAAAAAGCTTTGTGAATTTTATTTTAGGAGGGTCCTCTCCCAGACTTGTGCTAGACATTACATATTCCTTGAGTCATATTGAAAAGCAAAAGTGGGGCAGCATTGGGGTCACAGCCACTTGTTCGGCACGGACCAAGTGGGCCTTTCGGATTACAGCATCTCCAGAAGTGGCTACGGGACTCTAATTTACAGAAAGCCAAGGAGGTGCTACTTGGGGCTCTATAGCAAAGCTCCCGATGAGACTGTTGGGTAGTCAATTTTCTATATGAGAGATTGGAATCTAGTTTTTGTCATTTATCCACCAACAATGGCAAAGGAAAAAGTGGTATAATTATGCAATCCATTTAACTCATAAACATATTACCCTGAGTAACTATGGCCAGCCATTCATCTGATCCTTGATTGGGTACTTGTGAAATCAGACGTGTTCCTGTAGAAAGAATTTTAAATCAGGCTATCTATGCACCTCTCAAGAATAAAGAGAATAGATTGTATCAAACAACGGCAGGGAAATACTTCAGCAATTCTAATCTACCTTGGGTTTTCAGCTGTATCTACGTCTAAAGCAATAGCAGACAAGGACTGAATTATCTTCTGCACTGTAATGTAAAATCATACTTGTGGAATTACAGGAGTTCTGGTGACAATATTAAGGTGAAATAACCAAGACAAAAACCAGAAGGCCCCATTTTAATAAACAATTGACAAGAAAGGAAATTTTAATGAGAGAGAGAACCTGTAGCTTCACTTTGGAAATGTTTCTCTACCACATAAGGGCTTTTTCCCTATCACTTAAGGAGCCAGATGAATTTAGAAGACGTGGAAAAGAGGCAGCTGTAGAACTTGATCTTCCAAGTATCCTGTGTACCTTTATTGAGCTTAATCATCGTAATGTCAAATTGCCACGATCTCACTAAAGGTTGCCATGATCTCGCTAAAGGATTTCTATTTTCTGTCAGTTAAAATACATCCCTGAGAGTACATTTTTATTCTTTCTACTGGGTGCATTGTCTGTTTTCTTTGTAAATGCAGTACAATAAACAAATTATTTAATAACCTACATGTTTCCAGAAACTTTCTGTTCATTTGTTGCCAAGTTGGTCTGACCCAAGACTCAAGAGTGGGAGGAAAGGATTAGTTGAATAAACTTTTTGAATTTAAATATGCAGTGAAACTTTACAACTTGAGCATATGCCATTTTGTGGTGCTTGTAGTTTTGCTTCTAGCTTTAAATTGGGGGTGGGGGCGGGATATCAAAACACATTTTGGAAAATAGAGGAAATAATTATTCTCTACAACCTTTTCCCGTAACATCTGTAGAGGTATTTTTTGGGTTTTTTTTTTCCTCAGATTACAAAACTCAGTATGTGCAAAATGCAGAAGACTTGGGAACAAACTGTTGCTAAGGCAGTGGCATGATAAATATATACTGTACACAGGTTTTCATATACTCATCTGATTCACTCCTTAGGGTAAATTCTTAGAAATGCAATTGCTGGACCAAAGAAGAGTAAGCACATTTTTAAGTCTTTTAATAAATGTTGCTTATCTGGAGAACAGTTGGACTGTGTACCAATAGTGTTTGAATCAATCTGTTGTAATCTTGTTTTTTTCCTAATAGCCAGTTTGATTGCAAAAAAAAAAAAAAAAAGCCACTTATAAAGAGCTGATAAGCAGTTACTATCTTGTTTTAGTTTGCACATCACATTATTAGTGAAGTCACCAATTTGTTTTATAGGTTTTCTAAAGTTTTTATTGGACTCTAGTTTTTATAATTTATACCTAACAAAAACATTGCCATTTTAACCATCTTTAAGTATACAACTGAGTGACATTAATTACATTTACTGTGTCGTGCAACTGTCACCACTGTTCATTGCCAACAGTTTTACATCACCCCAAACAGAAACTCAGTACCCCTTAAGCAATAACCATTCCCTCCTCTGCCCCACACCCAGTCCTGGTAACGTATGATAAACTTTTGTCTCTATGCATTAGCCTATTCTAGGTATTTCATAGAAGTGAGATCATACAATATTTGTCCTTTTGTGTCTGACTTAACTACACTCAGCATAATGTTTTCAAGGTTCATTTATGTCATAGCATGTATCAGTATTTCTCTTTATGGCTGAATAATAGTCCATTCATGTGTGTGCTACATTTTGTTTCATTGGTTGGACACTTGGGTTGTCCACTTTTTGGCTATTGTGAATAATGCAGTGGATATTGGTGTATAAGTATGTTTGAACCCCTGCTTTCGGTTCTTTTGGGTCTATACCTATGAATGGAATTGCTGGATCATGTGGTAATTCTGTGTTTAACTTTTTGAAGAATAGCTAGTCTTTCCACAGCAGCTGCATCATTTTACAATCCTACCAGCAATGGATGAGGGTTCCAGTATCTCCACGTCCTCGCCAGCACATGCGATTTTCTGTTTTTCTGATAATAACCATCCTAGTGGATGTGTGTTTCATGGGTGTTATTGGTCGTGTGTATTTTTTGGTCATTTGCCTAAAAATACCAGCTTTTGGCATTCTTTTTTGATGATTTTTGTCATTTTTAATTAATATACTTTCCCAGTTTTTAATTTGCCTTCCAATTTTATTTGTAGAATTTATTAATAGAAAGTCCTGTTACTTTTACTTGTGCAATACTTAAGACATATATAGCATGTTTATAGTGTTGACCAAAAAAAAAAATAATAATAATCGGAATTCATAGAACTAGTGTTCACCAGACTGACAAACTAGCAGTCTCACTAAGCCTTATATTAAATATAGACCTAGAACTATGGGTTTTGGAAAACCCTAGTGCTGTTCTAGGCAAGCAAGCATATCGCTCCCTATCTCAAAAGAACCAACGCACTGGCTTTGCTGTTACAACCCCACCTTTAACTCTTAATTTGCTGTTCCCTGAGTGAATGTCCACAGGGAAACCCTTTAGCTGCTCCAGAGCAGGTCCAGTTGTGAATGGACTTTATTACTGCTTATTTATTTTTGAGCCTGTAGAGTTCAGCCTTATGAGGAAAATGCTTTGCTTTATCACAGAAAATTGGTGATTTACTGATAATAAAAGCTGAACTTCTGTTTGCTCCAAAAATAAGACCTTGTGACCCCAGAAAAGTGTAAATAGTCCTTTGTGTTTTGCCCACCCGTTTGGTGCCTTTGGAGTTCGGCATTGGTAAATTAAAGCTCTCAGTCTTCAAAATGTGGTTTTTTTTTTTTTTCCCTTGATGCTGATGAGGACCGTTTTTTAAAGTTGGGAGTTAAAAAAACTACATGCATGATAATGCATTTATCTTTAAATTCTTGTGTAAATGTTAATCCACTCCAAATCCTTGTGCTAGCAGAGAAGTATCCTAATTTCAGAGCTAGAAAATCTGAGACCAAGGAAGTTGTTTAGAAGTTTCAAGCAAGTAATTAAGCAAGTTTACCTTCTTACCTAGTTCTGTTTATACACTACCACTCCTGGTAAAGGGACCAAAAACCAAACCCATTGCCATCGAGTCAGTTCCAACTCAGGATGATGACTCCATGTGTTACAAAATACAACTGCTCCATAGGGTTTTCTTGGCCATAATCTTTACGGAAGCAGATTAGTCCTTTTCTTTTGTGACACCTACTGGGAGGGTTCGAACTGCCAACCTTTTAGGAGCTGATCACAAACCACTTGGGCCACCCAGGGATCTTTGTGACTGGAAGAGGGTTTCTAAAACATAGATGTTCAATTTTATAGCCTCCCAAGTTCACTTTTTATCTTTCCTCCCTTTTGTCTTTAATTCAGATCTAGTTTTTGCCCATTTTAATATAACAAGCCTTGTCATCCAAAGGCAGAACTGGGCGTTGTTACAGAAATGTATCAGCTGCCTGCAATTTGAGCTACATTCTTAGAAGTTGTGCCATTAAGACAGCATTGTTTGGTTATTTTTGGGTTTACTAGATAAAGAGGAGAATGTGGTTGATGTTGGAAATAAGTTTAGTGAACCCAGCAGTCCCTGGCTAGTGCACATGGTTAAGCACTAGACAACTAGCTGAAAAGTTGGCAGTTCAAACCCACCTAGGGGCACCTAGAAAGACAAGCCTAGCAATCTGCTTCCAAAAGGTCAGCCTTGAAAACTATGAAGCAGTTCTACTCTGCACACATGGAGTCAACATGAGTCGGAATCAATGGCAACAACTATACAGGGTAATTTCAAATCCTCTTTGAGGTTAGGATACCAAAGTGAGATGAGTTTTGGGGACTTTCTGCTTTCATCTTTAGCAACTTAATTTACTACAAAACACACATATATCCATGAGCATGTAAGGCTACTAAAATCTAACCTTTGTCCCAGTAAAGCACTCTGATAATTGCTCATTTCAGCAGAAAATTAACTATGAATAAATTGGACTGCTTTAATGACCCCCACTCCATGGTATTCAAGCACTTGGGTGATTCCCTCCCCTTGACTGTGGGCTGGACCTAGTGATCTTCTAATAAACAGAATAGGGCAAAAGTGATAGGATGGTACATCTGAGACTGGGTTACAAAGGGGTTGTGGCTTCCATTTGTGCACCCTCTCTTACTCTGAGGAAGCAAACTGCCTTGTGAGTAGCCCTGTGGAAAGGCCTACATGGCAAAGAACTGGAGAAAGCCAGAAGCTGTCTAGGAACTGAAGCCCTCAGTCCAACCTATGAGGAACTAAAACCTGCAAACAACCACTATGCTTGGAAGCAGATCCTCCCCCAGTTAAGCCTTCGGATGAGACTTCAGCCCCTGCCAATTCCTTGATTGCAGCCTTGTGAAAAACTTGGAAGCAGAGGCCCTTAGCTAAGCCTTGCAGGGATTCCTAATTCACAGAAGCAAATGGTTGTCATTTTAAACCACAGGGTCCTGGGGTAATTTGTTAGGCAGCAATAAGTAACACTGGGTTGTAAGACAATGAAAGCACTTAAGATGTCCTTCCTCTCTCAACTATCACCTCTGGGGGCTGTTATTGTTGATGAAGTCTGGGCACCACAACCTTCCCTACACCGCAGCCTAAGGCAGAGGCAAGCAAGAACTGAGGAAGAAATAGGGCAACGTGGTAAGAGGAGTGCTGATTTTTATTTTTATTCTACATACTTTCAAACTTGAGATTCAAGGTGCCTTTAAGAAGAGTTTCTTTAAAAGTAAAGCCACTTGAAAAGAGCTGATAAGCAGTTACTAGTATCTAAACCAAAATAATTACTGCTAATGGAAAGACTGAATTCTTAGTTTCCTTGAAGGTAAAGCACAGGGTCATATGACTCACAACAGATTTGCAGGTTCTGCCCCAGTGCTGGGCAGTGGTAAACATCGATTCCTGCTTTGGTGAAATGCACTCTTCCTGTGCATTCCAGGAGATGCACTGTAAGCCCCCCAGTAGCTTCTGTGGACCAGTGTAGTTACCATTTCAGTGAGAAACATCTTGAGGGTAGAGAAGCTTTTAGAAATTTTTCTTGTACCTCTTTAAATAAAAAGTAAAATTCAGAGGAGAAATGAACAAATACAGAAAAGTTACTATAGAACTTGCCAAATTATATTGTTCAGGTTTGCAGAAAGCAGGTGCCTGGCTATGAATTAAATTATCACACAAAAAATGTGATCATTCTTACAAACCAGCTGCTGTGGAACAAGTGACAAGATCAAATACCACCACCACCAGTCTATTAATTGGGGCAACGGTAGAGTACTCTTCTAAGCCAACTGAGTAGAGAGGAAACAGCATGCTGATAGGTTAGAGAAATGTGCCGTATAGCCCCAGGAATAAGAAGAAAACTATTCCTGTGACATTAATTGCTGCTTGATAAGCGACGACAAGATTCATTACAGTTTTTGTTCAGCATTTATCCACCCTCCACCTGTATGAGCAGCACCCAGGTATAACTGTAAATGGACCCAGAAAAAGCACACGTTCTCAGGATCATTCACTGCAGTACCACAACAGTACCACTTTCCTTAATAATAGCTGCCACTTATTGAGGTCCTGTATTTATTGAGATCCCTGTTTCTATGTCTCATCCCCCTGGCAGGGGCAGCCTTAAGAACCTGTCCTTGTCTTGGCATTTGCTACAATGAAGTATTACTTAAATTGAGTTCCCTGTGGAGGCTGGCAGAAGAAGATGCACCATTTAGTGTGCCAAATCCAAAGTTTTTTACAAGAAATATCTAGTCTTGTAACCGAATTTATTTGGATGTCGTTAACAAATTTCTGAAGCTGGTAGCCAGTTCTGGTTGGGTCAATGTGAGCACTAGGAGGAAATGTGATTTTGGGCACCAAGGGAGTAGAAATCAACTTAGTTTCGAGTGTTTTAGATCCTATGTTCACTCAGTCTTTTTAAGACTTCCTCATAGATACTAAAGGATTCAGGTTCTCATGGCCTGTCCACTCCCTACCCACTTCTGAACAGCAATAAGAAAAAATGTTAGAAGGGAGAACAAGACTCCCTAAACCTCGACCTGCAATGATCCAGCGTGCTTACAGCCACCTCTGCAACAGCCCATTTAAAACTTTCTAAATGGGGGAGTATCTGTGTGTATCTTCAAAGGAGTATCGTTAGTTATTAGGCTATCAGAGACAGAGCTGGGAGACCCCTAGAGATGGACTCATTCAGCTTTTTCAATCTACAGAGGAGAAAGCCTGAGAGGGTGAAGTGATTTAGGGTGTTAGGGGCTAGGGAGAGAACTTGGGTCCCCAGTCAGGGGAGCACCCCAACACCACTCAGCCTCTCTGAGTATCTTGATGTGGTCACTGCAATTCTGCTTCACCTCAAAGAGTTGTCTGTATCTAAGTAGGAGGTCTTGTCTCAGGAGACTCAGGTTCTAATCCTACAGTGAAAGGCTTCAAAGCTTCAGGTCTATGGGAGCCAGGTCAGGGAAGCGTGGTAGGAACTGGTTTCTATCACTGAAGAATTAGATTCCCTGATTTTCCATTATCTGGGAAATAGATGACCTGTAGTATAAGAAAAACAAAAGATTGGAAGATTATAGAATTTGACATTTTAAAAAGCCAAAGTAAAAAATCACTTTCCTGTGTATGCTCACATTTTGACTTCAGTTCTACCAAGACATGCAAACTTCCTCCTTACCGTATAGGATAGTATTTAATGTCCCTCACATGAAAACTCAAATGTCTTTTAAAATGTAGCGCCGCAAAGGGGGGAAGGAGGGGCAGAACAGACATGTAGTTACCCTTTCATTCAGCAGTTGAACAGATGCAAAAAGCTATTATCTATGATAGCAACTATCTGTCTAATAACCAAGGTCTGGTTTAGTAATTCAGGGTACACCAGTGCTGTGGAGTTTGTAGCTTTTTAAGTGAACACTGTAAGAACATGAGAGAATGTTTATACTCAAATATTTTGCTACTCAAAGATTGTTCTAGCAACCTATCACCAGGGAGCTGGTCAGAAATGCTGCATCTGTACCCGCTCCAGCCACCTGCTCCCAGCGCCCCCACCCAATTGAATCAGAATCTGCAGTTTAACGAGATCCCCAGATATGCACTTTAAAGTCTGAGAAGCATGCTGTAAGAAGTGTATGTGGTCGGGGGACAGTGCTAATTTATAATTACCCAAAACGTATATCCACGTGGTCAAAAATTGGTAAGTATTTTGCAAAAATAAGACTTTAAATGGAGATAATCCCTCCTACCCATGTGAAGGAAACCCTGGTTGCATAGTGGTTAAGTGCTATAGCTGCTGCCCAAAAGGTTGGCAGTTAAAATCCACTAGGTGCTCCTTGGAAACTCTATGGGGCAGTTCTGCTCTGTCCTATAGGGTCACTATGAGTCGGAATCGACTGGACAGCAACGGGTTTGGTTTTCTCTCCTTTTTTTTTTTCACTCATGCGAAGCGCTTGGCCTCCTGTAGGGCCTCAATTAAAAAAAAAAAAAAAACCATTGCCGAGTCAATTCCAACTCACAGTGAACCTATAGGACAAAGTAGAACTGCCCAATATGGTTTCCAAGGAGCAGCTGGCGGATTCAAACTGCTGACCTTTTGGTTAACAGTTACAGCTCTTTAAGTACTGCACCACCAGGGTTCCATAAGTGGCAGCTATTATTAAGGAAAGGAGTCCTAGAAGTGCAGTGCTTGGCTGCTAATTGCAAAGTCGTGGATTCTAACTCACCAGCTGCTTGGTGGATTTACAGCTTTAGAAATCTTATGGGGCAGTTCTCTTCTGTCCTGTAGGTCACTATGAGTTGGAACTCGACAGGGATGGGCTTTTGGTATTAAAGAAGATGGTACTGTTGTGGGGCTTTTTTTTTTTTTTTTTTAAATATGTTCCTTAATGATCTTGTTAAATCACATTTTAGAAACTTAAAAAGACAATAAAGAAACATGCTATGTTTCCTTTAGAACTAGACATTAAAACTGGTTAACTTCTTGTGTTTTTCTTTTGCCTCAGCTATCAGGAAGCCTAGAGCTAAATTTAATACTCAATGCAGTAATTCTATTAGCCTAGCTTTCTGGAATATTTGTTTGCCTCTGTATGACTTTTATTTTCTATTTTATTAGGTTTTCTAGGCTGTCTCTTATAAATCTCTTAAAATTCTCTCTGAAAATAAGGGTCCAAATTACAATAATGACTTCTAAAAACAGTCTTTTATTTGCCAGGCTCCACAAAGAGGTGAGTTTATAAAACTAGCCACCTGCCCGCTTTAAATTTTTTTTCTCCCTGTTCTTTTTCCACTTCTCAGAAGACAAATAAAACTAAAAGCTTCCTCGTTGCCTGCCCCCAAGCAGTGAAGGTCTCAGATGCCAGATAGCTCTGGAGGGTTATTCCTTCTCTTTGCTCCTTCCCAGGCCCGTCGCAGTCCCTACAGCCCAGCCCCATGAGTCATTCTGCCTGCGGATTCATTAAGGAAGCAGAGGCCACAGACCTTTCTAAAGGCACACAGACCACCCTCCAACAGGATTACTCACCGACCCTTCGACCCTTCGGTTGCTTCAGACTTCCTCTGTAGTGGAAAAAGAAAGAGAACAGTATGTGTTTACAACCAAGCCTTGTTTTGTTTTTTTTTAATTTTTTTTTTTAAATTGTACTTCAGGTGAAGGCTTACAGAACAAATACTTTCTCATGAAACAGTAGCACACATGTTGTTTTATGACATTGGTTAACAACCCCACAACATACCAACCTTCTAACATCTCAACTTTTTTTGTGTGTGAAAATATGCATAGCCAAAGAAACACCATTTCAAAAATTTCTACATGAGCAGTTCAGTGACATTGACTATGCTTTCCAATTGTGCTGTTATTCTCACTTAAGATGAAGGCTTACAGAACAAAATAGTTTCTCATTTAACAGTTACTACAAATGTTGCCCTATGACAATGGTTAACAATCTCACAACACATCAACAATATCCTTACTCAACCTTGGGTTCCCTATCACCAGCTTCCTTGTCCCCTTCTGCCTTCTGGCCCTTGTCACTGGACTCCTGTACCTCGTTAGCCTCATTTGGTTTTACGGGGCTGTCCACTCCCAGGCTGAACCGTGAACCTCGGAGGTAACTTCACCACTGAGCTAAAAGGGTGTCTGGGGGCCATACTCTCGGGGTTTCTCCAGTCTCCTTTAGGCCAGTAAATCTGGTCTTTTTTTTTTTTTTTTTTTTTGTGAGTTAAAGTTATGCTCTACATCCTTCTCCAGCTCTGTCCAGAACCCTCTGTTGTGATCCCGGTCAGAGCAGTCAGTGGTGGTAGCCGGGCACCATCTAGCTGTACTGGACTCAGTCCGGTGGAGGCCTTGGTAGCTGTGGTCCATTAGTCCTTTGGACTAGTCTTTTCCTTGTATCCTGTTCTCTTCATTCTCCCTTGCTCCCGAAGGGATGAGACCAGTGGAGTATCTTAGATGGCCGCTCGCAGGCTTTTAAGACCCCAGACACTACTCACCAATGTAGAATGTAGAGCATTGTCTTTATAAGCTGTGTCATGCCAACTGAGCTAGATGACCCCCTAGACCATGGTCCCCACAGCCCTCTGCCCAGCAATTCCCTCAGGGAGTTTGCAAGCCTTGTTTTTAGGATAATTCCCTGCACACTACTACATCCCCAAAGTAGATCAGATTCCTCTCATTCAGTCTCATGAACTTTTTGTTCATAATGTTTATCAGCCTGTAAATTCCGATTTCGCCTTCTTCACTCATGTCTCTGGTGCTTAACGGTGTCTGGCCCCGGGGCTGGAACCCAACAGCTGCTATTTGTCCAGCAAGTGGGTGATGTAAAAAGGTGGAGATGCAGGAAAGATAGAAGGGAGACGAGAGGTAATACTGTGTGATCACTATAATGTGCAGGCATTGTTAGGGCTTTATATATGTTGTCTAATCCTCAGCACAATCTTTATTTTTTTTAACTGAGATATAATTAGCATAACATAAAATTTACCCATTTAAAATGTACAACTCAGTATACTCACGGAGTCGAACAATCATCACTGCTATCTAATTCCAGAACATTTTCATCACCCTAAAAGGAAACTCATTAGCAATCACTCTCACTTCCGTCTTCCCAGATCCAGGCAACCACTAATCTACTTTTTGTCTCAATGGATTTGTCTATTCTGGATATTTCATATAAATGAAATAATACAATATATGGCCTTCTGTATCTGGTTTCTTTCACTTGGCATAATGTATTCAAGGCTCATCAGTGTTGTAGCATGTATCAGTACTTCATTTCTTTTTATGGCTGAATAATATTCCATTATATAAACATTTTGTTTATCCATTTTTCAGTTGATGGACACTTGAGTTTTCACATTTTGACTATTACGAATAACGGTGCTGTGAACATTCATGTGCAAGTTAAATGTCAACATATGTTTTCAATTCTTTTGAGTACATACCTAGGAGTGGACTTGCTGGGTCATACGGTAACTATGTTTAACCATTTGAGAAACTGCCAGACTATTTTGCAAAGCTGCTGCACCATTTTAAATTCCTACCAGCGATGCATGAAGATTCTAGTTTCTCTATATCCTTGCCAATGCTTGTTATTGTCTATATTTTTTATTCTAGCCATCCTAGTGTTGTGAAATAGTATCTCATTGTAGTTTTGATTTACATTTCCCTGATGACTAACGTACCTTTCATTTACTTGTTGGCCATTTGTCTATCTTTTTTGAGAACTGTGTATTCAAATCCTTTGCCCACTGTAAAAAACTGGGTTGTTTGTCTTTTTTTATTGTTGAGTTACAGACTTCTTTATATATTCTGTATACTAGTTGTTGTTGTTGCTAGGTGCCATCGAATTTGTTCACAGCAACCCTATGTACAACAGAATGAAACACTGCCTGGTCCTGACCGTCCTCACAATTGTTGCTATATTTAAGCCCATTGTTGCAGCCACTGTGTCAGTCCATCTCATTGAGGGTCTTCCTCCTTTTTGCTGACCCTCTACAGAGCATGATGTCCTTCTCCAGGGGCTGATCACACCCCTGACAACATGTCCAAAGTATGTGAGACAAAGTCTCGCCATCCTTGCTTCTGAGGAGCATTCTGGCTGTACTCCTTCCAAAACAGATTTGTTTGTTCTTCTGGCAGTCCGTGGTATATTCATTATTCTTCACCAACACCATAATCCAAATACATCAATTCTTCTTCAGTCTTCCTTATTCATTGTCGAGCTTTCACATGCATATGAGGCAATTGAAAATACCATGGCTTGGGTCAGGTGCACATTAATCATCAAAGTGGATTTTAACACTTTAAAGAGGTCTTTTGCAGTAAATTTTCCCAATGCAATACGTTGTTTGATTTCTTGACTGCTGTTTCCACAGTCGTTGATTGTGGATCCAAGTAAAATGAAATCCCTGACAATTTCAATATTTTCTGTTTATCATGTCTACAGCCTTCAGTATGGATTACACCTCAACATAAAACAAAAATCCTCACAACTAGATACTAGATAGCTGATAAGTGATTTGCAAATATTGTCTACCATTCTGTGGGTTGTCTTTTCACGTCATGGATAGTATCCTTCAAAGCACAAAAATTTTTAATTCTTATGAAGCTCGTCTTCTGTTTTTCCCTTCGTAGCTTGTGCTTTCGTGTCGTATCTAAGAAGCCAATTCAAGGTTACAAAGATTTACACCTTATATTTAAGCCTTTGATCTATTTTGAGTTAATTTTTTAATAGTTTTGAAGTAGGGGTCCAATTTCATTCTTTTGCTTGTGAATATCTTGTTATTCTAACACCATTTGTGGAAAAGACTATTCTTTCCCCATTGAATAGTCTCGACACCCTTGTCAAAAATCAGTTGACTGATGGAAACAACCAAAATGTCCATCAACAGATGAATGAATAAACAAAATGTGGTATATACATACAATGGAATTAGAGCCTTGAAAACATCATGCTGAGCGAAACAAATCAGTCACAAAAGGACAAATACTGTATGATCTTACTTATATGAAATAAGCAAATATATAGCAACCAAAGATTATTAGTGGTTAACGAGTGGTAGGGAGGGGGAAAGGAGGAGTTTTTGCTTAGGGGCATTGAGTTTATGTCAATGATAGTGGAATGATTTGGAAAAGAAGAGCAAGAATGGTTGCACGACTTGAAGATGTAATCAATGTCACTGAGTTTTACAAGTAGAAACTGAGTTGCCCTGTGTTTTCTTATGTATATTTTCACCACAATTTAAGAAAAAAGAAGAAGAAATCAATTGACCATAAATGTTTGGGTTTCTTTCTGGACTCTCAATTCTATTCCATCATCTATACTTATGCCAGTAACACACAGCCTTGATTGCTGTAGCTTTGTATTAAGTTTTGAAATTAGGAAGTGTGAATCCTCCAACTTTGTTTTTGTTTTCATAATTGTTTTGGCTATTCTAGGTCCCTTGCATTTCTATATCAATTTTAGGATCAGTTTGTCAATTTCTGCAAAAAAAAAAAAAAGCGAGCTGTGATTTTTGTTTGTTTGTTTTAGCCAGCTGAGAGTTTGATGGGGATTGCACTGAATCTGTAGATGAGTTTGGGGGCTATCGCCATCTTAACAATGTTAAGTCTTCTAATCCATGAACACATGATATTTTTCATTTTTTAAGGTCTTATTTAAGTTCTTTCAATGATATTTTGTAGTCTTTAGTGTACAAGTCTTGCAATTATTTTGTTAGCTTTATTCCTATTCTTTTTGATTCTGTTGTAAATGGGATTGTTTTACTAATTTTATTTTTTGATCATTCATGAAGCTCAGATAAGGAAATTGAGGCTCAGAGAAGTTAAGTAACCTGTCCAAGATCACATAGCTAGTTAACAATGGAGCCAAAATTTAAACCCAGCTCTGACTCCATATCCCGTACTTATTCCCCTCTGCCTCCTTACCCTCTAAGGACTGGATCAGCAATTGAGAACTCCTGAAAGGCTTCTTTTCTGCTTTCATTGTCTCAAACCACACAATAATGAGTGGTGGGCAGCGTGGGGGTTAGTGTTCCCTCTTTTACAGAAATGGACACTGAGGCCTAATGAAATAAAGTGACTTGGAAGAAGTGGGAGTCAAACTCTGCTCACTTGACTCAACTTTGTGCTTTGACAGAAGGAATAGGTCCCTTCACTGAGTAGCTAGATGTATTCAGAAAGGTTATGTGGGGGTTTCCTAAATGGGAATAAATAAAAAGGATAACACAAATCCTGCACAACAGTGGGGGAACAAAAGTGTGCAGAGAAAAAAGCAGAAAACCTTGAGGACAAGGTATATGGGATGTGAAAGGGAAGGGACAAGGAAGGAGAGGAAAATGAATTGACATTTTGATTAGTAAAGAAAGTGTCAAAGGAAGAAAACCATCTCTTTACATGAGAGCAGTTTCAGAGGATTTGTGATTTAAAAAAATTTTTTGGCTAAAAGAATCTCTTCTGAAAAAGAAAGAATGCAAATAGGTAATATAAAAATACTTTGTGACTATGTCCAGGTGGATCTAAAGGTGGCCCTGCCTTGAGACTGAGAGCTAGACAGAGTGCTTCCAGCTGCTCCTTCTGAGCCCATTGGAAGAACCTGTCACTGGAGAGGGAGCTCTTTGTGCAGATTTGCTGCTGGAATCCCCATCTCCGACCTTTCCTCACAGGCGTGGTGGGAGGATTAAAAAAAAATGCCATGAAAAAAAATCACATCACTCTTGCATGCAGAAGAGGCTCTGCAAATATTAGTTCCATTTCCCTTTCTTTTATGGGGTGCTGAAGGGACTCAGGCCCTAAGGGTTCTCCTGATACGAGATTGCAGAAATCGATTGTACTGCAGTGGAGAAAGGTGGCCTTCTCCTCTCCTCCTCGTCCCAGCTCTTTCTAGTAATTCGCTTTCCATCTTTAACTAAATAACTTAGGTATGGAAGTCTCTCCTGCCCCAAGAAGGGTGAGATGGTTCAGATTCTTCCCTATGGAGAAGCGGGCCCTGGACTGAGCAGGAAAAGACCTGAGTCTTTGTCAGTACCTCTGTTCGTTTGGGAAGGGCAGGGGATAGGGGAGTTTGGCTGCTGCTTCCAGTGCAGGTCCAGGGGCTCATGTGAAGACAACTGTGGGGAAAGGAGGCCAGAGAGGCCCCTGAGGTGCAACAGGCCCCTGATGGTGGTCACCTGCTGAGAGGAAGCATTTTGGGATTCACAGGGGTATGACGCAGGCCTTGACCTCTAATTAGGAGATGAAATTTACACTCTGGGAAAGTTAGCCTCTCAAAGCAGACAGGGGAAGAACCTCATGAGAAAGAAGCAGGAAGCACCCCAGGAAGAAGGGAGGTCAATGCGAAGCCTTCCGGAAAGGATCTGCCAGGGCCTCGAGGGTCAACTACAGCTGAACTTTATGACAGGTGGGCAGGATTTGGACAAGCGGGGATTGAAACAGGGTGGGCATACCGAGAACACCAAGGCTGCCTGAATCCACGGGAGCTCAGGCTCTGACATCTGCACTCCAGAGCTGTCCCTGTGTACCCTCGCTGGCTTTTCTCAGCATATCCCACATATTAACCTGTCTTTCTCCTCCTTCCCTACAATTCATCCTCTCTCTACTCCCCTGGTCTTACTCTTTCTGCCTAGCAAACTCCCATGCTTACTTAAAGACCCAGCCCCAGCACCTCCTTCTAGGGGAGGCCTCACTTGGCTTCCAGGCTAGAGTAGGGCTCTTTCTCCTGTAGACTTGAGAGCACAGTGGGATGGCGGACACCCTTGTATTACCGACAGCCTCTGCCAGCAGGCCTGCATCGCCCCATGGACTGCTTCCCGGCCACCCTCCGTTGGCCTTCAGCCTCTGGGAGGACAGGGCTGTATCTGATTGGTCTTGGTGTCTCCACCCCTTGGCCAGGGACCAAGCCTCAGGTGACTGGCTAAGAGGACCTCCCCACAACCAGAGGACCATTCAGGGCTGGGGGCAGGTTACCATTTCCATCGGCTTTGTAGTCGTCAGGTAGGAGCTTGTCCTGCCGGTAGCCCAGTACGAAGGCCAGGAAGGAGAGAATGAGGGCGTCACCAATGCTGAGGATGGCCAGCATGAAGGCCCAGCGGATGGTGCAGTGACCCAGTGTATACTTGCCCGTCTGCTCCCCACACATGCGCCGTACCTCATTTGAGTCCCAACCATCTGGGTAGACCAGGCAGCCAATCATCAGGCCTGTAGCTGAGAGGGTAAGAGGGGGTGCAGATGGTGTCAGGCAGGTGAGCCCTACTTGCTACCTCCCCCTTCCCTCACACTACTGTCGTCTTATCTCTCATCTCCTTGTGTCAGTAGCCTGAGAGGCACAGCTCCTGTCGTCTTTCTTGTCCAGTGTGGGTGAGACAGTAGGCTCCAAGAGCTACAGTGACTTGCCCCTGGGACCAGCAGTTAGGGGCAAAGGCAGAGAGGGAGCACTTCAGCCCAGGGAGGGTTCTCCACCACACTCTGCCAGCCTACTAGACCCTCAACCGCTTTCCTCCCCTTGGATTTAACCAGGCACCCTCTACCCTGGCTTCAGAGCCCTCCAGAGAACTCATTGCTCCTAAGTGATGCACATCGGTTTGCATTTCAACATCTCTGAAATTAGAATTGTCTTAACTCAGTGCAATAAGAAAGCATCAGGTCATAGTTTGGTTAGCAGTGCAAAATAACAATGTGGGCGCACAAGTCAGGTATCTCATTCAATGAATACAGGAGGCTTTCTGGCCCCATCGCCTGCTGCTTCCTTCATGAATCTCCCACTCATGCATACCAGTCTTCTCACCCTTACCCAGGACAGCACAGTGCAGTTGCCCACACTTCCCTGAATTTAAGAATCCCCTGGGATATTTGTTTAAAGTTCTGATTTCCAGGCATCTTCCCTGGAAATTCAGTTTCAGAAGGTCTGGCTTGGGCTGAGGAATTCATGATTTAAACAAGCACCAGGTGATTCAATAAGCAAGTCTAGGAAACACTAAGCCAGACTGCTGGATTTCAAGCCTAGCTCTCCACTAACTAGCTATGTGACTCAGAGCAAGCTACTTCAGCTTTCATTGCTACGGTTTCCTCATCTGTAAAACTGGAATACTAATAGAACCTACCTGTTGGAATTGCAGTGAGGTTCAAATGAGTTAACATTGGTAAAGTGCTTAGAACAGTGCCTGGTACATACTTAACGCTTCATTATCCCATCCTATACCTTCACTGAGTCAGAATGTACTCGACGGCAACAGTTTTGGTTTGTTTTTTTTTTTGGTATACCTTCACTGGAGTCCCTGTGTGGTGCAAACAGTTAACACGCTTGGCTGCTAACCAAAAGGTTGAAAGTTCAAGTCCATCCAGAGGCACCTGAAAAATCAGCCACTGAAAACTCTATGGAGTACAGTTGTACTTTGACACGCATGAGGTTGCCATGAGTCAAAGTCAACTCCATGGCAACTGGTAAATGTCTTCATTGACTTGGGATTTAAAGTTACACATTCATTTGCTCCCACCTTACCCCACTTCTCCCATCCCATCCCATTAAACCACTCCAAAGTCCATTCCTCCCACCCCTAGACCGTGACATCTCTCCAAAGGGCTGAATGTATTTAGTGGTAACATTTCAGACTATGTGACAAACTGAGAAGTGTTTCAGGAAAATATTTAAGGTGGAAGAGGGGAGCCCTCCCAGAGCTCTGTTGTCAACCCTGTGTAGCCAGGCCCTTCCCCACTTGGTGTGAGACCAGCCCTTCAGTGCCTGGCATGGCCCCTAGCTTCAAGGGGGACCCCCACAAATGCTCGGTGCATAGGTGAATGTGGAAAGGAAGCTGCCTTTCTGGATTTTCCATCCTCCCCTCCACTCCTCCCCTTGGCCTCCTTTTTCCACAGCATCTCCTTATGAGAGCTCCAGAAAAGAGCCTAGGGCCTCTTGCTTGGAAATAGGTTGTGAGCACCCTACCCACCCAACTACGGCTCTGGGGTACAGTGGGGGTCTTCCTCATTTGTGGTGTCTCAGGGCTCTAAGTAGAGGCCTGCCCAGTGTTCTCAGACAATTTACTTACCCTTTCTGACTTCCATTCTCTCATCTGCAAAATAGGAATAACAATGCCTGCTTTATAGTGGGGTTAGAAGGATTAAGTGTGATCATGTATGGAAAATGCTTGCTACAGTGTCTGGCACGTGGTAAGTGGCGAGTTAATTGTAGTTATTGCTATTATTATTGGCATTGAAGTCCAATGGAAGCAACCTTGGTGGATGTGGATATCATTAGAGCTGTTCACAAATATTCCAGGTACATATGAGTTGGAATTGACTCAACAGCAATGGCTTTGGTTTTGGGTTTTTTTGCCCTTCTTCCCTTCCCCACACTTGAAGTTAGGCAAGGCATGTGACCTCCTCTAGCCAATGAAATGTAAGCAGAAATGGGTGTACTTCCAGGCCAGAGCATTTAATTGCTGGTACAAGACCTTCCAGAGCTCCCTTTCCTTTTGTAATGACAACAGCCATGGTGGCTGCTCTAGGCCAGGTCTCACATGAGAACAGTGAGAACGGAACCCTCAAATGACCCTCACTGGGCATGTACCATAAGCAAGAAATAAACCTTTGTTTGAAGCCACTAAGATTTGGAGGGTTATTTCTTACCGTGGCATCCCCTCCCCCATCCTGACTGATACAAAGTTGATTTTTTGTGTTTTTCCCATTTACTGAGCACCTACTATGTCCTAGGCCAAGTATTTTACATGCATTATATCATAATATTCTCATGTAAACCCTGTGAAAGGCGGTACTGCTGCCACATTCTACGGAAGAGTTTACCAAGGCTCAGAGAAGACAAGCAACTTATCCTGCCTGTGTTCCTAGGGGCTGAGACCTACGCCTGGCATCCAGAAGCTCTATCAGTATTGTTAAACTGCAGCCTCATACTGCCCCAGGCATCGGTCCATTTTCCCTTTCTCCATCTCTTCCCTGGTCCCAGCTTCTTGGGAAAGTTAATCTCACTGGTTTTAGGCTTCTTCAAATGGATACAGCTCCCAGCTGCTGGCTGTGGACGCACCCCCTCCTGATCTCTCCCTTTGGCTCATCCTTCCTTCCCCAGTACCACAGAATGGAACATGATTCCACCTTCATCTTCTCCCAACATAAATGTTTCATAGGATGGCACCTGGCCACCTCTGCTATCAGTATCTCTAGCTTTGTGACCCAGATGGAGCCTGACTCAGATGGCCTGTTGGCCCTCTGCCACCCAAGCACCTCCCCCCGGGCAATGCCCGCTCAGCAAATGACACCTGAGTGGGTGGGTGGGTAGAGAGTGACACAGATTTCTGGCCACATCCTCCACCAACTCCACACCTCCATCCTTTGTCCTGCCTCCTCCTCCACCAAAATGCTGGCCGGTACGCAGACCACACTCAGAAGTGAGAACACTCCCAGTTCAATAGGCTCCTGACTGCTCTGCTCACCTCCAGTCCCTCCCTTGTCCTCACCTGCCTGTCATTCAACTTTCTAAAGCACAGTCCTGACCAAGGAGCTTCAGCTGCTTAGAAAATCAATTTCAGATTCCTCAGCCTAGCTTACAAAGACCTGATCCCAGTTTAAATTCACTTGAGAAAGAGGTTTATCGAGCCCTTTCTCTATGCTAGGCACGGTGCTGGAGATACAAATATGGGTAGACAAGGGACAAGGCCGTGCCTCACAATAGAGAAGACCACAATAGAGGGGGAGAGAGAAGTACTTATCTGAAGGCCTTGATTTCCTTCTATCTTTCTCTTTCTCTCACCTACGTACACCCCAACCCTAATATTTTCAAGATGCTGATTTCCCATTAATTCTTCTGCTATACAGACTTATATTTTCATGCCACAACAGATGACACTGGTACGTCTGCCCTAGGTGTGGCAGATCAGCATCACGCTGTCTCTCGGGCAGCTGTTCCTGCTCCAGTGCCTGTCTCCTTCAGAACCTCACCCTCCCCGGCCACCCAAGGCCTGCCCTCATCAATCCCAAAGAAAAGCAAGTGATGAAGTCATTCATCCAAATAGCCTAGGTCCCACCCTGTCATACTAGGTCAGAATCTCCAGGGTTATTTCTTTTGAAAGCTCAGCCAGGCTTAAGAGCCAATGGCTTAATGATGCTCTGTCACCCCTCCCAAGAATAGTCATAGGAATGAGGCAATCCATAACTCAAAGGAGTGTCTCCCTGATGGTAGAATCTCAGGCACCCTGAAGCGTAGTTAGCAAATGCATTTCTGGAGCATGTGTAGTGGGGGGATAGGACAGTAGAGAGAATGAGAGAGGAGTGGTTGTGATTCCAGCATCCCATGACCTTAATATGAAGGACCAGGGCCCATTCTACTCCTTTTTGGTGCAAAGCTGCTAAATCTTCCTTTCCCCTTCTTCCTTAACATGGTCACCCTCCACTTGTCTTCCCACTGCCCACTCCAAGATTTGCGTCACCCCTCTCCCAGTCTCTCCCTCATCATATGGAGAAGGTGCAGAGGAGAGTGAGATGGGGTGGGGAGGAGGCAGCTCTGAAGTCAGGCAAGTGGCCTGGGTGCAATATTTGGAATCAAAGATTCTGTCCCTCACTGCCTGTGTGTTCAAAGTCAAGTTACCTGCTCAGAGCCTTATCTATAAAATGGGAGGACTATTCATTTCACTGGGTAGTGGTGAGGCTCTTCCAGATGATATATGTGAAAGCACTTTGTAAAGTGTTATACGTATGTAAATGTGTGGCTCATTAAAAATGTCTCTGGAACACATTTGTTTCTTGGGACCTGCTGCCCCTGTCTGCCCTCCCGCCATCCCTGCTCACCCGCGGCCAGCTGCATCCATGCGCAGATCTTGTAGACGGTGGCCGTGTTGCAGACGAAGAACAGGCTGAAGCAGATGATGGAGCCAATGATGAGGAACATGGCCAAGGCCACAAAGAACATGGCGGTCTTGAAGGCTCTGGAGGGGATGGAGGAGAAGTCCAAGGGGCCGCCCTTGCAGATGAGCTCGGAGGAGAGCACATTGCCCACACAGTAGGAGAAAAGGCCGAAGTACCCTGCCTGGGGTGTGTTGACGCTGTCACCGATCCAGTAGGGTTGGATGAAGAGAGCCATGACCAGCACGGAGAAGCAGATGGTGAGCGTGCCCCACATCACACCTATGGCCCTCGAGTTCCGCACATAGTTGGTATGGTAGATCTTGGCTGCCTCCTGGGCAGGCAGCAACTTCACCATGGTGAGGGCAGCAGCTAAAATTTGCTGACTTTGTGGTTGGAGGCCCAGAAACAGGCCCCTCCTCAGCTGGGTTTAGGGAAGACACTGAGGTCAGGACATGAGGTGAGGGTCCCTCCAAGGTAGGGGAAAGAGAACTGGTAAGACAGGGAGGACAACGTTGGCCCATTCAAGGGAAGCTTGTCTGGTGCCTGGGTCCGCTGTAGCCGGGCCTGTCTCCCGTCTCCTGCCTCCTCTCTGGCCCGCCAAGGTCTGCAGGCCTGCCAGCGCCGCCCGGCCCCCCTTTCCAGCTCAGAGCTCCGGAGAGCTCCGCCCCCTTCGCCCGGGCCCGGCCTCCTCCCTCCTTCCTCGGAGAGGGAGTGTTTCAGCACCGCGGCCAGCGCTCTGGGGGCTCCAGTAGGACGGGGCGGAGCCGGGCGGCTGCTGAGTGAGGAAAGCAGCCGATCCCGCCGCGGGGAGGCGCGGGGAGGCGCGGGAAGGCGCGGGGAGGCGCGGGGAGGTGCCTAACCCACCCCGACTCAACGGAAAACCGAGATTCGCTTCACCCTCCTGAGCCGGGATAGCAAGAATCGGGAGGGTGGAGTTGTGGCTGTCACCTTCTCCGCTCAATTCCAGCCACAAAACCGCTTCCCGAACGCCATCCTTACTCAACCCCAGCCCTCCCTGGCTCCCTCGTCGCTTTCCTGCAACCTCCACCCCCCCCCCCGGGGGCCAGCATCTTTCCTGCTTCTGGCTGCCGGTCACTGGTCTCTCGTCCCTATAATTCAGTTAATGACTACTAAGAGCCTGCTATGTGTTAAGCTCTCTGCTGGAGAATGTCTTCCCCAAGCAAGAACCATGAAGATTAAAAGATAGGGCCCCCGCCCTCAAAACGTTCCTTATGAGCCTTTTCAGACCTTAGCATATACTTTTTGCTCAATGGCTTTCTCCCCTTGTTTAAGTGTTGCATATTTATTTATTTATTTATTTATTTATTTAAAATATTTTTCCTGACTTTATAGGTAATGATTCTTGTAGACAACTGGGAAAATTCAAGAAAGTATAGATGAACGAAAATCACGCATAACCCCAACGTCAGGAGAGACAAGATCGTCTTAAGAATATGGACTTTGGCTTCAGGCAGACTTGGATTTGAGTCTGCCTTCCTCCTGAGCCTCAGTATCTTCACCTATAAAATGGGGATGGAACTAGTAAAATAACATATGTAGAAGGTTTAACCCAGTGCCCATGTGTAAAAGTGCTAAAACTGTTTTTTGTTGTTATTATTTACTACTACCACTATTAACATTTTGATGTATTTCCCTCATTCTGTGCATACTGCTTTGCATGGTTGGATACTAACGTATAAACAATTTTGTTTCCAACTTTTTCACTTGGCATTACACCATTACTATCTTCTCACATTACATTTTTCCAAAAAAACATGATTTTAATGCTTACATAATGATGCAGAATATGTTTTTACCGTAATTACTTAGTCATTTCCCCATTTTTGGGTGTTTTGGCAGGTTCCAATTTTTCACCACTAAAAACAACCCTGCCTTAAACATATTTGTACCATTACCGCACCCTTAATGGCTGGGTTTAGAGCTGCCTCCTCCCATAAGGTTCCTGCCTCCCATAATTACAATAAAACCCAATTACAATTTAAAAAGCAAGTAAGCAGTAGTATTGTTTGATTTTTAGAACTTAACATGCTGATACTTAATTTTATGAGGAAAAAATATATTTTCCAGTGAAATTTTTGCAAAAGAAACCTAATCAGGACTGATCAACTCCATAATATGCTAAAAGATGTTGTACATCTATTTTAATACATTTACTTTTGATATTGATTCATTGTTGTTTAAATACACTAGTGAAACAGAGTCTAGAATTAAATGCCAAAACATTTGATGTTTAATTTAAGATAAATGGAGAGTTTCAACTTGTTAATGAGGTGTATGCTAAACTCATTCATTTCAACAAAATACAAAGAAAGTAGAAAATTAATTAAAAAAAGGTTTTATTTATTATTGTTTTTTATCACTGTTATCATTTTTTATAACTAGGTTTAAGGATAAAAGAAAACTTTCTAAACCTTGATGCATTGCTGATAGAAATGTAAAATGTTAGCACCACTTTGGAAAACAGTTTGGCACTTTCTTAAAAGCTTAAACATACTTTTGCCATATGACCCAGAAATTCTACTACTTGGAACCTTTGTGTCTTCACAAAGATACATATGGAAATGCTGATAGAAGCATTAGTCATAATAGCTCAAAACTGGAAACAATCAAATATGCATCAACTATTGAATGGATAAACTAAATGTGCTATGTCCATACAATGGAATGCTATTCAACAAAAAAACAAAGAAGAAATGCTGATACATGCTAAAAATTGATGAATTTCAAAAACATGCTAAGCGAAAAAAGCCAGATAGAAAAGAATACTTGTCAGATTACTCCGTTATATAAAATGTTTAGAAAAGGCAAATTTGTAGATACAGAAACAGATCAGTGGATGCCTAGGGCTTGGGGTGGGGGTGGGATTTAACTATAAATACAGAGTTCTTTGATGGTAATGAAAATCTCCTAGAACTGGATTGGGGTGCTAGTGGCACAAATCCATAAATTTACTAAAATCATTAAAGTTTACATGTACAATGAGTAAATTTTGTGTTACATAAATTATATCTCAATAAACCTGGTAATATAATCTTTATAAAAAGAGATCTTTCTAAGCCAGACCGCCCCCCCGCCAAAAAAATACAGATGACCTAATGGAAAATATATATATATATTTGAATAAAATTTTTAAATTTCTTTGGATGGAGAAAATAACAAAATTAAAGAAATATATAAACTTCAGGAAAAAAGTTGCAACAGTCAAGGCAGACATTAGGCTAGCTTTTTTATTATGTAAAATTGTCAACAAGTCAATAAATAAATGAACAAGAATCCAACAGAAAATTGGACAAAGGATGTAAACTATTTACAGAAGAAATATGCCAATGGTCAATAAACAAAATATATGTCCAAGTAGCCCATTAATCAGAAAAATGCAAATTCAAATAGCAATGTGATGAAATATTTCTCACCCCAAATTAGCTTTTGTTATTTTTTTTTTAATTAAGGATTTAGAAGACTCTGTGGGAATGGAGTCTCTCATATACTGTTATTAGGATCATGAATAGATGGCAGCTTGTAAGTTATCTATTAAAATTCAAGATGTAAATGGAGCATGATTGACAACTACAAAAACCTACACTTGTTATTGATCCTAAAATATCAGTCCAATATAAGCCCAAAGAGACATAAAATTTAATTTTTGTTGCACCAGGGTTTGGAATACTAAAGATATCTCCAGACTCTAAAAGAAAAGACTGATAACTTTGTCTTCTTTTTAAAAATTCTGTCCATCAAAAAACTATAATATATGAGATGACAACATACTGCAGCGTGATATTTGGGTATTGTGCATGGAGAAGTGAGTATAAATTAGTATACTTCTTGGAGTAGTTTGGGTAATCCAGTGCGTATTTCCATTGTAAGTATTTACACTCTAGATAAATTCTCACATGCATGCCCAAGATTACATATAAAAAATGGTTTATTGTACCACAGTAATAAGAGAACAGAAACATTCTGAATTTTCAGACAGAGAATGGATAAATTGTGCCCATTCAAAGTAATAATATACAGAACTTTAAATGAATGGACTAGGACTATCAACAAGGAAAGGAAAAAAGTTATAAGCCATAGTGCCAGTTAGGATGTAGAAAGTTACAAGGGCCATTGCTGCCACCATAAGAACAAGAAAATGTAGAAACTAAATGAAATGAATAACCTGGGAAAAACCGTATTTTTAAAAGACTTCAAAGAGCTGTAGATTCAAACAAGTCTAAAATCACCACATTCCAGAGATGGACAAGTTCTGCTTAGTTGAGCAGGAACAGATTTCCACTCTTCTCCCTTGGTTCATCAGCTAAATGTCAATAGAGGTGGAAGGAAGATTGAACCTGCCGTAGAAAAGGAGATTTTGATGGGGTGATGAGAAATCAGTGACGTTTTTAAATAGCCTGTGGGCTTGTGTAATGTATTGAAATCTATAAAAACCAAAAAATCTATTATCATCAAATCAATTCTGACTAACACTGACCCTATAGTACAGAGCAGATCTGTCCTATAAAGTTTCAAAGGCTGTAATCTTTACAGAAGCTGACTGACAAATCTTTCTCCTGCAGAGTGGCTGATGGGTTCGAATGGCCAACCTTTCAGTTAGCAGCCCAGCACTTAACCACTGTACCACCAGGCCTCCTTCTGACACTAGCAGAGCCAATTATTTTAAAGAAAGAAGAAACTTGGGAGACAACATTTTTACAATACCACAAAATAGTAGAGTTAAGATTGATGGTGAGAAATTGCTAGAAAATTTGTAGTACTTTTTATTAAATAAAAATGTTTATATTTTTAACCTGGTAAAGAACAAACAAACAAAACAAATTACAAACCACAGACTGGAGAAAATATCAATAAAGTGTTAGTAATCTTATTGCACATAGAACCTATGAAACCACTAAGAAAAACATTAGAACCCTACAGATAATAGGCAATTCTTAGTGCAGTAATTATGATTGGCCAACAAATACATGAAAAATGTTTAAGAGCCTCAGGATCAAGAAATATAAAAAGATAAATTTCCAACTGAGTATTTGGCAATATTGAATCTATAGAGGCTCCAAATATAAAACTTATTTTCCCTGCCAACAGATTCTCCTCCTAGAACTTTTGCTGAGTTCATAGTGGTGGTGTGGAACTTAGTGTGGGAATAGAAGGCAGAAAAAACATTTTTACAGTTTCAAGCAATCAAGCATCAATAGGGAAATCAGAGACATGAACAACACTTTCAACCACCTTGACCTAATGAACATTTATAATTGATATATATAGATTACATCCAATAACTCCAGATTGTATATTCCTTTTTAATATTTTATTATATTCATTATTATTATGGACACTCTTTCTTATGTAAAAAAATCAATAAAGTAGTATAAAAATACAGAAAACTTATGATTTTGGAAATTCCTGAGAATTCCCAGGAATTCCAATTTCTTGTTCCTGAAAGCCAAAGATTGGTATGTTAGCAACGTGGAAATACCTGTTTCCTGCTAATGAGGGTAAAAGTCAGAAGGCAACAAAATGCAGCCTGTGGTTTGGAAATTGATCCTTTACTCTAAAGGCCATGTGCTAGGGTCCTGGAGCTGCTGTAACAAAATACCACAAAGCGGGTTGCTTTAAAAACCAGAAATTTATTGCCTCACAGTTCTGGTTGCTGAGGGTCCAAGATCAGTGTGTTGGCTGCGTTGATTCCTTCTGAGACTTGAGGGAGAATCTGTTCCCTGCTTCTCTCCTAGTTTCTGGTGATGGCCAGAGATCACTAGAATTCCCTTTCTTAATTTGCAGCTCCATTTCTGCCTCCGTGGCCACATGACAATATCTCCTTTCTGTGTGTCTCCCTCTGTTCTCTCCTCCTCCTTCAAAAAAAAAAAAAAACATTATGATTGAATTAAGACCCACCCTACTTATTGTTCTACAGTTCTGTAAAATGTTACCATTTGAGGAAACTGACCTCATGTTAACTGAAAACATCGTTAAAGATCTTACTTCCAAACTAAGTTATATTCACAGGTACTGGAGGTTAGGACTTTAACGTACCTTTTTTGAAGACCATTCAATCTATAACAGGTCATTATTGGGACAAGTTATGAAACTTATGGTATCGGAAATTACATTGTAGTAATGTATGAATGTTAATTTGATTTTGACGAAGGTATTGTGGTTATTTAGAGAATCTACTTGTTTGCAAGAAATATACACTAAAATATTCAAGGCTAATGGAGCACTAGTTCAGTAACTGACTCCCAAATCAATTCAGGGGGATAAAGTTATTTGTATTGTACTTGCAAATTTTCTGTAATTTTGCTGCATCCCTCTATCTATCTATCTTGGCAACACTTCTTAATTGTCTCTGGTCATGAAGAGAAAATAGAATATACTTTTCCATTGCCTACACTTATTTTGCTTTTTCTTCTTTACTGTCTTTTCTATGTCATTTTGGCCTCAATCAACTCGTATTGATCCTTCATTTCCCAGAGTAACATGTAATGTGTTCTTTACTTATGTACAATCAATCAGCTGCTCTGAGGTTATGCAACAGATCGATTAGAGAGAGGATTTGTTAAGGGGTTATTTTTAGCCTTTTTAGGAGGCAGATCTTAGATCAGGTTGTATTAGCTACTTTACCCTGAGGCCAAGACCTTGCTCTTCCCTTTCCTGTAGTTCTGCCTGTGACTCTGCATCTGCACTAATGCTAGAAACATTACCCTTTGCATTTCCTCATGTGTCTACTCAGATCCCTTGGGTCTCTCCTCCCTGCCAATTGGGACTGACTGTGAGCTACATACACCCCAAACCCATTTTAATGGCTTTAGTGCAGTGGCTCTCAGGCCCAGCTGTACATAAGCATCACCTGGGTAAATTTTCAAATATGCTCAGGCCCTACTCTCAGATATTATCATTTAATTGGGTAGGAAGAAGGGCTGAGCATCTGCTGACTTTTATATGCAACTTATATTTGAAACCGGTACTCTAAAACAGGGCTTCTAGAAATTTACTGCACATCCAAATCATCTGACCATCTTGTTAAAATGCAAATTATGACTCAGTAGGTCTAGGATGAGTCCTGAGATTTGACTTTTCTAACAAACTCCTAGAATATGCCAATATCGCTTTTCAGATCACATTTTGGGAAGGCTCTAGACACTTTTGGTATTTGGGGCCAGATAATTCTTTGTTGTAGGGGACTAATTTGTGCACTGTAGGGTATTTAGCAGTGTTCCTGCCCTCTACCCACTAGATGCCAGTAGCAACCCCGCAGCTATGATAACCATAAATGTCTCCATTCATTGCCAAATGTCCTCTGGGGGCAAACGTGCCCTGGCTGAGAACCACTGCTCTACAGGGGTGCTGTACCCCAACTTAGCTGCATTCTGGGATTACCTGGGAAGCTCTAAAGATACTGATGTTTGGGTGCCTCTCCATGGACCCAAAGTTAATTGATCTGGGATGTATCTGAGCATCACATACTGAATCTTCTTTGGCTACCAGGGTGCTCTTATATTTCAATTGCTTAAGAGGAGATCCATGGTGGGATATGCTAGTGGTGACTTGCAGGAGGCCTGATGATATTTCTAGTTTGTACAGTGGTATTTGATATTTAAGGCATATTAGGCTTCTTTCATCCAGTGTTTCACTGCCTCAAAGTTGTGCTTTACTACCTCAGGCTACCCCCCATAATAAGTAACATGTATTACCTGGTGTCAATTAATGGTAGAAGTAAGTGCAAGATAATCTGTCTCTGGTCAGTCATGTCCATGAGTCTGAGTAGCCTCAATATTTGAAGTATCAGTCTCCAGTATGTATGGATGTATCAGATTGGGTTGTATTAAGACATGCCTTCCACTTCACAACACTCAGGGCATGGCTAGAGTTCTGGTGAATTCTGACCCTTTATCAGAAACTGATGGGGGGTGGTTAGTCAAGTTGTTGAGGCTCAAAATAAAATGACATTAGTAATCCATGAAATGAATACCTCTGATATTTTTGAGAGGCTGTCCGAACTACAGTGACTTTTGTAGTATCATCAAGATACCTCAACACAGAGGCTTCTCTTCAGGACCTTTAGATGGCACAGTGATGGGTCTTTGTCAAGTGGGCAAAGGCTGGACAAGAGACTTATGCAAATCTAGAACACAGATTCAAATAACCATGTCAATTAAGTAAATCACATTCTTTCCCTTAGTCCTGCCCAACCTAATCCTCTCCTTCCTGAGTCTGGGAAATGATGCAACTTGTAGATCATGAGATTTTGGGATACAATGAGGTTATGAACAACCCAATTAGCCTGAATCCCATTAAGGAGATGGCCGTGCAGTTACTACTTGTGCAATATGCAATTTGTTATTGTTCTCTAGTTTTGTAAAATGTTACCATGTGGGGAAACAAGGTAAAGGGTACAAAGATCTCTGTATTATTTCTTGAACTGCAAGTGAATTTGTAATTATCTCAAAATAAAAAGTTAAATTAAAAAATGATTCTCTCTGGACCATGATCTCAGGGAACATCTAGCTCAACTGGCATAACATAGTTTATAAAGAAAATGTTCTACATTCTACTTTGATGAGTAGCGTCTGGGGTCTTAAAAGCCTGTGAGCGGCCATCTAAGATACACCACTGGTCTCACCCCTTCAGGAGCAAGGGAAAATGAAGAACACTAAAGACATAAGGGAAAGATTAGTCCAAAGAACTAATAGACCACAACTACTATGGCCTCCACCAGACTGAGTCCAGTAGAACTAGATAGTATCTAGCTACGATCACGGACTGCTTGACAGGGATCACAATAAAGGGTCCCGGACAGAGCAGGAGAAAAATGTAGAACAAAATTCTAACTCAAAAAAGACCAAACTTAACTGGCCTGACAGAGACTAGAGAAATTCCGAGAGAATGGCCCACGGACACCCTTTTAGCCCATTAATGAAGTCACTCCATGGGGTTCACCTTTTAGCCAAACATTAGACAGACTCATAAGACAAAATGAGACTAAAGGGGCACACCAGCCCAGGGGCAAGGACCAGAAGGCAGGAGGGGACAGGAAAGCTGGTAATAGGGAACTCAAGTTCGAGAAGGGAGAGTACTGACCTATCATGAGGTTGTTAACCAATGCCATAAAACAATGTACGTACTAACTGGTTAATGAGAAGCTAGTCTGTTCTGTAAACCTTCATCTAAAGTTCAATAAAAAATTTAAGAAATCTTCAATTTCTTAAAAAAAAAAAAAGATCCCCACTATAGCAATAAATTATGACAGACAAAATGGTGGCACATACTTTCATGGATAATTATTTAGCCCTTAAAAATAATATTTATAGAAGTACAGTAGAGACATGGGTAATTACTTTAAACATATTGTGTTAAGCTACCTGTGTAAGATTAAAAAATTCCTATATGATAAAGTTGTTTTATAAAAAACAGATCTATATGTTTTGGAAAAAAGGACTAAAAATAAATACACTGAAATGGTCATAATCATTTTTTTTAAGAAAGAGCCAGAAGAGATTACTTGTCTTTTTTCTAAATTTATGGCCTTCTAATCTTCCTCACAGAGCAGGTTTTACTAATATAATAAGAAAATATGTTATCAAGTGTTGCTATAACAAAAATACCACAAGTGGATGGCTTTAGCAAAGAGAAATTTATTCTCTCACAGTCTTGGAGGCTAGAAGTCCAGGGGAAGGCTTTCTCTCTCTGTCAGCTCTGGGTGAAGGTCCTTGTCATCAATCTTCCCTGGTTGAGGAGCTTCTCAGCTCAGGGACCCTGGGTCCAAAGGATGCACTATTCTCCTGGCTCTTGTTTCTTGGTGGTATGAGTTCTCCCCGTCTCTCTCCTCATGTCTCTCTTTTGTATCTTAAAAAGAGATTGACTTAAGACACAACTTAATCTTGTAGATTGAGTCCTGCCTCATTAACATAACTGCCGCTAATCCCACCTCATTAGCATCACAGAGGCAAAATTTACAACACGTAGGAAAATTACATCAGATAACAAAATGGTGGAGACTCACACAATACTGGGAATCATGGACTAGCCAAGTTGACACATATTTTGGGGGACACAATTCAATCCATAACAATATGTCTTAATTTTCATTTTTTAAAACCAGAATGTGATTCACTGTACTTTTTCTGGACTAGGTTTTTGGAAGTCCTGGAACTCCTCCAGCTTCCAGTGGCCTAACTGAGAGGAAGCTGGATTCTGATAACAATGAGGTATTCTCTGCTTTCATACAGGATCTGTCTGGCAACAGCAATGATATCCTTAGTTCCACATCCTTTTCTGAATCCAGATTGAATTTCCTATACCTGTCCATGTACTGCTGCAGCCACTTTCGAGTAATCTTCAGCAAAATTCTACTTGCGTGTGATATTAATGATATTGTTCAATAATTTCCACATTCAGTTTGATCACCTTTCTTGGGAATAGGCATAAATATGGATGTCTTCCAGTTGGTTGGCCAGTAGTTGTCTTCCAAATTTCTTGGCATAGACAAGTGAGCACTTCCAGTGCTGCATCCCTTTGTTGAAACGTCTCAACTGGTATTCTGTCAATTCCTGGAGCCTTGTTTCTCGCCAGTGCCTTCAGTGCAGCTTGGACTTCTTCCTTTAGTACAATCGGTTCCTGATCATACGTTACCTCCTGAAATGGTTGAACATCGACCAATTCTTTTTGGTATAGTGACTCTGTATTCCTTCCAGCTTCTTTTGATGCATCCTGTGTTGTTTAATATTTTCCCCATAGAATCCTTCAATATTGCAACATGAGGCTTGAGTTTTTTCTTCAGTTCTTTCAGCCTGAGAAATGCTGAGTGTATTCTTCCTTTTTGGTTTTCTATCTCCAGGTCTTTGCACATGTAGTGTCATTATAATACTTTACTTTGTCTTCTGGAGCCGCCCTTTGAAATCTTCTGCTTAGCTCTTTTACTTCATCATTTCTTACTTTAGCTTTAGCTACTCTACGTTCAAGAGCAAGTTTCAGAGTCTCTTCTGACATCCATTTTGGTCTTTTCTTTCTTTCCTGTATTTTTAATAACTTTTTTCTTTCTTCATGTATGATGTCTCTGATGTCATTCATTCCACACTCGTCTGGTCTTTGGTCATTAGTGTTCAACGTGTTAAATCTATTCTTGAGATAGTCTCTAAATTCAAGTGGGATATACTCAAGGTGGTACTTTGGATTTTGTGGACATGTTCTAATTTTCTTCAGTTTCAACTTGAACTTTCATAGGAGCCATTGATGGTCTGTTCCACAGTCGGCCCCTGGCCTTGTTCTGACTGATGATATTGAGCTCTTCCACTGTCTCTTTCCACAGATGTAGTCGATTTGATTCCTGTGTAGTCCATCTGGCAAGGTCCACGTGTATAGTTGCCGTTTATATTGTTGAAAAAATGTATTTGTAATGAAGTCATTGGTCTTGTAAAATTCTATCATGCGATCTCCAGCATCGTTTCTATCACCAAGGCTGTGTTTTCCAACTACTGATCCTCCTTTGTTTCCAACTTTCACATTCTTATCACCAGTAATAACCAAAGCATCTTGATTGCATGTTCAGTCAAATTCAGACTGCAGAAGTTGACAAAAATCTTCAGTTTCTTCAGCTTTGGCCTTAGTGGTTGGTGGGTAAATTTGAATAACAATCGTATTAACTGGTCTTCCTTGTAGGCGAGTGAATATTATCCTTTCACTGACAGCATTGTACTTCAGGTTAGATCTTGAAATGTTGTTTGTGACGTTGAATGCAATACCATTCCTCTTCAAGTTTTCATTCCTGGCATAGTGGACCATATGATTGTCTGATTCAAAATGGCCAATACCAGTCCATTTCAGCTCCCTAATGCCTAGGATATTGATGTTTATGCATTCTGTTTCACTTTTGACATTTTCCAGTTTTCCCAGATTCATACATACTTTGTACGTTCCACATTGCAATTATTAATGGATGTTCGCAGCTGTTTCTTCTCATTTTGAGTTGTGCCACATCAGCAAATGAAGGTCCCAAAAGCTTGACTCTGTCCAAGACAATAAGGTTGACTCTACTTTGAGGAGGCAGCTCTTTGCCAGTCGTCTTTTGCATGCATTCCAACATGAGGGGCCCATTTTCCAACACTATACCAGATAAAGTTCCCCTGCTATTCCTAAGGTTTTCACTGGCTAATTCTTTTCAGAAGTAGAACTCCAGGTCCTTCTTCCTAGTTTGTCTTAGTCTGGAAGCTCAGCTGAAACCTCTCCACCATGGGTGACTCTGCTGGTATTTGAATATTGGTGGCTTAGCTTCCAGCATCACAGCAACACAGAAGACCCCAACTGGGGGAGGAGGATACATGGTTGAGTTATGTGTATTATTGTTTGTTTTATGGGCCTGTCTAATCATTGGCTAAAGTAAACCTCAGGAGTGACTTCTGTACTGAGTTAAAAGAATGTCTGGGGGCCATACTCTTAGGGTTTCTCCAGTCTCTGGTAGACCAGTAAGCCTGGTCTTTTTTTGTGAGTTTGAATTGTGTTCTACACTTTTGTCCAGCTGTGTCCAGGACCCTCTATTGCAATCCCTGTCAGAACAGTCGGTGGTGGTAGCCGAGCACCATCTAGTTGTGCTGAACTCAGTCTGGTGGAGGCTGTGGTAGTTGTGGTTCATTGGTCCTTTGGACTATTCTTTCCCTTGTGTCTTTGATTTTCTTCATTCCCCCTTGCTCCAGATGGAGTGGGACCAGTGGAGTGTCTTAGATGTCTGCTCACAAGCTGTTAAGACCCCAGACACTACTCACCAATATAGGATGTAGAACATTTTCTTTATAAACTATGTTATGCCAGTTGAGATAGATGTCCCCCGATACCATGGTCCCCAGCCCTCAGCCCAGTAATTCAATCCCTGAGAGAGTTTGAATGTGTCTATGAAGCTTCTATGACTTTGTCTTGGTTAAGTTGTGCTGAATTCCCCAGTATTGTGTACTGTCTTACCCTTCACCAAACTTACTACTTATCTATTGTCTAGTTAGTGTTTTTCCCTCCCCACCTCTCCTCTCCTTCATAACCATCAAAGATTATTTATTTCTGTGTGTAAACCTTTTCATGAGTTTTTATAATATTGGTCTCATATAATATTTGTCCTTTTGTGATTGACTTATTTCACTCAGCACAATGCCATTCAGATTCATCTGTGTTGTGAGTTGTTTGGCAGATTCATCATTGTTCTTCACTGTTGGGTAGTATTCCACTGTGTGTATGTACCATAGTTTGTTTACCCATTCATCTGTTGATGGGTATCTAGGTTATTTCCATTTTTTGCTATTGTGAATAATGCTGCAATGAACAAAAGTGTGCATGTGTCTATTTGTGTGATGGCTCTTATTTCTCTGGGATATATTCCTAGGAGTAGGATTGCTGGACCATATGGTATTTCTAGATTTGTTTTTTTAATCCATGAAATGTTTGTAGTTAGTTGGCACATGCAAGATGACCAAGTCATTCTCTAAAATGTCACCTCAAATCGTTTCAAAGTTTCCTTCAAAATGTTCATCCTTAAAATACATTAGCAATTTTTTTTTGTTTCTTCTTTTTTTAAAATTTTTTTAGTGTACTTTGGATGAAGGTTTACAGAACAGATAGTTTCTCATTTAACAGTTAGTACACATATTGTTTTATGACAGTGGTTAACAACCCCACAACATGTCAACACTCTCTCTTCTCGACCTTGGGTTTCCCATTACCAGCTTTCCTGTGCCCTCCTGTCTTCTAGTCCTTGTCCTGGGCTGTTGTGCCCCATTAGTCTCATTTTGTCTTATGGGCCTGTCTAATCTTTGGCTGAAGGGTAAACCTCAGGAGTGACTTCTTTACTGAGCTAAAAGGGTGTCCAAGGGCCATACTCTCGGGGTTTCTCCAGTCTGTCGGACCAGTAAGTCTGGTCTTTTTTTGTGAGTTAGAACTTTGTTCTACATTTTTCTCCAGCTCTGTCCAGAACCCTCTGTTGTGATTTCTGTCAGAGCAGTCAGTGGTGGTAGCCGGGCACCATCTAGTTGTGCTGGACTCAGTCTGGTGGAGGCTGTGGTGGTTGTGGTCCATTAGTTCTTTGGACTATTCTTTCCCTTGTGTCTTTGGTTTTCTTCATTCTCCCTAGCTCCAGACGGGGTGAGACCAGTGGAGTATCTTAGATGGCTGCTCACAGGCTTTTAAGATCCCAGACACTGCTCACCAAGGTAGAAGGTAGAACATTGTCTTTATAAACTGTGTTATGCCAACTGAGCTAGATGTTCCCTGAGACCATGGTCCCCACAGCCCTCTGCCCAGCAATTCAGTCCCTCAGGGAGTTTGGAAGTGTCTATGGAGCTTCCATGGCCTTACCTTGTACCAGTTGTGCTGGCTTCCCCCGTATTGTGTACTATCTTACCCTTCACCAAAGTTAACACTTATCTATTGTCTAGTTAGTATTGTTCCCTCCCACTCCTCCCTTCCCCGGTAAACACCAAAGATTGTTTCTTTTTGTGTGTAAACCGTCTCATGTGTTTTTGTAATAGTGGTCTCATACAATATTTGTCCTTTTGTGATTGACTTATTTCACTCAGCATAATACCCTCCAGATTCATCCTTGTTGTGAGGTGCTCTTCAGAGTCATCATTGTTCTTTATCGTTGGGTAGTATTCCATTGTGTGTACGTACCATAGTTTTTATCCACTCATCTGTTGACGGGTATCTACGTTGCTTCCATCTTTTTGCTGTTGTGAACAATGTTGCAATGAACATGGATGTGCATATGTCTATTCGTGTGACGGCTCTTATTTCTCTAGGATATAATCTTAGCAGCGGAATTTCTGGATCGTGTGGTATTTCTATTTCTAGCTTTTGAAGGAAGCACCATATTGTTTTCCAAAATGATTATACCGTTTCGCATTCCCACCAGCAATGCATATGCATTCCAATCTCCTCTCAGCCTCTCCAACATTTGTTATTTTCAGTTTTTTTGGATTTGTGCCAGTGTTGTCAGGGTGAGCTGGTATCTCATTTTAGTTTTGATTTGCATTTCTCTAATGGCTAGTGATCACGAGCATTTCTCTCTATGTCTGTTTGTTAGCTGCTTGAATGTCTTCTTTGGTGAAGTGTCTGTTCATTTCCTTTGCCCATTTTTGAATAGGATTGTTTCTCTTTTTGTTGTAGAGATGTTGGATTTTCCTATAGATTTTAGAAATTAGGCCTTTGTCAGATATGTCATAGCCAAAAATTTTTTCCCCGTCTGTAGGTTCTGTTTTTACTCTTTTGATGAAGTCTTTTGATGAGTGTAAGTGTTTAATTTTTAGAAGATTCCATTTATCTAGCTTATCTTCTGGTGTTTGTGTATTGTTAGTTATGATTTGTATTCTATGTATGCCATGCATTAGGACCTCTGGAGTTGATCCTATGATCTTTATGGTTTGTGGTTTTATATTTAGGTCTTTCATCCATTTTGTATTAGTTTTTGTGTATGGTGTGAGGAATGGGTCCCCATATTTTTACAGATGGACATCCAGCTTTGCCATCACCATTTGTTAAAAAGACTGTCTTTTCCCCCACTTAATGGACTTTGGGCCTTTGTTGAATATCAGGTGACCATAGGTGGGTGGATTTACATATGAGTTCTTGATTCTGCTCCATTGGCTGATGTGTCTGTCATTTTACCAGTACCAGGCTGTTTTGACTACTGTAGCTGTATAGTAGGTTCTGAGGTCAGGTAGTGTGAGGCCTTCTACTTTGTTCTTCTTCCTCAATAGTGCTTCACTCATCCAGGGCCCCTTTCCTTTCCATATAAAGTTAATAATTATTTTTTCCTTCTGGTTAAAGAAGGCTGCTGGTATTTGGATCGACATTGCATTGTATTTGCAGATGACTTTTGGTAGAATTCACATTTTCACAATGTTGAGTCTACCTACCCTTGGGTGTGGTGAGTTTTTCCATTTATGTAGATCTCTTTTGGTTTCTTGCTGTAGTGTTTTGTAGTTTTGTTTGTGTCCATCTTTTATGTCTCTGGTTAGATTTATTCCTAAGTGTTGTATTTTTTTACAGGCTATTATAAATGGTATTGCTTTCCTGATTGACTTTTCATAGTTCTCTTTATTGGAGTATAAGAATCCAACTTATTTTTGTATGTTTACCTTGTATCCTGCTACTCTGCTGAATCTTTCTATTAGTTTCAGTAGTTTTCTTGTGGAGTCTTTAGGGTTCTCTGTGTATAGTATCATATCATCTGCAAATACTTCTTCCTTACCAATTTGGATGCCCTTTAGTTCTCTTTCTTGCCTTATTAGTGTAGCTAGGACTTCCAGCAAAATGTTAAATAGGTGTGGTGATAAAGTGCAACCTTACCTTGTTCCTGTTCTCAGGGGGAGTGTTTTAAGCCTCTCCATTAAGAATGATGTTGGCTGTTGGTTTTGTATAGATGCCCTTTATTATGTCAAGGCATTTCCCTTCTATTCCTATTTCATTGAGAGTTTTTATCAGGAATAGCTGTTGGAATTTATCAAATGCTTTCCTTTGTCAATTGTGACTCTTTTATTTTATTTATGTGGTGGATTACGTTGACTGAGTTTCTCATATTGAAACATTCTTGCACCTGGTATGAATCCCACTTAGTTATGGAGTTTTTTTTTTTTTAATATGATACTGAATTCTATTGGCTAGAATTTTCTTGATAGTTTTTGCTTCTATATTCATGAGAGATATTGGTCTGTAATTTTTTTTTGTAGTGTCTTTGCCTGGTTTTGTAATCAGGGTTATGCTGGCTTCATAGAATGAATTTGGAAGTAACCATTCCTTTTCTATGTTCTGAAATGGTTTGAGTAGCAGTGGTGTGAGCTCTTCTCTGTTTTGTAGAATTCTCCAGTGAAGCCATTTAGGGCAGGAATATTTTGTTGGGAGTTTTTTTTTTTTTTTTAATTACCTTTTCAATCTCTTCTCTTGTTATGGATATGTTCAGATTTTCAACTTCAGGTTGTGTTAGTTTGGGTAGGTATTGTATTCCTAGAAATTTGTCCATTTCCTCAAGATTTTCAAATTTGTTGGAATATAGTTTTTCATAGTACTGTGTTATGATCCTTTTTATTTCAGTTGAGTCTGTTGTAATGTCCCCCATTTCATTTCTTATTTGGGTTATATTCGTCCTCTCCTGTTTCTCTTTTGTCAATCTGGCCAATAGTTTGATGATTTTGTTGATCCTTTCAAGGAACCAACTTTCGGTTTTGTTGATTTTCACTATTGTTTTTCTAGTCTCTATTTCATTTATTTCTGCTCTGATCTTTATTATTCCTTTCTTCTGGTTGCTGTGGGCTTCTTTGGCTTTTCTCTTTCTATTTGTTGAAGTTGTGTAGCTAACATTTTGATTTTGTCCCTTTCTCTTTTTTGATGTGTGCATCTATTGCTATAAATTGACCTCTTATCACTGCTTTTGCTGTGTCCCAAAGGTTTTGGTATGATGTGGTTTTATTCTTGTTTGATTCTAGAAATTTATTTATTCCATCTTTGATTTCTTCTATTACTCAGTGGCTTTTAAGCAAGGTGTTATTCAGTTTCCATGTTTTTTTTTTTTTTTTTTCCTTGCTCTTTCTGTTATTAGTTTCTACTTTGATGGCATTGTGATCAGAGAAGATACTTTGTATTATCTCAGTGTTTTGGATTTTGTCGAGGGTTGCTTTGTGGTCTAAGATGTGGTCTATTCTGGAGTACATTCCATGTGTATTGGAAAAGAATGTATAGTTTGCTGTTGTTGAGTGGAGTGTTCTATATATGCCTACGAAGTCAAGTTGGCTGATTGTGACCTTTTGATCTTCTGTATCTTTGTTGAGTTTCTTTCTAGGTGTTCTTTCCCTTACTGACAGTGACATGTTGAAGTCTTCCACTGTTATTGTGGAACTGTCAATTTCTCTTTTCTTTGCTGTTAGAGAGTTGGTTTTATGTGTTTTGGAGCCCTGTCATTGGGTCCATAGACATTTATTATGGTTATGTCCTCATGGTGGCTTGTCTCTTTAGTCATTTTATGATGTCCTTCCTTGCCCTTTTATGGTGGATTTTCTTTTAAAGTCTATTTTATCTAAGGTTAGTGTTGCCACTTCTGCTCTTTTTTGGTTGCTGTTTGTGTGATATATTCTTTTCCATCCTTTTATTTTTAATATATTTAATATATTTGTTTATAAGGTGTGTCTCTTGTAGACAGAATATTGATGGTGTCTTAGTTATCTAGTGCTGCTATAACAGAAATACCACAAGTGGATGGCTTTAACAGAGTAATTTGTTCTCTCACAATCTAGTAGACGAGAAGTCCAAATTCGGGGTGCCAGCTCCAGGGGAAGGTTTTCTCTCTGTGTTGGCTCTGGAGGAGGGTCCTTGTCCTCAATCTTCTCCTGGTCTAGGAGCTTCTCCAAGCAGGAACCCTTGGTCCAAAGGATGTGCTCTGCTCCTGGCGCTGGTTTCTTGGTGATATGAGGCCCCCATATCTCTCTGCTCACTTCTGTCTTTTACATCTCAAAAGAAATCAGCTCAAGACACAATCCAAGCTTGTAGCTTGAGTTCTGCTTCATTAACTTGACTGCCACTAATGTCATCTCAACATCACAGAGTTAGGATTTACAACACATAGGAAAATCACGTCAGATGACAAAATGGTGGACAGTCACACAATACCGGGAATCATGATCTAGCCAAATTGATACATATATATTTTTGTGGGACACAATTCAATCCATGGCAGATGGGTTCTGTTTTTTTATCCATCCTGTCATGCTCTGTCCCTTTATGGGTGTATTTAAGCCATTTACTTTCAGTGTAATTATTGATAAGTGTGAGTTTATTGCTGCTGTTTTGTAGTGATTTTTTTTTGTCTTGGTGAGGTTTTCTTTGTTCCTGTTACACTCTTGTGCTGCATTACTTTTGTTTGTGGATTTTTTTTTTCATTTTTGTAGATTCTGTGTTTACTGAGACTTTATGTTTTTCTTCTTTATTTTGATGAGTAGCTTTGTTAACTTTCTTTGTGATGATCTTGAAATTTACTCCTATCTTCCTAAATTTAAACCAGTCTTTTATTACTTGGTATCATCTGGACTTCCTCTTCATTTGTAAGATCTATACCTACATAGTTTATTCCCTCTTTCATTGTTCAGACATTGTTGTCATTTACAGATTGACCGCTCTGGTTTCCTGCTGTAAATCTTTTAGTTTTGTTTTATTCTTGAGAGTTCATATCTAGGTTGGTGTCTGGCTGATGCTGTCCTGTATCCTATATTCAGGTTGTTGTCTGATGTTGTTTGTTCTCTAAACAAAGGATTCCCTTTAATAATTCTTGTAAGTTTGGTTTTTACATATTCCCTTAATTTCTGTTTATCTGGAAATGTTCTAATTTCAGCATCATATTAGGGTGAGAGTTTTTCAGGATATATTATTCTTTTGACAATTTCTTCTTTCAAGGTTTTATATATGTCATCTCATTGCCTTTTCCCTGCATAGTTTCTGCCCATTAATCATAGATTAACCTTATTGCTTCCCCTTTGTCTGTGACTTTTTGTTTTTCTCGAGCTGCTCTCAGGATTCTTTGTCTTTGGTTTTGGTGAGTGTGATCATGATAGGTCCTGGTGACTTTCTTTTGGGGTCTATTATATATGGGGTTTGTTGAACTCCTTGGATGGTCAGCTTTTCATCTTTCATGATATTAGGGAAGAGTTCTGTCAGCAAATCTTCCATGATCCTCTATGTGTTTTCTGTTTTCGCCCCCTGTTCTGGAACTCTGATCACAAAAAATATTTTACTCTTGATTATAGCCCACATTGCCCTCATGTTTTCTACATTCTCTTCTCTGATTTTTCCTTAAACAAATTAGTATCCAAGGATTTGTCTTCAATTTCGATGATCCTGTCTTCCATTGTTTCAAATTTGCTCCTAAAACCTTCTATGGCACTGTGCATTTCTGCAGTTTTGTTGTTTATCTTTTGGATTTCTAATTGCTTTTTTGGTATGATTTCTAGATTTTTTTATTTTGACATTTTGTTCCTGTATTATTTTACTGAATTCTTCCATTGCTTTGTGTTTTCCCTGACTTTGTCTGTATTTTCCCTGATTTTGTCTAGTTTTCCTTATTTTTTCTGTGTTTTCCTTCATCTCTTTCCTAATCTCTAGGACAGCCCTCAATATTAGACTTTTGAATTCCTTACCAGGTATTTCCAGTGCCTTTTCTTCTACCAGATGGTTATCTGGTGTTTTGTTTTAGTTGTTTACTGGAGCCGTCCTGTCCTGTTTTTTAAAATATGTTTTCAGTCTCTGGGACGTTCAGGAATTGTTTTCTTCATTTACGGATTGTATATTTATGTATTTCACCCTGCTTTTTTTATTTGGCTATGTCTGGGCAGGCAGGCTGGGTGTGATTTATTGCTTGCTTGTCTGTGGGCATGATACTTCTCACCACCTTGTTGGCAGGGCTGGTCACTCAGCTACGGTGCAGCAGGGTAAGTCCAGTGGGTGGGGAGAGGGGCAGGGATGGGTCTTTTGCAGCACAAACTGGGGCCATCAGGACAGGGTTGGGGGCAGTGTGGAGCAGGATCTGAGGATCCATGTGGATGCCACTGCAAGATTTGGTGTTACTCAGTGCACAGCGCAGGCAAGCTGGAGGGAAGGGAGATTATGTGATGTGCAGAGGTAAGTGGGTGAAAGAAGAGAGAAAAACAGAAGTTAAAAAAGGCACTAAAAAGGAAAAAAATGAAGGAGAAAAAATGTAAATAAAATGGCAATATGATGAGATTTGGTGCATGGGGGTGGGGTAGACCCAGGGAGGCCATATGCCGGTGGCTCTCTAGGCAAGCAGTGCAGCTCGACCTGTTGAGAAGAGGCACAGGCGGCACTCAGGGCTAGGTGGGTGGGATAAATGAAAGGAAAGAAGGGAAAAGAGAGAAGAAACAAACAAACAACAACAATAATAAATATGGTTCAGAGGGAATCAGCCTTTGGGGGCAGGGTGGAATCAGGGTGACAGCAAACTGGTGTCTATCTCACTTGGTGGTGTGACATGCCCCCTTAGGAAGGGGTGGAGGCAGCACAGGGCCTAAGTGGGAGGGAGAAAGAAAAGGCAGAAGGGGAAAGATAAGGAAAAATTAAAAATATGGCTGAGGGAGCCAGCCTGTGAGGGCAGGGCAGACCTGAGGAGGCCATGTGCCAGGGGCTGCCTAGCTGAGCAGTGCAGCACAGCTCATTGAGAAGGAGAGACAGCTCATGGGGCTAGGTGAGCAGGAGAAAGGAAAGGAAAGGATAGTGAGAGGAGAAACAAACATAAAACAAAACACACAAAAAATAATAGTAAAATGGTGCTGAAGGAGGTGGCTGGTGGGAGCGGCACAGACCTGGGGAGGCCATGTGCCATTGGCTCTTTAGCTGAGTGTTGCAACATGGCCCATCAGGAAGGTGCAGGGGCAGCACACGGGGCTAGGTGGGCAGGAGAAAGGAAAGGAAAGGAGAGAGAGAAAAGAAACAACAAAAAACAGAAGAAAAGAGAAAGCAAGCAAACAAAAATAATAAAAATAAAATAAAATAATACGGCCCTGAAGGAGTCACCTGGTGGTGGAGCGCAGCATGGATCTGGGGATCAGTGTGCCAGTGGCTCTCTAGCTGAGTGGTGCAACACAGCCTGTCAAGAAGGGGTGGGGGCAGCACATGGGGCTAGGTGGGTGGCAGAAAGGAAAGGAAGGAAGGAATAGAGAGAGTAGAAACAAAAAAACAAAACCCAAAAAATATGGTGCTGAAGGAGCCAGCTGGTGGGAGTGGTGAGGCCCTGGAGAGGTTGTGGGCCGGTGGCTGCATAGCCCGTCAAAAAGGGGTTGGGATGACACAGGGCTACATGGGCAGGAGAACGGAAAGGAAGGAAGACAGAGAGAGAAGAAACAGAAAGAAAAAAAATGGTGTTGAGGGAACCTGTCAGTGGGGGCGGCATGGAACCGGGGAGGCCATGCTCTTGGCTTTCTAGCCGAGCAGTGGGGCACAGCCCATGGAGAAGGGGTTGGGATGGTGCCTGGGGCTGGCTGAGCAGAAGAAAGGAAAGGAAGGGAGAGAGAAAGAAGAAACAAAAAAAAAGCCAAAAAAACAATAACCAAAATTTAAAAAATAGTGCTGGGGGAACTGGCCACAAGGAGCAAGGTTGACCTGGATGGCAGTGAGCTGATATCTCTCAGGCCAAGTGACCATAGCCTGTTGGAAAGCAGCAGAGGCTGAGTAAAGGGAAGAAAGGTGGGGGGCCGGAAACCGTGTATCCCTGTTACTGGGTGCATTGTCTCCCGTTGGGAGCTCCATGAAGTTGCCTTCCCATACGCCCTATTTGCCGTTCTTGGTGACTGAGGTCCAAAACAGCAAATTTGTGCCTTGTTAATTAGTAGGGGACCTCCACTCTGTAGCTCTCCTCATCCTCTGTTCTCTATCACGTTCTTATTCCATTCACTGCTTGATAAGAGTTCTTTTCCCTTCATTTGACACTTAGGGTTCCAGGACTGACGTTTGTATCTGTTTTGCTTAGCTTTTTTGGTCTTTGCTGCAGAGGGATGGCATGGTGCTACAGTCTGTAGCACCATGTTGGCTCCTTCTAGGCTGTAGTCTTTCAAGGCTGGCATTTTATACCTGTAATTCTTCATTAAGTGGCAAAAAGTACTAGCAGTGTGTTGCCTAACTCCTGAATTCCAGTGAGTGCTGTTACTCCAAGAGTAATTTCCACAAATAATGTTCCTATCTTGCCTCTAAGAAATGATTAAATAAGAATCAAAAAGGACTATTATTTTTATTAGTCAATATTGTTTCAGCCATTTTGAGGAATAAATTTCCTGTGGCATGATTAAAAAAATGTATCTTTATTTTTCTGTTAAAGTTAGTTTTTAGATCATTCTCTTCCCATTTCTGAAATTATTTCCAGCAACTGAAATAGCCATGATGTTGGAATGAAAATTAAATATTTACTGGTATTACCATGTTCCAAGAACTCAACTAGGTGCTAAAGTGAATCATTATGTAATGTATCCCTTCATTCTAGTGATGAGGAAAGAGAAGCTCAAAAGACTAAATCATTTGATCAAGCTATGGAGCAAGTGTCTCATGACTCTGAACATAATGCTCCTTCCACTCTACCATGTAATATATTCATTAGCTGAGATCCAGAGTATGTCTGATTAAGTGAAATGTTGTTTTGTCTTGGGGGTTGTTCGAAGGGAAAATATTAAATTGAAGTGTGTGGAATTCATAAGGGTCACTCAACTTTTATTCTAGATTACTGATCTCAGATAAACTAACACTTTTAATTCTCAGACTTTGGATTTAGGCAGAACTGGGCTTTAATGCTAATATGCTAATAATTACTACCTTGGGCCTCTTAAAAGTACTATGTACTCCTTAGTCTCCTACTTATTTATTAATTAATTCAACAAATATTTACTGAGTGCCTAGGTGCTAACGATTTAGTAGTTAAGAAAAATGCAAGTCCGTCCAAGTAGCAGGGGTGGGGTTCTGGGGACCATGCTTTCAGGGGACATCTAGGTCAATTGGCATAACAAAGTTTATTAAGAAAATATTCTGCATCCTACTTTGGTGAGTGGTGTCTGGGGTCTTAAAAGCTGGCGAGCGGCCATCTAAGATGCATCAATTGGTTCCAACCTACCTGGAGCAAAGGAGAATGAAGAACACCAAAGTCACAAGGAAAATACTAGCCCAAGAGACAGAAAGGGCCACATAAACCAGAGACTTCATCAGCCTGAAACCAGAAGAACTAGATGGTGGCCAGCTACCACCAATGACTGCCCTGACAGGGAACACATCAAAGAGTCTCTGATGGAGCAGGAGAAAAGTAGAGTGCAAACTCAAATTCCAGTAAAAACACCAGACTTAATGGTCTGACTGAGATTGGAGGAACCCCAGAAGACATGCCCCCCGGACTCTCCGTTAACCCAGAGCTAAAACCATTCCTGAAGCCAACAATTCAGACAAAGATTAGACTGGACTATAAGACATAAAATGATACTTATGAAGAGTGTGCTTCTTAGTTCAAGTAGATACACAAGACTAAATGGGCAGCTCCTGTCTAGAGGCGAGATGAAAAGTCAGAAAGTGATAGGAGCTGGTTGAATGGACACGGGAAATCCGGGGTGGAAAGGAAGAGTGTGCTGTCACATTACGGGGATAGCAACTAAGGTCACATAGTAATGTGTGTATAAATTTTTGTATGAGAAACTAACTTGAACTGTAAACTTTCACTTAAAGCACAATTAAAAAAAAAAAAGAAAAATGCAAGTCCGTTGTGATGATCAAATGAGATACTACATCTGGAAGTGCTGCTTGGTGACAGAAAAATAATTAGTGCACGATGATGTGATTTTCCCTCAAATGGTCCTATGAAAATCAGCAGGTGGGATCATGAACTTTTTTACTATGTCCATTTTCCCACCACAGGTACTCATGCATCACTAGCAGGGAGAGTCCAGAGTTAAAGCCATTTCCTGCTCTTTGAAAACTGACTAGGGACTGACTTCCAACAGATGCTTGAAAAATTTCAGGTACTTCCACCTCAAACACTAAACACTTAGAGCCTCACTCACTAATCTCCTTCATAGCTGCAAAATGTGATCTTCTAGCTCTCCACACAACCACATCGTGTTTCCTTCCATGAAAGGAGGTTAGTCAGATGTTCCTCGTACCACAATCATCCCACACCTCCTCTACCTTCTCCCCAGACCTTCTTAATAGATATATTTGCTGGAGACAAGTGATACGGCTTCACTTTCTATCCCCATTAGTTGAAGAAAAGGTCTATGAAGGGATGGGGATTTCCAGTAATGCTTTTCTTTCTTAAAATGCCTCAGTGCAAACAACTGGAATGCCTTTCCAAAAGGAATTAAGTTGAACAGAGACTGATGAGAAATATTTTGGGTTTGAGAACTGAACTTGTGGGTGCAGCTTCTGAAAAGAGATAAGAGGCATTCCTTCTAAAAAGGCAAATGACTCATCATTCCCTTGTTATCAAATGACATTGCAATTATGGGAATAATGAAATTGCTCCATAAATCCAAACTCTCCATTTTGTTACATCCTAGCTTGTAACTATACTCACGTTACCAAAAAAAAAAAAAAAAAAAAAGGTTTCCTGCTTGATTTCCCTTTCTCTCTGGAGCTACACAATTCTTTTGCCTTTGTTTATATGGTTTCATTCTACTTATTCCCGCCCATTTCACATCAGGTAGGGTTTCTCTCTAATCACTACCTCCTGCCCTTATCCTCCATCCATTGTCCCTGCGTGTAATTCCATTGTTGTTTCTTTGCTCCTTCTGTTGCCCTAATCAACCTGAAGCATACTCCTTTTCTCCTTTTTATAGATCTTATGTTCTCACACACACTGAAAACTATAGTCTTTAATTTTTAATGTACTCTTAGGTTGGTACAACATTTTGAAATTCTGTCCACTTTTGAAGACTAATGACCCCACCAATTTGTGTTTCCATCATATTTTATAAACAAATCTATTGTAGCTCTTGTTGCCCTGTATTGCAGCAATTTTATGTAGGCTCTGAATCCTAGGACACAAGCTCTGGAGATCCTGTTATTTTGCATAATGCCGGCACTCTGAAGAATACGTTGCACAACAGAAGCACTAATACATTTTAATTAATTTATATTCCCCAAAAAGAGTAAATACTTTTTCTTTTGGAAGTTAGGATGTATTTCCAATATTCTCACTGTCATCTCCCAAAGTGGTGTAAAATGTTATTTGCAGAGTTGTTATGAGGATTAAATGAGATCATCAGAAAATGCCTAAACAAGGCCTATAACTATTGCTTTCATTTCCCAACACTGTCCCTGCACTTTCCTGTGATAACCAGCAGGTGGGGAGATGACCCTCAGCCAATCTCCGTCTCTGTCTCTGTCTCTCTCTTCAATCTTCCCCACCTACATCAAAAAGATTAATTTCCTGCCAGGAGATACTAGCATCACAGCAATTTCCTTTCCATTTAATTTTGGTCAGAGGCTTTCCAATGATGCCTGAAAAGGAACAAGTATTCCTGGTGGCACAGTGGTTAAGAGCTTGGCTGCTGTCTTAGTCATCTAGTGCTGCTCCAACAGAAATACCACAAGTGGATGGTTTTCACAAAGAGAAATTTATTTTCTCACAGTCTAGTAGGCTAGAGGTCCAAATTCAGGGTGTCAGCTTCAGGGGAAGGCTTTCTCTGTCGGCTCTGGAGGAAGGTTCTTGTCATCAATCTCTCCCAGTCGAGGAGCTTCTCAGCACAGGGACCCCAGGTCCAAAGGATGTGATATTCTCCTGGCTCTTGTTTCTTGGTGGTATGAGTTACCTATGTCTCTCTGCTCACTTCTCTCTTTTATATCTCAAAAGAGACTGGCTTGAGACACTACCTAATCTTGTAGACCTCATCAGTATAACTACCACTAAGCCATCTTACTACATCATAGTGATAAAGTTTACCACACATAAGGAAATCACATCAAATTAGAAAATGGTACACAATCATACAATACTGGGAATCATGACCCAGCCAAGCTGATAGATATTTTTGGGGGACACAATTCAATCCATGACACCCCATGTTCTGGAACTCTGATCACATGCAAATTTTTGCTTTTTAATGTATCCCACATCGTTCTCAGGATTTCTTCATTTTTCTTTGTTCTTTTATCTGATTTTTCCTCAAAGTGGTATCCAAGGATTTGTCTTCAATTTCACTGATCCTTTCTTCCATTGTTTCAAATTTGCTCCTACAGTCTTCTATTGCACTATTTCTAAAATCTTGTTTATCTTTTGGATTTCTAATTGCTGTTTTTGTGTGATTTCTAGTTGTTTATTTATTTTGACATTTTGTTCCTGTAGTATTTGCCTGATTTATTCCATTGTTTTGTCTGTCTTTTTCATAATTTTATCTATTTTTTCCTTATTTTTGTCTACATTTTCCTTCATCTGTTGGAGAATCTTAAATATTAAGTTTTGAATTCCTTATCAGGTAGTTCTAGTGCCTTTTCTTCTAGCAGAAAGGTCATCTGGTATTTTATTTTGGTCACTTTCTGGAACTATCTTCTCTTTTTTAAAAATATATTTTGATATTGTCTGCTGTTTCCAGGACATCCAGGAATTATTTTCTGCATTTATTGATTGTAAATTTGATTGTTTAGTCTTGTTTTTTTGTTTTATTTAGTTGTGTCTGGGCAGGTGGGCTGGGTGTGTTTTGTTGCTTGCTTGCCTGTGAACATGATACTTCTCACCACCCTGTCCAGGTGGGCAGGGCCGGTCAATCAGCTATGGTGCGGCAGAATGGGTACAGCAGAAGTCCAGGGAGGAGGATGTGTAGTTTGTGGCACAAACTGGGGGTGACGATGTAGGGCTTGGGGGCAGTGCAGGGCGGGGTCCAGGGGTCCACATCATACCACTTGGGGGAATGGCACCTGGTGAACAGTGCAGATAGACAGGAGGGAAAGGAAAGAATGTGATGTGCAGAGGTAAGTGGGTGGGTAAAAGACAAGAAAGAAGAGACAGAAACAGGCAAAAAGGCAAAAACTTAAGTAAAATGATAAATAAATAAAAAGTAAAAGAAAAAAACCTAAATAAAATGGTGATGCATAGGATTCAGTGGGTGGGGGCAGGGCAGACCCCGTGAGCCTGTGTGCTGGTGGCTCTCTAGCTGACCAGTATGGCTTGGCCTGTTGAGAAGCGGCATGGGTGGTGCACAGGGCTAGGTAGGCAGGAGAAAGGAAAGGAAAGAGGGGAAAGAGAGAGAAGAAACCAACAATCAAACAAACAGAAAAATAAATAAATAAAAAACAATAAAAACAACAACAACAAAAATGTGGTGGTGGGGGCACTGGCTGTTGGGGGTGGGGTGGAATTGGCATGGCAGCATGCTAATGTCTCTCTCACTGAGTGGCATGGCACAGCATAACAGGAAGGGTGGAGGCAACTTAGGGCCTATGTGGGCAGCAGAAGGAAAAGGAGAAGGGGAAAGATAAAGAGAAACAAAAAATATGACACTGAGGGAGTCGGCCTGTGGTGGCAGCACAGACCCAGGTAGGCCATGTGCCAGAAGCTCTCCAGCTGAGAGGTACACCACAGCTCACCAAGAAGTTGGGGGAGGCACATGGGGCTGGGTGGATGGGAGAAAGAAAAGTAGAGAGAGAAGAAGCAATAACAAAACAAACAAACAATAAATAGATAAATAAAATGGCATTGAGGAAACCGATTGGTGATGGTGACACAGACCTGGGGGGAACTCACACAGTGACTCTCCAACCAAACTGTGTAGCACAGCCCCTTCAGAAAGGGCAGGGTGGTGTACAGAGATGGGTGGGCAGGAGAAAGGAAAGGAAGGAAGGGAGAAAGAGACAGAGAGAAGTAACAACAACAAAAAGCCCCCCCAAAAAATACCAAAAAACAAATAAACGAACAAACCAAAACAAAACAAAAAAAAGAACAAAGCAAACAAACCAAAAAAATCACAGCCCATCAAGAAGAGGAGAGGATAGCACACAGGGTTAGCTGGGTGGGAGAAAGGAAAGGAAGGAATGGAGACAGAGAAGCAAACAAAAAAAGCAAAAAAGAAAAATATCAAAAAACATACAAATGGCACTGAAGGGGCCAGCTGGTGGGGGCGGGGCAGACCCTAGTGGCAATGAGCTAGTGTCTTTTCAGCCCAGCAACAGTGGCCCATTGGAAAGCAGCAGAGGCCATGTAGAGGGAAGAAGGATGGGGGGTGGGAAAGCATGTATCCCTAGTTACCAAATACTCTGTCTCCTGCTGGGAGGTCCAGGGAGTTGCCTTCCTGTACTCCCTGTCCACAGTCCTTGGTGGCTGAGGCCCAAGATGGAGAATCCAGGTGGCAGTAAGTTGGTATCTCTGGCTGAGTGATTGACCATGGCCTGTTGGCAAGCACTGGAGGCCTTGCACAGGGAGAAAAGCTGTGGGGTGGAAAAACGTGTATCCCTGGTTACCAGGTACTCTGTCTCCTGTTGGGAGCTCCGTGAAATTGCCTTCCCATACTCCCTCTCTGAGTTCTTTGGTGGCTGTATCCTAAGATGGGAATCCGGCCACATTAGTTGGTATGGGACCTCCACTCTGTAGCTCTCCTTGTTCTCTGTTCTCTGTCAGTTTCTTATTCCATTCAATGCTTGAGTCTTTTTTCCTTCATTTGGTACTTAGGGTTCTAGGATTGACATTTTTATCTGTTTGACTTAGTTTTTTGGGTCTTTGCTGCAGAGGGATGGTTTTGTGCTTCTGTCTAGAGTGCCATGTTGACTCTGCCTCCTGGGTTTTTTTTTTTTTTAATCCTTATTCTATCACTCAACAACCATCCACACCATGCTTCAAAACTGAAAAGGGTAGAGTTCTTGACAACCCACATAGCCATATCCTGTTTCTTTCCACAAACTCCAGGTATCTGACCATCCTTTCACCCCATAACTCATAATCTGCCCCTTCCCCACCTTCTCACAAGGGCTTGGAACCAGACTAATAGTAGTACTAATGCTATAGAATTCTTTGCTGAAGACAAATGGTGTTATTTTACTCCTTGGTTGTATACAAACGAAGCTGATAAGTAAAGAGGGCTTCCATAAAGGCCTTTGTCCAGCAAATTGGTCTACTTCATCCTAAAAGACAAAGCCTAAGACTTAGGTTAGAGAGGCAGTGTCGTGTTCAGGGACAGAGTCTTTGGATGCTACCTCTGGAAGAAGAAAAGACCGTTCTAAAAAGCTCCACATTTTCTTTCACTACTTATCCAATATACATTGCATAATTTTTGGAAGACACAAGACACTCAGTAATACTAGCTCTCTAGTCTTACTGTCATCTCCCTAATCTTGAAGTTAGTCCTTTAACTATGGAACACCTGGGTTACCAACAGTTACTATTTCTGCTTTGCTTTAACACATTTCAATTCAGTACAGAAGTAACTGCTCTGCCCAGCATCCAAGGAGTTTCATACTGTAGGTCCTCTCTGTTCTTTAATCTGGATGTTCACTCCTGCCAATGTCTTCTCCCTAATCCACCTCCTCTTCCAACTCCACCCGGTACTGCTCTCACCCATATGGTTTGTCATTGTTTCTTTTCCCCTGCTCTTCCTCTGAATCATGTTTTCCTTCTTGTCTGCTTCAGGTCTCACTTCTGCAAATGAACCGCGTTTTCGAGTTTCCTCTGAATACTCCAACCTATATTGAACATCTCTCTTCTCTGTTATTCTTAAATTTTGTTACTTTTAAATTAATACCTGTTTGTATTTTCATTGTAATTTTAAACATGTCTATATTTGTTCTCAGTATTGTTTTTATTTCACTATTTTATTGTGCTTTAGGTGAAAGTTTACACAGCAAATTGGTTTTCCATTCAACAATTTATGTATAAATTGTTCCGTGACATTGGTTGCTATCCCTGTAATGTGTTAGTACTCTTGCCATTTCCACCGTGCCTTGCCGGTTTTCACCCTTTCAGTTTCCCTGCCCCTCCTTGCCATTGCGTCTTTGCTTTTAGGGAAATGTTGACCATTTAATCTCATTTAGTTGATTGTTCTGAGGAGCATATTCCTCAAGGGAGTTATTGTTTATTTTATATGCCAATCTATTATTTGTCTGGAGGGTGCCCTCTGGAAACGGTTTCAGTTCCAGGTTGAAAGGGTGTCTCACGGTGATAGTTTCAGGGGTCCTTCCAGTCTCCATCATACTAGTAAGTCTGGTCTTTATTTATTTTTTATTTTTAATGAATTTTAGTTTTGTTCTACATTTTTCTTCCATTCTAACTGGAACCTTCTGTTGTGTCCCTGGTCAGAGTGGTCAGTAGTGGTGACTGGGTACCATCTAGTTCTTCCGGTCTTTTTTGAAATGTCGTCCATCTCATTTCTTATTCAGTTATTTGCATCTTCTCCTCTTTTTCTTTTGTCAGCTTGGCCAGTGGTTTGTCAATTTTATTAGTCCTTTCAAAATCCAGATTTTAGTCTTTTTGATTCTTTCTACTGTTTTTCTGTTCTCTGTTTCATTGATTTCTGCTCTAATTTTTATTATTTCATGTCTTCTGGCTAGTGTAGGCTTCTTTTGCTGCTCTCTTTCTAGTTGTTTGAGTTGTATGGTTAATGTTTTGATTTTTGTCCTTTCTTCTTTTTTGATGTATGCATTTATTGCTATAAATTGACCTTTGAGCACTGCTTTTGCTGTGTCCCAAAGATTTTGGTATGTTGTGTTTTCATTCTCATTTGATTCTAGGAATTTTTAAATTTCATCTTTGATTTCTTCTGTTACCCAGTAGTTTTTAAGCAGGGTGTTATTTAGTTTTCATTTATTAAATTTTTTTCCTTTGCTCTCCGTTATTGATTTCTACTTTTATAGCATTGTGATCAGAAAAGATGCTTTATATTATTTTGATGTTTTTGAAATCGTTGAGACTTGCTTTGTGGCTTAAAATGTCTATTCTGGAGAATGATCCATGAGCATTGGAGAAGAATTTGTACTTTGTCAATGTTGAGTGACGTGCTCTGTATATGTCTATGAGGTCAAGTTGGTTGATTGTGGTATTTAGATCTTCTGTGTTTTTGTAGAGTTTCTTTCTAGTTCTTCTTTCCTTCACCGTGAGTGGTGTGTTAAAGTCTCCTACTATTATTGTGGAAGTGTCTATTTCCCTTTTCAGTGCTGTTAGAGTTTGTTTTATGTATTTTGGAGCCTGTCTTTGGGTGTGTATATATTTATTATGGTTATGTCCTCTTGGTTGACTGGCCCTTTAATCATTATATAATGTCCTTCCTTGTCTTTTATAGTGAATTTTGCTTTAAAGTCTGTATTTCAGAGATTAATATTGCCACTCCTGCTCTTTTTTGGTTATTGTTTGCTCGATATATCTTTTTCCATCCTTTAAGTTTTAGTTTATTTATATCTTTGTGTCTTAGTTGTGAATCTTGCAGACAGAGCATTGATGGGTAGTGTTTTTTTTTTTTAATTTTTTTATCCATTCTGCCACTCTCCATCTCTTAACTGGTGCATTTAGGCCACTTACATTCAGTGTGATTATCAAAAGGTAGGAGTTTATTGCTGTCATTTTCTTCTGCTTTTTTTGTGGTGTTGATGGTTTCTTTGTTCTGCTTAAGTTTCCATGCTGATTTGTGTGTGTGTGTGTGGCTTGTATTTTCATTTCCTTCATCTTTTTTCTTTTGTGTGTGTGTGTGTGTGTGTGTGTGTGTGTGTGTGTGTGTACGGAACCTTTATGATTTTCTTCTTTTATATTTTGATGAGTAGGTTTGTTGACTTTCTTTGTAGTTACCCTGAAATTTACCTTTATTTTCTTAAGTTTAAAGCAATAATTTATTTCTTGATATCACCTTGACTTGCTCTCCACATGGAAGTGCTAAACCTATACCCTTTATTCCTCCTTTATGTTTTGAAGTAGCTGTCAGTTACATATTGGTGTCTCTGGCTCCCTGTTTTCTGTCTTTTAGCTTTATTTTTGAAAGTTCTTTATCTGGGGTGATATCTTTCTGGTGTTGTCATGTGTTTTAATCTCAGGTTGTTGTCCAGTGTATCGTTCGTTTTCTGCCTGAAGGACTCCTTGTAATATTTCTTGTAAAGTTGGTCTGGTTTTTACAAATTCTTTTAATTTCAGTTTATCTGGTTATGTCCTAATTTCACCATCATATTTGAGGGATAATTGTGCTGGATATATAATTCTTGGTTGACAGTTTTTTTCTTTCAGGATTATATATTATTCCATTGCCTTCTTGTCTGCTTGGTTTCTGCCAAGTAATAAGAAGTTAGTCTTACCTATGCCCCTTTGTAAGTGATCTTTCGTTTTTACTGAGGTGCTTTCAGTATTCTTTCTTTGTCTTTGGTTTTGGAAAGCTTGATTATGACATGTCTTGGTGTTCTTCTATTGAGATCTATCCTGTATGGTGTTCGTTGTGCTTCTTGAATGGTTATCTGCTTGTCTTTCATGCTATTAGGGAAGTTTTGTGTCAGCAAATCTTCAACAATTCTCTCTCTGTTTTTTGTTGACTCCTCTTCTGATCATGCATAAGTTATTTCTCTTGATGGTGGAACAAGTCTTAGGCTTTCTTCATTTTTTTTTTTTTTTTATTGTTCCTTGAACAGATTAGTGTCAAGGGATTGGTCTTCTGTTCCACTGATCCTGTCTTCCATTGTTGCAATTTTACTCCTATGTCTTTCCGTTGAGTTGTCAATTTCTGCAATTTTGTTGTTAAGCTTCTGGATTTCTACTTGCTGTTTCTGTATCGTTTCCAGTTGTGTATTTATTTTGTTATTTTGTTCTTGTATTGTTTTCCTGAATTCTTCTAGCATTTTGTCTGTGCTTTCCTTAGTTTTATCTGTTCTCCATAGTTTTGTCTGTGTTTTCTTGATTCCTTTGAGAACCCTATACATAAGCCTTTTGAATTCCTTAACAGGAAGCTCCATTACATTTTCTTCCTAAGGGAGGATTTCTGGTTTTTTATTATGGTCACTTGCTGGGGCCATCTTTCCCCGCTTCTTTAGGTGGTTTTCTATTGTCTGTTGTCTCTGGGACATAAAGGGGTTATTGTATTTACTTTTTATTTGTATAATTGTTCGCCGAGTCCTGTTTTCATTTTGTTTTGGTGATTCCTAGCAGGTGTGGCTGGAGTGGTGCTCTGGACACTGGACTAGCTGTTCTGGAGCACTCCCTACCTGTCTTTGGGAGAGTGGAGTGGAGGGTAGGTGTGGGAGCTCAGGTCTTTGTTTACTGATCTTGTGGGGCAGCTGGGGGGGGGGGTTGATTGGGCTTTCGCCTCTGTGTGTCTTTGGTTTGGTGGCTCAGGAGTGGGGAATTGTGCTCTCTGTGCAAGTGGTTCAACTGATATGATGAGTGTGGTGGGCACGTGGGGGCATACTCATCATCTCTTGCTGGTTGAAGGCGAGGTGTCAGTGTAGAGGGGGGCAGCAGGCAAATATTCACACAATCACTATACTTCCACCTCCTACTGGTCAGGGGGAGGGAGGAAAGAATGGCAGGTGGATGTTTGCTTAGTCTTGCTGTATCTGTCCCTGAGGTCAAGAGCCACCTTTCCTGAGTATCTCCAGTTCTGGATCTGGCACCCTTCCTGTCTCTGTTTCTTTCCATGTGTGTCTATAGAGGTTCTCTGTCCCTTTTGAAGTTGTCTTGCTGTTTTCTTCACTGAAGATCGCTGCTGGCTCTGTCCTAAGTTAGCTATGGTGTACCGGGATGGCTGGCTGAGCTCTTCCATTCCATGTTACTTCTCTTTTGCTTCTTTCCTATCAGTGTTTGGTTCAGTTCTTAGACTTTCTTTTTTGATGTTCAGCATTCCTGGATTGTTATCTTCTTCTATTTCACTTGTTTTTTTTTGGGTCTTTGGTGCAGGGGAACATTAGGGTGTGTGTGACTAAGCAGCCATCTGGGCTCTGTCCCCTTAGAATCACAGCATTTTCCAGTATTGAAATACCTGAAAAAATCACAGTATCTTCATTTTACCTGTGAAAAGTTAATTTTGCCAAATCTACAGAACTAAGTGATGCTGATTAAGATTAAAGATCTCCTGACTTGCAGTCATCTTTCCTCCACCACCTCTACTCCTAAACACACTCACACATACACTTTTCCAAACAGCTCTCTCTCCAACCATAGGACAGAAGAAGGCTCCTCAAGGGCTTAAACTTGTGTGTATACATCAGACTAGCACAGGTTGGCTCACAATCGGAGCCAATTAAAAGGCTTTAGGTGCAGTTCGAGAAATCTTTCAAGTACTAAATTGAAATAATCCTCTAATGAGGGAAAGTCTAAGTTTCAGAAGAGGACCTTCATACTAAATTGCTGACCAGCAACTGATAATGCTGTTCCTCTCAGATACTGATTGGTTCTCAACACTGAGGTTACCCAATCCAGAGGCAAAGCAACAAGTTCCTCGATTCCTATTATTTGGGATGTGGGTGGAGGAGTGTCATAGGTCTCACTGAGGGAGACTTGCCTCCTCCTTTCTTACCCTGTGCTCTCCTGTTCTCCAGCATGGTGTGCTTGTGGTTCCCTGGGGGCACCTGGATGGCAGCTCTAATTCTGATACTAATGGTGCTGAGCCCTCCTCTGGCTTTGTCCAGGGACACCCGACATAAGTGCACACCTTGTGTGGTAGCTATTATGGGGTGCAGTGAGGTAGGGAAAGAGTTAACTTTGTCACTATGTCCAGGCTGCATGAAGTCATATTCTTCAAAAAAAAAAAAAAAATTGTAACATTTTCTTCAGTGATTATCTACCTTTATCGTATGGATTCCAAATTCTTTCCACAACAACAGAAGCGTGAATATTTGCCCTCCCTATGAGAGCTGCTTAAGAGACCTAATATAGGCTGTTTCTTTCTCAACCCTCCTCCAATAAAACTTATCCAGCCTTTCATCCCATTCCCTCATGATATGTTATTTTATTTTTTATTGTGCTTTAAGTGGAAGTTTATAATTCAAGTTAGTTTCTCACACAAAAATTTATACACACATTGTTATGTGACCCTAGTTGCTCTCCCTGTACTGTGAGAGCATACTCCTCCTTTCCACCCGTGATTTCCCGTGTCCATTCAACCAGCTCCTGACCCTCTCTGCCTTCTCATCTCACCTCCAGACAGGAGCTGCCCATTTAGTCTCATGTGTCTATTTGAGCTAAGAAGCACACTCTTCATGAGTATCATTTTATGTCCCATAGTCCAGTCTAATCTTAGTCTGAAAAGTGGGCCTCGGGCCATTACCTCATGATTTGAGAGGATTTGGAAATAATGATGTTAAAATAATTCCCCAGCCAACTGTTCCTTTTATTATGTTGAGGTAGCTAGAAAAAGGAAAGCTTTCTCTGAAATTTTTATTGGAAGTAGAAAGGAATAGAAGATATTATTATGTCCTTAATGAGATCTGTGATTTTGGTACTTCTCCCTAATATGTAAGAGTGCTATCAAGAGACCTCCTTCATTATCAACCTTCCTTTCTTCCTAAACCTTGTGGTTCATGGAGTATAGACCGACGTCCCTGTACTGGAGGTTCACTGACAGAAATTGAGTCTGCTATTTTCTCCCTTTCCTGTGGAAAGCACCTTTGAGTTAAATCAGAGCAAATTCATGCTTGGAATGACCCTGTAGATATAGAGCATTTATGGGGTGTTCTTTGTTGACTTAAAGAACTTAGACATCTTTTGCAAACTTGTCATAGATTAGCGTTCGTTATGAACCTATTTTGAATCTTTCTGTACTATCAGCTTCTCCTACATCTTTACGTTCACTGGCCTGATACCACAAGAGGGGATTCAGTTAGTATAGGATAAATTATATAAAATTCTGTTTTTGTAGATAAAAAATGATCAAATATCAGCAATTTCTATATGGTTCAATCTATAGACTGAGCAGGGGCACAAAGAGATTGTAAAGGTTGTTGACATCCCATGAAACTGAAAGCCAATAAGCTTGAGTCCCCTCTTGCTTTCCACACGATAATCAATTCTCAGATGCCTGTGCTTATTCATTTAGACCAAATATTTTTCTGAACAACAACTACATACTGGGCTCTGTTCTAGACACAGATAAGGCAATGTGAATGAGAGAAAAGACACTTATTCTTGTGAAACTTATCTAATCACAGGAGATAAAGATAATACACCTGTAAATATTTAATGAAGAAGAAAATTTCATAGTGTGATAAGAGCTCAAGGTGATGAGACAGAGAATACTGCATTCAGACTACTGCAGTTCAAGTGACTAGGGAACTCTCCCTGAGAAAGTGACATTTAGCTGAGACATAATGATGAGAAGAAGCCAGTCATGTGAAGATCTAAGGGACAAGGGCACAAGGGAGAGGGGACTACAGGAAAAAGGTCTAAATGTGGTTAGGATGTTCGCTGTGTTTAAGGGTGAGAAAGAAGGCTAGAGCGATTGGAGCATAGTGAACAAGGGGAGAGTGGCATAAGATGAGGTTGGAGAGGAAGTCAGAGGCCAAATCATTTAAGGCTCTGACAGCCATGGTAAGAAATTTGAATTTTATTTAAAAAGATAGGTGAAGTCACTGAAGGGTTATATGGAGAGGTAATACGTATTTACTTTTAAAAAATAATTCAAGCTACTATGTGGAGGATGGATTGTAGAGTTCACAAATGGAAGCAAGAAGACCGTTTAGACACATGGTAGAATTCTCCAGAGAAGACATGCTTTTGGCTTCATTTAGTGTTGTAGTGATAAATACAGAGAAAGTGGACAGATTTGGCTTGACTTACTGGTTTATAAAAATGTGACTGGTGAGGAAAAGCAGAATATAAAGCTTATCTCTAAGGATTTTGTCTTGAATAACTAGGTTGGTGCTCGTTGTTGATACAGGGAAGAACAAGGGAGGAAATGATTTGAAGTGGGAGGCTATAAATATTTTGTTTAAGTGACATTTGATATATCATTTTGACATTCATGAGAAGTTGTCAAGAGGTCAATTAAATATATGAGACTTAAGCTTAGGGAGAATCTAGGACTGGAGATATAGAAGTTTGGTGTTAGCAATATATTTGTTGTTGTCATTAGGTGCCGTTGAGTTGGTTCTGGATCAGGTTAAATAGCTAGAAAGTAGAGGAGGTCACATAGGGAGAAACAATATGGGTATAAAACAAGAAGAGGGTCAAAGGCCAAACACAGAGGCATCTTCACATTAAAAGTTGATCTAAGAAGAATGAATCAGCGAAGGAGGCTGAGAAGGAGTACCAGTGATGTTGCAGGATAACCAAAAGAACGTGATGACGCATAGTAACCAAGGAAAGTAAATTTGTTTCAAGAAGGAGGAAGTGGCCAGCTGTGGTGAGTATCACTAAGAAGCAGCTGAGGTAAGAATATGACAGAAGTGAGCACTGGGTTTTGTGGACTTGAAGTTGGCAGATTCGGTGGTATATCCAGATTGGGGACTGTTGAAAGAGAGAATGGGAGCTGAAGAAGCTGAATTCAGGATTATAGATGACTCTTTTAAGTAGCTAGCCTCAGGAAAAGACTGTGCTCCAGGATCAGAGAGTCAGCTGGACTTAAAATAGAAGAAAAAAAGGGCCTGAAGAGAAGTTGGGAGGAACTGAAAACCAGAGATGTTTAGACAATAGCAAAGAAGCACTAGAGTGTGTATGCGATGTTGACTGGTTAGGCAAAAAAAATCATTAATTCACACAACAAGCATTTATTAGTGACCTAAAATACACAATTGCTGCCCTGGATAAAGAGGACAGACTGATGAGGAAAACAAAGCTGGTCTCTGTTAGCATAAAGCATTGTAACATTTGCAGTTACTGTGTATAAGGCGTATAAATGGAAGGGTTGAAAATTCAGATATAGGTGTATAAAATGAAATTAGCAAAGTTCCTATGTGATACTTGTGTACTGACTGCATTATGGTTTGGGACAACATAGGACAAAAAGGGAGAGTGAGGAGATAAAGTAAAATAACAAAGTCTCTGTATTTCAAAAATTTAAGTTTAGAGGATGTGGTGGTCAATATAATTGAAAGCTGTCGAGAAATTGAGATGATGATTGAGAACAATCTACTGAATTTTGGAATAGTGAGGTCACTGTCAATTTTTACTAAGAAGGACACTGGCATGGGAGCTGTGCACAAGGCACAGAACATGTAATTAATCTCTTGCAGGAAGTTAGAATAGTGTCCTGGTGAAGTACTAGGATGCTGGAGCCAGATTTCCTGAGTTCTAATCCTAGCTTCAATTGCCATAAAATAGCTGACTATGGTCAAATCATTTAGCCCCTCTGTGCTTTAGTTGCTTCAATTGTAAAATAAGGAAAATAATATCTCCTTCGTGGGTTTGTATCGAGTATTAAAAGAGATGATACATATAAAGCATTAGGAATGCCTGTCACACTGTACTCTTACTTCAGTGCAAGCTATTATTTTTCTATCTATCCACATATCCGTAGATGCTACCTCCAAAATAGCTCTCAAATCTGCCCACCACCTTCTAGGTACAAGTGTACTGCCATTGTTCAAGCCACCATCATCTTGTGACTGGATTATTCTAGTAGCCCCCAAACTCATCTCTTTTCTTCCACTCTTACCTTTTTCCATTTCCAATTCACTCTTTACTCTGTTGTCAGTGATGTTTGAAAACATATACAGATCTAGAATTCCATTTCTGAAATTTTTAGAGCCAGATGTCCTTTGGAAATTAAAATTTTGAATTTTAAAAATTAATTTGCCCTATTAATTACAAACATCTTCAGTGGGATAAAGGGCAGTAACCTATAACCTAACATACCAATATTTCTATACCCAAACCTATGAGTACACACACTTATAGGATAAAGGCAATATATTGTATTGTTGCTGATTTTCATAATAAGGAAATAGCAAATGAAATAGTGGGATAAATATAGAATAATTATTCTAATACATTTTTATTAGAGAAAATATTCAGTAATACTTCAAACTTACATATGACTCACATTAAGCTAAATAATAAGCTAATACATATCCATACTTATTACTTCCTATTGCTTGAGGATCTCAGAGTAGTAAGTACATCAGGCTCACTGTTATCTTCATGATCAAGTTGCGTTTGGCAATTCATTTTTTCAAGGAAAGAAATTCACAAAAGATGAAGCAGCACTCACCAGACAGTCATTTTAAAGACTCCTTGCGGCACCATTGCAGTTCTGTGTCAGCAGAGTCTCCCTAACTGAGGAAGCTGCGATACTCTCTGGCTCCGTGGTGAATGCACTTGTTCAAGGCTATTAGTTAACTGATCCCCTATTCTTGCCATATCATCTTTGGGAACCTTTCCACCTGTGCTCTCCATGTCACCACTGCCATGCTCCCATCACAGCAGGAATGCCCAACAGGGGCCTCAGGGTCAGGGTTTGGTAGGTTTTGATGTCACCTTCCTCTAACTTATTACCAGATAAACTTTCTGTATGTATTTTGAGGTTTGATATAATTTTCTTCTCCTTAGTGACATGACAGTTTTTAAAATCTTCATCTGCTTGCTCATTTGCAAAGTCAGCATAGCCCAAAGTCTGTGCCAAACATTTGTTAAGGTTGATTTATTAATTATTAGCATCTTAACAAGCACCGGCAATTGATTTTTTTCAGAAAATATTGAATTCCTAGACATCGTTAAACTGCAGCAAGCATAGAGTTTTAAAACTGTTTATAGCGCTGGCTTGCTAACTTAAAGAATAGTGGTTCAAACCCACCAACTGCTCCACGGGAGATACATGTGGCAGTCTGCTTCCATAAAGATTGTTGTTGTTGTGTGCTTTAGAGTTGCTTTAGACTCATAGCAACCCTATATGAGGAGTAGAACTGCCCCTAAAGGGTTCCCTAGGCTGAAATCTTTATGGGAGAAGATCTCCAGGTCTTTTCACCCATGGAGCGGCTGGTGAGTTTGAACTGCTGACCAGGGCTCCTTGCATAAAGATTACAGCCTTGGAAACCCTATGTGGCAGTTCCACTTTGTCTTATAGAGTCACTATGAATTGGAATAGACTTGACAGCAACAGCTTTCCTCATGGGACAATAGAGTCCTTGAACGCAAGCTTCAGTATAGATATATTACGAGAAGGAATTAAAAGCCATAAACCTGACTTTTTACACAAAGTTCAGGAGGAAAGTATATGTAGAGCAGTTGTACAGAAATAATAAAATTTTAGTTTTCTCTCATTTCAGCTTGTCTATAATGAACTTGTTTTCTTCATGTATGATGTCCTTGATGTCAATCCACAACTTATCTGGTCTTTGTTCATTAAGGTTCAATGTGTCAAATCAATTCTTGGGATGCTGTCTAAATTCAGGTGGCATATACTCAAGGACATACTTTGACTCTCATGGACTTGTTCTAATTGTCTTGAGCTGCAACTTGAACTTGCACATGAGCAACTGATTGCCTGTTCCACAGTTGGCCTTGTTCTGACTGATGATATTGAGCTTTTCCACTGTCTCTTTCAGCAGATGTAGTCAATTTTATTCCTATGTATTCCATCCGGCGAAGTCCACATGTATAATTGCATTGATGTTGTTGGAAAAAGGTATTTGCAATGAAAAAGTCATTGGTCTTGCAAAATTCTATCATGCGATCTCCAGCATCATTTCTATCACCAAGGCCATATTTTCCAACTACTGATTCTTCTTCGTTTCCAACTTTCACATACCTATCACCAGTAATTATCAATGCATCCTGATTGCATGTTTGATCAATTTCAGACTGCAGAAGTTAGTAAAAATCTTCAATTTCTCCATCTTTGGCCTTAGTGGTTGGTGTATAAATTTGAATAATAATCGTGTTAACTTGTCTTCCTTGTAGGCGTATGGATATTATCACTGATAGTGTTGCACTTCAGGATAGATCTTCAAATGTCCTTTTTGACAATGAATGAGACGCCATTCCTCTTTAATTTGTCATTCCTGGCATAGTAGGCCATATGATTGTCTGATTCAAAATGGCCAATACCGGCGCATTCCAGCTCACGAATGCCTAATATATTGATGGTTATGCACTCGATTTCATTTTTGATGACTTCCAATTTTCCCAGATTCATATTTCGTACATTCCACATTTTGATTATTAATGGATGTTTCAAGCTGTTCTTGTTTTGAGTCGTGCCACATCAGCAAATGAAGGTCCCCAAAGCTTTACTCTATCCACCTCATTAAGGTTGACTACTTTGAGGAGGCAGGTCTTCCCCAGTCGTATCTTGAGTGGCTTCCAACCTGAGGGGCTCATCTTCCAGCACTATATCAGACAATGTTCTGATGCTATTCATAAGCTTTTCACTGGCCAATTTTTTCAGAAGTAGACTACCAAATCCTTCTTTCTAGTCTGTCTTAGTCTGCAAGCTCAGCTGAAATCTGTCCGCCAAGGGTGACCCTGCTGGTATTTGAAACACGGGGTGGGAAAACTTCCAGTATCACAGCAACACACAAGCTACCACAGTACAACAAACTGACAGACACATAGTGTCTTTCTTCACATAGTGAAGAAAGCAAGAGGTCATTAAAAAAGACAGGAAAGAAAGAAAAGACCAAAATGGATGCAGAGGAGACTTTGAAAGTTGCTCTTGAACATAGAGTAGCTAAAGCAAAAGGAAGAAATGATGAAGTAAAAGAGCTGAACAGAAGATTTCAAAGGGCACCTACAGAAGACAAAGTAAAGTATTATAATGAAATACACAAAGACCAAGAGTTAGAAAACCAAAAAGGAAGAACATGCTCGGCATTTTTCAAGCTGAAAGAACGAAGAAAAAATTCAAGCCTCAAATTGCAATAGTGAAAGATTCTATGGGAGAAAATAGTATCCATTCTGCCACTCTCTGTCTCTTTACTGGTGCATTTAGTCCATTTACATTCAGCGTAATTATTGATAGGTATGAGTTTAGCGCTGTTATTTTGATGTCTTTTTTTGTGTTGTTAACAGTTTCTTTGTTCCATTTAATTTTCTGTGCTGAGTCGTTTCGTTATGTATTTTCTTTTCATCATTGTTGATTTTGTATTTGCTGAGTCTTTCTGTTTTTCTTGTTTTTTATTTTGGGGTGTAGGATTGTTAGTTTCCTTTGAGGTTACCTTAATATTTACCTCTATTTTTCTTAGCTTAAACCAATCTTTTATTTCTTTATATCGTCTTATCTTCCTCTGCATATGAAAGATCTATGATTACGTTTTTTAGTCCCCCTTTTTTGTTTTAATGTTGTCATCTTTTACATATTGATGTCTCTATTTCCCTATTTTCAGTATTTTAGCTTTGATTTATTTTTGTGTCTTCCCTATCTGGGTTAATATCTGGTTGTTATGTCCTGTGTTCTAGTCTTGGGTTGTTATCTGATGTTATTGATTTTCTAACCGGCAGACTCCCATTAGTATTTCTTGTAATTCTGGTTTGGTTTTTACAAATTCCCTGAACTTCAGTTTATCTGGAACTGTCCTAATTTTGTCATCATATTTGAGAGACAGTTTTGCTGGATATATAATTTTTGACTGGCAATCTTTTTCCTTCAAGGCTTTATATATGTCATCCCATTGCCTTCTCGCCTTCATGGTTTCTGCTGAGTAGTCAGAGCTTAGTCTTATTGACTCTCATTTATAGATGATTTTTTGTTTATCCCTAGCAACTCTTAAAATTCCCTATCTTTCGTTTTGGCAAGTTTGATTATAATATTTCTGGTGGCTTTCTTTTAGTATCTACCTTGTGTGGGGTTCGATGAGCTTCTTGGATAGATATCTTCTCATCTTTCACGATATCAGGGAATTTTTCTGCTAACAAATCTTCAACAATTCTCTCTGTATTTTCTATTCTCCCATCCCCCGCCCCCCTTCTGGTACTCCAATCACTTGTAGGTTATTCCTGTTGATAGAGTCCCACATAATTCTTAGGGTTTCTTCATTTTTAAAAATTCTTTTAACTGATTTTCCCTCAAATAAGTTCGTGTCAAGTGCTTTATCTTCAATCTCACTAATTCTGACTTCCATTGCCTCAATTCTGCTCCTATGAGTTTCTTTTGAGTTTTCTGATTCTGAAATTTTATTGTTAGTCTTTTGGATTTCTATTTGCTATCTCTCTATGGATTCTTGCAGTTTGTTAAATTTGTCACTATGCTCCTGAATAACCTTCTTAAATTCTTGTATTGCTTTGTCTATGCATTCCTTGGCTTAGTCTGCATTTTGCCTGATCTCCTTCCTGATATCTTGAAGAGCTCTGTATATTAGTCTTTTGAATTCTACCTTCAGGAATTCCAAAAAGTTCTCTTCCTCCAGAAGGTTTCTTGATTCTTTGTTTTGGGCACTTGCTGAAGCCATCATGGTCTGCTTCTTTATGTGAATTGATATTGACTGTTGTCTCCGAGGCATCAATAAGTTATTATATATTTATTTTATGTCTGCTTACTGTGTCCTAGCTTCTTGGTTTTTTGTTTGTTTGTTTGTTTTGATATGCCCAAATAGGCTGTTTGTGTGAGCTAGTTTGATTATTGGCATCTTTGAACCTCTAACGTCCTGTCACCAGGTGGTTAGAGCTGTTACTAGGTATGTGAGCCCAGTAGTCCATTTACTTTTCTTGTATGAATTCAGCTCAAGTGTCCAGGTAGTCAGTCACCAAGTTTGTGGTGCAGGCTTTCACCTACAGTCTTAGGTGGGCAAAGGTGATTGGAGTAGACACAAGTATCTGGCTACAGTAGGGTGTCATGCACTGAGCAAGGCAGGGGGCTGACTGTCACCTGAGTGTCAGGGAGGAAAGTGTGTCCCTATTCCCTAGAGTGCATAGGTGGGTGGGTTTTGCAACCAGACTATGGGCACCCAATGCTGTTGGCTGTAAGGATTGGGAGTCACTACTTATTCTTGAACCTCTTTCACAGTGGCTAGGTAGCATGGGCAGAGCCACCAGTCCTCCGGCCCCTGATGTGGATAGGTGAGGACCCTGCTTAATGAGCAGGGCAGTGTCAAATGTCATGAACCTCCCACCCCCCTTATAGCTGATATAATTGAAAATAAGCTTCAAGTATATATGCTGTTGTACTGTGCTAATGAGGGCCTATGCTGCTGAAATGGGCCCACACAGGTCTGTGCAGGGGTGAAAGGCCTTCAAAGTCCATGGACCCCTTATGCCTGTGCCTAGGCAAAGGGGCTGTGCCTTCCCTGAGTTCCTGGCTTATGGGAGCTGGCAGATTATTTATTCCTGTTAGTTAATTTGTTCCCTCTCCAAAGCCAGGAGAGTGGCTCTGGGTGTGCAGAGCAGGTGTGGCAATTGCTGAAGCCAGACTGGGACCGGTGGGGAGTGGGGAGGGGGCAGGTAAATGGGAAAGAGGTTCTTCCAAAGGGTTTTTTTTTTTTTTTTAACTGCATGGTAGGTTAGATGCATATGTGTATCTTTTGCAGATTGAGTGCCACTTCTTTCTGGTTCTGGAGGGTTTAGCAGACTCTGCCACTCAGTCTCTCCCAATGTGGAAAATGTGTCTTGAACACCACTGCTTGCCTCACCACACACACCAGCCAATCCAGCCTGCAGCTTGCCAGTGCTGGCCAGGTCAGGTCTGGCAACTCCATGCTGCTTCTGAACCATCTCTCCCTCCCCCTGCTGCTCAGTCCAATTCCTCAACTTTGCCTTTGATGTTCAGGGCTCCTAGATTGTCATATATAATCAATTCACTTGTTTTTTTGGGTCTTGGTTGTAAGAGGGACCACAGGAAGCGTCTGACTACTCCGCCATCTTGGCCTCGCCTTCTCTATGGGGAAAATATTAAACAACTCAGGAAGCGTCCAAAGAAGATGGAAGGAATACACAGAGTCACTGTATCAAAAAGAATTGGTCAATGTTCAGTCATTTCAGGAGGTAGCAGGTGATCAAGAACTGATGGTACTGAAAGAAGAGGTCCAAGCTGCACTGAAGGCATTGACAAAAAACAAGTTTCCAGGAATTGACGGAATACCAGTTGAGATGTTCCAACAAATGGATGCAGTGCTGGAAGCCCTCATTTGTTTATGTCAAGAAATTTGGAAGACACCTACCTGGCCAATTGACTGGAGGAGATCCATATTTTTACCCATTCCAAAGAAAGGTGATCCAAAAGAATGTGGAAATTATTGAACAATATCATTAATATTATACACAAGTAAAATATTGCTGAAGATCATTCAAAAGCGATCGTAGCAGTAAATCAACAGGGAGCTGCCAGAAGTTCAAGCTGGATTCAGAAGAGGATGTGGAACAAGGGATATCATTGTGATGTCAGATGGATCTTGACTGAAAGCAAAGAATGCCAGAAGGATGTTCCCCTGAGTTTTACTGGCTATGCACAGGTATTCGACTGTGTGGATCATAACAAATTATGGATAGCATTGCAAAGAATGGGAATTCCAAAACACTTAACTGTTCCTACGAGGAACCTGTACTTAGTCCAAGGGGTAGTTGTTCAAACAGAACAAGGGAATACTGTGTAGTTTAAAGTCAGGAAAGGTATGTGTTAGGATTGTATCCTTTCACCATATTTATTCAATCTGTATGCTGAGCAAATAATCTGAGAAGCTGGACTATATGAAAAAGAACAGGACATTAGGATTGGAAGAAGACTCATTACCAACCTTCAATATGCAGATGACACAACCTTGCTTGCTGAAAGTGAAAACGACTTGAAGCACTTACTGACAAAGATCAAACATCACAGCTTTTCAGTATGGATTACACCTCAATATAAAGAAAACAAAAGTCCTCACAACTGGACCAATAAGCAACATCATGATAAATGGAGAAAAGACTGAAGTTGTCAAGGATTTCATTTTACTTGGCTCCACAATCAATGCCCATGGAAGCAGCAGTCAAGAAATCAAATGACACATTGCATTGGGCAAATCAGCTGCAAAAGACTTCTTAAAAGTGTTAAAAAGCATAGATGTCACTTTAAGGACTAAGGTGCACCTGACCCAAGCTATGGTGTTTTCAGTTACCTCATACGCATGTGAAAGCTGGACAATGAATAAGGAAGATGGAAGAAGAATTGATGCTTTGAATTATTGTGCTGGCAAAGAATATTGAATATACGTACCACAGACTGCCAGAAGAACAAACAAATCTGTCTTGAAGGAAGTGCAGCCAGAATGCTCCTTAGAAGCAAGAATGGCGAAACTTCGTCTCACATACCTTGGACATGTTATCAGGAGTGATCAGTCTGGAGAAGGACATCATGCTTGGTAGAGGGTCAGCAAAAAAGAGGAAGATCCTCAACAAGATGAACTGACACAGTGGCTGCAACAATGGGCTCGGTCTACTCTTACAATTTCCTGTGAATGTGTAATTATTTTAAAATCAAAATTTAAAAAATTATGATACATTCAAAGTCTTTCAAACTTTGAACTAATGAATGTTTACAATAACAGTAACTGTTTGCACTCCCAAAACATTAAATGTTCTTTTAGATTGTTGTATTATTTCATAAAAATTCTACTTCATTAAAAATTTTTTTACATTTATGTGCCTTAAACTTGATCCAATCTGACTGAAATTTAAAAACAAAACAAACAAAAAACACCACTCAAGATATTTCAAACACCCAGTCAGTAAAACCAGTAACTATTGAATTGATTTTGACCCCTGATGTGTGTCAGAGTAGAACTGTGCTCCATAGGGTTGTCAATGGCTGATTTTTCTAAAGTAGATTGCCAGGCCTTTCTTCTGAGGTGTCTCTGGGGGGACTTGAACCTACAGTCTTTCAGTTAGCAGTGGAACAGGTCAACCATTTGCACCACCCGGGGACATTTCAAGCACAGGGAGATGTAATAGAGTAAAGTGGACTGCAAAGCCTTGCAAGGACTGTAAGAGTAAAACTGCATTTCCAGAGATCAGGAACTGCAGGACTGCTATTGGCCCTGCAGCAGTAAACAAATCCACATGAATGGGGGCTGCTGCTACTTGGTGCAAGTAAGAAATGGCAGCTATTTTCCACCTGCATTCCAATCACATGTGAATACCTCCTTAGAGCAAGGGAGTCTGGAAATGTACTGTCCAGGCTTTCAGCTTCATGTGATACAGAAGCGAGCACAAAAAAAGAGAAAAAACGGAAATGGATTTCTTGTCAAAAGACAGAATCTTCAACCCAAAATTTCTTGAGTATTAATTCATAAAAAAAAGAAAAAATGGAAATGGATTTTATTACCCTTTTCTAATACTTTGTCAATTTTATTTGTGATTTGTTAATATAGCTGATGGATTTTTAAATGATTTTACTAACTTCTGTTAATTCTATATCCAAAATGATTTTACTAACTTCTGTTAATTCTATATCCAAAATGATTTTACTAACTTCTGCTAATTCTATATCTAATAGGAATATTAATCTTTTTTATGTTAATTGTACAAAGCATAACATTGTTCAGTATAGCAGATTTAAAAGTGATTAATCCAATAATAACCTCTTGGGCTTTAATCTATACAAAACTTAGTAACTACAATTAAAAGTTTTGTTCTTGTTTTTCTCTTCAGTATAAGATGCATCAGGTCACAGCAGGAGAATGTTCTTCCTGGTAACAACTAGAAAAACTAGGATAAATTTTTAAAATTTTCTAATGGCATCATTAAGCTAAGAAAGCAAATAGGACTAGATGAAGTAAAATTTCAAAGCAGAACCATTGAAATGTAGGCTAATGTTTGACCACCACATTTCTCTTGGTGACATTTGTTGATTATGAGTGTGGGCTGCAAATTAGGGATTAGCCAAGGTTTACTGCTGGAGGAATGAAAAACCAGGGGTGATTATCAGGCTGAAGTGTCAAAATTACAGAAGTGGGGCACCTCAAACACTCTGGTTTCCTCATAAAGCATTTGCTGAATTCTAATGCTCTACTGGAGAGGTTTTTAAAAAAGCCCAGATTGACAACTTTGGAAAAACAGTGTTAAATCTCTCACTATTCAGTGGTCTTTAAGAAACAAAGACCTGCCATTGGGACACAGCCTAAAACAAACTAGGTGAGAGATAACTCTTTGGGCTGGAGTGGCTAATTGATGTTCAGTATCTACAGCCACTTAATCACCTGAGTACACTTGCTGAGTACTTGCTAAACTCGGTAAACCAAATCCACTGCCATGTAGTCGACTCCGAGTACTTGCTAGTAGCTGAAAATGTAGGTTTGACCTCTGACAGATGGCCACTTGCACCGATTAAGATAACAGCAGATATTTTGGTATTTAACATGGTCTTGAAATGACATTTGAGAGTTGAGCAAACAGCAGGTCTCCTCATGAAGACATCCACTAAATTTTGAAGATGTGTGGAATGGGAAACTAAAGATTTAAGCTGAGGGTGAACCTTGAAAACGTTACGCTGAGTAGAAAAAGTCCATCACTAAAGGACAAATATTGTATGATCTCACTTATATGAAATAACAAGAATAGGCAAATGTATAGAGACAAAGTTTATTAGTGGTCAAAGGGTGGGAGGGATGGCGGAAAGGGGAAGCCATTATTTAGGAAGCAATGAGTTTCTGTTTATGGTGATGGGAAATTTGGGAATGATTGTGGGTGTTGGTTGCATAAATGATTAACGTAGTTAATATCTGTCTTAGTTATCTTGCTGCTATAACAGAAATACCAGAAGTGGATGGTTTTAACAAAGAGAAATTTATTTCCTCACAGTCAAAGTAGGCTAAAAGTCCAAATTCAGGGCATCAGCTCCGGGGGAAGGCTTTCTCTCCGCCTTCTCATCAGGGTTCCCCCGGACTAGGAGCGTCTCTGCGCAGGGACCCCGGACCAAAGGACACGCTCTGCTCCTGACACTTTCTTGATGGTATGAGGTCCCTCTGACTCACTGCTCACTTCTGTCTTTTATATCTCAAGAGATTGCCTCAGGACACAATCCAGTCTTGTAGATCAGGTCCTGCCTTACTAACACAACTGCCACCCATCCTCCCTCATTAACATCATAGAGGCAGGTTTACAACATACAGGAAAATCACACAGTACCAGGAATCATGGCCTAGCCAAATTGATACACACATTTTTGGGGGGCATAATGCAAACCATGACAATATCACTAAGTTTATACCTGAAAAATGTTGAATTGGTAAATGTTGTGTTACATATATATATTTAAAACAATAAAAAAGAAATTAAAAAAAAAAGATTTAACCTGAAACTTTCTGAAGTTCAGACTAAACCTCCTCCAGTCTTTCAGGACAGGGAAGAAAAAGACCACTGGGTTCTTGATTGAAAGTCCTGGAAGGCCATGCTGTAAGAACAGGGAAAAATCCAAGAAGACTGAGTCATACGAAAACCACACCTAGTCCTAACCCAGCTAAATTACTGATTGGATACAGGTAGCCAACAGCCTACATTCCCTACCTAACAGAGGAAAGGAAATATTCTTTTTTTTTTTTTTTTATTGTACTTTAAATGAAGGTTTACAGAACAAATAGTTTCTCATTAAACAGTCAGTACACATATTGTTTTATGACATTGGTTAACAACCCCACAACATGTGAACACTCTCCCTTCTCGACCTTGGAGGACCTTTTTTTGCTGAAAATATACATAGCCAAAGTAACACCATTTCAAAAGTTTCTACAGGTACAATTCAGTGACATCGATTACATTCTTCCAGTTGTGCTGTTATTCTCACTATCCTTTTCTACATTATTCCATCACCATCATCTTCAACTCACTGCCCCCCCAAGCTTCCCATCCAGACTTTTGAGTTGCTGTTGTCAATTTGATCTCACATAGATAATTCTTTTTTTTTTTTTTTTGTACCTTAGATGAAGGTTTACAGAACAAATAGTTTCTCATTAAACAGTTAGTACACATATTGCCCTATGACAATGGTTAACAACCCCACATCATGTCAAACTGTCCCTTCTCAACCTTGGGTTCCCTATCACCAGCTTTCCTATCCCCTCCTGCCTTCTAGTCCTTGTCCCTGGACTGCTGTGCCTCATTAGTCCCGTTTTGTTTTATGAGGCTGTCCAATCCCCAGCTAAACGGTGAACTTCGGGAATGACTTCACCACTGAGCTAAAAGGGGAAAGATTCTTTCTTGATGGTAGAAAACATCATCTGAATATTGTACAATTCTTTTACAAGCAATATCCAGCATACCAATAAAAAAATTACAATACATGTGAAGATATAAGGACATTTGACTGATGAAAAGAAACAGAAACAGATTCATGGAAAACTCTCATATCGGAATTAGCATAAGTAGACTTCAAAATTATTATGATGAATGAATTTGAATAAAATAAAGAAAAATTAGAAAATAGAATAGTTTCAGAAGATATTTAAAATTTTAAAAAGCTTCAAATTGATACTTTTGAAATAAAAAACACATCTCAAGCAAAGACTTCAGTAGGACTAGGCAGAGTAGATGATAGGATTTGTGAACTAGAAAACAAAAGGAAAAAAAATTGATGATCAAGAACTCTATACATAGTGAAAGTATTCTTCAAAAATTAAGGTGAAATGAAAGTTTTTCAGACAAAATAATGATTTGAAAGGGATAAATAAAACTGTCATTATTAGCAGATAATATGATTGCTGCACACGAACATCCATATGGACAAATTTTAGGACTAGTAAGTGGATTCAGCAAGATCATCAGAAACAAGGTCAATATAGACAATTGTATTATTTCAATAACTTATTGCTGTGTGACAAATCACCTTACCATTAGTGGCTTAAAACAACTATTTTGGGCATGAATCTGAATTTGGCCAGGGTAGGTCAGAGATCCACCACGCATCTGTCAGTTTGTTGTACTGTGGTGGCTTGTGTGTTGCTGTGATGCTGGAAGCTATTCCACTGGCATTTTAAATACCAGCAGGGTCACCCATGGTGAACAGGTTTCAGCAGAGCTTCCAGGCTTAGACAGACTAGAAAGAAGGAGCTGATGATCTATTTCTGAAAAAATTGACCAGTGAAAACCTCATGAATAGCAGCAGAATGTTGTCTGATATAGTGTCGGAAGATGAGCCCCTCAGGTTGGAAGGCACTCAAAAATATGACTGGGGAAGGGCTGCCTCCTCAAAGCAGTGTCAACTTTAATGGCAGAGATGGAATAAAGCTTTTGGGACGTTCATTTGCTGATGTGGCAGGACTCAAAATGAAAAGAAACAGCTGCAAACAACCATCAGTAATTAGAATGTGGAATTTATGAAGTATGAATCAAGGAAAAGTGGAAGTTGTTAAAAATGAAATGGGACACTTGAAGATTGATATCCGAGGCATTAGTGAACTGAAATGGACTGGTATTGGTCATCTTGAATCAGACAATCATATGGTCTACTATGCAGGGAATGACAAATTGAAGAGGAATGGCATTGCATGCATTATTGAAAAGAACATTTCAAGATCTATCCTGAAGTACAACACTGTCAGTGGTAGGATAATATCCATATGCCTACAAGGAAGACCAGTTAATATGACCATTACTCAAATTTATGCACCAATCACTAATATCAAAGATGAAGAAACTGAAGATTTTTACCAACTTCTGCAGTCTGAAATTGATCAAACATGCAATGCAATCAAGATGCATTGATAATCACTGGTGACTGGAATGAGAATGTTGGAAAGAAAGAAGGATTAGTAGTTGAAAAACATGGCCTTGGTGATAGAAATTACGCTGGGGATCACATGACAGAATATTGCAAGACCAACAACGTATTCATTGGAAATACCTTTTTTTAACAACATAAAGGGCAACTATACACGTGGACCTCACCAGACAAAATACGCAGGAATCAAATCGACTACGTCTGTGGAAAGACGAAGGAGAAACTTAACATCATTGATCAGGACAAGGCCAGGGGCCAACTACAGAACAGATCATCAATTGTTCATATGCAAGTTCAAGTTGGAGCTGAAGAGAATTAAAACAAGTCCAGGAGAGTCAAAGTACATCCTTGAGTATATCTCACCTGAATTTAGAGACCATCTCAACAATAGACTTGATGCACTGAACTCTGGTGAATGAAGTCCAGACGAATTGTAAGATGACATCAAGCATATCTTGAATGTAGAGTAGCTAAAGCAAATGGGAGATGAAGTAGAAGAGCTAAACAGAAGATTTCAAAGGGTGGCTTGAGAAGACAAAGTAAAGTATTATAACGACATGTGCAAAGACCTGGAGTTAGAACACCAAAAGGGAAGAATATGCTTGGCATTTCTCAAGTGGAAAAAACTGAAGAAAAAATTCAAGCCTTGAGTTGTAGCACTGAAGGATTCTACAGGCAAAATATTGAATGACGTAGGAAGCATCAAAAGAACATGGAAAGAATAACACAAAGTCACTGTACCAAAAAGAATTGATTGATGTTCAACCATTTCAGGAGGTAGCATATGATCAAGAACTGATGGTATTGAAGGAAGAAGTCCAAGCTGCACTGGCAACATTGGTGAAAAACAACGCTCTAGGAAGTGATGGAATACCAACAAACAGATGCAACACTGGAAGTGCGCACTTGTCTATGCCAGGAAATTTGGAAGACAGCTACCTGGCCAACCGGCTGAAAGATATCCACATTTGTGCCCATTCCAAAGAAAGATGATCCAACAGAATGCAGACATTATTGCACAATGTCATTAATATCACATGAACGTATAATTTTGCTGAAGATAATTCAAAAGCGATTGCAGCAGTATATTGACAGGGAACTTCCAGAAATTCAAAGTGGATTCAGAAGAGGACGTGGAATGAGGGATATCATTACTGATGTCAGATAGATCTTGGCTGAAAGCAGAGAATACCAGAAAGATGTTTACCTGCGTTTTATTGACTGTGCAAAGGCATTCAACTGTGTGGATCATAACAAATTATGGATAACACAGTGGAGAATGGAAATTCCAAAATACTTAATTGTGCTCATGCAAAACCTGTACATAGACCAAGAAGCAGTTGTTCTAACAGAACAAGGGGATACTGCATGGTTTAAAGTCAGGAAATGTGTGAGTCGGGTTTGTAGCATTTCAACATATTTATTCAATCTGTATGCTGAGCAAATAATCTGAGAGCTGGACTATGTGAAGAATGGGGCATCAGGATTGGAAGAAGACTCATTAACAACCTGAGATATGTAGATGACACAACCTTACTTGCTGAAAGTGAAGAGGACTTGAAGCACTTATTCATGAAGATCAAAGAGTACAGCCTTAAGTATGGATTACACCTTAACATAAAGAAAACAAAAATCCGGAGGCAAGGCCAAGACGGCAGAGTAGTCAGATGCTTCCTGTGGTCGTCTTACAACAAAGACCTGAAAAAACAAATTATTCGATTGTATATGACTTTCTAGGAGCCCTGAACATCAAAGGCAAAGTTGAGGAATCGGACTGAGCAGCAGGGAGAGGGAGAAATTGTTTGGAAGCAGTGAGTAGTTGCCAGACCTGACCCGGTGGGAACCAGTGCCCTTCAGGCTGGATCAGCTGGTGTGCACGGTGAGGCAGGTAGTGGTTATTGGGAGGCATTTTCCTCAATGAGAGAGACTGAGTGGCAAAAAGTCTACTTGGGCCTCCAGAACCAGTGAAAAGTGGTGCTCAATTGGCAAAAGATAAGTATATGTGTCTAGTCTACTGCATGGGTCAAAAAACACTCCCTTTGGGAAAAACTTTTCTCCCATTTACCTGCTCCCTCCCTACTCTGCACCGGGTCCCAGGGCCAGTTTCAGCCATTCCTGAGTCTGCTAGGCTGGAAGTAGGGCCTGTCACACACTTGAGCCATTCTCCTGGCCTTGGAGAGCGAACAAATTAACAAAGAGGAAAAAATAATCTGCCAGCTCCCCTAAGCTGGGAACTAAGGGTATGCACCACTTCTTTGCCTAGGCACAGGCATAAAGGGTCCACAGACTTTGAATGCCTTTCACCCCTGCATAGATCTGTGTGAGCCCATTTCAACAGCGTAGGCCCTCATTACCACAGTACAAAAGGGTATATACCTGAAGCCTAACTTCAACTGTATCGGCTATATGGTGAAGTGGCTGGTTGGTGATATTTGATACCACTCTGCCCATTAAGCAAGGTCCTCACCTACCCACATTAGGGGCCTGAGGACTGGTGGCTCCACCCATGCCACCAAGCCACCTGTGACAGGGGTCCAAGAATAAGTGGTGACTCCCAGTCCTTACAGCCAATGGCATTGGGTACTCATAGTTTGGCTGCAAAACCCACCCACCTACATGCTATAGGGAACAGGGACATGCTTTCCTCCCAGACACTCAGGGGCAGCAGTCAGCCCCTGCCTTGCTCAGCACATGACCCCCTACTGCAGCCAGATACCTGTGCCTACAGCAATCATCCCTGCCCATCTAGGACTGTAGGTGGGAGCCTGCACCACACACTTGGTGACTGACTACCTGGACACCTGAGCTGAATCCATACAAGAAAAGTAAATGGACTCCTGGTCTCACATACCTAGTAACAGATCTAACCACCTGGTGACAGGACATTAGAGCTTCAAAGGTGCCAATAATCAAACTAGCTCACACGAGCAGCCTATCAAAACAAGAAGCTAGACACACTAAGCAAACATAAAATAAATAAATGTAATAACTTATTGATGGCTCAGAGAAAACAGCTGATATCAAATTACATAAAGAAGCAGACCATGATGGCTTCAGCTAGCTCCCAAAACAAAGAATCAAGAAATTTTCTGGAGAAAAAGAATATCTTGGAATTACCAGAGGGTAGAATATAAAAGATTAGTATACAGAACTCTTCAAGATATCAGGAAGGAGATCATTCAAAATGCAGAACAAGCCAAGGAACACACAGACAAAGCAACAGAGGAATTTAAGAAGATTATAGAAGAGCATAATGACAAATTTAACAGGCTGCAAGAATCCATAGAGAGACAGCAATCAGAAATCCAAAAGATTAACAATAAAATTTCAGAATTAGACAACTCAATAGAAAGTCATAGGAGCAGAATTGAGGCAATGAAAGTCCAGAATTAGTGAGATTGAAGATAAAGCACTTGACAACAACTTATTTGAGGAAAAATTAGATAAAAGAATTTTTAAAAATGAAGAAACTCTAAGAATTATGTGGAACTCTATCAACAGGAATAACCTACGAGTGATTGGAGTAACAGAATGGGGGGGGGGGCAGAAAATACAGAGAGAATTGTTGAAGATTTGTTGGCAGAAAACTTCCCCGATATTGTGAAAGATGAGAAGATATCTATCCAAGATGCTCATTGAACCTCACACAAGGTAGATCCCAGAAGAAAGTCATCAAGACATATTATAATCAAACGTAACCAAAATCAAAGATAAAGAGAGAATTTTAAGAGCAGCTGGGGATAAACGAAAAGTCATCTACAAAGGCGAGTTAATAAGACTGTCATGGATTGAATTATGTGCCCCTCAAAATGCATGTGTCAATTTGGCTGGGCCATGATTCCCAGTATTGTGTGGTAGTTCTCCATTTTATGATTATAATTTTATTTTAAATAGGATAAGGGTGGGAGTGTATAACACCCTTGCTAAGGTCACATCTCTGATCCAATGTAAAGGGAGTTTCCCTAGGGTGTGGCCTGCACCACCTTTTATCTTAGAAGAGCTAAAAGGAAAGGGGGGCAAGCAGAGAATTGGGGACCTCATACCACCAAGAAAGCAGTGCTGGGAGCAGAGCCTGTCTTTTGGACTTAAAGTTCCTGTGCTGAGATTCTCCCAAAACAGGGGAAAACTGATGACAAGGACCCTCTTCCAGAGCTGACAGAGAAAGCCTTCCTCTGGAGCTGATGCCTTGAATTTGGACTTGTAACCTACTAGACTGTGAGACAATAAATTTCTCTTTGTTGAAGCCATCCACTTGTGGTATTTCTGTTGTAGCAGAACTAGATGACTAACACAAAGACTAAGCTCGGACCACTCAGCAGAAACCATGCAGGCAAGAAGGCAATGGGATGACATGTATAAAGCCTTGAAGGAAAAAAATTGCCATCCAAGAATTATACGTCCAGCAAAACTGTCTGTCAGATATGATGGTGGAATTAGGGCATTTCCAGACAAACAGAAGCTTAAGGAATTTGCAAAAAAACCAAACCAAAATTACAAGAAATACTAAAGGCAGTCCCTCTGGTTAGAAAATCAAAAACATCAGATGACAACCCAAGACTAGAACACAGGACAGAGCAACCATATATCAACCCAGATAGGGAAGACACAAAAACAAATCAAAGCTAAAATACTGAAAATAGGGAAACAGAGACATCAATATGTAAAAGATGACAACATTAAAACAAAAAAGGGGGACTAAAAAATGTAGTCAAATATCTTTCATATGGAGAGGAGGTCAAAGCAATATAAAGAAATAAAAGACTGGAGTAAACTTAGAAAAATAGGGGTAAATATTAAGGTAACCACAAAGGAAACTAACAATCTTACACATGAAAAAAAAAGAAAAATATAAAGACTTAGCAAATACAAAATCAATAACAATGAAAAAGATGAAAAGAAAATACGTAAAGAAAAATGACTCAGCACAGAAAATGAAGTGGAACAAAGAAACTGTCAACAACAACACACAAAAATGACATCAAAATGACAGCACTAACCTCATATCTATCAATAATTACGCTGAATGTAAATGGACTAAATGCATCAATAAAGAGACATAAAATGGCAGAATGGATGAAAAAAGATGATCCATCTATATGCTGCTTACAAGAGACACACCTTAGACTTAAAGACACAAAAGAACGAAAACTCAAAGGATGGAAAAAAAATGTAGCAAGCAAACAACAATCAAAAAAGAGCAGGAGTGGCAATATTAATCTCTGACAAAATAGACTTTAAAGTAAAATCTACCACAAAGGATAAGGAAGGACACTATATAATGATCAAAGGGTCAATACACCAGGAGGCCATAACCATAATAAATATTTACCCTCCCGACGACAGGGCTCCAAAATACATAAAACAAACTCTAACGGCACTGGAAAGAGACAGAGACAGCTCCACAATAATAGTAGGAGACTTTAATACACCACTTTTGGTGAAGGACAGAACATCCAGAAAGAAGCTCAATAAAGACACGGAAGATCTAAATGCCACAATCAACCAACTTGATCTCAAAGACCTCTACAGAACTCTCCACCAACAGCAGCCAAGTATACTTTCTTTTCCAATGCACATGGAATATTCTCCAGAGTAGACCACATATTAGGCCATAAAGAAGCCTTAACAGAATCCAAAGCATCAAAATACTGCAAAGCGTCTTTTCTGACCAAAAAGCTGTGAAAGTAGAAGTCAGTAACAGAAAAAGCAAGGAAAAAAATCAAACACATGGAAACTGACAACACCTTGCTCAAAAACTACTGGGTTATAGAAGAAATTAAGGATGGAATAAAGAAACTCATAGAATCAAATGAGAATGAAAACACATCCTACCAGAACCTTTGGGACACAGCAAAAGCAGTCCTCAGAGGTAAATTTATAGCAATAAATGCACACAACCAAAAAGAAGAAAGGGTCGAAATCAAAACATTAACCCTACAACAGGAACAAGTAGAAAGAGAGCAGCAAAAAAAGCCCTCAGGCACCAGAAGAAAGGAAATAACAAGAATCAGAGCAGAATTAAATGAAATAGAGAACAGAAAAACAATTGAAAGAGTTAACAAGACCCAAGCTGGTTCTTTGAAAAGATCAACAAAATCGATAAACCATTGGCCAAACTTACAAAAGAAAAACAGGAGAAGAAGCAAATAACCTGAATAAGAAATGAGATGGGCAATATCATAAGATATAAGACTAATGGTTTTACTGGGCAGGGTGGCTGTAAAAATGGCTTGAGGACAGAGTCTGACCTTCTCCAATCCCACAAAGGGGAGGGAGAACCAAGATCAACACCTCCATGAGGTGGAGACCAGACAAGCCTCCACTCTCCTCCATCTTTACTAATTCTGACACCAACCGTCCCTCACACAGCACTCTCTACTTGTCTGCTGGGTTCAGTAATTCATCACAATGGCCACCACACAGAACTCAAAGACCATACTTACGATTATGGGATTTATTAGGGAAGTAACAGTTACAATTCAGGCTTAGGAACACTCAGTATACCTCTCTTCCAGCAGGACAGCCTCTTCCCAACTGTGCTTACAGGCATGCCTCTCCCTAGGCACTCTCTCCAAAGGCACTCAGCTTTCTCTTTTCATGGACCGGGAAGAAGCCCACCACAACATTTCCTGCTGCCAAGTCTCTCCTGCCCTTTTTTCTCACCGTCTTCAGGGTTACAGCTTGCTCTCTCTCTCTCTCTCTCTCTCTCTCTCTCTCTGTCTCTCTCTCTCTTTCTCTCGGTCTCTTGCTTCCAGGAGCTTCTCAGTGCAGGGATCCCAAAGGACGTGCTCTCTGTTCCTGGCTATTCTTCCTTGGTGGTGGTAGGATCCTCCTCTCTGCTCTGGAATTGGCTCTCTTTTAAGGTAAAACTGACTAATCCCCTTGGAGGGCCACAATTACCCTATCACACAGTCCTACCCAATAACCTGGGTGGGAGATACAAGAGCATGGCTAAAAGGGCCACATAAAAGTAATCACACTACAATGGCTTAGTGGACAAAGATGGTGTAATCTCTTCAGATGGGAGCGAGGGGGCTGCTTCTATTGGCAGGAGTGATTCAATGGTACTTAAGGGCTCAGTGTTTCCAGCTTCCTGATTATCTGTCCACATGTCCCCATCTCAAGTTTCAAGATCCCATTTATTCCCAATCGATGCCCTCACTTTAACTTCAGACATCACTCAAGGCTGGGAATTCAGTTGGTGTTGTAATTCAGCCACTTTTATGATAAGACTCGGTGTTTGCTTTTAAGCAATATCAGCTCTGTTACTACAAGAAATAAGGCTTTCCTTCAAGACACAAATGGAAACTTTGAAGTTGTTTATGTGACGCTTGAGCTTTGACTCTGAAGCCCTGAGCTCATCTCTTTCTTTTGCCATTTGTCTAGTGAAAGTAGGACCAACCAACCAGCTTCCTTACGCTTCTCATTATGACAAAATTGCAGAAAGGTATCAAACATGTGATCACCCAGAGCCTCACCTTTTACCAATACCTGATCTAGTGGTGGTGATATTTTGTGTATTTCTATTGCCACCTCACGCCATGGATTAGCAGTGCACTCTTTACTACTGGAAGCAGAGTCATCAACATCTTTAAGACTAACCAAACTTGAAAACAAATTTATAAAACTTATTCTTACAATTTTGTTTCTCTAGAACCATTCCCAGTACCAAATGTCTTAGACTGGGTTCTCTAGAGAAGCCAAACCAGTAAAGCATATAAGCATATATGGACATAGATTTATATTAAGGAAATGGCTCATGCCATTGTAGAGGCTGGAACGTCCCAAGTCCGTGGGTCCGGCTGGAGGCTTCTCCTGATTCATGTAGCCACAGGAGCTGATGAACCCAAGATCTGCAAGTCAGACAGCAGGGTTCTGGCTGTCAGGCTGAAGACCAACAAATCTCAAGATCAGCAGGCAAGTCCCAAGAACAGGAGGAGCTGCAGGAGCCAGCTGCAGGATCCAGTACAAGAAAAGGCCACAAGCCTTGCCAGAAAGTCCACCGATATTAGATGCAGGCCATACCCTCAAAGAAAATCCCTTTCAACTGATTGGCTACTCACAGCAGATCCCATCCTGGAGGTGATCACATTATATCAAACCTCATCATGGAAGTGATCACATCATTATATGACTGCCAAACTACATCATAACTGCCAAACCACTGAGAATTGTGGCCCAGCTAAGTTGACACACAACCTTAATGATCACAGACTTTATGTTTGATAAAGTAGAGAGTCAATGAAAAAGAGGATGAACCTCAATGATATAGACTGACACAGTGCCTATAACATTTGGCTCAAATATAGCAATGATTTTAAGAATGGCACAGGACCAAGCAGTGTTTCGTTCTGTTGTATATACGGTCTCAATGAGTTGGAACCTACTTGACGGCACCAAAACGATAACAGCAACATAGAGTGTAGAATTACTGCAGGCGTCTTAGTCATTATACTAAAAAATACTTACGGCAGTCACCATGTATGACTTAACAATATAAAGTTGAAAGTCAGCAGAGATGGTGATGACCAAGAACTCATGAAATTTTGAAAACATTGCATAAGGCAGAAAAAAAGGTAACGTCTTCAACTTGCATTGATTGAATAAATGCAGTAACAAAGTGGTAAACTTTCTAGTGTTTTGGCAGGAAAACAAGCTAAAATAAACCATGAAAATGTGAATTGGAAGGTGTGTGTATGTATAATATGTGAGTCTAGAATGTTTAGAAGCAGCACAGTGTAAGCCAATGTCTACAAACTTGGCCCTGTTGACACCTTGGGCTGAATAATTCTTAGTTGTAGGGGCTCTCCTAGGCATTGTGGGATGTTTTAGCAGCATCCCTGGTCTCTACCCTATAGATACAGTAGCATCTCCTCAGCTGTGACAAACAAAAATCTCTCCAGACATTGCCTAGTGCCTCCGAAGGGACAACATAGTCCCTGAGTGAGAACCACTGGTGAAAACCATCTGAAAAGTCTGTGGTGAAAAAGTCAATGTTAATCATGAAGTAAATAAAAATTACATGGAAAATTTTGCCAATATTATATCTGACGAATAGCTTAGTCCAGAACAAATTTATTTGGCTAGAAAAAAGATCTGTACTGGGACTGGAGTCTTAAAAACAAACAAAAAATTCATAACGTCTAATGCAAGAGTATAAAATGCTATCATGAATTCTACCCACAGGTGTGCTAATGCTGCAAGTTCTCCCAAAACAAAGTGAACAGTACTCAATGTCACTGAATTATACGTGCAGAAATTGTTCAGTTGGTGCATGTTTTGTTGTGTGTGTTTCCACCACAATTTAAAAAAAAAAAAAAGACGATGGAAAAGGCCAAAATTCAGGCTGTCTGAAAGGAGTATTTTACTTGTGCATCAGAATTTTGGATTTAAAAAATTAATTTTCCCAATTAATTACAAACACCTTCAATGGGATAAGAGACAGTAACCTATAACCAAACACATCAATATTTCTACACCCTAAGTTGTGAATACTCATGCTTATGGAATAAAGGCAATATATAGTATTGAAGCTGATCTTCATTGTAAGAAATAGGAAATGAAATAGTGAGACAAATATAGAATAATTATTCCAGTACATTTTTCTCAGAGAAAATATTTAGCAGTACTTTAAACTTACATATGACTCACATTATGCTAAATATTAAGCTAATACATATCCATACTTACTATATCGTATTGCTGGAGGATCTCAGAGTAGTAGGTACATCAGAGTCATTATTATCTTCATCGTCAAGTTGCGTTTAGCAATTCATTTTTTCAAGGAATGACATTCACAAAGGATGAAGCAGCACTCACTAGACTGTCATTTTAAAGACTCCCTGCAGCACCACTGCAGTTCCGTGTCAGCAGTGTCTCCCTGAGGAAGCTGCGATACTCTCCGGCTCCATGGTGAATGCACTTGTTCAAGGCTACTAAGTAACTGATGCCCTATTTTCGCAGTATGGCCCTTGGGGACTATCCACCTGTTCTCTCCTTGTCACCATTGCCATGTTCCCATCACTGCAGGAATGCCCAACAGGGGCCTCAGTGTAGGTGCTCAGCATGTTTTTGATGTCGGCTTTCTCTGACTTCTTTAAAATTTTGCCTGATCAACTTCCATCATACACTGAGGTTTGATATAATTTTCTTCCCCTTAGTGACATGATAGTTTTAAAAATATTCATCTGCTAGCTCATTTGCAAAGTCAGCATAGCCCAAAGTCTGTGCCAAACATTTATTAAGGTTAATTTATTAATTATTCCCATCTTAACAAGCACTAGCAATTGACTTTTTTCAGAAAATATCGGATTCCTCGACATCTGTAAACGGTAGCAAGCATAAATTCAATAACTATTTATAGCATTGGCCTGCTAAACTAAAGATTCAAACCCACAACAAGATGTGGCCATCTGCTTCTGTAAAGATTGTTCTTGTTGCTGTGTGCCATCGAGTCAATTCCAACTCATAGTGACCCTATATGACAGGGTAGAACTGCCCCAAAGGGTTTCCTAGGCTGAAATCTTTACAGGAGATCTCCAGGTCTTTTCTCCCATGGAGCAGCTGGTGGGTTTGAACTGCCAACCTTTCAGTTAACAGCCTAGTGCTTAACTGTTATGCCACCAGGGCTACTTCCATAAAGATTACAGCCTTGGAAACCCTATGAGGCAGTTCCACTCTGTGCTATAGAGTCGCTATGAAATGGAAGTAACTTGATGGCAACGGGTTTCCTCACAGGACAATAGAGTCCTTGAACACAGGCTTCAATACAGATGTATCACTGGGAGAAATTAAAAGCCATAAACTTTACTTTTTACACAAAGTTCAGGAAGAGTGTGTGTGTGGAGCAATTGTACAGAGACAATACAATTTTACAGTTTTCTCCCACTTCAATCAACTCAATGGCAACTAGTTTGGGTTTTCTGGTTAATCAACTCAAGCCACAGATGCAAAATGATTAATAAACCAGTCAGAAATCATATCTCTGGTTATCCGTGTTTTCCTTTTTGAAATTGTTAAATTGATGTATGTTTTGTTGTGTATATTTTCACCACAATGAAAACGAAAAAAGGGGGCAATCAATGGAAAAAGCCAAAATCCAGGATGTCTAAAAGGAGTAAGTATTTCACTTGTGCATTAATTTCCAAAAGACATCTGGCTCTAAGAATTTCAGAAATGGAGTTCTAGATCTGTATATGTTTTCAGACATCACCAACAACAGAGTAAAGAGTGAATTGGAAATGGGAAAATGTAAGAGTGGAAGACAAGAGAAAAGTTTGGGGAACGACTAGAATAATCCAGGCACAAGGTGACAGTGGCTTGAACAATGGCAGTAGACTGGTACCTAGAAGGTCATGGGCAGATTTGAGAGCTATTTCGGAGGTAGCATCCACAGATATGTGGATGGATAGAAAAATAATAGCTTGCACTGAAGTAAGAGTACCGCGTGGCAGGCACTATTCCTAATGATTTACATATAATCTCTTTTAATACTCAATACAAATCCATGAAGGAGTTATTATTTTCCCTATTTTACAATTGAAGCAACTAAAGTACATAGGGGTAAATGACTTGCTCATAGTCATATATTTCATGACCAGTGAAGCGCGGATTAGAACTCAGGAAATCCGGAACTCAGGAAATCTGGTTCTGGCGTCCTGGTTCTGCCCTCTAGCCTTCTTTCTCACCCTTAAACACATCAAACATCCTGTCACGTTTAGACATTTCTGCTGTGGTTCCCTCTCCCTTGAGTGCTTGTCCCTTAGATTTTCACCAGGACACTATACTAACTTCCTGAAAGTGATTATCTGTTCTCTGTCTTGTGCTATGGCTCCCGTGCCAGTGTCTTTCTCAGTAAAGACTGACAATGACCTCAGAATTCCTAAATTCAATAGATTGTTCTCAATCATCATTTCAATTTCTCAGCAGTTTTCAACAATATTGACTACCACATCTTCTAACCTTACTCAAACTTTTGAAATACATAGACTTTGTTATTTTATGTTATCTCCACACTCCCCACTTTTCATCCTATGTTCTCCCAAACCATAATGTAGTCAGTACACAAGTGTCACATAGGAACTCTGGTAATTTCACTCTACACACTTATATCTGAATTTTCAACCCCTCCATTTATAGGCCTTGTACACAGTAACTGCAAAATGTTACCATGCTTTATGCTGACAGAGACCAGATTTGTTTTGCTCATCACTCTGTCCTCTTCACCTAGGGCAGTGACTGTGGTATTTTAGGTCACTAAGAAATGTTTGTTATGTGAATTAATGATTTTGTGTCTAACCAGTGAACACTGCATACAAAGATGCTCTAGTGCTTCCTTGCTGTTATCTAAACATCATTGGTTCTCAGTTCTTCCCAGCTTCTCTTCAGGCCCTTTTATTCTTATATTTTAAGTCCAGCTGATTCTCTGATCCCAGAGCACAGGCCTTTCTTGAGACCAGTTACTTAAAAGAGTCATTTATAATCCTGAGTTCATGTTTTCACCTCCCATTCTCTCTTCAAACAGTTCAGTCCGCAACCTGGATATGCCACTGAATCTGCCAATGTCAAGTCCACAAAACCCAGTGCTCAATTCTCTGTCATGGTCTCACCTCAGCTACTTCTTAGTGGTATTCACCACAGAGGGCCACTCCCTCCCTCTTGTAACAAATTTACCTTCCTTGGCTTCCATGCATCCTCACATTCTCTTGGTTTTCCTGCAACATCACTGGTACTCTTTCTCAGTCTCCTTGGCTGACTCATTCTTCTTAAGTCAATCTTTAATATGAAGATGCCTCTGTGTTTGGCCTTTGACCCTCTTCTTGTTTTCTATCCATATTTTCTCTCCCTGTGTGACCTCCTCTATTTTCTAGCATTTAATAGGATCCATGTATTGATGACCAACTTCTGTATCTCCAGTCTTGGACTCTCCCGAAGCTCAAGTCTCAAGTATTTAATTGACTTCTTGACAACTTCTCATGAATGTCAAAATGACATATCAAACCTAACTTAAACAAAAACTTTATAGCCTCCCACTCCAAATCATCTCCTCCATTGATCTTCCCTGGCTCAATAAAGAGCACCTATAGCCACCTAGTTATTCAAGACAAAATCCTTAGAGATAAGCTTGATTTTCTACATTTCCTCACCAGTCACATTTTATCGACCAATAAGTCATTCCAAATATATCCCATATCTGTCCAATTTTCTCTGTTTTTATCACTACAACACTAAATAAATCAACAAGCTTATCTTCCCTGGAAAAGTCTACCATATGCCTAAATGGTCTTCTTGTTGCCATTTGTGAATTCTACAATCCATTCTCTACATAGTAGCTAGAATTATTTTAAAAAATAAATATAAATTTCCTCTCCATATAACCCTCCAGTGGCTTCACCTATCTCTTTAAATAAAATTCAAATTTCTTACCATGGCTGTCAGGGCCTTAAATGATTTAGCACCTGACTCCCTCTCCAACCTCATCTTATGCTACTCTTCCCCTTGTTTGCTCTGCTCCAGTCACTCTAGCCTTCTTTCTCAACGTTAAACACAGCAAACATCCTACCACATTTAGACCTTTCTCCTGTAGTCGCCTCTCCCTGCAGCACTTGTCCCTTAGATATTCACACGGCTGGCTTCTTCACATCATTCACGTCTCAGCTAAATGTCACTTTCTCAGGGAGAGTTCCCTAATCATTTGAACTGCTGTGGTGTGAATCCAGTACTCTGTCTCATCACCCTGACATATTTTCTTCAGAGCACTTATCATACTAAAAGAAATTTTCTTCTTCGTTAATATTTACAGGTGTATTGTCTTTATCTCCTGTGATTAGATAAATTTCACAAGAGAAGTGTCTTTTCTCTTATTCACACTACACTATCTAGGACTAGAAGAGAGTCCAGTACTTAGTACTTGGTAGGAAAATATTTTTGGTCCAAATAAACACAGGCATCTGAGAATTGGTTATTGTGTGGAAAGCAAGAAGGGTCTCAAGCTCTAATACTCTTTTATTCAGATAATGCACTATATCCCTTCCACTCCCTGTGACAAATTCAGAGAAAGCTTCGTCTTTCTCTTCCTTCTAGTTGGAAGAAGCATTTATAGGTAATGAAAAGGTAATTTTTAAAAAGTGGGCCAATTCCTTTATATTTCATTTATTCTGATGGATATCTTACAGTGCAGAGTGTCTATGCAAGCTTTGGAAATTTTCAGTAATGGCACTGACTTGGGTGGGAAAAGATTTGGAAAGAACTAGAAGTGGAGAAGTAGAGATAACCAGACATACGTAATTAAGGGAAATAGAGAACACAGTGAATGAACTTACAAAATTTGGGCCAAGACTCCGAAGGCCTATGGGTTCCTAAGACTTGCTTATTGGCTTTCAGCCTTATGGGATGTGAACAGCTTTCATAATCTCTTTGTGGCCCTGCTCAAGGTGTATAGGTTAAACCACATGAAATTGCTGATGTCTGATCATTTTTTTATCTACAAAAACAGAATTTTATATAATTTATCCTATACTAGCTGAATCCCTTCTTGTGGGCTCAGGCCAGAGAATGTAAAGATGTAGAAGTTGATAGTATAGAAAGGTTCAAAATAGATTCCTAATGAACACAAACCTATGACAGGTTAGCAGAAGTTGCCTTAAGTTCTTTAAGTCACCAAACACACCACAGAAGCTCTATATCTACAGGGTCATTCCAAGCATGAATCTGCCCTGCTTCAACCCAAAGGTGCTTTCCACAGGAAAAAGAGAATATCTAACTCAATTTCTGTCAGAGAACTTCCAGTACAGGGACATAGGCCTATACTCCATGAGCCACAGGGTTTAGGAGAAAGGAAAAATGATAATGGAGGAGGCCTCTTGATAGCACACTTACATATTAGGGAGAGGTACTAACATCACAGGACTCACTGAGGACATAATAGTATCTTCTATTCCCTCTCACTCCCCATAAAAATTTCAGTGAAATCTTTCCCTTATCTAGCTACTTCAACATAATAAAAGGAACAGTTGGATGGGGGATTATTTTAACATCATTATTTCCAAATCTTCTCAAGCTCATGAGGAATGGGATGAAAAGCTGAAGAGGTTTTATTGGAGGAGGGCAAGAAGAAACAGCCTATCTCAGGTCCCTTAAGCAGCTCTCATAGGGAAGGCAAGCATCCACCCTTCTCTTGTTGTGGAAAGAATTTAGAATCCATAGAATAAAGACAGATAATCACCGAAGAAAATATCACTTTTTTTTTAAACAACATGACTTCACATAGCCTGGACACAGTGCACAGCTAACTGTTTCTCTACCTCACCCCACCCCGTAATAGCTACCGCCCAAGGTGTGCACTTACGTCGGGTGTCCCTGGACAAAGCCAGAGGAGGGCTCAACACCATCAGTATCAGAGTCAGAGCTACCATCCAGGTGCCCCCGGGGATCCACAAGCACACCATGCTGGTGAACAGGAGAGCACAGGGTGTGGGAGGAGCGGGCAAGTCTCCCTCAATGACGCGGATTACCCACCTCCACACACATCCCAAATAATAGGTACCAAGCTACTCATTGCTTTGCCTCTAGATGGGGTAACCTCAGTGTTGAGAGCCAATCAGCACATGAGAGAAATGGCATAATCAGTTGCTGATCAATGATTTAGTATGAAGATCCTCTTCTGAAACTTAGACTTTGCTTCATTAAGAGGCTTATTTCAATTTAGTACTTTAAAGATTTGATCAAACTGCATCTAAAACCTTTTAATTGGCCCCTGTTGTGAGCCAGCTCTGTGCTGGTCAGTGATGTGTACACACAAGTTCAAGTCCTTTAGGAGCTTTCATCTCTCCTATGGTTGGAGACAGAGCTGTTTGGACAAGTGTGTGTGAGTGTGTTTAGGAGTAGGGTGGTGGGGGAAAGATGACAGCAAGTCAGGAGATCTTTCATCTTTAATCAGCATCACTTCGTGCTATAGATTTGAGGAAATTAACATTTCACAAGAGAAATGAAGACATGGTTACTTTTTTTCAGGAATCACGATACTGGAAAATGCTGTGATTCTCTGGGCACTTAGGAGCCTCGTCAAGAAGCAGCATTCTATGGTAACTGAGGATCTGACAGAATTACAGCTTTTGATTGGACGGTATGGTCTGTACCTCCTTAGAGGTAGGGGTGTCTCTGACAAAAGGAAAGTGAAAATTAGTCAATAATTTAACCTGAGTGAAAAGTTTTTTTCAGGTTTGTCTCCTGATACTGTCACTGAGTTTAGTGGCACCTCCAGAATACATGGGAGGCAATCTATGTGGAATGGAGGGTCTTGAAGATACCTTTGTGCAGCACGTAACCTAATAATGTAATAAGGTAAATTGTTCAAATCAAAGGATGCAAGGGGCTGAGAGATCAATAAGGACTCCAAGGCAGTCTTTGGCACAACAAGTCTGCTTTAGAATAATTAAGATTTATATGGGAAAATGTTCAGTCCCTTGCTCTCAGTTCCCATTATGATTTTCTCACTTAACCAGGGATATTTTTCTGAATTGATCCTCCTCATTTGTTTTATCCTAGGGAATGATATAAGAAGACTTTGCTAATAAATACCTTATAGAATATTCAGGAAATAGAAAACTATGGGAAAACTAGGAATTGCATCCTTTGGTGTAATCATATAATTTTAAACACATAATTCTACTTTTAGATAATTATTAAAGATATTAAAATAAATGCAACATCTCAGATTCAGAATAAACTTTAGATAACAACTACTACATAGAAAATTCTGCATTAATTCACATCTACCGCAGTTCTGACAAGCACTTCTTAATGTGCCTTAATATTCCGGTGACGGGATACTCAATATGCCACAATAAAAACTGGTTAAACTTTATCGAGCGATTCTTGCACATTTTATTTTGTGCTAAGAATTGTACTGAGAGGTTTTTACGCGTCAGATTTTTATTTGATTCTCACATTAGCCCGATGATATGAGTACCCTTTTTATTCCTACAGATGAAAAGAATAAAATGACAGAGATTAGACAACTTTTGCAAGGATACAAGGCTAATAAATGGTACTTTCCAGGTTTAATCAAATTATACATGATTCCAAACCCCATGAGCTCAGGCATTATATCATACTACCTCACATTCAATGTCTGAAGACAATAGCGTCTCTTATATTAAAAATATTTTCATCCCTTTAATTTATGGATTTGAGTAGTCAGTAAGACTACTCCTTTTAACAAATGGCAACATTTTCTATAATTTAGGGGAGCTTCTTTACAGCAATTCCAGTTTCTTCAAAAAATTCCCCTTATTGCCATCATTACTCTCCTCTGGAAATGGCAATATTTGAACTTATCTTATGTAGTGACATCCTTAGTCTCTTTCATATTAAAGATTAACAGTGACCTCAAAATTCTTAAATCCAGTCCATAGTTTTCAATCATTATTTCAGATTTCTTGCCATAATGTAGTGCAACACTTCAATTACAGTTTGACCATCTCAGAATAGATGTCACCCTTTGGAAAACATATATTTCTGAGTTCAACCAGTTGTCATGGAATGAGACTCACTTTTAGTAAGCTTGAGGGGTTGCAATAAATATTGGAAAGTGGGCTATTTTATTTTATTTATTTATTTATTTTTAATATTTTATTGTACTTCAGGTGAAGGCTTACAGAACAAACAGTTTCTCATGTAACAGTAGTACACATGCTGTTTTATGACTTTGGTTAACAACCCCACAACATTTTAACCCTCTGAATTCTCAGCTTTTTTTTTTTTTTTGGTGAAAATACACATAGACAAAGATACACCATTTCAAAACTTTTTACATACACATTTAAGTGATATTGACTATGCTCTTCCAATTGTGCTGCCATTCTCACCCAAGATGAAGGCTTACAGGACAAAATAGCCTCCCATTTAACAGTTACTACACATGTTGCCCTATAACAATGGTTAACAATCTCACAACACATCAACAGTATCCTTACTCAACTTTGTGTTCCCTATCATCAGCTTCCTACTCCCCGTCTGCCTTCTGGCCCTTGTCACTGGACTCCTGTACCTCGTTAGTCTCATTTAGTTTTACTGGGCTGTCCACTCCCAGGCTGAACAGTGAACCTCGAAGGTAACTTCACCTCTGAGCTGAAAGGGTGTCTGGGGGCCATACTCTTGAGGTTTCTCCAGTCTCCTTTAGGCCAGTAAATCTGGTCTTTTTTTTTTTGTGAGTTAGAATTATGCTCTACATCCTTCTCCAGCTCTGTCCAGAACCCTCTGTTGTGATCCTGGTCAGAGCAGTCAGTGGTGGTAGCCGGGCACCATCTAGCTGTACTGGACTCAGTCCGGTGGAGGTCTTGGTAGCTGTGGACAATTAGTCCTTTGGACTAATCTTTTCATTGTATCCTGTTCTCTTCATTCTCCCTTGCTCCTGTAGGGATGAGACCAGTGTAATATCTTAGATGGCCGCTCACAGGCTTTTAAGACCCCAGACACTACTCACCAAGGTAGAATGTAGAGCATTATCTTTATAAGTAGTGTCATGCCAATTGAGCTAGATGTCCCCCGAGACCATGGTCCCCAGAGCCCTCCGTCCAGCAACTCAGTCCCTAGGGGAGTTTGGATGTGTCCATGGGGCCTCCATGACCTTTCCTTGTGCAGGTTGTGTTAGTTTCCCTTGTACTGTGTACTGTCTCACCTCTCACCCAAGATACCGGAAAGTGGGCTATTTTAGATATCAGCAAGGCCCAATTAGCAAAGAAAGTCTGCCACTTGTCCAAGTAGAATATTCTCAGAAGTTTTCTGGTCAGCTGCCACAGCTTATCTGTAATTTAAAGTGATAAGCAGGTCACTAGTCCTATATCGGAGCCCTAGTGGCGCAGTGGTTAAGAGCTCAGCAGCTAACCAAAAGGTCAGCAGTTTGAGTTTACCAGCTGCCGTTTGGAAACCCTATGGGACAGTTCTACTCTGTCCTATAGGTTAGCTATTTGTCGGAATCAACTCGACGGCAACATGTTCGTTTTTGGTTAGTCTCTATGTCTAAGAAAAAAATATTATTAATAATAAGAAACGAGAAAACAGGCCAATGTCTTTCCTCCATGGAAAGATCCATCATCTTCTTCGCCAGAAGACTGTGTCATGTGACAGGCTTGGTAAGTCCCTCTCCAGAGGTAGCTCAGTGATGTCTTCAGTCACTGTCTGTCTATATCAGTTGACAGGGCTTCTTCAGCTAGTGAACACCATTCGTTGACTCAACTTATCATTGTTTTTAAATTATTTAACACGGCCCTTTTTTTTTTTGTACCAGACTGTTTGCCATAAGGTAGTCATAGCAAGAACAACTAGAATTCTCATAGGCCTACCGACTCACATTGTGTGTAGGAAGAGTTAGCTTTTTTTCCTCTTTGCTGTAGTGCTTGTGTTCATTGTGCTATGAGGAAGTATCTGCCTCTTTATCCAGAACAATACTGACAATATTATTTTTCAGATCCACTTTGGTATTCCTCTAGGCCACTATTGAATAATTCCAGGAGGTTTGGGCAATGAAGAAATGATGAATCTGTTGAGCTTTACCGACTTCTTTACAGTCTGTTTTGTAGGGCTCCTTGTAAAGTGTATGCTTAGAATGCTATTTGTTTTCTCCAACACAGATAATAAAATCATTTAGCAGTTATTTTGCTCAGAGTCCACCCTTGTAGATGAAAAACCTTCTAGCCATCCTGAAAAGCCAAACAGTAAAGTAAACATTACTAGGACTTATTCATGGCAACAAAACTTTACCTAAATAAAATCGACTTGAATATTTATAAAAGGTTCCCGAAGGGGAAGAAGGAGCCCTGATGGTGCAGTGGTTAAGAGCTTGGCTGCTAACCAAAAGGTTGGCAGTTCCAATCCACCAGCCGCTCCTTGGAAACCCTATGAGACAATTATATTCTGTCCTATAGGGTCGTGATGAGTTGGAATGGACTCAACAGCAACGGGTTTGGGTTTTTGGGTTAAGAGGAAGACTTATCTTGATGCCTCTTTCTGCATGGTGTGCCAGTCCAACAAAGCAACTCTTTTAATATTGCAGAGCCATCCTGAGAAACTTGAAGCATACTACCCTCACTAATTATTGCCAGCATCCCTATTTTTTTGTATGTGGCATTCCGTAAGTTACACAAGCAAGATAAAGGAGCAAAACTTGATGCTACGACTCAGCCATCTACAGATGCTAAAGATGGTCTGGATGAAAAAATAACTTGTTAGTCTCTAAAGTTCAAAATTCGGAGCCTGACCTTAAAGTAAAAGCTGCTAGAAGGGTCCAGTCAGTTGTTAAAGAGAAAAATAAAAGTACCAGTTAATTAAAAAAAAGACCCAAACCATAGCTCCATTATTAACCAAAGGAAAAATACTTTCTAACAACCACAGTAGGATATCTATTAGAAATGTAAGCTTCTAAAGAAGTGAGGAATCTTTATTGCTTTAACAATTTTGAAAGCTATGAAAAATACAAAAGTATACCAACCGTCAGTGTAAGAATTAAAAGACTTTAAAAAAAAACAAACAAACTCATTGCCATCGTCGAGTCGATTCTGACTCATGGCAACCCTATAAGACTTTAGGGTGAGGCAGTAAGTTCTACCATTTAGGCAAAGTGCATAGTAGTTGGTTTGTTTTCCCTCCAGAGGAAAAGTTCAACACTAAAGTGTTGTAACCACCACCATTTCCCTCCGTGTTGTTGCCAACATTGTGATCTCTTTCATCTTGTGCATAGTCTTCCCACCTATGGCCATGTGACTTCAGACCATCAGAAACAAACTCCCTGTTGTGCTCCTGTATGGGCAGTTCACTGGTATGTTCATCTAGATAGTCTTCTTCCTTTTTTTTCTGGTAACAATATACACAACAAACATGCACCCATTCCACAATTTCTGCACGTGCGGTTCATTGACATCGGTTACATTCTTCACATTGTGTCACCGTTCTTACTATCTTTACCCATATTGTTTCACCACCATTAACTTACACTATCTGCCCCTTAACCTTCTCATCTGTGCTTTAGAGTTTCTGTTGACAGTTTGATCTCATATAGATAATTCTTTAAAAGAGCACAGTGTTCAGGGGAGACATTCTTTGTTAATTGAGCTAAACTGTTGTTTCTTTTAAAGATGACTTCATGGGATAGTTTTGGTTCGGGTGTTAAAGATTATTTCTGGGTGATAGATTAAATAGAAGAAATAGGCTTCTAAAGTTGCCTCTTAGTGTCTATTAGTTTAAAAGAGCATCACTATCATGATCAAGCGTTAAACTGTCAAGTTAGTTGTAAATTTCCAGATGAGCTAATGAATGGTCAAGTCGGCCCTGAAGATGTTGCGAGAAATTTGTGGCATGCAGGAATCTTTGCCCCCTTTGGGCAGATCACTGTTACAGTATCACCTCTGAGGTCTAAGCATAAACTTCTTGGGAGGTTGAAGAGATAAACTCTCCACAGGTTTCCTAAACCAAGAGTGTTGGGAAAGTTGTGAATCTGTACTATTTTCCTAAATTGTGAGATTGCTCCATAGAGAAATCAGGAAACTTGGCATAATTCAGGTTGATATCATGGGGCCCAAGCTGAGAGTCTTGTCTGTATTGTGCGTCCAGATTTGAAATGTATACCCACCTAGAAACTCAGAAGAATTCCATAATTGATGTCTAAACAATCTCCACAAATGTCCAGTCACAATGTTCTTAAATGTTAACCACTCTATTATCTCAGTGACCCTGTGATGTTTGTGCAGAGCTGCACTGAGTTCACTAGAAAGCAGGTTGCTGTCATGTGTCCTTAGGTGCCTGTTAGTATCTCTGCACAGGTTCAACAGCGAGTAAACATCATCGTGCTATATACCCTGACCAAAACCATGAAAAATAGCCTCAGTAGGTACACAATTACTCTTAACGCTGTCTTCATACTGTCTTCAAACTCACCAAAAAAAAAAAAAGAGTTTCTAAGATTGACAATAAGGTAGTAATAAAGGATTCCCTAAGTTATGAAGCATTTTGGAAAATTTTGTGTAAGTGCCCGATGAGGCATCACTGGTTCCCAACTCCGATAGAAAATTCTGAAACTGAGAGTTGACTTTTAGCACCATCTTCATTTTTTCAGAAAACCTGTACCTCAAACATGGATTTCCAGAGATCATATATTTTGATAATGTTTATGGTATAAAGCTGTCCAAAGGTAACTGGGTCACAGTGTTCTGGTCTTTTCACATTAGCAGATACGGAAAACTTGAAAAGAAAGCTGTTAAGCTCCACAGTAATTTTGTTACCGTTAATCAGTATAACACCATCCCCCAAGCAGAGTCCATGGGCTATCCTGCTGCCATGAAAAGCCTGCTGTATAGACATCCGCAGGAGCATACAGCAACCATTGGATGGAGGGTGCAGAATTTCCCCATGGTGACTGTGGTAGCCATCAGCTGGTAATAACTGGCCCTCTAGTAAAAAGTGAACCTGTATCACAAACAGACAGCAAGCCAGATGCTAGTGCAAGATACTGGAAGAGGTTGAAGAATGCTTCATGAGCACTGATGATGCTGTCTACCTCTTCTGAAAATAGTTTCCAGGACTGGTGGGATACCAGTTAAATCAACAAACTAAAAATACCCTAATCAGTGTAAATAAAAGGAAAACTCCCTAGAAATATCATAGTGTAACCATAGAACACCTAAGAGAATATCTTAAAAGCAGCCAGAAGTGGGAAAGGCAGCATACCTTCAAAGATAAAAATTAGACCAACTGCTGACTTTTCAGAAGGAATAATGGAAGCCAGAGATAGTTCAGTGATATGTTCAACGTGATGAATGAAAATAACTGCCCATCTGAAATTCCTCCAATACTGGGAAAAACATTTTCAGATGACAAAAATCCAGGTCATTTGCCACCAACCAACTTTTACTGAAGAAAATTCTAAAGGATGGACTTCAGGCAGAAGGAAAGTGATCCCAGATAGAAAGTCTGAGATGAAACGAGGAATGGAGAACAAAGAGAGTGGTAAATATGTGGTCATTCCAAAATACATCAGCTGTATAAAACAGTAATAATATTGTCTGGTGGAGTTTTAAAATAATTAAATATCCAACAACAGTAACACATAAATTTAGAGGAGAGAATAAGGTGTTAAAGAGAATAAGAGGAGAGAATATGAGGATTCCAAGATCCTCATATTATCTAATATTTGGGTAAAAATATTGATTCAATTTAGACTTAACTGTGCATGTTGTCATTTCTACAGTGAACACCAAATAGTAGAAACAGTACAGAACTTCCAAACTTGGAGAAGAAAAAAAAGGAATGATAAATATTTACATCACCCAGATATAACATTTCCAGTCTGCTTTTACTCTGCTGTGGATCACTCCCTTAGTGGTTGCCATAACCAGGGACAAAATCAAAGTAACTTTAACCAATCTGAATAACAATTGTAACACAAAAGCTTACACATATAAGATTTCCCTTATTTTTTCATTCCCTCATTCCAAGGGTCTCTGTCCTCAAAAAAAATAATGAACAAACATGCATCTCATAAGTTTAATGTCCTACTGTTGTTGTTAGTTGCCATTGAGTGGATTTTAACTCACAGAGTCCCCGTGTGTGCACAGTAGAACTACTCCACAGGGTTTTCAAGGCATGACCTCTCTGAAGCAGATCGCCAGGCCTGTCTACCAAGGAGCTGCTGGGTGGGTTCAAACTGCCAACCCTTTGGCTAGTAGTTGAATGCTTAACTGTTTGTGCCACTCAGGGACTCCTTAATGGCCTGTTATAATTTATAATTTGCTCTTTTAAGAATAAGATGATAAAATGTTAAATTAGTACACAAAACAATACCAAAAATTTATAATTGTGCCTGACCATTTCAACACACACACACACAAAAAATGAAGTTAACTCGTTTTGGTGAAATAAAGTAAATTTCCTTTCAGAAGGCAGTTAACAAATATTTCTTTTCTCTTTGTTTGCAACTAATGCTTTAAGAATTTCAGCTAACAAAGAACTTGGTCAGATGAATTCCCCTTTTTTTTTTTTTTTTATTGTACTTCAGGTGAAGGCTTACAGAACAAATAGTTTCTCACGAAACAGAAGTATACATGTTGTTTTATAACATTGGTTAACAACCCCCCAACATATCAACCCTCTAACTTCTCAACCTCTTTTTTTTTTTTTTTTTTGGTGAAAATACACATAGTCAAAGATAAACCAATTCAAAAATTTCTACATGCACAGTTCAGTGACATTGACTACACTCTTCCAATTGTGCTGTTATTCTCACTTAAGATGAAGGCTTACAGAACAAAACAGTTTCTCATTTAACAGTTACTACAAATGTTGCCCTATGACAATGGTTACCAATCTCACAACACATCAACAATAACCTTACTGAACCTTGGGTTCCCTATCACCAGCTTCCTTGCCCCCTTCTGCTTTCTGGCCCTTGTCACTGGACTCCTGTACCTCGTTACTCTCATTTGGTTTTACAGGGCTGTCCACTCCCAGGCTGAACAGTGAACCTCGGAGGTAACTTCACCACTGAGCTAAAAGGGTGTCTGGGGACCATACTCTCGGGGTTTCTCCAGTCTCCTTTAGGCCAGTAAATCTGGTCTCTTTTTTTGTGAGTTAGAATTATGCTCTACATCGTTCTCCAGCTCTGTCCAGAGCCCTCTGTTGTGATCCTGGTCAGAGCAGTCAGTGGTGGTAGCCGGGCACCACCTAGCTGTACTGGACTCAGTCCAGTGGAGGCCTTGGTAGATGTGGACAATTAGTCCTTCAGACTAATCTTTTCCTTGTATCCTGTTCTCTTCATTCTCCCTTGCTCCCGAATGGATGAGACCAGTGGAGTATCTTAGATGGCCACTCACAGGCTTTTAAGACCACAGACACTACTCACCAAGGTAGAATGTAGAGCATTGTCTTTATAAGCTCTGTCATGCCAATTGAGCTAGATGTCCCCCGAGACCATGGTCCCCACAGCCCTCCATCCAGCAATTCAGTCCCACAGGGAGTTTGGATGTGTCTATGGGGCTTCCATGACCTTTCCTAGTACAAGTTGTGCTAGTTTCTCCTGTATTGTGTACTGTCTCACCCGTCACCCAAGATACCACTTATCTATTATCTATTTAGTATTCCTCCCCCCCACCCCTCCCATCCTTGGTAACCAACAAAGATTTTTACATTTTGTGTGTGAACTTTTCATGGGTTTTTACAATAGAGGTCTCATACAGTATTTGTCCTTTTGTGATTGATTTATTTCACTCAGCATAATGTCCTCCAGTTTCATCCATGTTATGAGATGCTTCACAGATTCATTGTTGTTCTTTCTCGTTGCATAGTACTCCATTGTGTGTATGTACCATAGTTTGTTTATCCATTCATCTGTTGATGGGCACCTACATTGTTTCCAGCGTTTTGCTATTGTGAACAATGCTGCCATGAACATAGGTGTGCATATGTCTATTCGAGTGACGACTCTTATTTCTCTAGGATATATTCCTAGGAGTGGGATTGCTGGATCGAATGGTATGTCTATTTCTAGCTTTCTGAGGAAGCGCCATATCATTTTCCAAAATGGTTATATCATTTTGCATTCCCACCAGCAGTGCATAAAAGTTCCCATCTCCCCGCAGCCCCTCCAAATTTGTTATTTCCAGTGTTTTGGATTCGTGCCAGTAATGCCGGGGTGAGATGGTATCTCATTGTGGTTTTAATTTGCATTTCTCTAATAGCTAGTGATCGCGAGCATTTCCTCATGTGTCTGTTGGCCATTTGAATGTCTTCTTTGGTGAAGTGTCTGTTCATTTCCTTTGCCCATTTTTTAATAGGATTATTTGTCTTTTTGTTGTAGAGGTGTTGGATTTTCTTGTAGATTATGGAGATTAGACCTTTGTCTGACTTGTACTGTCCAAAAATTTTTCCCCAGTCTGTAGGTTCTCTTTTTACTCTTTTGCTGAAGTCTTTTGAAGAGCATAGGTGTTTGATTTTTAGAAGATCCCAGTTATCTAGCTTATCTATTGGGTTTTGTACGTTGATGGTTATGGTTTGTATCCTGTTAATGCCAAGTATCAAGGCCTGAAGTGTTGGTCCTATTTTTTCTTCTATGAACTTTATAGTTTTAGGCTTTATATTCAGGTCTTTGATCCATTTTGAAGTAGTTTTTATATATGGTGTGAGGTATGGGTCCTATTTCGTTTTTTTGCAGATGGATATCCAGTTTTGCCAGCACCATTTGTTAAAAAGACTGTCTTTTCCCCATGTGATGGACTTTGGGCCCTTGTCGAAGATCAGGTGACCGTAGGTGGATGGATTTACATCCGGGTTCTCAATTCTGTTCCATTGGTCAATGTATCTGTCATTGTACCAGTACCAGGTTGTTTTGACTACTGTAGCTGTATAGTAGCTTCTGAAGTCAGGTAGTGTGAGTCCTCCAGCTTTATTCTTCTTCTTCAGTAGTGCTTTACTTATTCGGTGCTTCTTCCCTTTCCATATAAAGTTAATGATTAGTTTTTCCATCTCTTTGAAGAATGTTGTTGGTATTTGGATTGGGATTGCATTGTATTTGTAAATTGCTTTGGATAGAATTGTCATTTTCACAATGTTGAGTCTGCCTATCCATGAGCATGGTATGTTTTTCCATTTATGTAGATCCCTTTGGGTTTCATGCAGTAGTATTTTGTAGTTTTCTTTGTATAGGTCTTTTACATCCCTGGTCAGATTTATTCCTAAGTATTTTATCTTTTTAGGGGCTATTGAAAATGGTATTGTTTTCCTGATTTCCTTTTCATCGTTCTCCTTACTGGTGTATAGGAATCCAACTGATTTTTGAATGTTTATCTTGTATCCTGCTACTCTGCTGAATCTTTCTATTAGATCCAGTAGATTTATCATGGAGTCTTTAGGTTTTTCTGTGTATAGTATCATATCATCTGCTAACACGGACAGTTTAACTTCTTCATTACCAATTTGGATGCCATTTACTTCTTTTTCTTGCCTTATTGCTCTAGCTAGAACTTCCAGCACAATGTTAAATAGGAGTGGTGATAAAGGGCATCCTTGTCTTGTACCTGTTTTCAAGGGGAATGTTTTCAGCCTCTCTCCATTAAGAATGATGTTGGCCATTGGTTTTGCATAGATGCCCTTTATTATGTTGAGAAATTTCCCTTCTATACCTATTTTCTTGAGAGTTTTTATCAGGAATGGGTGTTGGACTTCGTCAAATGCCTTTTTTACGTCAATTGAGATGATCATGCGATTCTTTTCTTTACTTTTATTTATGTGGTGGATTACATTGATGATTTTCTAATGTTGAACCATCCTTGTATACCTGGTATGACTCCTACTTGGTCGTGGTGTATTATTTTTTTGATATGATGCTGAATTCTATTGGTTAGAATTTCGTTCAGAATTTTTGCATCTATATTCATGAGAGATATTGGTCTGTAATTTTCTTTTTTTGTGACGTCTTTTCCTGGTTTTGGTATCAGTGTTATGCGGGCTTCATAGAATGAATTTGGAAGTGTTGCTTCCTCTTCTATGCTCTGAAATAGCTTGAGTAGTACTGGTACAAGCTCTTCTGTAAATGTTTTGTAGAATTCTCCAGTGAAGCCATCTGGGCCAGGACTTTTTTTGGTTGGGAGTTTTTTTTATTATCTTTTCAATCTCTTTTCTTGTTATCGGTCTGTTCAAATTTTCAACATCACCCTGTTGTAGTTCGCATAGGCTGTGTGTTTCTAGAAATTTATCCATTTCCTCTATGTTTTCAAATTTGTTGGAGTATAGTTTTTCGTAATATTCTGTTATAATCCTTTTTATTTTGGTTGAGTCTGTTGTAATCTCCCCCATTTAATTTCTTATTTGGGTTATTTGTGTCCTCTCCTGTTTTTCTTTTGTCAGTCCAGCCAGTGGTTTGTCAATTTTGTTGATTCTTTCCAAGAACCAACTTTTGGTTTTGTTGATTCTTTCTATTGTTTTTCTGTTCTCTATTTCATTTATTTCTGTTCTGTTCTTTACTATTTCCTTTCTTCTGGTGGTTGTGGGCTTTTTTTGCTGTTCTCTTTCTATTTGTTTGAGTTCTGTAGTTAATGTTTTGATTTTGTCCCTTTCTTCTTTTTTGATATGTGCATCTTTTGCTATAAATTGTCCTCTGAGGACTGCCTTTACTGTGTCCCAAAGGTTTTTGTATGATGTGTTTTCATTCTCATTTGATTCTAGGAATTTTTTGATTCCATCTCTGATTTCTTCTATTACCGAGTGATGTGTAAGCAGGGTATTATTCAGTTTCCATGTAGTTGATTTTTTTCCCTTGCTCTTTCTATTGTTAATTTCTACCTTGATGACATTGTGGTCAGAGAAGATACTTTGAAGTATCTCAACGTTTTGGATCTTGTTGAGGATTGCTCTGTGGCCTAAGATGTGGTCTATATTGGAGAACATTCCATGTGCATTGGAAAAGAATGTGTACTTTGCAGCAGTTGGATGGACTGTTCTATATATGTCTATGAGGTCAAGTTGGCTGATTGTGCCCTTTAGGTCTTCTGTATCTTTGCTGAGTTTCTTCTTAGTTGTTCCGTCCTTTACTGAGAGTGGTGTGTTGAAGTCTCCTACTATTATTGTGGAACTGTCAGTTTCTCTTTTCAGTGTTGTTAGAGTTTGTTTTATGTATTTTGGAGCCCTATCATTGGGTGCGTAGATGTTTATTATGGTTATGTCTTCATGATGGATCATCCCCTTAATCATTGTATAGTGTCCTTCTTTGTCTTTTATGGTAGATTTCGTTTTAAAGTCTATTTTATCTGAGATTAGAATTGCCATTCCTGCTCTTTTTTGGTAGTTGTTAGCTTGATATATTTTTTTCCAACCTTTGACTTTTAATAAATTCCAGCCTTTGTTTCTAAGGTGTGTCTCCTGTAGACAGCATATTGATGGATCCTGTTTTCTTTTCCATTCTGTCACTCTCCATCCCTTTATGGGTGCATTGAGTCCATTTACATTCAGTGTAATTATTGATAGATGTGGATTTGTTGCTGTCATTTTGTAGTGCTTTTTTTTGTAGTGCTGAAGTTTTCTTTGTTCTTCTTATTCTCTTGTGCTGAGTTACTTTTGTTTGTGGATTTTTTTTTTATTTCTTTTGTTTTTGTAGGTTTTGTTTTTGCTGAGACTTTATGTTTTTCCTCTTTTTTTTTATGAGTATGTTCGTTAACTTTCTTCTGTGGTTACCATAAATTTCACCCTTATCTTTCTAAGTTTGAAGCAGTCTACCATTACTTGGTATCGCCTTGCCTTCCTCTCCATTAGAAGGTTCTATACCTATGCCGTTTATTCCCTATTTCATTGTTTTGATGTTGTTGTCATTTACTGATTAACTGCTCTGATTCCCTGTTATATTTCTTTTGGTTTTGGATAGAGTTCATTTCCTAGATTGGTATCTGGCTGGTATGATCCTGCATCCTAGGTTCTGCCTGTGAGCTGAAGCTGTTTGTCCTCAGATCGAAGAACCCCCTTTAATAATTCTTGTAAGTTTGGTTTGACTTTTACATATTCCCTTAGTTTCTGTTTATCTGGAAATGACCTAATTTCACCATCACATTTGAACGAGAGTTTTGCAGGATATATTATTCTTGGCTGACCATTTTTTTCTTTCAAGATTTTATATATGTCATCCCATTGCCTTCTTGCCTGCATGGTTTCTGCCGAATAATCTGAGCTTAGTCTTATTGTTTCTCCTCTGTATGTGACTTCTTGTTTTTCACGAGCTGCTCTCAGGATTCTTTGTTTGTCTTTGGGTTTGGCGAGTGTGAATATGATCTGCCTTGGTGATTTTCTTTTGGGGTCTCTTCTACATGGGGTTCGTTGAGCTTCTTGGATGGCCAGCTTTTCATTTTTCATGATATTGGGGAAGTTTTCTGTCAGCAGTTCCTCAATGATCCTCTCTGTGTTTTCTGTTTTCTCCCCCTGTTCTGGAATTGCAGTCACTCGCAGATTTTTGCTTTTGATTGTGTCCCACATAACTCTCTGGGTCTCTTCATTTTTCTTTGTTCTTTTTTCTGAGTTTTCCTCAAACACAGTTGTATCCAAGTGTTTGTCTTCAATCCACTAATCCTGTCTTCCACCATTTCAAATCTGCTTCTCAACCCTTCTATGACACCGTCTATTTCTGAAATCTTGTTGTTTATCTTTTGGATTTCTAATTGTTATCTTTGTATAATTTCTAGTTGTGAATTTATTTTGGCATTTTGTTCCTGCATTATTTTCCTGAATTATTCCAATTTTTTGTCCATATTTTCCATGAATTTGTCTATTTTTTCCTCATGTTTGTCAGCTTTTTGCCTCAGTTCTTGGAGAATTCTGAGTATTAGAGATTTGAATTCCCTATCAGGTAGTTATAGTGCATTTTATTCCAGAGGAGAGTCATCTGGTGTTTTATTTTGGATGCCTCCTGGAACCATCCTGTCCTGTTTTTGTAAATGTTTTGTTATTGTCTGCTGTCTTCAGGGCATTCAGTAGTTATTTTTCTCATTTATTGATTGTAGATTTGTTGTTTTTTTTTTTTTTTTTGTCCCTTTTAAAAAAAAATTGACTATATCTGAGCAGGCAGACTGTGTGTTCTTTGTTGTTTGCTCGTCTGTGGGCACAATACTTTTTGCCGCCTTCTTCAACTGGCAGGATCAGTCACTCAGATATGGTACACCAGGGCAGGTCTAGCTGAAGAGGAGTTACTGGGATGGGTTGTTTGTGGCACTTACTACAGCCACCAGAGCTGGTTGGTAATCAGTGCAGGGCAGGTTCCAGTAGGCCGTGCCTGTGCTGCTTGGTGGTGTGATGTCAAGCACACGGTGCAGGTAGGCAGGATGCAGCAGGGAGATTGTTATGTGTGGAGCTAAGATGGATATGGGAGAGAGGAGAGAGGAACAGGAGCCAAAAACATACAAACAGACAAAAAAGAATGCTAGGGGAGCTTGCCGTTGGAGTGGAGAGATGAGAGACTATGAAATGGAGAAAAACAGAAACAGGAGGATGAAGAAAAGAAAACAATGAATAAATAAGAATCAGAAAGGTTAAAGAACCACAAAGTTCTCAGAGATCCCACCGGTGCAGCTATGAGGTCTGGGGAAGTCACTCTTAGGTGTTGCAGTACAGCCTGGCTAGAAGGCATAGAGGTGTATAATGCCAGCTATTCAGGGAACAGAAATAGAAAGACGATATAGAGAGACGAGAAACTGAGCAATGAAGAAAGACAAAAAGGGAAAAAGAGGAAAAATAAAACAAAACAAATTTAAAAAATATAAATAAACAAGAAAGGCCCCCTAAAAAACAGAAAAAAAAAAAAAACCAACATAAAAAGAAATGCTCTCAGGGATCCCTCTGCACGTCTGTGGAAGCCGAAGGGGAGTCTCCCTGCCACACAGCTCAGCCTGGCCAGAAAGGGCTCCCAACTCAAGAAAAGGAAAAGAAAACAAACAAACAATTCAAAACAAACAAATCGAACAAAAGTCCCGGGATCCCACCAGCACAGCAACCCAAACAGGGAAGCAGCTCCACACTCGAACGGAGCTCTGCAGCCCCTCAGGAAGAAGCAAAGATGGTGCACAGAGCCAGGTACTTGAGCAAAGGGAGGGGGAGGTGGCGAGAGGCAAGTAAAAAGTCAAAAGAAGCAGAAAAAAAAAAAAAAACAACACTAGCAGCCAACAAATGGCACTCAGAGAGCCAGCTAGTGGTGGGCTGGTGTTTCTGGACAAGAGACTGTGTCCGTGGGAAGCAGAGGGGGGCAAGTGTGGGTGAAGAAGGGTAGAGAGTGGGAAAGCATATATCACAAATTACCAGAGCTCTGCAGTCCCTCAAGAAGAAGCAAAGATGGCACACGGAGCGAGGTACTTGAGCTAAAGGAGGGGAGGTGGGGAGAGGCAAGGAAGAAATAAAAAGAAGTGGAAAAAAAGCAACACCAGCAGCCAACAAATGGCACTCAGACTGCCTCCCGTTCGGGTGTGTGGAATCCAAGCAGCCGCTGTTTCCTGGTCAAGAGACTGTGGCTGCGGGAAGCAGAGGAGGCCGAGTCGGGGTGAAGAAGGGTAGGGGATGGGAAAGCGTATATCACCAATTACTGGTTGTTTTGTCTCCCACTGGAAGCTCCATGAGGCTGCTTGCTCGTAGCCCCTGTTTGCTGGTCTCTGATAGGAGTCCAAGATGGCGGATCCGCGCTGCATTAGCTGGTAGGGGACCTCTGCATGAATCTCTCCTCCCTCTGCATTCTCTGTCAGTTTTCTCACTCCATTTGGTGCTTGGCTGAGTTCTTTATCTCTTCATTTGATGTTTTAGGGTTTCAGGATTGTTGCATTCTCTGTTCGGCTTAGTTTTTCAGATCTTTGCTGTGGAGGGACGGGGTGGTGCTTCTGCCTAGAGCGCCATTTTGCCGGAACTCCTCAGATTAATTCCCTTTATGGAAATAACAGAATAGGTCTGTGTTTCAGAATCCTTGTAATACTCATTAGTGGGGCATATGGCATTGTAGAAACCAAAGCTGCATATCCAGTTGTATGGCACCGTGAATTTCACAGATCAAAGGCAGGGCCTTGATCCCAGATTTAGGTTGTAAATGGTACTGAACTCTGAGAAAGCAGATTAGAAGTTGCAGAATGGGATGTTTATGTCCTAAATCATACCTTCCTGAATTTTTTAGATTATTGCAATGAACAGGAATCATTTTTTATGGCTGACCCACCATTAACAAAAGTATATAGAAAGAGTTAGGCAGGAAATATCAATAAATACAATAAAACCCAAGAAAATACAATTACTGTGTTTGTCCCTTACCTTTAGCTCTGAGATTTCTGAAAACCAAGGAAAATAGGAAAATATCATAGATAATAAACTTTCTCTCATCTTAGCAAAGGAAGCATATTAGGTCTTCAAGAGATGCTTACTTCTCATGCTGCCAATGAAAAAATTCATGGGTCTATAATATAGTCACAACAAATAGTATACAAATGTACATTAAATACGTAACTGTTTTCCAGAGGTAATAGAAATCTTTCAAAATGGCCATCCTTCTTTAACCCTTAATGAAAGATGAGAATATAAAATGAAAGCATGATTCAGGAAGACATTTGACAGAGTGTTCTGCTTACTGAAGTAAAGTGCTTGGGGCTTATAATTTTGTCCCATAATAATGAAATTTATTAAACATATTAGCTTAATTTAGACAATGTTTTGCAGGTATATTCTTACAAAGCTAATGTGATATAAAGCAAAACCAGCCAATTAAATATATAATTTTAAAAACACAATTATTTGTTTCCATATGTCTGAGATTATTTTATTAACAGGTGAATTAAATTCCTGATACAGTATATGAACCCTGATTACATTTTAAAAATATCTAGAAGTGGGTAGCAAGAAGAAAACAGAAGCAATACCCTGCTATTTCACTTTTCTATTTGGGAAAACATGTTTCCTCCAATTTAATACACTTTTTTTGTTTTAGGCAGTATTTTTATAACCTTAAAAATAAACAGCCATAGAATTAAAACACAGTAAACTATGCAGTCTTTTATCACATTGGGTACAATCATTAAATTTTGTTCTAGGTAAAAAGGACAGAAATTCAATAAGAAAGCAAGCTCTTAAAAGTAAACATAGTAAAAAAACATAACTGTTATTGCATGTCATAAAAAATACAGACAGTATAACTCCAAAATTGAAGCTAAGGCATCACAATGGATTTAAAAAATTTAACCATATACTCCATTAAAATATAATGAAGTGAAATTATCTTATTTTAAAAAATAAGAGAAGCAGAAAGTAAATAAATACAGAAGCAGTAAAAAAATTATTTATTCAAAACAATGACAAAATGACAATGTATGTTAAAAATCTACAATCAATTATATTCATATGATAGTCATGAAAATTAAAGATTCAAACAAAATAGTGTCAAAATATATTTTAAAACATCATGTGTTTGGAAATATTTGGTTGATGGAATTGTGGGACTTAGTTTTAATTCTCCTTTGAAATTTTTTGGATGTTCACAGTTTTCTGCTATAAAAAGATTAATAGAGAAAAATGCTAATATTTTCTTTTTTAAAAGTAAAAAAATACACACTACTAGATACACCAAACGGCAGTCAGAAACTTTATAAAATCACCACATCTCTATAATAGATCAAAAGGATGAGAAATTACAAAATTTAAAAGAAAAACATGATTATAAATTATTTTAATATAAATTACAATGCAGAGTAATGTTACATCTATGGCATGTTGTTATTTAGAGGCAGAAAGACAAACTTTATCCCAAGTTTTTATAAAATACAGCACTCAACACATATTAACCAGTAAACCAGTTGTCGTCTAGTTGACTCCAAGTTCCAGAATTTTACTGGGTAACTTAGATATTTAGGAAATAACTGAATGGACAGCCTACATTTTATATGCTTTTTTTTTTTTTAAATTCCACAAAATCTCTACTATAATGTAAAATTATAACTCTAAATTTATCTATTTTGAAAAAAATTAAGGTGAAAATTAATTAACTCATTTCTTGAAGTTAAAGAAAATAAAGTCAACTTAATGAAATTAGGGAGATTTGAATTTTAAAGATAAAGTGAGAGCAGAAATTAAGGACTTTAAAAATATAAGCTCATACGAAATTTTGTGCTTAAGAAGTTGTATCACAGAGACACAGAGATTTTTTTAAAGAATATAAGAAAAAATCAGACAAGACTATAAAAAGACCATATACCAAAAAAGTTTGAATAAAGTAGACAATTTTGTGTGAAATAAAAATTCCCTAAATTAATAGAATAAGAGAAATAGAATAGGAAAATAACCATGAATTATATTTAAACATTTTTAAATTGTCCCTAATAAATGCACCAGGACTATTTCATGTAGTTTTCTTAATTATTTTTCCAAAGTGAAAATAATTTTCATACCACATCAGCTATCAAAAGTCTTCCATTGCATAGAAGAGACTGATTTTATTATATAGAACTAGAAAAGTGTTAACACCCAATCCAGAGAAAGACAGGAAAAAACACACTTATAGGTCAATCACATTTAACAATGTAGGTTCTCTCTTGCTCTCTGTCTCGCTCCCTAATGCATATTGTGTGAATTCATGGAGTCAATCCCATTAAAATCATGTAATAAGAGTGCATCTAAGCTGCTATCAAATAGTACAGTGGCATCACAAGAGGGTACAGGAGGTGCAGACTGAACAGGGGTTACGCTGTCAGAGAGGGCAACACCAAAATGACTGTCTATAAAATTTTTGTGCAGTGTTTCAGCAGAAATTTATTATTTTTTAGAAAAATATCCCTGTAGTTAATTATAACAACAAAAACATTTTTCATAAGCCCAGTTATATGCCTGCAAAACTCTATGTTAATTTACTTTTTGAATCTTCTAATGTGCTGTCATTATTACATGATTACAATGATGCTTGGAATCATGTGGTTTTGTCTGCACATGTTACCAGCACATGCTACCAGCTACCAGATATCAGCATGTGCTACCAGCTACCAGTGCTGTTGTTCTTGTTGCTGCCGATTCTGTCTGGTCTGGTAGGGGAGGAGGTCCGTGGGGAGGGGGGCACCATGAGTTACCGTACTAGCTGACACCAACCCTAGTGGACTGGGTGACACCAACCCTAGCACCAAATTCTTAGGCCAATAACTTGGTGTAAGAACCCCCAGAGGTACCCAGAGTACCGCAGCTGACTTTTGCCTCAAGAACTCTTGCCCAACAAGGTGGACAGAGGAACTTTGCCTCTCTGCAAAGGCTGAGGGCCCACCCAAGTGGGAAGTCAAATGAAGATTCCCTACCAGTCTGAGCTGGGAGCTGAGTGTGTGGGTAACAGGGAGGAGGTTATAGGAGGGGAAGCCTATGAGAAGCTGAAATAGGCCCTCACTTGAATTTGCAGAATAATTCCTTCAAAAGAGCCACAGTTGCTCTTGTCACTGGCTCAGGGAGTTTAGGAAATTTAAATAACTTGCCCAAGGTCATGTAGCTGGTAAGTGGCAGGGCTGAGTTTTGAAGCCAGGTCTTTGTGTATCAAAATTGGCCTCGGGTAACACAATCTGGGGCCTCCCCAGTGAAGTTGTCTTCCATCCCCTGGGATGTGGTGGGGGGTGGTGCTGAGCAAGGAGGAGGATGGTGTCTCTGGCTGCAATGACCAGCCCTTCAGAGAATGCTGCTCTGTTCCCACGCTGAGCAAACTCGTGCAGCTGCGCCTTTCCCAAGTCTCCTCATTCTCAGCCAGGACTAAGGACTGCTCACACTCACAGGGGGTGTTGGGGTGGGGGCGCAGTGAGGGGAAGCCTCAACCAAAAGGATGAGTCTTTAATATTGGAATTGCAGACATTAAGTCAGAAGGAAAGGAAAAGGTACAGTCATTTCAGTAGGACCTGCCACACAACAGAACCAAAACCAAACCCACGGCCATTGAGTGGATTCCAACTTATAGTGATCCTAGCTATAGGACAAAGTAGAACTGCCCCATAGCATTTTCAAGACTGTAATCTTTACGGAAGCAGACTGCCACACTTTTCTTCCGTGGAGTGGCTGGTGGGTTCAAACCAACAACCTTTTGGTTAGTAGCCGACCACTTTAACCACTGTGCCACCAAGACTCCTAGGTGCTGCTAAAGCCCCTGAAATCATTCCTGAGGGCAGACTCCTGGTGTGGGGACAAGAGGGGGTGCACCTGGTATGAAAACACAACTCTCCCAGGCCCAGAGCTGCAGAGCTGGCCAGCCTCAGGCACCTGGGCTCTCCCTAGAGTCCTCCAAGGGGCCTGGAAGGAAGATTGAGGAGTGGGGAGGATGGGACTCCTCTTCACTGGAGCCTGACACTGCTAGATGCCTGGGTTTGAGTTGGCCAAAGTCAGGGCCCAAACTGGGGTGAGGCAAGAGAGGTGCCTGGGGAAAAAATTTAAGGAGGTGCTCACTCCTTAAACTTTGTACCCTAGGTGCTTCTGTTGCCTCATCCTAGTCTGGGCCTGCCCAGGAGCTCAGGGCACCCAAGAGGAGCAACAACACAACAACAATAACAGCTGACACATACCACATGCATGCACATAGGCCCTGTTCTAAGCACTATCGATATGTTGCTATATGTTTTATATACATATTTGTTGTTAGCTGCTGTCAAGTCAATTCCCCACTCATGGCAACCTCACACACAACTAAATAAAAATGCTGGCCACTGCTGCATCATCCCCATAGTTACAGATCAGACCTTTGTGATCCATAGGTTTTCCATTGGCTGAGTTTCAGAAGTATATAGCCAGGCCCTTCTTCCTAGTCCATCTTAGTCTGGAAGCTCCACTGAAGCCTGTTCAACATCATAGCAACACACAAGCCTCCACTGACAGATGGGTGGTGACTGTGCATGAGATGCATTGGCCGGGAATCGAACCTGGGTCTCCCACATGAAAGGCAAGAATTTGACCATTGAACCACCACTGCTCCCATCATATACACAGTGAAACCTGTGAAAGCCAGAATTCGACTAGACTGCCTTGTTTTTCCGGGTCTCACAAGTTTTCTGCCTTTGACAGAGTGCAGTCTTACCACATTTCTATTGCTCATTTTAGTAGATAATATTTGAGTTTTCTTTTTCTGACAGGTTTCTGCCTTATATAGGTTCCGAATTTCACAGGATTTAATATATATCTATATATATTCACTTAACCCTCATGATTCTTGAAATTATCCTTAGTTGACAGATGAGGAAACTGAGACATAAAACAGTTAAATAACTTGCCCAGCTAATAACTTATACAGTTAAAAGTGTTCCAGAGTTGGAGCAACAAAGGAAGAAGGAGAGTCAGGAATAGGAGGAGGAAATGAAATGTGTTGCTAATTGCCTCCATGAACAACTGCCTCCTTTGCCTTGAGATGAGAACTGGATGGTGCCCCACTATCATTACTGGACATTTTGATCAAAGATTCTATAGAAGAATCCTGATCAAAAGGGGGGAAATGCAAAACAGAATTTCAAATTTTCATGAAATCTGGAGTTTCTGGAGCCACGGAGGCTGGATGAAACCCTGAAACTACTGCCCTTAAATAATCTTTAAACCTTAAACTAAAAAAAATCCTCTGATGTCTTCTTAAAACCAAATAATAATTTAGCTTACCTAGTAAAGAAAGTCTGCCTTGAGCATTGTATTCCTTTAAGATCTATCTATAGAGGATCAAACTGACAATAGTAACTTGAAAGATTAGACAGGAAACTTAGCGAGCTGAGAGTTTATGTTAATGGGGGAGGAACAACTTGAGAAAGGAGGGTGAGAATGGTTGCACAACTCAAAGAATGTAATCAATGTCATGGAATTGTACATGTAGAAATTGTTGAACTGGTGTATGTTCTGCTGTGTATATTCTCAACAGCAATAACAAAAATAAAATAAATTATGAAAAAAGTGTTCCAGAGTTCACATTCTTAACCACGATGCAATATTGCCACCCCTCCCCGACACACACATGTGAGAGGCAACAGGGTGCCTGCCCAGCTGCCTTATCAGGAGCCCCCCACCCCCCCAAAGCAGATTGGCCACAGCTGTTCCTCTGCTCACGGCAGGTGCCACAGGATGGGGAAGGTGGGTCACATGTGGATAGGGCCCCTTTTATAGCTCCATCACCCCAACTGGCTCTATCCTCTGCCACCTGACCTGCTGGTTACTGGCTACACCCACTCGTCATGGAGAAGTTCCTTGTCTTTCTGCTTATTGCCCTCGTGGTGGTAGCCTATGCGGTTCCTGACCCCCGGGGAATCTTTATCAACCTGGTAAGAGGGTCTGCAGGGGAGATGTCCTTGATGTCCCCGCCTGGGGCTGGCCGGGCCTGGGAGGTGCGGCATCTCTTCTCTTACTGCCCTGTGCCCTGTCCTGAGCCTCTTCCCCAGGGGCCCCCAGAAGAGGCTGACCAACTCCTCAAAAGTTCTGACCAGAGCATCTCAAATCAGTGCTTCAACCTGGCTATGAGGGGCTTTATAAAAATCCAGAGTCTGAGGCTCTTGCCCTGGAAACCCTGACTCAGCAGCTTCAGGAGTTTAAAAAGCTTCCCCAATGATTCTGGCTTCTGACCCAGGGTGGGAGGTGGAGGAAGAACTGGCTTAAATATTACCTCTCCTGGGGGAATCTAACAGAACAAGATCTAACATCCACAGAACACTTACTATGTGCTAGTCACCATTCTAAATGCCTCCAGAATGTTTACTCAGTTAGTCCCTGTAATAACCATGTGAGGTAGATACTATTTTTATCAACCCCATTTTCAGATGGAGAGCTGAAATAGGGGGAGGTTAAGCAGCCTGCTTGAAGTCATCCAGCTGAAAAGTGGTTGAGCTGGGCCTGGAGCCCAGGCAGTCTGGCCCCAGATCCTGCTCTCACCACTGCCCCACACTGCCTCTCCATCCCATGTCAGAACCGGGTAAGCCCTTTGTGGTCACCTAGTTCAAAGGTTCTTAATGTGAGGCCCAGGGTCCCCCGGAAGTTATATGTAGAGGCTTGTGGGAAGGGAGAGTTCCAGGGAGAAGGTACTCAACATTCACAGACTTCTCAAAGGAGTGTTGGGCTCAGAGAGGTTTGGAGACCCTGTTCTTGGGCCACACATGCACATTCCAGATAAGAACATTGCCCCAGGGTGGAGCAGCAACTTGTCCAGGGCCACCTAGAGAGTTGACAGTGCAGCTGGTACTAGAACCAAGGTGTCCTGGCCCTCAGCCCCGGCTGCTTCCCAGGCACCTCACTGCCCACTTCTTATGTGGGCTGGTGGTGGGCAGAAAGGCTACCAGACCGAGGGGTTGAATTCCTTCACAAACACCCCCACCAGGGGAGGCATTGTCATGGCACTGGGTGGCAGGGTGGGGTCTGTGTGGAGAAGGGGACTAGGGGAGGGCCTGGAGCTGACTGGCTGCCTCTGCAGGAAGACGGCGAGCTCTGCCTGAACAGCTACCAGTGCAAGAGTCGGTGCTGCCACCATTCCACCGGGCTGAGCCTGGCCCGCTGCGCGCCCCAGTCCAGAGAGAACAGCGAGTGCTCTGCCCAGGTAGGTGCCCAGGGGCTGAGGAGGGGAGGGATGTCTCAGAGAAGGAGGCTTGGGGATTGGGGTCAGGGAGGAGAGTCGGCCTCGCGTTGAATGCTGAGGGGATGAGGAGAAGGTCAACAGGCCTGATAGCACCTTCACATCCCATCGTCTCTCTTGACCCTCACAACTGACCAGTGAGACGAGTGGGAGCAGGGATTTGTTATGCCCATTTCATGGACAGGTCAATAGAGGCTTCAGAGGGATCAAGTTAGTAAGAGCAAGCGAGTCACAGAATGGAGACTCCCACAGTGCCCCCTGGGGAGGCGGTCAGGAGAAGCACCATCTGAAAAAACAGACTAGCCTGCTGGTTCTTGGGGTCTGGCAGGGGCAAGTGATGCCAAAGCAGCCCCCCACAGCTCATAATGTCATTGGTTCCATGTCTCTGCAGTCACTCTATGAGGTTTATTACAAGTGTCCCTGTGAGCGGGGCCTGACCTGCAAAGTGGACAAGACCCTCGTGGGTTCCATCACCAACACCAACTTTGGTATCTGCCATGATGTTGGAAGCTCCAAGTAGTGAGACCACCCACCCACCACTGCACCCAGCCCAGCATGCCCCAGGCCAGGGCCACCTCTCTCCTCCTTCACCCCCTTGACCAGCACCTCTGTTTTCTGATTGGGTTCTTGGCAATTAAAGCCCTTCCTGCAAATCTTGCCCAGGCTCCTGGATGTTCTTACTGAGTCAGCGTCTTCTTGACATAACATCAAGCCTCTACATCACTGGGGCAGCCATCAGGCCAGAGGAAGAAGGGATGGGGCTAGGGAGGATGTGGCTGGACAGACAAGACTGGGGACAAGGTTGTGAAGCAGAACCTGCTGGGTTGGGAGCCTCTCCATTTCTGGGGAGCAGTCACACCTCCCTGGGATGTCTTCCTTGCCCTTCAAATTATCAGAGATACACACAAACTCACATACACTGCTCCGGTGGGGAGTTATAATAGCCTATATACTTTACCTGGCATCAAAACTTACCAACACATAAAAATTATTTGTGAGATATTTTACATTTTTTTTTTCTTTCCATAATAAGTCTTTGAAACTCAGTTTGTATTTTACACTTATCTCAATTCAGACATACCACCCTTTAAGTACTCAACATGCACATGTGGCTGGTTAGTAGCTACTATATTAGAGAGTGCAGGTCTACAGGGTCCAGCATTAGGAGTTTTTTATGGATTCAAAGCTACAAATACCTCTGCTTTTATAGCTGAATATCTATCGGATCTAGAAAGAAGACATGTTGAAATGATAATATTTTTTATATATGGATTAAATAAATATTATCAAAAAAGATGGCCACTAGAAAATGTTGAATTACATATGTAGCTTGCATTTTATTTTTATTGGGCTGTGCTGCTGAAGACTCTCAATTTCTGTTGCTTTTCAGAATCAAAGGCCTGCCTCCTTTTCTTCATAGTGGAGGCACAGTCTATCCACAGCTCAGCATTCTTTTCTCCCTACAAATTTCTCTTGATTCTGACAGCAGCAGCCTCTATCAGTGACCCCTTTCCCATAGGGGCAGCTGAGTCTCCATGGCTTGGAACCAGTTTAATTGTGTCAGCAACGTATCTTTTTTCCTTGACCTTCTAACTTCTTAAGACATTTCAGAGCCTAGTGTTGCGAACAAGGAGAGAAGGACTGGGTTGCCACTTCTACTCTTGCCACCAACACACCCACTTACCCCTCCCATCTGCCCCTCCCCAACCTCCCCATCAATTCTTCCCAGAGTAGCTGTTGTTGGTGTTGTTAGGTGCCCTAAAGTCAATTCTGACTCATAATGACCCCACGTGACATAGTAGAACTGCCCCACAGGGTTTTCTAGGTTGTAATCCTTACAGGAGAAGATTACCAGGTCTTTCTCTTGTGGAGTAGCTGGGTGGGTTTGAATTGCCAACCGTTCAGTTAGCAGCTAAGCTGCTTAACCATTTTGCCACTGGGCTCCTTCCCAGAGTAGCTAGAGGAATCTTTTTTTCAAAGGTAAATCCCACCATATCATTCTGCTTCAAAGCCTCCAAGGACTTTCCAGGGCACTTAGAAATCGAAACTCTTTACCTGGCCTGCTGCAAAGCCTGCACATTCTGGGGCTGCCTGCCTCTCACTAGATCTCATTCCCCGCTCCCCAACACACACACACACACACACACACACACACACACACACACACACACACACACACACACACGCCACAACCCCCACTGCTGGAAAAATCCACCAAGCTGGCCTGGCCCCGGGGCATTTACACCTGCTGGTCCCCCTGCACAAAACACCCTGCCCTCTGATCTCTGCCTGGCTGCCTCCCTCTCCTGCCTCAGCCTGAGGCCTTCCGGGACACCCAGTTAGAGCAGTCCCACCACCTTGCTTCACTGTGTTCACAACACTATGACTCTCTGAAATTATCTTCTTTACTTATCTTTCTTGTTTTTTAATTGTCTGTTTGCCCTTGCTAAAACCTCAGCTCCAAGAGGGAAGGGAATCTCTTGCTATCTCATTCACTGCTGTAGTTCCTAGCCCTAAGGACTGAACTCTGTGCGCATAGGAGGTGTTCAATGCATAATTGTTGAATAAATGAGAATACTGTAATACTCTACTCCTTTCTCTCTTTGACCTCATCTCCTAGTATTTCCCCTCTCCCTCACTCCTCTTTGCTGTTCCTTGGGTATGCCGGGCATGTTCCCACCTCTAGGCCTTTGTGCTGGCTGTTCCTTCCACCCAAAATATTCTTCCCCCAGATGCCTGCCTGCCTTGCTACTTTGCTGCCTTTAGGTCTTTGCCTAAATGTCACTTTGTTAGTAAGGACTTCCCTGAGACCCCTATTTAAGACTGTAACCTACTGTCACGTCACCACTACTCTAAGCCTCTAAGCCCCTTCCTTATTTTCTTTTTCTCCAGATGCCTGCCAACTGGGGTATACCATAAATTTTACTTATTTGCCTGTGTACTGTCTCCTACACTGGAGTGTTAGTCTACAGGGATGAGGAATTTTTTCTGTCTTGCCCACAGCCCTGCCCCAGCACCTAGAAAAATAATTTATATCTAATTATTGCTGTTGTTAGTTGCTGTAAAGGGGCTCCAACTCATGGTGACTCCATGTACAACAGAACAAAATGGTGCCCAGTCCTGCGCCATTTTCACAATTGTTGGTATGCTCAAGTCTATTGTGGCCACTGCGTATTTTGAGTGATTTCCAACCTAGGAGGCTCTTCTAGCACGATATGTGACAGTATTCTGTTGTGATCCATAGGGTTTTCGTTGGTTAATTTTTGGAAGGAGACTGCCAGGGACATTGCAAAACTTCCCCAAAGTCACAAAATTATTAAGTAACAGAAGACTAGACTCTAACTTTCATCTTTCCACTCCCTTCCCCCAAAAGCCTTCAGTTACAATAAGCCCCACCCTTGAGGAGAAAATCAACTGTGTTTGGTTGCATTTCTGTAGGCCTTTTTGACAAGGACAAGACTTTTGGGCCTAAAACACACAGTGAGTTGGTTGTTGTTGCACGTGACCAGAACATAAGGTAACCCAGACGGCAGGGCAGCAGAGACATTTTCATATACACTAGTTGGCTGCTAACTGAAAGGTCAGAGGTTCAAACCCACCCAGCAGCTCCATGGGAAAAAGACCTGGTGATCTGCTTCCATGAAGATTAAAAAAAACCATTGCTGTCGAGTTGATTCTGACTTGTAGTGACCCCATAGATTACAGCCTAGGAAACCCTATGAGGCAGTTCTACCCTGTCACGTGGGCTTGTTGTGAGTTGGAATCTACTTGATGGCACCTAACAACAACAGTCAGGGTGGGCTAGGTAATACTGTGGTAACAAACTCTCTGGAAATCCCAGAGGTTTAACACAACAAAAGTAGATTTCTTGCTCATGCAAAATCTGAGGTGAGTCAGATGACTTAGTGATCCACGGACCTTCCATCCCATAATTCCATCTTCTTATCACCTGGTGTCTTAGGCTGCGTTCTGTAGAGAAACAAAACCAGTAAATTGTATCAATATATAGAGAGATTTATATAAAGAAAATGGCCCACGAAGTTGTAGAGTCTGGAATGTCCCAAGTCCGTGGGTCAGGGTAGAGGCTTCTCCTAATTCATGTACCCACAGGGGCTGGTGAACCCAAGATCAGCAGGTCAGAGAGCAGGGCTCTTGCTCACAGGCTGCGAAGATGGATGAATCCCAAGATTGGCAGGCAAGATTGCAAGTAAGCTGCTAGCTCAAGTCCCAAGACCCGGAGGTCAGACAAACAGGATCCAGCTGCAGGATCCAGAGTGAGCAAAAATTTCCCTGAGCCTTGCCAGAATGTCCGCTTATATTTGATGCAGGCCACAAGCTCAAGGAAACTATTTTTCAACCGATTGGCTACTCACAGCAGATTACATTATAGGGGTGATCACATATCCAATCTCAACAGGGAAGTGATCACAAAATTATACTGCCAAGACACTGAGAATCATGGCCCAGCCAAGTTGACACACAATCTTAACCATCACACCTGGCCTTGACAAAGTGAGAGAATTAGAGAACTCACACATTTTGTGGTTGCCCTGCAGAGAATGAAACCAACCCTCCATGTAAAACTGGTTCAGATGTTGAGACTGATATGCCACGATCACCAAGAGGATATGAAAAGGCGTAAGGTCTCTGGGCAGTGCAGTCTGCACTCAACTACTAATCTAGAGGTTGGCAGTTCGAAGCCACCCAGCAGCACCATGGAAGAAAGGCCTAGTGATCTGCTTCTGTAAAGATCATAGTCAAGAAAACCTTATGGAACAGTTCTACTCTGTAACACATGGGGTCACCATGAGTTGGGGTCAACTCAATGGCAAGAGGTTTGGTTTGGTTTTTTTTTTTTTTGTTATTCACATGATGGGACTTTCTGGGGCCAGCAGGCATGCACAAGCAGGCATTGGGGGAAAGGGTAAAAGGTAAAGGCTTTAACTATTTTCTGGCTTGAGGTGAGGCCAGGGTGAGGGTTTCTTGTGCAGGATGGGGTTTCATGATTTGAACTTCCCACCAGCACCAAGGGAGGGAGCTCATGGATTTTCTGTTCAGATTGCCCAGAAGCGGGGGTAAAAGGGGTGGGGTGGGGGGAGCTTGAAAGCTGTCATCAACCAAAGATTAAAAATGGAGCCTTCCTTTTTGTTACATTACACTTGCTTTTCTATGCTGGGGCCCAGAAGTTACACACGTCGCTTCCACCTGAGGCTCACTGGCCAGAAAATTCACACAGCCAACCTACCTGCAGGAAGGCGGTCCTTCTGGGTGCTGAGGAAGAAGAAAAGGACACAGGACTTGGTGTATTCATAGCATCGTCTCTGCCATGTGTTGGAAAAAGAAACGAAAACTAAAGGGGTAGAGACCTCACCTTAGAAATGCGGCTTCTCAAAGAGGGGGTGTTTTGGCACAAGGTTTTTGTAGGCAAAGTCATTACTGTTGCTGGTTGAAAACCCCAGGTTTTGTTCAGCGTGACTTATTACAGCCAGTATACAAGAGGCTGAGATGGGAGATCAGAAAGATGCCTTTATTTCATTGTAAAAGGAAAGGAGCAATGGAGGCTGTTGCCTGAAAGACTGCTTGCAGGCGGCTTGAAGGTGGGCTTATAGAGAGCAGACAAGGAAATGTAAATTAATCATGAATATTCAGGATTGATATTCACGCAGGTGCTCAGAGCTTGGGGATGACTAAGCATTTTCTTTAGAAAAGGATTCAATCCCCCAGGTTGGAGGAAGAGGTTGATTTTCTTTCATTAGAATGTTAAGTCTCCACCCAGAGGTGGGTTGAGACCATCTATGGCCCATTCTGTGATTATCTTGTCAAGGACAATTTTAGCAGAATGTGCAGCTTATTCTGCTTGGTCTAGGAGGATAAGCCAGAGCAGGTGTCTCTTAGAAGGGTGGGCTCTGAAGCTGCCTGGCTCACTATGAGTCGGAATCGACTCCACGGCAGTGGGCCTGGTTTTGGGTTTTTAGGGACCATAGAAATAGGTGGAGAGAGATGTGGCTAAATTAAAGTGGCCTGGAACTTTTGCCTTCTCAATATCAAGATTATTCCACATCTGTAAAACCTCTGAGTGAGGAACATACTAACATTTGAGCATCCAGACATGGGAAAACAAGGCTTCTGAATCTGCATGTTAACTCCCACAGAGAAAATAAACAAACAAACAAGTATTTATTACTACAATAGGAAAGGGAGATTCTAAAAAGTTTCTCATTGTCAGGGACAGGGAACCAGTTAGGACTTACTTGGTTGCAAGTGACAGAAACCTAACCCAACTTGGTTGAGTAAAAAAGTGAATTTGGTTTTGACCTATGTGTCTAATTTAAAGCAATGCAAAACACTATTGGGATAAACTGTATTTAGTGTATGCAGTCTTTATTGGTTTTAAATTTTATGAAAGTAAAAGTATTTACCAGACTTTTCGTAAGTTACTACCAACTTCTGCCCTCTTTCCAAAGCAACTGTTCTCTTTGTGCCATAATGTTTCCATCAAATTCTACTCATTTGGGGAGGCCTTAGTGTTCTGGAATCAACTTTACCTACACTTGGAAGGTTTCCTTCTCTATTAGTCAGTGTCCAGTCAGGAAAACAGAAACTATTCCAGGTATTTGAAACAGAGAATTTAATGCAGGGAAATGGATACACAGGTAATGGAGGAGCTGAGAAACCAAACGGGATGGTGAGGCAACAAGGAGAATTGCAACAGCAGGAAGACACCAATATCCCTGTCTTTGGAGGGAAGACATTATGAGATGATGTGACTGGAGTCCTTGGAGACTACAGAGGGAGGGACAGTCCTAAAGGGGCTGGAGCCATGGAGGAGACAATGGTGCTGCTGGAGACATCACCTGAAAGAGGGAGCGGGGAGAACTACCTGACATCACGCCTTCTCCTGCCCTCCAATCTTCAGCCAGTCCTGGAAGCCAGTGGACAAAGGAGACTGGGAAATGTAGTTCCCAGGGATAAAGAGCACAGCAGGAGGAGGGTAAACAAGCAAATGATTGGCACACCATCCTCCCAAACCTACCCCTCTCTGTCCCGCCCCCACTACCTCCCCCACTCCTCAAGCTTGGCTTGAAGGTGCTTTACTTGTAGGGGGACTTGGGAGGAGGAGGCAGTCATATCTGCCACACCATGCCTAAGTGTGGCAAGACCGAAATGTTTGGGGTAAAAAGACACATCACCTTGTGAAAGGAATCCATACTTTTCCTTTGTTTTCATTCTCAATCATCATGAAAATTTTGCCATTTTCACCTCTTGCAAAAATGAAAACTATGACTTGGTCATGAATGAAGGAGCCCTGGTGGCGCAGTAGTTAAAGCGGTTGGCTGCTAACCAAAGGTTGGCAGTTCAAACCCACCAGCCGCTCTATGGGAGAAAGATGTGGCTGTCTGCTTCTGTGAAAGAGTCACAGCCTTGGAAACCCTATAGGGCAGTTCGACTCTGTCCTATAGGGTTGCTATGAGTCGGAATTTACTTGATGACAGTGGGTTTGGTTTCGTTTTGGTCATGGATATAGATACAGATAGCTGCTTTCCTGAGAACTATCAACAATTCTACCATGTCTCCAACAGTGATTCAACAGGGCTTTGCCACAAGGCTTGCTGGGAAGTTGGGGGTCATGTGCTCCTTTTCTACACCACTTCCTGATGCTACAGTTAGCCAGAGAGTACACAGTCTTATAGAGGCGTAGGTCAAGAAAGAGCTTAACAGTACCACCATTAGTGGCTCTGGACTTCAGGCTTCCCTTACTTACTAGAATAATAATAAAAGGTTTTGTAGCAGTGAATTGTCTCCAGTATACATTCTCCTTTTGCCTTTTAATAATAGAAACTTCCAGTTTTAGCTGGCCTCATGGGAGCCCAGATGAAAACTACATTTTCCTGACTCCCCTGCAGCAAGCTATGGCCATGTGACTAAGTTTCGTCTAAAGGGCTATAAGTGAAAATAATTTGCACTGCTTCTTGGTCATGCCTTTAAAAGAAAGGGCAGACATTCACTGTCCCTTATCACCTTTTCTTCTGCCTGGAATGTGGACCCGGCAGATATGGTGATGGCCGTCTTCAATCACATGGATGACGGAAACATTCTAGCGCAGAGCTTCCCAGCTAGTGTGTCTGGAGATATCAATCCCCTCAGGCAGCCACTTCAGGGGCCCCAAAGCCCTTCTAGCTGTACCTCGAGTGCTATATTGATATCATGTTTCTATGTGTGCTTTGTTATGAGGAAAACAATTAGGAAGCAGAGTAGCAGATGGCTGAGCAAGAAGATGGAAGGATGGTGGAACCATGGACCACACCTCATTCAACAGAGCCTCCATCTAGCCTCCTCCAGACAATTAGGAGAGAGAGAAAAAACTTGTTTAAGCCATCATAAATGTGGGTTGCTGTTTCTGCAGCTTTAAACTTGTATCCTAAAGAATATAGATAGCCTGGAATTGGAAACTTCCTGATGTCTATCCACAGGTAGACAGCTAAGTAAAATACGGTGCATACATCGAATAAAAATTTGGTAGTCATTACTACAAATAAATTTTAAAAGATAAATAAACGTCCTAGAACAGAAATAGAGTGACTGTGACAAAGAACTGAAAAGATACAGAGACATAAAGAGGGACAGGAAACGATCAGACAGGCAAAGAGACAGAAAGAGATGGAGCGGCAAAAAGACAGGTGGAGACAAACAGTGAGAGAAAGAGAAAGAAAGTACACTTTGAAATTTATTAATAGTGTTTCTCTTCTCTTTTAGCTTGTCTGTTTCTCATTATTTTTCCTGCAATGAACAAGTATTATTTATGTAATATAAATGAAAAAAATTAGGCAGTCACTAATGTTTTAAAAGAATCCCTGGGTGGTGCAAACAGTTAACGCGCTGGGCTTCTAACCTTAAGGTTGGAGGTTTGAGTCTACCCAGAGGTGATCTACTTCCAAATAATCAGCCGTTGAAAACCCTGTGGAGCATAGTTCCACTCTGACACACATGAAGTTGTCGTGAGTCAGAAGTGACTGGATGGCAAATGGTTACTGTGTGTTTACACAAATAACGCGCATGTTATATGTTTTTGCCAACCATGGTGCTATAAAAAAATTAGCCTAGTGTTTACAAAACGCTCACTTGCAGAGGGCGCGGTTGGCAGAAAAAAGTATAACATGCACATTATTTGCATTAAAATACAGTGATTTTTAAAAATAATTTATTTTATTTTGTTGTTGTGGTTGAGCATATACACAACAGGACGTACGCCAGTTCAACAATTTCTACATGTACAATTCAGGGACATTAATTACATTCTTCTAGTTGTGCAACCATTCTCATCCTCCTTTTCCAAATTGTTCCTCCCCCGTTCACATAAACTCACTGTCCCCTAAGTTTCCTGTCTAATCTTTCCAGTTGCTGTTGTCAGTTTGATCCCATATAGATAGATCTTAAAAGAGCACAATGCTCAAGGCAGATATTCTTTACTAGTTAATCTAAAGTGTTGTTTCGTTTGTTTGTTTTTGAACATTTTATTGTGTTTTTGAACATTTTATTCTGTTTTTGAACATTTTCTTCTGTTTTAGGTGAAAGTTTACATAACAAATTAGTTTCCCATTCAACAATTCATGCACAAATTGTTCCTTGACATTGGTTGCTATTCCTGCAATGTGTCAGCGCTCTCCCCATTCCCACCCTGCCTTCCCCTTTTCCATCTCTCCAGTTTCCCTGCCCCCCTTGCCTTCTCATTGCTGCTTTTGGACAAATGTTGCCCATTTGGTCTCGTATAGTTGATTGTTCTAAGGAGCACATTCCTCACGGGTGTTATTCTTTATTTTATAGGCCAGTCTATTATTTGGCAAAAAAGTGACCTCCGAGAGAGGTTTCAGTTCCAGGTTAAAGCGTGTCTTAGGGTAATAGTGTTGGGGATTCCTCCAGTCTCTATCAGCCCAGTAAGTCTGGTCTTTTTAATAAATTTAAGTTTTGTTCTACATTCTTCTCCCATTATAACTGGGACCTTCTATTGTGTCCCTGGTCACTATGGTCAGTAGTGGTAGCTGGGCACCATCTAGTTCTTTTGGTCTCAGGCTAGAGGAGGCTGTGGTTCCTGTGGGCCATTAGTCCTATGGACTAATTGCTTCCTGGAGTCTTTGGTTTCCTTCATTCTCCTTTGCTCCAGACAGGAAGAGACCAATAGCTGTATCTTGGATGCTTGCAAGCTTTTAAGACCCCAGACACTACTCACCAAACTAGGATGTAGAATATTATCTTTATGAACCATGTTATGCCAAATGACCTAGATGTTCCCCAAGACTATGGTTCTTGGCCTTCAAGCCCAATAACTCAGTCGCACGAGGTGTTTGCATGTGTCTAGAAGTTTCCATAACTGTGCCCCCATGTGCTCTATTATATATATAAATATATATACAACACATACAACTATGTCTATACAAATGGCCACAGCTATAATTATATGTGAAGTCCTGCTGGCACAGTGGTTAAGAGCTTGGCTGTTAACCAAAAGGTCAGCAGGTCGAATCCACCAGCCACTCCCTGGAAACCATATGGGGCAGTTCTACTCTGTCCTCTAGGGTTGCCATGAGTCGGAATCGACTTGACAGCAATGGTTATGCACATATACGTACTCTCATATGCACTCCCACACCTATATAGCATACATATCTACCTATGTAACCACTCACAAATTTTTGGTTGTTATTACTGTTGTAGCAGAATTGTATGTGTTATAGCATTTACCATAGTTGTCCTCTATTCTTTCATACCTCTCAGTGTCTTCATTTACCTTGGTCACATTGTGCCGACTTCCCCCATATTGTGTATTACCTTTCCCTTCACCAGAACTAACATGTGTCTACTATCTAGTAAGTGATTCTCCCTCCCCCCTCCTCCTATCCCTGGCAACCACCAAAGGATATTGCTTTCTGTGTATAGACCTATTCTTGACTGTTTATAGTGGCATCATACAATATTTGTCCTTTTATGATTGACTTATTTCACTCTGTATAACATCCTCCAAAGGGGCCCTGGTGGCACAGTGGTTAAGCACTTGGCTGCTAACTGAAAGGTCAGTGGTTCAAATCCACCAGCTGCTTTGTGGAAGAAAGAGGTGGAAAACTGCTTCCGTAAAGATTTACAGCCTTGGAAACCCTATGGGGCAGTTCTACTCTGTCCTATAGGGTTGCTATGAGTCAGAATCAACTTGATGGCAATGGGGTTTTTTAATTTTTTTTTTCAATGCCCTCCAGATTCATCCATGTTGTAAGATGTTTCATGGACTCATCATTATTATCATGGTGTAGCATTCCATTGTATGTATGTACCACATTTTGTTTATCCATTCATCTGTTGATGAACACTTAGGTTGTTTCCATCTTTTTGCTATTATGAATAATGCTGCAGTGAACATGAGTGGGCATATGTCTATTCACATCACTGCTCTTATTTCCCTAGGATAAATATCTAGGAGTGGGATTGCTGGATCATATGGTATTTCTAGTTCTAGGTTTCTGAGGAAGTGGTTGTACCATTTTATAATCCCACCAGCAACATGTAGGAGTTCCAATCTCCCCACAACCTTGCCGGCATCTGTTGTTTTCTGCTTTTTTGATCAGTGGCATTTTTGCAGGATGAGATGGTATCTCATTGTAGTTTTGATTTGCATCTCTCTAATGGCTAATGACTCATATTTTTTTAATGGCTAATGACCACGAGCAACTCTTCATGTGTTTGTTAGCTGCCTTAATGTCTTCTTTGTTGAAGTGTCTGTTCATGTCTTTTGCCCATTTTTTGATTGAACTGTTTGTTTTTCTGTTGTTGAGATGTTGAAGTATTCTATATATTTTAGAGACTAGACTCTTGTCAGATGTGTCATTGCCAAAATTTTTTTCCCAGTCTGTAGATTCTTTTTATTCTCTTGGTAAAATCTTTTTTTTTTTTTTTAACTTTATCTAATTCTTTTTTTAAAATTTTTTTCCCATACAAAAATTCATACATACATTGTTATGTGACTCTAATTGCTCTCCCCATACTGTGACAGCACATTCCTCCTTTCCACCCCTGATTCCCCATGTCCATTCAATCAGCTCCTAATCCTCTCTGCCTTCCCATCTCACCTCTGGACAGAAGCTGCCCATTTAGTCTCTTGTATCTACTTGAGCTAAGAGGCACACTCCTCACAGGTATCACTTTATGTCCCACAGTCCAGTCCAATCCCTGTCTGAAGAGTTGGCCTCGGAAATTGTTTTAGTTCTGGGCTGATAGAGAATCCAGGGGCCATGCTTTCCAGTGTACCTTCAGTCTCAGTCAGACCATTAAGTCTGGTCTTTTTACTAGAATTTGAGTTCTGCACCCCACCTTTCTCCTGCTCCATCTGGGACTCTCTGTTGTGTTTCCTGTCAGGACAGTCATTGGTGGTAGCCAGGCACCTTCTATTTCTTCTGGTCTCAGGCTGATGAAATCTCTGGTTTATGTGGCCCTTTCTGTCTCTTGGGCTACTACTTTCCTTGTGTCTTTGGTATTCTTCATTCTTGGTAAACTCTTTTGATGAGCATAAGTATTCAGTTTTTAGGAGGTACCAGTTATCTAGTTTATCTTCTGTTGTCTGTGCATTTTTAGTTATGTTTCATAGTGTATTTATGCCATAAATTAGGACCTCTAGCTTTGTTCCTATGTTATCTTCCAGGAACTTTATAGTTTTAGGTTTAACATTTAGGTCTTTGATCCATTTTGAGTTAGTTTTTGTGTATGGTATAGATCCTGTTTCACTTTTCTGCAAATAGATATCCAGTTTTGCCAGCACTATTTGTTACAGAGACTATGTTTTCCCCATTGAATGGACTTCAACCCTTTGTTGAAGATCAGCTGTCCATAGCTGGATGGATTTACTTTTGGGTTCTCAATTCTGTTCCATTGGTCTATGTGTCTGTCGTTGTACCAATACCAGGCTGTTTTGACTACCATAGCTGTATAGTGAGTTCTGAGATTGGGAAGTGTGAGGCCTCCTACTTTGTTCTTCTTCGTTAATGCTTTAGCTATTCAGGGCCTCTTTCCATATAAAGTTAGAGATTAGTTTTTCCATTTCATTAAAGAATGTTATTGGGATATGAATAGGCATTGCATTGTATCTATAGATCACTTTGGGTAGTACTGACATTTTCACAATGTTAAAGTCTTCCTATGCAAGAACATGGTATGTTTTTCCATTTATGTAGATCTCTTGGATTCTTGCAGTAGTGTTTTGTTGTTTTCCTTGTATAAGTCTTTTACATCTCTGGTTAGATTTATTCCTAGTTGTTTTATCCTTTTGGGGGCTATTGTAAATGGTACTGTTTTCTTCATTTCCTTTTCAGAGTGCTCCCTATTAATGTAGAAGAATCCAACTGATTTTTATGTTGCTTTTGTACCCTGCCACTTTGCTGAACCCTTCTATTAGTTCCAGTAACTTTCTTGTGGAATCTCTGGGGTTTTCTATGTATAGGATCATGTCATCTGTGAATAGGGATAGTTTTACTTCTTCCTTACCAATGTGGATGCCCTTTATTTTCCTTTCTTGTCTTATTGCTCTGGCTAGGACTTCCAGTACAATATAGAATAAGAATGGTGATAATGGGCATCCTTGTCTCTTTCAGGTTCTCAAGGGGAATGCTCTGAATCTCTCTCCATTGAGAATAATGTTGGCTGTTGGTTAGTGTTTGGTTTTAAGAAGACTTCAGGGGATATTTCTGGTTTAAAGTTTAAAGATTATCTCAGGGCAATAGTTTCTTGGGCTTGTCCAGCCTCCATGACTCCAGAAGGTCTGGATTCCATGAGAATTTGAAATTCTGTTCTACATTTTCCCACTTTTGATCAGGATTCTTCTATAAACCCTCTGATCAAAATGTTCAGTAGTAACAGCCAGGCACCATCCAGTTCTTCTGGTCTCATGGGAAAGGGCACAGTTGTTCATGAGGTAATTAGCCATGCATTCCATTTCCTCCTCCTATTCCTGACTTTCCTTCTTCCTCTGTTGCTCTGGTTAATGTTTTTAAAAATACTTTGGTGACATGGAGGAAAGGATCGAGAGATAATGATACAGGCAAAAAAACAAATCCTGCTTTCTGTGTGAAGCAAAGGATCTCTGAGCTACACTGAGGTTATGTCCAGTGAGGGGTAGCAAGCAGACCCAGAGCAGGGTGGTCCCTGAAGCAGTCTCAGCTTGTGGTGATGTCGGTTCTCAGGCTACTAGTCTGACCCAGGAGAGTGGTCCAGACATCAGAGCTGAAGCCAAGGCACTTTCATCAGGATCTGACCAAGGAAGGAAGTAGAGTTCTGAGTTTCCACTGGGGCGGGGGAGGGGGGGGGCACTTGCTGGCTATGGGAACATGCATGTTATATCCACACCACTCCTTTCAGAATGTGGGAAGCTTGCTCCACCCCTGCACATAACCCAGCCTAAGCGAATCAGCAAATCTCACCACAGTGACTGGTTCAGGGGTAGCATACAGACTAAGGCAATCCAATCAGAACCAATCTTAGGATGTCTGCTGAGAATTGTGGGACAGAAGTATTTCTTTTCTCTAGAAGGCATAGTATGAAGATGTGAGGTGGATTTGTGGTTAAGAGCCTGGCCTCTGAAGCAAGATTGCCTGGGTTCAAATCCCAGCCCCACCCCTTACTAAGAAAGAAACTTTGAGTCTCAATGCCCTATCTTTAAAATGTGGAAAATTATACCAGTTACCAGTTGTCATTGACATGATCTTACTCATGACACCCCTATGTGTGTAAGAGTAGAACTGTGCTCCAGAGGGTTTTCAATGGCTGATTTTCCAGAAGTAGATTGCCAGGCTTTTCTTCCGAGGCACTTGTGGGTGGATTCAAACTGCCAACCTTTCCGTTAGCAGCCAAATGCAGTTAACTATTTGCACCACCCAGGGACTCGAGGGATAATTACAGTACCTACAGTAACGTTCTTGTGACAGTAAGATGAGTTAGTACATGTAAAGCACTTTGCACGGTGCCTGGCATGGAGTTAAGTGCTCAGTAAATATTACTTGTTATTATGAGATGACACTTGGAACTTCTGCAGCTTCCTGGGGGCCATGGAGCTGCCCTGCCTCTGGACTTCCGTTTCTGACCACCAATAAATTCCCCCATCATTTAAACCAGTTTGAGGTAGTTTTTCAGATACTTGCAGTAGAAAAAGTCCTCACTTATAACCCCAATGGTATGTCCCAATGGTATGAATTTGGGCAAGTCATGTAGCTCCTCTGAGCCTCAGTTTCCTCATCCATAAAATGGAACTCATAATATCTGATAAAGTGGAGACACTTCATACATTAGGTGCCTTCCCACCACAGGCATGCATGTGGGTAAACTCAAACCTCCAACCTTTCAGTCAGCAGCCAAGAGTGTTAACTGTTTTGCATGTATGCTCACCACATACACTCTCCCAATGACCTCCATCCTTCTGCTCCCCTCACAGAACATTGAGACGCCCCCATTCAGTCTCTCACCACCACACTCAAACACCGGCACCCCAATACACACTCTCCAGGCATATCCTTAACCCTGCCCCTCCCACACAACTCTCTCATCCCAAGACATGGCACCCTTCCTGGACCCAGCCTCATCTCACCCATAGTCCCCCTGCCCTGTTCCCTTCTTGCAGTTTCAGCCCTGAGGCCGCCATGCCTCCCTGCCTCCAGTCTCCTCTTTCTCACGCCCCCAAACTGTGACCAGGCCCCACCAGGGCCCCTCTCCCAGGAAGTGCAAGCAGAGACCAGAGACTGGAAGTGACTTTAATGTCCCAGGAGCTGGTTCAGAGCAGGGTAGGAGCACCCAAAGCCTCTGGCTTCCAGGGGGGAAGGAAAGGCGATGGTGATCAGCCTGGGTCCTCCTCTAAAGCACATGGCACCGGCGGGGACACAGCAAGTCCCTGGCTATGCAACTCAAGCCCAGTCGGCAGGGGCAGAGGATGTTGGTGGCTCCCTTGGTCTGCAGGAAGGAGGTATGAGAGTTGAGAGTCACCATGGTGGAGAGAGGAAGGAGCCTTAAACTTCCTGGGGAGCAGGAGCAAGAGCCCAAGTGCTGGGGTGAGACAGATCTGGGGTCCAATTCCAGCTCTACAGCTTATAACTGTGTGGTCCTGGGCAAGTTAGTTAGCTTCTCTGGCTCAGTTTCCTCATCTGTCAAATCAGGATAATTGTAGAACTCACGTCACAGGGTTTTTTTTGAGGATTAAATGAGATAAAGTAGATCAAGGGCCCATAATAAAAACACATTGGTGGGGCAGTGGTTAAGCACTCACTGCTTATCAAAAGACTGACAGTTCAAATTCACCAGTGGCTCCTCGAGAGAAAAATGTGGCAGTCTGCTTCCATAAAACATTACAACCTTGGAAACCCTATGGGGCAGTTCTACACTGTCTTATAGCATCACCCTGAATCGGAATTGACTGGATGGCAACGGGTTTGGTTTTTGTTTTTTTTCTGGCCACTTTAAGCTGGTTCCTTAGGGCAATGCCATCTCCCCAGGCGGGGACATGGAGGCCAGGCTCATCATCCCTAGAAAGGTTTTGGCCCAGGGCCAGATGAGATAGAGCCAAGAGGAACAAGATGTACTGTGCCTTCTCCTTCTGCTCCTTGAGTTTCCACAGCTAATAACAACCCTGCATGATTGAGCACTGCTTATGGCCAGGAGCAGCCTGATGATGTAGGTATGTCAGCCCTACTTTACAGATGAGGAAACTAAGGCCAGAGAGCAGAAGTGACCTGTCTGAGGTCACACAGATAGGGGGTGGCAAAGCCAGGAGATAAACTCAGGAACAACTCCAAAGCTGCAGTCCTGCCATCACGGTGCCATGCTCCTCTCAAGAAATTAGGTCCTTGTGGCAAGGAGGTGGGGAGTGGTAGCGGGTAGAAGGTCTTTTTCCAGCTAAACAGTGATGTTAGAATAAAGATATTCACTCATTCAACACACATTTGTTGAGCACCTTCTACGTGCAGGCACCAGGCTGGGGGTATGGGATTCAAAGATGAGTAAGACACCGTCCCTGCCCTTGAAGAGTTCCAACCAGTAGGGGAAGGAAGCAAACAGAAGTCATGGCTGAAGTTATGAGCCAAGGGTGTGGGAGCTCTGAGGAGGTGGCTGGAGTTGAGTTTTGCAGGAGTTTGCCAGGTGGAGAAGGAGGAAGGGCGCTTCTAGGCAGAGGGAAGGTGCAGAAGCAGGCAGGGCCTTCTGTCTCCTTTTACTTCCCCACCCTGATTGCCAGAAGGGGCTGCCCTACCCCAGAGCCTCACCTGGGGCAAGCACATCGTGGTATACCCAGCCTTGGGGGCACAGAAGGCGCCACTGTTGTCAAAGTCGATGAGGCAGCAGTCACTGTGGCACTCAGAGTGGTGGGAGCACTTGGCCCCGTTGATCTGTGGGGACAGGCAGGACCTCTGCTAGGCTGGGGACAGCCCCTGGATCACCAGCTCTCTGGCTGTGTACGTGCATGAGGGGTGGAGGATTGGCTCCCAGCATTGCCAAAGAGCACTGGGGGTCCAGGAGGGAAAGCTAAGAAAGGGTCACTCTGCCCCACCCCCCACTGCACACACACCCCCCTCCCCCACCCCCAACAGGGCTCAGGGGAGCAGGGGAGAGGAAGGATGGGGGCACTTGCCCTCACCTCTCCTTTCCTGGGCCCCCCGTTACCTCTGTGGATCCCAAAGGAGGTGTTTTGTTGTTGTTAGGTACCATGGAGTCGATTTTCGACTCATAGCGACCCCATGTGACAGAGCAGAACTTCTCCATAGGGTTTTCTAGGCTGTAATCTTTATGGGAGCAGATGGCCAGGTCTTTCTCCCATGGAGCCTATGGGTGGGTTTGGGGTGGGGCAAATACTCCCAAATCACACTTTAGTAGGGGGTTGGGCGGAAAAGGAGGAAGAGAAGGAGGGGAAGGGAAGAAAGAGCCATTGTGTCTGGAGGGTCACTAGGCAGTGGGTGGTAGGCAAGAAGGGAAACTAGAGCAGGTAGGGAGGATTTGGCTAGGGGGACTTCCGGGAGGATAAGTGGCTGGAGGGAGGCACTGGATGGGGGGAATGTGCGTCAGGACAGAGTGTGGTGGGAAGGGTGGGGTGCTGATCATAAGGGCACTTTCACCTCCAGGGCCACCGGGGAAAGATGAAATAGGGCTTTGAAAACTGTTTGGTAGCCCCCCTAAGCCTCCTGGCAACAAATCTCCAATTCGGGGTGGTTCCTGCCCCCACTCCTCCCTCCAAACCCAACCGGTGCCTTCTGGCTCAACTGTCTGCGATCCCTCGGCCACCACGTCTCCACCTCGTATTACAGCGTACGGTCCCGGAAACGCTCTTTTGACTCACCTTCAATAACACTCTTCTAAACCGCAGGGGCTCGCTCCTGCAGGGGAGCAGGACCCCCACGAGGAGGACGAAGGCTGTGGCCATGGACCTGGGCAGTAGAGATCAAGTGGGGCTCCCAAAGGACCGCGGGCAAGGTAAGCTCCTTCCGTCTGCCTCTAGACACTCCGCCCCGGGGCCCGCCCCCGGCGGGGGGTGGAGGGCGGGGGAGTTAATGGGTTAGAGGCGACCCCGCCCCGCACCATTGAGGATGGCCTCCCAATTACCCTAGCTCTGGAGCGGAAACAAGACACAAGGCAGAAACACTTAAACTCCCCAGGAGACTCTCCAAGCCTCAAAAAGGGATGGAGTGGGGAAAGGTGTTCACGAGAGACCCTGGTTGGACTGTGTTCAAGCCTTGGATGTGCAGGATGATCGGCTGGAGGGCCTCTAGGTGCTTTTCCAAATAAAAGCTTTAAACTGGAAAACCAAACTTGATTTTAAAAAAATTACACAAAACTTACTTATATGCTGAAACGAAAATAGCTTCCTTCTTGTTATCCTGACTCTCCCTCTGCCTCTGCTGTTCAGTTGTACCAAGCTCTCCCTTGCTCCCTCATTCCCTTTTGGGAAACTCAGCGTATGCCTTCCCTGCCCCCACCCCTTCATACACCCTCCCCAGGTCCAGTCTCCTCTTCTGTAAGAATCAGGAGGTAGGACAAGATGGCTTCTGAGACTGAGACCTCTTCAAGTCCTGAAGATTCTATTAATTGTATGAAAGTCAAGGTGTGGGGGCAAAACGGCACTGCAGAGCTGAAAACTCAGGGGAGTGGGAGGAGGTCAAGGGAGACCTGCTAGAGCAACCAGTAGGATTGGGGAGAGACAGGCCTTCCTCAAGATTTCCCTCTAAACATACAAAAATCAGTTGGATTCCTCTACACCAACAAAGAGAACTTCAAAGAAGAAATCACCAAATCAATACCATTTACAATAGCCCCCAAGAAGATAAAATACTTAGGAATAATTCTAACCAGAGACGTAAAAGACCTATACAGTGAAAACTACAAGACGCTACTACAAGAAACCAAAAGAGACCCGTAGAAGTAGAAAAACATACCTGCTCATGGATAGGAAGACTCAACATTGTGAAAATATCAATTTGACCCAAAGCAATCTACAGATACAATGTAATCTGGATCCAAATTCCAAGGGCATTTTTTAATGAGATGGAGAAACAAATCACCAACTTCATATGGAAAGGGAAGAGGCCCCAGATAAGTAAAGCATTATTCAAGAAGAACAAAGTGGGAGGCCTCATACTACCTGATTTTACAACCTATTATACTGCCACGGTAGTCAAAACAGCCTGGTACTGTTACAACAACAGATACACAGACCAATGGAACAGAATTGAGAATCCAGACATAAATTCATCCACCTATGAGCAGCTGATATGTGATGAAGTCCCCAAGTCCATTAATTGGGGAAAAGACAGTCTCTTTAACAAATGGTGCTGTCATAACTGGATATCCATCTGCAAAAAAATGAAACAAGACCAATACCTCACACTATGCACAAAAACTAACTCAAAATGGATCAAAGACCAAAATGTAAAATCAAAAGCAATAAAGATCATTGAAGAAAAAATAGGGACAACTCTAGGAGCCCTAATACATGGCATAAACACAATACAAACCATAGGCAACAATGCAGAAGCACCAGAAGAGAGACTAGATAACTGGGAGCTGCTAAAAATCAAACACTTATGCTCACCAAAAGAGTCAAAAGACAACCTACAGAATGGGAAAAAAATTTTTGGCTACGACAAATCTGATCAGCGTCTAATCTCTAAAATCTACAAGATACTGCAAAACCTCAACAACAAAAAGACAAATAACCCAATTAAAAAATTAGCAAAGGATATGAACAGGAACTTTGCCAAAGAAGACATTCAGGTGGCTAACAGACACATGAAGAAATTCTCATGATCATTAGCCGTTAGAGAAATGCAGATACCATTTTATCCCAACAAGGCTAGCATTAATCCAAAAAACACAAAGTAATAAATGCTGGAGAGGTTGTGGAGAGACTGGAACACTTATACAGTGTCGGTGGGAATGTAAAATGGTACAACCACCTTGGAAATCGATTTGGCGCTTCCTTAAAAAGCTAGAAATAGAAGTACCATACGATCCGGCAATCCCGCTCCTTGGAATATATCCAAGAGAAATAAGAGCCATCACACGAATAGATATATGCACACCTGTGTTCATTACAGCACTGTTCACTATAGCAAAAAGATGGAAACTTCCTAGGTGCCCATCAATGGATGAATGGATAAACAAATTATGGTATATCCACACAGTGGAATACCACACAATGATAAAGAACAACGATGAAGCCATGAAACATAACATGGAGGAAGCTGGAGGTCATTATGCTGAGTGATTTCGTCAGTCACAGAAGGACAAATATTGTATAAGACCACTATTATAAGAACTCAAGAAAAGGGTTAAACACAGAAGAAAACATTCTTTGATGGTTATGAGGGTGGGAGGGAGGAAGAGGGATATTCACTAACTTGATAGTAGACAAGAATTATCTTAGGTGAAGGGAAGGACAGCACACACTACATGGGAAGTCAGCACAACTGGACTAAGCCAAAGCTAAGAAGTTTCCTGAATACAATCAAACACTTTCAGGGACAGAGTAGCAGGGGTAGGAGTCTGGGGACCATGCTTTCAGGGGACATCTAGGTCAGCTGGCATAACAAAGCTTATTAAGAAATTATTCTGCATTCTACTTTAGTGAGTGGTGTCTGGGGTCTTAAAAGCTTGCAAGTGGCCCTCTAAGATGTATCATTTGGTCTCAACCACCTGGAGTAAAGGAGAATGAAGAACACCAAAGACACAAAGTCCAAGAGACCGAAAGGGCCACATAAACCAGAGATTTCATCAGCCTGAGACCAGAAGAACTAGATGGTTCCCGGCTGCTACCGATGACTGTCCTGATACAAAAGAGGGTCCCGGATGGAGCAGGAGAAAGGGGTGCAGAACTCAAATTCTAGTAAAAAGACCAGACTTAATGGTCTGACTGAGACTGGAGGTACACTGGAAAGCATGGCCCCTGGATTCTCTATCAGCCTGGAGCTAAAATAATTTCCAAGGCCAACTCTTCAGACAGGGATTGGACTGGACTGTGGGACATAAAATGGTACTCGTAAAGAGTGTGCTTCTTAGCTCAAGTAGATACATGAGACGAAATGGGCAGCTCCTCTCCAGAGGTGAGATGAGAAGGCAGAGAGGGATAGGAGCTGGTTGAATGGACATGGGAAATCAGGGGTAGAAGGAGGAGTGTGCTGTCACAGTATAGGGAAAGCAGTTAGGGTCACATAACCATGTATGTATAAATTTTTGTATGAGAAACTAACTTGAAATGTAAACTTTCACTTAAACTACAACAATAAACAAAATTCCCTCTAGATGAAGCCTCCACCCCTCCCGTCACCTTGCCTGACTCTACTTTTAAAATTTTGCTCTCAAGGAAAGATCTTAGTGCCCGTCTTAGGTCTTTTCTCCAAGAATAACAGCCTCCACCTTACTCCAAGGGCTTTTTAGTCATTGTCTCAATCAGCCTTCCTTGTGTTAGAGGTCCCTGGGTGGCGAAAACGGTTTGCACTTGACTACTAACCAAAAGGTTGGTGGTTCAAACCCACCCAGCAGTGTCCCAGAAGAAAGGTCTGATGATCTACTTCTGCAAAGATTATAGCCAAGAAAACCCTATAGGGCAGTTCTCCTCTGTCACACAGGAGTTACCATGAGTCAGAATTAACTTGACGGCAATGGGTTTGATTTTTGGTTTTGGTATTAGTCAGAGTAATTAACACTAGCCATCACAAAAATAACTCCTGAAATGTCAGTGGCTTGTCATTATAATGCTTTACTTACCACTCATGAAAAGTCTGATAGGCGGAAAGAGGCCCTCTTCCATCTCATAACCATGCCATCTGGAATACTGGCCTCCTAGCTCATTATGGAAGATGAAAGAGAGAAAATGGAGGAAGCTCCTAGACACTTAAATGCCTTAGCCCTGTGTAACACACACTTCTACTCACAGACCACTAACCAGACCTAGTCACATGATCCCACCCATTTGCAAGGGAGGCTGGGAAATTCAAGGCAATCTTGGAATATTAAGTGTATACTATTTTTTCTGCTTCATCACTCTTATCCCCATTTTACAGATGAGGAACCTGAAGGTTCATGGGGAAGTAACTTGCCCAAGTCACATGACTAAGTGGCAGAGCTGAGATATAAATCCAGGGCAGTCTAGCGCCCAAGCCCGAGCTCTCACCACTGCTCTACACTGCCTTGGGCAGCCAGAAGACTTCGTTCCCAGGAAAGGGACTCATGTCATCACTACATCGTCTTGCTCTAGCAGTCACGGTCTGAAACTCTCCTCAGATACGCATCCTGCTTACTTGGTTGGCTAGTTACCTGTCTTTGCATCTCATCCTGTCTCCCAGCTCCACTGTGAACTGAAGGGGAGCCCCAGGGAGTAATAATTCTTTATACAGCTTCACCGCTTCACGACTTCCCCTGAGGTATTTAGCCCCTTATGAGTGTTAGATACTTACTTGGTAAATTTTGTCAACTGCTCAGGAAAGGGGCACATTTCAGGGCAAGGGGCCAGCAGCTGTGTGTCAGAGCTGGTAGTAGCTTGGGCTTCTTGATCTGGGGTCCAGGGGCCCCCAAGAAGTCCACTGAAGGCTGGGAGCTATGAAGCCCCTGAAATTCTATGCAAAATATTCCGTGTATGGCTTTTTTTTTTTTTTTCTTTTTCAAACAGAGGGCTGCAGTTTTCCTCAGAAATTACTCAAACCTTGCTCCAACTTTATTTTAAGGTGAGGAAACTGAGGCCCAGAGAAGAAAGGGACTTCCTCAGCTGACTGAGCTTGTGAATAACAGAGTTAGGCCAGACCTTGGGCTCCCAACTCCAGGTACTATACACTTTCTCCAATACCAATGGCCTCTGTCCAAGATCAGCCACCCCTGGTCACAAGCACAAGTCCAGGACACCTGTGCAGTATGAGAAGGTTGGGGGTCACTAAGCCACATGACCTGTGAGCACGGCCACAGCTCTGTCCTTTGCCCAGGGCCCAAACCTCAACACCCTAGTCTTCTATGATGAGAAGGTGGATCAGTTCAGAGCAGAGGAGCACCTCGCTGGTAAGCTCTGACCTCCCCACCATTCCTGGTCCCTTGAACTCCCTTCCTCTAACATTCCCCAATATCTCTCTTGTCTTTCTATATCTTTGTGGTGGCAAGGAGCCATGGTTTCTATGACAATATTCTCACTGGTCTACAGCAAAATGAAAAAAATAAGAACAATGTGGGTTCTCTTGTTGTTATTGTTAAAGATAAACGTATTTAATTTAAAGGACTATTCTATTATTCTGAAATTAGATCCTACTTTTTTGTTGCTAAAAACTGCTTTTATGGCATTGAGTTTCTGTTTATGGTGATGGAAGAATTGGCAATGGATATTGGTAATGGTTGCACTACACGGTTAAGGTAATTGATGTCACTAAATTACACATGTGAAAAACGCTAAATTGTCAAATATGTGATATATATTTTTACAAGAAGCAAAAGAGCTTTCATGAAACAATGGTACTAATGCAATAGTAGTTTCGTTTGGCTTTTCATGTTCTTACTGGGCCAATAATTTTTCTTCCCTAGTAGTGGTAAAACTCAACAATGGAGCCTCCCTCAGCCTGGGTCCCTGAGCTCAGGTGATATGTATATACTGTATGTATATATATAAATTCTGTCAATCCTCAACAATTTTTGGAACCTTTATCAGTCTATGAAATCCAAAATAAAATTCTGGGGAAAACTGACCTGGTGGAAATTGTCCATGATTCACCTCATTCTGGAAGGAATTCTCAAAGTAATCTGGGGAGAAGATGAACAAGTAGGTGCCCTAGAGAGTTTGAGATGCTAAGATAGATCAGCAAAGCTTCCTAGGGACGAAGACACTGCAGTGGGAAGTGTTTGGAGGTGAAAAGGCAGAGGCGGAGGCAGAGGCGCTGAGGTCCTACACATTATACGCAGGACAGCCCTGGGTCCCAGCAGGAGGGGGCAGTGAGTGCTGTTTTGCTAAGAGAGTACAGAGTGAGCAAGGGTTTGGAGGTGAGAATGAGTAGAGCGTGTGGAACAAGAAGCAGGAGAAGCTGTCTGCTTGTGGAGGGATGCAGAGTGGAGACTCAGGGCAGTCAGTGGACATGTTTCATGAGAGTAATCCCAGTTGAGGCGACTCCTCATGGAACACGGGCCTAATGGCGGCAATGCTGGAGTCCCCAGCCTGGGAGCAAGAGGCATAAAGCGGGGAGGTGTTACCCTGCTGTATCTGTGAGGATAGGAGGGGTCTCCTAAGAGATAGAGAGGGTTACCCTGCTGTATCTGTGAGGATAGGAGGGGTCTCCTAAGAGATAGAGAGGCCCAGCATGCCCAGAGGAAGGTCAACTCATGCCCAATGCCAGTGCTCTGTCATTAATGTTGTTCACCAAATATTTCCAGTTCTTACTTGGACACTTGGGAAGATTAATCTTCCCTACCTACCCCCTTTGGCCGATGACATGTGAGCAGAAGTGGTGAGTGTCATTTCTGGTTGGAAATTTTAAGAGCTCGTTATCATTGACACATTCCCTCTTTTTCCCTAGTAGTTGTAGAAACACAACAATGGAGCCTCCCTCAGCCTGGGTCCCTGAGTGTGGATGACATGGAGCAGACATCTGTACCTCTCTACCAGGGGCAGGGCTTGGAACACACAGCTCTCATCTTGTTTCCTCCCAAAACAGGTTGGCCCTCGTGAGGGGGTGTGTGCTTAGCTGGGGAGGAGGACAGGCCTGGAGAGAGAGGAGGTAACTGACCCACAGCCTCTTCCAGATCTAGCCAGCCTTTAGACCCTGGGACTCCTGCTTAGAGGACAGAAGTGGGCAGTCACACCTGGTGGCCAGATGTGCCACCTCATCTTGCCCTTCACCCATGAGACGGGATTGGGCTTCTACCTGCAGGTTGGTTTATGACAAGGGTCTTCCCAGAGAGGCCAGGAGGACTCCCCACAACCTCTATGTTCAAGCGAAATATTCATGCAGGAGAAAGGTCCTCAGAGAGCATCATGCAGCTCCAAATATAGCAGAGTGGGGTGTTCTGACCTGGTGGTCAGCCCGCACTGCCTAAATGTAGGTTGCGTGAGTAGACTCACCGGCATCAGATGACTGAGTCTCTTCCTTCTCCCACTTAGTGAGTCTCTGGGCCACATTAGTATACAGTCACTTTGGCAACATGGGCCTCCTGTCCACCTCAAGGAGCCGTAAGGTAATCATGACTTCTTCAGCGGCATGTAAAAGAAACCCAAGCCAAACTATTTTTAAAAATATAAAACAGAAAAGAACAGTATTGGTCCAGAAACTGGGTAAAGCTGGGCTCAGGGTCCTGACACATACAACAATGGCATCAGGTGTCTCTCTTCTCTGCCTTAGCCTTTGTGGTGGCCTCATTCTCTCCTCCTGCAGATGGACTCTCTCTCTGTGGGCAGTGGGAGTGGGAGGGCAAATCTGTATAAAGCCCCAACTACCTCCCTTCAGCACCATATGTAAAACCACCAAACCAAACCTATTGCCTTTGAGTGGATTCTGACTCATAGCAACCTTATAGGACAGAGTAGAACTGCCCCATTGGGTTTCCAAGGCTGTAAATCTTTAAAGAAGCAGACTGCCACATCTTCCCCTCCTCCCCACCCTCCGTCGCAAATGGCTGGTGGTTTGAATCGTCTGATCTTCCTGTAGGTCACGTTTGATCTTCCTGTAGGTCAGTAGCTGAGCGATTTAACCACCTCACCACCAGAGTCCCTTATAAGACTCTGATTGGCCCAAGCTGGGCCAATCACTGTGGCTAGGGGGACCAGGGACTGTTATTGGTGGAACTCATAGAACCTGGGAAGAGCAGGTTCCCAAACGTGGGAGGTGAGGTGGGGAATTGCTGGTTCCTGGGGAATGGGAAACGGATGCTGAACAGGCAGAAATACAGATGTCTATAATATCCCGGGAAACCCTGGTGGTGCAGTGGTTAAGAACTACGACTGCTAACCAAAAGGTCAGCAGTTCGAATGCACCAGGCGCTCCTTGGAAACCCTATGGGGCAGTTCTACTCTGTTCTGTAGGGTCGCTATGAGTCCAAATCGACTTGACAGCAATGGGTTAATATCCCAAGTTTCCACATACTTGTAATTGCTCTGCCTAAGACCATACCTGGCTGCAGAGAGGACTCTTCAGGGGTAGTAATGAGCCAGGGACAAGATTCTTTAGCCAGAGGCAATGTCAAAGGAAGTTTCCTTGGAAACTTGTACCTACTGCCTCCTCCCCACAAGAAGCCTTAAGCTACATTCAGTGGATTTCACTTTTTTTTTTTTTTTTTTAAACCATAATCCACAGTAAGAGATACAGTCGATGAATAGTCCCTGGGTGGCGCAAATGGTTAAGTGTACCAAAAGGTTGGCAGTTGAAACCCAGCCAGAGGCACCTCAGAAGACAGCCCAGACAATCTGCTTCTGAAAGTTCACAGCCTTGAAAACCCTATGGAGCAGTTCTACTCTGCAACGCACAGGATCACCATGAGTTGGAATCGACTTGACTCTAAGGCAATTGTCTTAGTTATCTAGTGCTGGCTATAACAGAAATACCACAAATGGATGCCTTTAACAAACAGAAGTTTATTCTCTCACAGTCTAGTAGGCTAGAAGTCTGAATTCAGGGCTCCAGCTCCGGGGGAAGGCTTTCTCTCTCTGTTGGCTCTGGAGGAAAGTCCTTGTCATCAATCTTCCCCTGGTCTAGGAGCTTCTCAATGCAGGAACCCTGGGTCCAAAGGCCACGCTCTGCTCCTGGCACTACTTTCTTGGTGGTATGAGGTCCTCCTGTCTCTCTGCTCACTTCTCTCTTTTATATCTCAAAAGAAATTCACTCAAGATACAACCTAATCTTGTAGGTTAACATACCTGCCTCTAATCCTGCCTCATTGACATCCTAGAGATTGGATTCACAACACACAGGAAAATCGCATCAGATAACAAAATGGTGGACAATCACACAATACTGGGAATCATGGCCTAGCCAAATCGACACACATTTTGGGGGGACACAATTCAATCCACGACAGCAACTAACAACAACAACTCAGGTGACTGGTAGCTTATCAGTGGCATCCATTCCAATTGGTTAGTGTCTGTATCATGCTCCTTGTGAAATATTTTATTAACACCACTGCAAATGTGTGTGTGTGTGTGTGTATGTTTGTGTACAACACCAAGAAATAGCAAGAGATTTAATCTCAGTTCATGAGCTTAGATCTCTTTTTTTGCCTTCCTTCCTTTGTCTCACTCTATTGTATGTAACTAGGCCACTGCATCTCAAACAACAATATGTGGACTAGTTTAAGAAATCACATTTCTGTTTTTCTAATGCTATTTGTTTGCCCCTTGCTCATCCATTTTGCCATCTGTTACTCATCAGCAGATAAGCTGGAGCAGGTACCAAACATTTAAGGGAAAAAAATGGGAGAAAGTGTCAATTCACTTAATTTATTCCACCCAATTAAGCATCACTTAGTTTTGGTCATGGGACTCCTTGGCCCAGCTCATGGAAAAGAGGTGCTCTAAGGTGCTCTAATGGAGTCCCTGGGTGGTGCAAAAAACGTGCTCAGCAGCTAACCAAAAGGTTGGTGGTTTGAGGCCACTCAGAGGCACCTCAGAAGAAAAGCCTAGTGATCTACTTCCGAAAAATCAGCCACTGAAAACCCTGTGGAGCACAGTTCTACTCTAACACACATGGGATCGTCATGAGTATTAACTGACTCAATGGCAACAGTTGGTTTACTGTTTGTCTGCCAGTAAGGGCTCACAAATAATACAATAAACGGGAAATACAAATTAATGGGAAAATCTGGAAATGGGTGAATGTACTTGCTTTTACAGTCTTCATATTTCTGGAGACTTCATGCTTATGGCTTTATATGACTTCCACAATTGTTTTGGTTCCCAAACCTGAGATACAGCGGCATTTCAGGGTACTCCATAAAGGGCCTTGAGACTCCCCAGTGCCTGTAACCCAGAGACCGGAGAAACATCAGGCTCGATGCTCTCCAAGGCCCTTTCCAGTGCTGGTCTTTCATTTTCTCAGTGATGATTTCATAGCTCCCCAGAGCCCATCTTTGATGAACACCCTCTGTGTGCATCGTGCCAAGCACCTTACTTACATTAACTCATATAATCTTCACAGCAGCCTCATGAAGTAAGTACTACTATTGTATTCATTTTACAGATGAGGAGACTGAGGCTCAAATAGGGTAAAAAGCTTGCCCAAGGTTACTTAACTAGTAAGTGACGCAGCTGGGATTTAAACTTAGCAGTCTGATTCCAGAGCTCTTACTCTTAACCAATATGTCTGCAGTGCTCTGTTCAACCAATGTTTCCAGTTTTTTACTGCTGTTCACCAAATATTTCCAGTTCTTCCTTGGACACATGGGAAGATTAATCTTCCCTAACTACCCTCTTTGGCCAATGACACATGAGCAGAAGTGGTGAGTGTCGTTTCTGGTTGGAACTTTTAAGAGCCCATTTTAACTGCCACATTTCCTTTTTCTTCCCTAGTAGTTCTAGAAACACAACACTGGAGCCTCCCTCAGCCTGGGTCCCTGAGTGAGGATGATGGGGAGTACACATCTGTCCCTTCCCGCTCAGCTGACCTGTAAATGGCATGTAGTGCAAATAAGAAACAAACCTTCGTCATTCTAAGCCACTGTGATTTGGGGGTTGCTTTTTACTGCAGCCTAGCCTAGCCCATGCTGACTAATCCGATGCTATATTGCCTCCTGTCCATTTTCTTTGTCCTCAGTCCTCAAACCTGCCCTCTCCCAACTCCCTGAAAACACTGGCCTCACATTCAAACTTGAAAAGCAGAAGGAGAAGAGGGGAATCTGTCCTCCTCTAAGAGTGTGTATGGAAGTAGGGTGTGCTTTGGGACATGTGCCCATGCTGGGCCATGCTCTGGGGCAGGGGCTACATTGGACAAAATCTACACCCAGTCCTGGAAAGCCCCCAACAGACACTGCCCCTCCAGCTTCTCTCCCATACTCATTTATTGGCTCTCCTTAATTTTATTCCCCACTATTAAAGAAGGATGAACTGGGCTGGCAGGAGGGCCGAGCTCTCAAGTCCTGGGGGCACTGCAGGCTGACTATGACCTTGCAGGCCTGGATCTGAACCTCCTCTTCAGGGTGGATGACCAGAGCAAGCAGCCTGTCTGCCAGTCGTGACTCATCCCCAAAGAGAGCTTCATGCAGGGACTGTTCATTGTAGTGCCATTTCACAGCACGGTAGTGGGGTAAGTTCCGGCCCTCGCTCAGCCGCTCAGCAAACACCAGCACCTCGAACAGCAGACTCCCTGGCTGTGTGGACTGGAACAGGGTCAGGAAGTTGGAGTGCACCTGCAGTGGGGATGGGGGGAAGATGGGGATGAAATCCCAGGCAGGTGTCAGCATCCTACTCTGAAGTTACTCTTTTTTTCCCCTACTGTCTCAACTCCCCAGTGCACCTAAGTTTCAGATTCAAATATACAGGGACTTTTTTCTTTTCCTTATCATCCTTTAACTCAACTGCAGTGTGTTCGTGAAACATGACTGATATGATAATAACATTGGTTCTGGGAGACTGTTGAGACATAAACTTCAAGGCTTACTGTGTGGTTAACTTTTATAAATGTTTTGTGTGTGCTTCAAAGGAATATGCATTTAATAATTGTATAGTGCAGGGTTCTAGGTATGGCTCAAGCTTGTTATCTGTGTTATTCATAGCAAGTATACCTTACTAGGTCCCTGGGTGGCTCAAACGATTTGTGCTCGACTACTAACCTACAAACCCATCCAGTGGTGCCACAGAAGAAAGCCCTGGCAACCTGCTTCCATAAAGATTATAGCCAAGAAAACCCTATGAAGCAGTTCTACTCTGTAACACAAGGGGTCACCATGAGTAGGACTCGACTCCACAGCAATGGGTTAGGTTTGGTTCTTTTTATTGCCTTACTAGTTTCTGGTTTTTATCAGTTGCAGAAAGAGTAGTTTAAATCTCCCTCTGTGGTGGTCAATTTGTCAATTTCTCCTTGCAATTCTATCAGGTTTTGCCATATATATTTTGAGGTTATGTTATTAGGCAGCATACAAGTTTAGAATTACTTTAGCCTTCCAGTAAAAAGCCCCGGTGACACAGTGATTAAACGCTCCGCTGCTAAACAAAAGGTTGGTGGTTCGAACCCACCAGCCGTTTCCTGGGGGAGAAAGATGTGGCAGTCTGCTTCCGGAAAGATTACAGCCTTGGAAACCCTACGGCACGGTTCTACTCTGTCCTGTAGGGTCACTATGAGTCAGAATTGACTAGACGACAACAGGTTTTTTAAACGAGTATCCTTCCAGTGAATTGAACTCCTGATTATTATGTAGTGATCCTTCCTGTCCCCAATAATGCTTCTTGCCTTAAGTCATTTTTTCCTGATCTTAAAATCTCTATCTACATTAGCTTTTGTTTTGTCACCTGAGTTTATCTCAGAGTTCAGGAAGCCCCTCAAAGGAGACCCCCATCCCACCAGGATGGATTCTCATTTTAGTGAGGGAAGGGAAGAGGGGATGATTTCCAATGTACTTAGTTTAGAGGCAGGAGAAGAAACAAGACAATCTCATCAGGGCTAAGCATCTGGAGAATCCATGATTCGTTCCTCTCCAATACCTGAGCTGGCATCCATCAGCCCCTCTTCAGTTCCCTTCTCACCTGGCAGTTGAGAATGTCATAGAGAAGGTCGTTCTTCTGTGCCAGGCAGCTCAGCAGCCGTATAACTTGCACCTGGATAGAGGAAAGCAAGAGAGGGCAGGTGAGTGTGGGCTTGAGCAGGGAAGACACAATCTCTCACAATCTCTGTTCCCTCCTCTAGGGTCTGTTCCCAGGGCTGGCTGGGAAGGTGGGGCCTCAGCCACGGGGCTCCAGGCACCTGGGCCAGGATGTAGTCGCACTGCAGGATCTCCATCAAGGCAGGCATCACCCGTCGTAGCTGTGGGTGCACAAAGTCGGGCAGTGGGAGGTTGTTGAGGAGTCTGAGGCCAGCAATGTGCAGCTCCGAGTCCCAGATGGTGGAGATCAGTTCCAGCACCTTGATGGAGTGTTCCTGGAGTGGGGGGAAGAGAACAGTCTGCTCTTATGTGGTGATCCCTCACCACCATCCCAGCCTCTGTCTTCACTCTCCACTGTCCTAATCCATGACACCTGGGCCAAGCCCAATAGACAGTTCTAACTTGAACTCTCAACATCATTTGACCCAGTGGACCACTCCACTCCCATCTCCTTAGAATTCTTTCTTCACTTGGCTTCTCTTTCAGACTTCTTTTCTGGTTCTCCTGCTCCACCTCCTCTTCTCTCTCTACATCACTCCCTTCGTGGTATCATTCAGACTCACAGCATACCATCCATATGCTGATGATCTTCAAGTTCACATCCCCAACCCAGGCCACTCCCTTGAACTCCAGACTCATCTATTCAATTGCCAATTCCACTTCTCTCCTTGAATGTCTACTAGACACCTCACAGTTAACCCACATTTCCCAATAATCCTGCCCCTTCCACTGTCTTTCCTATCTCAGCTCTTGGTAACATCTTCCTTCCAGCTGCTCAGGCCAAAAACCTGTGGTCATCCTTGACTCCTTTCTTTCTCTCACACCCCTTTTCCTTCAGGAAATCCTGTTGGTTTTGCCTTCAGAATGTATCAACACTCACGCCACTTCTCACCACCTCCACTTCTACCACCCTACTGCCTCTCACCTGGATTTCCACAATAGCCTCCTATCTCCCCGCTTCCACTCTTGCCCCTACAACCACAGCACGTTAGACACATCAGTCCTCTGCTAGAGAGCTTCCATTTCATTCAGAGTAGAAGCTAAAGTCCTTCCAGTGGTTTACAAAGTCTATGTGATCTAGCCTTCTCCCCCATTCTTTCTTTAACCTCATCTCCTATTCTCTCTCTTGCTCCTGCCACAATGGCCTCCTAGCTATTCCCTGAACATGCCAGGTACACACCTATCTTTGGGTTTCTGTACAGGATGTTCCCTCTGCTTGGAATGCTCTCTCCTCCAGATATTCAATACCTCCTTCAAGACTTTTCTTATTGTCATCTTCTCGATGAGGCCTTCCCTGACCCCATCCTTTAAAACTGCAACACTACTTCCATCCCAGCCTACCTCATCCCCCATCTTTGTTTTATTTTTCTCTATAGTCCTGTCACACATAATACACTTTTTACTTTAAACTTTTTATTTTGAAAGAATTATAAGGAACTTCACAGGAAGTTGCAAAGACAGTACAGAGAGAGTCCATGTACTCTTCACCCAGTTTCCCCCAATGGTAACATCTTACATAATTATAGTGCAATATCAAAACCAGAAAATTGATATTGGTACAATGTGTGTGTGTAGTTCTATCATTTTATCACATGTAGATCTGTACAACCACCACCACAATCCAGATACAGAACAATTCCATCACCCCTAAGATCTCCATTCTACCCCTTTAGAGTCACACCCACATCCCTCCTGCAGTCACTCCATCCCTAACCCCTGGGAATCACTCATCTGTCTTCCATCTCTCTGTAATTTTGTCATTTTGATACTGTTATATAAGTGGAATTACACAATATGCGTCCTTTTGAGACTCATCCAAGTTGTTGTGTCAATAGTTTGTTCCTTTTTATTGCTGAGTAGTATTCCACACATGGATCTACCACAGTTTGCTTAACCACTCACCTACCGAGGGACATTTTGATTGTTTACAACGTTTGGCTATTACAGATAAGGCTGCTATGAACAATTGTGTAGGTTTTCACTTCTCTAGGATAAATGCCCAGAGTGCAAATGCTGGTTCTACAGTAAATGTAAATTTAGCTTTTTGAAAAACTGCCCAGCTGTTTTCCAGACTGGCTGTCCAACCAACAATATATGAGAGATCCAGTTTCTCCACATCCTCATCATCGGTTGGTATTTTCACTATTTTTAATCTAACTGTTCCAAATGTTGCTGTTAGTTGCTGTCCAGTCAATTCCGACTCATGGCAACCCTGTGTGTGCAGAGTAGAACTGTACTCTAGGGTTTTCAAGGTTTTAACCTTTCTGAAGCGGATCGCCAGGCCTGTTTCTTGAGGACCTCTGGGTGAGTTCGAACCGCCAACCTTTCGGTTAATAGTTGTGTGCTTAACCATTTGTACCACCCAGGGATTCAACTATGCTAATAGGTGTAGTAATATTTCATCATGGTCTTCATTTGCATCTCCCTAATTTGCGTGTCCCTGGGTGGTGCAAACAGTTGACACGCTCATTTGCTAACCTAAAGGTTGAAGGCTTGAGTCCACCCAGAGACACTTAGGAAGAAAGTGATCTAGTGGTGATCTACTTCTAAAAAAGCCAGCCATTGAAAACCCTATAGAGGACAGTTCTACTCTAACATGCATGGGGTCGCCATGAGTCAGAATCAACTCCATGGCACCAGTGTTTTTTAATGGCTGGTGATGTTGTACATCTTTCCATGTGCTTATTTACCACACATATATCATCTTCAGTGAACTTTCTCTTCATGTCTTTTGCCCATTTTCCAATTGGATTTTTTTTTTTTAAGTATTGCATTTTGAGAGTTCTTTATATAATCTACATGAGTCCTTTGTCAGATATATAGTTTTCAAATATTTTCTCCCAGTCTGTAGCTTCTCTCTTCATCTTGTTAACACGGTCTTTTGCAAAGCAAACATTTTAAAAATTTTGATAAAGTCCACTTTATCAATTTTTTTTCTTCTGTGGATTGTGTTTTTGACGTCATATCTACAAACTCCTCACCAAGCCCTAGGTCTCACAGATTTTCTCCTGTAAAACTGCAATGCCATCTGCATCCCAGTCTTCCTTATCCCTCTTCATTTTATTTTTCTCCATAGCACTTGTCACGTGTAACACACTAGGTTGTCGTTAGTTGCCATCAAGTTTATTCCAACTCATGGAGACCCCATGTGTTTGTGTTACGGAGTAGAACTGAACCACAGGGTCTTCTTGGGAGTCTCTGGGTGGTGGGAATGGTTAAGCACTTGCCTACTAGCTGAGAGGCTGGTAGTTTGAACACACACAGAGGTGCCTTGGAAATCAAGCCTAGCAACCTGCTTCTGAAAGGTCACAGCCTTGAAAACCCTAGGGAGCAGTAGCACACATTGGGTTTCAATGAGTCAGAATCGATTCCACGGTACCTAATAACAACAGCGACAGCAATCTTAGCAGAAGCAGATTGCCAGGACTTTTCTTCCACAGTAACACTGAGTGGGTTTGAATTGCCAACCTTTAGGTTAGCAGTCAAGCGCAAACCTAGTAACACACTATATATTTTACTTATTTGTTGATTGCCTGCCTTGCCCTGCTAGAAATAAGCTCCACCAAGACCGGGATCTTTTCTGTTCTGTTCACTGCTGTATCCCCAATGCCTAGAACAGTGCCTTGGCACATAGTAGGTGCTCCATATACATCTGTTTAATGAATAAAGGGATCTTGGGCTTCGGAGGCAAGATGCTTGGACCAAAAGGTATTACCAAAGACAAGTAACCTCACCTGTACCTTTGTGAGTCATATAAAAGGGAAGTGAGAATTCTGGAGCAGGAGTCACAACATTCCCATTAGTACCCTGCCACCATCCCTCCCCCTCTGCTGAGACCTGAAGGACAGGTTGTTGTTAGGTGCTGTTGAGTGCATTTCGACTCACAGTGATCCCATATGACAGAGTAGAACTGTCCCCACAGGGTTTTCTAGGCCGTAATCTTCATGAGAACACTACGGGGGAGTTTTACTCTGTCTGATAGGGTCACTGTGAGTCAGAATCGACTCCATGGCAACGGATTTGGTTTGGTTTTTTTTTTTTTGGCAATCTTTATGGGAGTAGATCACCAGATCTTTCTCCCACAGAGCAGCTGGGTGGGTTCAAACCACCAGTCTTTCGGTTGGCAGCCACTTAACCTTTGCACCACCAGGGCTCCGTGAAGGACACGTAGAAGTTAGCAAGTCTAGGAAGGGTTTTCAGGCAGAGGGAACAGCAGGTGCAAGGGCCAGGGAGTGGGAGATCATGAAACATTCAGTGTAAATGGCTGGGGTTGGGGCAAGAAGGAGGCAGAGCTAATCATCTTGTGCTGAGAGCCCTGAAGACTGAGCAGGGGGCCAGCAGAATCAATCCCTCTGGAGAGGGTAGTCTGGCTTAGGGAAGGGAGCTGAGCTCCACTCTGGACACATTGGGTTAGAGAGGTTCTGGGCTGTCTAAGAGAATATGTCCAGAAGCAGTTGGTCACGCTCTGTCTCTGCAGACAGAGACCCAGAAGAACACATATAAATGGAAACTAAGACCAAGGAGTGATTGCTTTCACCCATAGAGAGGAGAACAGGGGCCAGGTCCTCAGGATACAGACGTTTGGGAAGGGAGGTGGTGCTCAGCCAGCTGCATCAGAATTTCCTTGGCGTTGGAGGTGTGTGAAAAACATAGCTCCCCTGTTGAACTGAACTGTCTGGCTGGGGGGCCCAGAAATCTTCGTTTGAATCAGCTCTCCAGGGGATTCTGATATGTGAGAGAATCACCACCTTAGGGGAATTGAGAAGGCTGAATGAATAGAAGCAGCCAGCAAGTGGAGACCTGGAGACCTTCCTCCCAGCACCACCCCCCCAAAAAAAAAGGTTTAATGGCAAAAATTTTAGGTGTGAAAATATCAAGTGTTGGTAAGCTTATGACACAGTAGGAACACTCACACAGGGCTGGTGGGGGCATAAACTGATACAACCCTCTGGAAAAGTTGGGCATACCCTTTGACCCAGCCATTCTACTCCTGCATACATACCCTAGAGAAACTCTTGCAAGAATGATCACAGCACAATGTGGGTACAACAAGAACCTGGAAACACTCAAATGCCTACCAGTGGGCAACGGGATAAATAAAACTGCAGGGTATCCACACAATAGAATACTACACAGCAGTGAAAAAGAAAGAACTAGCAGTTAAGCGCTGGACTACTGGCCAACAGGTTGGCAGTTGAAATCCACCCAGAGCCACCTCAGAAGACAGGCCTGGACATCTGCTTCTGAAAGGTCACAGCCTTGAATTCCCTATGGAGCACAGTTCTACTCTACACACATGGGGCCACGAAGCAACAAAAGAGCCACCTACATCAGTAAGGATGAATCTTTCAATATTAGGGGGAAAAACGCCAAACCACAGAAGAATACAAACAGCATGCCTCCATATATATTAAGTCTGAAAACACCCAAAACTCTATTTTAGTTTATTGTCTGGTTTGTCCTGTTAGAATATGCAAGGATACATGCATTTATGGTAAAACTATAAAGAAAACCCAGGAACTGATCAACAAAATGCAGGTGGGGTTGGGAGAGGAGGGAGGGGAAGGAGGTTGGGATTGGGGGGGGCAATACGGGAGCATCTAATGTATTGGTCATGTTCTATTTCTTAGCCTGAGTCTTGGGCGGCAAGGCTTTGTTTTATTGTTATCTTTTCTACCTTACACATAAATTATAGATTTTTTGTAGGTTTTAAATAATTTATTTAATTTAGTTTTAACTTGGGAGAGAGAGACCATTTGTTAGAGGGAAACTTGGAGGACAATAAAGAGTTTTTTTTTTGGTTTTGTTTTGCTTTTTAAGATGGAAGGGATTAAAAAACTAAAAACCAAACCCGTTGCCATAGAGTCGATTCCGACTCAGAGAAACCCTACAGGACAGAGTAGAACGGCCCATAGGGTTTCCAAGGCTGTAAATCTTTACAGAAGCGGACTGCCACATCTTTCTCCCGAGGAGCAGCTGGTGGGTTTGAACTGCTGACCTTTTGGTTAGCAGCCGAGCACTTAACCATTGCACCACCAGGGCTCCTGTGGATGGGATTACCTTTTATCCATTGCCATGGGATTACAGCATGCTAAATGCTCATGGGAAGGAGACAAGGGAAGCCATATCAGACAGAGAGGATAATCACGGAGAGAAGCCCTCAAGGAGGGGATGCGATACAGGACTGAGACCGATATCGACATTAAAAAACAAACAAAAAAACAGTTGCCATCAAGTTGATTCCAACTCATGGTGACCCCATGTGTGTCACAGTAGAACTGTGCTCCATAGGTTTTTCAATGGCTGATTTTTCAGAAGTAGATCGCCAGGACTTTCTTCTGAGGCACCTCTGGGTGGACTGGAACCTCCAACCTTTCAGTTAGCAGCAGCATATGTTAACCGTTTACACCACCTAGGACTCCCCACATTGACCACAGACAGAAAAAAAGCTTCCCCCCCCCCCCCCGCGACCATGGCACCCGCAGGAAAGAGGAAAGGATGGGTGTGGAAATAGGTAAGCCTGGGGGCTGGATAGCAGGAAGTTGGGGGAGTTGACATTTGGTGGCTTATATTTTCTCTATGTGGTGGTGGTGGAGGCATCTGTGGCCCAGTCATACCTCTGACCAACACAGGCATGGAGGCTTTTTGGGGTTCAGAGATATTTCTAGCATGCTAGTTCAGTTTCATCCTGAGATTCAATGGCTTTTATGACCCTGTTGGGAATCTGACCACCATTTTCCCACTTACTTCCAAGGAAAAATCATTTCTGGGTTATAAACCCAGACCCAAACTTCTGGAAAATGACCCATTTGTTCTCTGCCAACTAGCGGACCCACAGAATATGGACATCCTGTGTGCTCTGCCCCACCACTGTTCCTGGGCTCACCTGGATTTTGAGCCTGAATTTTCTGATGCCAGAGAAAGCTTTAAGTGTGTTCAGAGCTTGGATTTTGACACTGTTGTCCTTGTCATCCAGCATGTATCCCACCAACCTGATGTCATCCATAGTACAAGCAGAGGCCTAGAGTGTTTGGGGAGAGATGCGAGAGGCAGGAGAAGTAGGTGTCCTGGGCCCACGGTCCCTCCGGTTGCCAAGACCCCTCAACACACCCCTCCCACTATCAGAGAGAAACAGGTCCAAGGACCAAATCTGACCAGTTAGGGGGGCAGGGAGCCAGCTGCAGCTGCTAGAGGCCAGGCTGGCTGGGAGGGACCTCCTGATTCCCTTCCCTCACCTCAGCCTCCAGCAAGTACACACACCGCGTGATACTGTGCAGGATCATACTCTTGGCGTACTCATCCTGTTTGCACTCCAAAGAATTGAAGAGTCTCCGGAGCTCTCCCGAGTCCCGTCCATGCCGCTCTCGCTCGATTGCCAGGCCTAGACAGCCACCCAGCCCAGTTCAGGCTATGGTCTCAGAGGTTATGGAAGAATGAGGTTGGGGAGCCGGGAGGAGGGACTGGGGAAAAGGCTTGTTTGCCTTTTCTGAACAGAAGCCTTCTTGCTAAGTGCAGGACCACCGTGTACAGTTGAACACGGAGTGTACTGCACAAGGGCAACATATATCATAAATGTCATAGATTCGTATTATTTATTATGATAATTTTCTGTTATATGGCATTGTGTTCCAGCATAATCACTGTATAGCAACAATATTCCAGCAGATGGCAGTAAAGAGTCTGCAGAGGGGGCCCCTTTTTCTAATTTGCACAAACGTGCCATATGGATGGATTAGTGGAGGATCTAGTCGTGTAGATCCCCAAATTTTTCCTTTCCTTAAAGTTTTTAGTTTCGAGTTAGGAAAGGCGGGAGATGCTGACTTCAAGTTTCCAAGCAGTGGGGTCCTGAGAGCCAGAGTGAATGTAGTATTTGGAGAGCTGCCGGATGAGACCTGAGGGTCCACTTGAACCCCTGGGGACTGAACTGGCATCTTTAGCAGCGTCTTACCTAGGGGGTTGCAGGGTGAGGAAGATGGGGAAGAAAGAGGAAGGAGATAGGAACTTTGAGGAGTCACCTTTGGCCCCTCCCACAGAGGAGGCCTCAGAAGCGGGTGCCTCCTGGGGCAGAGCCCTCTCCCCAGGGCCCGGACACTCACGGGCGATGCAGATGGGCGAGTTGGTGCAGATGGGCGGTTGGCATTTTATGCCGGCCTTGATGGCCTTGTAGAGTAGGTAGATGGCCCCGGCAGCCGTGGCCAGGCCCACTACACCTTTGCGGATGTCCAGTTGCCTCAGGCACTCGGCGATGCTCATGCCCATGTCTTCAGTGCCGCCTTGCGGGCGTGAGTTGGGCCCGAGGCACCTAGGAAGGGGCCTTCCGGAACCAGAACTCTCTGGCAGGGCCAGGAACCAGGGTACCAGAATCAGAACCTGGGCAACAAAGGGAACTACGGAGACAGTGGGATGGAGGGTGGAGAATGGTGGTTAGGGAAAGGGGGCCGCCGGGGAACTGGTGACGAATAAGGTTCAGCTGCAGAGGCTGTAGGAAATGAAGTTGGAGGCTCTCAGGGAATAAAAAGTCTGGGAGAGGAGGGTCCTTTTCTTCCCCTTTTCTTTAGGGGAGCCAGGTTGGTGGGGCCCCAGAGGGTGGCTCCAGAGGCTGCCTTTCATCCAACAGAGGGCAGCAGAGGCCCATCTCTGGGCTGGGGCCTTTGGGCCTTTCCGGGATGGGTGTTTGGGGTGTGCCCACTGGCAGCCTTGTTCCCTCATGTCCCTGGCCCTCCCATCTTTGATCTCTGCACCAAAGACCCAGCCCTGGCTCAGGGTGTTTCTGCAGGCAGGGCTCCCCTGTTGGAGGATGAATAGGAATAGAATAGTACCTATAAAGTTTTGCAGTGTTGAGGCAAATCCATCTTTTCCAGCATCTGCCTGTTCCGTTTTAGTTTATATTTACCTGTCTGAACAAAAACTCTTGAGGGCAGTTGTCTGCGCAGCTCCAGCATCAAGCACAGAATCCTGCACTTAGCAGGGGCTCAGGTCAGGTTCTGCCATTCTTTGAGAGGGCAGACAATGACAAGAGAGTCTGGGAAATGGGGCTCCAGGCCCATCTAACGAGAGTGACCCTGGAGGAGGAAGAGACTGCCCTTGCCTGGGTCTCATTTTCTCTATTTGTAACCTGAGATGATCCAGATTTACTTTTCTAAAACCCCAGGATTAAAATTTGGGTAGGTCTGGCCCTTTAAGCCATGGAAGGCCTAAGTATGGAAGCACCATCTCCCAGACTCCCTAAGCCTCACAGTGTTGGATGAGTCTTGAGGCTTTCTCTGAAATCCAGAAGACGCCATCCCTGAGGATAAGGGTCCACCTTTGGTGGCCTTGCTCTCCACCCCTAGGATGGGGCAGGTGAAACCAAAGAGCACTTGCTTCCCAGGAGTCTCCTCACAGCCTCTGGCCTCACCTTCTTGTATAGAACAGAGAGGTGACAAATGTTAAACCAGGGTCAGATCCAGAGCTGGTGCTGAGGAGGGTTGAGCCAGAACCTGCCTGGCTTCGAGCTCCTGTTGGGAGAGCTGGGAAAGAAGGCTTTGTCCTGCACCTGAGCCAAGGGGAGGTGGGAAAACAGGGAGGCAGCTGCCCGCAAGGATGCTGCAGTCAGTTAGGCCTGTCCATGCAGAGCCTCAGCTCATCACACTCCAGGCTGCAGGCAGGAGACAGATGGCACTCCTGGGCGGCTATTCTCTTCCTCTCCTTTCTTCCATCCTAAGCCCTCCTCAAGTGTTATTCCTGGCACTCTACCCAGCCCCGAGATGGGTAACTACATGGACTCCCTCTAATAGGGATGAGTAGAGGACCAGGGAAGCCTCTCTACTACCATGGGACCACCTATCATATCCCATTAACTCCTGATGGGGACTGTCACTTTAGGTTCTAAGACAACCCTAGTGGATCTGACGATAGCTCCCTCAAAACAAGGTCCCTGTCTTGACCTGCCCTGCTTAGGGGTGGGGAAGGAGGAGAGGGAGGAGAGTTACTGCCACCTCCATCCCGTGAAGTTGATTCTATAACCCTCACATCCCAGATAAACACAGTACTCACCTGGTTCATAAAGACCTCCAAAGAAGAAAAGTTCTTTCTTGTGTCTAACCTAACTCCCTCCTGTTCTGCCCTCAAATGACTTGGAGGGATTAGAGGCAGAGTCACTCCCAGGATAGCATTTCCGCCAGTCCAGGTGTGAAGTTGATGACTGTCCTTTCCTGGGAATGACTGTTCTTGATTCAGACATGATGTTCCTATTTTTAGGAAGATTAAAATGTCCTTTCTTTCACGAAATGATGGTTGTTGTGTTTTAAATCTTAGTTGTCATTGTGTGCCCTTGAGTCAATTCCGACTCATAGCAACCCTATAGGACAGAGTAGAACTGCCACATAGGTTTTCTTAGGCTGTAATCTTTATGGGAGCAGATTGCCAAGTCTTTTCTCCTGCTGACTTTTCAGTTAGCCCAAGCCAAAATCAAACCCATTGCTGTCGATTCCAACTCGTAACGACCCTATAGGACAGAGTAGAACTACCCTAAAGGGTTTCCAAGGCTGTAATCTTTACGGAAGCAGACTGTCACAACTTTCTCCCTCAGAGCTGCTGGTGGGTTGTCAACTTTTTGGTTGGCAGCCGAGTGCTTCACCGTTGTATCACGAGGGCTCCTTTTCAGTTAGCAGCAGAGTGCTTAACCGTTGTGTCCTTAAATTAAAAGCGGGCAACTCTAGGTGGGAGTTTGGTTTTTGTGTTTGTTTTCTTGTTTTTCTTTTGTCAAATCCAAAAATCTGGAACCACTGGCTGGAGAGAAGTCTGAGAGTCCGTATACACACTAGGATATGGTCTAGTTTCTCTGAATTTCTTACCTGCCCTTACCAAAGCAAAAGAACACAGGCTGCCCTAACACACACCTCTCTGCCATCTGTGTCAGCTTTTTACCTGCAAGGCTGATGTCATCGTGTTAAAAGCAGTTTAATTTAGTAAATGAGAGTGTGGGATCTAGTCAGACTGCCAGAGTTCAAAACCAATTCAGCCACTGATTTAGCTATGTGATCTTTGTGCCTCAATTTTTCAATCTGTAAAATGCATATAATAATAATACCTATCTCATGGAGTAGTTTGTGACTCATTGATCCCAACTCTGGTAACCCATTTTACTTCCTTGAACAACTTGGGAAGCCCTCTTTGAAAACCTCCAAAAAATCTAGACCAGGAGTGCTGTTCTCCCCATTCCAGTGAGCCACTTTGTCCCTAAAATCCAACCTCCCACCTGTGAAGCCCTATAGCTACCTCCTGATTCTCTTTACCAGGCCCCTGGCAATGAGTATTTCAGCCTAGTCAATTAGAGAAGTACCATATGCTTCTTGGGTGCCTAAGGTCAGTACGAAAGATGATCCCGGAGGGGCCCAGAGCTTTCCGGCACAAGAGGAGCAAAGGTAAACAACCTACTCTGTACTCTGAGGAGTATCTGGGTGGTGCAAATGGTTAAGTGCTCAACTACTAGCCAAAAGGCTGGTGGTTCGAATCCACCCAAAGGCACATCAGAAGACAGGCCTGGTGATTTGCTTCTGAAAGGTCACAGCTATGGAGCAGTTTTACTCTGCACAGGTGAGGTTGCTACCAGTCAGAATCGACTGGACGGCAACCAGTAACAACAACGCACTCCAATGAAAAGCCCGTTTAAATTCAATGCACTTGGGTTCAAATACCGGCAGTGTGGGGCTTGGAAAAATTCCATAACCTGAGTCTCAGTTTCCTCATCTTCAATACAGATCTGCTAATATCTGTAGGGTCGCTATGAGTTGGAATCGACTGGAGGGCAACAGGTTTGGTTTCTCTCTCTCTTTTTTTTTAATACCTGTCTGAGTAGTGCAAACCGCTAATCCACTTGACTGCTAACCAAAAGGCTGGAGATTAGTCCATTAGAGGTGCCTCAAAAGAAAGGCTTGAAGATCTACTTCTGAGAAATCAATCATTGAAAACGCTATAGAGCACAGTTCTACACAGGGAGTCGCCAAGAGTGAGAATCAACTCAAAGGCAACTAGTTTAATATCTATCTACTACCTGGAAGTGCTGCTGTCAAGACTGAATGACAGAACGTGTGTTGTGACTCTTAGGGCACCGGGCGCGCTCAACACGTGCGAGTTTCCCCAGCAGAAAGCCAGAAAGCCGAGAGCGGCAAGCCTGGAGCCGCCCAAGCCCAGACATAGATCCCACACTCTCTGAAGCCTCCCCATCCCTAGCTAACGCTTACCCTAGCCTAAGAAGCAGACTGTGGGACCTCGGGGTAGCTTTTTACTCCGGCGACAGCGTGGGGACTAGGAGAAACGGAGCGAAAGCCCGGGGAGCAGAGGAGGTGGCGCCCCCAGAGGAGGAGGAGGACGGGGTGGGAGGTGCGAGGCCGCGCCTTTCCCCGCCCCGAACCTCCCCATCTTGCCCGCCCTCCCCGGGCTACCTCCTCCCCGCCCCCCCAAGCCCCCGCCCGCGCTCATCCGGCGGCGGGCACAGGAAGTTCTTTCGCTCTCGCCACCCGCCCCCGACCCCGCCCCGGGTCTCACTTTCCCTTCCCTCCCCTCCCCCTCTCCCGCCGTAGCCGGCGCCCGGCACCTTGTTTAACTCCTTCCCTGCCGCGCTCCGCGGCGCCCGGACGCCCGGGCGCCCCTTCGGGGTCCCCTTCCCGCCTGGCCCCCAGGACGCGGAGCGAGCCCAGGGGCTGCCCGGGAAGGGATGGGGCTGGGCTGAGTCCTGGGCCGGGGATCCAATGGTCCGTCGCGGGCGAGGAGTGGAGAGGGACCACAGGGACCCAGGCCCGCATTCTTAGGACCCCTGCCAGTTCACCGGTGCGGGGCTCGGAGGATGTCCGCACTCAAGCACGCAGTGCGCCCACAGGGGACCACCAGGTGGGCGTTGTTAGCTCCGAGCCCGGCGAGGGGCGGAAAGGATCCACTACCCCCAACCTCATCCTTCCCCCAGGCTCCGGGAAAAAGGGGCCCAGGGCTCCGGGAAAGGATGGAGAGAGGCCACGCCCTTCGTGTTGACGTCACCGTTTCTAAGGCAACCCGGGGGCGGGGAAGCGGATTGGAGATTGAGAGACTTTACAGCGAGGAGGACGCCAGATGCGTAGGGCCGGGGGTGGAGTGGGGGGCGGCGGAGGCGGGCATTTCAGTCTTTGCTTCTTCCCTCACGGACGCTCCAAGAAGATGTGTCTGGGCAAGGTTCTTTCAACATTTACTGAGCTCTAACCGTGCTGGCGCTATCTAGCACACAGTGGCGCTCGATTCCAACCCTGTCCCTGACCTCCCTGGTTATCCAAAGTTAGGGGAAGGTGGCCATGCCTCCCGGTGTACGTCTGTGGAACCGGTGTAATTATTAATAGTGCCCTTTTCACGCTTGAAAGTGTCCCAGTATTGGTGGTAATTAAGAGAGAGGTTATCCCCCAATTCAGGGAAGGCTCCAATTTAGGGGAAAAGAAGACAACTATTGTCTGCTCACTATGCAACAGGCACTTTTCTGGTACTCCGTATTGTTTTTTCTCCCTAAACTTTGCCCCTTATTCTGCAAGGTAATATTACTAGCTCCTTTTTCAGATGAAGGAACCGGCTCAGAGAGGCTGAGACTTGCCCAAGGCCAAAAGCTAAGTGTTGGAACCAGGATCCAGACCCAGGTCTACAGAGCCTACAAAGTTGGAGTGCCCTATCTCATGCTTCCTTTCTAAAAGAAATAGATTATATAAAATGAATTTAACAGTGTCCCTGCCATGAAGGGATTTATAATCTATGGGAGTTGAAAAGACTATAGGAAATAACTAAGGAATAACATGCAGAAAAAATAGAAGGCAGCTCCTAAAACTCAAATGGTAGTTGTTGACAAAATGACCAGAGTGAGGTGGAGAGCATTAGAAGCTTCCTGCTGAAGTGGATTTTCAGCTAGGTCATGAGGTGATGATGGGGCCAGGATCACTGGGTGTTTCTCTATGGGGGAAAGGGTGGGGAGATGTGGTGCCAAGGAAAAGAACATTCTGGTGGGCATTAGACCAGGGGTCCAGAGCTAGGCAGGCTGGAATCTCCCAGCGGAGAGAAAATCCCTCTGTAAACCCCAAAGCCACTGATTGCACCTTCTCTCCTTACCTCCTTCCACCTCCTCCCTGGCTTTCTGTCTCCTACAGGAGCAGAGGCTCCCAGCGGGCAGCTGCACTCATTCTACTCTGCAGCAAGGTCTTGGTATGTAGCACAAATCCCCTAATAATAACCTGGATGTCAGCTTCTCCCTTCCCCACCCGCCTCTGAAGATTTTGGGGAAATGAAAAAGTGACTCCTCAAAACAAAAGGGTCAAGTGAGCATTAGGAAGCCAATAGGACTGGAGGAATGGGGAGACCAAGTCAAGAGAGAGAACTGGAAGGATGAGAAGGGAGACCAAATGGATCACTCACTTGAGGAACATTTGCTGCCCTCATGCTACGCACCAAGCCCTGTGCTGGACTCTGTAGCCTGGACATGCCATGAAGGAATCCGGGGAGCAAACAGGTTAACAGCTGGTGTACCCAGTGTTCTTGGTTGAGGAGTCTGAAGTTGATAACACACACAATAAAAGGTGTTTGAGAAAGATTGTTCCAGCAGGGTGTGTAGGAGGAAGGAAAAACCTAGGTCAGAAAGGACAGGGTGCTGGAGGTGAGATGGGAAGGCAGAGAGGATTGGGAGCTGGTCGAATGAACATGGGGAATCGGGTGGAAAGGAAGAGGGTGCTGTCACAATATGGGGAGAGCAATTAGAGTCACATAACAATGTATGTATACATTTTTGTATAGAGAAAAAAAAGAAAAAAGGACAGTGTGGCAGCCACTGTGGGAATTTAGGCCAAAGGTGGAATCTATGAAGTTTGGAAAAGAATGAGTGAATGAGAAAAGTACCAAACTTAACACGTCTTGTAATAAAAGCAACAAAGGGAAGTCTGCAGAATTTGGTAACGTTGCATATAGGATGGTGAAGAAGAGAAAGTAGTTAAAAGTTAATCCACCTTCGTAGTGCGTTTGGGGGATGGAGGATCATGACAGGCAATCAGGAGGAGCTGGTATGAAGGATGAGGTCCCTGGGTGGCGCAGCGGTTTGCACTTGACTACTAACCTAAAGCATCCTTGGTGGCACAGTGGTTAAGAGCTCAGCTGCTAACCGAAAGGTCGGCAGTTCATATCCACCAGCCGCTCCTTGGAAACCCTATGGGGCAATTCTGCTCTGGCATCTAACAACTGTTGGTGGTTCCTACACACCCAGCAGTGCCATGGAAGAAAGGCCTGGCAATCTGCTTCCGTAAAGATTACAACGAAGAAAACTCTATGAAGCAGTTCTATTCTGTAACATATGGGGTTGTCATGAGTTGGATCAACTTGATGACAAAGGGTTTGGTTTGGTTTGGTATGAAGGACATAAGAATGACTTCAGTCACTTCCAGGCCATCTGAGGGAAGGTGTCTGTAGGTGACTGGACCTAGAGAGAGGGAAGTTCTTGTGCTTGTGGGCTGTCTTGTGAGAGTGTCCCTGTCACTGTAGGTGTGCAGACAGCTTCATAGCAGTCACTGACCTGGAATATCCTAGTGGATTTCATGCATCAGGTAGAAGGTTGGATGACACTAAGGTGCCTCCTAACTGGGAGATTCGGTGAGCACTGGCTGGAAGAATGTGTGGGATGTATGCCTGTATGTGTGGGAAAGTGGACCATGGCCCACACCTGCGCTGGCATCTATCGCCTCACCTTTGGCTACAGAGGGTGCCACAGATGCCATCAGGTGGGCTAGAGGCCCAGGTGAGGCACTTCAGCCTGGGGTTCCTCCCCCAGCTCCACCCTGAAGGCCCTGGAGCCCAGGCCTGTGCTGACTGCCAGGGCCTTTCCTGGAACTCAGCAGAGGAGGAGCCCCTCCCTGCCTGCCCTGGCACTCTCCAGGCACAGCTCGTACTGTGGCACCTTGCAGACACCCCAGCAGGCTAGGGCATGGGACAGTCCCCCTCCCGCCAGGAAGAGCACTGCTCTGTGCTGCCTGCTGTCTAAGCTCCCTGCCACTGGAGTTGCTATGTTCACAATGGCCCCACTAGACCACAGGAGACAGCAGGCGCAGAGGAGGAAGGAGGAGCTTTGTGGCTGGGTAGCAGGATTCTCGGGTCTTTGCTGTGGCTTTGGGTGGGAGGGTGGGTAAGGCAAAGAAACAGGGTCTCAGGCTTTAAGGAACCTCCCCACCTGCTGCTCCCTCCCGCAGAGGAAATCTTCTGGGGCCTAGTGGTTTTGAGGGGAGGGGACAGGAAGAGACTCTGAACTCTGGGTCAGCTGAGGACAGAGATGGGGGAGATCTCGCCCTATATCCCATTTCTCCCACGCTTCTCTTCATGCGCTCTTCCCCCTCCCCCACCCCCACTATCCTAGCTAGAACAAACTCCTACTTTTGTCTGAACCTAAGTTACATCCCCCACACCTCGACCTCTACAGGCGTCCCAGAGTGATGGGGCTTGGGAAAACAGGGCACGTATACAAGCAGCTGTTTGCCTGGTCACACCTGTCGGGTGAAGCGAGGAGAGTACTTCTCCCAGGTGGGCTGAGCCTGCACTGCTCAGGCTGGGGGCTGCGAGATGCCTTAATGGAAAAATAAGAAGGCAGGGGGATGCGCAAAGAGGCCACGTGGAGGCCCCGCGCAGCCGGCTGGGACGCGAGCCTTAGAGGGGCCGTGCGCTCACCCCTCCCGCTCGAAAGAGCAGCTGAGTGTTGGGTCGCCGCTGACCGCAGGCTGCGAAAGCGGTTGATTTGGTGAGCTAGCACACCCACTTACCCAGCTGCTGAGTCAGGCTGTTCTCGTTCCCCGCTCGCCCGCCCGCCAGCCCGCCCGCTCGGGACATTGTGTTCCAGCCCCAGCGCGCTGGCACAGGGCCCAGGCGCTCACACCAACCTCCTCGCCCTGTTTGTGCTCGCGGCTTGCGCTCGGCGCGCAGCCTCCCAGCCGCCACAGCCCTACGTGTGTGCGCGCTGGGGCGGGGGCGCGGCGCCGAGCCCATGGACAGCCTGGGCCGTGGGCTGACGCGCGACCTCCGGGCGGTACGTCCAGACCAGTGGCCCCACCGAGCTGCCTGGTCACCTGCCTTAGAGCTTCTAGGCGTAGCCATCCCTCATCTGGCCCCTAGTCCTGGATCCCAGGCCCGTGTGGGACCTCAATTAGCACGGTTGGGGAGGGGCAGGTGTTTGTGGCCGTATGAGGCGGGAGGGGACCCCTAAGCGCTCTGCCCAGGAGTCTGGAGGAGGATAGCTGGGAGTGCGCCAGCCCCAGGACTGTGAGACCTGGGATAGAATCACGTGAGAACGAAAGCCCGTGTAGAGGGGGCCAACTCAAGCCACCCCCAGGAGGATCCTCCCCTTTCCCTGCCCCCCTTTCCTGATCTTGACTTCACAGAAGCCTGGAACACGGAGACTCCAGGGATTTCCAGGGGCTGGCAGACCAAGCCCAGCCCTTTTGGACAGTTTGGGAAACCCCTGGCAGGACGCCAGGAATAGGGAGCGCCCAGACACCAGTGGGTGGGAGTGTGACGGTAGAGTAGAGGAAGATGATCCCAAATTGTCCCTGGAGCCTGACCCCCCTTCTCCTTGTCCAGCCCAAGCCCCGGTTCGTTCAGAGCCACATTTTCTCCTTACCCATCCTTCCGTGGAAAGACATCACCAAGTAGTGGTCTGGAACGTTCCACCTCCAAACCAAGGAGAGAAAGAACAATGGATTTATATACTGAGCACCAACTATGTGGAAGGCTCTGCGATGGATCCTGCTAAGGATGTCATTAATAAGTGTAAGACACAAATGCTAATGTCCTTTATTCTCACTCCTTACCTCCACAGGTTGCCTGTGCCACTTCCTGTGCCAGGAGCTCCATGTCTACCTGTCTCTCAAGCTCCGGCTCATAAAGCCTCTGAACAGTTCCAGCCAAATCTGATTTCTCTGTCTGAAAACCCAGCACACTCAATTTGTACCTTTCTCACGGTACAGCATGTTGCTTGCCTTCTATTCTAGCGATCTGTTTACTAATCCTGTTCTTCTAACCAGATTAGAATGTCCTTGAGGCAGAAACAAAGTCAACTTCATCTTTAAGGCCTCCCCCACCTCTCCAGTTCCTACCCCACAGGCCATCAGAGTTGATGTCCAATTAATGTTGGGTGTATTGCAATGACTCCCTGCCTTTGGGGAATTTGCAGGCCAGTTGAAGAGACAAACACACCGAGTATGTGCTTAAATAATAAATAACCCAAGCCGGCAGGTGGTGAGTACCAAATGAGTGTAACAGTTATAGGGCCTCAGAAGGAAGAAGGTGATAATATGGGAGGTGGATCCCGGGAGGTTCTAGGCCGTGAGCTGTGTGGGGGAGGGGAGGAGTGGAGGTGACTCATTTTGGTTGACATCACTACAAAACAGCCTCCACGCTAAGCATTTTACACACGTTATCTCTAATATTTAAGGAGGGAGGTAAGCTTGAGAGGGGTGGAGGGGTCAGTGCCCAAGGCAGACCTGCCTGGAGCCAACCAAAGCACACAGAGGCAGCCTTGCAGCTGGGCTCCCCACCTTCAGTCCCTGGGCACTGCCTGTTCCCTGGCCTGCCACTCCCACACACTACACCCAAGAGAGCTGCCCAGCATTGCCCAACTCTGGATGCACGCTGGTCCCACCCTGGTGAACAACTGGCTGTGTGACCTTGGGCAAGGCACTTCCTTCCCTGTACCTCACCATCATCTGTACTTCCCTTGCAGCCCTTATAGGCTGTAACTGTGCATCAGTGGCCCAGTGATGCTCATGACCTCCCCTGAGGTTGCTTGGGCTGCTGTGGCTGCCTGTACCCCACACCTCCCTTGCAACACGCACACTCATTGCTCCCTCCCAGTCTGGGGCTCCTGAGAGGAACGCTGGGTACAGAGTGTGAGCAGGGATGGTAGGTTTCCTGTGGTTGCAAAAGGAACATCGGGACTTTCCCTGCGGTGCCTGAGCTGTGGGAGAAGTGGGGGAGGAGGTGGTAGGGCCAACCTCCCAGGAACCTCTGCTGTCTTCCCTCACCTCCTCAGTGCTCCCAGCTCTCAAAAAGGCTGGTACAGTTTGTTAACGCTGGGGCCAGAATGTACCGTGTGTTTCATATGGCTTCTGTCCAGTCCTACACTGGCGGCTTTATATTTATACTTCCTTCTCCAGCCATGCATCCTGCTGTCAGTCTCCCCTGCTCACATTTGCCCACCTCCCACCTGGGCCCCATCCCCCCACCCATAGGTCAAGAAGGAAATTTCCTGCCCCCACAGTCATTGAGTGCTAAACTCTTGAGAGAGGAGGGTGTGCTGAGAGAGCCCTGGAGGGGGAAAGTTGGACTCCAGTAGGGTGAAGTCCCAGCTCCCATTCTCTCTCTTATCACCCAGCCTGAAACTGACCCTACAGCCATGGAGTCTCCAAACTGAGTGTTAACATCCTCTGGACTTTTGAGATTGCGCCCTTTGCTACCCTCATTTTCCTGAGCACCTCAGCAGTATTCTTGAGCCCAGCTAGACAAGTGAGTGGAGGGCTCTATTTAAGCTGCCCCCTAAAAGCTTGGCAGACCTAGTTATTAATGACCCTCATCCATCGACCACACAGAACATGAGTGGAGGTTCACCTCTCACCCTCGGGAGTCACACATTCCTGTTAGGAGCTCCAAAATAGAATTTGACACTCGGTGACTTCTTAATGATTTTCTGAATTCTGACCAATTTAATCTCCTCAAGGTGGCTTAGATATTCAGAGATCAATACATTTATTATCTGGCCCTCCTCCCCCAGGAGCATGTGATATTATTATTCCCAATAATGACTAATATTGGTTGAGTACTTGTGAGACGCCAAACGTTGGGCTCAGGGCTTTATACACATGAGCTTATTTACTGTACTCTTTGGAACAACTCTGGGGGATGGGCGCTATTGTTAGTCCCCTTTGACAGTTAAGGAAACTAAGGCTTAGATAAGTGGCAGAGCTGGGGTTCATATTCAGGTCTGTCTGACATCAAAGCCAGCACTTCTAGTTTGTCTGCTAGATTGCTTAGATCATGTACCTAAACCTTAAATCCTCCCTTTCTCAAGCTTCAGAGTCTTATTTCCTTTTCCTTGCAAATAATTCCAGGAACTCTGCCTCCTTGAAACCCATACATGCCTTGAGGTGTGGTCTGACAGCCAGAAAACTGTTTTCAACCCATTCAACAGGCTGAAATCCAGAGGCTAGCAAGGCCCTGGAGGACATGCTGAGTGGTGGAGTTGGCATGGTCAGGCCTGCTGACTGTGGACAGCCTGGGCCTGTCTGTTGGCCAGCCAGCATGCCTCTTGGCCCTCACCCCCTCACCCAGGAATAAACTTTGCCTCGTTGTATTGATCTGGCACTGGGATCCAAAAACGGGGATTCTAAGAGTGAGCCTGGCTTCCAGGGCTCTGAGCTTGGGTCTGTCCATGGCATGCAGTGACATGGTGACACGGCCTCTCCTAGGACCCATTCACACCAGGGCTTTGGGGGAAGTCAGCACAGTTATGTCAATCTCTGGCATTTGTATCAGGCTGTGTACCTTTCACTGACATGTCACAGCTCAGTCTGATTTTAATGTTCCTCTAAAGTAAGGGGAGAAGTCCCTGTGTGGCACAAATGGTTACGTGCTCAGCTACTAACTGAAAGGTTGGTGGTTTAAATCCACCCAGAGGCGCCTGAGAAGAAAGGCATGGTGATCTACTTTTGAAAGATCGCAGCCATTGAAAACCGTACGTGCAGTTCTACTCTGACACACATGGGGTCGCCATGAGTTGGAGTCAACTCAGTGGTGATTGGTTTTTGTTTGTTTAAAGTAAGGGCAATAGTAACGACTCACCTGATGAGAAAACTAAGGTGAGAGTGGTTAAGTTGCTCACCTAAAGGCAAGAAACCAGGTTCGTGACTGTGGTATCTGGAGTGCTTTGTTCCATATCACAGGGCCTTTCCTAAGCAAAGAGAAGAGTTCCTTGAAACCTGGTAATGTGTGGCCTTTCACCCAGCGCTATCACCCTAGAAAGGGACCACAGCACCCCACTGCCTATGCTACCCTTATCTACCCCAGCAGATGAAGCAAGGGCACCAGACATCCTGTATTTAGCGGCCTGTCCTGGTCTCTGGCTTCCTGTCCTCTGTGGCTCTCGTGAGTACATTTTGTCCCCTCTGAGCCTGGTACTTTCTTCTTCCTCTTTTATCCTCCCTTCTCTCTTTCTCCTTGGTCACTGAGAGCCCTGTTTGTAGGCCTTCATCATCTGTGTTTACTTTTTTCTTTTTGTCTTTCCAGTCTCCTGTAAAGTTCCCCAAGGTCTTCTCTGCCTTCTTACCTCTGACACCACATTGTTTCTGAGGTAGCATTTTCCCCACTCCTCGCCCAGGGACAACCCCACAAGCTTTTTGCCAGTGTCTGATTGCTCAGGTTCATGCATTTTGTGGGCATTTAATGATCACCTACTGTGTCCCTGGGTGGCACAAACGCTTAAGCACTCGACTGCTATGAGTCAGAATCGACTCAATGGCAACGGGTTTACTAACTGAAAGGTTGGGAGTTCAAACCCAGCGATGCCTCAGAAGAAAGGCCTGGCAGTCTGCTTCTGAAATGTCACAAGCCCTATGGAGTATAGTTCTACTCTGCAGCACACAAGTTGGAATGAACTCAGCGTCAGCTGGTTTGGTTGTTTTGACTGTGTGGACCAGGCATTGTGCTTCAGTCTGGGGACACAAAGCCCAAAAGTTGGTCCCTACACTCAAGATCCTTGGGCTACTCGGGAAGATGCACACAAAAAAAAATCGTTATAATGGCCTGGGCCCTATGGGTGCTCTGGGAAGTTGGGGGCTGGCTGTGGCCAGAGCAGAGGGGTCAGGAAGGACCCCTCAGAGGAGGCAAGTCTTCAAGTCTAAGAGGAGCTAGTCAGGCAGAGCAAGGGTGCAGGGTGTTCTAGGTAGAAGGAACAGTGTGTATAAAGGCACACAGGCATAAAGTAGCCCCATGTTCTCTGGCGGGCACTTGGAGTTGTTTGGTCTGGCTGGATGTGGAGTGCAGGTTGGGAAGCCCGGGGAGATGAGGCCAGAGTCAGGCAGGCCCAGATGGTACAGAACCTCATGTTCCAGCAAAGGGGTTGACCTTTATCCTGGAGCAGCCGTGCCTCTCTGCAGCCTGGAAGCTGCAGGGCTGGGCCTGGGCCCAGGCCAGGGCCAAAGAGCTATCCTGAGCCCCCACCAACCCACATTTACTGCCCTTTGGCTCAGCGAGGCCTGTGGGAGGGTCAGGCACTTAAATATAATGCTGTTTCCAAAGCACTTATTTATTCATTCATAAATGTTTAGCAAGCTCCGATGTTTGCCAAGTGTTGCTCTGAGCACTGGGGTTGGGGCATTGAACCCCACTGACTTCCCAGCTCTCAAGAAACTTATATCCTTGGCAGCTGGGGAAGGGGACAGGCCATAAACAAGAAACAAACAAAACAAATAAATTAGCAAGATAATTCCAAATTGTGCTAATTGCTAAGAAGGAAAATAGAACGATGCAAGTGAGCGTGACCGGGTGGGTTGGGTGGTCTGGGAAGGCCCTGAGGAAGGTTAGTTACATTTGAGCTGAGACCTGGAAGCCAAGAACAAGCTAGTCATGTGAACATCTGGGGTTCCAGGCCCAGGAAACAGCAAGTGCAAAGACCCTGAGGCAGGGAGGAGCTTGGTGTTTTCCAGGTTTGGAAAAAAAGCAATATTCAAATCCATTACTCCCCAGCAATCCTGTATGAGGATTGTTGTTCCCATTTTATAGACGTGAAAACTGATGCTCAGAATAGTTAAGTTCCTTGGTCAAGATCACAACTGGTAGTGCAAATTTTGGCTCTAAAGTGACTCTTTTTTTCTACCAAAGTATCAAGTGAGGCAACCACATGTTCCAAATTATCTAGAACAGGTCCAGTTTCCAAAATTCTGTCTCATTCTCCCCTGGACACTCATCCTGGACATTGTCTGTGTCCCAAATCATGACTTCGCGCATTATCTCTGTAACGTACTACCTGTGGGATCCTAGACAAGCACTTCACTAACATAAGCCTCAGTTTCCTCATCTGTAAATCCCAGTATCACAGGTTGCTGGAAAGATTGAATGGGATAATCCGCGTAAGGGTCAACACAGCGTGGAGCAGGGCACACATTTAATTCATGGTAGTTCTTCTTTGCTGTTACCTTGGGAAACTAAGGTCAACTGAAGGAGAATTTTTTTTTTTAGTCGGGGACCCCAAGACACGCACAAAGAGAGCAACAGTGGGAGGTCTCTGATGTGTGAGGCGGGGAGACTGTGGGAGGAGAGAGGGTGCCTAGGAGGGCCGCCTCTTCCTTTCCCTTTACTCAGCCTCTCTCGGGCAGGGATCTCACGTTGACACATCTCGTACTTCCCGTTTCCAGGGAAATTCCTCACTGCTGGACTGTGCCTGCCCTTGAAGACCTCCCGATCTCTTTGGGCAGAGCGGAAGCCAGACAGAGACACACTGTGAAGTGACAGTCCCTGGCGCTGTGTGCCAGGAGCCCCCAGGGGCAAGCGGCCGTGCTACAGGAGGGCAGAGGCCGTCGAGGGGGCCTGGCGTGAGCTGCGGGGACAGAGTGCTTCTCAGAGGAGGTGGAGACCCCGTGGAGTACGTGACTCCTGCCCCACCAGCCTGCACGCTGCACATAGCAGGACAGAGACCCCTCCCCACCCGTCCCCAGCCTTCCCTGGCTTCCTGCTCTGCTCTGAGGTCTTGTTGCCACACACACACACACACCCCTCCCAGCAACCCTGAGGGGACCAGCTGTAGCTTGGTGGGGGGTGGGGATGTGGGGGGAGCAGCTGGGGAGAGTACAGCAAGGGTTCTCAGAGCCCCAGCGTCCCTCTCCCAGCCTTGCCTAACCCGTCAACTGCTGAGCTGCATCTAGGTTTAAAGCAAAATGCGATTCTATCCTTCCTGCGGCTCAGTGGCAGTGCTGCCTGGGTTATTTTTAGCAGAGATGCAGGGAAGGCACATTTCTCCTTGACTTTCACTGGGGACATCCTCCCACCTGGGGAGGCCAGTACAGAAACCCCCTCCCAGAAAGGGGAAACGGACTTGTTTTCTGTTCCTTCAACTCACCAGAAAAGGACTGGTAGTCAAGCTCAGGGTTGCACAGACAGGAAATTTCTAGGTTCTGAAGCCCTTGAGCCCCACCCCATCCCTGGTCTCTGAGTCCCAATAAATCCAGGCACATAGTGTCTGGAATCGAGGTGCCCAGTCTGTGGATGTTGGGGCCCCTGGGGGAGCTGCTTGGTTATAGCCAGGCACTGTGGACTCCCCAAAGGCGCCAGGCGTGGAGGGTGGTAGTTACACATGTACTCACTCTAAAATTCATTAAACTGGGCATTTTTGTTCTATATATTTTTCTATATGTGTGTTTCTCAGATGCTAGCAGTACTTTATTGAAATATACAGTAAAATGCACAAATTTTTAGTGTACATCTTGATTAATTCTGACAAATGGATATGCCTGTGTAACCATCACCTAGATCAAGATTTTGAGCCTTTTCAGTACCCCTAAGAGTCCCTGGGTAGTACAAACGATTAAGCACTCAACTACTAGCTGCCCCTCCTCGCCCAGGCACCTTGGAAGACAAGCCTGGCGTCTGCTTCTGAAAGGTCCTAGCCCTGAAAACCCTATGCAGCGGTTCTAGTCTGCCCACATGGGGACACCATGAGTCAGAATCAACTCCACGGCAACTAACAACAACAAAGTCCCCTCATACCCCCTCCCGGTCTGTCCCCACGCCAGAGGCAACCATGATTCTATCACCCTAGATTAGCTTCACGTGTTATTATTACTATTTTTAACAAGATTAAAAGAAATACAGCTGCTATGACAGGAGAACTAGGCAATAAAAATTTTACCCTGGAAAGGGGGCCTTAAAAAAGGAGAGTTATTTAAACTTTAAAAGATGAAGGACTCACTGGCATGGGGAAACAAGTTTCTGAGCCAGTCTAGCCCCTTAGGGTTGGGACAGGAGGGCTAGGGGCACTTCTTGAAAAAGAGGCAGTGAGTAGGGACAGGAGGAGGGCTGGAGAGAGGCAGCCAGAGTTCCTCCTGGGTCCAGCCGCCCCCACTTTCTGTTCCAGGTTTGTGCCCCTCCTCCAGCCCCCTCATGGCAGCAGTTTTCAGCAAGGCCAAGGCTGCAAGGTAGGGCTCTCTGAAGGGCATCCGGCCAGAGACAGGGAGAAGTCAGGGCCCCTGTGCAGTGAAGCTATTTATCTTTCCTGCTCTCCCCTTCAAGGTCTTTAAGATTCAGGGCCTCCTTCACCCTTTTCCTGCCTGGGGAGGGGAGAGGTTGAGGCTGTCTCTGCTTGGATGACAATAGGGTGAGTAGGGGAGGGGGTCACGGAGCTCATCATTCCTATGTTCATTCATTCAGAAACATTTCTTTGAGCACCCACATTGTGCTGTAGCTTCTACCAAAGCATCATGGAATTACTCATGGTTCCTGCTGCTCACGCTGGTGTATGCCGCTGACCCTTTGTATATGCTGTTCCTCTTGCCTGGAATGCCTTTCCCCTCCTTGAGCTAGCAAGGATCTCCTCATCTTTCCAGCTAGGTGCTGGGGATAGGAGGGTAAGTAAGACAAATTCTCACTCCTCTGGTAATGTCAGAGCTGGCATTCTAGGCAGTGACGTCACGAATGGCTCGTGGGGGGTGCAAAACACTGGGTGACACTGTCAGAGGGAGTGACACCAAAATGACTGTCCATAAAATTTTTGTGCAGTATTTCAGCAGAAAGCTATTAATTTTTTAAAAATATCCCTGTAGTTAGTTATAACAACAAAAGTATTTTTTGTAAGCCCAGCTTACATTTATCAATATACCTACAAGGTTAAAACTCTATGCTAATTTACTTTTTAAACCTTTTAATGCTCAGAGCTGTCATTATTACCCAATTACAATGATGCTGAAATCACGGGTTTCGTCTGCACACACTGTTGTTTTCATTGCTGCTAGTGTTTTTGTTGTTGCTGATTTTGTCAAATCTTCTTGTGTTTTAGCTACAGTATTGTGGTAAGTAGTATTTGTGAACCTATATCAATAACTCTTTTGAGAATGAAGTAGTAATTAAAGGAAACCGAAAAACCAAACCCATTGCCATCGAGTTGATTCCAACTCATAGTGACCCTATAGGACAGAGTAGAACTGCCCCATAGGGTTTCCAAGGAGCAGCTGGTGGATTTGAACTGCTGACCTTCTGGTTAGCAGCCGAGCTCTTAGCCACTGTGCCACAGGGCTCCATTAAAGGAGAAGAAGGAGTGGTATATGAGAATTACTATTTATGAGTAATATTAGTACAAAAAACATTACTGAGGATTCTGTATGGTCTGGTACAGGAGGTCCATGGGGGGGGCGGGGGGAGGGGGTGACACCATGAGTTACTTCACTGGGTGACACCAACCCTAGTGACGTCACTGATTCCAGGGTGAGGTGAGACCTTATGCTTCCTTCATATTGGAGATGAGGGGCCCAGAGAGGTAAAGTGACTTATTCAGTATCACACAGCCAGCTGCTGGCAGAGGGAGACAAAGAACCAGAACCCCTGACTTAGCTGGGGATTAGAAAGCAAAATCAACAGCCTGGCACTCTCCCTTGCCAGCTTCCTGGGGTGGCAGAAAGAGCACTGACCTGCGAGTCAGGAGACCTCATTTCTGCTTCTACGTCTTAGAAGCACTTCCTCTCTCTCAGCCTCCATTTTCTCCTGCGTACAATTAAGAAGGCAGCCTACTGAGAATCTTTAAGATTCCTTTTATTTCTGACTTTCTCAGGCACATCCCTCATTTTCTTGCCTTTGTGCCTTTGCTGTTTCCTGTACCCAAATGCTCCCCTTTCCTTTCCACCCCCTACCCCTGACATTCTCCCAGTCATTTGTGACCTCATTCAAATGCTGCCTACTCCCCAAGGCCTAGAGCCTTCGATGATCTGTTGAGTGGTGTCACTTAGGTCTCCAGTGTCAGAACAGGCTGAGCCTCCCCCATCCTTATACACCTCCCATTCTGGGGCAAGGCCTCCCACGGTGAAGGTACCTGTTTTTGTCAGCCACCATTGGGGGAATAGAAAGGAATTCTTGCTCCCACCCCACACTTCACAGGCCCCTTTTGACTTTCAGAGGCTGGGTTCATCTCTCCTCAAGGTCTCTAAGGGATTGTGCCTTCCTGGTGGGAAGGCCAGGCCAGCCTAGCCCAGGGCATCACACTGGGACACTTGCAGCAAAGGTAACAACTCTAAGAGGTGGTGCCCGGGAGGATAAGAAAGACAGGCAAGGCCTCAGTCAGAAAGGTGGCTGTCCCACCTCACTTGTCCTGTCCTCATGCACAAACACCTGGGCAGAAATCCTCTCTCCCAACAAACACAAGGCTCCTGCTCCCACAGCCACACTCAAACCCACTTCCACCTCCCTGCCCACAAACAGACTAGCAAGTTACAGAAATGTACCCCACTCTTCCTTCTGCTCCCCTGCCCCTCTGCTGGGCAGGCATCACGCACACATGCACATTCATATGCACATGTACATTCACACACATGTACACACGGGCAACACATGGTCACACATATATACACACGTGTGCATGCACAGGCAGCATGGGTGTACACATGGATATGCGGTCATGCCAGTCATGCCAACATGCATGTGCATGTGGGCACACATGCATGCACGTAGGGTATATACACCCAGTGCATGTATTATACACATGCATGTACACCTGGATGCACAGACACACAATGCATGCACACAGGTGTACATATACACACATTCACACACTCCCTCCCATGTTGTGGGGCTCCTTCTCCACCCTCAGCTCTCAGGTGAACCCAGCCTCATACTTGTTGAGCTCAGAATGCTTCAGGGAAATGTGGGAAGAGGAGAGACCTCAGGTGCTAGCTTCAGGCTGCATCTGGATTTATGTCAAATGGTGTCTTTTGTATTAATTTTCCTTGCTCGAGGCTCTCAGGGAAGCAGAGGAGGCCCCAAGAGCTGTGGATTCACTCCAGGGCAGCGCCCTGCTTGGGGGAGTGGTAGGAATGGGGATGGGGCAGGATTCTATCACTTCTGCGAACAGATGTCTCCAAGGAACCCCTATTTTGTGGAGCCAGTGACTGGGAGGCTGATCTTCTCTTGGTTTTCACTGTCACACTCCTCACGCCATTTCATCCATTCTTCCCATTGCTGCAGAGGCCTCCGGCCCATGTTCTCTTCCTGTGGGGAAGCAGGAAGGCCTTTAAAGAGGGTCCAGCCCTTAGGTTGATGTGGTGGCTCTGACAGCAGGGTCCCGGGCAGGCTAGCCCCCTCAAATGGAAAGGTAGCTTCTCTCTGGGCTCCTCCAGGTCAGCATAGCAGTAACCCAGAGACTGGCAAAGTGGAGGGGTTGAGTTTGTGACACAATTACTAGATTTAGAGGGTTGGGCAGGGACCTTGAGTAGTGTAAACAGCTAACATGCTTGGCTGCTGACTAAAAGGTTGGAGGTTCAAGCAGCAGCGTATATACAGAAAATAGTGCTATGGCCATTAGTTTTAACTTGCTGAATGATCTCTCTCAGTTGGCAATGGAAACTGCAATGGCCAATAGAAACTGCTCATCGGCCCCAGCCCCCCACCCCCAAGTAGCACCTAGGGCACGCGTCCTACCTGCCATACCTCAGATACACCTCTGTGCAGAGTCCACCCAGAGGCACCTCAGAAGAAAGCCTTGGTGATCTACTTCTGGAAAACTAGCCATTGAAAACCCTATGGAGCAGCACAGTTCTACTCTGACAGACATGGGATCACCATGAGTTGGAGTCGACACAGTGGTGACTGGATTAGAGAATTGGGCAAGGAGGAAGCCTTGATTCCAATAAACCCAGTTTAGCTGCAGTTTTTGAGCACAGAGCATGTACCTGGTGTGGTGCTGGAGAGGTGGGGAACATACAAGGGAAGGTGAGAGAGTGGCTACAGAAATGAGTAAGACATACTAACGGTCTTCTAAGAGAGAATGAGTGCTTGTGAGTATATGTGAGTATGTGTGAGCGTGTGGATGGATGTCTCAGGCAGGGACATGGGGAACATCACACAGGAAAAACAACCCCAGAGTGTGGAACTCAAACATAACATGCGCCACACTGAAGCCACACCCCCTCCCCAGAGCATTAAAAATGCCACCACCTGTCTGATCCTCTTGCTGTATTTCCTATTTTGGTTAATAACCCACAAAGTGGCCCAGGGCAGAAAGTTGGAGGCTACCTTGGTTTCTGCCCTCTCCAACTCCATCCAATCAGCCCCCATGCCCCCTAGATTATCCTTGCTCCATCCCTCCCATCCACTCCCTCCTCTCAGGCCTCACTGCCTGGGCCTCTCTTACCTCCTCCCTCCCAGGGCTTCTAATCAGGGGGTCCCACCTACAGGCTTATGCCACCCCCACTCTCCATCCTCCACACTGGTGCCAGAATGATCTGTCTCAGATACACAGCTGATCTTAAAACCCTTCACTGGCTTCCCATTACTATCAGAATGAGGGCCCGCATATGTGGCACGGCACAGCCAGCCATCAGAGCTTGCCCAGCCCCTGCATGTTATGTTCCAGCATCATGGAATTGCTCATGGTTCTCTCAACTCACCATGCTGGTGTATACCTCTGAGCCTTCATACATGTGGTTCCTCTTGCCTGGAATGCCCTTCCCCTCCTTGAGCTAGCAAGGATCTCCTCATCTTTCCAGACTTAGGCTTAGGGGTATCCCTCTTAGTCTCTGTTACAACACATTTTGTAGTAGTGCTGACAATAATGATTTAAAAGCCAACCCTTCTGTAGGCACATACTAGGCACAGTTCTGATTCATAGATATATTAGTTCATTTAATCCTCATAACAATCTTGATAGGCCCTATCATTATCACCTCCATTTTGTAGGTAGGAAAACTGATACATAGAGAGTTTACATGAGTTAACTTAAACTAAGGTGTCACTTTTAAAGTGACATGCCTTGTTAGTGGTAGAGTGGGATTTAAACACAGGCAGTTCAGTGCCCTGGGTTACCCTGCCTTGCTCATTGTACTAAGTATTTGACAACGTATATAGTTTTGGGCAACCAGCATCAGTTAACGTCTGATGAATGAGTGAATAAACTCATTAAAAATTAATGGAATGAAGAAGTAGGGCTCCAACCTCATTTATGCAAGATTTCTGACATACTGAAGCTATTTTATTTTTATAGAACATAGAACACTTTAAAGAAAATAGATGTTGAAAGGAAAGTCCCCTACATTGTGTTTTCATCCTATCTTCTTACTTTTTAAATAGAATTTATATGGATCTCCAAGCCCAAGATTTTTCAAGCCAATGAAGGGCAATGTCCTCTAAAGAACCCCTTCTCCATGGATGGGGATCGGCTACATACTGAGCAATACCAGTGGTTATGCTACCAGGGAGACAGACCCACCAGTAAGTGACCTAATGCTAGGTGAATTGTGACTGTTGCTGAAACAGCATCCTATTTCAGTGCCTGGGCCAGAAAGAGAGCTGTTCCAACCAGGAACATCTGTGAGGGTGTCCTGGAAGAGGTGAGGTTTGGGCTGAGTCTTGAAAGATTTTGATAATGGGAGAGAAGGGAGAAGGGCGAGTCAGTCCAGAGCAGGTTCAGGCCCCAGGGCTGGTGGTGAGGAGGAAAGGGCAGGAAGATAGGAGACAGACAGAGGATGTGATGGGAGATGAGACTAGAGAGGCAGGTAATAGCTGCATGGTGGAGCGGTAGGGGCTGAAACTGTCTTCATGCCCACCCTGGGTAGCTGTACATTTTTGGACAAGTGACTGATTTTTCATGTTCTCTGCTACCCTCTGTGCAGGTTGAGCATTTGAGCCTGGGAAAAAGCTCAGATGAGAATCCTCAGGGCAGGAGTATTTGCTGATTCTCCAATTTAACATGCTTGGCTTGCCATCCAACTAGCCAACAGCTTCAGCCTAACTATGCTCACTTCTGAGAGGTCGTGTGGCTTAGAGGATAAGCCACTGCTCCGCTACTTGCTAACTGGGCAAGTCATTTAACTTCTCTGTGCCTCAATTTCCTCATCTGTCAAAGGGTAATCATATCTACCTCATAAAGTTGTTGTTGAAGACTAAATTAGTCAAGGCATTTAAAGCAACTAGAATATGGTCCAGGTTCCAGTAAGAAAGATGGTAGATGTTAGCTCCACCATCCATCTGTCAGTTTGTCATACTGTGGTGGCTTTCATGTTGCTATGATGCTGGAAGAAAAGGCCTGGCAATCTACTTCTGGAAATTAGCCAATGAAAACCCTATAGATCACAATAGAATATTGTCAGATATAGTGCTGGAAGATGAGCCCCCTGGGTTGGAAGACACTACACAATAGCCTCAATGGACTCAAATATACCGGCGATCATGAAGATGGCAAAGGAGTGGGCAATGTTTTGTTTTGTTATACTGTGATGGTTAAGGTTATATGTCAGCTTGGCTAGGCCTGATTCTCAGTGGTTTGGCAGATATTATATAATCATCCTCCATTTTGTGGTCGATGTAAGCAGCCAATCAGTTAAAAGGGAAGTTTCCTTGGGGTGTGGCCTGCATCCAATATATATGGATGTTCTGGCAAAGCTCCCCCTCTCTTGATCCTATATCTGACTCATCAACCTCTAGTTCTTGGGACGTGAGCCAGCAGCCTTCTGCCTGACTTGCTAATTTTGTGTTCCTCAGCCCCTGCAAGACTGTGAGTCTGGAGAAGCCTCCAGCCTGATGCCTGTCCTGTGGATTTGGGACTTGCCTGTCTCTCCACAACTGTGTGAGCCATTTCCTTGAAATAAATCTCTCTCTACATATATTTATATGGAGCCCTAGTGGTACAGTGGTTAAGAACTTGGCTGCTAACCAAAAGATCAGCAGTTCAAATCCACCAGCCACTCCTTGGAAACCCTATGGAGCAGTTCTACTCTGTCCTATAGGGTCACTATGAGTCAGAATTGACTTGACGGTAATGGTTTTTTTTTTTTTTTAGTATATATATTTATACGCGTGCGAAAGCTGGACAATGACTAAAGAAGACTGAAGAAGAATTGCTGCCTTTGAATTATGGTGTTGGCAAAGAATATTGAATATACCATGGACTGGCAGGAGAACAAACAAACCTGTGTTGAAAGAAGTACGGCCAGAATGCTCTTTAGAAGCAAAGATGGCGAGACTACGTCTCACGTACTTTGGACATGATGTCAGTAGGGACCAGTCCCTGGAGAAGGACCTCATGGTCGGTAAAGTAGACGGTCAGTGAAAAAGAGGAAGACCCTTAATGAGATGGATCAACACAGTGGCTGCAACAATGGGCTCAAGCATAACCATGATTGTGAGGATGGCACAGGACTGGGCAATGTTTCGTTCTGTTGTATACAGGGTCACTATGAGTCAGAACTGACTCGATGGCACCTAACAACATATATACACTGTCTTTGTTATCTAGTGCTGCTATAACAGAAATACCACAAGTAGATGGCTTTAACAAAGAGAAATTTATTTCCTCACAGTCTAGAAGGCTAGAAGTCCAAATTCAGGGTGCCAGCTCCAGGGGAGGGCTTTCTCTCTCTGTAGGCTCTGGGGGAAGGTCCTCGTCATCAATCTTTCCGTGCCAGGGAGCTTCTCAGTTCAGGGACCCCAGGTCCAAAGGATGCACTATTCTCCTGGCTGTTGTTTCTTGGTAGTATGAGGTCCCCCTGTCTCTCTGCTCACATCTCTCTTCTATATCTCAAAAGAGATTGACTCAAAATACAACCTAATCTTGTAGATTGAGTCATGCATCATTAATATAACTGCCTCTAATCCTGCCTCATTAACAGCATACAGGCATATTTACAACACATAGGAAAATCACATCAGATGACAAAATGGTGGACAATAACACAATACTGGGAATCATGGCCTAGCCAAGCTGACACACATTTTGGGAGGCACATAATTTAATTCATAACATACACTTCACTGATTTTGCTCCTCTGGAGAACCCAGCCTAAGACATACACATAAGGTCACCATGAGTCAGAGCCAATTTGATGGCAACTAACAACAACAGCAACACAGACATTAGCTAGTATCGTCACTGTAGCCAGGGGCTTTCATAATCATGCAAAATTTCATCAGGTTATCCCTCTGCTAGGCCACAGAATTTGGCCTTTGCTGCCACCTCTCTCTAGCCCCAGGGTTCTCCCCACAAGTGTGGCTCCTGTTGACCTGAGCAATATCCACTCCCGTTCTACCCATCAAATGCCCCAAGTCAGTCACTGCCTGTTTTTGCTCCTGCCTGCTTATTCCCACTTCTTGGGATAAGATTAGGTTTGCTTTGTACCCACAGGGCCTGGACAGGAAAGCAAGGCTGGATGAAACCTGAGTGAATATTTTCTGGGAGTGCACAGGGCACACAGACAGCTTTGGTTCCAGGGTCAGCCAGGTTCCTGACATTGGAGCTAAGAAAGCCCTGGTGCCTCGGGGGCTCCCCGGGGGCGGCCAGTTCACAGCCCTGCGGGTACCCAGGCCTGGGAAATACCTGTTTGTTGGGTCAGAGCAGCATCCAGCTATGCAAAGACAGCCCCCACATCTCTGAGAACAAGTCTGGGATTGAAAACAACTCTTCCTCCTGGCAGCAAAGGGGCAGGTGGGAAGTGGATTCGCTTACAGACCAGAGCCACGGCTGTTTCCCAGCTCCAGGCCCAAGTGGCTGCTCCCCAGCAAACTGCAAGGGCCTTGAAGATTCTCTTTAAACTCCCAAGTTCCCTTTCCCCACCTCCAGCTTTTCTTACCCACTCCTGGGGCTTTCTCCTGACACCCCATACACTGTAAAAGTCTTCTTCTCTAAGAGCTACTAAGCCAGAGTTTCTCTTTATTGCTGGTTTTCAGCAATTTGATTATGGTGTGCCTTAGTAAGGTTTGCTTTGTGTTTATCCTGCTTGGGGTTCATTCACCAAATTTAGAAAAACTTCAGTCATTATTTCTTTGAAATGTTTTCAGTATTCCTACTGTCCAGCCAGAGTCCTTGGGTGGCACAGATGGTTAAGTGCTTGACTACTAACTGAAAGTTTGGCAGTTCAAATCCACCCAGAGGAACCTCGGAAGAAGGGCCTGGCGATCTGCTTCTGAAAGGTCACAGCCTTGAGAACCCTATGGAGTGCAGTTCTGTGAACACGGGGTCGCCATAAGTCGTAATCAGCATGACAGCAACTTTTTTTTTTTTTTTTTTCAAATGCCCAACCAGTGTTTCTGGTTATGTTTCTCAAAAATGGTCTGCACAGATGTGCACTGGGGTATTTGTTAACAATGCTCCACTTCAATCAAAAATCTCCAAGGAGCCCAGGAGTCTGTGTTTCAAACAATTTCCAGGCTTAGACTTACTGAGACCAGTCGTCTGGGACTATGAGTGCCTTAATGGCAGGCCTGGGTTTCACTCATCTCTGGGTCCCCTGGTCCCCACAGGGCCTGGTTGATTGAATGGAACACTCAGCTGCAAGAGTGATACTTCATTCATTGAGTCAACAAGACTTGTGCCCTTTCCCTGCCCGAGCCCCTCAAGCCTAATGTTAAAAGGATAATATACTTGGACTCATGAATTTCAGACATCGGCCAGCAGAGAAAAAAGATTCTTTTGGGGTTTTGAGGGGCTTCCTCAAATCCCACCAAGAAGGCCGCCAGACTTGACTGCTCTGGACCTCTGCTGTCGGTAAAATGGAGATAAACATCTCTGTGGTGAGGGCTGAGGTGATCTCTTGTTGTCAGGTGCTGTCGAGCTGGTTCCAATTCATAGTGACACAACGTTCAACAGAACGAAACACTGCCCAGTCCTGTGCCATTCTCGCAATCGTTGTTATGCTTAAGCCCGTTGTTGCAGCCACTGTGTTGATCCATCTCATTGAAGGTCTTCCTCTTTTTTGTTGACCCTCCCTTTACCAAGAATGATGTCCTTCTCCAGGGACTGATCTCGCCTGATAACATGTCCAAAGTATGTGAGACGTAGTCTCACCATCCTTGCTTCTAAGGAGCATTCTGGCTGTATTTCTTCCAAGACAGATTTGTTCATTCTTTTGACAGTCCGTGGTATACTCAATACTCTTCACCAACACCGTAATTGAAAGGCATCAATTTTTGGTCTTCCTTATTCATTGTCCAGCTTTCACATGCATATGATGTGATTGAAAATACCAGTGGCTTGGGTCAGGTGCACCTTAGTCTTCAAGGTGATGTCTTTGCTGCTCAACGCTTTAAAGAGGTCTTTTGCGGTAGATTTGCCCAATGCAATGCGTCTTTTGATTTCCTGACTGCTGCTTCCATGGGTGTTGATTGTGGATCCAAATAAAAAGAAATCCTTGACAACTTCAATCTTTCCTCCATTTATCATGATGTTGCTTATTGGTCCAGTTGTGAGGATTTTTGTTTTCTTTATGTTGAGTTGTAATCCATACTGAAGGCTGTAGTCTTTGATCTTCGTCAATAGTGCTTCAAGTCTTCTTCACTTTCAGCAAGTAAGGTCGTGTTATCGGCATATCGCAGGTTGTTAATGAGCTTTCCTCAAATCCTGATGCCCTGTTCTTCATATAGTCCAGCTTCTTGGATTATTTGTTCCGCATGCAGATTGAATAAGTATGGTGAGAAGATACAACTGTGATGCACACCCTTCCTGATCTAGTCAGCCTCACATGTTAGAAATTCTCTGTGACAGGTTTAATTCACTTTGGGGTAGCGGATAGAGGGGGAAAAAAGCCCAACTCATCAGGTGAGAAATGACAGAGAATACAGAGAGAAGCAGAAAGCAGAAAGGTGCTATACCAGCCTTGTAAATAAGCAAACACGTGTGCATGTTTTAGATTAACTAACTTTGTTGTTGTTGTTAGTTGCCGTCCAGTTGATTCCAACTTATAGCCACTGCATGTGTGCAGAGTAGAACTTCTCCATAGGGTTTTCAAGGCTGTGACCTTTCAGAAGCAGATTGCTAGGACTGTTTTCAGAGGTGCCTCTGGCTGGGTTTGAATCACCAACCTTTCAGCTAGTAGTTGAGCACTTAACTGTTTGTGCCACTCAAGGACTCCTTAAATATGCTTATAAACCTAAAAATATACACAAAGAGAAGAAAGGGGAAAATGAACCATAGTTTTACCAAATAATTATTGTTTAAAATGTAAACCATTCTATTATTAGTTTTCATTTCTTGAGTGTTTTTAAGTTAGCTTTTGAATAAGTAATATTTGCACATGGCAAAAAATTCAAACAATATTTTCTTCCAGAGAAGGTGGAAAAACATAGATATAGCTATATGCATTTTTCTTTCAAAAAACAGTACCATCCTGTATACATTGCTTTGCACTTTGCTTTTATCATTTAACAATTTATCTTGGAAATCATTCCACATCATTATACGCATCAGTTAGATTAGGTTCAGCTGTGAGTGACAGAAAATTCAAAATTTCAGTGCCTTACAAAATTAGATATTTGTTTTCTTTCTCACTAACGAAGTCTAGAGGTTAAGTATCCAGGCAATATGGGGACTTTACAATCATCAGAGATCCAGGTTACTTTTGTCTTTTGCTATGTCATCCTCAGTATGAGGCTTCTACCTCATGGTTCCGTATGGCTGCATGAACTCCTGCCATTACATCTGCATTCTGGCCAGCAGAAAGAAGAAAGGAAAGAGAAGGATATGCTTCCTTCCATTAAGGACATTGCCTGTGACATTTCTGCTCACTGCCCATTGACCAGAACAAGTGAACACACCTAGCTGCAAGGAAGGCTGGGAAATGTATTATTTATTCCAGGTAGCCATGTACCCAGATCAAAAATCATGGGAGAAGAGGAGAAGGGATATTAGGATTGACTAACAATCTCTGCTACAGAATATATAGATTTGTCTCATTTAAAAAAATGCTACATAGAATTCTATTACATGTTGCTGTTGTTAGGTGCCATCTAGCCAACTTTATGTATAACAGAAAGAAATGTTGCCTGGTCTTGTGCCAGCCTTGTTGTAGCTTCCGTGTCAAGCCATCTCAATGAGGGTCTCCTTTTTTGTAGGCCCTCTACTTTACCAACATGATGTCCTTCTCCAGCGATTGGTCCTTCCTGATTATGTATTTATTGTATGAGTGAACCATAATTTATTTAACTAGTTCCCAACTAGCTGACCTTAAGTTGTTTATATTCATTACTGTATTACAAAACTTTAGCAATCTCTTAGGGAGAAAATAATATCTCTGTCTGATAAGGGGAAAATGGTTTTGATTTACATTGCTCTTATTACAAGTTAGGTTGAGTCTCTCGTCATATGCACCAAAACAAAACCAAACCCCATGCCATCAGGTCTATTCCGACCCATAGCAACCCTATAGGACAGAGTAGAACTGCCACACACAGTCTTCAAGGCTGTAAACTTTAAGGAAGCAGACTGGCACATCTTTCTCCCTCAGAGTGGCTGATGGGTTCAAACTGCTGATCTTTCAGTTAGCAGCCCAGTGCTTTAACCACTATGCCACCGGGGCTCCTGTCACATGCACCAGTGATTTAAATTATAAAAGTAATTCAAGTATCTGGTAAAACAGTCAAACAATACAAAGAGGAATACAATAAAAACTAGCTCTTTCTACCCCAGACTCCCAGGTTCCCTTTTTAGGGATAACAACCATTAAGTTCCTTGTATATTTTTCTATAAATTTTCAGTGGGGAAAAAAAAAAAAAAATATATATATATATATATATATATATTCACATTAAAAAAAAGAAGTGGAAATGGAAATATCCTTTATGTTCTTCACTTTGCTTTTTAAATCTGATATATTTTGTAGCTCTTTCTATGTCAGTACATAGAGAAATACTGTATTCTTTTAAATTGCTGTATATATTTTATGGAAATACCATAATTTATTAAGACGATTCCCTGCTGATAATTAAATTGCCATCAGTTTCTTGCTGTTGAAATACTGCAGTGAACATTCTTGCACATATAGCTTTGCCAACATGTAGGAGGATAGCCATAAAATAAATTCTTAGAAGTAGAATATTGGGTCATTGAGTACGTGGGTTTTAAAGTTTGATAAATATTGCTAAATTGCCTGTCAAACAGGTTACACAATCTTCACTCCCATCAGCAGAAAATAACTGTGCCTTATTTCCCAAATCCTTAGTGTCTTAGTTATCTAGTGCTGCTATAACAGAAATAACACAAGTGGGTGGTTTTAACAAACAGAAATTTATTTTTTCACAGTTTAGGAGGCTAGAAGTCCAAGTTCAGAATGCCGGCTCCAGGGGAAGACTATCTCCCTGTCTGTCGACTCTGGAGAAAAGTCCTTGTCTCTTCAGCTTCTGCTTCCTGGTTCCTTGGAGATCTCCATGTGTCTTGGCATCTATCTTACCCCATCTCTGTCTCTGCTCACTTGTTTAATCTCTTTTTATATCTCAAAAGAGATAGACTCAAGATACAACCTATACTAATCCTGCCTCATTAATATAACAAAGACAACCCATTCCCACAGGCATAGAGGTTAGGAGTTACAACACATATTTTTATTTTTTGTCGTGAAAGTTTACAGCTCAAGTCAGTTTCTCATACAAAAATTTATACACACATTGTTATGTGACCCTCGTTGTTATCCCTATAATGTGACAGTTCACTCCTCCTTTCCACCCTGGATTTCCCGTGTCCATTCAACCAGCTCCTATCCCTTTCTGCCTGCTCGTCTCATCTCCGGACCGGGGCTGTCCATTTAGTCTCAGGTATCTACTTGAACTAAGAAGCATACTCTTCACGAGTATCATTTTATGTCCTATAGTCCAGTCTAATTGTCTGAAGAGTTGGCTTCGGGAATTGTTTTAGTTCTGGGTTAACAGAAAGTCCAGGGGCCGTGTCTTCTGGTATCCCTCCAGTCTCAGTCAAACCATTAAGTCTGGTCTTTTTATAGAATTTGAGTCCTGCACCCCACTTTTCTCTTGCTCCATCAGGGACTGTCTGTTGTGTTCCCTGTCAGGGCGCTCATTGGTGGTAGCTGGGCACCATCTAGTTCTTCTGGTCTCAGGCTGATGGAGTCTCTGGTTTATGTGGCCCTTTCTGTCTTTTGGGCTAATAGTTTCCTTGTGTCTTTGGTGTTCTTGATTCTCCTGTGCTCCAGGTGGGTTGGGACCAATTGATGCATTTTAGATGGCTGCTTGCTAGCTTTTAAGTCCCCCAGATGCCACTCACCAAAGTGGGATGCAGAACATTTTCTTAATAAACTTTGTTATGCCAGTTGACCTAGATGTCCCCTGAAATCATGGTTCCCAGACCCCCACCCCTGCTACTCTATCCCTTGAAGTGTTTGGTTGTGTTCAGGGAACTTCTTAGCTTTCGGTTTAGTCCAGTTGTGCTGACTTCCCCTATATTGTGTGTTGTCTTTCCCTTCACCTAAGATAATTCTTGTCTACTATCTAGTTAGTGAATACCTCTCTCCCTCCCTTCCCACCCTCGTAACCATCAAAGAATGTTTTCTTCTGTGTTTAAACCCTTACTTGAGTTCTCGTAATAGTGGTCTCATACAATATTTGTCCTTTTGCGACTGATTAATTTCACTTTGCGTAATGCCTTCCAGATTCATCCATGTTATGAGATGTTTTGTGGATTCATCATTGTTCTTTATCATTGTGTAGTATTCCATTGTACAAACTATATTTTTGGGTGACATAATTCAATCCATAACACTTAGCTACACTGTATACTATCAAACTTTTAAATAATGAAATAGATGAAAATTGTGTATCATTATTTTAAATTGCACTGTTTTTATTATGAATGAGGTTAAGTATCCTTTTCTGTAACTATAAACTACCTGTTTTTCTTTCTGGGAGCTGCCTGTTCATATCCTATACCAATTTTCTTTGGAATTGTTGGTCTTATTGATTTGTAAGAGCTCTTTGTATATTAAGGAAATTCACCCTTTGTAGTATGTATCATTAATATTTTCTAAGGTTGTAATTTGTCTTTTGACTTTGTTTATGGAGTTTCATATATTTAAAAAGTCAGATGTATCTACCTTTTCCTCTATGGCCTCTTATGTCTTGCTTGAAAAAGTCTTCCCAACTGCAAGATTTTAAAAGTAAACTCACCTATGTTTTCTTACATTACCTCTATAATTTCATCTTTTACCTTTAGATCCTTGATCTGATATATTTTTAGTATAAGAAATGGGGTAAGAATCTAGCTTTGTATTTTTTCCAAATGGCTAACCAGTTTTATCAACATTATTTATTGAATATTCAAATGTTTCTCCATTGTTCTGAAATGCCTGTAGGTAGTTAGGGCTATTTCTATATTTTGTTGATCTGACTATCTTTTCATATACAAGGATCAACTGTTTTAGTGGTAGCACTTTTATAGTATGTTTTAATATCTGGTAGAGCTACACTGCTCTTCAGAATTTTCTTGGCAATTTTTTTTTTTTATTGTTTTGCTTTAAGTGAGAGTTTACAGTTCAAGTTAGTCTCTCATACAAAAGTTTATACATACATTGTTATGTGACCCAAGTTGCTCTCCCCATACTGTGACAGCACACTCCTCCTTTCCGCCCTGTATTTCCTGTGTCCATTTAACCAGCTCCTGACTCTCTCTGCCTTCTCATCTCACCTCTGGATAGGAGCTGCTCATACAATATTTGTCCTTTTGCGACTGACTACATTCACTCAGCATAATGCCTTCCAGATTCCTCCATGTTATAAGATGTTTAACAGCTTCACCATTGTTCTTTATCATTTCATAGTATTCCATTGTGTACGATAATCTGTTTATACATTCATCTGTTGATGGGCATCTAGGTTGTTTCCATCTTTTTGCTATTGTGAACAGTGCTGCAATGAACATGGGTGTGCATGTATCTATTTGTGTGACAGCTCTTATTTCTCTTGGATATATTCCAAGTAGTGGGATTGCTGGATCGTATGGTACTTCTATTTCTAGCTTTTTAAGAAAGTGCCAAATCGATTTCCAAAGTGGTTACACCATTTTACATTCCCATCAGCAGTGTATAAGTGTTCCAGTCTCTCCACAACCTCTCCAACATTTATCACTTTGTGTTTTTTGGATTAATGCTAGCCTTGTTGGGATGAGATGGTATCTTATTGTAGTTTTGATTTGTATTTCTCTAATGGCTAATGATCATGAGCATTTCCTCATGTGTCTGCTAGCTGCCTGAATGTCTTCTTTGGCAAAGTGCCTGTTCATATCCTTTGCCCATGTTTTAATTGGGTTATTTGTCTTTTTGTTGTTGAGGTTTTGCAGTGTCTTGTAGATTTTAGAGATTAGATGCTGATCAGGTTTGTTGTAGCCAAAAATATTTTCCCAGGCTGTAGGTTGTCTTTTTACTCTTTTGGTTAAGTATTTTGATGAGCTTAAGTGTTTGATTTTTAGGAGCTCCCAGTTATCTAGTCTCTCTTCTGGTGCTTATGCATTGTTACTTATGGTTTCTATTCTGTTTATGCCATGTATTAGGGCTCCTAGCATTGTCGCTATTTTTTCTTCCATGATCTTTATCGTTTGAGATTTTATATTTAGGTCTTTGATCTATTTTGAGTTAGTTTTTGTGCATGGTGTGAGATGTGGGTCTTATTTCAGTTTTTGGCAGGTGGATATCCACTTACGCCAGCACCATTTGTTAAACAGACTGTCTTTTCCCCAATTAATGAACTTGGGGACTTTGTCACATATCAGCTGCTCATTGGTGGATAAATTTATGTCTGGATTCTCAATTCTGTTCCAGGGTCTGTGTATCTGTTGTTGTACCAGTACCAGGCTGTTTTGACTACAATGGAAGTATAATAGGTTCTAAAATCAGGTAGTGTGAGGCCTCTCACTTTGTTCTTCTTCTTGGGTAATGCTTTACTTATCCGGGGCCTCTTCCCTTTCCATATGAATTCAGTGATTTGTTTCTTCATCTCATTAAAAAATGCCTTTGGAATTTGAATTGGGATTGCATTGTATCAGTAGATTACTTTGGGTAGAATTGACATTTTCACAGTATGAAGTCTTCCTATCCATGAGCAAGGTATGTTTTTCCACTTATGCAGGTCTCTTTTGGTTTCTTGCAGTAGTATCTTGTAGTTTTCATTGTATAGGTCTTTTACATCTCTGGTTAGATTTACTCCTAAGTATTTATCTTCTTGGGGGCTATTGTAAATGGTATTGATTTGGTGATTTCCTCTTCAAAGTTCTCTTTGTTGTTGTATAGGAATAAACTGATTTTTGTATGTTTATCTGTATCCTGATATTTTGCTGGAATCTTCTATTAGTTCCAGTAGTTTTCTTGTGGATTCTTTGAGGTTTTCTGTGTATAAGATCATATCATCTGCAAATAGAGAGACTTTTACTTCTTCCTTACCAATTTGGATGCCCTCTGTTTCTTTTTCTAGGCTAATTGCTCTGGCTAGAACCTCCAGCACAATGTTGAGTAAGAGTGGGCATCCTTGTCTAGTTCCTGTTCTCAAGGGGAATGCTTTCAGACTCTTTCCATTTAGGATGATGTTGGCTGTTGGCTTTGTATGAATGCCTTTAATTATGCTGAGGAATTTCCCTTCTATTCCGATTTTGTTGAGAGTTTTTATCATGAATGAGTGTTGGACTTTGTCAAATGCCTTTTCTGCATCAGTTGATAGATTATGTGGTTCTTGTCTTTTGTTTTATTTATACGATGGATTGCATTGATTGTTTTTCTAATGTTGAACCATGCCTGCATGTCTGGTATAAATCCCACTTGATCATGGTGAATTATTTTTTTGATATGTTGTTGAATTTTATTGGCTAGAATTTTGTTGACGATGTTTACGTCTATGTTCATGAGGGATATTCGTCTGTAATTTTCTTTTTTTTGTAGTATCTTTACCTGGTTTTGGTATCAGGGCTATGCTAGCTTCATAGAATGAGTTTGGGAGTATTCTATCCTTTTCTAGGCTCTGAAATACCTTTGGTAGTAGTGGTGTTAACTCTTCTCTGAAAGTTTGGTAGAATTCTCCAGTGAAACTGTCCAGGCCAGGGCTTTTTTTGGTTGGGAGTTTTTAAATTACCTTTTCAATCTCTTCTTTTTGGTATAGGTTTATTTAGTTGTTCTACCTCTGTGTTAATTTAGGTAGGTAGTGAGTTTCTAGAAATTGGTCTATTTCCTCTAGGTTTTCAAATCTGTTAGAGTACAATTTTTCATAGTATTCTGTTATGATTCTTTAAATTTCAGTTGGGTCTGTTGTGATATTGTCTGCCTCATTTCTTATTTGGGTTATTTGTTTCCTCTCCTGTTTTTCTTTTGTCAGTTTAACCAGTGGTTCATCAATTTTGCCGATCTTTTCAAAGAACCAGCTTTTGGTCTTGTTAACCCTTTCAATTGTTTTTCTATTCTCTGTTTCATTTAATTCTGCTCTAATTCTTATCATTTCCCTTCTTCTGGCACCCGAGGGCTTCTTTTGCTGCTCTCTTTCTATTTGTGAGAGTTGCATGGTTAATATTTTGATTTTGGCCCTTTTTCGTTTTGAATGTGTGCATTCATTGCTATAAATTGACCTCTGAGCACCGCTTTTGCCGTGTCCCAAAGGTTCTGGTAGGATGTGTTTTCATTCTCATTTGATTCCATGAATTTCTTTATTCCATCCTTAATTTCTTCTATAACCCAGTAGTTTTTGAGCAAGGTGTTGTTTAATTCCCATATGTTTGATTTTTTTTCCTTGCTTTTTCTGTTGTTGATTTCTACTTTTATGGCTTTATGGTCAGAAAAGATGCTTTGTAATATTTCGATGTTTTGATTTTGTTAAAGCTTGCTTTATGGCCTAATATGTGGTCTATTCTGGAGAATGTTCCATGTACATTGGAAAAGAAAGTATACTTGGCTGCTATTGGGTGGAATGTTTGGTGTATGTCCATGAGATCAAGTTAGTTGATTGTGGCATTTAGATCATCCGTGTCTTTACTGAGCTTCTTTCTGGATGTTCCGTCCTTCACTGAAAGTGGTGTGTTGTAGCCTGCTATTATTATTGTGGAGCTGTCTGTCTTTCTTTTCAGTGCTGTTAGAGTTTGTTTTATGTATTTTGAAGTTCTGTTGTTGAGTGCGTAAATATTTGTTATAGTTATGTCCTCCTGGTGTATTGACTCTTTAATCATTATATAGTGTCCTTCCTTATCCTTTGTGTTGGATTTTACTTTAAAGTCTATTTTGTCAGAGATTAATATTGCCACTCCTGCTCTTTTTTGAGTGTTGTTTGCTTGATATATTTTTTTCCATCCTTTGAGTTTTAGTTTGTTTGTGCCTTAAGTCTAAGGTGTGTCTCTTGTAGGCAGCATATAGACAGATCATGCTTTTTATCCATTCTGCCACTCTCTGTCTCTGTGTTGGTGCATTTAGTCCATTTACCTTCAGTGTAGTCATTGATAGGTATGAGGTTAATGCTGTCATTTTGACGTCTTTTTTTGTGTGTTGTTGAGTTTCTTTGTTCCACTTAATTTTCTGTGCTGAGTTTTTTTCTTTATGTATTTTCTTTTCATCTTTTTCATTGTTGTTGATTTTGTATTTACTGAGTCTTTATATTTTTCTTGTTTTTATTTTGATGTGTAGGATTGTTAGTTTCCTTTGTGGTTACCTTAATATTTACCCCTATTTTTCTAAGTTTAAACTAGTCTTTTATGTCATTATATCGCCTTGACTTCCTCTCCATATGAAAAATCTATGTCTACATTTTTTAAGTCCCTCTTTTTTGTTTTAATGTTGTCATCTTTTACATATTGACATCTTGTTTCCCTATTTTCAGTGTTTTAGCTTTGATTTATTTTTGTGACTTCCTTATCTAGGTTGATATCTGGTTGCTCTGTCCTGTGTTCTAGTCTTGTGTTGTTATCTGATGTTATTGATTTTCTAACTGGAGGACTCCCTTTAGTACTTCTTGTAATTTTGGTCTGGTTTTTGCAAATACCCTAAACTTCTGTTTATCTGGAAATGCCCTAATTTTGCCATCATATTTAAGAGACAGTTTTGTTGAATAATATAATATATTGTATTATAATTCTTGGCTGGCAATTTTTTTCCTTCAAGGCCTTATGTATATCATCCCATTGCCTTCTTGCCTGCATGGTTTCTGCTGAGTAGTCCGAGTTTCGTCTTACTGACTCTCCTTTGTAGATGACTTTTTGTTTATTCCTAGCCACTCTTAAAATTTTCTCTTTATCTTTGGTTTTGGCAAGTTTGATTATAATATGTCTTGGTGACTTTCTTTGGAGATCTGCCTTACGTGGGGTTCGACGAACACCTTGGATAGATATCTTCTCATCTTTCATGATATCAGGGAAGTTTGCTGCCAACAAATCTTCCACAATTCTCTCTGTATTTTCTGTTACCCTCCCCTGTTCTGGTACTCCAATCACTCATAGGTCATTCCTTTTGGTAGAGTACCACATAATTCTTAGGGTTTCTTCATTTTTTAAAATTATTTTATCTTATTTTTCCTCAAATAAGTTGGTGTCAAGTGCTTTATCTTCAATCTCACTAATTCTGACTTATATTGCCTCAGTTCTGCTCCTATGACTTTCTATTGAGTTGTCTAATTCTGAAATTTTATTGTTAATCTTCTGGATTTCTGATTTGTCTATGGATTCTTGCAGTCAATTAAATTTGTCATTATGCTCTTGAATAACCTTCTTAAGATCCTCTGTTGCTTTGTTTGTGTGTTCCTTTGCTTGTTCTGCCTAATCTCCTTTCTGATCTCTTGAAGGGTTCTGTATATTAATCCTTTGTATTCTACCTCTGGTAATTCCAAGAAATTCTCTTCCTCCAGAAAATTTCTTTATTTTGGGAGCTTGCTGAAGCCCTCATGGTCTTCCTCTTTATGTGCTTTGATATTGACTGTTGTCTCTGAGCCATCAGTAAGTTATTATATTTATTTTATGTTTGCTTACTGTGTCCTATCTCTTGTTTTGTTTTGTTTTGATATGCCCAAATAGGCTGCTCATTTGACCTAGTTTGATTATTGGTGTCTTTGAAGCTCTAGCATCCTGTCACACTAGGTATGTGAGCCCAGGAGCCCATTTACTTTTCTTGTATAAATTCAGCTCAGGTGTCCAGGTAGTCAGTCACCAAGTGTGTGGTGCAGGCTCTCACCCAGAGTCCTAGACATGCATGGGTGATTGGTGTAGGCACAGGTATCTGGCTGCAGTAGGGGGTCATGCTTTGAGCAAGGCAGGGGGCTGCCCTGAGTGGCTTGGAGGAAAGCATGTCCCTCTTCCCTAGAGCGCGTAGGTAGGTGGGTTTTGCAGCCGGACTATGAGCGCCCTGTGCTGTTGACTGTAAGGACTGGGAGGAGCCACTTATTCTTGGACCACTGTCGCAGGTGGCTAGGTGGTATGGGTGGAGCCACTAGAATTGGGCCCTTGATGTGGGTAGGTGAGGACCCTGCTTAATGGGCAGAGCAGTATCAAATGTCACAAACTTGCCACTTCACCACATAGCTGAAACAGTTGAAGTTAGATTTCAGGTATATACTCTGTTGTACTGTGGTAATGAGGGCCTACACTGTTGAAACGGGCCCATGCAGGTCTATGCAGGGGTGAAAGGCATTCAAAGTCCGTGGACCCCTTATGCCTATAGGTAGGCAAGGGAGCTGTGCCTACCCTGAGTTCCTGGTTTAGGGGAGCCGGCAGATTATTTCTTCCCTGTTTATTAATTTGTTCCCTTTCCAAGGCTGGGAGAATGGCTCAGGGTGCATGATGGGTCCTACTTCTGGCCCAGGGGACTTGGCAATTGCTGAAGCTGGCTGGGACCTGGTGGAGAGCGGGAAGGATCAGGTAAATGGGAGATAGGTTTTTCCCAAAGGAGTCTTTTTGGATCCGCGCAGTAGGTCACACGCAATTACTTATCTTTAGCCTTGGCAATTTTTACGTTAATTTTTCCAAATGAATTTTAGAATTAATTTGTCCAGATGCTTACACAGAGGGAAATAAAAAATATTGCTATTGGGATTGCAAGCAATATGTATTTTTACACCTTAATCTACAAAAACATACAGTTGGGCAATTTCTAAATAAAGGCTGATAAGTACTGTATGGTTAACTATAAATCCCAAACATCATGATGACAAGCTAACAGTCCTCCTCCTAAGGCTCTCAATGATCTTTGTATTTCAAATCAGCTTCTGCAATTGTGAGGTTGTCCGAGCTGATAAATCCAGCCACCTGGATATGTTCTTAGTTTTTTTAGCATTAAGGATGGGAAACCACTCTTTTCCCTTTAGGTATCAGCACATCCTCAGGAACAGTCCAACCAAGTGAAAGTGGCAGGTGCTACATTGGAGCTGAGCCCCTTAGGAAGAAGAGGAAAGAGCTGCTTCAGATCTGGCAGTGGTCATCTGGGAAACCACTGTGACCAACAGGCCTCTCTGGGTTCCTCGATCAGTGATCTTTGAACTCTAGACTTTGAGAGCCCAAAGGACTTTTCGAGATGTCCCAATCCTCTCACTGTACAGAGGTGGAAATTGAGGTAGGGGAAGGGAGGGGAGGGGAATTTCTCAAGTTCACCAAAACCCAGATATATCATTGTCTTAGTTGCAAACAACAGAATCTTTTCTGACTAGAGTAAGCAGAAAGGGGACTTATTTCAGTTTCCAGGCTAAGCTTCCAGGGGACAATGCCTAAAACCACATTACAGAGAAAATGGCTGCCACCACCATTGTTGAACACTGATGACAAGAAATTGACTTTAGCAAAGTGTCAACATACAAATGCCAAATTCTGCTTCAGGAACTTGACCTTACAACCCCTGAGAAACAACCTCTGCTATCACTGTGACCACCAAAAACTGGAAATTTTTACAGCTACTTGTCCAGTGAAAAATGGAAGTCCCACACCAAGCCTCATGTTGTGTACTTCCAAATTGAAGTCTCCCTTGGGTGTGTGATTAGAGCTAGGTCACATGCCTATGTTCTTGCTGCAAGGAAGGCTGGGAATTTGAGTTCTGACTTCTCGGTTCAAGAGCAGGGGAATTTCCCCAAGTACAGAAAGAACATTCAGGATTTGGACCAATCTTCCTGTTAAAGACAATTACTTATGCTAGACAAATACTTTTAAATTTTCTTAAAAGCATCAAAAATCTAACAAGATAGTGAAGAATTACTTGACCAAGAAATAGGAAAAGATAGGAGTCCAGAAAGGTTAGAGTTGCCAGATAAAATATAGGACTCCTAGTTAAATTTGAATTTCAGGTAAGTAACAAATACTTTTTTAGTATAAGTGTGTCCCAGCTACATTTGAATTTCAGATAAGCAACAAATAATTATTTTAGTATAATGAATATGCCCATGCAACATTTTTGGACATACTCCGTATTTTGGGACATATTTTTATTTGCTAAATCTTCAACCCTACCAGAGAAATGAATCCAGCATTAGGTCTGCTTTTGCCCAAGGGCATTTGGTAATCTGAAAAAGGCAGCAGAGAGGCTGACCTATCCTTTTGAAAGCATTTTGGGACTAGGTACAAAATCAGAGTTCGGGGCCTATCAAGATTAGAGACTCTGATAAATCACCCTCGTGGCTGACAATTACTTTGATGGCCCCCAGTGAACCATGGCTCTGGGTATGTATGCCTCTTGTTCTCTTTCGGACTCTGAGCTGACCCTGTGACCTGCTTTAAACAATAGAATGTGGCAGAAGTGATGTGTCTGTTCTGGCCTAAGCCTTAAAAAAGATCTGGCAGTTTCCATGTTCTGGCTCTGGGAGAAGCCAATTGCCATGTAAGACATCTCACTATCCGGAGAACTGGGACCTAATCAAGGAACTGTGCCAAGCTGGATGTCAGTATTGTTATGGACCTGTGCCTGCTGTGTGCTGCCATTTCCTCCTTTTTGTTTCTTCTTCTTTTTTTTAAGCTGTCCTTTTTGAATGGAGGTGTCTATAGCAATTTTCCTTTCCCCTCCTCACCATGGTATGTTGGGCATGTGGGGAGCAGATTAGTTGTCTCTTCAATTCACAGGTCTTCAAATTGAGAGGAGCAGCACTTGAGACGCCTCATTCACACCTGTGCTGTTTTAGATGATGCGATAAAATAACTACATGTCCCATGTTTAAGGAGAGAAAAGCCAAGCTTGAAAACTATAGCAGGGAACTAGAAGGTATAAGAAGTGACATAGCAGATGTGAAAAAGAACCAAACAGAAATTCTAGAACTAAAAAACAACCAAAATATAAGAGCGTAATGGATAGGTTTAAAAGCAGACTAAAAAAAAAAAAAGCTGAAGTGAGAAGTAATGAACTGAAAAATAGTAGAAACTTCTCAGAACAAAGGATGGGAGGACAAAAGATCGAAAAAACAGAAGGCAATGGAGTGAGAAAGTCTTACATGTATTTCAATTATAGCCACAGAAGGAAAGAAGAAAAGGGGCAGAAACAATATTTGAACAGATAATGGCTGAGAATTTTTCAAAACTGATGGAAAGCTATTCAAAAGGTAGTAGGTGGCCATGAAATGATAGAGGTCCATCCCGCTAAGCATTCTGACTCTTAAAATAATACACCCTTTCTGTACCAAACTGCCTTTGAAAGTATTCTGACACCAAAATGGAGTAGTTCCATAGCGGATGGAATAGGGCTTGGGTGCACTGAGTTCAAGTACAAGTTCTGTCACTTTCTAGCTGTGCAGTTTTCTCAACTAGTAAATGGGAGTCTCTGGGTGGTACAAATGGTTAACATGCTTGGCTGCTAACCCAAAAGTTGGAGGTTCGAGTCCACCCAGAGATGCCTCAGAAGAAACACCTGGCAATCTACTTCCGAAAAACCAGCCATTGAAACCCGATAGAGTGCAGTTCAGCTTTGCAACACATGGGCTTGCCAAGTGTCAGAATACACTTAATAGCAACTTTTTTTTTTTTAAATGGGACTAGTAATACCAGCCTTTTGTGAGAATGAAGTGATACAGTATGTGTGAACAAAACTAGTAAATACCAAGTGCTTTAAATATGAGATGTGGTTTGAGCAGTACCAGGCTGGCTACAAGCATGCCGAGGGGCCTGAACAGTGACAGGAAAGACTGGCTACATAATTTGTGGGGCCCAGTGCAAAACGAAAACATGGGAGCCTTTGTTGAACAATTAAGAATTTCAAGATGGTGACTGCAGAGCATTAAACCAAGCTCAGGGTCCCTCTAAGTGAGACTACACAGGTCACATGCCCATGAAACCAGCCTTGAAGCCAGACCCTGCAAAGAACTACTCTGTGCGGTAGGAAAGGGCTGCTCATTCCACACTCAGGTGTCTGCAGCCGTAGCCCACGTCATCTTTGGATTCTGAAGGGCAACAATGTTTAGGGAAAATGCAAGCACACGAGTTTCTAAATGCCAAGGAGGGCAAGTGCAGTGACAGGGGTGGTTTTCTGAGGGAGTGGGTGGGGCCAGCCAGGCTGCCATCAGAACTATGGAACTGCCTGTTCCCCACAGACTCCAGCCTAGGAACAACAAAAAAAGGCTGCAGCTGTATCGACAGGGCCTGTTGTTTGCTGCGGTGTTACAACACAGCCTGGCAGCCTCCCGGGCTTTTCTGTCTTCCTCCTGGAAAAGCCTGGTCCCCGAGCATGTGACGCAGCCACACGGTCCTGCAGATTTGTCCTCGGTGTTCCCTCAAGCACCAGACTTTTCCAGGGCTGCCTGCTTTTTGCTCATACTATCCCTCCCCTGCCTGGGAGTCCCTGTCCTTCCTCTTCCATGCCCTTCCGTGTCTGTCTGGCAAACACCTACTCCATCTTTTAAGACTCGGCTCCAGTGTCACTTCCTCAATGAAGCCTTCCCTGCCCCCCCCAGGGAGAGCTGACTTCTCCTCCTGGGGACCCTCCACTGTGTCCTATACAGACATCTGTCACAGCCCTGTAACATGAGGAGCACTGACATGCTATGTGGATGTCACTGTCTCCTAGGCTGAAGCAATGTCTTCTCACCTCTGTATACCCTGCACGTATAGCACAGTGCTTAATACTTGCTGTTATAAAGCATACTAGATGTTTAATGGAGTCCCTGGGTGGCACAAATGGTTACATGCTTGACTACTAGCCGAAAGGTTAGCGGTTCAAACCCACCTAGAGGTGCCTCAGAAGACAGGCTTGGCGATCTGCTTCTGAAAGGTCACAGCCTTGAAAACTTTATGGAGCACAGTTTCACTCTGACACATATGGGGTTGCTATGAGTCAGAATTGATTCAACGGCAACTAACAACAAATGCTTAAATAAGTAGGTGTTAATATAAAGAGTAGTTTTAATCGACATTGTCTTGCTAAATTAATGTAAGAATAAATTTTCCCAGGAACTCTTCCCAGCAGCTGATAAGAGGGGAAGCTGCTAGGTACTAAGGATACACAAAATGACTAAGATAGGTCCCTTCCCCTTGAGGAGGTTTTAATGTTGGCTCATCTGCAGCCACCACCTTTTGAAGGCTGGGAACAACTAGAATACCACCAAGCATGGTGAATTGTAGTAGAGGCACTTCATAAATATACCATATAGTGGAGGGAAGGCAGATTTGGAACTAGGAGATGTAGGTTCTGAACTAGCTATAGGAAACTAGGTTTCCATAGGTAATTATTAGGTCTCATAGGTAACTAAGGAGTTCTGGTAGTGCAGTGGTTAAGCACTCAGTTGCTAATGGAAAGGTCAGCAGTTGGAACTCACCAGCCACTCCGCAGGAGAAAGATGTGGCAGTCAGCTTCCTTAAAGACTACAGCCTAGGAAACCCTGTGGGGCAGTTCTACTCTGCCCTATAGAGTTGCTATGAGTCAGAATCAAATTGATAGTGATGGGCTTGGTTATGGTATAGGCAACAGCTATGAGACTTTAGGGTTCTGTTTCCTCAAAAATGGAGTAGCCCTTCATGACTCTATGGGAGTGACTGGAGAAGGCCATCTAGTTTGGGGGGGCTCTCGAAGCTGAGTTTGCTTAGCAGGCCTACCTTTTTCTTGGGGGATGGGAAAGAGGCAGGGCCATTTTTAAGGTTGATTCCTGTCTCAGTTGCCTGGGATCTCATGTTTGAAAGGTAGAAAGCCACAGGAAAGCATGGCCCTCAGTCACTGGGGAGGCGTTGTGTGCTGAACTGGTTCTTGAGGTGGGGTTCTCCAGTCCTGGCTGGGCATCTTTGACTTCATGGGGTCATTTTCTGAGGGTGACTTGGCCTGCCGTCTCCATCCTCAGGGCAGGCCCGGTGGGCAGATAAAAGGGACAGAGGTTTCAGAGAGGCGATACGGATGTTAAGTCAACTAGCTTGTTTAGGCGTTAATTTCTCTGAGGTGAGGGAGACTGTGTAGAGGGTGTCGGTCAGCTTCCCCCATCCTGTCTCTCCGACCCCCACAAAGGGCCAAGGGCAGACACGTGGGCTGGTGAGGAGGCGGAGGTTACATTAAGGCGGAGATGCAAATCAACGGGGCGGGGTCTCATTTGCATGGAGGGCGCGCGGCCACCAATCCGGACACGCGGGGCGAGAGCCCGCGCGTCTTTTGGGGGCGGACTGACAGCCCCGGGGCCCTATGGAAGGCGGGTCCTGCGGCCGGCGGGGGCGGGACAGCGCCGGGCGCTGCCCGGGGGATTGGGGCCGGCTCGTGGGCGCTGCCAGTCTCGGGCGGTGGCGGCCGGCGGGCGGGCGGGCGGGTGGCGTGCTGGGCGGGCTGAGGAGCCAGCGGCGCGCGGGTGAGGGGGAGAAAGACAGAGTCGGCGAGTAACCGCGGCGACAGGTACCAGCTCCATGGCCGCAGGGATGGGGCTGGCGGCGCCCCGGGAGCCGAATTCCCTGCTTCCCGGTCCCGCCGCGGCCGCACAGCCTTCCCGCCCCCTCACACGGGTCCCCAGCCCGGGACCGGCTCGTGGGGCGAGCGGGGCCCGGGGAGCCTGGAGGTGAGGGCGCCGGGACGCCCAGGCCCCTGCGAGCCCTTAGGCGCCCCGCCGACCGCGGGGCCGGTCCTCCCTCAGGGAGGCGCGCTCGCCCGGCGGCCGCGGGAGCCGCTCCCGCCCCCGCCGCGCGCCCCCTCTCGCAGACGAGGCAGGTCGCGCCCGCTCGTCCTCACCCGGCTTTTGTTTCCCGCCCGGGCTGACAGGTCCCGGCTCCCGCTTCTGTCGGCGACCCCCGACTGCCCGAAGGCCGGCGGACCCGTGACCGCGGAGCGGCGCCGCGGCCGCCGGGAGGCGGCGGCGGGTTCCTTGCAGAGCCGGGAGGAGCGTGAGTAGTCGCCGCCGCCAGCGAGAAAGAAACTTCGCCTTCCGGGGCCCGGGCGGCGGGAGAAGTGGAGCCCGGGGTTGAGCAATGTGCCGGGCGCTCGGCCGGCACGATCGAGACTTCCTCACCTGGTGGGGCTTGTGTAGGGTGAGGATAACGGAGTGTCCCCGCTGCTGCCCTCCGCTTTCGGTTCACGCTCTCCCGGTGCAGCCCGCCCGATGGGTGTGGATGGGCGTGCACCGCCTTCACCTGCTGCGCCGGGAGCAGTGGCTGGAAGCAGCATCCCTGCTTCACCGCCACTTGTTGAAGGGGGCCAGTGCAGTGCCGTTTTAACAAGTGGTTCAGTTAAGCGCTGGGCTGCTCCCTAAAGGTTGACGGTTCGAACCCACCCAGCGGCTTCGCGCAGAAAGACCTGGCGATCTGCATCGTAAAGATTACAGTTTAGAAAACCCCAGGGGCAGTTCTGCTCTGTCAGCAGGGTCGCTATGAGTTGAAATCGATTAAACGGGCACCAGCAACAGCATCAGATGAAAGCCAATTAAAAGTTGTTTTAGGATTCCTTATTCTATTCAGCTCTGGCACTAACGCCTTCTACCTTATCGACCATCTCAAGATGTGGTGGCAAAAAGTATATGAATCAAAACCAGGATTGAAAAAAACAATTTGAGGGTCGGGGTGTAGACTGCCTTTACGACTAAGCCAGCAGGAACAATTTAGTCTCATTTCAAAAATCGGTTTCTGCAGTTGGGGTGAAAGCATAGTAAGGTACAGGTCGTAAGTGGAGAATGCAGAACTCTAGATAGCCTTCCGTGTGGTTCAGAACAGTGTGTACAGCGTTTGGCTGCCATTCAGTAAATTCTGCATGAAGCAGTTTGAGCTCGTGGTTTTGGATTTACTTTTCAGAAGTATGTTTTCCAGTGGAATAAGGTTTAGCATTGAATGGGAGCTTTCTTTGCCTTTCTGAGGGTAGACTCATATAGGAGTATTTATTTTTATTGTCTTTTCATTTTGTTAGATTGTGGACAGGGAAAAAGTTAAGGCATATTTTGGTTAAGTATTTTTAAGTCTGTGGGAGTTCCATTCCCATCCCCTCCACCCCCCCCCCCCCATGAAGAATTTTACTTTAGAGGATTCTAGTAGCTGCTTCTCTTGGGGTTTGAATCAAAACGCAAGGATAGACTTCAAAAAATTCTTATTCTGGCAGAATTTTTTTTTTTTTTTCTGTCATTCTCTCATTTATCATTTTCTGTTTGTCTCTTTCCCAGCTGACTTCTGCCTAACAATCTGCAATTATGGCCTTGACCAGTTTAGGATATCTATAGAAATAATATATTTTTAAAACTTGGATGATTAATAACACTCATCATTCCTGAGAAACACGTAATTTAGTTTACTCAGTTTTTTTTCTTCCTGTGTGTCTTGTTTGACATCCTATTGGATATGATTTACACTTGAGAGATTTAACTTCTTAGGAACAAAGTTACTAATTTTGATTTAGATTAGTTATGCTACTTTTTAGTGTTTCATTTTGAATGGTAATTTACTTATTTACCTAGTAACATCATTGAAAGGTGAATTCTTTAGGCACCAGGTTATTCCTGACTGAAATTTAAAAAAGTATGTATCAAAGATGGTCTTTCAAATGTCTTATTTCTCTAAAACACCAGGCTTATATATTGTGAGGTCCTTCTCTTTCGAACACTTAGTTATGGGAGTTTAGGGTAAATTTCTTTTTCAAAACAATTTTAACAAGTTCAAAAATGAAAAGCTTAAAATATTGGATTAGATAATTAAATCTTCAATTTTCTGTTTATTCTTGGATTGGAATAGATTACATATTTTTAATTTTTTTTCCTAAAGACTTCTCAGTTTAGAGTGATTTAGTCCAAAGAAAAGCAGACATTTCTTTCTATAGCTGTAGAAGAAACTACTGTTATTAAAAGCTGAGTTGGCTTTTTAATATTTAGTGAGGATACATTGATTGAATAGTTACTCCTTATGTAGACTGGGTTCTATTCTGTATAAATAGTTGTAAAGAAGCTTATAAGACTGGGGCTCTAGTTGTTTTTAGAGATTTATGTAATTGTTCTTTAAAGTGTATAGGACTATGTTACTTTAAATACTGCTAAGTGTAATAGAAGTTTACAATCCTTGTCCTGTGATGAATAATTAAATATCGTAAGTTAAAGTTATATTTTGTAGAATTATTTACACAAAGACATATTTTAGATGATTTAAATATAAAAGTATCTTTTAATTAAAGGCTCATCTTAAAATTCAGTTTTCAGATCATTTAATTAGTGAATTTTGTCTACTTTAATTTGTGGTAGACTATGTTATCAAATTATCAGCTACATTTCAGTTTCAAAATTAATCATAACTTGAATTCTCACATCTACGCAGTAAATATTAGGAATGTTTACCCTCAGATATGCCTTCTTTCGAGTTGGGGGTGTGTAAATAATTTTGAATGAATAAAGCTACAAAAAACAAGAACTTATATTAAAACAGCTAAATTACAAGAATATCAAATGATACTGTTTCAGACATTAATACTGCTTTATTTAACAGTAATATGCCTGTTGTACCTGGCATTAAGGGTATCCTCTATAGACCCTTAATATAATTTTTCACAATTACTAAGGAAGAACCTATATTCTGCATATTCTGGCACACTAAATCTGTAATTATTTATGCCAAATAATTAATTAAGTGCATTTTATACTTCTGAAACGATTTAAACTTTCTAACCTAGCTGATTAGTAATTAGATTTTGTTTTTTCAGCATTTTATATTTCTGACTTTTTATAGCACATTTTTAGTGTATCTTGCCACTCCTTGGAAACCCTATGGGGCAGTTCTACTCTGTCCTATGGGGTTGCTGTGAGTCAGAATTGACCTGACGGCAACGGATTGGGTTTTTGGTTTTTAACTTCTGATATTATATCCCTAAAAGTGTAAAGAAAATTAAATCTATATGCATCAGAGACTTGTTGGACAGTGGTATGTAAATCACATAACTATTGTTTTAAAAACGATAACCACTTGTGTGTGATATAATTTGCAAATAGGATGTTTAATTACTGTGCAAAAGTATAATTTTACCAAATGAAACAGGTTAAAATAATATATAATAGGGCCATATGTACCCTTGTAAATGTAATCTTTGTAGCTAACGGGTTACTAAGGATATTTTAGCAATATTTAAAATTCCAGTACTGCAAAATAATTCATACATCTTACAGTTTGTTATAGTGAGAGTTGACCTGCATTTGGCTGAAATTTAAACATGTAAGTCTCAAATCCTTAAGTGAGGCAGGTCCTTTTTATGCTTAATTAAATATTTACATCTAGTCTTTTGGAAAATATGTGGTTAAAGAGAGTAAAGGACCACCAGAGGGAGTGTGGGGTCTACACATTTGGTGTACCTGTTTTTGGCCCTTGATCTGGAAGAATATCATTTAAAAAATAAAAATAAAATTTTATTTTGGTTCTGTTAAAACAAGCAGGTAAAAGATATTGAAAAGTTGGGGAGTGTAGCTGTTTGGATGTGCTGTCATCTTTTGTAACATTTACTAAATCAAGGCTATTTTCTTTTTCTTCTTTTAGAAAAAGGTGCGATTATTTGAAAAATAAAACAGTGTATTTTCAGAGTGAAATAATGGGATTTTAAGTAAACAGTCATACATTTGTAAAACTTAGGGAATGCTAATCCAGATGCTAGGGTTAAGATTTGTAAAATTTATATACTGTGGAATATATCGTGGACTGCCAGAAGAACGAACAAATCTGTCTTGGAAGAAGTACAGCCAGAATGCTCCTTAGAAGCAAAGATGCCAAGACTTCATCTCACATACTTTGGACATGTTATCAGGAGGAATCAGTCCCTGGAGAACGATATCGTGCTTGGTAAAGTAGAGGGTCAGTGAAAAAGAGGAAAACCCTCAAAGAGGTGGATTGACATGGTGGCAGCAACAGTGGACTCAAGCATAACAACGATTGTGAGGATGGCACAGGACCAGGCAGTGTTTTGTTCTGTTGTGCATACGGTCGCTATGAGTCAAAAGTGACTCAGTGGCACCTAACAACAACAACAACAACAACAAGGTTAAGATTTGTAAAATTTAGGGAATAAAAAAAAGTTTGCATTTGTAAAAGTTAGGGCATAGCCAGATGTTAGGGCTTTAAGGGATGCCTGGTGGTGCAGTGATTAAAGCGCTTGGCAGCTAACCATTAAGAATGTAGTATATTTGAGTATGTTTTTGAAATTGCTTATTTTTTGGAAGGAGGAATAAAAGGTGAAGAAAGACTAAAGAATAAATGAGGTGTCTTCCCTTTTGTAGTTGCAAACCCTTTCTAATGAAGGCAATGGTAAATTTCTAGAACCATTTGTACCATTCTACCTCAGTCTTGGCGATTTATAGATAATAACCAAGGAGCCACTTCTAGTCCCCTGGAAATGGTCATCTGATTATCAAAAGCAGAGTGGCAAATTTCAAACTGATCTCTTAAAATACTAGATTTGTGTGTGTGTTTCTCAGTGTTCCTATCTCTGGAAATTAAAGACCCTCCTTTACTATCAGCTAAAAATTACACAGTGGAATTTGAAAGTCAAAATATCTCTATCATAGACAGAGTGAGTCTTTATCAGAATATATTCTGAATGAGGCTGGAATGTTCTTTGCCCATGTTAAATATTAACCAGTGAAATTATTTCCATGTTTAACTTTTTAAAAAACCAAGACAATAAAACAATCCTGTAATCTTAACACATATTTTGTTTTTTGCCCCAGCATAAAAAATTATTATATGGTGGAATATAGTAACAGTTTTTTTTTTTTTTAATAATGTTTTGAAATTCTAGCTTGGGAAGGGATATTTACTATAAAAAGAAGGTGTTTCATTGAAGCAGAACAGGGTAATTTACGTGGAGAGAAATTTGTTTCTTGAGTTATTCTTAGGTTAAAACATAATACTAAGAAAAATTGAGGCTATCATTCCTATCTTGGATTTATTTTCACTATGAACTTTATAAGTTTTTTAAAAAAAAATCTTTGTTGATCCTAGATTAACTTCTTGCATCTGTTCAATCTCCAGAAGATACATACATATATCTTTTACATTGTGTATGATTGTATGTATAATTGCTATATGTATATGTGTGTAGATTAATCTATTCATCTATCCTGCATTTCCCAGATTTATTTATATGTGAAATCTTTTTTAAAAATGAAAATCTTGTTTCACCAAGAGGAATGAAAGTGTATGTCTACAAAAAGACTGATATAAGAATGTTCATAGCAGCCTTGTCTGCAATAGGAATGAACAACTGATCACACAACAACATACATGTATCTCAAATATTATACAGAACTAGAGAAGCCAGACACAAGTGAGTATGTACCATATGATGTCATTTGTAAGAATGGCATGGCAGGGACATCTGAGCTCCTTTGACTTCACAAAGAGGAAGGAGAATCAAGATCAACAGCCCAAGGCTGATTTCCTGTGAGGTGGAGGTCAGACATGCCTCCACCCTCCAAACTTTTTACCAGTTCTGACACCAACTGTCCCTCCTACAGCACTTTCTACTTCTCTGCTCGGTTCGATAATTCCTTGCAGTGGCCACACACAACTCACAGACCATACTCACAGTTATGGGGCTTATTAGGGAAGTGACAGATTACCATTCAGGTTCAGGAACGCTCAGGATAAAGTTCTTCAATCAGGACAGCCTCTTCTCAGCCATGCCTGCAGACAGGTCTCTCTCTCACCCTCAGCCCGTGACCTGGCCTCTGCCCTGCTGGCGCAAGTGTTACAAAGCTCTTTTAGCTCTGCTGATAAGTACCCAGAGGCACCTCACTCTGCCAGTAAGCCTTGGTCTAAAGTCGCTTGGCTCTAGCTCTGTGGGTTGGCGAACCTAGCTCCACCAAGTGCCCGGAGGCACGGTACTCTGCCAGCAAGCCTCCTGCCTGAAGGTGCTCAGCTTTCTCACTCCGTGGGCTAGGAAGCCCATTGCGCCATCTCCTGCCAGTCTCCTGCCTCTGATGCTGCCATTTCTCTGCTGCCACCTCATGCCATCTTCAGTGTTAAAGCTCTCTCTCTTGTTCTCCTGGTTCCAGGAGCTTCTCAATGCAGAGATCCCAGGTCCAAAGGCCACGTTCCAGTCCTGGCTCTTCTTTCTTGATGGTGGTGAGATTCTCCCTTCCTGCCTCTGGGATGGCTTATTTTAAGCCTAGTGGGATGGCAAAACTGACCAATCCCCTTGTTAGGGTTTCATACATCTTATTTGCATGGTCCCACCCCTACAAAGGTGGCACACGCCCTATTTACATTAGTAGCAAGCTATCCAGTCCTCTTGGTGGGCCACAAGTACCTCATTTGCATAGTCCCATCCAGTGATTTGCTGGGAGTTACAAAGACTAAGGCTAGAAGGGCCATATTAAGTGATTCACTACACCACACATTTATATAAAATACAAGAACAGGCAAAACTAAGATATGGTGATAGAAATCAGGACAGCTGTTGCCTCTTGGGAGGGACTCTCATTGACTAGAAAGGGGCACAAAGGAAAGTTGTGGAGTGATGGAAATATTCTATGGCTTGATTTGAGTGATAGTAATTCAAGAGTATACTTTTAGAGTAACTTAATTTTAATATGACTTTTAATAAAAAGTTGTAAGACTAGTACAAGTAATTTCCTTATACCTTTATTCAGATTAACCAATTGTTGATGTATACATTGACTCAAACTTAGTGAAGTGAATGCTTAAGGTTCGTGCATTTTATGGTATGTAAGTTTTATTTGGGCAAATCTGTTGCAAAAGACCTCTTTAAAGTGTTAAAAAGCAAAGATGTCACTTTGAGGAGTAAGGTTTGCCTGACTCAAGCCCTGGTATTTTCAGTCGCCTCATATGCACGTGAAAGCTGGACAATGAATAAGGAAGACTGAAGAAGAATTGATGCCTTTGAATTATGGTGTTGGTGAAGAATATTGAATATACCATTGACTGCCAGAAGAACGAACAAATCTGTCTTGGAAGAAGTACAGCCAGAATGCTCATTAGAAGCAGGGATGGCAAGACTTCGTCTCACATACTTTGGACATTTTATCAGGAGGGATCAGTCTCTGAAGAAGGACATCATGCTTCATAAACTAGAGGGTCAGCAAAAGAGAGAAAGACCCTCAACAAGATGGAGTGACGCACTGGCTGCAACAGTGGGCTCAAACATAACGATTGTGAGGATGGTGCAGGACCAGGCAGTGTTTTGTTTTGTTGTGCATAGGGTTGCTATGAGTCGGAAGCAACTCAATGGCACCTAACAAGTTTTATTTTAATGAAGAGAAAAAAAACTAAAGAAATGTGTATTGAAGATGAAGAGAATGATCTTGTTATCTGAAAAAAGTGAAATACCTTGGTTAGGAATTAGAATTGTTCACAGTCTTTTGTCTCTGCATGTATGTATGTATGCTGCTGCTCATGAAAATTTCTTGCCAACGTGTTTCAGTTAGAAGAAACAGAATTGCCAGTGAGGAAACTCTGCTTTATTTTATGATTTTAATGCATGTCACCTAGGAATTAGGCTGATGTCTAGCAATAACTTATGGGAATTGAAGGTGGTGATTATTCCTGTTTAAAAGAGCTCTGTACACAGTGTGTGAGGTTTTGCACAGACATGTAAAGTCTTTACTGTTTTGGAACTTTCCAGTCGAAGAAGAGGAGGAGGCAAACAAATCCGGTTGTTGTTTCTGGGTGGTGCTATTTATCATAGAGAGGAAAGGTTGGTGCTTGTAAACCATAGAGACTGTTGATCATGGATAAGGGGTGAATCTGTGGCTCTCCATTAGTTTGAGTACCGCGGTAGCCCTGGTAGATTGTTTGATTTACATTAAATCCATTTAAATCACAGCTTAACTTGTGATAATGAAAAACATTAGACTTTCTCCATCTTATTATATAATTTAAAATATGTCTCATTTCCAGTTTAGGGTGAGGTATAATTTATGGATAACATAAATTATACACTTAGAATCATTGGTTGATTTTTTTTAAATCTAATTTTTTTGCATCTATATGAGAAAGTTGTTTTGTTAATTAATTATTAGAGTGGCTGATATTTGAAATAAGTGGAAGACTAACCATCCAGTTCAACAGATTAATCACTGATATCGGGGATTTTTGCTGTTGTTAGTTGCCGTGGAGTCTGCTCTGACTCACGGCAACCTTATAATATAACAGAATGAAATGTTGCCCCGTCCTGTGCTATCTTCATGATAGATATTGGGGATAGACGTTTATTTTGCAGAATTGTAAATGTATGCTAACCCAAACCATACATTTATACAGCCTATGTGTTTTTCTTCAACAAAAACAGAAGTGTATTGAAGAGAAAAATGACAAATGTCCAACATCAACCAACATTGACAGGACTGCTTTTTCCATTTAATGAACATCTTGTTCCTTTGAAATGACAGACTTATGTATACAGCTGAATTCCATTGGTCTGTCAAGAATTCAGAGAACATTATTTGAAAAGTTTTTACCTGCTAGAATTTTGTTTCAAGTTGTCAGCCTTAACTGTGGATAGAATTTAAGATATATCTGTCGGCAGATGTTTTTAGACTTTTTATTATGAAAGTTTCAAACATAAACAAAAATGGACAGAACAGTATAATGAACCTTCATGTAACCATTCACCAGAATCATTAATATCTATATTTTGGTTAATGTGCGGCCTTGAAAATTGTTAAATTCTCACAAATATTGTAAAATAGTAGTAGTATTGGCATATGAAAAAAATTTATCAACTTTTTCAAAAGTTATGCTATAAATAGAGAAATTTGAAAAGTAGTGTTTTAGCTCAGAGACTTGACTTTGGACAAATGGTAATTATGAAACTATTTTTGTCCTTTTTTTTTTTTCCCTTCTTTCTCTGCTCTGTGGTGCATGAGAAAGCTTTATTTGTCCTTGGTAAAAGGAGCAGATATGACTAGCATAACCTTCTCCTCTGTCTCTTCCTGCCTTGACTGCAAAATGTGATAGCTGGAGCTATAGCAGCCATTTCATAATCATGCAAAAAAGGCCAAGAGTCTGGTTACTCAAAGTGTGGCCTGTGGGTCAGATAGTTAGAACTGCAGAATTTTAGGCCCCAACCCAGAACTACTGAATCAAAATCTACATTTTAACAGGATCCCCATGTGATTTTTATGTGCACATTAGAGGTTTTTTTAAAAAAAAATACTATTTTATTGTGTTTTAGGTGAAAGTTTACACAGCAATTTAGGTTCCCTTTTAACAGTTTTTATACAGATTGTTCTGTGACATTGGTTACAGTTTACACGGTGTGTCAGCATTCTCATTTCCATTCTGTTTGTTCTGTTTCCATTGATTTAGCTTCCCTTCCCCTCCTTGTCTTCTCATCTTTACTTTTGGGTAAATGTTGACTGTTTGGTCGCATACAGTTGATTGTTTAAGGGAGCACATTACTCACTGGTGATATTGTTTATTTTATAAGCCAATCTTGGCTGAAAGGTGACCTTCAGAAATAGCTTCAGTTCCAAGTTCAAGGGTGTCTTAGGGTGATAGTCTCAGGGTTCCTGTACTTTCTATGGGCCCATAGCTGTGGCCATTTTTAGGAATTTGCATTTTGTTATACATTTTTCTCCCATTCTATCTGGGAACTTCTGTTGTGTCCCTGGTCAGAACGGTCCATAGTGGTAGCTGGGCACCATCTCATTCTTCTGGTCTCCGATTAGAAGAGGCCATGGTTTGTGTGGGCTGTTAGGCCTGTGGACTAGTTTCTTCTTTGGGTCTTTCCTTTCCTTCATTCTCTTTTGCTCTGTACAAGTAGAGGCCAACAGTGGTATTTTAGATGGCTGCTCACAAACTTTTAAGACCCCAGATGCTATTCACTAAACTAGGATGTAATTAGCTTTATGAACTAAATTATGGCAATTGACGAAGTTGTCTCTTGAGACTATGGTCCTAAGCCTTCTAACCCAGTAAACCAATCCTGCAAGTTATTTGGTTATGTTTAGGAAGCCTCTGTAACTGTGCCCCCTATGTGCTTTGTTGTATATATGGATATATATGCAGCACACGTAATTATGTATATAGATACGCCTACAGAGACACCTATACGTGCACATACATTTACTTGCATATGCCTTCGTATACACATATATGCACACATATCTACCTACATAACCACACACATTTTTTTGGTTGGTGTTACTGTTGTTGCAAAATTGTGTATGATACAGCATTTACCGAAATTATCTTTTTCTTGTATACTGTTTAGTGTCTTACTTACGTTGGTCAGGGTCTGCTGACTTCACCTATATTTGGTATATAGCCTTTCCCATCACCAAAAATAAGTGTCTGCTATCTAGCAAGTGATTCCCCTTCCCTCTCCCTCTCATCCGTGGTAACTATCAAAGAACATTGCTTTCTGTGTGTGTATCTGTTCTTGACTTTTTATGATAATGAGACCGTACAATATTTGTCCTTTGGTGATTGACTTACTTCACTCAGCGTAATGTCCTCCAGATTCATCCATGTTATAAGATGTTTTGTGCACGCCTCATTATTCTTTATAGTTGTGTAATATTCCATTGTATGTATGTACCACAATTTCAACTTTGTCCATTCATCCGTTGATGGGCACTTAGGCTGTTTCCATCTTTTTGCTGTTGTGTAATAATGTTGCAGAAAACATGGGTGTGTGTATGGTTCTTTGTGTCACTGCTCTCATAGCCCTTGGATATATACCTAGGAATAGGATTGCTGAATTATAAGGTATTTCTATTTCTAGATTTTCGAGGAAGCGCCATACCATTTTCCATAGTGGTTGTACCATTTTACAATCCTATCAGCAATGTATAAGAGTTACAGTCTCCCCACAATCTCACCAGCATTTGTTTTCTGTTTTTTTTGATCATTGCCATTTTGCAGGAGTGAGATGGTATCTCATAGTTTTGATTTGCATCTCTCTAATGGCTAATGGGAAACCCTGGTGGCATAGTGGTTAGGAGCTACATCTGCTAACCAAAAGGTCGGCAGTTTGAATCCACCAGGCACTCCTCGGAGACTCTATGGGGTAGTTCTCTGTCCTGTAGAGTTGCTATAAGTCGGAATTGCTTGATGGCAGTAGGTTTGGTTTGGTTTTTTAATGGCTAATGATCATAAGCATCTTTTCATGTATTTGCTGGCCGCCTGACTATTCTCTTTGGTGAAGTGTCAGTTCATGTCCTTTGCCCATTATTTGATTGGATTGTTTGTTTTTGTGATTGAGTTGTTGAAGTTTTGTATATATTTTAGGGATTAGACCCTTATCAGATATGTCTTTGCCAAAGATTTTTCCCAGTCTGTAGGCTCTCATTTTACTGTCTTGGTAAAGTCTTTTGATGAGCATAAGTATTTAATTTTTAGGAAGTCCCAGTTATCTAATTTATCTTCTGTTGTTCGTGCATTTTTGGTTGTGTTTGATAGGCTATTTATGCCAAAAAATTAGACCCTCTAGTTTTGTTCCTATGTTATCTTAAAGGAACTTTATAATTTCAGTTTTAACTTTTAGATCTTTGGTCCATTTTGAGTTAGTTTTTATGCATGGTTTGAGGTATGGATCTTGTTTCATTTTTCTGCAAATGAATATCCAGTGTCGCCAGCACCAATTGTTAAGCAGACTGTTTCTTCCTCATTGAATGGACTTTGACCCTTTGTTGAACACCAGCTACCTGTAGATGGATGGATTTTCTTCTGGGTTCTCAATTCTATTCACTGGTTTATGTGTGTGTCTGTCATTGAACCAGTACCAGGCTATTTTGACTATCATAACTGTATAGTAAGTTTTGAAATCAGAAGTGTGAGGCCTCCTACTTTGTTCTTTGTCTTCAGTATTGCTTTAGCTATTCAGGGCCTCTTTTCTTACCATATAAAGTTGGAGATTAGTTTTTCCATTTCATTAAAGAATGTTGTTGGGATTTGGATAAGGATTGCGTTATGTCTATAGATCGCTTTGGGTAGTATTGACATTTTCACAATGTTAAGTCTTCCAATCCGTGTGCTTGGAGTACGTTTCAATTTATGTAGATCTCTTTTAGTTTCTTTCAGTAATATTTTATGGTTGTCATTGTATAAGTCTTTTATGTCCCTGGTTAGGTTTATCCTAGTATTTTGTGCTTTTGAGTGCTATTGTAAATGGTGTCCTTGGCTTCTTTCTAGCAATTAATAGCCTAGAAAAGAAAGGAAGATTAATTTTTTAGCTTTTAATCTAGAATAAATTATTCCAAATATTCTGCATTTATAGAATTAGGTACTTTTCATCTAGAAAGTTAGGTTATCTTTAAAGTGTCTGCGGAATGCAGTTATCTGAATGCTCTTTGGTTAGTTACCTTCTCTTTCTCTAAAAACTCAGCTGTTGAAGTACTTTAACTGCCACTCCTTTTTAAGCCCCCAAAATGTATGTCTGTCTAAACTTGAGGCCTTCCAAACATGAGCCCCAAATTTTCACCTGTGCCTTAAAACTAAGTATATTTAAATACCATCTCTGTAGCTGCAGATGCACACAACACCCCCTGCCACCAACTCCCACCAAAAACTTCTTTCAGACTTCCCTCTTTAGCTGTCAATGGTTCCATTATTTCCTTTTAAAAAAAATTGTGGTAAAATATATGTAACAAAAAATTTGCCATCCTAACCATTTTTAAGTATACAATTCAGTGACATTAATTACATTTGTCATGTTGTGCTACCATCACCACTATTTTCAAAATACTTTCATTATCCCAAACAGTAACTCATTACTCCTTAAGCAACAATTCTCTGTTTTCCCCTACCCCAGCCCTTGATAACTACTAATAAACTTTTGTCTCTGTGCATTTGCCTATTCCGGATATTTCATGTAAGTGGGATCATACAACATTTGTCCTTTTGTGTCTGGCTTATTTCATTTAGTATAATGTTGTCAAGATTCATCCACATTGTATTAAGTATCACAACTTCATTTTTCTTTATGGCTGAATAATATTTCATATGCCACATTTTGTTAATCCATTCATCTGTTGATAGACATTTTGTTTCCACCTTTTGGCTACTGTAAATATTACTACAGTGAACATCGGTGTACAAGTGTCTGTTTGAGTCCCTACCTTCAAGTCTTTTGGGCATACATAGGAGTGGAATTGCTGGGTCATATTGTAATTCTTTGTTTAACTTTTTTGAAGAACCACCAGACTATTTTCCACAATGGCTACGCCAGCAATGGATGAGGGTTCCAATTTCTCCAAATCTTCCTCCAAGAGTTGTTATTTTCCATTTTTCTGATTATAGCCACTCTAGTGGGTAGGAAGTAATATCTCATTGTGGTTTTGATTTGCATTTTCCCAGTAACTTATGATGTTGAGCATTAGTGGCCATTTATATTTCTTTTTTTTAGAGAAGTGTTTATTATTTTGCCCATTTTTTAAATTAGATTTTTGGTCTTTTTGTTCTTGAGTCTTAGGAGTTTTTTTTAATATTATCTGGATATTAAATACTTATCAGAGATATGGTTCCCAAATATTTTCTCCCATTCTGTAGATTATCTATTCACTTTCTTGATAAAGTCCTTTGATGCACAAAAGTTTTGAATTTTGAAGTCCAATTTATATATTTTGTGTTTTGTTGCTCATGCTTTTGGTGTCAGTCATATCTAAGAATCCATTGTCAAAAACAAGAGCCTGAAGCTTTACCCCTCTGTTTTCTTCTAAGAGTTTTATGGTTTTAGTGTTTATATTTATTTAGGTTATTGATCCATTTTGAGTTAATTTTTGTATATGGTGTGAGGTATGGGTCCAAATTCATTCTTTTGCATGTGGAGATCCAGTTGTCCCAGCACTATTTTTTCCCGTACAAAAATCGATACATACATTGTTATGTGCCCCTAATTGCTCTCCTCATACTGTGACAAGTACACTCCTCCTTTCCACCCCTGATTCCCCATGTCCATTCAACCAGCTACTGATTCTCCCTGCCTTCTCATCTCACCTCTAGACAGAAGCTGCCCATTTAGTCTCTTGTATCTACTTGAGCTAAGAGGCACACTCCTCACGAGTATAACTTTATGTCCCACAGTCCAGTCCAATCCCTGTCTAAAGAGTTGGACTTGGAAATTGTTTTAGTTCTGGGCTGATAGAGAACCAGGGGCCATGCTTTCCGCGGTTCCTCCAGTCTCACTAAGACCATTATTAAGTATGGTCTTCTTACTAGAATTTGAGTTCTGCAGCCCACCTTTCTCCTGCTCCATCCAGGACTCTCTTTTGTATCAGGACAGTCATTGGTAGTAGCCGGGCACCATCTAGTTCTTCTGGTCTCAGGCTGATGAAGTCTCTGGTTTATGTGGCCCTTTCTGTCTCGGACTAATACTTCCCTTGTGTCTTTGGTGTTCTTCATTCTCCTTTACTCCAGGTGGTTGAGACCAACTGATACATCTCAGATGGCTGCTTGCAAGCTTTTAAGACCCCAGACGCCACTCTCTAAAGTAGAATGCAGAACAACTTCTTAATAAGCTTTGTTATGCCAGCTGACCTAGATGTCCCCTGAAAGCATGGTCCCCAGACTGCTACCTCTGCTACTCTGTCCCTGAAAGTGTTTGATTGTATTCAGGAAACTTCTTAGCTTTGGCTTAGTCCAGTTGTGCTGACTTCCCATGTAGTGTGTGCTGTCCTTCCCTTCACCTAAGATAATTCTTGTCTACTGTCTAGTTAGTGAATATCCCTCTTCCTCCCTCCCCACCCTCATAACCATCAAAGAATGTTTTCTTCTGTGTTTAACCCTTTTCTTGAGTTCTTATAATAGTGGTCTCATACAATATTTGTCCTTCTGTGACTGACTGAATTCACTCAGCATAATGATCTCCAGCTTCCTCCATGTTATAAGATTTTTCATGGCTTCATCGTTGTTCTTTATCATTGTGTGGTATTCCACTGTGTGGTTATACCATAATTTGTTTATCCATTCATTCATTGATGGGCACCTAGGATGTTTCCATCTTTTTGCTATAGTGAACAGTGCTGTAATGAACATGGGTGTGCATATATCTATTTGTGTGGTGGCTCTTATTTCTCTTGGATATATTCCAAGGAGCGGGATTGCCAGATCATATGGTACTTCTATACCTAGCTTTTTAAGGAAGTGCCAAATCGATTTCCAAGGTGGTTGTACCGTTTTACATTCCCACCAACACTGTGTAAGTGTTCCAGACTCTCCACAACCTCTCCAGCATTTATTACTTTGTGTTTTTTGGATTAATGCTAGCCTTGTTGGGGTGAGATGTTATCTGATTGTAGTTGTGATCTGCATTTCTCTAATGGCTAATGATCATGAGCATTTCTTCATGAGTCTGTTAGCCACCTGAATATCTTCTTTGGCAAAGTGCCTGTTTATATCCTTTGCCCATTTTTTAATTGGGTTATTTGTCTTTTTGTTGTTGAGGTTTTGCAGTGTTTTGTAGATTTTAGAGATTAGACACTGATCAGATTTGTCATAGCCAAAGATTTTTTCCCAGTCTGTAGGTTGTCTTTGTACTCTTTCAGTGAAGTTTTTTGATGAGCATAAGTGTTTGATTTTTAGCAGCTCCCAGTTATCTAGTCTCTCTCTTGGTGCTTGTGCCTTGTTACTTATGGTTTGTATTATGTTTATGCCATGTATTAGGGCTCCTAGAGTTGTCCCTATTTTTTCTTCCATGATCTTTATCGTTTTAGATTTTATATTTAGGTCTTTGATCCATTTTGAGTTAGTTTTTGTGCACGGTGTGAGGTGTGGGTGGTGTTTCAGTTTTTTGCAGGTGGATATCCAGTTATGCCAGCACCATTTGTTAAAGAGACTGTCTTTTCCCCAATTAATGGACTTTGGGCCTTTGTCAAATATCAGCCGCTCATAGGTGGATGAATTCATGTCTGAATTCTCAATTCTGTTCCGTTGGTCTGTGTATCTGTTGTTGTACCAGTACCAGGCTGTTTTGACTACCATGGTGGTATAATAGGTTCTAAAATCAGGTAGTGTGAGGCCTCCCACTTTATTCTTCTTGAGTAGTGTTTTACTTATTTGGGCCCTCTCCCCTTTCCATATGAAGTTGGTGATTTGTTTCTCCATCTCATTAAAAAATGCCGGTGGAATTTGGATTGAGATTGTATTGTATCTGTAGATTGCTTTGGGTAGAATTGACATTTTCACAATGTTGAGTCTACCTACCAGTGAGCAAGGTATATTTTTCCACTTAAGCAGGTCTCTTTTGGTTTCTTGCGGTAGCGTCTTGTAGCTTTCATCGTACAGATCGTTTACGTCTCTGATTAGATTTATTCCTAAGTATTTTACCTTCTTGGGGGCTATTGTAAATGATATTGATTTGGTGATTTCCTGTTCGAGGTTCTCTTTGTTGGTGTAAAGGAATCCAACTGATTTTTGTATGTTTATCTTGTATCCTGAAACTTTGCTGAAATCTATTAGTTCCAGTAGTTTTCTTGTGGATTCTTTGGGGTTTTCTGTGTATAAGATCATATCACCTGCAAATAGAGATACTTTGACTTCTTCCCTACCAATTTGGATGCACTTTATTTCTTTTTCTAGCCTAATTGCTCTGGCTAGAACCTCCAGCACAATGTTGAATAAGACTGGCGATAAAGGGCATCCTTGTCTGGTTCCCATTCTCAAGGGAAATGCTCTCAAAGTCTCTCCATTTAGGGTGATGTTGGCTGTTGGCTTTGTATAAATGCCCTTAATTATATTGAGGATTTCCCTTCTATTCCTATTTTGTTGACAGTTTTTATCATGAATGGGTGTTGGACTTTGTCAAATGCCTTTTCTGCATCGATTGAGAAGATCATGTTGTTCTTGTCTTTTGTTTTATTTACGTGATGGATTACGTTGATTGTTTTTCTAATATTGAACCATCCCTGCATACCTGGTATAAATCCCACTTGATCGTGGGGAATTATTGTTTTGATATGTTGCTGAATTCTATCGGCTAGAATTTTGTTGAGGATTTTTGTGTCAATGTTCATGAGGGATACTGATCTGTAATTTTCTTTTTTTGGGGTGTCTTTACCTGGTTTTGGTATCAGGGTTATGCTGACTTCATAGAATGAGTTTGGGAGTATTCCATCCTTTTCTGTGCTCTGAAATAGTAGTAGTGGTGTTAACTCTTCTCTGAAAGTTTGGTAGAATTCTCCAGTGAAGCCGTCCGGGCCAGGGCTTTTTTTTTGTTGGGAGTGTTTTAATTACCTTTTCAATCTCTTCTTTTGTTATGGGTTTATTTAGTTGTTCTACCTCTGTTTGTGTTAGTTTAGGTAGGTGGTGAGTTTCTAGAAACTTGTCCATTTCCTCTAGGTTTTCAAATTTGTTAGAATAGAATTTTTCATAGTATTCTGTTATGATTCTTTTGATTACAGTTGAGTCTGTTGTCATATTGCCCATCTCATTTCTTGTACAGGTTATCTGCTTCCTCTGCTGTTTTTCTTTTGTCAGTTTGGCCAGTGGTTTATCGATTCTGTTGGTCTTTTCAAAGAACCAGCTTTTGGTCTTGTTAACTCTTTCAATTGTTTTTCTATTCTCTATTTCATTTAATTCTGTTCTAATTCTCATCATTTCTTTTCTTCTGGTGCCTGAGGGCTTCTTTTGCTGCTCTCTTTCTGCTTGTTCCAGTTAAGGTTAATGTTTTGATTTTTGCCCTTTCTTCTTTTTGTATGTGTGCATATATTGCTATAAACTGACCTCTGAGTGCTGCTTTTGCTGTGTCCCAAAGGTTCAGGTAGGGTGTGTTTTCATTCTCATTTGATTCTATGAATTTCTTTATTCCATCCTTAATTTCTTCTATAACCAGTAGTTTTTGAGCAAGGTGTTCTTCAGTTTCCATGTTTGATTTTTTCCCCTTGCTTTTTCTGTTGTTGATTTCTACTTTTATGGCTTTATGGTCAGAAAAGATGCTTTGTAATATTTCGATGCTTTGGATTTTGTTAAGGCTTGCTTAATGGCCTAATATGTGGTTTATTCTGGAGAATGTTCCATGTGCGTTGGAAAAGAAAGTATACTTGGCTGCTGTTGGGTGGAGTGTTCAGTATATGTCTTTGAGATCAAGTTGGTCGATTGTAGCATTTAGCTCTTCGTGTCTTTGTTGAGCTTCTTTCTGGAACTTCTGTCCTTCACTGAAAGTGGTGTGTTGAAGTCTTCTGCTACTATTGTGGAGCTGTCTCTGTCTCTGTCTCTTTTCAGTGCCGTTAGAGTTTGTTTTATGTATTTTGGAGCCCTGTCGTTGGGTGCGTAAATATTTATTATAGTTATGTCCTCCTGGTGTATTGACCCTTTAATCATTATATAGTATCCTTCTTTATCCTTTGTGGTAGATTTACTTTAAAGTCTATCTTGTCAGAGATTAATATTGTCATTCCTGCTCTCTTTTTTGAGTGTTGTTTGCTTGATATATTTTTTTTCATCCTTTGAGTTTTAGTTTGTGTCTTTAAGTCTAAGGTGTGTCTCTTGTAGGCAGTATATAGACAGATTGTGTTTTTTTATCCATTCTGCCACTGTCTGTCTCTTTATTGGTGCATTTAATACACTTACACTTAGTATAATTATTGATAGGTATGAGTTTAGTGCTGTCATTTTGATGTCTTTTTTGTGTGTTGTTGACAGTTTCTTTGTTCCATTTAATTTTCTGTGCTGAGTCATTTTTCTTTATGTATTTTCTTTTCATCTTTTTCATTGTTGTTGATTTTGTGTTTGCTGAGTCTTTATACTTTTTTTGTTTTTTCTTTTAACTTGTAGGATTGTTCGTTTCCTTTGTGGTTACCTTAATATTTACCCCTATTTTTCTTAGTTTATACCAGTCTTTTGTTTCTTTATATCGCTTTGACTTCCTCTCCATATGAAAAATCTATGTCTGCATTTTTAAGTCCCTCCTTTTTGTTTTAATATTGTCATCTTTTATGTGTTGACATCTTTTTCCCTCATTTCAGCGTTTCAGCTCTGATTTACTTTGTAACTTCCCTATCTGGGTTGATACCTGGTTGCTCTGTCCTGTGTTCCAGTCTTGGGTTGTTATCTGATGTTACTGAGTTTCTAACCAGAGGATTTCCTTTAGTATTTCTTGTAATTTGGGTTTGGTTTTTGCAAGTTCCTTAAGCTTCTGTTTATCTGGAAATGCCCTAATTCCGCCATCATATTTGAGAGGCAGTTTTGCTGGATATATAATTCTTGGCTGGCAGTTTTTTTCCTTCAAGGCTTTATGTATGTCATCCCATTGCCTTCTTGCCTGCATGGTTTCTGCTGAGTAGTCTGAGCTTATTCTTATTGACTCTCCTTTGTAGATGACTTTTTGCCTAGCTGTTCTTAAAATTCTCTCTTTATTTTTGGTTTTGGCAGGTTTGATTATAATATGTCTTGGTGACTTTCTTTTGGGATCTATGTTACGTGGGGTTGGATGAACATCCTGCATAGATATCTTGTCGTCTTTTACGATATCAGGGAAGTTTTCAGCCAACAAATCTTCCACAATTCTCTCTGTATTTTCTGTTATCCCCCCGCTTTTAGGTATTCCAATCACTCGTAGGTTATTCCTCTTGATAAAGTCCCACATAATTCTTAGGGTTTCTTCATTTTTTTAAATCCTTTTATCTGATTTTTCCTCAGATAAGTTGGTGTCAAGTGCTTTATCTTCAGTGTCACTAATTCTGACTTCCGTTGCCTCAGTTCTGCTCCTATGACTTTCTGTTGAGTTGTCTGATTCTGAAATTTTATTGTTAATCTTCTAGATTTCTGATTTGTGTGTCTGGATTCTTGCAACCTGTTAAATTTGTCATTATGCTGTTCTCTAGTCTTATAATTTCCTCTATTGTATGTTTTGCATTTTGCTTCATTTCCTTCATAATTTCTTGAAGAGTTCTGTATATTAATCTTTTGTATTCTACCTCTGGTAATTTCAAGAAATTTTCTTCCTCTGGAAATTTCTAGAATCTTTATTTTGGGAGCTTGCTGAAGCCATCATGGATTGCCTCTTTATGTGATTTGATATTGACTGTTGTCTCTGAGCCATCAGTAAGTTATTATATTTATTTATTTTATGTTTGCTCACTGTGTACTAGCTTCTTGTTTTGTTTTGATATGCCCAAATAGGCTGCTTGTATGAGCTAGTTGGATTATTGGCATCTTTGAATCTCTAATGTCCTGTCACCAGGTGGTTGATCTATTAGTGCATCTGTGAGCTCAGGAGTCCACCCAGTCCTCCTGTATGGATTCAGCTCAGGTGCCCAGGTGAATAGCCACCAAGTGTGTGGTGTAGGCTCTCACTTACAGTCCTCGACAGGTCTGGGTGATTGGTGTAGGCACAGGCATCTGGCTGCAGCAGGGGGATACACTCTGAGCAAGGGAGGGGGCTGACAGCCGCCCCTGAGTGTCCCGGAGGAAGGCATGTCCCTGTTCCCTAGGGTGCGTAGGTTGGTGGGTTTTGCAGCTGGACTCTGAGCACCTAATGCTGTTGGCTGTAATGACTGGGGGCCACCTCTTTTTCATGGGCCCCTATCACAGGTTCTTGGTGGCATGAGTGGAGCCACCAGTCCTCAGGCCTCTGATGTGGGTAGGTGAAGACCGTGCTTAATGGGCAGAGCAGTGTCAAATGTCAAGAACCTGCCACTTCATAGCTGAAACAGTTGAAGTTGGAGTTCCAGTATATACCCTGTTGTACTGCAGTAATGAGAGCCTATGCTGTTGAGATGGGCCCACACAAGTTTATGCTGGGGGAAAGGAACTCAAAGTCCATGGATCCATTATGCCTGTGCCTAGGCAAAGGAGCTGTGCCTACCCTGCTTACTGGCTTAGTGGAGCTTGCAGTTTATTTTTTCCCGTTTGTTAATTTGTTCACTCTCCAAGGCAGGGAGAATGGCTCTGGGCATGTGAGGGATCCTACTTCTGGCCCAGGGGACTTGGCAATTGCTGAAGCCGGTTGGGACCTAGTGCAGAGCAGGCAATGGGGAGGTAAATGGGAGAGAGTTTTTTCCCTAAGGGGGGTGTTTTTGATCTGCACAGTAAGCCCTACTCAAGTACTTATCTTTTGCCGATGAGGGCTGCTTCTCACTGGTTCTGGGTGGCCGTGTAGAGATTCTGGCGCTGGATCTCTTCCAGTGTGGAAAACGCACCTGCTGAGCACTGCCGCTTGCCTGCCTCACCGATAACCCATGAGCTGCTCAGGCCTGAAGGGCTCAGGCTCTCGCCAGGTCAGTTCTGGCAACTCCTTGCTGCTTCTGAACCGTCTCTCCGTGCCCCTGCCACTCAGTCCGGTTCCTCAACACTGCCTTTGATGTTCAGGGTTCCCAGATTGCCGTATATAATCAAATCACTTGTTTTTTCGGGTCTTTGTGGTAAGAAGGTCCACCGGAAGTGTCTGACTGTTCTGCCGTCTTGGCCCCACCTCTCCCCAGCAGTTATTTTTTTTTAAGAGACTGTTCTTTTTCCATTGAATGGTCTTGGCACTCTTGTTGAAAATCAGTTGACCATAGATAATGGGTTCTCACTGGTCATTTTTGACTCTTCTTTGTTTCTTAACCTTAGTGAGTCATTAAATCCCTTTGTTTCTAACTTTATAATGTCTCTTTTTATCTTTTGGTCCCTTTCATTTTCATTAGTCATGCTGATTTGGTTAGCATGTTAAAGCAGAAAGTTATCTCAAATCTAAAATCAACATCACACATATCAAAATTAAAATATGTTCCTAAAGTAGAAAAGGACATTTTCCTCCCTTCCTGAGAAAACTTTAGTTAGACTTATAGATACTCACACCATTTTTAAGGCCTAAGTAATCATAATATTTAAACCAAGGTGATATGGAAAATTTCCAAATTGCTTAGCTCAAATAACCTGGTCAATGGTAGCTGGTAGGGCCCACAGTTTATCAGGGGTCTTGAGCAGCAGACTTTCTTATATGACAGAAATTGCCCAGGGATGAGTTCCTTCCACCCAAAATATCTGCAGGTGCTTTACAATAGGAGAAGTGTTGATTTGAATGTATATAACACATTTTCGAACTTTCTAGTGTTTTTATTGCTAAAAGTACAGTCTGTGGGTTTACGTGGGGGCTCTTCTCCTATCCCTTGTACCATATTTCCTGTAAGCAACATGACACTCTATTTCATTACTTTCCCTTCACTGCTTCTCCTTCATCCCACCCCCAAAGTAAGAGGCTCTTCAAATTGAAGTTCTTCAGAAAGATAGGAACCTGAGGTTAGTTGGGAGAATTTAAGGTAGAAAAGGGAAAATAATTGATATGTAGTATTCTTCCGACTAGCAGTCATCCAGCCTTTAGGGAACTTGGTCCTTATTCCTTTCCATATGGGTTATAGTTTATCAGCTTGGCTGCTTTGGGTCAGCTTATGGAGATCTTTCTTTGTACTCTTCTGGGAAATGTTTGGATTTTTTTTCCTAGTAGGAACAAAGGGGATAAGAGAATGAAATACTGTATTGTCCTAGATAATTCAGAATATCTGATCATTTTTTTCTGAGGGAACTAGGAATAATATGGGGATTCTGAAATGCTTATGCAAGAATTTATTTAATGCGTATTGAAGATGGAAAAAGGAGGAGAAAAATACAACATTTTTAGGAAGCTTGGTGTGGTAGAGACGTTGGGATGAGATTCAGTTCCTGCTAAGTAGCTGTATGATATTGGGCAAGTTACTTAGCCTTTCTGAGACTTACTGTAATTGTAAAAATGAGTGGGTTGGATTAGATAGTACTTTAAGTTTCCTTTGCAGTTCAGAAATTCTAAGAATGAGTGGTTTCTCAGGAAAAAAAAAAAAAAACCCTCCTAATTTATATACTTTTCCTACTTTATGATTACTCAATGGCTGTTTCACATACTTATTTTTCAGTTTCCATGAGCGTTTAGGAAAAGAAATAATCAAAGAAGTCACCATTCATAAAATGAATTAGGTTTTAGTGTTTTCATTTATGTACGTTTCTCCACTGAATTTATTCTGGAGCCTTTTAGCTTCCCACTTTCCTTGTCTTTTTTTTTTTAAATAAACTTCAGCTTCACTTTAAAGTGTGACTTTCATATTCTTCTTTTCTCTGCTTCTTGATGCTGCTACCTGCCCTTCATTATCCATATTTCATTACAGGCATGGAATTAATCAAGTAAACCTACATTCCTAGCTATCATTAATTTAAATTCAGAAGTCCCAATAGTTGTCAAGATCAATGGGACCAATGCTGTACTTTATACTACAGCAATTAGAGAGATGAGCCAAAGGGTAAAGGAAGTGGTAGAGCCTAAAGGGAGAAGGAGTGGTATAATACAGAGTATCCAAGGATTATTTTTATTTTGCCCCTAAAATATAAATTAAAGTTTTATGTTTTGTGATGGTGACTCTGCCAGTGATATCAAAGTCCCGGAGACTTAATGGACTGAGTTTTTTGAAAGCAGCAACTGTACCTCCAGTTCTGAATCTTCAGCATCCAGCTTAGTGCTTGCTAGAGGAAGTGCAAGTTGAAATGAATTTTTGTTAGGACTAGTTCTTTCTTCAAGATGTTTTGTGGTAGCCTGGGAAGGGACAGTACTATAGGGATTAAAAGTATGGTATAGATTCTGAAGTGAGACTGTTGGGGTTTGAATCTCATCTCTATCACTTGGTGATGTTGGACAAGATATTTAGCTTCTCTAAGCCTGTTTCCTCATCTGCAATATGATGGAAGGGCAATATCAATACCTATCTCAGGGTTATTGAGAGAATTAAATGAGACAATACATGTAAAGCACTTAGCCCAGAGCTTGATATATGTCTTCAGTAAATATTAAATACTATTATAGTTTCCAAATATTGAAATTGTCAAGGATTTCCTTTTACTTGGATACACAGTTGACACCCATGGAAACAACAGTCAAGAAATCAAATGACATATTGCATTGGGCAAATCTGCTGTAAAAGACCTCTTTAAAGTGTTAAAAAGCAAAGATGTCACTTTGAGGACTGAAGTGCATCTGATTCAAGCTATAGTATTTTCATTTGTCTTTTATGCATGTGAAAGCTGGGCAATGAATAAGGAAGACCGAAGAAGAATTGATGCATTTAAATTATGGTGTTGGCAAATGACTGCCAAAAGAACAAACAAAAATCTGTCTTGAAGGACGCACAGCCAGAATGCTCCTTAGAAGCAAGGATGGCAAGACTTCGTCTCACATAGTTTGGACATGTTATCAGGAGGGACCGTCCCTGGAGAAGGTCATCAGGCTTCATAAAGTAGAGGGTCAGCGAAAAAGGGAAGACCCTCGTTGAGATGGATTGACAAAGTGGCTGCAACAACGGGCTCGAACATAGCAATGATTGTGAGGATGGCACAAGACTAGGCAGTGTTTCGTTCTGTTGCGTGGTCTCTGATTGTTCTCTGGTCACTGTGAGTTGGAACTGACTCGATGGCACTTAACAACAACAGCATTATATTTTCATTAATAAGCACTCCCGGAAAGAGGGGGCAATGGTGGTTCAGTGGTATAATTCTCACCCTCCATACAAGAGTTAGATATCTGGTCAATATACCTCAAGCACAGCCACCACTTGTGTATCATCGGAGGCTTGCGTGTTGCTGTGATATTGAGCAGGTTTCAGTGGAGCTTCCAGACGTAAGATGGACTAGGATGAAAGGCCTGGCAATCTACTACCAAAAATCAGCCAGTGAAATCCCTATGGATCACAGTGGTCTGATCCCGTTGTATATAGAACTGGCATGAGTTGAGGTGACTAGACAACAGCTAACAACAACAACAATGTAACAGATATTTTATTAAACTCTGCTAAGTTCTAAGTAATACTGTTAAAGAAGAAATAAGGCACAGCCTTGCTCTCATAAAAGATAGAACATATTCAGTAAAGATAACCTATGGTCCCATGGTAAGTAGCAAATAATTGGTTTACTTAAGGGCTCAATAGACAGGAGTGATTGCTGAGCAGAGGAAAACTTCAGGAAGGTGACAACTTGAACTGAGCTTTGAAGGATCAGTGTAGCAAGTAAGAGGACAGGCTCCTTGGAGCTAGACTGCCTGTGTTTTAATCCTAGCTCTGCTAGTATGTAGTCTTAAACAAATTACTTAATGACCTTCATTGGATTGTTGAGAGAATTAAATGACTAATATGTGTAAAGCACTTAGAACTGTGCGTCACACATGGTTAGAACTTGATCAATTATAAGTTGAGAGAAGGGAGAATTTATTTTAGGTAGAGAGAACATTGAGTGATAATACGGGGAGACACCTAAGTGTGTTTGAAATGATGAGGCCAAATTGGCCAGACTGGATAACCTTTGGAAAATAGTAGGTGATTACATTAGGGCCTTTCTTCTGAGGTGCCTCTGGGTAGATCATAACTCCCAACCTTTCAGTTAGTAGCTGAGCATGTTAACAGTTTGTACCACCCAAGGCTTGGTGATCTACTTCCAAAAAACTAACCACTGAAAACTCTATGGAGGACTGTTCTTCTCTGACATGGGGTTGCCAGGAGTTGGAATTTATTGAACAGCAGCTGGTTGGTTGGTTATGCTGCAAAATTATAAATGACTAAGCCAGGGAGTATGACATCTCTTTCATAGGTACTGAGGGACACTGGGAGGATTTCTTGGGTTATTTCCAAGTCTTTAGCATTTCTCACTATCTTACTGATTTCAGTATAACTTCTATTCAAGCTAATTCTGAAAATGAATCTCATGATCTATCCTGAATTATTATGCTTCTTTAATTTGTTCATTTCTTCTGTAAACGTGTTTTTGGCTAACTTTCTCTTTTTTTCATTCCATACTGCAGTTGTTTACATAATTCTTATTCCTTTTCTCCAAAGGCTAGTGGGTGTCTGCTACTGTTTTCCTCTCTCTCCTACTATTTTCCTTTCAAAACCTCAGTCGAGATCCTAAACCACAAAGCCATAATGTGGAAAGGGACAGTGAGAGTGAGAAAGGGAGAGGAAGGGAAGGAAATATCTTCTAGTTCAGCCATCTTGTTTTACAGATGAAGAAATTGAGGCCCAGAGGAAGTAAAGTCTTATGCTCAAGAGCCACAACTAATTAATGACCAGGCCTGTACCTTTCAGGGATAATTCAGGGCTGTTTTTTTACCATCAGCCCAATGTGATTCTCATTCATCTGGGTGGGAATTAAAGTAGTACTCAATTTTCTGCTATAACTATTTAACACCAAGATAAAAAACAATTTTACTATCAGGAATAATGTAATAATAATTCACCCTTATGAATGAGGAGCCCATGATTGCCTTTCTTGGAGTGTCTCAGGCTGGGTTCTCTAGAGAAGCAAAACCAGTAAAGCATATAAATATATATATAGAGATTTATATCAAGGAAATGGCTCATGCAGTTGTAGAGGCTGGAACATCCCAAGTCTGTGGGTCAGGATAGAGGTTTCTCCTGATTCATGTAGCCGAAGGGGCTAGTGAATCCAAGATTGTCAGATCAGACAGTAGGGCTCTTGTTCATATGCTGTGAAGATTGACAAATCCTAAGATCAGCAAGCAAGACAGCAGTAAACTGCTAGCTCAAGTCCCAAGAACCGGAGGTCAAATGAAGAGGAGCCAGCTTCAGGATCCAGAGCAAGCAAAAGCCCGCGAACCTTGCCAGAAAGTCCACTTAATATTTGATGCAGGCCACACCCCCAAGGAAACTCCCTTTCAGCTGATTGGCTACTCACAGCAGATCCCATCGTGGAGGTGATCACATTATATCAGATCTCATCATGGAAGTAATCACATCGTTTAACTGCCGAACTACATCATAACTGCCAAACCACTGAGAATCATGGCCCAGCCAAGTTGAGATAAAACCTTAACTGAGCATCACTGTTCTTAAAGTAATGTTTAAAACCAAGACTGCCAGATCTGCTTTGAGGAGAAAAGAGTTTCTTTCCATTTTTAGTTGTTGTAAATTATGATAATGCTGTAAACATAACATTCTCCAAGGGGTGGGGAAGGAAAAACACTAACTAGGCAATAAATAAGTGGTAACTTTGGTGAAGGTGAAGACAGTACATAATACTGGGGAAGTCAGCACAACTTGACCAAGGCAAGGTCATGGAAGCTTCATAGACAATCCAAACTCCCTGAGGGACCGAATTACTGGGCTGAGGGCTGGGGACCATAGTCTTGGGGATATCTAACTCAGTTGGCATAGCATAGTTTATAAAGAAAATGTTCTACATCCTACTTTGGTGAGTAGCATCTGGGCTCTTAAAAGCTCGTGAGCAGCCATCTAAGATACTCCACTCTTCCCACCCTGCCTGAAGCAAGGGATAATGAAAACCAAAGACACAAGGGAAAGATTAGTCCAAAGGACTAATGGACCACAACTACCACAGCCTCCACCAGACTGAGTCCAGCACAACTAGATGGTGCCCGGCAACCACGACCGACTGCTCTGACAGAAAAATGTAGAACAAAATTCTAACTCACACACACACAAACAAAAGACTAGACTTACTGGTCTGACAGAACTGGAGAAACCCTGAGAGTATGGCCCGGACACCCTTTTTTAACTCAATACTGAAGTCACTTGTAGGGTTCACCCTTCAGCCAAAGATTAGACAGGACCATAAAACAAAACGAGACTAAATGGGCACATCAGCCCAGGGGCAAGGATGAGAAGGCAGGAGGGAACAGAAAAGCTGGTAACGGGGAACCCAAAGTCGAGAAGTTGTGGGGTTGACAACCAATGTCACAAAGCAATATGTGTATTAGTTGTTTAATGAGAAACTAATTTGCTCTGTAAACCTTCATCTAAAGTACAATTTAAAAAAAACAAAAAATTATATATGTATGTATTTATGATAATATACAGCACAGAGGTTTATAAAATTTAATAAGATGACCTTTATTATATATATGTTGTGGGTAAGAGAACGCTCTTTATTCATAAAGCAAAACTTGTAATTTTATTTCACACATGGAAAGTTAATTTGATATTTGTAATCATAAATCCGAGAAATACAAAGCAGTATTAAACCATAACTTCTTGTTGTTATTAAATTGAAAAAAAAAAAAATCTCCAAAAAAGTAGACTTTTTTTTCTATTATAGTAGAACACAGGTCCTTTACAGAGCGACTGATGGGACAATATTAAGGCATAAAAAGTTGGAAATCATAGTATCATCTCACAGCCTGTGATCCTGAACTTCTGCCATTGCAGTAGCCTCTAAGCTTACATCTTCAATCTCTTAGAATTTAATATATGCCACACATAATTGTTAGACCCTTATTTATGTGTTGTTTTCTTCTACGTTGTTTTCCTACCTAGATGCAATGTGGTAGAATATATTTAAAGCCCTAAATGTAGTGCCTGTTGCGGTGCAATGAATTACTTAATATGACTCTTCTAGCCATAGACTCTGTTACTCACACACAGTGATTGAGTGGGACTATGCAAATAAGGGGTAAGTAACTTGTGATGATTGGGGTTATGTGTCAACTTGGGTAGGCTATAATTCCCAGTATTGTATGGTTGTCCTCCATTTTGTGATTTGATGTAATTATCCTTCATTTTGTGATGTGTTGTAAATCTTAGCCTCTATGCCTGTGGTTGTGTTAATGGGCAAGATTAGGGATGTATCTTGAATCACCATCTTTCTAAAGTGTGTGACTTAAGTCACTACCTTTACTCCAGTCACTACCCTTACTAAAGGGCATGACTCAGGTCACTGCCTTCTCAAGGAGGGGGAGAGTTTCCTTGAGGGTGTGGTCTGCATCAAATGAATATGAATGCTCTTGGGAAGTTCTTTGTCTCTCTCACTGTGGATCCTGCATCTGGTTCATGATAATCTGACCTCCAGTTCCTGGAAAGTGAGCCAGTAGCCTGCCATCTGACCTGCCTGTTCTGGGATTTGATAGCTTCTGCAGACCCTTGAGCCGGCAACCTATCATCTGACTTGCTGATTTGAGTTCAGCAAGCAGCTTGTTGTCTGACCTGCCGGTTTGGGTTAGTCAGCCCCTGCAGCTACATGGGTTGGGAGAAGCCTCCAGCCAGACACCGGACCTATGGATTTGGGACTTGCCAGCCTCCGCAACTTGATGAGCCATTTACTTGAGATACAGTTTATAAGTTCTTTGAGACGTCGCAGTGAATTATGGAACCCAAAGACAAGAGGGAGAGTACTGAAGGGAAGAGGAGTAGTTGATGTTAGAGATGATGGAGTGGTATAGCAGTTTGGAAAAGTTTGAGAGCATTTGGGACGTCTTTAACCTCCGCCTTACAGAAACCAGCTTTGTGCTGATCCTTATAAAAGCAGTTATTCAAGAAATTATTCACTCACCTGGCCACACTACATAGTTGCTCAATAAAGACTCCTTTTCCTGTACTGCAGGTAATTTTTTCTCATATATAAATAATGTCCGTTCCTAATCACCAATTCACTTATTATATTCCTTCTTTTTCCTTCCCTTGAAATGTATTGTTTTGACCGTAGCAAGACGTACTCCCTGCTTTTGAAACTTTGCATAGTGTACAAATAATTTTTAGTCACTTTAAGCATAATTTTATGATGAGATCATTTTACTACTGGTAATCTTTTCATGTTCTGTATTCTTTCTCCATGATTAAAGAAAAGAAAATTTGGCATGGGTTACACAGAGTGTCCCAGACCTCTGCAAATCCTGCCACATTCCTTCAAGAAATCAGGCTTCTGGGCTAGATTTATTTTTACTGAAATGGTAATTTTCTTTATCATTTTAAACACTGTGAAGTTGAATTGTATAATTCACAAATGTCTTTGAAAAAAAAAAAAAGTCTCATGTCTGCAATACCTTGTATCAGATCACTTACTTTTATTTCCCATTGTTTGGTTTCTTTTTCCTATCTTCCTTTTTCTGAAGGGAAAATTTTTTTCCTTTTCTGATCTGATATGTTTTCTGTTGGGATGATTACCCTTTATAACAATTTTTAACCTCTAATTGTGCTTCTGAGAGGGAAAGGAAATACTTCAAAATTAGATTTTGGATACTTTTTGATACTGTATTTGTGTATGTTTATGTAGAAAGCCCCTTTCTTTACGTAATACAGAGGATTTTCTGTTTCTGTTTTGTAAATTATTTTTATGTTGGGTTATTTTATTGCTGTTTAAAAAAATCAGTTAAATTTATATATAACAAATATATAGAACTTACTAAATTTATATATTTAAAATATACAAATTTATGTATTTAATATATTTATGGGTAGTTGCTAGCCCTTCTAAATTTATACAGTAATAAAGTTTGCTATTAAAGTTATCCTTAGACTTATTATTTTGTAATTTCTTTAGGTATAAGCTCTGCAGTTCTCACACCTTGAGAGAGAAAGGGACAATTGATCTTTGCCACTTTCATTATATACCATTTTTGGCTGCCTTACTCCTTCCATTGCTTATCATTTTCTAGTTTTTATTTGTGCCTCCTAAAAATGGGGAGCTTTAATACATGTTGTGTATTTTTATAGACTATCAACTCCATTATGTGTTCATTGTCCGAAATGTGTTAATTTCTCTTTCTTGTATTTAATATGTCTGTATTCTAGGTTTTCTTCGTTTAATTAATGATACTTTTTTTTTTAGTTTTTGATTACATTTGTCAGTTTAGATTGTAGTTTCTTTTCATCTTTATATTGTTTTTGTTTATCTTATTAATACTCCAGTTTTGTCTCCATTTGACACACTATTTTTGGCATTACCATATGCTAAACATTTTCACATGTATGTTTATAATTTCTCAACAAGTGTAACTGAGTTTTTTCTTATTTTTTAAGGTTCTAAAATTATTTTAGTATAAAGGCTGCTGATAATAGTATATGAGAATTTAATAATCACTTTATGTGAGTTAATTTTTTTACAAAAATTATCCAGCTTTGCAAGACCAAATTTGTTAGTAAATTAAAAACATTTTTTAGTCACTAATCCTAATGTGGTTAAGCATTTGGCTGCTAACCAAAAGGTTGGCAGTTTGAATCCACCAGCCACTCCTTGGAAACTCTATGGGTCAGTTCTACTCTGTCCTTTATGGTTGCTATGAGTTGGAATTGACTCGATGGCAATGAGTTTTGGTTTAATCCTAACCTAGAGTTGTTAATTTTAGTAAGTTAAATTTTGATTCTTATGTCATTTCATCACTTTGTTATTTTTAAAAATTACCATAGGCTTTTCTAAAAATGAATCATGAATTAACTTTAAAAGAGGAAAATAAAGATAAATTTTAGAACCTACAATTTATAAATAGGGTTAAGAAATTATTCAGTTATGTGAGGATATAATCTTTATAAGTTGTTTCTTTTTTTTTGCTTTTTAATTTATATTCATCTATTCATTGAAAAGGAGCACTGGTGGTGCAGTGGTTAAAGCACTTGGCTGTGAACTGAAAGGTCCGTGGTTCGAAACCACCAGTCGCTCCATGGGAGAAAGATGTGGCAGTCTGCTTCTGTTAAGATTACAGCCTTGGCAACCCTGTGGGGCAGTTCTACTGTTGTATAGGTCACCATGAGCCAGAATCGACTTGATGGCAATGGGTTTTTGGGTTTTGGTATTCATTGAAAAGTATTTGATAGTTGTAATTAAAAAAAACCACAAGAACAGTTTAAAATAAAGTCAGAAAACAAGGATAAATCACATGAGAAATAATGGGGAGGATGAGAAGGTTGGAAGAAATCTTTACACCAATAATTTGAGGCAAGATAGTTACTGCACTTGAACATTAAATTTAGCTCAGAGCTTCCTGGTAAGCACGGGAAAAAAGGAAACAGGATGGGTTTTATAGTTATTGCCTGAAAAAGAAAGCTTATCAGTTTTTTTTAGGAGAGGGAAACTTTTTCTGAGTTTTAAGTTATAAAAGGAGCTTGCTATTTGAATTCTTCTAAAAGGGATATAATTTATATTTCCATTGTTATAAATTGTTAAATTTTTGCTGTCGCTGTCTCAGCTTCCTTATACCATTTATATGCACTGTGATTATGTTTGGTTATATTCATGTCCACTGTTGTCAAAAGTGGAAATACCAATGGCTGGGGTGTGTTTGTGTATTGCCCCTAGAATTGTAGCCACTGACGAACAGGAAACTAAAAGCTTAAAGTTCAGGAAATGTATTTCGACAGTGTGGAAAATATATATGGTAGTCATTTGGAGACTGCACGTTTTATATATGCATTAAGTTAGAGATGAACTAGGGATTCTTATAACAATGTTGTCAGATGCTTAAATATAATAGATACAGTATGTGCATTGTAGGCCAGGAAAATTGTGCAATGCTAGGAAAAAATTGCAACAGATTATTGTATGTGTTCAGCTATACTCTTCAAGAAATAAAGCAGCTGGCACGCCAGTTGAATTCTTCAAGGATGTCTTATTTTCAGAGAATTACAGAGTTTTAGTTTAGTTCCATGGAAGGGGGAGGTCCTTGTTTTACAAGATAGCTTATTTCTCTCTTAGGAAGTTCTCACAGTTAAGTTTTATTTTCTTACATTGAATTAAACTTTGTTTCCCTGAAATTTATTGGTTTACTCTATAGTTTTCTTAGTGGTAAGAAAGAGAATGGTTAGTTGGTCAAAATTATTTTGAAAGTTAAACGTGTTTAAAGTGTTTTCTTAGAAATTGTGGTATTTTAGGTGTTTCATAATATATTACCCATATTTTAGTTATTTTTGAAGTTTTAAAATACTTTATTTTTAAAGTTAAAAATAATTCCATCAGAGGAGGTATGATTAATATATATGCCTGGTAGACCTGTATTTTCTTACTGTTTCTAAACTTAGCTATTTTAACAGGACATGATTTACATTATTTATATGTACTTTGAGGCAAGCATGAAGTTTTAATAGCTTCTTAGAAATGGGGATTTTCTAATATTTTACTTTTATTGCTGCTCCATTGCTGTGTATTTTAGCAAAAGAGGTTAACTTATGACTCTTTCGCTGCCAGTTTTATGGTTCGAAATTATAGCTACACAAAAACATTAGAGGCCCCATTAAGTGAAAATTCTATTTGTTACAAAGTTCTTAGAAATTTTAGCTATATTATATGTCATTAATTACAATCATTTTAATAGCTTCATTAACATTAGCCTCTTTTCAGGATTGATTTTGGTTTGGGTCTCTTTGGGTCTTGTGTTCACCCTTGAACTCTTGTGGCCCAGGAGATAGAAAGTGCTGATTAGAAAAGACAGGGACCTGGACCCACCCCAGAAGAAAGTCACAGAATGCTGTTTCCAGAAGAAGGGGGAATGGGCTCTGTACTGACAAAAACAAGAAATCTTAACAAGGCCATACTGTAAAGGGCCTGGTATAGCAGGTTAAGGAATTGGGCTTTATCTAGTAGCTGACCTCTTGTTTTGGTCAAGGGTTCTTTTTAAGAATAACTGTTACTTTACTTTTATTATAGTACATGTTCATTGTAGAAAAATCTAGTAAACATATATAAACAAAGAAAATAACAATTTCCTGTAACCATTTCTTTTGCCTCTTTGTATGTTCTCTGTTCATTTCCCTTAAACTTCACTTAATATCTACCTAGTTTACTTCTTTTTGTTTGTTTGGAAAGGGTACTTGTTAAATTTTTTCCCCACAAATTATGCTTCTAATAATTTTTAAAATTAATTATAAAGGAAGTAGACATTAATTTTTTAAATCCTCTTCCTTGTTTGATATAGTGATTGTATTAACTAGTATCTATGTTATGGGAAACCATAGGCATGATATAGGTCTCACATAGCATTAAGCCTTTGTCCTTAATGAGAACACAGACCTGGAAGTCAGAGTGGTTCTTGCAGGGGGAACGGGAAAAATGGAGACTAAAAAATACTTTCTGTAAGCTCTTTGATAGCAGGACTAGATCTTTCTTGTTCACTATTATGTTGCTGTCATCAGACATAGTACCTGACACATAATAAGTATTCCATAAGTAGTTGTTGAATGAATGGATGAGTTTCTCATTAAACACTTTTAGTTGCTCATATTTCCTGTACTATGGATAATCAAGATCAATTATGTTCATCCAAGGTTTAGAGCTTTTGCTGTATGTAGACTTTTCCTCTTTTTTTAAATTATAATTTATTGAACTGTTTGTTTCTTAAAAAATGTATGTGTATACATATATACATAAACACACAGAAAAAAACCAAAAAGTGAAAAATCCCTTGTTTCTTTTCCCAAATCCCATTCTCCAGAAGTGGCTACTATTAATGATTTGGTATATTCCTTTCTAGATATTTTCTCTGCATTTACAAATGCATATGCATTTTTCCTGGAAACCCTAGTGGCGTAGTGGCTAAGAGCTATGGCTGCTAACCAAAAGGTCAGCAGTTTGAATCTATCAGGTTCCCCTTGGAAACCCTATGGGGCGGTTCTCCTCTGTCCTATAGGGTCACTATGAGTCAGAACCGACTGAATGGCACCTAACAAAAACAACAACATACATTTTCCTTATACAAATAGAATGTTTTCTGTTCTATAACTTGCTTTTTTCCTTCATGTCATTCTTAAACATTTTTTTGAAGTAAATTCACACAATGTAAAACTGACTGGTTTAAAGCATACAATTCATTGCCATTTAGTACATTCGCATTGTTGTGCAACCACCACATTTATGTAGTTTCAAAACATTTTTGTCACCCCAAAAGAAAGTCCCATACCCATTATGTAGTAGTCACTCTGTATTCTGTCTTCCCATCAGCCTCTGGCATCCACAAGTCTGCTTTCTCTCTCTATGGATTTATGTATACTAGATATCATATTAATGAACCCATAAAATATATGGCCTTTTGTGTCTGGCCTCTTTCACTCAGCATAATGTTTCTATAGTTTGTCCACATTGTATCATGTATCAGTACTTCATTCCTTTTTATGGGTGGGTAATATTCCACTGTACGTATATACTGCATTTTGTTTATCCATTCATAAGTTGATGGACATTGTTTTCAGTTCTTTTGGGTTTATACCTAGGAGTGGAATTGCTGGGTCATTATGGTAATTCTTTAACTTTTCTTTCACATGCTTGTTAGCTATTTGTATATCTTCTTTGGAGAAATGTCTGTTCAAGTCCTTTGCCCATTTTTAAACTGGATTGCTGGCTTTTTTGTTGAGTTGTAGGAGTTCTTTATATATTCTGGATATTAAACCTTTATCAGATATATGGTTCCCAAATATTTTCTCCAGTTCTGTAGATTATCTCTTTACTTTCTTGGTAAAGTCCTGTAATCCAAGGTCACAAAGATTTACCTCCCATGTTTTCTTCTAAGAGTTTTATAGTTTTAGATCTTACATTGAGATCTTTGAATCATTTTGAATTAATTTTTGTATATGATGCAAAGTAGGGGTCCAAATTCATTCTTCTCCATGTAGAGATTCAGTTGTCCCAGCACCATTTAGTGAAGAAACTTTTCTTTCCCCCACTGAATGGTCTTGGCATCCTTGTCAAAAATTAATTGACCATAAACGTATGAGTTTATTTCTGGATTCCCAATTCTATTCATTGTTCTAGATATCTCTTTGCCAGTACATTTTTTTTTTTTAAATTGTGCTTTAAGTGAAAGTTTACAGTTCAAGTTAGTTTCTCATGAAAAATTTATACACATATTGTTATGTGACCGTAGTTGTTCTCCTTATAATATGACAGCACATTCCTCCTTTCCAGCCCGGATTTCCCATGTCCATGCCACCAACCCCTCTCCCTTTTTGCCTTATCTCGCTTCTGGACAGGAGCTGCCCATTTAGTCTTATGTATCTACTTGAGCTAAGAAGCACACTCCTCATGAGTATCACTTTATATCCCATGGTCCAGTTTAATCTTTGTCTGAAGAGCTGGCCTTGGGAATGGTTTCAGCTCTGGGCCAACAGAGAGTCCGGGGGCCACGTCTTCCAGGGTCCGTCCAGTCTCCGTCAAACCATTAAGTCTGGTCTTTTTACTAGAATTTGAGTCTGCATCCCACTTTTCTCCTATTCCATCAGGGACTCTCTGTTCTATTCCCTGTCAGGGCAGTCATTGGTGGTAGCCAGGCATCATCTAGTTCTGGTCTCAGGCTGATGGAGTCTCTGGTCTATGTGACCCTTTCTGTCTCTTGGGCTAATATTTTCCTTGTGTGTTTGGTGTTCCTCGTTCTCCTTTGCTCCAGGTAGGTTGGGACCAGTTGTTGCATCTTAGATGGCCACTTGCTAGCTTTTAAGACCCCAGACACCACTCACCAAAGTGGAATGCAGAACATTTTCTTAATAAACTTTCTTATGCCAGTTGACCTAGATGTTCCCTGAAACCATGGTCCCCAGACCTCCGGCCCTGCTACTCTGTTCCTCAAAGTGTTTGGTTATGTTCAGGAAACTTCTTAGCTTTTGGTTTAGTCCAGTTATGCTAACTTCCCCTATATTGTGTGTTGTCTTTCCCTTCACCTAAGATAATTCTTGTCTACTATCTAGTTAGTCAACACCCCTCTCCCTCTCTGCCCACCCTCGTAACCATCAGAGAATGTTTTCTTCTGTGTTTAAACCTTTTCTTGCGTTCTTAGAATAGTGGTTTCATACAGTGTTTATCCTTTTGCGACTCAGCATAATGCCTTCTAGATTCATCCATGTTAATGAGATGTTTCATGGATTCATCGTTGTTCTTTATCGTTGCGTAGTATTCCATTGTGTGAATGTACCATAATTTGCTTATCCATTTGCCAGTTGATGGGCACCTAGGTTGTTTCCATCTTTTTGCTATTGTGAACAGTGCTTCAGTGAACATGGGTGTGCATATATCTATTCATGTGTTGGCTCTTATTTCTCTAGGATATTCCAAGGAGTGGGATTGCTGGATCATGTGGTACTTCTATTTCTAGCTTTTTAAGGAAGTGCCAAATCGATTTCCAAAGTGGTTGTACCATTTTCCGTTCCCACCAACAGTGTATAAGTGTTCCAGTCTCTCTACAAGCTGTCCAACATTTATTATTTTGTGTTTTTTGGATTAATGCTAGCCTTGTTGGGGTGAGATGATATCTCATTATAGTTTTGATTTGCATTGCTCTAATGGCTAATAATCCTGAGCAATTTCTTTTTTTTATTGTTGTAGTTTAAATGAAGTTTACATTTCAAGTTAGTCTCTCATATAAAAAGTTATACATACATTGTTATGTGACCCTAATTGCTCTCCCCATACTGCGACAGCACACTCCTCCCTTCCACCCGATTCCCCATGTCCATTCAACCAGCTCCTAACCCTCTCTGCCTTCCTGTCTCACCTCTGGGCAGAAGCTGCCCATTTAGTCTCTTGTATCTACTTGAGCTAAGAGACACACTCCTCACGAGTATCACTTTATGTCCCACAGTCCATTCCACTCCCTGTCTGAAGAGTTGGTCTTGGAAATTGTTTTATTTCTGGGCTGATAGAGAATCCAGGAGCCGTGCTTTCCGGGGTTCCTCCAGTCTAAATCAGACCATTAAGTCTGGTCTTCTTACTAGAATTTGAGTTCTGCACTCCACCTTTCTCCTGCTCCATCAGGGACTCTCTGTTGTGTTCCCTGTCAGGGTGGTGGTCATTGGTGGTAGCCAGGCACCATCTAGTTCTTCTGGTAGCAATTTTTCATGTATCTGTTAGCCCCCTGAATATCTTCTTTGGTGAAGTGGCTGTTCAGATCCTTTGCCCATTTTTTAGTTGAGTTATTTGTCTTTTTGTTGTTGAAGTTTTGCAGTATCTTGTAGATTTTAGAGATTAGATGCTGATCGTATTTGTTGTAGCCAAAAATGTTTTCCCAGTCTGTGGGTTGTCTTTTGACTCTGTCGGTGAAGTCTTTTGATGAACATAAGTGTTTGATTTTTATGAGCTCCCAGGTATCTCGTTTCTCTTCGGGTGTTTATGCATTCTTAGTAATATTTTGTATTCTGTTTATGCTATGTGTTAGGGCTCCTAGCATTGTCCCTATTTTTTCTTCCATGATCTTTATTGTTTTCAATTTTATGTTTAGGTCTTTGATCATTTGGAGTTAGTTTCTGTACATTGTGTGAGGTATGGGTCTTGTTTCATTTTTTTTGCGGATGGATATCCAGTTAAGACAGCACCATCTGTTAAAGAGACTGTCTTTTCCCCAGTTAACCACACAGTTTTGATTATCGTAACTTTGGAGTAAGTTTTGAAATTTGGAAGTGTGAATTTTCCTGCTTGTTCTTCTTATTCTTGATTGTTTTGGCTATTCTAGGTTCCTTGCATTTCTGTAAGAATTTGAAGATTGGCTTTTCCATTTCTGCAAAAAAGACTGTTGAAATTTTTATAGGGATCACATTGAATATGTAGATCGTTTTGGGTAGTAATGCCATCTTAACATTTTAAGCATCTTTGCATATCAGTTCATATAGAGCTGCTTCTTTTTAACTTCCATATAATATTCCATTGTAGAGGTGTACAGTTCTAGTTCACTAAGGAAATTTCTGTTGTTTCCTGTCTTTTACTATTACAACAGTGTTGCATTTAATATCCTTCTGTGTATATTTTTGCATGCTTCTGTGAAACTGTCTATAGGGTAACTTTCCGGAAGTGGAATTTCTGGGCTATATTTGCACTAAATATTTTTATAGATATTGGCAAATTTACCCTTAAAAATATTGTACCAGTTTGTATTCTCACCAAAGATATAAGGTGCTTTCTTCTGATAACTGTACAGACTTTCATTTTGTGGATTAGAAGGGTTCACGTTTTGAAAATCCTTCTGATGGTTAATTTGAAATGCTCAGAGGATGATAGATTAAATAATTGACTTCCATTGCCTGATGTAATTAGTTGGGGTTAAGTGGAAGGTAATCTCCTCTACTGACTTATAGTGTATATTGCACTGATTCAGACTTGGAAGATCAAATATTGCTTTTCTAAGTTTTCATCTCCTTAGAAAGATTAAGATAAACATTTACTAGTAACAGTTTGAGGAGTCCCTGGTTGGTGCTCGGCTGCGAAAGGTTGGAGGTTTGAGTCGACCCAGAGGTGCTTCAGAAGAAAGGCCTGGTGATTTACTTCTGAAATAACAGCCACTGAAAACCCTATGGAGCACAATTCTACTTCGATATGCATGGGGTCGCCATGAATTGGAATCAACTTGACAGCAACTGGTTAGTAACAGTCTGAAGGGATAGAAGGTCCTGAGTGCTGATTCGAGATGTTTCAGTTTGTTGTGCTGGGTAACTGTTTAAAGACCTTGAATTGGGGTGTGATGTGAATGTCCTGTATAGCAGAGGTTTTACTGGCAGTGTATATAGAATGAGTGGAAGTGAGCGAGAAGGCTGAAGGTAGGCAGGTCAGTTAGAGAACTATGGTAATCCAGGAAGAAAATGAAGAAAACTCCCACTATGATTATAGCTATAGACTTGGAAAGTAAGATAATGGGAAACAGTGAACAGTTAGCAGGTCCTGTGTTGATAAAATGGAGAGAAATCATATCAAAGTTGTAAACCTAGGAGAATTGCCAGATAATACAGGTAATTAAGTAAATAGAGATGGGTCCAAGTTTTGAAAAACTTAATTTTCTTTAAAAATTCAGGAATACAGAGGGGTCCTGAAGTTCCTACAGCCAAGCATTTAGGAGCAAAGACTGGAGAAGGGTAGAGGGAGAATTATGACTAGATTTGAAAGTTATTTAAAAAGAAGTAGTTTAAGAGTGAATAGGTTATGGTATAAAGTGTTTGACAGGGAAATGCTGCTGATGGAGAGCTACATTTTGAATAATGTGAGAAGGAACAGAATCTGAAATATTACTGAGACTTCACCTTTATTCTTTTACTCTACATACAATACTATATTTACTGGATGCTTTCCAGGTAGATGTTCTTCCTAGGGGAGTGATACCTCAGAAAATTTTGATGGTTAAAGATGAAGCTAAGTTTTATTCTTGAAATTGAATATTATACTTGAAAAAGGTCTTGGTAGTTTTGGTATCACACAGTGTGTTGCTTCTAGTTTCATAAAATCTTTTCATCTTGTTTGACTATCTGTGGGTCTAAAGAAGAAAAAATGCAACTAATTATTGGATAGGTAAAAGTGCAGAGACCGTGTGCATTTTAATTGATCATATGAAAAATGTTTCCAGGCTTTTCAATCTTGCTAATATAAAAATCGGTATATTTTTAGAAGAACATAGCATGAATTCAGGGTTTTTACTGTCTTAGTGCCTATCAGCATGGAGCTTGTTTATAGGAGAGGGTCTAGATTCAAAGTCAGGAACCTGTGACACTAGCAGAGAGGTAGTATGCGCAGTGGTTACAGTACAGGCTCAGGATTCATTTTACCTCATTCCACTATTCACTTACAATGTATCCACGGATAAACTACTCAACTTCTCTTCCCCTTAGTTTCTCCATTTGGAAATGGCAGTAATAATAGTTCCTACATCATAGGGTTATTGAGAGGATCCATCATGGAGCTTACATTTTACTAAGAGTGAAAGGCGATATACAAATAAATAACATGCCAGGTGGTTAGTGGAGGAAAAAAGAGTGTAGCTGAGAGTTTCTTGCTCTTTTATAGCAGGTAACACGGGAGGCCTGTCTGATAAGGAGATGTTTGAATAGAGACCTGAAGGGAGTGAGGAGCAAGCTGTGCAGCTCTCTAAGGGAAAAGTTTCAGGTAGACAGGACAGCAAGTGCAATGGCCCTGAGTTAGGCAGTGTGTTTGGCATGTTGGAGGGGGCAGCAAGAAGGCCAGTGCAGCTAAAGCAGAGTGAATGAGGTGAAGAGCAATAGGAAGAAGTAAGTTTAGAGATAGTCAGTGACCAGAGTGTAGGAATTTAAGCATAATTGGGTTTTATTCTGTATGGATTTTATTCTGCATGAGATGGGAAGCCATAGGAATGTTTTGGACAAACGAGTACATGGTTTGATTTGTCTCAAGAGGATCCCTCTGACTGCTGTGAAGATTATAGACCATAGGGGGCAAAGGCTGAATCAGAGAACCTGTTAGGAGACTTAGAGTAATCCAGGGTAAGTTAATACATGTAATCACTTACAGTGTTAACTGTCATATTGCTCTCTATAAGTATCAGCTGCTGCTGCTCTAGTTGTGGTAGCATGGTTATTTCACCTTCTTCGTCATCATTATAGACATCACGACCTAGTGAAGGGATCTGGGGTTAGCACTGCAACTGGGTCAGTAAACAAGATTCAGATGGGTAGCACATCTGATCCAAAAAATACAGGCTGAGTGAAAATAAGGAATAGCAAAGTAACCATTGTGGATCAGCAGAGCAAGACTTAAAATCCAAATTCTTTTGTTTTGCTATACTATCTTACCTCTCAGTCCACTGACTCCTCTTCCTTGGCTTGTTTGTTCCTTCCAGTGCTGCCCCCTTCAATGTTTGTTTCCCGGGTTCAGTTCCTAGTGATTGTTTTTTCTTGCTCTGTGTGCTTTTCCTTGATCACATCCAAACTAACAGGTAGGCTTTAACTACCACCTACAAGTAAATGGTGGCCAAATCTTCAGACCAGAGCTTTGCCTTTATCCTCAGACCCTAATTTTCAACTGCCTACATTTCATAAATAGCTAAAACTTTAAACAACTAGACACACACACACAAACACACAGAACAACCTACTTTTCCCTCTGTATACGATGTCACGCTGAATGACGGCCAAATCCATTTGCCACTGTGCTTTGGGAATCATTCTAGAGTCTTGCCTCACCTTCTTTCATCATCCCTCATAACCAAATCATTACTGTTTGATTCTCTTTCCTAAGTGTTTTTCTGTTCTGTGTCCCTTTACATCTCCAGTATCATAGTGCAGAACCTCAGAACTTACTGCTTATATTATTGCTACAATTTTCAGATCCAGTCAGGACTCTCTAGTTTGCAAGTGACAGAAATTCACTTCCTCTAGCTTAGGCAAAAAAAAAAAAAAAAGGGAAATATATAGGATCACAAAACCCAAAGAATAATTGAATAACCAAACCCACAGGATGGGCAGGGATGCTGGGCCTCAGAATGACTCGAATTAGAGACTTCAGTGCCACTAGGACACTGCCTGTCTCTTATTTGCTTTTTTTTCTCTGTGCTACCACCACCTGTTAGTTTGTCCTACTGTGGTGGCTTGTGTGTTGCTATAATGCTGGAAGCTATGCTATCCATGTTTAAAAATATCAGCAGGGTCACCCATGTTGGACAGATTTCAGCACAACTTCCAGACTAAGAAACTAGGAAGAAATCCTGGTGATCTGCTTCTGAAAATTAGCCAGTGAAAACCCTGTGGGACCACAGCATAATAGTGTCTGGTATGGGACAGGAAGATGAGCTCCTTAGGTTGGAAGGCACTCAAAATACACAGTGGCTGCAACAATGAACTAGAACATACCGACTATTGTGGAGATGGCAAAGTATGGGGCAACATTTTGTCCTGTTGCATGCACTTAGGGTCACCGTGAGTCAGAGCTGACTCTATGGCAGCTAACAACAACAACAAGCCTCATTATCTTTTACCACAGACCAGCTTCTTCAAGTTCTACCCTTGCATCTTGTATCATTGCAGAAGGGCCAACTTTCAGTTCCAGTTTGAAGAATACTGGGGAAAAACTCTGATTGGTCTGGCTTGAGCTACTTTTCACTTCATCAGTTATGGACAGGGTAGGAGGTCTTAGAAGAAAATGGCAGCTTCCAAACTAGCTGCAATTCCCAAGGGAAGTGGCTGTTGGGCAAACAGTACCTTAGGTGTCCTCTGTACCTGCTAATTAGACTCCCTGTCTCCTGTCTCAAGTCTCCTCTAACAGCTGACACAGAGTCAAGTGTTTATGGTTGTTGTTGGAGGCCATAGAGTCGATTCGGGTTCATAGCAACCTCATGTGACAGAGTAGAACTGCCCCATAGGATTTTCTTGGCTGTAATCTTTATGGGAGCAGATCAGGAGGTCTTTGTCCCACAGTCATTGGGTGGCTTCAAACTACCAACTTTTCATTTAGCAGCCAGCGCTTAACTGTTGCATCACCAGGGCTCCTTAAGCATTTAGTAGGTGCCCAGTAAATATTTTGAGTAAATGCTTGTCTCTGTAAGGTCGCCTTGAGTCAGCCAACTTATGGCAGCTAACTAACAACAATAGCAACAATCCTCCATATCATCGCCAGAGTAATTTTTTTTTAAAAGTCAGTCTGATTGTCTCACTTCTTTACCTAAAAATGCTTTAGTTGCTCTTGATTTCCTTCAGAATAAAGTTCAAATGTTTTATTCTGGCACACAAGATCCTTCACAGCCAGGCTGCCTCTGCCTGTTTTTTTTAAGCATCGTCTGCCTCTTTCCCATGTGTACCCTCTGCTTTAGCCAAATTGGATTACATGCAGTTCCCTGGATGGGTCATGATGATTCGTGTTGTCGTGTCTTTCTGCATGCCATTTGCCCTATGGAAAACCACCCCCCTTCCAACTTACGAGGTCACTGGCTCTGTTTTATAGGGTCCTCTTTGTGCTCTTAGAGCACAGGGTACCTTGTTCTCTCACCATTCCCTCCCCCAGTCACTTTGTAATCAAGCCACACAGGCCTGGAATGTGCTATGTTCTTTCACTCAGCCTTGATTTTACACTTGCCACGCCCTAGCCAGTTGAAATTATGCCCGTCCTTCAAGAACCAGCTTAAACACTGTCATCTTTTCCCTTCTTTGAACCCTTATAAATACTTTGTAGTTCTCTTTACCTAATTATAGTACTATCTTTTTTTTTGCCTTAACCCTCACAAAATCCTTGGCCTGACTCATTTCAGTTTCCTTTTTAACCCTGAGTAAAGGGTCTTGTGCACATTTCATGTTCAGTACGTATTTGTGGCATGCAAGATTAATCGGATAATTAGTAAGCTATTGAGTTGCAGTCTCTGAAGGACCAAAAGCAGTAAAAATGCACAAACAAAATGAGATTACCTATTAAATTAACAAAACAAGTTTACTAAAAGATAATATTGATGATGGTGTGATAACCCTGGTTCTCTCATATATTTACTACGGAGACCAAAAATGAGTGCATCCACTTTGATATGTAGTTTGAAATGTATTCAGATACATAAATATTTTTGACCCATTCACAATACTTTTGGAAATCATCTTACGAAAATAATACAAATGAGGATGACAATTACAACTGCTACTAAATCCTACAAATGTTGAAAGTTTGTTTTGTGACAGGCACCATGCAAAGCACTTTATATGCATTACTTAATTTAATCCTTAGTAATCCCAGGAGAAAGGAGCCCTGTGGTACAATGGTTAAGCACTGGGCTGCTAACTGACAGGATGGCAGTTTGAACCCACTCGCTACTCCGCAGGAGAAAGATGGGGCAGTCTGCTTCCCTAAAGATTTACAGCCTCGGAAGCCCTATAGGCAGTTCTACTCTGTCGTATAGGGTTGCTCTGAGGCGGAATTGACTTGATGGCAATGGGTTTGGTTTTGGTTTTAAATCCAAGAGATGGGAATACTATTTTTTAAATAATTTATTTTATTTTTGTTGTTGTTGAGAATATACACAACAGAACATACACCAGTTCAGCAACTTCTACATGTACAATTCAGTGACATTGATGACTTTCTTTGAGTTGTACAACCATTCTCACCCTCCTTTTCTAAGTTGTTCCTCCTCCGTTATCATAAACTCACTGCCCACTAGGTTTCCTATCTAATCTTTCAAGTTGCTGTTGTTAATTTGATCCCATGTAGATAGATCTTAAAAGAGCATAATGCTCAAGGCAGACATTCTTTGCTAGTTAAGCTGTTGTTTAGTTTTAAGAAGACTTCAGGGAGTATTTTTGATTTAAGTTTTGAGATATAAAAATTATCTCAAGGCAGTAAACTTCAGGGGTTCTTTTAGCCTCCATGGCTCCAGGAAGTTTAGATTCCATAAGAATTTGAAATTCTGTATTTTCCCCCTTTTAATCAGGATTCTTCTGTAGAATTTTTGATCAAAATGTTCAGTAGTTGTAGCTGGACACCATCCAGTTCTTCTGGTCTCAGGGCAAAGGAGGCAGTTGTTCATAGAGGCAATTAGCCAAGCATTCCATTTCCCCCTCCTCTTCCTGACTCTCCTTTTCCCTCTGTTGCTCCAGGCGAACAGAAACCACTTGTTGTGCATTGGATGGCCACTTGTACACTTTTAAGACCCCAGGCGTGATACAGCAAACTAAGAGGTAGAACAGAAGCGCTAAACACGATATTTGGCCAATTAACTAGGATGTCCCATGAAACCATGACCCTGCACCTCCAAACCAAGGAACCAAATCCCATGAGTGTTTGGTTGTGTGTAAACAGTCTCAGCAGCTACTCTTGCCTTTTTCTTTTTTTGGGGGGGGTCATTGTTGTAAATGTATCTATCATACAACTTTTGCCAATTCAACTTTTTACAGGTGTACAACTAGTATTTTTATTGTACTTTAGATGAAGGTTTACAGAACAAACTAGCTTCTCATTAAATAGTACATACACTGTTTTATGACGTTGATTAACAACCCCATGACATGTCAGTACTCTCCCTTCTTGACATTGGGTTCCCTATTACCAGCTTTCCTGTCTCCTGCCTTCTACTTGCCCCTGGGCTGGTGTGCCCTTTCGTCTCATTTTGTCCTATGGGTCTGTCTAATCTTTGGCTAAAAGGTGAACCTCTGGACTGCCTTCATTACTGAGCTAAAGGGGTGTCTGGGGGCCATACTTTTGGGGTTTCTCCAGTTTGTGTCAGGCCAGTAAGTCTGGTCTTTTTTTTGTAAGTTAGAATTTTGTTCTACATTTTTCTCCAGCTCTGTCCGAGACCGTCTTTTGGGATCCCTGTCAGAGCAGTCAGTGGTGGTAGCCAGACACCATCTACTTGTACTGGACTCAGTCTAGTGGAGGCCATGGTAGTTGTGGTCCACTAGTCCTTTGGACTGATCTTTCCCTTGTGTCTTTAATTTTCTTCATTTTCCCTTGCTCCTGAAGCAGTAGGACCAGTGGAGTATCTTAGATTGCCGCTCACAGGCTTTTAAGACCCCAGACACTACTCACCAAAGTAGAATGTAGAACATTTTCTTTATAAACTTATGTTATGCCAGTTGAGCTAGATGTTCCCTGAGACCATGGTCCCCACAGCCCTCAGCCCAGTAATTCAGTCCTTGAGGGAGTTCGGATTTGTCCGTGGAGCATCCATGACCTTACCCTGAACAAATTGTGCTGGCTTCCCCAGTATTGTGTATTGTCTTACCCTTCACCAAAGTTACCACTTATCTATTGTCTGTTCAGTGTTTTTCCACCCCACCTCTTCCCTCCCTTGTAACCATCAAAGACTGTTTCTTTTTGTGTGTAAACCTTTTCATGCATTGTTATAGTAGTGGTCTCATACAATGTTTGTCCTTTTGTGATTGACTTATTTCACTCAGCATAATGCCCTCTAGATTCATCCATGTTGTGAGATGCTTTGCAGATTAATCATTGTTCTTTATGTTGAGTAGTGTTCCATTGTGTATATGTACCATTGTTTGTTTATCCATTCATCTGTTGATGGGCATCTAGGTTGCTTCCATCTTTTTGCTATTGTGAACAGTGCTGCAGTGAACATGGGTGTGCATATATCTATTCATGTGACGGCTCTTATTTCTCTAGGATATATTCCCAGGAGTGGGATTGCTGGATCATAATGGTGTTTCTATTTCTAGCTTTCTAAGGAAATGCCATACCGTTTTCCAAAATGGTTGTGCAGCATTTTGCATTCCCACCAGCTGTGGATAAGAGTTCCAGTCTCCTCGCAGCCTCTCCAGTGTTTGCTATTTTCAGTTTTTTTGATTCTTGTCAGTAATACCGGGGTGAGATGGTATCTCATTGTGATTTTGATTTGCATTTCTCTAATGGCTAGTGGTCGCAAGCATTTCCTCGTGTATCTGTTAGCCCCTTGAATTTCTTCTTTGGTGAAGTGTCTGTTCATTTCCTTTGCCCATTTTTAAATTGGATTATTTGTCTTTTTGTTGTAGAGGTGTTGGATTTTACTGTAGATTTTAGAGATGAGATCTTTGTCGGATTTGTAATAGCCAATAATTTTTTTCCCAGTCCGTAGGTTCTCTTTTTACTCTTTTGGTGAAGTCTTTTGATGAGATTATTTAATTTTTAGAAGATCCCAGTTATCTAGCTTATCTTCTGGAGTTTATATGTTGTTAGTTATGTTTTGTATCCTGGTAATGCCATGTATTAGGGACTCTAGCATTAATCCTGTTTTTTCTTCTATGATCTTTATAGTTTTTGGTTTTATATTTAGGTCTTCAATCCATTTTGAATTAGTTTTTGTGTATTGTGTGACGTATGAGTCCTGCTTCATTTTTGTGCAGATGGACATCCAATTTTGCCAGCAGCATTTGTTAAAAAGACTGTCTTTTCCCCATTTGATAGACTTTGGGCCCTTGTCGAAGATCAGATGACTGTAGGTGGATGGATTTTTGGATTGACATCTGGGTTCTCAGTTCTGTTGCATTGATCAATGTATCTGTCGTTGTACTATAGTACCAGGCTGTTTTGACTACCATAGGTGTATAGTAGGTTCTGAGGTCAGGTAGTGCAAGTCCTCCTACTTTATTCTTTTTCTTCAATAATGCTTTACTTATCTGGGGTCTCTTCCCTTTCCATATGAAGTTATACATTGTTTTTTCGATCTCTTTAAAGAATGTTGTTGGTATTTGGATTGGAATTGCATTGTATTCGTAGATTGCTTTGGGTAGAATTGTCATTTTCACAATGTTGAGTCTACCTATACATGAGCATGTATGTTTTCCCATTTATGTAGATCTCTTTTGGTTTCTTGCAGTAGTGTTTTGTAGTTTTCTTTGTATATGTCTTTTACATCTCTGGTTAGATTTATTCCTAAGTATTTTATTTTTTTAGGGGCTATTATAAATGGTATTGTTTTCCTGATTTCCTTTTCATCTTTCTCTTTGTTGGTATGTAGGAATCCAACTTATTTTTGTATATTTATCTTGTATCCTGCTACTCTGCTGAATCTTTCTATTAGTTCTAGTAGTTTTCTCATGGAGTCTTCTGGGTTTTCTATATATAGCATCATATCATCTGCAAATAGGGACAGTTTTACTTCTTTATTACCAGTTCAGATGCCCGATATTTCTTCTTCTTGCCTTATTGCTCTAGCTAGGACTTCAGCAGTGTTAAATAGGAGTCATGATAAAGGACATCCTTGTCTTGTTCCTGTTCTCAAGGGGAATGTTTTCAGCTTCTCTTCATTAAAAATGATGTTGGCTCTTGGTGCCCTTTATTATGTTGAGGAATTTCCCTTTTATAACTATTTTATTGAGAGTTTTTGTCAGGAATGGGTTTTGGACTTTGTCAAATGCCTTTTCTGCACCTATTGAGACGATCATGTGATTCTTTTATTTATGTGGTGGATTATGTTGATTGTTTTCTAATGTTGAACCATCCTTGCATACCTGGGTGAATCCTACCTGGTCGTGGTGTATTATTATTTTGATATGATGCTGAATTCTGTTGGCTAGAATTTTGTTGGGAATTTTTGCATCTATATTCATGAGAAATATTGGTCTATAATTTTCTTTTTCTCTGGTGTCTTTGCCTGATTTTGATATCAAGGTTATGCTGGCTTTGTAGAATGAATTTGGAAGTATCCCTTCCTTGTCTATGTTCTGAAATAATTTGAGTAGTACTGGTATAAGCTATTCTGTGAATTTTTGATAGAATTCTCCAGTGAAGCTATCTGGGCCAGGGATTTTTTTTGTTGGGAGTTTTATTACCTTTTCAGTCTCTTCTCTTATTATGGATCTGTTCAAATTTTCAACATCAATTTGTGATAGTTTGGGTAGGTAGTGTGTTTCTAGAAATTTATTCATTTCCTCTAGATTTTCAAATTTGTTGGCGTATACTTTTTCATAATACTCTGTTGTGATCCTTTTTATTTCAGTTGGGTCTGTTGTAATGTCCCCCATTTCATTTCTTATTTGGGTTATTTGCATCCTCTCCTGTTTTTCTTTTGTGAATTGGCTAGTGGTTTGTAGATTTTGTTGATCCCTTCAAAGAACCCATTTTGGTTTTGTTGATTCTTTCTATTGTTTTTCTGTTCTCTATTTCATTTATTTCTGGTCTGATCTTTATTATTTCCTTTCTTCTGGTGGCTGTAGGCTTCTTTGGCTGTTCTCTTTCTATTTGTTCGAGTTGTGTAGCTAATGTTTTGATTTTGTCCCTTTCTTTTTTGATGTGTGCATCTATTGCTATAAATTGACCTCTGATCACTGCCTTTGCTGTGTCCCAAAGGTTTTGGTATAATGTGTTTTTATTCTCATTTGATTCCAGGAATTTTTTGATTCCATCTTCGATCTCTTCTATTACCAGTGATTTTTAAGCAGCGTATTATTTAGTTTCCACATAATTGATTTTTTCCCTTGCTCTTCCTGTTGTTAATTTTTACTTTGATAGCATTGTGATCAGAGAATATATTTTGTATTATCTCAGTGTTTTTCGATTTTTTTGAGGGTTGCTTTGTGGCCTAAGATGTGGTCTATTCTGGAGAATGTTCCATGTGCATTGGAAAAGAATGTGTATTTTGCAGCTGTTGAGTGGAGTATTCTATATATGTCTCTGAGTTCAAGTTGACTGATTGTGGCCTTTAGATCTTCTGTATCTTTGCTGAGTTTCTTTCTAGACGTTCTGTTCTTTACCGAGAGTGGTGTGTTGAAGTCTCCTATTACCATTTGTAACTGTCAATTTCTCTTTTCGTTGCTGTTAAAGCTTGTTTTATGTATTTTGGAGCCCTGTCATTGGGTGCATAGATATTTTTTAGGGTTATGTCTTCATGCTAGATTGTCCCTTTAATCATGATATAGTGCCCATCTTTGTCTTTTATGGTGGATCTTGTTTTAAAGTCTATTTTATCTGAGATTAGTATTGCCACTCCTGCTCTTTTTGGCGTCTGTTTGCTTAATATATTTTTTTCCATCATTTGATTTTTAATAAATTTATGTATTTGTTTCTAAGATGTGTTTCTTGTAGACAGCATATTGATGGATCCTGTTTTTTATCCATTCTATCACTCTCTGTCTCTTTATGAGTGCATTTAGGCCATTTACGTTCAGTGTAATTATTGATAAGTGTGAGTTTATTGTGGTCATTTTGTAACACTTCTCTTTTGAGGTGCTGATGATTTCTTTGTTCCTCTTACTCTCCTGTGCTGAATTCCTTTTGTTTGTGGATTTTTTTTTTCATTTCTGTTGTTTTTGTAGATTTTGTTTTTACTGAGACTTTACTTTTTTGTTCTTTATTTTGAGGAGGGGGTTTGTTAAGTTTCTTTGTGGTCACCTTGAAATTTACCCGTAGCTTCCTAAGTTTAAGCCAGTCTATTATTACTTGGTATCACCTTGCCTTCCTCTCCATTAGAAAGTTTTATAGCTACACTGTTTATTTCTTCTTTTATTGTTCTGATGTTGTTGTCATTTGCAGATTAACGTCTTTGTTTCCCTGTTGTAAATCTTTTGGTTTTGAATAGTCCTTGAGAGTTCATTTCCTAGGTTGGTATCTGCCTGGTGCGATCTTGTGTTCTAGATTCAGGCTGTCATCTGATGTTGTTTGTTCTCAAATCAAAGGACTCCATTTAATAATTCTTGTACGTTTGGTTTGGTTTTTACATATTCCCTTGATTTCTGTTTATCTGGCAATGTCTTAATTTCACCATCATATTTGAACGGGTTTTGCAGGGTATGTTATTCTTGGTTGGCAGTTTTTTTCTTTTAGGGTTTTATATATGTGATCCCATTGCCTTCTTGCCTGCTTGGTTTCTGCCAAGTAATCAGATCTTAGTCTTATTGTTTCTCCTCTGTATGTGACTTTTTGTTTTACTCGAGTTGCTCTCAGGATTTTTCTTTGTCTTTGGTTTTAGTGAGTGGGATTATGATATGCCTTGGCGATTTTCTTTTTGAGTCTATCCTATATGGTTTCATTGAACTTCTTGGATGGTCAGTTTTGTCTTTCATGATATTGGGGAAGTTTTCTGTCAGCAGTTCTTCAGTGATCCTCTCTGTATTTTCTGTTTTCTCCCCCTGTTGTGGGATGCCGATCACTCGCACATTTTTACTTTGGATTGTATCCCACATAATTCTCAGGGTTTCTTCATTTTTCTTGGTGTTCTTTTTTTTGATTTTTCCTCAAACAAAGTTGTACCCAAGTTTTTGTCTTCAGTTTCTCTGATCCTGTCTTCCATTGTTTCAAACCTGTTCCTTTGCCTTTCTATGTCCATTTCTGAAATCTTCCTGTTTATCTTTTGGATTTCTAATTGTTGTTTTGTATGATTTCTAGTTGTGAATTTATTTTGGCATTTTGTTCCTGTATTATTTTCCTGAGTTCTTCCATTTTTTTGTCTGTATTTTCCATGAATTTGTCTATTTTTTCCTCATTTTTGTCTGCTTTTTGCTTCAACTTTTGGATGGCTCTGAATTTTAGAGATTTGAATTCCCCATCAGGTATTTCTATGCCTTTTCTTCTACTGGAAAGTCATCTGGTGTTTTATTTTGGACACCTACTGGAACCATCCAGTCCTGTTTTTTTTGTATGTTTTGCTATTGTCTGCTGTCTTTAGGACATTCAGTAGTTATTTTCTTTGTTTATTGATTGTAGATTTGTTTGTTTTGTCCTGCTTTTTGTTTTATTTGGTTATGTCTGAGCAGGTGGGCAGTGAATTCTTTGTTGTTTACTCGTCTGTAGACACGGTATTTTTCATCTCCTCATACAATGAGCAGGGCCAGTCGCTCAGCTATGGTGCAGCAGGGGAAGTCCAGCTGGAATGGGCTGTTTGTGGCATGAACTGGGGCTGACAAGGTGAGCCAGTGGTCAGTGAAGGGCAGGTTCCAGTAGGTCGTGCCTATGCTGCTCAGGAGTGCAATGTTCAGCACATGATTCAGATAGGAAGGAGGGAGGTGGAGGGGAAGGTTGTGATGTGTTGAGCTAGGTGGGGTATGGAAAAGAAGAGAGAAAGGAGAGAAAAACAGGAGCAAAAAAAAAGTGCTGAGGGAGCTTGCCATTGGAGTGGAGAGACAAGAAACCGAGGAATGATGAAGAGGAAAAAGATGAAAATAAAAAATTAAATTGAAATTTGAAAATGCCCTCAGGGATCCCACCGGTGCAGCTGCATGGACCAGGGAAGAAACTCCGAAGCTGGGCAGTATAGGCCGGCTAGAAGGGGTGGAGATGACACACGGTGCCAGGTATTCAGGAGACAGGTAAAGAAGAAGATAAGTGGAAAGAGATGAGAAACCGAGAAATGAAGAAAAATATAAAGGAATAAAGAAAGAGAAAACAAAGAAAAAAGAAGAACAAAAAAGCCCCCAGTGATTCCACCAGAGTGGCCGCGTGGACTGGGGAAGCAGTGGTGCTTCTGAGCCCGTCATGAAGAAGCAAAGATGGCACGTGGAGTCAGGTGTTCGAGAGACAGAAGCGGGGAGGAGGTGAGAGACAGGGAAGAAACCAAGAGAGGCCGAAAAAAAAAGCAGCACCAGCAACAAAGAAATCTCAGTGAAGAAGCCGGCCAGTGTGGGCAGGGTGAATCCGCATGGCACAGAACCGTCGCCTCCCTTGCTACGGTCATGGCCTGCTGGGAAGCAGTCGAGGGGCCCCCCGGGAAGCAGCAAATCGGCCCTCTGGGAAGCCAGGAATCGGCCCTCCGAGAAGCCAGGAATCAGCCCACCAGGAAGCAGCCAGTTGGCCCTCTGGGAAGTTGGGAATCAGTCTCCGGGAAGCTGGGAGTCGGCCCTCCAGGAAGTTGAAAATCGACCTCCTGGGAAGCCACAGATTGGCCAGCCAGGAAGCCATGAAGGTCGAGCAGAGGGAGGAAGGGTAAGAGGATGGGAAAGTGTGTCTTGCTGGTTATTGGGTGATCTGTCTCCTGATGGGAGCTCTGTGAATCTACTTTCCCATACTCCCTGTCTCCCGATCTCCAGCTGGAGCCCAAGATGGTGAATCTGTGCTGCATTAGCTGATAGAGACCTCCACTTGTAACTCTCCTTGCTCTCTGTTCTCTGTCAGTTTGTTATTCCATTCAGTGCTTGGTTGAGTTCTTTATCTCTTCATTTGACGCTTAGGGTTCCAGGACTAACGTTTGTCTCTGTTTTACTTAGTTTTTCAGGTCTTTGCTGTGGAGGGATGGCATGGTGCTTCTGTCTATAGCACCATGTTAGCTCCGCCCTCACAGGTGTACAGCTTATTGACAGCAATTATATTGCTTGGCTGTGAAACCCTACCCTTAATCAGTGTGATTTTTCAATCACCGTAAACTGAAAGTCAGTACTCTATAAACACTACCTGACCTCGTACCCTTTCTTTCTCACCTGAGGTGTGAATACTATTAACCTCATGTCATAGATGGGGAGACTGAGATACAAAGAAGTTAAGTGACTTGCCCAAGGTCATACAGCTGCTATGTTGTCAAGCCAGGATTTACACTCAGGCAGACACTCTTTCAAGAACCTGTGCTCTTAATTATATGATATGATGAAAACTTATGCCCAAAATGTTCCTGGCAATGTTATGTAGCATGGATAAATTAGAAGCAATGTATATCATGGATGATGGTACATCCATTCAATAGAATATTTTTATAGCAGCTTTAATGAGATAAAATTCACAATTCATTAGTTTTCACTATATTCACAGAGTTGTGCAACCATCACCACTATCCAACTTCAGAACATTTTTATCACATCAAAAAGACCCTTTGTACCTGTTAGCAGTCACCACACATTTCTCCCCACACCCCCAGCCCTAGGCAACCACCAATCTACTTTTTGTCACTAAGGATTTGCCTATGCTGGACATTCATATGATTGGAATCATATAATATGTGGTCCTTTGTGACTGGTTTCTTTCACTTAGCATAATGTTTTTAAGGTTCATCCACGTTATAGCATGGGTGACTGCTTTTTTTTTTTCTGAATAATCCATTCTATGGCTATACCACATTTGTTCATTCATTTATCAGTTTATGGACTTTTGGATTGTTTCCACCTTTTGGCTATTGTGAATAATGCTGCTATGAATATTCATGTACAAGTTTGTTTGTGGACATATGCTTTCATTGCTTTTGGGTATATACCTAATAGTGGACTTGCTGAATCAAAAGGTTTGTGTTTAACTTTTGAGGAACTGACACACTGTTTTCCAAAGTGGCTGCACCATTTTATATTCCCACAAGCAGTGTATAAAGGTTCCAGTTTCTCCCCATTCTCACTAACACGTTACGTATTTTGGATACAAATTCCTTGTCAGAGACATGATTGGCAAATATTTTCTTCCATTCTGTGGGTTGTCTTTTTCACTTACTTAATAGTATCCTTAGAGTACAACATTTTTAATTTTTATGAAGTTCCATTTATTTTTTTATTGTGTTACTTGTGCTTTTGGTGTCACATCTAAGAAACCTTTGCCAAATCCAAGGTCATGAAGATTTACCACATTTTTTCCCCTAAGAGTTTTATAGTTTTATACCTGAGTTTGCAGTCTATGATCCATTTTGAGTTAATTTTTATATAAGGTGTGAGGCAGGGATCCAACTTCATTCTTTTGCATGTGAATATCCAGTTGTCCTAGTACCACTGTTGAAATAACTTGTGTTTTCCCATTTAGTTACCTTAGCACTCTTGTTGAAAATCAATTGACCATAAATGCACAAGTTTATTTCTGGACTCTGAATTCTATTCCATTGATCTGTCTGTCTGTCTTCATGCCACTACCACACTGTGTTTATTACTGTAGCTTTGAAGTAAGTTTTGAAATTGGGAAGTGTGAGCCCTCCAACTTTGTTCTTTTCCAGGTTGTTTTGGCTACTCTGGTTACTTTTCATTTCCATATGAATTTTAGGATCAGCTTGTCAGTTTCTGCAAAAAAACTAGCTGATCACTTCTACAAACGTGAGATAAAAGTAGAGATCCCAAGGCTCAGGCAAAAGAGGTCAAGACTAGAGAAGGAGCTGGAATATAGGTGGCAGCCCTCAGGAAAATTAAGATGAAATAAGTAAAACAGAGAGGAAGCAGCAATCCATGAAAAAGGTTTTATGTGGGAATAAGATATGGGATGAAGAGTATTCCATTTTCAATTTGGTGTTGCAATTTCAATTTGGATTCTTGAATAATTCAGCTTTTGAAACATATGACGGTATCATTTGATTATAAAGTAAACATTAAACAACCCAACACCTCAAGAGAAAAAAAAATTCTGATGGTAGAAATAGTTGCCCCAATTATTTCCACTAAGATTCACTGGGTGGTGCAGATGGTTAACATGCTTGGCTGCTAACTGAAAGGTTGGTGGTTCGAGTCCTCCCAGAGGCACCTTAGAAGAAAGCCCTTGTGATCTACTTCTTAAAAATCAGCCATTGAAAACCCTATGGAGCACAGTTCTACTCTGACATATATGGTGTCACCAGGAGTTGGAATCGACTTGTCAGCAACTGGTAGTATTGTTTTCACTGTGAATGTAATTACAGAGCTCAGTTAGTTAAATGAGAAGTCTTTATTAAGCTCCTTCTGCATTATCACTGATGTTGTGTAAGGTACTGTAGGAAATAACTCCCTCCCCCCACCAAAAAATGTAGCTGGATGCTGTTTTAAGATATTTGCTTATTTTTTTTTCTTCTCTATATTTTTATTTTTCCTCTCCTTCCAGTAAATACCCCCCCCCCCCCGCTCCAATCCAATTAGAAAAGAAAAGAAAAAAAGCCAGCTGAGATTTTGTTGAATCTATAGATCAGTTTGTGGAGCATTCAGTAGAATATTATGCAGCCATTTTAAATTATGGTTATGAAGACAGTAACCCCAAAAAACAAAACAAAACAAACAAAATCCAAACCTGTTGTTGTTGAGTCAATTCTGACTCATAGCAACCCTATAGGACAAAGTAGAACTGCCTCATAGAGTTTTCAAGGAGTGGCTGGCTGGTGGATTCCAACTGCCGACCTTTTGGTTAGCAGCTGAATGCTTAACCACTATGCCACCAGGGCTCCATGAAGACAATGGAAACATTTAAAGTGTGCATAGTGTTAAGTTGGAAAGAGCAGAATGTAAAGTATGTACATTGTGATTACAGGTATATGAAAAATGCATATGAAAAAAGGCTATTAAAAAGTATCCTTGAATTGTAATATTATGATGATGGTTAATTCTTTTTTCTTTTATTTCCCAAACTTTCTGTAGTATGTACCTACATTACATTTTTAATTTTAAAAATTTAACTAAGTTTTGGCTAATAGAATAATTTCTTAAATCAATAGACGACTTTCAGCTCTGTGGACAAAAAGCAGAGTTACCTAACTTTCTAGGAATAGTGTGTAAAGGTGAGGAGCTGGAGCATAAGGTTATGGTTAGAATGAGATAGTCTCAGATTTAACAGTCAGCTCCTTGAATTCTCTCTCTCCAGTTGGTTTTGTTCCATTTCTTCTCCACCTTCTCACTATTGAAAGCCTTTCCCTTACTCCCTAATTTATTAATTTTAGATGAAATTTTGGGAGTCTGGCTAGGTTATGTAATTGCCAGTGATAAATGGAATGAATAGTGGCAAAATACTTTGAGAGCAATGAACCAGACAATGTAGAGTCTGAGCCACAGAAGCCACTTTGATGGAAAGTGATTTGGGGAGGAGAGAGAGGAAGGTCGCTCACGCGGAGCTTCTTACTGCGTTCTCTGATCCTGCTGTGTTCTGTGAGTTCCTTTGCATCTGTATATGTTGTTTTCTTATGAGATCATATGCTCTTTAAGGGTATAGACTGTAGAGAATATCTTTGTAGAGCCCCCCCCAACTTTTCTTTGGCCCTTCTTAGTGCCTTAGAAAAGGATCCCTGGTGGCACAAAGGTTAAGCGCGTGGCTAATAACCCAAGGTCAGCAGTTTGAACCCACCGGCCACCCTGCAGGAGAAAAGACCTGCATCTGCTCCTGTAAAGAGTACAGCCTAAGAAACCCTATGGGCCAGTTCTACTTTGTCCTATAGGATTGCTATGAATCAAAATCGACTCGATGGCACACAACAACGACAGTGCCTTAGTAAGCATTCTGTTGACTTGCATAGACAGGACAGTGACTGGCATAACGTGCAAATGGTGCTAGGACTAGTTAAAAAGTTTAAATAGCACGTAGGGACATGAACTGTGTGGCTCAGTGATTAACTGCTATTCACATGTTGTTTGTAAGTGCCGCAGAGTGTGTATTCTTATTAGTTTGGGGGCTTTCTAGCTTAAGTAACATTAAAATCTCAGTATACTGAAATACTTTATAGGTCTTGCATGTAATAAATGGGCATCTGTGGTTTGTTCCAAAACAAAAGGAAGATTTAAAGACCTGCCAAAAACCATTAACATCAACGTCCACCACAAGCCAATCTTCGTAGTAGTATGACTTTGTTGAAGTATATGATTATTTCTGTTATTTACACTGTATAGCTTTCAGTTGAATAAATAAAAAAGAAGTTTTTAACTTAGTTTTTTATTTTTAAATATTTTAAAATATATTTAAATATATTACTGATTATAAATGGACTTTTTGAAATGTAAAAATCACAGTTTTTCATTCAACTTTCTATGTAAGGTTTAAAATAATCATTTCTTGTATAGGTTAAAAAAATGAGATGTTGCAGTTAGCCAGACTTCCAGAAATATGTGCAAAACCAAAGTTTTGACTGCTATTTTAAAATAAAAGTATCTGCCATTTTAAGAGAGAGATTTATTATCATCAGTTAGAGCTTTTGACTTTCCTAGCGTCATGGAAAAACCATACACTTCAAATTCAAACCGTCAAGATTTCTTCTAAATAGTGTTTATTTTATAAGACACTTCCCACCCCCTATCCCCAATTTGAAACACTACATATGATACCTGTGTCTTTCTACTATGTGTTTTCATCTTTCTGGCTTAAAAATGTACTCAAGGACTTTTGATTCCAGCTAAGATGGAATAACAGAGACCTAATGTAACAACAACAAAAACTAGACAAAATATATGAAACAACAGTTTCAAATACTGAACAACAGGCAGCAAGGACAGTGATTTCTGAGAGAGTGGGAACAAACAAGGCAAGCCCTACAATTATACAAGCTTACTGCCTGTAGAGAGTTTCCAGGCTGCTGCACAGGGAGGGAGAACCCAAGCAGATTACAGGTCTCTCCTTGAGCTGAGAAGACAGAGCTGGGGTCCAGGGAGGCCAAGGTGGTTAGAGTTTGGAGAGGAGAGAGCTGCACAAGGAGAGAGCTCCAGAAATCTGCAGAGGGTCTCCCATAAGTTTTCAGATGAGTACTAATCAGTGCATATGCTGTATGGACACTACCTAAAGCCAGAGAAAGAACCACCCAAAAGGATTAGAAGCAACAATCCTGTTTCTTACTCAGGATTGGGAATAGTTTGTATTCCCACCAGCCAGAATGGAAAAATTTCATAAGTCACAGAACATCGGGTACTCAGCAACATTTTTAAGCTACTAAAAGGAAAGAATTGTCAACCTACAATTCTACACCCAGCAAAAATATCTTTTAAAAATTAAGGTGAAATAAAAGACTTTTCTAGACAAGCAAACACTGAAATAATTCATTGCTAGCAGACTTGCACTATAAAAAATGTTAGAGGAACCCCTTCAAGCAGAAGGAAAATGATACCAGAGGGAAATCTGGATCTATACAAAGAAATGAAAAGCACTGGAAATGACAAATATGTATATCAGTATAAAAGACTTTAAAAAAAATTTAATCTCTTAAAGAGATAATTGTTAAAAGGAAAATGATAATATATAGTTGAGTTTATACCATATAAAGGAGCCCTGGTGGCGCAGTGGTTAAAGCACTTGGCTGCTAACTGAAGGTCGGCAGCTTGAACTCACCAGCCACTCTGGGAGAAAGATGTGGCAGTCTGCTTCTGTAAAGATTTACAGCCTTGGAAACCCTATGGGACAGTTCTACTCTGTCCTGTAAGGTTGCTGTGAGTTGGAATTGACCTGGCAGCAATGAGTTTTTGGGGTTTATAGATGTGAAATGCATGACAACAAAAGCACAAAGATTAAGGGGGGGGCATGGAAGTATACTCTTGTAAGATTTTTATGTAATATGTGAGGTGGTATAATATCATTTAAAGGGCAGACTGATGAGTTAAAGATACATATTTAACTAAAACAACAACTAAAAAGAAGTTACTCTTACTAAGTTAACAAAGGAGATAGAGTGGAATTTAAATGATACTCAATATAAATGAAGTCAAAGAAGAACAAAGAACAGATGGAACAAATAGAAAACAAATAGCAAGATAATATATTTACACCAACCAATACCAGTTACCATTGAGTCATTTCCCACTCGTGGCAACCCCATATGTGTGTCAGGGTAGAACTCTACTCCATGGAGTTTTCAGTGGCTGATTTTTCGGAGGTAGATTGCCAGGCATTTCTTCCAAGGTGCCACTGAGTGGACTTGAACCACCAGCCTTTCAGTTAGCAACCAAACACGTTAACCATTTACACCACCCAGATACTCCATATATACACCTAACCATATCAATAATCATATTAAATATAAATGATCTAAATGCCCCAATTAAAAGACAGAGATTAATATATTGGATTAAAAAGAAGACAACTATAGCTGTCTACAAGAATATAAAGATACAGATAGGCTAAAAGTAAAAGGTTGGGAAAGACTATTCCATGCTAACATTAATCAGAAGAAAGGTTGAATGGCTGTATTAATTTCAGATAAAATGGATTTTAGAGCAAAGATTATTATTGCAAAGAATAAAGAGGATAATTTCATAATGATAAAGGGGTCAGTTCAAGTGGAATTGACAGTCCTAAATGTTTATGCTTCTGATAATAGAGCTTCAAAATACATGAAGCAGAAACTGATAGAACTGAAAGGAGAAATAGATTCACAGTTATAGTTGGAGAGTTCAGCACCTCTTTCTGAATAATTGATAGATGTTTAAGACAGAAAATCAGTAATGATTTGTAAGATTTGAACAACCTATAAACCAACTAAACTAATTGACATTACATAGCATTCTACCTAGCACAAGCAGGATACACATTTTCTTTTCAATTACACACAGAATATTTACTAAGATCATATTTTGGGCCATAAAACAGTGTTAATAAACTTAAAATGATTTTAAATAATACAAAGTATATCCTCTAACCAAAAGGGAATTAAATTAGAAGTCAGTAATAGGAAGATTTCTGGAAAGTCCCTAAATATTTAGAAACTAACACATTGCTAAGAAACCCATGGGTCAAAGGAAAAATAAAAAGTGAATTTAGAGAGTATTTTTTTACTGAATGAAGTGAAAACATTTCATATCAAAATCTGTGGGGTGTAGCTAAAGCAGTGCTCAGAGGAAAATTTGCAACAGTAAATGCTTATATTGAGAAGAAATAAGATCACAAATCAATGTCCTCAGCTTCTACCTTAAGAAACTAGAAAAAGAAGAGCAATTTAAACCAATAGTAAGCGGAAGGAATGAATTAAATATGAAAGCTAAAATCAGTGAAATAGAAAACAGAAAAAAAAGAGAAAGTCTAAAGAAATAAAAAGCTAGTTCTTTGAGAATACCAGTAAAATAGGTAAACCTATAGCCTGACTGATCAGGATAAAAAGATAGAAGTTACCAATATCAGGAATAAGAGAGATGACATAGCTACAGATGCTATAGTTATTAAAAAGATTAATAACAATAGTATGAATTACTTTATGTCAGTATATTAGACACTTAGATGAAATGGGAAAATTCCTCGAAAGACACAAATTACCAAAGTTAACTCAAGAAGAAATTGATAACCTGAACAGTTCTATATCCATTGAAGAAGTTGAATTTGTAGTTAAAAATGTTCCCGCGAAGAAAACTTCAGGCCCAAATGGCTTTTCTGATGAATTCTACCAAACATTTGAGGAAAGCATAATACCAATTCTACATGAACTCCTCATAAAATTGGTGAAGAGGGAATACTTCTTAACTCATTCTGTGAGACTGGTATTACCTTGATACCAAAACCAGATAAATGCATTGCAAGAAAAGAAAATTACACATCAGTATCCCTCATGGACATAGTTGCAAAAATTCTTAACAAAAATTTAGCAAATCAAATCCAACAATATATAGAAAGGATAAAATACATCATGACCAAGTGGGGTTTATCCTATTAGATTTGGAATAAGCCAGCCATCGTAGTCTCAACGCTTTGAAAATTACAGATGGAGAAACTGAGTGAGGATCAAAGATTCCACAGCTAGGCCTCCTGGCATGGTTCAATGTAACCTTTAATTAGGTTCCAGGATCGTGGAATATCTGAGTCACTCCTGAGGGTGTTTACTTAGGGAGATGAAATCTTCATCTAGTTGACAGGACTAATTAATGAGATTAAGTTGTTACCTTGGAAGCCTTTAAGACCCTGACTTTGAGGAGGTGGAATAAGTCATATTAACAACAAACTTTACTGGTCAGTAACTATATCTCCATACAGGAGAAGGTACCAACCCTGGATGGAGGGGTTTGAGAGATGGTAGGGACACATCAAAAACAGACTTGCCTTGTTTCCTCCTGCTGTATAGATTCCATTTCCTCCCAGACTACTTCTCCCCAAACACTAAGTCTCCCCAGTGATGAAATACCCACCTTTATCAAAACTCAGTTCCTAGAGATTCTGGTCATGAGCTTGAGAGCAGTATTTTTTCCATTCTCTCTCCTCAGGTGAGCATTTAAGGTGGCCAGGGTTTTTATTCCTTCTATCTAAAAAGGTCTGTTCTCAGACCCAAAATACCATTCTTGTACAGTTTTTCTCTTGGACACATAATGGACCTTGGGAAAAATATAGTGAAGCCAAGTTTTAAATCTGCCTAGTTTATCTTAGAGTGCTTTTATTTTATTTTAGCTCATAATTTAGACTTTTGAAGCTTTTAATGAGATAATACTGTATGGTATAAAGGATGTAATATTATAGAAAATAGATTATATACAGCAGACTTTTACCCTAGGTTTCCTTCTATTGCAGTCCAACTTTCTGAGCCTTCTTTGCTCCAATTCTTAATATATACTCAGTGATTGACGGCTAGGTGTAGACCCCTGTTCTTGACTGCCAAACCAAAATAATTATGATAAATCTGCTATGTGTTTGTGTATGCAAAGGCATATTCTTATAATGCATTTCAGAAATAGATTAATTATGCTTAGATTTTCTTAATTACCACTCTTCCAGATTAGAATAGAAAATTATTTCTATATTTGTACTGGAAAACTCAAGTACATTATCATTTTCCAGATTAAAATTTTCAGAGTAGATTTAGATTTTGTAATGGTATTTCAGCACTGATTCCTTATATTGTCTGATATTTTACCATCTTTATATCGACTGTTTTTGAAAATGACAATTCATTTCAACATTTACTGAGCACCAGTTGTATACCAATTACTTACACTAAGTGATGGGACTACAAAAATGAGTAGGATGGAATCTCCTTTGGAGGTGATGAAAGTGTTTTGAAACCAGATAGACGTGTTGGCTGTACAACATTGTGAATGTACATAGTGCCACTTTAAAATGATTGATTTCATGTTACGTGAATTTCACCTTAAAAAAAAAAAAAAGAATAGGATGCATTCTCCACCTGTTAAGTGTTTACAGACTTTATGTCATATGTTATCTTGTTGGCCTGTCTTTGAAATCGCCAGCAGATCTAGAACTAAACTGACCCTAATGAATCAACCCAAGTTAGTGATCTATGACCCGGCAATTCCACTCTTAGGTATATATCCAAGAGAAATGAAAACATATGTCCGCACAAAAACTTGTACATGAGTGTTTATAGCTGCATTATGCATAATAGCTAGAAGGTGGAAACAACCTGAATATCAGTTGACGAATGGTTAAACAAAATGTGGTCTATCCATGCAATAGAATATTATTCGGCCATAAAAAGGAATAAAGTACTGATACATGCTACTACATGTATGAACCATGGAACATGCTAATTAAAGGAAGCCAATCAAAAATGACCACATATTGTATGATTCTATTTATATGAAATGTCTAGAATACAAAAATTTAAAGAGACAGTAAGTAAATTTTAGGGATTGTTTAGGGTAGCTAAAAGGTACAGGCTTTCTTTCTGAGGTGATGAAATCTTCTAAAATTGATCATGGTGATGGTTGCACATATCTGTGAATACACTAAAAACTTTGTTCTCAGATTGAAGGACTCCCGTTAATAATCCTTGTAAGTTTGGTTTGGTTTTTACATAGTCCCTTAGTTTCTGTTCATCTGGAAATGTCCTGATTTCACCATCATATTTGACTGAGAGTTTTGCAGGATATATTTATTCTTGGCTGGCAATTTTTTTCTTTCAAGGTTTTATATATGTCATCCCATTGCCTTCTTGCCTGCATGGTTTCTGCCACATAATCCGAGCTTAGTCTTATTATTTCTCCTCTGTATGTGACTTTTTGTTTTTCTCGAGCTGCTCTGAGGATTCTTTGTTCGTCTTTGGTTTTAGCGAGTGTGATTATGCTATGTCTTGGTGATTTTCTTTTTGGTTCTATCCTGTATGGGGTTCTTTGAGCTTGTTGGATGTTCAGCTTTTCATCTTTCATGATATTGCGGAAGTTTTCTGTTAGCAGTTCTTCAGTGATCCTCTCTGTGTTTTCTGTTTTCTCCCCCTGTTCTGGAACTCCGATCACTTACAAATTTTTGCTTTTGATTCTATCCCACTAAAAACCATTGAATTGTACACTTAAAAGCGTGCGTTTTATAACATGTTAATTGTCTCAGTAACAATTAAAAAAAGAGTAAGGGCAAAAATTGAGACTTTCAGGTATGTATGAACTCAGTTTATTTATGTACCTTATGAAAAAAATTACTTCAGGTGGTAGGTAGTTCAGCAAAATGAAAAATGAATCCAAGATAGATGAGTTTTTAAAAAAGAAACATCTTAGAAGTTATATTTCCTTTACTTTTGGTGAACTTCAGTAGAAAGGTGGTGACCATCCTGTGCACCAGGGAGAGAAAGAAGCCTATGTGGCCTAACTAATCCCAACACTGCTTCTGCTCTGTTCTCTGACTAGGCTGTCCAGTTAATTTCCTGTGGCTCATTCCTGCTTTCTGTGATGCTGACCCCAGGCTCCTTTGGGAAGAGCTGTTCTTACAGTTGGTGTTTGGAAGGCAATTTGCTCTTCTTTGTTCTCTCCTTTGGTCTGACCTCATCTGCTTCCTGACTTCCAGGAATTCTGCCAAATTTCTGGCTCACCAAGGATACACCTTATTCTCCATCTCATAGGCTTATAAATTTAAAAATTTTGTGTTGTTTCAGTGTCATCTTGGAGAGAGAAAGTTGATAACTTATTACCGCCTTTCAACCTGCTTGAGGCCAAGTAGGGTAAAATCATGTTAAGGGGAAAAATACTGTATTTGAGTTCATTCTTTATTGTCTAATATTAATATTTGAATACTGCTAATATTTTTTTAGATGTTTTTGTTTTAATATTTATATAACTCTTTGCCTCCTACTTATTGGAGAGTAGTAACTCACTCAACACGTGGGGTCGCCGTGAGTCAGAATCGACTCAATGGCAACTAACAACAACAACTTATCCAAGTAAGCAGTGAGAGACGAAGCTAATTTTAATTTGGTGTATTGACTTTGCTTTCTTCAATAATTACTTGTACTGAGAAGAAAAACGAGTTTACCCAAACATTGTGTGTATCTAAGAGATAACGATAAAGGAGGAAATAATTTGTAGCTAAAAGGCAACTGTTCCATTTAGGATTTTCCTTTCCTCTCCTGTCTTCATGTTGAGACATCTAAGAACCTTCGGTCCATGGAGAGCTAACTTGGCAGTCAGCAATCACTGTCAGAGGCTTGACTCAGAATTTCGGGAGTGCGCTGGAAATGTGAAAGGCGTATTCGGTTAAGGGGAAGGTGGTAGGAGGATTAAGGAGGAAAAAAAGAAAGAGTTAAGACTGGCTAACTAGTCTGTTAATATAATTCTGTCTGTTTTTGCCACTGATTTCTTTTTTAAAGGAGAAAAATAAGTGTATGAGTGTGTATAGGAGTATTTTTCTTCATCTCCCCATTCCTCACCCCAGTGTGGAGGAAGGAAATTACCTTCGGGAAAGTAGGTAAATAAATAAAATATGCAGTTTTGTATAGATACATAGTTTATATTAAGGAGCCCTGGTGGTGCAGTGGTTAAGTACTCAGCTGCTAACCGGAAGGTCGGGGTTTTAACCCACCAGCTGCTCCTTGGGGAGAAAGATGTGGCGATCTGCTTCCGTAAAGATTACAGCCTTGGAAATCCTATGGGGCAGTTCTGCCCTGTCCTGTAGGGTCGCTATAAGTTGGAATCTGCTCGAAGGCAATGGTTAAATAGCCTGTATTTATTGTGTTTCTGCACATATCCATCGTTTTAAAAATGTATATCTTATCTAAAAATAGAGAACTACTCCTGTTATTATATTTGGAAGTTTGAGGGGGGCCTGGGATTGAAAGTAAAGGAGGGCTTTCCAGTCCATTCCTACATGGAGATTTTAAAAATTAAGCTCAGTTTGTATTGCGTTCTGTTACGTGCCCTAGGCATACTTCCTTCTTTTGTGCTTTCTTTCTTTCTTTTGTGCTTTAGTTATAGGAAGCTGAAAGCCTGTGTGGCCCAGACATCCGTGGTGCTTAGAAAGAATGCTGCTTTGACTTTTTGTGCTTCAAACAAAGCAGCCAGCTCCTATATTCCTTTTTCTCTTCTTTCTGAAAACTCTCCTGTTAGTGGGATAATCTGATGCAAGATATCTGTAACAGAGAGAACAACACAGCAAGTAATATACACGGACAATTAGTGGGTAAGGCTTTAAAATAACTTCTCATTTGGAGGGAATCTGGCAATTTAGTTACATTAACAGAAGTTTTCAGTACACTGTTGGTGAAATATTAGGCGTTTTCTCATTTTTCTGTTATGTCTCAGGTGTTTACTGACTAGCATTTTGGAGAGTACATGCTTATCTGGCATGTCCATAACAGAAGGAACTGTGTGTTCCCTCTCTGATGTACTGGGTAGCAATTTTGTCCCTTTGGACAGTTCAACACAGCAAGCTTTATCATAGATTAATATCCATAGCTACATAGTGATTTTAAATCCAGAATAAACCTAGGGTAGGGGAAAGAAGAAACGGCTCTCTTATGAAAACACTGAAACTTTCTTAGCATTTCTTACAGGTTTTTAGGAAATGTCTATTCTTACTGCTTTTTTCATATAAAACTAGGTCAAGGAGAAAAAAGTTTTTTAGTTAAACTTTGTTTGTTTACAAAAATCTATACCCCAAATAGCATAACTGGAATTAAGGGATAATACTTGGAGAATTCAGGGTTTTTTAAAATTGTTTCAGATTTATTTTTATTATTAAATAAATCTGAAAGTTCAGAAAAGTTTATTTTTGTTATCTTTATTCATGCTACCCCTCTTCATATGGACTCCATACTCCTAATGTGAGCCATCTTCTGAGATTACTAAGATAACTTATATCCACTGAAATGTCAGAACCAAAAATGAAGAGCAAGTGCCTGTATCAGATGGGACCTATAAAACTAGCAGATCAATTTATACAAGTTCCCTATTTATTTGAGATTAAGCAAGACGTTGTCCGCAAAGCAGCATGGTTAAAACCAAAAGAAAAAGTTTGGGGTTTATGTGTGTTTTTTTAGTTAAAAAATTTTTTATTATGGTGAAATGTGTAATAAAACATTTCAACCAGTTTTATGTGTATAATTCAGTGGCATTAATTACATTCACCATGTTGTGCAACAATCACCGTTACCTGTCCAAATTTTTTCATTACCCTTAACAAAAGCCCTTACCACTTAAACAATATCCCCTCTCCACCCCTGCCCCGACTCTGTTCTCCCTTCTGTCTGCCCCAGGTGGCTACTAGTGAACTTTGGTCTCTGCGCGTTTGCCTGTTCTGGATGTTTCATATAAGTGGGATCACACAGTATTTGTCCTTTTGTATCTGACTTATTTCACTCAGCATGTTTCTAAGGTTCATCCATGTCATAGCATTCATTAGAACTTTATTTTCTCTTTATGAGTGAATAATATTTCATTGTACGTATATACTGCATTTAGTTCATTCATCCATTGATGGACGTTTGGGGTGTTTCCACCTTTTAGTTATTGTGCATAGTGCTGCAGTGAATGTTGGTGTATAAGTATCTGCATTCCTGCTTTCAATTCCTTTGGTATGTATGCTGGGTCATAAGGTATTTCTTTTAATTTTCTGAGGTACCGGTAAACTGTTTTCCATAGTGGCTACACCATTTTACAACCCCATCAACAGTAGATGAGGGTTCCAATTTCTCCACATCCTCACTAACACTTGTTATTTTCCATTTTTCTGATAATAGCCACTTCAGTGGCACAAATGGCTAACACATTCAGCTGCTAACTGAAAGGTTGACAGTTTCAGTCTACCCAGAGGCTCCTAGGAAGAAAGATGATCTGCTTCCAAAAACTAGCCATTGAAAACCATATGGAGCACAGTTCTACCCTGGCACGCATGGGGTTGCCATGAGTTGGGATCAACTCTGTGGCAACTGGTTTAGTAGGGGTGAAGTGGTATCTCATTGTGGTTTTGTTTGCATTTCCCTAATGACTAGTGGCATTGAGCATCTCTTTTCATGTGCTTATTGGCTATTTGTATATCTTCTTTGATGAAATATCTATTAAGTCCTTTGCCAATTCTTTAATTGGATTGTTTCTCCTTTGTTGCTGAGTTGTAGGAGTTCTTTGTATATTCTGGATATTAAACCCTTATCAGACATGTGGTTCCCAAATATTTTCTCCCAATCTGTAGGTTGTTTTTTCACTTTGCTTATAAAGTTGATGCTCAAAAGTTTTAAATTTTGATGAAATCCCATTTGTCTATTTTGTCTTTTATTTCTTGTGCTCTTGGTGTCATATCTGTAAATCCATTGTTGAAAACTAGGTCTTGACACATTACTCCTATGTTTTGTTCTGTTTTATTTTTAGTTGTTACAATTCAGTCTTTGGTTCATTTTTAGATAATTTTCATGTACAGTGTGAGGTAATGGGTCCAACTTCATTTTTTTGCATGTGGATATGCAGTTGTCCCAGCACCGTTTATTGAAGACAGTTATTTTCCCGGAAACCCTGGTGGCGTAGTGGTTAAGTGCTATGGCTGCTAACCAAATGGTTAGCAGTTCGAATCCACCAGGGGCTCCTTGGAAACCGTATGGAGCAGTTCTACTCTGTCCTATAGGGTTGCTATGAGTTGGAATCAACTCGATGGCAGCTGGGGTTTTTTTTTTTTTTTTTATTTCCCCATTGGATGCACTTAGCACCCTTGTCAAAAATCAATTGACTGTAAATGTGTGGGTTTATTTCTGGGCTGTCAATTCTATTCCATTGGTCTATGTGCCTTTATCGTAGCAGTACCAGACTATTTTGATTACTGTAGCTTTATTGTATTTTTTTAGATTGGGAAGTATGAGTCCTCCTACTTTGTTCTTTTTCAAGATTGCTTTGGCTATTTGGAACCCCTTGCAATTTCATATAAATCTGAGGATTGACTTTTCTATTTCTGCAAAAAAAGCTGTTGGAATTTTGATAGGGATTGCATTGAATGTACAGATTGCTTTGTGTAGTATTGGCATCCTAACAATATTAAGCCTCCCAATCCATGAACATGGAATGTTTTTCTGTTTATTTAGGTTTTCTTTAATTTTTTTCAGCATTGTTTTATAGTTTTTTAGTGTCCAAGTTTTTCACCTGTAGTTAAATTTATTCCCAGGTATTTTATTCTTTTAGATGCCGTTGTAAATGAAATTGTTTTCTTAATTTCTTTTTCAGGTTGCTTGTTGTTGGCATATAGAAACTCAACTGATTTTTGTATGTTGACCTTGTACCCTGCCACTTTGTTGAATTCATTTATTAGCTCTAGTAGCTTTCTTGTGGATTCTTTGGAATTTTCTATATATAGGATCATGTCATCTGTAAATAGGGATAGTTTTACTTTTTCCTTCCCAATCTGGATACCTTTTAAGTTGTTTTCTTGCCTAATTGCTCTGGCTATGATTTCCAGTACAATATTGAATGGTAGTATTGAGGGTGGGCTTGCTTCTCTTGTTCCTGATCTTAATGGGAAAGCTCTCAATCTTCTCTGTTGAGTATGATGTTAGCTGTTGGTTTTTTCTAAATGCCCTTTACCATGTTGAAGAAGAAGAAGGTTTTTGTTTGACAATGTTTTCATTAAAAAATTTAGCTGAACCTCAAATGATGAGCATTCAAAAGAAAAGTATTTCCTTTGGATGTGTTGAGGTCATCCTTGCTCAATGCTTTGTTTTTAGTTTTTTGAGACATTTATGTGCACACTCTCTGTCTCTTTCTTAAATGTTTTGAAAGTAAGTGGCAGACATGATGATACTTCATCCCTAAATACTACGGCAGGTACCTCCTAAGAACAAAGATATTAATCTACATAAAACTACAATACTATATCACATTCCAGAAAGCTAACATTATACAGTAATATTCTAATATACGATCTGCTATTTCAAAATTTTCTAATTCTCTAAAAACTGTCCTTTATAACTTAAAAAAACATTTTTTTAAATTGTGCTTTAAGTGAAAGTTTACAGTGCAGATTTCTTGTTCAGAGATGTATACACAGATTGTTTTGTGACATTGGTTGCAGTCCCCACAATGTGACAGCTACTCTCCCCATTTCCACCCCATCTTCCCCATGTCCATTTATCCAGTTTTCCTATCCCTTCCTGTTCCTTCTTTGTTTTGGGCAGGAGTTGCTCATTTGGTCTCATATGTTTGACTGAACTAAGAAGCCCTTTGTAACTTTTTGTCCCCCTAATCCAGGATCCAGCCAAGGATCACACATTGCATTTGGTTGTAGTGTCTCGTCAGTCACGTCAATCTAAAATAGGCCCCATGTATTTTTTTGGTCTTTAATGACTTTCATGTTTTTGATAAGGCTAGGCGAGTAGTCTTACAGGATGTTTCACAATCTTATTTTGTCTTTTCTTCTTGATTAATTTCAGGTTAGACATTTTTGATAGGAATATCATGTAGGTGATGTTTACTTTCCATTGCATCACATCAGGAGGCACAGTAATAGCAGTTTGTCCCATTACTGGTTGTGCAGAGGTTAGTTAAGATTGCATGTAACTTGTTAAGGGGATATCAGTCAGCTCACTTCATTGGAAAGGTCTTTTGTCTTTTCAAGTAATTGGTAATCTGTGGAATGATGCTTTGAGTATGTGTGGCTGTCCTGTTCACCTGGTGGTTTTAATTTGCTCAATGCTTTAAATCAGGGTTTGTCCAGGAGTATATTGATGAATGTCAGTGTATCTGTGAAGCCCTTGGAATTTTTTTCATGTGAGTGCATTTTTCCACTGATACAATCTGTGACCCACAAAAGATTTAAAAGATCTTTTTCCACCTGTTTTTGAAGAACCTTTTACATGTTCCTATGCATCAGAAAAGTCTGTTATAACCTGAAAATCACCCCTGTTCATGTAATTTTACTAATTATCTAGCCCAGCACCGCATACAGCTAGGTACTTAATTTTTGCTGTTGTTTGTTTGAGAACGGTTTGTTCTGGCCTTTCGCTTATTCTGAGCCAAGCATTTGGGTTTTTTTGTTTGTTTGTTTGTTTGTTTGTTTGGTATAAACTGTTCTAGAAATTAAAGCAAAGGGGCTTAGCTCTTGGTTTTTGGTGTTCTCTTTGAAGATTTTTGGGCAAGGCAAAGTTTGATTTATGTCTTTGTTGACACTAAAGTAAAGTAACATCAACTGGAAATGGGTTAAAACACTCATATAGTTTTTGTTGACTATTTATTAGTGGTATCAGGAAGATATTTCTCACAAGTGCAATATAGCTCTTTTTTTTTTATCTTTTTTATTTTATTGTACTTCAGGTGAAGGCTTACAGAACAAATAGTTTCTCATGAAACAGTAGTACACATGTTGTTTCATGACATTGTTTAACAACCCCACAACATATTAACCCTCTAAATTCTCAACCTTTTTTTTTTTTTTTTGGTGAAAATACACATAGCCAAAGATACACCATTTAAAAAATTTCTGCATACACAGTTCAGTGACATTGACTATACTCTTCCAATTGTGCTGTTATTCTCACTCAAGATGAAGGCTTCCAGAACAAAATAGTTTCTCATTTAGCAGTTACTACAAATGTTGCCCTATGACAATGGTTACCAATCTCACAACACATCAACAATATCCTTACTGAACCTTGGGTTCCCTATCACCAGCTTCCTTGTCCCCTTCTGCCTTCTGGCCCTTGTCACTGGACTCCTGTACCTCGGTAGTCTCATTTGGTTTTATGGGGCTGTCCACTCGCAGGCTGAACAGTGAACCTCAGAGATAACTTCACCACTGAGCTAAAAGGGTGTCTGGGGGCCATACTCTCGGGGTTTCTCTAGTCTCCTTTAGGCCAGTAAATCTGGTCTTTTTTTTGTGAGTTAGAATTATGTTCTACATCCTTCTCCAGCTCTGTCCAGAACCCTCTGTTGTGATCCTGGTCAGAGCAGTCAGTGGTGGTAGCCAGGCACCATCTAGCTGTACTGGACTCAAGTCTGGTGGAGGTCTTGGTAGCTGTGGACAATTAGTCCTTCGGACAAATCTTTTCCTTGTATCCTGTTCTCTTCATTCTCCCTTGCTCCCGAAGGGATGAGACCAGTGGAGTATCTTAGATGGCCGCTCATAGGCTTTTAAGACCCCAGACACTACTTACCAAGGTAGAATGTAGAGCATTGTCTTTACAAGCTGTGTCATGCCAAATGAGCTAGATGTTCGCCGAGACCATGGTCCCCACAGCCCTCTGCCCAGCAATTTAGTCCCTCAGGGAGTTTGGATGTTTCTTTGGGGCTTCCATGACCTTTCCTTGTACAAGGTGTGCTAGTTTCCCCTGTATTGTGTACTGTCTCACCCTTCACCCAAGATACTATTTATCTATTGCCTATTTAGTATTTCCCCCACACCCCTCCCATCCCTGGTAACCAACAAAGATTGTTACATTTTGTGTGTGAACTTTTTCATGGGTTTTTACAATAGAGGTCTCATACAATGTTTGTCCTTTTGTGATTGACTTATTTCACTCAGCATAATGTCCTCCAGTTTCATCCATGTTATGAGATGGTTCACAGATTCATTGTTGTTCTTTCTCGTTGCATAGTACTCCATTGTGTGTATGTACCATAGTTTGTTTATCCATTCATCTGTTGATGGGCACCTACATTGTTTCCAGCGTTTTGCTATTGTGAACAATGCTGCCATGAACATAGGTGTGCATATGTCTATTCGAGTGACGACTCTTATTTCTCTAGGATATATTCCTAGGAGTGGGATTGCTGGATCGAATGGTATGTCTATTTCTAGCTTTCTGAGGAAGCGCCATATCATTTTCCAAAATGGTTGTATCGTTTTGCATTCCCACCAGCAGTGCATAAAAGTTCCCATCTCCCCGCAGCCCCTCCAGATTTGTTATTTCCAGTGTTTTTGATTCGTGCCAGTAATGCCGGGGTGAGACGGTATCTCATTGTGGTTTTAATTTGCATTTCTCTAACGGCTAGTGATCGCGAGCATTTCCTCATGTGTCTGTTGACCATTTGAATGTCTTCTTTGGTGAAGTGTCTGTTCATTTCCTTTGCCCATTTTTTAATAGGATTATTTGTCTTTTTGTTGTAGAGGTGTTGGATTTTCTTGTAGATTATGGAGATTAGACCTTTGTCTAACTTGTACTGTCCAAAATTTTTTTCCCAGTCTGTAGGTTCTCTTTTTACTCTTTTGCTGAAGTCTTTTGAAGAGCATAGGTGTTTGATTTTTAGAAGATCCCAGTTATCTAGCTTATCTGTTGGGTTTTGTGCATTGATGGTTATGGTTTGTATCCTGTTAATGCCATGTATTAAGGCCTGAAGTGTTGGTCCAAGTTTTTCTTCTATGAACTTTATAGTTTTAGGCTTTATATTCAGGTCTTTGATCCATTTTGAAGTAGTTTTTGTATACGGTGTGAGGTATTGGTCCTGTTTAGTTTTTTTGCAAATGGATATCCAGTTTTGCCAGCACCATTTGTTAAAAAGTCTGTCTTTTCCCCATTTGATGGACTTTGGGCCCTTGTCGAAGATCAGGTGACCGTAGGTGGATGGATTTACATCCGGGTTCTCAATTCTGTTCCATTGGTCAATGTATCTGTCGTTGTACCAGTACCAGGTTGTTTTGACTACTGTAGCTGTATAGTAGCTTCTGAAGTCAGGTAGTGTGAGTTCTCCAACTTTATTCTTCTTCTTCAGTAGTGCTTTACTTATTCGGTGCTTCTTCCCTTTCCATATAAAGTTAGTGATTAGTTTTTCCATCTCTTTGAAGAATGTTGTTGGTATTTGGATCGGGATTGCGTTGTATTTGTAAATTGCTTTAGGTAGAATTGACATTTTCACAATGTTGAGTCTGCCTATCCATGAGCATGGTATGTTTTTCCATTTATGTAGATCCCTTTGGGTTTCATGCAGTAGTGTTTTGTAGTTTTCTTTGTATAGGTCTTTTACATCCCTGGTCAGATTTATTCCTAAGTATTTTATCTTTTTAGGGGCTATTGAAAATGGTATTGTTTTCCTGATTTCCTTTTCATCGTTCTCCTTACTGGTGTATAGGAATCCAACTGATTTTTGAATGTTTATCTTGTATCCTGCTACTCTGCTGAATCTTTCTATTAGTTCCGGTAGTTTTCTCGTGGAGTCTTTAGGGTTTTCTATGTATAGTATCATATCATCTGCAAATAGGGACAGTTTAACTTCTTCGTTACCAATTTGGATGCTCTTTATTTCTTTTTCTTACCTTATTGCTCTAGCTAGAACTTCCAGCACAATGTTAAATAGGAGTGGTGATAAAGGGCATCCTTGTCTTGTTCCTGTTTTCAAGGGGAATGTTTTCAGCCTCTCTCCATTAAGAATGATGTTGGCCATTGGTTTTGCATAGATGCCCTTTATTATGTTGAGAAATTTCCCTTCTATGCCTATTTTATTGAGAGCTTTTATCAGGAATGGGTATTGGACTTTGTCAGATACCTTTTCTGCGTCAGTTGAGATGATCATGTGATTCTTTTCTTTCCTTTTATTTATGTGGTGGATTACGTTGATTGATTTTCTAATGTTGAACCATCCTTGCATACCTGGTATGAATCCTACTTGGTCATGGTATTATTTTTTTGATATGATGCTGAATTCTGTTGGCTAGAATTTTGTTCAGAATTTTTGCATCTATATTCATGAGAGATATTGGTCTGTAATTTTCTTTTTTTGTGACGTCTTTGCCTGGTTTTGGTATCAGCGTTATGCTGGCTTCATAGAATGCAGTTGGAAGTGTTGCTTCCTCTTCTATGCTCTGAAATAGCTTGAGTAGTACTGGTACAAGCTTTTCTGTAAATGTTTTGTAGAATTCTCCAGTGAAGCCATCTGGGCCAGGGCTTTTTTTGGTTGGGAGTTTTTTTTATTACCTTTTCAATCTTCTCTTGTTATGGGTCTGTTCAGATTTTCAACATCACTTTGTTGTAGTTTGGGTAGGCTGTGTGTTTCTAGAAATTTATCCATTTCCTCTAGGTTTTCAAATTTGTTGGAGTATAGTTTTTCATAATATTCTGTTATAATCCTTTTTATTTCAGTTGGGTCTGTTGTAATGTCCCCGATTTCATTTCTTATTTGGGTTATTTGTGTCCTCTTCTGTTTGTCTTTTGTCAGTCTGGCCAGTGGTTTGTCGATTTTGTTGATCCCTTCAAAGAACCCATTTTGGTTTTGTTGATTCTTTCTATTGTTTTTCTGTTCTCTATTTCATTTATTTCTGCTCTAATCTTTACTATTTCCTTTCTTCTGGTGGTTGTGGGCTTTTTTTGCTGTTCTCTTTCTATTTGTTTGAGTTCTGTAGTTAATGTTTTCATTTTGTCCCTTTCTTCTTTTTTGATATGTGCAACTATTGCTATAAATTGTCCTCTGAGGACTGCCTTTGCTGTGTCCCAAAGGTTTTGGTATGATGTGTTTATATTCTCATTTGATTCTAGGAATTTTTTGATTCCATCTCTGATTTCTTCTATTACTGAGTGATGTGTAAGCAGGGTATTATTCAGTTTCCATGTAGTTGTTTTTTTTCCTTGCTCTTTCTATTGTTAATTTCTACCTTGATGGCATTGTGGTCAGAGAAGATACTTTGAATTATCTCAACGTTTTGGATCTTGTTGAGGATTTCTCTGTGGCCTAAGATGTGGTCTATTCTGGAGAACGTTCCATGTGCATTGGAAAAGAATGTGTACTTTGCAGCAGTTGGATGGAGTGTCGTATATATGTCTATGAGGTCAAGTTGGCTGATTGTGCCCTTTAGATCTTCTGTATCTTTGCTGAGTTTCTTCTTAATTGTTCTGCCCTTTACTGAGAGTGGTGTGTTGAAGTCTCCTACTATTATTGTGGAACTGTCAATTTCTCTTTTCAGTGTTGTTAGAGTTTGTTTTATGTATTTTGGAGCCCTGTCATTGGGTGCGTAGATGTTTATTATGGTTATGTCTTCATGATGGATCACCCCCTTAATCATTATATAGTGTCCTTCTTTGTCTTTTATGGTAGATTTTGTTTTAAAGTCTATTTTATCTGAGATTAGTATTGCCACTCCTGCTCTTTTTTGGAAGTTGTTAGCTTGATATATTTTTTTCCAACCTTTGACTTTTAATAAATTCACATCTTTGTTTCTAGGTGTGTCTCTTGTAGACAGCAAATTGATGTATCCTGTTTTCTTATCCATTCTGTCATTCTCCATCTCCTTATGGGTGCATTGAGTCCATTTACATTCAGTGTAATTATTGATAGATGTGAGTTTGTTGCTGTCATTTTGTAGTGCTTTTCTTTGTGGTGCTGAAGATTTCTTTGTTCTTCTTACTCTCTTGTGATGAGTTACTTTTGTTTGTGGATTTTTTTTAAAATTTCTTTTGTTTTTGCAGGTTTTGTTTTTGCTGAGACTTTATGTTTTTCCTCTTTTTTTTTTTTAATGGTTATGTTTGTTAACTTTCTTTGTGGTTACCATGAATTTTACCTTTGTCTTTCTAAGTTTGAAGCAGTCTACCATCACTTGGTATCAGCTTGCCTTCCTCTCCATTAGAAGGTTCTATACCTATGCCGTTTATTCCCTCTTTCATTGTTTTGATGTTGTTGTCATCCATCGATTAACTTCTCTGATTCCCTGTTGTATTTCTTTTGGTTTTGGATAGTCCTCGAGAGTTCATTTCCTAAATTGGTATCTGGCTCGTACGATCCAGTGTCCTAGGTTCTGCCTGTGAGCTGAAGCTGTTTGTCCTCAGATCGAAGAACCCCCTTTAATAATTCTTGTAAGTTTGGTTTGACTTTTACATATTCCCTTAATTTCTGTTTATCTGGAAATGACCTAATTTCACCATCACATTTGAACGAGAGTTTTGCAGGATATGTTGTTCTTGGCTGACAATTTTTTTTCTTTCAAGATTTTATATATGTCATCCCATTGCCTTCTTGCCTGCATGGTTTCTGCCGAATAATCTGAGCTTAGTCTTATTGTTTCTCCTCTGTATGTGACTTCTTGTTTTTCACGAGCTGCTCTCAGGATTCTTTGTTTGTCTTTGGCTTTGGCGAGTGTGAATATGATCTGCCTTGGTGATTTTCTTTTGGGGTCTCTTCTATATGGGGTTCGTTGAGCTTCTTGGATGGGCAGCTTTTCATCTTTCATGATATTGAGGAAGTTTTCTGTCAGCAGTTCCTCAATGATCCTTTCTGTGTTTTCTGTTTTCTCCCCCTGTTCTGGAATGCCAATCACTCGTAAATTTTTGCTTTGAATTATGTCCCACATAACTCTCAGGGTCTCTTCATTTTTCTTTGTTTGTTTTCTGAGTTTTCCTGAAACAGAGTTGTATCCAAGTGTTTGTCTTCAGTTGCACTGATCCTGTCTTCCACGGTTTCAAATCTGCTTCTCAGCCCTTCTATGACATCATCCATTTCTGAAATCTTGTTTATCTTTTGGATTTCTAATTGTTGTTTTTGTATAATTTCTAGTGGTGAATTTATTTTGGCATTTAGTTCCTGCATCATCTTGATAGACTAGTGTGGAATAGCTTTAGAAGTGATTAACTCTTGACTCCATGCTCAACTAGGAGAGCAGTATAGAATTATCGTGGCAGCTGGTAATGAGGTATGTTTTGTTTAGGCTGTTGATTTAACACTGGTTTGCCCTTCTTGAAAAAGTGTCTGTTGGGTTACTGACAATAGCAATAAGAAATAATATTTGAATAGTGCACTTTTAAAATAGACATTGTGCCATTTAGTCCCAAAAGTAGATATCGTTTTATTTTTACCCTAGTTACACAAGTAGGAAAAAGGCTTAGCGAGTTTAACGTTGCCAACGTCAAACAGCTTGTAAGGAGCAGAAGAAGAACCCCTACATTCTTTTATTCCAATTTTTTTGACCTTTCTGTTTTACCAGTCTGAAAGGTAGAAGCATTTTAAGGAATCTAGGTATGAACAAAACGTGCCCCTTGCTCTCAAGGACCTTTTAAATCCAGCAAGAATAGGATATAAGATGTGTCTACTTATAAATATATTGTAGACAACAAATTGAGGGAAGTGCTGAGGAAGTACAGAAAAGGGCAAGACGATATCCAAATATAGGGTCAAAGTTGGTATCATGATGGAGGAAGCATTTGAGGGGGAAAAGCATTTTGGGAAGAAGGAAAAGAGTGACCAAAAGCATGGAGATGGGAAAGCACAGGGCTTGTTATGGGGGAGGAATTGGTCTAGTTTGGTTGGAACATAAGCTTCATGAGGGAAAATAGTGGAAGCTAGAACTGAAAGAGAGGTTAGGGTCAGATCATGAAAGGCTTTGAATGCCATGTGGGGGAAGAACCTCATTTTGTAGGTAGTTAAAGTGGGAAATGAAAAACCTTGTGGTAGACCCAGTAAAAATGATGATAAATGCTTACATTTTTAAGTTACGACCCTGTACTCCTCTCTTAACATATATTATCTCATTAATGCCTCACAGAAGCTCTGTGAGGAATGTACTGTGTTCATTTTACAGATGAGAAACTATCCCTCAAAGGGATTAAGTAACATTGCCAAGGTCAATCCGATACTGCTGGAGCTAGGTCTCAGACTCAGGTGTGTCAGATTCTAAAGCCTGTTCTGTTTACCACTGTGATCTATTGTCATTTCTTTTATCAGATTACCTGATAAGCTTTTAATTCTTTGTCAAGAATTCAGCTGTAGCAAAGGACATTTTCATAGTGCTAAGAGGACTGCTCCTCAGTGTGTAATCATCTTCAGGCATATAATCACTACCAATCGATCCTGACTTTACCGTTCTCCACTTGGAGACGAGAGCTGGGTGGGAAATTGAAGAGTTGAATGATGTTTTATTTACATGACTGATGACATCAATACATGCTCTTAGCAAGTGTTTTTGTTTTCGTTTTCAGCATCTAACCTTACTGGCCCTAAGTAAATCTTAGGTTTGGGTCAAGCTCTGTTCCCAGGAGCATTTAAGATGCATGGGAAAGTGATATTTTTCCTTACTGAAATATGTTTCTTTTCAGCAGGTTTTCTACTTATAAAAGACAATGACTACTGATGAAGGTGCCAAGAACAATGGAGAAAGCCCAGCAGCAGCTGTTGCTGAACAAGGAGAGGATATTACCTCCAAGAAGGACAGAGGAGTATTAAAGGTGAGGCTGCAGGGATGAATGACATATAGGGAAAAATGCTACTTGGAAACATTGTTTATAAAAACATTTTTGGGGGGACTAGGGGACTAGTGGATAATGTTCACTGAGGCCTACTAAGTGTCAAATTCTACAGATAATTTCTCATTGCATCTTTATAACTCAGATTTATTTTCAGTCCAGTTTATAGGTGGGAAAACGGGGGTCCAGGTAGGTAAAGTACCTTGCCAGTATCATATGTCTTAGTAAATGCAGATCTGGGGTTCAGGTCCCAGTTATATCTGACACAAAAGGCTGTGTCTCGCTATTCTTGGAGTATAAAAATGGGTTACTGTTTTAATATAACGTTTAAGTATAGTAAAGCTAGCTAATGACAGTTTAGAAGACTTTTTTTTTTTTTTTTTTAATATTTTATTGTACTTCAGGTGAAGGCTTACAGAACAGTTTCTCATGAAACCATAGTCCACATACTGTTTTATGACATTGGTTAACAACCCCACAACATATTAACCATCTAACTTCTCAACCTTTTTTTTTTTTGGTGAAAATACACATAGCCAAAGATACACCATTTCAAAAATTTCTACATGTGCAGTTCAGTGATATTGACTACGTTCTTCCAATTGTGCTGTTATTCTCACTCAAGGTGAAGGCTTACAGAACAAAATAGCTTCTCATTTAACAGTTACTACAAATGTTGCCCTATGACAATGGTTAACAATCTCACAACACATCAACAATACCCTTACTGAACCTTGGGTTCCCTATCACCAGCTTCCTTGTCCCCTTCTGCCTTCTGGCCCTTGTCACTGGACTCCTGTACCGCGTTAGTCTCATTTGGTTTTATGGGGCTGTCCACTCCCAGGCTGAACAGTGAACCTTGGAGGTAACTTCACCACTGAGCTAAAAGGGTGTCTGGGGGCCATACTCTCGAGGTTTCTCGAGTGTCCGTTAGGCCAGTAAATCTGGTCCTTTTTTTGTGAGCCAGAATTATGCTCTACATCCTTCTCCAGCTCCGTCCAGAACCCTCTGCTGTGATCCTGGTCAGAGCAGTCAGTGGTGGCAGCCGGGCACCATCTAGCTGCACTGGACTTAGTCCGGTGGAGGCCTTGGTAGCTGTGGACAGTTAGTCCTTTGGACCAATCCTTTCCCTGTATCCCACTCTCTTCATTCTCCCCTGCTCCCGAAGGGATGAGACCAGTGGAGTATCCCAGATGGCCCCTCACAGGCCTTTAAGACCCCAGACACTACCCACCAAGTTAGAATGCAGAGCACTTAAAAGACTTTTTTTTAAGGGGGAAGAAAGGTGTCCTGCAAAGTTGAAAAAGGATTTATTTTTACATAAAAATAGTGTTCCTGTGTACAATGAAGATATTTTTTGAAATTTCATCAGAGAATGTATCTTGCTTTTGAATTCTTTTTTCCTTATTAAAATACTATGTATATTTTTTGCACTCTGTAGTTAATCATTTTCACTTATTTTCTTATTTGTATATGTAAAGGTATTGTGAGGCAGTCAGAACAGCCCTTGAATCTTTCATTTATAAGTGAATAAATGAATAAACTGGAGCTGAGAGAAGTTAAATGACTTTAGTCTTAATAAGGACCAGTGCTATAGAATTACACTGTTAATACATCTAAGTTTTATACAGTTATTTTTTCTTTTGCTGAAAAGATTATCTTACACATACATTCTAAATATTACCACTATGCTGCATTTTAATATCTCCTTTTGTCAGCAGTAGCGAATGAGAATTTTTTAGTCTGTTTTGTCTAATCTTGCTATGTGAAAGCCTTTTTTTTTTTTTTGGTGCCCAAACCTCTTCTGAATGTACATGTACTTCTATTAGCTTGCGATGTTGCCAAGCCAAACTTTAGAGACTTGCAACTATAGAATAGAAGCTTTTTTGCTATAAATCTATATCATGATACCTTCTTTCAGAGGACTTCTTAACCTCGTAACTATGTGAGTTGTTGTTGTGTGCTGTCAAGTTGGTTCCGACACATAGTAGCTCATCCCAGTCTCCAGTATGCTTCTAGAGCTGGTGGAAATTCTGCAGATTGCCCTCAGCATTTCCCCACTTCTGTTTATGTGCTTCTCTTTCATCTTTTCAGAGTACCCATACTAAGAACAGGTTCCCCACCTTGCCTTTAGGCCCTGCTTTGTTCTAGGGGATAAAGCTAATAGTATGAATTTTAGACTTGTAAGAAACATTTTGAGATTGGAAGCCCTTTTAAATCATGCCATTTATCACTGTCTAGAGCTTCAGGTTTCACCAAGAGTTTTTGGTTAACATTAAAAAGGTCAACTAACTGTGTGACCTAGGGCAATTTAATTAACCTCTCTGTGACTAAGTTTCCTCAATTGTGAAACTGGAATAACAACACCATCTATCTCGTAGAGTTATGAGAATATGTAAAGCACTTGGCACAGTGCCTGGCCTGTAATAATCTCTCTTCCTAACTATTACACATTTTTTAAAAAGGAAAGACCAAGGCAGGTCTGGGAAGTCAGTAACTGCCCAGGGAGATAAAATTGGAGCATATACTTTTAAAATGAATTGTGACTGTATTGTATTCTCAAGGTAATTCCAGATTTAGACACACATTCATCTTGCTAGGGAAACCCTGAAGTGATTCCTCCGTATCACTTGCAGGTGCCTGACTCTCTGATAGCCATTCATCCTAGAGGCCCAATTCCTTGTTTATAATCCTAGAAATGCAGATTCTTTCCATGTGATGCTGACAGTTGATTGATCATAGGCTCTCACATACCTCATGCAGTTCTTGGAAACAACTACTTTTAGACTTTGGCGTGATAAAATTACTTTTATGAAACATTTTTTTTCCTTTTAAGTCCTAGAAGGACAGTAACGATTCTTTTCCTTTAAAGACGGTTTGGACTCTTGAGCAAACATGTAGAATCTAAGTTTACCTGTTTATACGGTAATATGGGAGTGGGGCAGGGGATACATCTCAAAGAACTTAGGAACAAATAACTGAATTCTTTAGATAAAAATTCAGACCCCCAAAAAGGATGTTCATGGATATTAGCTACCATCCTTTGTTATCTACTAAAAATTCTTAATTTGGCATAGATGATTGACAGAATAAATTACATCACCACGCTCCTGAATTTGATTTTCTTTTCCCAGAACTGACCCACTGCATTAGCAGCTTGCTTTGCCAAGAACAAAATAAATATACTGGATTTAATGATAGCTAAATATTTTTTAGCTTGGAGCGTTTTTGGCATTTTCTTTACTAGAAAACAACTTATTCAGTATTGTATCGAACTGTGAAATGATACTAAGGTTTTTTACATATTGAATATTCTTCAAATAATGGGAAATATAACCTGTTATACCAGGAAATTGGGCTTTCTGAAATTAAACCATTACAAAGCAAAAGGAGGGAAGTAAATAAAATCTCCCCTTTGAAATCTTGTGTTAGACTTCTTTTTGAATGTCTGTAAAAAAAGCCCACCAATTCTGTTGTAAATGGACTAGCTCTCAAGTCTTTGTTTTGAGAAATTTTAGTGTCAAAGTATGGGTATTAAACCAATCAAGCAGGATCTATTGATTAATTCTTTTGAGGGAATAAATAGTATGATCAGTGACAAAGCTAAATATGCATGAAAGATTTAGGTGTAGAAAAGATAATTTTCTAGTAGTGACGTTTATTGAGAGAAATGTGAAAGCAGCCTTTAGAAAGGACAGATGATAATAGTTTATTTGTGAATCTACTTGAGTAATGTTGAATGGACTGTGTGAACTTTTTTATTCTCTGATTAAAAGTAAAAAGTTCCACTTCGTTTTTCTTGATGTTGGTCTCTTCTAGATTGTCAAAAGAGTGGGAACTAGTGAGGAAACACCAATGATTGGAGACAAAGTTTATGTCCATTACAAAGGAAAATTGTCAAATGGAAAGAAGTTTGATTCCAGTCATGATAGAAATGAGCCATTTGTCTTTAGTCTTGGCAAAGGTAAGAGAATATTTTTTGAGTTATGTTTTGCTTAGATTTATTATGGTTTGTATTATACAGGAGCAGTGGATCCTATCCTTGCCAGAAGTAAAGATATTTTAGAACAGTAGTTCTCAAAGTATGGTCCACGAACCCCTGGAGGTCTGTGAGATCCTTTTAGGGCATCCATGATGTCAAAATTATTTTTGTAATAATACTAAGATGTTATTTGCCTTTTTACCGTGTTGACGTTTGCACTGATGATAAAAGTTACAGTGGTTAAAATTGCTGGTGCCTTAGCAAAATCAAGACAGTGGCACCACACTTACCTTAATTATGGTTTTTTCCACTGCCTCTTATTTACTGTCTAGAAAAGGGAAAAAAAAGCTAGCTTCACTTAATAATGTGCTTGTGATAAAGCAATATAAATTATGAATTTTATTAAAGCCCAACTCTTATTTACACATCATTTTAATATTCTGTGATAGAAAGGGAAGCCCAGATAAAGCAGAGTACGCTGGTTGTCTGAAGGAAAAGCACTGTGCACTTGTTTTAGTTGCAAACTGAACTAGCTGTGTTTTTTTCATGAAACACCATTTTTACTTGGAAGAACAACTGACACGCAAACTATGATTATTCAGACTTTGGTGTTTTGGCAGATATTTTCTTGAAAATGATTCGAGTGAGCCTGTCACTTCAAGGAAAACAACTAACAATGTCTGTTGCCACTGATAAAATTTGAACTTTCAAGTGAAAATTACAATCTTGAAAAATTTGTATTTGTCACTGTGAGTTTGATACCTTCCCCAAACTTAAAAGACTTCTGATGAGGTCAGTAGTATATTAATGAATGTGATTTTTAATGTTGTATAATGAGCTTACCAATATTTAGAAGATCTGAATAACTCAATAACCAGTATTTTCCCAATGGCCGCTATATTATAAAATCATGCATGGATAAATGGTCCGTTCAAAGTGCAAGATAGACCAATAGACTTTTGTTGTTGTTGTTGAATTATAGTGTTTTTTTAAATAATTTATTTTATCTTTTGTTATTGTTGAGAATGTAACACCAATTCAGCATAGACCATTAAATTTTAATGTAACAGTATGAAAAGTTCATTGATATGGTTTCAGATTCCAAATGCAACTAAACTTCATGGAATTACTTCTTGTCCAGTTTTGATGTGGTATCAGAGGATTCTTTTCACAATTATCTGAAAAGGCTACCTTTTCCAGCTACAGTGAAACCTGTGAGAGCCAGAACTGCCTTGTCTTTTCAGGTCTCCAAAGTTTTCTGCCTTTGACAGAGTGCAGTCTGACCACTTTTCTACCACTGTCAATTAGTGGAAAATATTAAGAGTTTTCCTTTTCTGACAGGTTTCTACCTTACACAGTTTCCATATTTAATAGGTTTTACTGTAAATATCTTTGTGGGGATGTATTTTTTCCATATACTTCAACCAAAATTGCAACAGATGGAATGCAAAAGTAGATTTGAAAATCCAGTTGTCTGATGTTAAAAAGATTTGTGAAAATGTAAAACAATGCCACTTTTCTCACTAACTTACTTTTCATCAAAGTTAATTACTTATGTAATATATAATAGGGTTATTGTTATTTTTAAATGAATTAGTAAGTAAATACTTTTTATTTCTAATACGCTATGTATCAGTAGCTATAAGTCATATAAACAAAAGCTCTTGTCGAGTCCTCAGTTTTTAAGATGTAAAGAAGTCCTGAGAAATAAAGGTGAAGAAACCACTGTTTACAAGTGTTAAATGTGTTTTTTACTGATTTCTTTTCAAATGCTTTTAAATGTCTTCAATTAATTTAGTGTCCCTATTTTTTAATCTTGTAAGGAGAATAACAGGCCATACATCAAAGTGAACTTTTCAGACCACGTATCTTGTTGGAAGTTAGTGGCTGAATCATTGTTGCTGTTAGGTGCCGTTGAGTCAGTTCAGACTCATAGCAACCGTGTGTACACAATGAAATCGTTGTTATGCTTGAGCCCATTGTTGCAGCCACTGTGTCAGTCTATCTCATTGAGGGTCTTCCTCTTTTTTGCTGACCCTCTGCTTTACCAACCATGATGTTCTTCTCCAGGGACTGGTCCCCCCTGATAACATGGCCAAAGTATGTGAGACAAAGTCTCACCATCCTCACTTCTAAGGAACATTCTGGCTGTACTTCTTCCAAGAAGATTTGTTCATTCTTTTGGCGGTCCATGGTATATTCACTATTCTTCGCCAACACAATAATTCAAAGACGTCAATTCCCAGATTAAGTATGAGAGAAAAGGGGTAATCTCCCTGTCTACCACCATGGCTCAATGTTGACTGTAAATCTTTCTTTTCCTGACTCAGCACCTAGTTGAATTGCTAACTAAGCATGGATCTGGGAAAGGATATAGCAGGTGAGGAGGTTAAACTCTGCCTCTCTGCCTTTCCTAGGACCCCTAGTGGACCCCCTGTCTACTGTGCTCTTTCCACCCTCTAGCACTGGCTATGCTTCTGCTCCCTTCTCTTTTGGGTCCTTAGTGAGTTAATGGCTCATGTGAGATTAATCTTGTGTTGAGTGAGATAGCAATCACAATCAAAACAGATTCTTTTTCTTGACATAGCACCTAATTATGATAGTTAAATTAGAATTTTTTTCGTTTTTGTTGATTTAAAGATGTGACTCTTCAGGGCTGCCAGCATGGCTATGACATCATTATTTCATTTAGATGATCTCAGAGTGACAGGCCTCGTCACACCTCCTTGTTCCTGCTGCCCCCCCTCCGGAAACCCTCACTGTATCTTTAGAATTTTTCTCTGAAGGAAATTGATAGATTTGAGATAACAGGTTATCTTCGCAAGTGAAATTGGGAATTTATACTGCCACCTTCTCTATCCAGATTTTCACAGTAAAACTTCGGTGGTGAACGAGTCTTTCATGTTTCCTAGAATCTTGGAACAGAATGAAAAGTTCTTCTGAGTTCTTTTTTTAAAATACAACTTGAGAGAGATTAAAGGGGCAATTTTTAGGTGGCTCAGTACCTATGGCACCTTTCTAGAGACAGTGTGGGAAGGGCACACAGCTAGGTGCTAGGAAGCCAGGGTCCCTGTCTTCACTGCTCCCTGTGGTGTATTAACTTGAGTAAGCCATTTAACCTTCCCTGCTCCTGTATCCTCTTTATGGAGGAGGAATCTGTAGGAGAGCTTTAAGATTAGTTCTGAAGCTATGATTCTATTCTTGTTCCTCTGTAAAGAGTACAGGAACAAAAAAAACCTTTTATGTGCTCCCTTAAGATGATAATTAGAAACATTAGGATAGATACATATGCTTCTGCTAGAACTTTTATAACATAATGTGTTCAGTTGCCTATAAAACAAGAAACATTTGTTAGGGAGTTTATAGTGTTATAGTTATATTTTATAGTAGTAGTTACTTCATCAAAATGCAGACAAATAATATAAATGGACTGCAGCATAAATATTGTCCTTTCAATTCTCTTATTTATATTTTACCTCTCCCAAGGGAATAAATACAAATATTTAAATGGGAAGGCATGCTAATTTGGGAATTCCTGTTGTGACTTCAGTATTTAAAATAGAATTTTAAGAGCTCGTCTATAAAAATCGTGTTAAAAACTATGCACACCATAAATTTTACATATAATTTTTATCTATACCTACACATTGTGTTTGTGTCCATTTTTCTTTCTGCATCACCTTTTAAACTCTCTGCTTTAGTTTCTTCATCTGTAAAATCGGAATATTATTAAGTTGAGGATTAAAGAAGATAATGCATGCTATTGCTTAGCACTCAACCTAACTCATAGTAAGCACTCAAATGTTTATTACTGTTGTTGTTACAGTATTAGGATTATTTACTGGCTTTGTAATGGGATGATAAGAACTGTGTGATAGCAGTTTGGGCCCTAACTGTCTCTTTTTACTATGCTTACACATACACCATTTGAGACAATGCTTAACCATCTTTTTTAGCCCCAGGAAGTCTTGAAAGATGAAAACTAAATCAATCTAGGGGAACTGATTGCTACTACTGTGGAATCTGTTTCAGAAATTAGAATGAAGAGTTGATTGTTCCTCTCACTGGGTTTTCTTAACTACATCTTTATTGCATGTTCTGAATTCCTAGAATTGTGTCCGTACCCCGTTTAAAAATAAGTTGAAATAAGAGGGGTTTAGGATTTTCATATATATATTTTCATAATAGGGATTCTGTTCTCTTTTCCTCCCTTCCGCCAGTGAATATGCTACCACTAAAATGGGGGAGATAGATTTTTGGGATGAAAGAGTTGTTTCTACCCCTGTTCTTATAAGTAAATCCAAGAGCACTAGAGTTATATATAACATTACACACACACCCTCTCCCACCCCTGTAAAGGTCTGGTGATATCTGATAAAAAGCTGCTTCACTGAAGTTGTTTTTGGTGCTCTTGGTATGTGACTAATGTGGCTGGGGATTATGAAGATAAAAATCCTATCTATTATATTACTTCCCCACGTTTGAGGAGAAGAGAAACAGAGTCTCTCCAGTCCTTGCTTTTAAGGAGTATTCTGGCTGTACTTCTTCCAAGACAGATTTGTTTATTCTTCTGGCAGTCCATAGTATATCCAGTATTCTTCACCAACACCGTACTTCAAATGCATCAATTCTTCTGTCTACCTTATTCATTGTCCAGCTTTCGCATGCATATGAGGCGACTGAAAATACCATGGCTTGGGTCAGGCACACCTTAGTCCTCAAAGTGACATCTTTGCTTTTCACCTACTCCCACTTAAATGTATTCTTAAGGTCTTTTTACTTTTACTTACTTTTAGGAGCATGCAGGATTTGGAAGGGTGACTTTTAAAACCAAAATACTTAATTTTTCTAATTCCCCCCAGAAGTGTGAGCCAGATAGACAGCAAACTTTAAGAAGTACTTTGGCTTTTGCTGGTACTTTGCAATAGAGGACGAATGCTTCCCATCTCCATTGCTGAGTGGGGATCAGGGAGAAGCCACTTTAGGCAGGGGCTGAGTAGAATAGGGGAAGCTAAGCAAATTTCTAACTCCATTTGAATTATATATTACAGCACAACTGTGTTCCTTTACTGAGTACAATATTGTGGTGTTACACGTTTTTGGGAAATAGAAAATAACGAAGACGTTATCCCTGCCTTCAAGTATCTAACCGTTTAGCCTGGCAGAGTAGATCTTGAAAGCTCGAAGCCTTGAAAACCCTATGGAGTACAGTTCTACTCTACACAAACGGGATCACCATGAGTTGGAATAGACTCGGTGGCAGTTGGTTAAACAATTGGAATAGGACTCCCAAAATTGATAAAATAGTGTTTGCGCTAATAAAGTTTCGATTAGCTGTAAGAATAAATTGCATTTATATATTCTGGTGTATTATACCTACTACCTTTAAAAAAAAATTTTTTTTTTATTGTACTTTAGGTGAAGGTTTACAGAACAAATATTTTCTCATTAAACAGTCAGTATACATATTGTTTTATGACATTGGTTAACAACCCCACAACATGTCAACACGCTCTCTTCTCGACCTTGGGGAACCCTTTTTTTTTTTTTTTTTTGGTGAAAATATACATAGCCAAAGATACACCATTTCAAAAATGTCTATATGTACAATTCACTGATACTGATTACATTCTACCAGTTGTGCTGCTGTCCTCACTTTAGATGAAGGTTTACAGAACAAAATAGTTTCTCATTAAACAATTAGTACACATATTGCCCTATGACAATGGTTAAGAACCCCACTACATGCCAACACTGTCCTTACTCAACCTTGGGTTCCCTACCACCAGCTTTCCTGTCCCCTTCTGCCTTCTAGTCCTTGTCCCTGGACTGCTGTGCCTCATTAGTCCCGTTTTGTTTGATAGGGCTGTCCTATACCTACTACCTTTTGATCCTAAAGATCAAGAATCTTAAAAATGTTTATGCCCTTTGACCCCGTAATTCTGCTTCTAGGAATTTAACCTAAAGAAATATGGTAGAAGCTCACCTAACCAGCTCCAGACTAACTGATACTCTCCATCCTATTTGTAAACATACTGAGTGATAACATTTGTCTATTATTTTGGGGTGTGGTTCCACACTACTCCCACCGTTTAGTGGGCCTTATCAATGCCTTCCAGCCAAAGACCACCAGGAACACACCTATAGTTAAACAAGTTGGGTTTATAACTTATTGAAGCTAGGGAGAATGTGCATTTTCAGGAACCATTGGGTATCTCAGGAAGAGAATGTTAGAAAGGAGTTATTATAGGGTTTAGGCTTGTATTAGGTGTTTGAGGAGAGTTAAAGAAGTGGGGTCTTGCTCAGGATTGATGCTGTCAGGATGTGGAGTGATTCTATGCTTGGGTATCTTAAATCTTCTCTAAGAGGAGGGCAGACTAGAGCGATACTCAAATATAACTGCTAGAGAAGCAGCAGTCACTCACATTAGCCAGGAGAGGGAGGTGTTTGGTATTTTGTAGGTAGCACAGTGACCTTGTTTTTGTCTATGCTTAGACAGTATTTTGAAGTAGTCTTGTTTTGTCTCACTTTTACATGCGTGATCTTGTCTAATGTTGATGTTTTGTGAGATTGTTTATGTCCAACAGGAGGATAACACAGTCTAGCTTTGAGCAGCCCTAGGCCAGCTGCAAACAACACTGAGGCCTCTCTGTAAGTGTCCAACCAGTTTCCAGATGCTAGGGCTGCTTTTTTTTCTTTCTCAGATTCTTACTAAGAGTCGGTTGAAACCTTTTTATGTCTGTTGTATTTTTTGTAATTATATGATTTCATTAGATATTAGGTTAGATAGTAGATAAAAGACTGAAATGAGTGTTAAAAGAAAGAGGAGTTACTTCTTTTTTTTTTTTTTTTTTTTTAATATATATTTTATTGTACTTCAGGTGAAAGCTTACAGAGCAAATAGTTTCTCATGAAATAGTAGTACACATGTTGTTTTTTTTGACATTGGTTAACAACCCCACAACGTATTAAGCCTCTAAATTCTCAACCTTTTTTTTTTATGAAAATTACAGATGGCCAAAGATACACCGTTTCAAAATTTTCTACATTCACAGTTCAGTGACATTGACTACGCTCTTCCAACTGTGCTGTTATTCTCACTTAAGATGAAGGCTTACAGAACAAAATAGTTTTTCATTTAACAGTTACTACACGTTGCCCTATGACAATGGTTAACAATCTCACAGCACATCAAGAATATCCTTACTCCACCTTGTGTTCCCTATCACCAGGGGGCTTCCTTGTCCCCTTCTGTCTTCTGGATCTTGTCAGTGGACTATTGTACCTCTTTAGTCTCATTTGTTTATTTTTTATTTTATTTTATTTAAACACCATTTCAAAACTTTTTACTTCCACATTTAAGTGATATTGACTATGCTCTTCCAATTGTGCTGCCATTCTCGCCCAAGATGCAGGCTTACAGGACAAAACAGCCTCCCATTTAATAGTTACTACAAATGTTGCCCTATAGCAGTGGTCAACAATCTCACAATACATCGACAGTGTCCTTATTCAATTTGTGTTCCTTATCATCAGTTTCCTACTCTCCCTCTGCCTTCTGGCCCTTGTCACCGGACTCCTGTACATCGTTAGTCCCATTTAGTTTTACTGGGGTGTCCATTCCCAGGCTTAACATCGAACCTTGAAGGTAACTTCCCCTCTGAGCTGAAAGGGTGTCTGGGGGCCACACTCTCGAGGTTTCTCTAGTATTCTTTAGGCCAGTATATCTGGTCTTCTTCTTCTTCTTTTTTTTTTTGGGGGGAGTTAAAATTATGCTCTACATCCTACTCCAGCTCTGCCCAGAACCCTCTGTTGTGATCCTGGTCAGAGGAGTCATTGGTGGTAGCCGGGCACCATCCAGCTGTACTGGGCTCAGTCCCGTGGAGGCCTTGGTAGCTGTGGACCATTAGTCCTTCGGACTAATCTTTTCCTTGTATCCTGTTCTCTTCGTTCTCCCTTGTTCCCGAAGGGATGAGATCAGTGGAGTATCTTAGATGGCCGCTCATAGGCTTTTAAGAAAAAGAGGAGTTACTTCTGTGAAAACTAGGTTGAGTGCTTTGAAAAGACCTAGTGAGGTGAATTACTGAAAGCATTTTTAAAATGGCTGTTGAATTCGGTGTAGTGTCTTACTAGTGCTGCTATGACAGAAATAACAGAAGTTGATGGCTTTAACAAAGAGAAGTTTATTCTCTCACAGTCCAGGAGGCTACAAGTCCAAGTGCAGGGCGCCGGCTCCAGGGGAAGGCTTGCTTTCTCTGTCAGTCTTCTCATCAATCTTCCCGCGAATTAGGAACTTCTCCGCATGGGGACCCTGGGTCCAAAGGATGCGCTCTGCTCCTGGCACTTCTTTCATGGCGGTATGAGGTCCCCCACTCTCTGCTTGCTTCCCTTTTCCTTTTCTCTCTTGTAAGATAAAAGGCGGTGCAGGCCACACCCCGGGGAAGCTCCCTTTATGTTGGATCAGGGATGTGACCTTAGTAAGGGTGTTGCAATCCCACCCTAATCCTCTTTAACATAAAATTACAATGACAAAATGGAGGACAAACACACAGTACTGGGAATCATGGCCCAGCCAAATTGATGCACACATTTTTTTGGGAGACAATTCAATCCATGAGAGGTAGGTAAAAGATAGGGTCGTTGTGACTCCATCCACTCCACGGGCACACAACGTCAACAAAAGATAGGTGAAATAGCTAGGCCATTAAGAACACGTTTTTACCAGAAGACTTCTGTATATTGATTGCTTTACAAGTGTCTTCAGGTTCTGGCTCCATTTAAAAGAAACTTACATTGTAAATTGCAAATAATATATCATGAATGTGATTTAAGTAGTAAAGATGATATGGAACTCTTATCACTGGAGCCACACTTAAAGACAAGGCCTTTGCCTTCTAACACAAGGCTAGTGAATTAATATACTACTTTTATGTGTATGAGGTTAAAAAAGTTTGAGGTATATTTTGTGACTCCTCCCTTAAAGTAGCATTTTTGATTAACCTACCAACCATAGTTCTGACTGTGTCAGGTAAGAAGCTTTTATAGTCAAAGAAATTCATGTAAAGATTTAGGTGAAACTTTATAATAGTAAAAAAAAAGAAAGAATTAAACCACCTAAATGTTTGTTAATGGGGAGTGATGAAATTACTTTGTATTCATAAGCTGGAATAGTATTAAAAGCTGTGCTTTCAGATATTATTTATCAACAAGAAAAATTCTCATATAATGTGAAATATAAAGAGCAGGCTCCAAAACCAATAAAGTATGATCCCATTTTTAAGATTTGTGTATGTAAACATTTAATATGCAAGCAAATAATGTATACATATATAATTGGAAGGAAATGAATCAAAAAATAGGTAATAGTGCCCAGATGCTAGAATTTTGGAGGTTTTTAATTGTATCCTATATGCTTCTCTATATTTCTAGGTGTTCTATAATATAATATGTATTACTTTTTAGAATTAAGGGAAGTGCTTTTTAAGGGAGTCTCAAGGTTGGCAGTTTTGGAAATGTATCTGTGTTCATATCAGTCGGGCTTTTTGCTCAGTGTGTTTCATTCAGTATCTGAAGCTCTGTGTAAAAGAACCTTCAATGTTCCCAATCGACAAGAAAAGCAAAGGCACAGGCATGATTTATTTAGCCTGAGGCTCCTGTGGATTTAATTGACAGGCTTAGCGTTAACTTCTAAGGCTTAGCATAGATACCAGCTATGAATTTTGCTGACTGCCCCCATCCCCACCCCAAGGCAGAATTATTCACTCCCTCTTCTGTGCCCCTTGTTTATACTCTATTTTAGTGGTTGCAGGTGAAAGACCTGATGATCTACTCCTGCAAAGATTACAGCCAAGAAAACCCTATGGTGCAATTCTGTTCTGTCACATGGGGTCACTATGAATTGGAATCGACTCGAAGACACCCAGCAACAACAGCCATACTACATTGCATGTTCCTTGGAAGAAAAAAGGAAATGGTTACCTTTATAGTCTTAGTACCTAGCACAAGGCCTTACTCCTCAGTAATTGGCTAAATGTCTTGAACAAATGTACACTAGTACCCCCACAATATAAAAAAAGTTTTGAAGAGATGTGTAAGGTATTTGCCTTAAGATATCAGAGTTGATAGTAAATATTACACACACACACACACACATACACATACATACATACACATATACTGAATGGCCCACATTAAAACACAGCATAGTCCTTTAAGAGAAGCCTATCAATAGCAGACTTTGAATTTCTTCTGATGATTCTGGAATGTTTTCACAGTGTAATAATGTGTGGTGGGAATATAAATTCTTATAGCCATTTTGGAAGATCAGTGGATAATATTTGTCAAATTTAAAATGCATATCATCTTTGTATTTCTAGAAATTTACTCTCCAAATGTACTCACCCATCCAAACCAAACCAAACTCAGTGCCGTTGAGTGGATTCTAACTCATAGTGTCCCTATAGGACAGAGTAGAATTGACCCATAGGGTTTTCAAGGAGCGGCTGGTGGATTTGAACTGCCAACCTTTCAGTTTGCAGCCCAACTCTTAACCACTGCGCCACCAGGGCTCCAAATACGTTCACACAAGTAGGCAAACATATATGAATAAGCAACCTCGTTAGAGCACTGCTGGTAATGTTTCTCAATAGGAAAGTGATTGGAATATTATGTAGCCATTAAGGATGAAGTAGATCTATTGTATTGACAATGACAACCATGATGATGATGGCGGCTGAGGTTTGTTAAATACATATTATAATGCCAGGCACTGTGCCATGCATTTGACGTATCGTATCAAATAATTCTTAGAACTCTGTATGGCAGGTTCTGTTATTATCTCTGTTTTGTAGGTGAGGAGACTGAAGCACAGGGATTAAATAACTTGCCCCAGTTCACACAGCTAGTAAGGGGCAGACCAAGGAGTCAAATCCAGGCAGTGTGAGGTTAGAGCAGGCTGTACTTTTAACCACTAAGCGGCACATCCTTCTTTCTACTGATAAAGATGGTCAAGATATGTATTAAATGAAAACTCAGTTCAGAACAGAATGTATAATATGTTATCATTTGTGTTTAAATTTTTTATTTTTAAATGACAGCTCACACTGGAAGGATACAAAAGAGCATAGCAGTGGTTTTGTCTTATACAGAGTGGCTGGATGACCTTTTATCTTTCACTTTATATCTTTCTCTCATGTGTGTTTTTAAATAATAGGCATGTATTACTTATATAAATTTTTAACTAAGATAAGTATAGCTGGTATTTTGAAAAGTTGTAATACATAATAAAGACTAAGCTGAACTCATTGGCCGCAAATGACTTATCCACCCCTACCTACATCCCTTTATGCAGGGTTCCCCTAATCCCAGTGGTCTTGTATCAATTCTCTCCCAACCCAAGACAACAGCTCTCTTCAAAACTCACATCCTCTGGCGTTCCTTGTTTACTTGATCCCACTTTGAATACTTAAGCTTTTGACTGACACAGCACTTCAAGTTTGTACTTTATCCCTTTGAATTGCCTAGATTTTCTATTATTTTTCCCAAAAGATTTAAGGCTGCTTACGATAAGGTATAGTTAAGGATACATATAAGAGAAATTGCAATTATATAGGCTAATATAGTTCTGTAATTGAGCAGTAAATTTAACTTTTAGTTTCCTGGAAGTAGGGCAAAAGATAAAATATTCTGAGCTCTGAAGCTCTTGTGATTTGACAAAAGGATACATACCATTTTGTTTAGAAAAAAATGTTTTTTTCTGATACTAAATTTTGTCAAGAAATTTGTTTCATGACCCTTTAAAGCAATTTATATTTTTCTGATTGTTTCTTGTTTATTGGTTTTGTCTACCCAACTAAATTATGAACTTCCTTATGACAAATTTCATTTTCTGTGCTGCTTTTATTCCGTCTATGCCTAGAAAATATGCACTTATTATTATGATTGAAATTATGAATTAAGCAACAACTACAACCTAGCCACATTGGATGGATTGTGATACTGCCACTTTTCAAAGATTGTTGATCTTTGAGAAAGTGATTTAAATATGTTTTGTTGGAAATTGATACTACTTTCATCTTCCTCAGCAGAGAATCTTCTCTGATGCTTCTCAAAAAAAAATCATAATTTATTTCTCAGTGTGTAGCTTTTACTGGATTCTGTCATTTTGTAGCCCATATTTTCTAGTTGAGTATATAGTGTGAGAAATCAGAAATTTGTTTGAATTTTTGTTTTATGAAAGTTAAATCTTTTAAAAATATGGTTTATAGCTTTCAACTACCTTTTCCTTTCTTTTAGGCCAAGTTATCAAGGCATGGGACATTGGAGTGGCTACCATGAAGAAAGGAGAGATCTGCCACTTACTGTGTAAGCCAGAATATGCATATGGCTCAGCTGGCAGTGTCCCCAAAATTCCCTCGAATGCAACACTCTTTTTTGAGGTAAGTATGTGCTATGATGCTGCCTTGTGAGCATCTGCCCTACTATAGTGCTGGCTTTAAAGCAGCAGTCAGTGAAGCAAGGAACTAAGCTTGCTCTTAAGAATCAGATCCAACTTATTTATTTTGGAGTTTGGGTTCTTAAATTATTTCCCACAAATCCAAAAGGTGTCTGCCAGTGCTTTCTTAGAAACGTGTCTCTGGCATAAAAAGATCATATCCAAATAAACCAATGACACCAGACTTAGAAATAAAGGTTCTAGTCAGTGGTGTGAGTATGACATGCTCAGAATTGACCAGAAGGCAGGATAGAAAGGTTGGAGATAATACTGAAATATGCCCAAACCAACTTGTATGGTGTTTTCATATTATAAAGGTTTATAAATGTCACAGATCTTACTTCTTCATTAGAAGTGGTAGATGGTGATAATATGTTATTCATCCTGTGTTGAATCACACGTATTTGGCAAAACCTGATTTAAAAAATAAGGGAGAAAATGTTTAGATCACTGTAACTAGATGAAATAAACCTTTAGTAGGTCTGATTTATAGGATTTATTCTTACATTTTAAGAAGAGAACTCCAAGAGTCTGGGATGGAAAAGTGGTGGCCTCAGAGTCAGACAAAATAGTTCTGTGCCAGCAC